>CM030363.1:134935197-137614493 GCA_017893485.1 Hemerocallis citrina
TTTGCCTTTTTTTTTCAATGTAATAACAGCTCGCAACTTAGAAGCAGCCGACTAGTAGTTATCAATAAAGAGCTTCTTCTTCCATGTTTTTCCAGTGATTACTTGCATCTCTCTGTTTTTAATTTCTTTTACTTAAACGACGAGTCGGAGTCCAACACTTGGTTCGATTCCGCTTCGCAAGCTCACTCTTAATCGAACAGAAGTGGTTTGCCATTCGGGATATTGCTCCCACAACCGTTGAAATTAACTCAAACGACGAATTTGGAGTCCAAAACTTGGCTCGATTCCGCTTCGCAAGCTCACTCTTAAGCGAGCTAGAAGTGGTTCGCCATTCGGAATTGCCTCCCACAACCGTTGAAATTAACTCAAACGACGAGTTCGGAGTCCAAAACTGGCTCGATTCTGCTTCGCAAGCTCGCTCTTAAGCGATCTAGAAGTGGTTCGTCATTCGGAATTGGTCTGACAACCGGTGAAATTAACTCAAACGATGAGTTCGGAGTCCAAAATTTGGCTCGATTCCGCTTCGCAAGCTCGCTCTTAAGCGAGCTAGAAGTGGTTTGCCATTCAGAATTGCTCTCACAACCGTTGAAATTAACTTAAACGATGAGTTCGGAGTCAAAAACTTGGCTCGGTTCCGCTTTGCAAGCTCGCTCTTAAGCGAGCTAGAAGTGGTTCGCCATTCGGAATTGCTCTCACAAACCGGTGAAATTAACTCAAACGACGAGTTCGGAGTACAAAACTTGGCTCGATTCTGCTTCGCTCTTAAGCGAGCTAGAAGTGGTTCGCCATTCGGAATTGCTCCCATAACCGTTGAAACTCACTCAAACAACGTAAAGCATTGTCAACACTCGGCTCGATTCCGCTTCGCAAGCTCGCTCTTAAGCAAGCTAGAAGTGGTTCGCCATTCGGAATTGCTCCGACGACGCGCGCGAAGTTCTTACAACCCATACTAGACATGGGAGAAGAGTACTTGGAGGAGCTAATCTTGGTTCTTATGATCCGATTAAAGATAAAACTTGCTCCGACGATGCGCGCGGAGTTCTTACAACCATACTAGACCTGGGAGAAGAGTACTTGGAGGTGCTAAACCTTTGATTCCTATGGTTCGTTTAAAAGTTGAAGTTAGACATTCCGTGCCCATAAGAAGAAAGATTTGCTTCTGATTATGAGTAGTTGTTAAGTGTTGGAGGAGTTGTACTTGAATAGACATCTCCAACAAAACACAAGAGCGCAAGAGAGTAAACAAACTTTCATTTCATTACAAAGGTTCAACATACAAAGGAACCCAAATTACAAAGCCAAACTGTTCTAACCACAGAAGATTACAAATGCACAAAGAAGCATAATTACACCGACTCATTCAACGCTTCTTCGGAATAGGGACGTTTCGTTTCAAGGACACCCAGGGGCGGCGCCGCCTAACCTCCGAGCTCATCTCTAAACCAACGAATCGAGACGCCTCTTCGGCACTACCTCTGACTGTGGCTCCAATCGAAGCGCCACTAGACGAGGCAGCCACCCCACTCTGAGCATCGGCCGGGCTCCGCCTAACGACAGGCGAACGAGTCGCGAGCTCATAAAACGAGATCCCCCTCTCCCTCTCTTCGCGAGTACACGATGTACTTCGGACTTTGATCCTTTCAGGCTGAGGCTTGAGGCGGGCAACTTCCTCCTCGAGCTCTACGATCCTATCCTTCAAAGTGTCGTCCTTCACAGATATCTTAAAACAAGAAAGCCGAGCAAAGCCTTCAACGCCAGAGCTATCGTCTATGATTCGACGAAGGTGGGTCACTTCGATACTTTTGTCGACTGTAACCCTCCTCAGCTCGTCGATCTTCGCTGTCAACTCATCGCACTCGGCCATCAACTTACCTACTGCCGAGGCTAATTCCTCTTCCTCCGCCAAAAGTTCTTCTTTAGCTATCTTTAGGTGATGAACCTCCGCCAACAGTTCCCCTTTATCTGTCTCCGCGTCGAACAGCGCCTTTCGGAGCGATTCCACCTCGCCTTCAAGACGAACCTCGCGAGATCACTTCTGTAGTTGTTTCAGCTCAGAAAAATACCCTCTCGCCATGGCCTTAAGATCCTCTAGGTCCAACTCACTCTTGAGGAAGCACTCTCGCCTACGAGAGAGGGCCCGCTTTGCTGCATTTAAGTCAGCACGAAGACGAGCGACTTCGGCTACTGAACTCAGCTCGGCAACCTGAAAAGCAAAGACATATCAACACGAAGTACAGAAGGCAATGCCCAACACTTAGCCAAATTTCGAAGAAATTCCATTTCAAAACACTCCAACACTTGCCGAATTTGAGAGGAGATTTCAAACAAAACTTTATTCATGTCAAAAAGCGGTGGTCAGTCTGCTACAAGGCAGTACATCAAAAGAGATTTTTTTTTTTTTACAAGAACGAGGAGATCAGGGGTCCACCTTGGGCGGTAGCTCGGAAACAGGCACCTCGGCTGACGGCCCCTCGTCCTCCGTCACTTCAGCTCGGGGGTCGGCCGCCACAGTCTCAGGATCGGCAGGTGCCTCGTCATCCTGCTGCTCGTCCTCCTCTTCTCCCTCATCCTCTTCATCATCTTCCTCGCCACCCGGGCCACAGCCTCTACCCTACCTCCTCAAAGCTGGGAATGCGAGCCTCGACATGATTGAACGCTTTGGCGTAGGACAGCTCCATGTTCGACACCATGTGCTTTTTGGACTCTGCCTCGATCTTTGCCTTCTCCTTCTCCATGGCCTCGGCCTGTTCCTGCTTCACCGCCTCCAACGACTTCGCCACTGCTGCCCTCTCCTCGACCACCTTTGCAACCTCTGAAGCAAGTTTTTCCTTCGCTTGCGCAAAGGCCACCTCGAGGTCGGCGACCTCGGCCGCCAGAGCGTCCGAGCGATGCTGCTCGGCTTCGAGCTATTTCACAGCCCTCGCCCTCTCTGCCCGGTCCTTATCGCCGAGGGCCTTCAGCTCCCTCTCCTGCTCGGAGTACTCCTCGAGGAGATGGCCGAAGTGGCAAGTGGCCTACACGAAGAAACAATTAGAACACCACAAAAGCCGAGCTAAAGACTTAAAAAAATTTTGAATAAAAATTCAGAAACAGCCTAGATACTTACCGACATAAGTGACCGAGCAACCTCAAGGGCGTCGTCGCCCCTCGTCCCCGCCTTCAGCACGGCTCGGTCCTTCGGGGTCGGCAGGTGCCGAACGGCTTACATGCTCATCCCCGAGTCTCCCAAGAAGCCATCGTGATTCTTCACTCGCCAGTCGGGGACGAACAGCTTCTTGTGGGCCTCGGTTAGAATAACCTCGACATGTTCGGTCAGGGGCGTGGCCTCCAGCCCTAGCACCGTAGAGATGGAGAAACCCTCCCCCACAGGGGTAGAAGGGGTCGGCAGGACAACAACGGCAGAGGATGGCTCCCGAGGAGAAGAAGTGACGACCGCCGAAGGTGCCTTGGTGGGTTGTCCGGACGAGGGACCCGTGCTCGTCCTCTTCCTCTTCTTGCCATCGCCGGCTTTGCTTTGTTCGGCCATTATTCCCCTGAAGTCCATATTCGGAGCCTCTGTCGAAAAGAATGGAAATCAAGTTAGAAAAAACATAAGACATTAAAGATAGTAAAGCAGAAAGAAGAGAAGAGATGTCAGGAGCGTACTCGGGTCGATCGGACTAAGGCCCGACCCGTGCAACACCTCCTCGGTCATTTTCCTCCAACTCAACATCGGGAGACCGATCAGCTTGGCCGCCACCTCCTCTTCGGCCGGGGTCAACACCGGCTCGGACTTTGCAAACTTTGGCACCTCCTCCTTCCACCGGGTCGGTAAGTCCCATGCCGAGGGCCCCTTTATCAAGAAGAACTTCCCCTTCCATGACTTTATCGAGTCAGAATTCTCTATCAACTTAACCCCCTTCCGAGGCGACAGGTAGTAGCGAGGCTCGAGCTTGCTCATCATGTTGATTCGATATAAGAATCGGAGGATGACGAGGTTCAGGTCCACTTTGGCAGTTCGGCATTGCAGCAGAAAGCCGAGCACGTGGCGCCAGGTGTTCGGCATGAACTGTATGGGGGCCAGACCATACCACCGAAGGACGACCGTCACGAAGGTATGTAGGGGGAAATGCAGACCGGCATTCAATGCATCGTAGGCGAGGACGCATGTGTCCGGGGGGAAGGCGGTGTTCGCTCGCACTCCGGGGCCGGGGAGGACCAGCGTGTACTCCGTGGGGATGGCGAACCCCTTTCTAATCCGGAGTAGATCCCGCTCGGTTAGCACCGAGGGGAGGTCGTCCACCTCGGTGATCTCCCTCGAATTGTTCTCCTCATAGGTCTTCGTGCGACCGATGACGACCTTAGTTAGCAGCTCGCCACTGTATTGCCTTATCCCAGCATGACCGGACAGCACGGTCAGCATCCGACCACACTCGCCCGCCTGCCTAACGGTCTCCACCACCTCCTCGACGATCGCGGACCGGACCACCTTCTTCCCCTTCTCCTCGGCCGCAGACGATCCAACTACCTCTCCTTCCCCTTCCTTCGGCTTACTACTTCTCTTTCCTCCTCGGCATTCCGACCTCCCGAGGACTAGGCCTCACTACCCAAGTTCACTCGTGACATCTCGAATAAATATCTAAGACAAGGAAAACTAACCTTGAAGTGACATTCACGGTCGGAAAGAGTTCGCCAGAAATCGCCTGGCCTTCGCGACAGCAAGTGCAACCGCCCTTGAGCTCAGATCTCCGCTAGCAGAGCAACTCGAGAGAAAAAGTGAAAACTTGAGAGTAAAAAGTGAAGAATGAGCTAAGGGGTGAGGGGGTGAGAATTTATAGCCAGAAGGCGACTGTTGGGCTTTCAAAACGTTTAGAGGCCCATTAAGGGAGATGAAAGGAAAAAATAGAGAAAGTTGTAACAGTTCAGAGGAAAGACGCATCGGTTCACTTAACATCACCGCCTGGCGACTCGTAACTTGCCGAGCCACCGAGGCATTCTGCCGAGCTACCGGGGCACCGACCTCCACATATGGAGAAAAATGCCGCCGAACCACTTTTACCGTCAGATTGTCTCAAAATTCGCGCCCGAATCTGATCAGCGGTTCAGATCACACCATGCCCACAAAACGACAAGATAACGTTTTCTCGTGATCTGAACCCCTAACTTCGAGATCCGTGCCATGATGAGCGCCCCAGATCCAACCACGAGGCTCAACGGTTCGTACCGAGCTGAGCCACAATGGCATTCTGCCGATCTACCGGGGCACCAACCTCCACATATGGAGAAAAATGCCGCCGCGCCACTTTCACCGTCAGATTGTCTCAAAATTCGTGCCCAAATCTGATGAACGGTTTAGAACACGCCACACCCACAAAATGGCAAGATAACATTTTCTCGTGATCTGAACCTCCGATTTTGAGATTCACGCCATGATGAGCGCTCCAGATCCAACCACGTGGCTCGACGACTCGTAACTTACCGAGCCACCGAGGCACTCTGCCGAGCTACCGGGGCACCGACCTCCACATATGGAGAAAAATGCCGCCGAACCACTTTTACCGTCAGATTGTCTCAAAATTCATGCCCGAATCTGATCAGCGGTTCAGATCACGCCACGCCCACAAAACGACAAGATAACATTTTCTCGTGATCTGAACCCCCAACTTCGAGATCCGTGCCATGATGAGCGCCTCAGATCCAACCACAAGGCTCAACGGTTCGTGCCGAGCCGAGCCACAAAGGCATTCTGCCGAGCTACCGGGGCACCGACCTCTACATATGGAGAAAAATGCCGCCGAACAACTTTTACCGTCAGATTGTCTCAAAATTCGTGCCCGAATCTGATCAGCAGTTTAGATCACGCCACACCTACAATATGACAAGATAACATTTTCTCGTAATTTGAACATCCAACATCAAGATCCGCGCCATGATAAGCGCCCCAGATCCAACCACGAGGCTCAACGGTTCGTGCCGAGCTGAGCCACAAAGGCATTCTGCCAAGCTACCGGGGCACCGACCTCCACATATGGAGAAAAATGCCGC
Source organism: Hemerocallis citrina (assembly GCA_017893485.1). Lineage (NCBI taxonomy): Eukaryota > Viridiplantae > Streptophyta > Magnoliopsida > Asparagales > Asphodelaceae > Hemerocallis > Hemerocallis citrina. The sequence continues at coordinate 134,941,222 of CM030363.1, forward strand.
CGAACCACTTTTACCGTCAGATTGTCTCAAAATTCGTGCCCGAATCTGATCAGCAGTTCAGATCACGCCACGCCCACAATACGACAAGATAACATTTTCTCGTGATCTGAACATCCAACTTCGAGATCCGCACCATGATGAGCGCCCCAGATCCAACCACGAGGCTCAACGGTTCGTGCTGAGCTGAGCCATAAAGGCATTCTGCCGAGCTACCGGGGCACCGACCTCCACATAAGGAGAAAAATGCCACCGAACCACTTTCACCGTCAGATTGTCTCAAAATTTGTGCCTGAATCTGATCAGCGGCTCAGATTACGCCACGCCCACAAAATGACAAGATAAAGTTTTCTCGTGATCTGAGCCCCGCCCTCGTGATTCGCGCCATGATGAACGATCCATATTAAGCCACGTGTCCCAGCGGTTCGTTACAAGCCACCGGGGTACTCAGTCGAGCTACCGAACAGCTTAGCCAAGCCACCGAGCTACTAAAGGGCAAAGGACGAGCCACCAAGCCACCGGGGTACTCAGCCGAGCTACCGAACAGGTTAGCCGAGCCACCGAGCTACTAAGGGGTAGAGGCCGATCCACCGACCCACCGAAGTGCTCAGCTGAGCTACCAGACAGCTTAGCAGAGCCACCGAGCTACTGAGGGGCAGAGGCCGAACTGCCGACCCACCGGAGTATTCAGCCAAGCTAGTGAATAGCTTAGCCGAACCACCGAGCTACCGAGGCCCTCTGGCCGAAGTGCTAAAGTACCGACCTCCACATATGGAGAAAAATGGTGCCGAACCACCTAGCCGTTGGATCGTGTCAAAAATCGCGCCAGAACATGATGAACGGTTCAGATCACGCCACGCCCACAAAACGACAAGATAGCATTTTTTCATGATCTGAGCCGCCCTCCTCGTGATTCGTGCCGCGATGAGTGATCCAGATCTTGCCACATAGCTCGGTAGCTCGTTACGTGCCGATCTACCAAGCTACCAAGGACAGGGTGCCGAGGTGCCAAGACACTGACCTCCGCATGCGAAGAAAAAGCGTGCCGAGTTACTCAGACCGTCCGATCCTCCAGAAATTTGTGCCCATTGCTGATAAAGGGCCCAGATTATGCCACGTCATAATTCGGAATTAAAAATTAATTTTTATTTATTAAAACCGATTTATTTATTTAAAAACTGCGAAAAAATGGTTAAAAATTCGGGAAAATTAATTAAAAATTCTTAAAAAAATAATTATAAATTCGGGGAATTATTTTTGAGTTCCTGGGTGAATAATTATTGCTTAGAAGAGTCAATTAAGACCCCTGAATAACAAATCACCACTTCGCAAAATTAAATAAATGGTCCGAAAAATAGATAAAAATTAAGAAAAATCACCAGAAGTCCAAGAAAGCTCAAGAATAACCTTGAGCGTGCGACTAACTTCGAAAATCACCATAAGGCCTCATACAAAAATTCAATACCCCTCGTTTGGACTCCGATACAACTCCGAAAGCCATTAAAACAGTAAAACTACTCCTTAAAGGCTGATCAAACTCTGTCTTCGGGAGTGGGGGGCTTATGATATGGCTAAAAATAGAGCTAAATTGGAACCGTCCAAATCGGACACGAATCTTAAAGCTTGGGGGTAAAATGGTAATTTCGCCTATAAACGGGTCTGAAATGGTTACTGGGTCCTTTTTCCAAAGGCCCAATAACCCGCGAACTGATCCACCTTGACTGGGTGCGGGTCCAAACCCGCAAGAAACCCGGCCTATCAGGATAGAATTAGGGTTTCGGTTATGTTTGATCAACGGCCCTGATTCGCTCTATCCTTTCACTGGGAATTAGGGATTTTATTCCTAAATTGATCCCAAAGGCGGCTATAAATACCCCTCATCCACCACCATTAAGAGGTAATCAATCTTTTGCCAGTTTGCGCTCTTTCATAATCTTTTCTAGTTATTGACTTATGCGTCGGAGGGTGCGTCGCCGAGATCAACCTCAGTGTCTCACACTTTTTGCAGGTGAACGGCGGGAGTCAACGATCAAACTCTGGTGGAAAGGTTCCAGGTTTGCTATTCAGTTTTCCTAAAGAATCCACAAATTCAATCTGTTTGTCCCCACACCAGATTTAGCGGTAACAAGTAGTATACACTACGAGATAGAAATGAAATAGCAATTTACGAGAAAAATATTTGAAAAATATATGAGCATGAAATTTAGCTGAAAGTATAGGCAAAATTCTGTATAACAAGTTAATGTCATAAAATAATTTGTAAAGTAAGTACAATAACGATTTAGAAATTAAAGATATGAAATATTGGGTGATATAAATCCAAATAATTTCGAATTGTTAAGTAGAACAAGAAAACCAACATACAAAATTATATACGTACATAGGCGAAAAAATTATAGAGTGAGACAACCAATATTATGATATGATAATTATAAATGGTTTGTAGGAGTAAGACAAGACATCATAGTGGAAAAATAATAACATATTATTGAAACAATACAAAAACTAATTATATAGAAATAAATTATGAATTATCGACAAAAGTATAAATGATAAGATTTTTTTTTTGTTAGGTGGGTAACCACCAAATCTAAGATAAGTTAGTAGTAAAATAAAATACGATGAAGTGGTATCAAAAGCTAACTTATGTAAATATACAAAATAATAAGAAGAAGACGACAAGATAGTTAAGATTAAGTAGTAAATATGCAAGTAGGATAGAAACCAGTATAAATAATCAGGTAATTCATTTAGTGCTAGGTTGTAAAATATTATAAAATAGTATAAGCTAGTACAAAAATGGAATAATGGTAAGTAAATATTATTGAAAATAAAGTAGGGGTTATCAAAGTAAAAACTCTCCTTCTGGTGTAGGTTCGCCTCGTGGGTGTCTAGCTGCAGGCTCGCCCCCTCGACCTCAAGTTACAGAATTGCCTCTACGACATTTGATTGCAGTTTGCCTTCTGGACTTTTGGTTGCAAACTTTGCCTCCCCGATATCCAGTTGCAGTTTGCCTCCATTGATATCTAGTTGCAGATTTGTCCTCTCGACATTAGGTTGCACCCAAACGGGAGATGGAAAGATGTAATCTACCATGTGTACTTGGATTTTGGATGTTTAATAGAGTATGGTGTTATGTTTAAAATATGTGATTTAAAAATAGGAGTAAAAGAAATTTACACGATGAAATATCAAAATAGATGTATAGGATATATCAAACATGAATGGTACTAATTAGTAGTAATTAAGAATGTAAAGACAATTAAAATTTGAGAAACAGTGATAAAGTATAAATAGTGAGTGCATGTGTTATATTAAAGAAGCGTAAAAGTACAAAATTAATAAGTAGCTATTAATAGTGAAAAGTAAATATAAAGAGGTAGAAAATAAGGATAGTAATAAAAGGAATCTTCTTGGGTAGGGATACATTGCATTTATATAAGTAAAAATATTACAATCATGCTAAAATATACTGAAATATATAAGATAATATAAAATAATGGAAAAAATATAGTATCACAAAATGAAATCATATAAATGAATGTACATATGCAAAACTCAATATTTGAAAAATATAAAAGAAATAATAAATGAAGAAAATAATAGTTGTAATAGTAATTTAATAAGCGGTAATCTAAAACTTAATAAAATACGTAAAGTAATAGAAAAAATAAATGGATAAACATAAAGGGACGTAAAAACACGAAGGACAAAATTTTAAGACTGAAGACAGACAAAACAAATTTAGAAGATCAAGTCTAAGGAAGATAGACAAAATAATAAATATCCAAGTGATTTAATAGTATAAGAAAATATTTAATTGAAAAATATTGAATGTGAAAAAAGTACTATGTTGAAATCCACAAAGAATTTTTCTGAGAGGGAAGTATGTCTACGTGTAAGGTATCATGAATATAGGTTCAAGCCTACCACGCATCCGCTGCGCCACTCTGATACCAAGGAAAAATATACTCGCATACAATCTCACATCAATGTATACGAGAAAAGCATCATGAATATAGCAGTTATTGAACTTGCATTCATGACTCCAGCCATCTAATAGGGAAAGGGAGGAGAAAACATCAGTGTATAGAGCAACATAAATGTAAATTACTTACATTTAAATCACTATAAACTGAACTCACACTTCTAATATCCACCTTAATGTGTCGTCCTTGTAAATTTGTACTACTCACTGAAGCGTGGCCTGATACCACTCTGTAATGCCCCGAATACCAAAACACAGTAATTCGTAGCTCAACAAGATCTATACTTCACTTCGTACAATTTTACAAGGAATTTGAAATTTTTATTACAACAAAGTCTTTTACATCAACACGCATCGGAATAAATAAATGAATTACAACATGGAAAATACACAATTGTAACAACTGTTGATTCTCAGTTTTGAGGACTACAGCACAATGCAAAGTTGTGCTATCACTTATATATATTGCATGGTGTATCAAGATTAATACCATGGTGCAATACACAAAGGCAAAGTTGATCCAATGAAGCTTTCAAGAAAATTGATCAAACCACAAAGAACTTATTTCAAGCCACATTGATCAAGAAAGCTTCAAGATATAAAGACACTCAAGCTCAAGTCAAAGACTCAAATTCAAGACAAGACTAGTGCTTCAAATTGTTTTGTATTAAAGTGTCTTGTAACAATTGTAATTTTTATTCTTTGAGTCTTAGAAATGTTGTAATAGCCTTGTCATACACACACTCACAGATATCTTTTAATATTTGAGCATTTTACAAAAGTTAAAAAGTCGAAATAAGCATGAATAAGATCAGCTGTTAAGTACCAGTCGACCATTCTTCAGAACCAGTCGACAATCTTACTACAAAACTGTCTGAACTCATACAAGCTATGACTAGTCGACTTATTATGGCAACCCAGTCGACTGTTCAAGCCATTTCGACAGTTTTTTGATTTCAAAACATGTTTTTCAAATTCAAAACAATTTCTATCCATTTTAATTCAGTTTTAGGAACTGTTCTTCAATGTTCCTATGATTCCTCTCTATAAATAGAGCATAGAAATCACCATGAAAAGGTTCCAAGCATTCTCTCAAGTTTTAAAGTTTTTGTTTTTAAAGAGAACAAGTTTCCTAAGAAGCAAACATAATCTCTAAGTCTTGGTTCTCTGAAATTCAGTCTAGTATAACATTGAATTCGTTTTAGACTGATTTCAGAAGTTGACCTATTAGCCACCATACAAAGATCACGAATCACAAACAAGGCTATAGGTTGTTGTAACTCTTTTGTTGTTATTATTCACTCTTGGGTTCTGAGAGTGGTCCTCTCGGTTGGAGAGTAGGGCTCTAGGTTGTAGAGTCAGGTTTTCACTCTAGGTTGTAGAGTGGGTGTGCTCTCTCTAGTGGTGAGAGAGGTCTACGGGTTTGGTAAGGTTGTTGTCGAACGCCGTAGGGTATTCTTGTATTTTCTTTAAGAATAGTGGAAAATCTTAAGTGGGTTACTTGGGGACTGGATGTAGGTCGGAAGGACCAAACCAGGATACATTGCTGTGTATTCTGTGGTTGACTCTCTCTGTGGTTGTATTTTCTTCACTTGCATTTCAATTTTTTGTGTTTTATTCGAAAACTTGTTTGGCAAGTCAACTGATCAGACTTGTATAAAATACTCTTCGAATACTTGTCTGGTAAGTCAACTGAGTTTCCGCTATAAGTCGACTGATCAGACTTGTATAAAATACTCTTCTTTCTTGACACCCTAGTCCACTGTATTCTCCTTTTAAGTCGACTGGACAGAACGAAAAGTTCAATTTCTTAATTATTTTTTATACAACACTATTCATCCCCCCTCCACCCCCCCTCTAGTGTTATTTTCCTTACCTACAGGATCCAACACTTGGTATCAGAGCCTGGTTGAGTGCAATGGCATCTACTTCAAATGCGAACCAATACCATGAAGGCCAATCCACACAAAGGCCACCCCTATTCGATGGAACCAACTACAACTATTGGAAGTGTAGAATGAAGATCTACCTTCAGTCCATCAACTATGAGATATGGAACATGACGGAGACCGAGTACACCGCTCCTACAATTCCTTATGCACAATGGAACAATAACATGAAGAGCGACACAATGAACAATGCAAAGGCAATTAATGCTATATTTTGTGCTCTTACCAAGGAGGAGTTCAATCGTGTGTCCAATGCAACAACGACATATCAAATTTGGCACACACTCTGGTAACTCATGAAGGTACTAATAAAGTTAAAGAATCTAAGATAACTGTTCTTGTTCACAGGTTCGAGATGTTCTGCATGAAGGAGAACGAGAATGTGTCAGATATGATCACAAGGTTCACGGATGTTACAAATTCTCTTGTGACTCTTGGAAAGACGTACGCTCTATTTTGGAAAGTTCTTCGTGCCTTAATCCCTAATTGGGAGAAGAAGACCACCGCCATAGAAGAGGCCAACAATTTAACACAACTCTCTCTTGAGAATCTTATGGGAAATCTTATGGCATATAAAGTTTAACTTGAAGAACGCAAGAAGAATCTAGAACCTCAACAATCAAAGAAAAAGACACTCGTTTTCGAGGCCATGTCGGACTCCGATGATGAAGAAGAGATAGCCATGTTCATGAAAAAGTTCAAAAAGTTTCTAAGGAAAGGTAAATTTAATTCCAAATTTAAAGATACTAATGAACTTTCCACTTATTTCAAGTACAACAAAACAGGTCATATGAAGAAGGATTGCCCACTAGAACAGGAGAAATCTAAAGGAAAGGCTTCCAACTTCAAGAAGGATAAGTACACAAAGAACAAGTACATGAAGAACAAAAAGGCATATCAAGAAACTTGGGACGATAGCAACTCTTCATCGGAAGAAGAAAATGAAGAGACAAACAAAGTTGCGGATGTATGCTTCATGGCTACACAAAACGAGGTAAGTGATAACTTTGATTCAAATGACCTATTAGATGCTTTCAATGAGATTTTCAAGAACTGAAGAAAGAAAAAATTAGAGTTAAAAACTTAGAGAAAGTTAATCAAATACTTTCTCAAGAGAATCTTGACTTAGATAAAGAAGTCAAGCCAGTAAATTTTCGACTTTCTAATTTGGATATAAATCTTATATCTCTTAAGAAAAATTATGAAGAGATATCCAAAAATGTATCTAAATTTAACAAAGGAAAGGAGAATTTAAATGAAGTTCTCCAAAATCAAGTTCAAACTAATAAGAGATTTGGACTTGGTTTTCAAAAATCTCTTGAAAAACATCATGTTTCTAAGAACACTAGTAGTAATAAGACTGAATCTATTTCTAGTGTTAAGGATAAATTATATGAGTTTTTTGAAAAACCAAAAACAGTTATTTTCAATGAAAAGAGTAATTCTGTAGTTCAGACCAATCGACTGAACCCCAATTTCAGTCGACTATCCAAAGGTTCTGGGTCTTATTCAAAGAGACGAAAGCCTCAGATAAGTCGACCTATTTTACCTCCCAGTCGACTGACTTCTAGTAACAGTCGACTGAAAGGCTCAATTAAGTCGACTGGACAGACTAAGAATATATGGGTTCCAATCAACCTAAGTCAGAAAGATAGAATTACTTATATAAATTCATATGTTATTAATGTATATAATTTTGTAGATTATATTCCTACTTTTGGTGGAAAATCAAACTCACTTTGGGTTTGGTTTTCCAAAAACTAATCTTTTTTGACCCAATAAAAAGGGTACCATATTCACAATGACTATTTTATAGGTACCTAAAAGAGAACGGTGGATACTTGATAGCGGATGCTCGAAGCATATGACTGGTCATGCCAACCTCCTGTCTTCTATTCAAGAGATTGATGGAGGAACAGTCACATTCGGTGACAACAACAAAGAGAAGGTTATTGGTATAGGCATGGTCGGTAATAACACTACCCCTAATATAGAAGAAGTTTTTCTTGTTAGTGGTCTTACGCATAATCTGTTAAGTATAAGCCAATTGTGTGATAAGGAATATAAAATTGTTTTTGGAAAAGATGCATGTTTAATATATGACTCTACCATGCAAAATGTAATTTTTCACGGTTTTAGAAAGAATAATATTTATGAGTTATATTTAAAATCAAATGAATTTTCGAATAATTTTTACTTAGTAGCTTCTAACAATGAATCTTGGCTTTGGCATAAACGATTTGGCTATGTGAATATGAAAAATATTGCTAAATTGTCTAAGTACAACATAGTTAAAGGGCTGCCAAGACTATCTTATAAAAAAGATAAGTTATGTGATGCATGTCAACTAGGTAAACAAATCAAATCTACTTTTAAGACAAAAGAAATGATTTCTACTAGTAGGCCTCTCGAATTAATCCACATGAATTTATTTGGCCCTACTAGAGTCGCTTCTTTAAATAAAAGTATGTATGTATTTGTTTTAGTAGATGATTTTTCAAGATTCACATGTGTTTTCTTTTTAAAACATAAGAATGATGCTTTTGATGAATTTACAAATTTTTGTAAACGGATTCAAAATCAAACGTCTCTAACCATAGTCACTATTAGAAGTGATCATGGTAGAGAATTTGAGAATGAAACGTTTTCAGAATATTGCAATAAGAATGGTATAACACGTTCATTTGCATTTCCTAGAGCTTCACCACAAAATGGAGTGGTCGAAAGAAAGAATAGGACTTTGCAAGAGTGTGAACGTACCATGCTTGTTGAAAGCAATTTGCCTAAGTACTTCTAGGCTGAAGCTATTGCTACAACATGTTATGTTTTAAACAGAATCTTGATTAGGCCTAAGCTTATGAAAATATGTTATGAGCTATTTTTTGATAAAATTCCTAAGGTATCTTATTTTAAAGTATTTGGATGCAAGTGTTTCATGTTAAACATGAAAGATAATTTAGATAAGTTTGATCCTAGATCCAATGAAGGTATCTTCATGGGATACTCAAATAGAAGTAAGGCATATAGAATCTTCAACAAGTCAACTTTGACTATTGAAGAATCCGTGCATGTTTCATTTGATGAATCTCTGACTTCATCTACTGTTATTGAAGATGATGAAACTGATTCATCACCTTTAAATAATGTAATTAAATCATTATAGCAAACTACCCTAGCAGATAAGTCGACCGATAAGGAAATCAAATCGACTGATGTGAATCAGTCGACTGATGGATAAGTTAAGTCGACTAATCCTATTGTGATGACTCAAACTTTACCAAAATCTTTTGTTGAAGTTAGAGATCATCCTCATGACTTAATAATTGGTGACATCTCACGTAGTATTCAAACAAGATCTCATGTTAACATGATTTCTCATACGGCTTTCTTGTCAGATTTTGAACCGAAGAATATACAAGAAGCTTGTGAGAATGAATTTTGGATGAATGCCATGCAAGATGAGTTAAACCAATTTATAAAAAATGATGTATGGGATTTAGTTCCACGACCTCCTGACCATACTATAATTGGTACCAAATGGGTATTCAAAAACAAGTTAGATGAATCGGGACAAGTCATTAGGAACAAAGCTAGATTAGTTGCTCAATGATATAATCAAGAAGAAGGCATAGATTTCGACGAAACATATGCTCCTGTTACTAGACTAGAATCAATTAGAATCTTACTATCTTTTGCATGTTTTATGAACTTTACACTTTTCCAAATGGATGTTAAAATTGCTTTTCTTAATGGTTTTATAAAGGAAGATGTTTATGTTAAGCAACCACCCGGTTTCGAACATGAGCAATTCCCAAACCACGTTTTTAAGTTGAAAAAGGCTTTATATGGTCTTAAACAAGCACCTCGTGCTTGGTATGATCGATTGAAAACTTTTCTTTTAGAAACTGGTTTTGAAATAGGTAAGGTAGATACTACCTTGTTTATTAAGAGAATAGAGACCAATATTCTTATCATACAAATATATGTAGATGACATAATGTTTGGATCTACTAATAATAATCTCTGTCAAGAGTTTGCTAATACCATGAAAAATGAGTTTGAGATGAGTCACATAGGTGAACTCAATTATTTCCTTGGACTACAAATAAAGCAGTCACATAATGACATATTTATTAATTAAGGAAAATATGCTAAGAAATTACTCAAACGGTTTGGCATGGATAGCACTAGTAGTAAGACCACACCTATGGCTACTACTACTACACTTAACAAAGATGAATTAGGTAAGAGTGTCGATCAAAAACTCTATCTAGGGATGATTGGCTCACTCTTATATATAACTGCTAGTGGATCAGACATTATGTTTAGTGTATGTTTGTGTGCTAGATATCAGTCAAGTCCTAAAGAGCCTCACTTAAAAGCTGTGAAACGTATTTTAAGATACATTAAAGGCACATCTGAGTATGGTTTATTTTTATCCCCGCACCGATAACTTTCAACTATTGTCGTATAGTGATGTGGATTTTGCTGGTAGTAAAACTGACCGTAAAAGTACTAGTGGTACTTGTCACTTTTTGGGACATTCACTAGTATCTTGGTATAGTAAAAAGCAAAATTCTGTATCCCTATCTACTACAGAAGCTGAATATATTGCTCCGAGTTTGGCTTGTGTCCAAATTTTGTGGATGAAACAAACCTAATTAGATTATGGTATTTCATTTTCAAAACCTGCTATAATGTGTGATAATACCAGTGCCATTAATTTATCTAAAAATCCGATTCAACACTAACGTAGGAAACACATTGATATTCGACATCATTTTCCACGTGATCATATTTTAAAGGGAGATATATCTTTAGACTTTATTTCTACTGATAAATAAGTAGCAGATATCTTTACTAAACCACTTAAGGAAGACACTTCTATCACTTAAGAAGAGAACTAGAAATTTGCAGTTTTCATGATTTTTCTTGAATTTTTATCTTGTATAAGTCGACTTAAACCTACGTTTCAGTCGACTGACCAAGTACTTTTTCATTGTCTATTTTTGACTAAATTTTATGCTCTGGACAGTCGATTGTGAACAACACCCAGTCGACTGACAGAAGTATTACTTGAGTTTTTTGTTTTGTTTTATTTGCTTTCGACTAAGTCGAATGTTCCTCAAAACCAATCGACTGTCGCGACATTAGTCTGTCTTTCTGATTCGAAACAACGCACTTTTTGAGGCATTTCTCTTTACTCTTTCTTACCCATTGATTGATTTCATCCTTTGATTAACCCCGGCTTAGATCTCAGCCCTCTATTCTAAAGTAAAACCCTAGTTTTTACTTCTCATTTTCACTTTCCCCTCTTTTCATTGTCTCTCTCTTTAAAGAAATAGACCAGTCGGCTGCTCCTCAACCTGGCGATTTCAGCATTTTGAAGCTCAAAAATTGAAGATTTCGTTCAGATTTCGAGTCAATCACTTGCTGAAGTCTTTTTCGAGATCTCTTGAAGCTTTGTGCCTCTCTTTCAATCTTCTTTGTTAGGTATAATTGTTTGTCCTCTTTTCCTTTTAATTTTCTAGAATTGAATCATGCCTCCAAAGAGAGCTCCTGGTTCTAATGTTGAGGAAGGACAATCCTCTAGCAATTACCTTCAATATCTTAGGAACCCCAACCTTGTTGAGAAATTCTTTCTCATTTTTCAGATTTCTATCTTTCCAGGGAGATTTGTAAATTTTCCTGATTTAGAAAGGTTCCCTTTAGCCCCATTGTTTGAACAATGTGGGTTATTTAACTTGCTTTCCCTTATTAATCAACCGTATTACTATCCACAACTTATATATTTGTTTTATACAAATATGAGAGTTGCCACTTCCGAGGATGGTAACGAAATATTTATTACTACCACGGTAAAAAATATTCGTATGAGGTTGACTCCTGCTAAATTGGGAATCATTCTGGGTATTCCATTTGAAGGATTAGATTTAGGGGAGATTGATATGGATGACTATTCTATCCATTCAAAAATCTTCTTGCCAAATCACGGTCCCCCAATGTCTAACCAAACAATTACACCGCTTGCTAAGCTAGTTGCAAAAATTTTGTCGTATAACATTATCCCTAGAACGAGGAGTTACGATCAATTTTCCCATGAGTTGCAACAAGCTGTCTATGCGATTTTTGGCAACATCCACATAAATTGGAGTCGAGTCATTTTCAATCATCTTTATAAGGCTCATACTTCTTTTCTTCCTTTTGGTGCAATACTTACTCATGTTTTCAACTTCTATGAAGTTGATCTTACTTCTGAGTCTAGTGTTGTGACTCATTATGAGTCTTTTAATCGTGCGAGTTTAGCTCGTATGAAGATTCTTTACTCTCCTCCTCGAATAAATTACCTCTCCTATTCCTTTAGCTACTTCAGGTCGTAGGTCTTCTGCCTCTAGTTCATCTCGTCCTAGAGCTGTCTTTTCTGATCCTGAGAGTCTTTATCATTCTGTCAACTATCTCATGGATCGTCAGGATACCCTTGAAGCTAGTATCTCTTATCTTACCCACTTGTTCACCCAACAACTTCCACCTCCTGCCTCTCAAGGTGCTGATGACGAAGATGAAAACTGACTTGATGTATTTTCTATTTTTTCTTGTATTTTTTTATTATTATGTTTTATGTATTTCACTTTTATGTTGTATTTGGAACCATGTCCTTCAATTTCATATATATAAATTTGTTATGGTTTTGCCATATGTTTGTTGTTTTTGTTTCCATGATATTATTGTTTCTTTCCTCCTTCTATTTTTTGTTGATGACAAAGGGGGAGAAAAGGATGTGTATGTTGTTTTGGTGCATATTTTTCATGTGCATGTTTTTTGTGCATTTTGTGCATTTTGTGCATTTTGTGCATGTTTTTCAACTTGTGCATATTGTACATTAGTTAGGGGGAGCATATTTAATTACTATTACTATTGTAAGCTATTGCGTTGTCATCATCAAAAATGAGGAGAATGTTGATTCTCGGTTTTGATGACTACAACACAATGCAAAGTTATGCTATCACTTATATATATTGCACAGTGTATCAAGATCAATACCATGGTGCAATACACAAAGGCAAAGTTGATCCAATGAAACTTTCAAGAAAATTGATCAAACCACAAAGAACTTATTTCAAGCCACATTGATCAAGCAAGCTTCAAGATATAAAGACAATGGCTCAAGCTCAAGTCAAAGACTCAAGTTTAAGACAAGACTAGTACTTCAAATTGTTTTGTATTAAAGTGTCTTGTAACAATTGTAATTTTTATTCTTTGAGTCTTAGAAATGCTGTAATAGACTTGTCATACACACACTCATACATATCTTTTAATATTTGAGTGTTTTACAAAAGTTGAAAGGTCGAAATAAGATTGAATAAGATTAGCTGTTGAGTACCATTCGACCATTCTTCGGAACCAGTCGACTGTCTTAGTACGAAACTGTCTGAACTCATCCAAGCTCTGACCAGTCAACTCATAATGGAAACCTAGTCGACTGTTCAAGCCATTTCGACAGTTTTCTTATTTCAAAACTTGTTTTTCAAATTCAAAACAATTTCTATCCGTTTTAATTAAGTTTTAGGAACTGTTCTTCAACGTTCCTATGATTCCTTTCTATAAATGGAGCATAGGAATCACCATGAAAAGGTTCCAGGCATTCTCTCAAGTTTTAAAGTTTTTGTTTTTAAAGAGAACAAGTTTCCTAAGAAGCAAACATAATCTATAAGTCTTGGTTCTCTGAAATTCAGTCTAGTATAACATTGAATTCGTTTTAGACTGATTTCAGAAGTTGACCTGTTAGCCACCATACAAAGATCACAAATCACAAATAAGACTATAGGTTGTTGTAACTCTTTTGTTGTTGTTGTTCACTCTTGGGTTGTGAGAGTGGTCCTCTCAGTTGGAGAGTAGGGCTCTAGGTTGTAGAGTCAGGTTTCCACTCTAGATTGTAGAGTGGGTGTGCTCTCTCTAGTGGTGAGAGAGGTCTACGGGTTTGCCAAGGTTGTTATCGAACATCGTAGGGTATTCTTGTATTTTCTTCAAGAATAGTGGAAAATCTCAAATGGGCTGCTTGGGGTTGGATGTAGGTCGGGAGGACCGAACCAGGATACATCGCTGTGTACTCTGTGGTTGACTCTCTCTGTTGTTGTATTTTCTTCACTTGCATTTCAATTTTTTGTGTTTTATTCAAAAACTTGTCTGGCAAGTCAACTGAGTCTCCTCTATAAGTCGACTGATCAGACTTGTATAAAATACCCTTCGAACGCTTGTCTGGTAAGTCGACTGAGTTTCCACTATAAGTCGACTGATCAGACTTGTATAAAATACTCTTCTTTCTTGACGCCCCAGTCGATTATATTCTCCTTTTAAGTCGACTGGACAGAACGAAAAGTTCAATTTCTTAATTATTTTTTATACAACACTATTCACCCCCTCCCCCCTAGTGTTATTTGCCTTGCCTGCAGGATCCAACGACAACTTTAGCATTTAAGAAATCATCAGCATCAAATTCATCTTTATATCTTCCTGTAAATTTCAAGTCCTACATATGAAACTATGTGCACGTCAGTTGCTTACAATCGATACAATATTATACATAGTCATCCTCGCTATGCCGAAAATATAACGATTCTTCAATATTTTAACAACCACAAACTTGAATGTAAACAGAGTCTAAAAGAGTGACTAACATGAACATGTCAGTGTATACAATGACTTAATGCCTAATGCAGGTGTCTATGCTATGATGACACAAATGCATACTTATTCGGAGTCTATGCAACCCATACTACATAGGTCCGAGGGCAAGCACCTACGTTCTCCACATTAAAGGGTTAGATCCCTCGCCATGAATTACTACTACGGTGACTAAGATAAGGTTTAGATGTTCTGGGAGTATTAGGCCCACACCCCGATAATTTCGGAGATGAATCCCACACTGCAGATGAGCTGGGGACACTCCCAATCACACCTTGACAATTCCAAGAAAACTATCTCACACCGCAAGCTATGGCACCTACATAGTCCTAAAACACTCCATAGGCGTTGCCTTGGTCTTGATAATTCCGAAGATGAATCCTAAATCGCAGATGAGCTGGGGACACTCCCAATCACACCTCGATAATTCCGGTGAAACTATTTTACACCGCAGACCAACTGAGGCCCTCATATCCATGTTTGCCTATACTTCATCACGTCTCCCCTTAGTATCTGTCCTTAAGTTTTTAGTTTGTTGTAGAAGAAAATCATCACAAGCTAGAGCTAGCTTACCCTACCGGACTTAAACCAACCCAAGAGACAGTCATCCCAACTGGCTACTTCTCAAGGGATGCTCAATCGACACTGGTTAGCTCTCAAATTCATAATAATAACAACTGCCGGTTTCTAAGGGTCTCGCCTAGCATCTAGATTCAAATAACTATCTCGTTCTAGAGATCAAGAATATATTATATTCAATCTCAAAATAATATTTTAATTTCTTTATTCACAATCTTTTTCTCAAAGAAAATATTTCATTATAATTTCATAACATGAAGTAACTTACTTCAACTTTCATTATTAATTTAATCACTTATAGCATTGTGTGCAATTCAAATATTCTAAATCAATTACTATAACATCTCGTCAAGAGGATTTTAATTGCATTCAAATTTTCATCTTTCTTTAATTATACAAGAGTCACATTTTTAATTGATGAATTCGAGTTCTTCAACATTATTTAATGTAAAGTTCACTTTCAATTTTGAGTTTTTCGTACTTTTAATTGGTTCAATTAATTATTTTTATGACATGTTCAAATTCTTTTTATAAAACTAAAACTCCTTTTTCTCCTAGTTTCGATTAAAATATTTCATACGTGCGGTGCACGTGTTTTTGTATGTACGTATTGATTTCACTACAGTATATGTATAATGAAATATACTTTCGTATGTATATTCCAATTATTTATAAATATTTTTCCATTGATAAAATTGATTTCGTATTTGAATATTTGTTTTACGTGCAATGTACGTGCAATTTCAGCTCAATATTTTTATTCTGAAATTTATTTAAGTTATATGCATGATTTCCTTTCTTTTTCTCAACTAGTTGTCTACTTCTTATTTAGAATCGATATGCCTAATGAAGACTCAAAGCCCACTAGAATAAATTAATTAAATTAAACCAAGCCCACAAAAGAAGCCCACTAAGATAAACCTACAATTAGTTGTACATTTTCTTACACATGTCATGTAACAACTAGTTGATACACAAATAAAAATAAAAATATAAAAATGAGAGGGTGTGCACTTGTGCACTACACGTGCACATGTATGCACTTGGAGCATTGGCCGGCCTTGCATGTGTATGTTTTTCGTACTGCAAACACAGTACGAAAAACATTATTTATTTCTCTTAAAACTCAATAATACGAAAAACTTAAAAGAGGGCTGGCCGAAAATATAACGATTCTTCAATACTTTAACAGCCACAAACTTGAATGTAAACAGAGTGTAAAAGAGTGACTAACCTAAATATATCAGTGTATGCAATGACTGAATGCCTAATGCAGGTGTCTACGCTATGATGACACTAATGCATACTTGTTCGGAGTCTATATATCTCATACTACATAGGTCCGAGGACAAGCACCTACGTTCTCCACATTAAAGGGTTAGATCCCTCGCCATGTGTAACACCCCGTAAAATTGAAAATGACAATTTTGACTTCATGTGTTATACACGTGTATTTTGTACCGTTACTGTAATATCCATAACGTATTTTCTATGTTTTTTTGGATTCCGACTATTTATACATTTTCCGTATTCTCAAATATTAAATTTCAATTTATGTATTTTTACGTGCTTTATACGTATTATCGATGCATATATCGATTACATATTTTTCTACCGCTACGTGTAATATTTTCTATGTATTACAATTATTCATTTTACGTGTTCGAATTCATTTTATAAACAGAAGTTAATTTTTCTCTCATTTTGATTTAAATATTATTATACGTGTGGTACACGTATTTTCAATGTACGTATTGATTGCATTATTGAATGTATACTTTAAATATATTTTTCTTATATTGTATTTCGATTATATTTAAATATTTTTTCGTTGATAAAGTCGAATTTTTTATTTCGGTATTTTTGTGTGCGACGTACGTATTTTTGGTGCACGTATTTAAGCGTATTCTTTAAAAATAAAGTTTCATGGAGTATGTGTGTGTGTCTATTTTGTTCATGCATGAAAAACTATAATTTTTAATTAAACTAATTTTTACATACATACATACATACATATATATATATATATATATATATATATATATATATATATATATATATATATATATATATATATATATATATATAATTATGTTTTAATTTAAAATTAAAAATAACTAATTTTGTGAATTGTGTGCAAGTGCAACGCACGTGCACGTGTTTTGGGCATGAATAGGTTGCCGGCTGTTGAGATGGAGGGAAAGAATATAATTTTTGATTTGTAGGAGTGAAATTAATGGATGTAGTGGACAATTGGTTATTATAACCACTCTATTAAAATCCTATACATACCCCATAAATCCTTCACATTCTCTTCATCTCTTCCCCTTTCTTTCTCCCTGTTGCTCTGCCGAAACCAGTTCACCAGCCATTTTCCTGTTGCCTTCTTTACTCATTTCACCCTTCAACATACGTGAATATATATATATATATATATATATATATATATAGAGAGAGAGAGAGAGAGAGAGAGAGAGAGAGAGAGAGAGAGATGTATATGAAGTGTAATTGAGATGGGTGCTTCTCTGTTCACATCCGAAATCCCCACCCAGCCAACTCCTTTGTCTCTCCACCTACTCACCATATATATATATACACACATATATATATATATATCTTAAGCCATTCATTATATGTAGATCTATATATAAATGTGATTGCACCATGAGTTGGTCACTGTTCGTGAGAATGTAGTGCTCACTGTTGCTCTGGCCGAAATAGAGTTGGAGTTTCTCTTGATGCGTGGAATTCAAGGAAACGAAGGGGAGCTTCTCTTGGAGCTTTTGAAGGATTTTTGCTACTAGGAGGTTCATTCTAGGAGTGCTATTGAATACATCAATATTCCTTGGGTGGGTGTTTCTAAAATTCTTTCTAAATTAGGAGTATGATGTATGCTAGTGATAAATGGTTTATTTGTTAGATTTTAATTGGTATGATAAAAGTAGATTGCATGCTAGTTGATGTAGAATTTAATTGTTAGATTTTGATTAGTATGGTAGATGTGAATTGCTTAAATGATTCTCTGAAATTTGTTATGATGCTTTATTAATTTATTTGCATGCTAAAGTATGTGTGAATTGATGAATTATGTTTGTATAAAAAATTTATGCATGTTAGAATAGTAGTCAAAATAATGCAATATGTATGAAAAATAATTTTTTGATGCTAATGTGGTAAAGAAATGATGAATTAACCTCACTAATATATTTTTTGAGTATACAAATTTTTATAGAGGAGTTTTTGATGAAAAACAACATTTTATTTGAAAATTGATTATATGTGTTTCTAATACAATTTTGGGAGAAAGTCTTTGTTATATTGTCAAAAAGAGAATTTTATAAAGTTTAAATAATTATACTATACTGTATTTTGATAGAACACAATCTGGAAAAAGATCTACATTTTGAGTTAGTACAAGTCAATTGAAAAATCAAGTTATTTAAAGGAAAAATTAAATATAGTGCAATTTACACAAAAAGAATTTAACTCATTTCATTTCAGTTAGTCACTCAAGACCATTTGGTCTTCGGGTGCATTACTGTAGCTGAGCGGGGCTACTGGCCTTGGGTTCGAGTCTTGCAAAATTCGATTTTAAATCAAATCCCGAGACCAGATTTTAAATACAATTCAAGTTCCCTTATATCAGTTAGTCACTTTGACCAATTGGTCTTCGGGTGCACTTGGGTTTGGTTACTGTTCATCGGCGAGGTTTGGGCTAGGGTCCTGGGTTCGAATCCGACCATGCATGCTTTAAGATTATTTGAATTACACACAATATTATGAGTGATTAAATTGACAAAAGAAGTTGAAATGAAATATTTCTTGTTATGAGATTATAAAAAAGAATGTTTCTCTTTGAGAAAGTGATTGTGAATAAAGAAATGAAAATATTATTTAATTGAATATAATATATTGTTGATCTCTAGAAAGAGATAGTTGTTGGAATATATAGGCTAGGCGGGACCCTCGTGACCGGCAGTAATTAATTTGAGAGCTAACCAGTGTGGGTTGAGCATCTTTTGAGAAGTAGCCAGTTGGGCTGACTGTCTCTTTTGTTAAAAATTGATTATATGTGTTTCCTACACATGTTGCTTTTGAGTTTCTGCTTTTATTCTGATATTTTGTGTACTTATTATCTATGCAATTTTTATTGTATTTTTTTTCCCTTTAGTAGGCGGATTTCCCTCCATTGCGCTGGGAAAAAAAAAAAAACTAACTTAATTCTCTACAATTAGCTTGTCTAGGCTGGTCATCTATTGACAAAGTGTATTACTTAAAGCCTCGGCCCCAGTTTGGATAGAGGTTACTGCAGGTTGGAGGTTAATGGAGGTGACATGTATACCTGCATCAGTTATTGAGACTTTGATCTGTTTTGGAATATATTTTGGAGTTACATTACCGGCCCATTATTTCATCTAAAAGAAAACACAAACATAGTTATCCAAATTCCAATCCAACCAAATTTATTTTTGAAAGTAAAAATTCGAAGTAGCGCAACATTTTGGCTGCACTTAAAAGTTATCTCACATTCGTATACAAACAGAGCTTCAAGCACCTCTTCAGGTGTAATGAGAAAATACAAAAATATGACAGTTTCTCTCTCTCTCTCTCTCTCTATATATATATATACTCTCTCTCTCTATATATATATATATACTAGTATGATGCACGTGGAGGAAGAAGGAAAAGAACAAAAAAAAAGTATGATGCACGTGCGATGCACGTGGAGGAGGAATGAAAAGGACAAAAAAAACCAACCAACACGTGCGCTGCACGTGTTTGCACACATAAAAAAAAAATAAAAAATTGTTTATTTGTTTACCAATCCCATCTCTCCCATTATAATAGTTATAGATATATATATATATATATATAACTATTATAATGGGAGAGATGGGGTTGTAAACAAATAAACAATTTTTTATTCCTTAGTGTGTGTGTCAATACGTGCAGCGCACGTGTTGGTAGATTTTTTTCTTTTGTCCTTTTCATTCCCCCTCCCCATTTTTTCCACGTGCATTACACTATATATCTAATCTATGGAAGAAGGTTTTAGTGTCATTTGTAAATGGTTTGTCATTCTACCAATCCGTGCAATGCACGTGCATAACTATTATAAAGGAAGTTCTAGCTTCAAATTAAGACTACGTCTAAATTTTTATTTTAAAAAACTATATTTATTAAAACGTACATCGCACTTGTAAACTACCAGTAAATATAAAGGATGAAAGAAAATTCTAGATATCTAAACATGACTTATGTCTATATTATTTTTCTCTAGTGACTAGTGATGACTTATAATTTGATGCAAAATGCGTGCAAGGCAAGGCATTGAAATAGAGTAAAAGCAGAGGAGGACTTAATTAAACACAATTCAACACCCTCTTCTATTTTGAGGAAATCAACGTATCAAAAAGTTAATAGCAACATCGACAACAACACTGGAAAATCTTTCGTGCAGGCAGCAGCGGACTAATTAATGTTGACCCAATAATTACTATTTTTAATAGAAAAGCAGGAACAAATAAATAATGAGAGCAAAAACAAAAGATGACCCCATATACAATTTGGTGGTTTTAATTGCATGTCCTTTTCAGTCTTGATGTACCTTTCATACAGCTTATAGTAGTTATCCTTTAATCATCGATTAATTCAGAGCATAGTGAAAAATTGCCCGTATAAGCTACTCCTATACCTCTCCATTTGTTATTTACCCTACTCTCTCTCTCTCTCTACAGTATCTGAAAGCATGAAGGTGGTCTTCTTCTCTGATTCTTGATTCTTGATTCTTGATTTTGTTTTCTATTGTCACATGTCGAGAAAGTGGTTATGCAATCTAATGACCATGCCTTGATTTTGTTTACTTTTCTGTAAAGTTGTTGAGGGCTTTCTCTTAATGATGGTAATGTTTTATAGTTATGCCTTGATATGTAAGCAATAGAATTCATGGGCTTCCTTCATTTTTCTAGGGTTTGAATCACCAATGGTTTATTTTATTTCTGAGTTGGTTATACTAGTTTGTTTCACTTCATTTTGAGATTTAATTTTGATTGATTTATGGATAGAAGACTGTGCTTAAGTTGGATTTGCATGATGACAAAGATAAGAAGAAGGCCATGAAAGCAGTCGCCAAACTTAAAGGTAATACCTCCCTCGTTCTCACTCTTGCATCGATATTTCGCCCTATTTTATGGCTATATCTTAGATGATTTTGAAATGTTATCTAGGCCAATCGATTCTGTATCTATGTTTTGTTTTTGCTACATCAGCCTATAATGAAGTTTACGGATCATCTTTCTGGTTCATTCTGTTTACTCATGTACGAGATTTACATCACTTATATTAAGAAATTGCAGTGGAAAAGTGCATTTATTAGTCTATTAATTACTGCAATCGAAAGCTAGTTCCGCTTCTTTTCTGTCGTAATTTAGAATTTTCTATGCGTGGATCATTGATGTCATATACCCATAAGAGGCATATGATGATGAAAATTATCTTGACCCGAATCGAATCATATTTTGATAATTATTTCAATATAGACATACTTTGCATTCATAAGAAAATCTTTTTTAGAACTATTGTATAATATTATAGAGTCCATATTTCTGCAGGTATTGACTCGATTGCCATCGACACGAAGGACATGAAGATGACTGTAATCGGGGAGATCGACCCAGTCATCATCGTGAGCAAGCTGCGAAAACTCTGGAGCACACAGTTAGTTTCTGTGGGGCCCGCCAAAGAGCCAGAGAAGAAGAAGGAAGACGGTGGAAAGAAGGACGACGGGAAGAAGGATGACGGAAAGAAGGATGGCGGTGGTGGTGGTAACAAGAAGAAAAATTCTGATGACCAAGGGATAACTTACTACCCTTACCCTCCTCCACATGTACAATACATCCCTCTTCCCATTGACAGTCGCCACTACTATCCCCACCCAGTGCCTGTGGAGGAGAATGTCAATGGTTGCATTATTTGCTGATAGTAAGTTCTAAATTTTTAGATAAGACGGTTTTTCTTTTCTTAGATCTTTGAGAAATTTAAGACAGTTAGCTATCAAAACTGTGATACATAGCTTATTCGAATGATGTTTGTCTTAGTTTTACTAGAAACAATATGGATACACAAAACAGGGGTATACCCACAGTCTTAAACAATATGATTTTGGACGACGTCAATTGTGTGCAGTTAGTTGATATTGTTGGTTGCTTGCTTTCTTATAATTAAGTGTGGATAAATTGCAGTTTGGTTAAGGAATTCGGCTTCTTGTTGAAATTTTCTTCTTATTGTATAAATCGCAGTTTTGTCAAGCAAATGGATTTTTTGTTGAAGTTGAAAGGATGAAGCATTGTTTGATTTCTTCAACATTATTTGTCGCTTCTATCATAATGATTATTATCATATAACAACGGTAAGGGTTGCTCTCAGCAAGAAAAAAATAATGAAGGTGTGAAATTTATTTATAGAAGCATCCTATGTCTTGTAGTACTCAAGGTGCCTTGCTTCTTTTGATTATGATTCCTCTTGCTTTCATTTGATTAATTTATTCAGTTTGTACCTGCATATGATGTGGTTATAATAATAACTAAAGAATTTTACATGTTTTGTTCGAAATGTTAATCATTGCAGAAGTTTCTGTCATTTTAGTTAAAGTAATTGCTTGTGCATAGCATTATTGATTCTAGTAGCATAAGAAGAATCCTAGGCTTGATAGATTGAGGTAACACGAGAGAACAAAAGTGAAAGAAATAAAAAGTATACATACGGGTTGAGATAGGAAGGGATCAATCCAGAGGATAAAATGATGACAGGGCAAGTTCTGAGGGCTGAATGTCAAAACCATCACTTTCCGATGACTAAGTTAGTATTGCAGAGTACAAAATGAATTTAGTAAGAAAGTATTGGCTGGTAAGATGTGCCTGTCATTGGCTGTTTATCGTAGCAGAGGGGATGAACTATAGACATTATCCTTTACTATTCTCGTACAAGAGATTCTGATGGTTGTATTATTTAATGATTGTAAGTTTTTTTCCCGAAGGCAATGCTGATTGTATGTTCTAACTTCTCGGATGAGAGGCTTAATTTTATTAGTAGAATAATAATAAGTCGACAGAGACATTGAAGGGGAAAAAAAAAGCCCTACCGGAGTGTTCCTCTAAATGATGACATGAACCCACACAATGTAGGAAATTGCTAAGTACTAGGTGATCTTTGGTTTTTAGCCTTGTTTCTCTCAGTTAACCAACTGCATAACCCAGATTCAATAAGTTTACAAAAGCTTGCGAATTTCTGAGAAAGCTGCAGATGGTAGAAGGTGCGCATATTCTCTGTTAGCCAAGCATCATTCCAGAACTAAATTTTCCTTCCACAAACAGTTACCAGTAAGCTTTGAAACACTGTTAGTTTTCTTGAGCTTAGCCCCCGTTTAATCCTTCGTTTGCTGAATTAGTTCATCATCAAACAGCTTGCTCGCAATTAGAACTTAGGGCACATTTTGTCTTAGCACCCCACACATATTGTCAAATAATCAATCCCATCCATTCTATCAAGTTGTTTGAACCTTCAGTACAAACATTCATTGAAAAAATAATGCTTGGGATTGAATTATAACAGATGTGATGAGTAATAGCTCATGATAGTGAGATTATATGTCAAGACACCTGCAATCTGAAGCTGGTGCATCATCTTGCTTAAAACATCCTCAAAATCTTGTCTGAAAAAAACACAATTATCATTAATCCACTGAATCCACTCTGTTTCAAAAGTGGACATTGAACATATATTTGTCCAGTTTTATATGATAGCCATTCATGTACAAGCGAAATATGCCCCCAAGTGTAATAACCCAGAATATTTATTAATAATATTTTCAATATTAATTATATTGCATTTATTTCTTATAGCGTTTATTAATTAAGAAATAGGGGGTTTTAAATATAGTAGGATTCTTTTGTAATTTATATATTATGGAGGGCTTATTTGATATAAAAAAAAGTGTATTGAAGGGGTTATGTGTAAAAATAAGTTAGGTTTATACTGCACCTACTACCTTTTTTACAACCTTCACTCCTTGTACTATAATGTAGCACTCATCTACAACCTTCACTCCTTATACACTATAGAGATATTTCCACTAGATGAGTGCCACAGGGTGTAAGGAGTGGAGGTTATAGGAGATGTTGTAGGTATAAGTTTATCCTTTCCTTTATCTCCTCTTCCGGTTTCTTCTTCTTCACATTCTTCTCGTACGGCCGTCCTTCAAATAAAAAATTTAAAAAAATTTAAAAAAAGGGACAAGGAGAAGAAGACAATATCATTTGCCTATTAAGAAAGAATAAGAATGGAGGACAAGGAGAAGAAGATAAATCACTTGTCCACGAGGTACTTATATACTCCTATTATTTCATCTACTATAACCTAATTGATCACTAAGAGCACTTGCAATAAGGGGGTCTGGGCGAATATTTTTACAAAATGACCCTTTTTTTGAAAATAAATACCAAATTGACCCACTTTCGAAACTAACCAAACTGGCCCACTCACCGTTTCAATCAGCGAGTCTAGTTCAATTAGGGTCGCAATTTGAAACATCTAGTTTAGCTTTAGTGTTTTGAGTTTTGGCGAGATTTCTCTAAGTGTTGGAGAAAATTCCTATAACAAAACTCGCTATTTCAAAAAGCGACCCTAATTGAACTAGACTCGGTATTTCAAACAGCGATTCTAGTTCAATTTGGAACACTTTCGAAATAGCGAGTTTAACTTTAGTATTTTGAGGCTTGGTGGGATTTTCCCAAAAGTTGGAGAAAATTCCTATAACTAAACTTGTTGTTTTAAACAGCGACGACCCTAATTGAACTAGAGTTGTTGTTTCAAACAATAAATCTTGTCCAATTATGGTCGTTTTTTGAAACAGCGTGTTTAGCTTCAGTGTTTTGAGACTTGGAGAGATTTCTCCAAGTGTAGAAGAAAATTCCTAAAACTAAACTCATTGTTTCAAATAGTGACCGTAATTGAACTTGACTAGTTGTTTCAAACAGTGGGTCTAGTTCAGTTATGACAGCTTTTTGAAATAGCAAGTTTAGCTTTAGTGTTTTGAGACTTTTCGAGATTTCTCCAAGTGTTGGACCAAATTCATATAACTAAAATTATTGTTTCAAATAGCAAGCGATTCAGTTTGGTAATTAGCTTCGAAAGTGGGTCAGTTTGGTAAATATTTTCGAAAAGTGGGTCATTTGTAAAAAAATCGGTCTTGACTTGGGTATCTTCAAGTGCCACATCACTTTCCTCCAAAAAAATTGAATTGAGGATACCCACTACTTTTTCACTCACAATAAAAGATGAGTATCTTCCCACTTTTATTATTATTATTATTACTACTACTATTATTATTATTATTATCATTATTATTATTATTATTATTATTATTATTATTGTGCAATGAAGCCCAACCGAGTCTTGATTTGGTTGGAGAAACTGGGTCTTGATCAAGACTCGGGCCCACCGGGTCTTGAGCAAGACCTACTGATGTGACATTTTGGGAGGGGGTTTTAATGCAATGGTGAAAAGTGAAGATACCCCCGTTGTGGGTAGTGTAAATTTACCTTTTGATTCATGTACATTTTTATAAACCCTATGATGCTACAGTTTTTCGACTGTAGGAGCAAAAGATAGTGATTTGTTTTGTTGAAGAAGAAACTTAGATCTCAGTCGTAGGTCTTGTAACGCTACGAATTCCAAATACGATAATTCGTAGCTCAACAGGATCTTTACTTCATTTCGTACAATTTTACAATGAATTTTGAAAACTTTTAATACATCAAGTTCTTTTACAACAACGCAGCGAAAATTAAATGAAATACAACATGATATATATGTACAATTTAAACATCAGTAACTTAAAATGGAAAGTAATCTTTAAGCATCAATCATTTTTATATCTCCTTACAAATCCAATGTCTGCATTTAAACACTGTGGGCGCGTCAGTTACATACAACTAATGCAATAATAAATGCAGCGATCCTCGCTATGCCACAATATAGTGACTCACTTACTTTAATTAGCAACCACACACTTGAAAGCATATTAAAGTTTACATGAGTGACTATCCTAAACATGTCGGTGTATGCAATGACTTAATGCATAATGCAGGTGTTTACGCTAAGATGGCACAAATGCATACTTGTTCGGATTCTATCATTCCCATAATACACAGGTTCAAGGGCAAGCACTTACGTACTCCACATTAAAGGGTTGAATCCCTCGCCATGAGTTACTACTACGGTGACTAAGGTAAGGCTTAGATATTTTGTGAGTAGTACATGTTGGTAGAATAACAAAATGACAAATGACACTAAGGCCTTCTCCCATTATAAGATTAGAAATTAGAGATAATATTAGAGATTAGAGATTAGAGATGGCAAATACCATCATGCGGACTCGTGGTGCAATGGGATCATGAGTAATTTTTTTTTGTATATTCAAAAGTTTCTCCGTTTGATTGATAATGTAAGCATTGTTAACTACACTGAGAAGACCATGGGTAGCCAAACTCATCCACTTTCCATCACTACCCATGATGAGCAGCCCAAAAAAATTAATAAGATCAGAATTACTATTTAAAGGTATCATCTAAGCCGCATTATCTATCGAATAAAATACAAAGAAAGCTATCAAGTGGCTCACCTTCAATCCGCCCAAAATTAAAGGTTCAGATCTAACTTTACAAAACACATTCCCCCCCCCCCCCCCCCCCCCCCCGTAAGCCTGCGCCTCGATAATTCCGAAGATGAATCCCACACCGCCGCTGAGTTGGGGACAACTCTCAATCACACCTCGATAATGTAACATCCCGTAATTTCTAAAAACATATAATAGTATATATAGTATATATATATAGAGTAAGTGGTTGTTTGTATACGAAAATAATGCAGGATGGCATTTGTGTAATTAGATGAAAGAGGAATAGTGGTAGTTGGGGGTCCTACGTAAGAGAAACAGCATGGCTTGGCTGTTTGAACAATGCTGATGACGTCAGCATTGTGTGGGGACCACCCAAGGAGTAATTAGAGAAGCAAGGAGTCTATTGTTCTCTCTCTCTCCGATGACATGGCAACGGTATGGGTTGTGCTACGGGGGAGGAGTGAAGGAATTTAGTCCCATATTGGGAATTTCACAATAATTAATTAACTATAAATACTATTGCCTATAATCAAGAGTCACCAATTCGGTTAACCACCTTTTGAGAGGCAGCCTGTGGCGGGCATTTGTACTACATAGTATCTAATTTGTCTTCTAAATTGTATAAATTGTCCGAGCCTGGGGTAAGAGTGTTACAAATGGTATCAGAGCCGACTTTCGACACCGAGTGTGGGAGTGCAGTGAGTTATGGACTCTAAAATGATCGGCGGAGTGAGACAATCTCCAGAATTCTGGGACCATGGACAGAGATCCACAGAATGATCTACGGAGTGGGATTGGTCTTCAGAATTCCAAAGACGAGAGCGACGCTCACAGATGCTCCACATCGGCTAGAAAGGAGATCCTACAATAGATTGTGTATGCCCCGTGCTCAGCAAGGACGCTGATTTCTGAAGGGGGGGTGTGTGTAACATCCCGTAATTTCTAAAAACATATAATAGTATATATAGTATATATATAGAGAGAGTAAGTGGCTGTTTGTATACGAAAATAATGCAGGTTGGCATTTGTGTAATTAAATGAAAGAGGAATAGTGGTAGTTGGGGGTCCCACGTGAGAGAAACAGCAAGGCTTGGCTGTTTGAACAATGCTGATGACGTCAGCATTGTGTGGGGACCACCCCGAGGAGTAATTAGAGAAGCAGAGAGTCTGTTGTTCTCTCTCTCTCCGATGACATGGCAACTGTATGGGTTGTGCCACGGGGGAAGAGTGAAGGAATTTAGTCCCATATTGGGAATTGCACAATAATTAATTAACTATAAATACTATTGCCTAAGATCAAGAGTCACCAATTCGGTTAACCACCTTTTGAGAGGTAGCCTGTGGTGGGCAGTTGTACTACATAGTATCTAATTTGTCTTCTAAATTGTATAAATTTTCTGAGCCCAGGATAGGGGTGTTACAAATGGTATCTGATATGGCTAAAATTGGGGTTAAATCGGGACCGTCCAGATCGATCACGAATCCTGAAGCACGGGGGTAAAAAGGTAATTTCACATACAGATGGATCCAAAACGGGTATTGGGCCTCCTTCTTACAGAACCAACCACCCGCGAATAGATCCACTTCAATTGGGTACGGGTCCCGACCCGATACAAGCCCAATCCATCAAGAAGAGAATCAGGCCACTGATTTGGTCAAATCAATAAACCTGATTAGCTCTCACCAGGGAATCAAGGCCTAACTTCCCAAAACAGAATAGGAGGATTTTTCTCCTATTTGTTAGGCAGGAAATTAGGCCCCAAATGGTTCCAAAGGCGACTATAAATACAACCCCTCTACCACCGAGACCAGGTTAATCACTCTTTCACCACTTAAGCTCTTTCTTGATCTTTTCCTGATTACTGACAAGAGCGTCGAAGGGTGCGTCGCCGGACTCAACCCCGGTGTTTCGCACTTCCTTGCAGGTTGTGCCAGGAGCAAGAAGGCCGAGTCAATCGTTCAGGTGTTTCCCGAACTCACAAATTCTATCTGTTTACCCCCACACCGAAATCAGCGGTAACAGATTGGCGCCGTCTGTGGGAAACCACCACACGAACGACCTCAGCTTCTTCTTCCTCGCCTTCCATCGCCATGCCTCCGAAGAAGAACAGATCCAAAGGATCCAACCGGGTGGCCAACCCCGCCGACCCTACGGAGGATACCCCCGTCAATCCAATCCCCCAATCTGGGCTTCCTCCGCCGGCCCAACTGGTCCAGCCTCATCATCCTCAGCAACAACCCAACAATGGTCCCGCCGGTCTCAACGGCCAGAAGCTGAAGCAGCCCGTCCAGGACCATGTCTCGGTCCGTAACGGGTCCTCGGACTCGATGGCCTCCCATAACCCCGACCTCAGCCTCACGCTCCAGAACCGCCAGAAGGAGAACGACCTCCGCACGCACCTTGACGAGAGGCGGGCCCGAGCTGGAGCCTCCCGACAACGTCAGGGTGAGCGGTCACCTCGTCGCCGAGACAGGCGGAGATCCCCGTACCGGAGAGGCCGAGCGGCATCTCCCGAACACCGGAGGAGGAGGCCGCGTTCCCCCGAGGATCGGCATCGTACGAGGGACCGTGAGGTACCCATCAGCCGTGCCGAATTCCTCCAGTTTCAGGAGACTGTACTGCAGGCCCTGAACGCCCGTGCCAACAACCAAAACCCCCCGAGGATCCCAACACCCCCTCGGATTCCCAGTCCTCGCCGCCGGTCACGAAGTCCTCTCCAGGCTCCCAGTCGTCAGCAACAGTACAGTCCCCGCCGATCCGAGGGATACCGGCACCGAAGTCCTCGCTCTCCCTCTTATGAGGAAGAGTCCGAAGGGTCATACGGTTACCGGCGAGGGGACGATGCTTTTGACCGCCGCCTCCATGAGGTGGAGAGGCGCATTGTCCGTATGGACCGAGAAGAGGAATCCAGAGCAGGGACCGTTCGCCCGAACCGACCGCCCTTCTCTCGGACAATCATGGAAGCTCGCATACCGAGGGGTTTCAAACCTCCGCAGTTTGAAACGTACTCAGGCGAGTTCGACCCAGTAGACCACGTCGAGAGTTTTAAGACTCTGATGCTGATCCACCAAGTCTCCGACGCCATACTCTGCAGGACCTTCCCGGCCACCCTTCGGGGTTCGGCTCGGGAATGGTATTCCAGGCTTGCCCCCGCCTCCATCTTTTCATTTGAGCAGTTTGAGACGCTGTTCATAACTCACTTTGTGAGCAGCCGACGGGCCGAGAAGACGAGTCTCTCCCTTCTGAACCTCCGACAGGAAAGGGGAGAGAAGCTGCGGGACTATGTGAAGAGGTTCACTGCAGAAGTCAGGTCGATCGCCTCCTTAGACCAATCCGTGGCAACAGTGGCGTTCCAGTCGAACGTCCTCAACTCCAACCTCCGCTCGTCCCTAGCAAAGAAGCCGCCTACCAACTTCGCCGACCTCCTACTGAGGTGCGAGAAATACATCCGAGCCGAGGAGGCCGAGTCCCTCCCGAACTTCGGAGGACCCTCCTCCGGCTCGAAGAGGAAGGCAACGGAGGAAGAGGGGGCCAAGAAGACAATGAAGGACGGAGGCGGCCAGCGTCGTCCTCCCCCCAGGTTCGAGAAATTCACGCCCCTCACAACTAATGTCTCCACTATCCTCATGGAGGTAGAGAAGGAGGGGGTCCTCCCTCCAGCCCCGAGGATGCACAAACCGGCGAAGAGGAGGGACAAAGACAAGTGGTGTCGGTATCACCGAGACCACGGGCATGAGACGAATGACTGTCGGGCTTTGAGAGATGAGATCGAAGCCCTTATCCGAAGGGGGCAGTTGGCGAAGTTCGTGAAGGCTAACGATCGGACAGATCGGAACTCTCCTCCCCCTCGGGGGGCTAACAAGCGCTCTGAGCGGCGCGAAGTAACACCTGAGTTCGAAGAAGAAAGGGTTCTGCATATGATCCACGGGGGCCCCATGGGCGGCTCCTCTAATACGTCTCGGAAAGCCTTCATCCGAGAGGTGAACTCGGTCCACAGTGCTCCTCCTCCCAAGGGCTTCGGTGTGCCCGTGTCCTTCTCCGACGCTGATCTCGAAGGAGTCCGAACCCCTCACTGTGATGCCCTCGTCATCGACCTCCGCATGGCCAACTTCAAGGTGCACAGGATTTTGGTTGACAACGGGAGTTCGGTCAACATCCTATTCCTCTCAGCCTTCCAGGGCCTCCAGCTGTCCCGAGACCGTCTCAAGCCGGCCGGATACACTCTACACGGGTTCACGGGGGTCCCGGTAACCGTCGAAGGGGTGATAACCCTTGACGTTACTGCGGGGAGCACCCCTACTACCCGGACCGAGCCCATGGACTTCATGGTCGTTGACGTCCCGGCAGCATACAATGTCATCCTCGGCCGCCCCGGCCTAGCCGCCCTTGAGGCCGTCCCCTCAGCATACCATTTGAAGATGAAGTTCCCCACTCGGTCGGGAGTAGGGGAAGTCAGGGGAAGCCAGGAAACAGCTCGGAAGTGCTACATGACTTCCACCGGGGGACCAGTGCTTTCGCTCGAGACACTCGAGATCCCCGAGCCGAAGGCTCGCCCAACGTCCGAACCAGCGGACGAGTTAGAAGAAGTACTCTTCTCCGACGAGGATCCGAGCCGAAAATTCCTCGTCAGCAAGTCCTTACCGACCGTGCTATTCTCCGACCTTGTGAGATGCATCCGGGGTAACCGCGACCTATTTGCTTGGTCGGCCGCGGATATGCCCGGCATCTCCGAAGACTTGCTCGTCCACCGCCTAAGTGTCGAGCCGGGGTGCAAACCGGTTCAGCAGAAGAGGCGAAAGTTCGCTCCCGAGCGACAGCAGGCAATCAAGGAGGAAGTGAATAAGCTGCTGAAGGCCAAGTTCATCCAGGAGGTGAATTATCCCGAGTGGTTGTCGAATGTTGTGATGGTCAAGAAGTCCAACGGCTCGTGGAGGATATGCATCGACTTCACCGACCTCAACAAAGCGTGTCCGAAGGATCCCTTCCCTCTCCCGAACATCGACACCCTAATCGACGCCACCTCGGGCCATGAGCTCCTCAGCTTCATGGATGCCTTCTCGGGCTA
Organism: Hemerocallis citrina; assembly: GCA_017893485.1. Taxonomy (NCBI): domain Eukaryota; kingdom Viridiplantae; phylum Streptophyta; class Magnoliopsida; order Asparagales; family Asphodelaceae; genus Hemerocallis; species Hemerocallis citrina. Next base: position 134,973,160 of record CM030363.1, read on the forward strand.
CAACCAAATCCGGATGTTCCCTCCGGACATCCCGAAGACCTCCTTCGTCACCGACCAAGGCCTCTACTGCTACCGAGTAATGCCGTTCGGTTTGAAGAACGCGGGAGCCACCTACCAGCGCCTCGTTAACAAGGTCTTTCAGCATCAGATCGGCCGAAATATGGAGGTGTACGTCGATGACATGCTCGTCAAGAGCATCCACGGCACCGACCATGTAGCCGACCTCCAAGAGGCGTTCGGCGTGTTGAGGAAGTACAACATGCGGCTAAACCCGAACAAGTGTGCGTTCGGAGTCTCCTCTGGCAAGTTCCTCGGTTTCATGGTGAGCCAGCGGGGGATTGAAGCTAACCCCGAAAAGATCAAAGCCATATTAGACATGGCCCCGCCTCGGAACGTCAGAGAAGTGCAGAAGCTCACCGGTCGGCTCGCAGCCATTGGTCGGTTCCTCTCCAAGTCAGGGGAAAAGTGCCTTCCCTTCTTCAAGGCACTCCGAGGCGCTAAGGGATTTGAATGGGGCGAGGCACAGCAAGCGTCGTTCGACCAGCTGAAAGCCTATCTGGTGAACCCCCCTCTGCTCAGTAAGCCGGTCCCAGGCGAGCCTCTCTTTCTCTACTTGGCAGCCTCCGAGCAGTCCCTGAGCGCTGTCCTGGTCAGAGAAGAGGACCGGACCCAGAGGCCTATTTACTACGTGAGCAAGGTACTTCGGGATGCCGAGCTCCGTTATTCGAGGATAGAAAAGATAGCCTACGCCCTCGTCATGGCAGTAAGAAAGCTTCTGTAATATCCCGGATGGATATTAACTCATATAAATTATTATTTTATTATTATTCTATTATTATTTTATTTTGACTCCAAAATCGGACTATTTTGGCGATTTTTCGCCGGGTTGCCCACAAACAGTGCCTACGCACGTCTATCGGTCGGTGCGCATCCAAAGCACATCAAATTGATAACGCAACTCTCCGAAGTAATAATAAAATTTATTTCACTATTATTTTCCAAATTAAATTATTTTTGGGAATTTTATGAGGATTTTATAAAAAGATTGTTTGTATACACATACATGTACCCATACACATAATTGTATGACACTTAGTATATTATACCTAGTATATAGTATGTACTTTAGGACAATACACTTATGCTTGTCATGGCTACTCAATTAGAGAATTAGGGTTTAATTAGAAGGTTAAAAGAGAGTTGTATGCACAAGATTAGAACTAAACCCTTCTAGAAACAACCTTCCCTCACATAACACCTCCCTCCACCTCACCACTCTAAAACTCACCTCCCTACTCCCCTATACCTTGGCCGGCCACTCTTCTTGAGGGTTATTGTGTACCATTTTGGTGCACTTACCACTCCCATCTCCTTTTATAAAACTCCCCTCATTCACCTCCTTCTCTCATTTTAGAAAAAACAAAAGAAAGAAAGAAAGAAAGGAAAAGAAAGAGAGAACATACTAACTAGAGAGTTTTGTGTTGTAGGTCTTAGAAGAGTTCAAAAAGAAAGCTAGGGGAAGGAGAAGATATAGCTAGCAAGTTCTTCCAACAAGTTAGGGAAGGTGGGGGTTTCTTCATTTGATCTTTTGTTTGTTTCTTTGTTTGTTTGTTTGGTTGTTTGTTGTTTGTTGTGTGACTTCTTCTTCTTCTACCTTCTTGTTTTATTTTGTTTTTTGGGTTGAGTGTGTGGTATGTGTAGTAAGTAAAAGAGGAAAAAGGAAAAGTAGTAGTAGTAAGCACTAAAGATCATAACTTTAGTATAGTAATCTTTTGTTGTATGTTGTTGGACTAAGAACTTCACATATTGCATATTGTTGAACAATACAACCATTGATTGGTTGTAGGACTAGATTGGACTAATGTAATAATAAAAAGATCTTCTTTTTTATTTAACCACTAGTTGTAAATTAACTAAAAAGATCTTTCTTTTATTTTTAATCACTAGTTGTAATAATAAAAAGATCTTCTTTTTATTTTAACCACTAGTTGTAACCTAATAAAAAGATCTTCTTTTTTATTTAACCACTAGTTGTAAATTAAGTAAAAAGATCTTCTTTTCATTTTTAACCAACTAGTTGTAGCTAACAAATTAAAAAGATCTTCTTTTTATTTTAAGACACTAGTTGTAGCTAATAAATTTAAAAGATCTTCTTTTTATTTTAAAACACTAGTTGTAGCTAATAAATTTAAAAAGATCTTCTTTTTATTTTAAGACACTAGTTGTAGCTAACAAAGTAAAAAGATCTTCTTTTCATTTTTAACCAACTAGTTGTAGCTAACAAATTAAAAAGATCTTCTTTTTATTTTAAGACACTAGTTGTAGCTAATAAATTTAAAAGATCTTCTTTTTATTTTAAAACACTAGTTGTAGCTAATAAATTAAAAAGATCTTCTTTTATTCTTAGACACTAGTTGTAGCTAACAAAGTAAAAAGATCTTCTTTTCATTTTTAACCAACTAGTTGTAGCTAACAAATTAAAAAGATCTTCTTTTTATTTTAAGACACTAGTTGTAGCTAATAAATTTAAAAGATCTTCTTTTTATTTTAAAACACTAGTTGTAGCTAATAAATTAAAAAGATCTTCTTTTATTCTTAAACACTAGTTGTAGCTAACAAAGTAAAAAGATCTTCTTTTGTTCTTAATCACTAGTTGTAGCTATTAATCAAAAAGATCTTCTTTTATTTTACACACTAATTGTAGCTAATAAATTAAAAAGATCTTCTTTTTATTCTTAATCACTAGTTGTAGCTATTAATCAAAAAGATCTTCTTTTATTTTACCCACTAGTTGTAGCTATCTTAAATAAAATAATCCTTTCTTTATCACTAGTAATAAATGAGGTTAGTAAGCAACTAAGGAATAGTATGCTAAATAATTAGTAGAATGAGATAGTTGTATGTTGTGATTTTATTTTGAATGAAGTAGTAGTAATAGATAGTGTATGTTGTGATTTTGTTGTAAGTGAAGTAGTAGTAGTAGTAATAGATAGTTGTATGTGGTGATTTTTATTGTGAATGAAGTAGTAGTAATAGATAGTTGTATGTGGTGATTTTTATTGTAGTAGATAATTGTGTGTATGTGTTGATCAAAATAGAAGTAGTAGTAGTAGTAGAATGTTGTAGGATGTTTTCTAAAAATATTCCTTTATGTTTGTGCTTAAGACATTGTAGGATTGCATTTAAAAATATCCTACCATGCTTAGTTAGTGGTAGCTTTACTTCTAAAAATAATTAGAAGCCATTTCTATGCTTCATGTGTTGTAGGATTACTCCTAAAAATAATCAGAAGCCATTTCTATGCTTCATGTGTTGTAGGATTACTCCTAAAAATATTTAGACACCATTTCTATGCTTCATGTGTTGTAGGATTACTCTTAAAAATAATTAGAAGCCATTTCTATGCTTCATGTGTTGTAGGATTACTCCTAAAAATAATTAGAAGCCATTTCTATGCTTCATGTGTTGTAGGATTACTCCTAAAAATATTTAGACACCATTTCTATGCTTCATGTGTTGTAGGATTACTCTTAAAAATAATTAGAAGCCATTTCTATGCTTCATGTGTTGTAGGATTACTCCTAAAAATATTTAGACACCATTTCTATGCTTCATGTGTTGTAGGATTACACCTAAAAATAATTAGAAGCCATTTCTATGCTTCATGTGTTGTAGGATTGCTCCTAAAAATAATTAGAAGCCATATCCATGCTTAGTTAGTTGTGGGATTACTTATGAAAATATCCTACCATGATTCTATGCTTAATTAGTTGTAGGATGCTTTATAAAATTATCCTACCATGCTTTATGTTTAGGATGTCGTAGGACTTTTCCTAAAAATATCCTACTAGGTTCTCATGCTAGTTTAATTGTTGGAAAGCGATATACCATGCTATCTTAACCGTAAGTATTTTGCATATCATGCTAGTTTAAATTGTAGGCAAATTGTGTACCATGCTAGATAAATGGTAGAGAAGTTAGTGAATGACCATGATTCATGCTAAGTAAGTAGTGATCATGCAAATTATTGATCTTATTAAGTTAAGGATACCCATACTAGGATGTTCATGCTTAGGGTAAAGAAACTACCCATGGCTAGTTGTAGCGATTTATGTTGGATTCTATGCCATGCTAGAGTAATACATGATTAGAACATTGTAGGAGTAATGTTAGAATACCTACTATACCTTGGAATGATTGTATGCTATATTAGTTATCTATCCGTGCTTGTGTTATGGTGATTAGCCAAGATAAGTAGTAAGCTTTCATGCTCGCTTGACTATATTAGACTCTAAGTCTAGGTCGTAGTGATTTTATGCTTAAGCTCGATAAAAGCACAAGCATGAATAGTATTCATACTTAGGAGTGTGATGGTGAGTAGTTCTATTTTGAAATTGGATTGCCTTAGGAAGATGCCTATGAGTGTATGTCGTACTTAAGGCATTATAGGTCGAAGTAGTGAGAGTGGGAAGACCACTAGTAATAACTAGTTGATAAAGGTCGTTTGTCGCCTTCGGATTCTTCCTTAGTAGAATACCGATCATAGACTACTAGTAGATCCCTTTGTTGCTTCTAATAGTAGAAGATTAAGTTTGTTAGTAAGCACATGTGGTTGCTTCTAAGATTGATTACCTGCATGGTTGTTTGCACACGGTCGTGCTCGTACGTGGCTCGACTGGCCCGTATGTAGCGGTGGGTCTCATACGTAGCTTAGTTGGCTCGTATGTAGGTTGTTGTCTCGTACGCGGCCCGACTGGCCCGTACGTAGCTGTTGGTCTCATACGCGGCTTATTTGGCTGGTATGTGCGTGGTTATCTCCTACGAGGCCCGCCTGGCTCGTAGGTAGTTATTGTTCATACGTAGCTTAGTTGGCTCGTATGTGGTTGTTACTCGTGTATAGCTTGTTAGCTAGTACACAGTTCGTTGCGCTCGTCTAGGGTGATGTTACCACCCTAGGGTTATCGACCATCAAGACCACATCCTACCTCCTTAGAGCAAAACGGATAGATCTCACCTCGGACGTTGACGGATCTTAACCAATGTAGGTTGACCGTGGGCCGAGAGTGTTGGTAGAATCCGAGTTAGGGGTAGTGATGATTGAGAGAGAGATTGTTACCAGAGTCTTGGATCGATGAGCCACGAACCGGGTCCTGAGGGATTCTGGTAAGTCTAGGTTGAGCGGCCTAGTAGAGTTGTCTTGCGAAGCCTAACTTAAGGCCTAGCATGTTGTGGTTATAATATTGTCACCCTAGGATTGTTCGAGTCAGGGACATCATTAGGGTAGTGACTTACAAGGATCATTTTAACTTTTGCCGGGAGAGAGGGGTCAGTTGTAGGGGGCCCCGACACTAACTCGTCTCTTGAGGCAGATCATAGGTGGTGTACCGGGTTGTACCTTCCCGTCAAAGGGATACGTACGGTGCCGTCTCACAAGTTGAGGACACGAGTTGCGTATCTCGCGCTGTTAATTCCTGAAGTACCGTGGCTAGGGGTGCCACAGGATGCATTGTGCAGTCCTGCGCTTGCGATACCCCAGAGAGTGCCACAGGGTAGGCTTCGTGCTACCCTGCGCTTGCAAAACTCTATGGTTTGGTTTTTGTAATGACACCCGATACGTCGGGATCGTCTAATTTGAGTGAGGTCCGGTTAGCCGGGTCGCGGTGGCGAACATAGACACCACGGGCGAAATGCAACAGTGGCACATGACCACATCTGCAGCCTCGCGAGTCACGTGTAGGGTGTCAGGAACAGGTTGTGTACAATTAGAATTCATAACGCGGGTTCAAATCCCTATATATGGAGAAACGGCTTGAGATGGAGTCGCATGTATTTATGGGCTGCATGTTACTTCGGAGACTTGCGGACATTAGAATAGGAAGCATCCTAGTTGTACCTTCCCGTCAAAGGGATACGTACGGTGCCGTCTCACAAGTTGAGGACACGGGTTGCGTATCTCGCGCTGTTAATTCCTGAACTGCCGTGGGTGGGTGTCAGGAACGGGTTGTGTACAGTTAGAATTCATAGCGCGGGTTCAAATCCCGGATATTAGAATAGGAGTGTCCTAGTTCTACTTAAGTATCACATTAGAGTCTAGTCATAGCACTCACGCACACTTAAACTACACCGACACCATTGCTATGTTTGTATATTTTGTATATTGTTTGGAAGATTCGCTGCTATATGATCAGCCTTTAAGCGTCAGTGAATACTGACGTCCCCACTTCCATAGGTACTGGATCGCCCAAGTATAAAGGCGATATTCAGGAGGACTCAAGGCGAGGAAAGCAAGGAGTCAGTATTAAGTTTAGTTCCGCTGCAAAACATGTATTGATTCTGTATTAGTTAAGAGGTACTCTGATGTAAGATGTAAAGGTTGTAATACTTAGAAATGTAAAGGTAATATTGTAACTCTATTGTAAGGTATTACAGTTGTACAATATTCAGACTTGTAACACTTTGTGTATTGAATAAAAAGTTTTAAATTCTCCTGTTTTTTCTGTGTATTGTGACTAATTGAAGCAAAGATCTTGGCTTGTGTCTCGGTTTTCCAGTATCGGAAATCGGGGCGCTACAGCTTCGGCCCTACTTCCAATCTCATTCAGTCATCGTCCTCACCGATCAACCGCTCAAGCAAGTCCTCCATAAGCCCGAAACCTCGGGCCGGCTGATGAAGTGGTCGATAGAGCTGAGTCAGCACGACATCTCCTATCAGCCTCGGACGGCAATTAAGGCGCAGGCCCTCGCCGACTTCATTGTAGAATCCACCATCCCTGAGGTCGGCCACGTCCCGAATGGACCCCCCATTTGGACAGTCTTTGTGGACGGATCCTCTTGCAGTGAAGGAAGCGGCGCCGGCATTATCCTGAACGGCCCTGATAGCTTCGTCCTACAGTATGCGATCCGCATGAACTTCAAGGCCTCGAACAACGAGGCGGAGTACGAGGCCCTCATAGCTGGCCTCGGACTCGCACGAAGCACTGGGGCGCAGCGCCTTCGGGTTCACAGTGACTCCCAACTAGTTGTGAATCAGGTCTTGGGCGAGTATGAGGCCCGGGATGAGCGAATGGCTAAGTACCTCGCCAAGGTCCGGGGTCTGATGGGTCAGTTCGAAGAAGCCATCATCCAGCGTGTCCCTCGGGAGGAGAACTCACAGGCCGATGCTCTCTCCAAATTGGCTTCGTCTTCTCTGCAGGGTCTTGAACAGACCGTGCTGATCGAAGTCCTCTCCAAGCCGAGCATCGAAGACAAGACGCCTAGCTCGATGGAGACATTGCCGGTCGCGCTGCAGGACAATTGGATGAAGCCACTGGTGGAATTCTTAAGGGATGGAGTTCTGCCTCAAGATCCCAAAGAGGCGCGCCGAGTTAGAACCCGAGCCGAGCGCTATGTCTTAATCGAGGGCATCCTACACAAGCGCTCCTTCTCCCAAATAGACGGCCGACCATATCTACGATGCCTCTCTCCGGATCAGGCTGAATATGCCCTACAGGAGCTTCATGAAGGGATCGGCGGGGCACACTCGGGATTTAGGTCCCTGGCACGAAAAGCTCTGAATTATGGGTACTTCTGGCCGACGCTTCTCCAAGACGCCGAGCGACACGTTCGGCAGTGCGGCTCATGCCAGAAACACTCCAGCATCCGACGCCTCCCTCAAGCCAACCTCACCTCCCTATCGAGCCCTATCCCCTTCGCGATGTGGGGAATGGACCTGATAGGGCCTTTCCCTCCAGCTCCTGGTCAGCTCAAGTTTTTAGTCGTAGCTATCGACTACTTCTCGAAGTGGGTCGAGGCCGAGCCCCTCGCCACGATAACCGAGAACAAAGTGGTGCAGTTCTTCTGGAAGAACATTATATGCAGATTCGGCATCCCGCGCGTCCTCGTGACAGACAATGGGACCCAGTTCACTGGCTCAGCATTCTGAACCCTGTGCGACGACCTCGTCATTCAGCAGCGTTTCTCGTCCGTCTCGCACCCCCAGTCGAACGGACAAGCCGAGAACGCTAATAAGCAGATCCTTGCGGGGCTCAAGAAGAGGTTGGACAAGTGCTCCAAAGGACAGTGGGTCGACCAACTCCCTAATGTGTTGTGGAACTACCGCACAAGCAAGCGGACGCCCACTGGAGAGTCCCCTTTCAGCCTTACCTATGGGGCCGAGGCCGTAATACCCCTCGAGGTCGGTATTCCTTCCCCTCGGCTCATCGCCTATGACGAAGCGCAGAACGCCAGGGAACTCAGAGGAAACTTGGACCTGATAGATGAATTGAGGGAAAGGGCATCGATTCGGCAGCAAAATTACAGAAGGAGAGTCGAGCTAGCCTACAACAAGAAAGTCCGGCCCGCCAATCTCGAGCAAGGAGATCTGGTGTTGAGAAAGCTAGCCATATCCCTCCCCAGTCAGAAGGGCAAGCTAGCTCCGAATTGGGAAGGGCCGTACCGGGTCACAAAAGTTGTTCGGCCTGGGGCATATCGACTTGAGGACATGGACGGTAGAGAGCTCCCGAGGACCTGGAATGCCGATCACCTCCTGAAATACCAAGAGAGCGCCCCGGCGCCTCTCTAAGTAATCCGAGGTGTCGCGCCATTCCTCTCCTTTAACTTGTAACCTGTTCTATAAATTCTACTATGTAAAACGGTTCGCCGTCAAATATCAAATAAAGAAAGCTCCATTTTGTTTTTGAATTTGCCTGTTTTTTTCCTCCCCTCTTACTATACCGATGGTTCGGAGTCAAACACTCGGCTCGACTTTACCTCCTCGGTTCGTCTCCGGACGAACCAGGGGTAGATCGCCGTTCGGAATTGCTCCCACAGCCGTTGAACTACACCGATGGTTCGGAGTCCAACACTCGGCTCGACTTTACCTCCTCGGTTCGTCTCCGGACGAACCAGGGGTAGATCGCCGTTCGGAATTGCTCCCACAGCCGTTGAACTACACCGATGGTTCGGAGTCCAACACTCGGCTCGACTTTACCTCCTCGGTTCGTCTCCGGACGAACCAGGGGTAGATCGCCGTTCGGAATTGCTCCCACAGCCGTTGAACTATACCGATGGTTCGGAGTCCAACACTCGGCTCGACTTTACCTCCTCGGTTCGTCTCCGGACGAACCAGGGGTAGATCGCCGTTCGGAATTGCTCCCACAGCCGTTGAACTACACCGATGGTTCGGAGTCCAACACTCGGCTCGACTTTACCTCCTCGGTTCGTCTCCGGACGAACCAGGGGTAGATCGCCGTTCGGAATTGCTCCCACAGCCGTTGAACTATACCGATGGTTCGGAGTCCAACACTCGGCTCGACTTTACCTCCTTGGTTCGTCTCCGGGCGAACCAGGGGTAGATCGCCGTTCGGAATTGCTCCCGCAGCCGTTGGACTATGCCTAAGGTCCGGAACACGTATCCAGACCACTCTTGACTGACAGCCGAGGGTCGAAGGTAGACATATCCTGTCGGCATCCGAGCAAGTGCCTTCCCGAGCTGGTAAACGGGGAAAACACACTTCCCCCTCAACTTTCGCGCCTGATCTTCATCAGACGGCTCAGATCGTGCCACTCGCGCAAAACGACAAGATAACGTTTTCTTGGAAAACGAGCCACCTCGAGATCCGCGCCTACATTCAACGGCTCAGATCTCGCCACGTCGAAATAGCACTCTCGAGAACATCGCCGTGTCAGACCCACTAAGCGACAAATCGCCGTACCCCTGGGGATCCATTCGGCTAAATAGACACACTCAGTTCAAATAGTTCGGCACGGCCAACACAGTTATAAACAAAGACAGACGTACAAAACACCGAAAGGGAATTTTATTAAATATCGGCGTACAGTACAAAATAGACCATTACAAAAGTGTCGGCAAACAAAACATACAACCCCCGACCCACTACACTTGTCTTTCATAAAAATGCATCCTCTCCATCTTGTTCGCCCTCCTCGGCAGACGGTTCCTCCGCCTCTCCTCGAAGCTTCGCCATTTCCGCCCGCAGCTGTCCCATCTCCGAGAGCAAGTCGTCCCGTTCGGCAATGAGTTTCGACTGAATGTGCCGAATACTTTTGACCCGAAGAGCATTGCTGAATGCGGTCTGCGAGTCCTCGTCCTCCCCTACGGGGCTCAGCTCGACGATCTTGCTCTCCAAGCGTTGTGTTTCGGCCTCCCGGAGACTGAGAACCAACGAAAGGTGATTCCACTCGCCCTCGGATCGGTGTAGCTTCAGATCGACACTCCTGGGGCTCAGAACCACCGTCCCAGAGGTCGCCTCGGATGCGGAGTCATCATTCGGACGCCCGGAGTCCGATCCATGGATCGCCGCGACAAGCTGAAAAATAGGAAAAACGAACAAAGCAGTTTCAATACAGTGCCGAAGACAAACACTTAAAAAGTTTTTCAGAATTTTTTTGCATTCAGACATAATAGTGTTACAAACGGTCGACCGACCCTACAACTAGGTTATTACAACGGCCAACAGAAAGGAAAAGTGACATAATCAAGTCCTCTTCGGAAGGGGAATGCTTCGGTTTAGGGAAACGCGAGGACGACGAGGCCGACCCTCTGAGCTCGACCCTAAACCAACGAAGCGCGACCCCCCTTCACTGCTAGTCCTAACAGCCGCGCCGACCGATGCCCCGCTCGACGAGACAGCCACGCTGCTCTGAGCGTCAGTCGGACTCCGCCTGGTCGTTAGCGGGCGCGTCGCGAGTTCATAAAACGTGATCCCCCTCTCACTTTCCTCGCGAGTGCACGACGTGCTACAAACATTAGCCCTCTCCGGCGCAGGTTTAAGCGACGCGATCTCCTCCTCCAGTTCGATAATCCGATCCCTCAGGACGATGTCCTTCGCCAATTTCTTTGATCGAGGGGCCTTCAACGACCCGGAGGCATTGGGACTATCACTTGCAAGCCGCCGATAGTGGGTGACCTCAATCCCCCTATCTATTGTGATCCTCCTGAGCATGTCGACTTCGGCCAATAGTCTCTTACGCTCAGCCAAAGCCCCCTCCAGCTCGGAGGCCATCTTCTCCCTTTCCGCAGAGCGCTCTCTCTCCGATAACTCCAAGTATTGTACCTCGTCCAAAAGGTCGTCGTTCTTCTGCTCGGCGGCTTTAAGCTCCCCACGAAGCCGCTCAATTTCCCTTTCGGAACCAGGACCCTGGGAGCGCTTCCGGAGTTGATGCAGCTCGCGACAGTTCCTCCTCAGAACTGCCCTGACCTCCTCCGCCTGGCCGAGCAGGAGAAACCGCCTCTGCCGGCTGTCCGAAAGTTCACGCTTCAAATTGGCCAGTTCCTTCCGAAGGAAGACCAGCTCCGTGACCGGACCAAACACCACCTGAAAAGCGGAAATAAATCCGAGGCCTAACAGTTGGAGAAATAAACGCACACTAAGTCCGAGGCTCAACACTTGGACAAATTTTTGGCCAAACAAAATACTTTTCATTCAAAACAAAGGCGGTGGCCAGTCCGCAATAAGGCTTACAAAAAGAAAACAAAACTAAAAAGACTGAAAGTAGGAAGACAACCGAGTCAGGGGTCGACCTTTTTGCCGCTCGGATTCGTCGACCCCTCGGCCTTGCCGTCGCCGTCACCCTCGCCCCCGCCTTCGCTCCAGCTCTCCTCCTCGGAGAGTTCCTCCTCCTCGCCCTCGGCTTCGGTCTCACCATCGCCTTCGGCGGGTTCCGTCTCACCATCGGGTCCGAGTAAACCCTCGGTGATCCCTTCTTCCCCCTCCACGGGCTCGTAAAAGTCATAGGAGGACGAGTCGAAGCCCGGGTTCTTCGCGGCTACGTGGGTCAGGGCACGGCCGTAGGCGTCCAGCATATTCTGGATCATGTGCTGCGCGGCCTCCTCTTGCACGGCCTTCTTCACCTTCTTCACCTTCCTCAGGTGGTTGGCCTTGATCCTCTCGGCTCTCTTCCGAGCATTCTCCCCTTCCGACCGAGCCTTGGCCAGCTCATCCTTCAGCTCGGTGACCTCCTTCTCCGCCCCCGACCGAGCGCTGGCCAACTCCTCCTTCAGCTCGGCCACCTCCTTCTCAAGCTTGGCCGCCGTATCCTTCGACGATTGGATGGCGTCGGCCAGCTTCTTCTCCAAGTCCTCCACTTCGGCGACTCTCTTCGTCGATAGAAGCAGCTCGGACTCAAGCCGCTTCGCAACCCGAACGCGCTCCGTCCTCTCCTTCTCCTTCTCCTGATCCTTCCTCGCCATCTCCTCGACCAGCCAACTGAAGTGGCAGAGGGTCTGGAAGAGAACGACACGTTAAAATCCGAGCCCAAGAACTTAGAAAAATTCCAAGGAAAAATATGAATGAAGAAGGGCTCGACACACTTACCGACATAGTGCTCCGGGCCATCTGCATCACGTTGTCCCCTGCCATCCCGGCCCTCAGGGTCGCTCGGTCCTTCGGGGTCGGCAGGTGCCTCACTGCCTCCATGCAGATGTTCCCGTCGCCCAAAAAGCCGTCGACGTTCATCACCTGCCAATCGGAGACGAAGATCTGTTTATGACGCTCGGTCAAGATCTTCTCCGCGCCGGGGGTGAGTGGCGGAACCGGGAGGGACAGCGCATCAGCCACTCCGAACTCGTTGCTCGACGGACCAGGAGCGTCCGCCTCCGGGGTAGGAGCAGGAGCATCCGAGGCCGAGGGATCGAGGTCCACGACCCCACCCTGCTCGGGGACCGCGACCTTTGCCGAAGGGACAAGGACCTCAACTTCTCCCTCCTTCAGGACCGCAACCTTCGGTTGGTCGGCTGCCTTCACTACCGAGGCCTTCTTCGAAGCTCGGCTGTCCTGAGGCGCTGTCGATGGCCTCTTCTTCTTCTCCTGCTCGGACCTGCCCTTCGCCACCAGGGCCTTGTAATCGAGCTTCATGGTCTTTGCAAGAGTCGAACGAAAAAACTTAGAAAATTGAATGCAAACTTTACGGAGAGAAGTATAAATACCAGAATCGTACGAGGGTCGATCGGACTGAGACCCCCACGGAACAGATGCTCTTCGGTGATATCCTTCCAGCTAAGCGTCGGCAGAGCAAGGATCTTCTTCTGGACCTCGGTCTCCGCAGCGTTCAGCGGAACGTCCTTCTTTGTGCGCTTGGGTAGTCCGTCCGCCCAAACTGTCGGTATCACCCACGGCGTCAGATTCCGAACGAGGAAGTATTTGTCCTTCCAGTGTTTGATCGAGTCCGAATTCTCGATCAGTTTCACGCCCGGCCGGGGCGATAGATAAAACCTCTTCTCGTCTTTTCTCGGCTGAACAGGTCGGAAGAGACTTCGAAAGAGGTACATGGTCGGCTTGGCGCCGATCTCTTGGCATCGGAGGAGGAACGCCACCACTTGCCTCCATGTGTTCGGCATCAGTTGAGCGGGACTCAAACCATACCAAACCAGGACGTCAACTACGAACGGGTGGAGGGGAAAGCGAAGACCGGCAATGAGGGAGTCGACCGGAAAGACGCATATGTCCGGAGAGGACCCAGTGTTGGCTCGGAACCCCGGCCCAGGGAGGAGCAACGTGTACTCGAGAGGGATCTGGAAGCCCTCTCGGACCAGATGAAGGTCCGCTTCGCTAAGAGTCGAGATCTTGCGATCGACCTCGGACAGCTCCCTAGGCTCGTTCTCCTCCACCAGTTTAGCCGTACCTTGGGTAACCTTCTCCAAGATATCCTCAGTATAATCCCGGACTCCTCCCACGCTCGACACGGCGATGGGCTGCCGACCGAACTCCCCCGCTCTCTTCGGCGTCTCCACTATAGTAATTACGGCTTTGCCCTTTCGGGACTCCGCCACGACTTCTTGGGGCACCTCGGCCACTCCGCCCTCCGCGTCTGGACGAACAACGTCCTGCTCGCTCGGCTCCACTACTCCTTTCTCTTTCTCCCCTCGGCCAACGGCTTGCTCCGAGGCGGGGGTCTCAGCCGAAATCTTAACCATATTTTCCTAAAGAGAGAAGGGAAAGAGACTGACCTTGAAGTGACAGCTACGGTCGGAAACTTCGCCGGAACTAGGAACGCTACCGCGACAGCTAGCGACACCACCAGGGAGCTAAAGACCTCGAAGCAAAGTAAATACGAAGAGAGAGAGTAAAAGTGAAAAGTGAAGACTTGGTCAAAGGGGGGGTAAAGATTTATAGTGAAAATGAGGCGCCTCTTGGACTTCCAGAGCGACTTTTGGGCTACTCTCGAAGCATCTCGAAGGCCCACCACAAAGTCAACCAGCTCGGCAAGATGGGACGAGAATCCGAGCTGCGAGCAAACCGAACGTGGCTGCAATAGAGTCCGCTCGGAATCCGTGCAAGTGCCTTCCCGAGCTGGTAAATGGGGAAAACTCCCTTCTCCCTCAACTTTCGCGCCTGATCTTCATCAGACGGTCCAGATCTCGCCGAGAGCACTAAACGACAAGATAGTGTTTTCTTGGAGAACGCGCCCATCTCGAGATGCGTGTCAGCATCTCAGATAGAGCCACGTCGCTCGGACGATCGGACCCTCGGACGCCTCGCCTACGCATAAAAGAACCTGGAAAATTTTTGATTATGTTTTAAGGCACCGCCCTCGGCAGGCGCCCCCCGGGTCCCATGCCTCGGTCGGTATTACCCCGACAACAGGCCCCGGTCGGAAGCAGATCGGCACTCCCCCATCTCTAACTCCCCCGGGCTGACCTCCGTCAAAAGCCATCAGCCCGAGAAGGAAGACAGAGATGGGAGGGAACCCACCAACACTCAGAGGTAGAAAGAGACGCACCATCCCGAGCTAGTTGGTTGCAACTGGAAGGCTCGGCTTGTCGAAAGACTCTAACAGCGGCGCCTTCACAGTTGCAACAAACGGACTCGGACGGCCCGGAGATCGACATCGGACAGGGGTCGTCACTCTCCCACCAAGATCTCCGCCTACTTCGACACTCACTTCGGAGCAACCGAAGAAGGCAGAAGATCTTGGTGAGAGAACGGCGACCCGTCCTTCGAAAGAGGTCCACACCCCGGGTCCGGACCATGGCCGTCGACGCTACTGTCTTGTTGCCCCCCACCCCTCACACCCCTTCGGAGCAGTGAGGGATGGGGAAACAACAAGACAGCGGGGCGACCGCCCGTCCTTCCGAGAAGGCCCATCCCTCGGATCCGGACTACGGTCGTCACCACTCTTGCCTTATTCTCCTCCGCTCCCGACACCCACTTAGGGACCGTCCGGAACGGGAGAAGAACAAGGTAAGAGAGCGACCACCCGTCCTTCGGAGATAACTCATCCCCCGAGTGCGGACTACGGTCGTCACCACTACTACCTCGTTCCCCCACTCCGAACTTCAAGAGAGAAGCTATCCAAGGCAGATGCCTCCGAGGTCTGGAACCCAATTTGGTTGTGACGAAAATGACGAAAGGGATGGGGTACTTATAGCCCGCCTCCAATAACCAGCCATTACTACCCTCGGAAATTGAAGCGCCGCGTTTTAATTGAGGGAATTATTGATCCCCGGAAGTCGAAACGTCACGCATTAATCAAAGGAATTATTCTTAATGACCTGGGGAAGGGGAATGCCGCACAAACCCCGAGCATCATTAATACCCTCGGAAGCGAGATCGCCCCCGAACAGATAGCGCCACGACGCTGCCGAACCCCCATACCTTCGGTCGGCTGCCGAGCAGAGGCCTTCCCGAACTGGTAAATGGAGAAAAAAAAGGCACCGAGCTATCTCAGCCGTGGGATCTCCCAGAAATTCACGCTCCCAATGGCGAACGGCTCAGATTGCGCCACGTACGCTAGAAGACAAGATAGCATTTTCTTGGGAACCGTTCCCGTCTCGAGATGCGTGCCAACATCCAACGGCCCAGATTACGCCACGTCACTCAAGCCTTCGGTCGGCTGCCGAACCCCCCATGCCTTCGGTCGGCTGCCGAGCAAAGGCCTTCCCGAACTGGTAAACGGAGAAAAACGCTGCCGAGCAACAGCAGCCGTCAGAACTTTTCGAAATTCGCGCCCATCTGCGATCAGCGGCCCAGATCGAGCCACGCCATAAATCGGTATTTAAATCATTTTTTTATCTATTTAATTTGTCTTATTTGTTTAAAAATTGCGAGAAAATTGTTAAAAATTCGGGAAAATTAGCCAAAAATTCTGGAGAGTAATTGAGATTTAGGGGGCACATTTTCGAACCCTTGAACGAACAATTACCGCCCAGAATGTACGACTAAGGCCCCCGAATGATTAGCAAACGCGTCGCAAAGTTAAACAAGTAGTCCGAAAAAATAGATAAAAACTCTTGAACACCCGATGTGACCAGAGAACTGCCAGCGGCATCAAAAGTTGCCTCACTACCCCCTTTCTTGATTCAAAATCCCACGTCTGGACTCCAATACAACTCCATCAGCCACTAAAACAGCTAAACTACTCCTCAAAGCCTGATCACACTCAGTCTTTAGGAGTGGGGGGCTCGTGATATGGCTAAAATTGGGGTTAAATCGGGACCGTCCAGATCGATCACGAATCCTGAAGCACGGGGGTAAAAAGGTAATTTCACATACAGATGGATCCAAAACGGGTATTGGGCCTCCTTCTTACAGAACCAACCACCCGCGAATAGATCCACTTCAATTGGGTACGGGTCCCGACCCGATACAAGCCCAATCCATCAAGAAGAGAATCAGGCCACTGATTTGGTCAAATCAATAAACCTGATTAGCTCTCACCAGGGAATCAAGGCCTAACTTCCCAAAACAGAATAAGAGGATTTTTCTCCTATTTGTTAGGCAGGAAATTAGGCCCCAAATGGTTCCAAAGGCGACTATAAATACAACCCCTCTACCACCGAGACCAGGTCAATCACTCTTTCACCACTTAAGCTCTTTCTTGATCTTTTCCTGATTACTGACAAGAGCGTCGGAGGGTGCGTCGCCGGACTCAACCCCGGTGTTTCGCACTTCCTTGCAGGTTGTGCCAGGAGCAAGAAGGCCGAGTCAATCGTTCAGGTGTTTCCCGGACTCACAAATTCTATCTGTTTACCCCCACACCGAAATTAGCGGTAACAGTATCAGAGCCGACTTTCAACACCGAGTGTGGGAGAGCAGTGAGTTATGGACTGCAGAATGATCGGCAGAGTGAGACAATCCCCAGAATTTCGGGATGATGGACAGAGATCCACAGAATGATCCGCGAAGTGGGATTGGTCTCCAGAATTCTAAAGACGAGAGCAACGCTCACAGATGTTCCACATCGGCTAGAAAGGAGCTGCACTAGATTGTGCAAGCCCCGTACTCAGTAAGGACGCTGATTTCTAAAGGGGGTGTGTGTAACATCCCGTAATTTCTAAAAACATATAATAGTATATATAGTATATATATATAGAATAAGTGGATGTTTGTATACGAAAATAATGCAGGATGGCATTCGTGTAATTAAATGAAAGAGGAATAGTGGTAGTTGGGGGTCCCACGTGAGAGAAACAGCAAGGCTTGGCTGTTTGAACAATGCTGATGACGTCAGCATTTTGTGGGGACCACCCGAAGAGTAATTAAAGAAGCAGAGAGTCTGATGTTCTCTCTCTCTCCGATGACGTGGCAACGGTATGTGTTGTGCTACGGGGGAAGAGTGAAGGAATTTAGTCCCATATCGGGAATTGCACAATAATTAATTAACTATAAATACTATTGCCTATGATCAAGAGTCACCAATTCGGTTAACCATTTTTTGGGAGGCAGCCTGTGGTGGGTAGTTGTACTACATAGTATCTAATTTGTCTTCTAAATTGTATAAATTGTCTGAGCCCGGGGTAGGGGGTTACAGATAATTCCGAGGAAACCATTCTCACACCGCAAGCTATGGTGCTTCAATAGTCCCAAAATACCCCATGAGCGTCGCCTCGATCCCGATAATTCCGAAAATGAATCCCATGCCGCCGATGAGCTAGGGACAACTCCCAATACCCCTCGATAATTTCGGAGAAACCATCTTACACCGTAGACCAACTGAGGCCCTCATACTCATGTTTGCCCACACTTCATCATGTCTCCCCTTAGTGCTTGTCCTTAAGTTTTAGTTTTAGAAGAATCATTACAACCTAGAACTAGCTTACCCTACCGGGCTTAAACCAACACGAGAGACAATTAGCCTAAACTGGCTGCTTCTCAAGAGATACTCAACCCACACTGGTTAGTTCTCAATTTTCATTAATCATAAATACAGGTTTCTAAGGGTCTCGCCTAATCTCTAGATTTCAACAACCATCTCATTCTAGAGAACAATTATGTAGCACCCACAATTTTCAATATAATATCTCAAAAATATGTGGCACAATTCCTAGCATCTACCTCAATGTAATAGTAAACATAGCCAAAACACAGAATAATTTTTCAACTTTTATTACATCAGTTCATTACAAAACACGGTGGAAAATTAAACACCTTAAATTACAATTCTTTCTTTTACGACACATTCATTTACAATTTACATAAGCCACATTATCATTCTACCACAAGCATCCAAATCCCAAGCTAAAGGTAGCTACCTATAAAATATGCGGCTAGAGATAACCCTAACCCCCAAAACTATAGGGTCAACCATAACGGTGTGAGTGACATCAAAAGAAATGCAACATAAATAAAACATAAAAGGTAAAGTCACGATCAACACATATCAACAGTAGTAACGAATGGAATATGAAATAAAAATAAATAAAGGATGAAAACATTTAGTGATACTAAACTAAGTGTCAAGTGTAGGAAAACAGAAAACAAATATGCATAAAGCCAAGTCAAGAAAACACAAATGCAATATGATGACTCTCTAATGCATACTTGTCCGATTCTATGCATTCCATACTACATAGGTCCGGTGCAAGCCCTTATCGTTCTCCACTTTATAAGGTTAGATCCCTCGTTATGCAACTAATCCTACTACGGTGATAGAAACCAAATCCAGAATACTTCGCGAATAGGCATCACAACTCTCGACGCGTAAGCATCATGTAAGAATAGCTCTGACACCTAGAAAGACTCACATCCCTGACGTGTACCCCATGAATAGGTTTGCGAAACCCTCGACATGCTGATACACTAGTACATCCCGTGAATAGGCCCGTCGACCCTCGACGCGCGAATGCACCTGTATGCTCTGTGAATAGGTCTGCAGACCTTCAACACTCAAACATACCAAATGTCCTCTCGAAACAGGACAAGACACAGTCCTGGAACACATTCGTTGGACTAGACCCCTAGAGCATATACTTACGTTTTCCAAGTTCAATCACATCTCCATTAGTGCCTATCCTTAAGTTGATTATTATTAAAACACAAATTCCCCCTCTCTAGAGTTAGTGTATGCTGTCGGACTTAATTCCACAACAACAACCCCAATGACCCCAACTGGTCATAATTCACAAATCTAATTTTTGCCGGTACACAGGAATCCCACTCAACTCCTAGAGACTCACAAAACGAACATCAACACCAAAACTTTCAATAAAACTCTTAATCAAAACGTTTATATCAATAAAACTTCTTTAATCCACAAATAAATTCATTTAGTACACTCAAAAATTTCCAGAACTGAAATAAAGTATAAAATCCATTAAATAACTAAGAATCATATTTTCAAGTCGTAGAAAATCACTAAACATCAATTTCTTCAAAAACCATATATATTTTCCTATATAGAAATACAATTTAAATTCTATTATAATCAAAATATAACTTTCTGTAAAATACTGTAATCTGTAGTAAAACATCATATAAAATAGTAGATCAATAATCCATAAGTTTAAAGAAATAATCGTTCAAGAAAAACAACAGAAAAACTCAAGAAAACAATTAGCCAAGCAGCTGACAATCGACTATCAAAGATAGTGCAAAACACGACGGTTGACTGTCGAGCAAAAATCCGAAAACCCAAGAATTGACAGTCGAATGTCAACCTTAGTACAATAACTAGGCGGTCGACTGTCATGTTAAGAAAAATACAGCTTTGAAATTCGTGCACATTTTTATTGATACTTCAATAAATCTTTGTAAAATCATAAATTTGCAAAAACAAAATTTTCTGAGATGATTAAATACAACTTGCCTAACGTACTGGTGTTTATATGCCAAATCAAAACCACATCAAGATTATAAAAGAATAAATTTTCATCGAAACTACTTCAAAACAGTAAATATAGATATATGAAGTGTATATACGTGTGTTTGCATCAGTAAAGCTTCAAAATTCATCAAATAGGAGTAGTATAATGTTTAGATTCAGTCTCAGTATCAAAACAAATCAAATCTCAATCGAAAACTTCATAAAAATCACAAAACCCAAATTCGGCTAAACCTAGTCAGACCCGAAATATACCCCTCTTCACAACATCCAAAACTTGATCTCTTTGATCCAAAAACTCCTCTTGTAATTCATTAGCTCATAAACAACTCCTAAACATCAGTTTACCCATCAATAAAAGCAAATTGTGACATGTATTAATCAAGTAATACTCATCAAACTTCAAGAACAGATCAAGCATATGTACACACACAGTAAAAGTTCATCTTTAATCAATTTGTGCATTATACAACATACATACTCATCATAACCCATCAAATTAGTAAGCATATGAAAGAAAACAACCTACTCATGATTTCTATTAGGTTCTTTAACAATCTGAAGCTATCTATATGTAATTTTAATCATCAATAGCATAGTTTCATGAAAAGATTCAATCTTTATTCATCCATCCTTCAATAAATCATTATATCATCATACAATGCTCTAACATGCTTCCTAACTGACAAATCATCACATACAACATGCATAGAATAATGAGAAATTAAACATATGTCACTCACCTTATTGAAGAATTAACCGAAATAATAAAGAGAATAATAAAAGTCCTTCCTTTCGCAAGAAAACCACGATGCTCCCTTCGAAACTCCAAGAAATCAATAATAAAGAAAACCGTTTGTGTAGTAAAGCAAAGAGATGACTGCACTCTCTTTTAAATAGGCCAGCAATTAGGGTAATGAATAGGTTTTGCAAAATATCCTTTTTGAATATATCTTTATATAAATCATAATACTCGGAAATTAAATTAACCAACTCACTTTAAATTTTAAAAAAAAAAATAACCACCCTAATACTGGACGACACTGGGTTTAAGTCAAGAAAAACAAATTTGTAATTTTTGCCTCTAAGTGGCAATTTTGCAAAAAAAACCTTCTTTAAGAAATTTGCGAAATAAACGAAACATATTATAACAAAAGGTAAAATTTTTACCTCTGAGTTGGATAGCCATCATGCTCAGCCCAAAAATCTGAAAATCTTGAGTTTCCACTCCAAGTGGTAATTTTGCACAAAAATCCCTCTTTTTGTAATATTTGCAAATATGCCAAATAAATATCAGAAAAATCTAGAAAATTCATAAATAATACCTACTAATAAATAATAGGTTTCCCCCAAAATAATTTCTGACTTTGAACTTCTCAAGAAAATATTTGCACGTATTTTGCACGTGTAAAAAGATAATTTTCAGAAAAATGTTTATTAAATCACCAAAATCATTTTAATTCATTTATACAACTCAAAAAATTATTTAAAAATCTCGGGTGTTACATTACTCCCTCCTTAGAATAGTTCTGTCCTCAGAACTACTACTAATAGGGACCAAACAATACAAACAAAAATGCAACCACATCAATGGAAATATAG
This sequence comes from Hemerocallis citrina, assembly GCA_017893485.1. NCBI lineage: Eukaryota > Viridiplantae > Streptophyta > Magnoliopsida > Asparagales > Asphodelaceae > Hemerocallis > Hemerocallis citrina. Next base: position 134,994,799 of record CM030363.1, read on the forward strand.
TTTAAAGATTACAGTCATACAAGAGAATACAATTTAACCCAAAAGAATACAATCTAATCAAAAGAATACAATCATACAAAAATCTCAGAAAAATCCTTCTGCATGTGATCTTCCGGCTCCCAAGTAGCTTTCGTTGCGCAACTCTAATAACTTACCCTCGGAAACCTGCTGCAACATCCTCTGAATCTCTGCATCTGATTTCTGACCTTCTACAATTTGCTCCCTCAAAGAAGGCTGCAACCTCAACTGAGCCAAAGATGCTCCCAAACTCTACAGTACAACCTCGATACCTGCATCATCAAACTCTGCTACCAACTCTCTCTGAGTAGTGATCAAACTCGACAAACTGCAATTCTGACTAAGCCCATCGGTCACCACATTTGCCTTGCCTGGATGATATTTGATCTCAGGACCGCCTTGCCTAGATGAATGTCTTCCAACACTTCCAACCACCTTCTCTACTGAAGGTTTAGATCCTTCTGCTGATAAATGTACTTCACGCTATTCTGGTTGGTATACATATTGACCTTCTCTCCATACACATAATGCCTTCACTGCTTCAAAGCAAAGATAATAGCTGCCAATTCCAGATCATGCGTCAGATAGTTCTTCTCATGCGGACGCAACTGCCTTGAACCATATGCAATAACCTTCCCCTTCTGCATCAAGACACATCCCAAACCTCTGAGAGATGAATCACTGAAGATATCATAGTCCTTCCCAGCTTGCGGCAAAGCTAAGATAGGCGCAGTCATCAACCTCTCCTTTATCTTAAGGAAACTCGCCTCACACTTATCAGTCCATGTGAATGCCACATTCTTCCGAGTTAACGCTGTTAAAGGAACTGCAATCTGTGCATAGCCCTGAATGAATCTCCTGTAGTACCCAACCAAATCCAAGAAACTCCTGACTTTCTTCACTGTTGTTGGCCTGGGCCAATTTTTCACGGCTTTGAAATTCTGAGGATCGGTGGCCACTCCCTCCTTAGAAAGGATATGACCAAGGAAAGCTAACTCAAACTTCCAAAACTCAACTTCGACAGCTTGGCATACAAGTTATGCTCCTGTAATTTCTTTAATACTTCTGCCAAGTGCTTAAAGTGCTCTTCCTCCGGCTTCGAATATACCAGAATATCATCTATGAAAACCACCACGAAGGAATCAATAAATGGCCGCAAAATTCGATTCATCATATCCATGAACACTGCCGGCACATTCGTCACTCCAAATGGCATTACCAAAAACTCATAAAGTCCATGACGAGTCATAAAAGCTGTTTTACTCACATCTTCCTCCTTGACTCGAACCTGATGATATCCTGACCACAGATCAATCTTCGAAAACACAGTTGCTCCCCGAAGCCTATCAAACAGATCATCAATCCATGGAAGCGGATACTTGTTCTGAATAGTCACCATGTTCAACTCCCGATAGTCAATGCACATCCTCATTGACCTATCTTTCTTCTTTACTAACAACACTGGTGCTCTGCACGGTGAAGAACTCGGCCTGATGAATCCTTTATTCAGCAATTCCTCAATCTGCTTCTCAACTTCATCTTGCTCTACAGGTGCCATCCTGTATGGAGCCTTAGAAATCGGAACACTCCCTGGCTGAAAATTAATACAGAACTCAACATCTCACTGCGGCAACAATCCCGATAAATCTTCCAAAAATACTGTAGGAAAATCCCTGACAACCGGAATGCTTCTGACTTCATCTGGAATCATCAACTTAGATACCATTGCAGTCACTTTCGAGTCCTTCCTTTTCCCCTGAAAAGTCACTGCGGGACCTCCTGGTGCTTCACTAACACCTCTTTCTTCTTGCATTCATTTGTGGCATCATATATTGCCATCCAATCAATGTCCACGATCACATCCACACCCATGACTTGCAGCTCAATGAGATCAATGCCAAATAATCTCCCACCAATCTTGATATCACTGCCCTGTAATATTGATCAGCAATCAATTCCTCCACTGATGGTGTTGCCACCGACAAGACTCTGTCTGAAAAAACCTTAGGTTCCACACCTAAAACTTTAGCAAAATTAGGCGAAACAAATGTATGCAAAGAACCAGTATCAAATAAAACATTTGCTTTTATTCCATTAATCAAGACAAATCTTGTTATATGAAGAATGATACTCAAATCTCCTGTTTATTCTTAAACAAAGTTTTACTTAATACATCGAATAAATAAATTTAAAATTCTTGCATACCCTGGATCACATCCTCTGAGTTACCCGCATCGTCCTCAGTATATGCGAACACTCACTCCTGCCTCTGAAATCTGCCTCCGCCTGCACCATCCTTCTTCAACTGCAGGCTGTTTGGTCGGAGATGCCCTTCACGACCACACTGATAGCAAACTCTTGCCTTAGGTGGCTTGGTGCATGCTAACTGATAATGGCTTGCTTCTCCACAATTGAAACTGGTCACGCCTTGAATAGCGAGTGCCTTCTACTCTGGCCTACTAAACCTGCCCTACTTCACTGGAAACCTCTTCCCACTCTGACTAGCTACTAGCCTCTGGTTCCTGTTCCAGGTATCCTGCTTCTTCTGGAACTGATCCATATCTTCTTCTGTCATAGTTGCTCTCCTTACCAGCTTATTAAACCTTCTGATGCCCAACGGTATCATTTGCGACCTCAAATTCGTCCTCAAGCCCTGCTTGAATTTCTTGGCCTTCTTCGCCTCATCAACAATCAACTCCGGTGCATATCTTAACACCTGGGCGAACTTAGTCTCATATTCGCGCACTGACATGCTGCCTTGCTGCAGATTCAAGAATTTTGTTGCTTTCTTCTCCTGAAAATCCAGAGGAAAGAAACGATAACTGAAATTTTCTAGAAAAGCCTCCCAAGTCACCTGTTGATCCCCAAAAGTCCTCTTCACTGACTGCCACCAGACGCCAGCGTCCTTCTCTAACTGCATTGTAGCCAATTTCACCTTATTGACTGCTAAGGTTTCCAAAACTTTAAAGACCATCTCCATCTGTCTAATCTAATCATCAGCCTCATTTGGATCAGACTGCCCCTCAAAAATAGGCAGCTTCATCCGCTTGAAAGACTCAACCTGCTTAATTGGATCAGTATTAAGAAATACTGGTCCAGCCCCTTGATTCTGATTCTGTGACATGTTGGTTGCCATGAATGCGTTCAAGGTCTGATACACCCTAGCAACCTCAGTTTCAAGATCAAGTCCAGCCCTACGGGAACTCTCAGCCCCATCACCATTTATCATTCCTGATCCTGGGTCCTACCATTATACTGATTACTGCAAAATGAGGGAAAAGTTAGAGCATCAAAGCATAATTCACATTCACATCATCACCCCATGGCAAAATCTCAGTCATACCCCAAATCATAACATCTTGTTTTAATTATATGTGATACTCACATTCTAATGTCCACCCCTAGGTATGCATGCTCTAATGTCCACACCTAGGTTTATTTTTTTATACCATGTTTATTATTACTATTGAAGCATGCTCTGATACCAACTTCTGTAGCGCCCCTAATTTTCAATATAATATCTCAGGAATTCGTGGCACAATTCCCAGCATCTACCTCAATGTAATAGTAAACATAGCCAAAACACGGAATAATTTTTCAACTTTTATTACATCAATTCTTTACAAAACACAGAGGAAAATTAAACACCTTGAATCACAATTCTTTCTTTTACAACACATTCATTTACAATTTACATAAGCCACATTATACTTCTACCACAAGCATCCAAATCTCAAGCTATAGGTACCTACCTGTAAAATATCAGGATAGAGATAATCCTAACCCCCAAAACTACAGGGTTCAGCCATAACGGTGTGAGTGACATAAAAAAATACAACATAAATAAAACATAAAGAGTAAAGTCACGATCAACACATATCAACAGTAGTAAAGAATGGAATATGAAATAATAATAAATAAAGCATGAAAACATTTAGTGAAACTAAACTAAGTGTCAAGTGTAGGAAAACAGAAAATGAACATGCATAAAACCAAGTCAAGAAAACACAAATGCAATATTTGTCGGTTTCTATGCATACTTGTCGGATTCTATGCATTCCATACTACATAGGTCCAGTGCAAGCCCTTATCGTTATCCACTTTATAGGATTAGATACCTCGTTATGCAACTAATTCTACTACGGTGAGAGAAACAAGATCCAAAATACTTTGCGAATAGGCATCACAACACTAGTACATCCCATGAATAGGCCCGCCGACCCTCGACAGCGCGTTTGCACTTGTATGCTCCGTGAATAGGCCTACAGACCCTCGACACACGAACATACCAAATGTCATCTCGAGACAGAACAATAGACAGTCCTGGAACGCATCCGTTGGACTAGACCCCCAGAGCATATACTTAAGTTTTTCCAAGTTCTATCACATCTCTATTAGTGCATGTCCATAAGTAGATTATTATTAAAACAAATTCCCCCTCTCTAGAGTTAGTGTATCCTGCCGGACTTAATTCCACAACAACAATCCCAATAACCCCAACTGGTCATAATTCATAAATCTCATCTGCTGGTTCACAGGAATCCCACTCAACTCCCAGAACCTCACAAAACGAACATCAACACCAAAATTTTTAATAAAACTCATAATCAAAACGTTTATATCAATGAAACATCTTTAATCCACAAAACTAAATTCATTCAGTATACTCACAAATTTCCAGAACTGAAATAAAGTATAAAATCCAGCAAATAACTGAGAATTATATTTTGAAGTCATTGAAAATCACAAAACATCAATTTCTTCAAAAACCATATATATTTTCCTATATAGAAATACAATTAAAATTCTATTATAATCAAAATATAAATTTCTGTAAAATACTATAATCTGTAGTAAAAACCTCATCTAAAATAATAGATCAATAATCCATAAGTTCAAAGAAATAATCATTCAAGAAAAACAACAGAAAACTCAAGAAAACAATCAGGCAAGCAGCTGACAGTCGACTGTCAAAGACAGTGCAAAACACGACGGTCGACTGTCGAGCAAAAATCCGAAAACCCAAGAATTGATAGTCGACTGTCAACCTTAGTACAATTACTAGGCGGTCGACTGTCATGTTAAGAAAAATACAGCTTTGAAATTCGTGCACATTTTTACTTATACTTCAATAAATCTTTGTAAAATCATAAATTTGTAAAAAAAAAAAATTCTAAGATGATCAAATACAACTTGTCTAACGTACTGGTGTTTATAAACCAAAACAAAACCACATCAAGATTATAAAAGAATAAATTTTCATCGAAACTACTTCAAAACAGTAAATATAGATATATAAAGTGTATATATGTGTGTTTGCATCAGTAAAGCTTCAAAATTCATCAAATAGGAGTAGTATAATGTTTAGATTCAATCTTAGTATCAAAAAAATCAAATCTCAACCAAAAACTTCATAAAAATCACAAAACCCAAATTCAGCTAAACCTAGTCAGACCCGAACTATACCCAATGTTCTAAAAAGTGCTAGGCGGTAGTCGGGCGGCCGATGGGGGCCTAGTGCCTAGACCTTGTAATCGGAGATTAAGCGGCTAGGCGGTAGGCAATTTTTAAAATTTATTTATTTATTTATTTATCTATCTTTTGGGTTTATTTTGTTGTTACCCCTTTTTACTCTATATTGCTACTCATTCTTACTATTGAACTTTTTCTCTTTGCAATTGTAGGATGGGCTTCACATAGTCGAATCGGTGTATTATTGTATCGGTGAACATGAGGACTCTATCTTCTCCATATCCAATGTAAACTACATTATGGCTACTCATAAAAGAATACAAGTTCTAAAGAGAGAATAAATGTAAAGTTGATAGACGATCTCATGATATGCTTGATAGCGATGAACAGCTTTAACTAATAACCACACTTAAATAAGATAATTTCCTCCCATCTCATGACATGCTGTCCCATACTAAGTGGATTGGCCATCCATAGATTGCTTTGGAAAGATATGTAGACCTAGGTGACATTTTAGGAGTTGAAAATAGAAGATGAATAAATAGCTTCACTAATGAGGAAAAGCATACTAGTTATAATCTGGTAGACTGATTGAGCCTTGAAGTTGTTGGTACATGATACTTCTTATAAACTTCTCCCTTTGGTGCATAACTTCACTTATTTGGCTGCGTTAGTAATATTAAAGTCCATACTTGTAAGTTTTAACATGATTGCTATGAGAGTGCGAATACATGTCAAATTATGCAAGATAAAAAAAAGACTAAAGATATGCTTAAATTTTATTAGGAGGAGAAAGTGAGAGCGGTGGGTTTTTTTTTACTTATTTTTTTAATTACTTAAGGCGAGAGCGGTGGGTTTTTTTACTTTTTTTTAAAATTACTTAAGGCCTAAGCGGGTCTAGTCCGCCTAGACCCACCTAGACCGATTAAATGCCACCTAGGTCCGATTTTAGCCGCCTAGAACCCATTTCCGATTTTCATAAACGCCTAGGCCCTAGTCGAGGCCTTGGTGGGCAGCCTAGCGCCTAGGCGCCGCCTAGGCAACTTTTTAGAACACTGAATGTACCCCTCTTCACAACATCCAAAACTTGATCTCTTTGATCCAAAAACTCCTCTTGTAATTCATTAGCTCATATACAACTCCTAAACATCAGTATACCCATCAATAAAAGCAAATTGTGACATGTATTAATCAAGTTATACTCATCAAACTTCAAGAACAGATCAAGCATATGTACACACACAGTAAAAGTTCATCTTTAATCAATTTGTGCATTATACAACATACATACTCATCATAACCCATCAAATCAGTAAGCATATGAAAGAAAACAACCTACTTATGATTTCTATTAGGTTCTTTAACAATCTCAAGCCATTTATATGTAATTTTAATCATCAATAGTATAGTTTCATAAAAAGATTCAATCTTTATTCATCCATCCTTCAATAATTTATTATATCATCATACAATCCTCTAACATGCTTCCTAATTGACAAATCATCACATACAACATGCATAGAACAATGAGAAATCAAACATATGTCACTCATCTTATTGAAGAATCAACCGAAATAATAAAGAGAATAATAAAAGTCCTTTCTTTCGCAAAGATCCTCGCTTCAAAACTCCATGAAATCAATAATAAAGAAAACCCTTTGTATAGTATAGCAAAGAGACGACTGCACTCTCTTTTAAATAGGTCGGGAATTAGGGTAATTAGGGTTTTGAATAGGTTTTGCAAAATATCCCTTTTGAATATTTCTTTATATAAATCCTTATACTCCGAAGTTAAATTAACCAATTCACTTTAAATTTAAAAACAAAAATAACCACCCTAATACTGGTTGGCACTGGGTTAAAGTCCAGAAAAACAAATTTGTAATTTTTGCCTCTAAGTGGCAATTTGTCAAAAGACCCTTTTTTAAGAAATTTGCAAAATAAACCAAACCTATTAAAACAAAAAGTAAAATTTTTACCTCTGAGTTGGCTAGACATCATGCTCAGCCCAAAAATCCGAAAATCTGGAGTTTCCACTCCAAGTGGTAATTTTGCACAAAAGCCCATCTTTTTGTAATATTTGCAAATATGCCAAATAAATATCAGAAAAATCCAGAAAATTCATAAATAATACCTACTAATAAATAATAGGTTTTCCCCAAAATAATTTCTGACTTTGAAATTTTTAAGAAAATATTTGCACGTGTAAAAAGATAATTTTCATAAAAATGTTTATTAAATCACCAAAATTATTTTAATTCATTTATACACCTCAAAACATTATTTAAAAATCTAGGGTGTTACAAATTAGTTTGCATCTAACCTCAACATAAACATTTTTATCAACAATTCATCTTTATCACATTTTAATTCTTATTCATTAGACCTCCTTTGTTCAATTTTTGCCAAAACATTTCATCTCATAATTCACATTTTATATTAATTCTCCAAATCAAATTTCTTATAAATAATACTCTTTAATTAATCAAATAACTAGTCAATTTCATGATACTAGGTCTACGCCATCTTTTCTCATATTAGACTCAAATCTTGTTAAATTTCTTTAATCAATTTCATCACTTTCTAATTCACAATTTTGTTAAAAATTTATTCCTAACTTTTCTTCATTCTCAACTTGCATTTTAAATTTTTATAATCAATTTACAAAATCTTTAATTATATCTACATCTTCTATATTTTCAACTTGGACCCAACTTAATACATTGATGAAAAGGTCTTTAAGACTCCCAAATATATACTCAAAACAGTGTGAATTTATTTTTAATTGTTGAAATAATATCTAGAAAAGTTTCTGTAATTTTTCCTGAATTTTTTTAACTTCAAAAACACCAAAGACAAAATAACTGAAAAAAATGTGCATTTGCAGCCTCGAACCCTACACCAACCCTAAGCCCATGAGCACCACGTGGCAGGCACAGGCACAACACACCCCAACTAGCCACTCAGGACAAGAGAAGTTCTTGTCGAAGATAGGGGTTTTATTCTTTTTGATTCTGAGCTGTTGTTTCTTCTTAAATTTGAATTTCTCATTTAGTTTATGATTTTATTTGTTTCTCACAAAATAATAATTTATAAATTAGACTTATAAATCTCCAGAAATGTTTATTTACTGATTTTAACCAATTTTAAGATGATTAATCCCCCCTTTTTGTACATATTCATTTTTAGAAACATATAAACATATAACTTGATTCTATTAGCAAACTAACTCCTCTTTAAATTAATACCACTATTTTAAATTAATAAAACTCCAAAATTATTCTTTTACTGACTTTATTCACATTATTGATGAATAACTTCAATTTTCTCAAATCAATCTTTTCTTTCTCTTATAGGGATTTTAAATACTAAATTGCAACTAGATAATTATTCCACCAACATTGATACATCTTTTATAGTGTACTACTATGACCATTCCTTTCCCAAAATGCATCTCTAATTATTCATTACTATTTATATCTATTATATACTCATTTTTTAACTGATTCGCAAGAAACACAACAATTCATGCAATTAAATCCAATTGATCATTTGTGGCTACAATTCTACACATAGCACTGTCACATTTACCCGATACCCGGACCAGATCTGGACCCGGCTTTGGACCGGAACCGACCCGATCTGTACGGGTCTGGGTCCGGATCCTAAAATAAGACCTGATGCATTTTCAGGTCCGGGTCCGGGTCCGCTCAAAATAGAACCGACCTGGACCCGGACCCATTAAAAAATACCCCCAAACATATAGAATTTGAATAATAGGGTTATAGGAAAATACATATAAAAGTAATTATTGAAGATAAATATGTAAATATAATATTAATTCATGTACTTAAGTGCGAAAATTGTTAGAATCGTAGGGTATCGGGTGCAAAAATACTTAAGTGCAAATATTTATTCTCTACTACCGGACCCGACGAGTAAATTTTTTTAACTAGGACCCGAACCCGAACCTGGACTCGGTTCTTGCAAGTCCGGGTCCGGATCTAATTTTTGGACCCAAGAGGTACCGGGTTCGGGTCCGGGTAGTGGAGGACCCGACCCGATATGACTCGATACCAGCTCTATCTACACATGCCTTTAATTAGTTTTTCTCAATAAAAAATCTACCAATTAAATGTTGAACTTCATATTAACATACAATGAATTCTATAAAATTCTACCATTAACAATCTTTATCTCTACAACATGCATTAATTTAACTTGTAGAATCTACCAATCTAACGAAACAAATCATTCAACACCTAGACACCCACCTCAATGTAGATTTTTTCTAGTAGTAAAAGAACTCCTCAAAAGACTCTGAAATGCACCTCCTTGAAATCCGTGCTCCCAAAAGAAGACCACAGCCCAAACTTCTCCTCCAGAAATGCACAGTAAAACCACAACACCTCACTTCTAAATCCTTTGTTTGATTAATTAATTTGTTGTGTTTTATGAAGATGTAGGGTGATTATAATGGTTAATATTGGTGGTTTAATTAACTAATTTGCCCACTTAATACTCCACTACTTCCCCTTCTCTCCCCACTTCCCATGACAGCTGGTTGTTCTCCTTTGGGGGTGTGCACATTGCACGTGTGCACGTGCATGTGCTTTGTGTACATCTCACATTTTAATATTTTTATTTAAATGAAAACATATATTAATATATATAATATGTATTTGAATATTAGTTTAACTTAATTAAAATTTGGTTTGTCATGCACAAATAAAAGTAAACACTCACACACACCTCCAAAATTTCGTTTTGAAAAAGAATACACACAAGTACGTGCACCGCAAATACGTGTGTCGCACGTAAAAATATTAATACGAAATAGATTTTATTGACGGGGGAAATGTTTATAAATAATCGAAATAAAATATACAAAAAATATATTTTATTAACTATATATATATATCCAATAATGAAATGAACACATAAATGGAAAACACGTGCACCGCACGTATAAAAAAATATTTTAATCAAAATAGGACAAAAATGAATTTTAGTTTATAAAATGGATTCGAACAGTTATAAAATAAATAATTGGAATACATCAAAAATTTTACACGTAATGTAATTGACACGTGCATCAATAACATGTGCAATACACATAAAAACACAAAGATTGAAATTTAATATATGAGTTGGCTCAACTAGGATAAAAACAAATTTTGGGAAGACAAAAAATGCATAAATAGTCAAAATACAAAATACGTATTAAAATACGTTACGGATATTACCCGTAACGGTACAAAATACACGTGTGTAACACACAAGGGCAAAATTATCATAACTCAATTTTGCAGGGTGTTACAGGTCTGACCCTGATGTGAGGCTACTATGAGTGGAGGTTTATGGAAACAATGATCGTTGAAGACGTGAAAAATAGTCTGAAACACCGAGAGGATTCCCGACGACAGACCATCCGATGCTCAAGTCAGTAATCAGCAGTATTAAGAAGGATTACGCAGTGGAAATGTGATTACCTTCATACTGTAGATGTAGGTCTATATTTATAAGTCAATGGGACTGGTCAGGAAGCGATCCAGCCATAATCCCCTGATTCAGGGGGGTCCGATTGGCTAATTCATCATGGTGGGCTGGTCCTTTGCAAATGGGCTCGTGGGTGGCCCACAAGCTGCCACTTGGCCTACTATTTAAAGCTTTAGAAATCTTGAGATCTGTATGGCAATTTTACGGTGTAGATCACACGCAATTTTCACCCTCGTCGTAAGCCCCCCACTCTCAGGGATGAGCTTTCGGTCATCTTCGAGGAGTAGTTTCTATTGGGAGAATTGTGGTGGCAAAACAAGGGGATTTGCATTCGTCGAATGATTCTATTCCGGGGCTCGAGGTTGGATTGCCCTGTCGAGGTGCGAGTATGTCGGGTTCGGAGCTGGGAACCACCCCGAGACTAAGCACATTGCAGGATCGGGGTCAAAAACCGTGCCGAGGTCGAGTTCTCATTAAAAAATTTGGCGATGCCTCAGCATTGGAAACCACGCCGAGGCTGAGTTCTCGTTGGGTTTCCCAGTACGAGTCGAGTTCTAATTGAGAGTTTCTCAGTGAGATCTTAGAGTCGGAGACCACGCAGAAGGCACAGCACGAGATGAGTTCTCGTTGAGTTTCTCAGTCAGATCTCAGTGTCGGAGACCACACCGAGGGTGTGGCATGAGGTGAGTTCTCATTGAGAGATTCTCTGTAAGAAATCAAAGTCAGAGACCATGGCAAGGGTGCAGCATGAGGCGAGTTCTCTTTGAGAGTTCTAGTGAGGTCTTAGAGTCGGAGACCACGCCAAGTACGCAGCACGAGGTGAGTTTTCGTTGAGAGTTTCTCAGTGACATCTCAATGTCGGAGGCCACACTGAAGGCGCAACATAAGGCAAGTTCTCATTAAGAGTTTCTCAATAAGATCTCAGAGTCAGAGAACACGCTGAGGGCGTAGCACGAGGCAAGTTCTCGTTGAGAGTTTCTCAGTGAGATCTTAGAGTTGAAGACCATGCTGAAGGTACAACACGTGAGTTCTCGTTCAGAGTTTCCAAGTGAAATACCAGAGTCGGAGACCACACTGAAGGCGCAACACGAGGCAAGTTCTCGTTGAGAGTTTCTTAGAAAGATCTCGGTGTTGGAGACCATGCCAAGGATGCAGCACGAACCGAGTTCTCGTTGAGAGTTCCTCGGTGAGACCTCGGAGTCAAAGACCACACCGAGGGCATAGCACGAGGTGAGTTCTTGTTGAGAGTTTCAGTGAGATCTCAGAGTCAGAGACCACGCAGAAGGTGCAGCATAAGACAAGTTCTCGTTGTGAGTTTTCCAGTGAGATCTTGGAGTCGGAGACCACGCCGAGGGCGCAACACGATGCAAGTTCTCGTTGAGTTTCCCAGTGAGTTAGGTGATCGTTGTTAGAGACGACGGTTACGTGATCTCGCAACTGTGGGGATGCTGTCGATAGTCTCCCCCATTCGAAGCTTTTTGCCCTCCTAAGGGCTTTGAAGAAAGGAAGGAATTTCTCTCTCAATTTGGAGAGGAAACGGCCGATGCCAGCTAGACGGCCCATGAGTCTCTGCACCTCCTTGATGTTCTTGGGAGGGGCCATGTTCAAAATGGCATGAATCTTCTCAGGATGGTTCCTTGCCCACTGATCATAAAGCCAAGGAATTTGTCTGAGGTCACACCAAAAGTGCACTTTGAGGGGTTGAGCCTCGTGTTATTCTCTCTCAGGACCCCGAAGGTCTCATCCAAGTCCTTCACATGATCTTCTCCTCGGAGGCTTTAACGAGCATATTGTCGACATAGACCTCTATGTTCTGACCTATCTACTCCTTGAAGAGCTGGTTGACGAGCCTTTGATAGGTGGTACCATCATTTTTCAGACCAAAGAGAATGATCCGATAGTAGTAGAGCCCTTGGTCAGTCACGAAAGATGTCTTCGGGATGTCAAGACGGAACATCTGATACTGGTTCTAGCCTAAGAAGGCATCCATGAACTTGAGCAGCTCGTGCCTGGACGTCGCATCGATGAGGGTATCGATGCTCGAGAGAGGAAAAAGGTCTTTAGGGCAGGCCTTGTTGAGGTCAATAAAGTCAATGCAAATCCTCCACTTGCCATTCGACTTCTTGACCATGAAAATGTTGGCCAACCACTCCGAATAGCTAACCTCCTTAATGAAACGGGTGGATAGGAGCTTGTTGATCTCCTCCTTCACTGCTTGTTGCCTTTCTGGGGCAAACTTTTGGTGCCTTTGCTGGACTGGTTTGGAGTCTGTGTGGATGATAAATTTATGCATGATGAGGTCCTCAGAGATCCCGAGCATGTCCGAGGAGGTCCAGGTGAAAAAATATCGATTGCGCTAGATGCAATTGACGATATCTTCCCTGAGGTCAGAGGGTAGGTCTTTGCTTACTTGGAACCATTTGGTTTTGTTTGCTTCGGAGAAGGGGACCTCCTCCAATTCGTCAACTAGCTCAGTACCAAATGAGCTCCGCTAGGAAGGGATCTCAACTGCCCGAGAGGAAGGACTGAGCTCCCTACTGTGGTCGTGTAGCAAGCCCAGGCAGCTTCCTACTTGCCTTTGACTGCTTTGACCCCAGACCTGATCAAAAACATCATCCTCATGTGGTAAGCAGAAGGCATGGCCTAGAGGGAAGCAAGGTCGGGGCACCCGAGTATGGCATTGTAGGAAATTTGACGTTGACTATCATGAAATCCATCGTCTCGGTGCGGGAGATCAGGGCCTTTCCAACCGTGATGTCTAAGGTGATGATCCCCTCGACCTGTACTGGGGCACCTGAGAAGTCGTGGAGGGTGTATCCCACAAGCTTAAGTCTCTCTCGCGAGAGCTTCAGTCCCTCGAAGGCCATGCGGAACATGATGTTAACTCAGCTCCTGTTGTCCACAAGAATGCGGCAGACCTCGTGGTTCGCCAAGCCGAGGCTGATGACTAATACATCACTGTGAGGGACCCGGACGACCTCTAGGTTTTCGTCAGAAAAAACACTGAGAACACGTGACCCCAACGGGGAGGGAAGTTGTGGACCGAGTTGACCTCTCGGACGAAGACTCTGTGGGAGGAGTTCGAGTCACCCCCCATCAGACTATCGTGGACGAAGTGGAGGATGGCCATCCTGTGAGAATCTTGTTGTTCGGACTCCACTTTGGGGTGCTTATTCATGCCCCGGGGAGGAGGGGAGGCACTTGGTGTGTCTGGAGTAAACTTGGTCATGTACACTCTTCGAATGAGGGCCTCAATCTCATCTTTGAGAGCCCGACAGTTGTCGGTCTCATAGCCGTGATCTCAATGAAATCGGCAATAGAACCTCCGATCCCTCTTCTTGTTGTTATTGTTGGGTCATGAGGGATGTCAAATCAATTCCTATTCTTCTATCCCCATCAGGATGATAGAGACGCTAGCGTTAAGCAGAGTGAATGTATCAAAGCGATGGATCGAAGGGGGACACTTCTGTTCGGATGTGTCTTTTTGGGCCTTCTTCAGGGCCTCAGAGTTGTCAGACTTCCTTTCCCCTTGACTAGGGACTCTTTCCAGCCTCCTGGGTGCAAGGCCTCTTTTGCCCTTAATATACTTCTAGATTTAAAGCAGGAGGTTAGGAAAATCAGCGGGCGGCTTCTTAGCCAATGAGGCTTTTAGTGAGTTGTGCCAGACTCTAGCATCTAGGGAGGAAATCGATCGGGCCTCGGCACTGAATCTCCAGACAATGTCACGAAGAGACTCTCCATCCTTCTGCTTAAGGTCCAAACGAGAAGCGCTCTTCTTCTCAGCCTTGCAGCTGGTCATGAAATGAGCTAGGAAACCCTCCTCAAGCTGGTCAAAGGAGAAGAATGAGTTGGGGGTGAGCTTGGAGTACCATTCTCATGCGGGTCCTCGCAGTGCAGCTGAGAAAATGCGACAGAGAAGGGGATCTAAGGCGATGTGAATCATCATGAAGGATTTGAACCCCTCGATGTGATCAGCAAAATTCATCTCTCCATTGTACGTTTCAAATGCCAGAGGTTTGAAACTTCTTGGAATGGGGGCCTCAAGGATGTGGGACGAGAAGGGTGGCCGGACTGAACAATACCCTTAGTCAAACTGCCCTCCATCTTCGCCAATCCGCGCGAGGCGGTCCTCCATCTTCTGCAGGCATTTGAGGACTGCATCTTTACGTCCCTCGGATCGGGTCAACCCGTGTGACCTGGTTCTCGACTCCTCCTACATGATGGCTCTAAGTGCATTCAGCTCATCTCAAATTTTTGGAATTCTGCCTTCGTCACGTGGCTTCCCTCTCTGTTGTTATTTGGGGGTCGGAGAACCCTTGGGGAGCGACTGCGTCCCCTTTCCTCCCTATGAAAGGAGTAGCGGCTTCGGCTCGGACCGTGGTTAAAGGGTTCCCTCCCTCCTCGAGAGTAGCTGAGACGATTCCGGAGGTCGTCCTCATTCACTCGATTTTTGATGACATTCCGGAGGTCGGGAATCACCGAGACCTCGGGTTCTCTCACATCCGAGAGTGAGGCACTCAGGGTCGGTCCCTGGGGTTAATCTACCTGCCGTTGCTTGGACCCCTGGGTAATGACTTGGTTTTGGGAAGGACATAGAGAATGAACTGTAGGGTCAGAGTGGCAACCCGCAGTATTGGTCTTCTTGACCTTGGGAGAAATGAAAGATATCTATGAAAGTGGAACCTGGGTTGGCAGTTAGATCTATGATTGTTTCCCACCAACGACGCTAATCTGATGCTGTAATTTTTTAGGTGTGGGAGTAAAAGATAGTGAGTTCTTTTGTTGAAGAGGAAACTTAGATCTCAGCCGTAGGTTTGACCCTGATGTGAGGCTTTTATGAGTGGAGGTGTATGGAAACAACGACCGCCGAAGACCTGCAAAAAGGTCTGAAACACCGAGAGGATTCCCGGTGACAGACCCTCCGACGCTCAAGTCAGCAATCAGCGGTATTAAGAGAATTAGGCAGTGAGAATGCGATTACCCTCATACTGTAGATATG
Organism: Hemerocallis citrina; assembly: GCA_017893485.1. Lineage (NCBI taxonomy): Eukaryota > Viridiplantae > Streptophyta > Magnoliopsida > Asparagales > Asphodelaceae > Hemerocallis > Hemerocallis citrina. The sequence continues at coordinate 135,010,787 of CM030363.1, forward strand.
TCTGTATTTATAGTTCAAAGGGGCTGGTCATGAAGCGATCCAGCTGTTATTACCCTAATTCATGGCGATTCGATGGGCTGATTCTAGGTTGGCCCTTTGCAAATGGGCTAGTGGGTGGCCTACGATATGCCACTGGGCGTGTTGTTTAAGGCTTTAGGATACCTGAGATCTGTACGGCAATTTTAATTATCCCAACCACGGACAGTATTGGTGTTTACCTTATTAAACAGGATGTAAGTGTTGATTGCATGAGAGGGAAGTGTACCTAAATTCATTTGCATTCTAGAATATTTGTATCTGATCATTTACGTAGTATGAGATACGTAAATTATTAGACAAGTACCGCACTAGGCATCCTGCATTACTTGCTTATATGATCACCTTATTTATTGTTGCATTTATATGTTGTAAGAGGATTGCAATGTAGATATTATTGTTCCAATGCATGCATTGTTATATATTTTTTGTATTAATATGTTTAATTATTAATGCAGTTTTTTATAAATTGTCAGCTACTTGGTATGTTTATTTCATTACTTCTGGGCATCAGCTGATTTTGTTGTTAATAAATTTTTTAGATTAGTTCATCAAGATCAGGTGCATAAGAGAATACAGGTTGTAGAGCACCCGTGATATTTATAATTTCTTCTCAAAATTAGGGAGAAACTAACAAAGTTCAACCACATAGGTTTTATGACTTGCATGTGTACAGGTTATATGGAAAGTGCACTCCTCATCTTAAGATTTCCCCCATGCACATAGTACAAATCACTGGTAACAAGTGTAACATCCCGAACCTAGCTCAGCTGCGCACGCGTCTACACATGCGCGCACGTGAAAACAAAATCTAACCACAGCCCCACCACAGGGGATAGCCTCACCAAAAGTGTTATAGCTAGTTGGTACTTATGGATCATTGGCACTTATTATATATTCACTCCCATTCCCTATTTCCTACCGATGTGGGATTTTTTACACACACACATCTATCTAACTCATACTCACACTACAACGGATTTGGAATTCCCCAGCATTTTTTTTGGGGATTCTCTGGCATTTATAAACACAGGGGTATCCCCTACCGGCACTTTGAAAAATGCCGCACCAAGCGCCGGAGTTGCGTGTGTCGGGGAATGTTCGCAGCCTACATCGACGCTTTTGAAAACGTCGGGTTAGGTTCATACGCCGACATATATATATATAAATTTTTTTAAAATAATTTCTTTTGTGGGTAAAAAGATGCCCCTGCGTTTGTAAAAATGCCGGGGTAGGTGTACTTTAAAAAAAAAATGAATGAACGTGAGAGCTTATACAAATCCATACATAATAATTTCCAGTAATCCATACAAAGAGTAAGAAATTTTATACAATACTAAACACAACCATCATCAAGTTATTTACATCTATTCCCCTTGTAATAAACAATCAATTAATGTATGAAGAAATTTGATAGAATGTTTTTTTATCTGTTTATCAATTTGGCAGGTAATAAACCATGGAATCAGCAAACTAGTACTCAGTGGTGCTCTAGAAGCAGCAATTTACCAGCAGAAGAGAAAGCACAATTTGCATCGCCTGACATCTCAAAGCCTTTCAAGGACAAAGGATAAGAAATACACATGTAAGAACATATAACTTACCTTTTGTGGCAAAATTTCTTTATCATAATGGGATGTTCATAGAGTAAGATAGAAAAAGAGGAGATCAAAGTTTCTGAAGGTTTGATGCCCTCTGATGCTCCCCACTATGTTCTTTTACCTTGACGTATTATGATGACCCTAAATATTCAAAATTAGATCTTTGTTTATGTTGATGCCATTGGCTCCTTCAACTCTAAGCTGAGTGCCACACTGCCACTGCAAAAGCCTTCCATCTAGTTTCTTATATTCTTATTGACAGTAACCTATTACAGATACAGACCCTAAATTGAGTATGGCTGTAAGAATTGAACTAAACAACTTCTTGAAAATTTTATAATATTTTGAAGTTGTAGAATTACACTAACAAAAATCTGCAGTGTGAAACAGAAAGTTACATAATTGCTCTATGAAATTCGTCCACTAAATATATCTCAAAAAACATTATGAAAATGTGAACCTGCATAGGAAATTAAACCCAATATCAACATGCCCAATATCATTCTCACAAAAACAAAATCTAGGAAAATGTGAGTACATTAATGAACTATATGCAGGCATGTCTATTTTTTGTAACCAATTGTAAAAATTTCAAAATAATTCAGTCTCATATTTCTATGTATTATAAAGAACTCAAAACAGATATCAGCATAATGCATATTAACCAAATAGGCATAAAGTATTGAACATTTTAATAGACTTTAGATTAAGAATGCTAAAATATGCATAAAAAATAGTATATAAATTTAATCTGTGATACTTGGAAAGATTTAATTTCATTCTTAGTTTTCTGAAGATGGCTATCATCCTCCTCATCATATATGCAGAAAAATAAAGCAACATAAATATAGCAAGTAAAAAAACAGCATCAGGAGTACCAAGTTAGAAATTAGTTATACTTACATGACACATTGGAACCAACAAGTGTTTCTCCTTGAAGATCGACTTACAGATACTTCTGTAAGTGCTTTTTCTTTCTGAAGAAGGTCTATTTCAATCTCAGCTTCCTCTAGTTCCTGAAACATTTTAAAGGAAAACTAGAACTTATGTGCTGCAAGTTAGATGGGAACACAAACATTATTAACTTTAATAAAGTAGGTTACCTGACCTGAGTCTCTTGATCAGTTCTCTTCGATAAGAAATCATAGTATGACTGAATGGAAGTCAGAGTTGAAATGACCTACAAAACGCAAGAACTAACTAGTAAAACACAGAGAAGCTTGTGTAATAATTTGGCTGTATATAAGCTAAACAACCAAGTCAAATTTTGAACATAAAGACAAAAGGCATCACTGACTCACAGTTATGCTGATTCAATGAATAAGGAGAAGCATAAGCCAAAATAGCAACACCACATATCTAAAAACAAACATTACCCACTGTCCACAAAATTGGAATAAAGTTATCATGCATATTTAGTCAAACTCATAGTTAAAAGAAATTGTGTAAGCGTCGTAAAGCAAAATCACAGAACTACCTGCTAGTGTACATTAAGAATAATAATACAAACATGTGTACACTTACTTTGCCCCATATCAATTCCCATATCAGATAAGAGATGATTATTTGATAGTCCATTTTGCTCTTATCAAATCCCATATAAGTAGTAAATGACAAAAGACAGCATTTTTCAATATGCATAATGAAGTAAAGATTTGTGTACAAATACAATATAATAATGTAGGAAAAAGCTGGCATTTGACCTGGAGAAAGATGAATCGAACCTGGTCAAAGCAGAGTAGAAATCAACAGTTAAACCCCACCCAAAATGAACCAAGGCAGATGGGATCTAGCTGGTTGTAAGCAAGGATTAAATCTCCATTTTATCATCAATGTGCGAATTTTTGGATTTTTATCATCTATTTATCAAGTTATCATCTACAATACATAGCAAATAATGAATGCAAGAAAACTAACCCAAAACAATTTTCGGAAGTCAGAAATGAGTGTATCATTAGCCAACCCATGCAATTGATTTCATGTCACTTGCAATAATGACAACTCTGTAATAAGAGGGCAAGTTTTCGACATTCCTTCTAAGTTAGAGAGCGAAATGAGTGTATCATTAGCCAGAAAACTCAAATTATGATGATTATGTTTGATTTTCATTTTTAAAGCTTTTGAATAGACATGTATAGTTGGTTCTTATAATCATGATACAGTTTTTACATAATTTGAAATCTCTACCAGAACAATTCGAAAAATAAAGCATGAAGCCATCACATAGATACATATTTGGTGCTAATCTAATCCTACAGTCGTACAGTGGTAACTTGAGCATATACCATCAACATGGCTTTCTCTTTTCTATATGCATAAAACTTGGGAATTGTCAACATTATTATCTGTTCATAATGAATAGAGCTAAAAATACATCTGCTATTAAGAACTTTTAAAACACCAATGTACGTTCAAAGTAAGCTAGAAGATTCAGAATCGAGGATGTTCAAATATATAATCTGTAACGCCCGAATTCCATTTACATGTAATTCGTAGCACAACAGGATATTTTACTTCAATTCGTATAAATTTACAAGGAATTAAAACTTTTCATTATACAACATTGTTCTGTTACTAAAATAACAACAGAAGTTACAACAAAATATGTATGACTTAAACATTCAACAACTTTAATCTGGAAATAATCGTCAACACCAATTCATCTTTATGCCTTGTTGCTAAATCCAAGTCCTGCACTGAAAAATTATGGGCACGTCAGTTGCATACAACTGACGCAATGCTATAATACAGTGATTCTCTTACTTTAGCAAACACAAACTTGGATGCACAATAAAGTGTAAAAAAGTGACTATCCTAAACATGTCAGTGTATGATATGACTTAATATCTAATACAGATGTTACACTACGATGACACTAATGCATACTTTTTCGGATTCTATGCATCTCATACTACATAGGTCTGAGGGCAAGCCCTTACGTACTTCATAGGATTTAATCCCTCGCCATGAAAAACCTACTACGGTAACAAAAGTAAGGTTCAGACATTCCACAAGTACGGATTCTAGTCCTGGAGTCCACTATCAAACCTTACAGAATCCTCGTTGTGCGAACATCCCGCAAGTGCCCTTCTACCCCCGGTATATGCATATACATTGCAGATCGGCCACCCATCCGCCTGACTATTCATGATCCTCGAGTCCACCGTCAAATAAATTATAGTCCCGGATTTAATTAAGGCTCGTCTCACATCGCAAGCAACCACAGTCCCAGAATCAACCGTCAAATTGGGTCTATAGTCTTGGAGTCTACCGTCGGACTATATAGAGGCACCCCACTTACGTTTGTCCAAGTTTTATCACATCTTCTCCTAGTGCATATCCTTAGGTTTAAACATGGATAATAATACCACCTAGAGCTAGCTTTACCCTCCTACCGGTCTTAAACAATATAACGAGAATGATAGCCCATATTGGCCATTTCTCAAATTCAATAATCACTTTCATCACTTTGCAGGTACCGAGGTCTCACTTAGCCTATAGAATCAACATCTTTTATGTTCAACATTGTTGGTTATTCATACCCTCATTATTCATATTTTCAAATTTCATTCATTCACATCCTTTAACTTCTTTTATTCATTCTCTTATTTATCAATCATGAAATAAGAAACTTCTAGGTTAACCAACCAAACTATTCACTTTAATAATTTACAATGTTTCTTTGATTAATATAAACTTTTTCGTGTTTATCTATACATTCAAGTATATTTCTCAATACAAAAGTTCTTTGAGATTAAAACACCATTTCTTAATACAAGATTCTTTTAAAATAACTTTCTAGGAATTTCTTATTTCCACCTCATAATTATGCTTTGATTTTACCAACTCTTAGAATCTTTAATCAAGTACATTTTCTTTTTAAACTTGAATTCAACTAATCTAATACATGAATATGACTTTTAAGTTCCCAAAATTTTTCTTAAAATTGTGTGGCGTTATTTTTAAAAGCTCCAATAGTACTCTAAAATATAAATACATATTTTCCCCAATTTTAATAGCTTGAAAAACCCCCAAAAATAATAAAACACAAAACTGAGTATGGTTGGGCTCGAACCCAAGACCAGCCAGCCAACCGCAAGCCCAACCAACAAGCCAATTCACTTTTGTGAAGAAAACCCCCTTTAGTTGTTTGTATACTGTTTCGACTGTGAGTTTAGAAGAAAAATGAATTTTTAAAAAGGACAGAGCCTCCCAAGACTCGACCCCTGACCGAATACCCACAGCACAGAGTCACACCACGCGCGCTAGCCAGTATGCCCAGGCACCAATTCAGATAGTATAAGTGCTAAAGGTCTTTTAACCCAACTCTCTGATTTTATCTCATTTTTAGTTATTTGTCTATTATGATTCCTATTGTTTCCCATCATAATCAATACTAATAAATCACATTTCTAAATTTCCAGAAATGCTTGTCCTCTAACTTTATTAATTGTAGCATGAAATTTGTTCACAAATTTATCTTAAATAGTCACTTTTAAAAATCTCATACTCATATGCTTAAATTGTAAAGTTTACTACTTTTATAACAAACTAGCATGATTGTATTTTCTCCTAGTGACTTTTCAGAATTTATGGAAAATTCTCCACATCATTTCCAAATTTTAATCCGCCCTAACATTGTATTATTTTTAGACACAATTTTACAAAGGCTAAATTTGAAAAAAAAACCTTGAACTATGGCCTTTATGCAGAAAACCCTCCTGACCTTTTTTCATGCAGAAACCCCTCTGAAGTATGGTTGTTGCAAAAAAAACCCCTGAAGTATTTCAAAAAAATACATCTAACTTTTCTACTAGTATCAGATAATCTCATTCATCTTTGCAAGTTGTTTCAAAAAACAAAATCTATCTTTTGCATTATTGTCAAAAACCTCCCTCAACTTTAGCAGAAGTCTCACGTTGGCGGGGTGGGTTTTTTGCAACAATAGTTCTGGGGGTTTTCTGCATAAAAAAATGTCAGGGGGGTTTTCTGCATAAAGTGCATAGTTCAAGGGTTTTTTTTTTCAAATTTAGCCTTTTACATACACATAGCATATATTTACATGATCCCCTCATGACACCATTACAAACCCTCTAACAAAGTTATGGTGTAGCATCATGACAATTTCATATTATAATTCTTTATCTAGCAAGCATTAACATCTCATGTTCATCTACTACTGAAAATTTAGATAACAACACAACATGCATCACAAAAGTAACTAAAGAACTCAGACCAATTGTCAATATCGAGCATAAACTACCTACATATGTTTTCTACACAATTTAGAAAGTAAAAGAGACACCCACCTCTTTCTTGATGCAAATTGTAAATAGAACTCCTAGAAAATTGCTCCAAGCTCCAACACAAAGAGTGCCCTTCTCCTCCTAAAGCCAAAACCGAAATCCAACTCCCGCTCTAGCAAGAATCCAAAATTCCCTTCTTCTCTCTTCTCTTTTAATTTTGTTTTGATCTTTTTGTGTGTATTCATCTTAAAGGAGGGGGGGTATTTATAGGAGTATTGTGTGGTTGAGATGACTCCCACTACTCAAATAACTACCCACTCTTTCAACCCACTCTCCCACTCTCCCACTCTCCCATCTCTCTCTAGCTTGGCCGGCCAATTCTTGGGTGCACAACACGTGCATGTGCCCCCTATGTGCACACCACTTCTCATTCTATTATTAATTGTTATTAATTTAAATGTAGGTGTATGTTACATGAAAAGTGTACTAAGCCTTTTAAATGTGTATTTAAAATGTAGAATTAATCATGGGCCACAAATTGGTAATTAGTTTTTAATGGGCTTCAAAATAGATTTTAGGCCTAATGGGTTTAATCAAAATAAATAACACAACTGTGACAAATAAAATTAGAAGAAAAATGTGCATGACTCTAGAAAGTTTTTGAAATAAAATGTGCATTAAAAATCTAACATGCAATGCACGTATCAATACAAAATAAATTTGAGAGAACAAAAAATAGTGAAAATACAAAATACATAGAACATGTATATTAATAATATTACGGATATTTCACATAACGATAAAACATATGTAATCGACACGAGTATTGAAAACACGTGCAATATACGTAAAACACAAAGATTAAAATAAATGTTTGAGTTGGCTCAAAATAGGATAGAAAATAAGTTTTGAGAAGACGAAAAATATATAATTAATCGAAATACAAAAATACGTAGGATATTTATAATAAAATACGCTACAGATATTACTCGTAGCGGTACAGGATACATGTGCATAACACACAAGAGGCAAATTTGTCATAACTCAATTTTGCGGGGTGTTACACTCTCCCCCACTTAGAATAGTTCTGTCATCAGAACTTACTAGAGTAGAAGTTGTATCATATACACACTAAAGAAAAATCATTATTGCTTATAGAAAAGCAGTCAATACCAAGAAAGAAATGTAGTATGTAATGTGGAAAACAAGGTAAACTTATATAAGAAAATGATGAGTATCAAAAGTTATAAGAACGGAACAAGAAAAACTAGAAAAACAGCATAAGAAAATAAACATGACCATAGAAGATAGTATAGATTGAAAGAAATTTTCAGACAAAAATAATATTATGTGAAATATTAGATTGAAGGTGATATGGCTAAAAATAGGATTAAATCAGGACTGTTCAATTGAGCACGAATCTTAAAGCTCTAAGGGGTAAAACAGTAATGTCATTTACAAACAGGTCTGAATTGGGGACTGGGTCTTTCTTCAAAGCCCGATAACCCAAAAATGGATCTGTCCTATTGGGTATGGGTACCAGTCCATTACAAACCAATTTAGATATTTAAAGAGTAATTCAAATTCGTGATTATCTCCAAGAGGTAGTTTTAACCAACTTTCTTATCATGAAACGAGTTTAAACTCTACATCTTATCCAAAAACACCGGGACATAGGGATAAATCCTTATCTCTAAAGGCAACTATAAATACCCCTCTTCCTCCACCATAACAGGGTGATCAATCGTTTTCCACCTAAAGCTCTTTCATAATCTTCCTGATTACTGACAAGAGCGTTAGAGGGTTTGCGCTGGGATCCATCCCGATGTATCGAACTTTCTGTAGGTTCACAACAGCAGCAGGAAACCAGTCAAAATGCTAGTGAAAGTCAATAGGTTTGCTTATTCTTTTCCTTCAAGAATCCACAAATTTATCTGTTTGCTCCCACACCAAAATCAACAGCAACAGATTGGCACCGTCGGTGGGAAGCTCAAAAAGCAATCCAGCCCTATTTCATCAGTGAAATTAGTTTTAAGATATGTCTCCAAAGAAGGGGAAGATGGCGGTCTCTAACAGCAAAGCCACTCCCGCTCCTCCTCCACTCCAGGAGGCCCCCCCTCAACCCGCTCATCAAGTCCAGCAACCGCAGCCTGGACAGCCTCTCCCTCAACCCGTCTAGCAACTGCAACCTGGACGACCCCTTCCTCAGCAACCTCAGCCCCAGCATGCTCCTCAAGGGCCTCAAGGGGATGCCGCAGGTCCCTACCACCGAAGTCGACAGGGGCAACCTCCTTATTATGATCATGTTTCGATACATAACCCCTCATCTGACTCCATGGCCTCTCACAGTCCCCCAACGCCGAAGGATCTTCGGCACATTATTGTAAACCGGAAACATTTCATAGATCTTCAGACCCGCTTGGATGAGAGGCAGACCCATGACGGGATACCCCACCGTGAACATCAAAGGGGTCCAGCGATCCGGTCCCCTAAAGCCTGATCCCCCTATATACTAGATCGCAGAAGATCCAACTCTCCCAGGAGGCAGAGGGAGTCACCCCAGCATCATCAAAGGCGGAGCTGGTCTCCAACCTGCCGATCCGCCCCACATGACCACCTAGAGCAGGAGGCACCTGTCACAAGGGAGGAGTTCCAGCAGTCCTGAGGGTCCTCAATATTGTTCCCGACCACGATCAGCGGGTGCCCAGTCCTCAACCTGCCCCAAGCTATCGGCACCGTACTTCCAGTCCTCAACCTACCCCAAGCTATCACCGTTGCATTCCCAGTGCCCTTTTGCATGAGGACGAGTCCCGGAGCTCAGCAAGATATGACCGAAGGAAAGATTCGGTCTGCCGCCATCTTCACGAGATGGAGAGGCCCCTTGGCCGACTTGACAGAGAAGAGGAACAACGGGCGAGGAATTTCCACCCCAGCAGGCCTCTGTTCTCCCGAACCATAATGGAAGAACTAGTCCTAGAGAACTTCAATCCCCCTCATTTTGAGTCATACAACGGGGAGTCCGACCCCGCTAACCACATCGAGAGTTTTAAAACTCTCATGATGATCCGCCAGGCGTCGTACGTGCTTCTTTGCAAAACTTTCCCGGCCACGCTGAAGGGGCCAGCAAGAGAATGGTACTCACGACTAGCCCCGGCCTCCACCTTCTCCTTCGATCAGTTCGAAGGGCTCTCCTTACTTCGTGAGTAACCACCGCACTGAAAAGACAAGCACCTCTTTACTGTTACTCCATCAAAGGAAGAGGGAGCGGCTAAGGGACTGTGTTAAGCATTTCACTTCCGAGACCCGGTCCATCACCTCCCTCGGCTAGTCGGTGGCCTTTACTGCTTTTCCAATCCAACGTCACCAACGACAACCTCAGGGCATCCGTTGCCAAGAACCCTCCTCGGGATTTCTCAGAACTCCTACTTAGGAGTGAGAAATACATCCGAGCGGAAGAGGCTCTCACCCGTCCCACTCTTGAAGGAACGTCCTCCGGAAACAAATGGAAGGGCACTGAAGAAGAAGGAGCTAAGAATCTCCAGAAAGATAATGGAGGCCAGTGTCACCCTCCTCCCTACTTCGAGAAGTTCACACCACTCAACACGAGTGTCTCAGCCATCCTGATAGAGGCTGGGAAAGAGGGTCTCTTCCCACCACCTCCAAATATGAACACACCAAGCAAAAAAAGGAATATGAACAAATGGTGCCGCTTCCACAGGGACCACGACCACGATACGGATGACTGTCGGGCCTTAAAAGATGAGATTGAGGCCCTTATTCAGAGATGGCAACATTCTTGGTTCATAAGAAAGGACAGGACAGATCCTTCTCCACCCCCTAGGGGGGATTATAAGAGTACCGAGCAGCACACAGAGATCCCGAACTCCAAAGCTGGAGCTATCCTACACCTCATACATGGAGGCCCAATGGGGGGAGATTCAAACTCCTCCCGAAAAGCCTTCGTCTGAGAGGTGAACTACGTGCAGAACCATCATCCCCCCAAGGGCCTTGGGGTCCCTGTCACTTTTTCAGATAAAGATTTAGATGGCTTCAGAACGCCCCATTGTGATGCTCTAGTGATCAAACTCCATATGGACAACTTCGATGTGCACCGAGTCCTGGTCGACAACGGTAATTCGGTCAACATTCTTTTTCTAGAGGCATTCCAGGGTCTTAAGCTATCAAGGGATCGACTCAAGCCCGCCAGCTACACTCTCCATAGGTTCACAGGGGTGCTAGTGACGATCGAGGGTGTCATAACTCTCGACGTAACAGCCGGCAAAATTCCAATCACCCGAACCGAGTCGATGGATTTTTTGGTGGTAGATGTGAAGGCCGCTTACAACGTCATCCTGGGCCGACCAGGCCTAGCTGCTCTCCAGGCCATACGCTCAGCCTACCACATGAAGATGAAATTCCCCACCGCAGCAGACATGGGAGAAGTCATAGGGAGCCAGGAGGCAGCTCGCAAATGCTACATGACATTGGTAGGAGGGCTGGTCCTCTCCCTTGAAGCCCTCGAACTCCCACAAGGGAGTAGCCAGATCATCTCAGAGCCGGTCGATGAGTTGGAAGAAGCACTATTCTCAGAATGAGATTCGACCCAGACATTCCAAATTAGTAAGGTCCTTCCCCCTCCATACAAAGAAGACATCATTCAATGTATAAAGGGTAATCGTGATCTATTCGCTTGGACAGCGACTGATATGCCGGGAATCTCCGAAGAGCTCCTCATGCACCACCTTAGTGTTGCTTCGGGGGCCAGACCTATTCAGCAAAAGCGACAAAAATTTGTTCCCGAGCGCTAGCAGGCTATCAAAAAAGTGGTTGAGAAACTCTTGAAGGCTCGGTTCATATAGGAAGTCAATTATCCCGAATGGCTGTCCAATGTCGTGATGGTCAAAAAATCCAACGGGAGCTGGAGGATCTGCATTGACTTCACGGATCTAAACAAAGCCTGCCCCAAAGATCCGTTCCCTCACCTGAGAATTGATGCCCTGATTGATGCAACCTCAGGCCATAAACTCTTAAGTTTCAGGGATGCATTTTCCGGGTACAACCAGATCAGAATGTTCCATCAAGATATTCCGAAGACCTCTTTTGTCACCGACCAGGGTCTATATTGCTACCGGGTCATGCCCTTTGGGCTCAAGAACGTTGGTGCCACCTATCAGCTCCTTATTAAGAAGGTCTTCAAGGAACAGATCGATCGGAATATGGAAGTCTACGTAGACGACATGTTGGTAAAGAGCGTCAGCAAATCAGACCATGTTTCAGATCTTCAAGAGGCTTTTGATGTGTTGAGGAGACACGATATGAGACTGTAACCCCTGTTTCCGTTAGTATGTATTTTTTCAAGTATTTCTCCGTATTTTAAATTCTTAATATCTTGTAACTAATTTCTTAATTGATTATATTATACAACTATTTTATAAAATCCAATTGTTCTTATAAGCCAACTTCTTATTTTATTTCATTATTTATTAATCGGAGCCAAATTTTTATTATAAGCCCAATAAGTTAATTATTCACTGTTTTAATATTTAAATGATTTGAAGCCCAAACCCAATTGTTTATTTTAAACCCAATTTATTTTCAGTTGATTTGCATTGTCTATTTAGTCTAAATTGTGAAGCCCAAATATAAAGCCCAATTATTTCAAACCCAAACCCATTAACCCAATTTTTTCCTTAATCTGTGTTGACTAGATCAAATCTACATCAGTTTCAAATCACCAAAAATTTGAAAATTGAATCCCAAGTTTTCAGCCCTATAATCCCTACTCATTATATGGCTGTTAATAACAAATTTTATTTCCTTTAATTCTCCTCCACAAACAGTCACTGATTTCCGTAACCCCTCCTCCCTATAATCTCTCCCCTCTTTATTATTATTATGTTATTATACATTTATTATATTATAATCTCTCTCTCTCCCGTACTCTTACTTCCCTAGATCCCAACCAAAAATCAGGAAAAAAAACCCAAATCAGCCTGCTTCCCTTCTTCTCCCGCTCTCTCTCGTTTTCCCTGATCGAAACCAACAAAAACCCAAACCACCTTTCCCCTCCGTCTTCCCCCTCGCTCTCCCCTTCGAGCTTAACCCTGTCACCTTCTTATTGCACCTTGCAACACCACCTCGCCATTGCCATCCCGAACCTCCTCGCACCCCCGCCTTCCACCTTCTTCCTCCATCGAAGACCTCCGAAGAACCCAATACCTTTCTCCTTCGACTCTGCCATATGATCGTGAATACTTTATTGTCATAAGCATTACACAAACACAATGATACAAACATATGTACTTTTAGGGTTATACATGATAATGTGAATGACTATTTTACCCATGATAATAATTTGAATGTTGTTATAATATCTTTTAATTCTTGATTAAGTTTTATACATATCATCGATCACTTTGTAGTTGCAGTATTGTTTTATATGACCCTAAAATACTGTTGACCCATATTTGTAATAAAAACTAGACCCAAGCATGACATTTTAAACTGCATGTTTTGCATCTCATGACTTAGAACATACTCCATGCATAATTCTTTGATGTTCTCTGTCCATAACTTAACATCGTTCTCATTACATTATGATCATGTTAAATTGAAATAAAAGTAACAAGCCGGGGTATAAGGGAAAAGATTTAAGTAGTGGGCAATATAGAAGAGCGTACTCAGACAGGAGCTCGTGGTTTCCCGATGCAAGTTGCAAGTTTGCAAATTATATGTCTTTATGTTTCATGCTACATGTTTACACTATATTTGACTCGATATGTTTCACGTCATATGTTTGCACATATCTCGATACAAGATACAATTGATATGTTTTTCTCGAGTACGTGATCTATAAAACCCACACCTAAATCTAAACGAAACTGATTGTAAGTAGCAACCATGTCGTAAAAAGATAGATGCATGAAGTGCTACCTAGATAGAATCAAACATTAGACTTAAGACTAACACATGCACTTGCATTATCCAATTACATGTTACATGTTCATGTTGACTTGATATTTGTTTACTTGATTACTTGTTTACATGCCATTTGTTCCATAATGCCTTGTTCATAATCATGTTTACATATTGCAATTCCCCTATTTCATGACTCTCGATTTCTTGCTCTTTTTCCTGTTTCTCTTTTGTTTTGTTTTGTACCTGTCCCCTTAGCTTGTACCACTTGCGGCCCGTGACTTGTATTAACAGACGTCTTCTTGTTGTTTTTTTTCTTTTCTTTTTGTAATAATGTACTTGCAGGTCCAAATGGAGAGTTACCAGAAGGTGTTGTTGATCAAGTGTTTTAGCCTTGTTGTTTATCATGTTATCTTTAGTTTATGTTTTATTTCATGCAACTCTTTATTATAATTCGGGCTTGTTTGACCCATAACTATTTATATTTCCCAGTTGTTGGTTATGTTATGGATTATGTCATGAACTTTCATTATCACATTGTGATTTTACATGCCTGTGTGGTTTGTTTTGTTATCTTGTTGTTGAGTTACTTGTACAGCTCATGAATGGTGTGTTCGCATCATTCGCTGGGCCTTAGTAATGGACTCGTATTCCCTCATTTTGGGAAGCAGGGTGTGACAAGGTTTTTAGTAGTATCAGAGCCAGGTTTGGCTAATGTGTTAGTTGACTAATACATTAGACAGGCTTGACTCAGCCAGGTTAACTCAACAACATGTACACCACATTGATCACATGGATAATGAATAATCAACATATAATTTGGATACTAACCGTTTAATTTTATTGCAGACCATGGCTAGGAAGGGTACTTTTTCTTCCAGTGCTGGAGATGACCAGCCTGATGAGCCCACCATTGCACAGATTATGGAAATACTTAGGAGATGTGCTTCTTCTTCTGGCCAGGCAGAAGGGCCTACTATTGCTCAAGTGATGCAGATGCAGTGTGAGCAGAATGAGCTGCTGATGCAACAGATGATGCAGATACAGCGGGAGCATGCAGAACTGATGATGGTAGCTTTGGAAGCTACCAACAGGGAGCCTAGAGTACCTGCGCCCGAGGTGATGCCACCGAGACTTGGCAATGTAGCAGACTTCATGAGGCTACGACCAGGCAAGTTCTTGGGTACGGAAGGTTCGCTTCAAGCCGAATAATGGCTTATCCGGACTGAACAACTATTAATTGCAGCACAAATAGCAAATGTTGATCGTGTGGATGTTGTGAGCATCCAACTGGTTGACCTCACCCACATCTGGTGGCGAGCTGAGATGGAACGGCTTGTGTGCCCCATCGCCCGGGTTCAGAGAGGGCTTTCTCACGAAGCTCTTTCCCGATGTAACAAGGAATGAAATGGAGCGGCAATTTGTCGCGCTTGCTCAGGTTTGCCAGTTAGTGTTTACTATGCAATTCTTCGTTGTTATTTCATATATATCACGTTTAGCTAAAACACTATCTTGAATCAGGGAAATCGGACCGTAGACGAGTATGCTGCGGAATTCACCCGATTGAGCCGCTTTGCCACTTCCATGGTGGCGAACGACGAGGATAAGGGCTGCCGCTTCATGTTGGGCTTGGACATTGATATTCAGGATCGCCTAGCTGCATTACGACTCTGATCCTAGGCTGATATCCTGGAGGCAGCCAGAATCTAGGAACAGACTAGTACGAGGAAGTGTTCTATGCTGCATTCTGTCTCGCACCCCGTTGCTGCTAGATCCATTGGTAGGCCAATTCGGAGGCCAGCCCCCGCCACTACTGCAAGTTCAATGCCTTACCCACCTTGTGCTCCGAAGAGGGATGCGATCTGTGACTACTGCCAGAAAGCCGGTCACATACGTAAAGACTGCCAGTGGGCAAATCGCCAAGGCTTCGCTTGTGGATCTCGTGACCATGTACTTCTGAAATGTCCACAGGCAAGAAATGGTCCAGCCGCCAGAGAGCCGATCCAGCAGAGAGCACCAGTTCGAGGACCACCGCCCCCACCACAGCGGCAAGACTATGGTCAAAGGTTCGCAGCTCCTGGGAGAGGGCAGGCCTACAAATTGATTGTAGAGGAAGCAGAGACAGCTGAAGATATTATCGAAGGTATGTTGCAGTTTGTTATTTTGTAATCTACCTGTCTTTTTCTTTCCTTGCATCACTTATTTCTGCATACTTTCTTGTACATGCACATTTTTTATTATATTCTCAGACTCAACCTTAGTATTATCTTAGCTCACTAATTCCCTACTCATGTCTTATTTGATCCCGATGTCATAACCATTCGTTCTTTTCACTGTTTCCCGCTTCTCCATCTCTTGGGTGTTACATTTGCCCTGTCCTATATACCGCCTATGCAAATTTCGAGGACGAAACTTTGTTGTAAGGTGGGTAGGATTTGTAACCACTGTTTCCGTTAGTTAGTATTTTTTTTTCAAGTATTTCTCCGTATTTTAAATTCTTAATATCTTGTAACTAATTTCTTAATTGATTATATTATACAACTATTTTATAAAACCCAATTGTTCTTATAAGCCCAACTTTTTATTTTATTTCATTATTTATTAATCTGAGCCAAATTTTTATTATAAGCCCAATAAGTTAATTATTCACTATTTTAATATTTAAATGATTTGAGGCCCAAACCCAATTGTTTATTTTAAACCCAATTTAGTTTCAGTTGATTTGCATTGTCTATTTCGCCTAAATTGTGAAGCCCAATTATTTCAAACCCAAACCCATAAACCCAATTTTTTCCTTAATCTGTGTTGACCAGATCTTTTTCCTTAATCTGTGTTGACCAGATCAAATCTACCCCACTTTCAAATCACCAAAAATTTGAAAATTGAATCCCAAGTTTTCAGCCCTATAATCCCTCCTCATTGTATGGCTGTTAATAACAAATTTTATTTCCTTTAATTCTCCTCCACAAACAGTCATTGATTTCCGTAACCCCTCCTCCCTATAATCTCTCCCCTCTTTATTATTATTATATTATTATACATTTATTATATTATAATCTCTCTCTCTCCCGTACTTTTACTTCCCTGGATCCCAACCAAAAATCAGAAAAAAACCCAAATCAGCCTGCCTACCTTCTTCTCCCGCTCTCGCTCGTTTTCCCTGATCGAAACCAACAAAAACCCAAACCACATTTCCCCTCCGTCTTCTTCCTCGCTCTTCCCTTCGAGCTCAACCCCGTCGCCTTCTCACCGCACCTCGCAACACCACCCCGCCATTGCCATCCCCAACCTCCTCGCACCCCTGCCTTCCACCTTCTTCCTCCATCGAAGACCTCTGAAGAACCCAACACCCTTCTCCTTCGACTCCACCACCTCACCTCGCTGCACCGCCATCCTCCTCCTTCCGCCATTGCCAAGCATTGCCCAGTCTCCCGCTCAAACCGAACCCGTCGCCTTTACCGAACCCACCTCGTCAACCTCCTCGTCGCTTCCACTCGCTCGTCGCCACCGTGATCCCTCGCCGCTTACCCCTCGCAATCTCCGAAGTTCCCAGTCATAGTCATCACCGTCCAAGCACCGTCCAAGTCTGTCGTGTCGTCTTCCCCTATTTTCGAACGAAGGCACAGCTTGCTTGCTGGAGTTCATCGAGGTTGCTGCCACTACCATCACTTCCCGACCGTGGTGCCGACGTTGCTCTGCCCCGCCGCTGTGCCGCTGCAGCTGCCTCGTGTCGCAATCCCACTATCTCTCTCTCTCTCTTCGTCGTAGTGAAGAAGGAGGAGTACGATTAGCCGAAGTGTTGTTATGTGTTTTGGCGTGACGGGATCCCACTTGGTGTATGCTGTTTTGGCCCCCGATCCGGTGTAAGGAAAGGATTCTATTAGTTGGTTTTACTGACCCATGTTCTGGGCACAGTGGATCCGATCGATGTTCGTTGTTCTGTCCCGATCTGCTGTGGGAATTTCGTTGCTGAGTTACTAATTTTGTTTTCTTGGACTTTCTTGCACGTATTTTGCACGTGATTTTTGGAATTTGCCGGTTATTCTCTTTTTGAATCGTCAAATCAGGCAAGTATCTCTTGTACAAATTCGTTGTTCTAGTACAAGCTTTTTTGCATAAATACCGCAAGTATGTTCCTTGATTCTAATTCGCATCCATAAGTCGAATTGAAATCTGTTTATATACCTAATCCGTCGATCCCGTATTCACATATGATCGTGAATACTTTATTGTCATAAGCATTACACAAACACGATGATACAAACATATGTACTTTTAGGGTTATACATGATAGTGTGAATGACTATTTTACCCATGATAATAATTTGAATGTTGTTATAATATCTTTTAATTCTTGATTAAGTTGTATACATGTCATCGATCACTTTGTAGTTGCAGTATTATTTTATATGACCCTAAAATACTGTTGACCCATATTTGTAATAAAAACTAGACCCAAGCATGACATTTTAAACTGCATGTTTTGTATCTCATGACTTAGAACATACTCCATGCATAATTCTTTGATGTTCCCTGTCCATAACTTGACATCGTTCTCATTATATTATGATCATGTTAAATTGAAACAAAAGTAACAAGCCGGGGTATAAGGGAAAAGATTTAAGTAGTGGGCAATATAGAAGAGCGTACTCGAACGGGAGCTCGTGGTTTCCCGATGCAAGTTGCAAGTTTGCAAATTATATGTCTTTATGTTTCACGCTACATGTTTACACTATGTTTGACTCGATATGTTTCACGTCATATGTTTGCATGTATCTCGATACAAGATATAAATGATATGTTTTTCCTGAGTACGTGACCTACAAAACCCACCACTAAATCTATACGAAACTGATTGTAAGTAGAAACCATGTAGTAAAAAGATGGATGCATCAAGTGCTACCTAGATAGAATCAAACATTAGACTTAAGACTAACACGTACACTTGCATGATCCAATTACATGTTACATGTTCATGTTGACTTAATATTTGTTTACTTGATTACTTGTTTACATGCCACTTGTTCCATAATGCCTTGTTCATAATCATGTTTACATATTGCAATTCCCCTGTTTCATGACTCTCGATTTCTTGCTCTTTTTCCTATTTCTCTTTTGTTTTGTTTTGTACCTGTCCCCTTAGCATGTACCACTTGCGGCCCGTGACTTGTATTAACGGGCGTTTTCTTGTTTTTTTTTTCTTTTTTCTTTTTGTAGTAATGCACTTGCAGGCCCAAATGGAGAGTTACCAGAAGGTGTTGCTGATCAAGTATTCTAGCCTTGTTATTTGTCATGTTATCTTTAGTTTATGTTTTATTTCATGCAACTCTTTATTGTAATTTGGGCTTGTTTGACCCGTAACTATTTGTATTTTCCAGTTGTTGGTTATGTTATGGACTATGTCATGAACTTTCATTATCACATTGTGATTTTACATGCCTGTGTGGTTTGTTTTGTTATCTTGTTGTTGAGTTACTTGTACATCTCATGAATGGTGTGTTCGCATCATTTGCTGGGCCTTAGTCATGGACTCGTATTCCCTCATTTTGGGAAGCGGGGCGTGACAAAGACTGAACACGAACAAATGTGCCTTCGGCATCTCATCTGGCAAATTCCTTGGGTTCTTGGTTAGCCAACCCCGAGAAGATTCAGGCCATACTCAACATGGCTCCCCCCTCCAATATTAAAGACATGTAGAAACTCACCGGACACCTTGCAGCCATAAGACATTTTCTCTCCAAGTCCGGAGAAAAATGTCTCCTGTTCTTCAAGGCCTTTAGAGGGGCTAAATGCTTCGAGTGGGGGCAAGAGCAGCAGAAGTCCTTTGACCAGCTCAAGGCTTATTTAGTCAAGCCCCACTCTTGAGCAAGCCAAAGCCCGGGAAAGTCCTCTACATGTACCTCGCCACTTCGAAGTAGACTCTCAGTGCTATTCTGGTAAGAGAAGAAGATAAGACGTAGAAGCCCATCTACTATGTGAGTAAGGTCCTCAGGGATGCCGAACTTCGTTATCCAAAGCTAGAGAAGATGGCCTATGCATTGGCCATGGTGGCCCGAAAGCTTCGCCCCTATTTCCAGTCTCACTCAGTGGTCGTTCTTACTGACCAGCCGTTCAAACAAGTTCTCTACAAGCCCGAGGCCACGGGGCACCTTATGAAGTGGTCCATCGAGCTGAGCCAGCATGATATCAGCTATCAACCCCGAACCGCTATAAAGGCCCAAGCCCTAACAGAGTTCATTGTAGAAAGCACAATCCCTGATGCCAGCAAAGCAATAAAGGAACCCCCATTTGGGACCGTGTATGTTGATGGGTCCTCGTGCACCGATGGGAGCGGAGCTGGGGTCTTCCTGACTGGCCCCGGTGATTTTGTTCTTCAATACTCACTCCGTATCAACTTTCGGGCGTCCAACAACGAGGCGGAATACGAAGCCCTTATAGCCGTCCTGTGTATGGCTACAAAGCTGGGGCCGAGCACGTCAAGGTATTCAGCGACTTGCAACTAGTAGTGAACCAAGTATCAGGGGAATACAAAGCGTGGGATGGTCGCATGGCCAAGGTCAGAGACCTGCTAGCATCTTTCGCAGATGCACAACTCCAGCGAATCCCCCGAGAAGAGAATGTGCAAGCAGATGCCCTCTCAAAGCTAGCTTCCTTTTCCCTCCAGGGACTCGAACAAACCGTCTTAATAGAAGTTCTCTTGACACCTAGTATCGAGGAAGAAGATCCCGAGCCGATGGAAACGCTGCCCCTGGAGCACGGGGAGAATTAGATGAGGCCCCTGCTCGAGTTTCTCAAAAATGGGATCCTCCCTTTAGACCATAAAGAGGCTCGAAAGATTAAATCCAGTGCCGAGCGGTACACGCTCATCGAAGGGGTCATGCACAAACGCTCTTACACTCAAGTGGATGACAGGCCCTACTTGAGATGCCTCTCCCCCGAGGAAGCCTAGTATGCTCTGAAGGAGGTCCATGAAGGGATGTGTGGCGCTCACCTGGGAGCAAGGTCCCTCACCCGCAAAATCCTGAATTATGGATACTTCTGGCCCACTCTCAATGATCTGCCGCTTACCATAAGCCTAGCTCTCCTTTTTATCCAGTCCAACCCCTTTTGCAATGTGGGGAATGGACTTGCTCAGGCCTTTCCCTCCAGTGTCGGGCCAGTTGAAGTTTCTTGTTGTGGCAATCGACTACTTCTTTAAATGGATCGAAGCCGAGCCTCTAGCGACGATCACAGAGAACAGAGTCCAGTGTTTCTTTTCGAAGAACGTTGTCTGCAGATTTGGTGTGCGTTGAATCTTGTTAACAGACAATGGAACTCAATTTACGGGGGCAGCCTTTCGCAATTTTTGTACAGACCATGGTATCCAGCAACGATTCTCCTCAATCTCCCACCCACAGTCCAACGGTCAAGCAGAGAACGCCAATCGGCAAATTCTTTACGACTTGAAAAAGAGACTGTACAAGTCTGCTAAGGGTTTATGGGTGGAACAGCTCCCCAATGTGCTCTGGAGCTATCGCAATACAAAGAGGACCCCCACAGGAGAATCTCCCTTTAACCTCACTTACGGCTCCGAAACCGTCATCCCGATAGAAGTCAGTTGACCTCCCCCCCGCTTGATCACCTACAACGAAGAACAAAATGCGAACGAGCTTCGTGCAAACTTGGACCTCATCGATGAGATCCGCGAGAGGTCCGCCATCTGGCAAGAAATATATCGACGTAGGATTGAGAAGTTCTACAACAAGAGAGTCCGCCCTACTACTCTCAAAGAAGGGGATCTGGTGCTGAGAAAGCTATCAATTTCTTTTCCAAGCAAGAAATGCAAGCTAGCACCTAACTTGGAAGGACAGTATACGTTCTCCAAAGTTTTCAAACCTAGCGCTTATCAACTTGAAAACCCGGGGGGCAAGAGAGTGTCGAGGACATGGAATAAGGAACACTTGTTGAAGTACCAAGAGGGTGTTTGAACACCGCTCCAAGCAACTTCAACTCCTTGAGCATTCTTAAAGCATTTCTAAAGTTGTTTCTTTTTTATTCATTTTTTGAAGTGTAATAATGGCTTGCAACTCAGAAGCAACCACTTAAATGTTTTTAATAAAAGCAATTTCCTTTCTCAGAAATTCCATTGTCTTGATGTTCTGGTTCTCTCACCACGAAATGTACACCAAGTACAAAAAACTCTCTAAACGATAAGTTCGAAGTCCAACACTTGGCTCGATGCCGCTTTAGCTACTTGCGAACGAGAAAGTACAAAGTAGCTCACCATTCAAAATTGCTCCCACAACTGTTGAATCTCTCTAAACGATAAGTTCGGAGTCCAACACTTGGTTCGATGCCGCTTTAGCTACTTGCGAACGAGCAAGTACAAAGTAGTTCACCATTCAAAATTGCTCCCACAACTGTTGAATCTCTCTAAACGACAAGTTCGGAGTCCAACACTTGGTTCGATACTGCTTTAGCTACTTGCGAAAGAGTAGGTACAAAGTAGTTCACCATTCGAAATTGCTCCCACAACTGTTGAATCTCTCTAAACGACAAGTTCGGAGTCCAACATTTGGTTCGATGCCGCTTTAGCTACTTGCGAACGAGCAAGTGCAAAGTAGCTCACCATTCGAAATTGCTCCCACAACTGTTGAATCTCTCTAAATGACAAGTTCGAAGTCCAACACTTGGTTCGATGCTGCTTTAGCTACTTGTGAACGAGTATGTACAAAGTAGCTCACCATTCGAAATTGCTCCCACAACTGTTGAATCTGTCTAAACGAAAAGTTCGGAGTCCAACACTTGGTTCAATGCCGCTTTAGCTACATGCGAACGATCAAGTACAAAGTAGCTCACCATTCGAAATTACTCCCACAACTGTTGAATCTCTCTAAATGACAAGTTTGGAGTCCAACACTTGGTTCGATGTCACTTTAGGTACTTGCGAACGAGCAAGTACAAAGTAGATCACCATTCGGAATTGCTCCCACAACTGTTGAAATTCTCTTGCGAAAGTTAGCAAAACACAAATTCTTTGAAGAAGCTCATTACAAGATCGAAAAATGCGACATATTATTCCATCAAAAGTGAAAATACAAGTCTTATTCAAGATCAAGAAGTCATACAAGACCTAAAGGTCATACAAGACCTAAAGGTCATACAAGACAAAAAGATTACAAAGTTGGAGATATAAGCCTTATTCTAGCCCTAACTTCTTTTAGGAAGGGGTACGCTCCTATTGAGTGATACATGTAGGAGGCGTGCTCCGTGCTGATCTCGCCTCGTCCCCACAGAGGTCTCTAAGACAGAGAGCTGAGTCGAGTCGTTGGCACCCAAGGGTCTAACAGTCTCCCCGACAGATGCCCCACTCGACAAGCCGGCCACTCCACTTTGCGCATCAACTGGATTCCACAAAATAGGGGCGAACGAAGTGCTAACTCGTGGAACAACCTTTCTTGAGCATACTCACTCCGAGGGCAGGAAGTGCTTCTGACGTTGCTTCCCTCAGAAAACTGTTGTAGACGAAGATTCTCCGGCTCTAGCTCGACGACGTGCTCTTTCAGGGAGTCATCCGTCACTTTGATCTTCAAATGAGGCAATCGTCCCGAACTACTCTCTCGCGAGACCTCAGAGATAGCCCTTCGAAGATGTGCCGACTCCAAACTCTTCTCGAGCACCACGTTCTTCAATTGGTCTCTCTCGGATCTTGCCTCGAATAAAGAGTGACGAAGAAATTTGAGTCTCAAGCCTTGGCTGACGACCATTGAGGGGCAGGACCCCTCGCCTTCGGGTGCCACTTTGCGAGTTCTCTCCTCAAGGTGCCTTATCTCGATGTCTCGACAAGCCAGGGTCACTCTTAAATGACCCACCTCCCGCTCTGCTTTATAAAGTAACTCTCGAGACCGAGCTAGCCCCAACTTGAAGACACCTAGCTCAGAGTGAAGTCATGGCACCTTACTATCCTGGGAAGTAAAACAAAAAAGAAAGTATAAATCTCTAAGTTCGAAGAGCCAACACAATGATACTACGCCTAAATGAAGCCACTAGGAGACAGTTCGAAAGCAAAACAAACCCACAAAAATTACGAGACTTCACAACACTTCTCCACAAAACATTTTTCATTAAAATTCAGTGAGAAATACAAGAAGCAGTGGCCAGTCCGCAATTAGGATACAGTACATAACGTCCAAAATAAAAGAAGTATAAAACTACAACAAGGTCAAGGGCGGACCTCTTTCGAGCGGTCACCTGTCGCCGAGGGCTTTGACCCTTGTGTTTTGGCGACAATTGCTAGGGGCATGACATCCGCAGCAGCCTCTACCTCGGCCTCGTTTGTCGCTACCTCGACCACTTCAACCTCCTCATCTCCTTCGTCCTCCTCGGAGACATCGTCGAACCCGGGGATAAGGTCGGGAAACAGATGCCACCCGGCGCAGTCTACCACCGGGAAGGTCTCCCATACTTGGTCGATTGAGCGAGCATAGGCCTTCTCCATATTGATGTAGAGGTACCCCTTCGCCTTCTCCATCCCTTGGTCCTCGGCCTCCTTTGCCGTGGTGACCTTCGCAGCGGCAATGACATCTTCCTTGTCTTTTGCTGCCAACTCTCTCTCTTGGAGCAGCAGAGCGTTATCCACCTCGATCTTTGCAACAACGGCCTAGAGGTGCTCCAACCTCAAAGCCGTCATCTCAATTTCAAGCCTCGATTGCTCAAGTTCTTTGGCGATCTGAACTTTCTCTGACCGAGCCCTGTTAGCCTCCTGTTTCAGCTCCCTCTCTTGCTCGGTCATCTTCTCCATCAAATGACTGAAGTGGCAAGTTATCTATGAGAAGCAATGCACCGTTACTCAAGTTTACGAAAAGAAAACCAACTCTACAAAAGACGAAAACTATGAATCGGTGCAAGACTTACCAACACAGCTGCTCTAGAGATCTCGAGCGCATCGTCTCCAACGTTCCCCATGTCCATTGAGGCCTTGTCCTTCGGCGTGGCAAGGTGCCAAACGGCTTGCATGCAGGACGATGAGTCATCGAGGAACTCGTCGAGCTTGTGGACTTGTCAGTCTGGGATGAATATCTTCTTGCGTTCCTCAGTCAGAAACACCTCGGCCTCGGCAGTTAGCGGCGGGGCCTCCAAGCCCAATGCCACTGAGAGGGGGAAGGCACCAGTCTCAGTAGAAGTCGACGTCGTTGCAGGGTCTGCGGCTGCTGAACAACTGCGACCTGCTTCGCTGGCTGCTCCACAGCAGCGACGAGGGTCTTCACGCTCAACAATGACACCTTCGAGGCCACCCTCTTCCTCTTCCTAGGGGCCTTGCTACCCAAGACCCTGTGCTGCGCCAGCATGTCATCGAAGTCCATGGATTCTGCAACGACATTAGAATACAGAGGTTAAGTGCAAATAAGACAACTTAAAAAGAAAAAGGAGCACGGAGAAAAAAATAAAAAGCATACTGGGGTTTATAAAGCTGAGACCCCCCTGAAGAGCACCTCCTCCGTCAGGTCCTTCCAATCGAACTTCGACCGATCGTGGAGCATCCGGACTATATCGTCTTCTTCGGGACTAGTACTAGGCTCTCCTTCACCCGCCTCGAAACTTCTTCGACCCAAGTTGTCGGGATGACCCATGGCTCTCAACTTCGGATGAGGAAATACTTGTCCCTCCAATTATTTTATCGAGTCAGGGCAAGCTGACGAGCTTCGTGCCCTGCCTCGGAGCCAAGTAGAACCTGAACTTCGACATCTGCTGTTGATGCACCCAGTACACGGTTCGCAACACGCTCAACTTCAGCTCAAGACTCGCTGCCTGGCAGTGAAGGATGAACCCGTTGACCAACCTCTACACGTTTGGCATGTACTGAACGGGACTGATCCGAAACCATCGTAGTACTTCGACGACGAATGGGTGAAGAGGAAGCCGAACACCGGCTAAAAAAGCATTGACGGGCCAAAAGCACATGTCCACTGGCATCGGTGAGTTGGCCCTCACCCCGGGACCAGGCAACATCAAGTCGTAATCCTTCAGGATCTGAAAACACTCCCAAATTGACATCAGATCTGCCTAGTTAAGAATGGGGATCGTCTTTTCGGCCTCCGAAGTCTCTCTTTCCGCATTCTCCCCGAAGCTCTGCCCCATACCGTACATAATGCACTCGGCCTGATGGTCAGGAAGATCTTGAACCCTCTGAAGCCCTGTTAGCGCCTCTGGAAATCTGCTGAACTCTCCCATCCTCTGCTCTCTCTCAACCACGGTCTCCACTACAACCGAAGATAACCCTACTACGGCCTTACCCTTATCGATTGGAGGAACTTGACAAGAGGTCGCCTCGGGGGCGAGAGTAGGGGAGGTCTCCTGCCTCGAAGGACCGCTAGACATTATCTAAAAATAAACTAAGCGTCAAAAATTACATTGATTTGACAGCAACGATCGGAAAAAATTGCCGGAAGTAAGAAATTCTCGCCTGAAGCTCCCGTTAGAAAGAAGAAATTGCCTGAGTAAAAAACTAGAGAATGAGAAACTGAGAGGGTGGGTGAAGTTTTATAGAAAGAGGGGTTGTTAACACATTAACCAAGGCTAAAAGGCCCCCAAGAGCGTAAAGGCCTGGCCCATTTACTGCAAAACAACAAAAAACATGGGCAGCTCAGTAAATGCGTTGACTGATCAACGGTCAACGGTCAATGCACCACGCGTCGCTCTCTTGGACCTCGGCAACAAACGCCGAGCACTCTTACCACCGACATTGAAATGCGAGAAAATGCATTAACTGGTCAACGGTCAACGCGCCACGCGTCGCTCTCCTGGACCTCGACAACAAGCACCGAGCACTCTTGCCACCATCAAAACGCAAGAAAATGCAATGCCTGGTCAATGGTTAATGCTGTGACGTGTTGCCCTCTCGAAGTCCTTCTCGACTTCGGCAAAGAGTGCCGATCGTTCTTGCCACCAACGTCAAAACTCGAGAAATGGCGTTGACTGATCTACGATCAACGGTCAACATGCCACGTGTCGCTCTCCTGGACTTCGGCAACAAGCGCCTAGCACTCTTGTCGTCGATGTCCAAATGCATGAAAATGCGTTGACTGGTCAACGGTCAACGTGCCACGTGTCGCTCCCCTGGACTTCGACAATGAGTATCGAGCGCTCTTGCCACCGAACCCCAAATGACGAAAAAATGTCTGCCTCCCAATGCGCACCCACGATCAGAGCGCTCAGACTATGCCATGTCATCAAGTGGCAGATCAGCCATCAGACTGTTCAGAAAATCGCACCAGTGATATGATCAATGCTCCAGATTGCGCCACGTCGATATTCTTTGATTAATTACTTTTTTAATTTATTAATTCGAATTAATTATTTAAAAATTGCAAAAAATGATTAAAAATCAAGAAAATTAATTAAAAATTCTAAAACATAATTATAAATTCAAGGAAATATTTTTGAACTCCTGGATAAATAATTATTAATTAGAACGATTAATCAATATTTTGGAAACATATTGTTACTTTGCAAAATTGGATAAATAATTCGAAAAATAATTAAAAAATAGAAAAATCCAGAAAATTCACAAAATCATTGTGGGCACTTTACAAACTCAAATTGGTACCGTTATACCTCGAGCAAGCCCCTTAAGAACTCCGATAAAATCTCGTACACCATTAGAATAGTAAAACTACTCCTCAAAGGCTGTTAAACTCAGTCTTCGGGAGTGGGGGCCTCGTGATATGGCTAAAAATAGGATTAAATTGGAACCGTTCAATCGGGCACGAATCTTAAAGCTCTCGAGGGTAAAACGATAATTTCACTTATAAACAGGTCTGAATTGGGGACTGGGTCTTTCATCAAAGCCCAATAACCCAAAAATGAATCTGTCCTATTGGGTATGGGTACCAACCCTTACAAACCAATTCAGATATTTAAAAAGTAATTCAAATTCGTGATTATCTCCAAGAGGCGGTTTTAACCAACTCTCTTATCATGAAACGAGTTTAAACTCTACATCTTATCCAAAAACACTAGGACATAGGGATAAATCCTTATCTCTAAACTATTTCTAAAGGTGACTATAAATACCTCTCTCCCCCCCACCATAACAAGGTGACCAATCTTTTTCCACCTAAAGCTCTTTCATAATCTTCCTGATTACTCACAAGAGCGTCGGAGGGTTCGTCGTCGGGATCCATCCCGGTGTATCAAACTTTTTGTAGGTTCACGGCAGTGGCAAGAAACTAGTCAAAACACCGGTGAAAGACAACAAGTTTGCTAATTCGTTTCCTTCAAGAATCCACAAATTCATCTGTTTGCTCCCACACCAAAATCAGCAGCAACAGAAGGAAAATATAAATTAAGCCGTTAATTGTGAAAGAGTTTGGAAAACAAAGCAATTGGAAAGAATAAAGAGAAGCATAGTCAATAAATACTTTGATAAATTATTAATACGCTTAGTAATGAAAAATTTATCAAAGTAATAAGCGGTATAATGATTAAAATCGCAAAGTGAACTAGTACTATATATTATGCGATAAAAATTGAAATAGCAATTTAAGAGAAGACTACTGGATAAAGTTTGAAAAATATATGAGCATGCAATTTAGTTAAAAGTATAGACAATATAAGATAATGGAAAAATATAGTATCATGAAATAAAATTATTTCTAAAGTGAATTGTAAACATATAAAATTAAATTTTAAAAATATAATAGAAATAATAACCAAGGAAAATGAAAGTCTTAAAAATAATTTAATAAGTAGTAATTCAAAACTTAATAGAATACGTTAAAGTAATAGTAAAAATAAATAAGTAACGTAAAAGCGCATAAAAGTAAGGAGGATAAAACATCAAGAAAGAAAATGAGTAAGTCAAACTTAAAAGATTAAGACTAAGGGTTGTAGAAGAAAAAATAAATATCAAGGTGAATTAATAGTATAAGAAAATAATTATCTGAAAAATATTAAATGTTAAAGATGACAAGTACTATGAGGAAATACACGAAGAAAAATAAAAGTGAAAAGTTAGCCTACGCGTAAGGTATCTTGAATGTGGGTTCAAACCCACCATGCTTCCGCTGTGCCACTCTGATACCAAGGGAAAACATACTCGCATACAATATCACATCAATGTATACGAGGAGAGTATCACGAATGCAAGTTTAATAACTATAACATTCATGACTCCAAACTGACACTCACACTTCTAATGTCCACCCTAATGTGTCGTTCTTATAATTTTGTACTATTTATTGAAGTCGGCTTTAATACCACTCTGTAACCCCTCGAATTCTATTTATATGTAATTTGTAGCACAACATGATCTTTTACTTCAATTCGTACAATTTTACAAGGAATTTAAAACTTTTCATTATACAACATTATTCTGTTACTAAAATACATAGCAGAAGTTACAACAAAATATATACAACTTAAACATTCAATAACTTTAATCTGGAAATAATCATCAGCACCAATTCATCTTTATGCCTTGTTGTTAAATCCAAGTCCTACACTAGAAAACCGTGGGCACATCAGTTGCATACAACTAACGCAATGCTATAATACAGTGATTCTCTTACTTTAGCAAACACAAACTTGGATGCACAATAAAGAATAACATGTCTGTTGCATACAACTGACGCAATGTTATAATACAATGATTCTCTTACTTTAGCAAATACAAACTTAGATGCACAATAAAGAATAAAAAAGTGACTATCCTAAACATGTTAGTGTATGAGATGATTTAATTCCTAATCCAGATGTTATACTACGATGGCACTAATGCGTACTTGTTCGGATTCTATGCATCCCATACTATGTAGGTCCGAGAGCAAGCCCTTACGTACTCCGTAGTATATGGTTTAATCCCTCGCCATGCAAAACCTACTGCGGTAATAAAAGCAAGATTCAGACATTCCACAAGTACGGATTTCAGTCCCGACGTCCACAGTCAAACCTTACAAAATTCTCGTCGTGTGAACATCCCGCAAGTGCCCCTCTAACCCCGGTATACGCAGATACATTGGAGATCGGCCTCCCATCCTCCCGACTATTCATAATCCTGAAGTCCATCGTCAACTCAATCATAGTCCCCAATTTAGTTAAGGCTCATCTCACATCGCAGGCAACAACAGTCCCGTAGTCCATCGTCAAACTGGGTCTATAGTCCGGGAGTCCACCGTCAGACTATATAGAGGCGCCTCACTTACGTTTGCCCAAGTTTCATCATATCTTCTCCTAGTGCCTATCCTTAATTTTAAACATGAATAATAATACCACCTAGAGCTCGCTTACCCTCCTACCGGTCTTAAACAATATACCGAGAACGATAGCCCATATTGGCCACTTCTCAAATTCAATAATCACTTTCATCAACACGTCTCACTTAGCCTCTAGAAATCAACATCTTTCATCTTTCATGTTCAACATTGTGGGTTTAAGGCAGAAATAAAAAGCTCCCATTAAAAGCGATTTCAAAATCTCTTCCTTCTCTCTCCTAAACCCCCCTTTCTCCGTCCAGATCCGAGCACTCCGGGCCGTCATCCAACGTTCTCCCTTTGTTAATGTTCGAGATCCCATCTTTAGCTTCAAACCCATTATCTTTGTTTCCCCTCCGGCCTTGATTAGCATCTCCAGGTTCCCTGGGCATCTTCTTCTTTGGTGCTTGAGTGCCTCCTTCTATCTTTTCTGTGGTGCTCTAGAGCTCTAGTTTCACTCCCATTGTTCTTGAGCATAGTCCCCTGCTGCCAACAGACCTCCCATTCTAGTCGCCTGCGATCATTCGAAGTTCAGTTCAAGGAACTCCGGTCACTTGATCCGATCCATTCTGATCCTTTCGGCGAGCGGACTGATCCCTTACTGATCGATTCCAGTGGATCTTTGGACTCATTCCTATTAGATCTCCCGCTTCAACCACTCCCTCACTGTCTCCTCGTGGAGCAGCGCTTCTCGCTTCCAAAGTTCTGGGCTTCTCCGGTTCAGTTGCAGCAGTCTCTCCCTCTCTCGGAGTCTGGCTTCGTACCCTCCTCTACTAGCTATGTGAGTATTTTTTTCTATTTTCCGTTACTATTTAGTTCTTGTATTTTCAAGTTTCTCTTAGTTACGATTTTGCTTGAGAGTGTTTTGTACACTTTCCTCTGTCCCCCCTTTTGTTTCTTGTACCTCTGGTTTGGCGGTGCTCGACCCTGCGCATCCCTAGAGCTATCTAGTGATCTGCGTAGTCATTCCGCCTCATTTTATTATTTTGGTCGATTATTCTTATTATTTCTATCATCCCTCTCTTACAAATTCTGTTTCAGTTATTTTTGCAGAATAGTTTTTTACTAATCTCTCTGTAGCTTATTATCTACTCTCTCTGAACTCCTTTTAGTTCTGTATCGTTGTGGTTTGGATCTTTCCGATCCTCTGTTTTATTGCATTTCGGTTGGTCTATTGTGTTGATTTCATCGGTATTTTGGTGCTGGATCTGTAGTGATCCGTTTGCCTGGCTAACTTAGCCACCTATGTAGTAACTGATCCTCTCTTTATTAGTTTCCACTGCCCTTCACTGGTTTTGAGCCATGTTCTCTTTGTGCTCGTCTCGGGTCGAGGTCGATAAAAAATATAGGCCTGTTAATCTGGGTAGCTCTCTTTGCTCTCCCACTTTCTCGTTGGACCATTCGTCTTGTGGCCCCGCCCCGTTCCTGGTTTGTTTCAGGTGCCTTCTTCCTGGGCATTTTCAACGAGAGTGCGTGAACAAAATGAAGTGCTTCTTTTGTGACAAGCATGGACACTCACGTAGGCGATGTTATTCCCTTCAAAAACTTCTTGGTTTACCCAGAGGCAAACCATTACCGGCCAAGCTTCTCTTATATCTTAACTATCCTCTCTTAAAAGGCAAACTTATTACATGTTCGGAGAGGAACTTTAGTTTTGAGTCTAAAAAGATTTTTGACCCCACTGCGGATGTTCCTTATCCTGATACGAACTTTCTCAATGATCTCACAGATTGTGATGCATCTTCTGGCACTCTTCAGATTCCCAATATTGCTAGTATGTTTTAGGATCGTAAGGTTCATTCGAAACTTGTTTCCTTCCCTCGGTTGGGTTCTTATCAGACTCATCCCCATTCAAAAATTGTGGGGCCAATGCTGCTTATGAGTCTAGATAAGGATCATGTTTTGGCTAGAACTTTTCCGGCTAAACGTCTCCCCTTTCTTATTTGTCCCATCTTTAAGAGCATGCTTTATACATGCTTCGCGAGGAAGTGTAGTCGTGAGCCGGGAAAGGAGTTGGGCTCCTCTGTAGTGGTGCCTTATCCACCTATTAACCCCACTCCTTCTTTCGTTGCTCATGATGCTTTTCTTGCGACTTGTCAGTATCCTAATTTTGCGCCCCTGTTTAAAGATCGCTCGGAGTTCATGAAACTTGTTTCCCTTCCTCGGTCAGGCAGTCTTCAGCATCGTCCCCATTTTAGTGCTGTGAGGCCTTCGTTGAGTTTGAGTCGGGATAAGAAGTCTGATTTATGCACTCCATTTAGGTCTGGCCATTCTTGGTTTCGTAGTTCGATTGGGATCGTGCACCAATCGACTCGTGGAGTTTCCTTCCTTTATCGTCATTCTTTTCAAACTAATTTCAGAACTATATTTTTGCCAGTTTCGCCCAGTCTCCTTTCCCCCTCTAATAGTCTTAACAAAGTCGACACCACCGGGCCTATCCATGGCAGGACCTCGCTCCCGCTGGTGGAAGTCGATCCTCCCCCCGCTAAGAGAACTTACAAGAAGAAACTTTATTCTAACTTGCCTACTCGCGTGAGTGCGCGTTTATTAGCTAAAAAAGTATCCTCAGTGCAGGAACTTCCTCATGCGCGCATCTGAATTTTAGCATTTTTCTCTCACCTTGGATTTGGCAATCTGGTTTGTCGTTGCAGGTTGTGCCTTGTGCAGTTGTGTGAGGCTGCTTGGTCTCCCGAATTTTTGGTCCACCTTTTGGCTGTCCTCCTCATTTTTCGCTCCCGTCATCAAGCTTAGTGGTGGCCCTGGCTTCTTTGTTCGATTGCGATTCCTTGAGTCCTGCGTTTGCTAGCCTTTGTGGGCGTAGGTACTCCGTCTTGGTGCGGCAGGACGTTTTCCTTATTTTTTGCGTCGTTATTCTTGGGGTCTCTCGAGTGCGACGGTTTGGCTTTTGTCTCCTCCTCATGGCTCGCTTTTCCGGGCCGTTTGCTCCGCTCTCGGGTTTTGGCGTGGTGCGTCTTGCTGTGGCTCCACCCTCTGCTTTGCTGATCTTGAGTCTGTTATTGTAATTCTTAGTTGCTCGCTTTATTGTATTTCTTTATTGCTCGCTTATTTCTGTTTTACTTCTTGTAAAACCATTGACTATTTGCATTGCTTTTTAATTGCTTTATTGATTAATATATTTTTTGATGGCTGGAGCCGTTTGGCTCTATCCGATTCGTCAAAAAAAAAAAAATATTGTGGGTTATTCATACCCTCATAATTCATATTTTCAAATTTCATTCATTCACATCCTTTAACTTCTTTTATTCATTCTCTTATTTATCAATCATGAAATAAGAAACTTCTTGGTTAACCAACCAAATTATTCACTTTAATAATTCACAGCGTTCTTTTGATTAATATAACCTTTCGTGTTTATCTATACATTCAAGTATATTTCTCAATATAAAAGTTCTTTGATATTAAAACACCATTTCTTAATACAAGATTCCTTAAAATAACTCTCTAGGAATTTTTGATTTCCTCCTCATAATTATGCTTTGATTTTACCAACTCTTAGAATCTTTAATCATGTACATTTTCTTTTTAAACTCGAATTCAACTAATCTAATACATGAATATGAGTTTTAAATTCCAAAAATATATCTTAAAATTGTGTGGCAATATTTTTAAAAGCTCCAATAGTACTCTAGAATATAAATACATATTTTCCCAAATTTTAATCGATTGAAACCCCCCCAAAAATAATAAAACACAAAACTGTGTATGGCCGGGCTCGAACCGCAGACCAGCCAGCCATCCGCAAGCCCAACCAACAGGCCAATTCACTTTTGTGAAGAAAACCCCCTTCAGTTGTTTGTATATTGTTTGGATTGTGAGTTTAGAAGAAAAATGAATATTTTAAAAAGACAGAGCCTCCCAAGATTCTAACCCCTGACCGAATAACCATAGCACAGAGTCATGCCACGCGCGCTAGCCACTATGCCCAGGCACCAATTCTGATAATATAGGTGTTAAAGGTCTTTTAACCCAACTATCTGATTTCATCTCATTTTTAGTTATTCGTCTATTATAATTTCTATTGTTTCCCATCATAATTAATACTAATAAACCACCTTTCTAAATTTCCAGAAATGCTTGTCCTCTAATTTTATTAATGGTAGCATGAAATTTGTTCACAAATTATCTTAAATAGTCACTTTTACGAATCTCATACTCATGCTTCAATTGCAAAGTTTACTACTTTATTAACAAACTAGCATGATTGTATTTTCTCGTAGTGATTATTCATAATTTATGGAAAATTCTCGTCATCATTTCCAAATTTTAATCCACCCCTAACTTTATATGATTTTTACTCACAATTTTACATACACATACCATTCATATACATGATCCCCTCATGACATCATTACAAACCCTCTAACAAAGTTATGGTGTAGCATCATGACAATTTCATATTAAAATTCTTTACCTAGCAAGCATTAACATCTCATATTCATCTACTACTGAAAATTCTAGATAACAACACAACATGCATCACAAAAGTAACAAAAGAACTCATACCAATTGTCAATTTCGAGCATGAACTACCTAGGCATGTTTTCTACACAATAAAGAGACACCCACCTCTTTTTTTATGCCAATTGTAAATAGAACTCCTAGAAAATTGCTCCAAGCTCCAATACAAAGAGTGCCCTTCTCCTCCTAAAGCCAAAACCGAAATCCAACTCCCTCTCTAGCAAGAATCCAAAGTTCCCTTCTTCTCTCTTCTCTTTTAATTTGGTTTTGATCTTTATGTGTGTATTCATGTTAAAGGAGGGGGGTATTTATAGGACTATTGTGTGGTTGAGATGACTCCCACTACTCAAATAACTACACACTCTCTCAACCCACATTCCCACTCTCCCATCTCTCTCTAGCATAGACCGGCCGACTCTAGGTTGCACAACACGTGCACGTGCACCCTATGTGCACACCACTTCACATTCTAACATTAATTGTTATTAATTTTAATGTAGGTGTATGTTACATGACAAGTATACTAAGCTTTTCAAATGTGTACTTAAAATGTAGAATTAATCATGGGCCACAAATTGGTAATTAGTTTTAAGTGGGCTTCAAAATAGATTTTAGGCCTAATGAGTTTAATCAAAACAAATAACACAAGTGTGATAAATAAAATGAGAAGAAAAATGTGGATGACTCTAGAAAATTTTTGAAATAAAATGTGCATAAAAATATTACGTGCAATACACGTATCAATACAAAATAAATTTAAGAGAACGAAAAACAGTGAAAATACAAAATACATAGAACATGTATATTAATAATGTTACGGATAGTTCACGTAACGGTAAAACATACGTAATTGACACGTGTATTGAAAGCACGTGCAATGTACGTAAAACACAAAGATTAAAATAAATGTTTGAGTTGACTCAAAATAGGATAGAAACGAGTTTTGAAAAGACGAAAAATATATAATTAATTGAAATACAAAAATACGTAGGATATTTATATTAAAATACACTACAGATATTACCCGTAGCGATACAAGATATAAGTGTGTAACACACGAGGGGCAAAATTGTCATAACTTAATTTTGCGGGGTGTTACATAATCAATTGATTACCAAGAACAAACCGAACAAATAGATAGTAAAAAATTGCAGAATAATTCCACTTCCAAACGTGCAACACCACCTTTTCGGCTCCTCCCACTCTTTGGAACAAAACTCACAACAAAAAGATCGAACAACATCCCAACATCACATGAATAAAAAAAATTGCACCAAATCAAACAAGAAATGGAACTAGGGTTTCGAAAAGGGGGAAAATCATACTAGCCTTTATGGTTCTGAATGACCAGCGAGATCTGACGGAAGTTCTTGAGTGTCTCATAGCTCCACGAAGACAAAGCACGTGCAAGCTTGGAAGGTTGACCTGGCAAGGAGAATGACGAATGGGGGGACCACACTTGTTAATCGGGGCTAGGGTTGTGTGAGAGAGAATCGGGGACACATTGACATGGGGGTGAGGTGGGGTGAGGAACGGCGACGGAGTGGCAGAGGTCGATGATGGCGATGACGAGGGTTTGGGCTAGTGAGCGGTGAGCAGGGGAGAGAGAGAAAGATAGTGCGCAAAGAAATTTGAGAGGGGATAAAAATTGAGAAATAAAAATTTGGGGGGATTTGGTATATACTCATTTCATACCCCCGGCATTTTCTATACCGAACGCCGATATAGTCACCCATACTCCGGTATAGTCACCCATAGTCCTGCATAAAACGCCGGGGTAGGGTTATTTTGTTATAGTGTCACACACTTCACGTGAGTGCTTGCATGCTTGTATGCATTCTTCATGAAGCAATCTCGGGCCCCACATGAAGGCCACACCCACCCACCATCTTTCTATATATAGGTCCAGATGTTATTCTAATATATCTCAAGGCTAATATATATACTCATATATTTATACCAAGCACAATTTATATATATATATATATATATATATATATATATATATATATATATATATATATATATATATATATATATATATATATATATATGTATGTATGTATGTATGTATGTATGTATGTATATAAAATAAAACACAAAGAAAGCTATCAAGTGGTTCTCCTTCAATCCCCCCAAAAATCAAAGGCCCAGATCTAACCTCACAAAACATATTTTTCCTCCAAAAGTTTTTCCCCAAAACTCAAATTCAAATCCCCACCCAAAACAACTCCTATATTTATTTAATTATTTTCTCTCTCTCTCTCTCCCCCCCTCCCTCTTCTATTCAAAAAAATTAAGAAAATAAAAAAATTTAAAATTTAAAAAAATAAAAAACTAAAAAACTAAAAAATTTAAAAACTTTAAAAATAATTCGATAAAATAAAAAAATTCATATAATATGTTTTTTGCTCTATGTTTGCTACTTCAATTAATTTGCTTGACCTCCAAAATTATTTTATATGATCAAACAAAGGTGCACCGTTCCGAAGACGTCCCGTAGGCACGTGTCAACGGGAAAACCTAGTATATATATATATATATATATATATATATATATATATATATATATATATATTCCCCTTTAAAAACTTAACGTCCTCGTTAAACTCGGGACATGCAATTTAATACAGAATCATCTTTTCAACCGATGTGAAGTAGCGGCTCTATACTACTTGTAACACCTCCAGTCCGACTCGGTTGCGTACGCACCTACGCGTGCACTCATGTGAAAACTAAATCTAACCACGGCCCTACCACAGGGCATAGCTTCACCAAAAATATTATACCTAGTTGGTACTTATGGATCATTTGCACTTATTATATATTCACTCGTATTTCCTATTTCCTCCCGCACTCACACACATCCCACCCAACTCATACTCACACACTTCACGTGAGTGCTTGCATGCTTGTATGCAATCTTCATCAAGAAATCTCCGGCCACACATCAAGGCCACACACACCCACCATCTTCCCATATATAAGCCCCATATATTATTCTAATATATATATATATATATGAGAAAAAGGGGTATGAGCAACTTGCTCATTTAGTAAATAAGCAATTGATGATGTGGCATACATGTGATTGGAAAAGCCTTGAAAGGGTTAGTTGTTCAATGTATCACATGCATGCCACATAATCAATTGCTCATTTACTAAATGAGCAAGTTGCTCATATCCCTTTTACCCTATATATATATATATATATATATATATATATATATATATATATATATATATATATATATATATATATATATATATATATATATATATATTATTTTACTCATAACGCCCCGAGCCTAGTTCAGTCACGCATGCAAAGAAAAATCCTAATCATTGCCCACCACTGGAATTGCCTCACCAAAAACAACTAACTTATGTAGGTACTTCTTCGGTCAGAGGCTCCTATTATATAAACACTCATAATCACTCCTTTCCACTGATGTGGGACTAAGGCAACCCATCCTAACACATTCACTAATCCTTTACTCATGTGGAGACCCATGTCATTCATGCACTCATGCTACATCACCTCATCAATCACCTCACATGACATTAAGCACCCCTGGCCTACACATTTTAATTCTAAGGCTTGATTATTATTCATTTTTAAGGCCAAATCAAGCCCACCACCAATTTCTACTTATATATCTATATAATAAAACACAAAGAAAGCTTTCAAGTGGCTCTCCTTCAATCTCCCAAAACCAAAGATCCAGATCTAACCTCACAAAATATATTTTTTCCCCAAAAGTTCTCCCTCAAAACTCAAATTCAAATCCCCACCAAAACAACTCCTTCATTTATTTAATTCACTCACTCTCTCTCTCTCTCTCTCTCTCTCTCTCTCTCTCTCTCTCTCTCTCTCTCTCTCTATATATATATATATATATATATATATATATATATATATATATACACACACTTATGGAAATATGAACTTTTATACTCCAATTTAAGATTATTTTTCAACATATACTAATGAAAACATGGACTTTATTTACAACTAATTATTGTTATACTATTGAAACTTGAGCTATATAATTGTTGATTTACTGTTTACAAGGCTTTTCATATGCTGTATCGTTCTGAAGACGTGCCATAGGCACGTACCCACGGGAAAATCTAGTATATATATATATATATATATATATATATATATATATATATATATATATATATATACACACACACACACACACCCCCTTAAGATCTTAGCATCCTCGTTAAGCTCGGTACATTCAATTTAATACAAATGTGCTAGAAAAATGATACATCACTCTCGGTGTTGAAAGTCGGCTCTGATACCATTTGTAATGCCCCGAGCTCCACTCAGCTCCTTACGCATGTATGCAATGCCTAAAACAAAACCTAACCACGACCCACCACGAGCATTGCCTCAGCAAAAAGAGCTAGCTTATGTAGATACTTCTAGGATCATTGGCTCTATTATTTAAACACTCATAATCACTCCTTCCCACCGATGTGGGACTAAGGCAACCCATCCTAACACACAGTCTAATCCATAACTCACGTGGAGACCCATGCCATTCATGCACTCATGCACAACTTCCATCACCTCACGTGACATTAAGCACCTCGGGCCTTCACATTTTAATTTTAAGGCCCAATTTGATTATTATTCATTTTTAATCCAAATAAAGCCCACCACCAATTTCCCCATTTATCTACATAATAAAATACAAAGAAAGTTATCAAGTGGCTCCCCTTCAATTCCCCCAAAATCAAAGGCCTAGATCTAATCTCACAAAACACATTTTTCCCCGAAAAGTTTTCCCCCAAAATTCTAATTCAAATTCCTCCCCAAAACAACTCATTTATTTATTCAATTATCTCCCTCTCTCTCTCTCTCTCTCTCTATATATATATATATATATAGCAACATGGACTTTTATATCCTAATTTATAATTATATTTCACCATATACTAATGGAAACATGGACTTCTATTTATAGCTAATTATTATCATACTATTCAAACTTCAGCTACATAATTGTTAATTTACTGTTTACAAAATTTTTCATATGCTGTATCATTCTGAAGATGTGCCGTAGGCACATGGCCACGGGCAAATCTAGTCTATATAATAAAACACAAAGAAATCTATCAAATGGCTCTCATTCAATAGGATTGAAATCAATGGTCCAGATCCAACCTCACAAAACTTATTTTCCCGCCTAAAAGTTTCCCCCCAAAACTCAAATTCAAATCCCCCCAAAACAACTCCTTTATTTATTTATTTATCTCTCTCTCTCTCTCACATTCTCTCTCTATTTACTCAGAAATTTATATTTTCATATTTTAGGTTAGTAAATTTTCAAATTTTTTATGCATTTTTTTATTGCTCGTGTTACACTGAAAATATCAAATATCTCATCAACATTTAAACTTCATCATTTTCCACACTCAAAGTTCTAAAAAGTTGGATTTTACACCCCCATTTATAATTACTTTTTAACATATACTAATGGAAACATGGACTTTTATGTTTTACTATTCAAACTTGAGCTACATAATTGTTGTTTTACTGTTTACAAGACTTTCATATGTTGTATTGTTCCGAAGACCTGCCGTAGGCACGTGCCCACGGGCAAATCTACTATATTTATAATACTCAAATACGGGGTATTACACACAACCCCCTCCCCCCCTCCCCTCCCCCCCCCCCCACCTCCAAGATCTTAGCATCCTCACTAAGGTCGGGACATACAATTTAATACATGATTGTCTTCCCAGCCGATGTGATCCACACATGAATGTCATTTCTAGACTGACCTTATACCATCTGTACTGGCCTTACAACCATTGTGACATCACTATCGGTGTCGAAAGTCGGCTCTCATATCATCTTAACAAACTCATTAATCCTGTAATCATGCACAACTTCCATCATCTCACGTGATATTAAGCACCCCAGGCATACACATTTTAATTCTAACACCACTACAACACAGGTTCGATTTACCGGCGTATATTCCCCGGCGTTTTACCATTCGCGCCGGGGTAGGGAGTGACCAGGAATGGGACGTCAGATTGGATGGTTATACACTGACGGCCTCTATAAAATGTCAGGAAATCATGATATTCACCGGCATTTTCTTTAGAAACGCCGGTGAAGGGTATTATTCACTGGCATTTTAATAAAACACGCCGGCAAATATACAGATACATTCACCGGCATTTGTAATTTCAAACGCCGGTGAATTAACTGAGATAAATCCCCGCGAACCCTAACATTTTGCTCGCTAATTTCCCAAACACAATATTTGGCCGCCTTCGTTTTCCCTCATCCCTCTCTCTATTTCGCGCGCTTTGCCTCGTCCCTTCGTCATCTTCGACAGCCCAATTCGATTTCCCTCCTCCCTCTCTCTATTTCGCGGTGAATTTGCGATCGAAAACCACCGCTCATTGCCCCACTCTCTCTATCTCCTACGCCACCGCTCGTCGCCCCGCTCGTCCCCTCCTCTCTCTCTTCGGTAATTTCTCTTGATTTCTCTCCTTTTCACTGTCAAAGATGCTGAATTCATGCATCTGATTGTCATCTTAGCATGATTTTTTTTACCAAAATGGGTTAACTGCCAACTAAGGATGCTAGCTGTATACCAAAATCCTCCAAATCTGTACAAGAATTGGGCTGAACAAACCTTGTACAGGTTTCTTTTGGAGCCACAAACATCAATAGTTTAGTTGGGATGAAGAATTAATAGAGAAACATATATGCTTAGATACTGGAAATTTTCATTTTCTTTTACTGTTAAAGAAGCTGAATTCATGCATCTGATTGTCATCTTAGCATGATTTTTTACCAAAATGGGTTGACTGTCATCTAAGGATGCTAGCTGTATACCAAAATCCTCCAAATCTGTACAAGAATTGGGCTGAACAAACCTTGTGTAGGTTTCTTTTGGAGCCACAAACATCATGATTTAGTTGGGATGAAGAATTAATAGACAAACATATATGCTTAGATACTGGAAATTTTCATTTTCTTTTACTGTTAAAGAAGCTGAATTCATGCATCTGATTGTCATCTAAGGATGCTAGCTGTATACCAAAATCCTCCAAATCTGTACAAGAATTGGGCTGAACAAACCTTGTGCAGGTTTCTTTTGGAGCTACAAACATCAATGATTTAGTTGGGATGAAGAATTAACAGAGAAACATATTAGTAGCCATATTAGTTTCTTTTGTGCAGGTTTTTTATTATTATTATTATTTTGGGATAAGTAACTGATTATTAGTAGCCATGAACAGAATAGTCATGAACAGAATAGTCATGAGTCATCAGATCTTCTTGTTACCGTATTTACAGCACGACGCCCTCGTTATTCGTCCGATTCCTCTTCCTCAGCAAATACCCTTTACCATCATCATCTCCTTGAACGGAAAGCTAAATACAGGGGAGACTATAGTCGAATCGATATTACACTCGAACACAAGGTGTGCGATAAAATGCCACTAAGGTGGTTGTGATAATTTCCATAAAGGTAGTTTAGGGTTATGTGAATAGAGTAGATTGTATTAAGATTTAATTGTTTTTTTATACATTTTTGGAACCACGATTTCTTTATTTTACAGTTAATTGTTATATCGTTTATTTATTTGCAGCTAGGGATGGTTTTAAAAAAGGTGAAATTAAATATACAAAATGCCTTTTACTGTTAATACTATTTAATACATCAAATTTTAATTTCAGATTGTGTGCTATTGTTATAATGGATAGATTTTGGATTAGTTTACCACGATTATCTAAGGAATACCGTGATGGTATTAAAGATTTTATTATCTTTGCCAAACGACATTCCCGTGATCCCAACCTAATCCTTTGTCCATGCTTCCGGTGTACAAATTGTAATTTGAGGACATGTGACGTAGTACATACACATTTGGTGTCAATGGTTTTCTTCAAGGGTACACACGGTGGTTTTGTCATGGAGAGGATCATACGTCAGCTCCTGTTCGTCTGGTTGTATTAGAAAATGAAGATGAGCCCTTAGTGAACGAAGACTTAAGTGTTCCCGATGAGATGCATGCTTTGTTGCAAGATGCCTTGGGGATTCATAATGTTTCTTTCCACACCAATAATCCAACAACCCAAGTTCATAATGAGTCAACAGAAACATCATACATTGGTGGTGGGATGGATGAGGAAATGCCTGACCCAGCCCCTGAAAATAATAAACAGCAAGAATCCTTCGCTAAATTGCTTGAAGATGCTAGTACTCTGCTGTACCGCGATTGCACCAAATTCTCTAAATTCTAATTCATTGTCAGACTATTTCAAAATAAATGTTTAAACGGGTGGTCTGCTAAGTCCTTCAGTATGCTACTTGAACTGTTGAATGAAGCATTTCCAGAAATCTGTATTCCAAACTCAGCCTATAAAATCAAAAAATTGCTAAGTTCTTTCGATCTATGATATGAGAAGATAGCAGCATGTCCAAATGATTGTATGCTTTTCACGAGAGGTTAGGAAAGTCTGGAGAATTGCGAAGTTGTGGTTCTTCGAAATGGTCCGACTCCCTGTGTGAGTGTGACAAATTGCCGCTCCATTTCATTCTTCGTCACATCGGGAAAGAACTTTGTGAGAAAGCTCTCTCTGAAGATATCCCAAGCGATAGGGCGCTCTAGCCTCTCTACTTCAGCTCGCCACCAAATTTGGGCGAGGTCCACAAGCTGGATGCTCACGACATCCACACGGTCAGCATCTGCTACTTGTGCTGCAATTAGTAGTTGTTCAGTCCGGATGAGCCATTGCTCGGCTTTAAGCGGACCTTCCGTGCCCGAGAACTTATCTGGTCGTGGCTTCATGAAGTCTGCTACGCTACCAAGTCTCGATGGCAGCACTTCGGGCGCCAGTACTCTAGGCTCCCTGTTGGTAGCTTCCAAAGCTACCCTCATCATTTCTGCATGCTCCCGCCTCATCATTTCTGCATGCTCCCGCTGCATCTGCATCATTTGCTGCATCATCAGTTCGTTCTGCTCATGCTGCATCTACATTACTTGAGCTATAGTGGGCTCTTTCGGTTGGCTGGAAGAAGAAGCACCTCTTCTAAGCATCTCCATGATTTGGGCAATGGTGGGCTCCTCGGGCTGCTCATCTCCAACACGAGAAGTAGAAGTACCTTTTCTAGCCATGGTCTGCAATAAAATTAAACGGTTAGTATCCAGTTTATATGTTTGTTATTTCATTATCCATGTGATCAACGTGGTGTACATGTTGTTGAGTCAACTTGATTAAGTCAAATCTGTCTAATGCATTAGTCAACTAACACATTAGCCCAAACCTCAGCTCTGATACCACTAAAAACCCTATCACGCCCCGCTTCCCAAAATGAGGAAATACGGGCGTGAGACTAGGGCCCAACGAATGGTGCGAACACACCATTCATAATCTGTACAAGTAAACTCAATAACAAAATAATAAAACAATCCACGTAGGCATGTAAATCACAATTTGATAATGAAAATTCATGACATAGTCCATAAAAATAACCAACAACTAGGAAATATAATAGTTACGGGTCAAACAAGCCCGGATTACATTAAAGAGTTGCAAGAAAATAAAACACAAATTAAAGATAACATGCTAACAATAAACTAGAACACTTAGTCAGCGACACCTTCTGGTAACTCTCCATTTGCGCCTGCA
Organism: Hemerocallis citrina; assembly: GCA_017893485.1. Classification (NCBI taxonomy): domain Eukaryota; kingdom Viridiplantae; phylum Streptophyta; class Magnoliopsida; order Asparagales; family Asphodelaceae; genus Hemerocallis; species Hemerocallis citrina. Next base: position 135,054,975 of record CM030363.1, read on the forward strand.
AGTATATTATAATAACAGAAAAGAAAAGGGAAACAAGAAGACCCATTAATACAAGTTTCGGGCCGCAAGGGGGGTACAAGCTAAGGAAATCAGGAACAAAAATAAAACAAAAGAAAAACAGGAAGAAGCAAGGAACCGAGAATCATGAAATAGGGGGAAATGCAATAAGTAAATATGATATAAACAAGGCAATATGAAACGAGTGACATATATAACAAATAATAAAGTAAACAAATATCGAATCAACATGAACATGTAACATGTAAGTGGATCATGCAAGTGCACGTGTTAATCTTATGTCTAATGTTTGGTTCTATCTAGGTAGCACTTCATGCATCCATCCTTTTACTACATGGTTGCTACAGTCAATACAATTTCGTTTAGATTTAGTGGTGGGTTTTATAGGTCACGTACTCGGGAAAACATGTACATTCAATATTGTATCGAGATACATGCAAACTTGTAACGTGGAACATGTAGAGTGTAAACTTGTAACGTGAACATGTAAACTTGTAATTCACAATCTTGCAACTTGTAATTTGCAACTTGCATCGGGAAACCACGAGCTCCCGTCCGAGTACGCTCTTCTATATTGCCCACTACTTAAATCTTTCCCTTATACCTCGGCTTGTTACTTTTATTAATTTGTTAACACAATCATAATGCAATGAGGACAATGTCAAGATATGAACAGGGAACATCAATGAATTTTGCATGCAATATGTTCTAAGTAATGAGATGTAAAACATGTAGTTTAATGTCATATTTGGGTATAATTTATTAATACGTATATGGGTCTAATTTATTATTACCTATATGTGTCCATAATGTTTTAGGGTCATAAAATAATATTGTAACTGCAAAGTGACTGATTACATGCATAAGACTAAATCAAAAATTAAGGGATAATATACAACACTTAAATTATTAACAAGGGTAAAATAGTCATTCACACCAATATGTATAATCCCTAAAATTACATATGTTTGTATTTATTTTTATGTTCGTGTCATGCATAGGATAACAAAGAATTCACGATCTCATGTGAATACAGGATCGACGGATTAGGAATGGAAACGGGTATCAATTCGACTTATGAATGCGAATTGGAGTCAAAAATAATATACTTGTGGTATTTTTACGAAGGCTTGTACTAGAAAAATAAAATTGTACAAGAGATACTTGCCTTTATTGGATGAGGGCGATTAGATCCGATAATTGAGGAAAGCGGCTCGAAAAACTCCGGCGAAAACTCCTAAAAGCACGTGCGAAGACCGTGCGAAGAATCAACAGTAAAGAGAAATCTCCCACACCAGATCCAAGCCCAAACAGCGAATGGCGGCGTCGGATGTGCTGCGCACACAACGCGGGACAGCAAAACCCTCCAATCAAATCCTCCCTCACACCGGATCCAAGCCCAGAACAGCGAACACCCAAGTCCGATCCAATGTGGCTGAACACAAAACACCGATCAGATGAGATTTGGTTGGCACGAATCTTGATGCGATCCCACGGTTGAGATTTGACCCCGCCCAACGCCCCCTTTCTTCTTCTTCTTCGTTCTCTTCTTCGACGAAACAGAGAGCGAGAGAGAGGGAAGGTGACGGCGGGGACTGGTCGGGAAGCAACGCAGCGCGAGGTCGCCAGCGATGATGGGACGACGCGCGTTGAGGAGGTGACGCGACGGCGCGGCTCTGTTCGGGTGGAAAAACAGGGGAGTGACGAGCGAGGTGCGGAGTCGATGGGGATGTTGGCGGTGAGAGCCGAGGTCAAGGGTGAGGAGGTGGGTTCCGATGGTGAAGTGTTTCGGTGAGGATGGAGGTGAGGATGACGAAGGTGAGTAATGGCGAAGTGGGTTAACAATGGGTGTTGGTTCGGTGGAGAACTGGGGCTTGGCGATTGGGTTTGTTTTCGTTGGAGACGAAACGGAGAGGGGGGAGAGAGATAGTATAATAAAGGAATATAATAATAAGGATGAGAGAGATTTTAGGGAGTAGGTTACGGGAGAAAGAATAGGGAAAGATTTGAATATAATAATGGTATAAAATTAAGTAGGAGAATGATTGTAGGGGAGGGGGTTACGGGATTCAAATATGTGATTGTATGGAGAAGAATTAGAGGCAATTAACTACTAAGATAATGGGGAGAGATTAGGGAAAATTGTTGATCTGGTCAACAAGAAAATTTGGGTTTGGGCTAGTGGTTCAAGACCCAATAGAAGGCGGGCTTAATGTTTGGGCTTAAAATAAACATTTGAGTTTGGGCTTTAAATTAAATAAATAATGCAAAATAGATCAAGATCAATTTGGGCTTTAAAAATAATAATAATATTACTAATAATATGAACAACCAATATTAATAAAAATGATAACCATGACAATACTAAAATAATAGCAATGATAATTAAAATAATAAAATAATAAAAGCGATGTTGTATAAAGGGGTTGGGCTTAACAAGTTATTAAAGAAGTTCCGAATATTTTTAATTTGGCTAAAATGAAAGTAGTCGATCAATTACAAAATAGAAAGTAAAGTAAAATATACCTTTATTCGAAATAAACATAATTTCCGATCAGAAATATTTTCTTTTTTTTTAATAGAAAAGTTAAATAAATTTAACACAACTAAATTCATAAATGGTTCGAAATACAGTAAATAATTCAGAAATTATATATTTATGGTAACGAGGGTTACAGTCTTTTATGGATAATTATGAGTTTAAATCATATTTAAATAATCATGAACTCATTCGTATTGGCTGTTATGACAACCCAGTTTAGACATGCCAATTTTTGGTTGTTGGGCTCGAAAGAGGCTCAACTCCAGTTTACAGACCCGTTTCTAATGAAATTTATCGTTTTATCCCCAAGAGCTTTAAGATTCGTGCCTGATTTGAACGTCCCGATTTGGTTCTATTTTACTCATATCACAAGCCCCCCACTCCCGAGACTAAGTTTCACAGCCTTTCAGATGTAGTTCGCCCATTTTTAATGGTTTACAGACCATATCGGTGTTTTCGGCAACGTTTGAATCTTGCTCGAAATGTGACGGTGCTATTTCGAGTTTCTAAAATACCCAGAATTATTTTTAAAATTTTCTGCATTTGTGATTGTGATTTTTTCAATTTTTAATCATTTTTCAAAATTTTAATTCAATTTCCCAATTTTTATAATTAATTTTTGATTTTTTAATTAATTCTTTTAAATTTATAATTACGTTTTTGGAATATTTTAATATTTTTTGAAATTAATAATTATTTTTAGAATGTTTAATTAATTAATTTGAGTTAATAATTAAATAAAGGAATTAAATAAAAGAAATTACCTTGATTGAATCACAACCGTTGATCAAGATCGGGCACGAATATCGGGGGGATCGAACGACGAGTGCTTTCGTTCTGATCAGGGATGCTATTGTTCGGGGGCTGCCCCCGACCCTCGTGGCGAGCCCTGGTGCCGCCACGTGGCATTGACTTGGTCAATCGTTGACCATTGACTTGGTTTTATCAGGATTTTGACAGATTAATATCAACCGTTGATTAAGAACGGCCCGAAGATTGAGGAGATCAAATGACAGACTCATTCGTTCTGGTCGAGGGCTCTCCTGCTCGGGGTCTGCCTCTGACCCCTCATGGCACGCTCTGGTGATGCCTCGTGGTGTTGACCAGTCAACATTGAACGTTGACCTGATGTTGTCATTTTTTTTCTTGCCTGATTAATCTCAACGGTGGATCATGATCGGGCGCGGATCAGGAGGAGATCAGATGACTTTTGCACCCGTTCTGTTCGGGGGTGCTTCTACTTGGTGTGTGACCCCGATCCCACGTGGTCTCCAAAGTGGTGTCGTGTGGTGCTGAGGTGGCACCTATGTGGCGACCACGTGTCACATTTTTATGCTTGTTCTAGTCGGGGCAGAGTTGCTCGGGGGCAGCCCCCAATCCGACGTGGCGTGTGACGTGGCTCGACGTGGCACTTTGGACTTGGACAATTCGTTGACTTGGTCCATTTTTTTTTCTTTTCGCAGCTGCATAGTAATTAACTTTTCCGGTGCTACAAATGTCCGATAGGGGAGTATGACCACTCGTTTCGAAGAGGACTCGAAAATCTACAATTCCTCTTGAGGATTCAGCTAAAGAATTATCTGTATTTAGGGTCAAAATAGGCCCACAATATCTTTGCCTCCGTGAAGTTGAGAAGAGCTTTGGTTTTGGGGATCTATGAAGAGGAGTTTCGCCCTCGGGGAGTTACGAAGAGGAGCTTCGCTCCCTTGGTCTAAGAAGATGAGCTTCACCACGGAGGAGCTATGAAGAAGAGAGCTATTCGGGAGGTGAGTTTAGGGAGCAACTCTGAAGGTGAGTTGGGATCTGAACTCGCCGTAGAAGTATAAGGTCTCTCGGGAGGCGAGCGAGATGAAGAGCATCGTAGTCGTAGGACTCTAAGAGCCGTTTGGGAGGCGAGTTTAGGGAGCAGCTCTAGGGGTGAGTTGAACTCCGAAGAAGGTCGCTCGAGAGGCAAGCGAGGTGAAGAGCATAGCTAGGCTCTGGGAAAGAGCCATTTGGGAGGTGAGTTTGGGGAGCAACACTAGCAAAACATAAAAACAAAATTACAAAAAAAATATCGAAACCTAGCCATGGATCCATGCGAAAACCATAAATCGTGTTTTGAAGTTATACCTTAAAGATGGATCTTCTGTCTCCATAGTATACCGATCACAGCACTGCAATATTGCGGTGTCTCTACAGTATCCACATGAACGGATCAAATCAAGGTTTCCCTCACGCTGCGGTGCTAGCTGAGGGAAGGGGATGTTTCCTCACGATCTCTCTCTCTCTCACACAATTTCTGTGACTGCTATGGTTTTTCTCAACAATCTCTTTTCCACAGGTACATATCATATATATATATATATATATATATATATATGCAGAAAATTAACCCTAAGAGAGTAATGAGGTTGTTGGGCTCATAATCTGACCTTGGTCAATTTTTTGTGTAGGCCTTTGAACTTCAGTTGGCCCATTTAATCTAATTAATTACCCAACCATGTCAGGAGTCCAAGTCTTACTAGGATTCCCAATTAAATTCATCACATAAATTTAAATCCAATTTCGATCCATTTTAAGCTTGTGATCTTGTAGATTCCTATTACGTTGGAAGTAATACTAAAATCATATTCTAGTGTTACAAACAGTGAGCGGTATCTAGCAATACATCACTGCTACTCAAGTAATAGGAATGCTAGTGATTTGACATAGCATATCCATGACCAATGTTGCCATGTAGTCTAGTCTCTTTGTCCAGATATCTAATTGACCACAAGGCATAGATCGTGTCATCCTTGTATAGTTCAATCTTTGGTTTCTTCATGTCCGAGTAGACTTGCTAAAACAAATAAGCTCAATATCTCATATTGGCTCATTTGAGTACGACCATGCATTTTGCAGTCTCACTCAATTAAGGGACCCGTAAATATCGCTCATATTATGTAAAAGGGACAAATCATTATCTAAGTCGCTCACATCCATCCGCATGATTTGTAGTATATATAATAGTCGACTTTGTAATCACCTTATTATAGGCAATGTTTGACGACATTAAAACATATAACTTCTCATGTAGGGAATCATAGTGACTTCAAGTCAAAGGACTACGTACATCATGGTTACTATGAGAACTGCTTATGACACTCACATAACGATCCATAACTGACCTCTAGGGCATATACCAACAAGGCTCTAAGAGCTGTTCGGGAGGCGAGTTTAGGGAGCATCTCTAGGGGTGAGTTGAGCTCCGAAGAAGGCCGTTGGAGAAGCAAGCGAGGTGAAGAGCATCGTCACGCTCTAGAAGATAGCCGTTCGGGAGGTGAGTTTAGGGAGCAAAGATATGGGTGAGTTGAGCTCCGAACTCGTTGTGGAAGAAGGTCGCTCGGAAGACAAGTGAGAGGAGATAGCCGTCCGGGAGGCGAGTTTGGGGAGCAACATTAGGGGTGAGTTGAGCTCCAAAATCGTTTTGGAAGAAGGTCGCTTGGGAGGCGAGCGAGATGAAGAGTTTCGCCGAGCTCTAGGAGAGAGCCGTTCGGAAGGAGAGTTTAGGGAGCAGCTCTGAGGGTAAGTTAAGCTCTGCAGAAGGCCACTTGAAAGGCAAGCGAGGTAAAGATCATCGCCAGGCTCTAGGAGAGAACCATTCAGGAGGCGAGTTTGGGGAGCAACTCTAGGGGTGAGTTGACCTCCGAACTCTTTGTGGAAGAAGTTCGCTCGGGAGGCGAGTAAGATAAAGAGTATCGCCAGGCTCTAGGAGAGAGTCGTTCGGGAGGCGAGTTTGGGGAGCAACTCTAGGGGTGAGTTAAGCTCCGAAGTCATTGTGCAAGAAGATCGCTTAAGAGGCAAGCGAGATGAAGAGTATCCCAGGCTGAAATGCCCCGAATTCCATTTACATGTAATTTGTAGCACAACATGATCTTTTACTTCAAATTCGTACAATTTTACAAGGAATTTAAACTTTTTGCTTACATCATGTTCTTTACATCAACACAGCGGATTTTAAATGAATACAACATGATATACAATAATGAAAATTCTTCAATCTTATAACAACTCATCATAATGACTTTAAGTCCATTCCAAGTCCAATCCTGCAACTAGAAAACTATGGGAATGTCAGTTGCATACAACTAACGTAATGCTATAAAATAGCGATTCTCTTACTTTAGTAACCACAAACTTGAATGCACAATAAGTATAAAAGTGACTATCCTAAACATGTCAGTGTACGATATGCCTTAATTCCTAATGCAGATGTTATACTACGATGACACTAATGCATACTTGTTCGGATTCTATGCATCCCATTCTATATAGGTCTGAGGGCAAGCATCTATGCACTCCACATTATAGGGTTAAATCCCTCGCCATGCAAACTACTACTATGACTACAACAAGATTTTGACATTCTGCGTGTACTTAGCCCATGCCTCGATAATTTCGACGGTCAATCTCTATCCACAGATAATTCCAGAGACTATATCACTCACACCTGGAATTTTTTAGAATACCCCACACCGCAAGTAATGGCGCCTCACTACACACAAACATCCCATGAGTATCGCCTCAATCCCACACTGCAGGTAATTCCGGAGACTATTTCACTCACACCTCGATAATTTTGGAAATTATCTCACACCGCAGATCATCCTGAGGCCCTTATACTCACGTTTGCCCTTATTTTATCATATCTCCAACTAGTGCATGTCCTTAAGTTAAATTATTGTCACGCCTCGCTTCCTAAAAACATGGAATACGAGTGCATGACGAAGCCCAGCGAATGATTTTAACATCATCCATAAGCTGTAGGATCAACTCAGCATCATAACAAGAATATAACAAGATATATATATATATATATATATATATAACCAAGCATGCATGAATAATTTATTAAGCAACAGAAAACAATTGAAACATTAATAATAATATCCAAATAGTTTTCAAGTCTAGATCAAAGATAAAACTCGGGAACAAATGCTCGTTACAAGTTTCAGTAACAACAAAATGAAATAAACTCAAAGACAGAATAATTAAAGCAAACTTTTTCCAAGTGAAACCTAGAACGTCTGCTCACCAATTCCAGCAGGTAGCACGTCTCCAAAGACTGTTTAATAAATATGAAAAGGGAAAAAATAGAGAAAATAAGAGAAAATGCCCTTAGTGCAAGTTAGGGCCACAAATAGTAAAAACGAGTACAAATAATGTGGAACAAGAATTGGAACAAAGAATGTAGCAGGGATACAATAAATAGTGGAAATCCAAGAACTAGCTAGCAAGAGGTACAACTCAAGTAAACAGGCTGGATAACAAATACTAATAGTGGAGCAAGTGACAAGTGAACATGTAAGGGTACCTAACCTCGAGTGACAGGTATCAAGTACAAGTGTCAGGTAACAAGTCTCAAGTCTAGTGTCAAGTTGTCAAGTACGAGTATCAAGTTGCAAGTGTCAAGTATTCCATTCAAGTATCAAGTCTTATGTAACATGTCATCAAGTATCAAGTAAACATGAATCAAGTTCAAGTTTCATGTTTCAAGTCTCATGTATCATATAATCAAGTATCGAGTAAGCATGTATCATGTTCAAGTCCTGTAGTTATTACTATCTAGGTAGCACTTCATGCATCCATAATTTTACTATATGGTTGCTACAGTCAATACAATTTCATTTAGGCCTAGTAATGGAGTCTATAGGGCGGTGTACTCAGGCATCAAATAACAAGCAGACATGGTTCATGAATACGAAAATAAATAACAGGTTCACGAAGCAAGTTCGTGAATACTAACAGGTTCAAGACCCACACAGTGAGTTCATGAATACAACAGGTTCATGAGCCAAGTAATTGGCTCCATGAATACATCAAGGTGCAACAGGTTCATGAACCGAGTACTGGAAAACACGGGGCCCCTTCCGAGTACACTTACCTATATTGTCTACTACTATGGTCTTTCCCTTAAACTCCGGCTTGTTACTTTTTATTAATTTTTATCAAGCAAGCATACAAGTGTGCGAAACAAGTCAAGAAAATATAATCATGGACATGAGACAAGTTTGAGATATTTATATAGCATATTCGAGGGTCAACACAAATCAAAATATCAAGAACAACGGAAATCTCAAATCTGGACAGCACGACGTTGTTATACCAAAACTGTGATTCCTGTTGCTACAAGATAGCAAAACTGGATCCGTCAGGAGGTCTAGAAACTAGACTCCTGCCCGGTTTCAACGCATATAATTAAGGCACATGAAAGTTGTGGTAACATATGTCAAAACAGCGAACTACACTGCTAATGTGTTCAGGCAGAATTTGTGAATCTAAGTTTAAACATGTGAAACAGGATTGAAACATTACAAATAAATTCTGAGAAAAAATGGGGAAGTCCTATAGGGTGTCCAACAACAGTATATAAAATTTCAAGTCAAACCCTTACTGTTAACATAGTTAAATTAATTTGCAAACTAAAGATGTGCAGCAGTTTTGTGAATCTACGATTACCGACACAGCAGTAGTAAAACTGCGATATCTTCTAGGCCTTAACTCAGAATTCGAAAATTCTGGAGGCTATCAATATCTAGACATCTAGAGATACATTTACTGTTCAGGGCTCAGTTTCAGATTCTAACTTTAAAGGGTTCAAAATAGAAAGTATAGTTCAGGATAGCAACAAGTGTGAATGTCTTACATGTATAAGTTGTACGATAATTGGTTGTTAGGCATCTAGATTAATGTGTGATACAAATACGGGGTAATGGTTATCAAAATAGCAAGCAACATTTATTTCTCAACCCAAATGGGTGCAAGATCATCATATACAAGATTCAACACACATCTACAAAATCTAGGGTTTCTTAATTTCATATGTTCAAGTGTCTAGGAGATAAAATGAGTCCAAGTAGTTATAATATAACAATAAAATTGTTGTGACTCTTAAGATTATGGAATTGATGAGAATTAATATTTGATCAACAACGACGAGTCAAGGAGAAGTCACAACTTCTAACTATTTGCGGTATTTTTAAATTAAACGCTTGTACTAGAACAAAAATTTGTACAAAATGAATACTTGCCTTGATTGGATGAGGGCGTTGATCGATGATCGAGATCGGATGGATCGGATCGGAGCGGATCTTGATGACAAATCAAGATCAAGATGATCGGACGGTTGGATCTGCTTTGATCTGAGCTGAAGATCACGATCGGATGGATGGCTAAAATCTGATCTGGCTGAAGAGATCAGATCTGATCAAGATCGGATCTTGATCAAATCCGATGGCTGAGATTAAACCACCCTACTTCTTCCTCTTCTTCCCTCCTTCTTCACCGAACAGCTAGGGAGAGAGAGAGGCAGAGAAGACGGCACCGGCAGCGGCGATACTGCGGTGCTAGGCGGTGAGGCGACAGCGGCGAGGGTGACGTCGACGGGTAGCGACGCTGTCGTCGAGGGGCGTCGACAGCGACGGGAACAGGCATGCTCGAGCTTCTCTGTTTTTTAGAGTTCGAAACAGAATGGCGAGAGTGGGGGATGGTTCAGAGGTGTAGGCGGCGACTGGCAGAGGTCGTGGGTGAGGAGGTGATGGCGGAGCGACGATGAGGGCGACTGGCGATGGGTTAAGGCGAAATGGGTTCGATGGGTCTCGATGGAGTTAGGGACGATGGTGGAGATCGCGAGGTGATCGGGGGCTGGGGCGATGGCGAGGAGGCAACGGGGACGATCGAAGGTGGCAGTTTTGAGTGTTGGTTGAAGGGGATTCGGGTTTGGGCGATGGAACGGAGGAGATGGGAGATTGAAGGTGGAGAGAAGAGAGCGGCGGTATTGGTTGGGGTTTAACAGTAAGTAGGGGCTCAGGGTTAGGGTTAGGGTAGGTTTAGGGTTAAATAGTTAGGGTTTTGGGTTAATGGGTTTTAGGGTATCGGGTTTGAGGGGGATCCAACTAGAGACTTAGTCAAAATGTATTGAAAATGGAGAAAAAGAGATAGACGAAATGAATAGTCCATTTCTACATGAAGAACGACACAAAAGAGCAGAACGGACATACAATTGAATTAGATATAGGCACCAAAAGTTGAGTTGAAACAAAATAATGATTTTATTCGAACTGGAACAAAATATAGGATCTCGATTTGAATACAAAATACCAGGAATGAAAATACAGTAGAAAAAATTACAGATACGGAAAATAGGAGTTACAATTATAATCATCACAACCTAGAGTTAGCTTACCCTACCGGACTTAAATCATCACACGAGAAACGTTAGCCCATACTGGCTACGTCTCAAAATTCTTTATTCATAAATTTTCGGTTGCTAAGGGTCTTGCCTAAGCTCTAGATTCCAACAATCATCTCAATAATTGAGTTCAATTAGATTATATCCAACCCCAACATATATGTCTCATTCATTAATCATCATTGCTTCTTCATCACTTTCTTTTTATTTATAAATCATGAAGTATTTAACTTCTCACAACATCACTTGATAACAATTTCTTGGTTAATCAACCAAACTCATTCACTTTGATAATTCTCAATGTTCTTTCGATTAATACAACCCTTACCATGTTTATCAATACTTCAAGTATATTTCTTGAAACAAAAATCCATTTTTTAAGATTAGATCACTACTTCTTAATACAAATATTTTTAAGATTAATCACTAGATATCCCTTATTTTCATCTCATAATTTTGCTTTGATTTTATTATAAATCAGGTCTTCAAATCTTTAGTCATGTACACTTTCTTTCTAATCTTGAAGAACTCATCTAATACAAGAATATGGCTTTTAAATCATCAAATATCTCTTAGAATATTATAAAATAATTCACAAATGTTCTAATAATATTTTAGAATATTTCTATGAATTTTCTCAATTTTGGAAACTTGAAAAAGATCAAAAATAAAAATTAAACTCAAAAGGGAACACCCGGGTTTGAACCAGAGCCAATAGAAAACCCAACAATCGCCCAACCAGTGAGCCAAGTCTCAGTTGGTGTTAAGAAGCTCTCAGAGTAGTTTTTGTAACCAAAAAACACAATATAATTAATTTTAAAAAAATAAAAGAAAGAGGCAGAAACCCCTCAAGGTTCGAACCAGTAACCAAGAACCCCAAGCGCCACGTGGCAGCGCTAGGCGCGCTGGCCCCTGCGGTAGCCACCTGACACCATTCATGATCTTATAGGTGTTCAAAATCTTATTGTAACCCCTATTTTTCATTGTGTATTTTTGGAGTGTATTTTTCGTTTTGGTGTATTTTCCCTTTTGTATTCTTTCTGAACCGTATATTGGAGTTGTTTTCAATATATATTTGTTTTATTTCATTTTGAGCTCCTTGTGTGTGATTGGTTGTCTCTCTTGTTTCGTTCTTTGGTATTTTGTCCTTCTTTCATTTTGTTCTTGTCCTTTTTTTTTATTTTTGTTCTTGGGTGTGTGTGGTGGTGATTGGTTGTCCTATTTTCCCAATCCTATTATTTGATCCCTAATAAGATTTCCAAAGCCAAATTAAAATCCCCAAATCCTATTTGTTATCCTATACATTTGTACCCTAATTGAAACCCATTAAAACAAATCCTACTACTAGTCCTAATTACCCACAATCCAATTACCCATTAACCCAAATCCCTATATATATATACATCTCTACCACTCTCTCCCTAAACCCTAACCCTAACTTCAAGCACCTGGCCTCCCTCTCTCTCTCCCCTCTTTGTTTGTGCCGCCACCCGACCAGCAGCCCAGGCCGAAACCCTCGGCCTGTGTGCACCATCCCAACGCCGACTACCTCTCCCGGCCTTCATCCAACACGCAACACCCATGCCCCACATCTCCCCCACTCCCGATCGGCCTAACCTCCCCTTGGCTATCCCAACCACCTCACACCACCCCACAATCCCTCGTCTATCTCTCATGGTGTTCTCTTTGTGGCTGCAAGCCACTTTTATCATCTCGCTTTTGGAGTTTTTGTTCATGTGGAGATTTTGCCCTAGTTGCTTGGATTCGTTGATTCGCAGATTTTCGTTCGTGGGTTTTGCTCCTTACTCTTGGATTTTGTTCTTCTTCATCTTCGATTAAGGCAAGTAACTTGTACTCCAATTCATTTGTTTGATACAAGTCAAAAATACCATCTATAGTGTAGTTGGGTCTAGAAACGACTCTTGTTTGTGATATGCTTGATGAGTTTTGTCTCTATTGTGAAAATTTGACCATAGATGACTCACGACACAATATGGATAAGAATTAACTTAGGTTTTACCCGTTCTTGATTTTGATCATGTATGTGAGACTTTTATGAGAATTCGTGATTTGGTTGAGACCCATGTGATATATTTGGTGTGGATATGCTAGATACCCTAATTCATGATATTTGGACATTTGGTAGACTCGATTTCATGTTTGGCTGTGTTTTGAACAAGTTTTGTATGATATATGTTGAGTTGTCGAAAAAGGGAAAAAATTGTATTTTGTCGCTGATCTATTTTGGTTGCTGCTTTGGACTGTCTTAAAGTTAGTATCTTAATTTCGGTTTAAAACACGAGTTTTAGAGAATTTCGCCTATTTCCAAACTCCTCTGACCTTGCTTGATTTTGTTATCGTATGAGTAAGTTATGACTGTTTTACTACAGAGGTGTCGATCTTTTCCAGATTCTGTTTTTCGGTAATTTTGATGACAAAATCATTTTATAGAACTATGCTACATATATTAATTTGATCCAAAACTTTGGTCAATGTTTCTTTATCTAATTAGGGATTATCGAGAATTTTGGTGAATTTTATTGATGAAATTTATGTGTCGTTTCATGCTCGTTTATGAAAACTATACTTGCTATATTTTTCTCATTTTTCTGTAAAGAATCATATTTTCAATCTGGTTCCTTTTATTGTATGAAAAATGTCTGTAAAATATGAAAGTTATTATATTTTATCTATTTTCATATCCCTTTGGCGAAATTGGATTTCGTTTCACTGGTTGCGAGATATCATAGTTTTCGTACAGCAGTGTTGGGAATTCCAGATTTGCCAAACTATGGTTTCTCAATGTTTTCTTATTTTTGATGACTGATCTAATTTCACTGGAAAATTTTGAAACATTATATTTAAATACTGGACATATAAGGAAATACCCCAGATTTTTCGTGGATTTATTTAATGTATTTTCATGCTGTTTTCCTGTTCTTGAATTCGTTTTCCTGATTTCTGGCTGAACTTATTTTCTGTATTCAAATCAGTTTTGAGCCATGTTTTTGTGAATTAATATATGACTTATTTATATTCGCTGGATTTGTGTGGAAGTCTATTTTCCAGATCCTTCGACAGATCCAGATTTTCTTGTTTGTAACACTGGGAATCACTGTTTTACTACAGTATGGTTTTGCTGTCCTGAACTTAAGATTAGTCTATTTTGTTCTTTTATGAGATATCTTGCACTCGTGCCTATTTATCTTGCAACTTGCACTTGTCACATGATCATGCCATGTTATTCTTGATATATTGTGCACATATACATGCTTGTTTGACATTAATAATAAATAACCAAGCCGGGGTTTAAGGGACATATCTAATAGTGGATAATTCAGAAATGTGTACTCAGAAGGGGATCCACTGATCCTACGTGATTACTTGAGACATGATACTTGACACGTGATTACTTGATGCTTGCACGCAAGACACGATACTTGCCACTTACACAACTTGACATGTGATTACATGATACATGATACTTGGAACTTGGAGCTCGATTACTTGACTTGTCCCCGAGTATACTGCCCTCTATGGTCCACTATAAAATCTAAAGCGAAACTATTTGTTATAGCAACCATGTAAGGTGGGCTGCATAAAGTGCTACCTAGATAGTAATCACTACAAGACTTGATACATGCTACTTGAATATGATACTTGAACATGATACATGCTGGCTTGATACTTGACTACATGATACATGAGACTTGAAATTTGATACTTGATACATGATTACTTGATACTCGATACTCGACACATGTTTATAAGATACTTGTTTACTTGACTCTTGATGTATGCTACATGATACTTGATCACATTATCATGCTAGTTGTTTATTTGGACATCACACTTATACCATGTTGCTAGTTAGTTTCTCCATATGCTTGTATCCTACATTATAAGTGGCCCGTAACTTATAATTGACGGGTACTTGTTTCTCTCTTTCCCTCTTTCCTGCATTCGTTGACTTGCAGATTTTGGAGGACAGATTCCAGATGGTATCGGAGACATGAAGTATTAGTGCTGGATTTTATTATTATTATTTATTGTAGCTTGCTTGAATAATATTGTATTTTGAGACTTAGATTTATTCTTGTATTTGGGCGATGTGACCCAAGATATTCGTTTTATTCAGATCATGACTATTTGAGATTTATATATTTGGTTTCAAGTATTCTTGTTGGTATTTTGGCTCATTATGTGCATGTGGTTAATTCTTTTGCTTCCGACTGTGATGATTCTTGAGAATGTTGTAAAGATTTCTTGAACAGCTTATGGATGATGAAAATTATTCGCTGAGCTTTTGTTATGTATCCGTATTCCGTATTCTTTTGGAAAGCGGGGCGTGACACTTATACCTCAGTCCTTTGTTTAATCTCATTTTTAATTCCTTCAACTATTTTTTATTTATATTGTTTTCTCTCAATTTAATACTACTAAAATACATTTCTAAACTTCCAAAAATGCTCATCCATTAATTTTACCCATATTAATACAAAGTTATTCACAAATTACCTCAAATAGTCACTTTTAGAAAATCTAGTACTCATATGTTTCAATTAGAAAAATTGACTACTATCATGAATGTATTTTCTTTTAGCAATTCTCACATTCTCATTGATTTTATAATTCACCCCTAATATTTACACAATTTCTTATGCACAAGTTAACAACTTTATGTATTCATATACATAATTCATATAATCTAATTATGGCTTATTAATATATGCCTAACAACACAACAACATGTTTTAAAATAAAAATTCAATTGACAACCTATCAATTATATGATGAAACTTTCAACTAGCATACATTAATTCTCACATTTCATTACAACTAAAAATTCTAACAACACAATATGCATCACAAAAGTAATTCAAGAGCTCATACCAATCATCAATTTCAAGCATAATTTTCCTACACATGCATACTACAATAATTTAGAACGCAAAAGAGACACCCACCTCTTCTTGATGAAGAATTGCACTTAGAATTCCTACAAAATTGCTCCAAGCTCCAACACAATAGCCTCCTCCTCCTTAGCCAAATGAAAACCGAAAGCTCTCTCTTCCACAAAACCGCAACTCCTTTCTCTGTTCTTTTTTTTGTTTTCTTTTGATTCTTGTGTTTGTTCATGTTTAAGAGGGGGTATTTATAGGAGCATTGTGTGGTTGAGATGACTCCCACTACTCAAATAACTACCCACTCACACACAACTTCTCCCCACTCTCTCCTCTCTCTCCATTCAAGGCCGGCCAACCCATCTAGTGCACACACGTGCACGTGCACCCAATGTGAACGCACTTCTCATCCTTTTATTAATTGTTATTAATTTAATTGTAGGTGTATGTTACATGACAAGTGTGCTAGAGTTTAAAATGTAAATTTAAAAGTAGAATTAATCTTGGGCTTCTCTTTTTTAATTAATTTTTGTGGACTTTAAAAGATGATCTAGGCCTAATGGATTTCAATAAAATAAATAACATAAGTGTGACAAATAAAATAAGAAGAAAAATTTTGCATAACTCTTAGAAAATTTTAGGGACTAAAATGCATAAAATTTTACGTGCAACGCACATGCAAAAAATTTTTTAAAAATTAATTTATTTTTTTCTGGGGTGTTACAGTACTCCCTTCTTAGAATAGTTCTGTCCTCGGAACTACGCTTAAAAAGTGAGAAAAACAAAAGAAATAAAATTTACAAGGTTCAGTCAAAAAGCTCGAGGTGGTCTTTCATCATCTGTTCCTCTGATTCCCACGTGGCTTCCTCAACCAGTTGATTCCTCCACACAACCTGGACCATAGGTAGTTTGTTTCTCAAAACTTTCTCCCACCGATCTACAATCACTACCGGACGCTCCTTGTAGGTCAGATCTAACTGCAGAACCTCTGACACTTCTGGTAAGTGATGACTCGGATCCGGAATGTAGCCTCGTAGCATAGACACGTGAAAAACATTGTGTACTTGAGGCTAGCTTTGTTCTCAGTCATCTTCAATATCTTGTATGGTCCTATGTACCTTGGCGCTAGCTTTCCTCCTTTTCCAAATCGAATTACACCTTTTGTTGCAGATACTTTAAGGAAAACATAGTCACCCTTTTCGAACTCCAGATCCCTTCTCCGATTGTCATCATAACTCTTCTATCTGCTCTATGCGTCAACCAACCTCTTCCTGATCAAAACGATCTTCTCTAAAGACTATTGCACTATTTTCGGTCCATATATATGAATTTCACCCACTTCATACCAGTACACCGGTGTTCTACACTTTCTCCCATACAGAGCTTCATATGGTGTCATACCGATGCTAGTCTGAAAGCTGTTGTTGTAGGCAAATTCTACCAGAGCTAAGTGTCTTTCCCAATTGCCACTGAAATCAATTACACAACACCTCAACATAACTTCCAACACCCGATTGACTCTCTCAGTTTGCCCATCAGTTTGAGGATAAAAGGCAGTACTCAAGTCAGTCCTGATCCCCAAAGCTACCTGAAGAATCCTCCAAAAGTGTGACATGAACCGCGCATCTCGATCTGACACAATCGATACGTGAATTCCATGTAGTCTTACAATCTCCCCGATGTACATTTTTGCCAAGTTCTCCAATGACCAAGTAATCTTTATTGCCAAGAAATGAGCAGACTTGGTTAGTCGATCCACTATCACCAAAATCGCATCATTCCCCTTGGGACTTCTAGGTATCCCCGTGATGAAATCCATGCTGATGTTATCCCATTTCCACTTTGGATGGGTAACGACTGCAACAATCCTCAGGGTTTCTAATTTTTGGCATTGATTTGTTGACAAGTTTCACATCTTGCAACAAACTCTGCTACATCCCGCTTCATCCCCGACCACCAAAAATTTTGCTTGATATCCTTGTACATCTTGGTACTCCCTGGATGCACTGATAAAAGGGTGGTGTGTGCCTCTTATAGAATGCTCTCCTTCAGTTCTACTTGATCGGGTACACACAACCTCTCTCCAAACCATAGCTGTAACCCCTGTTTTTCATTTTTTGTATTTTTGATTCTATTTTTCTTTTTGTGTATTTATTCATATTGTATCTCTTTTTGGACCATATATTCGATCTTCATTCTCTATATCCATTTACTTGATTTGTCGTCTTCTTATTTGAGTTTCTTGATTCTATTGTCTCCTATTGTTTTGTCTCAGGTTGTTCGAGCTATTATTTTGAGCCCTATTCTATAATTGTTCATGTCCTATTTTATTTAGTCATTTTGTTCCCATTTTATTCTATTGAATCCTTATTTCTTCTACCCAATTATCTCAACCCATTTTAAAATCCTATTAGATCCACTAACCTGTTTACCCGAAATCCTATAACACCCCTACCCCGTTTTCACATAACCCTAATTCCTACTCTATATATATATATACCCCTGCGCATCTTCCCCCTCACAAAACCCTAGTCGTCCCCTATCTCTCCTGCTCTCCCGATCCCCCTAAACCCTATGCTCCCGACCTCCAAGCCAGCCCCCTGCACCGCCTCGACTTCCATCCTGCTCGTGCCCCCGTGCTCCTCTCCTTCCTGTCGAGCGATGCCAGTAGCCAGCTAGCACCACCCGTGGGCGCTGCAACCCCCCTTGTTTCCTCCTGCTCGCTCTCCCGTCTCCTCCCGAAGCCAGCACCCGCACCCCCTCCCCGGCATCACAACTTGCAGCAGCACCACGGTGCAGGCACCTCAGACAGCCCACGGTCCCTGTCTCCGCCTTCGACGGCAGACAACAACGACAGCAGTAAGCACTGCGCCGCCCTCGCCATTGTGTCGTTCGGTTCGTTCCCTCGTGCACACTCGGTCTCTCTCTCTCTCCCCCTTGTATGCGAGTGTTGCTTGGGTTGCATGTGATCTCGTGTGCTCATAGTTTATGTGTTTGTTCGTGAGTTGGTCGTTGAGTTCGTATCTAGGAATCTGTTCCCGTTATTCTCTTTGCATTGCCATTTCTGTCGTCGACTATAAGGCAAGTAACTTATATCAATTTCTGTTGCAAATACAAGTACTAAATACTGCCTGTAGTGTAGTTGTGTTCTAGAGACAATTCTGGTGCAAAACCCCTGTTATATCTTGTCTTTATGTGTTGATCCGTCCGTAGTTGTCTCATTACACACACAACATAAATTTAGACTTAGAGATAATCAATTCTTGTATACATGCATGTGTTCCTGAATTATGAGGTGTTGTATGATCTTGTATGCATGATGTGTTCGATGTAGTATAACTTGTTGTAGACTTGCTAGAAACCCTATACCATGTTGCTTGGACATCTAGTGCACCCTATTTCACGTTGGTTATGATTTGGATGTGTTACATATGATCTAGTTGATTTTATGCATGAAGAATATTTCTGTCTTTTTTTTATCCCGTTTTTGTTCAGTACTTTAGACCCTATTAAGATCCGTATATGAAAATTATTTGTGAATATGAATTATAGAGAATTCTTTCTACTTTCCAGATTTTCTAACAATCTCAGTTTCGATTTATGAGTTGCAAGTTAGGGCTATTTTACTATAGAGGTGCAAAAAAAAATACAGATCTCAGTTTCGATTTGTGAATTCTGGAGAGTGATTTATTTTTCTACTAATGTTAAAGATAATATTTTGATCCAATATTTTGCTGAGTACCACTAGACTTGATTGGGATTAATCCTTAATTTTTTTGGATTTAGTTGATAACTTTTATACACTATTCTATGCTTGCAAACAACTACTATACTTGCAGAATTTTCATGCTGTTCAGTAAAGAACCTTATTTTCAAAATGATTCTATTTGTTGTTTATAAAAACTTTGTGAATATGAATTGTATCCTACTGTATCTATTTTTATCACCCTTTTGACGGATCTGGATTTTGATTTATATTTTTTAATCTATTCTGTTTTAGTACTGCTGTGTTTGTGATTCCAGATTTACAAACTTTCTGTATCTTGCTGCTTTCTGATTTTACTTGACTATTCTATCTATGTTGGAAAATTATGAAACTTTATTTTCGGTACTAGACATACTAGGGAATACCCCAGATTTTTCTTAGATTTAATCAGTGAGTTTTTATACCATTTTTCTGTTTATGAATACAAACTTCTGATTTCTGGCTGAACATGTTTTCTGGATACAAATCTGTTTTGAGACTTGTTTTCATGAAATGCCGTATTACTTATATATATTTGTTGGATTCGGCTGAGAGTCTATTTTTGCATATTCTTTGACGGATCTAGGTTTGCACATTTGTAGCAACGGGAATTCCAGATTTAGTGCAGTCATGTCTTGTTGTCTTGAACTAGAATTTTCGTTGTTCTATCCTTTTATGTGTTGTTTATCACCTTTGCATGTTTATCATTCAACCTGAATCTGTTACTTGTTTATACCATGTTATTCTTACCCTGTTTTGTGACACATACATTCCTTTTACATCATAATAAACAACCAAGACGGGGTTTAAGGGAAAGATCTAGTAGTGGAAAATATAGAAATGTGTACTTGGAAGGGGGCCCGTGTTTCCCACCCGATTATCTGTTATCTGTTACCTGTGATATGATTACCTGAAATGTGATTTTGATTATTTGTTATCTGATTCCGGACTACATACTTCCTACGGGAGGGTGTACTCAGAAAGAGGTTCGTGTTTCCCACCTCTTACCCAACTACATACTTCCTACGGGAGGGTGTACTTGGAGGGGACGTAGTCCTACCTGATGTATGATTACCTGTTACATGATACTTGTACCTGTACCTGTTTGATACCTGAGTACACGGCCCTATAGCCTCCACTACGAAATATAAATGCAAACTTGTTCGAATGTAGCAACTATGTGGTAAAACTTGGGATGCATGAAGTGCTACCTAGATAGTAATAAATACAAGAATTGATATGACATAACATAATACCTGTTACATGCTTACCTGTACATGTTATCTGTTTACCTGTTTACTTGCTTGCATGACTCTTGACATCTGTTGCATATTACCTGTACCTGTTAGCACACCTTGTTACTTGATTTTGTTTCCTGATTCATGTTAGTTATCCTATTTTATTGCCACGTCTATTCCATGCTGTGTTGTTTCCGCTGTTACTCTATATTTGCTTATTTTATCCCTATACTTGTGTCTGCACTACAAGCGGCCCGTAACTTGTGTTGACGGGAGTTTTGTTTTCTTTTTTTTTCCCTCTTCCTGCAATTTATTAAATTGCAGATTTTGGTGATCAACTGTCTGATGGAGTAGGTGATCTGAGATTCTAGTTCCTCGAGTTCTGGCTATTATTATTATTATTTCCTGTTGCTTATTTTAAATAATGTATCTGCTACTTGGATTATTTTGTATTGGGCAATGTGACCCAGAATTATTTACTTTTTTCCAAATCTGTTTTATTTGAGATTATTACATTTTTTTCAAGTAAATTCCTGTTGGTATATTGATTTAATTATGCATGCGTGGTTGACCTCTCATGCTTCTTACTCTAATATTCCTGTGAGATGTTGTAAAGATCCTGACAGGTTATAGATGATGAAAATCATTCGCTGGACTTAGTCACGTATCCGCATTCCGTATTCTCTTTTTGAGAAGTAGGGCATGACAAGGTTTTTAGTGGTATCAGAGCTCCGGTTTGGTTGACTGATATATTAGACAAGCTTGGCTCGGTTTGGGATTGGCTCAACAGTACACAAACCATGCATACATGAATGAATTATAATCAACTTTGATCTGGATGCTGATTGTTTTTTCTCTTGTGCAGATCATGGCTCGCAGAGACTCCACTTCTCGTTCTCAGGAAGATCAGCCCGGGCTTGAGGCCGTTACCAATGTGTTGGAACGTGTTGATCAATATGTAGCAAAATCACAGTGATCTTGTGATGGCTACTTTGGAAGCTGCCCGGGTTCCGCCTCCCGCTGTGCCTATGCAGGAAGTTCTCCCTCCTTATCCGAGTACAATTACTGATTTCATGAGGCTGTATCCTGACAGATTTTCGAGCACTTAGACGCCTTTGGAGGCTGAATAGTGGCTGATCTGGACTGAGTAGTTTCTGTTGGCAGCAAGAGTTGCCGCTGCTAATAAACTGGATGTGGTGACCATCCAGGTGGTGGACTGGCCCATATTTGGTGGAGGTCTGAGTCTGAAAGGCTCGAACTACCGATTACTTGGGCTACGTTCACTAGGAGCTTCTTGGAGAAGTTCTTCCCTAGCAGCACTCGAGTGGAAATGGAGCAACAGTTCCTAGCCCTGAAACAGGTTGGTCGTTATTTCTGTTTTGGAATTTTTGTTATATATTGTTCATGCAATCTTGTAACATGAGACTTTCCTGAAAAACGGGGCTCCAAGTCTGTGAATGAGTATGCAGCGGAATTTACTAGACTTAGCCACTTCACAGCCGTTCTTGTGGCGAACGAAGAGGACAGGGCTCGTAGATTTACGCTGGGACTTGAGCGAGATATTCGGGTGCAGCTTGTCTCCCTTCGCTTGCGTACTTATGCTGAGGCTCTTGATGCAGCTCGAGCTCAGGAACAGGCTCGTGGCAGGTTGACTCCTCCCTAGCGGACTGTTCCGCACTCTATTTTTGCTAGGCCTTCTGGTGGGTTGATTCGAAGGCCTGTTCCAGCCTATCCTACTAGGGTGACTCCCTACTCTTCTGCTGCTCCCAAGGGAGCTAGTTTCTACGACTTCTACCAGCTGGTCGGACATGATCGCAGGGACTGTAGGCGTGCCAACTACCGGTGCTTTGGATGTGGTGCTGCTGATCATTCAGTGCGGGATTGCCTGCAGTGGAGGATGGCTCTTCCAGCCAGGGGTCCAGTTTAGCAGGTAGCCCCAGCTCATGGTCCTGTTAGGCCACCTCTTCCTTCTCAGCACCAGTTCATCGGTCAGAGTACCGCTGCTCCCAGGAGAGGTCAGGCTTTCAACCTGACAGCTACAGAGGCTAAGTCAGCAGAAGGAGTTGTTGCAGGTATATCTTGCATTTTGTTGTTTTGTTATTTCTCTTTTGCGTCTTTTCATTTATCTTACTTTATTCTTTCATGCTATCTTTCTGCATTATGTTTTTCCTCATCCTTGATCATCAATTCTTTTCCTCTTGCTTTTGATTCTATCTTAGGTGTTGTCCTTATTTTCTCTTTTCCTGCTCATGTTCATTTTGATTCTGGGGCAACCAATTCCTTCGTCTCTTCCCGCTTCGTGGCTCACCATCAGTTGGAGTGCAGCATCATGTCAGAGGCTTGGAACATTATGATAGGTGGCGGTATTGTCATTTGTTCCCGGGAGTGAAAGCAGAGTCTCGTGGTTATTGGTGGTGCAAATTTCAAAGCCGACCTGATTGTAATTGGGAATTCAGGATTCGAAGTTATTCTTGGTATGGATTAATTGGGTGAATCCCATGCCATCATTGATTGCCGTGACAAGAAAGTTGTATTTTGGATTCCAGATCGTGCAGAGTTTGAGTTCCATGCTGGGGAAATGCCCCTTGGCCGAGCTGAGACTGCAGTTGATCAGAAGGTTTGTGCGATAGTATTACACTCAGGCTGTGAGACTGTGCCTTTAGTAGTGCGAGATTTCCTGGATGTTTTTCTAGAGGATTTGCCTGGCTTACCCCTGATAGGAATGTAGAGTTCGGTATTGAAGTTCAGCCTGGTACAGCGTCGATATCGAAGAGTCCCTACAGGATGGCACCGGTTGAGTTAGCAGAGCTTAAGGTGCAGATTCAGGAGTTTCTTGATTTGGGGTTCATCAGACCCAGTGTTTCGCCTTGGGGTGCTCCAGTCCTTTTTTTCAACAAGAAGGATGGTAGTCGTCGACTATGCGTTGATTATCGGGAACTGAACAATGTTACTGTGAAGAACCGGTATCTATTGCCCAGAATCGATGACTTATTTGATCAGTTGGGTGGAGCAGATATTTTCTCGAAGTTGGATCTTCATTCTGGGTACCATCAGGTCAAAGTGAAGGCGAATGATGTATAGAAGGCCGCATTCAGGACCAGATATGGATACTATGAGTATCTTGTGATGCCGTTCGGGGTCATAAATGTGCCAGCTGTATTTATG
The DNA here is from genome assembly GCA_017893485.1 of Hemerocallis citrina. Classification (NCBI taxonomy): domain Eukaryota; kingdom Viridiplantae; phylum Streptophyta; class Magnoliopsida; order Asparagales; family Asphodelaceae; genus Hemerocallis; species Hemerocallis citrina. The sequence continues at coordinate 135,078,799 of CM030363.1, forward strand.
AGTCTTATGAACAGGGTCTTTTCCCAGTTCGTAGATAGATTTGTGGTGGTCTTCATAGATGAAATTCTGGTGTATTCTCAGAATTGAAAGATCATGTTGGGCATCTTAAGTTAGTTCTGCAGACTTTGAGGGAGAATCAGCTCCATGGGAAACTCAGCAAGTATGAGTTTTGGCTCGACAGAGTTACCTTCTTGGGGCACATTATCTTGGGCGATGGTATTTCAGTGGATCCATCCAAGGTTGAAGCTGTGAAGGATTGGCCAGTTTTAGAGGTGAGGAGTTTCCTTGGTCTAGCTGGTTATTATCAATAATTTGTCCAAGATTTTTTGAAGATAGCAAGACCATTGATTAAGCTGACTGGGAAGGATCAGAAGTTCTGTTGGTCTGAGGCTTGAAGTAAGGCTTTTGCTGGGTTGAAGAGCAGGTTGACGTTAGCGCCAGTGTTGACTATTCCAGATGGTTCAGGCGGATTTGTAGTTCACTGTGTTGCTTCGGGTAAGGGTCTTGGAGCAGTAATGATGCAAAAGGGCCGGGTCATTGCTTACGCATCAAGGTAATTGAGGCCGCATGAAAAGAACTATCCGACTCATGACTTAGAGTTAGCGGTAGTGATCTTTGCTTTGAAGCTGTGGAGACACTATTTACTTGGGGATCAGGTGGAGATCTTTACAGACCACAAAAGTCTCAAGTACGTCTTCACTCAGAAGGAGTTGAACATGTGGAAAAGGCGTTGGTTGGAGCTTATAGCCGATTATGACATCAGTTTGCAATACCATCCTGGTAGATTAAACTTGGTACCAGATGCTTTGAGCAAGATACCAGCAGCTATGTTCCTGACTCAGTAGAGGGATTTGGTTGACCAGATGCGGAGGTTAGAGTTGGATGTGTTGTTGTCGAGTTCTGATCGGATTTGTTTGGTGCTCCAGCTTCAGTCGTCTCTTGTTGATCAGATCAAAGAGGCTCAGGCTGGTGATGAGCACTTGCAGGGTTTCAGAGCTGAGGTTGAGGCTGGTTCCTAAACGGATATGGTTATTCATGTTGATGGATCGCTTCGTTTTGGGTCCAGGTTGTGTGTCCCGAAGGGTGAAGTTTGTCAGAGGTTGCCTGAGGAAGCCCACCAGTCATCGTATTCAATCCATCCTGGAGGTACTAAGATGTATCGGGATTTGAAGCTTCATTTCTGGTGGCATGGTATGATGAGGGCTATGGCTCGGTTCGTGTCTTGGTGTTTGATCTGCCAGCAGGTGAAGGCAGAGCATCAGAGACCGTCGGACTGATTCAACCGCTTGGAATGGAAGTGGGAACACATCACTATGGATTTTGTGACTGCTTTGCTGACGAGTCCTAATGGTCACAATGCGATTTGGGTGATTGTTGACCGACTAAAGAAGAGTGCTCACTTCATTCCCTTCCATGTCAGACAGTCTACTGAGAGCCTAGCTGAAAAGTACATGCAAGAGGTCGTCAGAATTCATGAGGTTCCAGTCAGTATTGTATCCGACCGGGATACAAGATTCAGGTCTCAGTTTTGGGAGAGTCTTCAGAGTAGTTTGGGGAGTAAATTGAAGTATAGTACAGCTTTTTATCCCCAGACTGATGGACAGTTAGAAAGGACCATCCAGACTCTAGAGGACATGTTAAGGTCCTATATGCTATAGTTTGGTGGATCATGAGAAGACCATTTGCATCTCGTAGAAATCTTGTACAATAACAGTTTTCAGGCCAGTCTTAAAGCTGCACCGCTCAAGGCACTTTATGGGCGGAAGTGCAGATCACCAGTGTGCTGGGATGACATTGGTGAGAGAAAGTTATTGGGTCTGGAGTTGATCAACAGGACAGTTGATGCGGTGACTCAGATCAGGAAGCACTTGCACGCAGCTCAGGATAGGCAGCGGCAATGAGCTTTGGAGTTTGAGGTTGGTGACGATATTTTCCTAAAGGTATCTCCTTGGCGCAGTGTCATTCGGTTTGGTGGTGGGGGCAAGCTCAGCCCTAGGTTTATTGAACCGTTCGACATTGTGGAACAAGTAGGCAATGTGGCCTATCGTCTTACATTGCCGCCAGCTTTATCATGAATGCACTAAGTTTTCCATGTCTCACAACTCAGGAGATATATCTGAGATGAGAGCCACATGATCGACTATTCTGAGTTGTCCATTCGGCCGGATCTGACTTGTGAGATTCCACCAGTTGCTATTTTGGATCGGCGGGAGAAAGTGCTTAAGAACAAGGTCATCAAGCTGGTTCATATTTCTTGGGATCCTCACTCGCTGGGTGAGTCGACTTGGGAGTTGGAGAAGGAGATTCAGCAGAAGTTTCCTCATCTGGTTGTGTAGCTTTTTATTTTGTTCTTTCTCTTCTTTTCGGAGTTACCTTATGCACTTCTTGTTTGAATTTTGAGGACGAAATTCTTCTTGTTAGGTGGGTAGGATTTGTAACCCCTGTTTTCCATTTTCTGTATTTTTGGTTGTATTTTTCTTTTTATGTATTTATTCATATTGTATCTCTTTTAGGACCGTGTATTGGATCTTCATTCTCTATATCCATTTACTTGATTTGCCGTCTTCTTATTTGAGTTTCTTGATTCTATTGTCTCCTATTGTTTCGTCTCTGCTTGTTCGAGCTATTATTTTGAGCCCTATTCTATAACTGTTCATGTCCTATTTCATATAGTCATTTTTTCCCCATTTTATTCTATTGGATCCTTATTTCTTCTACCCAATTATATCAACCCATTTTAATACCCTATTGGATCCACTAACCCATTTACCCGAAACCCTATAACACCCCTACCCCGTTTTCACATAACCCTAATTCCTACTCTCTCTCTCTATATATATATACCCCTATGCATCTTTCCCCTCACAAAACCCTAGCCGTCCCCTATCTCTCCTGCTCTCCCGATCCCTCTAAACCCCATACCCTACCTCCAATCCAGCCCCTTGCGCTGCCTCGACTTCCCTCCTGCTTGTGCCTCCGTGCTCCTCCTTCCTGTCGAGCGACGCCAGCAGCCAGCCAGCACCTCCTGCTGGCGCAGCAACCCCCATGGTTCCCTACTACTCGCTCTCCCGTCTCCTCCCGAAGCCTGCACCAGCACCCCCTCCCCAGTGTCGCAACTTGCAGCAGCACCGCAATGCAGGCGCCTCAGACGGCCCCGGCGCCTGTCTCCCCCATCGACGACAAACAGCAACGGCAGCAGCAAGCACTGTGCCGCTCTCGCCGTTGTGCCATTCGGTCTGTTCCCTCATGCACACCCAGTCTCTCTCTCTCCCCCTTATGTGCGAGTGTTGCTTGGGTTGCGTGTGATCTCATGTGCTCGTAGTTCGTGTGTTCGTTCGTGGGTCGCTCGTTGAGTCCATGCCCGGGAATCCATTCCCATTATTCTCTTTGCATCACCGTTTATGTCGTCGGCTATAAGGCAAGTAACTTGTATTAATTTCTGTTGCAAATACAAGTACTAAATACCGCATGTAGTGTAGTTGTGTTCTAGAGACAATTCTGGTGCAAAACCTCTGTTATATGTTGGCTCTATGTGTTGATCTGTCCGTAGTTGTCTCATTACACACACGATATGAATTTAGACTTAGAGATAATCAATTCTTGTATACATGCATGTGTTCGTGAATTATGAGGTGTTGTATGATCTTGTATGCATGATGAGTTCAATGTAGTATAACTTGTTGAAGACTTGCTAAATACCCTATACCATATTCTTTGGATATCTAGTCCACCCTATTTCACGTTGGTTATGATTTGGATATGTTACATATGATCTAGTTGTTTTTATGCATGAAGAATATTTCTATCTTTTCTGTTACCCTGTTTTTGTTCAGTATTTTAAACCCTATGAAAGTCAGTATATGAAAATTATTTGTGAATATGAATTATAGAGAATTTTTTCTACTTTCTAGATTTTCTAATAGATCTCATTTTTAATTTATGAGTTGCAAGTTATGGTTATTTTACTACAGAGGTGCAGAAAAAATACAGAGTTATGTGAATTCTGGAGAGTAATTTATTTTTCTATTGATGTTAAAGATAATATTTTCATCTAATATTTTGCTGAGTACCACTAGACTTGATTGAGATTAACCCTTAATTTTTGTGGATTTAACTGATAACTTTTATACACTATTCCATGCTTGCAAACAACTACTATACTTGCAGAATTTTCATGCTGTTCAGCAAAGAACCTTAATTTCAACCTGATTCTATTTGCTGTTTATAAAAACTTTGTGAATATGAATTGTAGCCTAATGTATCTATTTTATCACCCTTTTGACGGATCTGGATTTTGATTTATATTTTGTAATCTATTGCGGTTTTAGTACTGTGGTGTTTATGATTCCAGATTTACAAACTTTCTGTATCTTGCTGCTTTCTTATTTTACTTGACTATTCTATCTATGTTGGAAAATTATGAAACTTTATTTTTGGATACTAGAAATACTAGGGAATACCCCAGTTTTTTCTTGGATTTAATCAGTGAGTTTTTATGCCGTTCCAGTTTATGTATTTGCTGGATTCGGTCGAGAGTCTATTTTCCAGATTCTCTGACGGATTCAGGTTTTCAGATTTGTAGCAACGGGAATTCCAGATTTAATGCAGTACTGTCTTGCTGCCCTGAACTAGAATTTTCGTTGTTCTGTCCTTTTATGTGTTGTCTATCACCTGTACATGTTTATCTTTCAACCTGAACCTGTTACTTGTTTATACCATGTTATTCTTGTCCTATTTTGTGACATATACAAGCCTGTTTGATAATAATAAACAACCAAGCCGGAGTTTAAGGAAAAGATCTAGTAGTGGAAAATATAGAAATGTGTACTTGGAAGGGGGCCTGTGTTTCCCACTTGATTATCTGTTATCTGTTACCTGTGATATGATTACCTGACATGTGATTTTGATTATCTGTTATCAGATTCCTGACTACATACTTCCTACGGAAGAGTGTACTCAGAAGGGGACTCGTGTTTCCCACCTGTTACCCACCTACATACTTCCTACAAGAGGGTGTACTTGGAGGGGACGTAGTCCTACCTGATGCATGATTACCTGTTACATGATACCGGTACCTGTACCTATTTACCTGATACCTGAGTACTCAGCTCTATAGCCTCCATTATGAAATCTAAACGCAAACTTGTTTGAATGTAGCAACCATGTTGTAAAAATCTGGGACGCATGAAGTGCTATCTAGATAGTAATAAATACAAGACTTGACATGCCATAACATAATACCTGTTACATGCTTACCTGTACATGTTATCTAGTTTACCTGCTTGATTGACACTTAACATCTGTTTCATATTACCTGTACCTGTTAGCACACCACGTTACTTGATTTTGTTTTCTAATTCATGTTAGTTATCCTGTTTTGTTGCCACGTCTATTCCATGCTATATTGTTTTCGCTGTTACTCTATATTTGTTTATTTTATCCCTGTACTTGTGCCTGTACTATAAGCGGTCCGTAACTTGCATTGACGGGAGTTTTGTTTTTTTTCCTCTTCATGCAATTTATTAAATTGCAGATTTTGGTAACCAGTTGCCTAATAGAGTAGGTGATCTGAGATTCTAGTTCCTGGAGTTCTGGCTATTATTATTATTATTTTCTGTTGCTTATTTTGAATAAATGTATTTGTACTTGGATTATTTTGTATTGGGCAATGTGACCCAGAATTATTGACTTGTATCCAGATCTAATTTATTTGAGATTATTACATTTTGTTTCAAGTAAATTTCTGTTAGTATATTGATCAATTATGCATGCATGGTTGACCTCTCTTGCTTCTTACTCTGATATTCCTGTGAGATTGTGTAAAGATCCTGACAGCTTATGGATGATGAAAATCATTCGCTGGACTTAGTCACGTATCACTTTTTGGGAAGCGGGGCGTGACAACAGCACTTCGTCCCTCACTTAGAATTCTACCAATTTTCCTGCACTGACCTGCTCTTTCATCTTCTGGATCTCTGGATCAGCTTCTGACCGTCGACAATCTTCTCTCTCAGTGTGGGTTGTAGTCTCAACTGTGCTAAAGACGCTCTCAGTCCTTACAACACAACTTCAATTCCAGCTCGATCGAGCTCCTCCGCTAGTTCCTCCTAAGCTGTAATCAGACAGGACAAGCTACTCTTCCGACTGAGCGCATCTGACACCACATTTGCTTTGCTCGGATGATACTTTATTTCAGGACGGATATCCTCTAGCACTTCCAACCACCTCCTCTGCCTCAAATTCAGATCCCTTTGGTGATAGATGTATTTCACGCTTTTGTGATCAGTGTACATATTGACCATCTCTCCGTACACAGTTCCTCCATTGCTTCAAAGCAAAGATAATTGCCGCCAAATCCAAAACATGGGTTAGTTAATTTTTCTCATGCGGTCCCAGTTGCCTAGACCCATAAGCTATTACCTTTCCCTCTTGCATCAATACGCAGCCCACACCTCGGTGTGAAGCATCGCTGTAGACATCATAATCAATCCCTGCTCTCGGCAAAGCCAGTATTGGAGTGGTAGTCAACCTCTCATTCAACTCTTGAAAACTTGCTTCGCACTGCTCTGTCCACTTAAAACTTACATTCATCCTCGTAAGCCCAGTGAGTGGCACGGCTATCTGAGCATAGCCCTGAATAAACCTCCAGTAGTAACCAGTCAACCCCAAGAAACTCCTGATCTCCTTCACTGTTGTTGGCCTTGGTCAATCCTTCACTGCCTCTATCTTCTGCAGATCAATGGTCACTCTCTCCTTAGAAAGGACATGACACAGGAACGCGACTTCAGACTTCCAGAAGTTACATTTGGATAGTTTGGCATACAACTTCTTCAAGACCTCTGCTAAGTGCCCAGCATGCTCTTCCTCTGACTTGGAGTTGACCATAATATCGTCGATAAACACCACAACGAAAGAGTCGATGAATGGTCGCAAGACCCTATTCATCATGTCCATGAATATAGCTGGTGCATTCGTCACTCCAAACAGCATAACCAAGAACTCGTAAGGACCATGTCGAGTTCGGAATACAGTCTTGTGAACATCTTCTTCCTTAACACGAACTTGGTGATAACCCGACCGAAGATCTATCTTGGAGAAAACTGCTGCTCCTTGTAGTCGGATGAACAAACAATCGATTCGCAGCGGATACTTATTCTGGACGGTCACCTTGTTCAGTTCCCTGTAATCGATGCACATCCTCATCGATCCATCATTTTTCTTCACCAATAGAACTGGCGCTCCCCAAGGTGATGCACCCGATCTGATAGAACCCTGGCTTAACAGCTTTTCAATCTGCTTCTTGACCTCATCCTGTTCCACTGACGCCAATCTACAAGGTGTCTTGGATATCGGTGCACTTCTTGGCTAAATGGAAATACTGAACTCTACATCCCGATGAAGTGGTAGCCAGGGTAGATCTTCCTAGAATACTATCGGAAAATTTCGGATTACAGGAATCTTCTTAACTTCCTTAGGAATCTTTTTCTTTGTCAAAGCTGATACCAACTGCTTACACTTCCTCTTCCCTTGGAATGTAACCGCTGGTCCTCTCGGTGCCTTTACCATAACCTCCTTTCTCTTGCATTCGATACTGGCATTGTAGATCAACATCCAGTTTATGCCATTGATTACATCGACTCCCAAGACTGCCAACTCTATGAGACCGATTCCCAAGACTCTTCCTCCGATCTCGAGGTCACACCCCGCATAGTACTGATCAGTAGTCATTGTTTCTCCTGAAGGAGTGGCTACTGCCAGAACCTTGCCGGGGAAAGTCATCGGCTCAATCACCAACAGTTTAACAAATTTAGGTGACACAAAGGTGTGAGATGATCCAGTATCAAACAAGACAATAGCCTTTATTCCATTTATTAGAAGTTCTCATGGTACATAATGAATACTCTCTGTACATAATGCTTTCCTAATACAAAACAGGAAATAACAGTAGTAAAACTATATTCAGTTGCTCCCATACCGGTGATGACATTGTCGGCATCATCTGCATCTTCTTCATTCAGAGAGAATACTCGTCCCTGGCGGTATGGTTTCCTCCCTAGGTCGGCCTGCTTCTAATTTATCCCTCCTCGCTGGAATTAAGGGCAGTCTGGCTTGATATGGCCCTCTTTTCCGAATTGATGCAAGTTATTCCCTTCATCCTGTTCGGGTACTTTGCCTTGTAGTGATCATTCCGTCCACACAGGAAACAAGTACTAGGCATTCCTGCTACAGCAACTGCATTCGCCCCATTCGGCTTGAACTTTTGCACTGGGGGTTGCCTCTTGAAGTTGCAGGAGGTTGCGGGCCTTTTGCCGGTATTCCAGTTGTTCTTCTTCTTTTGCACCAACTGGTATTGTTCCATATCTGCTTCTATGGCTGTAGCTCTCCGTACCAGCTTGTCGAACCTCCTGATACTGAGGGGTATCATCCGAGACCTCAGACTTGGTCTCAGTCCCTGCTCAAACTTCTGTGCCTTCTTAGCCTCATCGATCACTAACTCCGGTGTATACCTCGAGAGCTGGGTGAACTTCGTCTCATACTCCCGAACTGACAAACTCCACTGCTGCAGGCTCAGGAACTCCATGGCCTTTTTCTCCTACACATCCATCTGGAAATAGTGGCTGCGGAACTCTTCCAAATATTCCTCCCAAGTAATGGGTTCATTTCCCAGGGTTCGCTTCATGGATTGCCACCAGACCCTGGCATCCTTTTCTAGCTGAATAGTGGCCATCTTCACCTTGTTAGAATCTGGAGTCGCCAAGACCTCGAACACTGTTTCTATCTGTCAGATCCAATCATCTGCTGCATCTGGATCCGCCTTGCCCTCGAACACAGGCAGTTTCATCCGCTTGAATGATTCCACCAATTTAATTACCTCCGGGACTTGCACTGCCTGCCCCGCCCTAGTGTTTCGGTTCACACTTGCATCGAATGTGTTGAGAGTTTGGTACACCCGGGCTAGTTCTTTTCCCATATCAAGCCTGTTGCCTTCTCCACTGGGTCCTTCATCATTTCGGGTTCTTCGTTCGGCCCTTTCTGGGTCATAAAACATCTTTAATCACCAAAAACAGCAAAAACATAGACTTTTCTTCCAACAAAATTTATTCATTTCCAAAAGTAAACATTATACATTCAGAAATAAACTTGTCCATACATCAAGTACATGAAACACAAGAAAACTTCAAACATAAAACAGTCTAGATTCTATGGTTCCTCTTGACTTCCCTGAGCTCTTCTTGTAGTTCATCTATTTCTTTCCGCATTTCCTCTCCTCTTTGACGACATTCCTGCTTTCCCCAACAAGTTTTGTTGTCTAGTTGGGTGAAGTGTCAAGCAGTCCTGCGTCAAATCTTCTCTAGCTCCCACACTCGGTGACTCAGAGCCGCGATGTTCTGCTTGTCTTCAACATGATTAGCTTCCAAGTGGTTTACTCTCCACTTGTGGATGATCAATTGCTCCTGGAGAGAAGCGATAAGGTGGTCCTTCCTGTCTTGAACTGGCTCTTCATCCGAGGATTCATCTGGGGAATTAAGTGGAGGTGGAGTGTCTCCCGAGATTTGGGAAGTTCTCCCTCTTCTTCTTCCGGGTCTTCTTCTTCTTCGGGTTCTTCTTATCCTTCGGGGTCTTCAAAGAACCATTCTACTTCATCCACTGGGTCTTCATTATCAGCCATCTTATAGGGAAAGAGAGGAGAAGACATCTGTGTATAGAGCAACACAAATGTAAGTCACTTACATTTAAATCTCTATAAACAGAACTCACACTTCTAATGTCCACCATAAGATGTCGTCCTTGCAATTTTGTACTAATTTTTGAAGTTGGCTCTGATACAAAACTGTAATGCGCCAAATTCCATTTACACGTAATTCGTAGCACAACAGGATATTTTACTTCAATTTCGTACAATTTTACAAGGAATTTAAAACTTTTTGATTACAACGTGTTCTTTACATCAATTACGAACTTGAATCACAATAAGTAAAAAGTGACTATCCTAAACATGTCAATGTATGATATGCCTTAATTCCTAATGCAGATGTTATACTACGATGACACTAATGCATACTTGTTCGGATTCTATGCATCCCATTCTACATAGGTCCGAGGGCAAGCACCTACGTACTCCACATTATAGGGTTAAATTCCTCACCATGCAACCTACTACTATGACTACTACAAGATTTAGACATTCTGCGCGTACCTAGCCCTTGCCCCGATAATTCCGGAGGTCAATCTCTATCCACAGATAATTCCGGAGATTATTTCACTCACACCTGGGAATTTTCGAGAATACCCTACACCGCAAGCAATGGTGCCTCACTATACACAGACATCCCACGTGCATTGCATCAATCTCGAAAATTCCGAAGATCAATCCCACACCGCAGGTGATTCCAGAGACTATTTCACTAACACCACGATAATTCTGGGGATTATCTCACACCGCAGATCATCCTGAGGCCATCATACTCATGTTTTTCCTTGTTTCATCATATCTCCAACTAGTGCCTGTCCTTAAGTTTAAATATAATAATCACAACATAGAGCTAGCTTACCCTGCCGGACTTAAATCACCAAACAAGAAATGTTAGCCCATACTGGCTACTTCTAAAAATTCTTTATTCATAAATTGCTGGTTACTAAGGGTCTCGCCTAGCCTCTGGATTTCAACAACAATCTCAATAATAGAGTTCAATTAGGTTATATACAACCCAACATATATGTCTCATTCATTAATCATCATTTCTTCTTTATCACTTTCTTTATGTTTATGAATCATGAAGTATTTAACTTCTCACAACATCACTTGATAACAATTTCCTGGTAAATCAACAAAACTCATTCACTTTGATAATTTTCAATGTTCTTCTGATTAATACAACCCTTGCCATGTTAATCTATACTTCAAATATATTTCTTGATACAAAAATCCCTTTTTAAAGAATATATCACTACTTCTTAATACAAATATATTTAAGATTAATCACTAGATATCCATTATTTTCATCTCATAATTTTGCTTTGATTTTATTATAAACCAAGTCTTAAAATCTTTAGTCATGTACACTTTCTTTCAATCTTGAAGAACTCATCTAATATAAGAATATGGCTTTTAAATCCTCAAAATATCTCTTTGAGTATTATAAAATAATTCCCAAATGTTCTAATAATATTTTAGAATATTTCTATGAATTTTCTCAATTTTTAAAACTTGAAAAAAATCAAAAATAAAAATAAAACTCAAAAGGGGACACCCAGGTTCGAACCAGAGCCAACAGAAAACCCAACAATTGCCCAACCAGTGAGCCCTGTCTCAGTTGGTGTTAAGAAGTTCTCTGAGTTGTTTTTATAACCCAGAAACACAATTTAATTAATTTCAAAAAAAATAAAAGAAAGAGGCAGATGCCCCTTAAGGCTCGAACCAGTGACCAACAACCCCAAGCGCCATGTGGCAGCGCCAGGAGCGCTGGCGCCTGCGCTAGCCACCATAGCCAAGCACCATTCCTGATTATACAGGTGTTTAAATTCTTATAACTCAGTCCACTGTTTAATCTCATTTTTAATTCTGTCAACTATTTTTTATTTCTCTTTTTTTCTCTGAATTTAATACTACTAAAATACATTTCTAAACATCTAGAAATGCTCATCCCTTAATTTTACCCATATTAATACAAAGTTATTCATAAATTAACTCAAATAGTCACTTTTAGAAGATCTAGTACTCATATGTCTCAATTAGAAAAATTGACTACGATCATGAACGTATTTTCTTTTAGCAATTCTCACATTCTCATTGATTTTATAATTCACCCCTAATATTTACACAATTTCTTATGCATGAGTTAACAAATTTATGTATTCATATACGTAATTCATATAATCTAATCATGGCTTATTAATATGTGCCTAACAACACAACAACATGCTTTTAAATAAAAATTCAATTGACAACATATCAATTCTATGATGAAACTTTCAACTAGCATACATTAATTCTAACATTTCATTACTACTAAAAATTCTAACAACACAATATGCACCACAAAAGTAATTCAAGAGCTCATACCAATCATCAATTTCAAGCATAATTTTCCTAGACATGCATACTACAATAATTTAGAAAGCAAAAGAGACACCAACCTCTTCTTGATGAAGAATTGCATTTAGAACTCCTACAAAATTGCCCCAAGTTCCAACACAATAGCCTCCTCCTCCTTAGCCAAATGAAAACCGAAAGCTCTCTCTTGCTCAAAACTGCAACTCCTTTCTCTTCTCTATTTTGTTTTCTTTTGATTCTTGTGTTTGTTCATGTTTAAGAGGGGGTATTTATAGGAGCATTGTGTGGTTGAGACGATTCCCACTACTCAAATAACTACCCACTCTCACACAACCTCTCCCCATTCTCTCCTCTCTCCCCATTCAAGGTCGCCCAACCCCATCTAGTGCACACATGCATCTGCACCCAATGTGCACACACTTCTCATCCTTTTATTAATTGTTATTAATTTAATTGTGGGTGTATATTACATGACAAGTGTGCTAGAGTTTAAAATGTGAATTTAAAAGTAGAATTAATCTTAGTCTTCTCTTTTTAAATTTATTTTTGTGGGTTTTAAAAGAGGATCTAGGCCGAATGGATTTAAATAAAATAAATAACATAAGTGTGACAAATAAAATAAGAAGAAAATTTGTGTGTAACTCTTAGATAATTTTAGGGAATTTTAGGGACTAAAATGCATAAAATTTTACGTGCAACGCACGTGCAAAAATATTTTTAAAATATAATTTATTTTTTTTCAGGGTTGTTACACAGTTTCTAGGAGAGAGTCATTTGGTAGGCGAGTTTATGGAGCAACTCTAGGAGTGAGTTGAGCTCTGAACTCGTTGTGGAAGAAGACCGCTCGGGAGGTGAGCGAGATGAAGAGCATCGAACTCATTATATTGGGAAAATGAGTTGTTGGAGGGTTTCGAGTAAGGAACGAAGCACCGAACTCATTGTAAGGAGCAATGAGTTGTTAAGGGAGCTTAGAAGCATAGTTGAGAACCATACTCATTACCTTAGGTTGTTGAGTTGTGAAATCCTTTGTGTTTGCTAATGTTATCGTGACCCCTGCTCATTCCCATTAGCAGATTGTCGTGCATGGCAAGGGTGATTCCCATGATGGCGAGATTGCCCATCTCCATACCAAGCTTCGTGTGATGGAGTTGGGGCTTACTTGTTCACAGGAGAGGCTATACAAGGTGGAAGTGTACCTCAGTTACTTGAGGAGAGTGTTGACCCGGAGGAATATCAAAACGATGCATCATGACGAAGGAATTCAGGAGATGCCTCCGACCGATGTGGAGGGACTCTCACGTGATAGCGGGGCTTCCCCTGTTGAGGCGACGATCGGGAGGACCTCGAAAGTTAGATCCCTTCATCGCTCTCTACTTGCAACCACCACCGAAAAGGACGAGTTGAAGAACGTAGTACTCGAGAAGAGCTTAGGAATTGCTCATCTGAGGAAGGTTGTTCTTGAATCTCTAAGGGAGGCTCATCCGGATGGTTCGGCGTGTGCTACTACGATTCGTTGGAAAATTAAAGTGAAGAACACCTAGCTCACGGAGAGGCATGTCGAGCAAGAAGTGGAGATTCACTGTTGAAGCGATTTCTTTAGTGAGTAAGACCAGAAGCACTTCCTATCCTCGTGATAAGATAAATTAGGGGATGTCATTTCACGAGCTTGTAATATCCTAGTCGGATATTATATTTGTATTATTATTATTTTTAACAATTAATATATTTTTATGGAAATTTCTTGGTTTTACTAATAAAAAAGTTATCTGTATATGTATACTAGTATGTATATATATGTATTGTATCGGTTTTGTGCACTTGTACAAAATTCTGTCAAATGCGTTTTTGAGAAAATGTCTGTAAAATCTTGGGCTGGTATTAAAAATTATTTTTTTTTTCTTTTTTGGAATTGAAATATTTTTGGTGGATATTACCCAGTTTTATTGGTAGACATTATCTATGTATATATACCAGTCTGTACACATCTGTATTGTATCAAATTGGTACTGAAATCTTCCGAGTTGACAATAAAACTTATTTTTATTATTATTTTCAGAATTAATTTATTTTTATAAGGATTTTGTGGTTTAACAAACAAAAATTATCGGTATATATATTAATATATACATATGCGTACTGTATCAATTTCTTACATTTGTACAAATCATGTAGTGTGTGTTTTGGACAAAAATATCTTATTTTTGTCATGATTAATCAAAATTGGATGGCTAGGATTTGTTTGGAGGGTTAAACCTAGGGTTTAGGATTTATGGAAATACATAAGAGTTTTTAGGAGTATTTCTACTAGAATACTCCTCCACCTCACCCCGCCACCTCACCCCCTCCACCTCATACCCCTTGGCCGGGCAAACAAATATCCCAAGGGGGTAATGGCAAAATCCCTAGTGTATTTGCACCCTAACCCTCTCATTCCTCCTATAAACCCCCCCCCCCCCCCCCCCCCCTTCACCCCTTGCCTCATTTACCAAAAAGAAAAATTGAGAGCAAAAAAAAGAGAAGAAAAACCCTAACTAGAGAGTTCTTTGTTGTATGTTTTCCATAGGATCTTTCCAAAAAAGCTAGGAGGAAGGAGAAGGAGCTTTGGCTAGTTCTTCCTACATAGAATTTAAAAGGTGGGGGTCTCTCTACTTCTTATTTTGTTGATTTTTGTTCTCTTTATTTTGTTGTATGTGTATGTTGTGTGTTTTAAACTACTTGAACTAAGATCATCAGCATATAAATAGTAATAGGGAATAAAAATTAATCACATAAAGAGTTGAATGGTAGAACTCAACAAAATAACATAAAGCTGGAATCTTTGAACCTTGCTATGGTTATTGTTGTTATTGTGGTTATTTTTAACTACTTAGACTAAGATTTGTGCATAAGAATGGTTGGAAATCAAGGTAGTTACATGAAAGAAAAGGTTGAAGGGTGGAACTTACTAAAAGCATATAAAGATAGAATTTTTAGCCTTGTTATGATCATTGTTGTTATTATTGTTATTTTGCAAACACAAATTATGACAACTTGGACTAAATCTATGAGCACATAAAGATTAGTAAAGTGAGAATGTTTACATACCCAATTTGGGGTTGTAGAACTCAACAAGCTTAATAAAAGGCAAGTCTTTGTTGTATGTTGTTTCCTACCATGCTAAAGATCAAGTCTTTGCTAACAACTAGTTCATAAAAAGTGGGCCTATCATATGTAGGAACTTGTAGGTTGAAAAAAAGTAGGTTTTGTAATATGTAGGATTTGTAGATTCAATAAATGTAATTTTTGTATTATTTCGAACTTGCAGATTAAATAAAAGTAGATTTTGTAATATGTAGGAACTTGTAGGTTCAATAAAACTAGATTTTTTAATATGTAGGACTTGTAATTCCTAAAAGAAGTAGTCTTTGCAATAATCTAGATAAAGTCGTTAGTAACCTTATGAGTTTACCTCCATGCTTAAGTTGTAGTTGTTCTAGTAAAGAACCCATGCTTAAGTTGTAGTTGTTCTAGTAAATAACTCATGCTTGAGTTGTAGTTGTTCTAGTAAAGAACCCATGCTTGAGTTATAGTTATTCTAGTAAGAAACACATGCTTGAGTTGTAGTTGTTCTAGTAAAGAACCCATACTTGACTTGTAGTTGTTCTAGTAAAGAACCCATGTATGAGTTGTTGTATTTGTTCTAGTAAAGAACCCATCATGCTTGAATTGTATGTTGTAGTAGCATGCTCTAATTACACTAGGTTTCTAAAAGAACCCATGCATGTTTAAGTTGTATGTTATAGTTGCATGCTAATCTAGTTAAACCATTAAAAAGAACCCCTGAATGTTAGAGTTCCATGATTGTTCTAGTTCAAATTCGAAAAGAAACCCATGAAATTATTTCCATGGTAGTTATAACTCAATTCGATAAAGAACCCATGCATTTAGTTTCTAGGTGATTCTAGCTGAAATTTGAGAAAGAACCCATGAACCAAGTGGCATGTGTTCTAGCATAAATTTGGGAAAGAACCCATGAACCTAGTTGCATGTTGTTCTAGTTCAATTTGGAAAGAGAACCCATGAATTCTAGTTGTAGGTGGTTCTAATTAAAATTGGACCATTTCATGTGAACATTTTTCATCTTCAATATATGGGTGATAATGGTTGGGAAATTCACTATTATTGTTAGCATGACAGAAGCTCGTCTAGGGTCTTATAGTTACCCTAGGGGTCATCGACCATCAAGACTCTTATCTTACCACCTTGGAAACTATGGATAAATCACACATCGTGCTCCGACGTAGCTTAACTGGTGTGGGTTGATTGCGGGCCGAGAATGTTGTCGGATTCGAGTTAGGGGTAGTGATGAGTGAGGGATATCCCGTCACCGGTGTCTTGGATCGATAGGCCATGAGTTGGACCATGATAATCTTAAGAAGGTCTAAATTGAAAACCCCATAAGATTGTTTAGGTTTAGTGACATCCTTAGGGTTGTAACTTATAAATATCATTACTTAACCTTTTTGCCAAAAGGGAAGGGTTGGTATTAGGGGTGATACCCTATGATCCAATTCGTCCTATAGGCCGACACTAGTGGTGTTATTGGTTGTACCCTTCCTGTCAAAGGGATACGGTCTGTGCCTTCTCACAAGTTGGGAGCACGGGATCCGTATCTCATCTGTTAAATTCTGAAGTGCCATGATAAGGGCGGGAGCGATTCCTATCGGAGCTAGGGGATGGACCCCCGGAACTCCATCATGCTCTATATCAAGAAGGGCAAACAAGCCATAGACTACGGTCTATCTACTAGGGTGCCACAGGGGATGCTTCGAGCTAACCTGTGCTACGGATACCCTACATTCGTCAGATTTTTGAGTGAGGTCTGGTACGCTGGGTAGTAGTGACAAACATAGACACCATGAGCGTACTGCGAAGGGCGGGATTAGACCGTTTCAGGGTAACCTCATCAGTCACGCTGTATCTTCAGAAACATGTTGAGTACAAGAGTAGAAATCATTGCGCGGGTTCAAATCCCTATATATGAAGAAACAGCTTGTTATGGGCGTATGTAGTATGGGATGCATACTGTTCTGGAGACTTGCTTGTATTAGAATAAAAGCATCATTATATTAGTTAATCTTGCATTAGAGTCTAAGTCATAGCATACACTGACACATCAATTATATATACACGTTTCTCTTTTCATCAATCTGTTTGTTTAAAGTTGAGAATCGCTGCTAGTCATCAGCCTTAAAGCGTCAGTATATATACTAACGTCCCTATTTCAATCGGTACTGGATTACAAAGCTACAGGTACAGGATTCAGGAAGACTCAAGACAAAAGAAACAAAGTGTTGATTTATTTCAGTTGTAATTTGTAAATTCTTGAGAAGCATCCATGTGAAAGTTCCAAGTGTTATGGATTATTCATTGTACTCTGATGTAATTTTTATTTGAAAGTTTGTAACACTTGGGCTTGTATGGCATTATTGTAACACTAATGTAATGTATTGCAATTTTATAACATTCGGACTTGTAATACATTTGTGTTGAATAAAAATTTTTAAATTTTCCTGTTTTTCTGTGTATTGTGACTAATTGAAGGAAAAGATTCTGGCTTATGTCATGGTTTCCCAGTGTATGGAAATTGGGGCATTACAGAGTGGTATCAGAGCCGACTTCAATTTACAGTCCAACACAATAGGAAAATTAAACTTGGATGCCTTTTAGGAGTCGGGTTTTAGCTCGTTGTAGACAATCATAATTCATATTGTTGTTCATTTCAACTTATGTTTTATAAATTTTCTATATCTGGACTAATTCCAGTATATGTGTTTTAAGGATGGTATTCGATAATATCTTAACCGAGGATGTGTTGATGGAAGAGAATGAGCTGATTTTATGGGATGATTTGATGATCTCGAGCAAAGAGCCAAAGGAAATTTCACTATAAGCTAACCTCAAGACGGACTCGCCTTCACCACCACAGGGGCTAAGTATGGGTCAACGCACAACGACGGCAGCCAGCATACATCGAGAAATGAAGAAACTGAGGAAGTAAGGACCAGGAAGGGTCGTCAAGCTAAGCAACTGGGTGATGCTTGTAGAGCTATATTAGCAAGCCTAGCAAAGGAGTAGGAATACTTTGATTCCAGATTGGCACGACTACAGCATGAATGGGAGCAAGTCCAGGGGATCACCAAGGTTGTAGTATGCCAATTCTGTAAGAGAGTTGGGCACAAGAAATTAGTCTATCTACGACTACAGGGGAAAAGATCTGCACCAACATCAGGGTCCGAGAAACAAAGTCAGAAGCAGAAGATTCAAAAATTAGAGGTCAAACTTGGAGGCGCCAAGTCAGAAAGTTGTTTCCTATGTAGGGAGTATGGTCATTTCAAGAGCCAGTGTCCGAGGAAGAACCCTCAGGAGAAGATCCGTACATGTTACAATTGTGGAGAGATTGGTCATATCCGACCAGATTGTCCCCAGTTCCAGAAGAGTAGCAGCAGATTAACCCCAAAGATGAACAATAAAGGAAAGGCGCCTGTTCACCAAGAGTAAGAGTTCACACTTACTAAAAAGGCAAGTTGAAGAAGGCAGGAGTGCCATCACCAGTATGTGCATATGGAGTTGCAACTAAGTTTAAAAGTTATATTTTGAATTTTATTTAGACTGAAGAAGTTATATATGATGTAACACTTTTTGTAACTGAATGGATTTATATATATATGAAATCCAGGCAACCGTTTTGTTCAAACTTATTTCATCATATTCTTTTGTCTGAATTATTTTCCAAGAAGTTAATATGTGTGCGGGAGTCAACTCTAGATTTGGTTTTGTTGATTACACCATCTGGAGCAATCCTCATTACAGATTTATGCTATAAGGGCTGTAAACTCCAAATCGGAGAAAAGACCCTATGTATAAGATTTGTTAGAGTTAGACCTAGCAGGAATGAAATAAGGGCATGTTGAGCATTGAACTGTAGTTCTGAGCAACTACAGGAGCATCAACTTTGTGCGAATTCTCAAAGTGAATGCTAGAAGTATGAAGTGGCGTTCGTAGGCCATGTCCTATTCTAAGGAGGGAGTGGCTAACGAACCGAAAAATATCAAGGTAGTGAAATATTAGCCTCAGCCAAAGACCATGAAGGAGGTAAGAAGCTAAATGATGAGATCAGGCAAGTCAGTATTGAAGTGATTACTCAAGATTGAAGCTTAATTTTGGCACGATAGGAGCTGCAACCGAGTCGAAGTAAGCAAGTCAGAAGGCTTAGGCAGGAGATGCAGGGATTGAAGCATTGAAGCGACAAGTGGATCTCAAAACATCAGCATGGACTTCATCACATGATTACCCAGGAATTCAGAAATGAATGACTTAATTTGGGTTATTGGGGATCAATTGACAAAGTCTGCACATTTTCTTCTGATGAAAATGACTTAGTCGCTAGAGGAATTAGCGGAAGTCCACATTGAAGGCGTAAGGAAGTAGCATGGAGTGTCAGTGTCAGCGATTCTAACCAAGATTCAAGAGTTACATCTCGATTTTGGAAGAGTTTGCAGGTAGCTTTGGGAACAAGGTCGGATTCTTTGGAGAACCAGTTCATGGAGGAGCCACTTGGGAGCCGGAAAGCAGTATAAGCTTTCTTTCCCCGAGTTATCCAGTGTGTAGATATTTTTTTGTTCTTCTGACTAAACGTAGTTCTAAGGACAGAACTATTCTAAGGATGGAGTATTGCAATATCCCGGTCGGATTTATATTTGTATTATTATTATTTTTAAAGATTAAAATATTTTCATGGAAATTTCTTGGTTTTACTAATAAAAAAGTTATATGTATATGTATACTAGTAAGTATATATATGTATTATATCGGTTTTGTGAACTTGTACAAAATCCAGTAAAATACATTTTTGAGAAAATGTCTGTAAAATCTCGGGCTGGTATTAAAAATAATTATTTTATTTTTATTTTTGGAATTGAAATATTTTTGGTGGATATTGCCCGGTTTTACTGGTAGACATTATCTGTGTATATATACCAGTCTGTATACATCTGTATTGTACCAAATTGGTACTGGAATCTTCCGAGCCAATAATAAAACTTATTTTTATTATTATTTTCAGAATTAATTTATTCTTATATGGATTTTGCTATCTAACAAACGAAAATTATAGGTATATATACTAATATATACGTATGCGTATTGTATCAATTTCGTACGTTTATACAAATCATGTAGTATGTGTTTTGGACAAAAATATCTTATTTTTGTCATGATTAATCAAAATTGGATGTCTAGGATTTGTTTGGAGGGTTAAACTTAGGGTTTAGGATTTACGGAAATACATAAGAGTTTTTAGGAGTATTTCTACTAGAATACTCCACCTCACCCCTCCACCTCATACCCCTTCGCTGGACAAACAAATATCCCAAGGGGGTAATGGCAAAATCCCTAGTGTATTTGCACCCTAACCCTCTCATCCCTCCTATAAATACCCCCCCCCCCCTCTTCACCTTTCCCTCTTCACCCTTTGCCTCATTTACCAAAAAGAAAAATTGAGAGCAAAAGAAAGAGAAAAAAACCCTGACTAGATAGTTCTTCATTGTAGGTTTTCCACAGGAGCTTTCCATAAAAGCTAGGAGGAAGGAGAAATAGCTTTGGCTAGTTCTTCCTACATTGAATTAAAAAGGTGGGGGTCTCTCGACTTCTTATTTTGTTAACTTTTGTTCTCTTTATTTTGTTGTATGTGTATGTTGTGTGTTTTAAACTACTTGAACTAAGATCATGAGCATATAAATGGTAATAAGGAATAAAAAATGATCGCATAAAGAGTTGAATGGTAGAACTCAAAAAAATAACATAAAGATGGAATCTTTGAACCTTTCTATAGTTATTGTTGTTATTATGGTTATTTTTAACTACTTGGATTAAGATTTGTGCATAAGAATGGTTGGATATCAAGGTGGTTACATGAAAGAAAAGGTTGAAGGGTGGAACTTACTAAAAGCACATAAACAAAGAATCTTTAGCCTTGTTATGATCATTGTTGTTGTTATTGTTATTTTGCAAACACAAATTATGAAAACTTGGACTAAATCTATGAGCACATAAAGATTAGTAAAGTGAGAATGTTTACATACCCAATTTGGGGTTGTAGAACTCTACAAGCTGAATAAAAGACAAGTCTTTGTTGTATGTTGTTTCCTATCATGCTAAAGATCAAGTATTTACTAACAACTTGTTCATAAAAAGTGGGCCTTATCATATGTAGGAACTTGTAGGTTGAAGAAAAGTAGGTTTTGTAATATGTAGGATTTGTAGATTCAAAATTTTTGTATTATGAAGAACTTGTAGATTAAATAAAAGTGGGTTTTGTAATATGTAGGAACTTGTAGATTCAATAAAATTAGATTTTGTAATATGTAGGACTTGTAATTCCTAAAAGAAGTAGTCTGTGTAATAATCTAGATAAAGTCTTTAGTAACCTTATGAGTTTACCTCCATTCTTGAGTTGTGGTTGTTCTAGTAAAGAACCCATGCTTAAGTTGTAGTTGTTCTAGTAAAGAACCCATGCTTGAGTTGTAGTTGTTCTAGTAAGAAACCCATGCTTGAGTTGTAGTTGTTCTAGTAAAGAACCCATGCTTGAGTTGTTGTAGTTGTTCTAGTAAAGAACCCATCATGCTTGAATTGTATGATGTAGTAGCATGCTCTAATTACTCTAGGTTTCTAAAAGAACCCATGCGTGTTTAAGTTGTATGTTATAGTTGCATGCTAATCGAGTTAAACCATTAAAAAGAACCCAGGAATGTTCGAGTTTCATGATTGTTCTAGTTCAAATTCTAAAAGAAACCCATGAAATTAATTCCATGGTAGTTCTAACTCAATTCGATAAAGAACCCATGCATTTAGTTTCTAGGTGATTCTAGCTTAAATTTGAGAAAGAACCCATGAATCTAGTAGCATGTGTTCTAGCATAAATTTGAGAAAGAACCCATGAACCTAGTTGCATGTTGTTCTAGTTCAATTTGGGAAGAGAACTCATGAATTCTAGTTATAGGTGGTTCTAATTAAAATTGGACCATATCATGTGAACATTCTTCATCTTCAATATATGGGTGATAATGGTTGGGAAAGTCACTATTATTGTTAGCTTGATAGAAGCTCATCTAGGGTCTTATAGTTACCCTAAGGGTCATCGACCATCAAGACTCGTATCTTACCCCCTTGGAAACTATGGATAAATCACACCTCGTGTGCCGACGGATCTTATCTGGTGTGGGTTGATCGCGAGCCGAGAATGCTGACGAGATCCGAGTTAGGGGTAGTGATGTGTAACACCCCGAATTCTAAAATATAACTGAATTCGAAGTTCCACATGATCTTTACACTTCTTTCGTATAATTTTACAAGGAAATAAAAACATTTCTCACATCAGAGTTACATTACACATTTACATTCGTACAGCGGAAGCAATTTACAGTAATTACATGAAAATATACATATTTAAAACAATCTTGGAGCAGCATGTATACTTCAATCTGTCAAACTCTTTTTCCTGCATATGAAACTGTGGGCGCGTCAGTTCATTCACTGATGAAATATTATACACGGTCATCCTCTCTATGCCGGAAATAGTATAACGATTTTTCATACTTAAACAACCACAAACTTGATCATAAGTAAAACTACAAGGGACTATCCTATTAATGTCGTGTTGTGTTGTGCACTTAGTTCTTAATGCAGGTTGTTTACATTATATGACACTAATGCGCACTTGTTCAGAGTCTATGCAGTCCATACTACATAGGTCCGAGGGCAAGCCCTTAATCGTTCTTCATCTTTTAGGGTTCAATCCCTCGTCATGATCTAATCTACTACTGTAACTACGGTAAGTATCTTAGGCATTCTATGAACTACGAACTCACGTCTAGGCATCCTGGAGGAAATCCCAACGCACTGACACATGACTCATCATGCAAGCATCCTGTGGTAATTCACCTCCTACCATAAACGTGACACCACCCGCAGTCATTAGATCACCCCATAAACATCGCTACCGGGACGGTACTCTGGAGTAGTATCCACGCCCTAATCATGACGCATCATGGGACATCCTGTGAATACCCTCACGCTGCCAATCCAATGGCCCTCATACTCATATTTGTCTCTTACATTCATCACATCTTCACTATGTATTTCATCCTTAGGTATAATTGGAGGTCACTAATATAGAATCTAGCATTACTCGTACATCGGTCTTTTCAATATCAACCTTTATCAACGACCCAAACTTGGTCAAAAATATCATGATTTCTCTTTTCAATACTTTTTCATTCTTGCCGATATAGAGTCTTAGCTAAGTTGTAGTATAAGTACTCATTTTCACATTCATTGAAACATGTCCACAAAATTTCACATTTCATCACATTCTCTTTTCAACACATTTCTATGCACAACTTGCATATCAAGAAAAATCTCATTTGATTCTACTTAACAAAAAGCCTCAAAATTATTTCCTTACAATCATTTCTATACTCAAAAGTTTTCATTTCTTTATTTTAGAATTTCAAAGGATCAAAACTAAAGTGAACTCTTCACTCTTAAAAAAAATTGTACTCTTGTTCTTCGCTTAAAGGTCTATAAGTCCCAATAATTTTTCTTTTTGAAGTTTATAAATACTCAAGAATTTTTCTCATATTTTCTCAATATTTATTTTATCATATAAGTATATTTTTTTTGATTTGAAAATAATCCAAAAGAATAAAGAAAAGAAGAAAAAGGATTTTTCTAAAAAAATTTGGCTACTGCCAGGTTTCGAACTGCACACAACACATACAGTGCACAGTCACTGAGACCCAAGGCCCCACGCGCTAGCCAAAAGGGAAAAGGTGCCCAACTGTCACCAAGATGGAGTGAAATGGGTTTGATTTTAATTCTCGGTGTTTGGGAAAAATTGAATTTTGGAATAAAAAGCCCCTTGCCGAGACTCGAACCCACGCATACACAGTGCTACAGTAACGCACTAAAGCCCCCCTATAACCAATTTGTCGATAGGATTTAACTGATATAGGATTTGTTTAAATTAGATTTATGTCGAGTCTCTGTTTATTAGAAATATTTCATTTTTCAAAAGATCATAACTTCGTTTCCTCTTCACAAAAAGTCCTAAAAATTTTCAGAATACTAAGTTTACATACATTTAATAAATCAGTGATTTTAAAATAATTTTTTGACATAAAAACAAGTATTTTCACTATAATTTGTATACTACATTCATAAATTGCAAAATTTCACTTTAACAAATCTCCTACTCAATTCTTTGCATTAAGACTTTATTAAAATGTGTAAATTTCTATTTTTCCCTCTTTATTCATAATACTTATGATCAAAATTTGCATTCCTTGAGCAAGTGTTACAATGGTTTAATAAACGCAAAATTTAATAATTCATCTACTAACCATACATGAACATTTTTCTACAATCACATAGTTCTAATTTCACAATTTCATGGCAATAAGTTAATTTAACTACATTAAACACAATTCATAACCAATAGCATACAATTCATCAAGCATTTACTCATTCATTTAGCAAGTCCTTTTTCGAGTCAATAGGTGATTATCTTATTAGTTCTTTTGGCATGCATATGTATCAACAATTTCCTAGCATGATATCTAATATTAAAAGTATAGAAAACCACCCACCTATTTGAAGAAAAATACTACAAAGTCTCCTAGAATCTCCTTGAACACACGAGCGGTCCTTCTCCTCCTAGAATGAGCCACACAATCACCTTCTCCACCTTGCACTTAGTGAACCCGAGCTTCCCTTGGTGAAGTAGCCGGCCTCCTTCTAGGTTGGAACACACAATCTAAAGCTCTCGATCTTTTTACTTTCTTTCAATCTTTTACTCTCCTATATAGTTTCTTTCTTTCAATTACTTTTCTTAGTGTTGTATGCATGAAGGTAGGGGGTATTTATACTAGTTTTAGGATAGATTGGAGGGCTAGGATTATACTAGATGGTTGTAGATAAATGGCTACGATAAGATGGGAAGTTGTAGCAACCACCCATGAGCAAATAACCACCCATGCACACAACCCCACTCTCCCACTCTTCTCAATGCATACCCAGCCACCCATGGGTGTGAAATGCACACACACGTGCATGCACGTGTCCCAACTAGTGTCCCCTAATTAAAGTTGTACAATACAAAAATAATTAATTGTCTAAAAATGTATCTACATGACAAGTTAATTAAAAAGTAATTAATTCATGGGCTTTTTAAAAATAATGGGCCATTGGAAAAGAAAAATACTTGATTTATTAGTTGGGCTTAGTTTTAAACAAAACAAATTTAGGCTCTTTAAAAGAAAATGGGCTTAAAGAATAATAGAAAAGAGAAAAATAATTATTTGTTCATGCTATTGATGAACACAAGATTATTCACATTTTAGAGCATTAATCTTAATATAATTGCGCATGTAAAAGCTCTATATGTGGTATTTAACTCTTATTTTCTCTTTTCAATAGGAAATAACCAAAAACAGCAAAACGAAGCAAATTCAGGATTGTAAGGATGAAACACAGGAAACTGAAGAGATCAGTCGACTGATCATGCTTACAGGCGACTGGACAGAGGGAATCAAGTTTACACAACAGTCGACTGGGCTGATGAATCATGAAAATACTGAAGTCTCGACACAGTCGACTTACATCCAGAGGCAGTCGGCTGGTACGCGGCGGAGTAAACAAATAAGATATTCGAAGATTCATCCAAATCTAATTTCAAATCTATCTGAATCCAGATTTGTGCAAATCAAATCTAGAGACTGGGGATTTCCAAGAGCACGTGGTTAACAGATAAGGAAGGAAAGAAGAAAAGAGAAAGAAATAAATCATCAAATCAAACAAAGAAGGAGTTTCCTGAAAAAGTGCAAAACCCTAATTCTCAGCCGTGTTCTATAAATATCAGAAAAGAAGCATCAACAGGGCTCTCTCGGTTGGCACTCTTCCAGGTTCCAAAACCACCAAATCACAAGAGTTTCTGAGCATTCAAGTCATCAACCAGTGCATCATTCTATCAGCATCGAAGAAGGAGAGAAGAGATCCAGTACTCGAAGGCAGTCTACCGTGTGACAGACAGTCGACTTATTGCCGGACTTCATTAGTTTATTTCTCTTCTCTTTATTCTTTTATGTTGATCATGTATTCAAACTTGTTGATTAATAAAAATATTATTATGTGGAACTAATTTTATAGTTGGGTAGATTGAAGCCGTAGTTATGTAGTGCTATATTCTTCTGAACTCTTCTATTTTACTTATTGATTGAATCCGTTTGTATTGGTATAGATTGATGGTAATCAAAACTAGTTCTCGAAGTCTGAGAGCAGTCGACTGAGGTGAGAGCCAGTCGACTGACGTACAGAGCTTGAGAAATCCAAGTTTGCATTACAATCTATCTGAATCTGTTATATGAGCATATTGAGACGACCCGTATCTCGTGCCCGTAATTGTAACAAAGGAATCTTTAGGGGTTCCTGGTTCAATCAACTTAAGGGATCTAGATCTGATACCAATTTCTAGAACCTTGAGTGTTTGTTCGTTTCCACCGATCTTGTGTTTTCTTTAAGCACAACTTAGTAGATACCATGCTAAACACTTAATGAAAGAAACGAATTAGAGTAGATACCATGCCTAATTCTTGGCCTAGGGAAACAATACTTTAAGGAGTAGATACCATGCCCTTGAAGGGAACAAACATGAGTAATAAGAAGAAGTTCAGAAGGTGACTTAGCATTACTGACTATTGGTGGAGATCTAAACCCAACTACTTCATAAATATTTGTGATTCAACACTTCTTAATTTAGTTTAAATCTTTTTATTTCTTTTAGACTTTTAAACCAACCCTTTATGATTTTTAGTCTTTTTATTGATTCGTAAGTTAAAGTCTACAATCTCTGTGGGATCGACCCTTGCTATTGCTACGCTTTGTCAAACGATTCGTGCACTTGCGAGGTTTTTATAATTTGTGTCTAGTTTTATCTATTTATTTAGGTATCCACATTGCACAACAAGTTTTTGGCGCCGTTGCCGAGGATTGTCTAGTATTTTAACTTACAGATCAGTAGGAAGTTTTTATTTTCTTTCTTTTAGTTTATTAATAAGTTTTTCTTTTAGGTTACAGGATTTTGGTGGATGCACGGAAGGAGATCACTTCGTCCAGAGCTACTACCAATTGACGCAGAAACAGAACGCACTTTGCACAGATTAGGTCGACTGATTGCGACCAACCAGTCGACTGCTGCACGAACCCAGTCGACTGCTCAGAGACCTCAGTCACAAGAAATCATGGCAGAAGAAATACCCAATCGCGTACCAATGCAGGATAAATTTACGCCTAAGAACATTGAACAACCCTCCTGCATTGCGTATCAACCCAATGTCACAGGGAACATGCATTTATCTCCTCAGTTACTTAGTATGGTTCCCCATTTTAGTGGCAGACCTGATGAAGAGCCTCATCTCCATTTACAAGATTTTTTCGATCTTTGCAGGACACAAAGCGTCCAAGGGCTTACCCCTGAACAAATCAGGTTAATTTTGTTTCCTTTTTTCTTAAAACTTAACGCTAAACTATGGTATAATTCTTTGGAACCAGGATCAATAAACTCATGGGAGCAATTGGCGACAAAGTTCTTAAAAGAATTCTTTCCAGCCCAAAAGACCAAACAACTGAAAAGGGAAATTCAACTCTTCCAACAAAAGGATGGAGACTTATTTTTCGAAGCATGGAAAGATTTCAAGAACAAACTTCTCAAGTGTCCAACACACAACATGCCTAAAGATGATCAGGTACAAGCTTTTTATGAAGGTTTAAATGATACTAATAAGGCAATTGTGGATTCAGCTTGCAACGGGATCTTGATGAGGAAAAGCAGCGAAGAGGCCATAGAACTATTTGAAGAACTCAGCGAGAATTCACAACAATTCTCAACAAGGAGGGGCCCTTCGAAAAAACAGGGAGTTTATGAAATTTCTAGTAGCAATAACATTCAATTGGAAATGGTAAACATGAATAAGAAAATTGATATGCTTGTTAATGCAATGTCTATGATGGGTGGAGTTAAAAATCAAACAAATGAAATTTGTGCAATTTGTTCTCATGTAGATCATACCACTGATACATGTCCTATGTCTTCTTTCACAGAGCAGGAGCATGCAAACTATGTAGGTCGAGGAGTGTTCCCACAAAAGAACAATCCCTTCTCGAACACATACAACCCAGGGTAGAGGAACCATCCAAACTTCTCATGGAGCAATAATCAGAATAATCAAGGGACTCAATTCACACAAGGACATGCACAGAACTTCCAAATGGGAAGTGGGATTGATAGGCCAGTTCAAGAACAGAAGAAGTTGGATTTTGAATCCACCGTTCTTCAATTGCTCCAACAACAACATCAAACGAGCAACCAACAAGGGCAAGCAATTCAGAAGTTGGAAACACAGATTGGCCAAATTGCTAAAGAATTAAGCGAGCGAAAGGCAGGGGAACTTCCATCACAAACTATACCAAACCCTGGAGGCCAAGAACAGCTCAAGGCAGTCACAACATTAAGAAGTGGTAAGATAATTGACAACAAAGTTGGAACACACACCGAAGAAAAAGAAGAACAACCATCAAAAATTGTGGGGTCCAACAAGGTAAGTGAAAAAGAAAGAACAGTTTTGCCACCATTTCCTCAAAGGTTAGTCAAACAAAAGAAAGATCAACATTTATTTGACATCTTTGAAACTCTCAGAAAGGTAGAAATTAATATCCCCCTACTTGATGCTATTAAACAAATTCCTTCTTATGCTAAATTTTTGAAAGAATGTTGTACTCACAAAAGAACATTTCAGGTTAGGGAGGATGTGGCCTTGACAGAAGAAGTGAGCGCTGTCTTACTAAGAAAACTGCCCCCCAAATTAAAAGGCCCAGGTAGTTTTACCATTCCTTGCAGGATTGGCGAGCACTTCTTTGAGAAAGCACTACTAGACTTGGGGGCAAGCATCAATCTTCTCCCATACACCGTCTATGAAAAGCTAGGATTGGGGGAACTCCAACCAACATCCATCACGTTGCAGTTGGCAGATCGCAGTATCAAAAGACCTAGAGGTATTTTGGAAGATGTCCTAGTTCAGGTAAACGATTTCATTTTGCCTGCTGATTTTGTTGTGTTAGACATGGAGGAATCTTCAATGCCATCATCTCTACCAATCATTCTAGGTAAACCCTTTATGAGTACGGCTGATATAAAAATTTGTGTCAAAAAGGGTACCATAAGCATGAAAATAAATGGAGAGAAGGTTGAATTTAAAATGTTTGATACACTGAAATTTCCACATGATGATCATGAATGCTATAATGTTGATGTGGTGCAGGATATTGTTGACCAAATATTTCAGGTACATACCGTTGAACCACTACAAGCCACAATTACACAATCTCTAACTTTATCTAATGTTGAACAGGAATATGATGACTGGGAGATTGCAGATACAATACATCACCTTGACACTTCACAGTCATACTCAGGTAAGTTTGCACCAGTATTTGAAAAATTGAAAAATTGGTGACTGATGACATTTTTGTTTCTACAGATAAGTCGACTGGTGCACTGGACAAGTCGACTGCTGCAGAGGATCAGTTGACTGTCCAGACTGCTACCAGGGACCAGTCGACTGCACCAAGACTTACAGAACCAGAGCTTAAGCAGCTGCCCGACCATTTGAAGCACGCATATTTGGGTGAGAACCAGACGCTACCAGTGATAATTGCTGCGAACCTGAGTGCACAGGAAGAAGATAAGCTGCTAAGGGTACTACGAGAACACAAGAGTGCAATAGGATGGACCATTGCAGATATCAAGGGAATAAGTCCATCCAGATGCATGCATAGAATACTCCTTGAAAACAATGCAAAACCAAGCAGGGAGGCACAGAGAAGGCTTAACCCAAACATGAAGGAAGTGGTAAGAGCAGAGATTTTGAAGCTACTAGATGTTGGCATCATCTACCCTATCTCAGATAGCAAATGGGTAAGTCCTATACATGTAGTGCCTAAGAAAAGTGGAGTCACAGTGGTGACAAATGAAGAGAATGAGCTTATCCCTACTAGAGTGACCACAGGATGGAGGGTATGCATTGACTACAGAAAATTAAATAATGAAACCAGGAAAGATCACTTCCCTCTTCCTTTTATTGATCAAATGTTAGAAAGATTAGCAGGATATAGTCATTATTGTTTCTTAGATGGTTATAGTGGCTATAATCAAATTGCTATTGCTCCAGAAGATCAAGAAAAAACCACTTTTACATGTCCTTTTGGTACTTTTGCATACAGGAGGATGCCCTTTGGATTGTGCAATGCTCCAGCTACATTCCAAAGATGCATGATGAGTATATTTTCAGACATGGTGGAAAGGTTCATCGAGGTATTTATGGATGACTTTAGTGTTTTCGGATCTTGTTTTGATGAATGCCTTAACCATTTGCAGCTTGTGCTTAAAAGATGTGAAGAATGCAATTTAGTGCTGAATTGGGAAAAGTGCCATTTCATGGTACAACAAGGTATTGTGTTGGGACATGTGGTGTCCAAAAGGGGAATAGAGGTAGACAAAGCAAAAATCGATATAATATCAAAACTACCCCCTCCCACTACAGTTAAGGGTGTTAGGAGTTTTCTAGGACATGCAGGGTTCTATAGAAGATTCATAAAAGATTTCTCAAAAATCTCCAAACCCTTTTGTGACTTGTTGGCTAAGGATGTTGAGTTTGTATGGACAGAAAAGTGCACAAATGCTTTTGTTACATTAAAAAATCTTCTCATTTCTGCACCTATTGTCATGGCACCAGATTGGAGCCATCCTTTCGAGCTCATATGTGATGCAAGTGATTATGCTTTAGGGGCTGTGTTAGGTCAAAGAATCAATAAGAAACCCCATGTTATTTACTATGCTTCTCGAACTCTAAACGATGCACAGCTAAATTATTCCACTACTGAAAAAGAAATGTTAGCTGTTATTTTTGCTGTAGAGAAGTTTAGATCATATTTGATTGGTTCTAAAGTTATTGTTTTCACTGACCATGCTGCCTTGAGATGTTTGTTTGCTAAAAAGGATGCTAAGCCTAGGTTAATCAGATGGGTGCTGTTGCTTCAAGAATTCGATCTTGAGATTAGAGATAAAAAAGGAAGCGACAATGTTGTTGCAGATCACATGTCCAGGCTACTACAGGAGGAAGAAAGAATTGTGCCCCCACTTAATGAAAATTTCCCAGATGAACATCTCTTTGAAATAAATACATCCTCGGGACAGTCGACTGGTAACAGGACCAGTCGACTGGTATCTCATTGCGCAAATTTTTCATGGTTTGCTGACATTGTAAATTATC
The DNA here is from genome assembly GCA_017893485.1 of Hemerocallis citrina. NCBI lineage: Eukaryota > Viridiplantae > Streptophyta > Magnoliopsida > Asparagales > Asphodelaceae > Hemerocallis > Hemerocallis citrina. Next base: position 135,110,275 of record CM030363.1, read on the forward strand.
TAACCGCTCATGTTTTCCCTCCAGGTATGACAAGTCAGGAAAGAAAGAGACTGGTGGCTATGTGCAAGCACTACTATTGGGATGATCCTTATTTGTTCAAATTTTGCCCTGATCAAATTATAAGAAGATGTGTGGCAGAAGAAGAGCAATTGAGTATTCTACAACATTGCCACCAATATGCATGCGGAGGACATTTTGGACCAAAAAGAACAGCACTTAAGGTACTGCAATCTGGATTTTATTGGCCTAAAGTATTCAAAGATGCTTTTTCTTTTTGCAGGACTTGTGACAAATGCCAAAGGACAGGCAACATCTCTTCTAGAAATCAAATGCCACTGCAAAACATCCAAGTGATCGAGCTTTTTGACGTTTGGGGAATCGACTTCATGGGTCCATTTCCTAACTCATTTGGTTATTTATATATACTTGTTGGTGTGGATTATGTGTCTAAATGGGTCGAGGTTGTCCCCTCAAGAACTAATGATCACAAAGTTGTTGTCAAGTTTTTGCAGGAAAACATTTTCACTAGGTTTGGGACACCGCGCGCAATAATAAGTGATGGAGGGAGCCACTTGAATAACTTTCCTTTTGCTTCTTTGATGAAGAAGTATGGTATTACACATAGAGTGGGCACCCCATATCATCCTCAAACTAGTGGACAGGTGGAGATTAGCAACAGAGAAATCAAGAGCATTTTGGAAAAGACAGTCAACACAAGGAGACAGGATTGGTCGCTGCGCTTGAATGATGCATTATGGGCCTACCGAACAGCATACAAAACACCCATTGGCATGTCACCATACCGTTTGGTGTTTGGAAAAGCCTGTCATTTGCCAGTTGAGTTGGAGCACAAAGCATATTGGGCCATTAAAATGTTCAATTTTGATATGAAACAAGCAGGTGACAAAAGAAGACTACAACTAAATGAGCTTGAAGAGTTGAGGCACGATGCTTATGAGAATGCAAAATTGTACAAGGAAAGGACAAAGTTGTACCATGACAAACAGCTAGCAAGGAAGGAGTTTTATGAAGGGCAGAAGGTATTGATATACAACTCAAGATTGAGACTTTTTCCAGGCAAGCTTATGTCAAGATGGTATGGGCCATACATTGTCACAAGAGTCTTTTCACATGGCGCTTTGGAGGTTCATAGCAAGGAAAAGAATCAAACATTTAAGGTGAACGGGCATAGAGCGAAGCCATACATAGAGACGAGCATAGGACCGCAAGAGGAAGATGTGAATCTTCAAACCGTTCAATACATGGCATGACCTCATCAAGTCTAGCTGAAGACAGAAAACACAGCGTTTGTTGGGAGGCAACCCAATTTTTCATGGGAGTATTTACACTTTCCCTTTATTTTCTTTCAGTTATTCATTATTCTTTTTCTTTGAGTTATTTTTTATTTTTCTCTCCTTACTAGATGTGACATATGCCTATTTTTAAATTTTCTTTCGAACATTGAGGACAATGTTCCATCTATGTTTGGGGGTATTAGGGGTATTAGGGGTATTAGAGTCTTTTGAATTTTTTTTTTTAGGATAAAACAAGTTCTTATAAAGTAAGAAGAAGGATACCTATTTACTTTAGGATTGTTGAGTTTCATAACTTCCATACAAAATTGTATGAGTCATGCGATTATACATAAAAAACAAATGTGATGCTTTTTCTGGTTATTATTCCCTTTAGATCTAGTCCTAAATTGAGTTTAAGTAAATAGAGTGATACAATATAAATATATATACATATATTTGAATAAAGTCAATCTACTCCAATATTTTGAGTGCTTAGTAACTAGGGGTATTCATCACCAATGTTTACCTTTACGTCAAACAGCAACTTGAAATATGAGTATGCAAAGCACTTTAGAGTTTGTGACTCGCTGAGTAACCGGGTGGATTCATCACAAATGTTTCGCATTCGCGTAAAAAGGCAAGTGACAACTTTAGAGAAGCGACTTAAAAAAAAAAAAACTCTAGTTTGCTACTCGGTTTGTAGTAGAGAAAAGGGGATAATCACAGATTGAGTAATTATATACTATAACTATAATTAATTACATGACAAGTATGGTTGAGTTTGGAGTTATGAATAAACAATTGCACTAGAGAAAGTGGGTATGTTTAATTTTACTTTATCTGAAATTGTTTATACCTTTCTATGTTGATGCCCACATAATAAGAACTCTTGGTGGTTGAGGCTGTTATTATTATACCCTTGTTCATAATTCTAGTTTGCTTGAGGACAAGCAAAAATCTAAGTTTGGGGGTATTTGATGAACACAAGATTATTCACATTTTAGAGCATTAATCTTAATATAATTGCGCATGTAAAAGCTCTATATGTGGTGTTTAACTCTTATTTTCTCTTTTCAATAGGAAATAACCAAAAACAGCAAAACGAAGCAAATTCAGGATTGTAAGGATGAAACACAGGAAACTGAAGAGATCAGTCGACTGATCATGCTTACAGGCGACTGGACAGAGGGAATCAAGTTTACACAACAGTCGACTGGGCTGATGAATCATGAAAATACTGAAGTCTCGACACAGTCGACTTACATCCAGAGGCAGTCGGCTGGTACGCGGCGGAGTAAACAGATAAGATATTCGAAGATTCATCCAAATCTAATTTCAAATCTATCTGAATCCAGATTTGTGCAAATCAAATCTAGAGACTGGGGATTTCCAAGAGCACGTGGTTAACAGATAAGGAAGGAAAGAAGAAAAGAGAAAGAAATAAATCATCAAATCAAACAAAGAAGGAGTTTCCTGAAAAAGTGCAAAACCCTAATTCTCAGCCGTGTTCTATAAATATCAGAAAAGAAGCATCAACAGGGCTCTCTCGGTTGGCACTCTTCCAGGTTCCAAAACCACCGAATCACAAGAGTTTCTGAGCATTCAAGTCATCAACCAGTGCATCATTCTATCAGCATCGAAGAAGGAGAGAAGAGATCCAGTACTCGAAGGCAGTCTACCGTGTGACAGACAGTCGACTTATTGCCGGACTTCATTAGTTTATTTCTCTTCTCTTTATTCTTTTATGTTGATCATGTATTCAAACTTGTTGATTAATAAAAATATTATTATGTGGAACTAATTTTATAGTTGGGTAGATTGAAGCCGTAGTTATGTAGTGCTATATTCTTCTGAACTCTTCTATTTTACTTATTGATTGAATCCGTTTGTATTGGTATAGATTGATGGTAATCAAAACTAGTTCTCGAAGTCTGAGAGCAGTCGACTGAAGTGAGAGCCAGTCGACTGACGTACAGAGCTTGAGAAATTCAAGTTTGCATTACAATCTATCTGAATCTGTTATATGAGCATATTGAGACGACCCGTATCTCGTGCCCGTAATTGTAACAAAGGAATCTTTAGGGGTTCCTGGTTCAATCAACTTAAGGGATCTAGATCTGATACCAATTTCTAGAACCTTGAGTGTTTGTTCGTTTCCACCGATCTTATGTTTTCTTTAAGCACAACTTAGTAGATACCATGCTAAACACTTAATGAAAGAAACGAATTAGAGTAGATACCATGCCTAATTCTTGGCCTAGGGAAACAATACTTTAAGGAGTAGATACCATGCCCTTGAAGGGAACAAACATGAGTAATAAGAAGAAGTTCAGAAGGTGACTTAGCATTACTGACTATTGGTGGAGATCTAAACCCAACTACTTCATAAATATTTGTGATTCAACACTTCTTAATTTAGTTTAAATCTTTTTATTTCTTTTAGACTTTTAAACCAACCCTTTATGATTTTTAGTCTTTTTATTGATTCGGAAGTTAAAGTCTACAATCTCTGTGGGATCGACCCTTGCTATTGCTACGCTTTGTCAAACGATTCGTGCACTTGCGAGGTTTTTATAATTTGTGTCTAGTTTTATCTATTTATTTAGGTATCCACATTGCACAACAGCTATAGAAAATTATTTCATAAGAGATTATTTATACAAAATTTTGTACATGCACAACCCGTAAAATCAACAATTTCGCATTTATTAAAATTCAGGGTATTACATGATGAGTGAGATAGATCCCATCACCAGTGTCTTGGATCGATAGGCCATGAGTTGGACCATGATAATCTTAAGAAGGTCTAAATTGAAAATCTCATAAGATTGTTTAGGTTTAGTGACATCCTTAAGGTCGTAACTTATAAAGATCATTACTTAACCTTTTTGCCAAAAGGGAAGGGTTGGTATTAAGGGTGATACCCCATGGTCCAACTCATCTTATAGGCCGACACTAGGTGGTGTTATTGGTTGTACCCTTCCTGTCAAAGGGATATGGTATGTGCCTTTTCACGAGTTGGGAGCATGGGATCCATATCTCGTCTGTTAATTTCTGAAGTGTCATAATAAGGGAGGGAGCAATTACTGTCGGAGCTAGGGGATGGACCCCTGGAACTCCGTCATGCTCTATATCAAGAAGGGTGAACAAGCCATAGACTACGGTTTATCTGTTAGGGTGCCACAGGGGATGCTTCGAGCTAACCTGCGCTACGGATACCCTACGTTCGTCAGATTTTTGAGTGAGGTCTGGTACGCCGGGTATTAGTGGCAAACATAGACACCATGAGCGTACTGCGAATGGCGGGATTAGACCATTTCAGGGCAACCTCATCAGTCACGCTGTATCTTCATAAACATGTTGAGTACAAGAGTAGAATTCATGGTGCGGATTCAAATCCCTATATATGAATAAATGGCTTGTTATGGGCGTATGTAGTATGGGATGCATATTGTTCCGGAGACTTGCTTGCATTAGAATAAGAGCATCATTGCATTAGTTAATCGTGCATTAGAGTCTAAGTCATAGCATACACCGACACATTAATTATATATACACGTTTCTTTTTTTATCAATCTGTTTGTTTAAAGTTGAGAATCGCTGCTAATCCTCAGCCTTAAAGCGTCAGTATATGTACTGACGTCCCCATTTCAATAGGTACTGGATTACAAAGCTACAGGTACAGGATTTAGGAGGATTCAAGGCAAAAGAAGCAAAGTGTTGATTTATTTCAGTTGTAATTTGTAAATTCTTGAGAAGCATCCAAGTGAAAGTACTAAGTGTTATGGATTATTCATTGTACTCTGATGTAATTTTTATTTGAAAGTTTGTAACACTTGGGCTTGTGTGGTATTATTGTAACACTGATATAATGTATTGCAGTTTTATAACATTCGGACTTGTAATACATTTGTGCTGAATAAAAAGTTTTAAATTTTTCTGTTTTTCTGTGTATTGTGGCTAATTGAAAGAAAACATTCTGGCTTATGTCACGGTTTTCCAGTGTATGGAAATCGGGGCGTTATAGAGCTGGCTTTGCGCCTTCACGAGATCTCGAGGAATCCAGGAGATGCCCAGAGCGGGTTGTCTGGTGCGTCAAGTGTCGCCCCTATTGGAGGAGTGATGCATGCTAATGGCCCTTCGACTTGTACTCAGTCTGTGGGTTTGGTCTTCCCTTCAGATCAGTCAAGAGATTGAGGCGGTGCTTCGATGTCCCAAGGGGGACACAAGCCATGTGTATCCCTTAACAGGAATGCACCTTTGCCACGAAGAAATAAAGATGACTATGAGGGAGATTTGTGAACTTTGTGGAGACTTGCAGTTATGTTCACTGCTTCTTTTGAACTTGTATTGAAATTTTGAAGTGAAATGAAGAAAAAAAAAGTGTTCAAGCTTTGTCTCTTTGAGTGGTATTTCTCTGTGTTTGGGGTGGTGGGAGCATTCGATTAGCGAACCGTGCCCCTTACAATTGCTCGAAGGCAAGTGGCTAGAGCCACCCTATGAACCATGAATGGACTCCGCACTTGTCCGGGGTTATTTTGGGAGCACTTGAATGGCGAGTCGTGCCCCTACACACTTGCTCAGGAACAAGTGGATAAAGCGGCCCTATGAATCATAAACGGACTTTGCACTTGTCTGAGGTTATTTTGGGAGCACTCGAATGGCAAGTCATACCCCGCATACTTTCTCAGGTACAAGTGGCTAGAGTGGCTCTAGAACCATGAGTGGACTCCAAACAAGGTGACGATGAGTTTTGGGAGCACTTGAATTGCGAGCCTTACTCGCACACTTGCTCGGGGGTAAGTGGCTAGGGAAAGCTTGTGAACCATGAGTGGACTCGGCACTCGTCTGATGTTGTTTTGGGAGCACTCGAATGGACAAGTAGTTAGAACGACTATAGAACCACGAATGGACTCCGAACAGAGCGACGACGAGTTTTGGAAGCACTCGAAAGGCAAGTCGTGCCCCTCACACTTGCTCCGGGGCAAGTGGCTATGTGAACCATGAATGGACTCTGCACTCGTCCGGGGTAGTTATTGGATCACTTTAATGGCGAGCCGTACCCCCACACACATGCTTGGGGGCAAGTAGCTAGAGCGACTCTATAACCATGAATGGACTCCGAATAGAGCGACAAAAAGTTTTGGGAGTACTCGATTTGCGAGTTGTTCCCTGCACACTTGCTTGTGGGCAAGTGGCTAGAGCGACTCTATGAATCATTAATGGACTCCACACTCATCCGTTGGGGTACTTAGTGAGTAGATGGTGTTGCACTGGGGTGAACCATGGGTCTAACTCATTGTTTGCATCCGATGGAACTTTACAAGAATTTTGCAAAAGAAAAGACTAAAAATTATTTGAAACATTGAACTAAGCGGCTGCTTTGATGCTAGCCTTTATTACATGTTGTGACTGTTATAATTTGGTCTTTATTACATGTTTAAAGCTAACTACTGTGGGAGGACATTAAGCGCCCTTATTATATCAAAATGCAGCTGTGTCTGGATATCTTATCTGTCTCTCCAGGAAAATGAATATCCCCAAAAAATATTTTCAGTTCAATACTTCTTTTTTTCTCTCCACTCGGACTAATCCACCTACTCGAGTTCTTGTATTTAAAGCGAGTTGTGTATCTACTTCAATTATACTATTGTTCTGTACTTCATCAGGGGCTTGGCATTCCAACTGAAGAGATCTCAGTTCTTCCTAATGTAAATGATGAGTTGCTCTTTGACTGGATGGGGGAGTGCCTTACTCACCCAAAAACACTTAGCTTGATCCTCTTAGGAGAAGGGGATTTATGTTGGTTCGTTTATGGGTTCAGAGCAGGTTCTTCCCTTATATAGGGGGAGTTCCATAGCATCGAGGGGGGACTGAGCCCTATTGTGGTGGTGTAACATGCTCGAGCAGCTTCTTGGCTTCCTTTGGCTTTCCCTACCCCTGCTGCTGTAGGGAACTTCATCTTCATGTGGTAAGCTGAGGCAACTGCGAAGGGCTGCTAGCCCCATGTGACAAAAAATAGCATTGTATACGGACTTCATGTCGACAACCATGAAATATAGTGCTTTTGTGTGGGTAGTTGGAGCTTTCCCCACAGTTACATCAAGGGTGACTATTCCTTCAATGTGAACGGGTGTACCTAGCAAGTTTGAGACGGTCTCGCTTGAGCTTGAGGCCCTCGAATACATTCAGGAAAAGGATGTTTACTGACCTGTCGTTATCTACAGGACGCGGCACACCTCATGGCCATACATATGTTGATTACTAATGCATCGCAGTGAGGTGTTCAAACACCTTCGTTGTCTTGGTCTGAGAATCTAAATGGAACCCCCGAGTTCTTGGGAGGGGGATATTTTTCACAGAGTTCACTTCTCGGAGAAATGATTTTCTTGAGGAGTTAGATGATCCCCCATAGGTCCCTCATGGATCGAGTGGAATATCTCCATGCGTCCCGAGCCTTGAAACTCTGAAGGTTTCTTGGGTCGCTTATTGGCTTCTCTCACAGGAAGAGGTTATGTATTACCCTAAACTTTCATTTTAATAAAAATATTGATTTTCACGTGTTGTGCACGTGCAAATTTCATGTGTATATTATTTTTTAATTTTATATATAAGATCTCATTTTTAGTATGGACAATTATTTTCCTTTATTTTTCTAAAAGCCTATTTCTAAAGCCTAAACACTATTTTATTTGCTTTAGCCCACTTTAATAAATTATTAATTTATTGTCTTGGCCCGCGAGCCTAAGCCCACTAATTGTGAAGCCCATAAATTTAATAAATCAATTAAATGGTCACACTTGTCATGTAGAGACAAATGGTGAACATTTTGATTAATTAAAATTGTACAAACTTCAATGGGGAGTGTGGGTGAGTGTGCATGGGTGGTTACTTTGTGTGTGGGTGGTTGCTACAACTTCCTCTCCAATCCTAGCCCTCCATTCTATAACTATCCAACAAATCCTAGCCCTCCAATCTACTTTAAAATTAGTATAAATACCCCCTTTCATACTTGTATTCTACATTAATAATCTATTGAAAGAAGAGAACATTATATAGGAGATATATATTAGTGTGTGAGTGTGAGTGTATGTGTGTACCCCCCCATTGGAGGCCAGCCATCTCTACTTGGTGCTCTTGGTTTTTGGCAAGGAGCAAGGAAAGGAGTTCGTTGCACCGCTATCTAGGAGGAGGAGGCGCACTCTCGCAATCTAGGAGGCTCTAGGGGATTTTCTTAATTGGTTTTCTTCAAAAGGTGGGTGTTTCTCATGACTTCTAGAGTAGAAATCATGCTAGGGAATGAAATTGAATTGTTATTATAAGCTACTAGTTGGAATGAAATGCATACTCGCCTAATTGGAAGAGAATTGATAATTAGCAAATGTGTGTTGTTTAATTACTAGATTTATTAACTATGAGTAAAATTATTTGTTCTCATTGTTATAAACATTAGAATGCATGTTGATTATATTTAAATTGCAATTATGTGAAATTCTCTACTAAGAAATTGAACTATGCTTATTAATTAAAAATGCTAGAGTAGAATAGTATGTTAAAGTTGAATTGATTGAATCGATTGTTAATAGATGTAATGAAATTTCCTTGTTGCGATATTTATAATGTGAAAGATTGAATAAATGAAAAAGAATGTCCTTTTGCATACGAATAATTGAATGTATCATGTGTAGATTTATTAAAAATGGAAGTCTTTACCCACTTATAAAGTTGATTTTGTGCTCTAAAAAAATACTATAGTTATCAAAATATCATAGTAGTAAATTATGTGTGAAATCATCTTTAATTATGAACAATTATGTATTAGTTTTCAAATGTCGAAATAGTGCTATAAAATACAAGTTAAGGCTAAATATATGTTTTAAAAGAGGAAAAAATACCTTTAAATATACTGGCTATTGTTAAATTAAATGAATTTTATTTCTGGACATTTTTGTTTTCAAAAGAGGAGAAAAAGAGACAAACTCGTTTTTGAGAAATTTTTAAAGTATAGCTTGAACAGAGAATTAAGATCAAAACTTATTTTTTATACCTTCCAATCGATATGTCCACCTAGACCAACTGGTCGGAAGAGACCTGGGTTCGCTACAGTAGTCAGAGGTCTCGAGTTCGATACCCCAAAGCTGTGTTTTATTTGTATTTTTGTTAAAAATCCAAATCGCCGAGAACAGAACACATAGGACTTATAATCCCTAGTTAAATCGCCTAGCGGCTTTGGCGCGTTGGTCTTGTGCGCTGTTTGTCTCACCGCTGGTCGCTGGTTCGAATCTTTGTGGGTTTTGGAGTTTAGAAAAAATATTTTTTTGAGATTTTGAAGTTAAATTGAATTTTTAAAATAGAATAAAAATTGGGAAAATATGTTTTAATTACTGGAAAAATTATTGGAACTTATTAGGAAATATTTATGCAACTTTTGAAGAAGTGTGAATAAGAAATTGAGGTTTTTGCAAGAAATGACTCATTTTTGAAATTTAATTACTCTTTGAACAAAAGAAAAATAATTGAAAATTTTAGGTTGTAAAAGTGGAATTTTTGAAAGTTGTGATGCATGTGATTAAATGGAATTACAAAAATGTGTTTGTAGTAAGATTTGATATGTGAATAATAGATTTGTGGAACAGATAAATTATTGGTAATTATTAATTGAAATTGACTCTTACATATGGATTGCACGTGAAATTGAATTATTGATTGTGATGAATTATGAAAGATATGAATACATGAATACTATGCTTTTGAAACATGAACTGTGATTAATCATGAAAAGATCTTATGAGTATGACATTGTAATTATGAGTTGAAATTGAGAATTAGGGTATAGCCCAAGCCTTATAATGGCGAAGAAAGAATTGTGAAATAATATTTTGAAATGAGAAGACCAAGGTTTGGGTCATGTGAAATTAAATGAATAAGACCGGTATAGTGGAAGTGCTACATTCTAAGAGATTGATTTTATTCATGATTCAATTAAATTAAGGATTAGATACATAGTGAAGATGTGATGAATGTAAGAGAAAAACATTGAGTATGAGGGCCATTGGATTGGCGGCGTGAGAGTATTCACAGGATGTCCCATGATGAGTCATGATAGGGCGTGGATACTGCTCCAGAGTACCATCCCGGTGGCGATGCTCGTGGGGTATTTGACGACTGCAGGTGGTGTCATGTCTATGGAATAAGCTGAATTACCACAGGATGCCTGCATAATGAGTCATGTGTCAGCGTATTGGGATTCCCTCCAGGACACCTAGACATGAGTTCGTAGGTCAGAAAATATCTAGGATACTTACCGTAGTTACAGTAGTAGATTAAGTCATGGCGAGAGATTGAACCCTACAAGATGAACAACGGTTAAGGGCTTGCCCTCGGACCTATGTAGTATGGGCTGCATAGACTCTGAATAAGTGCGCATTAGTGTCATGTAAAATAAATAACTACATTAAGGACTAAGTGTACATGCACAACACGATATCAATAGGATAGTCCCTTTAGCTTTGTTTGTGACAAGTTTGTGTTTGTTAAAAAATGAGAATCGTTATACTGTTTCCGGCATAGAGAGGATGGCCGTGTATAATATTTCATCAGTAGAATGAACTGACGCGTCCACAGTTTTATATGCAGGGTAAAGATGCCTGACAATTGAAGTATACATGCTGCGCAAGACTATTTTAAATGTTGTTTCATGTAATTTATTGTAATATTGCTTCTGCTGTGATAATGTACAAGTGTAATGTAACTCTGATAAAAGAAAAGTTTTTATTTCCTTGTAAAATTGTACGAAAGAAGTGTAAAGATCCTGTGGAACTCGAATTCAGTTGTATTTTGGAATTCAGGGTGTTACAGGTTTGGTGTCATTCCCTTAAGCGAACTTGGCGAAGTACCCACATCGGAGCAGGCTTCAAGCTCATCTTTGAGGGCTTGGCAGTTATCTGTTAAGTGTCCATGATCATTGTGGAAAGCAAACCACTTATTCCTATCGCTTCTCTTGCTTGGGGCGTTCATTTGTGGGGGGGGGGGGGGGGGGGGGTGGAAGGAGTACCCTCCTTGTTGACTTCAATGAGAATAGCAGAGATTGTGACATTAAGTAGGGTGTACTTTCGAAGCAAAGATTTTAGGGCTTGACAACGCTGGCATGTGGCATCATTCTGGGTCTTCCTAGGTCCATCTTCATCGGTACTCTTCCGTTTGTTCCCGAATGAGGGCACCTTCTGTCATGGGGTCGGATGGCATCTTCCATTCGGATATACTTCTCGACCCTTTGAAGGAGGTCGGAGAAGTCCTGGGGATGTATTTTGGCAAAAGATGCTTTATGGTAGTCATGATTTATATTGTACCTGAAGGTAGTTGTGGCTATGGCTGAGTTGAGTAAGAGGATGGACCAAGACTCAGCTGTGAAGCGTCGAACATAAATCTTGATTGACTCCCCACCCCTATGCTTCAGGTCAAGTAAAGAAGCACTTGTCTTCTCTATTTTGCTTCAGTAGTGCTAGACGGTCTTCCAACTCTTGGAAGCATTGGAGGACGAAGTTGTCTTGCTCTTCAGATCTTGTGGACCAGTGGGACTCCTCAAGTCGTGGAGGAGTGGGGCGGTGAAGGCTGGTTTGTCTGGTCTTTCTAGGAACGGTGTTGCAGGATTGAAGGATTTCATCTTTGAATTCTCGGAACTCTGCTCTGGTGACAGGTATTTCTTCCTCTCTTCCTCTTCTAGGGGTTACTCGACTTATTGGAGTTGGGTTCCTTCTCCCTCGAGAGGGAGTTCTTCTTTGTCCCCTTGGAGAGTGATAGCTTCTTCGCCCTCTGAGAGAGAGGGTTCTTCTGCGTCCCCAGCTTTCATGAGAGGGGGCTCTCATGTCTTTTCGGTGTGATGGATGGGGGAGTCCTTTCCCCTCTTGTGTCCTACTCAGGCGCCCCCGACTTTTGGACTCCTGCTTTCTGGAGTTTATGATATAGTGAAGGTCTTGTTGAATCTGAGGTGCCTCAGGGGGCACTATGAAAGGTGTGGAGGTGTAGACTGACCCTCTGTTCTTTCCAATATGCTGTGCAGGATGATGACTTCTCCGGGAGCCCCCGGTGGAACCTCCTTAAAGGGAGATTAAGTAGGCTGTTGTGGATGAAGAGTTTGATTCTGGTTGAAGGGTCGGAGGAACGTCCTCATGAGGAGGAGGTGGAGGAAGAGGGGTGACTCGTCGGCTTGAGGTTGCCTCCTTCTCCTTTCCTCTTGGAAGCATGGCTGAAAACTATTATACCGGCGAAGTTTGGTCGAAGATTTTTGTTGTTTCCCATAGACGTACACATGAATCGTAGCGCAGGTTCCTAAACTCGCACATGTGCAAGATAGAGTACACGCGCGCATACGCCTGCAAGTATTAGTACACCTGCGCATGCTTGCGCCAATCTGTTGCTGCTAATTATATGTGGGAGCAAACAGATTTTGTGAATTCTTTTAGAAACAATAAAAAGCCGAACTTTTTGACTTTCACCGAGGTTGACTGTTTCCAATTGATGTTGACTCCTGTATCTGACTTGTTTGCACTGTTGGATCTGATCTGGATAGTGATGATCGCTCCAATTGACCTGCAAAAGTCTGAAACACCGAGGTTGACCTCGGCGATAGACCCTCTGATTCTCAGGCCAAGATTCAAGAAAAATATGAGAGGTTTTTAGTGGAAAAATACTAATTACCTAATTTCTGTGGAGGCCATGACGTATTTATAGTCGCTTTTGGCAGTCAGTTTCTAGATAATCATTTATCTCCACAACTCGATGTTTTGATTGAATTAGTTATCTCTTCTTCATAATGAGATAAAGTTGATGAAAAATTGAGTTAAAACTCTTCTAATAATAAGAGATATGGTTTTTGAACCGTCTCTTATAGATAATTATGAGTTTAAATCATATTTAAATAATCATGGACTCATTCGTATTGGGCTGTTATGACCACCCAATTTAGACATGCCACCCAATTTAGACATGCCAGATATGGGTTGTTGGGCTCGAAAGAGACCCAACTCCCGTTTACAGACCCGTTTCTCGTGAAATATATCATTTTACCCCTGAGAGCTTTATGATTCGTGCCTGCTTTTAACGGTCCCGATTTGGTTTTATTTTTACCCATATCACTACTACTGCAAATTAACTGGGTTATATCAGAATCTTCCATCTTTAGTCATCGTTAAGTAAATAGGTTGGTGGTACCTAAAGCTTTTCCATTTAACATACCAGGCAGGAAGAATCTCATTTTCTCATTCATAAGCATATCATTTTACTTGTGTCAAGGAATCCTATTATCAAAACGAACGATATTTTTTGCGGCCAAGATAATTGAGTTGTACCAGTCATTTATTAGGCTCCAATATTCATGAAGAAAGAAATAACAACTATTCATATATCACCACCATAAATGATCTCTGATCAGTGTAAAGGACACAAGAAAAAGACAAATGAAAGAAACCAAAATTTTCTTTAAAAAATAGACTTCAGATAAAAACCAATATCTGGTACATGAAAATGAAGAAGAATGAGATACTTAATCCATACTCATCTTGATGAATATGTTCTGTTTCATATGGGTTGTTTGCAGGATCGAATCAATGAAATGCATAAGAAATTGGAAGATCTTAAATCTATCAGTGGAAGAAACCAATTTTTTTCTGGGTTGTTTGCTGCCTTTCTCTATATTGCTTGTCGACATGAGGATAAGCGTCGTACTGTAAAAGGTAATTCTTATGTCCAACTTCTTTGTGTATTACTGTATTTCAGTATGCATGATTTTTCAATTGTTTATTGTTTCAATAAGAATTTGCACTGTTGCCAATGGATCTACGAAGAGAGATATTGGTCGGGCAAAAGAGTTCATAGTGAAGGAGCTTTGAGTTAAAATGGGGTTTTCCTGGTATATTGTATCTCTGTAGAATTCTGTAACTGATTTCATCTTTCGCAGTTGAAGTACCTTCATAGTATACAGTTTTTTCATATTTGATTGGTGGAATATTTGATGACTATTTACAATGGCTCCATGGATTTTTCATTTGTGCAGAGACGTTTTTGTTCACATCTCAGCATGAGTAATCAAGCAGTGAAGGCTGCTCAAGAAGCTATGCAAAAATCAGACCGGCACTGCCTTACACGTTGCTGAGTGAGCAACTTGGCCTGCCTTCTTTTTCTTGTCATGCCTTCCTCTTCCTCTTATCACTTCCACATGTGTAAAATCTGTTACTGATTTCTACCATTTTCGTGATATTTCAAATACATCCATTTTTTTTTCATGGACTCGACTGTTACTTTACTGACTAATGTGTTTTGATGAACCGGATAGAGCCGAAAGGCTCCAGCCATACAAACAAATATATTAATAAAAAGATAGTACAATCGGAGTATCCAAAACAGTGGTAGATTTACAAGATGTGAACTAAAAAAAATAAACAAGCAGTCTGAAGGAACAATGGTCGGGCGGACCCAGAGCTGAACGCCATCGCCACGAACAGCCGCAGAACACGAGACTTGCTCCGCAACCGATGCAGGGGCGGAAAAACATCAGCCAAATTCCCGAACGCTCAGATGTAAAGCAAACAAAATGGAATATGCGATTCCGAACGCCTCCACTCATTCAACAAATGATAATATGCTCAGTACATATAATTGGATCACCAAGAGAGGGAAGAAGCAACACGAGCAGAAAAAGACCCAAGCAATCACAAGGGCTCGGGCGCCGCAAAATCGAAGAATCAATCAGCCACAACGACAATCCAGAAAGAAACTAGCTACCAATCCACAATCAAAAGAAATAAGAAGGCGCTTAAAAAGAAACAAACCGCATAATATTAACAAGAGCAGTTACAATCAACCTGGGATTAAAAGACATCCCAGAATTATACAGAACCGAGCAATATTGTAGCACTACAAAAGAGATATGAGATGGATACCACCGAGAAGCAATACAGCAGTAAAAGCAACAACATTAGAAACCGTATTAAGACGCTACATCGCAGCCGTCAGTCAATACCCACTCGCAGCCTCGGCTGAGGCCATCGAAGCGAAATACCAACAGAGGAAGCAAAGCTGTAAGTAGAGACAAAATAACCCAGGGAGAGATAGTAGACAGATCCTGCAAACCACACTAGGGAAGTGATAATCCACTGCTATCAATTGCAGGTACACAAAGTTAACCCCACTAGATGTGGGAGCCTTGAAGCAGGCAGCCAAAAAATCAAAAAGAAATACTCATAGCCGCATTACTCCTGCGATGCAAAAGAATGGAAAATCAGAGCAAACACCAAGTAGAGAAGAAACATTCAATATATAGTGGAAACTGTAGAAATTAAAAAGCATGTAAAACTCGAAGACAATGAATCGCTTCGTCCAATCTAGAGCCGTGAAGCTCATTTTTAGCTTCTTGCTTTAAGGTAGAGGACCAAAAATTGAAAAGAAATTTGAACTCTTCGATGATGGAAAGGGAAGAGGACGCGCGCTGCCTAAATAATCTTTTGTTCCTTTCCAACCAAAGAATCCAGATAATGATTTGAACAGAAAGGAACCAGGAGCGGCGATACTTAAAGCTCGATGGAGGACTGGACCAACAAGAATGTAAATCGGTCGGAAGGGCGGAGACTTCCCACGCTAGAGTAGATATTTTCCAAAGCGGGCGCGAGAAATCGCATCCCATGAAAAGGTGATTGGCGTCCTCCAAAGAAGAGGCACACAGGGAACAGTTCTGTCCCCAAGCCAAGTTTCTTTTGTTAAGAACTTCGGCCTAAGAAGTCTGTTATTGAAAGCTAGCCAAGAAACTATTTTGACCTTAAGCGGGGCACAAGATTGCCAAATGGTCTCAGCGAACGGAGAGTGGATGCCTCTAAAATTGAGAAATTGATAAAAAGATTTGACTGAGAAGTCACCTGCCGAGTGCCATCGCCAATAGAAATCCTCTCTAGGGTGCCAATCATAATTGTTCAAAGAGGAAATAAGCGCGATGTACTGGGATGATAAGTGGGAGGGAAGGCTAATAGTGAAATGAATGGTCCAAACACGAAGGGAGTTTATGATGTTGAAGGATTCTGCTACAGTAGCGCGCGGGGCGGCTGCCAAACGGTAGAGGGCCGGAAAGGAAGAGGCTAATTTGACATTACCGATCCACAGGTCATTTCAGAATAGAGTCTTGGAACCGTCAAAACAGATATGGGAGATACCACATTGGAAGGCGGCGGCTGCTTTCCAAATGCCTTTCCAGAATGGGGAGGCGAATCGATGGGCATGGTTGGGAAATACCCACCAATAGCCATCTGGATAGCAATTAGCCTTGATACTATGTATCCAAGGTAAATGATCGCTTTTGAGGAATTTCCAGAGTCATTTACCTAAAAGAGCAATGTTATGGTTGCGAAGATTAAGGACTCCCAAACCCCCTGCTTCCTTGGAAGAGCAAACTAAGGTCCAATTGGCAAGGTGGGATCCCCGATGGTGAACGGGTGAACCTGACCAGAAAAAGTTGCTCTGAATTTGGTCAATTCTCTTAATAACCCAGGATGGGACGAAATAGAAGGACATCATGAATAGGGGAATGGAAGATAGCACCGAATTGAGAAGGACCAGTCTGCCTCCTCTAGATAGCAGCTTGCCCGTCCAAACATTCAGTCTGGATTCCACCTTATCCACCAGAGGCACCCAATCAGATCTATGCAGTTTGCCCCATCTAAGGGGCACTCCCAGATACGTAATAGGAAAAGAAGCTATTGGACAGTTGAAGAAATTAGAAATCTCAAACTGGCAGTTGGGCGAACCCCCCAGCCAAAGAACAGACGATTTTTGGAAGTTTATGGTAAGGCCCGAAGCCATTTCGAATAAGTAAAAGAGCAGTTTTAGATTACGGAGAGAGTGAGAGTTTGGTTTCGCAAAAATAATAGTATCATCCGCGTATTGCAGATTAAGAACACCAGGAAAAGACCGTGATTCCCCCAAACCATCAATGGCATGGGCTTCCCACGCATTGCGCAGCAGTTTGCTAAAAACGTCTGCAACCAGCGCGAAAAGGAGAGAGGATAGAGGATCGCCCTGTCGAAGACCCCTTTTAATTTTAAATTTGTGACCTTCAGAGCCATTGAAGAAAATGGATGAAGTGCCAGAAAGCAGGCTGGACTTAATCCAAGTAATCCATTTGGGCCCAAAGCCCCTATGGATCAAAATGTCCAGAAGGAAATCCCAGTTCACGTTGTCGTAGGCCTTTTGAAAATCTAATTTGAGGAGAATGCCTTCAGACTTTGATCTGTGGCAATGAGAAATAATTTCTTGAGCCGACGCAACACTATCGAGGATAAAGCGATCCTTGATGAAGCCTGATTGAGCAGGATCAACAAGGGAGGGCATAACCTCACTGAATCTTGTAGAAAGAACTTTCATGATAATTTTAAAGGAGGTATTAATAAGACTGATAGGCCTAAAATTGGATACCGTGTTAGCGCCCGCAGTTTTTGGAATGAGGACAATATGCGCATAATTGATACGGTCAAAAGAGAAGTCGCCTTGATGCAATTCCGAGAACATACGGAAAAGATCATCTTTAAGGCAATGCCAAAACTTTTGGAAAAAGAAAGCAGGAAATCCATCAGGCCCTGGCGCGGAGTCACTTTTTAGGGCGAAAACCGCCGCTTTAATCTCCTCCAAAGAGAAAGGAGCCTCAAGAGAGGAGAGATCAATAGAAGGGGGACCGTAAAGGTGATGCCAGTCCAGAGTAATCTCTCGCTGTTTTTGGGAACCGATAAGATTTTTATAGAAAGCCAAGAAAGACCGATGGATCTCCGCATCTGAGCAAAGATCGACACCATTGTCGGATATCGAAGAGATATGGTTACAACGCTGTCTGTGCGAGGCAAAGGAGTGAAAGAACGCTGAATTACCGTCACCTTCCTTTAACCATTGCACCCTGGCTCTTTGAGCCCATTTAACGTGATCCTGATGCAGGATGTCGGCATAATCTTGTTTACAGGACTACCATTCGGCACGAGCTGAGTCGGAGAGAGGACCCAGCTCTTCCTGCTGATCAATCGCTTCAATCGAAGCAAGAAGAAATTTTTTTAGGAAATTGGTATTAAACTGTCTGTTGTACCTCCAAATCTTGCAACCGAATTTGATGGCGTGAAGTTTTAGAAGAATGCTAGTAAAACCGGATGGTCCGGAGACCGCCGCCAAGCATTCTTCAACCAAATTGATGAAAAGAAGGTCTTGCAACCAGAATTTTTCAAATTAGAATTTCCGCTGGTGGTAGAAAGGGAAATTTGAATAAAGAGCAATGGGAACGTGGTCAGATGATGGATTAGGAAGGGCCTTGGAGAATGTATTATGGAAATGGTTGATCCAAGACGGAGAGACAAATAGGGAGACTGGCGGTGGTTAGACCAAGTGAATAATCTACCATTTAGTGGAATGTTCGTCAATTGCAAGTCTCGGATGCAATCATTGAAACGAAAAGATTGGAAGTCAACGGTGGCAGAAGAGGATCTTTCGGATGAGAATCTGGTGACGTTGAAGTCTCCACAGAAGAAACATAAGCCATTAGAAAAAGATTGGAGAGACTGGAATTCCTCCCAGAATAAGGGACGCCCTTCCGGGGAAGACGGTCCGTAAACTGAAATAACCGTAATGACACAATTGAGAGATGACCATTGAAGGTGAGTGATTAGAAAGTAGGTGAGACGTTGATAAGAGATAAGGGTAAAGACCGACTCTTTGAAACCCAAGAGTATACCCCCTCGAGAACCTGTAGCGTCTAGCGAGATCCATTTAGAAATAATGGATCTGCCTAGAGCCTGATAGACAGCAGGGGAAGGGGACTCAATCTTAGACTCTTGGATCGAGATCAGATCACAATTAGAGGAGCTGATTAATTAGAAAATTGCTCTTTGTTTGACAGGGCAGTTGAGACCCCTAATATTCCAAGAAATACTAATCATAAACACAATGATGCTCACGAACTCTTTTACGTTTGAGATGTCTAATCGAAGGAATGAAAGAAGAATTATTCGGCTCGGGTCTAAAACCCAGACAGTGAACTTGTTGAGTTAATTGATAATCAGACCAATGATCAAATTGGGGATGGAATATGGATCCTAGGCTCTGAATATCCTGTTGAGGCAGTGAATCAAAAGGTGTGACAATCGGGGATTCACAACACCCTATTAAAGTGGAAGGGTTCCGAGACGGGGATAACATAGCTGCCTTCTTAGCAAGAACTCTAGCGCTGGAACGAATAATGCGAGGCGGGGGATAACCTGCCTGAAATACTTGACATCTACCCCGCCTGTCACTCTAACTGGGCTTCTAAATGATGAGCTCCTAGTAGAGTCGGCAAGAATAGGAGCAGTAAGATTCAGTATAGAGGAGGGGGTCGAAAAGGATTCTGACACAGAGAGCGAGAGAGGTACCGCCGACCTCTGCCGCACCTCTAAGGGTGCGGAGAGGCGGGGATCCCCGCCGATCTGAATATAATTCCACTTAAACTCCTTCGCATAGGTAGGAAAAGTAAAGAAAGATAGAAGAAAAGAACGAAAGGAACGGAATGACAGACCCAACAAACAGCATTTGATCACCAAACCCCCACCGGTAACAAAACAAACACCTACAAAATAATTAAAAGCACAACTGTAAACGGGTACCTACTGCGGCGATGTATCTTTCTTAAGCGCCAAATCCTCTTCATCTAACAGATCGTCCTGCTCAATCCAGTCATCACCTTTAGCGGAAGAAAGTGGTTTGACTTTGATCGGAGGTAGGGAAGGGGCCAGAGCAATAAGGCCAGAAAATTGCGATTGCTTGATAAACTATCCCAATCCGACGCATAGTGGGGGTTGGGATCCCACGCCGGCCAATGAGAAATAGGCGGAGACGGCATGGGCGTGGCAGAGGGCGCAGCTGGGCGATGAGGGGGGGAAATCTTCTCAGAGCAAGAAGGTTTGATGGGAGAAGTTTGCGCTTTGGAAGACGAAGGTAGGTCTGGCTTCGCCGACGCAATAGCGGGGTTGGTCCACACTAGGTTAGGAGGTTTGGACGGGGAGATCTTGGAAGAGGACGGAGGAGCATATTGCTTGGATGAAGGGATGAATTTCTTTCTCGAAGACGGCTTTAGGGACCCTTTCCAATTGGGTCTAGAGTCCGAAGATGAACCCGGGTGGAAGGAGGTGTTGGAGGCAGCCGGCTTGGGAGGGGGCTTCGAAAGAACATTAGAGGGAAGGAGATGATGACCTTTCATGACCGCCGGATCGTGATAAAGAACAGAAACGGTGAAGCTGTTGAATTCATCAAAGAGAGCGTAAGCTTCAATGCGAGAAGATTGGCTCGGAATGCGAAACAGCGCCTCCACCTGTAGGCATCCCGAGGCAAGCTTAGCCGAAGATGAAATGCTGACAACCTCCCCGATGCATCTGGACATCATCCCTACTAGCTGCAGGGTGGAACAGCACGGAGGAAGACCTATAAGCGTGACCTTGGTCACTGCAGACTCAGTGGCTTGTGAAGGAGGGCAGAAATTAAACCACTTTCGGAACGTCAGGGAAATAGAACCGATAGCAAGGGAAGAGTTGGATATCAATTCATCGAGAACTTTAGGAGAAGGGCAGAGAATAACTACGTCCCCGTTGGAGCACGGGCTGATCACCCAATCCCAATCTTTCTCATTACAAGTTTCACAGAGAAAAGAGTTGAGGGTGAAGGCGGGAATCGATCCCTCACTGAATGAGACAGCACCGTAAGTGTCGAAGAACTTAAGTCTGTCTGTCAATTCCAAATGTGATATGTAGACCTGGGTAATGGCTAGCTTACTAGGAGGGGATTGAGCGACAGAAGGCACCTGCGCGGCCGGGGTGGAACCGCCAGAGATGCATTTTTCGATGGGTGGAGTAGGGAGGAGTGGGGCAGAGGTGGCTTCCTTCGATTTGAGAACCTTGTGAGACTGCTCCGCGGCGAACTTGCGCTGCAGAGACGGCAAGTCGAGGGCCTTCAATACTTGTTCCGAAATCGGAGCACCCAAAGTAAGCCCCAACATCCGCTGTAGGGCAAAACATCGAGAGCAACCATGGCCAGATTTCAGACAGAAGAGACATTTCATTTTGAGAGTGCAATGTTTTTTAACGTGCCCCGATTACAAACAGTTAAAAAAGTGAGGAGAAGACCGGGGGTAAGAGAAGGAGGAAGAAAAGTTGGAACTGGGGCTAATGAAGGAAAATAGGCGGGAAACTGAGGAGGTAGAGGACCCCAGAAGGTTCTCGGAGATGGGCTCAGATAATGTAGGCCCAAATTTAGCCAGAGATGCCGAATATTTTTTTTTGATATATTTTTTTTAACAACCTCGACCCACGACGTGTCTATGGCTCACCAACAACCGAGACAGCCGAATATGGGCCACCGACGAGAAAGCCCACTAATGGAAGGGGAGGGAGAAGAAACTTCACTAAAGATACTAGGGATAGAGAGCAAAGGCAAAGGCCGACGGAGAACCGCCGACAGGGGAGCGGAAATAAGAGAATCACTCTACAGAGTTAACAGGCATCACCCACTAAAGGGGCAACGAGAAGAAACAAGGGAGAAGAGGAACGACCGGATAAAAAGATGATACGAGGATGCTGGTGGGGGATAACACCACAATACGAACTAGAACCAAAGCCCGTAGTATCACCTCACAGCCCCTTGTAGCTAAAGGGAGACACAAACTGGAGAGAAGACACGAGGCAATCCAAACAGAAATGGGAACAATGACTAAAATAAAATAGACTAACTTACAGTGATTGGCTACAGGTGCACCAAGGTAGAAGAGGGATCACTCCGAAGTGGAGAAAACGACGGCAATCGCGATCTGGAGAACGAAAACCGCTGGAGCTGGAGAAGCAGCAGGAACGGGGGGGACGCCAGCCAAACCAGGCGATGCTGAACCGGAGCAAGAGAGGAAAACTGACGGCAATTCGCAGCCCAAACGAGGGATTGAGAGCAGGAGAGCACCCCTCAAAAATACGATACCCCTCAAAAAGACGATACCCCGGAAACAGGGGGGGCACAGGAAGCGACGATGAATGGAAACGTCGACGACTAGACTTGGAACGAAAAGGGTATGCGGAGAAGGAGGAGCTGAGGAACTTTAATGAAAGGACGACGAAGAGAAATCGCTTGAGAACCCCGGATCTGAGATCGGAGAGGAGAAAAGCTGAGTGTGTTTTGTTTGACTTTTTCTGGGATCACCACTGACTAATGTGTTAATACCCAGTACTTACAAGGTCGTTTTGGAATAAAGTTGAAGACTTGCAAGTCTAGATTTGTCAGTGGTGAGGGCCAAGCGTGTATTCAATAGAACCTATACATGAATCTGCTTTTTGTCTAGAATTATATCATAAACTATTGCTAAAGAAAGAGAAAAAATTGACTTGGCAGTAAAGTCTCTAAAGCTTATGTTTTAGCAGGCAATGTCCAAACATGTCAATAGTAAAATGCTCCTTGAAGTATAGCTATTTACATGTTTGAGCTGCCTTTTTCTGAATGTTTTGCAGTAGGGACTGCATTTAAGGGTGTTCTTTACCCAAATTATCTTTCATAAATTTGCAGGAACATCTATTTAAGTGATTAGTTTTGCAAGTTGACTTCGTTACGCTATATCTAAAAAATCAAAGCAACATATAAACAGGTGCTTTAACTAGTATCAGAAAAAATAGCTGTCGTATCCATACAGAAAACCAGAAAATATCCCATTTTTTACTTTTTATTTCAGTTTAAGCATTTATAATTTTAAGAATGAGCACTTCCGTATTGTCAAAGACTAAATTGCCATAGGGCAGTGAATGGCTAAAAATCCAAAAAAAAAAAATTGTTGAAAAGGGAGGGGGGGGGGGGGAATGGCCGTTGGATTTCAATTTTTTTTGTTTTTTATTTTTTTAGAAAAAGGTAGAGTCTGGCCACCCTATTTTATTAATAAGTGATTAATAAAACAAACTCAAAGTACTGAGCCTACACAAAATCCTACAAACAAAACAACAGAATATAAACTACACCCCGAGCATGGGGGGGTGGGACAAAAGACAAAACATAGAGTAGCCAAAAGGAAATACATCATACCCCCCAACAAACTCTGGGGTGGTGGGTATCAAAAACCATCGAAGACCGTGCAGGCTATCACTCGATCGTCGGACCGATCTCAATCTCCTCGTCATCAAAGTCCTGTACCTGGAAGACGCTCTCGATCATTCTCCGGGGACCTGCTGCTGCCACATTAGCCCAAAAAGAGATAAAATGCATAATGTGAGTCAAATTTCAGAAATACTATTGCAGGTTCTACGAAAGTAAAGATTATTTCTGTCTAGCCAAAGAACTCAGGTCATTGCGGCGATCGCGATATACACGCTTCTCTCATAGCACCCCTCTCTGTAGCGAACATGGGGCCTACCCACAGGTCCTCGTATATAATAGGGTATTGAGATGTCCCTATGGCACTGAGTACCTCTACAAGTACCGCTTTGCTGCTGGGACACTGAAGAAGAAGATGATCCCTGGACTCTAGGGCATAGTGGCAGAACCCGCAGTGGGGATCCATTGTCGGTTGGCGCCTAGCGAGGTTTTCTCTAGTTAGGATCGCATCATTTAGTACCAACCATAAGAAAACTTTGATTTTTAGCGGGGTTTTCGTTTTCCAGATAATATCAGACCATTTTGGGGTACATCCCCTAAAATGTAAGCGATTGTACATGGAGCGAACCGTGAACTTGCCGCTCTTCTCCAATCCCCAGGATTTCTTGTCGGGGCCGTGAGAGCAGCCGATATCAGTGTTGGATATGTAGGCCTGAAGTTTCGTTAGTCTGAGCTGTGAGCCTAGGTCGAGTGGTTGTTTAAAGATGGTTTCCAGGCGCCTCTTTTCCAGGCAGCGGACACCGTGCAATGTAGATGTGTCGCCTAGTCATATAGGTCGGGGAATAGGGTTCTGAGCGAGTGATCAGCACACCACTTGTCCCACCAAAATCTGGTGAGTCTGTCGTTACCAATAGATGATTTAACACAGCTGTGGAAGGGATCGTATGCCTTAGTGATACCTTTCCAGAACCAGAAAACCCGAGGGCCTATCCTGAAACCCAGATTTCTCGTTCCATTCTCATGCATATATCCTTGGACAAATTGTTGCCATCCTTCTCCATTCGAATGGAAAACTTTCCACCACCATTTTCCCAGTAGCGCCAGATTCATATCTCGAATGTCAATTATGCCTAGGCCTCCATGTATCTTCTTCATGCATGCCTTCTCCCACCTAATTAGATGATATCCTCCTCGGTCCGGGTCTGCCCCTTTCCATAAGAAACGTTTCCTAGTCCGGTCAATTCTTTAGATTACCCATCGCGGCATTTCAAAGAAGGAAAGATAATAGGTAGGAAGGTTAGAGAGGATTGCATTAATAAGCATGACTCTCCCTCCCAAAGAAAAGGGTTGTGCCTTTCCAACCTGCCAACCGTTTCTCAACCCGGTCTATGATGGGGAGCCAATCTGCCTTTTTGAGTTTTTTGGGTCTAAGCAGCAATCTCAGGTATTGGATGAGGAAGCTCTCGGTGGAGCAATTTAGGATGGTGGCATGATCAAGAGCCTCTTCCAGACTCAGGGTGATGGGAATGAGAGCACTTTTGTGAAAATTGACTCGGAGGCCAGACCAGGCTTCAAAGCAATACAGAGTTCTTTTGAAGACTATAGTTTTTCCTAGGTTGCCATTGCCAAATAAGAGAGTATCGTCTGCATATTGGGGAATAGAGCATCCTTGACGATTGGTTCCCTTGGCCACCGGTACGATCCAACCAGCTCTACTACATTTAGCCATCATGGATCTGAGAACGTCTGCCACGATGGTGAAGAGAAGAGGTGAGAGTGGATCTCCTTGTCTGAGCTCCCGTTTGCAGGAGAAAGGGTGGCCTGCTATCCCATTAACCGAAATAGCTGTTCTACTGGTGGTCAGACACGTGTGGATCCATCTTATCCACCTGTCCCCGAAACTCCTTCCAGCAAGTGCTTCCAACAAGCAGTCCCATTCAACAGAGTCATAGACTTTCTCGAAATCCAGCTTCAGGAGGTAGCTCGTAGAGTTCGAGGTGTGGCAATGATGGATAGTCTCCTCAGCTGTAGCTATGCTGTCCTGAATGCATCTTCCTTTGATGAATCCCGTCTGATCCTGACTAATGAGGCCATCCATTATCTTCCCGAGCCTGATAGCGAGGGTCTTGGTAATGATCTTTACCGAGTAGTTAAGGAGGCTAATGGGGGGGAAGTCTCCAACTCTTCTTGGTTCTTCTATCTTAGGAATCAGCACAACCTCCGCGTAGTTGAATTTCCCTAATTTGAGTATATGGTCGTAGAAGTCTTCGAACAACTTAAGGAAGTCACCTTTGATTTCCTCCCAAAAGATCTGATAGAAAAGAATCAGGAAACCATCAGGACTTGGAGCTTTATCCTTTCCCATTTGTTGGATAGCCTCCCAGACCTCCTTCTCACTGAAGAGCGCTTCAAGGGATTGCAGCCCCGGCCCTAGAATACTTGCATGGTCTTGCCAGAAATTGTGTTGGAGAGGGATCCTCAATTCCGCTTTGTGCCCGAAAAGGTGCTTGAAGTGTGACTGGAAAGCCAGCTTAATACCAACATTGCCTTGAACTATTCCAGAATCCGATTGGACTGAGTGTATGAGGTTAGCTCTACGTCGTGCGCTGGCAACTCGATGAAAAAAGGCTTTGTTTGCGTCTCCTTCTTTGAGCCACGAAATTCTGGACCGTTGTTGCCACTTAATTTCCTCAATCCTGTAGAGCTGGTCAATTTTCTATCTGAATTGGAGCAATCGATTCCGCTTTTCCTGCAGTAGATCCCTAGATTCTTCAACCTTCTCAAGTTCCTCAATTCCCTCAAGAAGGGATTCCTTAGCTCTCCAAATCAGAGCGAATCTGTTCCGGTTCCATTTTCTAAGCTTGCCCCTGAGTCTGCAAATCTTTTCACACCAAATAGCGGACGCCTCCCGACCCTTAGTCGGGCGAGACCAACTCTCGTTGACTATATGGTGGAAGCCTTGAATCTCTAGCCTAGATTTCTCAAACCGAAATTTTGATGGCCTCCTGGGTAGGTCTTCCCCGGAAGATAAGAAGATAGACACGTGATCAGATGTTGGTCTGGGGAGTGATTTTGCTGATGACAGTGGAAATTTGGTCTCCCAATCCGTGGAGACCAAGATCCTATCTAGCTTAGCTAGGATGGGCGTCGCCTGCATATTCGACCAGGTAAAAAGCCTATCCGAGATGGCGATATCAACCAATTCCAGGTCCGTGATGACCTTATTGAAGGCTTCCATATCTAGATCACTAGATTATCTATCCCTGTGCTCTGAAGCGAATCTTGTGATGTTAAAATCGCCCCCCACTACCCAAGGGTGTGGCCAGTGAGGACGGATAGCTCTTAGTTTCGCCCATAACGCCATTCTAGCATTAGAAGTATGCGGACCGTAGACCACCGTAACCGATTGAGTCCAACGGTCGGCTTTTTGCTGGAGCAATACCGACAAGGAAAATTGCCCATGGAGCTCATCTAGAAAACAGTAGATGTTGGGATTAAACCCAAGGGCGATGCCTCTAGATGCCCCAACAGATGGGAGCATCTTCCAGTTGGAGATTCGATTACCCCCTACTCTACTAATTCTAGAAACGCTAGAAAGTTTGGTCTCTTGAAGGCCGACAATGCTAGCCTTAGACCTGGTAACGACTTCCTTCACCATTTCTCGCTTGCCCCACCCTCCGAGACCCCTAACGTTCCAGAATAGGGCCTCCATTAACAACGGTTAGGGGGGGGAACATGACTCGTATTGGCTGTCGAGTATAAACAAAGAGTAACCCTATCGGTCTCCCATCCTCTAATTTGATTAAGGAGGAGGGCATTCCTATCAATATCGTTAACCACAAGATCACAGGTTTCGACTAGATAAAAATTCTTAATATCAGTCATGAAGTTAAAAACATAAACTAGGGAAGAGCCTGTACCTCCTACGTTTGTCTTAGCTGCTTTAGCGGCCGCAGCGATCTCCAGGTAGTCGTCTAAGGACTCCTCACTAGCCCTCTTGCGAACCCTGAGATGTGAACCTCTTTGAGACGAGCTTGTCACCATTGACTGTGTTGGGGGGAATGTGCAAGGTACCAATTCTGGAGAAACATTGCAAAGCACTTTAGCCAGTCCATCTGAGTCAATTGACTCTCCATCTGAGTAGACGTAGTCGTCATCGAGGTTAAGCCTATCATCACAGTCATCTTCATCAACATCAAGAGGTAAGATTTGGACACACTCATTTATGCCTAATAAATCACCATTTGAGCCCATAACTCTCACTCCCCCTGGATTGGGCCCCTCTTTGGGCCCAAGTACAATCTTCTTTTCTATAAGAAGCTCAACCGAACTCTGGGTTTCTTCTAACCCGGCCCCAGTCACGATGGGCCTTGCTTGTTTCGCTTGGGAGTTCGAAACTTGTGCTGCGAGTGGAGTAGGATAGGCTAAGTTGTGACTCTGTATCATTGGCTTCAGCCCTCTGAAGCTATTGCCAAGTGTCTCGATATGAGTGGAGGTCCCTGTGCTCATAGCTTTAGGAATCGTTATCAAGGCCTGGGGACTCGATATTGAGGCGTTGAAACATAGCGTCGTTTTGCCGCTCACTGTATTCTTGCTTTTCCCATAAGGCTCTAAGCCTAATTTGGAGGTCCTCTTTCCCTGTGCTTCACCCTCCCAAGCTCTTTACACCCTCTTTTGAACTTTCTTCCCTGGTTGTGAGTACCTCCAAGTTCGTCTTCTTCCCAGAAATGGCAACTGCCTTCTGCCCCAACAACTCCTCTCTTTTCCTTTTGGAGAGCTGCTGTGCTTTTGGTCCACCTTCTTGGTCCAAAACATCACCGGCCCCAAAGTTTGTGCCTTTTTCCCTGTTTTTTTCCCTGTTGGAGAGCCTCTTTGCATGTCGTGTCGAAGATGGTTTTTGCCATTTCCAGGCCCTGCAAGTTCTGGCTCCCTTCTCTGTTCCCCTTTTCGTACCTCCTCTCCACCATGCGGAGTTTGACTACCACTTTGGAAAACTTTTTGGCCCCATTCCTCCTTGTTTGCCTCTGGTGGAGTGGATTTTTCCAAATCCAAACATGAACCATCCTGACTGTTGGATCTCTTGGTCGACTCTCGATCTCAACCAATGGAGATCTGCCCTGAGTTGAGAAGAAATGATCCCTCCGCCGTAGGCTCCTGGTGAATCTCCACCCCTCTAGCCGCCTTGGTCACTTCTCGGTGAGCACACTCAACCTCGTGTGCCACGTCAATGGTAAGATCCCACTCCGGTGAGACTACCTGTTTAAAGGTGCAACCATTTCTGAAAGATGGGGGAGGAGTAGGGGACGTGATGGCTAGGAGCTCCGCTTCTGATTCCGCCCTCTTGTCGAGCACAAACCGGATTAGATAGGATTCCTTAAAAGAGAAGACTTTGGCAAAGAGTGGCATAAGGGAGATGTCGCTGCTCCTGATCATTATCCTCGCCGATACGATCTCGGAGCGGCAAATCATCTTCTCGTCAATGTCTACCACTGTCTTGAAGTCAGATTCTATCTCCTGTAGTGCTTCTTTCTTCCAAAAGTGCAAGGGGACATTATGTATCCATATCCAGTACCTGTCGCCCTGAGGGAGCTCTGCCCCAAAGCTCATTGACCATGCTTGAAACTCCACCTGAAAGTGCCCAAAGTCGACCGTGCCCATTCCGGTGACCTCTGTCATCTTCTCTGGCGAAGGGAACGACACCAGAAATTGCTGGTGGTACATTCTCTTTGCTACCCAATCTCTGTGGGCCCTCATTGGCCATTTCAAATTCAATGCTTGGAGAAGGTGAGTCTCCGAAGGCCTAGCTGTCTTCTCTCGTGCTATCGTACACCACTGCCGCAACCACTTTTCTTCGTTCTTGATTGTATCAAGGCTGTTAGCGAGTTTGATCAGGGTTGGATTGTCTGGCAACCTGCCCCTGCTCACCACCTGGTCGTCGTCAATGTTGGAGTTGACGACGTTCGTGCAAGAGTAAGACATGTGGCCCCACTTCATGCATCTCAGGCATCTGACCTCCTTACTGCACTCACTCCGGTAATGTCCCAAATCCCCACAGTTGAAGCATGGTACCGGCTTTTGTTTGCCTTTTCTTTGTTTTTTTCCGTTTTCCTGTTGGGAAGGTGGAGGGGTCCTGGCTTTATTCTTTTCTCTTCGGGTTACTTCCTGCCATTTTTCCGATGAATCTCCACTCTCAGGTTGGACCACCCCCTATGTAGTCTCGTCTGGTTCCCCTCGTTGGGCCCAGACCACGATGGACTTGAGAGGGTCGATGTGTTCATACAGTGGGAGGGATTGTTGCGGATGGTGTGAAGAAAAGGCCAAGTGTTTAGTAGGAGGGGGGGAATCTTTTGGAGGTAATTTGTGGTGTGAGGAAGACCTCGGAAGGGGTGGACTGGTAAAGTTGTGGTGTTGGGGGAGGTGAGCTTGCTTGTGGGAGGCCCTATCTTTGGTATAGGTACTGTGGAAATGTTGTCCCTGACCCTTGTGATAGCTGTGATTGTTGTTGTGCTTGTGGTGCCTCTCTGGCTGAGGTTGATGGTCATAGTTTCTCTTTCTCTAAACAAGGTGATGGTTGTTAGAGTGGCGTTGGAACATCCGGGGGGGGGGGGGGGGGGGGGGTTCTTTTACGTCCATAGTGGCTCGTAGGAGGACCCCCTCTATGGGCCCATCCCGACGACAGCCTCTCCTTCCACTGGCGATGATGACCATTGGCTCTATCCCCTTGTCGATGATGTGCACTTCGGTGTGCCCGCAGGGGGAGACAGCCCGTCTGAGCCTAGGGGAATCCCCCTCGGGGAGGGGGGGGGGGGGGGATGATCAAGGGTGGGTTTGGGATAGGGATAGTCGTAGGTTGCTGTGGGGATGGGATGGCCTCAGTGGTTGGGGGGTCAGGGGTAGGAGTGTTGACGGTGTGTCGTGCCCGCTTATTGGGCCCAACCCTGCTCAACTCCAACTCCGATAGCATGACAGAATGAAGCTGAAGATCCAAAGGGTTAGGAAGTTGTAGAACTTGACAAGGAGGAAAGGGAAGGAGAAGGTAGCAAGTGTTATCGAAGAAGAAGAAGTCAGAGAAGAGTGGTGGGTATGCAGTTGAAGGTGAAGCTGCAGGTACGGCAATGCCCTACACTTCAGTTGAAGCTTACGGTGAAGAAGAAGGTTAGGAGGGGAAGCAGCAGGTGGCCGAGTACCTCCACCTTAGTTATCGTTAACATTGTTGTCTCTGTTTCTTTTTGAAAGAGTTCTTCCTTTGAACATGATTTCACATTTTTTGGTGTAAATTTACTCGTGATTGGTGCATTTTGCTCGCGATATTACCACTCCTATTTTGCTTGAATACACATACTTATATGCTGGATAATATGGGTGGTTATATTAAATTGTTTGCTTCCCAAATTATTTCTACTGTTCCAGAATTTACACCTATGCCTAATTGGCTTAGCTGTAAATAACTTGAAGTTCTGAGCTTGATCGCGTAATTTTTCGCTTTGGGTTTGCTGTGTCGGTTAGGTGTTCAGTTTTGGTGTGTTCGTTGTTTTGTGTGATGGTTGGTGGACGAAAAACCCTCCTACTATTCATAAATCTCCCAAAAATCTCTTTTCTCTTCTTCTCTCAGCACATCCGTTATCCCTCATTCTTAAAAAAAAAAGATCTGATTTCCAAATAAATCTCTCTCCTATTTCTCTCAAACTCTTCGGATCTCAATCATGTCGGCAAAGTGTGTCTTTCTTAGACCCTCGCGACTCCTCTCTCAACATCTTACCGATGTTGCTGTCGTCGTTGTCTTTACAACAACACTGGCCTCTCTTAAATCATTAGTGGATTCGGGCACGAAAAAGAAGCTTATTTTTTTGGGTGGGGGGAGAAGACTAGATTTGGATTTGGTGAAGGAGTCGTCGACTACGAGGAAGTTGACAGAGGCATTGGTGGATGTGTATCAGGAGAAAGTGGATTTGGGATCAGATGCGCATGTTGCATATATGTGGGTAAATTCATCAGTATTCATCTACTTTAATTTGTCGAGGCCAAATGGGTGAGATTAGTTGATTCTTGATTTGTGTTCTTTGTTTTGAACTTGATTCTTTATTCTTTTCTTAGAGTGGGTTAGGGGCTTGGAATTTGTTGTAATTTGGGATAAAGATGAGAACTTTGATATTTTTTTTTGATTTAGAATGGATGAGAGTTTGGAGATGTCAGCCAATTGTAATCGGCGGCTGTGTTTGTGGAAGGGGAATCCAAGATGTCTGCTATCATTTAGTCGGTATTTGCCTTGTGTCATTTTGCAAGAGTGATCCTTCAACTATATTTGATTGATTTTATTAGTTTGGTTTGGTTCCTAACTTTCATGATGGAGTTTGCTATTGAAGAAAATAAGGTTTAGTTTTTTTCATTACACTTTGGTTCTTTTGGTTCATAATTTGAGATAAATCTCAAATGGAATCTATACTTGGTTCTGGGTTTATTCAGTTCGACTTTTGTTGGGTTGAAAATGAAAGAGTTCTGCTCATAATTGAATAAAGAGTTACCCTACTTTAACTCAATTAAGGCCATAGGTTTTTTTTTTTTTGGACATAGGTGAAAGATCCTTTTGTTCTAAGGGATATGGTTGTTGTTTGGGTTGGAAAGGATCCATTTTATGGGCGTTGTCGTTGCAAATATGATGGTTTGCTTCTCTGCATCAAAGCTAAATGAGAAAGTTGTCTCTGAGAGCATTTAGGTTAGCATGATAATCGTTTGTCTGTTCGATATCAAAACTAATTTTTGTTTGGTGCATTTTGAGTTTAGGGTTATTTTTCAGGTACGGACATGTTCAAAATTTTGTTGTTGGGCACCTCTCCAATTGCATCAATGGTGTGTGTTAGAAAGGCGGTTTGGAAAGTTTTTGGTTGATTAATTCTCTTCAACTATGGGGTAATTTTATTGGTTGGTTGTCTTGAGGCAATGATTATGGCACAGAAATATGTAAGGTTTGAGAAATTTCTCGGGTCGTTTTATTCAAAAAGGGAAGCAAAACCAAAATCCTTCCATTCTCTTTGCTAACTCGATCTTATTTACAACAGTGGTGAGGCAACTGCAATGTTTGTAGCCAAATGCATGGAAAGAAATAAAAAAGAAAGCATTCAAAAGAAGCATATTATTTATGTATCGAATTCTACATAAATTTGAGCCTCACTCATTCTATCTCATTTTCGCAATATTTCTTTTTTTTTCATATCTTCTCCTTATTGAATTTATGGTTAATTTGGTGCATTAATTTTCTCATTTAGTATTTTCTTAGTTGTAGTTTGATTTTGTGGGTGGTGGTTTCGTCGGTTCTATTTCGAATTTATAGTTATGTTTTAGTACCTGATTATGTTATTTATGTGATATTTATTCATTGTTGCTTCTTGCATTATGTTCTTCACTCATCGGTAATTAGTCTTTCGTATATCTTATCTTTCTTATAAAGTGTTAGGGTTTGGGTGCTCCGAGTTGGATATTGAGATGGGCGTTTTGTTGGAATTGATCTGTTTATGGGGTGTAATCTTTCAGGTATGGGGTTAGGGTTTTGGTGATTGGATTTGGGGTTCGAGGTAAGTATTTCATTTGATTTCATCTCTTTTTTGGGGGTGGTTGATGTGAATTATTTGCAAGTGTACAAAATCGCAACAAGTAGTATAGTTAAGTGAAAAGAGTGTCGAACCCACAAGGACTAATTATTTTATCGAGTACCAAAATTATTAGATTAACTACTATTTGAAAATTCAAAATTTAATAAATAAAGCAACTAAATTAAATTAATCTAAAGAACTAACTAAATTAATTAAAGGAGCGAAATCTGAAATTTTGTTGTTTATTAATTGCAAAACTAATTATAGGGCTTTTGATTTCACTTAGTTAATCTCACACAATTTATAACTCAATGTGAATAAAAATATTATTTTTTCAAGTTGTAAACCAAAATTCCCAAATTATTCAATATTCTCTCTCAAGCAATATCAAAAATGTTCTCAACTAATTATTTGTCATAGTTTATGCACAAATTACTAATTGAAAATTCATTATGATCTATGGATTTCTTAACGGTCACATGAACAGCGGTTCGCTCTTGTAACAGTGTTTAATTTTATTAATTTGAAATTACAAATTACCAGTTCGGTCTCTCCATGATTTAATAGATCATACAAAAGTTGGCCAAACAATTGTAAGCGTTAAGAACAAAAATTAATTACACAACCATGGAAAAATAGAAAAATAATATGGAACTAAAATTGTGTTTTCAAAATTAGATTACATCGAAGCTCTAAAAAAAATAAAATTAATTCATAATAAATTTGCAACTAACAAATACTATTTTGATTTGCATAAAATTAAAACAAAAAAAGAAGATATAGAAAGAACTGTTTTGAAGAAAGAAAAAAATTTGCAAACCGAAACCTCTTGATTTCTAAGCCGCAACAGTCAACCACTTTCATTGTCATTCTCTCTCTTTCTTCTTCTCGAACTGTGCGCCACCTACACAGATCCACGCTTCCTTTTCTCTTCTTTCCGTCTTTTTGTGCCCTCGAACCCCGTGCCCAGAAACCCTCACCTTTTCTCTCTCTTTTTTTGAACGCTGAGCCACCCAAAGCACAAGTTATCCCTTTCGCTCCTTTTCTCTTTGATGATTCTTTTTTTATTATTTATTATTATTATTTTTGTTGTTGTTAGAGATAGCCGTCGCTCTTTCTCTTCGTTTTGCGTGTATCCTCTCTCCTCTTTTTCTATTGTATTTATAGGAGCACGAACGTGGGGTATTAGAGTTTATTTTTACACAAAACCCCACATCTTTATTTATTTCTTTCCCTATTTTGCTTTGCTCTTTATTTCTTGCTTATTTTTCTTCTCTTTCTTTTCTTGAAGCACATGTTGTACACATACAAAAATAAAATCAGAATTTAGAAAATAAAAATAAATATAATTTAATTAGTTTAAATTAATTAAACTAACTAAAAATTACATTAGCTCAATTAAACGCTTTTAAATTAGTTTATTTCATTTTCAACTCTATTGGCAATTAAAATTTCTATTTTGATTTTCACATGGACAAATTGTAACAAACCAATAAAAAATTAATCAATCAATCTCATTCTTTTCTTTATTAATTTTTACTGACAATATTCACCTTTTGCATCAAAAAAATCTTATTCCTTCAAAATAATTAATTAACTGAAATCTATGAAAATAAGAAAACTGTTAACTTGTATGGGGGGCTGTCTATGTTGAGTGTAGGGGGGATGAGATCATATCCTTGAGTCTAGTTGAGGAGTACAACAGTAGTCCAATGCCCTCTCTACGACTCAGCATTATGTCATCTCAAACTCAGACACACACAGAGCTCACCCCGCCCCCAACCCCTTCCTTACTATTTGTAATCGTTTAACTCTGCTTATATATATATATATATATATATATATATATATATATATATATATATATATATATATATATATATATATATTCTTGTGAGGTAGGATCATCCTACCTTTTACCAGTCAAAAAAAAGATAAATTATTAACAAGATAGAAGAATACAAGCTATTTTTATGGGTAAATAAGTACAAATATTTATATAAAAATTATACACATCAAATACCCCCAAACTTAAGATTTTGCTAGTCCTCGAGCAAAAAAGTAAAACCATGAATAAAGGAATAATAATCAATAATAGGCTCAACTCATCATACCAAGAGATCTCACGATGCAAGCATTAAAATTTCAATTAAAAATATAAACAATAGCAAATAAAGTAAAACCAAGCATACTCACTTTCTCCAATACTATTATTTATTCATAGTTCCAAACTCAATCATATTGGTCATGCAATTAATATAATTATAGTATGTAACAACTCCATCTGTGATTACCCCCCTTCTCACTAATACAAACCGAGTAGCAAAATCGAGTTTTTTTTTTCTTCTCTAAGTTGTCACTTGTCTTTTGACTCGAATGCAAACATTTGTGATGAATTCACCCGGTTACTCAACAAGTCACAAACTTAGAGTGCTTTTGCATACTCATATTTCAAGTTGTTGTTTGACGTAAAAGTAAACATTGGTGATGAATACTCCTAGTTACTAAGCAATATTAGAGTAGATAGAATTTTATTTATATAAAAAGAATTTCCACTCTATTTACATAAACTCTGTTTAGGACTAGATCAAAGGGGATAATCACAAGAAAAAACATCACAATTTTCTTTTATGTATAATCACATAACTCTCACAATTTTGTAAGGAATTTTGAACTTCAATAACCCTAAAGTAAATAAGTATTCTTAATCATGCTTTATGAGATATTGTCTATTCTAAAAGAAAATTATTTCAATGCTTTAGCACAATAAAGAACTCAAAAGTGTAATGGTAAGCCTAATTGCAATACTTTGTTTTGTTTTTCTTTTCAAATATATATAAATTATATAAAAAATTTGTACCCCTTCCCCCAAACTTGAATATCACATTTTCCTCAATGGAAAAGGAAAAACAAAAACGAAAAAAATGCAAAAAAGTTCAGAATTTCTCCCCTGATTCGTGTTAAAATTCTGCACGCGGGACGTTCATTATTTCAGAAATATCTGAAGCTGTAGATGTCCAAATGGCCTGATTCTTTTTGTTATGGAAAGATAAGACAATTTCTTACGATCGCTCTTTGAAACACTTTTCCAGATTCTGACTCCATCCTGCTAAAAAATAGCCATCAATGCAGGTGTAGAAAACAGCTCCTCCCGGCAACTTCCAAACTCATGCAATCCTACAAAATTAAATCAGAATTTAAAATTAAAATAAACTAAACGAAAAAAAAATCTAAATGCAGTAAAAGAAAACATGGGTTGCCTCCCAAGAAGTGCCAAGTTTTAAGTTTTCAGCTAGACGTTGTGGCTGAGATGGTTATGTAACGCCAAGATCCAACAACATAATAACATCTTTTCTAATACTTCTCTTCAGGTGGGGATTGGGTTCAAGCTCGAGTTTGATTCGTTTCTTTCTTGAAGATGGTGTCATTGATATCCCTATCTGTTTGAATTTCTGCTGAGAAAATGGCTGAATAGATGATGCAGCATCCAAATACATAACATATTTCAAAATCTTTTCTTTCTCAGATTCTAGAGTTGCTGAATTTGTTAGACATATTTTTACAGATAACTTTTGCACTTCAGCCTTATGTTCCTCGACCAAAATTAAATCAGTTTCACTTACTTGAAAAGATGACTGTTCTTCGGTAGGAAACTTCATGGATTTAAAGACATCAAACTTTACTTGCTCATCCTCAATCCTCAAAATCAGTTTTCCTTGTTGGACATCAATCAAAGTTCTTTCCGTAGCTAAAAAGGGTCTCCCCAAAATCAAAGGGATTGTTCATCTTCCTTCATGTCAAGCACAATAAAACCAGCGGGAAATATGAACTTGTCTACTTCCACCAAAACATCCTCAATTACTCCTCTTAGGTACTTAGTACATCTATCTGCCAATTGCAATGAGATTGTAGTGGCTTTTGCTTCTCCAATCCCTAATTTCCTGAAAACAGAATAAGACATAAGATTAATACCTGCTCCTAAATCACATAGTCCTTTATCAAAAGAAGAATTTTCAATAATGCAAGGAATTATAAAACTCCCTGAATCTTTAAGTTTAGGAGGCAGCTTCTTTTGTAAAATTGCACTATTCCCTTGGGTTAGTATCATTGTCTCATGTTCCTCCAATTTTCGCTTGTTTGATAAAATATCCTTTAAAAATTTAGCATATTTAGGTATTTATTCCAAAGTTTCAATAAGAGGAATATTAATATGCAATTTCTTAAAAATACTTAAGAATTTAGAGAATTGATTTTCGAGATTATTCTTTTTAAGTCTTTGCGGAAAAGGAATAGGTGGATCATAAGGTGAATTAGGATAAGTGTCAGAATTAAACTCCCCTGAAATTGTTTGGCTTGAAACTCCTTTATCCTTCTTAGAATAGTGATTGACCACCTGCTGTGTTTGTTCCTCCACAATTTGCTCGATCTTACTTTGCTTTTCAACCACATTTTGGTTGGTAGTTTGGGTTTGTGGCTGCTCAATTATTGTCCCACTTCTAAGTGTTATTGCTTTGACATGCTCCTCGGGATTAACCACTATGTTACTAGGTATAGTTCCTGCTGTTCTCTCTTTAAGAATATTTGAAAGTTGACCAATCTGAACCTCAAGATTGCGAATTGAAGCTTTAACTGAAGTTGCAACATTTTGGATCGCCAAATCTGTCTTTTGCATGTACTGCATGAACATCTTCTCAAGTGTCGGCTTCTTTACTTGCTGTGAAAATTTTTGAGGTGGTCTAATTTCTCCTTGATTGTTGTTCCATGAAAAATTGCAGGGGTTTCTCCATCTTGGATTATACGTATTCGAATAAGGATTGTTTTGATGTTGAAAATTGGACACGTAATTTGCTTGATTGAAATTTGATTGAGCAAAAGGGTTCCCTACTTGGCAATCTATACTTGAGTGATTTCCTGCACAAAGATCACAAATCATATAGTTTGAATAGCATTATTATTCATATTACCTATTTGTTTAGATAAAATATCAATTTTTGCAGTTAAAGTAGTAATCGGATCAAGTTCAAAAACTCTAGTCACTTTTCTTGGCATTGTACTCTCTGAAGACCACTGGTAATTATTAGATGTGATCTCCTCTAAAAGCTCATAGGCTGCTTCATGAGATTTGCTCATTAGTGCACCTCCAGCTGCGCGTCAACCATAGATCGATTTGTAACTCTCAAATCATTATAGAATATTTGAATTTGTAGCCATTTCGAAAGTTCATGATGAGGACATTTTCTCAATAACTCTTTGTACCTGTCTCATGCATCATATAAAGACTCGGTCTCAAATTGAATGAATGTGGTAATATCATTTCTTAGCTTCGCTGTCTTTGCCGGCGGAAAATACTTAGCTAGAAAATTTTGTGCAAGTCCATCCCAAGTAGTAATAACACCGGGTGGTACAAAATTTAGCCAAGCCTTCGCTTTATCTCTTAGTGAAAAAGGAAAGAGTCTCAATCGAACTGCATCATCTAATACTTCATTGTGCTTGAAAGTGTTACAAATTTCTAGAAAATTTGCAATGTGAACATAAGGATCCTTGTGCAATAGTCCTCCAAATTGAACAGTCTGTTGAATTATTTGAATGATCGCCGGTTTAATCTCAAAATTGTTAGCTTCAATAACCAGCCTCTTTATGCTTGATGTTGCTTCATGAATCGAGGGCCTAGCATAGACTCTCAAAGTCCTTTTTTTCTCATTGTTTGTCATTGTGATACACCTGAAATATAGCTTAAAAAATTAGAAAAACTAAAATTAAAAACTAGAAAGAAAATAAAAATAATAAAAATAATAAGAAAAATCCAAATTACTAACAATCTAGCAATTATCAATATCAACAAAAAGAATAATTAGTCCCCGGCAACGGCGCCAAAAACTTGATGTGAATTATTTGCAAGTGTAAAAAATCACAAAAGTAGTATAGTTAATTGAAAAGAGTGTCGAACCCACAAGGACTAACTATTTTATCGAGTACCGAAATTACTAGATTAACTACTATTTGGATAATCGAATTTCAATAAATAAAGCAACTAAATTAAATTAATCTAAAGAACTAACTAAATTAATTAAAGGAGCTGAATCTGAAATTTTGTTGTTTATTAATTGCAAAACTAATTCTAGGGCTTTTGATTTCACCTAGTTAATCTCACACAATTTATAACTCCATGTGAATAAAAATATTATTTTTCCAAGTTGTAGACCAAAATCTCCAAATTATTCAATATTCTCTCTCAAGAAATATCAAAAATATTCTCAACTAATTATTTGTCATAGTTTATGTACAAATGACTAATTGAAAATTTATTACAATCTATAGATTTCTTAACGGTCACATTAACAACGGTTTGCTCTTATAACGGTGTTTAATTTTATTAATTCGAAAAATTATCAGTTCGGTCTCTCCATGATTTAATAGATCATACAAAAGTTGGCCAGAAAATTGTAAGCATTAAGAACAAAAATTAATCACACAACCATGGAAAATTAGAAAAATATTATGGAATTAAAATTGTGTTCTCAAAACTAGGTTACATCGAAGCCCTAGAAAAATAAAATTGGTTCATAATAAATTTGCAACTAACAAATACTGTTTTGGATTGCATAAAATTAAAAGAAAAGGGGAATATACAGAATGAACTGTTTTGAAAAGAAATAAAAAATTGCAAACCGAAGCCTCTCGATTTTCGAGCCGTAACAGTCAACCACTTTCTCTGTCTTTCTCTCTCTTTCTCTTCTCGAACCGCGCACCACCTACATAGATCCACACTTCCCTTTCTCTTCTTTTCGTCTTTTTGTGCCCTCGAACCCTGTGCCCAACAACCCTCACCTTTTCTCTCTCTCTTTCTTTAAACGTTGAGCCGCCCAAAGCCCAAGCTGTCCCTTTTGCTCCTTTTCTCTTTGATGATTCTTTCTTTTTTTTAATTTTTTTTTGTTAGAGGTAGCCGTCGCTCTTCCTCTTTGTTATGCGTGTGTCCTCTCTTCCTTTTTTTCTGTTGTATTTATAGGTGCACGAACGTGGGGTATTAGGGTTTATTTTTGCAGAAAACCCCACATCTTTATTTTTTTCTTTCCCTATTTTGCTTTGCTCTTTATTTCTTGCTAGTTTTTCTTCTCTTTCTTTTCTTGAAGCACGTGCTGCACACACACAAAAATAAAAATAGAATTTATGATTTAAAAAATAAATTAAAATTAATTAGTTTAAATTAATTAAACTAACTAAAAATCACATTAGCTTAATTAAACCCTTTTTAATTAGTTTATTTCATTTTTACCTTTATTGGCAATTAAAATTTCTACTTTACTTTTCTCATTACCAAATTACAACAAATTAATAAAAAACTAATGAATCCTTCTCATTGTTTTCTTTATTAATTTTTACTGACAATATTCACCTTTTGCATCAAAAAAATCTTATTCCTTCAAAAATTATTAATTAACTGAAATCTATAAAAATAAGATAAATTATTAACAAGATAGACGAATACAAGCAATTTTTATAGGTAAATCAGTACAAATATTTATATAAAAATTATACACATCAGTTGTATCATTAACTTTTTTGGGTTAATTCTATATTTTTCTCTGTTTTTTCTCTTTCAGGTATAGGGTTTGTGGTTTGGGTGCTCAAATTTGGAGATCGAGGTGGGTGTTTCTTTGGATCTGACCCCTTTATCGGGCTGAAATCTATGAGGTTTTGGGTTATGGTTAATCAATCATTTACATGCTATTCTCTCTAACCTTTCAGTCTACTTGAACTTTAACATCCATATCATTATTCTTATCAAATATAACCGAAATATTTGCACGTGGGAATAGAATGAAATTTGTTGCTTTGTACAGTAGTTCTCAACAACTTTTTGTTACCATGCAATAGCTCTAATCTAGCTCCTAAGTCCGCCCCGTGCATGCGTGGGTGTGTTGCTAGTTTAATGTGAACAAAAAACTGAGATGAGAAAATACATGTACGAAGAACGACGCATTTAATATCATGATTTTATTTTGCTTTTCAGGAGGAGCCCTATATGAATTGCAGCGGATGTTATCTCTAATATTTTAATGGGAGAGTTGGAATTTGTAACCAAACAAACTCATGCATTGCACGTATTTGGAGACAAAAATCATATTTAAAAAATCCCTACTCTTTGATAAGCCTTTCCAACTTCTGTCTCTATCATGCCTCTCCAACTTCTTCCTCATTTCCTCTACCTCACCACTGCCGTCGCCTAGCCGCTGCCGCCTCGCACACTTCTACTAGCTGCTGCCAACTCGCAACTTCTCCTAGCCCCCTGCCTCGTTGCTGCCTCACTGCCACCCCCTCCATCTTCCTCGCATCTGTCAGGATTGCCACGGAGCTGCCGGAGTGTGGAGCTAGTCAGAGGTGAAGCATAAGATTCAGCGAGGTCATAGTTGATGGAAGAATATTGCAGGAATCATTGTAGATGTTGTAGATGCTGAGTATCAGTGTATCTGTTTTTCACGTAGAAAGCGCACTAGTTTCAAATGTAATTAGAGCAGGTATTCTTTTTATGTGTTGCGCACGTGTTTTCTGTTGTTTGTCGTTTTATGGCCCTAACGGCCTTTATAAGCTGTAATAGTTTGTTAGAGGGATATTATGAATTGAACTGAGTTCTTCCCCAATCTTCTTCTTCTATGCTCTCAACTCTAATTCCTCTAAAATCCATTACCATGGGAAATTCCAAGCAATAGAAGAGTTCAACTCCTGAGAACGTGGTATCAAAGCCGGTTATTGGCGATGATGATAATAGGGATGAAGGGAGTACGACGGCGATTGAAGGGGATGTGATGGAATTGAAGAATGATATGGAGTCGATGAAAGCTCATTTAGGGCTTATCTTTAGCAAGCTGGAGCAAATGGTGTCCAATATTGCATCTATACAATCTTCGAATCAGCAACTGAATCCTTAAATTGTTACCCCTCTGCTTCTGACACCTGAGGTAACTAACCCTAACCCCTTTAATTTCAATTCCAAAGGCCGAGGTGATACAGGTGGCATGACAAGGATTCCATTTAAGGTGGAATTTCCATTGTTTCATGAGGGGGATCCAAATGAGTGGATCTGTGGAGTTGAGCAATTCCTCGAGTTTTACAAAATCCCTGATAATCAAAAGTTGAAGTATGCATCTTTGCACTTGAGAGGGAGAGATGCTCAGTGGTTCAGAAGGCATATTAAGTCTAATGTTTCTGAGATTACTTGGCAATTTTTTTTTAGAAGAGTTGATTACTAGATTTGGATCAACTTAATTTCAAGACTATGGTGGAATCCTATCAAAATTACAACAAAAGGGAGATTTGGAGCTATATGTACAGAAATTTGATCGTTTGTCTAATTTTGTTGATGACTAGACAGAGTCCCATTATCTTAGTACTTTTGTTAGTGGGCTTAGAGACAAAATCAGATGGGATGTTAAATCACGGAAACCAAAGAATGTTAATGAAGCTATAGGACTTTCTCGAGGTTATGAGGAGAAGCTAGCTTGTCTAAGGAAAAGCTATAAACCTACCTTCACAACCAAACACCCATCCAGTAATTCTTCAACCACAAATGCTAATGCTAAAGTGCAGGAAACACCACCTTCATCCAATTTCGTTCCCAGAAGATTAAATATATAGGAGCTTAGAGAGCGTAAGGCAAAGGGGCTTTGTTTTAATTGTGATGAGCAATATACACAAGGTTACATGTGTAAATTCCAAAATTTCAACTTTCTAGAGATGTTTGAAAAGGATGATGAAGAAGAAACTGTTGAATCAGAAGCTGCAACACATGAAAAGGGGGTATTACAACATGAAATATCATTTCATGGTTTGGTGGGAACTCGGGTGTATCCCCAGACTATCAGGGTCAAGAGAAAAATCAATGGTAAAGAGATTAACATACTCATTGACACTGGATTCACACATAACTACTTAGATCTGCAAACAGCTTTTAAGGCTAATCTTCAAATTCAAAGTGAACCTCGATATAGGGTCATAGTGCTAATGGTGAAACTATGCATAATGAAGGAAATATTGAAAATGTGTAATTCACTGTACATGGTGTGGCTTTGAATACTGAGTTGCTATTGCTTCCTCAAGGTCCCCCTCAAATGGTCTTAGGTGCTCATTGGCTAAGATCTTTAGCACTTGTTACTATGGATTTTAGTTATATGGCAATGGATTTTAAAGTCGCAGGAGAAATGAGGAGATTATAAGGCATTGTTAATCAACAGATTCAAATGATGGAGGCTGTGGAGTTAACAAGTTCAATGAATTGTCCTTGTCAGGCATTCATGATCCAAATTGAAGAAGTTCTTGATTCCCATTCAATTCAGTGTTTGAATAGAAGTTCTTTGTCTTGGATATCTCCTCAAGCCCAAGATATTCAATAGGTTTTACAGCTATATCCAGAAGTCTTCACTCCCCAAAACACTATTCCTCCACCGAGAAATATAGACCACCAAATTCCCTTGTTTAATGGGCATAAGCCAATATGTATGACCTTACAAGCACCCTTACTACCACAAGAATGAGATAGAGAAACAAGTGAAGGAGATGCTAGCATGAAGGTTGATCAGGCCAAGTAGCAGTCCATTCGCATCACCAGTCATTTTAGTCAAGAAGAGGGGTGAAGCTGGAGAATGTGTGTGGACTATCGAGCTTTCAATTCTCAAATAATTAAGACCAATTTCCATATTTTGGTTATTGATGAGTTGCTTGGAGCCAAATATTTCTCTAAAATTGATTTTTGATCCAGGTATCATCAAATCAGAGTCAATGCAGCTGATGTCTTTAAGACTGCCTTCCGAACACATCAAGCATCAAGGACATTATGAATTTTTTGTACTGCCATTTGGACTCACAAATGCCCCTGCTACATTCCAGTGTCTCATGAATTTTTAAGGAATTTCTTAGGGATTTTGTGTTAGTTTTCTTCGATGACATCCTCATTTTTATAGCCCATTTGAAGCATTTGTCCAAGGCTCTTAAGGTACTCAGTAAGAACAAGCTTTTTCAAAGAGAGCAAGTGCACTTTTAGGAAGGAGTCGGTGAGTTATTTGGGACATATTATCAGTTCTCAGGGTATAGAAAATGATCCAAATAAAATCAAAGTTATTGAGCAGTGGCCAACACCAGTTAATGTGAAAGAATTGCGAGGATTCTTGGGGCTCACTGGATATTATCGAAAATTTGTAAAGAATTATGGTGGGATAGCAACTCCTCTTACTCAATTATTGAAGAAAAATGCATTCAAGTGGACAACAACAGCTGTTTCAGCTTTTTCATCACATAAACAAGCAATGACTACCACCCTTGTAATCAAGGCACCTGATTTCTCTTAAACTTTCATTGTTGAGTCTATGCTTCTGTCACGCCCCGCTTCCCGAAATACGGAATACGAGTATATAATGTAGGCCCAGCGAATGAAGTAAACACCATCCATAAGCAGTACCAGACTAACTCAGCAATATGAACAATAAACACAGCCACAAAAGAAAGGTATAATCACATGAATCAAAGATAAACATCAATAATAATAAAATAATCCAAATAATAATATCCAACATCTGGGATAAAACAAACTTTGGGTCATAAAATCCCGGAATACAAAGTATGATAAAAGCAATAAAATAAGCAAATAACAAGAGATAGCTATAGTAGTCTAATAGTCTAGCTCCGATCTTCAGAGAGTTTGCTCACCAATTCCTGCTGGTAGAGATCCTTCAGTACCTGTAAATTATTGATCTAAAAAGAAAGAAAATAATGTCCTTAGAGAAATTCATGGACAACAAGTAGAGGGAAATAGAGAATAATATGAAGCATGTATATCAAAGAAAATGGATGGGATCAAAGTCAATAACAAAATCAAAGGTTGGCAATAATATCTGATATGGCTAAAAATATGGCTAAATTGGAACCGTCCAAATCAGGCACGAATCATAAAGCTTGGGGGTAAGATGATAATTT
Organism: Hemerocallis citrina; assembly: GCA_017893485.1. Taxonomy (NCBI): domain Eukaryota; kingdom Viridiplantae; phylum Streptophyta; class Magnoliopsida; order Asparagales; family Asphodelaceae; genus Hemerocallis; species Hemerocallis citrina. The sequence goes on from CM030363.1 coordinate 135,155,225, forward strand.
CACTTACAAATAGGTCTGAAATGGGTTCTGGGTCTTTTATCGAAAAGCCCATTAACCCACCAACGGATCCATCTCAACTGGGTGCAGGTCCCAACCAGCAATAAACCCAATCCAGCCGGATAGAATTAGGGTTTCTGATTGTATTCAATCGACGGCCCTAATTCGCTCTATCCTTTCACTGGGAATTAGGGATTACATTCCTAATTTGATCCCAAAGGCGGCTATAAATACCCCTTATCCACCACCATTAAGAGGTAATCAATCTTTTGCCAGTTTACGCTCTTCCATAATCTTTTCTGATTACTGACTTGAGCGTCGGAGGGTGCGTCGCCGGGATCAACCCCGGTGCCTTGCACTTTTTGCAGGTGAACGGCAGGAGTCAGTGGTCAAGCTCCGGTGAAAAGGTCCCAGGTTTGCTATTCGGTTTCCCTAAGAATCCACAAATTCTATCTGTTTGTCCCCACACCAGATTTAGCGGCAACAGATTGGCGCCGTCTGTGGGAAACCGCAAACAGCAATCCTTCCTCCGCCCACTGGTCATATCATCTCCAGCCATGCCTCCAAGGAAACTTAGATCCAGGGGGTCCAACTGTGGACCTACTCCTCCTCAATAGCAGGAGATCCCCCTCCAAACAGTCCAGCCGCAGGGCCTCCTTCCTCAGCCCGACCAAGCCCAGCTGCACGACCAACCTCCTCTTCAGAATCTTCAGCCCCTCGGGGTCAAATTGGGGCTCAGAATGCCGGTGCGGGGGGCTCCCGTCCCAGTCCTCAGAAACAACCTCTCCAACATGACCACGTCTCCGTGCACAACCCCTCTACCGACTCCATGGCATCTCACAATCCCCGGGCCTCCGATAACCTCCGCAACACCCTTAATAATCAGCATAAAGAAGAGGATCTTCGCCACCGTTTGGATGAAAGGCGGTTCCGAGAGGGAGCCTCCAGCCAACAACGTCCAAATGAGCGATCTCCTCATCGCCGAGAACATAGGAGGTCCCCTCCTCACCGAAGACGGAGAGAGTCCCCTGAGCACCATAGAAGAAGGCCTCGTTTCCCTACCAGTCAGCAACCCCCGAGGGATGATAATGCTCCTATCACCCGTGCCGAATTCCAGCAATTCCAAGCAACCATCATGCAAGCCCTCAATCTACGACCCAACAACAACAATGCTCAGAGGGTCCCCACTCCTCCTCCGGTCCAAAGTCCTCGCCATCGGTCCCTAACTCCTCCTCCAGCTCCTAGCAACCGCCATCATGACCTTAGCCCTCGTCACTCCCTGAGCTACCATCGTCGTAGCCCCCGCTCCCCTTCGTACAAAGACGAGTCCAGGGGCTCGTTAGGCTACCTTCGAAGGGATGACACCATCTACCGTCGTCTCCACGAGATGGAGAGGCACCTGGGTCAGCTAGGCAAGGAAGGGGAGCTCAGAGGAAAGACCCTCCGTCCAAGCCGACCTGCCTTCTCTCGAACAATCATGGAAGCGCCCGTTCCAATAGGCTTCAAGCCCCCACAGTTCGAGACTTACTCCGGGGAGTCAGATCCCGTGGACCATATCGAGAGCTTCAAGACCCTTATGTTGATCCACCAAGCTTCCGATGCCCTACTGTGCAAAACCTTCCCCGCTACTCTCAAAGGTCCCGCTCGGGAATGGTACTCTCGCCTCGCCCCATCCTCCATATTCTCCTTTGAACAATTTGAGACCCTCTTCGTCACCCACTTCGTAAGTAGCCGCCGCACAGAAAAGACCAGTATCTCGCTATTCTACCTCAACCAGAAGAAGGGTGAGAAGCGCAGAGACTATGTAAAAAGATTCACCACGGAAGCTAGGTCCATCGCTTCCCTCGACCAGTCAGTCGTTGCAGCAGCCTTCCAATCGAATGTCCTTAACTCCAGCCTTCGGTCCTCCCTAGCCAAGAAGCTCCAGAAGGACAATGGTGGCCAGCGTCGCCCCCTTCCAGATTCGAGAAATTCACTCATCTTAATGCCAACATTTTCACTATTCTCTTGGAGGTGGAGAAGGAAGGGGTTATACCTCCTGCCCCGAAGATGAATACCCCTGGCAAGAAGAGAGACAAAGAGAAGTGGTGCCGATATCACCGGGACCACGGCCATGACACCAATGATTGTCAGGCCCTGAAGAATGAAATCGAGGCCCTCATCCAAAGGGGGCAGCTGTCGAAGTTTGTGAGAAAGGACCGGATCGACCTTCCTCCTCCCCCCAGGGGGGCTAACAAGCATCCTGAAAGGCGCGAGGAAACTCCCGAGTTCGAAGAAGAACGCATCCTGCATCTCATCCGCGGAGGCCCCATGGGAGGCACCTCCAACTCCTCTCGAAAGGCTTTCATAAGGGAAGTCAACTTAGTACATGGCATGCCCCCTCGCAAAGGACTCGAGGTCCCAGTCACCTTCTCAGATGAAGACCTTGAGGGTGTCCGAACCCCCCATTGTGACGCACTAGTGATCAACCTCCATATGGAAAAATTCAAAGTGGAGAGGATTCTAGTGGACAATGGTAGCTTCGTTAACATTCTCTTCCTCGCTACTTTCAAAGGCCTCAAGCTATCCCGGGACAGGCTTAAGCCCACAGGCTATACGCTCCACGGGTTCACGGGAGTGCCAGTGACTATCGAAGGGGTAATCACCCTTGACGTAACTGCTAGCAAAACTCCTACTACCCGAACCCGAGCCGATGGACTTCATGGTCATCGATGTCCCAGCTGCTTATAATGTGATTCTAGGCCAACCTGGCCTAGCTGCTTTAGAGGCCGTCCCGTCGGCTTATCACCTCAAGATGAAGTTCCCCACAAGGGCAAGAGTAGGGAAAGTAAGAGGCAGTCAAGAGATGACCCGCAAATGTTATATGACCTCCACCGGAGGTCCCGTTCTCTCCCTCGAGACTCTTGAGATCCCCCAAGGGAATGCTCAACCTATGTCCGAACAGGTGGATGAATTGGCTGAAGTGCTCTTCTCCGAACAAGATCCAAACCGCAAGTTCCTCATCAGCAAGACCCTCCCATCTGCCCTATATTCCGACATAGTCCAATGCATTAGAAAGAACCGCAACCTCTTTGCATGGTCGGTTGCCGACATGCCAGGAATCTCCGAAAAGCTCCTCGTCCACCACTTGAGTGTTGCTCTGGGTCTAAACCGGTCCAACAGAAAAGGCGCAAATTTGCCCTTGAGCGCCAACAAGCTATCAAGGAAGAAGTGAACAAGCTCTTTAAGGCCCGGTTCATCCAAGAAGTCAACTACCCCGAATGGCTCTCCAATGTTGTTATGGTTAAGAAATCCAACGGGAGTTAGAGGATCTGTATCTACTTCACGGACCTGAACAAGGCATGCCCTAAAGATTCATTTCCTCTCCCAAGTATTGACACCCTGATTGACGCTACTTCGGGCCATGAGCTCCTCAACTTCATGGATGCCTTCTCCGGGTATAACCAAATCCGAATGTTCCCCCCGGATATCCCGAAGACTTCCTTTGTCACCAATCAGGGGCTCTACTGCTACAGGGTAATGCCCTTCGGGTTAAAGAATGCAGGCGCGACATACCAACGCCTCGTCAACAAAGTTTTTCAGAACCAAATCGGCCGAAACATGAAAGTATATGTTGATAATATGCTGGTCAAGAGCATCTATAGGGCCGATCATGTGGCCGATCTGCAAGAGGCGTTCGATGTACTGAGGAAACATTATATGAGGCTCAATCCGAACAAATGTGCGTTCGGAGTCTCGTCGGGGAAGTTCCTAGGCTTCATGGTCAGCCAAAGAGGAATCGAAGCCAACCCCGAGAAGATCAAAGCCAACCCCGAGAAAATCAAAGCCATACTGGACATGGCTCCTCCCAAAAATATGAAAGAGGTTCAGAAGCTGACAGGACGCCTTGCTGCCATAGGGCACTTCCTTTCTAAGTCAGGGGAGAAGTGTCTTCCCTTCTTCAAAGCACTCAGGGGGGTTAAGGGCTTCGAATGGGGTCAACAACAGGAAGAATCATTCGATCAGCTCAAAGCCTATCTAGTCAACCCCCCTCTTCTCAGCAAGCCTATCACAGCGGTGAAACACTCTACCTCTACTTAGCTGCCTCCGAACAAACCCTCAACGCTGTCTTGGTAAGGGAAGAAGACAAGGCACATAAGCCCATTTATTACGTGAGCAAGGTACTTCGGGATGCCGAACTCTACTACCCCAGATTGGAGAAGATGGCATACGCCTTGGTAATGGCATCTAGGAAGCTTCGCCCCTATTTTCAGTCCCACTCGATGGTCGTTCTCACCGACCAACCACTTAAGCAAGTTCTCCACAAACCCGAGACACCGGGCCGGCTGATGCAGTGGTCGATTGAGCTGAGTCAGCATGACATATCATACCAGTCTCGGACCGCAATCAAGGCTCAAGCATTAGTCGAATTCATTGTCGAGAGCACCATCCCCGAGGTCAACCAAGCAGCAAATGGGCCTCTTATCTGGACGGTATATGTAGACGGGTCCTCTTGCACCGAGGGAAGTAGAGCCGGAGTCATTCTGGCAGGCCCAGATGATTTCATCCTCCAATACTCCCTCCGCATCAACTTCAAGGCCTCCAACAATGAAGCGGAATATGAAGCCCTTATAGCCAGCCTTGGTATGGCTCGCAAAGCAGGGGCGCAACGCCTCCGGATATTTAGCGACTCTCAGCTGGTTGTGAACCAAGTCTTAGGCGAATACGAGGCGCGAGATGACCGAATGGCTAAGTATCTAGCCAAGGTCCAAAATCTCATGGCTCTATTCGAAGAGGCACTCATTCAGCGAATCCCCAGAGAGGAAAATTCCCAAGTATATGCTCTCTCCAAGTTAGCCTCCTCTTCCCTTCAGGGTCTTGAGCAGACCGTCCTGATTGAAGTGCTCCTAAGACCGAGCATAGAAGAAGAAACTTCCGACTCGATGGAGTCACTGCCCGTCCAATTTCAAGACAACTGGATAAAACCTCTGATAGAATTTCTAAGGGATGGGTTCCTTCCCGAAGACCCAAAGGAAGCTCGCAGAGTCCGGACCAGAGCGGAGTGGTACACCCTTGTTGATGGGGTCTTGTACAAACGCTCCTACACCCAAGTAGATGGCAGACCCTACTTGAGGTGCCTCTCCCCGGGCGAAGCTTCATATGCCCTGCAAGAGCTTCACGAAGGTATAGGCAGAGCACATTCAGGGTCAAGGTGCCTCACCAGGAAGGTGTTGAACTATGGATACTTCTGGCCGACTCTCCTCCAAGATGCCGAACGGCATGTCCGGCAATGCAGCTCTTGTCAAAAGTACTCCAACATTCGTCGCCTACCCCAAGCACAACTCACATCCCTATCAAGTCCGATCCCTTTCGCAATACGGGGGATGGACTTACTAGGGCCATTTCCGCCAGCTCCCGACCAACTCAAATTCTTAGTCATGGCAATCGACTACTTCTCAAAGTGGATAGAAGCCGAGCCTTTGGCTACAATCACTGAGAACAAAGTACTTCAGTTCTTCTGGAAGAACGTCATTTGTAGGTTCGGCATGCCCCGGGTCCTGATAACTGATAATGGAACACAATTTATAGGGGCGACATTCCGATCTCTGTGTGAAGACCTCGCCATTCAGCAACGCTTCTCTTCCGTCTTCCATCCTCAAACAAACGGCCAAGTGGAAAATGCCAACTGACAGATCCTCTCCGGTATCAAGAAAAGGCTAGATAAGTCGGCTAAAGGCTTATGGATGGATCAGCTCCCCAACGTACTGTGGAACTACCGCACTACGAAGCGGACCCCCACTAGTGAATCGCCATTCAACCTCACCTATGGGTCCGAAGCTGTGATCCCCTTGGAAGTCGGACTACCCTCTCCTCGTCTCATGGCCTATGAAGAAGAACAGAATGCTAGAGAGTTTCGGGCAAACTTGGACTTGATTGATGAGCTACGGGAAAGAGCTTCAATTCGCCAACAAAACTATCGGAGGAGGATCGAGTTAGCCTACAACAAAAGGGTCCGACCAACCAACCTCAAAGAAGGGGACTTAGTCCTTAGAAAACTAGCTATCTCCTTTTCCAGTCAGAAGAGTAAGCTAGCTCCGAATTGGGAAGGACCCTACGGGATCACCAAAGAGGTTCGGCCCGGAACATACCGTCTCGAAGATCTTAAAGGTAGAGAGATTCCCAGGACTTGGAATGCTGACCATCTATTGAAGTACCAAGAGGGCACCTGAGCGCCTCTCCAAGTACCTTCGGATGTCGAACCGTTCCTTTCCTTTCACTTGTATTTTGCTTCTTTATTTCTCCAATGTAATAACGACATGCAACTTAGAAGCAGCCGACTAGTGCTTATCAATAAAGAACTTCTCTTTTCCCATATTTTTCTTGTGATTGTTTGCATCTCTATATTTTTAATTTCTGTTACTCAAACGATGAGTTCGGAGTCCAACACTTGGCTTGATTCCGCTTCGCAAGCTCGCTCTTAAGCGAGCTAGAAGTGGTTCGCCATTCGGAATTGCTCCCACAACCGATGAAACTTACTCAAACGACGAGTTTGGAGTCCAACACTTGGCTCGAATCCGCTTTGCAAGCTCGCTCTTAAGCGAGCTAGAAGTGGTTCGCCATTCGGAATTGCTCCCGCAACCGTTGAAACTTACTCAAACGACGAGTTCGGAGTCCAACACTTGGCTCGATTCTGCTTCGCAAGCTCGCTCTTAAGCGAGCTAGAAATGGTTCGCCATTCGGAATCGCTCCCACAACCGTTGAAACTTACTCAAACGACGAGTTCGGAGTCCAACACTTGGCTCGATTCCGCTTCGCAAGCTCGCTCTTAAGCGAGCTAGAAGTGGTTCGCCATTCGGAATTGCTCCCACAACCGTTGAAACTTACTCAAACGACGAGTTCGGAGTCCAACACTTGGCTCGATTCTGCTTCGCAAGCTCGCTCTTAAGCGAGCTAGAAGTGGTTCGCCATTCGGAATTACTTCCACAACCGTTGAAACTTACTTAAATGACGAGTTCGGAGTCCAACACTTGGCTCGATTCTGCTTCGCAAGCTCGCTCTTAAGCAGGGCTAGAAGCGGCTCGCCATTCAGAATTGTTCCCCGCAACCGTTGAGATTCGCTTAAACAACGTGCACGGAGTGTTCACAACTATACTAGACATGGGAGAAGAGTGCTTAGAGGTGTTAAACCTTCAGTCCCTAAGGTTCGTCTAAAGATAAGACACTCCGTACCTACAAGAAGAAAGATTCGCTTCTGGTTTTGAGTAGTTGTTAAAAGTTAGGGGAGTTGTACTTGAATAAATGTCCACCAACAGAAGCACATGAACACAGAAGAGAAACAAAAGCTTTCATCTATATAAAATTCTAACGCACAAAAGCGTTCGAGTTACAAGACCAAGCTACTACAACAAAGAACTACAAAAACTCAAAGAAGCATTATACAATTTATTCAACGCTTCTTCGAAAGGGGGACGTTTCGGTTCAAAGACACCTGGGGACGGCGTCGCCTAACCTCGGAGCTCATTTCCAAACTGACGAGCTGAGACGCCCCCTCGGCACTGCCTCTTACTGTGACTCCGACCGAGGCACCTCGTCATCCTCCTCTTTGCCCTCCTCCTCTTCTCCCTCCTCCTCTTCGTCTTCTTCCTTGCCGCCGGGCCACAACCGGTACCCCACCTTCTCGAAGCCGGGGACTCGAGCCTCGACATGGTCGAGCGCCCTGGCATAAGACAGCTCCATGTTGGTAGCCATGTGCTTCTTCGTCTCATCCTCGATCTTCTTCCTCTCCTTCTCCACGGCCTTGGCTTATTCCAACTTCACCGCTTCCAAAGCCTTCGCAGCTGCGGCCCTCTCCTCGGCAGCCTTAGCGACCTCCGCAGCGAGCTTTTCATTCGCTTGTGCCAAGGCCACCTCGAGGTCAGCAACCCAAGCTGCCAAAGTGTCCGAGCGACGCTGCTTCGCATCGAGCTGTTTCACGGCCACCGCCCTCTTCGCTCGGTCCTTGTCACTGAGGGTCATCAGCTCTGTCTCCCGCTCGGAATACTCCTCGAGGAGATGGCCGAAGTGGCAAGTGTCCTGTAGGAAGAAACAGTTAGAACACCACAAAAACTGAGCTGAAGACTTGGAAATTTTTTAAGAAAAATTTTAAACAGTAAAAGAGAACTTACCGACATGAGCGACCAGGCCACTTCGAGAGCGTCATCCCCTGTCGTCCCCGCCTTTAGGGCGGCTCAGTCCTTCGGGGTCAGAAGATGCTTAACCGCCTGCAAGCTCATCAACGAGTTGCCCAAGAAGCCGTCGTGGTTCTTCACTCGCCAGTTGGGGACGAACAGCTTCTTGTGCGCCTCGGTTAGAATCTCCTCAGCGTGTTCGGTTAGGGGCGGGGCCTCGAGCGCCAGCTCCGCCGAGACGGAGAAAGCCTCACTTGTAGGGACAGACGGAGTAGGGAGGACGGCTACCGCCGAAGACAGTTCCCGGGGAGCAGGAGCGGCGACGGCCGAGGGTGCCTTGGTGGGTCGGCTTGACAAAGGACCCGTGCTCGTCCTCTTCCTCTTCTTGCCGTCAACGATTTTGCTTCGCTCCGTCATCATGGCCTTAAAGTCCATGTTCGGCACCTCTGTCCAAAGAAAAAAAAAGGGAGTTAGAAGAATGTGCAAGGCGATAAAAGAGAATTGCAAAGTGAGATGTTAGGAGCGTACTCGGGTCGATCAGACTAAGGCCCGACCCGTGCAGCACCTCCTCGGTCATCTCCCTCCAGCTCAACATCGGGAGGGCGATCAGCTTGGCCGCCACCTCCGCCTCGGTAGAGGTCAACACCGGCTCGGCCTTTGCAAACTTCGATACCTCTTCCTTCCACCGAGTCAGGAAATCCAATGTCGAAGGCACCTTTATCAGAAAAAAACTTCCCCTGCACAGCTTTATCGAATCAGGATTCTCTATTAACTTAACACCTCTCCGGGGTGACAAGTAATAGCGAGGCTCGAGCTTACTCATCCTATTGATTCAGTATAAACTTAGGAGGATGACGAGCTCCGGCTCCACTTCGGCAATTCGACATTGAAGCAGAAAGCCGAGCACGTGGCGCCAAGTGTTCGGCATGAACTATATGGGAGCCAGACAGTACCACTAAGGACTGCCATCACAAAGAGATGAAGGGGGAAGCACAGGCCGGCGTTCAAGGCGTCGTAAGCGAAGATGCATGTATCCGGTGATAGGACGGTGTTCGCTCGCATCCCGAGGCCGGCGAGGACCAGCTTGTACTCCTGAGGGATGGTGAACCCCTTTCTAATCCGGATGAGATCCCGCCCGGTTAGCACCGAGGGGAGGTCATCCACCTTGGTGACCTCCCTCGGATCATTCTCCTCGTAGATCATCGCGTGACCAACGACCGCCTTGCTCAGCAGCTCGCCGCTGTACTGCCTTATCCCAGCATGACTGGATAGCACGCCAGGCATCCGACCCGATTCGCCAGCTCATCTATCAATCTCCATAATCTCCTCAACTACTGAGGACCGAACCACTACCCTCTCCTCCTCCTCGGCCGCAGACGACCGTGCTACCTCCTTCCCCTTTCTACGACTCACTACTTCTCTCCCCACCTCGGCATTCCGACCTCCCGAGGATGATGCCTCGCTTCCCGAGTTCACTTTTGACATCTCAAATAAATATCTAAGGCAAAGAAGACTGACCTTGGTGTGACGTAACCTTGAAGTGATGTTTACGGTCAGAAAGAGTTCACCGGAAATCGCCTGGCCCTCGCAACAGCTAGCACAACCGCCTTGGAGCACAAATCGCCGCTAGCAGAACAACTCGAGGACAAAAGTAAAAACTTGGAAGTAAAAGTGAGAAATGAGCTAAGGGGTGAGGGGGGCGAAAACTTATAGCCAAGAAAGCGACTGTTGGGCTTTCGAAATGCTTAGAGGCCCACTAAGGGAGATGAAACGACAAAAAAGAGAAAGCTGTGACGGTTCAGAGGAAAGACACGTTGGTTCGCTTCACATCACCGCTCGATGACTCTCGACTCGCCGAGCCACCAAGTCAATCTGACGAACTCACGGGGTACCGACCTCCACATATGGAGAAAAATGCCGCCGAGCCAGTTTCACCGTCAGATGGTCTCAAAATTCGCGTTGAAACATGATGTACGGGTCAGATCACGCCACACCCACTAAACAACAAGATAACATTTTCTCGTGATCTGAACCTCCAACTTCGTGATACGAGCCATGATGAGCGTCTCAGATCCCACCACGTGGTTCGAAGACTCGATCCAATCTGCCAAGCCACCGGAGTGCTCAGCCGCGCTACCGAACAGCTCAGCCCAGCCACCGAGCTACTGAAGGCAGAGGACGAGCCACCGAGCCATCGGTCCGCTCTGACCGAACTGACGAGGTACCGACCTCCACATATGAAGAAAAATGTGGCCGAACTGGTTTCACCATCAGATTGTCTCAAAATTCGTGTCCGAATCAGACAAACGGCTCAGATCATGCCACGCCCACAAAACGACAAGATAGCATTTTCTCATGATATGAACCCCATCCTCGCGATTCGTGTCATGATGAACGTTCCAGATTAAGCCACGTGTCCTAACGATTCATTCCGAGCTACCGACTCACCAGAATGCTCAGCCGAGTTACCAAATAGCTTAGCCGAGCTACCGAGCTTAACCGAGCCACCAGTCCGCTCTGGCTGAACTGACGAGGTACCGTCCCTCACATTTGAAGAAAAATGATGTCGAACCACCTCGACCGTTGGATCATGTCAAAAAACGTGCTAGAACATGACGAACAGCCCAGATCGCGCCACACCCACAAAATGACAAGATAGCATTTTCTCGTGATCTGAGCCGCCCTCCTCGTGATTCGTGCCGTGATATGCGATCCAGATCTTGCCACGTGGCTCGTCCGTTCGCTACGCACCGAGCTACCGAGCTACCGAGGTATATTGGTCCGAGGTGACGAGGCACCGACCGTCACATTTGAAGAAAAATGACGTCGAACCACCTCAACCGTTGGATCATGTCAAAAAACGTGCTAGAACACGATGAACGGCCCAGATCGTGCCATGCCTACAAAACGACAAGAGGCATTTTCTCGTGATCTGAGCCGTCCTTCTCGTGATTCGCGCCATGATAAGCAATCCAGATATTGCCATGTAGCTCGGTCGTTCGCAACTTACCGAGCCACCAAGCTACTGAGGCATGGGGGTCCGAGGTGACGAGGTACTGGCCTTCGCATACGGGGAAAAAGCGTACCGAGCTACATAGACCGTCCGATCCCCCAGAAAACTGCGCTCAACGCTGATGAAGGGCCCAAATTACGCCACGACATAATTCGGTATTAAAAATTAATTTTTATTTATTAAATTTGATTTATTTATTTAAAAATTGTGAAAAAATGATTAAAAATTCGGGGAAATTAATTAAAAATTTTTAAAAATAATTATAAATCTGGGAAAATATTTTTGAGCCTCTGGGTAAATAATTATGCCTTAGAAGAGTCAATTAAGACCCCTGAATAACGAATTAACACTTCACTAAATTAAACAAGTGATCCGAAAAATAGATAAAAATTAAGAAAAACTACCAAGAGTCCAGGAGAGCTCAGGAACAACCTTGAGCACGCAACTAATTCAAAAAATCACCACAATACCTCATGCAAAGGTCCAACGCCCCTCCTTCGGACTCCGATACAACCCTGTGAGCCACTAAAACAGTATAACTACTCCTCAAAGACTGGTGAAACCTAGTCTTCGGGAGTGGGGGGCTCATGATATGGCTAAAAATAGGGCTAAATTGGAACCGTCCAAATCAGGCACGAATCTTAAAGCTCGGGGGTAAGATGGTAATTTCACTTACAAATGGGTCTGAAATGGGTTCTGGGTCTTTTCTCCAAAAGCTCATTAACCCACCAACGGATCCATCTCAACTGGGTGCGGGTCCCAACCCGCAATAAACCCAGTCTCTCCAGATAGAATTAGGGTTTTTGGTTGTATTCAATCAACAGCCCTGATTCGCTCTATCCTTTCACTGGAAATTAGGGATTACATTCCTAATCTGATCCCAAAGGCGGCTATAAATACCCCCCATCCACCACCATTAAGAGGTAATCAATCTTTTGCCAGTTTACGCTCTTTCATAATCTTTTCTTAATACTGACTTGACCGTCGGAGGGTGCGTCGCCGGGATCAACCCCGGTGCCTCGCACTTTTTGTAGGTGAACGGCGGGAGTCAACGGTCAAGCTCCCGTGGAAAGGTCCCAGGTTTGCTATTCGGTTTTCCTAAGAATCCACAAATTCTATCTGTTTGCCCCCACACCATATTTAGCGGCAACAATATCAAAGGTCTATATTTAGTCATGCATGTAATGAATTATGTCAATTTAAATTCTATCTTGATGACGATATACAGGATCAAGCATGCAATATCAAATGCAGGTTATTAATCATTTTATTAATCTATCTAGTACACGTACTACTGCGTCCCATATGTTCCATACCACAGGTTCGGTGCAAGCACATAGTGAACATTTTAGACTGATGGTGAATTCGCGGATCGTGTACTAGGTAACAAAATGAAAAATAGCGTGATCACACAATGACAAGAAATTCTCCACCTTCCATGTAAAAAATCATGCAAGCAAGAAGGCCTTTACCGAGTACATTTTCTGATCGTTCACGACCAAGTCAACCCATACTACCCCGGCTTGTTAATAGTTTATTTTCATCCTATGTGAGCATGCAAGAAGGATTCAATGTTGTATGATGGTAGGTATGACTAATTCTACTCATTACAGACAACATAAGAGGCACACATATTAAGATCACACAAATCACACAATCTGGATAGCATGATGTTGCTGTACAAAAATACAGATTACCGCTACTACAGAAAAGCAAATCTAGATCCGTTAGAAATTTTAGAAACTAGACCCTCTGCCAGTTCCAGCAAATATATACACGACATATAAAAGTTACAGAAACTAAGGTAAAAATCCTATTTTTTTTTAAATTTTATGTTCAGGCAGCAAGTTGTAAATTATATAAATACATGTGAAACATATCAGAAAACACATCAATTAAATCTACAAAAATTCAGGGAGATTCCTACACATGTCTAGTCTCAGCCAAATTTATTTCATATTTTTGTTTTACTGTTATCATGTTCTATTTAATTATGAAACAGAAAGATACGCATGAATTTTGGGAATCTGGAAATTCAGACACTGATACGCATGAATTTTGGGAATCTGGAAATTCAGACACAGTTGTACTAAAATATTGATATCTAACAGATTATACAACGGAATTCAAATCCATCAAAAGTTCTGGAAAATAGATTTATGTAACTATAATTCATATTCAGAAAGCTATTTCAAATTACAAGAGCAACATGGTTGAAAATCTGATACAAAAAGGCACAAACAGCAGGCCAGAATATAGTTTGATACGAATAGGCAATAATTTCATCATACAACCATACAGTTCATGATAATTAATAATCAAAGTGCTATTAGATGTTTAACATGCATATTTCTAGGTTTAAGATGCAATTTTACAGGCATGGTAATCAATTCATTAAATCAAATTCAAACTAACATATTCAATTCAACAAACAATTTTATAACATGGATCTAGTTATTTTTCATGTAAACGTGCATATGCAATGTGCAAGAGGGACTAGATTTTTGATCAAAGATGTAAGCATGGCGTTAAGAATATATTAGATTAGCTCGTGTAAACCCTCAATATACTTAATGGAATTCAAATAACAATATAATAAAAAGGATTTGGATCTACTTGCAGAGATCAAAGAATCTTGAACAAAACAATAAACAAGTTCAAGAAGAGACATGCATGTTAGATAATAACTTTGAATATACTAGAATAACGGGATGAGAATCCCGGGTGACTAATCCACGAACAGAACACGGAAACACGTGTGAACTGCGTGCAAAACACACACACACACACACAGCAAACAGCCACCATAGCCCTTCCACCTTCACGAACAACAAGCACGGATCCCTTCCACACACCAGCAGCAAAATCGGATCCCTCTCTCTAACAACAGCAACACCAGTTTCCCTATCCGAACACCAAACAGCCAAAACAAATCCTCTACCTCCGAACACCACACAGCGGGGAGAGAGAGACAGCGGCGAGGAATGGCAGGGGTGGTGCTCACAGTCGAGAAGCGACAGCAGCGATGAGAGCAAGGGCGGCGACAGCGAGATGCTGGCGGTCGGGAAGCGATGTAGCGACAAGAACTCCGGCGCTCGAGCGATGCTCTATTTCGCACCAAAATAGAAGAGGGCGGGAAGGCGTGGTTTCGGGACGTTGACGATGACGACGAGGGTGTCTCCGGTGGTCAGCGAAGAGGATTAAGGTGGGTAGCGATGGGTGAAGGTCGAGAGGCGACGAGATGGTGAAGGGTGGATGGGTTCAGTGGAGATGAGGATCAGAGTGAGGATGACAGCGATGGGATGGCGGTGGCAAGGGTAGAGCATGGACGAAGGCGAGATGAGGCTAGGATGATGACGAGGGTGGTTGGAGAACGAGAAGGCGCGGACGGTGAGCGAATTGGGTTTGAAAACGAAAATAGAGAGAGGGAGGGGGTGAGCAGCAGTAGGGGAGAGAGAAAGAGATAGGGATTATAATATTAGGGTTTAATGGGGGGTATTTATAGGGTATTTAAGATATAGGGTTTCGGGTTGTGGGTTAATGGGTTTAGGGTACGGGTTTAGGCTCCAAAAAGAGAGAAATAAATATAGATCAATGAGATGAACATATAGCGGATCAATTCAAACTCAAAACAGGAAGAGCAAAATTTGCAATGAGCCAGAAAATAGCAGGATTCAAGCCAAAAGAGTACGGAATGATCAAAAGAGAATAAATGAACCCAAGAAAACCAAAAACTTATTGTTAAAAGGAAATTAGACATAATAATCAAGAAAAATAAAATAAAATACATAAAATCCAAAATAGAAAAATAGGGGTTACGAATCCTACCCACCTTACAAGACAAACTTCGTCCTCGAAATTCATACAAGCGATACATAGGGCGAACCCCGAAACAAAATAAAACACTACTCAAACAAATGAGAAAACTTCTCCCGAATTTTCTCCTCCAACTCCCAAGTCGACTCACCTGGCGAGTGAGGATTTCAAGAAACTCGAACCAACTTGATGACTCCATTCTTCAACACCTTCTCTCGACGGTCTAAGATAGAGACTGGCTGAACTTCAAAGGACAAATCCGGCCGCATAGACAAGTCTGAGTAGTCAATCACATGACTGTCATCCCTGATGTATTTCCTGAGCTGAGAAACATGAATACATCATGGATACCTGCTAAAGCTGGCAGTAGAGTAAGCATGTAGGGTACCTTGCCCACACGTTCCACAATATCGAATAATTAATCGACGAATGATGACGAGTGGAAAGGACGAACAGGAAATGAATGATTTCAAAGAAGAAGGAAGAACAAGAGAATCCTGAAACCTGTGGGTTATGGGGCCACCACGCTTCCGCTGCGCAACTCTGATAGTGACGTTCCAAACTACAGACATGTCACTGTAGAGCACGTGACGCCAAACGACGAACCAAGCAGGAACAAAAGAATGAGACACCGAAAATCAAAAGATTATAGGTACGAAAAGAATAAATTTATACTCATTAAAGAGTCAACGAAGGAGAACGACTACAAGGGACGAAAGAAAATAAGGAATCAAAGAATTGAATGTGAAGGGACCAAAAGTGGATCGAATAGGATTAGTATTCAGATTTTATTACATGTTCATGTGATCAACGCGGTGCGCATATTATTAAGTTAACCTGCCTAGAGCCAAACTTGACAAATATATCAATGAAAGCCAAACCTCCATAAAGTTAGTTATGTTTGACTGATATATTATCCAAACCTGGCTCTGATGCCACTAAAAATTTGTCATGCCCCACTTTCCAAAATACGAAATACGAGTACGTAACGTAGGCCCAGCAAATGATTTAAACACCAACCATAAACTGTACCAGATTAACTCAGCAATATGAACAATAAACATAGCCACACAAGAAAGGTATAATCACATGAATCAAAGATAAACTTCAATAATAATGAAATAATCCAAATAATAATATCCAACATCTAGGATAAAACAAACTTCGGGTCATAAAATCCCTGAATACAGAGTATGATAAAAGCAATAAAATAAACAAATAACAAGAGATAGCTGTAGTAGTCTAATAGTCCAGCTCCGATCTTCAGAGAGTTTGCTCACCAATTCCTGTTGGTAGAGATCCTTCAGTATCTGTAAATTTTTGATCTAAAAAGAAAGAAAATAATGTCCTTAGAGCAAGTCATGGACAGCAAGTAGAGAGAAACAGAGAATAATAGGAAGCATGTATATCAAAGAAAATGGATGGGATCAAAGTCAATAACAAAATCAAAGGTTGGCAATAATATCAAAGGTTTATATTTAGTCATGCATGTAATGAATGATGTCAATTTAAATTCCATCTTGATGACGATATACAGGATCAAGCATGGAATATCAAATGCAGGTTATTAATTATTTTATTAATCTATCTAGTGCACATACTACTGCATCCCATATGTTCCATTCTACAGGTTCGGTGCAAGCACACAGTGAACATTTTAGACTGATAATGAATTCACGGATCGTGTACTCTGTAACAAGATGACAATATATATGATAGCGTGATCACACAATGAAAATCAATTCTCCCCCTTCCATGTAATAAATCATGCAAGCAAGAAGGCCTTTACCAAGTACATTTTCCGTTCGTTCACTACCAAGTCAACTCATAATACCCCAGCTTGTAATAGTTTATTTTCATCCTATGTGAGCATGCAAGAAGGTGTCAATATTTTATTATTCTAGGTGTGACTATTTCTACTCATTACAGAAAACACAAGAGGCAAACATATTAAGTTAACACAAATCACACAATCTGGACAGCATGACATTGCTGTACAAAAACACAGATTACCGCTACTACTGAAAAGAAAATATGGATCTGTCAGAAATTCTAGAAACTAAACTCTCTTCCGGTTCCAAAGAACATATACAAGACATATAAAAGTTACAGAAACTAAGGTGAAAATCTTATTCTTTTCAGATTTTATGTTCAGGCAGCTGGTTGTGAATTATATAAATACATGTGAAACAGATCAGAAAACTCATCAATTAAATCTACATAAATTCAGAGTGATTCCTACACATGTCTAGTCTTAGCCAAATTTATTTCATATTTTTATTTTACTATTATCATGTTCTATTTAATTATGAAATAGAAAGATACGCATGAATTTGCGAATCAGAAAATTCAGACACAGTTGTACAAAAATACTGATATCTAACAGATTATTCATCGGAATTCAAATCCGTCAAAGTTCTGGAAAATAGATTCATGGGGCTATAATTCATATTCAGAAAGCTATTTCAAATTACAACAGCAATATGATCGAAAATCTGATACAAAAAGCCACAAACAGCAGGCCAGAATATGGTTTGATACGAATAGGCAATAATTTCATCACAACCATATAGTTCATGCTAATTAATAATCAAAGTGCTATTAGATGTTTAACATGCATATTTCTATGTTTAAGATGCAATTTTTTAAGCATGGTAATCAATTCATTAAATAAAATTCAATCTAACATATTCAATTCATCAAACAATTCTATAACATGGATCTAGCTTAGATCAAAGATGTAGGCACTATGTTAAGATTATATCGGGTTAGCTCGTATAAACCCTCAATATACTTAACGAAATTCAAATAGCAATATGATAAAAAGGATTTGGATCTACTTGCATAGATCAAAGAATCTTGAACAGAACAATAAACTAGTTCAAGAAGAGACTTGCCTGTTAGATAATAACTTCGAATATATTGGAATAACGGGATGAGAATCCCGGGCGACGAATCCACGAATGAAACACAGAAACACGTGCGAACTGAGTGCAAACACACACACACACAGAGCAAACAGCCAGCACAGCAACTCAATTCCCTTCCTCCTTCACAAACAGCTAACACGGATCCCTTCCACACACCAACAGCAAAATTGGTTCCCTCTCTCCAATAATAGCAACACTAGTTTCCCTACCCGATCACCAAATAGCCAAAACAAATCCCGTACCTCTAAACACCACACGGCGGAGAGAAAGAGACAGCGGTAGGGAATGGCAGGGGTGGCGCTCACGGTCGAGCGACGACAGCGACGAGAGCAAGGGCAGCGACGGTGAGACGCTAGCAGTCAGGAAGCGACACAGCGACGAGAACTCCGGTGCTCGAGTGGTGCTAAGTTTTGCACCGAAACAGAGGAGGACGAGATGGCAGCATTTCGGGAGGTTGACGACGACGACGATGAGGGTTTCTCCGGTGGTCAGCGAAGAGGACTGAGGTGGGCGGCGATGGGTGAAGGTTGAGAGGCGATGAGATGGTGAAGGGTGGATAGGTTTAGTGGAGATGAGGATCGGGGTGAGGATGACGGCGACGGGATGGCGGTGAGCAAGGACGAAGGCAGGATGAGGCTAGTGTGATGAAGAGGGTGGTTGGAGAACGAGAAGGCGAGGACGGCAAGCGGGTTGGGTTTGAAAACGAAGAGGGAGAGGGTGAGCGGCGGTAGGGGAGAGAGAGAGATAGGGATTATAATATTAGGGTTTAATGGGTGGTATTCATAGAGTAATTAAGATACAAGGTTTCAGGTTGCTGGTTAATGGTTTTAGGGTACGAGTTTAGGCTCCAAAAAGAGAAATAAATATAGATCATTGAGATGAACATATAGCGGATCAATTCAAGCTCACAACAGGAAAAGCAAAATTTTTAATGAGCCAAAAAATATAGCAGGATTCAAGCCAAAAGAGTACAGAATGATCAAAAGAGAATAAATGAACCCAAGAAAAGCAAAAACTTATTATTAAAAGGAAATCAGATACAATAATCATGACAAAGAAAATAAAATACATAAAATCTAAAATAGAAAAATAGGTGTTACAACTTCTCAATGTGGGATAGGAGCAGTTCTTATTCAAGATAAACATTCTATAGCCTATATGAGTAAAGGTCCAAAGGGGAAAGGCGTTTGCTTTGTCCACTTACGAGAAGGAGGTCCTGGCCATACTGCAAGTTGTCAAGCAATGGCAGCAATATTTGCTTGGAAGTCCTTTCGTGATCAAGACAAATCATAGATGCATAAAATTTATTTTAGAGCAAAAGATCAATATGGAGATGCAGGGAAGATGGCTCTGGAAATTGATGGGCTTTAATTTTTTAGTAGAGTACAAGAAAGGTAGTGATAATGTTGCAGCTGATGGTTTGTCGAGGAAGAAAGATCTGCAAGGGGAATTATGTGAAGTGACTTTTGTGATTCCTTAGCGGCTTGATGAAGTTAATTAAGGGCATGGTTCATTCAGATCCTTATTTCTCAGAGTTGCAAGATAAGCTCAGTGCAGGAGCTCTTAATGCAGAACACTTCATATTATTAGCAGGGATATGGTATCATCTTAATAAGATTCTTTTGAGTCCAACTGCTAATGTTCAGAGGTTAATCTTTTTAGAAAGCATGAGTCTCATGAAGGAGGGCACCCAGGCTTCCAGAAAACACAACAAAGAATGCGAAGGACATTCACTTGGGAAGGAATGAGCAAAGATGTGAAGGCAATGGTGAGAAATTGTCTAACTGGCCAGAAGAACAAGACTGAGTCTATGACACCTGCTAGCCTTCTTCAACCCTTACCAATCCCTGATCGAATTTAGGAGGATATATCTATGGACATCATTAAAGGTCTTCCCCGCAGCTCTGGAAAGAGTGTAATCATGGTAGTTGTTGATAGATTGACGAAGTATGCCCACTTTATTGGTCTTTCTCAACCTTATACAACACAATATATAGTCCAAGTCTTCATTGACCATATATACAAACTCCATGGGATGCCCAAAAGCATTGTTAGTGATTGTGATCCAATCTTCATTAGTCAATTCTGGAGGGAATTCTTTGAGATTCAGGGTAGTCACTTGAAGTTCTCAACAGCTTACCATCCCCAAAATGACGGGCAAACCGAAGTTGTTAATAAGGCGCTTGAGATGTATTTGCGTTGCATTTGTGGCAAAAAAACCTTCAAAGTGGATGAAATGGTTGAGTTGGGCCAAATTTTGGTATAATACCAATTGGCATTCTTCAACCAGGATCACGCCTTTTGAGGCAGTTTATGGAAGAGCTCCACCATGTTTGTTGCACTATGTTCCAGGAACTGCTGTTGTACAAGCTGTTGATGAGGGCTTGAGAGAGAGGGACTCTGTTATCAAGCTATTAAATTAAGGAGAATATACAAGCAATACAATGGAGGATGAAACACTTTGCAGATAAGAAGAGAACGGAAATGGTGTTTGCGGTTGGTGACTAGGTTCTTTTGAAGTTGTAGCCCCATAAAAAAAGTTCCCTGAAGCCCTCTATTCTTCAAAAGCTAGCTGCTAGGTATTTTCGGCCATACCAAATTTTGGAGAATATAGGCTCGGTAGCTTATCAATTAGATCTTCCACCACCAGCCAAAATACACCCAGTCTTCCATGTTTCTATACTTAAAAAATGCATTGGGGCACATCAGCATGTTATCTCTGAGGAACTACCACATTGGTGGGTGGAAGAGACTCCCACCCCAAAGCCTGAGTTTGTTTTGGACCGACTGGTCTTCAAGAAGAATAATCGAATGGGGATTGAATTACTCATTCAATGGAAAAACTTGGGATATGAAGAAGCCACTTGGAATGATGTCGAAGAGCTGCAACGAAGATCTCCTTCCTTTGAACTTGGGTCAAGTTCATTCTTAAGGGGTGGGGAGTTGTCAGGAATGCGGCGGAGCTGCCGGAGTCTGGAGCTAGTCGGAGATGAAGCATCGGAGTCAGCGAGTCCATAGTTGATAGAAGAATGTTGCAGGAATCACTGTAGATGTTGTAGATGTGTATCTGTTTTTTACGTAGAAAATGCACTATTTGCAAATAATTCGAGCGGGTATTCTTTTTACATGTTGCGCATGTGTTTTCTGTTGTTTGTCGTTTTATGGTCCTAACATCTCTACTACTATAATGGGAGAAGACCTTAGTGTAATTTGTCCATATCCCAATCCGTGCAACGCACGTGCACGTAGAATTTTATTTTTTTTTGCCCTTTTCATTCCCCCCCACCCACTCCGCAATTTTCCCCACGTGCACAACACGTGTATAATACTAGTCCTATATAAGCTGTAACAGTTTTGTTAGAGGGATATTATGAATTGAATTGAGTTCTTCCTCAATCTTCTTCTTCTAAGAGCATCCACAGTCGTTCGATGGTAAAAAATGACAAAATGCATTTTTTAGCAATCCAATTCGATGAGCATCCACAGTCGTCGATTGGCAAAAAATGGCGGAAACGAAACATGATGTCTATTCCTCTGAAATCCATTACCATAGACAAATCCAAGCAATTGAAGAGTTAATCTCCTGACAGCATCTCCCTCACTGCCACCTCGCAGCTGCCTCATTGCCGCCGCCACCTCACTGCCGCCACGTAGCTGCCCCCCCCCATTGGCTCTCTTTCTTTCATTATTGCATTAGTATGGATTTAATGTTGATTTGGGAGTGATTAATTTTGGCTTTTTATTTTGCTAATTTGAAATCAAGTAAGTCTACTATCCAATGCTCAGATTTAGGGTTAGGCTCTTACAAATTTGGGACTTTTGTCTACCATATGTCATAAAGTTAGGAGCTTTATGGGCTTTGAGGAAGAAAAAGAAGACCAAGAAGATTAAGAAAAGGAAGTGGCAGACCATTAGAGTTTGAGGTAGAGATAGAATGGAAGGGAAGGGAGAGAACACAGTTCAGTCATTTGTAATAAAAGGGTAAAAGAAGAAGAAGATGAAGTGTTATAAAGTTAGGATCTTTGTAGGTTTGGAGTAAGAAGAAGAGGAAGAAGTTGAAGTATTTGTCAATCTAGGTTTGAGGTAGAGATAGAGTAGAAGGGAAAGGGTAAATGGTATTTTGAATGAAATTTAATGTCAGGGGTAAATTGACTCAAAACTAACAGTTGATTTTTTAATTTAATTTTATAAAAACGTCATGGTTTTTATAAAGATTTTTTCAAGAGTTTGGCAAGACTAGAAAGAAAGAAAAAAAAAACTAAGAAAATACATCGTCTAGAGTAATTTCATTGATCACCCAGACTTTGCAAACTTAATTACTCGTGCTAAGAAGCCACAGATAGCTGGACTAACTACCAAACCTATGCCCTATGGTGTACTGACCTGAAGAAGGAGATGATGAGTTATCTGTTACTATCGCTAGGCAACAAGCAATATAATCAACATACATTTAGATTCACTTTATTATTTGAAGGTACACCAATGTAAGTTGTGATTACTTGAGCTACCAATAATGGCCTAGAACATAAGATAAGCAATACTCTGATGTCAAGTTCCTTTCAAACATTAGCTCAACAAATGTTTTGAGTATTGAGAGACTTTTTCCAAGCATCTTATTGGCAAAGATACAATCCATGCTTATTTCCTAATCCTACCTTCTCTGCTCTTCAATATCCTAATTGAAGGATGTATGTTGGGAAAGTTTGGATATTTTAATTGAATTAGTGATTGTTTTTTTAGATATGATTGATGATTGAGAAAGTTTTGAATTTTTAGAAGAAATTGTGGGTTTTAGTTGAGAAAGTTTGGATTTTTAGTTGTTTTTATTTATGTTTATTTTTGTTTATTAGATTAAATTGTTGGTTTAAGTGTGTTGTTTATGTTAGGGGAATGTCGTCATGGAAATATTGATGTTTGTTTGTTTTTTGTGTTTCAGGTTTTTAAATTGAGTAGGGTGAAATTGTTGTGCGTGGGGGAAAAGTTGGGAGCGAGGAATCGGAAAAGGTACGTTGGAAAAGTTTGGAATTTTTTGGATGAAATAATGGTTATTTTTTAGATATGATTGTTGATTAAGAAAGTTTGAATTTTTACATGAAATGGTAGTTTGCAATTGAGGAAGTTTGATTGTTAATTGTTGGGGCGGTGTGCAGATAACTAGCATACATAATTACCCAGTTATCAGATGACAGGAAGCCACTCAAACAATCTAAAAATATCCCTTTTTTGCTGTAACTAATTCTGTTTCTATTAATAATGAAATATCTTTCGTCTGCAGATATATCCTTAGCTACTGGAGTGGCAAAGGGTACTATGAGAAACTCCTATAAAAGGACCTCTATCCTTACCTTTCCAGAATTATTCCAGCATCATTTGCGATGGAAGAAGACATGACGCAGCCTGTAATTTCGAAGTTTTTGCAGGAACAAGATGGTATAACTGTCTATACTACTGTTCTATTATCTTTTATTTATTTATTTTTCTTTCGTTTTATTTGTGGACCTACTCACATTTATTTGGCCGGAAAAGTGAACATACTTTTTAAATTTTGACGATAATATTGTTCTGATGTTTCATGGTTATCTTGGGAAAGCAAGAGGATGTTAGCAGTGAGTAGACATTGTTCTTATTTGGCCTCGGGGAAGTGATTGCAAAGGGCAAAATGAAAGAGAAGAACCTCTTGTGGAACATCTGTGTGTTTATTTTTTCCTTGCAGGCCAATGAAAGTAAAAGCTACTGAACTATCGGAGAATTAGTCTGAGCATGCTTACTGGCCTCATTTGGGAAAGTCAAAATGTTCACTCAGATTCATGGAGTATCACTTGTTTGTATAGGACACTTCCTATAGTACAAAATAAAACCCGAATCATTGAATTATCGTTTGTGGTGTGGAGAGATGAGAAATTCTTTTTTACTTATTGCACAATCCACATAGACGAAAGAAATTTTGACCATTTATTTCTTGCACACTGATATGTATAATTCTGATAGTTGTAGTTAGGGCTGCAATCGAGCCGAGCCGAATACCTTCAGGCTCGAGCTCGGTTCGTTTACGAAACGAGCTCATTTTTGATCTCGGCTCGAGCTTGATTCGAGCCGAGCTTTGACCGTATTCGAGCCGAATAGATCGCGAGCTTAGCCTAAAAAAAAAAAAAAAAACCGAAGCTCGAGCTCGGCTCGTTTACGAAACGAGCTCAGATTTGAGCTCGAGCTCGGTTCAAGCCGAGCTTTGACCGAGCTCGAGCCGAATAGCTCGCGAATAGCTCGATTCGTTTGCAGCTCTAGTTGTAGTCTTAAATTTGTTTCAAATATACAAAGACAACTATAATCTTTGATTAACTTTTTGTTTCTAAATCCAGTGGATTATGAAGGTCTAATTGCTAATGTTCTTGAATGTTGAGGTGAACTCTAAATTTTCTCCAGTTACTTAAGGGCACTGTCGCTGCTTATTTTGATATGGGAGCAAACAGATAGTGAGTTAATATTTGATAGAAGCTACTAAAAAATTGAAATTTTATCTTTGCAGTGAAATTCGGTTAGAGCTCCTGAGATTGAATCTGGATCATTAATTGAACACCGTGATCTGAGTTCGACTGTTGTTGACGCGGTCGATGGACCTGTAAAAATCCTGAAACACCAGGGGTGGCCTCGGTGACAGACCCTCCGATTCTCAAGTCAGAACCAGAAAGAGAGAAAGTTTGAGAGAGGAGAGAGAGTTTGAGAGAGAAACTGTTCATTACCTTCTCACTGAGGCGGCGGCGGTGGCGGCGGGGGGGGGGGGGGGGGGGGGGGGGGAGGGGGGGTTGAGGGGTATTTATAAGTCTGAGAAACAGTACACATCGACAATGAATTCATTATCTCCTATTCGAATCTTTCCCTCAAGAGATAAGCTTTCTTATTTGGGGAAAACAGATTTGACTTACAACCCTCATAGGCTGGGGTGTCTTTCCTAGTGGACCCAATCTGTAACTTTTTATGGGTTCGAAAGAGACATATATCTTATAAAGAAACCTGGAGAAGGCCCGAACCTGTGAAAGAGGCCCGTTAGGATTAATCTGCCTGTAAAAGCTTTGTGATTTGTGCTGAAATCGTACGGTCCTGATTTGCTACGATTTTTACCATTATCTTTCCACTTCCGGAAGATAATTTTATTGGCTTTCGGATAGTAGTACGCCTTATTTTGGATTTTGGAATAAAACATTAGCTTTCAGGGTTTATTGGAGATACCTGGAACTAGTCAGAGGCTTCTGAAGGCGGTGAATATTTTTCTGGAAATTTTCGTAATTTTTTGAATTTTTTTGAATTCTCTGTTTAATAATTTTTTCTCCAATTTAAATTCACTTTTTTGAATTTTTTTTAATTAATAAAGGAAAATTTAAATTATTTTAAAAAAATTCTAATAAATTTTTCGAATTTTTGGATTTAATTAACTTTTTGAAATTAAAATGAATTTCTAGGGATTTTTCATGAATTATCAAGTCTTAGCACGCTTCTTACCGTGATCAGGGACGTTGATCAAGATTTGGCTCACTCGCTAATGGGTTTGAACACCCCTGATGGCTTCGAGCGACATGGCGTGAATGATAGCGTGGATCAAGCACCAGCGCGCCTTTTGGAGAGATCTGGCAGCCACGAAACGAGCGGCACGACAGGGAAGATGATGCGACGTAGATCAATCTTGCGTGTCCATCGCGAGAGCACACGATTCACACAAAGATCAGACGGCCAGCGGCTGCAGCGAGAGCCCCCCAGCTCGACCGACGAACTTGTCGAGCTCCCCCTTTTTCCTTGGGATTTTTAGCGCTCGTTTTGGTCTAGCTAAGGTTGTCGAGCTGCTTTGGGTTGAGCTCACTTCAGCCGAGCTCCCCTTGGTCGAACTGCGACGGTCAAGCTCCCATTGTCGATCTCGTCGTCAAGTCACTTTGGTCGAGCTTCCAGGGTCGTGGAGCTGCTTTGGTCGAGCTCGTTCCTCGCCTCATCGACGTGGCTTCGCTGTCGAGCTGCCAGTTTGGTTGAGCTCGTTCCTCGAAGTTCAGGTGAACTAGAAGTTTTGTCGAGCTCCCCTCGTCGACCTCAAGGATTGGTTGAGCTCATGTTTAGACGAGCTGTCTTGTCCGTCGAGCTCGGAGTTGGGATGCCTCCACTCTCGTCAAGCTGTCACAGAGGAGCCTCTTGGTCGAGCTACTATGTCATCTTCGACCTCGAAGTTCAGGTGAACCAGATGTTTGGTCGAGCTCCTCTCGTCGACCTCAGGCTTGATCAAGCTGCTCACCGCTTTGGTTGAGCTGCCACCCTCGTCGAGCTCCAATCTATTTTCGTCGACCTCGAAGTTATGCAATTTCACTTGCAGCCGAGCTGTGGTCTTTGAGTTTTTGGTCGAGCTTATGGAGTCTCGCTATCGAGCTATAGATCTTCGTCGAAGGGGGAGCTTTTCAAAGGCTTCGACCTTGGCGGTGGTTCGAGCAACGGAGTCTGGAAGAATGGAAGAAACAACTTTGAATAAGAAGAGGTTTGAAGGTGCCCTTTTAGGTTGATTTCAAGTTTTGGATCAGGGTCGGGTTTGTGAACCCGATTATTCATTTCTTTTGTTTTAAGATTATGCTGCCTTCAATTTCTTTTTTACTTTAGGGGGCTCTATGTGAAGCTTGTTGGAGTTAGAAGCTTCGAGCTGGAGATTGGAGCTTTTTTTCGATGTCTACGTTCTGCTTGGAGTTGAGTTCGAGTTTTGAAGATTTTTTTATGAGTCATTTCTTATTGTACTTGTCGATCAAACATATGTCGCTCATTTCGTTTAATCCCTCTATCGCCGACCAAGTGTTGTGTTGTTCGCTTGTTTTGTCGATCGAGGATTTTGCCTGTGGACGAGCATTTTGTTGGTCTTGGGGCAGAGTGCTTGCACCCTTGATCTTGTGTATGTAACTAACATATAAGAGCTGTTGTAGGAATGGATTTCGGAAGGCAGTTGGACACGGTCTTGCTGTTTGATCCCAGTAAGTTTGGAGAGAATTGTGTGACCGAATTGAATATTGAACTGGTCGTTTGCATCCAACAAGTTTTGAGAGAGAACTCTTAGGCGGAGTTGGAAGTTTGAACTTACTGTTTGCACCCAGCAAGTTTTATGAAGGCAACTCTTTGATGGAGTTAGTGTTGAACCTGCCGTTTGATCCTGGCGTGTTTGGAGACAACTCTGAGACGGAGTTGAACGTTGAACTTTCAGTTTAATCCCAGCAGATTTAGAGACAACCATGTGACGGAGTTGAACATTGAACTTGTCGTTTGTGCCCACCATGTTTTGAGAGACATCTCCGAGACGAAGTTGGAAGTTGGAACTTACTGTTAGCACCCAACAAATTTTTTAGAGACAACTCTAGGACAAAGTTGATGTGAAAACTACCGTTTGATCCCGGCGAGTTTGGAGCGAAAACTCTGAAACGGGGTTGAACGTTGAACTTACCGTTTGTGCCCAGCAAGTTTTGAGAGAACTCTGTGATAAAGTTAAACGTTGAGCTTGCCATTTGATCCTGGCCAGTTTGGAAGGATAACTCTGAGATAGAGTTGAACGTTAAACTTGCCGAACGAGTCCGACATGTTTTGAGAGACAACTCTGAACGGAATTGAACATTGAACTTATTGTTTGTGCCCAACAAGTTTTGTAGAGACACCCTTTGGCAGATCTGGCATTTGTGACTTGCTGTTTGCGCCCAGCGAGTTTCTAGAGACAATTCTAGGCCGATGTTGGATGTCGAGCCTGTTGCATGAAGATAAGGGGTTGTTGGAAGAGCTCGAGCGATAAGCAGAACAATAAACTCATTGTTTGGAGTCAGTGAGTTGTTGACAGAGCTCGAGTGAAGACCCAGGCGTTGAACTCATTGTTAGGAGCCAACGTGTTGTTGATGAAGCATGGGCGAAGATCAAGGCATTGAACTCGTTTGGAGCCAACTAGTTGTTGACGGAGCTCGGGTGAAGGTTGATGGGGCTCGAGCGATGAGTGGAGTGTTGTTTGGAGCCAACGAGTTATTAATGGATCTCGAGCAGAGAGCAGAGCGTTGAACTCGTTGTTTGGAGCCAACGATTTGCTTGATGGAGCTCGAGCGGAGAGCGGAGCGTTGAACTCGTTATTCGGAGTCAATGAGTTGTTTAATGGGTCTCAAGCAGAGAGCAGTCGTTGTTGGGAGTCAACGAGTTGTTGATTGGGCTTGAGCGAAGAGCAGAGCATTGAACTCGTTGTTTGGAGTCGATGAGTTGTTGACGGAGCTTGAGTGAAGAACCTGGTGTTGAACTCATTGTTGGAATTCGATGTGTTGTTAACGGAGCTCGAGTGAAGATCTTGGCATTGAACTTGTTGTTGGGAGCCAACAAGTTGTTGATGAAACCTAGGTAAAGATCAAGGTGTTGAACTCAGTGTTTGGAGTCAATGAGTAGTTGATGGGGCTTGTGTGGAGATCAATGTGTTGAACTCATTGTTTGGAGTCAACGATTTGTTGATGGAACCTGAGAAAGTCTTCTTGATGTCGAAGTAATGTAATCCCGTTATTCTCTGTGCTGGCAAGTAGGCTTATACACCAAATGACTTCCTCGGTAGGCCAAGTTTGCACTTGTTCGCACTGTGTTGCGCTTGACGAAGTTCAGACTTGTCTATTTGCATGGTGTGTTATGCAGGGCAAAATTGGAGCTTTCTCAGGTGAAGGTGGTAGGAAAGACTTGGAGTTTGCCCGCCTACGTAAGGCTTGTCCTGATTTTTATCGTCAAGAGTTGAGGCGACCATGGGGAGCTGTTAACTGGTAGGAAGCCTTTGAAGAAGTTTGTATATCTTAGGCGGAGCATCCCTCTAGTATGTAGCTGGGAGGAAGGCCGGTGAAGAGCTTTGTGTCTCTTAGGCGGAGCATCCTTCTAGTGTGTAGCTGGAAGAACGACTTGCAGAACAGTTTGTTGTACAGTATTTGCAAGACTTTTGCTAGCGATTCTTAGGCATGAAATGTAGACTTATTGTAATTCTGTAATTGTAATGAGACTTGTTGTGACGCTGGATCTGACTGCATAGGTTTGTGATAGTTCTGTGATTTTAAGGATTCTTTTCATATGCTGGATTTGTGTTGTGCCACTTGTTGTTAAGATTGATGAGCCGTCGACTGAATTCTTTGTAGCTAAATAACAAGGCGTCAAATTTGTTGTGTATAACTAGCGAACCGTCGATGGTGTGCTTAATGTTTGACAGAGTTTAGAACTTATTTATCTTGTACTCAGCTAGTTGTAGGAGCAACTCTGAGGGAGAACTATATTACAAACTTGTTGTATGGATTCTCCAACAAATTGTGATAATCGCATCGAGTGGTGAGGTGAACTCCAAATGTAGCTTCTGCAAGTTTTATCAGAATAACTACAATCCACGATTTTGGACCTCTAATCTTTCTTTATGGGATTTTAACTGGTTTCAGAAACAGATCGAATGGCGAGTTGAACTCTTAACATGCTTAGTTACAAGTTGCTAAGGTAACTCCAAGCCATGGGTATGGATTCCGAACTACTTAGTTTAAGTATTAACATATTGTGGGAGCATATCGAATGGCGAAGCGAACTCGAACTTGCTTTGTTGCAGGTTGCTAGAGTAACTTCGAGTCATGGGTATGGACTCCGAACCTGTCGTTGAGGCATTAACGGATTGCAGGAGTAGATCAAATGGCAAAGCAAACTCTGAACTTGCTTTGTTGCAAATTGCTAGAATAACATCGAGTCATGGGTATGGACTCCGAACCCGTCTTATAGGGAGCTTTTAACGAGTTTTAGGTGCCATTTTTGTGGATAAGTTTGGCACTCAACTCATTGTATGCATCCATAGAGTTGTACAATAATTTTGCAAAAATTAATTCAAAATTTTAATGGAAAAAGAAACTAAGCGGATGCTCTTGTAACATCCCGCATTTTCATTTTAAATTAAAAATGTATTTTTCAATTTTTGCATGTATGATGCACGTGCTATTTTCATTCTTAATTTTATTTCTCATTTATCCATTTCGTTTGCATGTACAAGTTTAATTAGTTTTCTTTTGACCCATGGACCTAAAAGATAAATCTAGCCCATTAGATTAAATTAAAAAATGACCCATTAGAATAATTAATTAGTTAAATAAAATAAAGCCCATTAATCAAGCCCATCAATTATAACCTAATTTAAGTTAGCATACACCAATACATGACAAGTTACAAATTTTAGTACACAATTAGAACTATAAGAAATGTATTTAAATTTGTAGATTTGTGTGTGCATGTGTACACTTGTATATTAGTGTATGGCTTATGGATTAATATAATAAAAAGTGAATAGTGTAAATGGTTAAGATATTTACTATATATGTTCAGATTGGTAAATTATATAGTAAAGTATGTTTTTTTTATGTAATCGGATAGAGTCGAACGACTCCAGCCGTATCAAAAATATATTAATAAACAAAAGTACAAAGAAGTTTTACAAGCCGTAAAACCGAGCGACAACAACAATACGATAAGCATTAAAGAAGAGAACACGCTACAGGACTAACAGAGACGAGAAATAGAAACACAAATGATCACACCAGAAACTATAAGAACGACAGAGAGCCAAAAGTAAGCGGCCGCAAAAGTGATGTGCAGTAAACAACCAGAGCTAGACCCACGTTGAGAATCCGATCTACGCAGGACACACTGGTGATACACCCGGCGAAGCGTTGAAGGGCAGGATCGCGCTCTAAAAGGCAGCTCGCAGACACGCGGACTTCAGCCGTTGAGTCAATCCGAGCACAGAGAGCTGATGGAGCAGCCACGCTCGCGAACCAGACAGGCAAAGCCCTCCACTAGGGCCCATCGTAAAACAGACGCAGAGTGGCAAATAAACAGCCATCGCACGGGAAGCCAGAAGAGAGCTCCAAACACCCAACAATGAGCAACCCACCAAACAAGGAGGGAAGACAATCAGAAATAAGCCACAACAGCGACCAACATCAGCTAGATAAACAAACCAAACAAGAATACCCTAATTGAAAAGAAGGTCGAGAGATCAATTCTGATGCTTGAGCGAGCAATAAACTAGCCAAAAAATAACACAATAAAGTACCAATAAACCAAATCATGCATGGTAGAAAGATCAGGAGCAAGGAAAAACCAAACGATCAAAGATCCCACAACCAACAACAAACCAGTAGAAGAAAGGTCCCTATTAAGATCCTAAGAGTAAGTTACAATTAAACCCCACTGAAGCCCTGCTCAGTCAAAAAGACGGCAAAACAGCCCGTCCAAAAAGAAAAACAGTCGCTAAAGCAACGCCGCTCAGCACGCTGGAGTAAAATACCACAGTCCAGACGAGTAAAAGCAAGCAAAAAAGCAGGCCAAAGTGTACAAAAGCCAGAGAGGGAGAAAGAAGATACATACTCCGCTGAGAAGGAGCTCAGCAGGACACAGAAAAAAAAAACAGAAAATACAGATAGAGTAAGCGCCCAAAAGCAAGAAGCCAGCAAGAACGTCAAACCTGCGGGAAAGCGAGAGAAAATCAACAATTGGAGAAAACTATATTATAAGGCATTAAGATTGCAAAGGCAGGTAAAAGATTCATCTAATCTGTGATAAAAGAGGGAGTCCCTGGCTTCGGATTTTAAATTCAAAGACCAAAATTTAAAAAGAAATAAAAACTCTTCTATAATAAAGGCTATAGTCGAGGCGCAATGATTGAACAACCTCTTATTTCTTTCCAACCACACTACCCATATAATGATATGAACCGAAAGGAACCACCCTTCGCGAAACTTAGGATTCGTAACCGGAGACGACCAACACGAATCTAAGTTGGGAAGGATAGACGGGGATTCCCAAGCGAGCTGTAATGCCCCGATTTTCATTTATGAAAATTATTTATTTTGCACGTAGTGTGCACGTGCAATATTTTTGGTAATCATTTTCATTATGATGAGTATAGATATTTATATATGTGCTCTTTAATTATTTTTATATAAAGCCCTTTTTCAACACAAAAAGCCTTTCTTTTAAAAAGCCCAAATCTAATTTATTTGTTATATTTTTTAATTATTATTTTGGGCCATAAACTAAAGCCCATGTGTTACTTTTATTTTAAATGCAACTTGTAATGTAGAATACATTTTAAAGATTTTTTATGTAAAATATAATGTACAATTTTTAAATGGTGCCAAGTTGCATGCACGTGCATTACACGTACAATCCACATGAATAAGATGGGGGCCGGTTGTGATCTTTTAGGAGGGAAAATGAAATTTTTGAGTGGAGTCATGGGTGGTGGTTACTTGATCATGGTTGGTTATTGTAACTCCTCCTTGAATCCTAGCCTTTTAATCCGAACTCCTACTTCAATCCTAGCCTTCCATTTTCCTAAACTTTTAGTATAAATACCCCCCCCCCCCCCCCCCCCCCCCCCCCCGCCTAGTATTCTTGTGCTAATTATTCCTCCAAACCTATAGTTAAAATACATTATTAGTAGTATAGCAAGTGAGTAAAAGATTGAGAGTGTGTGTGAGGAGTTTGTGCTTGCATCAAAGGAGGCCGGCATCAAAGAGGAGCTCTCGGTTTTGGCTTGGTGGAAGGCTCGGGTGCGCGCATCAAGGAGGAGGATCGTTCGTTTGCAAGGACATTGATTTAGGAGGTGTTGCTAAGTGTAGTCTCTCCAATTAAGGTGGGTAAATTTTCTATATTTCTAATTAGGAAGCATGCTAGATTTGAATTGAAAGAATGATGCATGAAAAAGATTAATAAGAGTACACATTTAATTGGAAAAATGACCTATTGATTGATTGAAATGTGGATATGCAATTGGATGTGGTTCTATTATTAAAATTCAAGTTGTGTGCGAAATGATTATAGCCATGGATTGTTTGAAGGAAACTTCATTATTAACATTAAAAAATTATATGCAAGAATTAGTAGATTGACAATGTCGTTTTATGTGCTTAAATGGACTTTTCGTGATAACGTTGTAATGAATGAATTAGAATATAATTGGTGTGTTTGTGAAATGAATAAAAACAGAAAATTGGTGTAGAGATTAGTGATGTAAAATTTGATAAGAATGTCGAAAAAGAAATGTGTTAGTAGTAGTATATAAATTTAACCAAATTGTATGGTAGATATGTGTTAATTATTGGGAAATATATATTTAATTATTGGAAAAATTATTTTTATATACTGGAGTATAATTCATGATAGGAATAATTAATCTGGAATTTTTACAGCATGTTAGTAAGAGCAAAATGAAATGAGAACTTGTTGAACATCGAAATGTTTTAATAAACAGAGAGAATCGATTTAAGTAGACTTCGAGTTGTATCTATGACAACCCGAGCCTATAGCCCGAGTGGTCGGGACGCTCTTGATTGCTACAGTGTTGGCGGCTTCTCAGAGGTTGAGGGTTCGAATCCTGTTAGCACCGCATACTTGTTGCATTTTTTTTAAATAAATATGAACCACTGCCGAGAGCATTTAATGCTCTCAGCCCTCTTTTTGACGCCTAGCGCGTTCGGCCTAGTGGCCTGTGCCTTCAGTTGGTTTTCCTGTGGTCGCTGGTTCGATCCTTGGTCTCGGCTGTGTTTGTGTTGTGGGAAAAAATATTTTTTTTGAGATTTTTGATGATTGAAAAATTATGAAAAAATATGGTTATTATCCTAAAAATATATGGGACTTATGAAAAATAGTTTGGGAATTATTTACATGAAATAGAGTATGTTTTGAGAGCAAATGTATAAATAAAACTATGGTCCTACATTTATATTTTTGTGGAGGTTATAATTTGCAAAAGGACTTGAAACAAAGTGTTAGAAAAACAATATAGCAAAGAAAGGAATTATATGAAATGAAGTGTGAATTATTCTCATTGGAGAATAGTGTGAAAAATTATGAAATGTGAATATTCATTTAGTGATGTGATTTTAATGTGGAATTGATATTTGATGAAATACACAAGGAATAATGGAATTCCATGTATGGCTATGGACCCATGAATAAATTAGGAATCATGCTATTGAAAAAGAAAATCTGTTATGATTATGAAGATGAACTTATGAGCTGGAAACGCTCAATTTTGAAAATTGTCAATTGGAATTGAAACAAAATAGTAGCTAAGTCTCCCCCGACATTTAGAAAGAAATGAAATGAAATTTGAAATGAAGGACCAAGGTTGGTCTTGTTTGAATGAATGAATAAGTCTGATTTAGTGGAGAGGCTAACTCTAGAGTTTTGGTTTTGTTCATGATTCTAATAAAAACTAAGGATTAGTACATAGTGGAGATGTGATGAAAGTGAGAGAAAAATACAAGTATGAGAGCTAGAGTTTACGGTGCGGGTGTGAGCAACAGAATGCATGCTTGATGAGTCAAGACATGGCGTGGGCACTACTCAGTAATGATCGGACTTTAGCCACGCTCGTGGGATGTTTGGTGACTGCAAGAGGATCGTGTGCCATGAAGGAGGCTGAATTGCCACAAAATGCATGCTTGATGAGTCAAGACATGGCATGGGATTCCCCTCCAGGTTTTCTGTACACGAGCTTGTACTCATAGATCATCTAGGATACTCACCGTAGTTACAGTAGTAGATTAAGACATGACGAGGGATTGAACCCTACAAAGATGAAGAACGATTAAGAGGCTTGCCCTCGGACCTATGTAGTATGGAATTCGTAGAATCCGAACAAGTGTGCATTAGTGTCATATAATATAAATAACTGCATTAAGGACTAAGTGCACAATCACAACACGAGATCATTAGGGTGTTCCTTTTAGTTTGATATGTGACAAGTTTGTGTTTGTTAAATATGAATAATGAGTTATACTATTTCCGGCATAGAGAGGATGGCCATGTATAATGTTCGTCGGTTGAATAAACTGACGTACCCACAGTTTTGTATGCAGGATAAATGACATGATAAAGATTAAAGAGGAACAGATGCTTAAAGATTATTCAATGTTGTTGTACTTTATTTAAGTGTTGTAAATTTACTTCCGCTGTACAATGTAAAGAGTAAAGTTTCATGTAAACTCTGATGTAAAGTGAAATATTTTAAATTCCTTGTAAAATTGTACTAAATGAAGTGTAAAGATCCTGTG
The DNA here is from genome assembly GCA_017893485.1 of Hemerocallis citrina. Taxonomy (NCBI): domain Eukaryota; kingdom Viridiplantae; phylum Streptophyta; class Magnoliopsida; order Asparagales; family Asphodelaceae; genus Hemerocallis; species Hemerocallis citrina. The sequence goes on from CM030363.1 coordinate 135,190,221, forward strand.
GAATCTCGAATTCAGTGTATTTTGGAATTCGGGGCGTTACACGAGCGACACAATTTTCCACAGAGAAGTGATAAAAGAGCATTGCACAAAAAGGTGATTAATGTCTTCCGAACCTTCCGAACACAGGGGGAAAAGTTGTCCCCAAGCTAAATTTCTTTTGTTAAGAACCTCCACGGTCAGCAGTTTGTTGTTTAAAGCTAGCCACGAAGTGATCTTAATATTAAGGGGAGCGCAGGAATCCCAAATGAATTTAGCGAAAGAGGAATTAATTCCTCTAAAGTTGAGAAAGTTATAAAAGGATTTAACTGAGAAGGTCCCGGTTGAGTTCCATCGCCAAGCGACGTCCTCAATTAGCTGCCACTCGAAGTTATTCAGAGACAAAATGAGATCATTAAATGAAGAGCTCGCTTGCGGAGACAACTCTGCTGAAAACGGAATGATCCAGATCTTAATAGAATTAACCAAGACGAAGGACTCAGCCACAGTTGCGGTGGGGTTGGAAGCCAATCGGAAAAGATGCAGGTAAGCTGAGGAGAGTTTAGTGTTGCCGATCCAAAAATCAGACCAGAATTTAGTCTTGGAACCGTCGAAGCTAATACGGGATATACCGCAATGGAAGGCATCAGCCACTTTCCAGACCCCTTTCCAGAAAGGGGAAGCGAAACGATAAATAGATGGGGGGAATTCCCACCAGTTGCTAGAAGCAAAATAATCCCCCTTGATGCATTGGATCCACGGTAAGTGGTTGAGTTTTTGAAATCTCCAAAGCCATTTACCCAACAGAGCGATGTTATGGTTCCTGAGGTTCAAAACCCCCAATCCTCCACAACTTTTGGAAGAGCAGATAAGTTGCCAGTTGCAAAGGTGAGAACCCTGCTTGAAATAGGAGGAACCAGTCCAAAAGAAATTACACCTGATTTGGTCTAGCCTCTTGATGAATAAGTGTATAAAAGGGGTGTGAATGGGGGGACCCACGTGCTTCAAAGGGCAGAGCATTTGATGAGATTCATCAAATGCTGCTGCTATTGATGCTACTTGGCCTTGACGTGACATACAAAAAAAATGTATGTGCACGCTGAATTAAAAGGGGTAGGCTGATTTCCGTTTGAGTGGGGAAAGAGAGAGTGAAAGTGAGTTAAGTCTTTGAAGAGTGGGGAGATGAAAGGTTGGGGGTTAAGAGAGTTAGGGTATTTGGAGAGTTTGAGGGAAGAGTTGAGAAAGTGAAGGGGTGAGAATTTAAAATGAGAAATTATTAGGGTGAGAATTATGCAATATAGTCCATAACCTAGACCTATAAATAGCCCACCATTCTACTCTCTTCTGACACCAAAATGTAATCAAGAAATAAGGGAAAGGAAAAGAAAGAGAGTAAGAGAGTCCTTGTTCTTGGATTCTCTTGCTAGGAGGAGAAAAGGAACTAGGAGTCTTGGAGCTAGAAGTGGTGTTCATTCTTTCAATTGTTCAAGCTTTAATCAAGGTGGGTGGTCTCTATACTTTCTGATGCGGTTTTTTTTTGGGAGGCGTGTGAATGCACCAGGTGTGAGTTCTTCTCGATTTGTATTGGTGGAGGAAGCTCCGGTGCAGACGGCCCTCAGCCGGGCGAACGGTAAAGATGTAGGCGGGAGTGAGGTGGAGGTTGGATGCTCGGTTCGGATCGAGAGGCTCGGATCCGAGGTCTTGTGTACCTGCAGACGGTCTAGGAACACCAGGGTTGGTCCCGGTGGCAGACCTTCCGACGATCTAGCTAGCTACTGAGAGAGAGTAACAGTAACTAGAGTTTTGAGTGGAAAAGATTGATTACCTGGATAAGGGGTAGGGGTTCTGGTATTTATAGGAGAAGCTAACCGGGTCTGGACCCATTTAGAGCCGGGTCTGGACCTGGTCGCCTGTGGGCCTAAAGCGGTAGAAGCCCAAGTGGTATAGGGCTGACGTGGCAGAGGCCGGGGCGGTTTCCAGGTTGACATGGCGAGGCCTAGGCGGTTTTTATGCTGACATGGCAGAGGCCTGGGCAGTTTTCGTGCTGACGTGGTGGATCCGGATGATCCGGTGGTGCACACTTCATGAGGGGATCCTGTGGCCCAAGAGGAGCCACGTCATCTGACCCATATCAAAAGCCCCCCACTCTTGGAGGGCTAGGTGATCCAGCCGTGTAGGAGTGGTTCTTAGCCTTTGTAGGAAGAGCGGGGTGGTGTGTGCGGCGAGGAATAGGATTTGTTCCGTCCGGAAGAGACAAGGGGGGTAGGATGAAGGGATCCCCTATTGGAGTCATGCGGGGTGTTGGGCACAGGATAGTCGGCGCAATGCTTGCCGAGCCCCTAGGGTCGGCAGACGAGCGTTGAGGGTCGGGAGTCGAGCTTCTAGGGTCGGCAGGCGATCCCCTCGCTAGTTGGAAGAGCAAGGGGAGGCCAAGGTCTATTGAGTTGGAGCTCGACTCGCCGAGCGTCGAGGGTCGGTAGGCGAGTGTTGAGGGTCGGTGGACGAGCTTCGAGGGTCGGCAGACGATCCCCTCGCTAGTTGGAAGAGCAAGGGGATGCCAACGTTTGTTGAGTTGGAACTCGGCTCACCGATCGTCGAGGGTCGGTAGGCGAGTGCTGAGGGCCGACAGACGATCCACTTGTTAGTTGGAAGAGCAAGGGAATGCTGAAGTCTGTCGAGTTGGAACTCGGCTCACCGAGCGTCGAGGGTCGGTAGGCGAGTGTTGAGGACCGGCAGACGTTCCACTTGCTAGTTGGAAGAGCAAGGGGATGCCGAAGTCTGTCGAGCAGGGGTCTTCTTGCCGAGCATGGGAGCTCGGCAGACGAACCCCTCGTTTGTTGGATAGAGGGGGTCTTGGGGCTCGCGGTGCCATCCGAGCTCCGAGCCTCCGGGGCTCGCGGTGCCATCTAAGCTCCGAGCGTCCTATGAAAATAGGGGAAGGTTATGAGGGCTCGCGGTGCCATCCGAGCTCCGAGCGTCTTATGAAAATAGGAGAAGATATTGGGGCTCGCGGTGCCATCCGAGCTCTGAGCCTCCTATGAAATAGGGGAAGATTTTGGGGCTCGCGGTGCCATCCGAGCTCCGAACCTCCTATGAAATAGGGAGAGATTTTGGGGCTCGCGGTGCCATCCGAGCTCCTAGCGTCCTATGAAAATAGGGGAAGATTTTGGTGCTTGCTGTGCCATCCGAGATCCGAGCGTCCTATGAAAATAGGAGAAGATATTGGGGCTTGCGGTGCCATCCGAGCTCCGAGCTTCCTATGAGATAGGGGAAGATTTTGGGGCTCGCGGTGCCATCCGAGCTCCGAGCGTCCTATGAAAATAGGAGATTTTGGGGCTCGCGGTGCCATCCGAGCTCCGAGCGTCCTATGAGAATAGGGGAAGATTTTGGGGCTCGCGGTGCCATCCGAGATCCGACCGTCCTATGAAAATAAGAGAATATATTAGGGCTCGCGGTGCTATCCGAGCTCCGAGCCTCCTATGAGATAGGGGAAGGTTTTGGGGCTCGCGTTGCCATCCGAGCTCCGAGCGTCCTATGAAAATAAGAGAAGATATTGGGGCTCGCGGTGCCATCCGAGCTCCGAGCGTCCTATGAGAATAGGGGAAGATTTTGGGGCTCACGGTGCCATCCGAGATCCGAGCGTCCTATGAAAATAGGAGAAGATGTTGGGGCTCGCAGTACCATCCGAGCTCCGAGCCTCCTATGAGACAGGGAAAGATTCTGGGGCTTGCGGTATCATCCGAGCATCGAGCTTTCTGACTTGTCAAAAGTAAGTTTTTTGGAATAAGGCCTGGGGGTATTAGGGTAATTTAGTGCCAAGTGCTGACGTCATGTGCGCAAGAATCGAAGCGACTTTAGATCTTAGTGGCCGTTAGATTTTGATGATTAAGATCCAATGGCCAGATCTGATTGCGAAAATCGAGGAGTCGCTTTCTCTGCTATAAATCTCCCCCCCTCCCTACTTTTCTTTTCTTCATTTCTTTACTCTCGCTTTCCAATTTCATAAGAACAGGGTCTTACTTGCCGTCGGCGACTTTTTTCAGTGATTGCACGGTGCACATTTCAGGTTAGTATTTCTGTTTAGTAATATCGCGCTCTCAGTCCGGATCCGAGGCCAACTCGTCAGGCCGCTCTGCGAAGGAAGCCGAATCAGATACGTCCTCGTCCCTGAGCAAATATAAGGTTAAGGAGGAGGTTCTGACTGACCCTGGATCATATGACGACGGTGATGTGGTTTTTGTCGTGTCGCCGCTGAGATCCCGAAGGCTGGGAAAGGAGCCCGTGGATGAGGGCGAGGAGGAGGAAAAGGAAGGTCGGGATGTCGAGGATGATGAGGATGATAAGGATCAGGATACCGAGGATGATGAGGAGGATGAAGATCAGGGTGCCGAGGATGTCGAGGATGGGGAAGAGGATGTCGAGGGACAGGGTGCTGTTGAGGATGATGAAGGTGAAGATGAAGGGGAGCCCACTCAGGAAGGTGCTGACGAAGGCACAGCAAGAGGGACAGTCGGTGTGGAGGATGACCTTCCGCCTCTGTCACCTTTGTCGACGCCGTCTCCCGAGAGGAAGGCTCGCCCTCGTCGGAAGAGGAAGTTAAGCCTTCCGGATAGTCCCCCTCCTCCGGACAAGTATGCCCCTAGACCGGGGTTCGAATTTCCCCCGGTCTCCTTTAAAAATTCGGGGTCAATCAGGATGTACCCCGATACCGACCCTCCTCCTCCCGTACCGGACGAGGAGAGCCGGGTGAAGATTCGGATGGACAGCATCCAATGTGTCTTGAAGGCGGACTACCTTCACATTTTGAGGGCATCCTACTTCATTCCTCGGGAGTTCGAAGTCTTTATTCCGAGCCCCGGCATTCGACCCACTACAACCCTTGCACCGGGCTATTGCATCTTTCCCGAGGATGTCTTCGTCTCGGGACTGAGGCTGCCGCTGCACCCCTTCGTCAAGAGGATTTTAAATTGGGTGAAGCTAAGCCCGATGCAGTATGGCCTAAACTCTTGGAAGCACTTGATTTGTTTCATCTTGAAGTGCCAAGAGAAGGGCGTGAAACCAAGGTTGACCTACTTCCGAGCCATCTTAGGGATCAGCTCGCTCGGCGATGCGGAGGGGATTTTTTACTTCTCGCCTAGGCCCCATAAAAAGGTGATGCACGGCCATCCGGATTCCATCAAATGGTGGAAAGAGAAATACTTCGTGGTCCGGAGCGAGACGTCTTGGGGGATTCTGACCTCCTGGAATTTCTTCAAGCCGAACCACAGACCTCCGAAGCGGAATGACTTGTCAGAAAAGGAGTGGAAGGTGGTTGACAAAATTGTTGGGGGGCACAGCATAGCGTGGCCTCGAGTGACGGAGATGCACTTGGCCCAGGCCGAACTGAGCCCAGCCGACCCCAGTATGTTTTCATTCTGAATTTTGTATCTTTATGCCTTCGTGTTAACGTTAGCCTTTCTTTTTTTATTTTTGCAGAGATGACGTCTCAGCAGGTCGATGCAGGCGTGCCTTGATCGCGGCCGCCGGGAAGAGGAGGATGGAGAAGGCGAAGGAGGCGGAGCAGGAAAAGCTGGCTGCCCAGGGTGCGGGGTCTGGAAAGGGACCAACTCCGGCGGCCGAGGAGCCTTCTCCCGCTAAGAGGACCAAGAGGCACCACCTCCATACGCCGAGGGCGCCTCGGGATGCGGGGGGCAGTTCTGGAAGCAAGAGGACCGTCGATGCCCCGGGGCAGAGGCTTCCCCCACCTCGGCCCTCTGCCGAGGAGATGGTGGGGCAACAGGGGCTGCGGCCCTTCGCTCCTGATTGGTCGATTGTACAGGGGGACTTCTTGCTCGAGGGTCCCGTGGCCATCGAGTTCGTCAGGAAGGTCGCCACCGAGCGGGATCGGATGGCGCTGGCGACGCAGACGTCTGACCAGGCCTTCATGCGCTGGTCTTAGGCGTCGATCTCGGTAAGTGTTTGAGACTTTGTATTTGGTTTGGGTTCTAGAATTTTGCTGACTTTTTCTTCCTCGGACAGGCGATGTTTCATAGGCAGCACTTTCAGAAGTGCTTAGGAAAGGAGATCCTTATTGAGAAGAGGAACGCGGAGAAGTATTTCCGCGAGCTGAATAAGGTGACGGACGAGCTGAATGAGGCGAAGAGCATGGCAGCTGTCCACGAGGCCCAGATGGCCTCGCTCATGGACCACCATAAGAAGGATGTGGAGCGCCTTGAGCAGAAGATCGAGGATGAGGCGAAGAGGGGAAGGAAGGCCCTGGAGCGGATGGATATCTTCTCGGCGGATGCTCTCATCATGGCGCAGGACGAGGCCTACGAACTTGCCAAGGAGCATTTTCGGAGGATCTATCCGGACCAGAACATCGACCACCTCCACTACAACTAGCAGCCGAACCTTCTGCCATCTCCGGGTGGCGAGGAGATGGGTGACGAAGAGGTGCCACCTCCTCCCCAAGCATAGATTAGGTTTTTCTTTCTTTTTTGTACATGCCTCGCGCGGACTAGCCACCGCAATTTTGTAGCAAACTTTTGAAAGTAATGAAATATAGTTTTTTGGCCAAGGCTTCGTAACTTGCACAATTTTTAGTCTCCTTTGTGATTGGTCGTCTTCTTTCGTCTTTTTGGTAGACGCACGAGATCTTGGGTGCCGACCGTGTTTCCGCCGAGGAATCCCCGGTCCGAGCAGGGAAGGAGGCCATGGAGGCATCTCTGGCTCGTCAGCAAAAATAGGCTAGGGATCGAGCGGCCGCTGTGAACCATTTCATGAACAAGTCTAGGGAGCTCGGTCTGGAGGTGGCTCGTCTGAAGAAAGCCATAGCCGACTGGTGGCTAATCGAGACGGACTGGTCGATCTCGGATGCCTCGAGAGGGTGGTCGGCTTCCGAGTCTGCTCTTCGCGAGGCTGTGATCGAGAAGGAGTTGGAGATACGCAGGCTGAAGCTGATGCTGGGTGCGGGTTTGATCGAGGAGGCGAGCAACTCGGTACCTGGGCGGTCTCCGACCTTTTTATTAGAGGGCGCCCAGCCTGATGATGCGAGAAGCTCGGTATCAGGGGTGACTTCCCTGGTCTGTCCGGCTGAGCGTGAGAGGAACCCCGAAGGGAGCACCGAATTCGAGTTTTAAGCCGAGCCTGATTGAGATGTAAGCTGTTCATTGTATTTGTACTGCTGTTACTGGGGAGCAATGAGTAATAATAAGAACATTCGGTTTTTTGAACTTTGATAGTATTTTTGGGCGAAATTTGTTGCCAAGCTCGGCACGCAGGAGGGCGCCGCTGAGGTAACCTGGTGCCGCGGGCGCATACACAGTGGCGTTTCGCCTTTCGATAGTCATTGATGGCGACGTTTTGTCTCCCAATGAGCATTAATGGCGATGTTTCGCCTTCCACCGTTTGGGATTCCCAGACACAATAACTGTGCTCCTCAGGGGCTATATAACCCCACTTCCCCTTGTTGGTTGTCAAGAAGTGAGAGTGGCTGATCTGTCGCTCGACTTGGGTGCCTGCCGAAGGTGGGTGCCCCAAACTTGAAACTTTTTCGAGGGTTCCGGATTGGAGGCACACCAATCACCCTCGAACAATTCAGGATTTTGGCCTTGAGAGTCGTAAGACCCCAGGTTGTACGTTGGTGAGTGGTGGACCGACCAATTGGTTTGGAGGATCGGTGAGAGCCGAGGGTCGGTAGCTCCCCTACCGTTCTCGAACAGTTCAGGATTTTGGTTCGCGAAAGCTGCAAACCCCGAGTTGTTCGCGGGCGAGAGGAGGGTCAACCAATTGACCTGAGGCTCGGGGCGTCTGCCGAAGGCGGACGCTCTAAACCATAATAAAAATTTTGCTGAAGTAGTCATGGCTGAAGGTCGTCGCCGAGCGTAATGGTCGATGTGCTTTGAAGAAAGACTCGGCCTTGCTCGGGGTCAACGATGAGCCCCCACACTTGTCCTCAGGAAGACGGTACGGGTGTGACTAGCGGTTGCCGCCTTGCGCATAGGTTGATGGGCTTGAAGAAGCCCAAACCGTGCTAGGGGCAGATGCCGAGCCCCCATACCGGGGAGAAAGCCAGTAGTGGACGTGGCTGAAGGTCGTCGCCGAGCGTATCGGTCGAGGTGCTTTGAAGAAAGCCTCGGCCTTGCTCGAAGGCGATGACGAGCCCCCACATTTGTTCTCAGGAAGACAATACGGGTGTGGCTGGCGGTTGCCGCCTCGCGCATTGGTCGGCGGGCTTGAAGAAGCCCCAACCTATGCCAGGGGCAGATGCCGAGTCCCCCGCACTGGGGAAAAAGCCAGTGGTGGGCGTGGCTGAAGGTCGTCGCCGAGCGTATCGGTCGAGGTGTTTTGAAGAAATCCTCGGCCTTGCTCGAGGGCGACGATGAGCCCCCACACTTGTTCTCAGGAAGACGGTACGGGTGTGGCTGGCGGTTGCCGCTTTGCGCATAGGTCGGGCGGGCTTGAAGAAGCCCTAACCTATGCCAGGGGTAGATGTCAAGCCCCCACACCGGGAAAAAAGCCAGTAGTGGGCATGGCTGAAGGTCATCGCCGAGCGTATTGGTCGAGGTGCTTTGAAGAAAACCTTGGCCTTGCTCGAGGGCGACGACGAGCCCCCACACTTGTTCTCAGGAAGACGGTACGGGTGTGGCTGACGGTTGCCGCCTCACGCATAGGTTGATGGGCTTGAAGAAGCCCAAACTGTGTTAGGGGCAGATGTCGAGCCCCCACACCGGGGAGAAAGCTAGTAGTGGGCGTAGCTGAAGATTGTCGCCGAGCGTATTGGTCGAGGTGCTTTGAAGAAAGCCTCGGCCTTGCTCGAGGGCGACGACGAGCCCCCACACTTGTTCTTAGGAAGACGGTACGGGTGTGGCTGGCGGTTGCCGCCTCATGCATAGGTTGATAGGCTTGAAGAAGCCCATACAGTGCTAGGGGCAGATGTCGAGCCCCCACACCGGGGAGAAAGCCACTAGTGGACGTTGCTGAAGGTCGTCGCCGAGCGTATTGGTCGAGGTGCTTTGAAGAATGCCTCGGCCTTGCTTGAGGGCAACGACGAGCCCCCACACTTGTTCTCAGGAAGACAGTATGGGTGTATCCGAGCGCCGAGCCGTAAGCTTGTAAGGAAAGCTTTTCTTGCTCGTGATGCTATCCGAGCACCGAGACGTAAGCTTGTAAGGGAAGCTTTTCTGGCTCGCGATGCTATCCGAGTGCCAAGCCGTAAGCTTGTAAGGGAAGCTTTTCTGGCTCGTGATGCTATCCGAGCGCCGAGCCATAAGCTTGTAAGGGAAGCTTTTTTAGTTCGCGATGCTATTCGAGAGCCGAGCCGTAAGCTTGTAAGGAAAGCTTTTTTGGCTCGCGATGCTATCCGAGTGCCAAGCCCGAAACATGTTTTGTTAATGGGAATCAATACGAAGCCACAAACTTGTTTTTAAGAAAGCTGGCATATTTACAACAAATTTGAACTTTACACAAAATGAGGCACGACGTGCCGATTATATTCTTCATAATTTACACGGAATGGAGGCTAGTCCTCTCCTCCTAGAAACTAGATGAGGTGCTCCGCATTCCAGGGCCTCTTGACGGCCTTGCCTTCTGAGTTGGTTAGGCGATACATTCCCGGACGCACAACCTCAGATACTTTGTAAGGGCCCTCCCAAATTTGGGGCCAATTTTCTTTTCTGGCCGGGACTGGATACAGCCAACTTCCAGAGGACGAGATCTCCGAGTTTGATGTCAGTGGGACGCACCTTCTTGTTGTAGAACTTTTCGATCCTTTTTTGGTAGATGCTTCTTCTGATGGCAGACTTCTCCCTGACCTCGTCTATGAGATCCAGGTCAGCTCGCTGCTGTGCAGAGTTGCTTGCTTCGTTGAAAGCCATGATCCGGGGCGAAGGGATCCCTATTTCCAGTGGAATGATGGCCTCCGCACCGTATGTCAGATTGAATGGCGACTCCCCCGTGGGGATTCTCTTTGTCTTCCGGTGGGCCCAGAGAACGCTTGGCATCTCATTGACCCATAACCCCTTGGCAAAGTTATCGAGTCATTTCTTGAGGCCGTTAAGGATTTGGCGGTTCGCGTTCTCGGCCTGACCGTTTGAATGGGGATGGCATACCGAGGAGAAGCACTACTGGATCCCGAGATCTTTGCAGAACTTTCGGAAATGCTTACCCGCAAACTGTGTTCTATTGTCCGTGATGAGCATATGTGGGATCCTGAACCGACAGACGATGTGTTTCCAGGAAAACTATTGGGTCTGTTGCTCGGTGATCGTTGCTAATGGCTCTGCCTCGATCCACTTCGTGAAGTAGTCAATTGCCACTATGAGAAACTTTTGTTGGCCTGTTGCCTTTGGAAATGGGCCTACCAGATCCATCCCCCACATTGCAAAGGGGATCGAACTGGCCATGGAACGGAGGTTTGCTTGCGGAGCCCTCTTCACGGGAGAGAACCGTTGACAGGGACCGCACTTCTTCATTAGGGCGAGGGCGTCTTGCAGCATAGTGGACCAGTAGTACCTGTGATTCAAAGCCTTCCGCGCGAGCGAGCGGCTTCCCATATGGCATCCGCCGATCCCTTCGTGTAGCTCCTTGAGGGCATACTTTGCTTCATCAGGGGTCAGGCAGCGGATGTAGGGTCTGCCATCCGTGGTTGTGTAGGACCTTTTAAAGAGGGTTGCGTCGATTATGGCGAACCTTTCTGAACGGATTCTGACCCGCCTTGCTTCAGCCCGGTCTTCGGGGAGCTCTCCTTTGATTAGAAATTTCTTGATAAAAGTGGTCCAGTCGTCGGGAGGAGCTCCATCTTCAACGTAGAGAGCCTGAGGGAAGTCTGTACTTAGCTTCAACAGGACTTCGATCAGGATGGTGCGGTCAATGCCGTCAAAGGATGAGGAAGCTAACTTTGACAGGGCATCGACCTGGGCATTCTGCTCCTTGGGGATCCTTAAGATTGCCGACTCGTCGAAGGACGTTAATAATTGTTGGACCACAGCCAGGTACCTGATCAGCCGATCGTCCCGGGCTTCGTACTCTCCAGTGATCTGGTTGACCACAAGCTGAGAGTCGCTAAAGGCCCTGATCTGCTTGCCGCCGGCCTGATGAGCCAGGGTGAGCCCGGCAATCATGGCCTCGTACTCAGCCTCGTTGTTGGAGATCGGAAAGTTGAGGCAGAGGCAGTATTGAAGGAGGAAACCGTCTGGACCCCACAGAATGATGTCGCGCCACTCCCCGCTTCGCAAGAGGAACCGTCGACGTAAACTTTCCACGTTTGGTTGGCTTGCTTGCTTGTTGGTTGCTCGGAGATGGTGCATTCCGTGATGAACTCGGCGAGGGCCTGTCCTTTGATGGCCATCCTCGGTTGGTAGCCGATGTCGTACTGACTGAGCTCAATCAACCATTTGACTAGTCGTCCCAAGCTTTCGGGCTTATACAGCACGACCTTCAGAGGTTGATCCGTGAGCACCTGGATGGAATGTGCCTGAAAATATGGACGGAGCTTTCGTGCGGCCATGATCAAGGCGTATGCCATTTTCTCCATCCTAGAATATCTGGTCTCGGCGTCGAGCAGGACCTTGCTAACATAGTACAGAGGCTTTTGGACTCCTTCCTCTTCTCAAACGAGGACGGTGCTGAGCACGGTCTTCGAAGCCGAAAGGTAGAGCCAGAGTGGCTCACCTGGTTCGGGCTTGCTCAGGAGAGGAGGGCTGGTGAGGTACTCCTTCAATTGGGCGAACGCCTCTTGCTGCTGAGGACCCCATTCTAACCCTCCAGTTCCGCGCATTGCCTTAAAGAATGGAAGGGACTTCTCCCCGGATATGGAGAGGAAACGGCTGATTGCCGTCAGTCTTCCCGTTAGCCTCTGGACTTCTTTAATGTTCCTGGGAGGGGCCATGTCTATTATGGCCTGGATTTTTTCGAGGTTCGCCTCGATGCCGCGTTGGCTGACGATGAATTCGAGGAACTTTCCCGAGGAGACGCCGAACACACACTTCGTCGGATTGAGCCTCATGTTGTGGGTTCGAAGGACCCCAAAGGCCTCTTCCAGGTCGGCGACGTGATCTTGTCCCTGTTGGCTTTTGACGAGCATGTCGTCGACGTACACCTCCATGTTGCGCCCGATTTGATCCTTGAAGACTCGGTTAACAAGCCTTTGATAAGTAGCACCAGCGTTCTTCAGCCCGAAGGGCATGACCCGGTAGCAGTAGAGCCCTTGGTTTGTGATGAAAGACGTCTTGGCTATGTCGGGAGGAAACATTCGGATCTGGTTGTAGCTAGAGAAGGCATCCATAAAGGACAGGAGCTCATGACCCGATGTGGAATCGATCAGAGCGTCGATGCTGGGGAGAGGGAACGGATCGTTGGGACACGCCTTGTTGAGGTCCGTGAAGTCTATACAGATCCTCCAGCTTTTGCTTGCCTTTTTTACCATCACGATGTTTGCCAGCCACTCAGGGTAGCTAACCTCTTGTATGAAACGAGCAGACAAGAGTTTGTCCACTTCCGCATTCACCGCCTACTGTCGCTCCGAGACAAACTTACGTCGCTTTTGGACGACCAGCTTCGAACCGGGGATCACGCTGAGTTATTGCATGATGAGATCCTCGGAGATACCGTGCATGTCAGAGGGCTTCCAGGCGAAGAGGTCGATATTGCGGCGAATGCAGCTGATCAGGGCAGATTTGAGGTTGGGAGCGAGGGAGCAGCTCACTCGAAAACACCTTGCCGCGTCCCCTCCTCGAACAAGACATCTTCTAGCTCGTCTGCCAATTCTGGTTCCGGCTGGGTTCTCTCGGGCTGTAGCTCGACAGCATCGAGTGGAAAAACCCCGCCCCCGATCACCGTCATGTAGCACGATCGGGCTGCTTCTTGGTTTCCTCGGACAACTCCGACACCAGTGTTGGTAGGGAACTTCATCTTCTGGTGGTAGGCCGAGGGAACTGCCTGGAGGGAGCAGAGCCCGGGATGGCCGAGTATGGCATTGTAGGTTGCCTTGACGTTCGCGACCATGAAGTCCATTGACTCGGTCCTTTAGTGTGAGGTCGTACCCACTGTGACGTCTAAAGTGATGATCCCCTCTATTGCCACCGGGAAGCCGGAGAATCCATGCAATGTGTATCTGGCTGGTTTTAGCTTATCTCGGGAAAGCTTCAAGTTCTCGACGGCTTCTAGGAAGAGGATGTTCACCGAGCTTCCGTTGTCAATGAGGATGCGCCGGACCTCGAAGTTCGCCATGCTGAGGCTGACAATGAGTGCATCACAGTGCGGGAGCCGAACCCCTTCCAGGTCTTCCCCCGAGAAGGAGACAGGGAGTTGCTGGACCTGGGGGGAGAGGGGGCCCTGGACGGCGTTGACATCCCGGACGAATGCCTTGCGAGAATTGTTGGACTCCCCTCCCATTGGCCCTCCGTGGACGCAATGTAAGATGGCCTGACCCTCGGGTTCTTCAGGCTCCTGGTCCTGCTCGGGGCGCTGTCTGTACGCTCGAGGAGGAGGGGAAGTCCTCCTGTTCCTCGTATCCCTCTGGTCCCGAGCGTCTTCCCGTTTGAACTCTCAGAGGTACCCTCGTTGGATGAGGGCCTCGATCTCGTCCTTCAGGGCACGACAGTGATCCGTATCGTGCCTGTTGTCTCGGTGGAAGCGGCAGTAGAACCGCTAATCCCTCTTCTTACTGTTGTTGCTGTTTGGCCGAGGGGGAATTGCACGAGGTCCCTGTCTTCGATTGCTAAGAGAATGGTGACACGTTCTGTGTCAGTGGAGTGTATCTCTCGAAGCGAGGGACCGGAGGAACCCTTTTCGTGGCGCCCCGTCTCTTGGAACTTTCTTTGCTGGCTCGACCTCGTCGGCCTTGCGTTTTCCCTTCCCGGGGATTTCTTTTGAGTCCTCTGGATTTAGGTCCTCCTCGGCTCGGATGTACTTTTCGACCCGATTGAGGAGGTCGGGGAAATCTATAAGGGGCTTCTTCGCCAGGGAGGCCTTCAGCTGTCCATGACGGACGTTGTGCCGGAATGCTGCCGAGGCGATCCCTGGATCGAGGGAGGAGACCAATCTTCGGACGAACACCCGGAGCGACTCCCCTTCCTTCTGCCGAAGGCCAAGTAGGGACGCACTTGTCCTTTCGTCCTTTCGGCTGGTCACAAAGTGGGTGAGGAAGTTGCCCTCCAATTGGTCGAAAGAATAGATGGAGCCGGGGGCGAGCTTGGAGAACCATTCCCGAGCCGGACCCCGGATTGTGGCGGGGAAGGCGCGGCACAGGAGGGGATCTGATGTTCTGTGAATCATCATGAGGGTTTTGAAGCCCTCCCTGTGATCAGCTGGATCGCCCTCCCCGTCATAAGTCTCGAATTGAGGTGGGCGAAAATTCCGGGGTATTTTCGCCCACAGGATGGCGGTGGAGAAAGGAGGTCGGATGGGCCTGTATCCCTGGGCCAGCCTCGGGCCGTCATCCCCGAAGTTGTCGAGGTGGTCTTCCATTTCCTGGAGGCGCTTCAAGATGTCATCGTCATACTCCGGCTGGACTGTCGGGATGCGAGACACGCTGGCCTCGGCATCCGAACGGGAGTGAGAGCGGCAGACGTCTACATCGACGGGGGTTCCCCGGATGGCCTCTATGATTTCTTTTCGAAAGTCTTGGAACTCCTGGTGGGTGACCGGGGCTCGCTCGGCCCAATTTTGCTGAGCCGGTGGATGCCGGCCGACACGGCTGAGTGCCGGCCCCCACCCTTGGGACGGAGGTTTGGGATGGTTCGGGCCCGAGTTGGAAGCGGCCCCTCCCCTACTCTGGCTTGCCTGTCGATTCTAGATTACCCCTCGCAGGTCGGGTTGGATCGGACGAAAGGCACCCAGTTGGAGTCCGTGACTGACCCCCAGGTTGTTGGATGCATGAGCGTCGGTGCCGACGCCCTGTGGAGGCACGTCTTGCCGACGTGCCGAGGTAACAGCTCTCGTGGCTTTGGGCGCCATGTGAGCTCAGGTTGAAGGGGTACCGTTGATGGCTGAGCTCGGATCGGCGTCTTCACTAGGAGAGTTTCCCACAGACGGCGCCAACCTGATGCGGTTTGTTTTTGGGAGGCGTGTGGATGCACCAGGTGTGAGTTCTTCTCGATTTGTATTGGTGGAGGAAGCTCCGGTGCGGACGACCCTCAGCCGGGTGAACGGTAAACACGTAGGCGGGAGTGAGGTGGAGGCTGGATGCTCGGTTCGGAACGGGAGGCTCGGATCCGAGGTCTTGTGTACCTGCAGACGGTCTGGGAACATCGGGGTTGGTCCCGGTGGCAGACCCTCCGACGATCTAGTTAGCTACTGAGAGAGAGTAATAGTAACTAGGGTTTTGAGTAGAAAAGTTTGATTACCTGGATAAGGGGTAGGGGTTCTCGTATTTATAGGAGAAGCCAACCGAGTCTGGACCCGTTTGGGGCCGGGTCTGGACCCGGTCGCCTGTAGGCCTGAAGCGGCAGAAGCCCAAGTGGTATAGGGCTAACGTGGCAGAGATCAGGGCAGTTTCCAGGTTCACGTGGCAGAGGCCTGGGCGGTTTCCAGGCTGACGTAGCAGAGGCCTGGACGGTTTTCGTGCTGACGTGGCGGATCCGGATGATCCGGTGGTGCACACTTCATGAGGGGATCCTGTGGCCCAGGTGGGGCCACGTCATCTGACCCATATCACTTTCTAATTCATAGAATATGGCATTATTATTATAGCCCAAATTGATATGATGTGAGTGTTCTCATGCTTTCTCTTTTAGAACTATGTGTACTAGTAAAAATAAATGAGCATGTGATATGATGAAGTAGAATAGACCTATGCATTGGTTGTAATGAAGATACTATGTTAGTGAATAAATGAACATTATGTTAGTAGGTGATTCTATGCTTTCTAGTTTGTAGGGATTTGCATGCTTAAAGAGTAATATAACTTTGATATGATAATTAGGAGATGCAATTCATGCCTTCATATGTTAAATGTTAATATTGAGTAAGAAATTAGGTGTGCTCATGTTCCTTATAAATAAGAACAAAAAGTAAGGGGAAATTGTAGTTGTATGGTTATGTGCAAAATAGAAACTACTAATTGTGAAAAAAAAATAGTGAAGGAGACTTTCTCTATAATTAGAGGGGAGTTTTGGAATGTAAAACGGGTATACATAGTTTATTAAAAATATTTTAAAAGAATACAATTTCCTAGTTGATTAAAATGAAGAACTACATTCTTGTAACAAAAAGAGAAGAAATGGTTTTAAAATTTAAATCTATTATCAAATAAGAAATTTTATAATCTATAAGTTTCTGTTGGTAATAAATTTCAATTTAAAATAATCATTTGTAAACTAATGAAAGATTTGATTAAAATAGAAAAACTAAGTTTTTTGAAAATTAATGAAACAGTACGAAATTGGAACAAAACCCTTTCGGGTTGATTGTGAGTCGATGGGCGCAGATGGCCTAGTGATCTGACGTGAGTTGGCTTTCTGATTTGGCTCGAGTTCGAAGCCTGGCAAGCCAAAACTTTTTTTTAAAATAAAGCCCAAAACCCGAGAGCCTATTCATAAGAAAAATGAAATGGACTTAAGACACCAAGCCCACTTGGGCTAGTGGTTGTCGGTGGGGGTTGTGACCCTTGCCTGGAGCTTCATGGGTTCGAAACCCAGTTTTAGCATACAATTTTTTTAGGGATTGAATGTAAATTAAGGAGTTCTAATGCTAATTAAAATTTGTGAATAGTCCTCGTGTTCATATAAAATAATCAAAAGTTATAAAAAATAGTTTTTGAGATTTTTAATGTATAGTTGAAGAATTAAAACGGGAAATTTGAATAAAAATTTGAGTTATATTAGATTTTGATTAATGAACTTGTTGTTACTTGTTTGAAGAGAAAAAAAAATGGAGTAATGTGAATTGAATTCTTTCAAAGAAATTACACCCTTTTTTTGTGTAAAAATGTTGATTACTAAAATGAGACTTCAAGAATGAAAAATTAAGATGAGACTTGATCATATTAGTGAATAATTTGGAGATGAGAATGATTAGTTTTGAGATATGATAAAGGGTATGTGTACCCATGATTCTTATGCATAAACTGTTGAGTTTTGAGTTAGTAAAATCTCGTTACCGGCAAATGTTGAAATAAAAGAGTTGAGGTATGAATTTGAGATATGGTTGTGGATCTATCTCGGTAGTGGTGATTAAGACCGGTAAGAGGTAAGACTAATTCTAGGCTTGGAAATTTATTCATGTCTTGACTAAATAATTAGGCACATAAGTGGAGATGTAGTAAACCTGGAAAAACGTAAGTGGGTTGCTCTATATAGTCGGCGGTGGATCTCCGTGGCTATAGACTCAGTCGGCTTACTGTGGTTGCTCCGTAGGAGACAGTCTTTTATATTTAAATTCGGAATTATGAGGACGGGTCAGCAGTGGATTCCGGGATTTTGAGTAATCGGACGGATAGTTTTTTTTGTTTTCCCGTGCTCCAATAGCCTGAGAAGTTAGGGCTAAAGGGTCACTTGCGGGATTATTCTCACGATATAATAGCCGGGGAGGCTGGGATCTGTTATTATAGCTGGGGAGGCAGAGATCCGTATCCGTGGAATAATCTACACCTTGTTTTATTACTGGGTAGTTTCATGGCGAGGGATCGAACCCTTTCATGTGGAGTACGTAGCCACTTGCCCTCGGACCTATGTAGTATGGGATGCATAGAATCCGAACAAGTGTGCATTAGTGTCATCCTAAAATAAAATTGTGTGCATTAGGCATTAAGGCATGGCATATACTTACAGGTTTAGCATAGTCACAATTTAACACCTTATTGTTCATTCATATTTATTTTGTGATTTGTTAAAGTATGGAGATCGTTATACTGTTTCCCGCATAGAAAGGATAGCCGCGTATAATATTTCATCAGTTGTAAGCGACTGACGTGCCCACAGTCTTACATGCAGGTGATGGATGTTCATGAAACTATAAAGTGGATATACTGATGTTGTTTTATTTTAAAGATGTTGTAAATATTTTATTGTAAATTTTATTCTTCCACTGTGTAAAACCAAGTTGTATTTAAACTCTGATGTTATTGGAAAACGTTTTAAATTTTCTTGTAAAATTGTACGAAGTGAAGTGAAGATTCTGTGGAATCTCGAATTCGATCTTATTTGGATTTCGGGGTGTTACAGATGGTATCAGAGCAGGCTTCACAAGTAGTACAAATTTATAAGGAACAACACCCTAGAGTGGATATTAGAGTGTGAGTTTCAGCTTATAGAGATTTAAATGTAAGTAATTTATATTTGTGTCGCTCTATACACTGATGTTTTCTCTCCCTTTTCATTTGGATTACTGGAGTCGTGAATTAAATAGTTATTGACTTCCATTCATGATGTTCTCCTTGTATGCATTAATGTGATAGTGTATGCGAGCACATTTTCCCTGGGTATCAGAGTGGCGCAGTGGAAGCGTGGTTGGGTTGGACCGTCATTCATGATATCTTACACCTAGACACACTTCCCTCTTGAATTATTTTTGTAGATTTTTACCATGGTACTTTTCCATATTCAATATTTTTCAAATAAATATTTTCTTAGATATGTATTATTTTGTCTATCTTCCTTAGTCTTTTGAAGTCATTTTATCTATCTTTCAATCTTAAAATTTTGACCTTCGTATTTTTATGACTCTTTATGTTTACCCATTTACATTGCGATTACTTTACATATTTTATTGCCTCTTATTAAATAAATTTTTGCAACTATTATTATTTCTATTATATTTTCAAATTTTCTATGTGCATTCATTTTGTATGATTTGATTTTATGATACGATATTTTTCATTATCTTATATTGTCCTATACATATTCCAGTATATTTTTAAGATTGAAGTATTTTACTAATACAAATATAACATACCATTTTGTTTTATTGTCTATATTCGATACTATTGTTATTACATGTTATTTGCTAATTTGTTTTGATTCACTTTTACTATTAATCGCTACTCATTAATTTTGTACTTTTACACTTCTTTAATATAATGCATATAATCTCTATTTATACATTATTATTTTCTCAAATTTAATTGTCTTTATATTCTTAGTTACTACATATATTTATACTGATTTCTGTATATGTCATATATTTCAAGATGCTTACTATACATATCATTTCACTACATTACTATTTTTATATACGATTATTTATATTTTCCTAATTTGCTACACTACATAATTATTGTTTTCATTTATGTTTTTAACTCATGCATATGCTTTACACTATTTTCCGTCCTAATGTTATAAATCGTTTTCATTACTACAAATTTCCTATATTTAAATTCTATATAACTATTTTGATATTTTGCCGTTATAATTTCCATACTTTATTTACAACTTTTCCATCCACTTTTATACCACTGATTTCAAATATAACATCATACTTTATTAAACCCCCAATATCAAAAGATTACATCGTTTCATCTCCCGTTTTGGTGCAACCTGATGTCGAGAGGGCAAATCTGTAACTGGACGTTAGTAGAGGCAAACTGCAACTAGACGTCGGGGAAGCAAAGTATGCAACCGAATGTTCAGAAGGCAAAATGCAATCAGATGTCAGGGAGGCAATTCTACAACTTGAGATCGTAGAGGTAAGTCTGCAATTGGATACCAACGAGACGAACCCGCACCAGAAGGGGATTGCCTACTTTAATAAACCCTATTTTGTTTTCTATAATATTACTTATTCCTATACTATTTTTGTATTAGCTTATACTATTTCATAATATTCTACAACCTAGCTTTACATTATTTAAACTGATTTCTATCATAGTTGTGTATTTACTACTTAATATCAACTAACCTTTTTGAATCTTTTAGCATTTCGTACTGCTTTATCATATTTCGTTTTGCTATTAACTTATCTTGAAATTGGTGTCTACTCACCTTGAAAGAAAAAAAAATGTACTTTTCTTCAATTTGTAAGTTATTTCTATATAATTGGTTTTCACACTATTTCAATAATATGTTACTACTTTTACAACTATAATATTTTGTTTCTACTCCTACAAACCGTTTATAAAATCTTTGTATCATAACATTATTTGTTTCCCTCTTATGATCTTGATGCCTATATGCGTATATAAATTTTGTATGTTGGTTTCCTTACTCTACTTAATAATTCGAAACTATTTCGATATATGTCTTCTGTATTTTTTTCTTTCAAATCATATGTATAATTATCATATTTACCTTAAAAATTATTTTATGATATTAATTGGTATATACAAAATTATTTTTTGTTGTCTATACTTTTGACTATACTTCATTCTCGTTTATTTTTCAAACTATTATTCAAATAGTCTTCTTTTAAATTGCTAAATTCAAATTTTTGGTCATACAGTACAAATTTTGTTTGCGATTTTCTACTACTTATTACATTAATAAATTTTGATTTATTTATAAATTATTATCTATTTCTATGTTTGTGTACCACATTGTTTTCCGAACCATTCCACAAATTAAAGACTTAATTGTTTTCCTAATTCTCTCTAATGTTTTACCTGATATTATTTTTGTATATAAATTTCTCTCGATCCATCCTGTCTTTTGTCACAATTTTTTCTTATGTTATTTTCCTAGTTTTCTTGTCCCGCTCTTATAAAATTTGATACTCATAGTTTTCTTATATATATTATGTCTTGTTTATCCTCGCTGAGTATTTTTATACTACATTTATTAAAGTTGACTGTTTTCTGAATAAAATAAGATATTTTCTTTGGCGTGTACAAAATACAATCTTTATCCTAGTGAGTTCCGGGGACGAAACTACTCTGGGGGGGGGGGGGGAGTGTAACATCCCGCATTTTTATTTTAAATTAAAAATGTATTTTTCAATTTTTGCATGTATGATGCACGTGCTATTTTCATTCTTAATTTTATTTCTCATTTATCCATTTCGTTTGCATGCACAAGTTTAATTAGTTTTCCTTTAACCCATGGACCTAAAAGATAAATCTAGCCCATTAGATTAAATTAAAAGATGACTCATTAGAATAATTATTTAGTTAAATAAAATAAAGCCCATAAATCAAGCCCATCAATTATAACCTAATTTAAGTTAGCAAACACGAAGACATGACAAGTTACAAATTTTAGTACACAATCAGAACTATAAGAAATGTATTTAAATTTGTAGATTTGTGTGCATGTGTACACTTGTATATTAGTGTATGGCTTATGGATTAATATAATAAAAGGTGAATAATATAAATGGTTAAGATATTTACTATTGGTAAATTATATAGTAAAGTATGTTGAATAAGTGTATAAAAAGGGTGTGAATGGGGGACCCACGTGCTTCAAATGGCAGAGCATTTGATGAGATTCATCAAATGCTGCTGCTGTTGATGCTACTTGGCTTTGACGTGACATACCAAAAAAATATTTATGTGCACGCTGAATTTAAAGGGGTAGGCCGATTTCCGTTTGAGTAGGGAAAGAGAAAGTGAATGTGAGTTAAGTCTTTGAAGAGTGGGGAGATGAAAGGTTGGGGGTTAAGAGAGTTAGCGTATTTGGAGAGTTTGAGGGAAGAGTTGAGAAAGTGAAGGGGTAAGAATTTAAAATGAGAAATTATTAGGGTGAGAATTATGCAATATAGTCCCTAACCTAGACCTATAAATAGCCTACCATTCTACTCTCTTCTCACACCAAAAAGTAATCAAGAAATACGGGAAAGGAAAAGAAAGAGAGTAAGAGAGTCCTTGTTCTTGGATTCTCTTGCTAGGAGGAGAAGAGGAACTAGGAGCCTTGGAGCTAGAAGTGGTGTTCATTCTTTCAATTGATCAAGCTTCAATCAAGGTGGATAGTCTCTATACTTTCTAATTCATAGAATATGGCATTATTATTATAGTCCTAATTGATGTGATGTGGGTGTTCTCATGCTTTCTCTTTTAGAACTATGTGTACTAGTAAAAATAAATGAGCATGTGATATGATGAAGTAGAATAGACCTATGCATTGGTTGTAATGAAGATACTATGTTAGTGAATAAATCAACATTATGTTAGTAGGAGATTCTATGCTTTTTAGTTTGTAGGGATTTGCATGCTTAAAGAGTAATATAACTTTGATATGATAATTAGGAGATGCAATTCATGCCTTCATATGTTAAATGTTAATATTGAGTAAGAAATTAGGTGTGATCATGTTGCATATAAATAAGAACAAAAAGTAAGGGCAAATTGTAGTTGTATGGTTATGTGCAAACATAGAAACTAGTAATTTTGAAAAAAAAATAGTGAAATGAGACTTTCTCTATAATTAGAGGGGAGTTTTGGAATGTAAAACGGGTATACATAGTTTATTAAAAATATTTTAAAAGAATACAATTTCCTAGTTGATTAAAATGAAGAACTACATTATTGTAACAAAAAGAGAAGAAATGGTTTTAAAATTTAAATCTATTATCAAATATGAAATTTTATAATCCATAAGTTTCTGTTGGGAATAAATTTCGATTTAAAATAATCATTTGTAAACTAATGAAAGATTTGATTAAAAGAGAAAAACTAAGTTTTATGAAAATTAATGAAACAGTACGAAATTGGAACAAAACCCTTTCGGGTTGATTGTGAGTCGATGGGCGCAGATGGCCTAGTGGTCTGACGTGAGCTGGCTTTTTTATTTGGCCTGGGTTCGAAGCCTGGCAAGCCAAAACTTTCTAATTTTTTAAAAAATAAAGCCCAAAACCCGAGAGCCTATTCATAAGAAAAACGAAATGGAGTTAAGACACCGAGCCCACTTGGGCTAGTGGCTGTCGGTGGGGGTTGTGAGCCTTGCCTGGAGCTTCATGGGTTCGAAACCTAGTTTTAGCATACATTTTTTTGATGGATTGAATGTAAATTAAGGAGTTCTAATGCTAATTAATATTTGTGAATAGTCCTCGTGTTCATATAAAATAATCAGAAGTTGTAAAAGATAGTTTTTGAGATTTTTAATGTATAGTTGAAGAACTAAAAAGGGAAGTTTGAATAAAAAATTGAGTTGTATTAGATTTTGATTAAAGAACTTGTTACTTTTTTGAAGAGAAAAAAAAATGGAGTAATGTGAATTGAATTCTTTCAAAGAAATTACACCCTTTTTTGTGTGTAAAAATGTTGATTACTAAAATGAGACTTCAAGAATGAAAAATTAAGATGAGACTTGATCATATTAGTGAGTAATTTGAAGATGAGAATGATTAGTTTTGAGATATGATAAAGGGTATGTGTACCTATGATTCTTATGCATGAACTGTTGAGTTTTGAGTTAGTAAAATCTCGTTACCGTCAAATGTTGAAATAAAAGAGTTGAGGTATGAATTTAAGATATGGTTGTGGATCTATCTCGGTAGTGGTGATTAAGACCGGTAAGAGGTAAGACTAATTCTAGGCTTGAAAATTTATTCATGTCTTGACTAAATCATTAGGCACATAAGTGAAGATGTAGTAAACCTGGGCAAACGTAAGTGGGTTGCTCTATATAGTCGGTAGTGGATCTCCGGGGCTATAGACCCAGTCGGCGGACTGTGGTTGCTCCGTGTGAGACGGGCTTTTATATTTAAATCCAGGATTATGAGGACGGGTCAGCGGTGGATTCCGGGATCTTGAGTAATCGGGCGGATAGTTTTTTTGTTTTCCCGTACTCCAGTAGCTAGAGAGGCTGGGGCTAGAGGGTCACTTGTGGGATTATTCTCACGATATAAAAGCCGAGGAGGCTGAGATCTGTTATTATAGCCGGGGAGACAGAGATCCGTATCCGTGGAATAATCTAAACCTTGTTTTATTACTGGGTAGTTTCATGGCGATGGATCGAACCCTTTAATGTGAAGTACATAGGCGCTTGCCCTCGGACCTATGTAGTATGGGATGCATAGAATCCGAACAAGTGTGCATTAGTGTCATCCTAGAATAAAATTGTGTGCATTAAGCATTAAGGCATGGCATACCCTTACAGGTTTAGCATAGTCACAATTTAACACCTTATTGTTCATTCATATTGATTTTGTAATTTGTTAAAGTATGGAGATCTTTATACTGTTTCCGGCATAGAAAGGATAGCCGTGTATAACATTTTGTCAGTTGTAAGCGACTGACGTGTCCACAGTCTTACATGCAGGTAATGGATGATGAAGCTATAAAGTGGATATGCTGATGCTGTTTTATTTTAAAGATGTTGTAAATGTTTCGTTGTATATTTTATTCTTCTGCTGTGCAAAACAAAGTTGTATTTGAACTCTGATGTTATTGGAAAAAGTTTTAAATTTCCTTGTTAAATTGTACGAAGTGAAGTGAAGATCCGGTGCAATCTCGAATTCGATCTTATTTGGAATTCGGGGTATTACAGCTCTAGTGGCTGGCCGTTATTGCATATAGTGACTGGTAGTGAAAGCAGTCTTTATTGAAAGTAAAACTAAATTGCTGCTTTAGTGGCTGACCTTTATTACAAATTGGGAGAATTTGCTACTACTAAGAGATGACGTTTTAGATGCCCTCATTCATGTTCATAAAGTGTTCTACTTTCCAAGTCATGCTGATATCTCTTTGCTCCTCGGATCTTCAAGTTAATGAGCCGTTGGACGAACAACTTGGTTGACCTTACTTGGACTTACCTATTTTGGAGCGTGCCTCCCCTTGTATTGCAAACGAAGGGAATATTTTCAGATTCGTTGATGTCTTTGGGCAGGACTAGTTCTTTCAGTTGAATGAGCGGAGTGGCCACGGGCGGGGAATTCAGGTTTATTACTGTATTATGATGTGAACGAGTTTGGACCTGGTGAGAGATGATATGGTAGGTTTGGAAGTTCTTGGCAGGATTGTTTATGGCATGGCCTCAAGCTTGTTTACAGTCTTCAAATTATTGTGACTGCTTTCTAGCAGTAACTCTTTGGCGTCGAGGGGGAGAACCAAGCCCCCTATTGTAGCAGTGTAGTATGCTCGTGCTGCCTGTTGCTCCCTACAACTTGAGCTACGCCTGCTGTTGTTGGAAACTTTATTTTCTTGTGGAAGGCAGAAGCAATTGCATGGAAGGCCACTAGGCCGGGACGGGCGAATATTGCATTGTATGCGGCTTTGACATCGACTACCATAAATTTCAGTGCTTCCGTTCGAATAGCGGGGGTTTTCCTTGTAACACCCCGAATTCCAAAATACAACTGAATTCGAAGTTCCACAGGATCTTTACACTTCTTTCGTATAATTTTACAAGGAAATAAAACTTTACTGTACATCAGAGTTACATTTACATTAACATTTGTACAGCGGAAGCAATTTTATAGTAAATTACATGAAACAATATTTAAATCAATCTTTGAGCAGCATGTATACTTCAATTTGTCAAGCATCCTTACCCTGCATGTAAAACTGTGGGCGCATCAGTTCATTCAACTGATGAAATATTATACACGGCCATCCTCTCTATGCCGGAAATAGTATAACGATTCTCAATACTTAGCAAACCACAAACTTGTTCACAAACAAAGCTCAAGGGACTATCCTATTGATGTCGTGTTGTGAATGTGCACTTAGTCCTTAATACAAATATTTCCATTATATGACACTAATGCGCACTTGTTCAGAGTCTATGCAGCCCATACTACATAGGTCCGAGGGCAAGCCCTTAACCGTTCTTTATCTTGTAGGATTCAATCCCTCGTCATGACTTAATCTACTACTGTAACTACGGTAAGTATCCTAGATGTTTTATGACTTACGAACTCATGTCTAGGCATCCTGGAGGGAATCCCAACGCACTGACACATGACTCATCATGCAGGCATCATGTGGTAATTCAGCTCCTACCATAGACATGACACCACCCGCAGTCGTCAAACACCCCACGAGCATCGCTACCGGGATGGTACTCTGGAGCAGTATCCACGTCCTATTCATGATGCATCATGGAACATCCCGTGAATACTCTCACGCCGCCAATCCAATGGCCCTCATAGTCAATGGTTTTCTTTTACTTTTATCACATCTTCACTATGTATCTAATCCTTAGTTTAATTGAATCATGAATAAAATCAATCTCTTAGAGTTTAGCACTCCCACTATACCAGTCTTATTCATTTATTTCACATGACCCAAATCTTGGTCTTTTCATTTCAAATATCATTTCCACATTTTTTTTATTGCCTGTATAAGTGTAATGCCCCGATTTTCATTTAATGAAAATTATTTTATTTTGCACGTAGCGTGCACGTGCAATATTTTGATAATTATTTTTCATTATGATGAGTATAGATATTTATATATGTGCTCTTTAATTATTTTTGTATAAAGCCCTTTTTTTCAAATAGACAAAAAGCCTTTCTTTTAAAAAGCCCAAATCTAATTTAATTGTTATCTTTTTATAATTATTGTTTTGGCCCAAAAACTAAAGCCCATGAGCTATTTTATTTTTAAATACAACTTGTAATGTAGAATACATTTTAAAGATTTTTTTTAAAATATAATGTACAATTTTTAAATGGAGACCAAGTTGCATGCACGTGCATTGCACGTACACGTGCAAAAGCACACTTGTGTGGCCGGTTGGAGCTTTGGAGGGAAAAGGGAAAATTCAAGTGGAGTCATGGGTGGTGGTTGCTTGATCATGGTTGGCTATTGTAACTCCTCCTTGAATCCTAGCCTTTTAATCCTAACTCCTAAGTTAATCCTAGCCTTCCATTTTCCTAGATTTTTAGTATAAATACCCCCCCCCCCCTAGCCTAGTTATTCTTGTGCTTATTATTCCCTCCAAACCTATAGTTCAAAATACATTATCTAGTAGTTTATTAAGTGAGTTAAAAGATTGAGATTGTGTGGGAGGATTTTGCTTACATCAAGCAAGGAGGAAGGTCGGCACTAGGAGCTCTCGGGTTTGGCTTGTGGAAGGCTCGGGTGCGCGCATCTAGGAGGAGGACCGCTCTCGTGGCAAGGACATTCGTTTAGGAGGTTGCTAGTTGTATTTCTCTCCAAATTAAGGTGGATAAATTTTCCGTATTTCTAATTAGGAAACATGCTAGATGTGAATTGAAAGAATGATGCATGAAAAAGATTAAGAAGAGTACACTTTAATTAGAAAAATGACCTATTGATTGATTGAAATGTGAATATGCAAGTGTATGTGGTTCCATTATTAAAAATTAAGTTGTGTACGAATAGATTGTAGCCATGGATTGCTTGAAGAAAATTTCATTATCTACATCAAGGATTATATACAAAAGTTAGTAGATTGACAATGTTACTTGATGTGGTTAAATGGACCTTTGTGATAATGTTGAAATGCATGAATTAAGATGCAGATTGTATGTTTGGGAAATGATTAAAAAAACAGAGAAATAATATGAAGGTTGCTAATAAGGAGATTAGTAATGTTAAATTCGTTAAGAAATGTAGAAAAAGAAGAAACGTGGTAGTGGTAGTTTATAATTCGAGTTAATTGCATGAAAAATATGCATTAATTATTAAAAAATTAATTTCTATATACTGGAGTATAATTTATGATGGTATTAGTCAATCTGGAAATTTACAGCAAATTTTATAAAAGCAAAATGAAATGAGAGCTTGTTGAATATCGAAATGTTTTAATAAACCGGGAGAATCGATTTAAATAAACTTCAAGTTGTAACTATGACAACCTGAGCGTATAGCTCACGTGGTCGGGATGCTCTTATTCGCTACAGTATTGGGCGGGCCGATGGTTCGATTCCCAGTAGCATCGCATATTTTATTTCGTGTTTAAAAAAAAAATGAACTGCAGCCGAGAGCATTTAATGCTCTCAGCGCTTTTCTATACCGCTGGTGCAAGTGGCCTCGTGGCCTGTGCTTTCGGCTTGCTTCTCTCTGGTTGTGGGTTCGAATACTGGGCTTGGCCAGTATTTAAATTGAGGGGAAAAAACATTTTTTTTGGATTTTTGATGATGGAAAAATTATGAAAAAAAATATGTTTATTATTCTAAAATTATGTGGGACTTGTGAAAAATAATTTGAGTATTATTTGCATGAAGTAGAGTATGTTTTGAGAATAAATGTATAAATAAGACTATGGTTCTACATTTTATATTTTTGTGAAGTTATAATTTGCAAAAGAACTTGGAATGAAGTGTTAGAAAAACAATATAGCAAAGAAAGGAATTATATGAAGTGATGTGATGTAATTTATTCTTATTGGAGAATAGTGTGAAAATTACGAAATGTGAATGCTCAATTTTTGCTATATAAATTAGTGTTGTGATTTTTAATATGGAAATGATGTTGATGAAACACATTAGGAATAATTGAATTCCATGTATGGCTATGGACTTATGAATAAATTAGAGATCATGTTATTAAAAAAAAAATCTCTTATGATTATGAAAATGAACTTATGAGTTGGAAATGCTCAATTTTGGAAATTATGAATTGGAATTGAAATAAAGGAGTAGCTAAGTCTCCCTCGGCATTTGGAAAGAAATGAAATGAAATTTGAAATGAAAGACCAAGGTTGGTCATGTTTGAATGAATGAATAAGTCCGGTTTAGTGGAGAGGCTAACTATAAAGCTTTGATTTTGTTCATGATTCTAATAAAAACTAAGGATTAGTACATAGTGAAGACGTGATGAAAGTGAGAGAAAAACACAAGTATGAGAGTTAGAGTTTACGGTGCGGGTGTGTGAGCCACAGAATGCATGCTTGATGAGTCAAGACATGGCGTGGGCACAACTCAGTAATGATCGGACTTTAGCAACGCTTGTGGGATGTTTGGTGACTGCAAGAGGATCGTGTTCAGGGAGGAGGCTGAATTGCCACAGAATGCATGCTTGATGAGTCAAGACATGTCGTGGGATTCCCCTCCAGGGTCCTGTACACGTGCTTGTACTCATAGATCATCTAGGATACTCGCCGTAGTTACCGTAGTAGATTAAGTCATGACGAGGGATTGAACCCTACAAAGATGAAGAACGATTAAGAGGCTTGCCCTCGGACCTATGTAGTATGGGATGCATAGAATCCGAACAAGTGCGCATTAGTGTCATGTAAAATAAATAACTGCATTAAGGACTAAGCGCACAATCACAACACGACATCAATAGGGTAGTCCCTTTAGTTTGATATGTGACAAGTTTGTGTTTGTTAAATATGGAAAATGAGTTATACTATTTCCGGCATAGAGAGGATGGCCGTGTATAATGTTCGTCGGTTGAATAAATTGACGTACCCACAGTTTTGTATGCAGGGTAATGACATGATAAAGGTTAAAGAGGAATAGAGGTTTAAAGATTATGCAAAGTTGTTGTACATTATTTAAATGTTGTAAATTTACTTCCGCTGTGCAATGTAAAGTTTCATGTAAACTCTGATGTAAAGTGAAAAATTTTAAATTTCTTGTAAAATTGTACTAAATGAAGTGTAAAGATCCTGTAGAACTCTCGAATTCAGTTGTATTTGGGATTCGGGGCGTTACAATAAGGCTTAGCTACACCCTAGTTCTCAATTTCAACTCATAATTACAACATCGAGTTTTTCATACTCATAAAGTCTTTTCCATGACGAATCACAATTCACATTTCATAAGCATAGTATTCATGTATCCATATCCTTCATAACTCAATCACATTCAATATTTCAATTCCATACACAATTTATGCGTAAAAAAAGGATAAGTTTCAACTGGTAGTATTCAATAGTTTATTTATCCCACGAATCTCTTATTCTCATTTCAATCCGTATTAAAATCACAATTTATAAGTCCAATCAGTTACACAAATCACAATTTCAAATTATTCATTATTAATTCTTATTTTAAAACTCTATAAAAAAATCATTTATTTTTCCTTTATTTCAAAAGACAATTTAATTTAAAAAGAAGTTCTTTCTTGCAAAATAGCCTCTTACACTTTATCAAAAGTTAGACAAATTTTTCTCATAAAGTCCAAATAATTTCAGTAATTTTTTTCATATTTTTCTTGAATTTTAATTTATTTTAAAAAAAACTCAAAATAATATTTATTTTCCTATTAAAAAAAAGTCCTTTCTTGCAAAATAGCCTCTTACACTTTATCAAAAGTTATACAAATTTTTCTCATAAAGTCCAAATAATTTCAGTAATTTTTTTCATATTTTTCTTGAATTTTAATCTATTTTTAAAAAAAAACTCAAAATAATATTTATTTTCCCAAAAAAACAACTTTTAAACAAAAACCCCCATCCGGATTCGAACCCACAACTAGCGGCCCAAAGGACAGCGCCCAAGACCACTGCGCCAAGCCACCGAGACAATATGAGAGGGGTTATTATCCCTATGTATCGACTTTCGATATTTCGGATTTTCAGAAAAAAACAAAAACGAAAAGCTCCATTCTCAGTATCGAACCCGAGACCAGTGACTAGCCCTCGCTACTGTAGCGACTGAAACTCTTCCGACCAATTGGTCTAAGTGACCATATCGTTTTGAAAAGGACTTAATTAGGTTTGAACTAGCTCTCTGTTCATATCTATATTTCATGAATTCTCACAACAATTTTGTTTCTTTTTCTTCTCTTTTTTCCAGATTTTAATATACATAAATCTACAGTAAAGTATTATTTTTATAAACATTATTTGCTTTATAAAACATGTATTTTATTCCTAATTTGTGTTCCATATCCATAATTTCGACATTGAGAACAATAGCACATTTCTTCATAATTTACAGTTAGGTTTCCACAAATCACTACATTCTTTTGTTCTCTTTCTTATTGACATCCTACTACATTTTAAGAACACAAAATCTCATCTTTCTACAAAAAAAAAATCTATTTTTGTCAACTAATTACACATGATGCATTCAATCAACTATTTGCAAATACAAAATTTTTTACCATAACATTCATGTAGCACAACAAAAATGGAAATTTCTAACACATTAATTAACAATTATTCATTAGCAATCAATCCATCTATTATTCTCTAAATTACCACTCTACTTTTAATTAAACAAGCATGGTTCCAATTTTTCACTAGTTGATTCATATAATTTCATTAAAATCATACCTACCAAGATATCTAATTCCAGAAGTATGAGAAACACCCACCTCTTTGGAGAAAAACGAAATAAAAGCTCCTAGAGTCTCCTAGAATGCAAGAGAGTAGCCTTCTCCTCCTAGATTGTGTTGTAAAATGCTCCCCTTCTTGTTCCTTGTGCAACCCGATGCTTCACTTGCTTGGGGATGGGGCCGGCCTCCTTGGTTGAGACACACACAATTTTACACTCTATCTTTTACTCCCTAATGTATTTCTCTCCTATATAATTTCTTCCTTTCTTCTTAGTGTTGTATATATGAAGGTAGGGTGTATTTATACTTGTTCTAGGATAGATTGGAGGGCTAGGATTTCATTAGATAGTTGGAGATGGATGGCTAGGATAGGATGGGAAGTTGTAGCAACCACCCATGCACACACACCCACTCTCCCATCTTCTGTTATGCATACCCGGCCTCTAGGGTGTGCAAAGCACACTACGTGCATGCATGTGCCCTTCTAGTACCCCCCTATTTGAAATTTTTACAAATTTAATTAATCAATTGTTCACCAATTGTGTCTACATGACAAGTTGTGACAATTTAAAGGATTAATTAAGTTTGTGGGCTTCAAAATAGTGGGCTTAGGAATATGGGCTAAAAAATAAGAAAATAGTGTTTAGGCTTTATAAAATAGGCTTTTTAGAAAATAAAGGAAAAGAAAGAAATAATTGTTCATGTTACAAAAGGACATTTTATAAAAATAAATATACATACAAAATTTTGCACGTGCACAACACGTGAAAATCAACATTTTTATTAAAATTAAAGTTTAGGGTATTATAATACTCCCTCCTTAGAATAATTCCGTCTCCGGAACTACAATTAAAGAGAGAGAAAACAAAACACAATAAGAAAATACAATCAAACAAAGAGCTCAGGATGATCCTTCATTATCCTCTCCTCAGATTCCCAAGTAGCCTCTTCAACCGACTGGTTTCTCCAGACTACCTTGATCATCGGTATCGTCTTATTCCTAAAGACTTTCTCTCGACGATCAACAATCTCAACTGGAAGCTCAATGTAACTCAGATCCAACTGCAAACCCTCTGGCACTTCGGGCAAATGATGACTTGGATCTGAAATGTAACCTCTCAGCATAGACACATGAAAGACATTGTGTACCTGAGACAACTCTTCCGGTAACTCAAGCCAGTAAGCAGTTTTCCCGATCCTTTTCAATATCTTATACGGGCATATGAACATCGGGGCTAACTTTCCACTCTTGCAGAATCGGATTATGCCTTTGCTGGGCGATAGCTTCAGAAAGACAAAGTCACCAACCTCAAACTCAAGGTCCCTCCTCCGGTTGTCTGCATAGCTCTTCTGCCTACTCTGAGCATCCACCAACCTCTTCCTAATCAGATCAATCTTTTCAGAGGTCTGCTGCACAATCCCAGGCCCAAACATCTGACGCTCCCCAACTTCGAACCAACAGACATGCGTCCTGCACTTCCTGCCATACAAAGCTTCGTACGGCGCCATCCCAATGCTAGTTTGAAAACTGTTGTTGTAGGCAAACTCCACCAAAGCTAAATGCCTTTCCCAACTGCCTCCAAAGTCTAGTACACAACACCAAAGCATGTCCTCAAGAATACGATTGACTCTCTCGGTCTGCCCATCGGTCTGGAGATGAAAAGCAGTGCTGAAATCCATCTTGGTACCCAAAGCTGTCTGAAGACTCCTCCAGAAATGCGAAGTAAACCGCGCATCTCGATCAGACACAATGGTTAACGGAACACCATGAAGCCTGACGATCTCACCAACATACATCTTAGCCAACTTGTCCATCGAAACAGTGAGTTTCATCGCCAAGAAGTGAGCGGACTTGGTTAGCCGATCGACTATGACCCAAATCGCATCATTGCCTTTTGGACTATTAGGCAAACCCGTGATGAAATCCATACTGATGTTATCCCACTTCCATTCCGGAATAGGTAATGGTTGCAATAGACCTCCAGATTTCTGATTTTCGGCTTTGACTTGTTGAAAAATCTCACCCCTCGACACAAATTCAGCCACACTCCACTTCAAACCTGACCACCAAAAATGCTGTTTAATGTCCTTGTACATCTTGGTACTCCCGGGATTTACTGACAAAAGAGTAGCATATGCCTCCTGAAGAATGCTTTCTTTCAAGTCCGACTGATCCGGAACACACAGCCTCTCTCCAAACCACAGCACTTCATCCCTGATCTGAAATCCGGGCAACTTGCTAGCACCAACCTGCTCCTTCATTTTCTGAATCTCTGCATCTTCCTTCTGACTTACAATAACCATTTCATTCAGTGTCGGCTGAAGCCTCAACTGAGCTAAAGATGATCCCAAGCCTTGCAGAACGACTTCAATACCAGCCCGATCCAACTTCTCAACCAGATGCCCCTGAGTCGTAATCAAACTCGCCAGACTGATCTTGCGGCTAAGTGCATCAGCAACGACGTTAGCCTTCCTAGGATGATACTTAATCTCTGGACGAATGTCCTCAAGTACCTCCAGCCATCTCCTTTGCCTCAGGTTCAGATCCTTCTGCTGATAGATGTATTTCAAGCTTTTATGGTCTGTGTACATGTTCAGCTTCTCACCATACACATAATGCCTCCATTGCTTCAAGACGAAGATAATCGCAGCCAACTCCAGATCATGAGTCGGATAATTTTTCTCATGTGGTCTTAGTTGCCTAAACCCATAAGCGATTACTTTACCTTCTTGCATTAAGACACAACCAAGCCCACGATGTGAAGCATCGCTGTAAACATCATACTCAACACCTGCTCTCGGCAAAGCCAAAATGGGTGCAGTAGTCACACTCTTTTTCAACTCCTGAAAGCTTGCCTCGCACTGTTCGGTCCACATGAAGTTCACATTCTTCTTATTCAGACCAGTGAGCGGCACGGCTATCTGAGCGTAGCCCTGGATAAATCTCCTGTAGTATTCCATTAATTCAAGGAAACTTCTGATTTCCTTCACTGTAGTAGACCTTGCCTAATCTCTCACTGCCTCTATCTTTTGAGGATCAGTTGTCACTCCCTCCTTAGAAAGGATGTGACTGAGGAATGCCACTTCAGATTTCCAGAAATCACACTTGGATAACTTGGCATACAACTCATGCTCCTGAAGCTTCCTCAAAATTGCTGTCAGATGCTCCATGTGCTCCTCCTCCGACTTGGAGTAACAAGAATATCGTCGATAAACACCACGATGAAAGAATCAATGAACGGCCTTAGAACTCTATTCATCATGTCCATGAAGATTGCAGGCGCATTCGTCACCCCAAACGGCATAACTAAGAATTCATAATGCCCGTGTCGAGTTCTAAATGCAGTCTTATGCACATCTTCAGTTTTCACTCGAACTTGATGAGATCCTGATCGAAGATCTATTTTTGAGAAAACAGCTGCTTCTTGTAGACGATCGAACAAGTCATCAATTCGTGGAATCGGATATTTATTCTGAACAGTGACCTTATTCAGCTCTCGGTAATCGATGCACATTCTCATCGAACCATCCTTCTTCTTTACCAAAAGCACCGGCGCTCTCCAAGGTGACGCACTCGGTTGAATAAAGCCTTTCTCCAACAGCTCCTCAATCTATCGTTTGATCTCATCCTGCTCCACAGGTGCCATCCTGTACGGTGCCTTGGAAATAGGTGCACTCCCTGGCTGCATGGTGATGTTGAACTCTACATCATGAAGCGGGGGTAACCCAGGAAAATCTTCTAAGAACACAGTCGGATAATCTCGAACCACAGGAATCTGCTGCACCTCTACAGGAACATCCCTCTTGCAAATAGCTACCACCAGACTAGAACATCTTTTCTTCCCTTGGAAAGTGACTTCAGATCCACCTGGAGCCTTCACTGTTATTGTCTTGGTCTTGCACTCGATGTTCGCACTGTACACCGACATCCAATCAATGCCAATGATAACATCGACTCCCAAAACATTCAGCTCGATCAGATCAATCCCGAAAATTCTATTCCCAATCACGATCTCGCAGTCAGCATAGTACCGATCAGTGGTTAGAGTCTCCCCTGACGGAGTAGCTACTGCTAAAACTTTGCCGGGAAATATCTTCGGTTCGACTCTCGGAACTTTAGCAAATTTAGGTGATACAAAAGTGTGAGAGGACCCAGTATCGAACAAAACAATAGCTTTCTTTCTATTCAAATAAAGTTTTCCTGTTACATAACACACACTCGTTACATAATAGTGTACTAATTAACAGGAAAAGAGATAACAGAAAACACTCTAAACATCCTCCCTCGTGCCAGTGATGACGTGATCCACCTCATCAGCATCAGCTTCAGTCAAGGCAAATACTCCCCCCTGCTGGTACGGCTTCTTTCCGGTCTACTGAGTTAGCCCATTACGGACGACATCCTGCAGTTTGGGATAATGAGACTTGTAGTGGCCTGTCTCCCCACAATTGAAACAAGTCACTGGAGGTCTCTCCCAAGTATTCCCGGGTCTTCCTGCCATTTGAACAGTGTTCGCACCTGTAGGCTTGAACCTTTGAGCCGGTGGCTGTCCTCTAACATTGCCAGCAACTGTGGGCCTCTTTCCTGTATTCCAGTTGTTTCTCTAATTCTGAACAGCGTGGAACTGCTCCATGTCCGCCTCTATGGCTGCCGCTCGTTTGACCAGCTTGTCAAACCTCCTGATACCGAGGGGTATCATCCTGGATCTCAGACTTGGCCTCAAACCATGCTCGAACTTTTAAGACTTCTTCGCCTCGTCCATCACCAATTCGGGTGCATATCTTGAGAGCTGAGTGAATCTTGTCTCATACTCCCTGAATGGCATGCCGCCCTGCGGCAGTGCCAGAAACTCCATGGCCTTCTTCTCCTGGACGTCCGATGGAAAATAATGACTGCGGAATTCATCCAAGAATTCCTCCTAGCCAAGAACCAAGTCTCCCATCGTCCGCTTCATCGACTGCCACCATACAACCGCATCCTTCTCGAATTGTAGTGTCGCTAACTTCACCTTGCTGCCCACCTGAGTCTCCAAGAGTTCGAAGATAGTCTCTACCTGTCGGATACAATTGTCAGCCGTGTCAGGGTCTGACTTTCCCTCAAACACCGATAGTTTCATCTGCTTGAATGATTCAATGAGTTTGATTGCTTCGGGTACTGGATTCGCGGGCACCCTTTCATGATTCTGATTCATGGTAATGGCAATTAGTGTCTGATAGACCCTCGCTAGCTCTGTTTCCAAGTCCAGACCTTCACCATTTCGAGCTCCTCTTCTAGCCATATTCTAATGCAAAAGATCCATTAAATTCGAAGTATAAACATGAACTTTTAAGTCAAATTTACATTTCATTGAATTTCAAACATTATACATTCGAATTTAAAACATTTCTGACATCAAAATGAAAGCAGTAGAAGATATAACAGTCTAACTCCTACGGCTTCTCTTGGCTTCACGAAGCTCTCCCCGTAGTTCCTCCATTTCCTCCTTCAGTACATCGGTCATGTTTTTCCTCTTCACGAGTTCTCAAACACGATGACTGAGAACTGCAATATCATCCTTGTACTTCGCCAATTGAGTCTCCAGTAGTCTGACTCTCTCCCGTAGAGTCACTACCTGCCTCTGAAGAGACAATGAGATTACTCGGAACTGGTTCTTCCTCATCAGAAGAATCATCAGATGAATCCGGAGGTGGAGTAATCTCTCAGGACTCAGGCCATTCCTCTTCCACTTCTTCAGGATCTTCCTCGTCAGAATTAGCTTGCCCGGGGTAGTAATCTTCCTCAACAATGTGCCAGTTGTTATCTCCAGCTGGGTCAAAGTGGTCCGCCATCTTAAAGAAAGAGGAGAAGAAGCATAAACCATAGTGCAACACAAATATAAGTGACTTACATTTAAATCTTTAGACTCAACACACACTCTAATATCCACTTCTAGGGTGTCGTTCCTTATAAATTTGTACTACTTGGAAGCATGCTCTGATACCACTCTGTAACAACCCGAATTCCAAAATACAACTGAATTCGAAGTTCCACAGGATCTTTACACTTCTTTCGTATAATTTTACAAGGAAATAAAACTTTACTGTACATCAGAGTTACATTTATATTAATATTTGTACAGTAGAAGCAATTTTATAGTAAATTACATGAAACAATATTTAAATCAATCTTTGAGCAACATGTATACTTCAATTTGTCAAGCATCCTTACCCTGCATGTAAAACTGTGGGCGTATCAGTTCATTCAACTGACGAAATATTATACACGGCCATCCTCTCTATGCCGGAAACAGTATAACGATTCTCAATACTTAGCAAACCACAAACTTGTTCACAAACAAAGCTCAAGGAACTATCCTATTGATGTCGTGTTGTGAATGTGCACTTAGTCCTTAATGTAAATATTTTCATTATATGACACTAATGCGCACTTGTTCAGAGTCTATGCAGCCCATACTACATAGGTCCGAGGGCAAGCCCTTAACCGTTCTTCATCTTGTAGGATTCAATCTCTCGTCATGACTTAATCTACTACTGTAACTACGGTAAGTATCCAGATGTTTTATGACTTACGAACTCATGTCTAGGCATCCTGGAGGGAATCCCAACGCACTGACACATGACTCATCATGCAGGCATCATGTGGTAATTCAGCTCCTACCATAGACATGACACTATCCGCAGTCGTCAAACACCCCACGAGCGTCGCCACCGGGACGGTACTCTGGAGCAGTATCCACGTCCTACTCTTGACACATCATGGAACATCCTATGAATACTCTCACGCCGCCAATCCAATGGCCCTCATACTCAATGTTTTTCTCTTACTTTCATCACATCTTCACTATGTATCTAATCCTTAGTTTAATTGATTCATGAATAAAATCAATCCCTTAGAGTTTAGCACTCCCACTATACCGGTCTAATACATTTATTTCACATGACCCAAACCTTAGTCTTTTCATTTCAAATATCATTTTCACATTTCTTTTATTGCCGGTATAAGGCTTAGCTACACCCTAGTTCTCAATTTCAATTCATAATTACAAAATCGAGCTTTTCATACTAATAAAGTCTTTTCCATGACTAATCACAATTCACATTTCATAAGCATAGTATTCATGTATCCATATCCTTTATAACTCATTCACATTCGATATTTCTTTTCCATACACAATTTATGCATTAAAAAAACGATAAGTTTCAACTGGTAGTATTCAATAGTTCATTTATTCCATGAATCTCGTATTCTCATTTCAATCCGTACTAAAAATCACAATTTATAAGTCCAATTAGTTACACAAATCACAATTTCAAATTATTCATTATTAATTCTTATTTTAAAACTCTTAAAAAAAACTCATTTATTTTTTCTTTATTTCAAAAGTCAATTTAATTTAAAAAGAAGTCCTTTCTTGCAAAATAGCCTCAATTTCTCAATTACACTTTATCAAAAGTTATACAAATTTTTCTCATAAAGTCCAAATAATTTCAGTAATTTTTTTCATATTTTTCTTGAATTTTACTTTATTTTTAAAAAAAACTCAAAATAATATTTATTTTCCCAAAAAAACAACTTTTAAACAAAAACCCCCATCCGGATTCGAACCCATAACCAGCGGCCTAAAGGACAGCACCCAAGACCATTGCGCCAAGCCACCGAGACGATATGAGAGGGGTTATTATCCCTATGTATCGATTTTCGGTATTTCGGATTTTAACAAAAAAAATAAAAACGAAAAGCTCCATTCTCAGTATCGAACCCGAGACCAGTGACTAGCCCCCGCTACTGTAGCGACTGAAACTCTTCCGACCAATTGGTCTAAGTGACCATATCGTTTTGAAAAGGACTTAATTAGGTTTGAAATAGCTCTCTGTTCATATCTATATTTCATGAATTCTCACAACAATTTTGTTTCTTTTTCTTCTCTTTTGAAAGCAAACTTTTCCAGATTTTAATATACATAAATCTACATTAAAGTATTATTTTTATAAACATTATTTGCTTTATAAAACATGTATTTTATTCCTAATTTGTGTTCCATATCCATAATTTCGACATTGAGAACAATAGCACATTTCTTCATAATTTACAGTTAGGTTTCCACAAATCACTACATTCTTTTGTTCTCTTTCTTATTGACATCCCACTACATTTTAAGAACACAAAATCTCATCTTTCTACAAAAATAAAATCTATTTTTGTCAACTAATTACACATGATGCATTCAATCAACTATTTGCAAATACAAATTTTTTTACCATAACATTCATGTATCACAACAAAAATGGAAATTTCTAACACATTAATTAACAATTATTCATTAGCAATCAATCCATCTATTATTCTCTAAATTACCACTCTACTTTTAATTAAACAAGCATGGTTCCAATTTTTCACTAGTTGATTCATATAATTTCATTAAAATCATACCTACCAAGATATCTAATTCTAGAAGTATGAGAAACACCCACCTCTTTGGAGAAAAACGAAATAAAAGCTCCTAGAGTCTCCTAGAATACAAGAGAGTAGCCTTCTCCTCCTAGATTGTGTTGCAAAATGCTCCCCTTCTTGTTCCTTGTGCAACCCGATGCTTCACTTGCTTGGGGATGAGGCCGGCCTCCTTGGTTGGGACACACACAATTTCACACTCAATCTTTTACTCCCTAATGTATTTCTCTCCTATATAATTTCTTCCTTTCATTTATTTCTTAGTGTTGTATACATGAAGGTAGGGGGTATTTATACTAGTTCTAGGATAGATTGGAGGGCTAGGATTTCATTAGATAGTTGGAGATGGATGGCAAGGATAGGATGGAAAGTTGTAGCAACCACCCATAAACAAGTAACCACCCATGCACACACACCCACTCTCCCATCTTCTCTTACGCATACTCGGCCTCTAGGGTGTGCAAAGCACACTACGTGCATGCACCTGCCCTTCTAGTACCCCCCTATTTGAAATTTGTACAAATTTAATTAATCAATTGTTCACCAATTGTATCTACCTGACAAGTTGTGACAATTTAAAGGATTAATTAAGTTTGTGGGCTTTAAAATAGTCGGCTTAGGATTATGGGCTAAAAAATAAGAAAATAGTGTTTAGGCTTTATAAAATAGGCTTTTTAGAAAATAAAGGAAAAGAAAGAAATAATTGTTCATGTTACAAAAGGAAATTTTATAAAAATAAATATACATACGAAATTTTGCATGTGCACAACATGTGAAAATCAACATTTTTATTAAAATAAAAGTTTAGGATATTACATTCCTACTTTCACATCGATTGTGACGATTT
This sequence comes from Hemerocallis citrina, assembly GCA_017893485.1. Classification (NCBI taxonomy): domain Eukaryota; kingdom Viridiplantae; phylum Streptophyta; class Magnoliopsida; order Asparagales; family Asphodelaceae; genus Hemerocallis; species Hemerocallis citrina. The sequence goes on from CM030363.1 coordinate 135,230,484, forward strand.
CTTCTACTTAAACGGGTACAACGGGTACAACAGAGAATCCTTGGATTGTAGAACCGGCTGGCTTGAGTCGGTCTCGGGAGAGCTTCATACCATTGAAAGTGCTCATGAAAAGGATGTTTACTGAGTTTTTGTTGTCTACCAGGATGCATCGTACCTCATGATTCACCATGTAAAGATTTAAGACCAATGTGTCACAATGAGGTGGTCGGACACCTTCTAAGTCTTTGTCGGAGAAAAATATCGGGATCCCGGTGCTCTTGGCTGGCGGGATGTTGTTTACAGAGTTGACTTCCCTGACAAATGCTTTGATGGAGGAGTAATAATCTTTCCCCGTCGGCCCTCCATGGATTGAATGAAGAATGGCCATGTGTTCTAAGTCTCGTGATTCGGAGGGCCTCTCTTAACGCTTTTTAGCCCCCCGTACCGGAGGGGTTTCGACGTTGTTATTTTGTTGGAAAAATTGAAAGAGATAGCCCATGCGAATTAGGCCTTCAAGTTCGTCTTTGAGGGCTCGGTAGTTGTCAGTAGTGTGTCCATGATCTCTGTGAAATGCACACCACTTGTTTTTATCTCTTCTTTTGCTAGTTATGGATATCTTGGCGAAGGGCAGATTATTCTGTCCTTCTCAACTTCCTTGAGGATAGATGATACAATTGCGTTGAGATGAGTGAACTTGTGAAAACATGGTGCTAGAGGTGGAGGACGCTAACTTGCGTCGTCTTTCTGAAATTTTCTTGATCCTTCCTTGCTTGTATTCTTTTGTTTGTTCCCAGAAGATGAATCGTTCTTGCCTTGCTGTTCCTTTCAAAGTTGCGGAAATTGTTCGGCATCGGTGGCATTGTAAACAATCATGAGAGCTTTTAAACTTTCAAAACGTTCCGCTGGATTTGATTCTCCATTGTAGGATTCAAATTGAGAAGCTTTGAAGTTCTTCGGAATGGGTGCATCAAGGATGGATTTACTGAAAGGAGTTCGACTGTGGCGGGGACCCCGCTAGAGCGGTTCCCCCTTTTATTCATCTGTTCCAGACGATCTTCTACCTCTCGGATACAGCGAATGACTTGATCATCCTTCTCCTTGGATCCAGTTGAGTGGGCAGATTCTTCTTTGGAGGGCTAGCCCAGATCTTGACTACCTTGTATAGCTCGGAGGATGTCAAGCTTGAACTTTTCCAATTCGGCCCTAGTGTCTGGGGAATCTCTCTCTTTGTTCTGCTCAAGAAGCTTTCGACTATAAAGAGTCGGGCTTCTTACTCTGGTTTACCTAACGTTCTGAGCAGGAGGCCTCAATTCGGGCACGCCTCTTGTCCAAGCGAATTTGTAGATCAGTTCCTTGTTGCCTGGTGCTGATGATTTGGTGGAGATCTCTAGATCCCTGGGGGCCTTCCGAGGCCATTGAATCGGTTGAAGCATTATGGACTGAGATGTGATCATATAAAGGATGTTGTTCATGACGGCTTTGTCGAGAGCCCCCCGGTGCCTCTCTGTTGAATGGAGCTTGATTAGGCTGTCAGGGTGACTATTAAGGAGGAATCAGATCTTTCATAGGAGGAGCTGGTTGACAAAGAGAGTTTGGGCAATGGCTTGAGGCCGCCATTCTACCTCTTAGTCTTGGTGGCATGGAGGTAAGTCTGATTTGTGTAGTTTCCCACAGATGACTCCTATCTGTTGTTGTTTATTTTGGTGTGGGAGCAAACAGATAGTGAGTTAATATTTGATGGAAACTACTAAAAATCTTACCATTGATCTTTGCCGTGAAATGCGGTTAGAGCTCCTGAGATTGAATCTGGATCATTGATAGAACACCGTGATCTGGATTAGACGGTTGTTGACGGGACCGTTGAACATGCAAAAAGCCTGAAACACCGGGGTTGTAGCATCCCGAATTTCCAATATAATATTTCAGAAATACGTGGCACAATTCCCAGCATCTACCTCAATGTAATAGTAAACATAGCCAAACACAGATAAATTTCTTTTCAACTTTTATTACATCAACTCTTTACAAAGCACAGTGGAAAACAAGCCACCTTGAATTACATTTTCTTTTACAACAAATTCTTTTACAATTTGCATCAGCCACATTATCATTCTACCACATGCATCCAAATTCCAAGCTATAGGTACCTACCTGTAAAACATGAGGCTAGAGATAACTCTAACTCCTAAAACTACGGGTTAGCTATAATGCTGTGAGTGGCATCAAAAGAAATACAACATAAATAAAACATAAGGAATAAAGTCATAATCAACACATACCAACAGTAGTAACAAATGGAATACGAAATAACAATAAATAAAGCATGAAAACATTAAGTGAAACTAGACTAAGTGTCAAGTGTGGGAAAACCGAAAACAAATATGCATAAAACCAAGGCAAGAAAACACAAATGCAATATGATGACTCTCTAATGCATACTTGTCGGATTCTATGCATTCCATACTACATAGGTCTGGTGCAAGCCCTTATCGTTCTCCACTTTATAGGGTTAGATCCCTCGCTATCCCACTAATCCTACTACAGTGATAGAAACAAGATCCAGATTACTCCGCGAATAGGCCTAACAACCCTCGACGCGCAAGCATCATGTAAGCATAGCTCAAAAATCGGAGAATCACCTCCCTGCCGTGTGCCCCACGAATAGGCCTGCCAACCCTCGACGTGCAGATACACAAGTACATCTTGTGAATAGGCCTACTGATCCTCGACATGCGAATGCATCGTATGTTCCGTGAATAGGCCTGCAGACCCTCGATGCGCAAACATACCAACTGTGCGATCAAGACAGAGCAACACACAGTCATGGAATGCATCCGTTGGACTAAATCCCAGAGCATATACTTACATTTTCCAAGTTCCATAACATCTCCACTAGTGCCTGTCCTTAGGTTGGTTATTATTAAAACACAATTTCTCCTCTCTAGAGTTAGTGTATCCTGCAAGACTTAATTCCACAAAAACAAGCCCAAGACCCAACTAGTCAAAATCCACAAAATCGCATCTGCCTGTTCACAGGAATCCCACTCAACTCTTAGAGTCTCACAATTCGAATATCAACACAAAATCTTTCATTTAAAACTATTAATTTCATCATCAAAACGTTTATATTAAGAAAACTTCTTAAATCAAAAAATCCAAATTCATTCAATACACTCACAAATTTCCAGAACTGAAATAAAATATTAAATCTATTAAATAACTGTGTTTCATATTTTGAAGTCATAGAAAAATCACAAAACATCCACATCTTGAAATCCATATATATATTGCTTCTTAAAGTTATAGAAAAGCAAATTTAAACTCTATTATAATCAAAATATAACACTCTGTAAAACATAGTAATCTGTAGTAAAAACATCATCTAAAACAGTAGACCAAAAATCCATAAGTTCGAAGAAATTGTCGTTCGAGAAAACAACAGAAAACTCAACAAAATACTCAACACAGCAGCTGACGGTCGACTGTCAAAATAGTTCAAAAAAAAAAAAGCAATGGTCGACTGTCATGCTCAATTTCCAAAACCCAAGAACTGTCAATCGACCATCACCCACAGTTCAAAATGGGGCAGCGACGGACATGTTCGAAAATTTGCAGCTTTAATATTCGTGCACGTTATTCTTTGTGAAATCATAAATTTGTAAAACAAAGTTCCTGAGATGATCAAATACAACTTGTCCAACATACTGGAGTTTATAAAACATATCAAAATCTCATCAATTTCATAAAAGAGCCATTTTCATTAAAAACTTCTTCAACATCAGAACTATATATATATATGTGTGTTCATGCATCAGTTATAGCATCAAAATCCATCAAATATGAGTAGTATAATGTTTATTTCAATCTCAGTATCAAAACAAATCAAGATTCAATCGAAAACTTCACAAAAATACAAAATTCGATTTCGGCCCACTGGCATCAGACCCAAAATTAAAGAAACAACTCAAACCCTCAAAACATGATATTTTTTATCAAAAAACCCTCTTGTAATTTATTAAACACATACAAAACCACTTACATTAGTTTGCCCATGATTATATGCAATTAGAACATGTATTAGTCAAATTTTACTCACCAAAACATCAAGAACAGATTATACATATATGTATACACAGTAAAGACCCCTCTTTATTCACTTTTATGCAATTTAAGTCTTACGATCCATTATATGCAATCAACTCAGCAAAATCATGAAGAGAAACAACATACCCATGATTTCTATTAGAATATTAACATTCTTAAGTCATCTATATAGAATTTTAATCTTCAATAGCATAGTTTTCATGAAAGATTCAATCTTTATGTATCCATCCATCAACAAATCACTATATCATCATACTATCATCTATCATGCATTCTAATAGACACATCATCACATACAATATGCATAGAACAATAAGAAAACAAACATATGTCACTCACCTTATTGAAGAATCAACCGAAAGTAATAAAGAATAAGAAAAGTTCTTCATTTCGCAAAAGTCCAAGATCCTCGCTTCGAAACTCCAAGAAATTAATAATAAAGAAAACCCTTTGTTTTAGTGCAACAAAGAGATGGCTGCACGTCTCTTTTAATAGGCCAGAATTCAAGGTATTAGGGTTTTGAGAAGATATTTGCAAAATATTCTTTTAGAATATATCTTTACATATATAAATCCATGTACTAGGAAATTAGATTAGCCAATTTAATTGTGATTTACAATCAAAATAACTACCATGATCTGGCCGGCAATGTTTTCAAACCCAGAAAATAAATTTTGTAATTTTTGCCTCAAAGCGGCAATTTTGCAAAAAGATCATTCTTTAACAAATTTGCAAAATAAACCAAATCTATTATAATAAAAATTAAAACCTTTACCTCTGAGTTGGCTAGCCATCATGCTTAACCCAGAAAACTGAAAATTTGGAGTTTAATCCAAGTGGTAATTTTGCATAAAAGCCCATCTTTTTGTAATAATTGCAAATATGCCAAAAAATATTAGAAAAATCCAGAAAATTCATAAATAATACCTACTAATAAATATTAGGTTTCTCCAAAATAATTTCTGACTTTGAATTTCTCAAGAAAATATTTGTACGTGTTTTGCACGTGTAAAAAGATAAATTTCAGAAAAATATTTATTAAATCACCAAAAATCACTTTAATTCATTTATTAATCTCAAAAATATTATTTAAAAATATATGGTGTTACATCACTCCACCTTAGAATAGTTCTGTCCTCAGAACTACTACTAATAGGGACCAAACAATATAAGCAAAAGAAAATGCAATCACATAAATAGAAATATAGCTTAAAGATACAAAAAATACAATTTAACCAAAAGAATACAATCATGCAAAGAGCTCAGAAAAATTCTTCTGCATGCGATCCTCCGGCTCCCAAGTAGCTTCCACAAACAACTGGTTCCTCCACAATACCTTGACCATAGGTATCACCTTATTCCTGACACCTTCTCCCGACGGTCAACAATCTCAACAGGCCACTCCTTATAACTCTAGTTCAGCTGTAGACCTTCAGGCACTTCCACCAACTGATGATTCTGATCCGGCACGTACTTCCTCAACATCGACACATAGAACATATCATGCACCTATCCCAATTCCTCCGGTAGTTCCCACTTATATGTTGTCTTACCAATCCGCCTCAAAATCCTGTTTGGCCCAAGGTACCTTGGCGCCAACTTGCCTCCCTTCCCGAACCTGATCACTCCTTTAGTTGGAGACACTGATGTGAATTTTTGCAAGTGTACAAATCGCAACAAGTAGTATAGTTAAGTGAAAAGAGTGTCAAACCCACAAGGACTAATTATTTTATCGAGGACCAAAATTACTAGATTAACTACTATTTGGAAAATCAAAATTTAATAAAGAAAGGAACTAAATTAAATTAATCTAAAGGATTAACTAAATTAATTAAAATGCGCGGAATCTGAAATTTTTATAATTTGTTAATGGCAAAATTAATTCTAGGGCTTTTGATTTCTCCTAGTTTATCAAACACAATTTATAACTCCATATGAATAAAAAAAATTATTTTTCCAAGTTGTAGACCAAAATCCCCTAAGTATTCAATGCTTTCTCTCAAACAGCACCAAAAATATCTCCAACAAAAAGTTTATCATAGTTCATGCACAAATTTAATTAATTGAAGACTCATTAAATTCTGTGGATTTCTTAATGGTCACATCAATCGCAGTAAATCAACTCTAATTTTACTTAATCAATGGTGTTTAATTCCATAGTTCTAAATCATAAATTACCTCTCGGTATCTCCATGATCTAATAGATCATACAAAAGTTGGCCAACCAATTGTAAGCATTAAGAAGAAAAAAAAATCAAACTCACAACCATGGAAAATAGAAAAATAGTATGGAATTAAAAATTGTGTTCTCAAAATTAGGCTACATCAAATCCCTAGAAAAATAAAATTTAGTTCATAATATATTTGTAACTAACAAATATTGTTTGGATTGCATAAAAGAAAAATTGCGGGGATGCTCATGGTTCTTAGTGTTATTGCTTTGACATCTTGAGGTTCAAATTGGTCAAACACTCAATTGTCCTCCCGCTTCTTAGTGTTATTGCTTTGACATCCTCTATGGGGTTGGTCACGGTGTTGCAGGGTAAGTTTCCTGTTGTTCTTTCGTTAAGAATATTTGAAATTTGACCAATTTGAACCTCAAGATTGCGAATTGAAGATAAAGTTGAAATTGCAACATTTTGGATTGCCAAATCTGTCTTCTGCATGTATTGCATGAACATATCTTCAAGTGTCGGCTTCTTTTCTTGCTGTGGAAAATTTTGAGGTGGTCTAATTACTCCTTGATTGTTGTTCCAAGAAAAAATGGGGGTGTTTCTCCATTCTTGATGATACGTGTTCAAATAAGGATTGTTTTGATGTTGAAAATTGGACACGTAATTTGCTTGATTGAAATTTGATTGAGCAAAAGGGTTCCCCACTTGGCAATCTGTACTTGAGTGATTTCCTGTACAAAGATCACAAATCATATTAGTATGAATAGCATTAACATTCATATTACCTATTTGTTTAGATAAAATATCAAATTTTGCAGTTAAAGTAAATATATGAACAAGTTCAAAAACTCCAACCACTTTTCTTGGCATTTTACTCTCTGAAGACCACTGGTAATTATTTGATGTCATCTCTTCTAAAAGTTCATAAGCTGCTTCATGAGTTTTGCTCATAAGTGCACCTCCAGCTGCTGCGTCAACCATAAATCGATTTGTAACTTCCTAACCATTATAGAATATTTGAATTTGCAGCAATTTCGAAAGTTCATGATGAGGACATTTTCTCAATAACTCTTTATACCTCTCCCATGCATCATACAAAGACTCGGTCTCAAATTGAATGAAGGTGGTAAAATCATTCCTAAGCTTCGCTGTCTTTGCCGGCGGAAAATACTTAGCCAAAATTTTTTGTGCAAGTCCCTCCCAAGTAGTAATACTAGCGGGTGGTAGAAAATTTAGCCAAGCCTTCACCTTATCTCTTAATAAAAAAGGAAAGAGTCTCAATCGAATTGCATCATCTGACACTCCGTTGTGCTTGAAAGTGTCACAAATTTCTAGAAAGTTTGCAATGTGAACATAAGGATCCTCGGGCGATAGTCCCCAAAATTGAACAGTCTGTTGAATCATTTGAATAATTGTCGGTTTAATCTCAAAATCATTAGCTTCAATAACCGGCCTCTTTATGCTTGATGTTACCCCATTAATTGAAGATATAACATAGTCTTTCAAAGCCTTGTTCTCATAGTTCGTCATGATAATGTACTTGTATGTCCTGAAATATAAGTATTAAAAAAAATAGAAAAAATTAAAAAATTAAAAAAAAAGTAATTCAAAAGAAAAATAAAGAGGTTAAATAATAATAAAACAAAATAAATAAAAAAAGAATCCAAACTAGTAATAATCTAGCAATTTTCAATATCAATAAAAGAATAACTAGTCCCCGACAGCGGCGCCAAAAACTTGATGTGAATTTTTGCAAATGTACAAATCGCAAAAAGTAGTATAGTTAAGTGAAAATAGTGTCGAACCCACAAGAACTAATTATTTTATCAAGTACCGAAATTACTAGATTAACTACTATTTTGAAAATCGAAATTCAATAAAGAAAGCAACTAAATTAAATTAATCTAAAGGACTAACTAAATTAATTAAAATGCGCGGAATCTGAAACATTAATGGAAAAATTAATTCTACGGCTTTTGATTTCTCATAGTTTATCAAACACAATTTATAACTCCATATGAATAAAAAAATAATTTTTCCAAGTTGTAGACCAAAATTCCCTAAGTATTCAATGCTTTCTCTCGAACAACACCAAAAATATCTCCAACTAACAGTTTGTCATAGTTTATGCACAAATTAAATTAATTGAAGACTCATTAAGTTTTGTGGATTTCTTAATGGTCACATCAATCGCGTTAAATCATCTCTAATTTCGCTCAATCATTGGTGTTTAATTTTACAGTTCTAAATCACAAATTACCTCTCGGTCTCTCCATGATCCAATAGATCATACAAAAATTAGCCAAACAATTGTAAGCATTAAGAACAAAAACCAAACACAACCATGGAAAAGTAGAAAAATAATATGGAATTAAAAATTGTGTTCTCAAAATTAGGCTACATCAAAGCCCTAGAAAAATAAAATTTAGTTCATAATATACTTGTAACTAACAAATATTGTTTGGATTGCATAAAAGAAAAATTAGAGAAGGAAAGGAGATACAAAAGTGACTGTTTTTGTAAAAGAAGTTGCAAACCAATGTAGCAAACACAACCTTCTCTTCCTCTCTCCTTCTCCGTCGTTTTGTGCTTTAAACGAAGCTGACGTCACACCTGATGTCGTTTTCCTCGCCACACGCCTGATGGGTCCCGCCTCTGATCTCTCTCCTGCTCTTCGTCTTGGTCTTGGAGTGCACGCCACATCAACACTTTTCGCTGATGTCAGCTCTCGAACATGCTGCCCCACTTACTTCCTCTTTCTTTTTCTGTCGTTTTTCGAGTCACATCATCCACAGAGAGATAGAGGAGTCTGACTCTATCTACCTTTAGTTTTTTTGTTTTTTTTAAATAAGGGTTAGCCGTCGCTCTCCTCTTCTTTCAGCGCTTTTTCTTCTCTTGTTTGCTCTTCTATTTATAGGCGCAGGAAATAGAGATTAGGGTTTAATTTTGCAGAAAACCCCTTATTCTTCATTTATTTGTTTCCTTATGTAATTTGCTATTTATTTCTTACTCCTTTTTCTTCTCTTTCTTTTTCTTCAAACACGTACTGCACGCAAATAAAATAAATCAGAAATTAGGATTTAAAAATAAAAATAAAATTAATTAGTTTAAATTAATTAAACTAACTTAAAATCATATTAGCTCATTTAAACCCATTTAAAATTATTTATTGCACTTTTAGCTCAATTAGCAAATTAAAATTTATATCTTGTTTTTCACATGGACAAATTGTAAAATTTAAAATTCAACAAAACAATAAGAATATATAAATCATTCTGTTTGATTTGTTTGTTGGTTTTTTACCAAAAATATTCACGCATCAAAAAATCTTATTCCTTCAAAAATGATTAATTAACTGAATTTTATGGAAATAAGATGAATTATAAACAAAATAGACGAATACAAGCAATTTTATGGGTAAATGAGTACAAATATTTATATAAAAATTAGACACATCAGACACCTTGAGAAAAACTGTATCTCCAACCTCAAAGTCCAAGTCCCTTCGTCGAGTGTCTGCATAACTCTTCTGCCGACTCTGAGCCTCGACCAACCTCTTACGGATCAGCTCGATCTTCTCCGATGTCGGTTGCACAATCTCCGACCCAAACATCTGCCTCTCACCAACTTCATACCAACAAACGGGTGTCCTACACTTCTTCCCGTACAGAGCTTCATACGGAGCCATCCCGATACTTGCATGGTAACTATTGTTATAAGCAAACTCAACTAACGCCAAGTACTTCTCCCAACTGCCCCCAAATTCCATAATACAAGCCCTCAGCATATCCTCCAATACCCGATTCACCCTTTCTGTCTGACCATCGGTCTGCAGATGAAAAGTGGTACTAAAATTGGTTTTGGTACCCAAAGCTGCTTGCAAACCCTTCCATACCCTCGATGTGAACCTCGCATCCCTATCTGAAACAATCAACACAGGAACTCCATGAAGTCTCACAATGTCATCAATGTACAGCTCTGCCAATTTCTCCAACTACCAAGTAATCTTCATAGACAGAAAGTTAGCTGATTTGGTTAAACGGTCCACAATAACCCAAATTTAGTCATTGCCCTTCGGACTCCTCGGCAACCCTGTGATGAAATCCATGCTGATATTCTTCCACTTCCATTCCGGAATAGGCAATGGCTGTAACAAACCTCCCAGCCTCTGATTCTCTATTTTGATCTGCTGGCAAGTCAGACACCTTGCCACAAGGTCTGCTACATCTCTCTTCAAACCGGACCACAAAAGGTGTTGTTTGATGTCCATGTACATCTTTGTTCCTCCAGGATATACTGACAAAAAGGTACTGTGTGCCTCCTGCAAGATACTCTCTCTCAAATCTGCATTCTCCGGAACACACAACCTCTCACCCATCCATAAAACTCCATCATGGACACAGAACTCTGATAAGCCTTCGAAAACCTGCTGCAACAACCTCTGAATCTCTGCATCTGATTTCTGACCCTCCATAATCTTCTCTCTCAAAGAAGGCTGCAATCTCAACTGAGCCAAAGTCGCTCCCAAACCCTGTAGTACCACCTCGATACCTGCCTAATCAAACTCTGCTGCCAACTCTCTCTGAGTAGTGATCAAACTCGACAAACTGTTCTTTCGACTAAGCCCATCGGCCACCACATTCGTCTTGCCTGGATGATACTTAATCTCAGGATGAATGTCTTCCAACACTTCCAACCACCTTCTCTGTTGAAGATTTAGATCCCTTTGCTGATAAATGTACTTCAGGCTCTTGTGGTCAGTATACATGTTGACCTTCTCTCCATATACATAATGCCTCCACTGCTTCAAGGCAAAGATAATAGCTGCCAATTCCAAATCATGCGTCGGATAGTTCTTCTCATGCAGACGCAACTGAGGCAAACCATAAGCAATAACATTCCCTTCTTGCATCAAGATGCACCCCAAACCTTTGAGAGACGCATCACTAAAGATATTATAGTCCTTCCCAGCTTGTGGCAAAGCTAAGATAGGCGCAGTCGTCAACCTCTCCTTTAGCTCAAGAAAACTCGCATCATACTTATCAGTCAAAGTGAATGTCACATTCTTTCGAGTTAACCCTGTCAAAGGAACTGCAATCTGAGCATAGCCCTGAATGAATCTCCTGTACTACCCAACTAAACCCAAGAAACTCCTGACTTCCTTCACTGTCGTTGGCCTGGGCCAAAACTTCAATGCTTCAACCTTCTGAGGATCGGTGGCCACTACCTCCTTAGAAAGAATATGACCAAGGAAAGCTACCTCGAACTTCCAAAACTCACACTTCGACAGCTTGGAATACAAGTTATGCTCATGTAACTTCTTCAATACCTCTGCCAAGTGCTTAGAATGCTCTTCCTCCAACTTCGAATATACCAGAATATCATTAATGAATACCACCACGAAGGAATCAATGAATGGCAGCAAAATCCGATTTATCATGTCCATGAACACTGTCGATGCATTCGTCACTCCGAATGGCATTACCAAGAACTCATAGAGTCATAGAGTCCATGACGAATCCTGAAAGCTATTTTACTCACATCTTCCTCCTTAAATCGAACCTAATGATACCCTAACCGCAGATTAATCTTCGAAAACACAGCTACTTTCTGAAGCCTATCAAACAGATCATCAATCCGTGGAATTCGATACTTGTTCTGAATAGTCACCCTGTTTAACTCTCGATAGTCAATGCATGTCCTTATTGACCCATCCTTCTTCTTCACTAACAACACTGGTGCTCCCCACGGTGAAGTACTCGGCCTGATGAATCCCTTACTCAAAAATTCCTCAATCTGTTTCTTAACTTCATCCTGCTCTACAGGTGCCATCCTGGACGGAGACTTAGAAATCAGAGCACTTCTCGGTTGAACATTAATACAGAACTCAACATCTCACTGCGGCGATAATCTCGAAAAATCTTCCAAGAAGACCGTAGGAAAATTCCTGACAAGTGGAATGCTTCTGACTTCATCTACGATCATCAACTTAGATACCATTGCAGCCACTTCCGGATCCTTCTTCTTCCCCTGAAAAGTCACTGCGGGACCTCCTGGTGCCTTCACCAACACCTCTTTCTTCTTGCATTCAATTGTGGAATCATATATTGCCATCCAATCAATGCCCACGATCACATCCACACCCATGACTTGCAGTTCGATGATATCAATGCCAAATAATCTCCAACCAATCTCGATATCACAGCCCTCGTAATACCGATTAGCAATCAATTTTTCCCCCGATGGTGTTGCCACTGACAAAACTCTGTATGGAAATACCTTAGGTTTCACACCTAAAACTTTAGCAAAATTGGACGACACAAATGTATGCGAAGAACCAGTATCAAATAAAATTTTTGCTTTTATTCCATTAAATAAGAAAAATCTTGTTACATGAAGAATGATACTCAAATCTCCAATTTATTCTTAAACAAAGTTTTACTCAATAGAATAAATGAATTCAAAATTCTTGCATACCCTGGATCACATCCTCTGAGTTATCCACATCCTCCTAGTTAATGCGAACACTCGCCCCTACCTCTGAAATTTGACTCTGGCTGCACCTTCCTTCTTCAACTGTGGACAGTTTGGTCTGACATGCCCTTCACGACCACACCGATAACAAGTCCGTGCCTTAAGTGACTTGGTGAATGCTGAATGATAGTGGCCTGCCTCTCCATAGTTGAAACAAGTCACGCCTTAAATTGTGGGTGCCTTCTGCTCTGGCCTACTGAACCTGCCCTGCTTCACTGGGAACTTTATCCCACTCTGACTTGCTGTTGGCCTCTTGTTCCTGTTCCAGGTCTCCTGCTTCTTCTGGAACTGAACCATATCTTATTCTGTTATTGCTGCTTTCCTGACCAGCTTATCAAACCTTCTAAGCACAACAGTATCATCTGCGACCTCAAATTTGGCCTCAAGTCCTGCTCGAATTTTTTTGGCCTTCTTCGCTTCATCAATAATCAGCTCTGGTGCATACCTAGATAGCTGGCCGAGCTTAGTCTCATATTCATGTACTGATATGCTGCTTTGCTGCAGATTCAAGAATTTCGTTGTCTTTTTCTCTTGAATATCCAAAGGAAAGAAACAATCCTTGAACTCCTCCAGAAAAGCCTCCCAAGTCACCTGTTGATCCCCAAATGTCCGTTTCACTGAATGGGTTGCCCCAGAATTAAAGAGAATATGGGCAGGAAAAGAGCAAACAAGGACGACACCTAAGGAAACAAAGACAATGGAAAAAGAAAAGTAGACAATCAAGGGTGAGGAAAAACAACAATGCAGAAGATAACAGAAAGAAATAAAGCAAGACCAAAAGAAAACAAAGAAAGGAACAAAAAGGGAAAGCAACGAAACAACAAAAGCAAAATATACCTGCCACAAATCCTTCAGCTGTCTCAGCATCCAAAGCAGTCAAGTTGAAAGCCTGACCTCTCTTTGGAACAACGGCCCTTTGATCAGCAATCTGTCGTTAAAGAAGAAGCGATGCCCTAACTAGACTACGAGCTGGAGCTGCCTGCTGGATAGAACCCCTAGCTGGAAGAGCCACAAGCTACTGCGGGCAATCACGCATAGAATGATCAGTAGCACCACACCTAAAGCATCGGCGAGAGGCACGAAAACAGTTCCTACACTCATGCCCAGAGATCTGGCAAAAGTCACAAAAACTACCCCTCGGAAAACCAGCAGAAGGATACGGAGCTGCCCTGACAGGATGGGCAAGCATAGGCCTACGAACAGGACCAACAGAAAGCCTAGTAGCAGCAGCGGGAACAATCTGCGGAGAAGAAGTCGAACCACCACGAGCCTGCTCCTGAGCTCGAGCTGCCTCAAGAGCTTCAGTATAAGTACGCAAATGGAGAGAGACAAGATGCCTCTTGCTATCCTGCTCAAGCCCATTCATGAATCTACGAGCCCTATCCTCTTCGGTAGCCACAAGAACGGCAATAAAGCGGCTAAGTCTAGTAAATTCAGCGGCGTACTCATCTACAGACCTGGAACCCTGTTGCAAGAAAGTCTCATGTTACAACATTGTTTGAACAACTATGTAACAAATTCCAAATAGAATAATGACTTAACCTGTTTAAGGGTCAGGAACTGCTACTCCATCTCAACTCAAGTACTACTGGGGAAGAATTTCTCCAAGAATCCCAGAGTGAAGGTAGCCCAAGCAATAGGCCTCTCAAGTCGCTCGGACTTGGCCATCCACCAGATATGAGCCAGATCCACCAACTGGATGGAAACCACATCCACCCTATCAGCCTCGGCAACACGAGCCACTGACAGCAAGCGCTCAGTTCGGATCAACCACTGTTCAGCCTCCAAAGGCGTTTCAGTGCTGGAAAAACGATTGGGATGCAGCCTCATGAAATCCGTGACTGTACCTAGACGAGGCGGAAGAGCAGCCTGCACAGGCACAGCGGGAATCTGACCCAAAGAAGCTTCCAGAGCAGCCATTACTAGATCACTGTGGTTCTGCTGCTGATTAATCAGCCGCTCGAGCACACTAGTGACAACCTCAATCGGATCAGGCTGAGACTGAGAAGAACCCTTACGAGCCATAGTCTGCACAAAAATCAAAACAGTCAACATTCGGATCCGAGTTGGTAAAAATTTCATTTTGCATATATATATTTATGTTTGGTTGATGAAATATTGTGCAGATCCTAGTATGAGCCAAACTTGTCTAATATATTAGGCAACTAATACATTAGCCAAATCTGGGCTCTGATACTACTAAAAGCCTTGTCATGCCCCGCTTCCCAAAAAGAATACGGAATATAGATACACGACTCAACCAAGCGAATGATTTGCATCATTCATAAGCTGTTCAGAATCTTACAATAAATCTCAGAATTATTAGAGTCGGAAGCCAAAAGAATCATCCTCACACAAACATATATATCTCAAAACAAAACAAAGTGCCAACAGAAATTAATTGAAAACCAATAATATAATAGTCTCAAATAAATAGATCCGAACAAGTTAATATCCTAGGTCACATCGTCCAAATACAAATAAAATCCAAATACTCAAATACATTATTCAAAAGAAACAGATAATAATAATAGCAAAAGAAGTCCAGCACTAATATTTCATTTCTCCAATACCATCGGGCAAACGACCATCCTGATTTGCAATCAATAAATTGCAGGAGAAGGAAAAAGAAAACAAGTACTACCCGTCAATACAAGTTACGGGCCGCTTGTAATGCAGGATACAAGTACATGGAAAACTAACAAATCTAAATAATAGCAGAAACAAATATAGTATGGTATAGCAGAATCAACTAGTATGGTATACTAACATGTGTCAAGTGTCAAAAGTCAAATAGCATGCAGACAGATATACAGATAGTGTCAAATAATGGTGTCAAGTGATAGTATCAGACAGATAACAGATAATAGATAATCAGATAATCAAATAGCAGATTCAGATAACAGATTCAGATTCAGATTCAGATACAGATGTCAGATACAGATTCTTATAAGTCTTGTATTAATTACTAACTATGTAGCATTTCATGTGCCATCCTTTTATCACATGGTTGCTACATTCAAAATAGTTATGTTTGTAGATTTCGTAGGAGATCATATAGGGCCGTGTACTCAGGGTTCAGACAGACAGATATCAGATGCAAAATTCAGACAGACAGATTGAACCTAGTGGTTCTCTTCTTACCTACAACTTCCTATAGGAAGTAATGTAGACAAGGTACAGAATAACAGATAACAGATAATCATATGGGAAACATGGACTCCCTTTTAAGTACACATTTCTATGCTTTCCCACTACTAGATCTTTCCTATAAACTCCGGCTTGATCATATTACAATTATTATCAGACAGATGTGTATGTGCATGAAATAGAGTAAATCTAGCATGATATAATGACCCACAAGTTTAGAATAACAGATAATCTTGTACAGATGGTATCACATAACAGAACAAAATAGAGTACTTCCTAATTCAGGACAGCACGACGGTACAGTACTAAAACAGCGATTCCCGTTTCCACAAATATCGAAACCTGAATCTGTCAGGGAATCTGGAAAGTAGACTTCCAACCAAATCCAGCGGATACATATAAGTCATATAGTCTTTCAGAAAAACATAACTCAAAACTGATTTGAAACCAGAAAATATGTTCAGTCAGAAATCAGTAAATCGAATTCACAGTCAGGAAAATAGCATCAAAACACCTCAAATAAATCCAGGGTCTTGACCGACCAACTGCCGAAATGCCCTTGCTTGGGTCAGCTCTTCGAATAAGCCACCTATCGATCTCAATTATCCACCTGCTTCTGAGCCTTTATCCACCCCCTCTATAAAAATGATAGAAAAGGAAGGGAATCAGAATCTTTTACAATACAAAGAAATTATTCAAATTACTTTTTTTTTTAAGAAAAGAATTTATTTTGAGGTGTTATGTCAAAAAAATATATGTCTATGTGAGAAAAATGTCTAGTATCATAATGTAAAGTTTCATAATTTTCCAGTACGATTAGTTTAGCCAACAAAAATGAGAATACATCAAGAAATGATAGTTTGGAAAATCTGGAATTCCCAACACTGCTGTACGAAAACTGTAATATCTCGCAAACCGTGAAATGAAATCCAAATCCGCCAAAGGGAGAAGAAAATAGACAAAATAGGCTAAATTCACAAAGATTTTCCAAACAGTAAAAGGAAGTAAGGTGAAAATATAAATCTTTTCAGAACAGTGAGTAAAATCCAGCAAATATAATCTTTATAAATAAGCATGAAACGGTATATGAAACTCATCAATAAAATCTACCAAAATTCTAGGTATTCCCTAAATAGTTATAGAAATACTGTGCAAAACTTCATATCAAAATAATAGGCTTAGCACTAGTATCAAAATAGTTTAGTCATCGAAATCATTAAGAAACGAAATCTAGAAATATAATACACCTCTGTAGTAAAACAATCATATCTCACACATACGAAAACGAAATCGATCAAGATCAGAAAGTTTGGAAAGAAAACGAATTTCTCTATAAATCATGTTTAATACTGAAGTTAAGATACTGAGCTTAATATTGTCTAAAATACCAATCAAAACTGATCACTGACAAAATACAGATTTTCCTTTTAACAACAAATCAACATACAACATATGAAACTCGTTCCAAACACAACCAAACATGTTATAGAGTGTACTAAGTGTCCAAAAATTGTGAAATAGTGTATATGGCATGTCCACAATAAGTATATCACATGGATCCAAACAACACACAAATTCTCATAATTATCTCACAAATATAATCACATCAAAAACGGTCAAAACCTAAGTTGTTTCATATCAAATTTGTGTCGTGAGGCAACTATGGTCAATAGCACTATAGAGACAATACTCATCAAAAATACATCACACACGAGTTGTTTCTAGAACCCAACGACACTACAAGCGGAATTTATGATTTGTATCATGTAAAGGAATTGAATACAAGTTACTTGCCTTAACCGAAGACGAAACGAACATCAAGAATAACGGGAATGGATCCCGGCAACATACAAAACCCACGAACGAAGATCACGAATCAAAGTAATCACACAACCACACGTGCAACCCACATGCCCATGCAAATCAAGATAGCAAGAAAGAGATCGGGAACGGCCGGAAATGGAGGCGCTGGCCTTGTGCTGGCACTGCTACTCCGGTTGCTGCTGTCGACGATGCCGGTGGATGAGGGACAGAGGGAAAGAGATGGAGAGGTGGGGAGATGCTCGGGAGATGGTGGTCGGCTAGGGGGATCGGGATGGCGACTAAGGTATAGCAGTCGGGAGAGGGAGGTGCAGGTCGAGGGGGTGTACGGGCTGGGGGTGACGGCGCAAAGGACAGAGAGAGGGAGGAGGTCGAGGGTAGTAGGGTTAGGGTTTTAGGGAGAGAGATATGATGGTATTTATATAGGGTTGAGATATATGGTAGTGGGTTGTGGGTATTTGGGTTAATGGGTAGTTTAGGAGTAGTAGGAGGAGATTGTGTTTAATAGGATTTGTATAGGATTTAAAATAGGAATTTAGGCTATTTGGCTTTGGTAGTTAATTAGGGATCAAAACCAATAGGATAAGCAACCAAAAAACCACGAGCACCCAAGAACAAAATAAAGAGAACAAGAACCAATGAAAAGCGAAATAATAATAACGATCAAGAACAAATCAAGGGACAGAAAAATAAATCACAGGAAGATTAAAAAAATGAACAAAAATGAATATATATTGAAAACAACTCCAATATACGGTCCAAAATACAAAGAGAGTACAAATACTCCAGAAGGAGGAAAAATACACCAAGAATATGAAAAACGAAAAATAGGGGTTACAACTATCCTGATCTGGTCGGCACTGTTTTCAAACTCAGAAAACAAATTTTGTAATTTTTGCATCTAAGTGGCTATTTTGCAAACAGACCCTTCTTTAACAAATTTGCAAAATAAACTAAATCTATTAGAATAAAAATTGAAAACTTTGCCTCTGAGTTGGCTAGCCATCATGCTCAGCCTAGAAAACCGAAAATTTGGAGTTTTTACTCCAAGTGGTAATTTTGCACAAAATCCCCTCTTTTTGTAATATTTGCTGATATGTCAAATAAATATCAGAAAAATCTAGAAAATAAATAATACCTATTAATAAATATTAGGTTTTCCCAAAATAATTTCTGACTTTGAATTTCTCATGAAAATATTTGCCCTGGTTTTGCACGTGTAAAAAGATAAATTTTAGAAAAATATTTATTAAATCACTAAAAATCACTTTAATTTATTTATTAATGTCAAAAACATTATTTAAAAATATAAGGTGTTACAGGGGTGGCACCGGCAATAGTCCCTCCGATGCTCAAGTCAAAAACGAAGTGAGAAAAAGAGTTTGAGAAAGGAGAAGAGAGTTTGAGAGAGACATTGTTGATTACCTTCTGACTTGGGGGGGGGGGGGGTATTTATAAGTCTGAGAAACAGTATAGATCGACTGTGAATTTCTTATCTCCTATTCGAATCTCCCCTCAAGAGATAAGCTCTCTTATTTGGGGATAAGAGATTTGACTTACAGCCCTCCTGGGCTGGGTATCTTTCCTAGTTGGCTCAATTTGTCACTTTTTATGGGCTTTAAAGAGGCACATATCTTCTAGAAGGCCCGAACCTGTTAAAGAAGCTCGCTAGGATTAATCTGCCTGTAGAAGCTTTGTGATCTATGCTGGAATCGTACGGCCCTGATTTGCTATGATTTTTACCAATATCAAGCATAGTTGTAAGATAAGTTGATGTTCGGTGGGTGTGTGTGCATGCACACACGCTTGTATGGAAGTAGAGTTATTACTGCTAAGCCAGAGCTACTGCAACGCTTTGCAGACACTACCCTTTACCATTCAGAATTCGGTTATCCAGGAGTTACGGTCAACTAACCAAGTCCGGGTCCGGGTTTGCTACCCATTCTTCTTTGGGTCCGGATCCGGGTGCAGTTCGGGTCCAGTTTTTTCTCTCGGGTCCGGTTCGGGGCTGAGTCTGAACAAGAATAATTTTCAATTTATACCTTAAACGAAAACTATATGGTATTATATCCTAGCATGATGTAGCATCCACCAAGTACTCCAGTCTAGTGACCCGAAGAAGATAGAACATGTAAAGCATACCAAGAAGAAATAGAGCAAGTAAAAAATGTTGAAATGAAAAATCAAGAGTAAGCAAAGCATATCAAGCCATTGAACCATTCAAATGCACTTGAACCCCATCCATTTTCATTCGGCATATATTTTTATATACACGGCATATATTTTTATATACATCATCCATCTTCTTTGGCTAAAGTTCATCACAGAGACATTTGTGAAAAGCCCCAAAATAATTACATCACTCCCAAAATAAAAGCTACCAAATAATTACAAACACCACCTTTTGCTTCTCTTGATATTCCTCGTCCTCTCTTCTAGCCTTCCTTTGTGTATCCCTCCCTCCCCACTTTCTTCCTTCCTTCAACTATGTACTCCTCACCTCTTCCTATTGCTAAGTTCCTCCATGCTCATCCTCCTTCTTTTTGTTCCTTCCAGGCCTATTCTTCCTCCATGCCTCCCTGTCCTCTCTCCCTTCAATTCTCGATCTACCGTTTCTTCTTTGCGACCACAGCCCCTGCCCAATCAAACACATTTCTCATTATAATCATGATAACAGATTGAAAACTCAGTTAAAATTAAAAACCCTAATCAAATTACCTCTTGAGAAATGCGGAACGATACTTGGGTTTGGAGAGGGGTTGATGGAGAGTGGAGCGGCAGCGGAGGAGAGAGCAGCATTGGATGAAAGGAGCGGCAGTGGTGAGTCTGGTCGGGTGAGGGGAGCGGCAACGGATGAAAGGTAACCCTAGATTAGATTTGAGGGAGAGTCTTGAGAGAAGTGAGAGACCGACAGAAATGTGTTTTGTATATATATTTATATTTATATTTAACTAGTGATTTACACGCACATTTTAATAATTTCAAAAAATAAAAATAAAAATAAAAATAAAAACTCTAACGTAGGAAGGATTTGAACCGGAAACCTCCTTTATATTAATTATGTACGTGCGTTGCACATGTTGGTAGAATGACAAAATAACAAATGCCAATAAGGCTTCTCTCATTATAATATTAGAGATTATTATTAAATTTATTATCGGGCCGGGTCAGGTTGGGTCTATTTGGAAGGGAATTGTTCTGTGTTTTTCTATTCAGGTCCGGGTCGGGTCTACTTTGGGGGGACCCGGACCCGACCCGTTAAAACAACGGGTTTTATTTTTGGACCCGAACCCGACCCGCATTAGACCGGATTGGTTCCGGTCCAACGTTTGATCCGGTTCGAGTCCGGGTCGGGTCCAGTTATCAGGTTGGGTTCAGGTATTGGGTGAAAGATGTTCTTTTGTAATTAAGTCAAGCATAGATAAACAATGTGTGATTGTGAATTAGTTTGGTTACGTGAATGGTTTACATAACTTCAATTTGATAATGTGTGGTTGAGATTGGTTGAAGTTAGTTGTCAACAATTTACACAACTCTCCCCCAAGAAAAAAGGAAATAACTTTCTTCTTATATGAGTAGAGATAGAGATACAATCTATAAGCCTTATGTGCTACTTGAAGATAAACTCATTTGGCTGCCTAATTGACAAAGATTTTACACTTAAAGAAACATATAATTTTTTATCTCCCACAATAAGTGTAGCAAATTTGAGGGTTTTTCTAATTATAAGAAAATTTGTAGATTTCACCTTGAGCCCATACTCTTCTTTGGAAGTCTTATCATGTTCAAAATTCATTCGTTGGAACTGTTACAAAGAAGAGGGACAACAGCTAACTGCCTGATTGTTTGTAACATCAGAGTTTGCAAAGAGATTCTCATTCTTTCTCTTCCATAGCTTCCATAAGTAGCAAGCGAATGCTAAAACAATGACGATGATAGGGATAATCTTCACAAGATCACCCCCATTCCAGATTCTCATAATTTACAGCAAGGAAATTGAACTCAATTTGATTAATCGAGAAATTTACAGAGGATTATAAGACTCTAGGAATTTGGGGAAGAATAGAGTATTCGATGAAGGATTTTGATCTAAATTCAAGAAAAGAAAGGAGACAAAGAATCAGTTACAATCTGTTGCTCTCCCTTCACACCACCCCCTTATTTATACTTCTCTACATTATTACAACTGTGCCATCAGATCTCCCGCCATAGCTTTTCTTCAAACTCTTTCACATCCCGTGTTCAACACGTACATTCCCCTACAACAGATAGTCCTTCAAATACACAGGTGTTACCATGTTTCTTCTACTCTTGACAATTTGTACATCATCCATGCTCGCATCAATACCATCCCCTAAATTTTGAACCTTGTCCTCAAGGTTCAGCTGCGGAAAAGACTTTGAGATCACAGCTAAATCTTCCCAACTGTCTTCATCAGCAACTAAGCCCTTCCACCTGATTAACAATTGTTCTTCAGACCTTTTACCCCTCTTAATCATTCTCTTTCCCATTACAGCTTCAGGCTGATAGTATATCCCATTATCCCCATTGATAGCAGGTAGCTCAGTAGACACCCGAATATGATCATTTCCATAAAATTTCTTCATTAGTGAAACATGAAATACATGATGCATTTTAGCATAATCTGGCAATTTCAACTGGTAAGCAACTTTACCTATCTTCTTCACAATCTTGTAATAAGCAACTTTACCTATCTTCTTCACAGTCTTGTAAGGCCCATAATACCTTTTAGCCAATTTCTGACACTGCCTCAATTGTAAAGACTGCTGGCGGTAAGCTTGCAACTTGACATACACCCACTCACCCTTCTCAAACTCTTTCTCCCTTCGATGTGTATCAGCTTTGTTCTTCATCCTTACTTGTGCTTGCAGCAAGTTATTTTTCAATTTGTTCAAGATCTCCTGCCTCAGACTTAGATCAAAGTCTATTGCTGAATCAGATGCTTGCCCCGATACATAGGCAAGCATACTTGGAGGCTTTCTCCCATATAAAATTTCAAAAGGATTCATTTCAGTAGCTGAGTGAAATGAGGTGTTATACCAATACTCTGCTAGTGGTAAAATTTTCAAACAATTCTTGGGCTCCTCACTAACAAATGCACGCACATATTGCTCCATACACCTGTTGACCACCTCAGATTGGCCATCTGTTTGTGGGTGATACGAAGTGCTCATCTTCAAAGTTATTCCCTACATTTTGAACAACTCCTTCCAAAAATTACTTAAGAATATAAGATCTCTATCTGAGACAATAGACTTGGGTAATCCATGAAGTTTCATGATATTAGTAAAAAATACTTCTGCCACTTTGATAGCATTGAAGTTTGGGGCAAGAGCAATAAAATGAACATAGTTTGATAATCTATCCACCACCACTAATATGGATGACTTTCCTTGAGAATTTGGCAAGCCCGTAATAAAATCCATTGATAATTCTTCCCAAATCTGCTCAGGCACTGGCAATGGTTGTAATAAACCCCCAGGTTTAGCTGCTTCATACTTTATCTGCCGACAAACTGTGCATGTCTTAATGAATTGATTTATATCTTTGTGCATGTTTCTCCAAAAGAATGACTCCCTTATCCTAGCTGTAGTCTTAGCAACTCCTGCATGCCCTCCTAATGGAGAAGAATGCCACTCATTCAAAATTTCTTGCTGCAATGTACTTGGAACCATAATTCTTCCTTTATATAATAGCAAACCCTCCCTATACACCATCATTGGCCTTCCAGCCGGGTTTAATTTCAGTTCCTGTATAAGAGAACTGCATTCCTTATTCTTCACAAGCTCCTCTTTGATTCTATCCAAGAGTAATAATTTTGGTTTTGATATTGCAGTCTCCACTTGATAATACTCTGCATAAGGTACTCTGGATAATCCATCAGCTACTGAATTAAGCTTCCCAGGTTTATACAAAATTTTATAATCATATCTAGCTAGCTTATAAATCCGCTTCTATTGCTCAGGTGTTTGAATGACTTGATCACCATATGATGAAGGCTTAGTTGATCTGTTAGTATAACAAACTCCAATGGTCTTACTGTGTCTAATATTTACTAAATGCTTCTTACTATGTCTAATACAAACCCTCTAATATCATGATTCAACTTGAATACATATCTATCAGTTAAAACACAAAGCAACAGCAAGTGACTCAATGCTTGAGTCTGAATAGATTCAATGAAAGCTCAAGTGAGATTGTAAGTGATTCGTGTTTTAGGAAATTAATACAAAACTGATAAAATGGAAGCCTTGAAACAAAGGTTGGAATATACTACTGTCGACTCATCCAATAGTCAAATACGACAAGAGGTAGCTATATATTTAATTGCCTCAATTGGATAATATATTATTATCTATATATATTGAATAACGAGTTCTAATTTTGTATTTCTTTTTCATGCAGTCTATATGTAGTGGCGATGACTATGAAACAGTGGGTAATGAGGAACATGTAGAAGACCTTACGTGAAAAGTGAAGTTTGGGATACATGGAAGCAGTAGCGGGTTAAAAGTTATTTTGAAAACATTTAATTTTGTTTCTTGGAGTTTCACAACTTATCTTTTCTTCTTGAATGTATTGTTGTTTTGGCACTATGAAACAAACAAAAAATTTTGTAATGAGAATGTTCTGAATTATATAATATTCAAATTTATTTTGCATTATTGTGTTTTCTTTATATAATTGTGTGAATCAATATGTGAAATAATTATATGTTCTTCATTGTCAAAATACATTATTTTAATTTGTAAATTTGATTAAGCCATTCAAATATAATCAGTAATGAATAAAAAATGTGTGCAATTGCATTCGCGATATAGCAATTGCAAGGGAATCAGTATCTTGCAGATCTCTGTAGCAATAGTTCATTAGCAACGGAAAAAATTTCTTTTAAAACACACTTGTAAGAGACGAATTTGTTGTAAATATTCTCTTGTATATGAAGATAGCAAGGTACAACTTCTATTGCAGATATTCTATTGTGGCTAATATTCGCAAGGGATAGTTAAAATTCTGTTGCGAATGTGTACATTAACCAGGAGAGATTTCGCAACAGAACAATTACAAGGGAATGAAGAAAAATCCCTTACAAATGTACACTAACCATGGAATTGTACTCTTCTACAAGGGAAATTTCTATTGCGACTGTAGCATTTTCTACTAGTGAATGGGACATGAGAATGCAATAACTTCTCTATGTCAGTATGAATACTTTGATCAGACTGATCCTCCTGCATGACCAAATGAAAAAAATTGGCCTATAGACCCTATATCCACCTCTCTCCTCAGTGTGTTTAGTTGTATCTGAGTTGGAATTTGACCATCACCCTCTTGCAACTTCACATTTAGTTGATTGTAATAAAATTCCATAGTCATTTCTTTATAATCAAATTCTACTTTACCCAATAGTCCCAACCACTGTACTCGCAGTACAAAATCAGACCCATATATTGGAAGAATATTAAAATCAATCAGGAATGAATACCCTTGAATAGTTATTGGTACTCCTACACATTTGCCTTCCCCATTCCTTACTATCACAGTAAAGTGTGAAGAAGGTTGAATAGTATATTCAAAAATTTTGCTAGTCTTTCCTGGATGAAATTATTTGTACTGTCGGAATCAATGGATACTTGTACAGAAGTTTTGGCAATTGACCCTGGGACTCTCAATGTTTTCAAAGAGCTCTGTCCTGAGAAAGCTTGAAAGGAAACACCTACATCACTCCCCACTGTATCAGCTTGCGCAATTTGATCAATTATACTTTCCTGCTCATATACTTGATCTTGATGTTCATCTTCATCCATCAGCAACATAAGAAATTGCTTCTTGCATCTATGGCCAGGTGTTATTTTTCATCACAATTAAAACATAACCCTCACTCTTTTCTCATCGCCCACTCTGAAGGGGGAATTCTCTTTACAGCTAGTTTCAAAGCACTGAAGTTTGTGACTGTGCAGTTGGTGTGGGAAGTAGTGGCAGAAGATTACTAGGTGGAGGCTACCATGGGGTTCTGAAATTACTACCCTTATTCCAGCGATTCTTGGTCTCTAAAAGTTTCTCTTCCTGTAACCTTGCAAGGCCAATAGCATCAGCTAATGTAGCTGGCTTGTGAGCTAAAACTTCACGCCTAATTTCAGGTTTCAACCCAGAAACAAAGTTGCTTAGAACATGTTAATCAGATAATCCCTTAGTCTTATTCATCAAAACCTCAAACTGATCTTGATATTTTGCTATTGATGACTTCTGAGTTAATTTGAAAAGCTGCCCTGTATGATCAACATAAGGTGAAACACCAAATCTAACATCCAGCTCTTTCACAAACACCTCCCACCTAACAAAAGTCACCATTATTGAATTTATACTGAAACCAGACCAATCTTTACGATAAACACAATATTCAATTTTTGCTCCAAAGGTGTTCGATGATATGCAAAGTATTGATTAGCTTTGAAGAGCCATCCCATTGGATTACTGCCATCGAATCTAGGAAAATCTAACCTAGGATTCTTGAAATAAGGCGTCATGATGAGAGGTTGAAGATGAAGTTCTTACAGTGAGTGGAATTTCTGTAGATCCTGGACGATTCAAAACTTGATCAAGCTTTTCATCCATCACTGTAAATCGACGAATCATCTCTGCAATTAAGTTCTTCTGCGTCTCCACTTCAGTCGTGAGCGTTTGCAGCTGCTCACCATGGAATCGAATCGTCTCTCTCACCTCAGCCAACGCGCCTTCCGTCTGCCATTAGAAACGATCGAATCGATGACGTACTGCACAAATTTCTGAATTCGAATCGGTGAAAGCACCAATTGATAGGGATAATCTTCACAGGATCACCCCAATCTCATATTCTCACAATTTGTTGTAATGAAATTGAACTCAATTTGATTAATCGAAATATTTACAGAGGATTATAAGACACTAGGAATTTAGGGAAGAACAGAGCATTCCATGAAGGATTTTGATCTAGATTCAAGAAAAGAAAGGAGACAAAGAATCAGTTGCAATCTTCTACTCTCTTCACACACCCCCCTTATTTATACTTCTCTACATTATTACAACTGTGCCATCAGATTTCCCTGCCATAGCTTTTCTTCATACTCTTTCACAGCCCATGTTCAACACGTACATTCCCCTACAGCAGATAGTCCTTCAAATACACAGGTGTTACCCTATTTCTTTACTCTTGACAATTTGTACATCATCCATGCTCGCATCAGATGAGATCAAAGCATTAGACTTAAGTGACATAGTTGAATTAGCAGAGACTGGCAAACGATAATCAAACTTTTGAAGGCTTCCGCAGATCGATCTGCACGGGGAAGGACACTCAAAGAATATTGATTTTGTGTCTTTGTATGAGTGTGGAAAATAGAATCTTGATTTTAGACTTGGTCAAGCAGAAAACTTTAGTTAGCAGTTTAAACAATAAGTAGTTATCAAAATTTATGTAAATATTGAGCATATACATGCACATGTTATATGATGTTTACTCGTGCACAAGAGAGATATACCCCTACGACAGTCCACCTCCCGACATTCATAATTTCCCCTCTAAATCACCGAGAAAAGAGCACTTATCAAATATGCATGCCAACAACCACCATCGGCTTTATGACCTGCATGTACATGGAGTATATTTGAGTGCACTACTCTTAGGATTTTTTTCCCCAGGGACACAATAGAAAAACACTTGTCACAAGATATGGCAATATAAAATACTACAATGTCTGTAAGACAGTCAATACCTCTAGGACACAAGCCACCGAGAAAGTTGAAAATCCAAGGAGTCGTAAAATAAGGCCTTGTGAAGCATGCCATCCACAATTAATGGCTAAGGCCTACTACATTTTTCATTACCGACCTCCAACAATGGCCTCACCTCCCCTCTCTCAAGGCCACCTCCTCCTGTCCACTCTCAATCCACCTCCTTCATCCCCCTAGTCCCTCCAATCCATAATCACTGACAGGGCCAGCCCCAAGGTAGAAAGCGGAGAAGGGGCTCCAAAGTTGAATTTTTGGGCCTTTTTTTAATTAGTTCTTGGGCAGGGATTTGTAATAATAAAATATCGTGCCTTGAAAAATGTGCAATTATATATATATATATATATATATATATATATATATATATATATATATATATATATATATATATATATATATATAGAGAGAGAGAGAGAGAGAGAGGTTTATTCTATTGCAAACGGGTCTGTTTACATGGATTCTTTTTTGTGAAAATATTTTGTAATGATGGGCTAAGGCAAAATAACCTGTTTTTTTTTTAACTATATCTTATCTCTCTCACTCTCTCCCTTCTCTATCTATCTTCTTCCCCGATCTAGAGGCTCGAAACCCAACCGAATCCGACCCCCTCTCACTCCGGTGACTCGTCCCCTCTCACTTCACTTTCTCACTCACTCTCTCCCTCTTCTCCCTTTCTCCATCTTTCGAAGCACTTTGCAAAACCCAAAAAACCCTAATCCTAACCATCTCCCAATCTCCTCCTCCCCGTTCCACCGCTGTTGCAGCTCCTCTATTCACTATCTCTCATTCCCAATTTCTCCTCCAATTTTCGAAACTCGTCCTCCTCCAATCTTCGAACATAAATCAGAAAGTGGAAACCCTCGTTCTTTGACAACACCTACATTTGGGAAATTTGCAGTTGTGCATGGTAACGACTTAATCCTTGGCCTCGTAGTTATATATTTATGTTACTTTTTATGTTTTTTATGTTGCTTTCTAATTAATTGAATAAATTATTGTGATGCGTAATTTTGTAGATGTAGTAGTTTGTACGTAGCATTTTGATGATTTTATACAGTGGAATTTTAGTCGTAGTTGATGTTGTTCGCTCGTCGAAATTGTAGATTCGGTCGGATTTATAACTGTTCGATATTAGTAAATCCGCGTAAACGGTAAAAAAAAATTCAAAACTCTGCGAGTGGGTCGGAATCACGACACACAAGCTAACGGAACTTATAAGAGTGATTTTCGACTCACAATTTGCAAGATACGGTCATGTATCGCTTTTGGTAAATAAAAATCCAAATAAAGCGATACACGGCTATATCTCGCTAACCGTGAGTCGAAACTCACTTCTGCAAATTGCGGTGGCTTGTGTTACGTGAATTCGACCAAGTTGCAAAGTTTTTAAAATTTTTGATGCCTTTTGTTAGGGTTTTGTCACGTTTCTCGAATAAGAACCAAAAAAGTTAGAATTTTTTTAATACTATTACACTAGAAAACCCTACAAACGACCTCCAAAAATTACGAAAGTATGCGAGTAGGTTGGACTCACGTAACAAGCCATGGCATCTTGTAGAAGTGATTTTCAACTCACGACTTGATAGATACGCCCGTGTATCGCTTTAGGTGAACAAGAAATAAAATAAAGCGGTACACGGCTGTATCTAGCAAATCGTGAGTCGAAACTCACTTCTACAAGTTGGGGTGGCTTGTGTTACGTGAATTCGACCAAGTTGCTAAACTTTATAAATTTTTGATGCCATTTGTGGGGGTTTGTCACGTTTCTCGAAAGAAAAAAAAAGTTATAATTTTTTTAGTACTATTACACTAGAAAACCCTACAAACAACCTCCAAAAATTACGTGCGAGTGGGTTGGACATACGTAACACAAGCCACCGCAACTTGTGGAAGTGATTTTCGACTCACGGTTTGAGAGATACGCCTGTCTATCTCTTTAGGTGAACAAGAACTAAAATAAAGCGGTAAACAGGCCGTATTTCGCAAACCATGAGTCGAAACTCACTTCGACAAGTTGTAGTGGCTTGTGTTACGTGAATTCAACCAAATTGCAAAGTTTTATAAATTTTTGATGCCATTTGTGGGGTTTTGTCACGTTTCTCGAACAAGAACAAAAAAAGTTAGAATTTTTTTAGTATGGTTACACTATAAAACCCTACAAACGACATCCAAAAATTATGAAATTTTGTGAGTAGGTAAGACTCACCCCACACAAGCCAACTCAACTTGTAGAAGTCATTTTTGATTTACGGTTTGCGAGATACTGCCATATATTGTTTTATATGGATATTGTTGAAATAAAGCTATACTCGGTCGTATCTCGTAAACTGTGAGTCAAAAATCACTTATACAAGTTGTGTTGGCTTGTGTGGGGTGATTCCGACCAACTCGCAAAGTTTTGGAATTTTTTGATATCGTTTGTGTGTTATTTATCCCGTTTTCCCTCACTTTTACAACCTAAGCAACTAATTTTGGATATTTTGAGTACAATATATAGAACCGCACAAACAATATCCAAAAATTCTAAAACTTTGTTTGTAGTATGGACTCACCGCACAAACGATCGGATCATGTCCCACTGCAAGTTTGTGTTTGTGTATGTTGTCTTGTGTATTTATATATGCAAATAGTGTAAGTAGGTCTATATGAATACTGTGTTCATAATTGTTTTTTTTTTATGTTAGATATGGACAGTGTTGAAGAAAGTTCCGTTGCTGGAGATTAATTTGTCCGTGCTCAAGAAAGGGGTGAATTTCGGCCGCAAGGTTACGAGCACCTAAAATCAAATATAGGTATACGTTTCATACTTTCGATGAAGCGAAGAAATTTTATGCATCATATTGTAGATGTGTAGGTTTTTCTATACGTAAGGGTGGGAATAAATACAAGGAAACCGATGTAGTAGATAAATCATATGTATGTAATAAAGCCGAAGAATCTTCGAATCTTCCTAATGATACTAGACGGGGAACTACTTCTAGAACGGGTTATAAAGCTTTTGTTCGTATAAAACTAAACGAAATAAAGTAATACATGGATTATTTATTCATTTAATGAACCACACAATCACGAATTTACTTCACCCGGTAGATGTCACTTGCTGCCTCGAAACCGTGTAGTTTTAAAATTCGATAAAAAAGTGATTGGTCATCTTACTGAAGCTAATACCCCTATATGCAAACAAATACTTTTCTTCGAAGGTGTAAATGGAGGTCATGATAAGATTGGATCCACTGAAACCAATGTTAGAAATCTAAGGATAGACTAGACGGAAGGTATGAAAGGACACGACGGGAAAATGCTAATTGAGTTCTTCGAATCGAAAAAGCTGACCGATCCTTTATTTTTTTTATTATCAATTAGATCTGGAAGGGCGATTTCACATTGTATTTGGGTGGATGGAATCGCTATGAAGAATTCAGAAGTATTTGGACAAGAGCATGTATTTATATTCTGAATTGAGTCAGCACTCAAGACAGTTGGTCGATCTTGATTGTTCTTCTGAAGGAACTTACAAATACATGCTCGACCACATGCTTAAGGGCATTGAAGGCTTTTCTCAAATTCAACCCGGAATTAGCACACATTGCGAAGGTAGTGCACAACCCGAGAGTGTTGGACATGCACATGCACCGGTGGGGGACCATCGACAATGCACTACAAAGGGAATGCCTAGAGGGAAGAGATTGAAGTCCACCAGAGAATCGCAAAAATCCAAAAAACCGCGACTGTGCAGGACATGCCTTCGTGTCATATATCACGATTCAAGAAATTGTCTAATAAATTTGGCTAGGTAATACATTTGTTTTAAGTATATATTAATTTGACTCACTCAAACTTGATTTATTCTTGTTGACTAACTCAATCTTCTCATTTATTTAGCAGGTCGGTACCATATGAAGAAGATCCAAGCGGTGAAGAGAATGACGACGATGAAGGTGAAGATTCGTGCTAAGGTAAATGTCTCTTTTATTCTGTATGTCATATTTAACTTGAACTAATTTCATTTGATGATAAGCCACTTATTCATTCTACATGCCTTCGTGGTGTAGGTTTTGATTCGAACATGATCAAGCTGAAAGGAGGCGTTTCTCTTCCCAAAAAATTTCGTAACTGAATGTGTATATATGGTCATGTAAATTAAATTTTTTACGATTCAGGTTTGAGTGTTGCATTTGAAGTTAGAAGTATATTTTGTTGTATGAAATTGCAAATTTGTGTATCAAATTGTTGAATATATGAATGAGATGAGCATGTTGTTGCTGTAACTGTGTGGTGAATGAGTTTGGTAATGTGAATGAGATGAGTCTATTGTTGTTGTAATTGCTTTGACAACATATATATATGCTGAAAGATGTGAACTTTGTGATCTTTGTATATTTGTGCAGCTTTCAGATGTTGTGTGTGTTTTTTTGTTTTTTTTTTCTTATTGTCAACCTAACCCGTTATCTAGGTTGAATGAAAATATGTAGAACATTCAATTTCTTGAAATTAAGTTCTGCCAAATTCTACCAACTTAACCCGTCATTGTCAATGATTGTTCTTAACCCGTTATCAACAATGACGGTTTAGGAATAATGACTTTCACAGTGTATATGCTATTTGTGGATTAAAGTTTGTACAAAATTGAACTTGAGAAGAATAAGTTCTGCCAATGTCATTCAACATAACCCGTTGTTGGCGATGACGGGTTAGGCTTACGTAACTCGTTATCTCCAATAATGGGTTAATAAGTTGGTTGGCTTTTCCAGTTTATTTGCCATTTGCTTTCGATGGAAAATTAGTTCTGCCAAAATCTAGAACTTTAACCCGTTGCTACCGATGACGGGTTAATCTCACCAAACCCGTCATTGGTAGTAACGGGTTAAGTAGAAGAGAAACTTACAAAAATTTAAAAATAGAATATCTTAATAATAAATTACATATAGTAAAATATCCATACAAATTGAATTCTCCACATAAAATCTAAAATTTCTATATAAAAATTATCTTTCTCCATATACAATGGTTCGGGTTGCTGTACTTGAGAGTTAGAGCTTTATGGTTAGTAGGTTACAGGTAGGGTTAGAGTAGAGTTAGAGAAAGGGCTAGAGTTGTAGCCTTAAATTTTTGTAAACCTTATTTTAATTATAAAAATGATTATTGTACTTTAAAATGTAGTATGTTAATTTTCCCTTTTTAATATGATTAAATTTGTAAATTTATTGCATTATTTTTCCCTTTTTTTGTTTTTTTTTTTGGGGGGGGGGGGGGGGGGGGGGGTAAACACATCTTAAATACTTTATTATTTTAGATATTTTTACAATATATACAAACATATTTGAGATTTCATATTATATTCTGAAATAAAATTTATGGATTTATTATCATTCTACATATACATTGAAATGGGTTTAAGAGTTACAGAGTTATTAGGGCAAGGGTTAGTATGGTTAGAGGGTTAGGATTAGAGTTGTAGCCTTAGTTTATTATAAAAACGATTATTGTGTTTTAAAATGTAGTTTGTTAATTTTCCTATTTTAGTTTATTTGTTTTTTGGATTTATTGCAATTTTTTTAAAAGAAAAATATTATTTTAGATTTTTTCCACCGTATATAAACTTATTTAAAATTCCATATAATATTCTTAAACAAAATTAATGGATTTATTATCATTCTACATATACATTGAATTGAGTTTAAGAGTTACAGAGTTGGAGGGTTAGGGCAAGGGTTACAGTAGGGTTAGAGGGTTAGGGCTAGAGTTGTAGCCTTAGTTTATTACAAAAATGATTATTGTGTTAAAATGTAGTTTGTTAATTTTCCTATTTTAGTATTTGTTTTTTGAATTTATTGCAATTATTTTTAAAGAAAATATTATTTTAGACTTTTTCCAACGTATACAAACATATTTAGAATTCCATATGATATTCTTAAATAAAATTTATGGATTTATTATCATTCTACATATACATTGAATTAGGTTTAAGAGTTACAGAGTTAGAGGGTTATGACAAGGGTTACAGTATGGATAGAGGGTTGGGGCTAGAGTTGTAGCTTCAAAAACTTTATTTTTTTCCCCAAAATCTAATATTCGTTTATATTTTGTTTATAAATGATTTTATAATATTTTTTACAATATCCATACAATTTCAGAATTTCACATAGTATGTTACAGGGTTAGGGGCTCAAAGTCAGTGGGTTAGGGCAAGGGTTAGAGAAAGGTTGACAGGGTTAGAGGGTTAAGGCAAGGGTTAGAAGGTTAGGGAAACATTTTTTTAAGATTAAATATGAGTATTTTGTTTTAAAATTGCTTTTGCTAATTCTCCTTATTTATTATTACTATTTTTTTATTTTTTTTACATCACTTGTAGGGTTAAAGGGTTATTGTTAAAAGGGTTTGGGCTAGGGTTCGAACATTAGGGCAACGGTTAGAGAAAGTGCTAGAAACTTTTTTGCACAAACTTTTTATTATTATTTAATTTGAAATTATTTTTCAAAAAACCTTTTATTCTCACAAGATTTTTTTCGAAAAAAAATTAAATTAAATTGTTTTCTGATTCTAACAACAATGTTCAAAAATTTAAATTCTTTAAAAATTAAAAAATTCAACATCCTAAGATTAAAAAAGGTCAAGAACTTAAGATTAAACAAAGTCAAGATCTTAAGATTAAAAGTTCTGTGAAAATCTTCCACCTTCACCTGCTATTGTAGATGAAGGGTTAGGCTCACTTAACCCGTTATCACCAATAACGGGTTCAGTTAAATGATTTTTCCTGTTCTACTTGCTCTTTTTAACTTGTTTAGACCAAGTTCTATGAAAATCTTCCACCTTATCCCGCTATTATGGATAACGGGTTCACCAATAACGAGTTAAGTTGAATGATTTTTCCAGTTCTATTTGCTCTTTTCAACTTCGTAAAACCACGTTCTATCAAAAGGTTTCAACTTAACCCGCTATTGTGGATGACTGGTTAAGCTCACTTAACCCGTCATCACTTAACCCGTCATCACCAATATCGGGTTAAGTTGAATGATTTTTCCAGTTCTACTTGCTCTTTTCAACTTGTTTAGACAAATATCTGTGAAAATCTTCCACCTTAACCCGCTACTGTGGATGACGGGTTAAGCTCACTTAACCCGTTATAACCAATAACAGGTTAAGTTGAATGATTTTTCTAGTTCTACTTGCTCTTTTCAACTTCTTAAGACCAAGTTCCGTCAAAAGTTTTCAACTTAACCCGTTATTGTGGATGACGAGTTAAGCTCACTTAACCCGTTATCACCAATAACGGGTTAAGTTGAATTAGTTTTCCAGTTCTACTAACTATTTTCAACTTGTTAAGACCAAGTTTTGTCAAAAGATTTTAGCTTAACCCGCTATTGTGGATGACGGGGTAAGTTAGGTCTATAAAAAAACATACAATTAACACAGCCATACATCAATGAATACAGCATACATCTTTCGACCATGCGACACAAATTTTATCCAAACAATTGTATCGGGTTACGTACACCAATATTATAAACCAAAACCGTAATAGAAATTATCACATCATACATCAATCTCATCTGGTAACAACAACAACAGCCCATATTTAAACTTTCATACACAAACTCTAAAAAAACGAATATAAATATATAAACCAAAGATACAAATTTAAAACGAATATGTATATAAATCTGGATCAATACATTAAATTCACGAATAACAAAAAAAATTGCATACGTAGCCGATTTCCTTCGCCCAGCCACTTCAATTCATCTACATAATAGACAAAAGCATAGAAAAAAATGTATTAGAAATGTACGGAACGAAATCATAAGACGAATACAAAACTAATAATAAAGAATATGTACAAGCCACTACCTCTTCCGACCATGCAGTTTGCGTCCACTCGGTGTGTACTAATCCGGCTTGTTCCTCTTTCGTGGGGGATTTCGCCGTTTGACTTGTGTCTCGGGGGATGGGGGGTCATCCGACCACTGGTCCTCCTCACCTACATCCGTTGGTTCTTGTTGTTGCAGTTGTTGTGACTCGGCGATACGAATTTATATCCTTGTCACGCTCTTTCACCGAGCACTTGCCATGTTAGCTTGTAAATATGAATCAAGTTTGGGACCTTCACCTACATCTTCAAGAGTGCGGCAGCACGGTTTAAGAATCTCCCGTATTATATCCTTGACACTCTCGGGTACCCTACTCTTTAGCGTACGAGCAACTATCCGAACAGTGTCCCATGTATTTTCAATCTACATTATGTTGAAATTTACAAATTAAACAACATTATTATATAATCATCACGTCTTCAAATAATAGTACATGAATACGAAATATATAAAAATATGTAAAGTTAGACTAACCATGTTCTGATACGCCGACTCCTTCAGTTGATACATTGGCTGTGGAGAGGAATATGTCGGTGATGGTTCCTCCTCGGTTGGGGGAATCGGAATCTGGACTCCGGCTGCTAAGAAGGATTGCGGAGATACATACAATCTTGTAATGCACTTGTACCACGTCATATACACCTCTTGGAAGGAGCCATCGTAAGGTATAGCAATGAACAACATATTCGGTGTCATCTAATAGAGTAAGGTGTTCCAATTGGCCATATGTACCTGGTGAAAATCCGCCCAGTAGAAGTTGGGCACTCAACCCTGTCCCTTTCACTAGGGATGGCAACTGGTCCGGGTCAACCGGCGACCCACCCCCGACCCGGCCCGCGAACCCGGCCCGGTTAGCAAATTGGCGGGTTCGGGTCGAACCCGGTGAACAGTACCGGGTCGACCCTGGGTCGCAAATAACGCGAATTGAACCCCGAAACCCGGCCCACGAACCCGTTAAGCTCGCGAATTCAAACCGCCAACCTGCGGGTCAACCCACGGGTTCCGACCCGCGGCGGGTCGAACGGTCGAAAAATCCCCCCCCCCCTCTGTCCAGAGCCGTTCCGAATGGCTCTTTGAGCCGTTATTTTGTTTTTTTTTTTGTTTTTTTTTTTGTTTTTTTTTTCTCACATATTGAGCCTATAAATATCCCCAAAAATCTCATAAAAAATCACACCTCACTCTCTTACTCTCTCTACTATTATACATCATTTGTAAAGAATTTTTCAACAATTGTAGTATTCATCAAACAAGTCTACAACGAGGCATATACACGATCAAATTTCGGTCGTATCGAAATCAAAATACAATGTCTTCAACTCTCTTCAACCCTCGTCAAATCTACTTCAACCTCTCCTCAACTCTTCAATTGCGAAATCGGCAAAGCGCTCCTCCATCTTTTCTATTTTATTCTTATTTTCACGATTTTTTTTACATACGCGTATTTCACGGTGAATGGTATCAAAATTTCATACCTCTCTCGTTAAATTTTTTTTTTTTGCGTTGTAGTTAAAATTATTGTTCGTTTTTTGAACTTCTCTATCTCAACCCTCTTGTTTTTTAGATTTTTTTTGTATAATTCACCGCTCCTACATTGTATATTTTTTTTACATACTTTAGCACATTACTACATTATGTCTAGATCACGCGGTAGCGGTCGTAGCGGACAAGATTCCTCCTCCTCTTCACGTAGGCCACCAATTATCCCAACTAGTGAGCCCGCCTAAGAATACCATGATCCTACTATGGAACAATGGGGTACACACGACGAGGTTGTAGGTGACATACAATTAGAAGAAGAAGAACAACAACAACCAACCGAAACCACACACCCCATAGTAGTAGGAAAAGTAGAGGAGAAACTAGCGATTGGCATAAGTTTTATGATTATATCCCGGACGAACATACTCCGGGTATAGGTTTGAAAGTTTGTAAAACATGTGGTAAAACATACAAATTCAAGAGGGGTGACGGCACCGGTACAATTAGTAGGCACATCCAACATAATCATAAAGAACTTCTTGATCAAATACAAGGCCAACAAAAAATCAACCCTAGGACCGGTCTAGTTGATAGCCACCCTTATGATCCCGATCTTGTTCGTCGGGAAATGGCCCGATTAGTCATTAAGGAAGAGTTACCATTTTCCTATCCCGAGAGTAGGAACTTGGAAAATTTTAATCAAACGGCCTTAAACCCTCATTTTAAAAGAATTCCGAGAAATACTTGCAAATCGGATTGTTTTAAAATGTACATTGAAATGAAGGACGCTTTGATTGCAATTTTATGGAGTTTAACTTGTAGGGTTAGTTTAACTTCGGATTGTTGGATGGGTGTCAACAATATTCCAACGATGGGAATAACCTGTCATTGGATCGACAATGATTGGATTCTTCAAAATAGAATCATATCACTTGCGGCGTTGCCGTATCCCCATAGTGGTGCTGAAATAGCAAATCGTATTATAGAAATTTGTGATGTTTTTCATATTCGCGATAAAATTATGTGTATTAGTTTTTATAATGCATCTAACAACAATGTAGCAATTACTACTTTAAAATCCGTATTAAACCCTCCATCTGACAATATTTTTCATGTTAGATGTGCATGTCATATTATAAATTTATGTGTTCAAGATGCATTAAGAATAGTTGATCCATATATAGTTAAAATTAGAAATTGTGTACATTTCATTGCATTAAGTCCAAGCATTTTACAAGAATGGAAAGCTTGGTGTAGGGTTAGAAATGTTCCTTTTAGAAGATTTCCAAAGGATGTTAGACACCGATGGAATTCTACTTTTGATTTACTAAATGTTGTCACCGAAGATAAAGCAGTTGTAAATGATTTTTGTATCGCAAAAAATATGCATAATTTTGAAATGACTCCCCCCGATTGGTTTTTTACCGAATCTTTGTTGAAATTTTTAGAACCTTTTAAAACTGCAACTTTAAAATTTTCAAAAACATATGAATCTACTTCTAGTAGCATTTTTATTGAATTAGTTAGCATGATGCAAATATTTAACGAAATGCTAAATGATCCCTATATTAGTGACATTGTAAAACCTGCATTTCAAAAATTTTTGAAGTATTATTTTCCTCCTCCTATGTTGATTTGTGTTGCTACTGTTATGGATCCTCGTATCAAATTAGAAGGTACGAAGACTTTGATAGAAATTTTTTTTTTTATTACTTGAGGAATATGTAGAATTAGTAACTGATTGCGCTACTTTTTTAGTTCAGTTTGAATCTACGTTAAATAACTTGTATGATTATTATGATAGACGTTTTGCTTCTAGTAGTATAACTTCTGTAGTTAGTTCTTCTTCTGGTAGTTCTAAAGGTAAAGGTAAAAGTAGAATTGGTGATAGAACATTTAATTTACTTGAACAAATTCAATCAAAAAAACCTAGGACTAATCAACCAAATGAATTAAATTGGTATAACCAACAAGATTCTGGGCCTTCTACTTCTCCACTAGATATTTTACAATGGTGGAAAGACCATGAACACACATTTAGTATTCTGTCAATTATGGCTAAAGATTTACTAACTCTTCATGTCTCTACAGTTGCTTCTGAGAGTGCATTTTCTACAAGTGGCAGGGTTCTAACTGATTACAGGAATCGCTTGAAGTCCGAGACGTTAGAGATGCTCGTTTGTACAGAAGACTGGCTGAAGGCTGAAGATAGGACACAAGGAAAAGCACTAACAAGTTCCACAAGTGGGAGCAACTCGCCCGAAGAAGTAGAACAACAACAACAACAACAACAACAATAGCTTTGCTTGTTATGTTGCATTAGAAAACTTGTAGTCAATTAAAATTGTATATAAGGAATATATTATTGTATAAAACTTATTTGTGAATTGAATTCTTCATTTCATTAGAAATTGTTAAAATTGTATAACTCAATTTCATATGAATAATATTTCAAAATTTGTTGTCAATTTCACTCTTTCAATCTTATTATTATTATTACAATTTTTATTGTTTATTAGTATTATTACATACTTAGTATTATTATTATTATTATTATTATTATTATTTTAAGCAACAAAAAAAAAAAAATTTAAAAAATTCTAGCCCAACTTAAACGGGCCAACCCGCGGGTCGACCCGGCCCAACCCGGATTAAACCCTAAAGGGTTCACGGGTTGGGCGGGCCACCCAAACGAAATTTTAGCCCGACCCGGACCGGCCCGGATAAGTGGGCAACCCGGCCCGAGCCCGCCCCCCATCCGTGCCAACTCGTACGGGTTGGGCCCGGCCCGGCCCACTCGACCCGTTCGCCAACCCTACCTTTCACCTCGTGCAATTTTTTGTCATAACAGCAAGCTTCAGGAATCTTTTGCTGATATCCGAATTGCGGCATCACTCTATCTGGATATTGGAACTACACATTAAAGAAGTTGACAAGTGGGGCAGCTGTCAACCAAAGCTCACTAGCCAAACATACGGGCGGAACTCATTCCAACCTGTCAGTACGGTACCCAATTAACGAACTCGTCCCACAAATTATCCAACTCATCTCTATAATACGTGAGACATGTGCGTGGGTTATCGACCCACGTGTGCCACCCTGCCCAATATACTCCTAAAGGAGGTAACATCTCCACATATGGTGCTTCGTCCAACCAATCCTGTGTTGGCTCAATAATGTAACCCCTATTTTTCGTTTTTCGTATCTTTCGTGTATTTTTCTTTTTCTTGGATATTTGTACTCTCTTGTATATTAATCTGGACCGTATATTGAAGTTGTTTTCAATATATATTCATCTTGGCTTATTCTTGGTCTTTTGTGATTTATTTTCGGTTCCTCGATTTGTCTTGATCATTGTTGTTATTTTCGTTCTTCATTTGTGTCTTGTTCTCTTCATTCTTGTCTTTGGGTGCTCATGGTGATGTGGTTGCTCATCCTATCCCCAATCTTATTGTTTGATCCCAAATTGACTACCAATGCCAAAACTGAAATCCACAATCCTATTTGATATCCTATACTAATTGATCCTAATCAAATCATATTAGTCTAAACCTATTGCTACTCCTAAATACCCACAACCCATTAACCCAATTACCCATCTCATACAACTAAATCCTAAACAACCCTATATATAATCTCTCCCTAACCTAAACCCTAACCCTGATACTAAACCCCGGCCTCCCTCTTTTCTCTGCCTTGCACTGCGCACCCCAGCCCCATACCCGCACACCCCAACGCACCCCAGGCTGACCACCCCCTGTTCGGCCTACACCCATCCCAACGCCACCTAGCCCTACAGCCCGATCACGATCCCTCACCCTTGCCGCAACCACCACTCCACCATCACCTGAGGACCCATCTCCCCATCTCTCTCTCCGGTGTTCCTCCGGCACCGTCGACTGTAGCCAAGGCTGCAACCCCCCGTTCGCTATCTATCTCTCTTGGTCTCGCTCTCTCTTGCTTGAGAGTTCGCAAGTGGGATCGTGCAAGTGGTTCGTTGTTTCGTGGTTTTCTTGTTCGTGGATTTTGTTCGTTTCCAGGATCCGTTCCCGTTATTCTTAGTGTTCGTTCATCGTCTTCGGTTAAGGCAAGTAACTTATACCCAACTTCCTCTGTATGATACAAGTCATAAATACCGCTTGTAGTGTAGTTGGATTCTAGAGACAATTTGTGTGTGAAGTCCCCTTGTTGATATTGTCTCTATAGTGCTATCTTGACCATAGTTGCCTCACGACACATATGACATGAATTAACCTAGGAGTGACCGTTTCTTGATGTGATGTATATGTGAAACAATTATGAGAACTTGTGTGCTTGTGAGATCCATATGATATACTTATTGTGGACATGTCGAGTACCCTATTTCATGTTTTTTGGACACCTAGGAGATTCTAATTCATGTTTAATTATGTTTCGACCAAGTTTCGTGTGATTCATGTTAGTTTTGTTCCTAAAGGAAATTCTGTATTTTGCCGATAATCTGTCTTGATCAGTGATTTAGACCATATTAAGATGAGAATCTTAATTTCAATGTAAAACATGAGCTTTAAAGGAATTCGTCTTCTTTCCAACCCCTCTAACCTTGAGCGATTTTATTTTCGTATGTGTGAGATATGACTGTTTTACTACAAAGGTGTAGATCTTTTCCAGATTTTGTTTCTCGATGATTTTGATGACTAAACTATTTTGATTCTTGTGCTACACATATTATTTTGATCTAGAACTTTGATCAGTATTTCTATATCTATCTAGGGATTATCCAAAATTTTGGTGGATTTTATTGATGAGTTTATATGCCGCTTCATGCTTGTTTAAAAAAGCTATACTTGCTGGATTTTCGCTCGCTGTTCAGTAAAGATTTGTATTTTCACCCTAATTTATTTTACTGTATAAAAAATATTTGTGAGATATGAAAGTTAGCTTATTTTGTCTATTTTCATCTCCCTTTGGCGGATTTAGATTTCGTTTCACGGTTTGCGAGATATTACAGTTTTCGTACAGCAGTGTTGGGAATTCCAGATTTGCCAAACTATCGTTTCTTGATGTTTTCTGATTGTTGATGGCTAAACTAATCTTATTGGAAAATTTTGAAACTTTATATTATGATACTAGACATATAGGGGAATACCCCAGATTTTTTCTGGATTTATTTGAGATGTTTTGATGCTGTTTTCCTGACTGTGAATTCGATTTTCTGATTTCTGGCTGAACGTGTTTTCTGGATTTAAATCAGTTTTGAGTTATGATTTTATGAAATACTATACTAATTATTTATATTCACTGGATTCGTTTGGGAGTCTATTTTCTAGAACTTTTGACGGATTCAGATTTGCATTTTTGTAACACCGGGAATTTCAGTTTTGCTACAGTATGGTCTTGCTGTTCTGAACTAGAAATTGGATTATTTTGTTCTTTTGTGAGTTATCTTGTACTTGTACATGTTTATCTTGCAACTTGAACTTGTTACTTGATCATACCATGATATTCTTGCCTTGTTTCATGACACATACATGCTTGTTTACATTAATAATAAAATAACCAAGCCGGGATTTAAAGGGACAGATCTAATAGTGGATAATTCAGAAATATGTACTCGGAAGAGAATCTATTGATTCCATGTGATACTTGGCTTGATACTTGAGACTTGGCTTGATACTTGAGACTTGAGGCTTGATAGATATTTCACTACTTGAGGCTTGTTTACTTGATTACTTGAGGCTTGATACTTCAATACTTGAGGCTTGATACTTGATTCTTGAGGCTTGTCCCTGAGTACACTGCCCTATATGGTCTACTATGAAATCTAAAACGAAATTGCATTGACTGTAGCAACCATGTGATAAATGGATGACACATGAAGTGCTACCTAGATAGTAATAATACAAGATATTTGTTACATGCTTACTTGATATTTCATTATATGATACATGAGACCTGATGCTTGAACATGATACTTGACATTTGTACTTGACTGCTTGACTACTTGACTACTTGACACTTGTCACTTGTTACTTGATTTCGTGATACTTGATTAGTGATACTTGTTACTTGTTTACATGATACTTGTTTACATGACACTTGATACATGCTACTTGTACTTGTTCACCTTACCATGCTAGTTGTTAAACTTGATATCATGCTTATACCATGTTGCTAGTTAGTTTTCCCCATGTACTTGTATCCTGCATTACAAGCGGCCTGTAACTTGCAATTGATGGGTACTTATTTTCTCTTTTCCTCTTCCCTGCAATTGTTGAATTGCAGATTATGGAGAGCAGGTTCCAGATGGTATTGGTGACATGAAGTATTAGTGCTGGATTTTATTATTATTATTATTTGTAGCTTGTTTGAACA
The DNA here is from genome assembly GCA_017893485.1 of Hemerocallis citrina. NCBI lineage: Eukaryota > Viridiplantae > Streptophyta > Magnoliopsida > Asparagales > Asphodelaceae > Hemerocallis > Hemerocallis citrina. The sequence continues at coordinate 135,273,736 of CM030363.1, forward strand.
ATATTGTATTTTGGTACTTGGAATTATTCTTGTATTTGGGCAATGTGACCCAAGATTTTGGCTTATTCAGATCATGACTATTTGAGATTAATGTATTTGATTTCAAGTATTCTTGTTGGTATTTTGGTTGATTCTTTTGCTTCCGACTCTGATGATTCTTGTGAATGTTGTAAAGATTCTTGAGCAACTTATGGATGATGAAAATCATTCGCTGGGCTTTTGTTGTGTATCCGTATTCCGTATTCTCTTTTGGAAAGTGGGGCGTAACAAATAATACGGGGACGACCGATGTGGATGCGCTCCCAACTCCAAATTTGCAACAGAACCATCAGGCCACCCATTTGTACAGAACCTAATGCACTTGCACACAAATTCTGATACAATGACGTCAAAGCCACACTCCCCCAACTGTAACGGTTGTCCGTACTGAACTGTTCTAACAAGCGTAAATACATGAGTGGCACACTCTCACCGGATAAGTTTGAGAAGATCACACCCCCCATCAAACTGAATATGTAGGCACGCGCATAGAACTGTAGGGCTTTCTCATCCGAATCATCCGTCAAATAATCTTCGAATTGGTATTTCAACCAACTAAGTCGGAGTGATTTACCCTCGAAGACTTCAACCCAAAAAGCATCTTCGGCTTCACTTTTAGCCTAATCTATGGATTGCTTTATTACATCTAGATCATGATATTCTGGGATATCTTTGACGATTTCATCTTCAACATTAACTTTCCTTTTATCGAACGACACTTCCAAGTCAATACTGAGAAAATCATGAACAACTTCCACTCGGTCAAAGTCCACGTTTCCCATCACAGCGACCCCATCTATTGGAAGCCCAATAATCAGTGCTATATCTTGGAGAGTGACGGTCATCTCTCCTACTGGTAGGTGGAATGTATGGGTCTCCGACCTCCATCGCTCTATAAGAGCTGCAAGTAGAGGACGATCAAGCTTCATACCCTCCATAAATCGAGCTCCGTAGAAATCGGCTTCAACTAAGTACGGAGCAATACAGGGGATCCATGGGAAGAACAGCGTGCTTTCGGAAGTTACACTTTTTTTCAGATCTATTCCACACGGCTTCGGATCTGTGAATGGATTGCAACGCAAGTATGCTTGATTCCAACGATCCTGGAGGTGTAAGTCCAACCGAAGATGACGGACCGACCTCGACAGATGAAGAATGACGGTCACCAACCTACACGAATAAATACAAATCTTGTTATTATTAATACAATGTTACATATTCATATTTAAAACTAATAATAATAATCAGTCTTACCTCTATAAATGGTACGCCACTAGCGCTACCAGAAGGGATTCTCGGTCGCCTCGTTCTAGCCATTTATCTATCAACCAAAAATATAAAGTTAATTGATAAGTGTTTTAGCCATTTCTCTATCTTCAATAAACAAAGCAAAAATGTGGAAAAAAACACACAAATGGCAACGAAAAATAACAATACATTGTTAGTGGTTCGGGCTCACCTAACACAAGCCAATGCAACGTGTAGAAGTGAGTTTCGACCCACGGTTTGTGAGATAAGGACGTGTATCGCTTTATTTTTTTTTCTTTGACAAAATTGATACACGTCCGTATCTTGCAAATCGTGAGTCAAAAATCACTTCTATAAGTTGCATTGGCTTGGGTTAGGTGAGTCCGACCCACTTGCAAAGTTTTGTAAATTTTGTATACTATTTGTGCAATTTTCTAGACTAACTGTACTCAAATTGTTGAAGTTAGAGTAGTTGTTGTTCGAGATACATGAGAAAACCGCACAAACAGCATCAAAAAATTCAAAAACTTTACGAGTTGGTCTTACTCACCCCACACAAGCCAACACAACTTGTGGAGGTCAGTTTCGCCACAAGGTTTGCAAAATACGGTCGTGTCTTTTTTTTATTTATCTTGACCAAAAGCGATACTCGGTCGTATCTCAAAAACCGTGATTCGAAACTCACCTCCACAAGTTGTGTTGGCTTGTGTGGGGTCATTCATACTACCAACATAGTTTTAGAATTTTTGGATGTCATTTGTGTGGTTTTATATGATTTTGTACTCAAAATATCCAAAATTAGTTATTTAGGTTGTAAAAGTGAGGAAAAACAGGATAAATAATGCACAAACAATATCCAAAAATTCTGAAACTTTGCAAGTTGGTCAAACTCACCCCACACAAGCCAAGGCAACTTGTATAACTAATTTTCGACTCACAGTTTGCGAGGTACGGCCGAGTATAGCTTTATTTCAAGAATATCCAAATAAATTGATATATGGTAGTATCTCGCAAACTGTGAGTCAAAATGACTTCTACAAGTTGTGTTGGCTTGTGTGGGGTGAGTTTTACCTACTTGCAAATTTTCGTAATTTTTGGAGGTCGTTTGTAGGATAGTCTAATGTAACCGTACTAAAAAAATTCTAACTTTTTTTGTTCTTGTTCGAGAAATGTGACAAAACCCCACAAAAGGCATAAAAAAAATTTTAAACTTTGCAACTTGGTCGAATTTACGTAACACAAGTCACCACAACTTCTAGAAGTGAGTTTTGACTGACGGTTTGCGAGATACGGCCATGTACCGCTTTATTTTAATTCTTGTTCACCTAAAGCGATAGATGAGCGTATCTCTCAAACCGTGAATCGAAATTCACTTCTACAAGTTGCAGTAGCTTTTGTTACGTGAGTTCAACCTACTCGCAAAATTTTGTAATTTTTGTAGGTCGTGTATAGGGTTTTCTAGTGTAACAGTACAAAAAAATATATAACTTTTTTTCTTCTTGTTCTAGAAACGTAACAAAACCCCACAAACGGCATCAAAAATTTATAAAACTTTGTAAATTGGTCGAATTCACGTAACACAAGACATCCCAACTTGTAGAAGTGAGTTTCGACTCACGGTTTGCGAGATATGGCCGTTTACCGCTTTATTTTATTTCTAGTTCAGCTAAAATGATACACGGTAGTATCTCGCAAACCGTGAGTCAAAAATGACTTCTACAAGTTGCGTTGACTTGTGTGGGGTGAGTCTTACCTACTCGCAAAATTTCATATTGAGGTTGTTTGTAGGGTTTTCTAGTGTAACCGTACTAAAAAATTCTAACTTTTTTGGTTCTTTTCGAGAAACGTGACAAAACCCCACAAACGGCATCAAAAATTTAAAAAACTTTGCAACTTGGTCGAATTCACGTAACACAAGCTACTGTAACTTGTAGAAGTGAGTTTTGACTCACGGTTTGTGAGATACGGCCGTGTATCGCTTTATTTGGGTTTTTATTTACCAAAAACTATACATGCCTGTATCTTGCAAAGTATGAGTAGAAACTCACTCCTTTAGCTTGTGTGTCGTGATTCCGACCCACTCGCAGAGTTTCGAAACTTTTTTTTACTGTTTACGCGGATTTACTAATATCAAACATTTATAAATCCGACTCAATCTACAATTTCGACGAGCGAACAACATCAACTATGACTAAAATTCCATCATATAAAATTATCAAAATGCTACATACAAACTACTACATCTACAAAATTACACATCACAATAATCTATTCAATTAATTAGAAAGCGACATAGAAAACATAAAAAACAATATAAATATAAAACTACGAGGCCAAGGATTAAGTCATTACCCTGCACAACTGCGAATTTCCCAAATGTAGGTGTTGTCAAATAACTAGGATTTCACTTTTCGATTTGCATTCGAAGATTGGCGGAGGATGGGTTTCGAAGATTGGAGGAGAGATTAGGAGTGAGAGAGAGAGAGTGAGTGAGTGAATAGAGGAGCGGTAGTAGCGGTGGACGGCGGAGGAGGAGATTGAAAGATGGTTAGGATGAGGGTTTTTTGGGTTTTGCGAAGTGCTTCAGGAAGATGGAGAGAGGGAGAAGAGGGAGAGAGTGAGTGAGAGAGTGAAGTGAGAGAGGAGGTCTCGCTACAGTAAGATAGGGTCGGATTCGGTTGGATTTTGTTGCTCTAGATCGGGGAAGAAGATAGATAGAGAATGGAGAGAGTGAGAGAGATAAGATACAGTTAAAAAATATTTTTATATTATTTTGCCTTAGCCCATCATTGGCAACGACGGGCTAAGTTATAATTTTTTAGCCCTTTGTTGCCCACGATGGGCTAAGGCACAATATTCACACACAAAAATACGAACAGATCTAGATACAACGGCTGAGATTGCCGTTCGCAACGGGTCCGTGCAAACAGACCCGTTTGCAATGGAATAAACCTCATATATATATATATATATATATATATATATATATATATATATATATATATATATATTGTGTGTGTGTGTGTGTGTGTGTGTTTCCAAATTTTTAGATTTATATCACACAATAAAATACCCAAAAAAAAATTACCAAATTTTTTAAAATAAATTATGCATTGGGGCCACATTTCGGGAGTTCGCCTCGGTCCTCTGTGAACTCAGGGCTTTTCTCATCACTAACAATGTCATCTGCCCCCTCATGTGCCACACAAGCCACTTTAATTTCACAATTGACCTGCCCTTTCATGTGCCACACAAGCCTTTTATCTCTCTTCCAACGCTCTGTCTTTTGCACCATCTCCTCACCTCCCTCATCCATTTTCCCCAACTTTGCAACTACCCATTTCAATTTTAAACACATGGTGGGCACTCGAAGAATCACCGCCAATTTGATCGCTTTCTATACCGTAAGGCTACAGTCCCATTTCTCATGTTTGTGTTTGTAGGGATTTCATGTTGGTTAAGTGGAAAGCTGATATGGGGCAGATAATTTTGGGTTCTTTTTCTGTAGTAGCTAGTTTTAGTTTTTTAGGAGTAATTTCTCCTAGATCAGTATCACACAATCAATGGGTCTTGTAAGTCCTGGAAGCCATAACATGGTCGAATATTTGGTTTTGGGCTCTTTGATTTGATGGGCCTACGTAGATTGGATTCTTGAAGGGTAGCCATAGCACCAATATCAGGTCAGGTCAGGTCCCTGCACTACCCGGACCCGCTCCTCTACAGGTTCATATATTGGACTCAGACCCGACCTATGAGAACCGGGTCGAAGTCCTCTCGAAAATTTGCTACCTGTTCAGGTCTGAGTCTTAAATATGTACTCGACCGTTGCAATCGTCGGGCGGTTAGCAGCATCGGCATCGGGCAAGAGAGGAAGGTCGCGACTGCTGGTTCTTCTCTTATCCTTGTTGTTTTCTTTTTGGGAGACGGGGTATCAGAGATAGGGTTTGACGGTGTTGGGAAGCTTGCTCTCTCTCTATATCATCGGGTTTGACGATGTTGGGTGGCTAGCGATGTTAGTGTCGGGCAGGAGAGGGAGGTCGGGGTTGCTGCTTCTTCTCTTCTCCTTGCTGTTGTTTTGTTTGGGAGGTTCGGCTTTGGTGGTGGTGGCGTGTGTGTGTGTGGGGGGGGGGGGGGTGTTAGGGTTTTTTTGTTCAGGTCCACTTTGAGTGGACACAAATCCGACCCAAAAATATCAATTGTCCTATTTTGGGACCCAGATCCTATCTGCAATAAATTGAGTTGGTTCCGAGTATCATTTTTCTGACTAGTAAGATGGTGAAAAGCACCAAGAAAGATGCCACCAAGAGCGAGGAGAGAACCCACGGATTTGTAGCGTAACTCTTCATGAAGCTCGCCCTCCATTTTGGCCATTGTCTACGACAATACTTCTTATGTTTTTGGTTCACATTCACCTCCCCTTTCATCGGCTCTGGTAATGTAAATCCTTTGATAATTCTATTGAACAGATCATCAATGACATCATCATTTCCGACCGAACCCATGATTATCTTCTTCTCTCTGAGAAGAGCCACATCCTCAGGCGTGTCAATGAGGTTGTCCAAAGAAGCGCATAGGAAGCCACTGGGGCATGGTCTTCAATTAGTGTATGCTCAAACGCAAGGATATTGAGGAACATAGCCTCGGTGTTGACATCGACTTTAAGGAATGGGAGACTCAGGACTCCTTTGCTAAAGGCAATGTCTTTCATATTATTGGTCCGGCTAAGATAGAAGTTGACTCCAGCCTGGCAGAGCTCTTTTGTTGGGGGGGGAGGGGGGGGGGACTAAAGTGAGGGTGGTAGGAGTAGTAGCCATTGAGAATCATTGACTTTTGGTACATGTCGAGGTGGAGGAGGCCCTGTGTCGATTATTATTTCCGTCATGACAATACTAGTATTTTCAGGCTGTTTTTTTCTTTTTAAGGAATTGATTGAATCTCATCCGACAATTATTGCTTTCAGGTTGTTCATCCTCATGATTTTTCACGTAGTATTTGGCAAAAAACTTCTGTTTTTCATTGACCTGTGGAGCACATAATAGATAACTAGTATAGTATAGTTATGGTTGGCATTTGGGATGGGTCGATCTGCGACCCGCCCATAACCCACATGCTCTAACCTGAACCGGTATGACCTGTTTTTTTCTTTTTAAGGAATTGATTGAATCTCATCCGACAATTATTGCTTTCAGGTTGTTCATCCTCATGATTTTTCACGTAGTATTTGGCAAAAAACTTCTGTTTTTCATTGACCTGTGGAGCACATAATAGATAAATAGTATAGTATAGTTAGGGTTGGCATTTGGGATGGGTCGATCTGCGACCCGCCCACAACCCACATGCTCCAACCTGAACCGGTATGACCCGGTTTAGGTTCAGGTCAAACCCACGAATATTAGCAGGTTGAACCGGGTCAGATTTTCACCAAAATCAATCCGCTCGACCCGGCCCAAAAACCCACCAACCCACCAAAACCCGCCCGAACCCGACAGGTTGAGACCGTTAGACCCGAACGGGTCAAACAATCAATCCGTACAGGCTGAATGTTCGACCTGACGGGTCAAACGGTCTCAATCAGCCTATTGGGGGCATTTAGTTTTTTTTTTTTTTGGGGGGGGGGGAGGGGGGGTGTTACCTATAAAAATCACCTAATTTAAATCAAACTTTCTTACGCCTCCATCTATCAACTTTCTTACTCACTTACTGTCTTACTCTCTCTACTACTACAAATACTCTCGAATCACAATCTACTTCAACAAAGAAGTGAAGGAGTCAATCTGATCATGTCGAATTCGTGTCGACTCGAGTATGTCTACTATAACTCGATCAATAAAGAAGCTCACTCTCTTTTTCTATGACTACATCTACTACAAACTTCCTCGACTACGTCTTATTCTAGAGCATCTCTACAATTGTTTTCTATCTCAACTCTATATACAATTATTTGTGAAGTACGGTATTAAAATTTCTCAATTCTCTCAACTCTTTATTGTTGTTGTAGCTTTAAATTTTTTGATTATATTTGCTTAATGGTTTTTCGCTACTCTCTTTCTCACAACCCTCTTATTGTTCTTTTAGATTTGTTTTAACAAAGAAGCTCACTCTCTTTTTCTATGACTACGTCTACTACAAACTTCCTCGACTACGTCTTATTCTAGAGCATCTCTACTATTGTTTTCTATCTCAACTCTATATACGATTATTTGTGAAGTACGGTATTAAAATTTCTCAATTCTCTCAACTCTTTATTGTTGTTGTAGCTTTAAATTTTTTTGATTATATTTGTTTATTGGTTTTTCGCTACTCTCTTTCTCTCAACCCTCTTATTGTTCTGTTAGATTTGTTTTCTTATTGCATCACATACAATATTAAAACACTATAAATTAGTTTTTTGCATACACTACTACTACACTATATTTATCATGTCTAGATCACGAGGTAGCGGTCGTAGCCAAAGTGGACAAGATTCTACTAGTTTATCTCGTCGGCCTTCAACAATCCCACAATTAGAGCACCTAATATAACCCTATGCTTAACATAGGTTCTCACGATGTTCCTCCATAAGAGCGTGATCCCTGACACACAACAAGAAATGCATGATATTGAAACCTGAAACACATGAAACCAAACACACACAATCCACTTCCAGTAAGAAAGGTGGAGGCGACTAGTGATTGGCACAAATTTTATGACTATGCCCCGAACGAGATTAACCCTAGTATAGGACATAAGATTTGTAAAACTTGTAAAAAAAGATACAAATGGAAGAAGGGTGAGGGGATGGGTATAATTAGACCACACGTTATGGGTATACACCCCGGACTAGTTGTTGACTTACAAACACAACCAAAAAAAACAACCCTAGGACCGGGCAAATAGATGGTCATAGCAATGATCCCGTAATTGTTCATCGAAAAATGGTCAAACTAGTTATTAAGGATGAGTTACCATTTTTCCATTCCGAGAGTAGGAACCTAGAGGCTTTGAACCAAAATGCACTAAATCCACATTTTAAAAGAATCCCTAGGAACACACTTAAGACCGATTGTTTTAAACTGTTTACCGAAATGAGAGATGGTTTAATTGTATTTTTGTTTTCTTTAACTTGTAGAGTATCGTTAATTTTCGATTGTTGGAAAGGTTGTAACGATATTCCGATGATGGTCATAACTTGTCATTGGATAGATAATTGACTCATTCAAAAGAGAATCTTATCACTTTCCGATTTATCATACCCCCACAGTGGGTTAGTTATCGCAACACGTATTTTAGAAGTTTGTGATTTATTTTAAATTCGCAATAAAAATTTTACGATTAGTTTTGATAATACTTCTAAAAACAATGCTTCATTAGTACATTAAAACAACAATTAACTCTTCCTTGTCTTGAAATTTTTCATATTAGATGTGCATGTCATATTTTAAATTTATGTGTACAAGATGCTTTGAAAATAGTCGATCGATATGTGAATGCAATTAGAAATTGTGTACATGTTATTGCTTTGAGTGGTATTATGTTTCAACAATGGAAAGAATGGTATAATCTTAAGGGAGTATATTTTAGAAAATTTCCTAGAGATATTAAACATCGATGGAACTCTACTTTCTACTTAGTAAATGTTGTTGCTCAATAAAAGCGGTTATAAATAATTTTTGTATTATAAAAAATATGGAATATTTTCAAATGACTCCTCAATCATGGTTTTTTGCCGAATCTTTGTTAAGATTTTTGGAAACTTTTAAAACCGCAACTGTGAAGTTTTCAAAAACTTATGATTCCACTTCTAGTAGAATTTTTATTTCAATAATTACTATGATGCAAACTTTTCAAAATACAATTTCGGACCAATACATTAGCCATATTGTTATTCCCTGCTTACACTAAGCTTTTGATGTTTTTTAATCCTCCTCCTATGTTGTATTGTATTGCTACTGTTATGGATCCTTGTATCAAATTAACGAGTATAAGGAGTTCGATTGAAATATTTTTTACTTCACTTTGAGAAGAATTTGAATATGATTGTAATGAATATTTAGTTAACTTTAAGACGACACTGAATAACTTGTATAATTTTTAAGCTAGAACTTATGCATCTAATAGTACAACATGCCAAACTAGTATACTAACTTCTTCTTCTTCTAGAGGTAAGGGTAAGAGTAAATTAGATGTCACTGCTAATTTACTTGCTCAAATTCAATCTGAAAAACCTAGGACTAATGCACATAATGAATTAAACTGGTATAATGAACAAGATAGTTAGAGTTCTAGTTCTAAGATTGAAGTGTTACAATGATGGAAAGAACATGTAAATCTTTTTCCACCTCTTTCACATATGGCTAGAGATCTAGTAATCACTCATGTCTCTACAATTACTTTAGAATGTATTTTTTCTACAAGTTGCAGGGTTTTAACATATTACAGGAATCGCTTGAAGTTTCGATTCGTTGGAGATACTCGTGTGCACCGAAGAATTAATGAAAGCTGAAGACAGGACTCAAGGAAAAGCAGCTGAAGATTCAACAAGTGGAAGCAACTCACCTGAAGATCAACAAGCTGAGTAGAGAATTTAGGGCAATGAGATCATAGGTTTAGGTTAAGCTGAGTAGAGAATCTAACTCTAAACTATCTCGAATTTTAGATTATTCTCTTAACATGTAATTCAATAAATTTATATGATTTTTTATGTTTTTATTACATGTATTTGTATGTAAAAATATTGTAAAAACTTATTAGAAGTTGAAATGAATAATATATATAATTTTGTTTCACTCTTATACTTGTTGCACATTTATAAAAAAAAAATAAAAATTGGAGTTAAAAATATATAAAAACAATATACCACAAACCTGGGCCAACCTGCGACCCAGCCCGCCCAAATCGGGTTCAATACGAACTTGTACGCGGGTCAACCGGGTCGACAATTGTATTTCCCAACCCGGCCCAGCCCGACCCAGGTCTTGACCCAAGCCCGCCTGCTCTCCACGCAAAGCCAGCGAGTTTCAGCTCAGCCCAGCCCGGTCAACCCAAATGCCAACCCTAAGTATAGTACTTACTACTTAGTATCTATATAATGAAACATAAACAAAAGCTATCAAGTGGTTCTCTTTCAATAGGAATGAAATCAATGGTCCTGATCTAAGCTCCCAAAAGTCATTTCCCCCCCCCAACCCCTCCCTCCCCCCCCCCCCCAAAAAAAAAGATATTTTATTTAATTCTCTCTCTCTCTCTCTCTCTCTCTCTCTCTCTCTCTCTCTCTCCCTATTCAGATCAGTTTTCTCCCTCTAAAGATAGATATGCTGCTTCATCATATTATATGTTTTCTACTTCAATTAATTTGCTGGACCTCTAAAACTATTTTATGTAATCAACCAGGTGCACCGTTCCGAAGACGTGTCGTAGGCACGTGTCAACGGGCAAACCTAGTCCATAAACAACTCATGAATTACCAGTGAGCTAGTAAGAATTTTGGATGGATAAAGTGAGGTTTCAACTTCGAGACCAGGCTATGTCGTAGCCTTAACATTAAATATACAAAAAAAACTCCTAATTGTTTCACCATTCAACAATATTTTGCATCTCTCTCGATTTGCAGAGACGTTCTGATCTCTCTTAATTAAGGATTTGACTCAAAACTTTTGTAAAACTTATGAAGAACAAGCACGCACTACAACTAAATTAGTCTGCAGTGGCATTTTTACCCCGGGGACGAATGAAGTTGGTATCTGGGATTAAAAAAACCCCTTAATTCCCCGGCGTTTTCTATAAAACGCCGGGGTTGACATATTTTCCCTGGCGTTGTATAGGAGGCACCGGGGAATCTCTCTAATTACATCAGTTAATTAAGATCAGTACAATAACCAGCGTTTTATTTTCCCTTTGATCTTTTGCCTCTTTCTCTCCTCTTTAAGAGCGCGCGAAATCCCCAAAACCCTAGCGCGCGAAATCCCCAAAACCCTAGCGCCCCAAATCCCTTCTTCTCCAAATCTCCTCGCAAATTCCACTCGTCTCCAAATGCTCGCACCGTCTCCAAATCCAAATCCCCACGCCGTCTCCAAATCCCCACGCCGTCTCCAAATCCAATCCCCGCGCCGTCTCCAAATCCCGCAACCAAAATCCCTTTGTCTCCAAATCCCCGCGCCGCAACCCAAATCCCCTAGCGCTCGTCTCTTAAACCCTAGCGCTCGTCTCCTTCACCGTACGCCCCCCGCTCGTCTCCTCTACTGTGCTCCCTGCCGTCGTATCTCCGGCATCCTAATCTCTCTTTCACGCCATCGTTCTCCCCCTCTCTCTAGCTCTCGAACCCTCGCTCATCTCCGGTATGATTATTTTCAACTTTTAATAATTTTTTTATTTTTTAATGAAATTGTTTGGGATTTTGTGCTGAATAATCTATGATTTAGGAGTATTTTGCGATTTGAGAATGTGTTAGGATTTGATAATGTGGACTAATTAAGGCTTTGTTGTATTTGTATGTTTATATATATGTTTATCTGTATGTATACATTTGAGATATGTCTATATATATGTGTATCTTTCTAGGTCCAGATGAATTATTAGTAAGTATCTTGGAGCAACTTTGAATGATTATTAAGCATGTTTCTTGCGTTAATGAATGAATGAATGAACAAGATGTAGTTTCTACTTGTAATATATGCTCTTTTGTTTCAATTTTTGTTCTAGAATTTATTATATTTGTGTTAATATGTCTGCATAAACAAGTAGATCAAAAGTTGACTTTGGAATTTCTATTTCGTAAATTCCCATTGATTTGTCTAGCTTATATGTATTTGACCTGCATCTGCATATTAGTGAGTTCCCCATATACAACAAAAATGTGAGAGCGACTAGATTGCACTTGTGTAAAACTGATACACTAATAGTGGTAGGTGGATGTACTAGTTGTAGCAAAAGAGGGACAGTGGAACAATTTTGATTATAATGATGCTCCGCTAATTGTTTATAAATCAATCATTGTTTATAATGATGATCTGCTAATTATTCCACAATTATGTCTTTAAGAAAGAACTCAATCATTGTTTCATGAGACATTCAAATCATGAGATCTTAGGGGAGTACATTGCACTTGATTCTTTTCTCTTGTTTGTTTCTCTATAAAAGGAATTTAACTGAAAGTTTTGTCAGAGTTTGTAGCTTGGGAATACCACAAATCTTTCAAACAGATTCAGACCTGAAAAAATTAAAAACACACACACAAAAATTCCCCATCCATATGTGCAAGAGTTCTACAAATGATCATTGATGCAATTCTTTTCTGGATTTTTGTCTACTCTGAAAAAACTCCACCGATATGATTGTCTGTGAAGTAATTTGAGATGTATCATGTACGCATCCATATTTGAACTAAAGAGTTATAATTTACAAGATAGAAACTAACATAGTCGGAATTGCATGTTTTGAAGTTGCTTCTGAAAATAGAATGGCTTCTCGACCTTATATTTCAAAATAATAACTTAGCATACGTATATATATCTAAGCCCCTCTAAATGATGTGGACTAACTATAATGATATTTTCTTTTTGCCATTGATTGATTGAGAAAGCTACAGCAACATATCACTACTTGTTGTCTTCTTTAGTTGGGCCACTACATTTTGTGAGTAGTGGGCTAAAAAAATGATTGATCGAAGATGATTGCACGTACATTCTAATTTAGGGAATATACTTGATAGCTGTGACAATGAAAGATGTGGCCATATGCACTTGCTAATTGTTAATATGGGAATCTAAAGCTCAAATTTGTGAATGGCCATGAGCTACTATAAGTTACATCACAGTACACGTACGCAACAGAAGTTTTTGAGTTATATCAACAACATATATATACGCAATTATTTACATGGTGGGATGTCAACTGGATTGGAGTACTCACTGGGGGCTTTTAGCTCTTGCCCTTCTTTTGAATCAAATTCTCTCTATAATTATCCAAATTGGAACAAACAATTTAAATGTGCGATGTAGACACTAAGCAATGATTACTGCTTAACCAACCGAATTTAGAGCTTAGTTTGGCATCATCAAGCTAAACTGAAACAAAAAAAATTATTAAGAAAATATGTTTAATTTTAACTTTTAAGGCCCATCATTATCGATAGCAAAGCTCATACACAAGGAGTCCATAATCTAAAAAGATAATAAAATCAATAGCATAACTTCAAAGATTTTTTAACTACATGTCCTTATAAGAACACATCAATGAAGTCATACATAGACGTATACCATCAAATCTTTTGATGATTAAATACAAGTATTATAGTGAACCAAACAGATTAGTTACACTACTGGTTGGGTAGCGATACGATCCAAAAAGGGAAAAGGATTTCATATAAAATTTCATTTCTTTCTTGATGAATACTCAGGCACTAGACAGCCATGGGGCAAGAGCCACATGCATAGCATGGAGGCAAGGCCTTTGTGCCTACCAGAAAGACAAAGTCCACTAACCCGCAATGCCACTAAACCTATAACTTAATGAGCATAACCTATAGGCATGGGCAAAGAGCCATAAGCATAGTATGAAGGCAAAGGCATAGATTTTCTTGATGCTAGTATACTACAGGAAGAATGGATGTTCTACATTTTTTCTTGGGACAATATGCTACTAGATTATTTGACATGTGGAGTTGAGATGTGAATATTGTATCATTCCTTCAACTATGAGAAATACCAAAACCAAGTATAAACCAACAACTGTTAATGCATATAGTATAAAGTTAACCAAGAGAAATTATCCATGGAGACAACACGTTACAAACTAGTCCCAAAATTTCAAAACTATCCTAAAATAAAGTTTGGACCTTCATAACATTGTACAACATGCATGTAACTTCAGTCATGAAGAACGGAAATATATCACCTTAAAAATTAATTTACAAATTATAACATATGCATATTAACATTGCAAATGACACTCCACCATTCATAGGTGTAATAATAATTATTTCACACTATTCATGGGCAATCAACTTAGTAAGGTAGATGCTATTAATATTTTAATATATGAAATTTTTATTTCAGATTTAGTGATATTGTTGAAATGGATAAAAGCTGGATGAGCAAGTCACGATTATCAAAGGAGTATCGGGATGGCATTAAAGATTTCATTATTTTCGCCAAGAAAAATTCTCGTGATCCAAATTTGATTCTTTGTCCATGCCGGTGGTGTATTAACTATCATCTGAAGACATGCGTCGAAGTTGAAACACATTTGGTGATCAATGGTTTTCTCCAAGGGTACACACAATGGTTTTGCCATGGAGAGCATGCCCAGGCAATTCCGGTTGAACCGGGTGTGTTAGAAGATGAAGACGAGCCCATATCAAACAACAAATTAAATGTGGCCGATGAGATGCAAGATTTATTGCGGGATGCATTTGGAATTCGTAACAATCCAACACACTCCAATAGTCCAGCAACACCAGTCTATAATGAGCCAACAGTAACAGTAGACATTAGTGGAGGATTGGAAGAGGAAAGACAAGATTCTGAAGTTAAGAAAGAATATGAAGCCTTTACTAAGTTAATGGAAGATGCTAGTACACCTTTGTACTGTGATTGTTCAAAATTTACAAAATTTCATTCATTGTTAGATTATTTCAGATCAAAACTTTAAACGGGTGGTCTGCTAAGTCCTTCAACATGCTACTTCAGTTGTTGAATGAAGCATTTTCCGAAATCTGTATTCCAGAATTATCCCATGCTACCAAAAAATTTCTGAAGTCTTTTGATTTAGGGTATGAGAAGATTTTAGCTTGTCCATTTGATTGTATGCTCTTCAAGGGGATAAGGTAAGACTACAGAATTGTGAAATATGCGGAACGTCAAAATGGAAAGGAAAACCAAATGAAGGCCAAGAAGCTGATGACTCAGTTAAAACAAGTAGGAAAAAAGAGGCCTGCAAAAATTTTGCAATATTTTCCTCTTATTCCTAGGGTGCAAAGAATGTTTATGTCATCTAAAACTTCTTCGGATATGAGATGGCATGCAGAATGTCGCAAGAATGACGGGATTCTCAGACACCCGGCTGATTCTCAATCTTGGAAAAAGTTTGGTGAAAGATATCCTGATTTTGCTGAAGATCCTCGCAGTGTGAGACTTGGATTAGCCAGTGATGGTTTTAACCCATTCAAGCAAATGAGCAATACATATAGCATATGGCCCGTTGTGTTAATTCCGTACAATTTGCTCCCTTGGAAATGTATGAAACCTTCATCGTTTATGTTGTCAATGATAATTCCTGGACCAAAAAGTCCAGGAAATGATATAGACGTGTACCTTCAACCATTAATAGATGAACTTCAAAAATTATGGGAGGGTGTTCCAACCTATGATGCAACAGCTAAAGAAACTTTTCGTCTCAGGGTTGCGTTGACTTGAACAATCAATGATTTTCCTGCATATGCAAATTTATCTGGTTATAGTACCAAAGGGCGTTATGCATGTCCTTGTTGTGCTGATCAAACTGTTTCAAAGTGGTTGTATTATGGTAAAAAATTTTGTTACATGGGTCATCAGAGATGGTTGCATGACACACACATATTCAGGTCAGAAACTTCAACATTTGATGGGTTGCGGGAGTGGGGACATGTGCCTGAAATTTTGACAGGATCAGATGTGTCTAGGCAATTACAAGGTCATAAATTCAATTACGGTAAAGAACCAGAAGTCATCAAGAAAGGCAAGAAAAAAGCAGGGGATGAGGACACCGACTTATGCGATGCAGATGAATGTGACAACATGGTTGATTTAGGGTCATGGAAGAAGAAGAGCATTTTTTTTAGTTGTCGTATTGGGAATTCAACTCATTACGTCATAATTTAGATGTGATGCACATTGGGAAAAATATCGGCGAAAATTGTATAGGAACTGTCATGGGGGATGATCGGAAGACCAAAGATAATCTTAAGTGTTGCCTTGATTTAGTTTCGATGGACATACAACATGAGTTGCACCCAGAGTATTTACCCAAAGGCAGAGTCCGTCTCCCTCCTGCAATTTATTCAATGTCCAAAAAAGAGTTGGGATTATTTTGCAAGGTGTTACAGGAGATTAAAGTCCCTGATGGCTATTCATCTAACATAGCACGGTGCGTCAACTCTAAGGAGAAGAAACTTCAGGGTCCAAATTCACATGACTACCACATATTGATGCAAGATCTCCTTCCCGTGGCTCTAAGGTTTTCGATGTGTGAGCAAGTCACTGCCGTCATCAAGGATCTTTGTAGTATTTATAAAGGACTTTGTTCAAGAGTTCTACGTATTGAAGATCTTGACCAATTGGAGCAACGTGCTGCAGTGGTACTTTTTCAAATGGTGAGGATATTTCCTCCATCATTTTTCACTATAACGATTCACTTAATAATCCACCTGGCCGGTGAAGCTAGACTCGGGGGACCCGTACATTATCGATGGATGTATCCCATTGAGAGGTAATTTTCATGCCTCATTGAACATCTGGGTTCTCTACTTTATGTGATGTATTTATTTATTTTTTATGACCAAAATATTTAACTATATAGGTACCTTTATCGTCTTAAGGGATATGTTAAAAATAGAGCATATCCAGAAGGCTCGATAGCTGAAGGCTATCTATCGGAAGAGTGCTCTAATTTTTGTTCAAGATATCTTATGGGTGTAGAGACAAGTCTGAATAGGCCAAGGAGAAACCCGGACATGTCAAACCTTGGCGGGGCTAAGTATCTCTTTCAGACTGCTGGCACTACTATTGGTGAAGTTGACGCATCTGAGTTAGATAACTTAACATGGGAACAAGCACACCGATATGTACTAGATCACCATGCAGCAGTTGAGCCATTTCGAGCGTAAGTCAATTTTGTAGTCGTTTATATTGTATTAAAATCGAGACATAATTTTAACTAACTACCATTTCTATCATTTTATTATTTCTAGTGAATTTATCTGTGAGATTAAAAGAACAGCTCGACCGAGAAGAATGAGACCACATGATCAAAGTAAGATAATGAATGAAAAATTTCATACTTGGTTTCAATCTCCTGTAAGTGAAATTCCAACTTATTAGCAAATATTTTATATCTATATTCGTCACTGTACTTATACGATTAACCGTCACATATGTAGGTCTCTAAATTGCATGATAAGGATCTATCATCTGAAATAAAGATTCTGGCGAAAGGTTCCCATAAAATGGTTAGAAGATTCAGGGGATATATATACAATGGCTTCAAATTTCATACTAAAGATCGTGAACGTTATTTGAAGTCCCAGAATAATGGAATTGTAGTCACGTCAAAGACTATAAGTTATGCTGCTAGGGAAGACACGAATCCTATAGATATAGATGTTGACTATTATGGGGTGCTCAAGGATATCATCGAGTTGGATTATTACGGTCCATTCCGGGTAGTCTTATTTTGCGGGGAATGGGCTGGTTTGGATAAGAATTATCCAAATAACAAGGACAAATTAGGTTTTACAATTGTAAACTTCTCAAATTTGATTCACACAGGTATACACATTAGTCATGAGACATTTGTGTTTCCATTCCAAGTCCTTCAAGTGTTCTATGTTAAAGATCCAGTTTGTCCCAAAACTCACATTGCACTTATTATGCAACCAAGAGATGTATTTCAGTTGGGCGAGGCTGCAGATGATGAGAACGATGATCCCATGAACAAGTATATTGCTAATGAGTTTCCAATATTAGATGTAAACATAACAGATGACAACAGTAGTCCTAATTGGCTCCGTACGGATGGAGAGCCAGGAGATGTCTTGGATGATATTGTATTATAATAAACATTCTCTGTTCTGTTCTTAGATTCAAAGATGTAGTAATTTACATGTGTATTTGGTTTTTCTTTTTCTTTTTTGTTACAATCTTTATGAACAAGTATATGTGACTACATCTATCATAGAAAATTTTGTATATCAAAATTTTCAGTTTGAATATCAGAGTCTCCCTTCAAATTTCCAAACATAAAAACTAAACAGGTTTTGAATTTGATCAAAAAATAGAAGAGGCTTCACTCCTGCTACTGAAGTTTAAATACAAAGTCTAGGTGAAATAGAAAGCTATATACTGCAATTTAGTGTCTTACAAGTAGCTAACTTCGCTCCATCCTTAGAAAAGACCAAATTGTAATATATTTAAAGAGTGATAACAATATTTTAGAAAAGTGTTTACTTATCTTAGAAAAGTAATTTTTATTTAAAGAGTGATAACATTATTTTTTGCTTGACAAAAATGGTCAGTTACTATTCTGTACTAAATATCTCATCGTTTGTGTTTGGTTTATTTTTTAGGTTTTGTTTACTTTATCATCTGTTATTGTGATGTTTCTAGCATGATGGTTTATTGTTGTTCTAGTCCCCATTGATAGTTATGTTATTGTGTGTAGCTGGATAATATTGTGTTTTTTTGCATGATCTAAAACCCTTTTGAATTGAATTTTCTAAAATTCATATCTATCTGTATATACTATATACTGAGTTGTTAAAATGTGCTGGCACTTTTCCTCTCTTTAGCTGCAAAAGCCCCCTTAAGTCTTTCTTTACAAAATCGTTACTGTGTTACCTTTGATATTATTTTGTGTTAACTGATGCTGATAGTAACATAATATCTATCATATAACTACTGTTGTCAAAAGAATCAACGAGTTGAATTTCGTCAAGTCTGTAATTAACTAAAGTCTCTATTGTAAATTTAACTAAGGTCTAGAATTTCATAAAAATACAGTAATGATATTCTGCTTGCTTGCCCCATAATCCATATGATAGTGATCCAGCTTAACATAGTTGATATTTCTTTAACAGGTACCAAAAATAAATGCTTTGATTCTGATCCCAATGTCAAGTCTTTGAACTTTATTTTTGATGCAGTTATACATTACTTATGTGTACTTGATTTATCGCAAGCGTCAGACTAGATAAGAAGCATGGTTTACACAGTTTCTTACTCAATTATTATCAATTGGAGAAATGCACTCATGGCGTTTGACCTTTGATATGAATCTTTATAGGTAAAATTTACTTTGATCATGCAACAATGTTTCGGGTTACTTGGCATTTGACATTTTCAACCATACTATAGCTGCAAGCGTTATTCTTGACTGGATTTTGTTGCATGTGCATTGCCATGAGAAGTGTCCCATGTCTACTGAAGAGTGTTATCCTCGACTAACTTTAGATCTGTTTAACTTTTAAATTGCAGTTTATATCTGTCACATTGCAGTTTATATCACTTCTAGATCTGTTTAACTTTTAATTATTAACCTTTTTTTTAATTATATTAATATGATGTTTTTGTTGTTAGTGAAAAATGCCGAGACGACCTACAAAAAGGGCTTCCTCGCCAACTCCAAGCACGGGGGATGTGCAGGGACAGTCTCCAGATGAGACTGACACTCAGTTTGAGATCGGTGAGGGGAGTGCACCGGCAATAAAAAAAATAGGGGACCGACGAGGATGGGAGACGTATGGAAGCGTCAGCCGAACGACAAAATTGTGGTGACTGTAAACCATGCAAACCAACCTGTGGGCAAGGAAGCATCTACATTTGCTAATTTCATAGGGGTAATTGCAAGAAATGGTCAAATACTACCATTGTCTTACGACAGATGGTCGAAAATTCCGGCGACGTCTAAGGCAATTGCCATCAATACAATCAAGGTATTTCCGTTTCCTTTATTTTATGTGAGTCTCATGAACTTGTTTCACCACTGTATAGAAATTAAAATTACCTATTTTCTGATGTAAAATTAGTTTGAACATCACATGTTCAAACTGGTTAGCTTCCTCATGTAGGTGATATAGTCATTTCACTAGCTAGAATTTTGTTTTACTTTGATAGACTTATGCTTTACCATTCTAGGCAAAAGAAAAGTATTATAGCATGGTGCATCTGTGCTAAGCCAATTATGTAGACTAAGCTGATTATGTAGACTAAAAATATTATGCATCTGTGCTAAACCGATTAGTTAGAATATCAAACCTAAACTGATTGCATGATTAAGTGACACATTATTGGTACTCTATTCTAAATATCACAAATTATGTAGCAGGTTGTTTGTTAATGGTCAAACACCAATTTGAATTTTTAATATCATTTTCGAGTTTGAAAATCAGTATCATATAGGCTGGTTTGGAATTGAACTTTTGCACATGACAAATTGCATCACTACAGTACTAATAATGCATAATTAGAGATACATATATGTAAGATAAGTTTTCATCATATATATGCATTTGATTCTAAAAGCATTCTCTAAATATTTAGCTAGTTTATGCGTATGTATAGGTTTATTTCGATGAGATCACAGTCACACTCACTGTAGATATTTAGGAACTTATGTTACTTGTTAAGATTAACATCTATATGTTTTGCCTATATTACTTGTTCCTAATCCTATATATTTGCTAATCAATCATATTATACAGTAAAAATTTCAATACCCCGACAATCTTGATAAGAAATGGTTGAATAAGTCTATGGGAAAGAAGTGGAGATACTGGAAATGTGAACTGAAAGCGGCATTTTTCGATGAAAATAAGTCCGCAGCCGAGAATGCAAGGGTTGTCCCCCCCCCCAATGTTAATCCTTCCGATTGGCACTACCTTGTTCATTTTTGGAGTTCTCCAGAGGGAAAGGTATTCAAACTATATATATTTCTCTCTCTGTGCCTGTTGTCTTCATTCATAGTTCCAACTGTTCTTCCAACTGCAGTTTCCCACTACTACACTATTGTGCATGTGCACATTCACCTTCACTTATTCATCCAGTGTCTAAGTAGTTCTTTGTGACTGCTTAGGGACCATCTTCTATAAAGACACATATGCTTCCATTTCAATAAAAGATCAACTTTTATATATATATCTGCATATTTACATATAGCTCATCTTTTACAACCTGCAGGCCAATTGTTATGTTTACTGCATATACTTAGATTCTTATAAAGATCACTTTCCTATAACCTGCATATTGTTTATAGTTAAATTTCTATATCCTGCATAGAGTTCAAACTTCCATAACTGCATATATACTTTATATCAATAATTCTCTCTGTGTATCAGATACATATATGTATAGATTGTAATATCAGTGTAAGGGGGTTTCTTTCTACTTTCTGTACATACATATATGTATTTCATTTCAATAAAAGACCAACTTCCGTGATTTCTGCATATACTTCATTTCAACAAAAGAGCTTCTCTTCTATATCCTGCATATAGTTCAGCTACTATATTTCTGCTTATACTTAAATTCAATAGAAGATCATTTTCTATATATTTGTATATGGTCATCTTCTATATATAGATGCATACGTTTCATCTCCTATAACCTCCGTACAGATCATCTATTATATAACCTATATTTGATTAATTTTAATAAAAGGGGATTTCTATATATCAGTTATACACATATTTGTTCACTTCAGTAAAAGGGGGATTCTACATCCTGGGTATGTCTCACTCAGTAAAAGGGGAATTTTTTACTACACTTTAGTAAGAGATCTTTTCTCTGTATCAGATACATATATACTTCATAATCAGTGAAAAGGGGTTTTCCATATATCATATATATTTGTCATTACTATTGTTAAAGGTGATTCACCATTATGTGGTCACTGTGTTCCCTAGATATCAACTTGAATCCCCACTATATATCCTCATATCCATGCTATATAGATGCTATTGAACAGATGGTTGTTGTTTACCTCTGTTTACTTGATGTAGCATAGGGTTCTTGCCCTTCTTCCAGTCTCTTTAAAGTGCTTCTCTGCTTTCTCTTTAACCTTATTGCATTTGATTATTTAAACTAATTTTGATTGAGTTGTTATTATCTGAAATGTGCAGAAAAGGTCTGAAATTGGTTCGGCAAGTCAAGGAAAACAGGATGTATTGCACACTGCTGGAACTAGTTGCTTCGCTATAGTTCGTGAGAGATTGGTATGTGTTAAGTGTTTTTTTTCACTAATGAATATACAAAGATTATAAAGTTTCTTATAGCTGTGATTTATTAATATAAAGGTTGAGGAACACGGTGCAGACAAGTTCGGCGATCTAGATTTTTTTGACGCTACCCACAAGAAATCAGATGGCCAATTTGTTTTCACAACAGCTGCGATGATATCGGTAATTTTTCTTCATGATGTATGCGTTCTTTGATTTGTTAAGTCGCTTAGAAGTAAATAACTTATATAATTTTATGCCAGTTTGTATTTTAACAGACCACTGCTAGAGTCAAGTATGCTGAACTATCTTCCACAATAGCCTCCAACTCTACCACATCTGACTTTGACACATTATCACTTCAACGTCATGCTTTGATCAAAACAAGAGGCCCAGAGCGCCCTGGCCGTGTGCGTGGAATGGGTTTAGGCCCAACGCCCACTGAAGTCTTCGAGGCTCGTGCGTCTAGTGCTGAGGATCCGAGAGATGAGGAGATACGCTCTCTAAGGTCAGGGTTGTCACAGCTTCAAGAGGTAGTTGCAGCTTTGGTGAGGCAACAAAATTCCGAACCAGCTATTCCGACACAGGTTAGAAATTGTAACTTAGAATATACACTTGAATAGTTTAAATATCAATGAAACATCGATTGTATAAGAAGTGTAAGATGATATATAATGAACCTGCATGAAACTTGATTTTAAATATCAAAAAATAGTTAAGTGTTAGGTAAATATACAATGAAACTAAATAGAGATTTTTAGTCGGCCAAATTTGTTAGTTTAGTATTATGCAATGAAACTAAATAGAGATTTTAGTTGAATTTAATAAGGCTACTTGAGTGTGTCTAGTATGAAGGTTGAACATGAGTTTTTTGCCACATATTATTTATGAGCATAATGTTTGAGTTGAAACGGTTTGTATTATTCCAGTTTACTCGACATTCCCTTCATTGTAGAGGCTGAACTGAACAATAGTGTTTCTCCGTATTAGTTTGTTGTAAATCATACAGATATCCGTACTGTAGGTTATCACCATAGGTACATTATCAGAGAACCATGGCATAATGATAACGAGGGGATATTTTTGGTGTGGAAATGAATGGCTCAGGTGGTTACTGGTTATCCATTTATTGTATATACTGTCACACTCGGATAACGTACTTAGACTGATATTTGTAATATAAATATATATGCATATACTAATAGACTTGTTTATTATAAGTTATAACTTAATTACCTAAACAACAGTTATTCCTACATATGGATCTAAATTGAATAGGTATTTATCTGAAAACACCTTTTCTTTTCCAAAAAAGAAGGAGAAAGAAGAATTGAAATCATGTGTTTTCCCCATTTGCTGGCTGAAAAAATCGAAGTCAAGCCACTCTTTTTTTGCCCTTTTTCTCTATGACTGCAAGCTTAATGCTAATCCCCTGCCCGACACTAACCTCCTTCTTACAACCCTTTGCAGTCTTTGATTGTCAACTTGATGCTAACAAATTGCCACTGTGATCCCTATTTCACAACTTTAGCCCTCGGTGCAAAAATTAACTCAAGAAGTAACTCAATTATTTGAGTATGACACTGAAGATATTTTAGAAGTAACTCAATTTTAATTTAGTGTTACTGCCTTGGAAGTGGTAGTTATCCCTTCCGTCCATGATCACAATACATGAGTGTAGCAAACAATATATGTTCATGGTACCTCTAGTGATTTCCCCTGATTCCATTTTTATTTTGTAGTTTATATCTTATTCTATCTGCTAAATACTTGAGTGTAGCAAACAATGTGTTGATTTAAGCTAACACCCATATACTATAAATAGATGATGGTTTGCTCCATCTTTTAGTTAAAGCTATTCATATTTCAAAGTGGAGCCAGCACAAATTTTGAAATAGAAAAGTGCCCCTTGGTGTGATTTTACTTGTTTGATGTAGGTGTGAAGAGGTATTGGGAGGAATTCTGGAATATATTCCATATCTCTACTATTTTAATGGGAGAGTTGGGGTTGTAAACAAACAAAACCTAATTTTGTAACTGAGCAAACCCGTGTAATATAAGTTCAAATTAAATTCAATTAATAGAAACATCTGTAGACAAACAAATTCGTGTTTGCCCATGCATATCTAATCTAATATAAATAAAGTATTAGATTTAAGACTAGACTACATTGAAATTTTTACTATTAATAAAAATATATTTATTAAGACGTGCATCGCACGTGAAAATTACTGGTCTAATTAACTATCAAACTGCTAAGAGAGAAAATAAAACCTTTGGTTTAAAGATATACAGAAAGGATGGTGGAGGGAACCAATTGGAATAATTTGGTTGAATAATATTTTTGAATTGTATATTTAATACCTATCAATGATTCAATGTTCTAATTTATTGATGTTGGTTTTGTAGATGCCGTAGTTCACTGTTTTGTAATATCTTTTTCGTACGTCTAATTTATTAACTAATCTTTTTGTACAATGTGACTTTCACAATTTCAGAATAGAGTTTCAACTAATTCAAGTCGGGCAAATCCAGAAAACCAAAGCGAGCATGATGGAAGCAACGGTGACATAAGGAGGCGTACTCATTAAGAAAATCTACT
Organism: Hemerocallis citrina; assembly: GCA_017893485.1. NCBI lineage: Eukaryota > Viridiplantae > Streptophyta > Magnoliopsida > Asparagales > Asphodelaceae > Hemerocallis > Hemerocallis citrina. The sequence goes on from CM030363.1 coordinate 135,298,566, forward strand.
AATTGCAAGTCATTTTTTATCTTTTTTGTGGTGAAATCATTTTGTATGATCAAACTTGTTAGAACTTTTTTGATGTAAACAGGGTATATGTAACTTGATACTTGTGTTATTGCCGTCGACGATTATGAATTTTACAGAACTTTAAACTTCTTAAGTTGTGTATGTTAATCAGTACCAAATATAATGAATTTTCTCAGTTAAATTTTTTATTGTTTTATTGTGCATTACTAGAAATTTGTACAATTTTTTCCTATCGTAAAAATATATATATATACAGATTTTCAATTGAAAAAACTGCATATATATTTTTTCAGTAAAAATACCCCGGCGTTTTCCAAAACGCCGGTGGAAGTTTCTAAAATTTTAGTATTTCAAATTTTTAAAAAGAATTATATTATTTAAAATATATATAGCCCGGCGTTTCCGGAACGCCGGGGTAAGTTAAAATTCTTTTTAAAAATAAAAAATAAAAACTCATTACACCGACGCTTTTACAAGCGCCGGCCATTATACTACATTTACCGGCTTTTTCTAAAGCGCCAGGATACTTGTCCATGAATGCCTGGCACACACACCGCCGGCATTTGGTGCGGCGCTGTTCGACATGCTGGTAGGGTTTTCACCGGCGTTTATAAATGCCGGTGAAGCTATAATAAAATGCCGGTGAAGCCATTGACGGTTGTAGTTACGGCAGTTGATTTCGGAGCTTCAACATATACATCAACAGCGAATTGACCATATAAGGCCTCAACTCAACAGTGTGCCATATCATCAAATCCAAAACGAAAGACCCGTCCACCACCATCAACGCCAAGAAGTCCTTGGCATCATCAACAATAAGTCCATCGTAGGAGATCACAATCATCTGGACCGTATGCTTCATGGCGTCGACCATTTGCGCCATGTCTGAACCGTAGGCTTCTCTGTGTCTCAGAAAGTTTTGAGACACAATCGCTATTCCCAATTGCAGTAACAATTTGTTCTGTTGCATGAGATGGAAAATGTTGCAAGCTCAAAAAATTTAATAAAGAAACTGCAGTTGGGAAATACGGCTTCAATAGAGTTGTCACAATTTCCAACTATGGCTATAGCTAATGTAGTAGATAGTGGCTCACCTAGGAAATTAGTTTGGAAAGTGTCTTAGTTTCGGAAAATTTCTATTATAGATGGTATTAGACCATCTCAAACCACGCTAGCCACCCCCTCAATTTTATCCAAAATAGCTAATTTAAAAACAGAAATATATTCCAACAAGACTCGCCAAACTAGATTTCTCAGATTGACTCGTCTGATCTGGCGAGTTTGTATCACTTGGTGAATTTTTCTTCCGTTCTTTCCGCCTCACAAAACCCAAAAAATAAAATAAAAAACCACAAAAAAATCAAAACCAAGTCGAAATATCTATGATGGCAAAATTCGTGATATTTCTCTTCCGTTCTTTCCGCCTCACAAAACCCAAAAAATAAAATAAAAAACCACAAAAAAATCAAAACCAAGTCGAAATATCTATGATGGCAAAATTCGTGATCATCGCGCGCGAACTCGAGAATTCGAGCTCGCGATCGCGAACTTACGCGAGATCGCGAAGAAGGTCGCGCGAGATCGCAAACTCGCAAGAAGCACGACCTGTGATCGCAAAAGGAATATATTTGTTGGGCTTTTTTGTTGGGTGTGGTGTGGGCTTCGACTTTGTAATTTGATTTAATTTAATTTGGGGCTTTAAAATATCGGTGGCTAGCCAAAATAGCTAGTAAGATTGGAGTGTGGATTTTTTTTACGAGCCAAAAATCCAATTATTATTCATTTTGCCTATTGTAGCAGGCCAAAATGGCCAGTGTGGTGGGAGATGCTCACAGACCTTATAGTTTGGTTATTGCTCCAAATCCTTTGGAGAGGAAGAGTGCTTTTTATTTATTTTTTTTTAGTGTGTGAGAATATTTACCTGGATTAGAATGGGGTGGAAGAAAAAATTTGATAAATAAATGGAATCGATGCGATATCCTTTCCTCCATTTAGAGCAGGGGCGGACCCAAGATTAGGCCCGCACACCCTGAATTTTTGCAAAATCTGAAAGACCTAGGTATCTATACAATTATTTTATACTAGTAATTTACACGTGCGATGCACGTTTTAATAATTTCAAAAAATAAAAGTACAAATTCTGACGCAGGAAAGATTTGAACCGAAAACCTCCTTTATATTAGTTATGTACGTGCGTTACACATGTTGGTAGAATGACAAAATGACAAATGACACTAAGGCCTTCTCCCATTATAATATTAGAGATGTGTATATATTATTCTATAAACTTATTTGACAAATTAGATACTTAACTTTATGGTTAGGTGGTTTAAACTCACTAAGAAAACCATGGTTTAATTTTCTTAAGTAACAACAAATTATTCATATTTTTTCAAATATAACTTGATTTTAGATTGTCAATAAACTCTCATTAATGTCTTTAATAAAGTTATATTATATATTTATAAAATTTTGAATATCTAATTAAGTTTGAGAAAGTACATTTTCATACTGAAAATATATAATTAAATTGAATATCATTACTGAAAATATATAATTAAATTAAATATCATTATTCATGTTCTTAATAATATTTTTATATTTATCATTTCAAATTAAATGGGTATCGAATTATACAAGTATGAGTTTTTTGACTTCTCCGCATTAGGCGTGCAACTCAACTTATACTTATACATATTATTCAGATATTTAGTCAACCATGTGTTAGATAATAGTTGATCTCATCACTAAATATTCCATAATTAATTAATTAATGGTTTCATATAACTAACAATTTGCTAAAAGTAAAAACTCCCGTTCAACATAAAATATATATCAATATTTTTCTTTTACATTTTTTGATAAATAAATATAAAATTTAAAAAGTGCTATATACTCATACACACCCTGACTAAAATTGCTGCGTTCACCACTGATTTAGAGTATTCTTGGTTCCATAATGAGAGTATTTAGTAGAAACTCAAAGAAAGGCAAAATGACCAACATGGTTTTTTAAGTGAATGCATTGACATGCTATAGTTGCAATCCGAATCCAATTCTAAGAATTTTGTAGTACACCATATGCAAAAAATAATGTTTGCGACTAATACGCCAAAATTATGGTTCGCCAACTTATTTTCGTACAAGGCAATGTCAAATTTGTATGGATAGTACCAATTGAGGAGATGAAGTTGAAAAAATGATCATTGTTTTAGTCGATGTCGCAATAGTAATACATTGGCTGCTGTTGTTGCTTCAATCAATTTGGCCACAATTATACAAGATCTTCGTTCCCTTTCCAAACCAACTATAAGTTGGTGTCACATTCATCTCTACTCATCAACTACACCAACCAACCAACCAAATTAAAACAAACACTGCCAATCTATTATCTCCACTTCTAACTACATCAAATCAAACAAGCAAACTAATAAAGTCATGGTTCAAGTGCATTGTAGACTCAACTTCGTTGAACGAAACAGACTAGCGCAGATGAACTCTTGGCTGATTATAGTTGGGACTTCAATATGTTACCATGCTTAACTTACAAGTGGCAAGAAAATGAAAACACAACATCAACGACGAGAAAAGAATCTCAACCAAAAACTATTTACAGTTCTTGTGAGAAACAAGCATACTTTAAATTCACATATAGGAAATAACAGCATAAATCCAAGCAATTAAACTATCCATCCTAGTGTGTTTCTTAAGACTGCTTTCGTCAAAATTGACTAGCATCCTACTACATGTATATTAACTTGATAGAAATGATTTATTGGTGAACTATAAGCTTAAAAGTAATATCATATACAACATCATGCAATACACCCCCCCCCCCCCCCCCCCCCCCCCCCCCCCCCTCTCTCTCTCTCTCTCTCTCTCTCTCTCTCTCTCTCTCTCTCTCTCTCTCTCTCTGTTTGCAAAGGTTGGACAGACACAAGAAGAAAAGATCAAACATTGGTAGCTACAGCTTTTGAATGCTCTGAATACCCAAAAGACTACATGAAAACCACGGCAAAATAACAGCAGAATACACTCGATTGAAAGAAGGAAGAGTTCGCAACCTATTTCTTTTACATCTAAAAACGAGTTAAATAGGCATGAAGGAAGCAAATGCATTCTGAATTAATGCAAAAGGCTCTCTTATTGGCTCTTGTGAGCTTTGGGCTTTGCCGATCTTGTTTTAATAACATAGCTCAGTAGGATAAGTACAATGGGGAGAATGGTACCAACAAAATATACACTTTGGTAGGAGGCCAGGGTTTCTTTCATGCTCAGTACCTACAAGCAAAAATGAAACGTGAGTGACTTAAGGAGAGAAATATTAATTGTAGAAAGAAAAAACAAAAACACAAACAAAACAAAAGGAATATTTAAATGTTGAAATATGGTGAATAAAGATGACTAAACAATAGAGATAATAGTTCGAGCAGAATGGCAGTACTCTTACTCCAAAGTTAATTCACTATTGTAGCAAATGTAATATCAAGTAAAACACATCCAAATAAACTATACCATGAAACCGATGCAGGAATAGTTCAAAACTAGTAAGGTGTATGCAAAGTTTGCGAGTGTCAATATCTTTCTAAGCAAAGCATTCTTTGGGGAAACAGCTTGCTGCCATCTGTAGATCACTGCTCAGGCAAAGGAAAATAAATTAGTTGAGAAAGGTCAAAAAGACAATCTAAAAATTACAACAAATAAGATTGGCAGTTCAGCCTAATTGATACAAATCTAGGATCAAGCTGAAAGAACGAGACAAATTACCTCGTGAACCTGCAATCATCAATGCTGATTGAACGAAGAATATGATGTATCCCGGGTATAATCCCTGTAATTATACAGAGAAGAAAAAAAGGGAAGGAAATGTTAGGGTGAATTGAGCATTATCATGAGAAATAGAAGCAAATCGAACTGCAGTCAGATTTGCATATTAATTTCAATTACCAAAAGAACAAAGGAATCAAATTGAAATGCTAGAGTTATGATCAACTTTTGGTAAAACAAGATGGAAAAACATTAGGTTGAACAAGGAATAATGCACTCACATGCCAGACGGCGCTAATTGTTTGTGTAGCCAACAATTGAAAGAATCCAGGTTTCTTTCCCTTCTGAACTAGCCTATCATAAACATCTACAAGAGAAGCATACTATTATATACAATATCATCCTAATCATTAGGATATTCAAGTACTGGAAATATAAGGAAATTAGACTCGTTACAAAACTAAAGAAATTTGGTACCTGATAGTCACATTACAATAGTTTCAATCATTTACATAAATATAAACATCAACTAACAAAAAAACAGAGTTAAGCAATATACTTTCTATTCAATATATCACTTTCATAAATTTTCTCCATGTACTCTTCCTACACAAACTAGGGACTGTTAACAACATAACATATAGATATATATGAATGGAATTGAGTTATAACTTACAGTGTCTTAGCCAAGTGCTGACTTGAATGTTCCACACAAGAGGCAACTGCACTGAACTTGTCGCAAGCTCCACACCAAGTATATCAACATTTTTTGCACGCTCCCATAGTGGTTTAGAATTTGACCAGCCAGTGAAACCCAGATCAGATACAATAACTGAAGCTTCTGAGATCGACCAGACAAAATAATACTTCCACCGGGCAGTAAAGCCAGACATGTATTGGTAGAACAGCTTATGCCAGAAACCCAACTCGTAGTATGCGGGTTGACTAAACCGGGTAAGTGGAAACTGTGGTACTAAATACAAGTATACTCCCATACATATACCAGCTTGAAATATAGCACGTAAGGTTCCAAATAATGGTGATGGTGATGGTTTGTCCTTTGAACATTCCCAAACCTTGACAAGTGAAGGAAAAGCAAAAGAAAATTAGTCAGACAAGTCTTGCAGAGGTAAACTACAAACAGGTTACAAGCTAAAGATAAAGGGCAGTTACCCCCTTGTTTTCTGTATAGTCAAGATAATCCTTCATTTCGAAAACAGGTCCTGCAAAGTGACTACCACAGCAGAGGCAGTAGCCGACATATTCAGCTATAGAGGGGCAACGAGTTAACCGATATTTCTTTTGTGCATCACGTAAGCCTTCGTCTTTCAGAAGACCATCTCCGTAATTTATTGAGCATGAAATTACCTTCAATACCAGTACCATCAGCGCACCTATAATAGCATTAGACAGAGACAAATTACCTTTTGACCTCCAGAAGGACAATTGCTGTTCTATAAAGACAAATAGATGATAAATGACTTAGGAAAATCCAATTGGTTCTAGGGGACAATTGAGACCTCGGAAGGTTGCAGTGAAATATGTACAGGAGGTATGATAGAGTACCGATTAGAAAGAGAAGCAAAGGCATGTCTGTACAAGCGTGTTCAGCATGTTCAATTCAGTTAGGACACTAATAATTGTGTAGCATGAACTATAATCCCCAGCCAACGAATGAATTGAAGTGGAACCAAACTTTACAGGCTTTGGAGAAATTTTGAAATAACCATATTTCCAACCAGTATAGGTAGGTGCGATGTAGCTCAAGCACTTTTATCTTCGATTCACACCAGTGTCTGGAGACACTTCATGAACATGTGTGTCACTTCTCTCACGTCTTAAATTTTATAGTAATTATATTTTGGACACTTTTCAGCCACTTCACTTCTCTCACGTCTTAAATTTTATAGTAATTATATTTTGGACACTTTTCAGCCACTTCTCATGCATGTCCTAAATACTTGAAGAAATCATGTTCCTTCATTTCACAATTATAGAAATCATCTCACACTTGTCCTACATATTTATAAAAATCGTGTTCCTTCGTTTCACAATTATATGCGTTGAGTTTCACATGCTTAATTCTTACACATGGAAATCTGTAATGAAGTAGAGATGAGCTCCTGTAGGTTGTTCAGTTTCAAATCTTTTTAAAAGTTTTTAAATTCAGGTGATGAAGTGAGTTCCTTCCACCAGTAAATTAGGAAAAGTATTGCTCCTAAAATGGTAAGCAATTTGGTTTGATTAGAGCATCCACAGTCGTGTGGTATATATGGATAAAATCCATTTTTTAGCAATGAGAGCGCTGCAGTCGTGTGGTATTCTGCCATTTTTTTTGCTTTTTTGCTACAGTAGAAAGCTATATTTGAGAGGAGATATAGTGATGAGGGCATCAGTTCGAGACGATTTGGGTGCTTCTGTCAGCGCATGCATCGTCTAGAATGGCTACTCCAGTAACATAATTATCTTTATTCAAGCAATTTTTATTTGTTTTTGGACATTTTAGCCATATGTAGTAGTTTTGCAATTTGCACCCTTTATTTTCTGCATTAAAATATTTTAAAATTTTGTATTGAGATTTTGTTTTGAGCATACATATAGGCCTTGAGAATAATGAGAAGTTATGCTATTATTAGTTTTAAAAAAATACTGTGTTGAGTTATTGGTCTATTTTTTCTTGTGTGTAACCATAAGAAATTATTAGGGATTTTGAGAAATCCTAAGAAAGTATTAGATTTTGTGAGAAGCTCTAACTACCCCCCAAATCCCAAATTTTATTTTAAACCCTAACTCTAATACCTCTCTCTCTCTCCTCCTCACAGCCGCCATCCCCACCTCTCTCTTCTCCTTCCTCAACTGAGTCTGAAACCCATCGGCCCCCTCTCCCCGTCGACCTCCCCTTCTCCCTCCTACAGTCGACCACTTCGCCCCTCCCCCCCCCTCTCCTCCACCTGACCTTCCCGAAAGCCCTGAACCCATCACCACCCGATCACAGCCCCTGATCCCCATCACCACTCACACCACCAACCACCTAGCCCCTCTCCTCACGCCGCCAACCACCCCCATAACCTTCCCCATCTCATCCGAAACCTTCCCCATTCCAAATCCCCAAATCCACTCAAAATCCAAAACCCTGAATTCCCCAAATTTCCAATTCAAAATCCTAATAAACTTTAATCCCCAAATCAACTCAAATCCGGGTTATCGTTTTTATTGCAACTTTTGATTGGTGTTTAGTTGTTGTTTGGTGTTTGGGCAAAATCAAGAGTCAAATCCAATATCTTCTTCCTTCATCTGTGGCACACATTCATCGAACTCCGGTAATTTCTTTCCACTCTTCAATTATTTGTGATACAGTCAATCATCTCTAGAATATTATCTAAATTTATTGTCGTCCATAAATACCGAGTGTGTGTTCTACTTGCTAATTAGGGTATGAATCATTATTGCATATCTTACATGATAAGAACGACTAAGTATAATTATTGATTGTTAGGCGCGAATCTTTAATTTGGCTTGTTAAACATATTTCAATTCTTTAAAATCCATCAAACCAATTCGTAATTTCAATTTCTAACCTAATCGGCAGTACATGTTAGTAAACTAAATCTTTTAATACTCTTGAAAATTGTCTACTTAGGGTTAAGTTTACATCATTTTGGTATCAGAGCGAAGATTTTAAAAACCCTAGTTCCTGCATTATTTAGTCATAATTTCTGCATTCATTTAGGAATTATTTGCATTCGGCACTTTAGACCATTTAACTAAAAAATAGTTGCATTTAGGTCACGTTTTCCCAAATTTCAACAAGCACACATCCCCACGATCCCTAGTTTTCCCACCGTTAGTGAATGCGCCTTCGCAGCACCATCACAAATCCTAAAGAGCCTTACTTGTCCCTCCCAAACTACCCCTAATCAGGAATCCCAGAAATCAACGAGCCCCTCCTCGAACTGAAATAGACAACTCTGATATTTTCACTATCCTCGTTGTCATTCAAGCAACTCTTGTCAATATCAATCAGAGACTTGAGCAATTGGAATTGAATCAAAATGTTGTCCCTGAGCTTCATCGTCAAATCCTTCAAGGGAATGATCGTGCCATCGACGTCATGATCATGACCCTGATGAACAACACAAGAAGAACGTTAAGGCTGACGTTCCCCACTTTGAAGGCCATATGGAACCCCAAGCTTATCTTAATTAGATCCGTGTCATGGACCACTACTTCGTGTGATTTGACGTAAGCGAAGCCCTGAAGGTCAAATTTGCCACGATAAAATTGACTGGTAAAGCTCAACACTGGATTAATCTTGAACATGCCTGCAGAGACCGAGGCCTGACACCCATAACCACTTGGGAGGCCATGAAAGAGAAGCTCGCCGAGATATATGTACCCTTATCATTACACCCGATTGCTAGATTCGTGAAACCAACTCTATTAAGAAAGCAAATCCACCCAAGAATATATGGATAAGTTTGCCAACTTCCTCATTCGGTGCAATGCCTTAGGTAAAAAGAGCAAAAAACAAACTTTCTCTAGGTTGAGAGCTGGACTACGAGCCGATCTTAGAAATGAGCTAATTCATAGAAATGTGGACTCATTGGCAGCAGCTTATGTCATTGTCCTCGATATGGATTCTCTTAAAGCAAGTTTCTCCTACAAGTCCAGCGATTCGAGAGATCATTCCTCTAGAATGACCTCTACTGGGCCCTCTAGGCCTGAGCCCTCCTCTTCTCAGTACCCCAACAAGTCTTACCCAAGCTAACCTACTTCAAATTCCTATCCACCTAGAAACGATAACACGGGTAAGAATACTGAAAGAGACTACTCAAAGATTGCTATAATGCAAGGGATACGATCATATTGCTGACAATTATCCAAGCCCCAGTAGGATCAACATCATACAAGGTGTCGATGTCATTGCTGATGAGCTCGACAATGAGTTTACCTATGAACCTCATGTAAGTGATGACTTCAGTGAATAAGATGATGACCAGTCTCTCAATTGTATTCGATCGATCCAAACACCTCTATTGAATGTACCTCAGTCACTCATTCCTTCCCAAGTTACTTGGCAGCCCATAGATTTTATCCGTGTTAAAACATCAATCTCAGAGTCTGTTTCCATATTTGCATCCTGCATTCATGATTTGCATAAATAAAATTTCAAGAAAACTAATGAAAATAATTTTAATTACAAGTTAATAGCATATACTAGAAGAAAATTTAAAACTTTTGATGTTGGTGACGAAGTGATGGTTCGGATTCATGCAGAACTATTTTTAGCTAGATCCATTAAGAAATTACACGTGCTGCAATCCCATTTAAAATTTTGCATAAAATCAATGATAATGCTTATGCCGTTGACCTTCCTGAAGGTTTTAGCATAAGTAAGACTTTTAATATTAAGGATCTAGTACCCTATGAAAGTCCAAAATTTAACCCTAAAATTCTTCTTATAGACGAGCCTACCCTGTAGCCTAATAGTGAGATTCTCACATTTCTTCCTTAACCTGATACTACTTACCCACCAACAGAAAAATTAAATAATATTTTAGATATCAGATAATCTCTACTAAAGATGGTGGTATTCATTGATATTTGGTAAGATGGAAGAACAAGCCGAATTTAGAGAACACTTTGAGTGATCGTGAGGAGCTCCAGCCTTGGATCCAGATCTTTTGGAGTACTATGACAGGATCACTGGTTTTTTACTCGACTAGGCGAACTCTCTCCCACCCAAAGAGAATGATGAGGACATCAGTTCGAGATGATTGGGGCGCTTCTGTCAGTGCAAACAACGTCTAGAATGACTACTCCAGTAGCATAGTTATCTTTATTTCAGCAATTTTTATTTGTTTTAGGGCATTTTAGCCATATATAGTAGTTTGGCAATTTGCACCCTTTATTTTCTACATTAAAATATTTTGAAAATTTATATTGAGATTTTGTTTTGAACATAATATAGGCTTTCAGAATAATGAGAAGGTATGTTATTATTGATTAAAAAATTTACTGTGTTGAGTTATTGCTTTGCATTTTTTTCTTATGTATGTGATGCCATAAGAAATTATTAGGATTTGTAAGAAATCCTAAAAAAATATTAGGGTTTGTGAGAAGCTCTAACTACACCCCCAAATCACCAATTTTATCTTAAACCCTAATACATCTATCTCTCTTTCTCACAGCCACCATCCCCACCTTCTCTCTCTTCTCCTTCTTCGAATGAGTCTGAAACCCATCGGCCCCCTCTCCCCGTTGACCTCCCCTTCTCCCTCTTACAGTCGACCACTCCGAACCCCCCCCCTCCTCCACCTGACCTTCCCTGAAACTCTGAACTCATCACCACCCGATCACAGCCCGAGATCCCCATTGCCGCTCACACCACCGACCAACTAGCCCCTCTCCTCGCGCCAGCAACCACCCCCACAACCTTTCCCCATCTCATTTGAAACCTTCCCCATTCCAAATCCCCTTAAATTCGAAAATCCAAATCCCCAAATCCACTCAAAATCTGAAACCCTAAATTCCCCGAATTTTCAATACAAAATCTTAAATCCTAATCTCCAAATCAACTCGGATTCGGGTTTTCTTTTTGGTTGCGACTTTTGATTGGTTTGTTTGGTGTTTGGGCAAAATCAAGAGCCAGATCCAATATCATCTTCCTTCATCCGTGGCACACGTTCATCGAACTCCGGTAATTTCTTTCCACTCTGCAATTATTTTTGATAAGTCAATCATCTCTAGAATATTATCTAAATTTACTGTCGTCCACAAATATTGAGTGTGTGTGCTTCTACTTGCTAATTAGGGTACGAATCATTATTGCATATCTTAAATGATAAGAACGATTAAGTATAATTGTTGATTGTTAGGAGTGAATCTTTAATTGGGCTTGTTATACTTATTTCAATTCTTGAAAATCCATCAAACCAATTAGTAGTTTTAATTTCAAACTTAATCGACATTACATGTTAGTAAACTTAATCATTTAATATTCTTGAAAATTCTCTACTTAGGGTTAAGTTTACATCATATAGCAATATGCATATTATAGTGGACGAAACATCATGTTTCGTACTAAATATTTTATACTATTTTAATTCATCGACGAATCATCATGTTTCATCCCAAATATTTTATAATATTTTTTGGGATCGAACGAAACATTATGTTTCGTCCGATGAAATTATAATTTTTTATAATTAAAAAAGCCCCAAAAAAAAGAAGCTCGGACGAAACATGATGTTTCGTCTATAGCCTGGATTGCAAAATTTTTGATTTTTTTTGGATTCTATGGGTTGGATTGCATATGATTTTCCACGGTTTATTAATTGGGACCACTAGATTTTCTATGGATTATTGATTGACTCATGATTTTCTATGGGTCACTAAACTATAGAAGAAAAAAAAAACCAATTCATTGCATGTTTAGCGACGGACGATGTTTCGTTCGTTGAAAAGAAAAAAAAATCTCTCCCACGAAACATCATGTTTCGTCTACGCAAAATATATATATATATATATATATATATATATATATATATATACACACACACTATTCAGACAAAAAAAATATAAAAATTTAATTTTTTTAGACGAATATCATATTTCGTCCGATCAATTTTTCATCTCCTTTGCTATTTTTTAGCATTTCATGACTGCAGCAACACCACAAATTGCTGTCTATTCATCCATTTTGCCATTTTTTAGCTTTCACGGCTCTGGATGCTCTTAGTGGTGCATAGTAAAGTTTAAACAGTGACAATTTGAAACCTATCTATTGGTCAAAATGTTTACTTTATCCTCGAATGGCTACATTGTTTTATATATAAGGTATAGCCCATCATTTTAATTCTTAACTTTTATACTCTCGAATCTCCAATGTTTCTACAATTGCCTGTCTAAAGTTCAAGAGCTTAGATGAAGTGAATGTAAAAGAAGATTATGGAGAGAAAAATGATGAACGCCTTGGTTTCTATTGACGCAAAATGTCTCTATCAGTGTATGCCTGCCTAAGAAACTTCTTGGTTCTGAAGTTAATGTATATATGTGAAAAGTGATTAAAATTCATTAACAACTCAAGTGCATGCACGATAAATGATGGGCTACAGCTAATAAGCAGAGAAACGTTATTTTTGAAAATTAAAAAATGAAATGAAAATTAAAACAAACAAGTACTAATGACAAAGAAATTACACAGCAAAAGCTTGAAAAAAGGAAAACGCATTACCTGTCGCATCAATTCCGCCATCCTTCCATGCATCACCACTCATGTAGTACACATGACTGCAGTTATGTAACAGAACAAGTATAAAGGAGGGTCAAACAAATATTATTTGTATGCAAAGACAAGTCAACAATGTTAGCTATTAAACAAAGCTACATATATTGTATATATTTAAATTTTTTGATAGATTTGTATATATTTAAATGAATTAAGATCAGGGTCGGCCCTGACCTTGAGGCAGGTGAGGCAGGCCGCCTCAGGCCCCTGGATTTTTTGCAATTTTACGGGCCCCTAAAAAGAATTATTTGGGTCTTTTGCCTTGGGCCCCCGGGAACTCAGGGCCGGCCCTGATTAAGATATGTGTGTGTACATATCCAGAACTGTACTCATTTGTGGAGCTCAAACTATTTCAATACCATTAAAGTTATTGCAATAAACTTTTTTTAAAAACAGTCCCACTGAAACCAGGAAATGAAAAAGACAACAATACAAATTGTCTCTACAATAAAGGAGTAAGCTCCCTCCTATCAGTTAAAACTGGACTAGATCATTGTTGATTCTTGGTTTTGATGACTACAACACAATACAAAGTTGTTCTACCACATATCTCTTGCAGAGTGTATCAAAGTCAATACCATGGTGAAATACACAAAAGCAACACAATCTGATGAAGCTTTCAAGAGTAATTGATCAAGCTTCAAGACATCAAGACAAAGGCTCAAGTTCAAGACAAGATTCAAAGTAATTCATATGTTTAAACAAAGTGTCTTGTAATATTGTAATTTTAATTCTTTGGATCTTAGAAACTTGTAATAGCCTTGTCACACACACACTCACACATACTTTAAATAATCTGAGCGTTTTACAAAATCAAAATGTCAAAACAAGCTTGAATAAGTTCAGCTGTATGAGTACCAGTCGACCGCTCCTTGTAACCAGTCGACTGTCATAATACGAAACTGCCTGAACTCATACAAGCTCTGGCCAGTCGACTCATTATGGCAACCCAGTCGACTGTTCAAGTCGTTTCGACAGTTTTCTGAATTTAAAACTTGTTTTTCAAATTCAAATCTTTTATATCCGTTTTATTACGGTTTATGGAACTGTTTTACAACGTTCCTTGATTCTTACTCTATAAATAGAGTATAGGAATCATTTGTAAAAGGTTCCAAGCATTCTTTAACTTTCAAGTCTTTTGTTTTTCAATAAGAACAAGTGTTTCAAAAGCATACAAACTCTCTAAGACTTGGTTCTCTGAATTTCAGTCTAATATAACATTGATTTCGTTTTAGACTGAATTTAGAATTTGACCTAATAGCCACTATACAAAAGCACTATCACATACAAGGCTATAGGTTGTTGTAAACTCAATTTTTATTGTTGTTTTCACTCTCGGGTTGTGAAAGTGGTCCTCTCGGTTGGAGAGTAGGACTCTTGGTTTTAGAGTCGGTTTCACTTTAGGGTGTTGAGTGGGATTTGCTCTCTCTAGTGGTGAGAGATGTCTACGGATTTGACATTGTTGTTATCGAAGGCCGTAGAGTATTATTGTACTTTTTCAAGAATGGTGGAAAATCTCAAGTGGGTTGCTTGGGGACTGGATGTAGGTCGGAAGGACCGAACCAGGATACATCGTTGTGTTTGGCTGTGATTGACTCTCTGTGGTTGTATTCTCTCAACATGCAATTTCAATTTCTCTGAGTTTTATTTCAAAAACTTGTCTAGAAAGTCGACTAGGTTTTCCGCTATAAGTCGACTGATCAGACTTGTAACTCTTCAGTAAAATACTCTTCTTATCTGACGCAACAGTCGACTGTATATCTATTTTCAGTCAACTTAACAGTACGGAAGTTCAAGTTTTTAATTAATTTTTAAATAACACTATTCACCACCCCCCCCCCTTCTAATGTTATTTGCCTTGCCTACAGGATCCAACACTGATAAAGGAGTAATAGGTAGCGAAACAAGCACATAACTGACATACACAGTGTCCCTTGCTCTCTACTCTTGCACTGAAATCTATAGCTATCTAAATCAAGCAAAACATGTCAAAATCAGAAGGTTGTAACTAAGATTAAGTTTTCCTCAACTGCATCATACACCAACAACCTTCTTAACATCTCCACTTCTCGTAATGATAACCACATTTTTCATTTCCTCTTCCCACACTGGGACCACAGCAAATTCATCGTGATACCTAAGAGCATCCACTATCGTTTGCTAAATATGCATAATATGCATATTTTGGCAAAATCACGCCCACTATTGTTTGCTAAATATGCATTTATAGAAATGAACAGCGGATTGCTAAATATAGATGATGGGTTTAGCAATTGCTAAATATAGAAGACGTGTGATGATGTTCCGTCCATTTAATATGGTCAGACCGAAGATGATCTTCCGTCCGCCAACCTCTCCAGAAAATTTTTCCCAAAAATTACTAAAATGCCATTCAAAAATTACGAAAATGCCATGACAATAAATTTTTATTTTAAAATTTAGAAAAAATAAACTTGGACGGAAGAACATCCATCCGACAACATCTTCCAACTTTTTTTCCAAATATTACTAAAATGCCATTGAAAAATTACGAAAATGCCTATTTTATAAAAAATAATAATAATAAAATTATTTTAAAGCAAATTTTGCACCAACGATAGCAGTGCTCCCCCTTCATTTTTATTTGCCAAATGCTAAAAATGCATATTTTAGAGCAAACGATAGTGGATGCTCTAACTGGTAGCTCTGCTTCACAAATACTCTACAACAAAACAACTCAACTAACTAATATATCCTCAAAAAAGCGAAAGAATTCATATTATTAATCTGCAACAAGACAACTAGAACTACACAGAGTAACCACCTCATGACATTTTTTTTAATTTTAAAAACAACAGTTAGTTTGTTGCCACCACAGTCCGCAACATACATATTTAACAATTACATGTAGTTCGTGTTGAATTCTAACTGCGTATTAACTCAACAACAATGACGAGATGCAATAACAATAGAATCAAAACAAGAAAACAAAGAACTAAAAGCAACACACAAAATTTTTTCGAGGTTCACCCTAAAACATTGGCTACTTCCCCGCGCAGAGGCACTCCTGCGATTTCCACTAGAAATATGAAGAATAGGTTTACAAATCTCTCAAAAACTCACCCCCGAGATGTAGGGTTTCTCTCTCTCTCTCTCAATGACGGCTGATAGATCTCTATTTTCTTTTCACTTAACCCTAAAAATGTACACAATACAATATATAAAGGATTTCTTAACTTTCAATCTCAGCCGCTGATCAAACAGCATTGGGACAATCGACCGCAACACCAAGTCGGTCGACCGGTTCTCTCCTTCGACTATACAGGGTCCAACAGAGAATGAGTCGGTCGACTGCGCAGTCGACCGGTCGTCTCTTCAAGACTGCAGGGTCCAACCAGAGAGAGTGACGGTCGATTGCACGGTCGACCGTCCTTTTGCCTGTACGAATGCGCCTGCAGCTGCTTGCTGCTTCTTCGACTCTTCTTCTCATTTGACTTCTCCAACCCCATTATCATGTATTAGATCCACAAACCCCAACAATCTCCCACTTGGAGACATATACACGAAGTCTCTAACCTGTTCTTCATTCTTCCATTGACATGGTCTAGACTTGTACCTCTGCGAGTCTCCTCAACAATTAATCTGGAGACAATCCGATAGCGGTATAGCAAAACTGATGTTTCCTGTTATCCACCACCTTACTGAGCATGTCCACCGGATTCTTAGTGCCAAGAATCCTAATTAGCTTCAACCATTTCTTCTCAACCGCCATTCTGATAAAATGATACCTCATTTGAATGTGCCGAGTCCTAGAGTGATATGCCGAGTTTTTCGCCAAGAAAATGGCACTTTGACTGTCACACCATAGTTCACCTATGGGTTGCTTCCTGCCCAACTATTTCATAAGCTCCGAAATTCACAACATGTCTTTCATCGCTTCTGTAAGTACCATATACTCTGACTTTGTGATTGACTGTGCTACAACCTTTTATAACTGTGAAACCCAACTGACAGCTGTTCCTCCAACTGTAAATACATATCCTGTAGTACTTCTGCAACATCACGATCGTCCAAAAAATCTGCATCCACATAACCATGTATATGCAAAGAATCTCCCCCAAAACAAAGAGAGAAATCTGAAGTACCTGCTAGATATCTAAGAATCCACCTTACTGCATCCCAATGTTGTTTACCTGGATTCTTCATGTAACGGCTGACAACTCTCACTGCTTGTGCAATATCTAGTCTTGTAGACACCATCGCATGCATCAAACTCCCAACGGCTGAGGCATAAGGAATAGCAGCCATTTCCTCCATCTCTGCCTCTATCTTAGGACACAAGTCCATTGATAACTTGAAGTGAGCAGCCAAGGGACAAGTGACTGGCCTCGTGCCATCCATATTGAATCTCTTCAATATCTTCACATAGTCCGCTTGTGATAACCAAAGCTTCTTGCTACTCCTGTCTCTACTAATCTTCATGCAGAGGATTTGCTTTGCTTCACCCAAGTCCTTTATTGAAAACTCCGAAGCTAGTGCCTTTTTCACTTCCTTGATCTTCTCTATACATGAACCTGCTAACAACATGTCGTCCACATACAATATCAAGGTAACTATATTATTGTCCTCGTATCTACGAACATACACACAATGATCCGTTTCGCATCTATCGAAACCTTTTCCTCTCATGAAGCAATCAAACTTCAAGTACCATTGCCGCGGTGCTTGTTTGAGCCCATAAAGACTCTTCTTCAATCGACACACCATGTCTTCCTTTTCTTTACCTTCAAAACCTGTGGGTTGTCTCATGTACAGCTCTTCTTCGACATCACCATGAAGAAATACTGTCTTCACATCCAACTGCTCTAAGTGCAAGTCTTCAACTGCCACAATACTAAGCAGAACCTTAATAGAAGCCATCTTCACAACCGGTGCAAAGATCTCACTATAATCAACACCTTCTCTTTGAGAGAATCCTTTCACAACAAGCCTCGCCTTGTACCTCTTACTGCCATCTACCTCATCTTTGACTCTAAAAACTCATTTGTTCATAAGAGCGTATTTCCCTGCAGGTAACTTGATCAACTCCCAAGTTTGGTTCTGTTCCAAGGAGTTCATATCGTCCTTCATGGCTAACTCCCACTGAATTCGAGCCTCATCCCTCAAAGCCTCCTCATGAGTCTCTGGCTCTCCCGAATGTGTACAAAATATGTTCGTAAACAACACTAGTGGATGGATCAAATATCTTAACCTCCTCTCTCGTGTTGATCTCCTTAATGTAGGTACCGGTTCACC
The DNA here is from genome assembly GCA_017893485.1 of Hemerocallis citrina. NCBI lineage: Eukaryota > Viridiplantae > Streptophyta > Magnoliopsida > Asparagales > Asphodelaceae > Hemerocallis > Hemerocallis citrina. The sequence goes on from CM030363.1 coordinate 135,316,918, forward strand.
GACCGGTTCAGGTTCTCCGAACTGTTCTGACTGTACCTGTTCGTCTTGGGTAACCTGCTCATTCCCAATAGGCTCACCATGAGCCTCCTGTGCTGCCTGTGATACATGTACCTGCTACTGCACTGTCGGGCCCCCACCACTAGAGCCACCTTCAGAATCTGAATGTGAGTCTGAACCCCAATCTGACTCTGAACTGGTTGTACAGTCTTCACCTGTGTGTCTATCCTTGTATAGGACCTCTTTATTGAACACTATATTCCTGCTGCGAATGACTTTGTTATTCACAAATTCCAAAGCCTGTAACCATACTCATCGCCACCGTAGCCAACGAACACACATCTCCTGAACTTAGAGTCCAACTTCTTTCTTTCTTTCCTGTCAATTAGTGCATGTCATACAACCATAATCTTTCAAATACGAATAATTAATAGTTTTACCTGACCATAATTCTTCTGAAATGGCCCCATTAAGGGCACTAGACGGACAACGGTTAATCAAGTACACTGTTGTATCAATTGTAGCGGCTCAAAGATGGACCGGAAGACCCGCATGAAGTCTCATGCATCTCGCCCTTTCGAGTATTGTGCGATTCATTCTTTCTGCTAGACCATTCTCCTGTGGAGTTTTAGGAACTGTCTTGATTCCTCTGATACCTTCTTTTGCCAGATAGTTAACAAACTCTTTGCTTGTATACTCACCTCCGTTGTCTGACTTTATTGCTTTCACCTTGCAACTCATCTCATTCTCAACCGTGGCCTCCCAAGCTCTGAATGCCTCAAATACTTTTAATTTCTCACGAATTGCATAAACCCAAACCTTTCTTGTAGCATCATCGATGAATGTGACGAAGTATCTCTTACCACCATAAGAGAATTCCTGAGCTGAACCCCACACATCTCTATGTACCAACTCTAGCTTCCCAAGCTTCTTCTCACGCCCACCTAACTGAAAGCTAATTGTCTTCTGTTTGCCCATCACACAATTCTCACAAAAATCCATCTCAACCTTCTTCAGCCCCGGCAAAAGATTCCTTGAACAAAGCTGCTTGACACCCCTTTACCAAGGTGCCCCAACCTAACATGCCATAGAATTTAAGAGCAACTACCTGTTGATGTTGTAGCAATGATGTCACTAGAATCATCTCCTCTGAGTAAGTACAACGTGTCACCACACTTTCCTTTTGCCACCAACCTGGCACTTGTAGTCACCTTCCATTCTCCATGCCCAAAAGTTGTTGTGAACCCTTCTTTGTCTAGTTTGCTAGTTGAGATCAAGTTTTTTCTTCAAGCTCGGAATATGTCTTGTGTCATTCAAGACCAATTGTCCACCATTGCGAACCTTCACTCTCACAGTGTCTCTACCTACAACTGGTCATATCTGCCCATTACCAACTGAAACTGTACCAAAATCACCTGCCCTGTAATCCTCAAAAACATCCCTCATGGGGGTACAATGATAAGAAACACCTGATCTATACACCAATCATCTTGCAAAATATTAAATCCAGCAGATAAACACAATTCATCTAGACAGTGTTCAATACTTACCACATTGGCTACCTGTGACCCTGCTTGTGCTTTCTTATACTCCTCGCATTGGTCTCTACTGTGTCCTGGCTTCTTGCAGTACCAACACTCACTTTTGCGATGTCCTGTTCTTGACTTGGACCTGTGATCCTGCGCTGTGACTTCCCTATGTTGTTACTTCTACCACGGTTATCAACTGACAGCGCAGCATTGCTAGAATATAACACCGAAGTCTCTCCATGTCTTTTCCTCCTTGCATTCTCATTCATAATGTTGTTTATAACATCCTTTAGGGTTGTCATATCAGTCATAGTGCTAGTAATAGTCTGCTCTACTATGTCGTAACTATTGGGAAGACTGGATAGCAACAACAACGATTGTGTCCTTTCTTCAAACTTTAAACCCGACGATTCCATCTGATTGTAAACCATACAGAAATTGTTGATGTGCTCAGTAACCGAACTCCTTTCCGACAACTTCAAGTTAACCAACTTCTTTAGGTGTAAGGTCTAGTTGGCTGCATTCGGCTTTTCAAACATGTCTGCCAATATCTTCATTGCCTCCTTTGCGGTCTTTGCCTTCTCAAAATGAAATAACACCTTCCTGCTCAGCGACAACTGAATCTGCCCAAGCACTTTTTGATCCAATCTATTTCAAGCCGCCAACGCAACCGGATCGACCTCCGCCCCTTCTGGCTTCAAACCAAACAAAGGATCATCTAGATCCTTCTGTCGGAGATACGCAATTATTTGGATCTTTCACATTGTGAAATCCGTCCCATCGAACTCCTTGACTCTACTCTTGTCCCCCATCTCAATCAATACTACCAACCTGTAGATTTGATACGATTTTATTGAATTCTAACTGCGGAATAACTCAACAACGACGACGAGATACAAGAACAATAGAATCAAAACAAGAGAATAAAGAAAAACCAAAAGCAACACACAAGAACATACAAGATTTTTTCGAGGTTCACCGAAAACAATGGTTACTTCCCCGGACAGATGCACTCCTGCGATTTCCACTAGAAATATGAAGAATAGATTTACAAATCTCTCAAAAACTCACCCCCAAGGTATAGGGTTTCTCTATCTCCCTCTCTATCAATGACGGCTGGTAGATCTCTATTTTCCTTTTACTTAACCCTAAAAACGTACACAATACAATATATATAAGATTTCTCAACTTTCAATCTCAGCCGCTCATCAAACAGCATCGGGACGGTCGACCGCAACACCAAGTCGGTCAACCGGTTCTCTCCCTCGACTGTACAGGGTCCAACAGAGAGTAGGTCAGTCGACTGCGCGGTCGACCGGTCGTCTCTTCAAGACTGCAGGGTCCAACCAGAGAGAGTGACGGTCGACTGCACAGTCGACCGTTCTTTTGCCTGTACGAATGAGATCGAATGTCCACCTACGGTTGACCGCAACTCGCCTGCAGCTGCTTGCTGCTTCTTCGACTCTTCTTCTCACCTGACTTCTTCAACCCCATTATCATGTATTGGATCCACAAACCCCAACAGTTCGCATATGAAGCAATTAATAAGCATGCTCCCACCACTAATCAACGCCAAAAACACTTGCTTAAAATTAATTCTATGAGTGGAATGTTTAGACTACAAGTCATTGTATTCTAAACATGTGAACTCAGTCAAGAAAATACCACGAACCTAGTGCCATCAACTTACTACTATCTATAAATCATAAAAATTTACCGAATCGCTCTAAATATGTTTTCAACTGCTTTCGTTTAAACAAATTAATCAAACTGTCGAAGAAAATTTTCTTCAACTCAAAATTAGACCTTTTTAACCATCTCCGAATATATATTTTTTTTAAAAAGCTTCAATCTTCCACACAGATCCAACACATCCTACAATTCTTTCTTGGGATCCAATAAATATTTAACAATTAAGAGGAAAGAAAAAGGGGATTACCATCCGATGAGGTAGCCGAAGCCGAGGACGAAGGTGATGATGCCGCAGTGGTTGCGGACGAGGATCATGGAGGCGTAGCCGAGGGCCATGGGTATGAGGAAGTGGAGGTTGGAGGACAAGCCGAAGGACAGGTAAGAGAGGACGACGCCGGAGAGGGCGGCGTAGAAGTGCTTGGTGAAGGCGCCGGGGACGAAGCGCCAGAGGAAGCCCACGGGGATGGTGGAGAAGAGGCAGAGGAGGAAGGTGAGCACGGGGACGGACACGCCGATCGCCGACGCCATGGAACCCAGGTCCAGATCCATGGCGATTCTTGGATTGGGGTTTCAGAGATGGAGAGCTTGACGAAGATAGAGAAAGAGTAGGAAAGTGCCCCCCTCCCCTTTTATCAGAACTACGTGGAGGTGAACTATCATCGAAGTGCTTGTAAAATATAGTCTAGATACAAAATTGATATCGGATCGGGTCTGAGCTTCTTCAGTATAGACTCTGTGGTTATAAAAGCTCTTTTGCATTTAAGATAGAGGTTTTGTAAACTTAACTAAAGTTTAGGCATGTGTTTTTTTTCTAAAACTACTATTTTTAACTATCTTCTCAAAGTACCTAAAGTAGTACATTAACTTTTGGAAAAAGTGTTTTTACTTATTAGAAAAAGCTTAGGCGTTTGGTTTGTTGTTTTGAAAACAGTTTTCTGAAAATGTTTTGTGAAAACTGTTTTCTGAAAATGAGAGTGTAAAAGCTGTCTGGATAAGTTTTCTGAAAATGAGATTGTAATACATGTTTGGTTATAAAAAAATTCTGAATGCTGTTTTCTTAAAACTAGACTGTAAAATGCTGTTTTGTAATTTTTTTTTTACTCTAAACACACTTAACCTTAATTACTCCAACCATAATCAGACTTAACCTTAATTACTCTAAACACAGCCGCCTAATACCCCATCATTCTCCTAATTACACGAAATATCTCTTTCCCCCCTGTTTTCCCAAACCCAACAGAGCCCTCGTCGACCACCATAGCCCTCGTCAATCCCCGTCTTCACCTCCGCAACCGCTTCACAATGACCTCCGACTGCCGCCCTCACTGCCATCAGCCATCGCAGCACCTCCTTTACCCTGCTGCCATCTCCATCTCCATCTCGTCGCCGCACACCACCATCGAAGTCGAACCGAAGCCGGTGGTGGGGTTTTCTGCACATTGAACACCAACAACAGAGTACCCACAGTCGCTCAAATTCTGCACCAAAATCAACGGCAGAGATGAACTCGCCGCCTCATCCACCGAAACTCTTCTCTCATAATCCCGATCCGCGAACATCATCTGATGCAGCCTCCGATCGACGTGTGTCGCCGCAGTCGACGCCACCGTCGTCCTCGCCCCCCTCACATCGTGCTCCCTATGAAGCACGTTCTTCAAAGAGTGGGATCGTCACCACTGCCGATTCCACGAGGAGGATTGGGATTCGTCGAGATCCAGTCGCAGCAGCCGCCGATTCGACCATGGAAGCTTTGATCTGAAGAGCACGTGGCAGCTGATCCATGGAAGCTTTGATCTGAAGAGCCGTCGAGATCCAGTCGCAGCCGTCGATTCAGGAAAGGAGCGAGTCCACGTGGCAGCTGCAGAGGAGATCTGAAGAGATCGGAGATCGGAGATTCGTCGTCGAATAGGGAAGTGGACAAGGAGGTGGCGAAGAGGGTGACGAGAGAGGAGGAGAAGGTGGTGAATAGGGAGAGTTGTAGTAACAGTGAGATGGGGATAGAAGAAGGGGAAAAGGCAAAAGGGGAAAACAACTCAATGGTTGTTTTCTGAAAAGATGCCCAAAACAAAATGGAACCAAACGCATTTTGACAAAAAAAATTTCTGAAAATATTTCGAAAAAATGTAACCATAACGTTTATCAACACTTTTCAGCGAAAGAACTTTTCATTCAGTGTAATATCAATCAAGTAGAGCTTTAATGTACTCTACATTCAACAAGTGCAGTCAGTAACAAATGTAGTTTGTAAAGTCCTTGTACATGGGAAGAAAAGTCTAGGATTCAAAGGTCACTTACAGTAGGATCCTACGTCTCTTCTCATTAAAGAACTATGCATAATGTGTGCATCTGGGTTAATCTAAACCAGACTGTGAGGGATAGTTATTTTGTTTGATGAGCTGCTCGTAAGATTACTAAGAGCATCCACAATGGTTATTGCTATAATATAGCAAAATGGTAAAATAAGAAATAGCAAAAGTAGTTCTCGTTGTAGTGGTCATTTGCCATAATTTGGAAGAAATAAACAAAAAGATTATTGGATGTAACATGTTGTTCTGTCCGAGAATTATTTTGGTAAATTTTATGATAATTAAAATTTCTTTAGTTATTAAATGATCATTAGTATTTTAATTAGTTATAAAATTAGAAGTAAACCATGATTAATTAACACGAATCCAATGATTAGTGGAGGGGTTTGGCTGGTCAACATTCTCAAACGAGACATGTCCTGTTTCATCAATTTTGGGTTTCGGACGGGACATGTAACATGTCCTGTTCAATCCCCTGGTTTTTTTTTTTTAATTCCTTTGAACGGTACAATATGTACCGTCCAATCGATTAAAAAAAATCAGAAGAAACCTTGGACGATACAACTTGTATAGTTGTATCGTCCGATAAAATTAAATTTAAAAAAAGGGGACGGAACAACATGTTCCCAAATTGTTTCTCAAATTTGAGAAGCTACTGTTCATTCTTTCTCAAAAAATGGCAAAATGAGAAACCATTGCAGAGTTCATTTCTCATAATATGGCAAAAATGGCAATTTAACAAACCATTGTGGATGCTCTAATCGGGTACAAATCCTCCACTTTCTTTTACAAGCGAAATTTGATTTTTGAGGGTCTGAATCCATCAAAATCATAGAGAACTTTTTTAAAATCTACGACTAAATAGTAGATGGCACATTGAAGCCCCAAGTAAATTACCGGACATATCGATAAGTCTAGCATTCTCAGCCCACCAAGGTCAAAAAGTGCCGTATGGTTGCAATTTTAATTATATGTGATTACAATGTGCAGTGTCGCTCGATTCTCTCTGACTTCCTAGTGGATCCTTTGTTTCTACCGACAAAATTTTAATAGTAACAGATGTGCAAGTGAATGTTATAGTACCAAGCCCATTCAAATTTTAACTTTTCAAGTATCCTATCTGACAAGAAAAGTGCAATTTCTAAATGTTGAAGGATCATACTAAAATATACGTCTCATTTGAAGTAGTAGTACCCAAACTTCGGGAATCACGCTTTTGCAACATGGGAAATGTGGCACGTGACATCCATTGTGAGCTTTGGAAAGTCGGGATGGTTTTAATTATACTATGTGATTACAGTGTACATTGTGGCTCGATCCTCTCTGACTTCCTAGTGGATACTTCGGATATAGGTAAAAAATAGAAAAAAAATCGGGACCGTTCAAATTGAGCATGAATCTTAAAGCTCTCAAGTATAAAACAGTAAATTTTACTCAAAACATGTCTACAAATATAAGTTGGGCCTCTTTCGAGCCCGACAACCCGAAACAGGCTTGTTAAAGTGGGTTGTCGTAACAGCCCAACATGAATGATTTCATGATTTTCTAAAAATTATTTAAACTCATAATTATCTATAAGAGATGGTTCAAAAATCATATCACTATACATGAGATGAGTCTGAACTCTATATCGACAACCACTTCTACCTCTTCATGAAGAAGAGAGTCAACTAACTTTATCTCAATCTCAAGAGATGGGTATCTGACCCAATCTCTTCATGAAGATGAGAATAACCAACCCTATCAAAACACTAGAAAGTAGGGATCAATCAATATCTTGAAACTGATGCTCAAAGTGACTATAAATACCCCACGACCACCACAAGAACAAAGTAATCAGTATTCTGCCACTAAAAGCTCTCATATATTTTCTAAGTTCTGACTTGAGCGCCGGAGGGTCTGTCGTTGGGGTCAACCCCCGTGTTTCAGAATTCTGCAAGTTAATCGGGGTAATCGTCACCATCCAGATCATATTCAACGGTTCAAACGAGTCAAATTCAGGAGTCAATATCATTTGGAAATAGTCAATATCGGCGAAAACTAAAACGTCAGTTCTTTTTATTGTTTTTAAAAGAATTCACAACATCTGTTTGCTCCCACACAGAAAAAAGTAACAACAGATTGGCGTAGTCTGTGGAAAACAAAAAGAAAATCTGATCAAAATTGACCGATAAAAAACCACATTTTTCAGCCATGCCTCCAAAGGGAAAAGGAAAGGCAGCGGCCTCAAGCCGACGAGCCAACCCTCTTCCTCCATATACTCATCATGAGAATGTCCCTCCTACCTCTCAGCCAGATCAACCTCTTCAACTGGAATAACCCCAACAGGCTACCCAGCCTCCCTCCAAAAAGGCTCTATCGGGCAGCTCCAGAAGAGGTCAGCATCATGTGCAGCGTATTGGTAAGAACAGTAGGTCGGTCTACACTTCGGTGCCCTCTACGATGCCCCCTATGGCGCCTCAAACACAGCAGGACCTCCGCCAAATCATCATCTCCAGATAACAAGGCTCTGACCTCCAAGGCCACTAGAGCGGACTGCGAGCCAGGGACGAGCCCCCTCATCTAGCACGCTAAGAAGGCATGAGTGGCCCCTCTCTTTGAAGTCAGGGACGCAGAAGAACCCTCTCTCCCAGAGGGCGAAGAAGCCATCACTCTCCAAGGGGACAAAGAATGACTCCTCCTCGTAGGAGAAGGAACCCAACTCCAATAAACTAATCAGCCCACAGGTGCGGTAGGGAGGAAGAAGCACCTGTCACAAGGGCAGAGTTTTGGGAGTTCAAAGAAGAGATCCTCCAAGCCCTCAACATCGTTCCTATCAGAACCCGACAAACTAGCCTTCACCGCTCCACTTCTCCACGACGTGAGGAATCCCATGGGTCCACTAGATCTGAAGAATAAGTCACCGTCGTCCTCTAACACCTCCAAAAGATGGAAGACCATCTAGCACTCCTGAAATTAGAAGAGGGAAGACATGAAGGAATAAACCACCCCATCTGACCCCCCCTTCTCCAGAAAAATCATCGAGGCTTATGTTCGAGTCAACTTCAAAATTCCATCCTTTGAGTCATACAACGGAGAGTCCGACCCAGTAGACCACACTGAGAGTTTCAAAACTATCATGATGATCCACCAAGCATCTGCCTCCCTCCTCTACAAGATTTCCCATCAACCCTGAAGGGATCAGCATGGAAGTGGTTCTCTCGTCTCTCTCCAGTGTCCATCTTCTCCTTCGGTCAGCTTAAGAAACTCTTCCTCACACACTTCATCAATAGCTACAAGACAGAGAAGACAAGTGACTCCTTACTTTATATAAAACAAAAGGACGCGGAGTCCCTCAAAAGTTATGTTCGGGGCTTCACAGCTAAGTCTCGATCATCCCCTCACTAAATTTAACCGTAGCCACGATTGCCTTTAGGTACAATGTGAATTATGACCACCTTAAAGCTTCTCTTGTTAAAAGAACCCCTCAGGACTTATCTGGCCTCTTTCAAAGAGTCGAGAAGTACATTTGAGTGGAAAATGAAATTTGACCCCATGAACCGAAGCTGCCCTCATCCGGGAACAAACCGAAGAGCACTAATGAAGACAGACCCAGGAAGACCCAGAAGGATGTCACAGGTCTGTATCCTCCACCCCCAATGCATTATTTGAGAAGTACACTCTGCTTAATGTCATCATCTCTGCAATTCTCATGAAATTTGATAAGGATGGACTCCTTCAACCTCCTCCTAAGATGAACGCCTCAAGCAGAAGAAGAGATAGAAACAAATGGTGTGTGTTTCACAAAAATTACGGATATCTCACAGATGACTGTCGAGCCCTCAAAGAAGAGCTTGAAGCCCTGCTCCGACAAGGATACCTCACCAATTTCGCCCAAAGGAACAACACCGAACCTCCTCCCGTAAGAGGAGGCAACAAGCGACCAGAAAGGCCTTCTAACTGCCAAGGCTCGGGATGCATGGAGATATTCCACTCCATCCATAGGGGACCTACGGGGGGATTGTCTAACTCCTTAAGGAAAGCATTTTTCCGTGAAGTGAACTTAGTGCACAATATCTCCCCTCCCAAGAGTTCTGGGGTTACGATCACAATCTCAGACCAAGACCTCGAAGGTGTTAGAACACCTCACTGCTCCACACTCGTAATCAGTAAATGTATGACCAATCATGAGGTGCGCCGTGTCCTGATAGAAAATGACATCTTGGTAAACATCCTCTTCCAGAATGTATTCGAGGGACTTAAGCTCAAGCGAGACAACCTCAAACCCATCGGGTACACCTTCCATGGATTCTTCGGAGCCCCAATTCAGATCGATGGAATAGTCATCCTTGACGTAACTGTGGGGAAAACTCCAGCTACCCGAATGGAAGCACTTGATTTTTTGGTTGTCGGCATGAAGTCTGCCTACAATGCCATCTTCGGTCATCCAGGGTTAGCCATCCTTCACGCAGTTGCCTCAGCCTACCACATGCAGATGAAGTTTCCTACAGCAGCCTGAGTAGGGGAAACCAAAGAAAAGCCAAGAAGTTGCTCGAGCATGTTACACCGGTACCATGGGGGCTCGGTCCTCCCTCTCGATGCTATGGAGCTCCCCCAAGATAGGGGAAAAACCAACTCTGAACCTGTAAACGAACTAGCATAAATCTTCTTCTCCCAAAAGGATCAAGTTAAGTGTTTTTGGGTAAGCAAAGCACTCCCACATCAAATCAAGAAGCAACTCCTCACTTGCATTAGAGAAAATGGAGATCTCTTCGCTTGGACCGCCTCAGACATGCCAGACATATCTGAAGATCTAATCATGCACCAGTTAAGTGTGAACCCAGAACTCAGTCCCGTCCAATAGAAACACCGTAAGTTTACCCTAAAAAGGCAGCAAGCAGTCAATGAGGAAGTCGGGAAACTCCTAGCCGCCCGTTCCATTCAAGAAGTTAGCTACCCCAAGTTGCTAGCGAATGTGGTAATGGTCAAGAAAGCCAACGGAAAATGGAGAATTTGCATAGACTTCACCGACCTCAACAAAGCATGTCCGAAGGACCCCTTCCCTCTATTGAGCATAGATGTCTTGATTGACGCCACCTCATGAGCTCTCAAGTTTCATGGACGCCATCTCGGAATACAACAAGATTCGAATGTTTCCACACGACATCCAGAAGATGTCCTTCATCACTGACCAAGGATTCTACTGCTATCCAGTCATGCCCTTCGGGCTAAAGAACATCGGAGTCATATATCAGCGCTTGGTGAACCAAGTCTTTAAGGAGAAAATTGGCCTGAACATTGAGGTATATGTAGATGATATGCTCATCAAGAGCTTTGGAAAGAAGCATGTGGCCGACTTTCAAGAAGCCTTTGGTGTAATGCAGAGACACAACATGAGGCTGAATCCCTCTAAATGTGCCTTCAGGGTTTCCTTCGGAAATTTCCTTGGGTTCATGGTAAGACAAAGAGGAATCGAAGCCAACCCTGAGAAGAACATAGTCATACTCAACATGTCTCCCCCGATTACAATCAAAGAAGCCCAGAAACTCATAAGCCGCCTCGCTGCAATTGGGAGCTTTCTCTCCATGTTTGAGGAGAAGTGCCTCCCATTCTTCAAAAGTCTCCAAGGAGCGAAGAATTTTGAGAAGAACAAAAGGTAGCCTCAAAAGCCTCAAATCACACCTTGTCAACCCTCCACTCCTTAGCAAGCCCAAGCCGAAGCCGGGAGAGGTCCTCTACCTCTACTTGGCTACTTCAGATCAAACCCTCAGTGCCGTCTTAGTAAGGGAAGAAGACAGGATACAAAAGTCAATTTACTATGTAATCAAGGTACTCCACGATGCCGAGCTTCGATACTCAAAGATGAAGAATATGGCCTATGCACTAGTTACAACTGCCCGAAAGCTCCGACCCTACTTCTAAGCACACTCCATCTGGGTCATCACTGATCATTCACTCAAACAGGTCCTCCACAAGCTAGGAAGCTTTGGGAGATTTATGAATTGGTACATCGAGTTAAGTCAACATGATATCATTTACCGACCGAGAACAGCAATTAAGGCCCAAGCCTTGGCTGAATTCATCGTCGCAAGCATCATTCATGATCCCCCAAAGGATGAATATAAACCCCCACTTTGTAGTGTCTACGTAGATGGGTCATCTTGCCTTGAAGGAAGTGGAACCGGAGTCATCTGGCTCGATCCTAACAAGCTCACCCTCCAATACTTGTTGTGCCTAAACTTCACAACTGTAACACCCCGAATTTCAAATAAGGACAAACTCGGGATTTCACAGGATCTTTACTTCACTTCGTACAATTTTACAAGGAAAATTTAAAACTTTTTCACTAATACATCAGAGTTCAATTACAACTTGGTTTTACACAGCGGAAGAATGAAATTTACAATAAAACATTTACAACATCTTTAAAATAAAACAGCACCAGCATATCCACTTTATAGCTTCATGAATAGTCCATTACCTGCATGTCAATCTGTGGGCACGTCAGTTACTTACAACTGATGAAATATTATACATGGCTATCCTCTCTATGCCGGGAATAGTATAACGATCTCATACTTTAACAAATCATAAAAAGATTGAATGAACAAGTAAAATATCAAAAGTGATTATTCTAAACATAAGTGTATGTCATGCCTTAATGCCTAATGCACACATTTCTATACTAGGATGACACTAATGCATACTTGTTCGAATTCTATGCATCCCATACTACATAGGTCCGAGGGCAAGTGCCTACGTTCTTCACAATACAGGGCTCGATCCCTCGCCATGAAAACTACTCGGTAGCAAAACAAAGTTCAGACTATTCTACGAATTTGAATCCCAGCCTTGGAGTCCACCGCCGGCTGTTATAACAGATTCCACATCGTGCGAATCGTCCCGTATGTGACCCTCTAGCCCAGTATATATATATATATACATTAGAGACAGTAAACACAAAAATCCATCCGTCCGACTACTCAAGATCTTGGAGTCCACCGCCGACCCGTCCTCATAGTCCCGGATTAAAATATAATAATCCGTCTCCCACAGGGCAACCTCAGTCCACCAACTGGGTCTATAGTCTTGGAGTCCACCGCCGACTATATAGAGCACCCCACTTACGTTTCACTAAGTTTACTACATCTTCACTTATGTGCCTAAATTTTCCTAAGTTCAAGACATGAATAGTTTCCATTCAAGAATTAGTTTTACCTCCTACCGGACTTAATCAACAAATACGAGATAGCTCCATGTCCATATCTCCAAAATCATATCTCAAATCTTTTATTTCAATAACGCCGGTATCGAGGTCTTACTAACTCTAAGTCATAAACTTTCATGTACAAGAAAACATGGGTACACATACCCTTTAATAATCATGTCTTAAACCTAGATATTTTCATCTTTCAAATTATTCACAAATGTGATTCAATGTCTCATCTTAATTTGTATTCATGAAGTCTCATTTTAATACTACTCATGAGTCTTTTATTCACAATCTTTCAAAAGCCATATTCTTCTTCATGAACAATATTTTCATCTATTTTTAAGTCACTTAAGCAATACATTTCAACCACATCAATATTTCTACACAAAATAAGAGTGTAATCCTTTCAAAAGAATTTGATTCACAACACAATATTTTTCTCTTTTTTAAAAATAAGTGTCATACTCTTTACTAAATAGATTCTAATCACAACCCAAATTTCTTTTTCAGTTTCCCTTCTATTTTCTTAATTGTACATGAAAATCTCAAAAAAACTATTTTTAATAATTTCTTCATTATGTTTTATGAACCCTAGAATTTTCCCAAAATGAAACACTTTTGAAAGTTTTTACCAAACTGACCCACTTTCGAAACTATTTACCAAATTGACCTACTCACTATCAAAATTGCAGGTCTAGTTTCAACGGATCTCCAATCTCAAATAATGAATGTAGATAGATACATTTCAGGTGTAAATTGATAAAAATTGCATGAATGCAGAGATAAATTTGATGCCAGCCAATCTCGATCACCATTTCTTTATTCACACATGGCAAAATAATCAATCTTTTCCTTTCTCATTTACCAATTAACAAGTTGTAATTTAATTTACATGATTCACTACTATTTTCACCTCACCCAATAGTATAAATTGTTCTACTTTATTACATCAAAATTTCCATACAAAATATACATTTAGCATACATAAAGTTTACAAGCATTCTAACATGATCATGGTATTAACTCTTTAGTCAAAAATTTCTATTATTTACTTAATCATAACAAGAATATTCTCCTTCATAGTATATTATATTAGCATGAAACTTTATCTATATATTTCATCTCAACATCCAACTTATTATACATAAAAAGAAACATGAATTTATCTTTTAATTAAGACATCAAAATTCTATTATTCATCAAGCATGCAAGTCTCTACAATTAAGAAGACATAAAATCACTTACTAACATTAAGTGGATTTATTCCTTAACTTAGCAATTTCATGACAACCAATGCATAAATCTACTCTACTTCATCATATCAACATCATATACTCATTTATTTTTACTAGAACACATAGTTCTAAAATAAAAAGCATGAGAACACCCACCTTATTGAAGGTTGAAAACTACAAGGGAATGGTTCCTTCTTGCTCCTAGTTTCACAAGCACCTCCTAGTCCTCTTCTCCTCCTAGCAAAAGCTCCAAGCAAGAGAACACTACTCTACTTATCTTTTCTTTTATTCTTCTCTTTTCTTTTCTTCTTTCTCTTATTCTTATTTATTTTATTGGTGTGAAAAAGAATGAGAAATGAGTTGCTATTTATAAGACAATGCTAGGGTTCAATTTGCAAAATTTCACACCTAATAACTTCTCATTTTAATTCTCACCTTTTCACTTTCTTAACTTTCCTAACTCCCAACTCTTCATCTCCCCACTCTCTAAAATACTAACTCTCATCTACTCACATCCTCTAACTCCCACCTTTCATCCTTCAAAACCGGTACTGCATAATGCACAGTAGCAACAAGTGGGCCCCCATTCACCATATATCTTCATTTACCAAATTACATTATATACTTCTAACCATAACAACCCACTACTTAGTTGTTTCTCCTCAATCGTGGGCCCCCAACAATTCACAATTTTTACCATTATAAACCACCATGCACATTTCTTACTTTGTGCTGTGCTATTAATCCCCCGTGGGCCCCCATCAATTCCACATCATTTCCATACACATTTACTACCAAATGCCAAAACTTTATAATACCAAATAGCCAACTCATTTTATTCAAACAGCCATGCATTCTTTTCAAAGTATACTGTTATACTATTATAACTTATAAGCCACCAAACCAATTTTAATACATATATATATATATATATACATATACTTTTCAACATATATTATATTTTTATACTCTTTGAATAATTACGGGGTGTTACACACTCCAAAATTTATTTTGAAAATAAACACACTCAAATACGTTCGCTTAAAACACGTGCGTTGCACGTAAAATATTAAAATGCGAAAATTGACTTTATCGATGAAAAATTATTAAATATAATCGAAAATAATATAAGAAAAATATATTTACTAATTTTATGTATTTCATGATGAAATCGCAGCACGTAGAAAGCACGTGCATTATACGTGCAGAAAATCGAAAAATGCATTTTAATCAAAACAAGGGGAAAATAAATTTTCGTTTTATAAAATAGATTTCAATACATAAAAATAAATAATTTAAACCTATAGAAAATATTATACGTAGTGGTGGAAACACGTGCATCAAAACACGTATAAAGCACGTAAATTCCAGGGATTGAAATATTATATTTTAGTTGACTGAAATCAATACGGAAAATGTATAAATAGTACGAATCCAAAATATGTAGTGAAATACATTACAAAATATACGTGCGTAACACCCAGGGGCAAAATTGTAATTTCCAATTTTGCGGGGTGTTACAACAACTTCCAATAATGAGGCCAAGTATGAAGCCCTCAAAGTCTGACTCCTTTTAGCATGAAAAATAGGGGTACGAAGAGTCGGGGTGTTCAACGATTTTTAACTGGTAGTGAACTAAATCCAGGGCGAATATGCAACCAGAGATGACTGCATGATCATGTACTTAGCCTATGTGAAGAAATTATGTCCACTTTCAAAGAAGCCGAAGTCACTCGCATCCCACATGAGGAAAATGGCCAAGTAGATGCCCTCTCCATGCTAGCCTCCTCATTGTTCGATGGACTTGACCATATTCAATGTCACGCCCTGCTTCCCAAATACGGGAATACGAGCACATTAACAAAGGCCCAGCGAATGATTTGTATCATTCGTAAGCTATAATATTCAACTCAATAATATGCAATACAATTACATCCACGCATGCTATAATGAAATCACATACATAAGTATTCTATGAAATGTCTCAACATAACCAATGCCTGGAAAGAAATAAACTTCGGGTCATCAAAGCCCAAAATACAAAGTATGATAATAATGACAATGATGGAATTTAAAATAACATGGACGAGACAACAATTGTAGGCCAATTAATTCGGCTCCAATCCCTAGAAGATTTGCTTACCAAGTCCTTCGAGCAATTCTCCTTGTGTACCGCAAGCTCATGGTCTAGAGTGGGGGGAGAGTGTCCGTTAGAACAAGTCACGGACAGCAAGTAGTAACAAGTAAGGAACAATAAAACAGGACATATAAATATCAAGAAACAAGGAACTAGAATTATATCAATTGTCAATGAAAATGTCGATAACAAGGCAATGTGTATAATCAACAAGTCAACGATCAACAATAACAATAAAACAAGAATCAAGTCGATAACAATAACCAAGATTAATGCAAGTGTCACTCCTAGGTCTATCATGTTTTATTACATTTTTTAATACACGTAATTCTGTATCCCATACCACAAGTTCGGTGTATACAAGCAAGTGAACGTTTAGACTATAGTGGTGAACTCTACTGATCATGTACTCGGCACGATAATTAATAACGAGATTTCACAATCAACGATCAATGACGAGACTTTGTCCACAATATGATACATGATAACAGTAAGAATATAGGGAAACACGGGCCCCTCATCCGAGTACGGTCTCTGATTGTTCACTACCAAATCGACCATTATTACTTTAGCTTGTTATTAATTTATTAACATGAATCATGAATGTGCAATCGATGGAGCGGGTATCAAGAAACGATATCAACGAGGTATCAATGACTATACAATGGATTCTATGCAGTGCAATGCAAAATTTAAACAGATTTACAATTAAATATGAAGAATGCAAATTCTAGACAGCGAGACGTTGTTGTACACAAGTTGACTTTTCCGCTACTACGGGGAAGCAAATCAAGTTCCGTCAGGGGTTCTAGAAACTAGACTCTCTATCGGTTCCAATGCATATTCACACAATATATTATAATCATAGTAGCTATGTGAAAAGTTCAATTCTTTACTGGTTTCATGTTCAGACCGCATGTCAGGGTCAACTTCTTATATATAAAAGTTGGGTGTAAAATCACTTAAAAATCTTATAAAAATCATAATTTAGTTTCTAACAGTGTTTAGCAACAACAAGATTAATCTCATATCTAAATTCTTAATTTAATCTACTGTTTCAATTAATTAAATATGGTAATGTTTTTTCAGACTGTATTCTGAAATTCAGACGTTACACCACGAAAATTTGAATATCTTGCAATCTATAAGTCGGATTGCAAAACCGTCAGATATTCTGGATTCCAGACACACATGGTTACAACTTTTATTCAATAAGTTTTAAATTATATTGTCTACATCTAGGTCAAAAGTTTGGTTTTTTACTGAACTAGTGCTCTGGGAGTAATCTAGGGTCATGTTTTTGTATGCATAACGAGTCTAGAATGTCATTAATTAATCTTATAAAAATATCAAAGTGACTCCTAAACGTGTCTTTTAGCAACCTAGTTAATGTCAAGTTCTAATTCTACTGTTAACATTTTTTTCTAATTAACAAATCATGTCGATACACTTGTAAACGACAATCTGGAAATTAAAACCTAGCAGTACTAAAAATATGATAACTTGCAATTTATAAATAGGAATTTAGATACGTAAAAAGTTCCGAAAAATAGATTCAGAGGGCTATGAATTTAATTTATAAAGTTTAATCTAATTCTAACAATAACAAGGCCAAAAACTCACTACAACACAGACTAGACAGTAAGGCAGCGACATGATAAATTTTTATCTAACAACAATCAAGATATACAAAACTCATATTCTATCATGAGAGTTTACAAAAATTCATGTCTAGTATTATGGGTGCAATTCTAAGGTTATCAAGATAGAAACTCGTCATTTCTACAGTCTAGAATTGATCAATAATAGTCATACCAATCCAATGCATACAATCAAAATATACTAGACCAATTTATATCTCTACATTGTATGGTGTGGTGTATGCATATGAAAACGGTAACATGACTTGGATTAGATTCAAGGATATAGCACTAAAAAAAACTACTACTTGGTTTTGCTGATGAATCTGTAATATTTTTTTTGAAAGGTATCAAATAAATAAGATACGATAATGAAATAAGAACTACCTGCGGAAATCAAACAATTTCTTGAACAAAAACAATGAGTTAGTTCAAGAGAGACTTGTCTTTTTACGATGATACGATTGCGACGGAACAGAGACAAAACGAGGTGGCACAACCAAGAATGGTTGCACCCACAGCAAGGGCGAACAACAACAAGGAGAGCGAGCAACAGGGTGCATGCGGTCAGAGACTATAGGTGTCGGCAGTGGCCGTCGAGCTGTGAGTGGTGGCTGTCATCGCTGCTATGAGGGGAAGGCTCGGTTGGGTGGCAGTGGTCGTAGTGGCTGTGAGGTGGGAGACAATGGCGTCAGGGCTTCGGTGGTGAG
Organism: Hemerocallis citrina; assembly: GCA_017893485.1. NCBI lineage: Eukaryota > Viridiplantae > Streptophyta > Magnoliopsida > Asparagales > Asphodelaceae > Hemerocallis > Hemerocallis citrina. The sequence goes on from CM030363.1 coordinate 135,335,356, forward strand.
ACAGCGGTGGCCGGAGTGCAGCCAAAGAGCAGCAGGGTGCTGTTGGTGGAGCTCGCCGAGGGTGATGGTGAAGGCGAGGTTGGGGCAGAGTGTGGTGGAGAGGAGGAGGTCAGGTTGACGACGACAATGGTGATGGCGAGGTTGGAGACAGGAGCAATGGTCGACGAAGTAGGCGGCGGTGCTGTAATGGAGTGCAGCATCGTTGAAGGATGCAGCGAACGGGGTTATGCTATAGGGGCGACTGTCGAGGTCGCGAGAAGGGGCTCGGGGATGCAGCTGCGAGGGCGGTAGGGCGAGGGGATGAGGAGCTCAGAGGTGGCTTTTGATCTGCAAGCATAAAGGGTGGAGGTGGCAAGGCAACGATGGAGCCGGAGGTGGAGCAAGGCGATCGAGGGTTGGGTTCAGGATCGAAGAGAGGAAGAAGAAGGCGAGGGGGTAGGGGATTAGGCACTATGATGAGGGATTAATTAGGATTAATTAATAAATTAAGGGATGATTCAGGAGGGGTAGTTAGTTAGATTAATAGGGGATTCAATTAAGGGGAGTGGTTAGTTAGGAATAGGAGAAAATCACAGGGACACGTGAAGATGGGTGATTAAAATGAAATAAGGGAGATTGTCCTACTAGTGGAGATCATGAGGTTTTACCTGATCATGAGATTGTGAGGAGACAAATAAGGAATTTGTTAGGATGGAATTGGGTTGTGCTCAACATTAAACAAGATAAATAATCAATGGGCTTTTTAATAGTAAGGATTTTGGGTTGAACTGGGCTGAAGAATTGGGTTTAGAATTCAATGAGTAACAATCAAGATTATAGTGGTTTAATTAGAATAGTCCACAAACCAAAATTAAATAAGATGTACGAGAATTTGTAGGGCTCAACTAAAAAGAAGAAAATTAAAATCGATAGACAGAAAAAATACAGTCAGGTTGAAGAACACAACAAAATTATTAGATAACTCAGATTACAGGAATTGAGAAAGGAAAAGAATTACAAAAAGAAGTCCGAAAAATCAGAAATGGGGGTTACACTCAAGTCAAGCGTCGAAGAAGAGACATTGGAGCTCATGTCCATCACCCTCAAACACCCAGAGATTGCTGGATGAAACCCTTGATTGACTTCCTCAACAAGGGAGTTCTTCCTACGGACCCTAAAGAAGCTAGGAAGATCCTGGTGAGGGTTGAAAGATATACTCTAGTCGAGGTAACCCTCTACAAGCGCTCCTACACCCAAGTTGATGGTCGACCTTACCTATGATGCCTCTCTCCTTAACGATGCCCAAGCATACGTCCCCCGATGCATCCCCTGCCATAAGTACTCCTCCATCAAGCGGGTACCCCAAGCCAACCTTGGCACTAAGTGAAGCCTCATCCTCTTTGCAATGTGGGGAATGGACTTGCTCGGATCATTTCCTCCCGCTACTGGACAATGGATTTTCCTAGTGGTAGCCATCGACTACTTCACAAAGTGGGTCGACGCGGAACCTCTAGCAACAATCACAGAGCATAAGGTCCAACAATTCTTTTGGAAAAACATAATATACTGGTTCGGAATTTTCCGCACACTAGTCACTGATAATGGAACTCAATTTGCTGGAAAGGGGTTCCGCAAGTTTTGCACCGATCTGGGGTTTGATCAATGCTTCTCATCTATCTCACACCCCTAGACCAATGGCCAAATCGAGAACGTCAATCAGCAAATCTTGGATGGCCTCAAGAAGAGACTTGGTGAATCACCGGAGGGGCTATGGGTCGAAGAACTCCCTAGCGTGCTCTGTTTCTACAGAACTACAAAGAAAATCCCAGCGGGAGAATCCCATTTAACCTCACATTCAGCACAGAAGCACTCATCCCTCTGGAAGTAAGATTACCTTCCCCTTGCTTTCTCTCCATCAACGAAGAGCAGAACTCAAATAACCTCTGGGCCATTCTAGATATCATTGAAGACATATCTACCAGCAGAAGATCAAGAGGTTTTATAACAAGAGGTCTGCCGGGCCAACCTCAAAGAGAGTGACCTCGTCCTTCAAAAGCTTGAGATATCCAACCCACACACGAAGGGAAAGCTCGCCGCTAACTAAGAGGGACCACAAAAGGTCTCACAAGTGATCTGCCCAGGAGCTTACCTACTTGAAGGGGGAGGGGGGGAGGGGGGGAGAGATATCAAGGACTTGGAACGTCCAGCACCTGATAAAGTACAATGAGGGCACTTAATGCTCTCTCCTACTAGTTAGCTTCAAAACATGTAACAAAACAAAGGCCGACACTTATCACAGTCACAACATGTAATAAAGACTTGCAATCAAAGCAACCACTTAGTTTTATTTTTCACCAGATGCAAACAATGAATTAGACAAATTGTCCTCCTCTGAGCAACATCATCTACTCACAAAACAACCCCGGACGAGTGCGGAGTCCATACTCATGGTTCTTAGAGTCGCTCTAGCCACTTTCCACCGAGTAAGTGTGTGGGGCACTCCTCGCCATTCGATTGCTCCCCAAACTTTTCGTCAACCTGTTCGAAGTCCATACTCATGGTTCTTAGAGTCGCTCTAGCCACTTGCCACCAAGCAGGGTAGAGCACGCCTCGCCATTCGATCCAAAACAACTCCCGGAGAGGTGCAGAGTCCATACTCATGATTCTTAGAGTCGCTCTAGCCGCTTGCCACCGAGTAAGTGTGTGGGGCACGCCTCACCATTCGATTGCTCCAAAAAATCATCGTCAACTTGTTCGAAGTCTATACTCATGGTTCTTAGAGTCGCTCTAGCCACTTGCCACTGAGGAAGGGCGGGGCAAGCCTCATCATTCGATCTGCTCCCAAAATAACCCCCGAACATGTGTGGAGTCCGTACTCATTGTTCTTAGAGTCGCTCTAGCCACTTACCACCGAGTAAGTGTGTGAGGCACGTCTCGCCATTCAATTGCTCCCAAAACTCATCGTTGTACCTATTCGGAGTTCATGCTCATGATTCTTATAGTCACTTTAGTCACTTGCCACCGAGCAAGGGCGGGGCACGCCTCGCCATTCGATCTACTCCCAAAATAACTCCCGGATAAGTGTGGAGTTCATACTCATGGTTCTTAGATTCGCTCTAGCTACTTGGCACTGCGTAAGTGTGCAGGGCAAGCATCGCCATTCGATTGCTCCCAAAACTCGTCGTCAACCTGTTCTGAGTCCATACTCATGATTTAGTCACTCTAACCACTTGTCACTGGGCAAGGGCAAGGATGCCTTGCCATTCGATCTGCTCTCAAAACTCGTCGTCAACCCATCTAGAGCCCTAGCACAAAGTTGCATTAGCAACATACATCTGATCGAGTTAGAGCATAACTAGCCATTCGATGCAAGCTATCGCAATGTGATAGCCTCCCTCGACTAACAAAATTGGGGTCAAGCCCTTACCGAAAGATACTCCTGCAACTCGCCACAACAAGAGTATAAAGGTCCAGCTCTTTACTAAAGTTGCCACAACTACTCTATACACTTAGAGATACTACTCAAAAAGAAAATGCTTACACACTTAAAAGATAATTCATTTCACATCAACATCTCAATACAAGTTCAAAAGAAATAATCAACAAGATTACAAGATTCCCTCATCATCATCTCTACTCCTACGTGGCAAATGGATGTTCCTATTAAGGGACATGCGTCGCCTATGGCTCCCACTGGCTACCAAAGCACCACCTCAATCTCTCAAACCATATGAAAGGAAGACCAAACTCGCAGTTTGACTCTGAGCTGAGTGGCCACCAACACACGCTGCCCCTCCAGCCGAGGTAACACTTGATGAACTAGCCACTCCGCTTTGGGTATCTCCTGGATTCCTCGAGATCCCGTGTAGACGTATAGCCAGCTCATAAAATGACCTCCCTTGATTTATCTAATCACGAGAACAAGAAGTGCTCATGGTCCTAGTCCCCTCAAGATGTCACTTTAATCTATGAATTTCCACATCCTGCTCGACAAGCCTCTCCTCGAGGTGGGCATCCTTCACCCTAATCTCCCAATAAATGCGCGTCGGAGAGTCTGGATAAGCCTCTCCTAAGAATTCGGGGACGACCACTTTCAGATGAGAAACTTTCAAGCTCTTCTCAAACACCATGTTCTTCAACTAATCCCTCTCGGTTATAGCCACAAGCAAAGAACAACGAAGGAATTTATCTCTAAGTCCCTTTCGGTGACCATCTCAGCAAGGGGAATCTCATCATCGCGTAATCGCCCCTCCGCATCGGGCAGAGACATCTTCTGCGGACAGTCATCAAGACGGTGCAACACCTAGTCAACACTCTCCTCAAGTGGCTGAGCTCCACTTCCACCTTGAATAGCTTCTCTCGTAAGCAAGCAAGCCTCAACTCTGCCACGCATAGCCGAGTTCGGAGATGGGCAGTCTCGCCATAACAGGCATCGCTCCCAATATACACAACGACTTGTTAGCTGGAAATAGCAGGGGATCACTACAAGGTGGTAATCAGAGCCACTAGAGATGTAAAGACTCAAGAGTTCAAATCCAACACATCGAGAACAATAGTCGGTAAAGAAGAACACAAGTATCAAATACCAAAAGAGTTTTTCATTGCAATTCAAAGAGTTAAAATACATAAAGCAGTGGCCAGTCCGTTATTAGGCATATACAAAAGAGCAACTAAGCAAGAACTACTACTACAAAAACAAAGAAGATGGGTCAAGGATTCACCTAAGTAGTCAGAGCCGGTGGCGAAGAAGTCTCGACGACCTCCTTCCCTTTCCTTTCTGCTCCCCCCACGGGGACCTCCGCCTCCACACCAGTAATATCTCCTTTCTCCATCTCCTCATCCCCCGGTACCGGCTACTCTCCTGACTGCAAGCCCAGGTGGTACCCTCTCCCATTAAAGTGGGGGTTGTGCTCGATGACATCGTCGATTGCCATGCATTAGGACTTCTTCATGTTTGTAAACATATGGTTCTCTGCCTCTATCCTGACATGAGCGACCGCCTCCTTCATTGCCCTAATCGCTGCCTCCTCCTTCCTCTTTAACTTCGACTCAATCTGAACAATCCTCTCGCCAAAGCCTCTCCCCGGATCTTGGCTGCCTCCCAGATCTTCACAGCCTTTGCATTCTTCGAGTTGGCCTTGTCGACCTCTAACCTCCAGCGCTTCTCGTCCTCTATAACCTGTATGAACATGTTACTAAGATGGCAGGTGATCTACAAAAAAAAGACAAAATAACTTCAGAGCATGGGAGATGCATGTAACAATTTCAAGAACGAACGAACGAACGAGGCCCGAGCCAACTCCATGGCAGAGATACCGGGCCCTGCTGCGGCTATCCTGGTCCTGTTCTTCGGAGTCGGTGTCACACCCCGCTTCCTAAAAAGAAATACGGAAAATGGATTCATGACTAAGTCCAGCGAATGGCTTTCACCATTCATAAGATGTCAGGATCTTTTAAACATTTCACAGGAATAAACAGAGAATAAATAAGGAGAAATCAACCACGCATGCATGAATGAATCAATATACCAACAGAATTTACTTGAAACAAAATTTAATAATCTTAAATAAATCAGATCTGGAACAAGTCATAAATCCTAGGTCAAACTGCCCAATACAAAATAATCCAAGTAGCAATACATTTATTCAAAATAAGCGACATGAATTCATAATAGCAAGAACTCCAGCAACTAGAATCTCAGATCACCTACTCCATCGGGCAGCTGATCACCATAATCTGCAATTTAAAAAATTGCAGGAAAAAGGAAAGAGAAACAAAATACCTGTCAATGCAAGTTACGGATCGCTTGTAGTGCAGGCAACAAGTACAGAAAAGATAGACAAGTATAGAGTAACAGCGGAAGCAAGTATAGCATGGAAAGGATGTAACAGCAAAATAGAGCAACTAACTTTAATCAAGAACAGAAACAACTAGTATAGCAAGATGAACGGGTGCAAGTGGCATGTAACAAGTGTCAAGTATCATGTAAACGAGTAACATGTAACAAGTGTCAAGTATCATGTATCATGTAACAAGAATATGCAGGTGATCATGTTATTTCATGTAGCACCCCGAATTTCCAATATAATATCTTAGAAATGCATGACACAATTCTAGAATCAACTTCAATGTAATCATAAACATAGCAACCAAATACAGGGAAAATTAAAAACTTTTTATTACATCAATTGTTTACAAAGGATAGCGGAAAATTAAACACCTTAAATTACAATTTCTTTCCTTTACAACACATTCTTTTACAATTTACATAAGCCATATATCATTCTACCCCATGCATCTAAATTCCAAACTATAAGCACCTACCTGTAAAATATGAGGCTAGAGATAACCCTAACCCCCAAAACGACAGGGGTCAGTTATAACGGTGTGACTGACATCAAAAGAAAAGCAACATAAATAAAATATAAAGGATAAAGTCATAAACAACATGTATCAACAGTAGAGTAAATGAAATAAGAAATAACAATAAATAAAACATGAAAATATCAAGTGAAACTAGACTAAATGTCAAGTGTAGAAAAGCAGAAAACAACATGCATAAAATCAAGTCAAGAAAACATCAATGCTATATTCTGACTCTTTAATGCATACTTGTTGGATTCTATTCATCCCACAATACATAGGACCGGTGCAAGCCCTTATCGTTCTCCACTTTATAAGGTTAAATCCCTCGTTATGCAACTAATCCTACTACAGTGATAGAAACAAGATCCAAAATACTCCGCGAATAGGCATCACAACTCTCGACGCGCAAGCATCATGTAAGAATAGCTCAAAAATCGGAGAATCATCTCCCTGCTGTGTACCCCACGAATAGGCTTGCGAGGCCCTCGACGTGCAGATACACCAAGTACATCCCATGAATAGGCCCGCCGACCCTCGACATGCGAATGCACCCTGCATGCTCCGTGAATAAGTCTGCAGACCCTCGACACGCTAACATACAAATTCCTCTCGAGACAGAACAACAAACAGTCCTGGAACGCATCCGTTGGACTAACAAAACCAAGAGCATATACTTACGTTTCCCAAGTTCCATCACATCTCCACTAGTGCTTATCCTTAAGTTGATTATTATTAAAACACAAAAATCCTCATCTCTAGAGTTAGTGTATCCTGCCGGACTTAATTTCACGACAACAACCCCAAGATCCAACTGGTCTAAATCAACAAAATCTCATCTGCCAGTTCACAGGACTCACACTCAACTCCTAGAGATTCACAACTCAACCATCAATACAAAATCTTTCATTTTAGTCACTTTATAATAGTGTTAATTTACTCACAGAAATTCATTCATTCATATTGTTGTATATAAGTTTATATATATATATAAAAGATACTCTTTTACTAAAAGAAGTTGTGCATAGGTATATTTGTAAAAGTCCTCTTTACTGATATGAAGTGTACATATGTATATTCATGATATATAGAAAAATCCTTTTACTAGTTTGAACATACACAGGATGTAGAAGAAAACCCTTTTTTTTTAATGGATCATATGTATATATATAGAAAAAAACCCTTTTTACTGATTTGAAGTATATAAGTATATACATGATTTAGAAAGATATTCCCTTTCACTGATATATGCATATATGAGTATATATATAGATATCCTTTTTACTGATTTGAAGTGAGATATGCATAATATAGAAAATTGATCATGTGCAAATATATAGAAATTGATCATATGCAGAATGTAAAGATTAGATCATGTGTAGGATGTGAAGATTAATCATATGCATGTTGTAGAAATTAATCATATACAGGTTGTAAAAATTAATCATAGGCAGATACATAACTCATGTGCAGGGTATAGTAGAAAACTTCTTTTACTGATGTGTTCATAGGAGTATACATATGATGTCTATGTAGGAAAAATAGAAGGCATAGATAAACTGATATATGCATACATGTCTGATACATAGAAGGAATTATTGAAGTGAAGTAAATATATGTATATATGTGATATAGAAAGAAGTATTCGTATATATATATATATATATATATAGAACTCCTTCTTCACTGAGTTGAAGTATTATTGTGTAGGTTGTATATAAGATGAGCCACATGCATACACAAAGGTACTACTCCAAACACAAACTCACAACCTAAACATGGTACTGGATGTGTGTACAAGGATGGGTTTGTTCATATCTTGTTCATGTGTACACCTGCACAGCAGATGCAGCAGTAATCTACATCACTCTGCAGTATTTAACAAAAGAGAACTGCTACTTACTAGGTTACTTGATGATTGATAAAGTAGATTAGGTTTATAAAGGCATTAGTATTCATAATTTAATATGAATAATTATATATGTATATATATACCCAAACAAGTACATACAGTAGTCTACAAGTTTAGCATGCACAGACAATGAGTTCCAACCATACTTTGAACAAGGATTTAAAAGCAAGGGAAAACCTGCATCTATACTGTGCATATGCACAAGAATGAGTCTAAAAATTCTTCTTCATGATGAAAGCAGTGTATGTACATAATAGATCAAAGATGAAGTAGATAGACCATACTCAGTTTGCTAGTTCAAGCCTCTACAAAAAATCAATTTTATAAAACTCGTTATCAGTTCTTTAAAAAACAAATTCAACCTGCACTTGAAGAGTTCTATTTTAAAACCTGATTTCCTCTCAAAGTTTTATTATGTGTGGTTGTTAAAACCAAACCCAAGTGGTTCTATCATCTCAGTCCTTAATTTATTCAAAATTAACAAAACATGCACACACATAGATCCGAAATGTAATACTTCTTCTTCCACTTCAAAGCTTGTTTCTTTTAGTTCAAAAACTTGTTATATACATATCCCAATCATCTACATCAGCGTATCCATGATTATAAATAATTATACTGACATTTCGATCAAATTTCATGCATCAACAGTGTGTACATACTTATCCACAGTAACAGACTCCTCTTTTGTTCAAATTTGTGCATCATACACATATATAGTTGTCTAATCCAACAAATCAGCAAGCATATAGATGAAAGCAACCTAATCATAATTTCTCTTAGGTTATTTAACGATCACAAGTCATCAAATTAGGGTTTTGGTCATCAATAGTATAGTTTCAAGAAAAGATTCAACTTTTTAATTCATCTACTCATCAAAAGTTATTATATCTTCAAACCATTATCTAACATGCTCTCTAATAGATGAAACATCACATACAACATGCTTAGAATAATAAGAAAACAAAAGCAAGTCACTCACCTCAATGAAGAAATCAATCAAATTAATAAAGAATGAGAAAAAAGCTCTTCTTTTGCAAAATCCAAGATCATCGCTTCGGAACTCCAAGAAATTAATAGTAAAAATATATTTTATTTTTGCAGAGGAGAGGGACGGATGTAGGGATCTTTTATAGGCCGAAATCTGGAGTTTTTTAGGGTTTTACAAGTTTATGGAAACATCCCTTAAGAAATTATTACTTTACATATATAAACCTTTCTTTAATAAAGTAGTTAAATAAGTTAAATAAATAAAAATAAACCAAATCCTTTTACTACAGAGTTATCCAACCATCAAGCATAGCTCAGAAATTAAAAAAATTCAAATTTGTACTCAAAGAGTTAAAGTGGTAATTTTGCACAAAAGTCCCTCTTTTTATAATATTTGCAAATATGTCATAAAATATTCGTAAAAATCAAGAAAATTCATAAATAATATCTACAAATAAATATTAGATTTTCCGATTAAAAATTTCTGACTTTTACTTTCAAGAAAATATTTGCACAAGATCCACTTAAATTCCATATTTGCAAAAACACCATATTTGTTTAAATCTTGACCAAATCAACTCTAAACAAAACATAAATAGATTTTATTTTCAATGATAACCATGTCAAGCCGAAAAATTAGTAAAAACGAATTTTTATTATTTGTTTGAGATCCAAACGACTTTTTACATAAAAGTCCCTCTCTTTCGAAGTATTTACAAAAATAGTTTCTTTATTCAGAAAAATCCCAAAATCTAGAATATACTTAATTATAAATTGGAGAGTTTATTCAGATTTGCACCCCAAAAATATTTGCACGTGTAAAATTGAGAAATTCATAAAATAGTCAAATAAATTCTAATAAATCTGAAAAATTAAAATATCATAAATAAGTGAGAAAATAAATTATTAGCCATAAAATTTCAAGAATTCAAAATTCCTAACTTTGCACGTGTGTTGCACGTGCAAAATTGCAATATCATGAAAATAGTCAAAATAGTCAACCTTACCAATTTATCATTATTTGGTAATGCAAAATAAATTATTTTATTTTGCCGGGTGTTACATTTCAAGTCTTGTATTTAATTATATCTAGGTAGCACTTCATACGTTCCATTTATTTACCACATGGTTGTTACATACAAAGAAGTTACGTTTAGATTTCGTAGTGGGTTCTATAGGTCATGTACTCGGGTTTTCACAGGATTACAAAACTTGGTCGGTAAACTTGATCGGTAAACTTGGTCGGTAAACTTGATTGGTATACTTGATCGGTAACATGTAATTAACTTGGTCGGTAAACTTGATCGGTAACTTAGTCGATAACTTGGTCAGTAAACAAGTCACATGGGAAACACGGGTCCCCTTCCGAGTACATGCTCCTATATTGTCCACTACTAGATCTTTCCCTTAAACCCCGACTTGGTTATTTGTTATTATTATCAAACAGGCATATACGTGTCACAAAACAGGGCAAGAATAACATGGTATGAATAATTAACAGGTTCAGGTCGGAAGATAAATATGTACAGGTGACAGACAACTCATAAAAGACTAGGACAACAAGACTTTCAATTCTAGACAGCAGAACACTACTGCACCAAATCTGAGATTCTCATTGCCACAAACATGCAAATCTGGATCCCGTTAGAAAATATGGAAAGTAGACTCTCGGTCGAATCCAGCAAATATATATAAGTCATATGGTATTTCACAAAAACAGGATTCAAAATAGAATTGTATCCAGAAAACATGTTCAGCCAGAAATCACAAGTTTGTATTTATAAACAGGAAAACGACATAAAAACTTACTAATTAAATCAAGAAAAATCTGGGGTATTCCCTAGTATGTTTAATATCAGAAAATATAATTTCATAATTTTTCAACATAGATAGTATAGTCAAATAGAATAAGAAAATAACAAGATACAGCAAGTTTGTAAATCTGAAATTATAAATACAGCAGTACTAAAACAGCAATAGATTACAAAATATAAATCAAAATCCAGATCCGTCAAAAGGTTGATAAAATAGATACATCAGGCTAAAAATCATAGTCACAAAGATTTTATCAACAACAACTAGAATCATGTTGGAATTTAGGTTCTTTACTGAACAGCATGAAAATTCTGCAAGTATAGTAGTTGTTTGCAAGCATAGAATAGTTTATAAAAGTCATCAATTAAATTCACAAAAATTAGGGTTTAATCCCAGTCAAGTCTAGTTTTACTCAGCAAAATATTGGATCAAAATATTATCTTTAACATCAGTATACAAATAAATTACTCTCTAAAATTCACATAAAACCAAATCTGTAATTTTTTTACACCTCTGTAGTAAAATGACCATAACTTGCAACTCACAAATCGAAATTGAGATCTAACAGAAATTCTGGAAAGTAGACAGAATTCTCTATAATTCATATTCACAAATATTTTTCATTTACTGACCTCAACAGGGTCTAAAATACTGAACAAAAACAGAGTAACAGCAAAAACAGAAATCTTCTTTATGCATAAAATCAACTAGTTCATATGTAACACATTTAAATTATAACAAAATGCAAAATATGGTACTAGATGTCCAAGCAACATGGTATGGGGTGTTTAACATGTCTACAACAAGATATACAACGACCATCACATTATGCATGCAAGATCATACGACACATCATGAATCACGAACAACATGCATGTATACATCAAGAGTTTATTAGAGCTAAGTTATTTCATGTCATGTGTGTACGTAGAAGACGACTACGGACGGAACAACAAATGGGGACAAGATCTAATAAGGGTTTCATGAGAATGGATCTTGAAACAACTACACTACAGTCGGTATTTAGTACTTGTATTATACAACAAAAAGAAATACAAGTTACTTTCCTGGAGATTGACGACGAAAACGAAGTAAGAACGAGAATAACAGGAACGGATTCCCAGACACGAACTCAACGAACGTGTCACGAACCAATCACGAACACACGATCACAATCGCAATCATGAACACAAAGCACAGATCTCAATGATCAAGAGGATGATCAAGATGTGATGATGATGTCAAGTGATCCAATGGTCGAGATCTCACTCGGACAAAATGATCAAACCGCAGCACACACAAAAAGGGGTAGTCGGGTTGAATTTGTGCACTGTGAGTAGGAGACGACGACGGCCAAGGGGACAGCACTGGAGGGGACTAGCATCGCTGCTGGCTTCGGAAAAGGCAGGGAAGGGAGAAACACAGCACGGGTTGCTGTGCTATTGTTGTGCATCGTCGGGGGGAAGGCACAGTGCAGGGGGGGCAAGGTGGCGATGTGGTTCAGCGCCACTGCGACGAAAGGTCATGACAGGGAGGAGGGCACCACTGTCGTTGTTGTCGACTTCATAAGAGGAGAAGGGGATCGCTGGGGCTGTTTTCGCTGGCGTGGGTTGGCGTCGGGTTGTAGGGCGACAGGGGGTGCCGGAGGGTGGTCATGAGACAGGGCAGAGGAGCGATGGAGAGGAGGTCGGGAGAGAGCACAGGGTGCACACAGGGAAAAAGGGAGATGGAGGAGATCGGGAGTCAGGGATGGGTAGAAACAACGGCTAGGGTTTGGGAAAATATAACATGGTAGAATATATATAAGGTGAGTATTATGGTTAGGTTGGGGCTATCGGGTTGGGGTAATATTGGGTTTCAGGTATTAATAAGATCCACTAGAAAATAGGATATAGGTTAAAGGGTTGAAGTGGATCCAATAAGAGATAGGATTGGGTTTTTGGGTTTTAGATCCAATAGGAAAATAAAATAGTCAATAAAAGGTAGGATTACAAAATATATTTTGTACTACAATATAAAAATTATTTGAAATAACTACACATACAATTAACAATAGAGATAGATTTTTAAATTAACACTCAAAGGTAATAATAATAATAACAATAATAACAATAATCATAAAAAAAAATAATAATAAAAATAATAGTAACAATAATAACACTGATAAGAACAATAATAATAATAACAACATTAATAGGGTTTGTATTACAATATTAAAATCGTTTGAAAATAACAATAATATAATTAATGAAAAGAAATGGATTTTAACAGTAGATACAAAATAAATTTGAAAAAAATAATAATTTAAGAAACAATTTTTTTTTATAAAGAACCCAAACTTAAATAATACACAGAAAATACGTATTTGCGAAAACATGGGTTACAGTCGGAGACACCGAATCGCCTCCATACAACTATCTCCTTCCCTGAGAAAACCATTGTGCATCTTGATGGTCTAGTTCGGGGAGTAGATCGGTTTCAACCGATCTGAGAGAGCTGCATCAGCAAAAGCAGTAAAGGGCAGGCGCGGGCTTGAGAAAAATGTCATAGAAGGACTAAGCCCGGTGCACTTCGTCATGATCACCACAAATCCATACCCGATGTATCTGCCAAAGGGAAACAAGGAGATATGTCAAAATAAGAAGTAAAATGCAAAAAAAATAAGACACTAAAACACTTAAGAAAATAAAGAGCTAAAGTCATATTAGGGTCTATCGGGCTCAGACACCCAAGAAAGATAACCTCCTCGGTGACCTGCCTCCACCTCAACGCTTTCGCCTAAGGAGGTCTTTACACAACTTCTTCTCCGCCTCCCCCAACGCCTGTCTCTACCCTAATTCGCTTCTGCACCGCCGTCTACCATTTAGTGGAGATCCCCCATGGCTTCGGTCTATGCACCACAAAGAACTTCTCTTTCCAAATCTTGATGGAGTCCGGGACCTCAACTTGTTTTACCCAAACACGAGGAGTGAGGTAGAAGCAGAACTCTGGCTTGCGCTTTTGACAAAGTCTAATGAGCGCCTGCAGCACTGCTAAGCTCGGCATGACGCCAACTACCCGACATTGTAGATTGAAGGCGTTCACCTGCCTCCATATGTTCGGCACAAACTTCGGGCTGGTCTTGTACCACCTCAAAATGTCCATGACAAAGGGGTGTATATGGAAGGGAATGCCGTCATGAAGAGCATCGAAAGAAAAGAAACATTACTCGTTTGGGAATGGTGTACACACCCTATCCTTGGGAGAGGGCGGAAAAAGCTTGAACTGAGAATGAATCGTGAAATTGTCCTTAATTGTATGGAGATCCACCTCCGATAAGATACTCAGAACAAATTCAACTTCACTTACCTCACAAAATTTGGGCTCCTCATATCGAATATCGTGCTTGACTGGATCCCCCAAACCATCGGGGTACTGACGAACATGTGTGAGACTCGTTAGAGGGCACGGGAGTCTCCCAATCTCGCTAACTCTCCTATCATCCTCTACAATCTCCTCCACCTTCGCAGAAGATCGCTCCACTATCCGCTACTCCTTCTCTCTTCTACTGGGTCGAGAGATAGACACTTCTTCAACAGATCGATCTGGGGAGAAATCGTGGCACGATCAAACCCTAGACATCCTAATAAAATATTATTATATGTTACTTGAAGTGACCCGTACAGTCTGAATAGTTCACCAGAGTAGCAAAAACTTAGCCTAAGTTTTTGGGAAATAAAAATTGTTCGGAAGAGAGAAGAGAAGAAATGAGAGAGTAGAGGAGTCGGGGGTTTTTAAATCCCCAAACTCACAGGCCGAGCCCCCCTCCCTTTTTAATTTTTTTTATCGAGCCCCTGCTCGGGAAAGCCTAGAGAGAGAGAGAGAGAGAGAGAGAGAATGGAAAGCCCAAAGGTCCACATAGAAAGAAAAAGAAAAGAAAAAGAAAAAGAAAAAGGGAAAGGCGGGGCACGTCCGCCGCACGTGCCCTAAGCGACACGTGTTGCCGCCATAAAAAGGTAAAAAATCGGATCAACATTGACCAGTTAACGCTGACGTAGTTAATGTTGACTAGTCAATGCTAACGTAGCCAATTTTGATAGGTCAATACTGAAGTAGCGCTACTCCCGCGCGCCACGTGGTGCCATACCCGATGCCACACCAGGTAACACGCGCAAAATATGCCGTCTAGACTTCTGATCTCCCCGATTTCTGCACTAGAGGCGATCAATGGTCCAAATCCCCTCCCAATCGTACCCAGGCTTTGAACCGGGTATGGTTGACACCGAGTGAGGTGGGGGCAGATCTTCACCTTCCGATCTATCAGATCTTCGCATCTCCTCACGATCAATTGCTGAGATTTAATCGGGTAACTTCTTTTCATTCTAATTCCTTTATTAATTATTAAATCAAATTAATTATTTAAATTTTTCAAAAAATAATTTTAAAATGTGAATTAATTAATTAAAATTTTAAAAGTAATTACTAATTCGGAAAAATATTAAAATATTCCAATAAAGTAATTATTAGTTTAGAATAAGCAGTTAAAATTTTGAAAATTAATTACAAAAATCAGGAAATTGAATAAAAATTTGAAAAAATGATTTAAAATTGGAAAAATTTAGAAAAATCTGGAAAAATCACAAAAAATTCAGAAAATTCTAAGTATAATCTTGGGTATTTTACAAACTCAGAATAACATCGTTACACCCCGAGCGAGATTCAAACATCCTCGAAAACTCCGATAAGTTCTATAAACCATTGAAATCGGGAAAAATACTCCTCAAAGCTATGAAACTCTGTATTCAGGAGTGGGTGTCTTGTGATATGGGTAAAAGTAGAATAAAATCGAAACCATTCAAATTGGGCATAAATCTTAAAGCTCTTAGGGGTAAAATGGTAAATTTCACTAGAAACGAGCCCGTAAACTGGAGTTGGGCATCTTTCGAGCCCGACAACCCGAAACCAGCTTGTCAAACTGGGTTGTCATAACAGACCAACATGAATGAGTTCATGACTTTCTAATAATTATTTAAATTAGTAATTATCCATAAAAGACGGTTCAAAAACCACATCTTTTTTACATGAGAAGAGTCATAATTCTATATCTCCACAACCACTTCTATCTCTTCATGAAAAAGAGAGTCAACTAACCATATCTCTTTTCTCAAGAGATGGGTAACCGACCAAATCTCTTCATGAAGAAGAGAATAACTAACTATATCAAAACACTGGAAAGTAGAGATAAATCAATATCTTGAAATTAGTCCCCAAACTGACCATAAATACCCCCATAACCTCTACAAGAACCAGGTTATTAGTATTAGCGTCAGAGGGTCTGTCGCCGAGTCAACCCCAGGTGTTTCTGACTTTTGCAGGTCAATTAGAACAATCGTCACCATTCAGATCAAATCCAACGGTTCAAACGAGTCCGATCCAGGAGTCAAGAACAGTTGAAAATAGTCAACATTGGCAAAAACTACAAGATTGGTTCTTTTTATTGTTTCTAATATCTGTTTGTTCCCACACAAAAAAAAAGCAACAACACCTTCGCTTCAAAGGATTTTGTATATCTAAGCGGATCCTACAAAATTTTAATGTAACGGATGTGCAAGTGAATCTTATAATATCAAACATGTTCTAATTTTAACTTTCAAGTATCTTATCTGACAAGAAAAGTGCAATTTCTAAATATTTGAAGGATGATACTAAAATATTCGTCTCATTTGAAGTAGTAGTACCCAAACTTCGGGAATCACGCTTTTGCCACGTGGGAAATGAAACACGTGAAATCCGTTGTCGGCTTGGGGAAGTCTGGACGGTAATAAGTTTCCCTTTCGTTTTGGATTGGGCTCACAAGTCATATGTGGTAGGCTGAATGGCCCCCACTCCATTATACTCAAAGAAGTAGCGCAGAGAATATTCGGGTCGGGTACAACCAAATAAAATGGGTGGAACCCGCAGAAAATGACCCGCTAATTGGTTATAGAAGAGGGGGGACCCAGTTTGGTTTAGGGTAGGAGACCTTAAGTATAGTGGGTAGCCTACTCTGCTCGTTGGGATTGTTGTACCCAATATCGTATCTGGTTTAGCATTGATATCGGGTCGAGTCGGGTCCTTTACTACCCGGATCCGAATCCAGTCCCCTACGGGTCCAAAAATTGGATCCGGACCCGTGAGCACGGGATCCGGTTCTAGGTTCGGATCCTATTAAAATATTCGTACCCATTTGGGTAGAAGCAGGAGTGTGAGCGGCGAGCGGAGACGGCGAGTGTAGGATTTAGAATAGAGGAGAGAATAAAAATGCAGGAGTTTTGAGTTTGAAAGAGGAAGATTTAGAATTGATGAGGAAGGTAGGGAGGGATGAGGATAGAATATTTATTTTTATGTTGATTTTTGGAATTTTTTTAACAGGTTCGGATCCGGGTTGGGTCTCTTTTGAGCGGACCCGAACCCGAAAGTACAACGAGTCCCATTTTAGGACTCGGACCCAGACCCGGATAGGCCGGGTCGGTTCTGGTCTGGGTCGGATCCGGGTTTCAGGTATTTATACCAATGCTAATCTGGTTGTTGTTTAGGTTCTTTGGTCGTTGGAGCTAGACTAAAGTTCGAGGATGGTTGATGTAGGGACCAAAGAGAAGAGCCAACATAGTTGAGCATTTTTTAAAATATTGCTTGGTATTGCTGATGATATGGTAAAAATATAACCAAATCGGGATCGTTCACATCGGTCACGAATCTTAAAGCTCTTATAGGTAAAATGGTAAATTTCACTAAAAACGGGTCTGTAAACGAGAGTTGAGTCTCTTTCCAGACCAACAACCCAAAACTGGCATGTCTAAACTGGGTTGTCATAACAACCCAATACGAATGAGTCTATGATTATTTAAATATGATTTAAACTCATAATTATCCATAAGAGACGATTCAAAAAACATAGCTCTCATCATGAGAAGAATTTTAACTCAATATCCACCCACCATTATCTCTTCATGAAGAAGCGATAACCAATTCAATTAAAAAATACCCGAAGATAAGATAAATCATTATCTTGAAACTGACTCCCAAAGCGACTATAAATACCTCATGACCACCACAGAAATCAAGTAATCATTATTTTGCAACTCAAAACCTCTCATATTTTTCTTGAGTTCTGACTTGAGCGTCGGAGGGTTTGTCGCCGGGGTCAACCCAGGTGTTTCAGATTTTTGCAGGTCAATCGGAGCAATCGTCACCATCCAGATCAAATCCAACGGTGCAAACAAGTCAGATTCAGGAGTCAACATCGGTGAAAGTAAAAAATGTTAGATTTTTATTGTTTCTAAAAGAATTCACAACATCTGTTTACTCCCACACAGAAATTAGCTGCAACAGTTGACAAAAAAAATACTTTTGCTAAAAGTGTTGGTATCAAAATTACTATTAGTAAGATTTATGTCTAACTTCAAATATTTCCTAGTAAGTAAAAATATTTTTTGAAAAAACTAAATGTACTATTTTAGGTGTTTTGAGAAAAATGTTAAAAGTAAGTAGTTCTAGAAAAAGAACTTTTGATAAAACACAATTTTAATAAGTTTGCTAAATACCTGTTTTTAGCTTAAAAGAGTTTTTTGACTCAAAAGCATCATCCAAAAGCAATGTCAAACATAAAGTACATCAAATTGATATAGTTCTGCTAATATGAACTATATCTTATATATCAGTCCTCAGTCCTACGTATTAGTCCCTTAGAGAATATATTTCACGGGGGTTTATTTGCAAAGTTAGTGGTTGTTTTTGTAACAATGTCCCCTAATCACTAGCTCACGAGCTGTGCACAGGCTTTTGGTTTAGTAGAATACTATTAATACCCTACTATAATCACTATCTCAAGCCATGAATGAAATTGATATTAATCCTTTAGTTTCTTCTTCTCCTTTGTTCAAATCATGGTTGCCACCTCCGGCATCAAAGAAATTTGCGACGATCCACCGCCATCGGGATTGTAACAATGGTATCCGAGCCATCTCCTTTCCCACCTTTGCCGTCTCCAAACTTGCCGCCGACATCCGCCTTTCCCTCCTCCTCTCCTTCTCCAACCCCAAAAACAACGCCTCTCACACTCTCTTCTCTCCCACTCGATCGCCACAACCCCCATTTCAACAACCTGACCAACTATTCTAGAACCTTCGAGAGGTCGCACATGGGCCACTCCCACTCCACCGCCACATCGACCATCAACACCACCACCACCGCCTCCCCCGGCTTCTTCCCTCAGTCGATCAACCACCAAAGTGCTTCTCAAAATCCTCGCTCTTGATGGGGTTCTGATTCCTCAACAAAGAAGCCATCAACTCCATCTTTACCCTCTTCAAATTCCACTTCAATCACCCTCAAAAACTACATCTACTCACTTTCTCACACCACCTATTCACCTTTTTCAAATGCCACCTACTCGCTCTCCTCCACACCAGCTACTCAACCGCAACCCTACTTATCCCAATGCTTATGGGAACAGAAGCCCACTTGCAATTCGAGATCCTTATGCTTTTGATGGTTCGGTTTTGGAACAACTACAGCTACATCTACTAATACTGTTACTGCTACTGCGACTGTTGCTGCTACCACCACTTCCATATCCTCATTTTTTGTTGGTTCTTCCGCAACACCCAGTAGCCCACCAAATGTTCGACAAAATTCCCAAACGAACCAAGATGCAAAGTGACCGCAACCGTCACCTCGACATCACTTCCCTCCACCCCTCACTCCTCCTTCACAGATCTCCCACTCCCTTTCATCAAACTTCAGCTCTATTTCCCTGAACTCCAACAGTCCACCACATGTTTGACCCAATTCTTCTTCAGTTCCCTCACCCCCAATCACCCATACTCATTGACTAGAATGGCCAGATCATTATTTGAAGAGTCTCCAAGAGAAAGTTAGAAAACATCTTATACCTCCACGATATATGGAGTACCTCCAAGAGAAAGCCAGAAAACAACCTCCACCTCCTCATTATATGGAATACCTCCAAGAGAAAGCTAGCCGATATCCTATACCCCTTCAATATAAGGGGTACCTCCAAGAGAAGGCTATGAATCGCCTCCGTCCTCTCATTATCCCCTACACGACATGACACTGTTCGACAAGTCTCAAATTGTTCATATTGTTGATGTTGTTGAAGAAGAAAAGAAGATGGTAGTGCAATCAACTAGAGATGTCAATAGGTCATAAACTCTTCCTATTGTTGATGTTGTTGAGGAAGAGGAGAATGATGATAAAGATAAAGAGATGATTTTCCTTGCAACATTATCAAACCCTATTAAGTGACAGTAATCTGGAAGTTCTTAAGAGGGAATTAGCGTGTTCTGATATGTTGGTGAATGTAGCAGTAAAAGATAAGCATTCGGATGCATGGCTGAAAAATAACTCTGAAAGTATTCCAGCTGTTATCTACCTTGAGTCTCCGTCTTTTGAAAACAAGCTTAGAGGAACAAGTACTAAAAACTAAGGAGACAACATAATTGGCAAACTTGCTAACATTACAGGAGTGAAGAGCAGCAAGGAATTCTTGGAAGTGATTAAAATCGTGTCAGATGCACGGGAGAGGCATAATTATGATGTTATTAGATTATGTTTTCTAGTCATCATCAACTCATACATCAGACCAATACCAATATTTGATGATCCTTTAAGTGCAGTGGATGCCCATGTTAGTCGAAAGGTTTTTTATCACTGTATCAAAGATAAACTTAAGATTGTTGCATCTTTCATAGGTTGCCTTAGGTGTAGCCAAGGCCAAATAAGCAAAAAAAGTGCCAATGTTTGTGAAAATTGATGGCCAAAAACTTCTACTTGGGACACTTTCTGTAGATAATTATGACCAAATTTCTTTTGATCTAGTGTTCGAGAAGGCCTTCAAATTATTTCAGGGCTCTAAGAAAACGAGTGTTTGTTTCACTGGATATAAGAGAGTCCTCCCATATGAAGATCCTAGTAATGATGATAGGCTTTCTGTTGTTGACTTTGATGCAGAAGATGTGAAAATTCAGCTTAAACCTAATGGCAATTCTAAGGTGAAGGAGCAGGAGGGTAAATCTATCGCAAAAGCTAAACGTCATTCCTTAGTGTTGGTGAAGAAAGAAGCTGAGATTGTCTCGCACTTTAATGGTAAATTCACTAAGTCCACTATAGTTGATTTTATTGCTGCTAACAAGCTTCCTCTAGTTAGTATTTATACAAAGGAAAAGGCTCCAAGCATTTTTGAAAATCCAATTAAGAAACAACTTTTGCTCTTCGCCACATTAAAAGGTTCTGTAAATATCTTGCCCAACTTCATGGAAACTGCAAAATCATCCAAAGTCAATATTGTTTTTGTCTATGTCACGCCTCGCTTCCCAAAAATAAAGAACACAAACACATGACATTGGCCTAACGAATGACTTGCGTCATCCATAAGCTGTTACTGATTCAACTCAAGAATATAAACAAGAAAGTGATACAACCACGCATGTATATAAGAACAACCACATGAATAACAAAATGAAATGAAACATGAAATAACAATATGATAACCAAACCTGGAAAAAGTAACAATTCTGGGTCAAAAGCCCACAATACAATGAAATAACAATATTCAATGATTTAAGTCTCCATAACATAAACGATAAATATATAAGCGACGATGTTATCAATTCCTTCACCAATGTTGTTCTTCCAATCCATCAGGCAATTCTCCTTGATTACCTGTACGATGTTCATCTAAAAGAGAGAATAGTATGTCCTTAGAGCAAGTTATGGACGACAAGTAGAGAAAAACAGTGAAATAATGGCAATAACGATATAACAATGACTTCAATAACGATAACAATAGGATCGATGGCAATGAATAGTGGCAAAACGATAATGATGCAATATGCAATAACGATGGTCAATAACAATAACAGTAAATGATAACAATAACGGTAAACAATAACGATAACAATATCCAATAACGATGAAAATATGCAATGATGATGCGATGACAATCTTAAGTCTATTATTCAATTTAGTCCTAACAAATACACGTACTACTGCATCTCATACCACAGGTTTGATGCATACAATCAATTTCGTTTAGACTTAAGTGGTAGATTCTATAGATCATGTATCCGGTACGATAACACTAAAAATGATAGCAACTTCGTTGCACACTAGTCATCACGATAACACTAAACGATACACGATGAATTTGGATACTGTGGTTAGTAAGCCAACAATAAATTGATAAACACTAGCCGACACAATATTTTGGGAACAAGGCCCCCACTTCCGAGTACAGTCTCATCAACTACTCTAGTCAACCCTTAACCCCGGCTTGATTAACAATTCTTTATTCAATCAATATGCAATAACGGTTGGCAATAACATGATACCAATAGGGAACAGTAGGAACAATAATATCAATGGAAAAACGATAAGACGATCAATAAGGAACACTAGAACGATGAAAATACAACACTAAGATCATGCAATGCAATTCATACAATTCAATGCATCAAAACAACAATAAATATTCGATTATATTATCAAAACATGGAAACTCAATTCTGGACAGCAGTAGGTTACTGTACCAAAATTGGATTTTCCGCTGCTATAGAATAGAAAATATGGATCGGTCGGAAGTTTCATAAAGTAGACATCCTCCCGGTTCCAACGCATATTTAAAGTCAAAGCTCTGATAACAGTAGCTAGGTTAATTACAGGGTTCTTTACAAATTACTGATTCTGACTGGTTATCGATGTCAATTAGTTACAATTATAAAATCAGTAAATATTCACTTTAAAAACCAGTAAAAATAATTATTGTTCCTTGCAGTGGTGCTAAGGACCGCGGCGGTGAGGCGCGATGTCGACGTCGGAGAGGAGAGGAGGGGGTTCGGAGGTGGTGTTGGGTTTAGTTGGGGAGGGGGTGGGAACAGTCTAAGGTTGATGGAGGGGGCGATGGCGACAGTAAGTAGAAGACGGGGGTGTGAAAGGTCGATGATGGCGAGGGTTTCGGGTCGAAGGAGGGGCAGTCGGGGGAAATGTTGATGGTGGTGGTCGCGGGGGTAATGGAGGATAGGAATGGGTTTCGAATGTGAAGTAGAAGAAAAAGGAAGAAGATGGAGTTTGGGGGTTTTGGGTTTCGGGGATCAACAGAGGAGAAGAAGCAGACGAAGAGAGAGAAAGAAGGGGGGTAGGGTTTGGCGGCTGTAGGGGATGAGGAGATTATGGTTAGGGATTTGTATATAGGATTTGGGGGTATTTTGAGAGTTTTTCACAAACCCTAAAATTGTATGTCAATGTCTCACATAAAAGATGAAGTAAGAGCAAAACTCACTCACAAACATACATTCTCATTATTCTCAAGGCCTATATATAGGCTCAAAACAAGTCTCAATACAAATTTCCAAAATATTCTAATGCATAAAATAAAGGGTACAAATCGTAAAACTACTGCATATGACTATAATTGCCAAAAACAAATATGAGTACTAAAATAAAATACTAAGCTAATAGAACAACCATCCTAGATGATGTCCGCACTTATAGAAACACCCGAATCATCTCGAACTGATGTCCTCATCATTCTCTCCGGGTGGGAGAAGGCTCAACCCAGTCAAGTCAAAACCAATCCTCCTATCATAGTGCTCTAAAAGGTCTAGATCCAAGCGCTGGAGCTCTTCACGATCAATCCAAGTATCCTCCGACTCCAGCTTGTTTTTCCATCTTATCAAATACCTATGAATACCACAATCTCTAGTAGAGATTATCTGATCATCTAAAATATTATCTAATTTTTCTGTTGGTGGGTAAGTAGTATCAGGTAGTGGGAAAAATGTGGGAGTCTCACCAGCAGGCAGTAGAGTAGGCTCATCTATAAGAAGATTTCTAGGATTAAATTTTGGGCCTTCATAGTGTACTAGATCCTTAATATTGAAAGTCTTACTTATGCCAAAACCTTCAGGAAGGTGAACGACATAGGCATTATCATTGATTTTATGTAAAATTTTAAATGGGCCTGCTGTAGCGCCCCGAATTTCTAATATCTTAGAAAATACGTGGCACAATCCCAGCATCAACTTCAATGTAACATTAAACACAACCAACACCAATAAAATTTTCAACTTTTATTACAATAATCTCTTACATAGAACAGCGGAATTTTAAAACATCTCAATCATAGTTTTCTTTTATTTACAACACAATCTTATTATAACACTACTCTTACAAATTTACACAAATTCCATTAAATTAATTTATCTCAAAACTATCTCAAGCCTCCAAACCTCCAAACTCTAAGCAACAACCTGTAACACATGAGGCTAGAGATGATCCCTAACCCCCAAAACTAAAGGGGTCAGCCATAAATGGTGTGAGTGACATAAAAGCAAACAACATAAATGAGCATTAAGCATGTATTCTTAAATAACATGTAATAAACAAGAATACATAAAATATGACATGGCTAGGAAACATGTAAACAACAAGTGAAACTAAACTAAGTGTCAAGTGTAGAAAATAGGAAACCACATGCATAAAACCAAGTCAAGAAAACACAAAATTCTATATGCGGACTCTCTAATGCGTACTTATCGAAGTCTATGCATCCCACTCTACATAGGTTCGGTGCAAGCCCTTAACGTCTTCACTTCATAGGGTTCAATCCCTGCTATGCAACTAATCCTAACACGATGACTACTACGAGATAAAGATAAACTATGAGCATTAGTCAATGCCCGATAATTCCGGAGATAAATCCCACACCACAGGTATTTTACCTGGATAATTTCGGAGATCATCCCACACCGAAACATTGACACATCATCACACGAATACCACATGTGTGTCGCCTCAACCCCGATAATTCCAGAGATCAATCCCACACTACAAGTAATTACCTGGATAATTCCGGAGATATATCCCACACCACAGGTAATTTACCTGGATAATTTCGGAGATAGATCCCACACCACAAGTAAGTTACTTGGATAATTCCGAAGATTAAATCCTACACCGAAAGCCATACTGAGGTACATAACTCATGTTCCCGTTCATCATATCACCACTAGTGCCTGTCCTTATCATTTTTGGGTTATTTAATTACTTAACGAATCTCCTAGAGTTGGTGTACCCTACCAGACTTAACTCAACAACTGAACAACTAATATGCCTTAACAGGCCTCAACAAAATGAACTCAATGCCGGTATACTAGGGTCACACACACCCTCTAGAGACTCAAACTCAAAATATCTCAACCAATCTGACTTCATAAACTGCTCAACTTAACATCTTGAAAACATAAGTTCAATAGAAGATAAGGCATAAGTAGTTATAGATCAAAATATCTAGAGAATAAACCATTTGGAAGAACCTTCATAAATATAAAAATACATTAGTACCAGTCGACTATAGTAAGTATAAGTCGACTGTCCAGAAAGAAAGTTCCATGATCTTAAGAAAATAAGCTAAGTGTTATAAGTTGACTTATAAAAGTCATAAGTCGACCTACCAGAGTGTTTTAAGTTGACTTATAGAAGTCATAAGTCGACTTAAAAGAGATTATAGGTTGACTTAAAAAAGTCATAAGTCGACTTACCAGAGAAAAATCTACGATAACTTTGAAAAATAAATTCTAAGTGTGCCAGTCGACTGAAAAGGGTCTAAGTCGACTGTCCAGAATGGATTTTCAAGAAAACTAAAGATCAAAGCAGCCAGGTCGTACTAGTCGAATGAAGGGTCATGCCAGTCGACTGTCGGCCTACAGACTGTATAGTTTTGGTTGTGCACGATAATCAAAATTAGAGTTTCTTAAAAATTCATTAGTCATTGAAATAGTTTGTACTCAGATCCAAAACATACCAATATCAAATCTCAAGAGTATCCCCAATTTGGGTACATTTCCTCAAGTCAACTAAATTCTCAAATTTCAATTTTTGATGACATGATCTCTTGATCCAAAATTTTTCCACACCAAATTCTCAAAACTGAACTATACCACAACTCATAACCATGTTCAGATTTGTATCCCATACCACTAGCGTTTCACAAGATCCAATTTCCCAACCAATATAAAATGTTCATAATCATGTTCAAACCCTAAACATGCTTTCTTAGCAATAGAATTCAACCAAGATCTATTAAATGATCATAGATTTCACATACATGATTCGAACTACAAACCATTGCATCACTCACATACAAATACATTAAGTAAACAAACATGTCGAAACAAACAACACATAATCACTCACCTAAATCAAAACAACAAAACAACTTTATATCACTCACATAAAGCAAACAACAAAACAAAGTTCATGTCACTCACCTTTAGAAACGACGAGATCCAACAATAAAACCTCTCCTTTTGTGAGATCCAAAACC
Source organism: Hemerocallis citrina (assembly GCA_017893485.1). Classification (NCBI taxonomy): domain Eukaryota; kingdom Viridiplantae; phylum Streptophyta; class Magnoliopsida; order Asparagales; family Asphodelaceae; genus Hemerocallis; species Hemerocallis citrina. Next base: position 135,361,776 of record CM030363.1, read on the forward strand.
TCCTCTTGATCCTCCCAAGAAAAATCACAAAATTCTATATTGTGCAGCGAATGACGACTGCATTTTCTTTTAAATACCCGGGATAAGAAGTTTAGGGTTTTCCAAACACTTTTGCAAGATACCCCCCTTGAAATACAACTTTACATATATAGATCTCTATTCTTGGAAACTCAAAAAAAATCCTTTATATTAGGATTTAAAAGTAAAATATACTCATTAATCTCAACCTGTACTGTTCAAAAAGTCCAGAAAGTAAATTTTATATTTTAACCCCTAAAAATGACAAATTTGCAAAAAGGTCATTCTTTTCTCAAAATTTGCAAATAGATCCAATTAATTTCAGAAAAATCTGAAAAAATTATAAATAAATCCCAAATATTAAATAATGATTTTTCATGAAGAAAATTTGACTTTTGAACTTCTCAAGAAATTATTTGCACGTGTTTTGCACGTGTAAAAAGATATATTTTCAGAAATTATTTATAAATTATCCAAAAATCATTTTATTTCATTTATAACCTTTAAAATAATATTTTTAAAAAAAATACGGGGTTCTACACCTGTAGCATGTGCATTCAATTTCTTCGGATCCAGCTGAAAACCATTCAGACGAATCCGAACCATCACTTCTTCACCCACATCAAAAGTTTTAAATTTTCTTCTAATATATGCTCTTAGCTTTTAGTTAAAATTGTTCTCATTATTTTTCTTGGAAATTTCTCCATGCAAGTCATGAATGCAGGATGCAAATGTAGATGTAGACTCTGAGACTCTATGATATTCCTAAGTTTGCTCCCACAAGAGTACGCAAGAAATTGCCAAAACTCCGATTGACAACCTCAGTCTATCCATCAGTCTGTGGGTGGAAGGCTGAAGAGAACTTCAATTTTGTGCTCATCTTATGCCATAGGGTCTTCCAAAAATAACTCGTGAATTTCACATCCCTATCGGACACAATAGTTTTTGGCAACCCATGTAGCTTCACAATATTATCAAAGAAGATCTGAGATATACGAGATACATCGAATGTTTTCGAGCATGGGAGGAAGTGGGCCATTTTAGAAAAACGGTTCACGACGACAATAATGGAATCATGTTTTTTTTATATTTTCGGTAAGCCTAACAAGGAATCCATGCTGACATCTTTCCAAGGACGACTGGGAACAGGTAAAGGAGTATATAGCCCATGTTTTGTTTTTTGTGTTTGGCGAGTTGACAAATACGACAACTGTTAACAAGTTTCACAATGTCTCTCTTTAGTTTAGGCCAGTAAAATCTATGTTCCACAACATCAATGGTCTTGTTATGCCCAAAGTGTCCAGCAAGGCCACCAGCATGCAGTTCTCAAATAAGATACTCTCGTAGTGATCTACTAGGAATGCACAGGTTGGAGTGATAGAAGAAATAATCAACTTTCAAGAAATAATAATCGATCACTCGAGTGATGCCATCCTTCAAATATGTATAGATATCGTAAAAATCTGGGCATGAGACATACTCATCTTTTAATCTCTCAAAACCAATAATTTCGGTGCACAGTGTAGATAAGACCATGCGACAACTTAACGCATCCACGGCCTTATCATCAATCCCTTTCTTATGCCTAATGGTTTACGAATATTCTTGTAGGAACTCTACCCATCGAGCATGTCTCGAGTTCAACTTTTGTTAAGAATTAAAGAATTTTAAGGCCTCACAGTCTGAGAAAATGACGAATTCTTTGTCAATAGCAAAGTGACTGAATTACCGCATAGAATTCCTTGTCATAAGTGGAGTATTTTTGTTTGCTTCGTTTCAGCTTTTCGCTGAAATAAGCAACATGATGACTCTCTTGACTGAGGACTCCACCTATACCAATACCAGATATATTGCACGTTACTTCGAAGACTTTAGTGAAATCAGGAAACCTCATGACAGGTGTCTGAGTCATTCTTTTCTTGATCTCTTCGAAGACTTTCGTGGGTTCATTCGACCAGACAAACTCACATTTCTTCAAAGAGTTGGTTATCGGTGCCATGATTGTGCTAAACCCTTGTACAAACCGACGATAAAAGGTGGCAAGACCATGAAAACTCTGCACATCACGAGTATTGTGGGGCTCAGGCCATTCAATAATAGCTCGTATCTTTTTTGGATCAGCGAATACTCCTCTGGTAGAAACAATAAATCCCAGAAAGATAGTCTGATCGGAGAGGAAGGTACATTTGGTAGGATTAGCATAAAGATTTTCCTTCCTCAAAACACCGTAGACCTGTCTAAAATGGTCAAGATGTTGCCCAACGGATTGGCTGTAAATAAGAATATCATCAAAGTACACCGCAAGGAACTTGCCCATGAAGGGATGGAGTACTTGCATCATGATTCTCATAAACATGCTCGGGGCATTCATCATTCCAAACTGCATGACCATTCATTCGTACAGGTCATCCTTCGCCTTGAAGGTGGTCTTCCATTCATCGTCAGGAAGAACACGTATTTGGGGATAGCCACTTTTAAGGTCAATCTTGAAAAAGATTGCGGCACCAGACATCATGTCCAACATGTCATCCAAATGGGAAATGGAAAAACAGTACTTCACCGTGAACTTGTTTATGGCACGGATGTCCGCACACATACAACAGGTTCCATCTTTCTTTGGCGTCAACAGAGCAGGAACAACACATGGACTTAAGCTTTCTCGGATGAAGCCCTTTGCCAATAACTCATCAACTTGCCTTAGCATGTTCTGTCGGATTCATTCGATAGTGTGGCAAGTTAGGAAGACTCACTCCCGGATGAAGATCAATAGCATATTGGATGTCACGCACGGGGGGCAATTGGTTGGGGAGGTCAGCAGGAAATACATCTGCAAATTCTTGTAGGACAAGAGTAACTTGAGGTGGGATGAGTAACTTAGGATCTTTAGGGACTTCTTTCGCCCTGAGTAGAAGAATTATAGCCATTTTATCAATTTCTTCCGTGAGTTCCTTTTCACCCATATACGTTACTTCTTTGCCCTTTCTCGAGGGAGTTGAAGTTTTCACAAACAGATTAGTTTGTGGTTTTACGGGCATGAGCTTTATCTTTAATCTGTCATGTTGAAACACACACCGGTTGGATCGACCATATATTGGCATATCGTGGTCATATAATCAAGTTCTCCCCAAAATTACTTGACCTACATCCATTTTGAGCACATCACACCAAATTTGCTCTTTGTAGGCTTTGAAGTCTACAGGGACCAAACATCGTTGTGTGACTTGGAAGGTTGTTACATCAATCCAAGATACTTTATATGGGCGTAGATAGGATTCAGCTGTAAGTCCATCCTTGGCTAAGACCGTTGAAGAGACAACATTGACGCAGCTCCCATGTTAACAATCACCTTGCAGTTTTTACCACTTATTGTCATAAAGGTGTGAAATATAGCAGTACTCTTCTAATCAAATTCTTCTTTTGGTTGGGAAAAAGCACATCTGACTACATTCAAGTGAGGTGATTGGATCGACCGAATACAGTGGAGATACTGGTCATCTTCTTCTTCGCCGAAGTCATAGCTTTCATTAGGTTCATAGGAAAACTCATTGTCGGAATCATCAGCGATGACAGCGGTACCCTCTACTATATTGATCCTACTTGGGCTGGGACAATTGCCAGCAACATGGCCGTATCTCTTAAATTTATATTACTTAGTGAGAGGAACTGTCTTAGAGTAGTCTCTTTCGGTGTTCTTATCCTTATTGTCATTTCTAGGTGGATAGGAATTTGAATTAGGTTTGTTGGGGTAAGATATGTTGGGGTACTAAGAAGAGGAGGGCTTAGGCTTAGAGGGACCAGTGGAGGTCAAGAGGAATGATCTCTCGAATCGCTGGACTTGTAATGAGAACTTGCTTTAAGGAAATCCATATCGAGGACAAGGGCATAAGCTGCTGCCAATGAGTCCACATTTATATGAATTAGCTCATTCCTAAGACCGGCTCGTAGTCCAACCTTGAACCTAGAGAGAGTTTGTTCTTCCTCTCTTTAACTAAAACATTCCACCAAATGAGGAAGTCATTGAACTTATCAACATACTCTTGGGTGGATTTGCTCCCTGATAGAGTTGATTCCACGAATCAAGCATTCGGATATGCAAAGATAGAGGCACATGTCTCTCACTGAGCTTCTCTTTCATGGCCTCCCAAGTGGCTATGGGTGCCAGGCCTCGGCCTTCTAAAGGCATGTTCATGATTGGTTCAGTGTTGTTCAGCATTTGCAGTCAACTTTATCGTGGTAAATTTGACCTTTAGGGATTTGCTCATGTCATACCACACGAAGGAGTGGTCCATGGCATGGATCCAATCGAGATAAGCTTGGGGTTCCATGTGACCTTCAAAGTGGGAAACGTCAGCCTTAAGTTCTTTTTGTATTTCTTACCAGGGTCACGTTCTTGACGTCGATCATCACGAACATTCCCTTGAGGGATCAGATGATGAAGCTCAAGGACAACATTTTGATTCAATTCAAATTTCTCAAGCCTCTGATTGATATTGGCAATAGTTGTTTGAATGGCAGCGAGGGTAGTGGAGATATCAGAGTTGTCCATCTCAGTTCGAGGAGGGGCTTGCTGAATTCTAGGATTCCTGATTGGGTGGTTTGGGAGGAACAAGAAAGGCTCTTTGGAATGTGAGATGGTGCTGTGAAGACGCATTCACCAATGATGAAAAACTAGGGGTCATGGTGATGTGTGTTTGCTGAAATTTAGGGAAACGTGCCCTAAATGCACATAATTTTTTTTAATTAATTAAATTATTTTAAATGAACTAAAATAATCCTAAAATGGCCCTCAATGAATGCAACAATTAAGACTAAATGATGCAAGAACTAGGGTTTTAAAAACCTTCGCTCTGATAACAAAATGATGTAAACTTAACCCTAATAAGAGAAATTCCAAGAATATTAAAAGAGTAAGTTTACCAACAAGTAACACAGATTAAATCAGAAATTAAAACAGTTAAGTGGCTCGATGGATTTTTCAAGATATGAAATAAGTGTAAAAACCCAATTAAAATTTAAGCCTAACAATCAACCAATATACCTAAGTGTGCTTAACAAGTAAGATATTCAATAACGAGTCGCACGCTAATTGGCAAGTAGACAAACATACTCTCAATATTTGTGGACGACAGATAAATCAAATAATATTATAGAGACGATAGATGGTATCACAAATAAATGGAGTGATAAGAGGTTACCGGGTTCGAAGAATGTGTTGTTATGTGTTCTGCTTCTCACACAAAGATCCAATCCCTTGTCCCCAAACACCAAACACCAAAGCTATCCAATCGAAAAGAATTAGATATAATCTGACCCACCCATTGCTGTGTGCTCAAAAAAAGAAGGTCGACGACTGGCTGTTGGTGGTGGTGGGTGTGCGCCGGTGGCTTGCAGTGGTGCCAACGACAGCGGCGATGAGGTCCGATGTCGGCGTTGGGTCGGAGAGAAGGGGGTTCAGAGGTGGTGTTGGGTTTAGATAAGGAAGGGGAACAGTCAGAGATTGATGGAAGAGGCGATGGCAGCAGTCAATAGAGGACGAGGGTGTGAGAGGTCGACGACGGCGAGGGTTTCGGGTTGAAGGAGGGGCCATCGGGGGGTGGTCACGGGGGTAATGGAGGATCGAGATGGGTTTCGAATGTGAAGTAGAAGAAAGATGAAGAAGGTGGAGTTTGGGGGTGTTGGGTTTTGGGTATCAACGGAGGAAAAGAAGCAGACGAAGAGAGGGAAAGAAGAGGAGGTTTGGGTTTGGCGGCTGTGGGGGATGAGGGGATTAGGGTTAAGGATTTTGTATATGGGTTTGAGAGTATTTTGAAAGTTTATCACAAACCCTAAAATTGTATCTCAATGTCTCACAAAAAAAGATAAATGAAGAGTCAAACTCACTCATAATAATTTTAGTCAATCACAAACATACATTCTCATTATTCTCAAGGCATATATATATAGGCTCAAAACAAATATCAATATAAATCTCTAAAATATTTAATGCATAAAATAAAGGGTGCAAATCGTAAAACTACTACATCTGACTATAATTGCCAAAAACAATATGAGTACTGAAATAAAATACTAAGCTAATGGAACAGCCATCCTAGACGATGTCTGCGCTTATAGAAACGCCCGAATCATCTCGAACTGATGTCCTTATCACATACACGATCAATTTGCTGAAGTGCTTTAATGTGTTGGTTATTTTCCATTATTTGTAAGACACTTTATCTTTGATCCAGGGGGAGGAAAACACATAGTCGCGTATTTGAAGATGTTTTTGGATGGGTCTCTTAATGTTGAAGAAGATCGTTACATTGAGCTTGAAGTCAATGTCAAAATAAAGGGGAAGGATTGGTACAATTATAATAATATAAACTGTATATATATCAGTCATCAGTCCTACATATCAGTCCCTTATAGAATATATTTCTCACGGGGGTTTATTTGCAAAGTTAGTGGTTGTTTTTGTAAAAAAGTCCCCCCAATAACTAGCCCATGTGTTGTGCACGAGCTTTTGGTTTTGTAGACTTCTATCAATACCCTACTGTAATCACTATCTTAAGCCATGAATGAAATTGATATTAGGCCTTTAGCTTCTTCTTCTTCTTTCGTGTTCTTTTTCCTTTGTTCAAATCATGGTTGCCACCGCTGGCAACAATGAAAGTTGCGACGATCCACCGCCGGGTTGGATCGGGATCGTAACACAAAATTCAACTTTAGGTACGGGATTCCGGTACAATCCTACAAAATCTACTTGTAGAATTACTAAGATTGCACACGATCAATGTGAGAAGAATCTAGGGTAAGGGTTTTTAGCGAATTGTTATTGGTTTCAGTTGGTGATCCACCGAATTTGTAAGTGTCACACCCCGTTTTTCAAAAGAGAATACGGAATACGGATACATGACTAAGCCCAGCAAATGATTTTCATCATCCATAAGCTGTTCAAGAATCTTTACAACATTTCACAAGAATAATCAGAGTCGGAAGCAAAAAAATCAACCACCATTCACATATGAACCAAAATACCAACAAGAATACTTGAAACCAAAATATGTTATTCTAAAATAATCCAGATCTGAATAAGTCAAATATCCTGGGTCACATTGCCCAAATACAAATAAATCCACGTATCAAAATACAATCTTTCAAACAAGCAACAAGAAATAATAATAATAGCAAAATCCAGCACTAATACTTCATATCACCAATACCATTTGGAACCTGTTCTCCAAAATCTGCAATTTAACAATTGCTGGGATAGGAAAAAGAAAACAAACTTCCGTCAATGCAAGTTACAGGTCGCTTGTAATGCAGGATACAAGTACATAGGGAAAACTAACAAATAGCATGGAATAGGCATGATAACAAAATATAACAACTAGTTTGGTAAGGTGAACAAGAACAAGTAGCATGTATCAAGTGTCAACTGAAGAAGTATCATGTAAACAAGTATCATGTAGCAAGTGTCATGTATCAAGTCTCATGTATCATGTAGTCAAGTATCAAGTAAGCATGTATCAAGTCTTATAGTTATTACTATCTATGTAGCACTTCATGCATCCCGATTTTTACTACATGGTTGCAACAACAAACAGTTTCGCTTTAGATTTCATAATGGACCATAGAGGGCAGTGTATTCAGGGACAAGTATCAAGTATCGAGCTCCAAGCTCCAAGTATCATGTATCATGTATCATGTATCATGTATCACGTGTCAAGTTGTGCAAGTACGTATCCTGCGTGCAAGTTTCAAGTAACCACGTGTCAAGTATCATGTATCAAGTAATTACGTAGGATCAGTGAATCCCCTTCCGAGTACACATTTCTGAATTATCCATTATTAGATTTTCTCTTAACCCCCGGCTTGGTTATTGATTATTAATGTCAAATAAGCATATAGGTGTACAAAACATATCAAGAATAATATGGCATGATCATGTAACAAGTTCAAGATGCAAGATAAACATGTACGGGTGCAAGATAACACATAAAAGGATGAAATAACCAAATTTCTAAATCACGACATCAAGACCAAACTGTAGTAAAACTGAAATTCCTGTTGTTACAAACATGCAAATTTGAATCCGTCGAAAGGTGTAAAAAATAGACTCCCAACCGAATCTAGCAAACATATATAAATCATATAGTATTTCACAAAAACATAACTCAAAACTGATTTGAATTCAGAAAATATGTTCAGCCAGAAACCAGAAGATCGTATTCAAGAACAGGAAAACAGCCTGAAAACTCATTAAATAAATCCACAAAAAATCTGGGATATTCCCCTATATGTATAGTAACAAAAAAACAAGTTTCATAATTTTTCAACAAAAATAGAGTAGTCAAGAATAATCAGAAAACATCGAGATGTAGTAGTTTTGTGAATCTGGAATTGTAAACATTGCAGTACGAAAACAGCAATATCTCACAAACCATAAATCGAAATCCAAATCTGCCAAAAAGGTAATAAAATAGATACAGTAGGCTAACTTTCATTTTCAGAAATATTTTGGAAACAGCAAGTAGAAATAGGTTGAAAATCAAGTTCTTTACTGAACAGTAGTAAAATTCTGCATGAAAAATATTTATTTGCAAGCATAAAAAGGTGTGTAAAACTCTTCAAATAAATCCACCAAAATTCTGGGTAAACCCCAATCAAGTATAGAAGTAGTGTGCAAAATTTTAGATCAAAGTAATAATTTTAATACCATAATAAAAATAGATTTCTCTTCATAATTCATTAAAAACAAAATCTGGAAATCTTTCGACACTACTGTAGTAAAATCGACATAACTCGCAAACCAAAAATCGAAACTGAGTTTCGTCAAAAGGGTTAGAAAATAGACAGAATTCTCTACAAATCATGTTCATAAAATATTTTCAAATAGTGCCCTTAATAGGGTCTAAAATACAGATCAAAACAGAAAAGTCAGCAAAACTGAAAATATCGCATATCCACAATATCCACTAGTTTACATAGAACTCATCCAAAACACAACCAAACATGATATAAAGTATACTAGATGTCCAAGCAACATGATTTAGGGTATTTCACAAGTCCACAACAAGTCTACCATGAATAACATGAACGAGCACAAGACTCACATGAACAACACGCATATATACAACAAGAAGTGGTCAATTCTAGGTTATATCATGTCATGTATGTCGTGAGGCAACTAAGGTCAAGATAACACAATAGAGACATTATCAACAAGGGGATACACACAAAAATTGACTTTAGAACCCAACTACACTGAAGCGGTATTCAGTACTTGTATATGCAAAGGAATTTAATACAAGTTACTTGCCTTAACCGATGATGAAAACGACTCCAAGAAAGAATAATGAGATTAGATTCCTGGCCAACGAACTCAACGAACCATGAACGAAAACCACGAACAAAAACCCACGAACAAAGCCCACGAACCAACGACAAAGCACGAGCCCAAACACAAAGCGAGCACATACAACCACGACGAACACACAAGTGCACACGAACGAGCACAAGGGAAACGACGGCAGCAAGGGCAGTGACTGCTGCTGCTACAATCGGCGAGGAAGACCGGAGGGGTCGCGGCGGCTGGCATCGACAACTTACTGTCGTGCTGCTGGCTGTCGCGCTGCTGTCTTTGGTGGCACGCCAAAACAGAGCAGAAGGAGATACGAGGAGAGGGACACCGGTGCAAGAGTGCAAGGGAGAGAGAGAGCGGGTGGAGCGAAGGAACATGACGGCTAGGGTAATATGGGGGTTGACTGCATGGAGATGGTGAGGTATATATATGGGTTCTTAGGTTTAGGGTTGGGTAGAAGAGGGGAAGGCGGCACACAGGGATGGGTCGGGTCTGCATGGGAAACACACAGTGAAGGGGATATAGTATAGGTAGCGGGTCGGGTAGTATAGGTAATAGGAGTAGGTTTATATTAATCTGGGTATGGTTTTATTAGTGTAGGGTTTTTAATAGGATTGGATTAGGAAATGAAGTAGGATATAGAATAGTATTTAAATGAATGGGATTGTGAAATTTGTGTTGGTTTAAAAGCAAACAGAGCATGAGCAACAATTTGGGTGTTTGGTTTTAGTGGATAGCTAGGGAATTAAATGGGTATTAGGGATCCAAGTAAAATATAGATAGGGCAAAACGAACATAATAACAAAAAAATATAATTTAGGGTATGAACAAAAATAAAGAGGATAAAAAATAACCAGCTCGATCAAAAGGAACGAACAAGAGATGAACAAAAATCAAGAATTCAAATAAAGAAAGACAAGAACAATAAAATGAAAATATATATTGAAAATAAAAATCCAATATATGGTCCAAAAGAGATACAACAGAACCAAATACAAGGAAAAAGAAAATACTCTAAAAAATACACAAAAAATGAAAAACAAGGGTTACAATCCTACCCACCTAACAAGAAGAATTTCGTTTTCGAAATTCAAACAAGAAGATACATAGGGTAACCCAAAAAATAACCAAAAGAACAAAACAAAAACTACTCAAACAAATGAGGAAACTTCTGCTGAATCTCCTCCTCCAGCTCCCAAGCCGACTCACCGGGCGAGTGAGGATTCCAAGCAACACGAACCAACTTGATGACCTTGTTCTTAAGCACTTTCTCCTGCCCATCCACAATAGCAACTGGCGGAATCTCACAAGTCAAATCCGGCTGAATGGTCAACTCAGAATAGTCGATCACGTGGCTTTCATCTCGGATATATCTCCTGAGTTGTGAGACATGGAAAATTTCGTGCACTCCTGATAAAGCTGGCGGCAATGCAACACGATAGGCCACCTTGCCTACTCGCTCCAAAATCTCAAACGACCCAATAAACCTAGGGCTACACTTGCCCCCACCACCGAACCGAATGACACCGCGCCACGACGATACCTTTAGGAAAACATGGTCACCAACCCCAAACTCCAAAGCTCTCTGATGGACATCGGCTCATCGCCTTTGCCTATCCTGAGCAGCCTGCAAATGCTTCTTGATCTGAACCACAACATCAACTGTCCTGGTGATCAACTCCGGACCCAACAACTTCCTTTCACCAGTATCATCCCAGCACACCGATGATCTGCTCTTCCGCCCATAGAGTGCCTTGAAGGGAGCAGCTTTAATACTGGTTTGACAGCTGTTATTGTACGAGAACTCTACGAGATGCAAATGGTCATCCCATGATCCACCAAATTGAAGCATACAGAACCTCAACATGTCCTCAAGAATATGGATGGTCCTCTCTGACTGTTCATCAGTTTGGGGATGAAAAGCTGTACTGTACTTTAATTTACTCCCCAAACTGTTCTGAAGACTCTCCCAGAACTGAGATCTAAATCTCGTATCCCGGTCGGATACAATACTAACTGGAACCCCATGAAGTCTAAGAATCTCTTGCATATACCTCTCAGCAAGGCTCTCAGTAGACTACCCGACACGAAAAGAAATGAAGTGGGAACTCTTAGTCAAACGGTCGATAATCACCCAAATGGCATTATGACCCTTAGGACTCCTCGGCAAAGCGGTCACAAAGTCCATGGTGATATTTCCCACTTCCATTCTTGAATAGGAAGTGGTTAAAGAAGTCTAGCGGTCCTCTGATGCTCTGCCTTAACCTGCTAGCAGATCAAATACTGAGCAACAAACTGAGCTACAACTCCCTTCATACCATGCCACCAGAAATGAAGCTTCAAATCCCGATACATCTTAGTACCGCCGGGATGGATAGAATATGTTGACTGATGGGCTTCCTCAAGCAACCTCTGATGAACTTCACCCTTCGAGACACATAACCTAGACCCAAAACGAAGCGATCCATTAGCATGAATAACCATGTCCGTCCTGGACCCAGACTCAACCTCAGCTCGAAAACTCTGCAATTGTGCATCACCAGCCTGCGCCTCTTTAATCTGATCAACAAGAGATGATTGAAGCTGGAGCACCAAACAACTCCAATCAGAACTTGACAACAAAACCTCCAACTCCAACCTTTTCAACTGCTCAATCAGATCTCTTTGCTGAGTCAAAAACATAACTGCCGGTCTCCTGCTCAAAGCATCTGGCACCAAGTTTACTTTACCAGGATGGTATTGCAAAATGATGTCATAATCGGCTATAAGTTCCAACCAATGCCTTTGCCTCATGTTTAACTCCTTCTGGATGAAGACGTACTTGAAACTTTTGTGGTCTGTAAAGATCTCCACTCAGTCCCCAAGTAAATAATGTCTCCACAGCTTCAAAGCATAAATCACTACCGCTAACTCCAAGTCATGAGTCGGATAGTTCTTCTCATGCGGCCTCAACTGCCTCGATGCATATGCAACGACTCGGCCCTTCTGCATTAAAACTGCTCTAAGGCCCTTACCAGAAGCATCACAGTGAATTACAAATCCGCCTAAACCATCTGGTATAGTCAACACAGGTGCTGACGTCAATCTGTTCTTCAACTCAACAAAAGCCACACCACACTCGTCAGACTAACAGAACTTATGATCCTTCCCAGTCAACTTAGTCAACGGTCCTGCTATCTTCGAAAAATCTTGAAGGAATTTCTGATAATAGCCAGCTAACCCGAGAAAACTCCTGACTTCAGAAATTGACTTGGGAACAGGCCAATCCTTTACAGCCTCAACCTTGGCAGGATCCACAGAAATATCATCGCCTGAGATAATATGCCCCAAGAAAGAAACCCTGTCGAGCCAAAACTCGCACTTGCTGAGTTTTCCATAGAGCTGATTCTCTCTCAAGGTCTGTAGAACAACTCTAAGATGCTCTGCATGATCTTCCCGATTCCGAGAATACAGCAAAATATCATCAATGAAGACCACCACAAATCTATCCAAGAACTGAGAAAAGACCCAGTTCATAAGACTCATGAATACAGCAGGTGCGTTCGTAATCCCGAACGACATCACAAGATACTCATAGTGGCCATATCTGGTCCTAAATGCAGTCTTCTGTACATAAGTCACCTTCACTTCAACTTAGTGATCCAGAACGGAGATCCAACTTCGAGAAAATAGCAGTCTCACTCAACTGATCAAACAAATCATCGATCCTGGGCAACAGATACCGGTTCTTCACAGTAACACTGTTTAGTTCCCGATAATCCACACACAGTCGACGACTACCATCCTTCTTGTTGACAAAAAGGATTGGAGCACCCCAAGGAGAAACATTGGGTCTGATGAAACCCAAATCAAGCAACTCCTGAATCTATACCTTAAGCTCTACTAACTCAACCGGTGCCATCCTGTAGGGACTCTTCGATATAGGCATCGTACCCGGCTGAACTTCGATACCAAACTCCACATCCCTATCAGGGGGTAAGCCAGGCAACTCCTCTGAAGAAACATCTAGGAAATCCCGAACTACTAGAGGCTCAGCCTCATAGCCTGAATGCAACTCCATCGCATAAACCTCATGATCAACAGCAATTCGGCCAAGGCACAACTCCCCAGCATGGAACTCAAACTCTGCGCGATCTAGAATCCGGAATACAAATTTCTTGGCACGGCAATCAATAATGGCATGGGTTTCACCCAACCAATCCATACCCAGAATAACGTCCAATCCTGAATTCCCAATTATAATCAGATTGGCTTTGAAACCTGCGCTACCAATAATTACGGGACACTGCCTGCACTCCCGAGAACAAATGACAAATCCACCACCTGTCACAATATTCCAAGTCTTTGACATGTTGCTACACTCCAACTGATGGCGAGCCACAAATCGAGAGGAGACAAAAGAATGGGTTGCCCCAGAATAAAAAAGAACATGAGCAGGGAAAAAGCAAACAAGGACAACACCTAAGACAGAATCAAAAGAGACAAGAAAAAGAATGGTTGAACAGGGGTGAGGAAACACAAAGTGCAGAAAGATAAACAGAATGAAATAAAGCAAAAGGAAATGAAGAAACAAAAGAGAAACAACAAAACAACAAAAACAAAAGATACCTGCAACCACACCCTCAGCTGACTCAGCATCAGCAGCAGTCAGGTTGAAAACCTGACCTCTCCTGGGAGCAGCAGTCCTCTGACCAATAATCTGGTGCTGCGGAGGAAGCGGTGGTCTGACTGGACCACGAGCTGCGACAACTGGCTAAACTGGACCTCTGGCTGGAAGAGCCAACTACGGGCAGTCCCGCACTGAATGGTTAGCAGCACCACATCCAAAATAGTGACGATTGGCACGTCAGCAATCCTTGCGCTCATGCCCTGAAAGTCAGCAAAAGTCGCAAAAACCAACTCTCGGGGGACCCACAGAAGAGTAGGGAGCTGCCCTGACCGGAGGGGCTAGGACAGGTCTACGAACAAGCCCACCAGAAGGCCTAGCAACTGAGTGCAGAATAGTCCACTGAAAAGGAGCCAATCCACCGCGAGCCTGTTCCTGAGCTCTAGCTGCCTCAAGAGCCTCAGCATAAGTACGCAAGCGAAGAGAGATAAGCTGCACCTTGATGTCTAGCTCAAGCCCCAAAATGAACTTATGAGCCCTATCCTTTTCGTTCGCCACAAGAACGGATGCGAAGCGACTAAGTCTCATAAATTCAGCTGCGTACTCATCCACAGACCTGGAGCCCTGTTTCAAGAAAATCTTATGTTACAACACTGCATGGACAATATGTAACAAAATTCCATTAGTAGAAATAACGACCAACCTATTTCAGGGCCAAGAATTGTTGCTCCATCACGACTCTAGTGCTGCTAGTAAAGAACTTCTCCAAGAAGCTCCTAGTGAAAGTGGCCTAAGTGATCGGTCATTCGAGTCTTTCGGACTCGGACCTCCACTAAATATGAGCCAAGTCAACCAACTGGATGGCCACCACATCCACACGATCTGCATCTGCCACTCTAGCTGCCAAAAGCAGTTGTTCTGTCCGAATCAACCACTGTTCTGTCTCCAAAGGCGTCTCAGTGCCTGAAAACCTGTCGGGATGCAGCCTCATAAAGTCTGTAACTGTTTCCGGACGGGGAGGAAGAGCTGCCTGCATAGGCACGGGGCGGAGGAACCCGAGCAGCCTCCAAAGCAGCCATCACCAAGACACTGTGGTTATACTGCATGCTGATCAAGCGCTCAAGCACAGTAGTGACAGCCTCGAGCCCAGACTGATCATCCGGGATACGAGAAGAACCCCTACGAGCCATAGTCTACACAAAACCAAAAACAATTAGCATCTAGATCAAAGTTGATAATAATTGATTTATGCATGCATGGTTGGTGAAATGTTGAGCCGATCCTAGTTCGAACCAAGCTTGTTTAATATATTAGGCAACTAATACATTAGCCAAACTTGGTGCTCTGATATCACTAAAAACCTTGTCACGCCCCGCTTCCCAAAAGAGAATACGGAATACGGATACGTGACTAAACTCAGCGAATGATTTTTATCATCCATAAGCTATTCAGGAATCTTTACAACATTTTACAAGAATAATCAGAGTCGGAAGCAAAAGAATCAACCAACATGCACATTTGAAACAAAATACCAACAAGAATACTTGAAACCAAAATATATTAATCTCAAATAATCCAGATCTGAATAAGTCAAATATCCAGGGTCACATAGCCCAAATACAAATAAATCCAAGTATCAAAATACAATTGTTCAAACAAGCAACAAGAAATAATAATAATAGTAAAATCCAACACTAATACTTCATATCACCAATACCATCTAGAAGTTGTTCTCCAAAATCTGCAATTTAACATTTGTAGGGATAGGAAAAAGAAAACAAACTTCCATCAATCCAAGTTACGGGCTGCTTGTAATGTACAATACAAGTACATGGGGAAAACTAACAAATAACATAAAATAGGCATGATAAAAAAATATAACAACTAGTATGGTAAGGTGAACAAGAACAAGTAGCATGTATCAAGTGTTAAGTGAACAAGTATCATGTAAATAAGTATCAAGTATCAAGTATCAGGTAACAAGTGTCATGTATCAAATATTATGTATCATGTAGTCAAGTATCAAGTAAGCATGTATCAAGTCTTGTAGTTATTACTATCTATGTAGCACTTCATGCATCCCAGTTTTTTTTTAGAAAAAAAAATCTCTCTTTATTTTGTTGATAGATAACCTTTGTTTGGTACAGCAGAAGTAAGAAAGAGACACCAATCATGTTGAACAACCAAAGAACAAAGTAAAAAATGGTTGAGTATCTTTTAACCAGAAATGTTATTAATAGTGGCCCACAGCTCAATCAAGTGACTCGAATCAAATAATCAATCCAAGCCCAGCCCAATTCCCTCTTCTTCTTCTTCCTCTTCGAAGTTTGGAAAACAATAACCCTCATCATCAATATTTTTCCTAGGGTTTCAACCAACAGATGCCATCAATGGAGCCGACCACAATCCGACACGACGGCTACGACAACGGCGACGGAGACAAAGATGACGAGGTTAGCGATGAAGAGATAGGCTGCATTCAAAATTTCATTGTTGCCATGGTCGCTCCAATTGAACTCAAGAACAAGTGAATTAGAGAGGGAACGAAGAAGAAGAGAGCTAGGGTTTGAGAGAGAAGCCCTAGAGCTCGATGAAATCAAGAACGAAGAGGAAGAATGAAAGAGAAGAGAAAAATGATTAATCCCATTATTTAGACATAGCTCTTAACTGAGTTGTCCACTTTGTATTCATAGGATTTCATTACACGTGTTTAACATGTACATTTACTCTTTTACACATCAGTCCTTATACTTTCATTTATTTACAAATAAACTGATACACACTTCACTCACTTTATTTAGGTGTGCATCACCTCCTCCCCCCTTTCATTAAGACCTTGCCCCAAGGTCGAACAAGAGAATCACTTGAGAATCCTCTTCTATTTACTGCTGAAGACAAGGGACTCTTCCTATCACCATTCTTATTGTCCTGAGCTTCTAATTTTCCTGGATTTGTGAACTTGTCCTACACTATCAACCCTATGCTTTGTTCTACTTGATAACAGTACTTGGTGGCCTAGATTTAACAGACCTAAAGGTTCAATTTTAGGAGCATCAACCTCTCTCCTTTGGAAAGGGAACATCTTCGCTCTTACATCCTGTAGACTATGTTCAGGCATGAGCTTCTCTATTGGAGCACAACCAATATCAATGTTACATACTGGACAATAATCAACCTCCACATCAATTAGTTCCTCTATAATACACTTCCTACAAACTGAATCCTCTTCAAATTGATGTATTGCCAAAAGCCTTTCACTTGAAATAAAATTTCCGTTTTTCACAAATTCGGTACCCTGAAGATAATGTGGATCATTACCAGTATCTATCTTATGCATCCATGTAGAATCCTTCTTGCTGATCCTGATGATGTCCTTCAATAGACAAATGGACTCAAATGGTGGTAACACGAACTCCATCTCTTTCCCATTACCTAACACAACTCTGCAAACTTTCTTCTTTGCTAATTTGTGCATATCAACCCATAATACTCCAGGTTGCATTGCAGATATGATAGCATCGTGAGCCTTAAGGATAGCATTATAAATGACCTACATCTTTCTCGCCTGTCGTTGTCTCTACTAAAGTCTCAACCTTTCTGCATATCTACTAACTTCTCTCGAATCAGCATATAACCTCTCTCGAATCGCCTGTCATTGAGAAACATTAAGTCTCAAGTGAAGCTTCTGTCCAAAATGATCATCCAGACGAAGATCATTGTCATAAATACTCAAGAATCCTCCACATATGTCACATAAACTTGACTTCTGATCAGTTGTTCGCACAGCAACAACTATATTCTTTGAAGAGTCTACAATTGGCTCTGGTCATGCAACCAACTTCCTCAGAGCTTCAGCCTCTTCCAAAGCTTTCTGGGCTTCATCCATCATACCCTTCTCACCAAGATCTTCTGTCTTCTTTAGCCTCTCATTTATCATTTCTTGTGTCTAAGGATCTGGAGAAGCAAATGCAGGCAGTGGCACTAACTAAGGAGGATTCACAAGTAGTTGTGGTAACGCAGCTATGTACTTGATGTAAACCAACTTCAACTTCACTCTTGGAACTTCAACTTCACTCTTGGAAGAATTTCATGAGAGCATGTCAGGATTTGTTACACCAGTCAAGATTGAACAACACCCTCTGACAACTTGCACACTGGTGCAACTAACACTGCTCCATCCCATTGATCAGGTTACTCAAAATGAACCTTTATAACAACACCTCCACCCATGGATTGCCCAAAGAGGAAACTTGGAAGACCTTGGTACTCTGGGTTTTCTTTATCCTTGGAGAAATGCACAAATACATCTTGAACAAAATTATCAAAGCTTGGTATATATCCATGAAAATCTTCTACAATCTTCTCACCATGATTTTGAACTTCATCTTCTCTGATTATTATATCTTGAATTTTCCTTGGAAATTGTTCATCAAAGAACATATTAACTTCATCCTCGGAGTCCTCTTTTGCATTACCTTGCCGGTAATTCTCATGCTTCATTTTACTTTCACTTTCTTCGCTATATTTCCCATTTCTTGACACAAAAGCAGGCCTATGCACATTAGATTGCCTCTGGCTCTCGTCTACAAGAGTAACCCCCAAATCAACTTTTTCAGGTAGTAGAGAAAAGGGGATAATCACAGATTGAGTAACTGCATACTATAACTATAATTAATTGCATGACAAGTGTGGTTGAGTTTGGAGTTGTGAAGAAACAATTGCACTAGAGAAAGTGGGTATGTTTAATTTTACTTTGTCTGAAATTGTTTATACCTGTCTATGTTGATACCCACATAATAAGAACTCTTGGTGGTTAAGGCTGTTATTATTATTATACCCTTGTTCATAATTCTAGTTTGCTTGAGGACAAGCAAAATCTAAGTTTGGGGGTATTTGATGAACACATTATTATTCACATTTAGAAGCAATAACCTTAATGTAAATGCACATTTAAAAGCTCTATATGTGGTATTTAACTCTTATTTTCTCTTTTCCATAGGAAACAGTCTATAGCAGCAAAACGAAGCAAATTCAGGATTGTAAGGATGAAACACAGGAAACTGAAGAGATCAGTCGACTGATCATGCTTACAGGCGACTGGACAGAGGGAATCAAGTTTACACAACAGTCGACTGGGCTGAGGAATCATGAAAATACTGAAGTCTCGACACAGTCGACTTACATCCAGAGGCAGTCGACTGATAGGCGGCGGAGTAAACAGATAAGATATTCGAAGATTCATCCAAATCTAATTTCAAATCTATCTGAATCCAGATTTATGCAAATCAAATCTAGAGACTGGGGATTTCCAAGAGCACGTGGTTAACAGATAAGGAAGGAAAGAAGAAAAGAGAAAGAAATAAATCATCAAATCAAACAAAGAAGGATTTTCCTGAAAAAAGTGCAAAACCCTAATTCTCAGCCGTGTTCTATAAATATCAGAAAAGAAGCATTATCTAGGGCTCTCTCGGTTGGCACTCTTCCAGGTTCCAAAACCACCGAATCACAAGAGTTTCTGAGCATTCAAGTCATCAACCAGTGCATCATTCTATCAGCATCGAAGAAGGAGAGAAGAGATCCAGTACTCGAAGGCAGTCTACCGTGTGACAGACAGTCGACTTATTGTCGGACTTCATTAGTTTATTTCTCTTCTCTTTATTCTTTTATGTTGATCATGTATTTGAACTTGTTAAGCAATAAAAATACTATTATGTGGAACTAATTTCATAGTTGGGTAGATTGAAACCGTAGTTATGTAGTGCTATATTCTTCTGAACTCTTCTATTTTACTTATTGATTGAATCCGTTTGTATTGGTATAGATTGATGGTAATCAAACTTGTTCTCGAAAGTCTGAGAGCAGTCGATTGAGGTGAGAGCCAGTCGACTGACGTACAGAGCTTGAGAAATCCAAGTTTGCATTACC
This sequence comes from Hemerocallis citrina, assembly GCA_017893485.1. Classification (NCBI taxonomy): domain Eukaryota; kingdom Viridiplantae; phylum Streptophyta; class Magnoliopsida; order Asparagales; family Asphodelaceae; genus Hemerocallis; species Hemerocallis citrina. The sequence goes on from CM030363.1 coordinate 135,381,668, forward strand.
ATCTACCTGAATCTGTTATATGAGCATATTGAGACGACCCGTATCTCGTGCCCGTAATTGTAACAAAGGAATCTTTAGGGGTTCCTGGTTCAATCAACTTAAGGGATCTAGATCTAATACCAATTTCTAGAACCTTGAGTGTTTGTTCGTTTCCACTGATTTTATGTTTTCTTTAAGTGCAACTTAGTAGATACCATGCTAAACACTTAATGAAAGAAACGAATTAGAGTAGATACCATGCCTAATTCTTGGCTAGGGAAACAGTACTTTAAGGAGTAGATACCATGCCCTTGAAGGGAACAAACATGAGTAATAAGAAGAAGTGCAGAAGGTGACTCAGCATTACTAACTATTGGTGGAAATCTAAACCCAACTACTTCATAAATATTTGTGATTCAACACTTCTTAATTTAGTTTTAATATTTTTATTTCTTTTAGATCTTTAAAACAACTTTTTATGATTCCTATTCTTTTTATTGATTAGTAAGTTAAAGTCTACAATCTCTGTGGGATCGACCCTTGCTATTGCTACGCTTCTATAAACGATTCGTGCACTTGCGAGGTTTTTAATTTGTGTCTAGTTTTTCTATTTATTTAGGTAACTAGATTGCACAACAATACTCTCAGGTTTAATCAATAAGTAACAGAATAGTATTCAGAAGAATATAAGCATTACATAACTATGGTTTCAATCTACCCAACTATGAATTTAGTTCCACATAATAAGATTTTTATTGACTAACAGTTTCGAATACATGATGAACATAAAAGAACTAGAAAGAGAAGAAATAAACTGATGAAGTTCGGCCAGATAGGTCGGCTGGCTGTCACACAGTCGACCGGCTCGTGCTTCAGTGAACTCGATCTCCTTCTTCTTCGATGCTGATAGAATAATCTTCTTGGTTGATGATTTGATGATTCAGAAGTTCCGTCTCTCTTCGATGATCCCCTTAAAATAACGCCTCTTTGTTGATATTTATAGAACACGGGAAGGGAATTAGGGTTTGCCTCCTTGCCGAAAAAGTCCTCTCCTTTCCTTTATTTCTTTTCTTCCTTAATCTTGCGTTGATTTGGATTTAGATGCGGATGGATCTTTAATTATCTTATCTTTTCACTCCACCGGATGCAGTCGACTGGTGTTGAGTGTAAGTCGACTGTGCCGAGACATCTGTGGCTTCATGATTCCTCAGTCAAGTCGACTGATGTTGGGAAAGTCGACTGTGCCGAGCCCTAGCAATCTCTCTGTCCGGTCGACTGGTGAAGAGCCAGTCGACTGTTGCTCTGCAGTTCCCTGTATATCATCCTCTCAGTCTGTATTAGTCTGGAATCTGCTTCGTTTTGCTGCTTTTGGTTGTTTTCTATGGAAAAGAGAAAAGAAGAGTAAAATACCACATATAGAGCATTTAAATGTCTAATTGCACTAAGATTATTGCTCCTAAATGTGAATATTATTGGGTTCATCAAAAAGCTGCAAAATTCGACGACGGAGGTACGAGGAATTTTTTAGCATCTATATTAAATTTCATGTCAGACTCTAAAGTTTTTTTACTAGCTAAAACCTGTGGTTTGGAGGTGTGTGACACAGATCGTAATGCCTTACTTCTCAGTAAAATTAGGGGTTGGGAAACTGAAAGGGTTAACTCTAGTTGTCAGGAAAAAATAGGTGCCACCTCTGGGTTGATAGAGGCGGGTGAAGCTGAAACCTGTCCCACACCCACACACACGGTCGACTCAGTCTCGTTCCCCCAATGAATACACTATTCTGGAATGTGAGGGGGTTGGGGGATAGGGGGAAAAGAGATATGGTTAGGGACGTCGTTAACAACTCCAAGGCAGAAATCGTAGGATTACAGGAGACCAAACTTGTGCATGGGTCCAAACTCAACAGGGTAGGGGACAACAGAATCAAGGAATGGGTGTTATGCCCGTCCGCAGGAGCCTCGGGGGGAATTGCAACCCGGATACTCTAACCTGTACCGAGGTTTACAGTGGAACATTCTCCCTGACTATCCGACTGAAACGGTGATCTGATAATTGGGTGCAGGCAGTCACTGTCATTTATGGACCGAATATGGCTACAGATCATGATGCCTTCTGGCAGGAGCTTGTCGATATTCGACAACGATGGTCGGGAGCCTGGATCGGGGGGGGCTTCAATCTTACCAGATTCACCTTCGAGCACAAGGGATGAGGTTCCAGCGACAGGTACAGAGAAGAGTTCAATAGGGTGATCATGGAACTAGAGCTCATAGATATTCCTATTAATGATAGACTATTCACATGGTCTAACGTGCAGCCTGCTCCGATCATGGCCAAATTGGACATGATCCTAGTATCGATGGATTGGAAGGCAAAGTTCCCATTAGCAACTGCCAGATCGATCCCTAAACCAACGTTAGATCATACTCCGATCCTTCTGGATATAGGGGTACGGGGAGCTCAAAGGCCTAGGAAATTCAGATTTGAGAAGGTCTGGTTAGAAATTCAGGAGTTCCACCACATGGTGATGGAAAATTGGGTACTCCCAACTACTGGTACGGATGCTGCAGCCCGTTGGTGTGAAAAGATCCGCAGATTGAGGAAGCGACTGCGTAGATGGAATCGGTCCAGATTTTCGACCATCTGGCGTGCTAAGGACGCCTTTTTGGAAAGAATTGATGAACTAGAAAGGTTGGAAGAAACGAGAGTCCTGTCACAAGATGAAAGAAACAGGCTACTAGAACTCCGAGAGAATATTACCAATCTTTATATGTTGGAAGAAATCAAATGGCAACAAAGGTCAAGAATTTCGTGGCTCAAAGAGGGAGATGCGAATACGGCTTTCTTCCACCGAGTGGCAAGCGCAAGACGCAGATCTAACCTAATTTTATCAATACAGACGGACACAGGGACTTGGCACGACGAAAATGTGATTTTCACAACCTTTCAAGCTTACTACAAGGACCTCTTTGGGAAGAAAAATGACTTCAGGATCCCACTTAGAGATGATTACTGGCAGGCATACCAGAACAACTCAACGCAAACTTTGTCCACCTTGGAAGCTCCTTTCACGGAAGAGGAAGTTAAAAAGGCCATTAATCAAATGGGAGCAGACAAGTCGCCTGGGCTAGACGGCTTCCCAATGATGTTCTTTCAAGTGTTCTAGGAAGAAATTAAAGGGGACATTATGGCACTGATGGATGAATTTTTTAACAACAATCTCAGACTGGGCATGCTCAATTTTGCGGAAGTCGTCCTCATATCTAAACGGGAGGAGTCTATGAGAGTAGGGGATTTTCGACCGATCAGCCTGATAAACTGCTCGGCTAAGATTATCACTAAGGTCCTGGACATCTGCCTAGAAAGCATAATGGACAGCCTAGTCAGCAAAACTCAAACGGGTTTCATTAAGGGCAGATGTATTCTAGACTGTGTGGCCACCGCGGAGCATGTTATCCACTGCTGCCATACGAGCAACTCTAAGAACTTTCTTCTAAAACTGGACTTTGAAAAAGCTTACGATTTTGTCGACTGGGAGTGCCTGCTGGAAGCTCTCAGAGGAAGGGGATTCGGGAATAAATGGATAAGATGGATTAGGTAGTGTTTGCACACTAGTAAAATGGCAATCTCGGTGAATGGGCGGCCGAGGCCGCCATTCCCGTGCAAGAAAGGACTTCGGCAAGGGGACCCGCTATCACCACTTCTATTCACTATCGTAGCGGATGTGCTGAGGGGTATGCTAGAGAACTGTCGAAGCAAAGGTTGGATAACGCCAATGGCCAGCAGCACGTCTAATCAAGGGTGCACGATTCTTCAGTACGCTGATGACACCCTACTTTTTGGTAATGGGACCAGGTCAAAAACAGTCTGCTTTAAAGGGGCACTCTACTATTTTGAAGCCTGTTCAGGCCTCAGAATAAATTTCCAGAAGAGCGCTATGATTCCAATTACTCTATCCGATGCCGAAACACGGGAACATGCCACCATACTAAACTGTATGACGGAGGAGTTCCCGATCAAATACCTAGGGCTACCGCTCAGACCAGGGAGGCTCACTAAGTCGGACTGGCTGCCTATCATAGACAGGGTGGAGGACAGACTGTCTGGTTGGAAAGGAAAAATGCTCTCACTCGGGGGCATAGTGGTACTCATAAACTCAGTGTTGTCTAATCTTCCCATTTACAACATGTTGTTTTTTGAGATTCCTAAATGGGTTATCTAAAGGATTGACCGGATCCGGAAAAGATTCCAGTGGAAAGGGGCATATTCGAATAGGGGAGGCTACCACCTGATCAAATGGAGTATCGCTTGCACGAAGAAGAAGCATGGAGGGCTAGGCATCATCGACCTCAGAGATATGAACCTTGTCCTTTTGGGGAAATGGTGGTTGAAGGTATTTCACCACAGTAGGGAAGGATGGCAGGATTTCATCCAACCTTACCTCCGGGGAAAAGGTACGAGAAATTTAGGCTTCTGAGTAGGGTCTAAAGTTTCGCGCTTCTGGAAAGAAATTACAAAAGCAAGCGGACCGTTCAACTCAGCAGTTACGTCGACGATCGGTAATGGACGATCAACTAGATTTTGGTGGGACAAATGGTGTGGGGTCCATACCCTTAAGGAATCCTTCCCTGAGTTGTATGAGAAAACGAATCGACCAAATATTTCTGTGGCCGAGACCTGGAAGAGGGAGAACTGGAGGCCGTCGTTCCGAGGAACTTTTACCCCAGAGTTACAGCATCAACTGCTTGAATTGCAAGAACACATAACATGGACTGGTGTAATGAGCGCTCAAGGCCCAGATCAGATGCGTTGGTGACTCAAAACCAAGGGAGCCTTCACGGTCAGGTCTCTGTATCATCGAATTTACTATCGAGGATGCAGACCTAGCTGGGCACAGGTGTTATGGAAGGCAAAAGCCCCCCTTAAAGTTAGAGTCTTTCTCTGGCTAGTGCTCAACAATGCAATCCTCACCAGAGAGAACCTTGCCGAAAGACAACCCCAGATTGCGACCAACTGTGGTTTCTGCAGTAGGCATACGGAAAATTTGAACCACCTTTTTATTCATTACCCTAGGAGTAAGGCAACTATGGTGGATGTATTACGAGCCTTAGGAACAGGTGACTACCCTAGAGAATATGAGGATTTGTGGATTGGCTCCAAATTTGCCTCGATTCGCAAAGAAATGAAGGATGCGTGGTACATTACAATTGCGGCAACTACATGGGTGTTATGGGTAGACAGAAACAATTTTTATTTTCGTGCTTCATGTATTAGTATTTCTGGTAACCTTACTCATATCATGCATCTTATTTCTTTTTGGGCTACAGCTGCTGCCACAGGAGCGAGATGGAGGATCGCCCGAGTCGTCCAGGTGGAAGAATTTGATGACGAGGAGGTAGAGTTTGGGCCGACACTGGATTTAGGGGTGGCGCCCTCCATACCCATCAAGACTCTCATTAGCCGCCAGCTTTACTATTTTGTGTTTTATCGACCTACTGTACTTTTGGTAGCTTGATTTAGGGATAGTTAGACCCACCCCCCAGGGTTTGTTGGGGGAGTATGTTTTATTTCCTGCACTGTACTTCTGTATTTCTCCCGGTACTCCGGGGTGTTTTATTAACCTCTTATTAATGAAACAGGGTGGCGTATCCCATCTTTAACCTCAAAAAAAATTATTTCCTTATAAGGTAAAAACTTCCTCGCTAATATATTACAAGTCAAAACTTATGAACAGTGAGGAAAAATATTTGGGGTGCCTCTTTTCGTTCACTATACGAAACTCAAGGCATGTGATCGAGCACCATGATCTTGGAAAAAATGGCAAGGGGGCGACTAAGTGGTTGGAGACCGAAATACTTATCTCGTGCAGGGCGAGAAGTTCCCATTAAAGCATCTTTGTTCTCAATACCAGTCTACCAAATGCAGATGAACAAGCTACCTCAACAGCCAATTAAACAAGGAAATGGAAGCTCATGGTAGGAATTTCTTTTGGGTTTTGATCCAGGGGGGTCATGATTTCTATCCGATCGAGGGCATGGTCCCAACTTCAGAAAACAAAAACTGCAGGAGGAGGACTTGGTTTGGTTTTAGAGAGTTGGACAAAATGAATACAAACCTTTGCTTAGGAGCAGCATGAAGATCATCTTATATGTAACCATGACTCGTTATGGGTTTGTCTTCTATAGGAAAAATACCTTCACTCATCAAACCTACTGCAAGTGAAGTCTATTCCGGGTTGTTCTGCCTTTTGGAGCAGCATGGAGATCATCTTAAGTAACCCTGACTCGTTATGGGTTCGTCTTGGTGCCGTCTGTGGGGAAACTACTCAGATTTACTTCATAGATCAGAACTTGTCGAGAGAAATACCGAATTCTCCCACCATGCTACCAAGACTAAAATGGAGAGTAGTAGCCTAAAGCGTCTAGCCAACTCTCTTCGTGAGCAAGCTCAACCTGTGGAGGACCCAATTCCTCCTCATCAGCCGGATCTGCCCAAACAGTCTAATCAAGCTCCTATCAATAGAGAAGCACCGGGGGCTTCTGACAGAGCCGTCGTGACCCGTGCCAAGAACATCACCCTCTGCATGACCATGTCTTAGTCCATAATGTTTCTAGCGATTCGATACCCTTTCGAGGTCCCTGGGGGTAAAGATATCTCTGTCAAATTATCAATGTCAGACAATAGGGGAGCGATCTAAGGATTCGTTTAGATGAGAGGCGTCCACGGGGCGAGACCTCCCGCTCAGAACATCAAGAGAACCGGAGAAGAAACTCTCTCCAAAGGCAGAGATCAAGACACTCATCCTCTCATAGGGGGCACACCACAAAAAGAAGCCTAACTCGTGAGAGTCGAAAGCATAGAGAGAAACAAAGAGCAAGAGGCCCTAGCCACTTGGGCTGAATTGTTAAACTTCAAGTATGGTATCCTTCGAGTCATCCGAGGTATTCATGAGCAGAGTTGACGCACATGTAGCCACCATTCTATTCCTCCAAGAGAAGAAGAATCCAGCGATTCAACCAGATCCAAGGGGAAGGATGACCAAGTCCTTCACCACATCCGAGAAGTAGAGGACCGCCTGGAACAAATAAATCATGAAGGGAACCGCTCTAGCAGGGCCTACTGTCACAGTCGACCTCCTTTAAGCAAATTCATCCTCGATGCACCCATTCCAAAGAACTTCAAAGTTCCTCAGTTCGAATCTTATGATGGTGAGTTTGATTCGGTTGATCATATTGAGAGTTATAAAACTCTCACGATGATCTATAATGCCACAATTGTGCTCATGTGGCAAACACCCCCCACAATTTTGAAAGGATCAGCAAGAGAATTGTACTATTGCCTTACTCCAGAGTCAATATTCTCCTTCGACCAGCTCGAGGAGCTCTTTATAGCGCACTTTGTTACTAGCCTTAAGACTGAAAAAACGTTAATTTCCTGTTGGAATTAAAGCAAAAGGACAGAGAACTGCTTAAAGACTTTGTCAAGTGCTTCACTTGAGGCAAGGTCCATCTCCTCTCTAAATTCGTCAGTAGCGGTTGCTGCATTCCATTGTAATGTCACTCACAAAGAACTGAAGGTCTCCATCGCGAAGATGCCTCCTAAAGATTTCACCGAGCTCCTAGAAATGAGCGACAAATATATCAGAGCCGAGGAAGTTCTTTATTCTCAAGGCAAGAAGGATTCATCTTTCGAGAACAAACAGAAGAATGCAAACGAGGAAGGATGCAGAAAATTTCAGAAAGATAGTGTAGGTTAATGTCGTCCTCCTCCAACACCACGCTTCGACAAGTTCACTCCCCTGAATGCAAGCGTGTCTACCATCCTCGTGATAGTTGAAAAAGAAGGTGTAACCCCTATTTTTGTTTTTGGATTTTTTATTGTAATTTCTTCTTTCCTAAATTATTGTATCCGTATCTCTTTTAAATAATAAATCTTGCTTTTCTTTGGGCTCAATTGTTTTCTTTTGATCATTCTGTATTCTTTTGGCTTGAACCCTAATTTTTTTGGTGCATTGCTGATTTTATTCTTTTGTGTTTTGGGTTGAATTTGATCCATTATATTCATATCCTATTTATTTATAGCTATTTCTCTCTCTTTGGATCCTAAACCCATACCCTTTAACCCGTTATCCCGCAACCCAAACCCAACATCTTATTTAACTTATAAATACCCATTAACCCTAATCTTTAATTAATCTAATCCAAATCACTCTCTCTAATCTATCCCGCTGCTCTCTTATCTCTCACCTCTGTTTCATTTTGAAACCTCTGAACCCATCCCGCTCACCTCCTCGTCCATCCCCAGTTCTCTGACCACTATCGTCTTCACCCCATTCTTGTCACCACCACCGCAACATCCTTTCCCGTCGACTGCCGAAGCCACCCTCATCGTCAAACTCCTCGTCATCCCCGACCTCGCCAACCCTTGACCTCGACCGCAACCACCCTCGTCGTCGTAGAAACCATCTCCCGTCGTCTACCGTCATCCTCATCCCTGCACCTCGTTGCTGCCCTGTGCACCACCTCGTTGTCCACTGTCGACTAAAGCCCCCTGTTCCATCGACTGCCTCCTTCTCCCCGAGCTTCGTCGACCGTCACTGTCACCCCCAGTCGACCGCCTAGCGCCGCCAGTGCCTTCCCCCGGTTGCCACTGCCACTTGTGTGCGGTTGTATTGCAGCTGTTCTTGCTGTTGGAGTTTTACGCGCGTCACACATAATTTTGTTGTCTTGCACGTGTTGGGCGCTTTGCACATGTATCATCGCTGTCGGGATTCTTATCCTGTTATTCCTTCGTGTTCAGATTAACAGTCTAAAAGGCAAGTCTCTCTTGAACTAGCTTTATTTTTCTTGTTCAAGAATTCTTTGATCTCCGCAAGTAGCTCCTATTTCTATTATCATATTTATCTCTTTTGATACCGTCAAAGAGACTATTACGGATTCATCGACGAAACCTAATAGTAGTCCTCTTTTAGTGCCCTTTCCCTTGATTCAAACCCAAGCCTGTTATATATTGTCACATGCATACACGACATGAATACTAGATTAGAACATGTATATAGACATTGATGATTGAATGCTTTTCATTTGAATGTGATGATCATGCTATGTCGATAATAAGTTGTCTCATCAATAGTGGAATTCCACCATAGAGATTGACTATGAGTTTCTATATTTTTTGCTTCGAAATCATATGCATGCTTGGTTGTTTTGTTGTCTTTTAATAGTAACCTGCTTGCTGGCCTGTTGTTTGCTCTGTGTTGATTTGAGTTTTTGACCTAGTTGTTGTCGTAATCTAATAAAACTTTCTAAACATCATCTGTATCTTTTCGAATCTATTTTCTAGAACTTTTTACGGAACTAGATTCCGATTTAAGAACTGAATGTTGTTATATTTTTAGTACTGCTATGTTTTCAATTTCTAGATTTCTGTCCAGAGATACATCAACTTGATTTTCTATTAAAATAAAATGCTAACAACATAATTTGAACTTGAAATTTTATATGTTGTTACTAAACATGATTGTGAATCACCTTATTATTTTTGTAATATTATTTGATAATTTTTCAGACCTCTTATAAATATGAAAACTTGACTTTAGGCTGCTGTTAGATTACAAGTCCAGTAAAGAACATAATTTTTAACCTATCTACAGATAATATCAATTAGAACTCATTAAATAAGAACTATAGCCTTATGTATTTGGAATCCAGACCATCTGATGGTTTTTCCCAACCTACCGATTGCAAGATATCCATATTTTCGTTCAGTGACGCTTGAATTCTAGAATTCAGTTTAAATATGCATTATCCTGCTTAATTAATTAAAACAATAGATCAAATTTGAGAAATAAAATCTGAGATTAATTTTGTTGTTACTAAACATTGTCAGGAATCAAAATATAATTTTTATGAGATTTCTAAAGGATTTTACAGTCTACTTTTATACACAAGTATTTTGACTCTGATATATTGTCTGAACCTATAATCAGCAAAGAATGAACTTATAAACCTAGTTTCTGTGTCTCTCATATGTCATATGTATATTCACTGGAACCGGTAGAGAGTCTACTTTCCAGAATCTCTGACGTAACCAGTTTTACTTTCCTATAGCAACAGGAATCTATGTTTTTGTATAACGTCTTGTTATCCAGAATGTGTGCTTTGTGTTTTGCCTATATATCCGTGATTGATACTGCATCTAGGGAACAAAAGTAGTTGTATCATGCATTGAATATCTTTTCCATCTCTTGGACATCATTTCAAATCTTCTTTTACCTATTGCATGTTCACATCTAAGTATTATAAAATATTAGCAAGCCGGGGTAAATATGGGTCGACTTGGTAGTGAACAATCGGAAACTATACTCAGTAGGGCCCCTTGTTCTTGTTGTTATAGAGGGTGGAGTGTTGATCGTGGAGTCTCGCTTGATTAAATTCTCGTCATCGTGCTGAGTACACAATCTGTTAAGTTCACCATCATAGTCTAAACGTACACTGTTTCCATGCATCGAACCTGCGGAATGGGATGCAGTATTATATGCATTAGATAGGATAATAAAACACTAATGAACCTTGGATTGACACTTGTATTCTTGATCATGATTACTATTATTGATCTTGCATACAATTACTGTTTATTGCATCATGAATTCTAGACTCTGTTTCTGTTATCAGCTTTATTATTGTCTTTGATCTTTGACTTTTTTCTAGCCTATTATTTCTTGACATACCATATTTTTTCTTGCTTCTTTGTTTTCGCTACTTGCTGTCCGTGACTTGCTCTAAGGACATTATTTTCTCTATTTTTAGATCACGAGTTTACAGGTACCGAAGGAGTGAAACCAGAAGGACTTGGTGAGCAAACTTTTTGAAGATCGAAGCTGGACTATTAGACTACTATAGTTAATTTTATCATGTTATATGTATATTTCATTGCTTTTATCATACTTTGTATTCTGAGATTTTATGACTCGAAGTTTACTTTTTCCCAGATGTTGGAAATTTTTTAGTGAATTTATTTCATGATTATTTTGTAGTTTATTTTTTCTTTATGTGGTTATTCTTTTCTTGCGTGGTTGTATTCCCTTGTATATTATTGAGTTAATCTGTTACAGCTATGGATTTTATTCTTATCATTCGCTGGGCCTTTGTTATGTGCTCGTGTTACCGTATCTTGAGAAGTGGGGCATGACAGAAGTAATAGTTCATCCTCCTCCCAAGATGACAACAACCATCGAAAGAAGAGATAGGAACAAGTGGTGTGCATTTTACGGAGATCATGGACACACTACCGACAACTGCCAAACCCTCAAAGAAAACTCGAAGGTCTGATTCGTCGAGGCTATCTCTCATAATTTATTCAGCAAAATAACAACGCCAAAACCCCTCTGACATGAGGGCTAACAAGCGTCAAAAGAAGCCCCCCAAATCCCAAGACTCAGAACACATGGTCATTCTCCACTCCATTCATGGGGACCCGATTTGGGGGGGGGGGGGGGGGGCGGGTTGGAGATTCCAACTCCTCCCGTAAAGCCTTCATGAGGAAAGTCAACCTAGGTACACAACAACCCGCCTGCAAAGAGCTTGTGCATCTAGGTGTCATTCTCCGATAAAGATCTAGAGGGCGTCAAAATGTCTCACAGTGACACACTAGTTATAAACATGTGCATGAAAAATCATGAGGTATGACGCATCCTTGTAACAACGGTAGCTCCGTAAACATCCTCTTCGTGGACACATTTGATGCTCTCACACTCTCCCGGGACCGACACCCGTTCAAGTTGAAGGAATCATCACACTATATGTGACAGCAGGAAAAGCCCTGCAACTCGAATAAAGGCATTAGACTTCATGGTAGTCAACATCATGGCTGCGTACAACGCTATATTTGGTCACGCAGGCTTAGTAGATTTCCATGCAGTTGCTTCTACTTTTCACATGAAGATGAAGTTTTCCACATCATCAGACATAGGCCAAGTTGTAGAGAGCCAACAAGCAGCACAAGCATGCTACATTTCCACAATGGGGGGCTCGGTTCTCTCCTTCGACGCCATAGAGCTATGGCTGGAAAGCAGTCACAGTAAGTGTAAGCCTATAAACGAGTTTGAAGCCACTGCCCTAGGCAATCCTGTCAAGAATTTCCAAACCTGCCAAGTCATCTCCCACCAAGTCTAAATTTGTCCTCATCAAAATACATTAATACACTTGAATCCCCAGCTTGAAGACACTCTGCTCATTTAACGGAAAGAAACAGTCCTCCTTAAACAAATTGGCGAAGTTGAAGATCTCCCATTCTCTCTACAAATAAGGGAAGGCTCACTCCAAAACAGTCAAGTCCAAGCAATGTCTACAAAGTTGTTCACCTAGCGGCTCATCAACTTGAAGACCCGGGGGATAAGGAGATATCAGTAGGGACTTGAAAGTGGAACACCTCATGAACTCAAATAAGGACGCTTAACGCCCCCTCTTCTATATATTTTCAATATTTTCTAATAAAGGCCAATAACTAGAGTAGTCGCTTAGGTCACAACACGTAATAAAGGCCAGCCACAAGAGCAGCCACTTAGTTTTATATTTCAATAAAATTTAGTATTAGTTTTGCAATATTATTGTATAACTCTATAGATGAATTCAATGAGTTAAATGCCAAGTCTACTCTTAAAAACAGAAACAAAAAACGCATTAAAAGATCCTTATAAGACGAGTTTGGAGTCCATACCCATGGCTCGGAGTTTTTCTAGCAATTTACAACGAAGCAACTACAGAGCTTAACTCGCCATTCGATCTGCTCTTGTAACTCGCTGAACACCCTAACGACAAGTTTGGAGTCCATACCCATGGCTCAGAGTTGCTCTAGAAACCTGCAATCAAGCACGTTCAGAGCTCAACTCACCATTCGATCTGCTCCTGCAACCTGTTAAATCCCTAAACAAAAAGTTCGGAATCCATACTCATAGCTCGGAGCTGCTTTAGCAACCTGCAAACAAGCAAGTTCAAAGCTCAACTCACCATTCGATCTATTCCTAAAACTCGTTAAAACCCTTAAAAACAGATTAGAGGGCCAAAATCGTGGATTGCAGTTGCTCCAGCAAACCTGCAACAAGTTTGAAGCTGAACTCGCCACTCGATGTGACTCTCATAATTCGTCGGAGGATCTATAGAACAAGTTCGAAGTCCAACCCCCTTCTGGAGTTGCTCTTACAAAATGGCAAGTCTGGAGCCTAACTCTCCTCCAAGAGTAGCTCCTACGACTAGCCAACCCCCAAGACGACGAATCACAAGATAAGGCACAAGCATATAAAAGGTTTCTTATCTCACAAACAACAAGTCTCGTAATAGTTGCATAATCACAATGAGTCTATGTCTCATACCTAAGAATCGCTACAAAAGTCTTGCAAACATTATACAACAGTCCAACAGGTCGATCTTCCGGCTACATGGTAGGAGATGTTCAGCCTAAGAGACACAAACCTTATCATAGGCCTCTTGCCAGCAAAAAGCTCCCCAGGGTTGCCTAAAATCTTGACGATAAAATTCAGGATAAGCCTTCCTTAGGCAGGCAAGCTCCAAGTCTTTCCCGAGTAACACCACCTTCACCTAAGCAAGCTCCAACTTCATCTCGCATGAATGCGCTGCGTAAATGGACAAGTCCCAAATCAGTCAAGTGCGGCGTTGTGTGAACAAGAGCAAATGCGGCATCACGAGGACATCATTCGGCATATACGACTGCTTGCAAGCAAAGAGAAGAATTGAATTACTTCAACGTTGAACAAACACAAAGGACTTTACTTCAATATTGAGAAGATTCGGAACCCCCACAACTCATTCGCTCCACAAAATGAGTTTGGCACCCCACACGCCACTTGAGTTCCTCCGGAAAACAACTCATTAACTTCAGACAACAGTTCAATGCCCTGCTCTTCGCTCGAGCTCCATCAACAACACGTTGACTCCATACAATGAGTTCATTGTCTTGCTCTCTTCTCGTGCCCCGTCAACAGCTCGTTAACTTCAAACAACGAGTCTTAAGCTTTCCTCATCGCTCGAGCTCCATCAACAGCTCGTTAACTCCATATAACGGGTACAAAGCCATGCTCTTCGCTCAAGCTCCATCAATAACTCGTTAACTCCATACAACGAGTTCAATGCCTTGCTTTTACTCGAGCTCCGTCAACAACTTATTAACTCCATACAACGAGTTTAACGCCTTCCTTATTGCTCGATTCCCATCAACAACTTGTTAGCTCCAAACAATGAATTCGACACCTTTCGCACTCCGCTCGAGCTCCATCAACAACTCATGAACATCATACAACAAACTTAATAGCTTGCTCTCTGATGAAGCTCCGTCAATAACTCGTTAAATCAACATAACGAGTTCAACCCCTCGCACTTCTATCGACCTCCGTCAACGACTCGTTAACTCCATACAAAGAGTTCAATGTCTTGCCCTCCGCTTGAGCTCGGTCACCAACTCGTTAGCTCCATACAATGAGTTTGCCTTACTCTTCGTTCGAGCTCTGTCAATAGCTTGTTCACTCTATATAACGAGTTCAACACTCTGCTCTCCGTTTGAGCGCTATCAACAACTCGTTAACTCCATACAACAAGTTCAATAGCTTGTTCTTCGATGAAGCTCCGTCGACAACTCATTAGCTCCACGCAACGAGTTCAACCCCCCGCACTTCGCTTGAGCTCTTTCATCCACTCGTTAACTCCATATAATGAGTTCGATGCCTAGATCTCAGTTCGAGCTCCGTCAACAACTCGTTAACTCCATACAATGAGTTGAATACTTCGATCTCTGCTAAAGCTTTGTCAACCACTCGTTCACTCCATACAACGAGTTCAATGCCTTGCTATTCGTTCGAGCTTCGTCAATAGCTCGTTAACTTCATATAATGAGTTTGATGCCCTGCTCTTCGCTCGGGCTCCGTCAACAGCTCATAAACTTCATATAACGAGTTCAACTCCCTGCTCTTCGCCCATGCTCCCTCAACAGTTCGTTAACTTCATATAACGAGTTCAATGCCCGGCTCTTTACACGAGCTCTGTCAGTAACTTGTTAACTCCCAACAACGAGTTCAGTGTCCGACTCTTTGCTTGATCTCAACCAACATTTTGTTAGCTTTAAACAATAAGCTCAATGTCCTGCTAAATGCTCGAGCCCAGTCAACAGCTCGTTAATTCCAAACAACGAGTTCAATGCCCGGCTCTTCGCTCGAGCTCCGTCAACCACTCGTTAACTCCATATAATGAGTTCAATGCCTTGATCTTCGTTCGAGCTCCGTCAGTAACTTGTCAACTCCATAAAACCAATTCAATGCCTCAATATCCACTCAAGCTCCTTCAACCACTCGTTAACTCCATGCAAAGAGTTCAATGCCCCAATCTCCGTTCAAGCTATGTCAACAATTCGTTAACTCCAAATAATGAGTTCAACACTCTGCTCTGCTCGAGTTCCAACAATAACTCGTTAACTCCATACAACGAGTTCAATGCCATGCTACACGAACGAGCTCCAACACCAGCTCCTTAACTCCATACAATGAGTTCAACACTTTTCTCTTCGCACGAGCTCCATCGGCAACTCGTTGACTCTATACAACGAGTTCAATGCTGTGCTCTCTGCTCGAGCTCCGTCAACAATTCGTTAGCTCCATTCAACGAGTTCAACACTTTGTTCTTCGCACGAGCTCCATCAACAGCTCGTTGACTCCGTACAATGAGTTCAATGTCTTGTTCTCTTTCGAGCTCCATCAACAATTCGTTAACTCGTACAATGAGTTCAATACCTTGTTCTCTTCTTGAGCTCCTTAACAACTCGTTAAATCCATGCAATGAGTTCAATGCCTTGCTCTTCGCTCGAGCTCCATCAATAGCTCATTAACTTCATACAACGAGTTCGATTCCCCGCTATTCATACGAGCTCTGTTAGCAACTTGTTGATTCCTTACAACGAGTTCAATGCCCTGCTCTGCGCTCAGGTTCCATCAATAACTCGTTAACTCCATACAATGATTTCAACACCTTGCTCTGTGCTGAAGCTCCATCAATAGCTCGTTGACTCCAAACAACGAGTTCAACACCCTGCTCGAGCTCGAGCTCTGTCAATGGCTCATTAGCTCCATACAACGAGTTCGATGCACTGCTCTTTGCTCGAGCTTTGAAAACCACTCATTAACTCCATATAATGAGTTCAAAGCCTTGCACTTTGCTCAAGTTTATTCAAAAACTCGTTAACAACAATCGACGAGTTCAATTTCTTTCTCTCCACCTGCACTTCGCCAACAACTCGTTCACTCCGTACAATGAGTTTGGTACCCCTCTCTTTGTTCATGCTCTGTTTATAGCTCGAGTCCAATGCCTTGCTCTTCGCACGAGCTCCGTCAACAACTCATTAACTTTATACAACAAGTTCGATGCATTACTCTTCGTATGAGCTCTGTCAAATACTTGTTAATTCCATAACAACAAATTCGATTCCATACTCTTCGCTCGAGTCCTTCCAACAACCCCTTAACTTCATGCAAATAGGTTCGTCATCCAATGCCGGCCTAGAGTTGCATCTCCAAACTTGCTGGGCGCAAATAACAATGTCAAGCATCCAACTTCAACTTAGAGTTGTCTCTCAAACTCTGTTGAGCACGAACAACAGGTCCAACATCAACTCCATCACAGAGTTGCCTCCACAAACTTGTTGGGCGCAAACATCAAGTTCAAACATTCAACTCTGTCTCAGAGTTACCTTTACAAACTTGCTGGGATCAAACAACAAGCTAAACATTCAACTCCATCTCAGAGCTGCCTCTCTAAACTTGCTAGGTGCAAATAGCAAGCTCTATGTTCAACTCTGACACAGAGTTGTCTCTATAAACTTGCTGGGATCAAACAACAATCTCTATGTTCAACTTCACCTCAGAGTTGCCTCTCCAAACTTGTTGGGAACAAACAGCAAGCTCCACGTTCAACTCCATCTCAGAGTTGCATCTACAAAACTTGTTGGACGCAACCAGCAAGTTCGACGTTCCAACTTGGTCTCCGAGTTTTCTCTACAAACTTACTGGGTGCAAACGACAAATTCTTCGTTCAACTCTGTCTCAGAGTTATCTCTACAAATTTGCTCAGCACAAACAACAAGCTCTACATTCAACTTCGTCCTAGAGTTGTCTCTCCAAACTTGCTAGGCGTAGATGACAAGTTCAAACGTTCAACTCCGTCTCAGAGTTGCCTCTCCAAACTATTTGGCAGCAAACATCAAGTTTAAATGTCCAACTCCATTTTAGAGTTGTCTCTCCAAACTTACTGGGCGCAAACAACAAGTTCAAATGTCCAACTCCATTTTAGAATTGTCTCTTCAAACTTGTTGGGCGCAAACAGCTATCTCTACGTCCAACTCCATTTCAGAGTTGTCTCTATAAACTTGCTAGATCAAACAGCAAGGTCTACGTTCAACTCCATCTCAGAGTTGGCTCAACAGACTTGCTGGGGTCAAACGACAAATCCGGAGCCCGACTGTTCCAAAGTTAGCTCTTACAACCGCTCTTCAATGTTAGCCACATACACAAGATGCAAAGGTCAAAGCACTCATCTCCCAGATCGACGGAACACTCGTCCAATAACGAAACGCTCGATCAACAAAACAAGGGAACAACATAACACTTGGTAGGCAAAAGAGCGGTTCGACTAAACGAGCGATGAGATGTTTTGATCAACGAAAATAGTTGATATGTCCACCAAAGAAGATTATACTCGATGATATATATACTACAGCTTATAAAATAAACTTTGTGTGTGCATGTATATATATGTATGTAAATATATAATTCCAAGCATGCATAAAAAACTGAAATGGTTCCCAACTCAACACAATTAATTAAACCTTGATTTTTGAAGCAAAATCCAATATCTAGCTTCAAAAACTCAACTCAAACAAAGAGATGATCGAGCTCGAAAGACAAATCTTCAGAACCTTAAACTGTTTAAAAATCCATGCTCGGGAAAACTCAAAATCAAAGAAAGCTTCGAAAAATTACTCACAAACCCAACTAGAGCTTCAAATCAGGAGACGATCAAGATAAGAAGACATCTACTCAAACCCGATATTGATCTTCGAGGGACAACAATTAAACCCAACTTTGAACCCGAAGACGAACAACTCTTCAAAGCTCGATCCTGGCATCTTCATCCTCAACTCATCTTTAGCTCATCATGACTCAACCTTGACTCCATCCTGATGTCGAGCACCAACCTCGTAGTTGATCAAACCAAACTCGACAGCAACCTAGCTTCGAAGAATTAAAAAAATTCGAATTAAAGCCCAACATAACTCCAACCCGAACCCGACATTCCACTTAGAAGAATAAGCGCCCGAACTCCAACTTCGAACAGACCCAAAATTGGGGAACACTCCGAAGAATTGTTGGTCGCCCAAGTCACTTTGGTCACCGAAGAGTTGGTCACCCAAAACTCTTTGTTCGCCGAAGAGCTCTCCTCTCCCACCACACTTGCTCGACAAAGAGCTAGCTCGCCGAAGCCTAATCACTAACTTGTTGGTCGCCCAAACTCTAAGATCGCCAAAGCTTGGTCACTGAGATTGTTGCTCACCCGAAACTTTGCTCGACAAGGAGCCTGCTCGTCGAAACCTAGGTCGCCACAAGCATTGGTCACCGAAAGACTAGCTCGCTGAAACTTGTTCACTGAAACCCATGGTCTCCTAAAACTCGGTTGGTTGCCCAATGCATTAGCGGAGCACTGGTTGGTCACTCAATGCAGTGGTCGACGAAGCAATGGTCGCCCAAAAGCCAGTTGATCGCCCAAATCTTGCTCGATGAAAGCACTGGTCTACAAAGGGGATTCCACACTGAAGCCCTATCTCGCCCAAGGAAGCAGGTCGCTGAATCACCTTACTCGACCGAAGAAGAGTGTTCGACAAAGTCAAGGTGGTCGCCTAAAATAAAGAATTCAAAACGAAGAAGATGAACAGTTGCTCGTCCATACCGTCGAGCAACCAAGTAGCTCCTCACTCGCGCTCTCAGCCATCAGATCACTCAGAAGTTCGAGCACGAACAAGATTGACGTAGGAGATTAAGCCACGTTGCCTTGCCTCATCCCTGCAGCTTCGCTTCGAATTTAGCCGCTTGTTCACTCCTTTAAGCGAGCTCGCACAAGATCCACGCTCCAAATCAAGCCATGTTACTCCCATCACTGCAGTGCCATCATAGCCACCCGATCTTATCAGGGGGCGAGCCAAGTCATGATAGACGCATGTGATTGCTCCAAAATTTGTGCTAGGACAGATAATTTAATAAAAATCCCCAAAAAATCATTTAAAATTCAAGATTTTAATTAAAAATTTTCAAAAATAATTATTAAATTCAGAAAATTAATTAAAATTTCTGAAAATAATTAAAAATTGGAATAATTATTATAAAAATTTGAAAAAGCAATTATTAATCCAGAAAAAATATTAAAAATTCTAGAAAAATTTGAAAAAGTTTAGGAAAATATTCTACACCTCCAGAAGCTTTCAACAAGTTCCATGTATCTCTAATCTTCCTTTAAAGCCAAGAATGTACTCCCAGAACTCTGAAATAAGGCGAACTACTTCTCGAAAGCCAAGAAAATTGTCTCCTACGAGTAGGGGACTTATGATAATGGTAAAAATCAGAGAAAATTAGGGCCGTATGATTCCAGCACAGATCTCAAAGCTTCTCAGGCAGATCAACAATAACGAGTATCTTTAAAAGGTCCGGGCCTATCATTAACAAGACATGGACTGCTTTCAAGCCCATTAAAAGTTACTAGGCCCGCTAGGAGAGACACCCAACCAATGAGAGCTGTAAGTCAAATCTCTTATCCTCAAACAGGAGAATAACCAATTTTATCTATTGGAAGAGAGAGAATCATACAGGAGATAACATGATGTTGCTGCTTATTTCGGTGTGGGAGCAAACAGATAATGAGTTAATAACTGAAGGAAACTACTAAAAGTCAAACATGTGACCTTGGTCGTTAAAGATGGTTAGAGCTCCTGAGAATGAATCTAGATCATTGATTGACCACCGTGATCTGAATTCGACGGTTGCTGATGCGACCGATAGGCCTGCAAAAAGCCTGAAGCACCGGGGAGTGGCTCCGGTGACAGACCCTTCGACGTTCAAGTCAGAACCAGGAAGAGAGAGAGATTAAGAGAGTGAAAACTGGCAAATTGTTGATTACCTTCTGACTAAAGAGGGGAGGGGTATTTATAGACCTGAGAGACATTTCAAGAGATTGATTTGTGTCCGTTGGATCGACTTAACTACCTTATCTCTTTTATGTCTCTCCCTCTCAAGAGATAAGATATCCTTGTCAGGGGATAAGAGATTTGACTCCTAGCCTGCATGGGTTGGGTGTCTCTCCTAGTGGGCCTAGTCTGTCACTTTTTATGGGCTTGGAAGAAGCCCATCTCTTGGAGTGAGCCCAGACCTGTAAAAGAGGCCTGTAATGGCTAATCCGCCTGTTGATGCTTTGAGATTTGTGCAGGAATCGTACGGCTCTGATCTACTGCAATTTTTACCATCATCATAAGCCCCCCACTCTCGAAATGCAATTTTCTTGGCTTTCGGAGAGTAGTACGTCTCATTTTTAGATACTGGTGTATAATCTTAGCAATCACAGTGTTCGGAGATACCTAAAACTGATCTGTAGCTTCTGAAGGCAGCGAATATTTTTCCTTGATTTTTCCATAATTCTTAGAATTTTTGCAATTTTTCTGGAATTTATTTTTCAATTTTAAAATCACTTTTTCGAATTTTATAATTAATAAATTCAATTTAAATTATTTTTTCGGATTTTAAAATTAATTTTCCGAACTAAATAATTAATTTTTTGAATTTTTAATTACTATTTCGAATTTAAATTGAAATTAGGGGGTTTTGTAAAATTACCGACTTTAGCACTGATCTTGACACGATCTAGATCACTGATTATGGAGATCTCACTTGTTGAGGAGATCAAACGGTGGAGATTCGCCCGCTCTGATTCTACTGATCTGGCACGCATTGTGGTGCGATCTGGATCGCTGATCAAGCAAAGATCACGCACTGAGGGAGATCAGACGGCGGAGGAGAGAACGAGGTGCTGGGAAAGACGATGGAGCGACGTGGATGAATCCGAGCCGTCCCTCACGCTCGAACTCGATTTTTGGAGAAATCCAACAGTTGACAATGACTGTAAGCGACCTCTTAGCTCGGCCGACCATTTCGCATAGCTATGGGCGATCTCTTCGACTCTTGAGGATCTTGTCGTGCTACTCGGCTATAGTGCGACGTTCGAGCAACGGTGAGGGGTTGTCATCGAGCTTTTTTGGTCGAGCTATCGGATTGAGCTTCTTCGCCAAGCTCTGCTTTTCGCTCGAGCCATGGTGGTCGAGCTCCATTCTCCGTCGACCTACCAGAGCTTCGTCAACCTATGGGAGCGCTGAACTACTCTCATTGGGTCGAGCTATGGAGTCTTCGAAGTCTCTTCGAGCTACAAGAGCTCTTGAATTTGGTCGAGCTGCGGTGCTCCTCCGTCGAGCCACTGGCGAGTTCGTCAAGTTGTGGGTAGCTCGTTGGTCGAGCTATGAGCAATTGTTTCGCCCAGCTATAGGCATCTCGTTCTCGCCGAGCTATGGTTTATCGAAGCTTCGCCGAGCTACGGCTGTCTAATCGAGCTACGGAGTCGATGAGGTTTTTGCTGAGCTATTTTAGCTTCGCCGAGCTATGGAGATGGTCATCTTCGTCGAGCTAAGGACTTAGAATTTTCTTTGAGATTTTTTCGGAGGTATGCTCTGTTTTGAGCTCTGTTGTGGGTTTTGATGAAGTGAACTGAGCTCGGAGACGGGGCTCGACTGAGGGAGCTTGACGGTGGAGTGGAGGTGCGAGGCTTTTGACGAGGCGAGAGCTTGATGTCGGAGTTGGAGTGAGGTGGAGAGGGGTTCTTGCCGAGCTTGGATTTTGCTGGGAGAACTTTTGGAAGAGGAATAAGAAGGGAGAGTAGGAGGAGAAGCGGTGCAGGACTATTATCGGGTTTGCCTCTGACCCATTAATGCCCCTTAGCCTTACTTCTTGAATTGCTTGCGGGTTTGGGTCGCGAATTTGACCGATCCTATTCCTCTTATACTTTTGCTCCCCTCTCAAAATAGTGAGGTGATTTTCTGGAGGTTTCTTGGAGTTTTTTGGGCTTGGGTTTGAATATAATTTTATATATATATATATTTTTATGTATATGCAACAATATATATATATATTTTTATGTATATGCAACAATATATATATATATATATATATATATATATATATATATATATATATATATATATATATATATATACCCAGCTTTTTACTCCATCACCGTCAATTGGTAGATCTTGTACGTATATAGCCGTGCTAGGAGAGCTGTTGCAGACTTGCTGTTTGATCCCAGCAAGCTTGTGGAGAAAGCTCTACGATGGAGTTTGTGTCAAACTTGTTGTTTGTTCCCAACAAGTTTGTAGATACAACTCCTTGATTGAGTTGGTGTAGAGCTAGTTGTTTGATCCCAGCGATTTTGTGGAAACAACTCTGAGACAGAGTTGATGTAGAAACTACCGTTTGATCCCGACAAGTTTAGAGACAACTTTGAGATAGAGTTGACGTAGAGACTGCGGTTTGATACCGACGAGTTTGAAGAGACAACTCTTTGACTGAGTTGAGGGTTGAACTTACTGTTTGATCCCAATAAGTTTGTAGAGGCTACCCGTAGTGGAGTTGGCATAGAACTTGCTTTGATCCCAGCAAGTTTGGGCAGAACTCTATGACAGGGTTGGACATTTAAGCTTGCCATTTGCGCCCAGCAAGTTTGGAGAGACAACTCTAAGACAGAGTTGACATAGAAACTGCCGTTCGATCCAGGCAAGTTTGGAGAGAACTCTGTGATAGAGTTGTGTGTTGATCTTGCCGTTTGCCCCCAGCAAGCTTTGCAAGACAACTCTCTGGCGAAGTCGGATGTCTGAGCTTGTAGTTTGCGCTCGACAAGTTTAGGGAGACAACGTTTTGACTGAGTTGACGTAGAGCTCACTGTTTGATCCCAGCGAGTTTGTAGGGACAACTCAGTGACAGAGTTGTGCGTAAAGCTGGCCGTTTGCGCCCTGCAAGTTAATAGTGACGATCATGAGACGAAGTTGGTCGTAGAGCTCCCCAGTTTGATCGTTGAACTCACTGTTTGTGCCCAGCAAGTCTTGTAGAGAAAAACTTAAAGACGGAGCTGGAACTTGCTGTTGCATCCAGCAAGCTTTGTAAGGACAATTTTAGGCCGGTGTTGGATGCCAAGCCCACTGCACGAAGATGAGGGGTTGTTTAGAAAGACTCGAGCAAGTAGCGGGGCACTGTACTCGCTATTGGAAGTGAACGAGTTGTTGATGGAGCTCGTGCGAAAAGCAAAGCATTGAACTCGTTGTTTGGAGCCAACAAGCTATTGACGAAGCTCGAGCAAAGACAAAGGTGTTGAACTCATTGTTTGGAGACAACAAGTTATTGGCGAAGCTCGTACGGAGAGCATGGCGTTGAACTCGTTATTTGGAACCAATGAGTTGTAGACAGAGCTCATGCAGAGAGCAAATCATTGAACTCGTTGTTCGGAGCCAACAAGCTATTTGTTGGAGCTTGAGTGAAGACCAGGCATTGAACCTGTTGTTCAGAGTCTGTTGATAGAGCTCAAGCGGTGAACGGAGCGCTGAACTCGCTGTTTGATGCCAACGAGTTGTAGAAAGGGTTCATGCAGAGAGTAGAGCATTGAAATTGTTGTTTGGGACCAACAAGTTGTAAGCGGAGCTCATGCGGAGGGCAGAGCGTCGAACCTGTTGTTCGGAGGCAACGAGTTATAGGCGGAGCTCATGCGAAAGGCAAAGCGTAGAACCCATTTTTTGGTGCCAACGGGTTGTTGAGTGAGCTTGAGCGAAGACCAAGGCGTTGAACTCATTGTGTAGAGCCAACGAGTAATTGATGGAGCTCAAGTGGCAATCAGAGCATAGAACTCGTCGTTTGGAGCCAACGAGCTGTTGATGGAGCTCATGCAAAGAGCAGAGCATTGAACTCGTTGTTCGGAGCCAACAATATGTAGACGGAGCTCATGCGGAGAGCGAGCATTGAACTCGTTGTTCGGAGGCAACAAGTTATTTGGTGGAGCATGAGCGATGACCAAGGCATCGGACCTGTTGCTCGATGCTGACGAGTAGTTGGGCGGAGGAACTCAAGTGGCGTGCGTAGCGCCGAACTCCTTTTTAGAGTGAATGAGGTGTGGGTATCTTGAATCTTCTTATTCTGGAGTGAAGTCCCTTGTGTTTGTTCAGCGTTGAGGTGATTCCATCCTTCTCTTTGCTGACAAGCAATTGCGTACATCGAACGAGGTCCTTGAGACACACAGCTTGCTCTCCTTCGTGATATGTTGTGCTTTGAAATAGTTGGGACTCTCCCGTTCGCAGGGCGCTTTAAGGGAGACAGAGTTGGAGCTTGCTCAAGTGAAGGTGGTCGGATGAATCTGGAGCTTGCCTGCCTAAGGAAGACTTGTCTTGAATTTCATTATCAAGAGTTGAGGTATCCCTATGGAGCTGTTAGCTGGTAGGAGGCTGGTAAAGAGGTTTGTTTCTCTTAGGTAGAGCATCTCTCCAGGGTGTAGCTAGAAGAACAGCTTACATGACAGTTTGTCGTACAATGTTCGCAGGACTTTTGGTAGCGATTGCTAGACATGAAACGTAGACTCATTGTAATTCTATTGATGTAATGAGACTTTTAGTTTGTAGAATAAGAAGTCGTCTATGTGTCAGTGTCTTTTCCTGTAATTCATCGTCTTGGGGATTGGTTGGTCGTATGAGCCGCTCTTGGGGAGAGTTGGACTCTGAACTAGCCATTTTGTATTTATAGATGTCTGTAGTGGTACTGGATCTGAACATATGAGTTTGCAATAGTTTTGTGATTTGAAGAATTCCTTTCATATGCTTGATCATTGCTGTCATGGTTGATCTGCCATCGACTGAGCTCTTTGTAGCTAAATAATAAGGCCTCAAGTCTGTTGTGTATAGCTAACGAACTGCCGATTGTGTATGAAGGAGTTTGGCATTGCTTTGTCTTGAACTCAGCTGGTTGTAGGGACAACTCTGGTGGAGAGTTGTTTTCCAAACTTGCTGTATGGGTCCTTTAACAAATTGTGAAAGTCACATCGAGTGAAGAGTTGAACTCTAAGTGTTTCTTTTTACAAGTGTTGCTAGAGTAACTGCAATCCATGATTTTGAACCTCTTAATCTATCGTTGAGAAATTTAACTAGTTGCATGAACAAATCGAATGACGAGTTGAACTCTGAATATGTGTAATTACAGGTTGCGAGAGTAACTCTGAGCCATGGGTATGGATTCCGAACTTGTTAGTTTGAGTATTAACAGGTTGCAGGAGTAGATCGAATGATGAAGCGCACTCTGAACTTGCTTCTTTGCAACTTGCGATAGTCTCTATCGAGCCATGGTTATGGACTCCGAACCGGTCGTCGAGGCGCTAACGAATTGCAGGAGCAGATCGAATGGCGAAGTGCACTATGAACTTGCTTTATTGCAAAGTGTTAGATTCTCTTTGAGCCATGGGTATGGACTCCGAATCTGTCTTATGGGAAGACTTGTAATGAATGTTTGGTGTTGCTTATATGTATAAGTTTGGTATTCAACTCGTTGTGTAAGTCTCCAAGGAAGTTCAACTAGTTGTAGGAACAGATCGATCGGTGAGTTGTGCTCTAAATGTGCGGGATTGCATGTTGCGAGAGTAACCCCGTGTCGTAGATCTAGATTCCGAACTTGTGTTGTGGAAAGCTTATAACAAGTGTTTAGCACCGCTCTAAGTATAAGTTGGGTGTTTAGCTCGTTGTTTGCATTGATGAATTAACAGGTTGTAGAAGCAGATCGAATCGTGAAGCGCACTCTGAACTTGTTTCATTGCAAATTGTTGGAGTAACTTCGAACCATGGGTATGGACTCTGAACCCGTCTTATAGGAAGCTTTTAACGAGTTTTTGGTGCCGTTTTGGGTACAAGTTTGGCACTCGACTCATTATATGCATCCGTAGAGTTGTACAAGAATTTTGCAAAAATTAGTATTATATTTTATTAGAAAATAAAACTAAGTGGCTGCTCTAGTGGTTGGCCATTATTACAAATTGGAAAAAATTGCTGGGAATGTAACACCCCGAATTCCAAAATACGGAAATTCGTAGAACAACAAGATCTTTACTTCGTACAATTTTACAATGAATTTGAAACTTTTATTAAATCAAGTTCTTTTACAACAACGATGCAATGAAGTACAAAATGGTATAAATGTACAATTTAAACATCAACATCTTAAAACGTGAAGTAATCTTTAGCATCAATTATCTTTATATCTCCTTGCAAATTCAATGCCTGCATTTAAAACTGTGGGCACGTCAGTTGCTTACAATCGACGCTATATTATAAAATAGCGATCCTCACTATGCTATTATATAACGATTTACTTACTTTAGCAACCACACACTTGAATGCATTGCAAAGTGTAAAGGTGACTATCCTAAACATGTCAGTGTATGTTATGCCTTAGATGCCTAATGCAGATGTTTACACTACGATGCACTAATACATACTTGTTCGGATTCTATGCATCCTATACTATATAGGTCCGAGGGCAAGCCCTTAAGGTACTCCACATTGAAGAGTTTATATCCCACGCTATGCAACCTAACCCAATGAATATACTCCAATGCATAGTCACCGAAGAGTCACACCCCAAGGATATTGGACCTTACCGGCCCACCCCTAGCCCCCCTAAGTGGATTTACCGGGCGTATCCTCAGCCACGAACCCTAGCAAGTGGATCTCTCGCAACTACGAACCAGGCCTACCCCTAGCCCACCTCAGTGGATTTACCGGGCGTATCCTGTTCGTCCCGAACATTCCTAGGAACTGCAGTCTCTTTACTGGCCTTTCCGATGATAGATGGATGTACCCCTAGCCCATATACATGGATTTACCGGCCGTACTCCTCTATCTCTGACCCCTAGGAGCTGCACATCCTTTACCGACCATGTTCGTCGTTTTTTCTATCATTTCTTCTTCTAGAGCCTTTCCCTAGGTTTAATTAAAATCATCACAACCTAGATGCTGATTTGCCCTCCTACCGGTCTTAATAATAACGAGAACGATGACCCCCACATTTTCCACTTCATAAAATTTATCATTTCATCACTTGCCAGTACGTGAGTCTCATTTACTATCTAAATTACAACAACCTCTCATTAATAGAGATCAATTTAGTCATGATTAACTTCAACATAAATCTCTTCATTCTTTATTCAAGTATCATTCACTTAATTCATTTCCTTCATAATTTTTGCTCATGCGATAATTGAATAACATTTAGAAAACAATGCTTTTAATCAACTTCTTGAAGACCAACACTTAGTTAATTAATTCGCTGAAATTATTTACTTCAACAATTTCTCACATTCTTTGATAAAATAAAGCTCCTCATATTATCCAAGTATAGTTTGAATACAAATTTTCTATTATCAAGTTCTATAAATTTATAACACAACTCACTAGAAAAACTTTAGTTCGCATTTTAATTTGATTATTCAATCACTTCAATTATTTTTCCTAAATTACAAAACTCATATTCGATATTTTTCACAAGGTATTCAATCTGTACAACCATTCTATTTAATTCACTTATATTTCATATTTTTGGATTGTTCCAAAACCCATTAGCACGAATATAAATTTTTTTAGGCTTCCAATACATACCCAAACAGTGGGAAAATATTTGTTATTGTCTACATAATATCTAGAAATTATTCTGTATTTTTTTCCCCAAAATTTAAAAGTCGAAAACGCACTAAAATAGCAAAAAAAAAAAATGCACTTTCTGTGCTCATATGCAGTTGAACCCAGGACCCCCAAGAAGCGGCGCCACGTGGCACAACGCGCACGTTCTAGCCACTCAGGACAAGTGTCCTAACCAATAGTTTATGGGTTTAATTACTTTTAACCCCAGTCTCTGTTCATCTTTCTATTTTAATTTCTTCTTATACTCTACAACTTTATTTTTTTTCCCAATTTAATAGTTTATAAATTGTGTCTATAATCTCCAGAAATGTTTATCTATTAATTTTAACCATAATAAAAATTATTTTTATACATACATATTATAAATTGGTGATTTTTAGAAATAACATAACCATACATTTTTATTAATTAATAAAACTACTTCTTTCAACCCCAATTCAAGATTTCATACTTTATTTCATCTTCTTATCAATTTCATGAGAATATTTCATCTTCCATCAATCTACAACTCTTCCTATCGTTTACCCAATTTTGTTTGTATAATTTAACAATTTGTACATAAAAGATCATTTCGAATTAATGCAACTCAACATGGCATACTAACAAGCATCCAACAATACTTCCACAACTTCTATTTGTATTTTCAAGTTACTAGCATGACAAATTATAAATAATCATTCCATCTAGCAAGTAATTGCTTCTAACAAGATCAATACCACATGCAAAATAACTACACTAGAAGTCTAAGAATTCATGCCACAAAATCATCACAACTAGTTGAACATGCATACTACAATTCATCTAGAAAATAAGGAAATCACACCGTTTTGAAGAAAACGAAATTAGAACTCCTAGAATGAAAGCTTATAGTTCCACACCGATTTCCTAGCACTTCTCCTCCTAGCAAAAGCAGCTCCAAGCTCCACGAATGAAAATCTGAAATCTCCCTCTACCTCTCTTTCTTTTCTCTCTTTTAATTCTTTAGATTAGGTAAAAATAACATACAATGGGGGGGGGGGAGGGGAGTTATATAGGAAATTTGTGTGGCTAGAATTAACTCGACGACCCAAATAACTATCCATGAACTCACCCCCACTCTCCACCCTCCCATGAACTACAATGGTCGGCCAACTATAGGGGGTCTAAGCACGTGCACGTGTAGTACACATGCACACTTCTCATTCATTTTATATTTTGTTAATTTGTTAGTAGCTACTAGTTTGTTACAAGACAAGTGTAGAAAAATTGTACAAAATAAATGTAGGATTTATTAGTGGGCTTCTCATTATTTTTTTCTTCTATTTTTTATTTATTCCAATGGACTTAAAGTAGTCTTTTAGGCCTATGGACTTAATTAAGAAAAAAAAGTTGAGACAAAAATAAAAGAAAACTTATGTATAACTTAGTAGAAAAACTTAGAGCAGAAATGAGATAAAATTTTCACGTGTGTTTCACGTGCAAAAATGAAAAAAATGTTTTTTTATTTAAAAATTTACTACTGGGTGTTACAGGGAAATAGGACTAAGCGGCTGCTCTAGTGGCTGACTGTTATTACAAATTGAGAAAATTTGCTATTACTATTAAGAGAGGACATTTGAGACGCCCTCGTTTACCTTCAAGGTGTTCCACCTTCCAAGTTATGCTGATATTTCCTTGCCCCCCGGGTCTTCAAGTTGATGAGAAGTTAGGAGAAAAACTTGGCAGATCTTTCTTGTTTCGGAAAGAGCCCCCCATTATTTTTCATAGAGAACGAGAAATATTCTGATGTACCAATGTGTTTAGGCATGACTATTTGTCTCCGTTGATTGGGCAGAGTGGCTTCGGGCGAGGGATTCAGGTTTATTACTGTGTCATAATGAGGACCAGTTTGGACCTGGTGGGAGATGATTTATCAGGTTTGGAAGTTCTTGGTAGGGTTGTTTATGGCAGTGGCTTCAAGCTCGTTTACAGTCTTGGAGTTATTGTGACTGCTTTCTGGCGGTTTCTTTATGGTGTCGAGGGGGAGAACCGAGCCCCCCATTGTAGCGGTGTAGCATGTTCGTGCTGCCTGTTGACTTCCTACAGCTTGGCCTACGCTAGTTGTTGTTGGGAACTTCACTTTCAAGTGAAATGCGGAGGCAACTGCATGGAAGACCGCTAGGCCGGGACTGCCAAATATAGCGTTGTATGCGGCTTTGACATCGACTACCATAAAATCCAATGCTTCCGTTCGAATAGCGGGGGACTTTTCCTGCTGTCACATCCTGTGTGACGACTCCTTCTACTTGAACGGGGACACCGGAGAATCCGTGAAATGTGTAACCGGCTGGCTTAAGTAGGTCTCGAGAGAGCTTGAGAACCTCGAATGTGGCCATGAAGGGGATGTTTCTTGAGCTGCCATTGTCCACCAGGATGCGGCGTACCTCATAATTCACCATGCAAAGTTTTATGACCAATGCATCGCAATGTGGTGTTCGGATGCCTCCTAGATCCTTGTCGAAGAAAGATATTGGGACCCCGGTGTGTTTGGCAGGTGGAATGTTATCTATGGAGTTGGCTTCCTTGACGAAAGCTTTGCAGGAGGAGTTGGAATCTCTCCCAATCGGACCTCCATGAATGGAGTGGAGGACGACAATGTGTTGAGAGTCTTGCGGCTCGTATGGCCTTTCCTGACGCTTATTAGCCCGTCGGGACGGAGGGTTTCGGCGTCGTTGTCTTTTTGAACGAAGTTTGAGAGATAGCCCCTGCGAATCAGGGCTTCCAGTTCTTCTTTAAGGGCTCGGCAGTTATCAGTAGTGTGTCCATGATCTCTGTGAAATGTGCACCACTATTTTTGTCTCTTCTCCTGCTAGACTTGACATCGTAAGGGGAGGGCGGATTATTCCATCCTTCTCAACTCCTATGAGGATGGCTGATACGCTTGTATTGAAAGGAGTGAACTTGTCGAAGCGTGGCACTTGAGTTGGGCGGCGTTGACTTGCGCCATTTTTCTGAAACTTTCTGAGTTCTTCCTTGCTTGTATTCTTCCATTTGTTTTCGGAAGATGAGTCATTCTTGCCTTGAGGATAGAGAGCTTCCTCGACCCTGATATACTTGTCACTCCTTTCCAGGAGCTCAGTGAAACTTTTGGGTGGCTTTTTTGCGATGGAAGCTTTTAGGTCTTTGTTAGTGACGTTATGGCGGAAAGATGCAGCTACGACTGAAGTGTTCAAGGCAGAATTTGATCTTGCTTCAGTTGTAAGACGTTTGACAAAGTCCTTCAGCGGTTCTCCATCTCTTTTCTTCAATTCTAACAGGGAGATACTGGTCTTTTCAGCTCTCCGGCTAGTAATGAAATGTGCAATGAAGAGCTCCTCGAGCTGATCAAAGGAGAATATTAATTATGAAGTCAGGCATGAATACGATCGGTGGAGAATATTGATCAAAGTAGAAAATTGATCCCTTGCTGATCCTTTCAGTGTTGCGGAAAATGTCCGACACATGAGTGCATCGGTAGCGTTATAGACCATCATAAGCATTTTAAAGCTCTCGATGTGGTCAGTCGGGTCTGATTCCCCATTGTAGGATTTGAATTGAGGAGCCTTGAAGTCCCTTGGAACGGGTGCATCGAGGATGGTTTTGCTGAAGGGTGGTTGACTAGGGCGGTAGGCCCTGCTGGAGCAGTTTTTCTCATTCTTCATATGTTCTAGGCGATCTTCTACTTCTTGAATACAGCGAAGGACTTGGTCGTCCTTCCCTTGAGATCCAGTTGTGTCGGCGGATCCTTCATTAGGGGGGTGGCTCAGATCTTGACTCCCTTAGAGAGATGGAGGATGTCAAATTTGAATTGATCCAATTCAGCCCTTGTGACTGGGGCATTTTGCCCTCTATTTTGCACAGGAAGCTTTTGACTCTCAGGAGTTGGGCTTCTCATTATTGGGCGTGCCCTGTGAGAGGAGGATTGCCTTGATCGCTATCTAGGAAAATGTATTCTCTGGCTTGCCTGATGAACTGAGCGGGAGGCCTCAGACCGGGTGCGCCTCTCGTCCTATTGGATTCGCAAATCGGTTCCTTATTGCCTGGCACTGATTATCTGGCGAAGATCTCTAGACCCCCGGGGGTCTTGTGAGGCCATTGAATCAGTTGAAGCATTATGGACTGAGACGTGGTAGTACTGAGAATGTTGTTCATGTTGGAAGCCCCCCGGTGCCTCTCCGTTGGAAGGAGCATGATTAAGCTGTCGGGGAGACTGTTGAGGAGGAATCTGATCTTCCATAGGAGAAGGTGGTTGACGAAGGGAGGTAGTGTGATGGCTGTAGGCCGCCCTTTTACCTCTTAGTCTTAGTGACATGGAGACAAGCTTGACTTGTGTAGTTTTTTCCACAGACCGCGTCAATCTGTTGCTGCTTATTTCAGTGTGAGAGCAAACAGATAGTGAGTTAATAACTGATGAAAAATACTAAAAGTCAAACCTGTGACCTTGGCTGACGGTTAGAGCTCCTGAGAATGAATCTGGATCATTGATTGACCACCGTGATCTGAATTCGATGGTTGCTGATGCGGCCGATGAACCTGCAAAAAGCCTGAAATACTGGGAGTGGCCCTGGCGATAGACCCTCCGACGCTCAAGTCAGAATCAGAAAGAGTGTGAGGGTAAGAGAGTGAAAATTGGCAAATTGTTGATTACCTTCTGACTGAAGAGGGGGGGGGGGGTATTTATAGGCCTGAGAGACATTTCAAGAGATTAATTTCTATCCGTTGGATCGACTTAACTACCTTATCTCTTTCATGTCTCCCCCTCAAGAGATAAGATATCCTTGTTAGGGGATAAGAGATTTGCCTAGCCGGCATGGGCTGGGTGTCTCTCCTAGTGGGCATAGTTTGTCACTTTTATGGGCTTGGGAGAAGCCCATGTTTTGGAGTGGGCCCAGACCTGTAAAAGAGACCTATAATGGCTAATCTGCCTGTGGATACTTTGAGATCTGTGTAGGAATCGTACGGCTCTGATCTGCTGCGATTTTTACCATCATCACATGATTGTGGATACTTATGCTGAGTTGTCGGGATAGATCATCAACCTCTCCAGATAGTCGGTCTTCTTAATAGCAATATCTCCTTAGACCATCTCCAACCATGCTAGTCATCTTTCAGTTTTAGCCAAAATAGCTAATATAAAGACAAAAATATGCTCCAACGGGACTAGCCAAACCACTCACCAAAGTAGATTTCTAATATTCACTCTCTAGATCTGGCGAGTATGTACCGCTCGCTAAACTTCTTCCCAAAACGACAAAATTGCGAAATTGCGGAAATCAATCGCGAAAATTGTGAAATCAATTCCGAAAATTGCGAAATCAATCGCGAAAATTGCCAAATCAATCGCGAAAATTGCGAAATCAATCGCGAAAATTGCAAAATCAATCGCAAAAATTGTGGAATCGCAACATTTATATTTCTGTTGGAGCAGTATCGCGGAAATCAATCGCGAAAATTGCGAAATTATATTTTATATTTTTATTTTATTTAATTTTTGACTTTAAATTATTAATGGTTATTCAAAATAGATAATATGGTTTGAGTGAAGACTTTTTTCGCTAGCCAAATTATTCATTTGTTATCTATTTTGGCTATTTTAGTTGGCCAAAATAGCCAACGAGGTTGGAGATGCCCTTGTAAGGTAAAAACTTCCTCGCTAATATATTACAAGTCAAAACTTATGAACAGTGAGGGAAAATATTTGGGGTGCCTCTTTTCGTTCACTATACAACGAAACTCAAGGCAGGTGATCGAGCACCATGATCTTGGAAAAAATGCAAGGGGGCGACCAAAGTGGTTGGAGACCGAAATACTTATCTCATGCACGGCGAGAAGTTCCCATTAAAGCATCTTTGTTCTCAATACCAGTCTACCAAATGCGGATGAACAAGCTACCTCAACAGCCAATTAAACAAGGAAATGGAAGCTCATGGTAGGAATTTCTTTTGGGTTTTGATCCAGGGGGTCGTCATTTCTATCCGATGCATGGCATGGTCCCAACTTCAGGAAACAAAAATTGCAGGAGGAATTGGTTTGGTTTTACAAACCTTTGCTTAGGAGCTGCATGGAGGAGATCATCTTAAGTAACCCTGATTCGTTATGGGTTCGTCTTCTATAGGCAAAATACCTTCACTCATCAAACCTACTGCAAGTGAAGCCTATTCCGGGTTGTTCTGCCTTCTGGAGTAAGTACTATGCAATGCAAGCATCTCATTTGAGATCGCTCAATCTGGTCGGTGGTGATCGAATGAAGAAAGTATCAAAACATTTTTGAAGATAGATGGATCTGGTCGTGACCTTGTTGATTACTAGTTGCTCGGTCACATTTACCCGATATCCGGATCCGACCCGGACCCGGCATTTGACCGGAACCAATCCGATCTGTAAATCACCCTAGGAAGGTGAATAGGATGATTGTGTGGAAATTTAAATTTTAAATAAAATGCGTAAAGTAAAAAGATAGAGTAAGAGAAAGCAAACAGAGCAATGAGCAAGACACAGCGATATAACGTGGTTCGACCCTAAGGTCTACGTCCACACCACCTACTTGTAGTAATTCTCCGTCACAAGTGTTCCATTATACTTTAAATCCTTATACAGTGATTCTCGGAATTCATACCGAGAGACCCATTACACTCGCAGAGCTTCTACAACAAGTCCCGCAATACTCACCGAAGTGGGAAAGAAAGAAAAACTCTCAAGATCTAGAGAATACCTTGACTGAAGAAAATAATAAAAATCTCTCACACTTGGAGTATTGATTTAATTATCAGTTCAAAAGAGTTATAATAGTAAGGGATGAAGAATACACTGTGAATTTGCCTCAATTTATATAGTAGGGAAATGTATCTTTCTGAAAATGAAAAGATATTTCCGAAATGGTTAGATCTGCACTTGGACGGTCGACCGCAATGATGTACAGCCGATCGTTCATATTTTAACTCGTAATTCATGCGATGACCGGTCGACCGACTCATCTTTTCCACATAGATGAGAAGTCGACTGTTGTGACGGTCGACTGTCATTTCGTGCGGTTGACCGCTGTCGTGCAGATTCGACTTTTATTAAGCAATTTAACTTTATATTCTTTCCAAAACTAATTTATCAATCAATAATTCTTTACATATATGCTCATCACATAAACAGAAATAAATCTCTATTTTGCTGGCTTTCTTGATGATTTGAAGCACATGTTTCTTGTGGAGCACTCTTCCTTGATTTTTCCAATCTTTTCTTATTCATGCCTCTTTTGCTTGTTTTTGAATCTTTTTTATCTTTTATTTTGATTTTGATTTTCTTGTTTTTCCTGCAAATCTTAACTAAAGATATTAGTAGTAACTAATACGTTTTGTGCACATCAAACTTATGTCAACAATCTTCCCCTTTTGGTGTGGACAAAACATATCTTAGAATTTTACAAGTGTAAAACAAAATATATTAGAAGAGATTTAATTACTCCCTCTAAATCTATTACTCCCCCTAAATTCATACATGGAAGATGTTAATGAATGAGAGTACTTAATACAACCCATATGTAACGAGCAAAACTTGTTTGAAGAACATGCATACATATTTTGAGAAACAAACAATTTTGGGGAATACTACATTTTTGAAAATCAAAGAAAAATCTACTTACATGATACCGTTGATTGTGAAACTCTTTGATATATAGTGAGAGCTCTACATGGTATCATAGATTTGAGATTTTGCCAATACATATAAATAAGATCGA
Source organism: Hemerocallis citrina (assembly GCA_017893485.1). NCBI lineage: Eukaryota > Viridiplantae > Streptophyta > Magnoliopsida > Asparagales > Asphodelaceae > Hemerocallis > Hemerocallis citrina. Next base: position 135,417,234 of record CM030363.1, read on the forward strand.
TATAGATTAAAAGATTTAAAAAAACGTTAAAAGATTCAAATTTGTAAAAGATGAGACATAGACATTTGACATAGATAAAAAGATTGAAAATTCTAAATACTTCTCCCCCCTTTTGAAACACACTAAAAGATACAAAAATACAACAGCCAGAAATCCGAAAAACAGAAACGAGATCGGTCAACCGCACAGTCGACCGATGAGACAATGTATGCGACTGTGAAGAAAACTGAAGGCAGGATAGTCGACCAAAGCAAAACAAAACAAGGTGTGAGTTTGATTGTACGAAAATAGAGAGGGGACCGGTCGACCGCCCAGTCTACTGTACACCTTTGCAGGATGACAGTCGATCAAAAAACCAATTAAGCTGAAAAATCAATAACAATTAATTCTCCTTTCAAAAAATGAAAATGTTTTTCATCTAAAGGTTTGGTAAAAATATCAGCAAGTTGGGAATCAGTTGAAACATACTCAAGAATGATATCTCCCTTTTGAAAGTGATCTTTAATGAAGTGATATCGAATTTCTTTATGTTTAGTACGACTATATTGATCATAATTCTTAGTCATGTGAACAGTGCTAGTATTATTGCATTTAATTGGAATATGATCAAAGAATACCTTGTAGTCCTCTAATGTATGTTTCATCCATAATACCCGCGCACAACAGGATCCGGCGGCTATGTATTCAGCTTCGGCAGTAGACAAGGTTACAGAGTTTTGTTTCTTGGATGCCCATGAGACAAGACATTCTCCCAAGAAATGACATGTACCACTAGTGCTTTTTCTATCTGTCAAACTCCCGACATAGTCGGCATCGGAATAGCCTAAAAGAGAAAAGTTTCTATTTTCGGGTTCCAAAGACCAGTATTTGGTGTGCCTTTAAGATATTGAATGATACACGTAGCTGCAACCAAATGAGATTCTTTGGGACACGATTGGAAACGAGCACATAAACATACACTAAATATATTATCTGGATGAGTAGCAGTAATATAATGTAAGCTACCAATCATACCACAATAAGTAGAAATATCAACAATTTTACCAGATTCGTCTCTGGAAAGTTTAATGGTAGTTGCCATAGGAGTTTTGTATGTGTTTGCATTGTCAAGATTAATCTTTTTGACGAGTTCTTTCTCATATTTGGATTGGTTTACGAAGATGCCGTCATTTCGTTGTTGTATTTGGAGTCCAAGAAAGTAAGTTAATTCACTCATCATACTCATTTCAAATTCATCCTGCATTTGCTTAGAGAATTCCTTGCAAAAATTTTCATTAGTAGATCCAAATATAATATCATCAACATAAATTTGAACAATTAAAATATCTTTAGAAACATGTTTGATAAACAGTGTAGTGTCTACTTTCCGTTTGAGAAACCTATGTGAATTAGAAACGAGCTTAGTCGTTCATACCAAGCATGAGGAGCTTGCTTCAAACCCCAAGCATGAGGAGCTTGCTTCAAACCATACAAAGCTTTATCAAGACGAAATACATGGTTTGGGTGTGTGTAGTCAGTGAACACAGGTGGTTGTTCAACATAAACTTCTTCCGAAATAAAACTGTTTAAAAAAGTAATTTTAACATCCATTTAAAAAAGCGTAAAATCCATGTAAGAGGCAAAAGCAAGTAAAATACAAATGGCTTCAAGCCGTGCAACATGTGCAAAATTTTCATCAAAATCAACTCCTTCTTGTTGGTTATATCCTTGCCCAACAAGATGGGCCTTATTTCTATTAATAATACCAGATTCGTCCAACTTGTTCCTAAACACTCATTTCGTTCCAAGTACGGTTCTACCATAGGGTCTAGGTACAAGTCTCCATACTTGATTCCTTTCAAATTCATTAAGTTCTTCTTGCATGGCAATGATCCAGTCATTGTTTTGCAGGACATCCTTAATATTTTTGGGTTCAAGTATGGATACGAATGCGGAAAAACACATAAAATTTTGAGCTTGAGTTCGAGTAGTTACCCCTTTTGACATATCACTTCAGATGAGATTTGGTGGATGGCTAGACATGAGTTTCCAAGCAGGGCGCTTGTCGATGGTGGAAGGTAGAAGTTGTGCTTGGGGCGGAGGGTGATCACCCTCCACGGCATCAATTTGTTGTGTATGCATCTCTTCCATCAAGGGATTGTTGCTACTTTGATTGATAGATGTATTTTCATCTTGATGTGGTACGTTGTTTTGACAATCTATATTTGGTCCCTTTTCAGTATGTACCTATTTCTTTTCAACCCGAACACCTATTTCATCATTATCAACAACATGTAATATTTCTTTTGTGAAATGATTAGTTTCATCAAATATAATATCAATAGATTCTTGAATTATGCATATTCTTTTATTAAAACACGATATGCCTTGCTACTTAGGGAATATCCTAAGAATACGTCTTCGTCACTTTTACGATCAAAATTTCCTAAGTAATCTAGAGTATTTAAAATGAACACTTTGCAACCAAATACACGAAAATAACTCAAGTTAGGAATTTTTTCCATAATATAGTTCAAAAGGCGTTTTCTCAAGATATTTCCTAATGATTACTTAGTTAATGGTATAACATGCTGTATCGACAGCTTCGGCCCAAAACAACTTTGGTAAATCATTTTTACTAAGCATGGTGTGGGCCATTTGTTGAAGAGATCGATTTTTTCTTTCAACAACCCCATTTTGTTAGGGAGTGCGAGGACAAGCGAACTCATGTTTTATTCCCTTTATGTCACAAAATGATGTAAAGAGTTCATTTCAAAATTTCCCACCATGATCATTACGAATAGTAATAATAGTGAGGTTTTTCTCATTTTCTACTCTATGACAGGTTTTTTGAAAAACATATGATGTGTCATCTTTTTGTGACAAAAAGGCAACCCAAGTGAATCTGTTGTAGTCATCTACAATTACAAAGGCATATCGTGCACCTCCATTACTATGTGTTCGTGATGGTCCAAACAGATCCAGGTGCAAGAGTTCAAGAGGTCTAGAAGTTGATACCATTTTCTTGGGCTTGTGTGAACTTTTAGTTTGCTTACCGAACTGACAGGACTCACAGGGTTTACTTTTCTTAAATTTGATTTCGGGAATCCTCCATACAAGTTCCTTGGTGACAAGTTTTTTGAGATTATCCATGGCTATGTGTCCAAGTCCCCGATGCCATAACCAACCATCCTCGTTTCTGGCAACAAAGCATTTCATATTTTTCTGTACTAATTCATTAGAATTTATAACATATACATTATTATATCTGTTAGCAAGGAGTAAACATGATTTATTGCTGTGCATACATTTTTATCAAAAGTAACAATATAACCTTTATCGCATAACTGACTGACGCTAAGTAAATTGTATTTCAAACCTCTTACCAATAGATTATCCTCAATGAAGCATGAAGAACCAAAGTTTATTTTACCTTTACCGATGGTCTGACTAGTACTATTATCTTAAAGGATGATGTCCTTCCTTATTTTCCTTGATAGTGATGCAAAGTATTTATTGTCACTTTTCATATGGTTTGAGCATCCACTATCAAAGTACCACCGATCTTTAGTCATGATACGTTGATGTACCTACATCAAGATTAGTAGGTATAATTTTGGGTGCCCAAGTTTGTATTGAACCTGCATTTACATTCTTTCTCACCCAAACGAAATTAGTATTCATTTTTAATGAACAATTATAAGAAATATGCCCTAATTTATAGCAATAGTGACATGTGATACAATTATGCCTTGGATGATGCCCACGTGCATAGTTTTGTGTTGATTTATAATTATTTTGGTGATTATGCATATGTGTATGACATGATTGCTTAGATTTTTGATGTTGTATTGGCTCATCGTAACCAAGCCCTCGATTATCATAATATGATCTTGAATTCTTTGTAATAGGATAACTGGACCCTTCATATTTTTCAATAATTTTTCGAGCTCAATTATTATATTACAAAGCCTTTTCCTAGTATTCTCATCGTCTTTTGTGTTCCAACGAAGAGTATCTAGGGTAGCATCAAGTATTCTATTTTGTTCGAGAGCTTTTTCACAACCTTCCACTACCTCATCAAATTTTTTTTTTTGCATTCATTTAAATCATCAGTGAGTTTAGCGATAGAAACATATTTATCATGAATTTCTCTTAGATTTTCTTCATGTGTTGCTAAGGATTCTTAAATTTGTTATTTTAAATACTTATTTTTCTCTATCAACACATCATGGTCTTTTCTAAATGACTTGAAATTTTCAATAATCAAAGAATTTTTATTTTTCAACTTTTGATTTTTAGCAATGCAAGAGTCATGTGATTCATTTGACATTTGTTTATATTGTCTTAATTCACGAATTAAATTCTTTGCATAATCTTTTAAACCATTACACATGTCAACTAAATCATCTTAGGTGGGTTCTTGGATTAGCTCTTGTTGGGGTGGTGATTGCACCTCACCATTCCCAAGAGCCATGAATCCAAAGTTGTTGTGGTCTTACTCTTCATCACTGGAATCTGAATCTAGCCATGTTGCCTTCAATGCCTTCTTTCTTAATTCTAGGTGGGAGTGGTAGTAGTCCTTGTCTCTGTCCTGTGAGAGGGTACAGTTTGCACAAATATGTCCCAGCTTCCTATATTTGTAACAGTAACCCCAGTTTTCCATTTTCTGGTATTTTGGATGTATTTTCTTTTTCTGAGAATTTATTCATATTGTACACTTCTGTTTCTTCTGAACCATGTATTTTCTCTTCGTTCTCAATAATCAATCTATCTGTTTTGCCTTTGACTTTATTTTGTGGCCTTGAATATTTTCTTGATTCAATTTCTCTGTTAAATTATTTGTCTCCATTTAAAATTGTTTGATCCAAATTATTTTGTTCATGGCCTATTTAATTACTGTTTAATTCTTTAACCTATATCTCTTGTTGGATCCATTAATAACCTTACTCTATTCCTTATTGGATATGTTAAAACCTCCCAACCCATTACCCATATAACCCTAAACCATTCTATATATATCCATCCTACTGTGTACCTCCTCCCACACTCCCGTCCTCTTTCCTAACCCATTATCCCGGTCCTCCAGCTCCCCTGTCCCCTCTCCCGATCCTCTCCCTCCACCCTCCTGCAGACCCCCTGCACCCTCTGTCTCTCTTCTCCTCCTCCCGACGAAACGCAGATAGAAACAGACAGCAGCCGCAACGCCGTGCTGTGTCTCCCCTCCGACGACAGACAGCAACGATAGCAACATCAGCCACTGCGCTGCCGTTGTCTCGCCGTGTGTGGTGTCGCCGATCAACCGCCCCTTTCCCATTGTGTGCGCGTGTGGATCGTGTTCACTCGCTCGTTTTTATTATGTTCGTGCCCGGGAAACCATTCCCGTTATTCTCTTTTTATCGTCGTATCCGTCGTCAATTATAAGGCAAGTAACTTGTATTCTTTTTGTTGTATATACAAGTACTAAATACCACATGTAGTGTGGCTTTTGTTTCTAGAGTCAATTCTCATGAAAAACCCTTATTAGATCTTGTCTTTATGCTTGATCCATCCATATTCATCTTTGTTACACACACGACATGAAATAATTTAGATCTAAATAAATTTTTGATGCATGTGTGTATGTTGTTTCGCGACCCATGTTATGTTGTATGAATTTTGCATGCTTGATGTGTTAATGTAGTATCTTGTGGTAGATTTGTAGAACACCCATATCGTGTTGTCTCGGAAATCTAGTATACCATGCTTTGTATTTTGCTTTAAGTTGGATTTGTTGCATATGAACTATTTAATTTAATATATGAGGAAGGTTTCTGTTTTTGCTGCTGCCCCGTTTTTGTTCAGTATTTAAACTCTGTTGAGGTCAGTATATCAAATTTATTTGTGAATATAAATCGTAGAAGTCACTGTCTATTTTTCAGAATTTCTAACAGATCTTAGTTTCGATTTGTGAGTTGCAAGTTATTGCTGTTTTACTACAGAGGTGTAGAAAATTCCAGATTCCATTTTATGTGAATTCTGTGGAGTTATTTATTTTAATACTGATGTTAAGATAAGATTTTGATCTAATATTTTGCTGGATATGATTAGACTTGACTGGGATAACCCCAAATTTTTGTAGATTTATTTGATGACTTTTGTAAACTATTCTATGCCTGTGAACAACTACTATACTTTCAGAATTTTTATGTTGTTTAGTAAAGAACCTAAATTTCAACCTGATTGCAGTTGCTATTGGTAAAAACTTTGTAAATATAAAATATAGCCTGTTGTATCTATTTTACTACCCTTTTGACGGATTTGGGTTTTGAGTTATACTTTCTAATCTATTACTGTTTTAGTACTGCTGTATCTAAAGTTTCAGATTTACAAACTTGCTATACCTTGCTGTTTTCTGATTTTATTTGACTATGCTATCTAAGTTGGAATATTATGAAAATTTATTTGTTAATACTAAACATACTAGGAAAAATCGTAGATTTTTCTTAGATTCAATCAGTAAGTTTTTGTGCCAATTTCATGTTTATGAATACAACCTTATGATTTCTGGCTGAACATGTTTTCTGTATATAATTCTATTTTGAGCCCTGTTTCTGTGGTTATTATATGACTTATATATATATATAAGCTGGATTTGGCCGAGAGTCTATTTTCTAGATTTTCCGACGGATCCATATTTGCATGTCTGTTGCAACGGGAATCTCAAATTCGGTGCAGTAGTGTCTTGCTGTCTAGAACTGAAAGTTTCGTTGTCCTAACCTTTTATGAGATGTCTGTCACCTTTGCATGTTTATGTCAGACCTGAACCTATCCCTTGTTCATACCATGTTATTCTTGCTCTGTTTTGTGCACGAATATGCCCGTTTGATAATAATAATAAGTAACCAAGCCGGGGTTAAGGGAAAGACCTTAGTAGTGGACAATATAGGTATGTGTACTCAAAAAGGGGCCTCGTTCCCATTTTATGTTTGATTCATATTGATTCGTGAATCTGTTGTACTTTATGCTTTGATTCATGGACCTGATAATCCATGAACCTATTGATTCATGAACCTGTTGATTCCGAACCGTTGATTCGTGAACCTATTTACTACCTGATTCATGAACCTGTTCATGTTACCTGTTACATGACGCATGAGTACACGACCTTACAGAAATCCACCACTAGATCTAAACGTAAATTGCATGTAAGTAGAAACCATGTGGTAAAAATCTGAGATGCATGAAGAGCTACCTAGATAGAAATAAATACACGACTTGACATAACATGACACCTGTTATATGCTTACCTGTACATGCTACCTGACACATGTTACATGTTTACTTGCTTGCATGATACCTGTTTCCTATCACATGTCACATGCACCTTGTTATCTCATCACATTACTTGATTTTGTTCCTGATATATGATAGTTATTCTATTTTGCTGTCACACCCTTTCCATGCTATACTTGGTTCCGCTGTTACTCTATATCTGTTTATCTTTTCCTGTACTTGTTGCCTGCACTACAAGCGGCCCGTAACTTGTATTGACGGGCATTTTGTTTCTCTTTCTTTTTCCTACAATTTGTTAAATTGCAGATTTTGGCGACCAGCTGCCCGATGGAGTAGGTGATCGGACTTTCTAGTTGCTAGAGTTCTTGCTATTATTATTTCCTATTGCTTATTTTGAATAAATGTAATTGCTACATGGATTATTTGTATTGGGCAGTTTGATCCAGGAGTATAACTTGTTTCCAGATCTGGTTTATTTGAGAATTATTTATTTTTTTCAAGTAAATCTTGTTGGTTATATTAATTTATTCATGCATGCGTGGTTGGTTTCTCTCGGTTTATATCTATGTTATTCCTGTGAAATGTTGAAAAGATCCTTACAACTTATGAATGGTGAAAGCCATTTGCTGGACTTTGTCTCGTATCCGTATTTCGTATTTCTTTTTGGGAACCGGGGCATGACAAGGTTTTTATTGGTATCAGAGTGCCAGGTTTGGCTAATATATTAGCTCAACTGTACACAAACCATGCATTACATGAACAAATTATAATCAACTTTTTATCTTAATGCTATTTTTTTTTTGATTTTGTGCCGACCATGGCTCACAGAGATTCCACTTCCCATCCTCAGGAAGAACAACCTGGGCTTGAGGCTGTTACGCATGTGTTTGAACGGTTGATCAACATGCAGCAAATCTATAGTGATCCTGTAATGGCTGCTTTGGAAGTTGCCCAGGTTCTGACTCCCGTTGTGCCTACACAGGCAACTCTCCCTCCTTATCCGGATATAGCCACTAATTTCATGAGGCTGCACCCTGATAGATTCTCTGGCACTGAGACGCCTTTGGAAGCCGAACAGTGGCTGATTAGGACATAGCAGTTGTTGTTGGCAGCAAGAGTTGCTGATGCTGATCGAGTGGATGTGGTGACCATACAGTTCGTGGACCTGGCCCACATATGGTGGAGTTCTGAGTCCGAAAGGCTTGAACAGCCTATTGTTTAGGCCACGTTCACTAGGAGCTTCTTGGAGAAGTTCTTAGCAGCACTTGGGTTGAGATGGAGTAGCAGTTCCTGGCCCTGAAACATGTTGGTCATTGTTCTGTTTTGAAATTTGTTACATATTGTTCATGCAATGTTGTAACATGAGACTCTCTTGGAACAAGGTTCCAGGTCAGTGGATGAGTATGCGGTGAAATTTACCACGCTTAGCCGCTCACAGCCGTTTTTGTGGCGAACGAAGAGGATCGAGCTCGTAGATTCCTTCTGGGGCTAGAGCAAGATATTCAGATGCGTCTCATTTCCCTTCGTCTGCGTACTTATGCTGAGGCTCGTGAGGCAGCTCGAGCTCAGGAGCAAGCTCGCAGCAGGTTGGCTCCTCCCTAGTGGACTGTTCCCACTGCTCCTGTTAAGCCTTCTGGTGGGCCGATTTGGAGGCCTGTCCCAGCCCATCCGGTCAGGTCGGCTCCCTACCCACTTGTTGTTCCTAGGGGCGATGGTTTTTGCAACTTCTGCCAGATCCCAGGGCATGTGCACAGAGACTGCAGGCGCGCCAATCGTCGTTGTTTTGGATGTGGTGCTGCTGACCATTCAGTGTGGGATTGCCCATAGCGAAGGATGACTCTTCCAGTCGGGGGTCCAGTTCAGCAGGTAGCCCTAGCTCGTGGCCCAGTCAGGCCACCGCTTCTCCCTCAGCAGCAGATTATCGATCAGAGGACCGTTGCCCCCAGGAAAGGTCAGGCTTACAAGCTGACAGCTGCAAATGCAGAGACGGCAGAAGGCGTTATGGTAGGTATTTTGCATTTATGTTGTTTTGTTATTTCCTGTGTTCTTTCATTTATCTTGCACTGTTCTTTCATATTATCTTTTCTACATTGTTATTTCCTCACCTCTTAATCATCAATTTTTTCCCCTTGCTTTTTGATTCTATCTTAGGTGTTGTTCTTGTTTATTCTTTTCCTGCTTATGTCCTCTTTGATTTCGGGGAAACCCATTCCTTTGTCTCTCCTCGCTTTGTAGCTCGGCATCAGTTGGAGTGCAGCATCATGTCAAAGGATTGGAGCGTTTTCACAGGTGGCGGTGTTGTTGTTTGTTCCCGGGAGTGCAAGCAGAGTCCCATGGTTATTGGTGGCACAGATTTCAATGCCGACCTGATTGTCATTGGGAATTCGGGATTTGACGTCATTCTCGGCATGAATTGGTAGGGTGAATCCCATGTCGTTATCGATTGCCATGCCAAGAAAGTTGTTTTTAGAATCCCAGGTCATGCAGAGTTTGAGTTCCATGTCGGGGAGATGCCCCTAGGCCGAGTTGAGACTGCAGTTGATCAGGAGAATTGTGCGATGGAATTGGACTCAGGCTGTGAGGCTGCGTCACTAGTAGTGTGGGAATTTCTAGATGTTTCTCCAGAGGAGTTTTCTGGCTTACCCCCTGATAGAGAAGTGGAGTTCGGTATTGAAGTTTAGCTTGGTACGGTACCGATATCGAAGAGACCCTACATGATGGCACTGATTGAGCTAGCAGAGCAGAAGGTGCAGATTCAGGATTTGCTTGACTTGGGGTTCATCAGACCCAGTGTTTCATCGTGGGGTGCTCCAGTTCTTTTTGTCAGCAAGAATGATGGTGGTCGTCGGCTGTGCATCGATTATCAGGAACTGAACAGTGTTATTGTGAGGAATCGGTATTCGTTGCCTAGGATCGATGACTTATTTGATCAGTTGAGCGGAGCAGCTAATTTCTCGAAGTTGGATCTTCGTTCAGGGTATCATCAGGTCAAGGTGAAGGCGACTAATGTGTAGAAGACATCGTTCAGGACCAGATATAGACACTATGAGTTCCTTGTAATGCCGTTCGGGGTCACGAATGCACCAGCTGTGTTTATGAGTCTGATGAACAGGGTCTTTTCCCTATTCCTGGATAGATTTGTGGTGGCCTTCATTGATGACATTCTGGTGTAATCTCAGAACCGGGAGGATCATGCTGGACATCTTAGGTTGGTTCTGCAGACTTTGAGGGAGAGTCAGCTCTATGGAAAACTTAGCAAGTGTGAGTTTTGGATCGACAGAGTTACCTTCTTAGGACCCATCCAAGGTTACAGCTGTGAAGGATTGGCCAGTTCCCAAGTCAGTTTCAGAGGTGAGGAGTTTCCTTGGTCTAGCTGGCTATTATCGGAAATTCGTCCAAAATTTTTCGAAGATAGTTGGGCCTTTGACTAAGCTGACAGGGAAGGATCAGAAGTTATGTTGGTCTGAGACTTGCAGTGAGGCTTTTGCAAAGTTGAAGAGCAGGTTGACGTCAGTGCTACTGTTGACTATTCCAGATGGTTCAGGCAGATTTTTAGTTCACTGTGACACTTTTGGCAAGGGTCTTGGTGCAGTTCTGATGCAAAAGGGCCGAGTTGTTGCTTACACATCGAGGTAGTTGAGGCCACATGAGAGGAACTATTTGACTCATGATTTGGAGTTAGTGGCAGTGATCTTCACTTTGAAGCCGTGGAGACACTATTTACTTGGAGACCGAGTGGAGCTCTTTACTGACCACAAAAGTTTCAAGTATGTCTTCACCCAAAAGAAATTGAATATGAGGCAAAGGCGTTGGTTGGAACTTATTGCCGACTATGATATCAATCTGCATTATCATCCCGGCAAGATCAATATGATGCCAGATGCTTTCAGCAGGAGACCGACAGTCATGTTCTTGACTCAGCAGAGAGATCTGGTTGAGCAGATGCGGAGGTTGGAGTTGGATGTGTTGTTGCCGAGTTCTGATCAGAGTTGCATGATGCTTCAACTTTAGTCGTCTCTTATTGATCAGATTAACGAGGCCCAGGCTGGTGATGAGCAGTTGTAGGGATTCAGAGCAGAGGTTGAGGCTGGTTCCAGAACGGATATGGTTATTTATGCTGATGGATCGCTTCATTTTGGGTCCAGGTTGTGTGTTCCGAAGGGTGAAGTTCGTCAGTGGTTGCTTGAGGAAGCCAACCAATCGTCGTATTCTTTTCATACTGGAGGTACTAAGATGTACCGGGACTTGAAGCTTCATTTCTGGTGGCATGGTATAAAGAGGGTTGTAGCTCGGGTTGTGTCTCAATGTTTGATCTGATAGCAGGTGAAGGCAGAGCATCAGAGAACTGCCACACTTCTTCAACCACTTCCCATTCCGAAGTGGAAGTGGGAACACATCACTATGGATTTTGTGACAGCTTTGCTAAGGAGTCCCAAGGGTCACAATGCCATTTGGGTGATTGTCGACCGACTGACGAAGAGTCCTCACTTCATTCCCTTCTGAGTCAGACAGTCTACTGAGAGCCTAGCTGAGAAGTACATGCAAGAGATCATCAGACTTCATGGGATTCCAGTTAGCATTGTATCCGACAGGGATACAAGGTTCAGGTCTCAGTTTTGGGAGAGTCTTTAGAGTAGTTTGGAGAGTAAATTGAAGTACAGTACAGCTTTTCACCTCCAGACAGATGGACAGTCAGAGAGGACCATCCATACTCTAAAGGACATGTTGAGGTCCTGTGTGTTGCAGTTCGATGGATCATGGGAGGACCATATGCATCTCGTAGAGTTCTCGTACAATAACAGCTTTCAAGCAAGTCTTAAAGCTGTACCGTTCGAGGCACTTTATGGGCAGAAGTGCAGATCACCAGTGTGCTGGGATGACATTGGTGAGAGGAGGTTGTTGGGTCCGTAGTTGATCACCAGGATAATTGATGCGGTGACTCAGATCAGGAAACATCTTTAGGCAGCGTAGGACAGGCAGCGGAAATGAGCAGATATCCATAGGAGAGCTTTGGAGTTTGAGGTTGGTGACCATGTTTTCCTAAAGGTATCTTCGTGGCAAGATGTCATTCGGTTTGGTGGTGGGGGCAAGCTGAGCCCAAGGTTTATCAGACCGTTTGATATCGTGGAACGAGTAGGCAAGGTGGCCTATCGTCTTGCATTACCACCGGCTTTATCTGGAGTGCACGATATTTTTCATGTCTCACAACTCAAGAGATATATCTGTGATGAGAGCCACGTGATTTACCATTCAAAGTTATCCGTGCAACCGGATTTGACTTGTGAGATTCTGCCAGTTGCTATATTGGATTGGCGGGAGAAAGTGCTGAAGAACAAGTTCATCAAGCTGGTTCGAGTTTCTTGGAATCCTCACTCGCCAGGTGAGTCGACTTGGGAGTTGGAGAAGGAAATCCAGCAGAAGCTTCCTCATCTGTTTGAGTAGCTTTTGTTTTGTTCTTTCTTTTCTTTCAGGGTTACCCTATGTACCTCTTGTTTGAATTTTGAGCACGAAATTCTTTTTGTTAGGTGGGTAGGATTTGTAACCCCTGTTTTCCATTTTCTTGTATTTTGGATGTATTTTCTTATTCTGAGAATTTATTCATATTGTACTCTTCTGTTTCTTCTGAACCATGTATTTGTTCTTCGTTCTCAATAATCAATCTATCTGTTTTGCCTTTGACTCTATTTTGTGGCCTAGAATATTTTCTTGATTCAATTTCTCTGTTGAATTATTTGTCTCCATTGAAAATTGTTTGATCCTAATTATTTTGTTCATGGCCTATTTAATTACTGTTTAATTCTTTAACTTATATCTCTTGTTGGATCCATTAATAACCCTACCCTATTCTTTATTGGATCTGTTAAAATCCCCCATCCCGTTACCCATATAACCCTAAACCATCTTATATATCTCTACCCTACTGTGTACCCCTAACTATACCTAAACCCAAGTTGCTATTTACTACTCTCATCCCATATCTCCTCCCATACTCCCGTCCTCCTTCCTAACCCATTATCACGGTCCTCCTGCTCCGCTGTCCCCTCTCCCGATCCTCTCCCTCCACACTCTGGCAGACCCCCTGCGCCCTTCGTCTCTCTTCTCCTCCTCCCGACGCAACACAGACAGCAGTAGACAGCAGCCGCAATGCCGTATTGTGTCTCCCCTCCGACGACAGATAGCAACGACAGCAACATCAGCTACTGCACTGTTGTTGTCTCGCCGTGTGTGTCATCGCCGTTTAGCCGCCCCTCTCCCGTTGTGTGCACGTGTGGATCGTGTTCACTCACTCGTTGTTATTATGTTCGTGTCCCGGAAACCATTCCCGTTATTCTCTTTTTATCGTCGTATCCGTCATCAATTATAAGGCAAGTAACTTGTATTCTTTTTGTTGTATATACAAGTACTAAATACCGCCTGTAGTGTGGCTTTTGTTTCTAGAGTCAATTCTCATGAAAACCCCTTGTTAGATATTGTCTCTATTCTTGATCCATCCATAGTCGTCTTTGTTACGCACACAACATGAAATAGATCTAATTAAATTCTTGATCCATGTATGTATGTTGTTTCGCGACCCATGTTATGTCGTATGAATCTTGCATGTTTAATGTGTTAGTCGTAGTATCTTGTGGTAGATTTGTAGAAAACCCATACCATGTTGTTTTGGACATCTAGTATACCATGCTTTGTATTTTGTTTTAAGTTGGATTTGTTGTATATGAACTATTTAATTTAATACATGAGGAAGATTTCTGTTTTTGCTGCTGCCACAATTTTGTTCAGTATTTTAAACCTTGTTGAGGTCAGTAAATCAAATTTATTTGTGAATATAAATCGTAGATCTTGCTGTCTATTTTCCAGAATTTCTGATAGACCCCAGTTTTGATTTGTGAGTTGCAAGTTATTGTTGTTTTACTACAGAGGTGTAGAAAATTCTAGATTTCATTTTATGTGAATTCTGTGGAGTTATTTATTTTAATATTGATGTTAAAGATAAGATTTTGACCTAATATTTTGCTGGTTATGACTATACTTGACTGGGATTAACCCCAAATTTTTTTAGATTTATTTGATGACATTCATAAACTATTCTATGTCTGTGAACAACTACTATACTTCCAAAATTTTCATGTTGTTCAGTAAAGAACCTAAATTTCAACATGATTCCACCTCCTGTTGGTAAAAACTTTGTAAATATAAAATGTAGCCTGATGTATCTATTTTACTATCCTTTTGATGGATTTTGCTTTCGAGTTATACTTTCTAATCTATCGTTGTTTTAGTACTGGTGTGTCTAAAGTTTCAGATTTATAAACTTGTTGTACCTTACTGTTTTCTGATTTTATTTGACTATGCTATCTGAGTTGGAATATCATGAAAAATTATTTGCTAATACTAAACATACTAGGGAGTATTCTAGATTTTTCTTAGATTTAATCAGTAAGTTTTAATGCCAATTTCATGTTTATGAATACAACCTTGTGATTTCTGGCTGAACATGTTTTCTATATATAATTCTGTTTTGAGCCCTGTTTCTGTGGTTATTATATGACTTATATATATGTGCTGGATTCAACCGAGAGTCTATTTTCTAGATTATCTGATGGATCCAGATTCGCATGTCTTTGGAAATGGGTTTATCATATTTGGTACAATAGTGTCTTACTGTCCAGAACCGAAAGTTTCTTGTCCTAGCCTTTTATGAGTTGTCTGTCACCTGTGCATGTTTATGTCTGACCTGAACCTGTCCCTTGTTCATACCATGTTATTCTTGTCCTGTTTTGTGCAAGAATATGCCCGTTTGATAATAATAATAAGTAACCAAGCCGAGGTTAAGGGAAAGACCTTAGTAGTGGACAATATAGGTGTACTCAGAAGGGGGCCACGTTCCCATTATGTTTGATTCATGTTGATTCATGAACCTGTTGCACTTTATTTTTGATTCATGAATCTATTGATCCATGAACCTGTTGATTCATGAACCTATTGATTCACGAACCGTTGATTCGTGAACTTGTTTACTACCTGATTCATGAACCTGTTTCTGTTACCTGTTACATGATGCTTGAGTACACGGTCCTATAGAAATCCACCACTAGATCTAAACGTAAATTGCATGTAAGTAGCAACCATGTGGTAAAAATCTGGGACGCATGAAGTACTACCTAGATAGAAAAAAATACAAGAATTGACATAACATGACACCTGTTACATGCTTACCTGTACATGCTACCTGACACATGATACATGTTTACTTGCTTGCATGATACCTGTTACCTGTCACATGTCCCATGCACTCTGTTATCTCATCACATTACTTGATTCTGCTCCTGATTTATGCTAGTTATTCTATTGTCACACCCTTTTCATGCTATACTTGCTTCTGGTGTTACTCTATATCTGTTTATCTTTTCTTGTACTTGTTGCCTGCACTACAAGCAGCCCGTAACTTGTATTGACATGTATTTTGTTTCTCTTTCCTTTTCCTGCAATTTGTTAAATTGCAGACTTTGGTGACCAGCTGCACAACGGAGTAGGTGACCAGACTTTTTAGTTGCTAGAGTTCTTACTATTATTATTTCCTGTTGCTTATTTTGAATAAATATAATTGCTACATGGATTATTTATATTGGGCAGTTTGACCCAGAATTATAATGTTTCCAGATCTGGTTTATTTGAGAATTATTTATTTCGTTTCAAGTAAATCTTGTTGGTTATATTAATTTATTCATGCATACGTGTTTGGTTTCTCCCTGTTTGTTTATCTGTTATTCCTGTGAAATGTTGAAAAGATCCTTACAGCTTATGAATGGTGAAAACCATTGGCTAGACTTAGTCATGTATCCGTATTCCGTATTTCTTTTTGGAAAGCGGGGCATGACAGTAACATATGTCATCTTTGTCATTTCCTCTTCCTCCTTGAGACCATGCCACATTTTTTGTGTTTGAGATTGTTACGAATTTTTTGGTCAATAGCGCAATGTCTTCATCTGATTCTTCATGATCTGACTCTGCTTTTGATGATCGCGAAGTCTCTGCTTTCAGATTAATGGTTTTTTCTTCTGTTTTTGGTTCAATCCCAATGTTCTGCCGGTATCTCTTGGTTTTGGTCATCTCCATCTCATACGTCTTCAATTTTCCGTGAAAAGTGTAATAGTCAAACTTTTTTTCTTCAAGCTTTTTTCCTCATTGCGGTGGCTTTTACGTCACATTCAAGTGTGAGACAACTTATGAGTTTTCCGACCCTTCGGTCATCATCCAACTCCTTACCTAAGCTCTCAAGCTCATGTGCGATAATGTCGAAGCAGGCAAGCATCTGATCTACGATCTCTCCTGCCAACATACGAAAAATATCAAACTTATAAAAGCATAAATTAATTTTTTCCCTTTACCTCAGATGTGGTTCTTTCATGCCGTTTTAGCATGTTGTCCCAAATTTCATATGCCTTCTTACAATTTGGCCCACATCGCATCAACTCTTTATTATTTAGGCCTGCATAGAGTGTCGTCATAGCTTTGAAATTTGCGGTTTTTAGTGCTAGTTCAGCTTTTGTGAAAGCCCTCTTTCCATCACTGACAGGAATCTCTGTTTTGTTCATGCATACGTTCCATACTTCTTCTCCAAGCATCTGCAAGAAATGAGACATACGAACTTTTCAAACATCATAGCATTTTCCATCAAAATAAGGTGAGCATGTTAGACTTTTCCCATTGGAGATAAATGGCTCTGATGAGTACAAGTTTTCGGGAGGAGGGATTTCGGCCATTGGACCTTTTGCTCAAAATTTTAAGCCTTTAATAAGCACATCGCTCTGATACCACTATAAATCACTTGCAGGGGGGGGGGTTGAATAGGGTGATTGTGCGGAAATTAAAATTTTAAATAAAATGCGTAAAGTAAAAAAGATAGAGTAAGAGAAAGCAAACAGAGCAACGAGCAAGACACAACGATATAACGTGGTTCGACTCCTAGGTTTATGTCCACACCACCTATTTGTAGCAATTCTCCGTCACAAGTGTTCTACTATACTTTAAAACTTTGTACAATGATTCTCGAAATTCAGGCCGATAGACCTATTACACCCACAAGGCTTCTACAACAAGTTCCGCAATACTCACCGAAGTGGAAGAGAAAGAAAAACTCTCAAGATCTACAAAAGACCTTGACTGAAGAAAATAATAAAAATCTTTCACTCGGAGTATTGATTGAATGATTAGTTCGGAAGATTTATAATAGCAATGGATGAAGAATACACTGTGAATTCGCCTCAATTTATAGAGTGGAGAAATGTATCTTTCCGAAAATGAAAAAATATTTCTGAAATGGTTAGATCTGCACTTGGACGGTTGACCACAATGATGGACAATCGACCGTTCATCTTTTAACTCATAAGTCGAGCGCTGACCGGTCGACTGACTCATCTTTTCCACAGAGATGAGCAGTCAATTGTTGTGACGGTCGACTATCATTTCGTGCAATCGACTGTTGTCGTGCAGATTCGACTTTTATTAAGCGATTTCACTTTATATTCTTTCCAATACTAATTTATCAATTAGTACTTCTCTACATATATGCTCCTCACATAAACAGAAGTAAATCTCTATTTTGCTGGCTTTTTTGTTGATTTTAAGCACATGTTTCTCGTGGAGCACTCTTCCTTGATTTTTCCAATCTTTTCTTATTCATGCCTTTTTACTGGTTTTTTAATCTTTTGGATCTTTTATTTTGATTTTCTTTTTCCTGCAAATCTTAACTAAAGATATTAGGAGTAAATGATACGTTTTGTGCACACCAAACTTAGGTCAACACGATCTATACGGGTCCGGGTCCTAAAATAAGACCTGATGCACTTCCGGGTCCGGGTCCGGGTCCGGGTCCGGGTCCGCTCAAAATAGAACCAACCCGTATCCGGACCCGTTCAAAAATACCTCAAAAATTTTGGAATTTGAATAATAAGGTTATAGGGATATACATATAAAAGTAATTGTTGAAGATAGATGTGTAAATATAATATTCATTCATGTACTTAAGTGCAAAAATTATTGGAACCTAAGGTATCGGGTGCAAAAATACTTAAGTGCAAGTATTTATTCCCCGCTACCGGACCTAATGGGTAGATTATTTTAACTAGGATCCGGACCTGATTCTTGCAAGACTGGGTCCGAGTCCAATTTTTGGACCCGTGAGGTACCAGGTTCGGGTCCAGGTAGTGGAGGACCCGACCCAATAGATCCCGATACCAGCTCTAATTACTAGGACCCCGAATATTCCCGCCCTTATTTCTATCCGAGGGATGGTCCCAACCTTGTCACTACACCACAAAACCCGTTCCCGGTGATTTTTTTGCCCTACCCCGGAGTTTTTAAATGCAATGCCGGGTAGACCTATTTTTTATTTTTTTTTATTGGTTCTTTTAATATTTTATAAAATTTTTAATTAAAATTATACCTAAAATAAAACTCCGTGATAGGGTTTTTTAAAAAAAATTTACCCCTACACTTTTATAATTATAACAATAACACACAAACATATAGGGGTGATATACCGTACCATATCATCATTGCTTTACTGTCTACCGTACCGGGATACCTGGTACACAGATTTTTCTACCATTACCATGCCAAGATTTTGGTACTGTCGAGTTCGGTAATACCGGTATTGGTACGGTAACGGTAATGCCACGGTAGTACTGGATCTTAAAAAGAATTTTTTTTTTCAGTTGAGTAGAAGTATATATATTTGATTAGAGAATAAACAGATACTTGAAGTCTTGAACCATTAACCCCGCATCAATTTTAGATGTAACTTGGTTGCTTTACGATCCTTAATAAGGATATTTGGTCCGTTAATAAGGTTTGTGTACTTTCATTATTAAGGTTAGTTGATCAATAATGCAAACAAAAATATCCTAATATTTTTCCTAATCCTAACAATAAGAATTAGACACCCACCCTGCACCAACACGCATGCCTACCCTTATATTCGCAGAAAATAATCACATAACTCCAACCATATGCTACAAAATTAAAATGGTATTAAATTTCTCTAATTTTCAAGGAGATAAGCAGTCATTCAATATGATAGGTATACTTCCTTCACATATTCATCCATATATGCCAAACAACATTGTAAAATAATTAATAGCATTATAATTAACAAAAATAGAACTTGCTCGAAGAAGATAGCTTTTAAACATTATTAGAGTACTGTAGGATACTTACAATCAAAACTCGACTACTATAATATGTTGATGGAGAGCATTATATTGCATGCATACTTTCACAGCTGAGATTACTTGGCTGTTACTATAATTGCAATTTCAAGTGTGAGATGAATGAGATGATGATGGAGAATAACAGAGAATTTGGTTGTTGCTCCAACCCTTAAATATTTTATTTTTAGGTTAAAGAGGCTTTTGCATTTTAATACTTACATATGTGTAGGAACTTATATCATCAAAGAATTCTTTACCTCGGTAAAAAAATATAGCAACCTTAATAACACTGGTATTTACTTCAAACTACATTACACTTCACATATAAAAGTTAAATTAAATATATATTAAATATATCCTATATCCGGTACAGTACGGTATACCATCAATATCAATACTGGGTACCAGTACCATACCATATAATCTCGGTACGGTATAATACTGAGATTTCGGTACGGTATTACCGAGGATTTGATAATATTCGGTATGGTAACGGTATGATATTGGTACGGTACGGTATGGTACATATTATGGTATTTTTTGACACCTCTACAAACATATAGTAACAAATACTAAATTTAGAAGAATATTCAAATATATAGCGATAATATAGACAAAAATAATATCCAATATTCGTCCACATACAATCAACATCTAAATACATATATGGAATTAAGTCCAAATCTTGCAAGATATGATAATTAGTTGGCCAAACTTACTAAAGGTTACTTTAAGTGATTCTATTAATCACTTTGTACTTTGGAGGAAGATGGCGTTGCCCATGGCTTATACGCTCCTTCATGGTCTAGATTCTGCCAAAAAAATATTATTTTCATTTAGAGTTGTAAGTAGGTTAGATTAACTTCGATCATAATATATCACAGAAAACTATAGTTATATTATAGAGATTCATAATATAGCTATATAAGTTTTTGGGCTTAAGATGATGTCATGTTGTGAAGGACTAAAAACTATGATTTGAATATGTCCGCTACCCTTCATAAGCATAGCAAATCCACATCCTACATTAGATTGAAAGCTAGTCAAGCATAGCTCATCTCAAAACATAACTACAACCATTTTAAGTAGTTGAAGAAAGATGAAAAATAAGTTTAAAAAATGCAGAGGTTTCCAATCTATTATTATTTGGTGGAAAGCTTACTTTTAGTCAAAAGGAAAAACCGCGCAGCAATTCCAAGCCCTTACGACAGTCAGTAGCATCAAATACCTTCATGAGAAGGTCTACAAACAACAAAATAAAACATGAGATACATTGATGTAATAAACAGGAAAAGACAATCAGATTTAATATTCGTACTAGAAATCTTAAAACGATCGAGATTAAAAGAACACAGAAGATATAATGTCGTGATGCTAGATGGATAGAGAAGAGACCTTAAGATGAGCTCAGTCCACCCAAAGTAGCCGGCCTTAATGAGGTTGTTGACAGTGAACACCACTGAGTTGCTACTTCTTGCAGATATGATGAATATTTGATCCCTCTCCTTCATCCAGCTATGCTGCAGTAATGTCCTGTCATCCTGAATTGCACTGCACCCCAACATAGAGATTATACATTAATTATGCGGTAAAATTTTCTCTCTTTGATGGTGATTTAAATGGAAAAACATGAGCACAAATTAAGTCGAAAATTTTGCCGAAATACCCCTATTTTTGAAAATAATTAGCGAACTGCCCTTGTTTCGAAAACATTTAGCCATCTGCCCTTGTCTGTGACACGTCAGCAACAAACGTTATTGGGAATCACGGCATCAGCTAATTGCATGCCGTGATTCCCAATAACGGCATCTCTATTTGAGAAAATTGCCATGCCGTTATCCTAAATAACGGCATTGGTTATTTTTAAAAAATAGAGCTCTACTTTATTATTCTTGACTCGAGATTAATTCCAAATATGAAATAAACTGATGCCGTTATTCTGGAGAACGGCATCGTTTATAACTGATGCCGTTTTTCAGAATAACGGCATCAGTTATTTACTTTTTGCAGTAAAATACTCGAAAAACCCTTCCTCTTCCCCCTTTCTCTTCCGCTCGTTCCTTCCTCATTTCCAAACAGAAAACCCAAAGTCGAAAACCCTAGACGATCTGAAAAAAAAATCCAGTAGATCTTTCGGTGTGTTGTTGACTTCTATTTCGGAGTGTACTCCTCAATCCTTCATCCAGAGTTCATTCTCATTCCGATTCCGAAATCTTTGTAAGTAACTAAAAACCCTAATTTGTTTTTTGTATAGTTGATTTTGACTGTTTTATTATGTAGTATAGTACAAATATTGTAGGTTAGGGTTATTGAAGTAGTAATTTTGGAATTCATTCTAGTATTGTAGGTTAGGGTTTAGTAAATGTTGAGTTTTTGAGATGCTCAATTTCTTAAATATTCAAGTGATTTACGTTTGAAGTCGGGGTTATGAAGATCCTGATACACTTAATTTTGGTGCTTGTTGCTCATGCACTCAATTTTCCTAATTCACGGGGATATCCTAATACACTCATCTTTGGTGCTTCTTGCTTATTGAAAATCCTAATTCACTAGCAGATCTCTGCTCATGCACTCAATTTTTCTACTGAAAATGTTGCTGATTAGTCTTCGTTAATGTGTACAGGCCAATGGATCCTGCACAACCATCTTCTTCGCATGGTGTTGGTGCTTCGTCTACGCCTTCATTTGGACCACGGGGACATCCGGGTCCATTAGATCCTACAGTTCTGTTTCTCCAGGAAGACCACCGATCACAGGCCGTTTGGAACAGGGATGTGGAGAAGATGAGTTTTAGGACGCACAAGGTCATGCCTGTCCTCAAGAACTGTATTGCTATGGAACATTATTTAGTTAGCAGTGGGTTTAGCGGTATGTCAAAGCTGACCAAGATACAGTGTGATCACGCCTTGCTTACCGCACTGGTAGAGCGATGGAGGCCGGAGACACACACCTTCCACTTACCGTGCGGCGAGATGACGGTCACCCTACAAGATGTAGCGGTGATTTCGGGTCTTCCAATTGACGGGGTGGCCGTCACAGGCAATCTGATGTTCAACAAGGTTGCACTAGCACGAGATTATTTGGGGTTGGATGTTGATGAAGTTGACCACGGCATATGGGTTGGGGAATCCATTAGGCGTTCATTCCTACAAGATAGTTTCAGTCACATGCGAGTCGCACCTGTGCATACGGACATCGAGATCCAGAACTACACGCGGGCATACGTACTGTCGATGATTGGAGGGATCCTATTCCCTAACTCTTCAGGTGACGTAGTCCACTTCATGTATCTTCCATTGATAGCTGACCTACAGACGGCCGGCAGGTACAGTTGGGGAAGTGCAGCTCTAGCCTCCCTTTATCGTGCACTCTGCAACTGTTCGTTGGGTTCGATTCAGATGACCGGGCCGATGTCCATCCTGCAGATTTGGTGTTGGGAAAGAATACATCTCGGCCGACCCCGTGTGACAGTACTATCAGAGAGTTGGAGGGATGTACATGATAATCCCGTGATGAGAGCTCCTCTTGGTGCATACTGGGCGGGGAAGCGTACGTGGAGGGATAACCCACGTGGTGTCCTAGCTTATTACAGGGACGAGCTAGATCAATTGAGGGACGAGCTCGTCAATTGGACCCCGTACACGGATGAGAGACTGGCTCGTCTACCACCTATTTGCACTGCTCATGCGCAGTTGTGGTTGACCTTAGCTCCGCTGGTGAATTTCTCAGTAGTGGAGTTTTATTATCCCGGCCGTGTTCTTCGGCAATTCAATGCACAACAACCCGTCCCCGTGAACACATTATACGATCGTAGACTACACAACATCACGGGCCAAGGTCGTTTACCGAACATGGATTGGGCCGATCACCACCGCGCGTATGTAGGAGCATGGAATGAGCGGAGGTATGAGTTGGTAGTCGAGGGTGTTGAGTATCCGTACGATGGATCAATGCAAACTACTTATATGGCCTGGTACCGTCGCATAACGCGACTTTATGTCCAACCCAAAACGGATTTTCCAGCGGGCATCCAAGAACCTATACCCGAGATTCATGTTGAACCACCACCGGCATTTTCATCATCACAGCCGATGTACCAACCGAAGGCCTCATCATACCGTATAATGGTAAGTTAGATTGTTTGTTAAATTTGAATTATTTCGTTCCGTTCTACTTGCGCATATTCACTTACAATATATATCGTTTACTATTATAGATAGAAAGCACATGGGACATGGCTAGAAAATGTGCGAATGTGTTGAAGAGCAATGCCAATAAGGCATGCAAAGAATTGGCACGAGACCTCCTGTGCAATTGTCGTACCTCTCTTGAAGAGGTTGGAGATGGTCCTCGTTTCAATGAACTTATGCGTTCAACCGAAGCTCCACGTCATCAAGAACGGCCTACCGCTAGCCAAGCTTCACCTCCACCACAACCAGCTTTGCAATTGGGACCCCCATCAGAGCGTCGAAGACACAAGACCGTTCGTGATCCTCCACCGCAAAGCCAATTGGCAAATCCGGAGATTGAAGAAGGAGGAGGCGGCGAAGAAGGAGGAGCTGGTCCAAGTGGACCCCCAACGCAAGAA
The DNA here is from genome assembly GCA_017893485.1 of Hemerocallis citrina. Lineage (NCBI taxonomy): Eukaryota > Viridiplantae > Streptophyta > Magnoliopsida > Asparagales > Asphodelaceae > Hemerocallis > Hemerocallis citrina. Next base: position 135,441,288 of record CM030363.1, read on the forward strand.
CAACGGGAACGTAGGCGGAAAGTCCCGGCGCGGATGAGGAAAGCACCCAAACATTACACTCCAGGATAATTGGTAGAAACAAACAAATTGTCTGTGTAATTGATGTAGTTTTTAAATTTGAACTTGATGTAGTATTTAAATTTGATGTAGTTTTTAAATTTGAACTTGAAGTTGAAGTTGATGTAGTACTTATTTGAACTTGAAGTTGAAGTTGATGTAGTACTTATTGAACTTGATGTATTATTTAAATTTGAAGTCGAATGTATGTGGAGTTTTGTTTAACTTTGTCCAAGCGGAAGTTGATGTAGTACTTATTGAACTTTGTATCTGAGTTTAAAATATGAAGTATGAATGAAGCTGAAATTGAAGAAAGTCTGATTTTAAATCAGTTTTTTTTGAAGTATGAATGAAATCTGAGTTTGAAGCATGTCTGTAAAGTCAAAAATAGAGAATATACGATGCCGTTATTCACAATAACGGCATAGTACTCCTGTAACGTTATTGCGGAACACGGCATCTTCATATAGGGGAAATTAGAAAATTTATACTTCCTGCCAAAATGTTCTGTCTCCACAGACGTGTTTCAGAATAACGGCATCTATCAAGCATGCCGTTATTCTGAAGCACGGCATTAGTTATGAATGCCGTTATTCAGAAAAACGGCATTAGTTTTGCAACAAAATTTGATTTTTTGAACAATCTGGCAAACAAACTGTCTACACAGTCGTTCTTCAGAATAACGGCATGCAAATAACATGCCGTTATTCATGAGCACGGCACCAGTTCAAAGATCTGTGCATGTTTTCTGTGCATGTTTTCTGAATAATAAACATTAACAATTATACAAATCACAGACAATGATATAAACATTAAAAAATCTAATCATACAAATCACACAACACTTGTCATAATAAACATTAACAATTATAGAGAGGTACGACACAGATAATGATCTAAATTAGTTCATACAAACAACATGATATTAATTCAAATAATACAAATAATACAAATTACTCAACATTAACAGAGAACATAAAAATAATCCAGATAATTCAAACGTACATTACTCAACAAACAACAAACAACATGAAAACATTCAACTGACATATGACAACTAAGCTGAAAATATTCAAGTGCGGGTAGATTGTGAAGTCCCCACACTTTGTACATTCTTACAACTGCGTCTATTGTGTCCGCTCACACCACATTTTGAACATACTTTTCCACTAGTCCCTCCTTCTCGAGCGTCCATGTCATTGCGGATACGAGTACTCTTAGGCCTCCCTTTGACCCGGCGAAGACTAGGATCAACAATTAGTACCGGTGCGCTTTGGGTAGGCCAATAAGATTCGTCAGGGAAAGGATTGAAAGATGGTGCCCATGTTTTTGCTAACGCGTCTGTAGAGTAGAAAGGATCTATGTATGGTTGATAATCAAGCGCCCGGGAAGCACATGCCGCTAACACATGAGAGCATGGAACGTGGAACAATTGAAATTTCCCACAAGTACAAGTTCGGCCTTCTAGGTCCACCGTATGCCAATGCCCACCCTTTTGATATCCACCGACAATTCTAATGCCCGTTTTCACCCCAAAGACACCATCGCGATTATTGAACATTATGGCTTCATGTAAATTTGATTTTTCACGCCGGGCATCAATAAGATCCTGGATTCGTGGTGCCCATAGTTTACCTTCAGCGATAAGTGTCTGTGCGGCCTCACGGCGGTCGGTGAAATACATGTTCAGACGGAAAAATATTTGCTCCACAATTGCGGTGACAGGTAAGCTACGAACACCTTTTAGAACCGAGTTGAACACTTCGGACAGATTTGTTGTCATAATACCATATCTACGCCCACCATCAGCAGTAAGTGCCCACTTCTCAATTGCTTTCTCCTTAACCCAATTAGCCGCATCAGCATTGCTAGCTTCAAGTTGTGCCATCTTTTCCTCATACTTTCTCCACTGATTTTGACTAGCAATTACCTTTAATTTATTCATCAAAAATTTCGAACCAAATTTTTTATGAAAATTGCTAGCAAAGTGCCGCATACAATAACGATGATATGCAAAAGGTTCCCTCCACGTGCCAAACTCATTTCCCATTGCTGATAAAATACCGGCATGTCGATCCGAGATGACGCAAAGACCTTCACGTTCTGTCACATAGCACCGAATACAGTTCATGAACCATGTCCATGTTTCTATACTTTCGCCGTCAACAAGTGCAAATGCAAACGGAAACAACCTACCGTTTGCATCTGGTGAAACCGCAATCAACAAGCAGCCTTTGTATTTTCCGTACAAATGAGTACCGTCAACACTTATAACTGGTCTACATGATTTGAATCCTTCAATCGAGGGACCGAATGACCAAAAAACACTCTTAAATGTTTCTATACCCGGCCCAGTCGTAGTTTTCGCCCACTGTACAGCCGTACCCGGATTCGAAGCTTGAATTGCATTGAATAGGTATGGTAATTTAGTGTACGCTGTTTCAAAAGAACCATATAGTTTCTCAATTGCTTTATGTTTTGCCTTCCAAGCTTTCCAATACGATATTGTGTATTGGAGCCTACCCTTCACCTGCCCAATTATGGCTCTTGGTGTTACTGTGAGTTGTTCCCTCAGAGTATCTATTATCAGCATCGATACAACCGTCGAGTCAATTTTGCTGTGATCCTGAGTCAATGTAGGATTCACACATGTGTGTACACCTTCAAGTTGTTTCACCACAAAATAATCACGACCTTTGGGAATAATTGCACGCAAGCGCCATGGACAACCGACTACATTTTGAAGTGATGGATTTTCTGCAATCTGCTCGGCTGAATGGTTGATGGGCGCATATTTACATCTCACATGGTACAGACAACGATCTGATTTTACCGTCACGAATTCCCTGTGGTTCTTCACGGCATACATCTTGACGTGATGTTGTAGAGCATCTTTGGATGGAAATCTTTGACCTATGAAGAGTTCATCCAAGTTGGAAGACCCAATGGAAGACTGGCCATGTTCATGTACGGTGGCACGGGACATCCATTCACTTGACTGCGATCCACGCATAGCTGGACCTGTGTCCTGACTTGGCAACACGCGGGCATTGTTAACCGGCACATGAACATTGGCATCAACAACCGGCACTTGAACATTGGCAGCAACAACTGGAGCTTCAAGGGCGATCTCCTCATCATCATCCTCGAGACCGCGTACCTCATCTTCTTCCTCTTCTACCAAGTCGTTATTTACAACGGCGTTATCAAAGTCTGTCAAAGCAATGCCAGCTACCAAAAAATTTTGTGGCAATGGGGTCGGATGTAGCGGCTCGTATTCGGAGGAAACAGGTTCCGTTGGAGTTGTGCTAGTATCTCCAACAGTATTAGAAATCCTTGCGTGTGACTCTTCAGATGGTCTCAGAATCCTAGTTGGCCTTGGACCGTCGATAACAACTCTTGTAGAATTTGAGAGCCTCGTTTGATCAACATATAACTCAACTATATTCCAACCACAACTTGGATGAAGTGTCCTAAGCAGGACAGACCTCAGAGAACTGTCACTGTCTATGGATACCAACATGAAGTACTGCCCATCCCCTTTACCAGCAGAATAACGGGCTCTCAAACTCAGAGTCATTTCACTTCTGTCCCACTTGGTTACTTCATATATCTTATCTGTTAATTCTGAGTAACCAAAATTGGGGGTAGCCCAAATCATTACAGGATCGACGTCACTATAAGAATATCCAATTTTTGGATCCTTAATAACTTCACCCCCAAAATATAACCATATAGGGATATCAAATTCCATACCTATGCATAAAAATTAAAACATATTCAAATCATTCACTACTCAAAATGTGACGAATCTTTGAAATAAAAATCAAACATAAGGTTAGTATGATAATACCTTTCAAATGATACCAAAAAAACCACCGGCAAGGTTTTCGTTGATGAGGAAGACTGAAAATGAGAGTGGGAGTGAGGAATTAGGATGTATGGAATTTTATAGGACTCAAATGGTTGAAAATTTTTGATTATGAGATCTAGGGTTTTTGGGTAAAAGGGGTGATGTGAGAGAGATGCGTTTTACAAATCAGAAGGGGAAGAATAGGGGAGAAGAAAGGGGGCAACGCTTATAGGGATTTGTGCAAAAAGTAAATAACTGATGCCGTTATTCTGAAAAACGGCATCAGTACAAACGATGCCGTTATCCTAAATAACGGCATCAGTTCATTCCTTTCTTGCTTTCCAATCTCGAGACAAGATTAACAAAGTAGAGTTCTAAACTAAAAGACACCAATGCCGTTATTTAGGATAACGGCATGGCAATTTTCTCAAATAGAGATGCCGTTATTAAGAATCACGGCATGCAATTAGCTGATGCCGTGATTCCCAATAACGTTTGTTGCTGACGTGTCACAGACAAGGGCAGATGGCTAAATGTTTTCGAAACAAGGGCAGTTCGCTAATTATTTTCAAAAATAGGGGTATTTCGGCAAAATTTTCAATTAAGTCGCGCGCGCTAAACCCCATTCATTTGGATATATCTGTATTTCGTATATTTATTGTAAATAGACAGATTACGGATTTCCAAATATAGGGACGTGAAGTTAAACTTGGATAGATATGCATCCATCCATAATCTTCGCAATGAAAGTCGAGTGAAAAATAGTAGTTACATTTAATGTCTTCCTGTTGCTCTTTGGATGGACTTTTTTGTGTAATTAATATGTTATCTCCTTTCCATACAATATATTTTATATATTATGCTAAACCATGCTTGTCTAGAATATTTTTTCATTTAAAAATAATAATAATAAGAGAAGGAAGGCAAATGTAGGAGCTAACTCCGCACTTCTATTTCATCCAAATTTTAAATTGGAATCTTATCCCTTAATCAAATCTAAAAAATCATGCAATAATGTATACTAGTATAATCATGTGCAATATTGCACAAAATTTTCAAAAATGATAAAATAACAAAGTTTTTTAAAAAAAAAATATCATATAATAACATGTATAAAATATTTTTAGGTTTGATTAACGAATATGATTATAGTTAAAATTTGTAAGGATAAAGAGCAAGTGAGAGGTTTACCTCTAGCACTGGTATCGAGTCAGTTGGGTCGGGTTCTGTACTGCCGAACCTGGACCTACTTTTCTATTGGTCCAAATATTAGACCCAGACTTGACCCGTGACAACTGGGTTCGTTAATCAAATAGAGGGAGGTTGGGCTTGCTAATTCTTCTCTACTCCTTGCTTTTTTTTTGGTTTAATTAGGAGGTTAGAGTTTTTTTTGTAAGGGTGCGGGTCGGGTCCATTTTAAGATGAACCAAACCCGCCCCAAAAATATGAAGTGGTCTAATTTTAGGACCCGAACCCTACCCGCAATTGACCAAGTCCGAGTATGGGTCAGATCCATTTTTTGCGAATCCAGACCCGATCCGAAAATATGAACATGTCCTACTTTAGGACCCAAACCCTACCAGCAATAGACCAGGTCGATTCCGGTGTGATACCATGTCCTAGTCGGTTCCATGTTTCAGATTTTTGTGACAGTGCTAGTTACCTCCTACATTTGCGCTTTTTTTATTTTTATTTTAAAAAAAAGAGGGGGGGGGGGGGGGGGGGGGGGGGGGGGGGGGGGGGGGGGGGGGGGGATCTTTGCATCAAAAGTGGTCTTAGCATAATATATTGTATATATAGTATAACTCTGTACAATATTGCTCATAACTATTAAAAATGAGAAAATAACAAAACTATTTCTGAAAAATAAATCTAATAGAATCTATACATATTTGCATGATTTTGTAGGTTTGATTAAGGGATAGGATTTCAATTCAAAATTTTGATGGAGCAAGAGTGGGGAGTTGTCTCCTACATTTGCTCCCTTTTTTTATTTTAGAAAGAAAAAAAGAGGAAAATCCTAGACAAAAATGGTTTAACATAATATATTGTATAGATATGCTATTAAATAAATTTTCAAAAATAGTTTTATTATTTTCTCATTTTTAAAAGTTATGTGCAATATTGTACATAGTTATACTATCTATACAATATATTTTGCTAAGACCACTTTTGATCCAAATATTTTTTCTCCTTTTTTCTTTTTTTAATAAAAAAAACGCAAACGTAAGAGGTAACTAGCACTGTCACAAAAATCTGAAACCCAGAACCGACTAGGACACGACACTGGATCATAATCAACCTGGTCTATTGCTAGTAGGGTTTGGGTCCTAAAATATGACCCGTTCATATTTCCAGATTGAGTTTGGGTCCGCTAAAAATGGGCCCGACCCTTACGCGGAGACGGACTTGGTCTATTGTGGGTAGGGCCCGAGTCCTAAAAAGAACCCATTCATTCTTTTGGGCCGGGTCTGGTTCCCCCCCCCCCCCCCCCCCCCCCCCCCCCCCCCCCCCCCCCCCCCCCCCCCCCCAAAAAAAAAAAAACAACAAAACAAAAAAAAAGAGAAGAGAAGAAGCAGCAGACCCAACATCCCTCTCCTGCCTCGACACCACTCGCTCGCCGCTACCCGAACCCAATGGTAGCATTTTTTTAACAGGGCCCGAGCCCAGTTCTCACAGGTCGAGTCTGGGTCCAATATTAATTTGGACCAATAGAGGCGCAGGTCCGGATTCAGTATTGCAGGACCCAACCCGACCGACTCAATAACAATGCTAAAGATAAACATCTCACTTGCTCTTTATCCTTATAAATTTTAAACTAGAATCATTTCCGTTAATTAAATCTAAAAATATTACAAAATTGTATACATGTCATTATATGAATTTTTCAACAAAAAAAAAAGTTTTGTTATTTTCTCAATTTTAAAAATTATGTGCAATATTCCACATGATTATACTAGTCTATATTAATTGTAACCTTTGTTCTATTAGCTTGGAACCACGTACTTAAGTTGTGTGGTCACTTTTCTTTTAGAGCAAGTGACATTGCCAAATTTTATCTTAATTACCATCAACATTGCAGGATTACTGATTAAGTTGATTGCTTCGTGTTGAACTACGTACGGTCATGGCCAATTGGAAGGATAACATGCATGAGACCAGCCAAATATATAAAACATGGTTAGAATAACTTCTGAAACTGAAACGGAATGATCACTTACGTACCTGTCCAAATCGGTATGCATGCACCGGCAGTCTCAATCAGCCTCCAAACTAATGCACTTCTTTATCCTCCATTCCATCTGAGACTCTGATAGGACAGCCTCCAACGGGGAATTGTTAAACTTTATAAGTTAAGCACTATATATATTGAAAAAGACTGAATAGAAAATATAGAACAATATCAGAGCGGAGACACAAACCTATAGCTCAATATGAGAAAATTCTCATTCCCTCAACGAGTGGTTGCATATTTTTCTAATATTTGTTGAAGCTTCCTGAATTTTCAACAAATTAGTGAACAATTAAGAAGGATAAGTGATGTAAACAAATATATCAGAACAAGTATTTGATCAATCGTACAATGTAGTATTTTCTCTAGTAGGCTACCTTGTTGGTAGTAAATAGTCTCAAAGTAGATTCAAATTAGAAAAAAAAAATGACAAATAAATAAATTATCAAAAGCTTCGTCCAATGTTGAGTCTAGATCTCTGTGTATAATAACATGCAAACTAATATATAAAACAGTAGAATAACGATGATGTGTATTCGGGCCGACCTTGAGTTTCCGGGGGCCTGATGTGAACTCCCGAAATGGGATCCCCATACATTTAAAAAAACATATATACAAAAAATTTGCACATTATTCAAGGCAAAATATGCAAAATATATATTTATCTTCTTCTTGTTTCATTTTTTTTAATACTCCAGACATATTTACGAGACATGATAAAACTGGAATAAAAAAGAAGTTTTGAATTAAGCCCAAAAATATCAAATTTCAACTTAATTAAGTCCTAATTTATTCAACTTAATTAAGCAACTCAATATGCAACTAAGAAATGGCTACCAATAAACCTTAACATAAAATTGAACTCATTAAGAAAAAGCTACCAATGACATAAAATTGAATTGATTAAGTTATAGCCCTGACATAAATTGACATAAAATTGAAGTCAATATTCGACTCATTAAGCCCCAGCAGATAATTGAGTAAGAAATAGCAACCATTAATAAGTAACTCAGTCCATCGGCCACCCACTGCACACAACACCCACTGTACCGCACCCACCAGCCACCACGCACCACCAGTCCACCGCACCTACAGAGCCACTGACCACTGGCCCACGAATTTGAGATTTAGATTTTGAATTTAGGGTTAGGGTTTCAGATTTTGAAGGAAGTGAGTTGATTGGATATAGGCATAAGTCAAAATCAACAAGTTTGGGGAGAAGAAACAAGGATTGGAGAATTGGAGTTCATTGGATTGGGAATTGAAAGTTAAAGAATAAGGTTTTGAGAGTTAGATATTGAAAGAATAAAGAAAGGGAAAGAACGCAGCGCAGACTAAAAAAGATGATAGGGTCGGATTGAAAAATTGGGGAGAAGAAAGAAGGTAAGGGTATAAGTGATTGGGTCGGATTTTGGGTTTGGGTTGCTTGATTTGAATGTGGATTTGAATGTGGGCGTTTGGGTTTGAGTTTATATTGATTTGAATGTGGATTTGTTTTAAATCACCCAAATTTAAAACCTGAAATTCAATCAAGCTCAAACCTAACTAATTTTAAAAAGTATTCTAAAGGCCCAACTAATGGTTTTTGGGGCCCCAAATAACAATATATTTTTTATGTGCAAAATACGTGCCTATATTTACAAGAGAAATACAAATTTTGGGGCCCTAAAATTGTAAAAAAATCTGTGTGCCTGAGGCGGCCACCTCACCTGCCTGGGGGGGGGGGGGGGGGCTTGTGTGTATTGCTTCAACTTGCTATTAAATGCCACAATATCAGCCAAGCTGCCACCATATCTCTGTGATTTGATGCTCACTGTAAAAAGAAGAGAGACAATCAGTTAGTTATTTGTAAATATGTTCGAAGAAATTTATCAGAACACAAAATAAATGTTCATATTCTCTCTTATTCTTTTCCAGTACACTTCTTCACCACTCTATCTACTTGTTCTCTAAAATTGCAATTACAACACGATATTAGCCTAACTGGAAAGAACATAAAAGCAGGTAAACAATCGGAAAGTAGGTTGATGCAAAAACACCGAAGAACTGAGTTGGCATTTGGGTTAATTGCACGAACCACGTTACATGATACCAGGCCTAACTACCACAGTACGAAGAAGTATTTGTACTATGTAAGGTATAGTCTATGATATCTTAGATCCCTGGATGCTTTTAAGTTTTAACTATGCACACTAAACAAGTGACAGATGTTTCAAATTTCATTTGAAGGCTATAAAACTAAGGAACCCTAATGCACCATGCAAGGTCTTGCTAATTCGACATTGCAATCCCATGATTGAATAAGTCTCCTTCCATCTCACATTTTTGAATATGACTAAGTACCTTTTAGTTACTCGACCACACTGTATTGTTTAGGGCTTTTATCTTGGTGATATTTTCGGTTCATCTTCAACTCCAAGTCAAATCATACGGCTCTTATTCAGTGTCTTCTTCTACATGATATATCGGACGACTAAGATATCAAGACTAACATTCTCTCTATTCTTCTTCTATTTATTGTAATGACTTCCAATATGAGAGTTAAGTACTTCATTGATATTATTCTCCATTGCAAGTGAGGCTTGAGAGATAGTTCTTGGTGAGTGAGTTTAATTCATTGTATTGAGTGAATATGTAACTCCTTGAAATATTCTCTAGTTGATTATTATATCTTCCTATATTTTCCTCCAGATTAAGCAAAAGCTAACATGGATATATTCCTCGTGTATTTTGTGTTGGATTGGTGGATCTACTTGTTTGGTTGTTCGATTGATTCATCTCATCAACATCGTCATCCTCATTGCTCTAATCAGTTCCGCTATGCCACCGGTGTTAGACAAAATTCTCCAACGAGAGTTGTGGTGAGATTCCTCTCCCTATCACAACACCCCAACAAAAATCACAAATAATTCTGCACAGTTATACCCTAAATAAAACTCCTCAACTATATCAAGAACAACTTGGTATCCAACATCCAAATATACCATCAATATCAAATTCCAGTGCTAAGTGAACTTAATAAGAAAATACAACATAATTGGAAGGGAAGAGTACATTTAGGCTCGAGCTTACAAACCGAGGAGGGAAAGGAGAGGTCGGGCTCCTGCATCGAGCTTGGAAAACGAAGAGGAGAGGAGAGGAGAGGAGATGGGGGCATTGGGCAGGAGGCGACGACGATGACAACAAGTTGGAGTTAGGGTTTTGGCAATGGGGGCGATGACGGCGATGGGCACAATGGGGGCTGGAGATGACGATGGTGTTGGGGACGACGAATACAGGGTAGTTGATGACGGGGGACGTCGGAAACTGAAGGAGTTGATTTTTTATTTTGGGTTTAGAGAGAGAGACAGAGAAAGAGACAGAGACAGAGACAGAGAGATGTGAAACATATTGGGGATTTAGGGTTTTAAGGGGGGTCTATGTCGGCGTTTGTAAAATAAAATGCCGGTATAGACCCCCTCTATCTCAATGTTTTTCAAAAACGTCGAAAAAATGCTTCTTATATCACGCACTACAAGACTAACAGTCTTTACCGGCGTTTTTTTGCACATTTACCGGCGTTTATAAATTCCGTTGTAGATACCACCGGCGTTTTATAAATCGCTGGTGCAAGTATCACTGAATCGTGTGTCGCTGTAGCTTAGGGACATTCACCGGCATTTTTTACGACCGCCGGTGTAGTTTTATCCGACATTTTTTACGACCACCGGTGTAGGTTAAAACTACACCGGCGGTCGTAAAAATGCCGGGGAATGTGTGGTTTCGTTTGGAAGTATTGTTTTCGGCCATCACCTACATCGGCGTTTTTAAAACGCCGGTACATACCGCCATTTTTTTACTGAAAGCTACACCGGCGTTTGTAAAAACACCGATGTAGCTATATTAAAAAAAAAAAAAAAAAAAAAAACTTCAGCACTCTTATTAATAAAAACCAATTGCAAAACTAAGAGAGACCCATTATAATATACATGAATGAAGCATAATAGTATAATATCATCAAATTGTAATCTCATAAACATAATAATGTGATCTCACCAGTCACCACATTCATAACCAAAATCTGGAGTTCAAAATATTGAGTTACAAAGAGTGAAAAAGATTATTTTCACTATCAAAGATACTAACTGAGATGAAACTTATACTTTTATAATACTTTTGAGATAACTGTCAATTGAAACCACAACATAAGTTCAAACAGAATTATTTCATCACTAGTCACTCCTCTGTATATCATAGTATGCAACTTCAGTTACATAATCCATCTCATCATCACTTAAAACCAATGAGAAAGAACAATCTCATTTTCAAACCCAAGCAACAAGTATGAACATTATCTTAGAAACTGATACTCATCTAGATATCATGATATAATTGTATATAAAGTTTAGATAAAAAAAAATTCCATCACTAGTCACTCCTATATAAAAAAATCATAGTGTGCAACTTCAGATACATTATCCATCTCATCTCATCTCCATTTCTGGGTGGACACTAAGTGGAAAAGAGAAGCTTTGAAACAAAATTAGATACCACCACAAGAGTTAATAGCATCAAGTGCTACCCCTTCAAATCAATCCGAAGAAATAAATAAATGACTCAATTATGGGGGCACACTCAAATCAATCCGAAGCTCTGCATGAATTACAAAGCAGGCTCAGGCTCAAAATAGAGCAAATAAATGACTAAACAGAGAAAAAGAAAGATCTGCTCACTGATAAAGAAAAGAAGTGACTCAATTATGCAAGTAGGCTGAAATCAGTCAGAGCTCGGCATACATCTTTTGCATTTGAAGCAACTAAATATACTAAGCAGAGAGGTAAAGGAAGATTTCTTTATTAATACAACAAAGCATCCTTTCTAAACATTCGTAAAATGCGCAGAAATTTGAGAAATAAAATTGAACCTGAATGCATGTGCATTCAGGGCTCTACAAACACTGGAATAACAAGCCAGCTAACCTTCCTTTTTCATCAAAAAATGAATTGCTTTACAGAGATCATATTACCATTTTAGGTATTTCTCCATATATGAAAAGCAATCCATAAGAATCATTTATACAACTTAAGAAAAAAATGCACAAGGAGTTCCATCGTTAAAAAATGTGCAATCCATAGAGATTTGGAGTTGCATCTTCGACTGAGTATGACATATGAAATGAAGCAGTTTTAAGTTTTAAGTTTTAACCACAGGCAAATCTAGATTATATATAAGCAAGGATATCGCTTAAAACATGAGTTACATACAAAATAGACCAGCAAACACACATAGTTCTCAGTTTAGCACACATCAAACTTGTATTGAATAATAATAATCAACTCAAAATTTAGGAACATCATCATCAAGGCTAGCATCGCTATAGAAATACGCAGAATAAAAACTGTCGGCACCATGACATAAATCATAGCATCTTAGATTGTGAACATCTGAGGGTCAGTCCATATCATGAAATATGAGATAAGCCCAGAAGTGTTCTAAAATTGTGGTTAATGTCCCACTTCAGGACACTTATTTGAGATCCTAATTTTGGGTGTTTTCTAGTCCCCTCTGTTTCATATATAGTTAGAGTACCCTTATGTCATCTATGTGCATCACAACTGATTCTGATTGAAGACATGCCAAGTGTTTTGATTTGTAGGCACCATCTTTCTAAATATCCTTGCTACATAGTACATTAGCCATATGTTTAGTTATAATGTAGAAAAGGAGTGATCTAGTCACACAGAGGTTCTAGAAGACAATGATGGATATCAAGTTGGGTGAGAGTTGATTTTGCTCTTCAATTCATTTCAGGGTAAAAAATGTAACAGTATATAGTGCAATTTTCTTCTGTTTGTCTCAGTTACGGTATATAAACTATGCCATCTCTTTGACGTTGCAGCTCAGGTCTACCCTTAACAGCCTACAAGACAATGATGGCTATCAAAATAACTCTGAGATTGCTATAGCCGAAAAAAATAAATCTGATCTTTTGGCCACGAAGGAGGAGTAGTTGGACAAAAGCTTGGCTTCAAGTTATGAGCTGAAATTGTTGTTGCAGAAGCAGCTTCAAAAGGTTCTAATCTCTCGAGGTAGAGACCACCATATCAGGGACACATGAAGCTCAGAAATTAAAAATTAGAATTATCACACATTTTGAAATCCATGGTGTCTGCTCATATGTAAGTAGTCTCTTGTGTTTACTCTTTATGAAAACTACTATCATGCACGTGCGATGCACGTGGAGGAAGAAGGAAAAAGATTAAAATAAAAAAAAAACTACCAACACGTGCGCTGCACGTGTTGACAAAATGACAAATGGTGACAAATGACACTAACCCCTTCTCCCATTATAATAGTAGAGATGTATGTATGAATTGTGAAGACACGTTGAACCTTGGAAAGCTTGTGGTTATTTGAAGATCTTGTTAGTTTTTTATTTCCATTATTTTCAGAATACCGTATGCTGGCATATTGATACTTGATATGGGTTAGGAACGACGTGGCCCATCCTGGGCCACAGGATCCCCTCAAGGATGCGCGCACCTCCTGATCCTCCAGATCCTCCACGTCAGCATCGGAAAACCGCCCGGACTACTGCCACGTCAGCCCGGGGAACCGCCCGGACATCTGCCACGTCAGCCCTAAACCGCTCAGGTTTCCACCGCTTCAGCCATGCGGGCAACCGGGTCCAGACCTGACCCCAAACGGGTCCAGACCCGGTTGGCATCTTCTATAAATACCAGACCCCTACTCCTTCACCAGGTAATCAATTTTTCCCGCTCAAATCCTAGTTACTGTTACTCTCACTTAGTGACTGACTAGATCGTCGGAGGGTCTGCCACCGGGACCAACCCCGGTGTTCCGAGACCGTCTGCAGGTACACGAGACCCTCGGATCCGAGCCTCAACGATCCGAGCCAGGCATCAGCCTCCACCTCAATATCGCATACCTCAGTACCGTTCGACCAGCCAAGGATCGTTTGCATAGGTGTCTCCTCCTTCAATACAAATTGAGTAAGAATTCACGCCTGGTGCATCCACACGTTCTCCAAAAACAAACCGCATTAGGATGGCACCGTCTGTGGGAAACTGCCTATCGTAGACGCCAATCCGAGCCTCGCTTCCAACGGTACTCTAGTAGACGCCGACCCGAGCTCCGCCCTTGTCGGTGTTCCCGTCGACACGAGCTCACATGGCGCCCAAAGCCGCAAAAGCTGTTACCTCCGCACGCCGACACGATGCGCCTCCGCAAGGCATCGATGCCAACGCTCAGGGACCGAACAACAAAACGGTTTAGAGCGACCTGTGGGGGGTAATCTCGAACCGCCAGGCCAGCCGTGGCAGGGGAGGAGCCGCTTCCAACTCGGCTCTGAACCATCCCAGACCCCCATCCCAAGGGGCTCCGAACCATCCAAGACCCCCGTCCCAGGGGCGGGAGCCTGCGCTCAGCCGAGTCGGCCGGCAACAGTCTGCCCAACTGAACCGGGCCGAAGAGGCCCCAGTTACCCACCAGGAATTCCAGGACTTCCAAAGGGAAATCTTGGGTGCCCTCCGAGGAGTCCCAGTCAACGAGGACGCTTGCCGTTCCCACACTCCGTCTCAGGCCGAGGCTACCGTGTCTCGTCAGTCGACAATCCCCCCAGAGTATGATGGCGACATTTTGAAGCGCCTCCAAGAAATGGAGGAGCGCCTCGACCACGTTGGTAACGGCGACCAAAAAGCAGCTCAGGGGTACCAGCCGGTTCGTCCTCCTTTCTCCGCTCTCATCCTGCAGGCGAAGATACCCCGCAATTTCCGTCTGCCTCAGTTCGAGACATACGACGGCGAGGGCGATCCTGCTGATCACATGGGGGGCTTCAAAACCCTCATGATGATTCACAGCGCATCGGATCCCCTCCTGTGCCGAGCCTTCCCCGCAACACTCCGGGGTCCGGCTCGGGAATGGTTCTCCAAGCTCACCCCCGGCTCCATCTATTCTTTCGACCAGCTAGAGGGCAGCTTCCTCGCCCATTTCGTAACCAGCCGAAAGGCCGAAAGAACGAATGCATCACTACTCGGACTCCGGCAAAAAGAGGGGGAGCCACTCCAGGTGTTCGTCCGAAGGTTCACCGCCGAGGCGAGGTCAGTCTCCTCCCTCGACCCCGGTGTTGCCTCGGCAGCCTTCCGCCACAACGTCCAGCATGGACAGCTAAAGGTCTCCCTGGCGAAGAAGCCGCCGATAGACTTCCTCGACCTCCTCAACCGGGTCGAAAAATATATCCGAGCCGAGGAGGCCCTCAATCCCAAGGACCAGAAGGAAGCTCCCGGGAAGGGGAAGCGCAAGGCCGACGAGATTGAGCTGGCGAAAAAAGCTCCAAGAGACGGGGGCTCCGCGAAGAAGGTTCCGCCGATCCCCCGCTTCGAGAGGTACACCCCACTGACGCAGAACGTGTCGACAATCCTCTTAGCGATTGAAGACAGCGATCTCGTTCAGTACCCCCTCGACCGTCCAACAACACCAGCAAGAAGAGGGGTCAGCGGTTCTATTGTCGTTTTCACCGGGACAACAGGCATGACGCAGACCACTGCCGCGCCCTGAAGGACGAAATTGAGGCCCTCATCCAACGAGGGTACCTTCGAAAGTTCAGACGAGAAGGCGCTTGGGAACTGCGGGACAATAGAAACAAGAGGGATTCCCCTCCTCCCCGAGGGCACCGACAGCGTCCCGAGCGGGACCCAGATCCCGAGGAGCCAGAGGATCGAGCAATCCTGCATTGCATCCACGGAGGGCCTATAAGAGGCGAATCCAACACTTTCCGCAAGGCCTTTATCCGGGACGTCAATACCGTCCAGGGTCCTCTCTCCCCCCCCCCGGTCCAGCAACTCCCCGTCTCCTTCTCAGGAGAGGATCTAGAGGGGGTTCGACTCCCTCACTGTGACGCCCTCGTCATCAACCTCGGCATGGCGAACTTCGATGCCCGGAGAATCCTCGTAGACAATGGGAGCTCGGTAAATATTCTGTTCCTCGAAGCATTCGAGAACCTGAAGCTCTCCCGCGAGAAACTCAAGCCAGCCGGGTATACCCTGCACGGATTCTCCGGCGTCCCCGTGACTATAGAGGGGATCGTCACCCTAGACGTCACGGTGGGCACAAAGCCCAACAGAAGGACCGAGTCTGGACTTCATGGTTGTGAATGTCAAGGCAGCCTACAACGCCATCCTCGGTCGCCCGGGGCTCTGCTCCCTCCAGGCGGTTCCCTCGGCCTACCATCAGAAGATGAAATTCCTTACCAATACTGGCATCGGAGTTGTCCGCGGGAATCAGGAAGCAGCACGTTCGTGCTACATGACGGCAATCGAAAGCAGTGTGTTTCCCCTCGACGCCATCGAGCTGGAGCCCAAAAGGACCCAGCCAGAGCCAGAGCCGGCTGACGAGCTGCAAGATGTCTCGTTCGAGATAGGGGATGCATCGAAGCACTTTCGTGTAAGCTGTTCCCTCGCCTCCGACCTCAAGTTCGCCTTAATCGCCTGCATTTGGCGCAATGTCGACCTCTTCTCCTGGAAGCCCTCCGATATGCCTCATCATGCACAAACTCAGCGTAATCCCCGGGTCGAAGCCAGTCGTCCAAAAGCGGCGCAAGTTCACTCCTGAGCGACAATAGGCGGTAAACGCAGAGGTGGACAAACTCTTGTCTGCGCGGCTTGTACAAGAGGTCAGCTACCCCAAATGGCTGGCGAACATCGTCATGGTGAAGAAGGCGAGCGGGAGTTGGAGGATCTGCATAGCTTTTACGGACCTCAACAAGGCATGCCCCAAGGATCCATTCCCTCTCCCCAGCATTGATTCCCTGATCGATGCTACCTCGGGTCACGAGCTTCTCTCCTTCATGGATGCCTTCTCAGGCTATAACCAAATCCGGATGTTCCCTACGGACATCGCCAAGACGTCCTTCGTCACAGACCAGGGACTGTACTGCTACCGGGTCATGCCCTTCGGGCTGAAGAACGCCGGTGCAACCTACCAGAGGCTCGTCAACCAAGTCTTTAAAGATCAAATCGGGCTTAACATGGAGGTATACATCGACGACATACTCATCAAGAGTCAACAAGGACAACACCACGTCACCGACCTGGAAGAAGCCTTTGGGGTCCTTCGAACCCACAACATGAGGCTCAATTCGGCGAAGTGCGCCTTCGGCGTCTCCTCAGGGAAGTTCTTAGGGTTCATCGTCAGCCAGCGCGGCATCGAGGCGAACCCCAAAAAAATTCAGGCCATAATAGACATGGCCCCTCGCAGGAATGTCAAAGAAGTCCAGAGACTTACGGGGCAACTGGCGGCTATCGGACGTTTCCTCTCCAAATCCGGAGAGAAGTCACTCCCATTCTTCAAAGCACTGCGCGGCACTGGAAGGTTCGAGTGGGGCACTCAGCAGCAAGAGGCCTTCGCACAGTTGAAGGAGTACCTCGCCAACCCTCCTCTCCTCAGCAAGCCCGAACCAGGGGAGCCACTCTGGCTCTACCTATCCGCTTCGGAGAACGTGCTCAGCGCCGTCCTCATCCAAGAAAAGGAAGGGATTCAAAAGCCGCTCTACTATGTGAGCAAGGTCCTGCTCGATGCCGAGACCCGGTATTTCAGAATGGAGAAAGTGGCGTACGCCTTGGTAATAGCCACGCAGAAGCTTCGTCCTTACTTCCAGGCGCATTCGATCCAGGTACTCACAGATCAACCCCTGAAGGCCGTGCTCTATAAACCCGAGAACTCCGTTCGACTAGTTAAATGGTCGATCGAACTCAGCCAGTACGACATCAGCTGTCAACCAAGAACATCCATCTAAGGACAGGCCCTCGCCGAATTCATTACCGAATGCACCATCTCCGAGCAACCCGCGAACAAGGAAGCCGACCAGACATGGGAAGTATACGTCGACAACTCCTCCTGCGAAACGGAAAGTGGTGCGGGCATCATTCTTCGAGGTCCGAATGGTTTCCTCCTCCAGTATTGTCTCTGCCTCAACTTCTCGGCCTCTAACAATGAGGCTTAATACGAGGCAATGATCGCCGGGCTAAACCTAGCTCATCAAACCGGTGCCAAACAGATCTAGGCCTTCAGCGACTCTCAGCTGGTGGTCAGCCAGATCACCGGGGACTACGAGGCCCGTGACGATCGGATGATCAGGTACCGGGCCATCGTCCAACGCCTATTATCGTCCTTCGACGAATCAGCTGTCATAAGGATCCCCCGGGAGCTGAACGCCCAGGCCGACGCCCTCTCGAAATTGGCTTCATCATCCTTTGAAGGCCTCGACCGCATGGTCCTGATCGAAGTCCTGTTAAAGCCAAGCACAGACACCCCGGAGGTTCTGTGCGCCGAAGACGGAGCTCCTCCAGACGACTGGACCACTCTTATCAAAAAAATTCTAGTCAAGGGAGAGCTCCCCGAAGACCGAGCTGAAGCAAGGCGGATCAGGGTCCGATCTGAAAGGTTCGCTGTCATCAATGCCACCCTCTTCAAAAGATCCTATACAACAACAGACGGCAGACCCTACCTCCGCTGCCTAAGCCCAGACGAAGCCAAGTACGCCCTCAAGGAGCTGCACGAGGGGATCGGCGGATGTCACATGGGAAGCCATTCACTAGCACGGAAGGCACTAAATCACGGGTACTACTGGCCCACTATGCTGCAAGACGCCCTCGCCCTAGTGAAGAAGTGTGGCCCCTGCCAACGATTCTCCCCAGTGAAAAGGGCCCCTCAGGCGAACCTCCGGTCCATGGCCAGTCCGACCCCCTTCGCAATGTGGGGAATGGATCTGGTAGGCCCATTTTCGAAAGCAACGGGCCAACGAAAGTTCCTCATTGTGGCGATCGACTATTTCACCAAGTGGATCGAGGCCGAGCCATTAGCAACGATCACTGAACGACAGACCCAGCAGTTCTTCTGGAAACACATCGTCTGTCGGTTCGGGATTTCGCAGGTGCTCATCACGGATAATGGGACTCAATTCGCGGGTAAGAATTTCTGCAAGTTCTGCGAAGATCTCGGGATCCAGCAGCGCTTCTCTTCAGTATGCCATCCCCAGTCTAACGGCCAGGCTGAAAACGCGAACCGCCAAATCCTCGACGGTCTCAAGAAACGACTCGATAACTCTTCCAAGGGGTTATGGGTCGACGAATTACCGAGCATTCTCTGGGCCCACCGAACGACAAAGAGAATCCCCACGGGAGAATCCCCTTTCAGTTTAACATACGACGCTGAGGCCATCATTTCCTTGGAGATCGGGATCCCTTCACCCCAAATCATGGCTTTCGACGAGGCCGCCAACTCCTAACAGCTGCGGGCCGACCTGGACCTCATAGACGAGGTCAGGGAAAAGTCCGCCCTTAGAAGAAGCATCTACCAACAAAGAATAGAGAAGTTCTACAACAAGAAGGTGCGCCCAACTGACATCAAACTCGGAGATCTTGTCCTTTGAAAGCTGACGGTATCAAATCCCGGCCAGAAGAGAAAGTTGGCACCAAATTGGGAGGGCCCGTATAAAGTATCAGAAGTCGTGCGCCCCAGCACGTACCGACTGACCAGTGCTGAAGGCAAGCCCATCAAGAGGCCCTGGAACGCGGAGCACTTAATTAAGTTCATAGGAGGAGAGTAGCCTCCATGTAAAATGTCATGATTGTAGTCGGCACGTCGTGCCTAGTCTTTTGTGAGGTTTAAATATATTGTAAATATGCCAGCTTTCATAAAACAAGCCCACGGCTTCGTATTTCGTAACAAATAAAGAACATATCTCGAGATCGGCGCTCGGATAACAGTGCGAGCCCAAAAAGCTTCCCTTACAAGCTTAGGGTTCGGCGCTCGGATAACAGCGCGAGCCCAAAAAGCTTCCCTTACAAGCTTAGGGTTCGGTGCTCGGATAACAGCGCGAGCCTAAAAAGCTTCCCTTACAAGGTTAGGGTTCGTCGCTCGGATGACAGCGCGAGCCCAAAAGGCTTCCCTTACAAGATTAGGGTTCGTCGCTCGGATGACAGCGTGAGACCAAAAAGCTTCACTTACAAGCTTAGGGTTCGACGCTCGGATAACATCTCGGGCCCAAAAAGCTTCTCGAACAAGCTTAGGGTTCGGTGCTCGGGCGGCTCGGCCTGGGTTATTTTTTGATAACGTGCATCCAATCAAACAACTCTGTTTCAAAGACGCCCGCACCATCTCTCCCTGAGAATATGTTCAGGAGCTCGGCGTCGACCCCGAGCAAGGCGGGTGCCTTCTCCAAGGCACCGCGACCTTGACGCTCGGCGGTGACCCTCTGCTACGCCTGCAGTTGCCTTTCTCACCGGTATGGGGGCTCGGCATCCGTCCCTTGCTCGGTTTGGGCTCCTTGAAGCCCATCAACCTATGTACAAGGCGACATCCGCCAGCCACGGCCGCACCATCTCTCCCTGAGAACATGTGCAGGAGCTCGGCATCGACCCCGAGCAAGGCGGGTGCCTTCTCCAAGGCACCGCGACCTTGACGCTCGGCGGCGACCCTCTGCTACACCTGCAGTTGCCTTTCCCACCGGTATGGGGGCTCGGCATCTGTCCCTCGCTCGGTTTGGGCTCCTTGAAGACCATCAACCTATGTACGAGGCGACATCCGCCAGCCAAGCCCGCACCGTCTCTCCCTAAGAACATGTGCAGGAGCTCGGCGTCGACCCCGAGCAAGGCGGGTGCCTTCTCCAAGGCACCGCGACCTTGACGCTCGGTGGCGACCCTCTGCTACGCCTGCAGTTGCCTTTCTCACCGGTATGGGGGCTCGGCATCCGTCCCTCGCTCAGTTTGGGCTCCTTGAAGCCCATCAACCTATGTACGAGGCGACATCCGCCAGCCACGCCCGCACCGTCTCTCCCTGAGAACATGTGCAGGAGCTCGGCGTCGACCCCGAGCAAGGCGGGTGCCTTCTCCAAGGCACCGCGATCTTGACGCTTGGCGGCGACCCTCTGCTACACCTGCAGTTGCCTTTCTCACCGGTTTGGGGGCTCGACATCCGTCCCTCGCTCGGTTTGGGCTTCTTCAAGCTCATCAACCTATGTCCGAAGCGACATCCGCCAGCCACGCCCATACCGTCTCTCCCTGAGAACATGTGCTGAAGCTCGGTGTCGACCCCGAGCAAGGCGGGTGCCTTATTCAAGTGTGGTAGGGTAAAAATGGCCTGCAGGCCCAACCAGGGCCCAATACAACTCTCACTCAAGAAAGGTAAAAATAGCAATCTAGCTCGGCTTCGAACCATTACAGGGTCGGCACCGAACCTCAATTGCACCCCCCCAGAGCCGACCTCCTCGTATCCGACGAGCCTCAGTGGCCCTCGGTCTCCGATCCGTGGCAACCCCATGAGCCGCCCCCCTCTCTGGCGAAGCAGGGGGATGACCTGGCACAGCCTAGGCCCTCCGATTCTCCTAGAGGCACAGAGGACCCACGATCAGCCATGTCAGCTCTATACCGCTCAGGGTTTTGCCACGTCAGCCCTATACCACTCCTGGTATTGCCACGACAGCCCTAAACCCCCTGGGCCTTCTGCCACGACAGGCCCATGGGCTTTCGGGTGCAGACCCGGCCCCCAAGCGGATCCAAACCCGGTTGGGATTCTCTATAAATACTAGACCCTCACCCACCTTTTCAGGTAATCAATCTTTTGCCACTTAAATTCACCTAGTTATTGCTACTCTCTCACAGAGACTGACTAGATCGTCGGAGGGTCCGCCACCGGGACAAACCCCGGTGTTTCAGGACCGTCTGCAGGTACACAAGACCTCGGATCCGAATCCTCTTATCCGAGCCCAGATCTCCGAACCATCCCGAGGTCGCCACAGGTTCCGCCCGGTCAGCCTAGGGTCGTCAGACGAGCAGCCTTCTCCTTCAACTACAAATTGAGTCCGAACTCACACCTGGTGCATCCACACGTCTCCCAGAAATAAACCGCATCATCAAGGTACCGTGACCTTGATGCTCGGCGGAGACCTCGACACTTGCAAATGGTTCTTACAAGCATGGGGGCTCGACGAACCGAAGCACCACGCCCGGTCTCGACCCAGTGTTGAAATTTTTCTTATTAAGGTTTAGAGCGTCCACCTTCGGCAGACGTCCCGAGCCTCATGTCGAATTACTGATCACCCTCTCACCCGCAAACAACTCGGGGTTTTACGGCCTTGACCAGCCTAAACCCCGAATTGTTCGAGGATGGCAGGGGGGCTATCGACCCGCTGCTCTCTCCGTCCCGGAACAAATGCTCCGAGCCTTCGAGCTGTTCAGCTAACCCTCCTCTCGCCCCCGAACAACTCGGGGTTTACGGCTCTTACGAGCCCAAAACCCCGAATTGTTCCTGGACGGCAGAAGAGCCACCACGCTTCGACTCCCCGAATTATACTCGGAAACATTATATTCTCCGGGCGCCCGTCTTTAGCAGGCACCCGAGTCAGACGGCTCACTGCCTGACAACCAACGAGGGGAGTGGGGGATTATATAGCCCCCTGAGGCCCTCATTTATTGCGTCTGGGAATGCGAAACGACGTAAGGCAAAATGTCACCATAAATGCTCATGAGAATGCGAAACGTCGACAGTTATTGCTTATCGAAAAACTAACCGCCGGCACCGTCGTGCCCGTTGCAATAGGCCACCATGGAGCCGACCCCTGCGCAACTAGCCCGGCAACCGTCCCTAACAACCAAGGTGATCAGAGCGTGAAAAATCAAAGGTTCTTATTCATTACTCATGGCTTACAACTCAATGAACATCGGTAGAAATACAATGAAAAAGCTCACAACTCGCTCACTCGGCCGCAAACTCGAATTCGGGACTTCCATCACGCTCGGCCGGACTGACCCGGGAAGACACGCCTGCCACCAAGCTTTCCGCATCTTCTGGCGGCACCTCGTCCGGTAGAAATATCGGAGACCGCCCCGGGTCGCGTTGCTGGCCCCTTCTATCAAACTAGCGCCCAACACCAGCTTTAGTCTGCGTATCTCCAGCTCCTTCTCGACTACGGCCTCACGAAGAAATGACTCCAAAACCGACCCTGCGCTCGAAACATCCGTAAGGGACCAGCCTGTCTCGATAACCCACCAGTCCCGGTTGGCTACGGCTTTCTTCAGGCGTGCCAACTCCAAGCTGAGCTCCCTGGACTTGTTCAGAAAATAGTTAAAGGCGGCGGCTCGGTCCCGAGCTTGCTTTTGTTGACGAAGCAAAACTGCCTCCGTGGCCTCCACCCCAGTTCGATCTAGGGGTACCTCGGCAAAAACCGGGGGGGGGGGGGGCAACACTGGTCCCGTGCGTCTATCAAAAGACGAGAACAAACATCACAAAAAACACAAGTCTGAAAGGATCGGCCCAAAAAAAAATTTCATTGCTTTCAAAAAGTTTGATACAAAAGCCGCAGTGGCCAGTCCGCCCAAGGCATTTACATCAAAACAAGAAAAGAAAAAGAAAAAAAAATCTATTCTTGAGGGGGGGGGGGGGTGGCACCTCTTCATCGACCTGATTGCCCCCCGTATATCGCCCCCCGGGGTGAGAGGAAGGCTCGGCGTCCACCCATAGCAGAGATGGTCCACGTGCTGCTCGGGGTATATCTGTTTAAAATGGGACTTGGCTTGTTCGTACGCCTCGTCCTGCGCCACCATGATGGTCTCCCCCAAGGCCGACTCCATCTCCTGCAGTGCCTTCTTCCCCTTCGCTACCTCGGCCGCGATCTTCGCCTCAAGGTCCTCCCGGTCCTGCTTGTGGATCTTGCAGAGCGACTCTATCTGGGCCTCGTGGACGGCCACCATCCCCCGGGCCTCTTTCAGCTCATCCGTGGCCTTGTTCAGCTCACGGAGGTACTTCTCCGCATTCTGCCTCTCGATGCGTATCTCCTTCTCCAAGCATTTGTGGAAGTGCTGGCCATAGAGCATCGCCTGTCCGAAGAGAGAGAGATCAGAAAAACTCCAAGTCATTGAGTAAAACAGAGCCAAGCCAACTTACCGAGAGGGTCGCCTCCTGAGACCACCGCATGTAGGCCTGGTCCGCCGTTTGCACCGCCAGGGCCATCCGATCGCGCTCGGTGGCGCACTTCGAGACGAACTCGACCGCCACAGGCCCGTCGAGCAGAGAATCGCCCCGCACGATGGACCAATCAGGGGCAAATGGCAGTGTACCATGCTTGCTCACCATCTCTGCGGCACTCGGTCAGAGAGGGGGGAGCCCTTTTTCCGGGGCATCCACGGTCTTGCCCGAACCGCCAATCGCGTCCCGAGCCCCCCTCGACGAATGGGAGGACTGGGAGTGTGGCCTCTTAGCCCTCTTCGCCGGGGAAGGCTCCTCGGCCGCCGATGCCTGCACCTAGGAGGACGCGCCGGTCTGCGCGGCAAGCTTCCGCTTCTCGGTCGCTATCCTCTCCTGCTCAGCCTTCTTCCTCTTCTCTACCCTCGCCTTCTCGGCGACAGCGAGCAACAACTTCTTTGCATCCGCCTGTTGGGTTGTCATCCCTACAAAAAACACAGAAGAAAAGCTAACGTTAACACGAAGGCAGGAAATGAACATATTCAGAAAGAGACATACTGGGATCGGCAGGACTCAGTCCGGCCCGAGCGAGGTGTATCTTGGTCACTCGAGGCCACACTATACTGTGCCCCCCAGTGATCTTCTCCGCCCTTTTCCATTCCTTGGCAGTCAAGTCGCTCTTCCTTGGAGGCTTGTGCTTCGACTTGACGAAGTTCCATCTGGTTGGGATTCCCCAAGACCCCTCAGTTCCAACTACAAAATACTTTTCTTTCCACGCCTTTATAGAGTCCGGGTGACCATGCATAACCTTCTTATGCGGCCTCAGCGAAAAGTAAAATATCCCCTCCTGATCTCCGAGCGAACCAATCCCAAAAATAGCTCGGAAATACGACAGCCTCGGCTTCACTCCTTTCTCTTGACACTTCAGCATGTAGCAGACTAAATGTTTCCAGGAGTTCGGACCGTACTGCATGGAACACAGTTTCGCCCAGTTCAAACCCTCTTCACAAAAGGATGGAGGGGCAGCCTCAGCCCCGAGAGGAAGGCATCCTCAGGAAACATACAATACCCCGGCGCCAGAGCCGTGGTGAGCCGAATACCTGGGCTCGGAAGGAAGATCTTGAACTCCCGCAGAATATAGTAGGCAGCCCTGATAATGTTGAGGTACTCTGCCTTCAGAATGCTTAGGATGCTATCGGCGCGGATCTTCACCCGAGTGTCTTCGTCCGGCACGGGAGGGATCGGTTCAATGTCCTTAATGTCGTCAGGATACGTATGAATCGACCCTGGGTTCCTGAAGGTGATCGGGGGAAACTCGAGACCCGGTCTCGGCGCGTACTCATCAGGCGAGGAAGGACTGTGGAGAATGGTCATGGCTTTCTTCTTCCGACGAGGGCGAGCATTACGCTCGGGGGACAACGTCGACAAAGGGGGAAGTGGTGGAAGATCTTCCCCGACTCCTGTCGGCCCTCCAGCCGTGCTTTGGCCAGCCTCCTATTCGTCGACCTCCTCCTCCTCGTCTTCCTCGTCACCTTCAGCACCCTCGTCTTCCTCGTCACCCTCAGCACCCTCGGCGACCTTCTCGTCTTCGTCCCCCTCTTCATCATCATCCCACTCCTGATCCAGTTCCTCCTCGTCCTCGTCCTCGCCGTCCCCCTGCGAATCTTCCTCCTCGTCACCCTCATCCATGGGCTCCTTCCCTGGTCTCCTGGACCTCAACGGAGACACCACAAAGACAACATCATCACCACCGTCTGACCCGGGGTCGGTAAGAACCTCCTCCTTCACCTTGTACTTGCTCAAGGATGAGGACGTTTCCTGCTCCGATTCCTCCGCAGAACGACCTGACAAGCTAGCCTCGGATCCGGACTGAGTTCGCGACATTACTAAAAAAAAAAAATACTAACCTGGAGCGTAGAAAGTTACGGTCACCGTAAAATCTGCCGACGGCAAGTAAGATCCCCGCTCTTGTTAAAAATTGGAAAGTGAGTAATAAGGTGAAGATGGAGAAATGAGGGAGGGGGATGGGGTTTTAAAGAGGAAAACGACTCCTCGATTTTCGCAAAAAAAGATTTGGCCGTTGGATCTTAACTGATAGGATCCAACGGCTACCAAGATCTGGAAGCGCTTTGATCTTTGCACCCAAGACGTCAGCAATAGGCATGAAATTACCCCACTACCCCTCCACCTTTTTTCTCTCCAAAAAGGCTTTTTTTGACAAATTCAGAAGGGTCGACGCTCGGATAGATGCGCGAGCCAATAATTCTCCTTCTATAAATCACAGGAGGGTCGACGCTCGGATAGAAGCGCGAGCCAATAATTCCCCTTCTATTCTCACAGGAGGGTCGACGCTCGGATAGAATCGCGAGCCAATAATTCCCCCTCTATTATCACAGGAGGGTCGACGCTCGGATAGAAGCGCGAGCCAATAATTTCCCTTCTATTCACACAGGAGGGTCGACGCTCGGATAGAATCGCGAGCCAATAATTCCCCTTCTATTCTCACAGGAGGGTCGACGCTCGAATAGAAGCGCGAGCCAATAATTCCCCTTCTATTCTCACGGGAGGGTCGACGCTCGGATAGAAGCGCGAGCCAATGATTCCCCTTCTATTCTCACAGAAGGGTCGACGCTCGGATAGAAGCGCGAGCCAATAATTCCCCTTCTATTCTCACAGGAGGGTCGACGCTCGGATAGAAGCGCGAGCCAATAATTCCCCTTCTATTCTCACAGGAGGGTCGACGCTCGGATAGAAGCGCGAGCCAATAATTCTCCTTCTATTCACACAGGAGGGTCGACGCTCGGATAGAATCCCGAGCCAATAATTCCCCCTCTATTATCACAGGAGGGTCGACGCTCGGATAGAATCCCGAGCCAATAATTCCCCTTCTGTTCTCACAGGAGGGTCGACGCTCGGATAGAATCGCGAGCCCCAACTGCCTCCTTTTTTCAGAGGGGCTCGGTGCTCGGATAGTACCGCGAGCCCCAGCTAGCCGCCTTTTTACTTCGAAGGGGCTCGGTGCTCGGATAGAACTGCGAGCCGCAACTCCTCCCTTTTTACTTCGGAGGGGCTCGGCGCTCGGATAGCACCGCGAGCCCCAACTGCCTCCCTTTTTTTCGGAGGGGCTCGGCGCTCGGATAGTACCACGAGCCCCAGCTAGCCCCCTTTTACTTCGGAGGGGCTCGGAGCTCGGATAGCACCACGAGCCCCAAAACATCCTCCTTGTTCAGAAGGGCTCGGAGCTCAGATAGCACCGCGAGCCCCATGAGCCCTCCTCTTGCGGACCCTTGGGGCTCGTCCGCCGACCCTTAGGGCTCGTCTGCCGACCCCATGGGACTCGTCAGCCGACCCCTAGTTCTCGACAAACCGAGCCCCAGAAGAAGACCTCGCCTCCCCTCGCTCTTCCAACTATCGAGGAGATTGTCTACCAACCCTTGGAGCTCGTCTACCGAACATTCGAGCTCGTCCGCTGACCCCCAAGCCCTTTAAAAAGCCAATCTCCTACAAAGTTGACCTCAGCGTCCCCTCGCTCTTCCAACTAGCGAGGGGACCGTTTGCCGACCCTTGGGGCTCGTCCGCCGACTCTATGGGCTCGTTTGCCAACCCTTAGGGCTCGTCTGCCGACCCTTGGGGCTCGTCTACCGATCCCATGGGACTCGTCAGCCGACCCCCAGTTCTCGACAAACTGAGCCCCAGAAGAAGACCTCGCCTCCCCTCGCTCTTCCAACTAGCGAGGAGATCGTCTACCAACCCTTGGAGCTCGTCTACCGAACCTTCGAGCTCGTCTGCCGACCCCCAAGCACTTTAAAAAGCCAACCTCCTACAAAGTCGGCCTCAGCGTCCCCTCGCTCTTCCAACTAGCGAGGGGACCGTCTGCCGACCCTTAGGGCTCGTCTGCCGACCCTATGGGCTCGTTTGCCGACCCTTGGGGCTCGTCTGCGAACCCCATGGGCTCATTTTGTCGACCCAAGCCTCGGCGAGTATCGCTCTGGCTCTCCTCCTCTACACAGCCTCCCGCGCAAAATCCAATGAGGGATCCATTCCTCCTACCCCCTGGCCTCTTCAAAAGATAGCAGATCCTACTTTCTCACCCCAACATCCACCCTGCTCCTCCTACAGAGGAGAAGAATCACTCCTACAGGGCTGGTTCACCCAGCCCTACAGGAGTGTGGGGCTTGTGATATGGGTTAGGAACGACGTGGCCCATCCTAGGCCACAGGATCCCCTCAGGATGCGCGCACCTCCTGATCCTCCAGATCCTCCACATCAGCATCGGAAAACCGCCCGGACTACTGCCACGTCAGTCTGGGGAACCGCCCGGACATCTGCCACATCAGCCCTAAACCGCTCGGGTTTCCACCGCTTCAGCCACGCGGGCAACCGGGTCCAGACCCGGCCCCAAACGGGTCCAAACCCGATTGGCATCTTCTATAAATACCAGACCCCTACTCCTTCACCAGGTAATCAATTTTTCCCACTCAAACCCTAGTTACTGTTACTCTCACTTAGTGACTGACTAGATAGTCGGAGGGTCTGTCACCAGGACCAACCCCGGTGTTCCGAGACCGTCTGCAGGTACACGAGACATTCGGATCCGAGCCTCAACGATCCGAGCCAAGCATCAGCCTCCACCTCAATACCGCCTACCTCAGTACCGTTCGACCAGCCAAGGGTCGTCTGCATAGGTGTCTCCTCCTTCAATACAAATTGAGTAAGAAATCACGCCTAGTGCATTCACACGTTCTCCAAAAACAAACCGCATCAATACTTGAATGTTTTTAAGTTGCTACTATTTTTTAGTACAAGTTATTATATGCATAGTATATACATTTTTCTGAATGCGTGCACACATCTTGGAAGTAGACTTCGTAAATGTGGCCCCCCTACAAGGATTGATTTTCTTTCTTGAAATTAAGTATGAAATCTGTAAAGCTTATGACAACTTGAAGATCCTATTAGCATTTATTACAGTTACAATTTATTTTCTGCATGCTAGCTACATATAAGTACGACTACCTAGGTAATTTGAATAATAGAGATGATGTTTTGGATCATCCAACTTAATTCGTTCTTCTCTCTTGTTTGATATTTCTTCCTCCCTACCAGTTTGGCTTTGTTTGACATCTGGGTTCCTTAACAAATTCCACCATGATGCCTTTGTTAATACTGATCTGGGAAAATTAGGGTTAGGGTTAATCTCTAGCCGCTTAAGATATTATACCCTGCTTATCAGTATTGGAATATCACAAAGCACTATCTCTAGACCAGCTTATAAAGAGATTAGACTGGGTTTAGGGTACTGGGCTTTTAGCCCACTCAACCCCCTTTCAATAATTAATACATAACACGTGTAAACCCATATTGCCCCATAGAATAATATACACAATATTATCCTATTATACTGAGAATATACTTATACATCCAACAATCTCCTCCTATATTCTCAATATATGAGGCTAAGCAATGTTATAATATTGGATCACAAAAATTCAAACATTATTGAATCATAAAGAACATGGATAATAGACTAAATCAATTATAACTTGAATAGTTCAAATATGACTAAACCAAAATAATCAAATACTTCTAAAACTATATCAAAACAGAATAGTTCACAATGACTAAACCAACTAGAGAAACTATCATAGTTTCAAAATCAACCAAAGCAAATAAACTTCAAGAACAAAATATGAGTTTTAAGCTCATGAACACAAGAGTCTTAAACTCAACAGAAGTTTTATCAAGCAAGTGGCAAATTTATTCTTTCGATAAATAAACCAAAACTATATCCTTGCAAACTGCTTTATGTTTACTCCTCCATTTTGAGCAAATCATTATTCTGAAATCTATGTTGACAGATTTAACTCCTCTATCTTTGCTAGCTTATTGAAAACAAGAATATCAAGAGACATATCTCTAAGAATTCTAGCAAATTTCATAAAGTATCTGGTTCTACTAAAGAACTTAGTACAATTCAACGATAGCTTAGCAAAATATAACGCAAGCATCACAATCAAGTTTCTTTAATAAAATAAAGAACAAGAACTATTATAGTTTCTACACAAGAACTATACTATATTTCATATTGGAAGGATAGAATAGTCAAATCAATTATGGTTAATTCTGAATCATCAAAATTGGAAGGAAACATGAATCCATATAAGAGTTATATCATCAGAATTGGAATGATATAACAACCATTCTAAACATCGGAAACACATCGACAAGTTTTCATGCTTTCTTTTGGAATAATGAGATGATTCTAAGTAAATTATGAAAACATATAGCATCATCAAAATTGGAATGAAATTGTATATTAACAGAATTTACATAGAACTTTTCAAATTATCTAAAGCATGTCAACTGCCTAAAATTGATGCTTCAGTTTGAACTTCCCTATGACTCCAATTGGATTCCAAATTTCAAAACAATTTGGATGTTAAAGCTTTTGACTAAATAGCTTTTAACTCCATTTCCCCCACAGTTTTGATAATTAGATCATTTTCAAGTCTCTTAGCAAGAGCATTAGCCATACTTGTCGCAATTGCACTTAATCTATGAGAAAGTTCAACTAGGCTTCTTTCAGCCTTAATATACTCCTCTTACTATTATAGAGTGAGTTATGAGCTATAGTGCATTATAGCTTGATAGTCGTATAACAGAATAGAGAATTTACATTAAACTTCTCAAATGGATGATTAGCAATAAGTCATTCAATCCACTCAGCCCTGCAGATAACACATAGAGGTCTGATTTCTTGGATGAGAACGCAACACTTGTTTGCCTATTAACCTCCATAATTTTTCTGACCCTACTAGTGTGAACACATATCCACTAGTTATCGACTTTCACAAAACTTTGAGTAGCACAAAGCAAACTCTTGAGTACCACTCAAGTATCTCATTAGCCTCTTAAGGGCACTCAAGTATGTATGGGATTATTAGTGAGTCTGCAGATCATACCTACCTTAAAGGTTATGTCTATTCTAGTGCAGATCTTTGTATACACGAGACTTTCAATTCTTTTAGAATGATCTACCTGTCTCATAGTTGCACCATCATAAGGTGTCAACCTTTTATCATAACCATAAGGTGCTTCAAAATACACTTTCAATCACTATATCCCTACTTTTGAAACACAATATTGATTTATCGAGTTTGACTAAGGGTTATCCCTTGCGAACCAAAACTCATCCTTATACATAATATGGTGACCACAATACTTAGGTGTTTCAAGCTAAATTTATTTGGATAGCACAATTTAACTCCATTTATAATAGAGATGTCACTTCCAATCAACAAGCATGTCAATAAAACCAAGTAAATAATAGCCATTATATTTGACACACCACAAAGTTAAAGGCACTGATCTGAATTACATGATTCATATACTAGGCTCTTTGAGAAATTTGTCAAATTATTTATACGATAGCTATATTACATGTTTCAAAGCATACAATGATTTTACTAAATTGTAAATCTTGTTCACTAAACATATTAGTCCAAAACTTTCCAGTACAAAACTGTTCAGTACAAAATATCAAGTACAAAACTTTTAAATATCTTTTATGAATGACAAAATTTTCAATAGATGTAAGCGTAAGAAGAATACTTATTGTAGCAATATGACAAATATGTGAGTAAACATCAAATAAATCTACCTCATTTTTCAGTCAATATGTTAGCTACTAAAAAGTATTAAAATTGCTACTGAACAATCAAAATTAAGTTTCTTCTACAAAACCTCATTTACTTACTATAGTTTTAGCCCCTTTCGGCAGATCAATTAAATTAAATTATTATTGTATGACACAAAATCATCTCATTGTCTACTAAAGACTCTACTAAGCTCATTTGTCATTTAGGTTTTCAAGTGTCAGTAAGGCTGGTTCTTGATTCTAACTGTGAATCATTGAACATGTCTGTAGGACTAGATTATTTCATATATTTATCTTTGATGAACATATCCTCAAAGAACTTTGCAAGTCTAGATTCTTCTAACACAAATTAGATAGATCCAATATCTGTCCACAGAGCTACATTCTGCACTTTCTAAGCACACAAATATTTGTTGTAGGTCCTACTTTAGGCCTTCTAGAGTCATGTACTCTAACAAAAGTATCACAACACACATTTTCACTTTAACAAAACTATTTGTATTTTCATACCATGATTTACAAGGTGTATTCAATTTAGAGTGTAGTAATACATTAGAGATATGATTAACAATACAACATCCCTCATAATTACACAAGACAAATAACAGTCAATAATATAGAATTCAACATTTCACTAAGTGTTTGATTCTAACTTTTATCAATATCGTTTAACTGTTGTAAGTAGAGTGCAGTAGAGATTATGCCCAATGCAAACTTCTCTAATGTTGTCAAAACATATTCACCACCTCTATTACATCTGAACCCTTGATTTTTAGCATTTAACTAGATTTTAATTTATCACAATAACGAGTGTTACATCCTCCATATATGTATGACAAACATTCAATAATCATCTACATAGGTGATTAAATACTTCTGACCAACAATCGTCTCATCTAGTCACAAAGCTACTGAGATCACAAATATCAGAATGTATTGACTCAAGAAGTTGTGTGCTCCTAGAGACCATACTAAATGATTTTCTAGTAATCATAATCTGAGCCCAACTTTTATATTTGTCATATTTAATGAAGTGTCATTTGGCAGAGTTATGAGTTTTAACAAGACCGAACAATTTAATATATAGTTCATAGTGATTCTAAATTTCAAAACAACTTGGATGTTAAAGCTTTTGACTCAATAGCTTTTTAACTCCGTTTCCCCACAGTTTTGATAATTAGATCACATTTCCTCACAAACAATTGAATATATATTTCTCAAATTCTAGCCAATTATGCTAGGTTCAAGAACATAATTAGAACTATTATTATTAATTGTTTCATTTGTTAAACTCAACTTATACATGCGATTGACAATGTAAGCACATTATAAGAGCTAATAAAAGATTACTCTATCACATTTTATAAAATTGTTCGCTTTCTCTAGTGATTCTAACAATGTCCACTTGCTCAAACAAATTGAGCTATATTTTCCTTTATTCGTTCTTCATCATCTTCGAAACACTAAGCAAGATAATGACTCATATTTTATAATTAAATTTTGCACACACAGTACAATGAACGATAAAGAACAAAATGTAAATAATGGAGTCATATTCTGCATTACAGAATGCTCCTATCTAAGTTGCAGACATTTGTTATAAATCTTATACAAAAATTTTAATTATTAGAGAAACAAATAGATAATCTCACACAAACTGCAAACAATGGATTTGTCAAAATATCTATACACATAGTATGATAAAACACTTAACAACCCTAAACATGCTAGTTTTCCAAAGCGAGAATAACTATGATCTAAAACTCTCAATCATATGATCAAACGCACAAAGCGTTAACACATTCATCACATGAAAAATACTAAGAAAGTTAGAGTAGATCATACCAACACTTCAAGTTAGAAATGTTTTCCAAATTCGATGGAGAAGCCTACGTGGTGCAGACTTATTCAACCGTGATGCATATCCATCATCTCTAACACATCCAATTTGTAAGTAACTTTGAAGTTCCTACATCATCAATTGTTAAAATTAGCCAATTAAACAAATTATTAGCACTTTTATTCTAACAATAATTTAATTGGAGATACAAATTTATAGTCAAAATCTATAATTTTAATTCATCAAAATGGATATTTGATTCTTAGCACATAGCCAAAACAGTTATTCAAACTTGTATTTAATTAACCAATGATCAACACGGTTTTAAACTTCAGCACTTAGCAACATATAAATAGTATAATTCAAATATATATGCAGGTAAAGAACTTATCTTTAATTTTAGATCTGATCCAGTCCAAACATATTTGGATCTAGTCCAAACATCATCCTCATTGCTCGCACTATCTCCAGCAATTACATCCACACTGAATTTTTCCCTTTCCAACTGTTAAATTCAGCTCTTCTGAATCCTCTAATTTAGAAACCTCGTACGGACGATTCAAATCTGAAGAGCACACAACAGTCAGTCAAGAGGAAGAATAGAACCCAATCTGATCCAATCAAAAGCCCCAAACAGCACCAGCAACGGCAATGATCAATCGATGAGAGAGACCCACTCCATCTACGATCTGCGGTGCAATCCCCCAAACTCAAACAGCAATGGAAGAAACCCACTTGATTCGATCTGATCAAACCCCCAAACTCAAACAGCAATCGAAGCTTTGAGGAAGATGACCAGATCAACACGACGAACGGCACTCTGGAACGGCGGCGACGATCATGACGGGATCGCGACGACGACTCCGTTCGGGATCTGCGAAGTCGACAGCGAAGTTGATTCGCGTTGATGACGGCGATTGGAACCGCGACGACGACTGCGGCTGTGGTTGCGATTGGTGACGGCGATTCTTCAGACGTCGTCGACGATCGGGGATGTGATCGTTGACGGCAGCAGCAA
Organism: Hemerocallis citrina; assembly: GCA_017893485.1. NCBI lineage: Eukaryota > Viridiplantae > Streptophyta > Magnoliopsida > Asparagales > Asphodelaceae > Hemerocallis > Hemerocallis citrina. The sequence goes on from CM030363.1 coordinate 135,475,901, forward strand.
CCCAGGTCGAAGACAGCGGCGGCTGAGGTAGAAGGTTAATATCTTAAGATTGTTAATACTGATTTGGGGAAATTAGGGTTAGGGTTAATCTCTAGTCGCTTAAGATATTATACCCTGCTTCTCAATATTGGAATATCACAAAGCACTATCTCTAGACCAGCTTATAAAGAGATTAGACTGGGTCTAGGGTACTGGGCTTTTAGCCCACTCAACCCGTTCCAATAATTAATACATAACACGTGTAAACCCGTGTTGCCCTATAGAATAATATACACAATATTATCCTATTATACTGAGAATATACTTATACATCCAACAGCCTTCACTCTAATCACCAAATTAACATTTCAAAAGAAACTTCGCCGCCTTCACTCTAATCACCAAATAAACAAAACAACAAAATCAACTCCAAAATCAAACTAATAGCTAATTTCAAATTAATAGCTAATTTAACTAAAATCTTACCTTTCTTCGCTAAATCTACCAACAAGTTCACATCCAACATCTCACCTTTCTTAAATAAAACAATTATCCAATCTCCCCCTTCGCTAAATCATACTAAAATCTAAGCTTTGATACCTCTATACTCGCATCCAACCTTAACCAAACAAGAAACACAGGTCCAAATTCGATATCTCCCCAATTCTCACATGTAACAATTGCTCACCAATTCACTGTCAACATCTAGGGTTCCAAACTAATTAAAATTTTTACAGCTCGAAACTGTGACAATCTACCAAACCAAAAATTTTTAATTTCGTAAGAATTTGAAGATTACCTTCCACGCTAGGGCGGGGGGGGGAGGGGGGGGAACGGCTAAGAGAGCTGCCGCTTCGAGAAGGCGAAGATGACGAAGTGAACAACTTGGAGCGCGATCGGGAGAGCGAGCGCGACTCTGAACCGGAGCTTCAACAAGAGCGGGAAGATGAGCCAGAACCGCCGGCCTCAACCGGTTTCCCCCATGGCTAGAGAAGAAACCCTAACCCTACGACGAAGGAGAAGGTAAAACCCTATAAGTGGCGACGGCGGAGGACGGGGTGGCGATGGGGGGAAGAGGCGATGGCGGAGGACGGGACGGCGATGGGGGAAGAGTCGGCGGCGGGGTAGGGGGGCGGCGATGGGATGGGGTTTTTCGATTGAGGAGGAGGGAGATGGAGAGAGTGCGGGAAAAATTGGGGGGAGGGGAAATAAAGGAAAATGAGATCGATAGAATCCGGAGTTGTTCTCTTATCCTTCACATTCACCGGCGTTTTAACTTTAAAACGCCGGTGTATATGTACATACACCGGCGTTTTTCACATACGCCGGTGTAGAACTATAATTTTTTTCCCTGCCAGATTACCTGTTCTCTATAGCGGCGTTTCTACCAAAACGCCGGAGTAGAAACGCCGGTGTAGAACTATTTTCTTGTAGTGACGACAAATTTAACTATGGGTATATCCTGGCATTTATCTCGACGTTTCTTGTAAACACCGGGATAAAAAATGGCTGGATAAACACTTTTTCTTGTAGTGGTGTCCTCAATCTGGAAAAGCTTTAAGAAGAGCTAGTGGGTGGATTAGACCAGCCACAGGTTGCATAAAGTACGTTTAACACTGATGGTGCAGTTGGGAACTCTCACGCCGCAGCTGCTACTTTTAGTTAAGTCGGAAAAGGTCAACAAGCCGGACCCAATACTTGCCGAGCTTGTGGGAATTAGCTTGGGTATCCACATGGCCTGCCACTATCCTAGTAAAGAATGTGTGATGGCAAAACTGATGCCTTTAATGCTATGAAGTGGATCTAGAATCCCAACATCGTCCTTACTGGATGTATCGCAATAATATTTTTTCTCGTAGAGAACTCTTGAGACTATTGTCTAATGTAAATATTGTCTTTGAAGCATGGGAGCATAACAATGCTGCTCGTAACCTTGCTAAATGTATTATGAAATACAACTTGATGATTGGAATGTTTCCTCCCTTCCTTTTAGTGAGGTTTGTTTTGTTTGGTGGAGGGGGTTGGTTTTAATTTGCAAGTTATAATATTAATATTGGAGCTACCTATGAGTGGAAATCAGGTTAGGTCGACCCTGACATGCCCGTGACCCGCTATGTTCAAACCAGCTGGCATTAGACCCGGTTCGGGTTTGGGTCGAACCCGGAAACCTAACTGGGTTGATCCGATCTGAAAAAATGAGGGTTTCGACCTGTTGAATCCAGCCCGTCGACCCGTTGACTTGGTCAAAACCCACTCGCGACCCGCTCTCGAACCTGTGGTTTTCGACCCATTGGACCCAAACGGGTCGAACGTTTGACCCGCGGGTTGAACGGTTGACCCGACCTTGGTTGCAGCTAATGGCTGTTTTTTAGGCTTTGTTTTTTGCTTTTTGTCTATAAAAATCCCCTATATTCAATCAAAAAAATTTCACACCCTACTTCCTTACTCTCTCTACCACTACTACTCAATTCAATTAATAATTTCATTCATCAAAGAAGCAAGCAACAAAGAACTTACAATTTCGATCGTATTGAATTCGTGGTGATTCAACAACGCTCTCGACTACAAACTCCCTCGACGAAGAAATTCTTTCTTTATTTTCTACGACTACTGGACTACGACTATGTCTACTATACTTCTCAATCGACTACGTCTACTTATACTATTATTTTCTCTTTCATTTATATATACGATTATTCCCGGAGTACGGCATCAAAATCCACAACCTTCTCAACTCTTTATTTTTGTTGTAGTTCTAATTTTTTGTTACGAATTGTTTGTTGGTTTTTCGCATTTCTCTCTCTCTCAATCCTCCTATTGTTTTAGATTTTTTTAAACATATCTCTCATAGATTGTTTTTTTTTTTATTTTTTCACATACATTACTAGAACACTATAAATTGTTTTTTTTTACATACACTATTGTCATGTGTAGATCACGAGGTAGTGCCCATAGCCAAAGTGGACAAAATTCCACCGGTTCTTTATGTCGGCCTCCAATAGTCCCACAAATACAGCCCGAATTTACACTCAATCCTATGGTAGGAACTCACGATATCCCTCTACACGACATAGAAGAGGAAATACATTATGTTGACATACAAACACAACAAACCGAACCCACTAGTAGTAGAAAAACTAGGAGAGAAACTAGTGATTGGCACAAATATTATGACTATATCCCCGTAGAGGATAATCCATGCGTAGGACATAAGATTTGTAAAACTTGTTCTAAGAGTTACAAATAGAGGAAGGGTGAAGGAATGTGTACAATTAAACGACACATTCAAAATGTAGACAAAGAACAACTCGGCCAACAAAAAATCACCCTAGGACTGGACATGTAGATAGCCACCCATATGATCCCGAAAATGTTCGACGTAAATGACCCGACTAGTTATTAAGGAGGAGTTACATTTTTCCTATTTCGAGAGTAGGAACGTAGCGGCATTTAACCAAAATACACTAAATCCACATTTTAGAAGAATTCCTAGAAATACACTCAAATCCGAATGTTTTAATCTTTATAATGAAATGAGAGACGGTTTAATTGCACTTTTATATAGTTTAACTTGTAGAGTATCGTTAACTTCCGATTGTTGAAAATATTGTAACTATATTCCAATGATGGGCATAACTTGTCATTGGATCGATAGTGATTGGATGATTTAAAAGAGGATCATACCACTTGTGGTTTTGTCGTGTCATTATATTGGTTTAGTAATTGCACATCGTATTTTAGAAGTTTGTGATATCTTTCTTATACGTTATAATTTTTTTGTATTAGTTTTGATAATGCATCTAACAACAATATTTCAATTATTATATTAAAAACACAATTAGCTCTTCCATGTTTAGAAATTTTTTATGTTAGATGTGCATGTCATATTTTAAATTTATGTGTTCAAGATGCATTGAAAATAGTCGAATCATTTGTGCATAACATTAGAAATTGTGTATATTTTATCGCTTTAAGTGGCCTTATGTTTCAACAATTTAAAGAATGGTGTAAGCTTAAGGGTGTATATTTTAGAAAATTTCCTAAGGATGTTAAACTCCGATAAAACTCTACTTTTGATTTGTTAAATGTTGTTACTCAATATAAAGAGTGTATAAATAATTTTTATCTTGCAAAAAATATGGAAAATATTCAAATGAATGAATAATCATGATATTTTGCTGAATCTTTGTTATGATTTTTAGAACATTTTAAAGCATCAATTTTGAAATTTTCAAGATCTTATGATTCTACTTCTAGTAGTATTTTTATTTCACTAATTACTATGATGCAAACTTTTCAAGAAATTGTTCATGACATTTACATTGGTCATATTGTTAAACCCGCATAAACTAAAATTTTGAAGTATTTTAGTCATCCTCCTATGATGTATTGTATTGCTACAGTTATGGATCCTTGTATCAAATTAGCGGGTACGATGAGTTTGATTAAAATATTTTTTACTTTACTTGAAGATGAATCTGAATGCGATGAATTTTTAGCTAGCTTTGAATTGACATTGAATAACTTGTATGATTATTATGATAGAACTTTTGCATCTTGTAGTACAACTGGTATAGTTACTTCTTCTTCTTTTACTTCTAGAGGTAAGAGTAACAGTAAATTAGACGATGCCACTTTTAATTTACTTGCTCAAATTCAATCAAAAAATCTAGGACTAATCAACCTAATGAATTAAATTGGTATAATCAACAAGATTGTGAGAGTTTTAATGCTAAGATTGATGTGTTACAATGATGGAAAGAACATGACCATCTACATAATATTCTTAAACATATGGCTAAAGATTTACTAACTTCTCATGTCTTTACAGTTGCTTTAGAAAGTGCATTTTCTACTAGTGGCAGGGTTCTAACAGATTACAAGAGTCGTTTGAAGCCCCAATCGTTGGAGATTCTTGTGTGCACGGAAGATTGGATGTATGCTGAAGACAGGGCCGGCCGGCCCGGCCCCCACCTTGAGGCCGGTGAGGCGGCCGCCTCAGGCCCCCAGATTTTTTTACAATTTTAGGGGCCCCCAAATTTGTATTCCTCTTGTAAATATAGGTACGTATTTTACGCGTATAAAAATTATATTGTTATTAGAGGCCCCCAAAAATAATTATTTAGGCATTTCGCCTCGGGCCCCCGGGAACTCAAGGTCGGCCCTGGCTGAAGATAGGACTCAACGAAACGGGGTCGACAGGTCAACAATTGGAAGCAACTCGTCCGAAGACCAGCAACTACAATAGCAAATTGAAGACCAACAACATCTAGCAAATTGTATGTAAAAAATTTGTAATTTTTTTTTATAGAAGTTCAAATGAATAGTATATACAATTTTCTTTCACACTTTCATTCTTTGACTCTTATTACAATTATATATATATATATATATATATATATATATATATATATATATATATGAGAAAAGTGAGCCTCATATAGAGTATGAGGAAATTTTCCTCATACAAAGTGATTATACTCACTTGGTGGGGCCCTTATGGAAGATTCACTCCGTCCATCATGTTTATCATACTAATGGATGTATGTGTAGAAAAAATCAAGTGGTTTGGAGGTCATTCACCCATGCATCATGTGGTTGAAAAATGAACGATTTCAACAGTAATACAAATCGAACCACAAATTGGACCAACATAATGCATGGGTGAATGACCTCCAAACCACTTGATTTTTTCTACACATACATCTATTAGCATGATAAAAATGATGGACGATTGGATCTTCCATAAGGGCCCCACCAAGTGAATATAATCACTTTGTATGAGGAAAATTTCCTCATACAAATATGAAGCTCACATTACTCTCTCTCTCTCTATCTATCTATCTATCTATCTATCTATCTATCTATCTATCTATCTATCTATCTATCTATCTATATATATATATATATATATATATATATATATATATATATATATATATATATATATATATATATATATATTGAATTGGGAAAAAAATTAATAATCCAAAATCGCTCAATCGGGCCAACCCGCGACATATATATTGAATTGGGAAAAAAATTAATAATCCAAAATCGCTCAATCGGGCCAACCCGCGACCCGGCTCGACTCGATATGGGTTTGACCCCTAAGGGTTCGCGGGTCGACCGGGTCGACATTTTCTAAGTCGAACCCGACCCGGCCCCAGCCCGGTTAAGTTCGCAACCCAACCCAAACCCGTCCTTAGTTGGGTTCGACCAGCGTGGGTCCGACCCGACCCGGCCCGGTCGACCCGGATGTCACCCCTAGAGCTACCGCTTCCAAATTAACATAAAAGAAATATATAATAGCCCAGATAAGGGGCAGGCCTTAGCCCTTAGGCCCATTGGCTTTTGGGCCGGCCCAATTCCTTCTCTGTCCTACAAATACTCCCAACTGCCTGTCTTACTCGTCTGAACCCCGAATCCATCGAAGAGCGCGCTTAAAAACCTGCCTAAAATCGGAAACAATAATCCTAATTTTCTCTCCCGATTCGATGGCAAACCCTAACCCTAACCTCCGTCTCCTCTTCCTCCTTCAAATCTCAAAATTCGTCCGCGATTCAGCCTGTCGATTCGGGATCCAGCACGTGATGAAATCAACAACTCGATTACGGTTTTTCTGGTGAATTTTCCTTGTAATTTTTTTAAAAAGATTTAGTTTCATTTTTGGGGTCGTGATTTTCGATTTTCGTGTTGGTATTTAATTTTTAGTTCTGATTATTATTATTTTTTAGTTACAAGGATCTTAATTAATTAGTTAATTAATTATTGTCTATATCATATATCAGGATTTTCTTGGACTAGTGAAGTGAAGGTTGATGAGGTTAATGTCTTTGCGGGACGAAACTGGCGGCAGCTTATGCTGGTGTGTCATTTGATTGTTTTTTGATTTGTCTTATATTTGAAGTTTAAACACTTAAAGCTAGTTTCCACCATCATTTCATCTTATATTGTACTTCATGCCCAACTATGCCTGTTTAGAGCATCTGTAGTCGTTTGCCAAATATCGATAAAATGGATATTTGGCAAATCGAACGTGCTGCACTCGTTTGCAAAATATCCATTTTATCGATAAATCGCTACAGTCGTGTGCTATAAATGAGAATCAATTTGAGAATTATCCATATTTGAGCGACGGCACTTCGAGTGCCGTCGCACACACAAAAAAAAAAATTGCCGCGTCGGACAGCACTTCATGTGCCGTCCTTTGATTTTTTAATTTTTTTTTTCAATTAAAAAAATCCCAGCGCAGGCCGAAATCCTCGGACGACACTTGAAGTGCCGTTCGGAGGGTTTTGTAATTTTTAATTTTTTTTGCAATTTTTGAAAATGTTTTTGCAATTTTTTAATTTTTTTTGCAATTTCTGAAATGTTTTTGTAATTTTTGGTAAATTTTTTGTAATTACTGAAATGTTTTTGTAATTTCTGGAAAAGTGGAAAATGACAACAAAAATTTCACTAACCTCTTGGACGGCACTTCATGTGCCGTCCGTGCTTTCGGTCCTTCACGTGACAACATTTTTTTTTTTTTTTTTTTTGCGATCGGACGGCACTCGAAGTGCCGTCCCACAAAATTACTCGTTTTTTTTTCTCTCCGACGGCACTTCATGTGCCGTCGCTTATTATTTTACGATAGATCGCTAAAAAATAGCTTTTAACGAGTGCAGCCAAAGTTCGATTCTTATTTCCATTTATCCATATATCCATTTTTTCACCCACAACGACTACAGATGCTCTTATTGGTTACTTTTGGAGATGAATTGATGTGTATGAGCACTAAAGATCCGTCCCTTACGAGGTGATGGTCTAGTTGTAGTTTTGTAGTTAGCCATGCCTTCATCATTCATTTTAGAGAAATCTATAACAAACCAACTTTGTGAAATATTCTAGTTGTTTATCCTCAACTTTCTGATGTATGTTACTCCCTCCCTTGCACAATATAAGTCATTCTAGTCTTTTTTTTTTTTTTGTTCGAAACTATGTCGTTTTAGGTTACCAGAACAATGTCTTTGCACTCTCAAGGGTTATTAATTATTTTTTTACTCCACTACCGATTATAGCCTTATGAGTTTTAATGGGTCAATTAATAGATTTAATTAAAGAGGAGGGCATATTTGTAATTATACTATTAGTAGGTCAACTGGTCAACTAATAGGTTTAATTAAAGATGTTTTGGAAGCAATTCACCATAAATCTAATTTGGGGGGAGATATATGTAAAACCAATAGTGTTTAAAATTTTATGTTAATGATAGGTAACAATGACAGAGGCATATACCATTTTGAGTGTAAATGTCTGATTCTTACGTAATACAAAAAAAAGAAAAAAAAGGAAAAAAAAGTTGAAAGGGTTTCAAAATTGTTGATCTCTATGTAATTATTCTATCTAATAGAAGTACAGAACTAAATATTTACACTTACAAGTGGTTTATGCCTTATAGCTTTTAGCAATGACTCGGTAAAATAGATGTGACTTTCAACGATGTGCATTTTCCATATGAAATTTTTCCTTATATGAGATTTAGAAATTAGAATGTGGAAATGCAATATTCATGGCTTTATGTGATTTTCTATGTGGCTGAAAGTGAATACGTTAACATTTTCCAAGACATCCTCCAATGTTCATGTTAAAGAACATTTTCCAAGACATCCTCCAATGTTCATGTTAAAGTGCTTTCAATTTTAGTTTGATGTTAAAATCCAGCTGATTGCTAAGCCAGGATTTGACATGTAGTTTTCTTTTCATATGTTTAATTTAGTCCTAGTAATAAAAATGTAGTAGTCTTCATTTAAAGACTTATGACTAATTTCTGAGCAATGCTAATGAGCTTCCTACCTAACAAACTGCCTTTGTATGCAATCGATATTGAGGAGTATGTTGCATGATTTGTGCGCAGTTCTATAGAAATGTATCTGCATTGCTAGATTAGGTGACAATTTAGTATAATTGAGTTGGCTCTACTACTACTGTTGTTGTTGTCATTATTTGAAGTACCGTAATTTCTTTGTGACATGAAAATTACTATTGAAATTTCAGAGCATCCTGGCAGCAATTTATTTGCAATGTCAATGAGTTACCAACTTATCAATCTTGACTGAATTTTGCAGTTGGTATTAGTGACACTCATGCAAATTTGCGAATGAACATATCAGCTATTGCTAGTTATAGTGAAAAATTAACGTAATTGAGTTTGCCTTATACTTGTTGTTGTAGTCTTTATTTAAAGTACCTCATTTTTTTTGAAAGACATGGAATTTATTTTGGCTATTATACAGAGTCAATACAACAATTCATTAGTAATCTAATTTACCAACTTTAATTTGCATTATCTTGCAGTTGGTATTGATGAGATATGTTGCATGACTCATGCAACGTTATTAAGGAACTTATCTGATATTACTAGTTATTGTGGCAAGTTAGTACTATTGAGTTGGATGTACTATTGTTGTTGTAACTGTTATTTAGAGTAATTTAGTTTCTCTATGATGAGTATGAAATGTAGTAATTTAGTTTCTCCATGAAGCGTATGAAATGTAACCGTAGCAGGTATATATTTCAGTGGCCATAGTTAACGTTTAGCAGATTGCGTTGCTTAGATTATTTTCTGCTGTGCAAGAATTTGAGTTACTAAGAAACATCCTTGCAACAATTTCTATGTTAGTTTTGGTACATTATTATTATTATTATTATTATTATTATTATTATTATTATTATTATTATTTGACATTCTAACAGATGCCCTAACAGCAATTAATTGCATCGTAGAACATAAATTTGTTTTCTATGGAGATAAGGACTAAGTACCTCTAAATATCTTACCTTTTGGGTCCCAAAAAGTTAAAATACCTGTAGGTATCACGTTCAAAAATGTTTGCGAACGTGTCGTTGTTAGGATAGCTAAAGGTATCTCCGTATCTGTATACATCCATCTATCTTCACTTACCTCCGTTTCAGAATATGGGCCTAAGAAACTGTTCAACTAGGCAATTTGTATGGGCTAGTAGAATGTTCAACAATTATGAAATAATGCATTTATACTTCTTGACAAAGACCTCTGATAGAAATATTCACCGGGGGTTGGGCATGTTGACGAATTTTTTTCTTCTAAGCTTGAATGGTAATTCTTACAACCAACATCCAATCATCTTGGTTATCAGTGATGAGCTTCTCCTAATTGCTAAAGAGAAATCAAGCACCGAGCTAGAAATGCTGTTGCTGTAGCAACATGGTCATACTGGGACGGAGAATCTACAATGTGGGAGGCGTATAAATAAGTAACAAGTTTTTTTATTTATAAAAAGGTTTAAAAAATTCATAGATAAAACAATAATATGTCTTTGAATAAGAAAATACAACCTTATAAAGGATAAGTATGTTTTATACTTTTGTTTATTAAAAAGAAAAAAATTAATAAAAAAATAACCTTATTTTAGTGACACTCGACGAAGTTTCAGTCCAAATTTAATAGAAATTTTATAAGTACATCTTCAACCATATAATAGCTCTTTTCTGTAAGTCATCTGTAGTACCCATTCCCAGAAAGGGCTCATTAATATGCTAAAGTAAGACTTGACTATCTTTAGAATTGATTGCTGCATTGTTCTTGAGTCATTAAGGACGTTATCCAGAGTTTTAACCTTAAGAAAGTAAAAATCCTTGATATGGTTTACTATTTTTCTGCAATATAGATAATTTTTGTGTATTTTGACAGGAGTGATGTTTTAAGCAGAGTAGACAGCTTGGTGATTAATCACTTGAAATTAATTTGAGCAGAGTCATGTCTTTTGTTTCAAGTTTTATAACTCTTTTTTTTTCTATTGCAACTGTTTCTGATCTTCAAAGGTTTTATTCTTTGGGCTTTAAAGTTCATGTGTGATCATATATTTCTGTCATCCAATTAGCGAAAACAATATGGTTGTCTCTGTTACCTATTACCATATGTTGATTAATTGGTTCTTTTGATGTTGTCCCTAGGCAAGATGGCCTTTATTCACTTACTGATCTCCTTAGCAAAACATCTCACTGGTTGTTGCATTAGTTAGACAACAAGAATGTCTTAGCGTCATCCTTTAGAAGGAAGTATATAGGGAGAAACCTCCTAGTTTTGTTGCTCAAGAGGTGTCAGGAGAGTTTGCAGGTTGAATTGATCTTTTTATGACAAGAACTTTTTAAGAGTTCGGCTTGGAATGTTTACAGAGGTTATTGTAGTAGGTTCCAGTATGAAACTATGTCGTAGTTTTTTATCATCATCATGATCGGTTAGATAGGATTCTCCTGGTTGTGTATGTAGATGATATATCCTAGGTGATGATGGGAGTGAGTTATTATAAACTTAAAAAATAAATTCATATGTAGTTTTAGACCTAGGATTTTAGAAGTCTGAAATATTTCTTCATAGTTGAATTGACTTGGTACAAGCAGGGGATGACTTACCCTAGGTAAAATTATATGAGATGGTTTGGATTAGGATCAGTTGAACCACAGCGAACACCACATGTGATGCTTGGAGAATCAGAGGTTGGTCAAAGAGGCTTAATGGAGTAACGTTGTGATAATCAGACAACCATTAACTTTGCTGCAAGTCAAGTAAATTGAAGTTATCTATCATGTGATATCATGTGCTTCCAGATAAGGTTGTTGGTACAGAAAATGAGGTAGCGTACACAGGGATTATGCATGTAGGAACTAATTATCATTTAGCAGACTTACTTACAAAAACCTTTGGCCAAACTCAAGTACAATCATTTGTGACAACTTGGGAATTTTTATCATATATATGCTCCATCTTGAGGGTTTGTGTTGAGTAATTATATTTTCCTTGAGGGGTTTTATGTAAAAGTGAATATACATATGAAGAAATCCTGAGAATAGGGCTAACAAAACCCCAAATTTTTTTCTGTCTCCCACTCTCTGTCTCACTCTTCTTCTCCACCAACAACTCTAAGCCGAATCTTAATTTCTTCGTTGTCCTATGTATGTCTATATAGTGTACATGTATTTATACACTGATCTTTTGTTTCTTATATAGAATTTGATAACATAAAATATTAGTTGAATACACAAATAATGGTTTGAGTTAAAATGCATTGTTGGATTTAAATCCAATTGGTAAGCTAGTTCATATAAGTTATCATCCATTAAACTATTATACTATAATATAAAATAATGAATTAATGATATACACAATGTCGATGCGGTTTGATCTTTTATGTAATAGCCTTTAAATTTTTAGCTAGAAGTTCTTCCCCACTCCTCAACTGTAATGCTTTGCATCCCAGTACTTCGAAATACATGCTAGTGTGCACATTCCCAAGTTCTTGCAAGTGTGCACATGTATCTTGAGGTACCAGTTTGCGGGGGTTTCTCATCAACCACCTCTCATTAGGTTCTCATGCCTGTATTTATGGGTGGACATGGGCCTGGCTCCACTATAGTTCACCGTTGTCTAGTTTGGTGACATTCCAAATTTCATTATTTTCCCCACATTTTGTATGCTAGTCCAACCTTTTTTCCCAATTTGATGAATTTTTGTGTTTCACGGTTTTGGTCAATTTTTGTGGGCCATATATTACACAAGTTTTGGCTGAGTTGGTGGAAATTCCGAATTTCACTATTTTAGCGAGATTTTGTGGGGATCCACCGTTTTTAGCTAATTTTGAGAAATTCTGCATTTCATTATTTTGTTCAAATTTTTGGAGCTAACTCCGCTATTTTTTTGCTAATTTGGTCAAAAATTCAAATTTCACTATTTTGACTAGATTTTGTGGGCTGTAGTCTGCCATTTTCAGCTGGTTTGGTGAGAATTCGAATTTCACTATTTTGCCTAGATTTTGTGAGCTATACAATCCACCATTTTTAGCCGATTTGGTGAAATTTTGCAGTTCGCAATTTTAGCCAAGTTTTGTCATATATAATCCACATTTTAGGTATATTTTATGAAAATTATGGATTTCACTATTTTAAACAGATTTTGGGGGCTATAATAATCCACCATTTTTAGCAGATTTTTAGAAATTATGTATTTCATTTTGGCCAAATTTTAGGGGTGATTGTCCATGGTTTTCTTATGATCTTGTCAAAATTTTGAATTTCACTATTTTGGCCAGATTTTGTAAGCTATTGTCCACCATTTTTGTAACATCCGATAAAAATAAAACAATATTTTGTTTTGTTATTTTTGTCTACTGTGACACGTGCATCGCACGTGCATGAAATTATAAATTTTCAATTGTTCTATTCCTCTACTATCACTTTATTATTAATTTATTTGCCTATAATCCATCATATTATTTTTGAATAAAAATGTATTTTGGACTATTGTTGTTTTTAGGAGTTCACTTAATAAAAGATTATATTTTTTTTCTCTTTGAGCTCTTGGGCCGACCCAAACCTAGCCCAAACCCAAAGAAAGGGGTTGAGTTGGCCGGCCAAAAATCAAGGAAAGGATTAAGGAGAATTTCATTGGATTTGTTGGATTGGAAACAAATCAAATTGTTATGGAAATCAATATTAAATAATGTAAATTAGGAGGGACTAAAATGAAAATCTCCCAAACCCTAACCATATCAATCTCGGCGTATATAGGTGTTGTAGGGTTTTTCTTTTTGTTGTTTTGCTTTTGGTGGTTTTTCTTGGAGGCTCTTGCTTAGGAGTAGCAGGCTAATTAAGGGATTCTTTTTACATTCAAATCTTGAGGTGGGTGTTCTTATTCAAGATTCGTGTGGTTTTGTTTCAAATTTTAGTATGACATGTTGTAGATGTAAACAGTATCAATGTATGGTTGTGTTGGTGAGTTGTAGATTTCTATATAGATATGAAGAACGATTCGTAGTCTTGATTTGATGCTCATGAATATACATATGTTAATTGAAAGCACTTTGATTCTAAATACCATGCTAGATGTTTGTAAATTTTAATATTATTGATTGAATGTTAACTTGAGAATAATGTGACTATATAACTCATTAAAAGGCAAAGTTTTTCATAGATAAATTCTGATTTTATAGAGTAAAATTGTTGTCTTATTTTTGAAACTTGATTTTTTTTTAAAACTAGGGTTCATTTTTGGGGTGTAAAAACCCTAATTTTTCCTTATTGGGTAGGTTCTGTTAGAATTGCGGCGTCAACCAACGCTCGTTGTCGCAGTGGAACTAAATAGAGCAATGAGGAAGTCGAAGTAGATGAGATGAATAAATTGAGCAAGCAGGTAGATCTACCAAACTAACACAAACACAATAATGACTTATCCCAGTTAGCTTTTGCTTAATCCGGAGGGAAATATAGGAAGATCTGATATTCAACTAAAAGAGATTACAATGAGTTATTGATTCACTCAATACAAGGAATTAAACTCACCCACCAAGAATAATCTCGCTCGAGCCTCTTTTTGCAATGGAGAAAATAATCTATGAAGTACTCTCTCTCATATTGGAGGAGTTTACAATATATATAGAAGAATAGAGAGAAACTTAGGTCTAATCTTAATTTTCAGTCGTCTGATATAATCTGGAAAAGAAGTAACTGAATAGGAGCTATACGATCTAACTTAGAGTTGAAGATTGGGCTAAAACGACCTAACAAATCGAGGCCTAAAAAGAACACAGTACTGTGGGCGGTCGACCATCCACCTCTCGTCCAAACCCAGTCCAACTGCGGTCGGGAGGTGCGGTCGACCGCAACATAGCCTGCACCTTGCTGTTGTTGTTTTCTTCTACTCTCTTCGACGCTTCGACCTCCGTGCTTCATCTTATCTTATTCTAATCTGAACCACGAGTATACAAGACACAATCCTAATAAACTCCATCTTGGATTGCATACGAGTGCTATCACATGTGTTATTCATCTCTAAACTTCAATGAATTCCACTTGCAAAGAAAACTTAGAACAATAACTCCTTCTAATTGAAATGATCTCTACCCAATCTCACCAAATCCAGTATACCCCCTTAAGGGTACACCTCCGTAGATGTACTCACGAAGTTGCCAAACTCCGCACGAACTCCACATACCCTTAGGCATTCTCCACCTCTCGGCGATATTCGAACATCGTGGTCTCGTCTCGATGAATCTAGTTGCGGTAAACTAGCTGAGCTTGCGGGAATAACGAGAAAAGAAGCAACACTTGCGCAAGTATTTCGAATTCCCCAAAGCTTGTAGAGATTGTTTTGGTTTGGCCCAACCACTCTCATACCTCTAATCACCTTACGACGACCTTGAAAAACAGACAGAACTCCACCTTGAGCCATGTACCTACAATCCCGTGCATCAAGAGTTTCCAAAGAAATCAGATTCCGTTTCAACAGAGAAATATGCAAAACATCCCTTAAAGTGAATATATTTAAACCTGGCATATTCAACTCAATTGTCCCCTCACCTACAACTTCACAAATCTCCCTAATTTCCGTTGTCACACAACGCCCTGTAGTAGACTTATAGGTAGAAAACAACTCCATCTCGGAAAAAATATGAGAAGAACTCCCTGAGTCAAGAAACCAACTAGAATTCACTTCTAAAGAATTTGAAACAAGAAGACACGAACCACCTGAATCAAAGGCACTAACCACATTAGTGGCTGAACTCCCGTTCATTGCGCTCTCCCGATTCTACAATTTTTAACAGTCTTTCTTGATATGCTCTAGCCTCTTGCAATATCGACAACGGATCGAATCCTTTTGCAAAGCATTGTCTTCCCCCTGAAGGACCATCCACTACTAGACAACTTGTAGGAATAGACGATGATTTCTGAGTCTCCTTTCTAAGTTGATTTTTCTTCATTGCTTTGATTACACCATCTACCGAAATACTCTCCTTGGCAAATCTACCGTGTAGCATGGTAGTGATCAAAGGCTCGTACGAATTCGGCAATGAATATATCAGGTTGAAAGCTTTATCTTCCTCACACACATCTGCATTGATCACCTTAAGTTCAGATAATAATTTATTGAACTCTGTAATGTGGTCTTGGAGATCGGTACCTTCCTTCATAGATAAACGGAACAGCTTTCTCTTCCAATGTATCCAATCTAATAACGACGAACCAGAGTAGTCAGCTATAAGTTTTTCGCACAAACTCGTCGTATCAGTTTATTCAAGAAATCTACACTTGATCCGCCAAGGATAGTCGGATAAGACTTATGGCTCTTTCACGAATATCTTTTCAACCGTCATCCTTCATATCAGTTGGCTTTTCTTTTTTCTTAACGGGTAACTGCAAACGTTCTTGAACAAGAACATCATACATGTCAGTCTTCCAAATATTAAAATTGATCTTTCCATCGAACTGCTTGATCTTCAAAATACTGTGGCCTGCCATCTTAACCAAGAGACTCGGCAACCTGAAGCTCTGGTACCAGTTGTTGGGATTGGGGCGTCAATTAACGCCCGTTGTCGTAGCGGAACTAAATAGAGTAATGAGAAAGTCGAAGTAGATGAGACGAATAAATTAAGCAAGCAAATAGATCCACCAAACTAACATAAACACAACGATGACTTATTCCGGTTAGCTTTTGCTTAATACGGGGAAAATATAGGGAGATCTGATATTCAACTAGAAGAGATTACAATGAGTTATTGACTCACTCAATATAAGGAATTAAACTCACCCACCAAGAACTATCTCTCTCTCGAGCCTTTCTTTGCAATGGAGAAAATAATATATGAAGTACTCTCTCTCATATTGGAGTAGTTTACAATATATATAGAAGAATAGAGAGAAACCTAGGTTTAATCTTGATTCTCAATCGTCCGATATAACCTGGAAAAGAAGTAACTGAATAGGAGCCTGCGATCTAACTTGGAGTTGAAGATTGGGCTGAAACGACCTAACAAATCGAGGCCTAAAACGAACACAGTGCCGCGGGCGGTCGACCGTCCAACAAGACCGGTCGACCGTCCACCTTTCGGCCAAACCCAGTGCAACTGCGGTCGGGGGGTGCGGTCGACCGCAACATAGGACAGTCGACTGCAACATAGCCTACACCTTACTGCTGCTGTTTTCTTCTACTCTCTTCGACGCTTCGACCTCCGTGCTTCATCTTACCTTCTAATCTGAACCACGAGTATACATGACACAATCCTAACAGGTTCTAGACCTGTTTAGAGGTTTATCAGGTGTTCTCTTGATTCGGGTTTGTTTCCATAAGGATTTGGGTATGTCCTTTTTGGATTCGGGTCGGGTGTGGGTGTGAAGATGTATAATCGGGTATGTGTGGCCAGAGCTGGTCGGGTTCGGGTTGTAGTGGGTTTCGGGTAGGAGTGCTTGCGAGTTTGTTTTTTTATTTCGGTTCTGTCTTGAATTTGGTTTGTATGCATGCAAGTTTGAATTGGATTTACCCAAATCATAGTTTAATTAATTAGGTTTTGCTTTATTAATTGAGTTTTGTTTGATAAATTAGGACTTGATTGAATTATTTGGATATTTATGTAACATGGATGTGTATAATGTTCTTAACGGGTCTGTCGAATGCAATCGGGTCTGATTTCTTTTTGGGTGTCGGGATCGACTTTGTCGAGGGGTTTGGAGTTAAATTTTTGATCAAGTCAGCAAGTAATTCATTTATAGAAAGGTTTAATTGAATTTAATTAGCTAATGATTAGTTAGATGGGATAGTTGATTAAAGATCCGGTCGATTAAAATTGAGATGTAGTTTAATCGGGTTGAGCCTCGGAACAAAGATAAATAAATTAAATTTCATTTTTGGGAATTCATTAGATTCAAATGTAGAGACTGAATTGACTTCGGATTGAGTTAATTGGGTAGAGAACTATAAATTTATTTGGAAATTTCATGTTGATAATAATGGAGAAATGAACTTGTGAGGGGCAAGTGGTTTCCTTTCGAGACGGTTTGGGGCAGTCGTAGATAACCCTAGGGTGGTTTGGGTACGACGTCCTAGTTTGGTTGAGTCCTAGCAGCTGAGTAGGACCCAGGAAACTGGCAAGAATGTTGATTTTTGGGAATGAGCCAGATGGGGCTAGGATTCCTGTTTGTGAAGTTAAGATCGGTTGGGTTACGCTAGCTTTAGGTGGAGTTTTTTTTTTTCTAAATTAAGGACATGCACTAGAAAAGAGTTGTGACAAAGCTTGAGCAAACGTGAGTAGGGTGACTCTATATAGTTGGGTGGTGGATTCCGAGACTATAGTTACAGTTGGGCGGTGGATTCCGGGACTGTGATTGTCATGCAGAGCGAGATGAGTCTCAATTATTTTCGGGACTATGAATGATCGGGTGGATTCCGGGATTGTGAATAGTTGGGCAGAAGGGAGACGGATCTCCAGTATTTCGGGCTAGAGCGACGCTTACAGGATGTTCATTTGATGAGGGTTCTGTATAATCGGGCGGAGGATTCCGGGGCTAGAATCAATATACACGGGATGTCTAAATCTTGACATTTGTCACCACTATAGAATTGCATGACGAGGGATAAAACCCTACAATGAGTACGTTAAGGGCTTGCCCTTAGACCTATATTGTATGGACGACATAGAATCTGAACAAGTGTGCATTAGAGATGCATCGTGTGCATGTTGCTTGTGCATTAGTCATTAGTGTTGATCCTTAAGTTTGGTGTGCAGAAAACGTATTATTAGGACTAATATTTTCAGTTGAGATCTACAGGATTTACAGGAAAATGTAAATCAAAACAAAGAGAAAAAGATTTGCAATCAAGCAAAAGAGGAATGTATCAAAGAAGAGTAAAAAAATCACGAAGATTTTAACTCAAGAAACATGTGCTCAAAATCCCTCAAGAGAGTCAGCAAAGATCAATTATATATTTCTATTTTTGTGAGAAAATATTATGTAA
Source organism: Hemerocallis citrina (assembly GCA_017893485.1). Lineage (NCBI taxonomy): Eukaryota > Viridiplantae > Streptophyta > Magnoliopsida > Asparagales > Asphodelaceae > Hemerocallis > Hemerocallis citrina. The sequence goes on from CM030363.1 coordinate 135,494,685, forward strand.
AGTGTCGTTGATTGATTGATTAGTATATGAAAAAAATATAAAGTGGATTTACCAAATAAAGTTAAGTTTGCACCGTGGCGGTCGACCGTTGCAACAGTCAACCGCTCATCATAGTGGAAAAGATGAGTTAGTCGATCGGTTATCGCTCGACTTTCGAGTTAAAAGATGAACAATCAATTGCTCAACAAAGCGGTCGACCATTGACATGCAGTTTTGACTATTTCGAAACTATCTTTTTGTTTTTGGAAAAATACATTTTCTCGCTCTGTAAATAGAGCCGAATTCACTGAGTATTCTTCATCCCTTGCAATTATAATTCTTCTGAACTAATCATTCAATGAACGATCCAAGTGTGAGAGTTTTTATTGTTTTCTTCAGTCAAGATCGTTATAGATCTTAAGAGTTTTTCTTTTCTTCCACTTCGGTGAGTTTGCGGGACTTGTTTGTAGAAGTTCTGCGGGTGTAATAGGACTCTCGGCCTAAATTCCAAGAATCACTATAGTGGAACGCTTGTGGCGGGTAATTGTTATAAGTTGGTGGTGTGGACGTAGATCTGGGGGTCGAACCACGTTATATCGTTGTGTCTTGTATGCTTGCTCTGTTTGCTTTCTCTAACTCAGTTTTCTTATGTGAAAGTCCCTGCCACTAGCTAAAACTTCGAAGTTGTTGAAGGGTTGAGGAAAATTGCACTTATATTTTAACACACCCCCTTAGGTTGAAAGTCCATTTTTTTATGGGCCCAAGAAACGAGATAAATGCCCAAATGGTAGGCTGAGGCCTAGATAATACGAAGCAGTATTTTTTTTTAATCTGCATTTAAATTGCGTAGTCGGTGAGATTCGAACCTGGGTTGTTCTGATACTATGTGAAAGTCCCTGCCACTAAGCTAAAATTTCGAAGTTGTAGAAGGGTTGAGGGAAATTGCACTTATATTTTAACACCTTATTTTACGCATTTTATTTAAGTTTTAAATTTCCACACAATTACCCTATTCAACCCCCCCCCCCCCCCCCCCCCCCCCCCCCCCCCCCCCCCCCCACCCACACAGAGTGATTTACAATTAGGTTCATGACATACACGGAATTATTTAGGGTAGTCACTCTTTTCATACAAGTAGGGTAGTCACTCTTTTCATACAAGTAATTTTCACGTGCTATTCACATGCACGTTTTGATAAAGAGTTGGAGTTGAATGTGCGATACACGGAAGTCGGTAATAATTAGCACGTGCTATGAATGCCTTTTTTAAAAAATTGGAGTTGAACATGCAATACAAGCAATTTTTAAAAAATTAAGAAGGAAAAATATTGATTTCCACGTGCGATGCATGTGTTAAGAAATAGATTTGGAGTTGCACTTGTGATGTACGTGTTTGTTTGGTGACAAAGTGGTGTTTGTTGGAAAAAGTTGGAGTTGAACGAGTGATACACGTAATTGTAAAAAAAGTTTGAAGAAAAAACTTTGATTTGCACGTCTGATGCACGTGTTAATAAGTAGTGTTAAAGTTACACGTGCAGCACACGTGTTTATTTTGGGACAAAAAATTTAAAAAATGTTTGTTTGTTTGACAACTCTCCCATTAAAGATAGTTTTCTTTGCATTCAAGCTTGTGTTTGTAAAGTTTTGGAGGATCACTATTATATTTAACATTGCATCGGTTGTATTCAACTAACGTGCCCACAGTTCTCAAGTGTTGCAGGACTCTGGTCAGCGAGTGGCATGGGTGAGAGCTTGTGTTGGAAGATGTTTTAGGTTTGAGACTATGATGAAATAACCTGTAATTTTTATGTGTAAATTCCGCTGCGTAATGTAAAGAATATTGTTATAATGAAAAGTTTTAAATTTTCTTATATTTTTGTGCTATGTTGTACAAAATTGAAGTAAAGATTTTGGATAAGTTACAGATTTCTGGAGTTTGACATTCGGGGAATTACAAAAGTGGTATCAGAGCTAAGTTCAAGAAGTAGTACAAACATAGTGTGAGTGGACATTAGATGAGTATCACTTCTAGAGTCATGAATGTTATAATTGTTTTGAACTTGCATTTATGTTACTCTATGTATATACTGATGTTATTTTCTCTTTTTTTTGTAAGATGGTGGATAACCAAGATCCTAGAGAATGTGGGAGAAGAAGAATTCTTTGAGGATCTTGAAGAGAATTCTGAAGAGGATCCTGAGGAGGGTCTGAAAGAAGATCCAAAGGAAGAGTCAGAGGAGGAGGAAGAGCCGTAGGAATCGCGTGAGATTACCCCCCCTCCAGTGGAATCTTCGGGTGAATCTTCAAATGATTCGTTGAGCTTGAGCGAGAAAGATCACATTATTGTCTCGCTTCGGCATCAGCTGATTATCTATCGGTGGAGAGTGACCCATCTTGAGGCGCACCATGTAAAGGACAAACAGTACATTGCGGCTTTGAATGCTGGAGTGGTGGATCTCGAAGAATTTCAGCAAAAAAGCAGCATGACACTTTACCCAATTGGATAACTATACTAAGTGGGGGAAACAAAACTCCAAGTGATGTTGTGAAAAGCTACAGAAGGAACTTGATGAGCTGTGTGATGAGCTCAGGGAAGCGAAGAGGGATCGTCGCATTTGATTACTTTTATGATAGTATTGAGAACTAGAGTCTATCTAGACTCAAGTGAAATAATTTATTTAGTTTTATGGATTGATGGCAAACGCGTATTTATTTCAAATAAATTGATTTATTTTATTATGATGTATGGATTGTGATGAATGATGATTAAAATTTTTGGCGTGAAATTATGTGATGTAATGTTTCTTTAACTAAGTTGATGCATTTTGTGAACTTAGAAATGACAGGAAGGAGGACTGGAAATGTTGAGAATATAGTTAACTATTTTGAACTGATGTGGTGAGATTATGCATTTCACTGTTTTGACCAAATTTTGAGGGGTAGTCCACAATTTTCAACTGATTTGTTGAATATTTTGAATTTCATTATTTTAGCTAAATTTTGTGTAGTCCACCGATTTAGCTGATTTTGAAAAATTCTGCATTTCATTATTTTGGCTAGATTTTAGTGCCTATATTGCCCATCATTTTGCTTGATTTTGGTCAAAATTTCAAATTTCACTATGTTAAACAAATTTTGTAAGCTATTGTCCCACCATTTTTGGCCCTTCTGGAGTGATTCCGAATTTCATTATATTGGGCAGGTTTTGTGAGCTATAATCCATTGTCGGTCGATTTGTTGAAAATTTCAAAATTTACTATTTTGGCCAGCTTTGTGACCTATAGTCCACAATTTTTTTGGCCGATTTGGTGAAATTATGCATTTTACTGTTCTGGTTAGAATTTAGGAACTATAGTCCACAGTTTTCGCATGATTTAGTCAAAATTGTCAATTTCACTATTTTGGCCAAATTTTGTGAGTTATCCACATTGTTTAGCCAATTCGGTGAAATTTTGGCTTTCACTATTATGTTCAGTTTTTGTGGGCTAGTCCACCGTTTTCAGTTGATTTGTTGTTTTGAATTTCATTATTTTAACTCGATTTTGTGGATTATATAGTCCATCGTTGTTAGCTGATTTTGAGAAATTCTGTATTCACAATTTTGACCAGATTTTAGGGGCTATACTCCATCGATTTCGCTTGATGTAGTCAAAATTCTGAATTTCACTGTTTTGACTTAATTTGTGGGCTTGTCTGCCCTTTTCGGCTTATTTAGTAAAATTTTGCATTTCACATTTTTTTAGGGACTATAGTGTAAGGTTTTCATCTAATTTTGGTCAAAATTTATAATTTTGTTATTTTGGCCAGATTTTATGAGCATTAGAGCATCTGCAGTCGTTGGCTAAAAATGCCATTTTTTCCCAAAAAAAGAAAAGGAAAAAAGAGTGTTGTAGTCATTGGCTATATACCCAAATTTGGGGTTTTAGGTGAAAAGTGGTTGTCTATATTTGGCAGAAGATATAGGAATTTGAAAATTATAGCCGTCGAACAATGATTTTTCGTCCGTTCTTTTTTTTTAAAAAATTGAATCGGAATCTCATCTTTCGTCGCTCCTTTTTTTTATTTTAAAATATTTCGGACGGGAAATGGTATCCGGTTCAATCAAAAAAAAATAAATAATGTATTCGTCGATTTTAAATAATATGAAAAAAAATCGGACTGGAGATGATCTCCCGTCCGAGACCCACTTTTTTCACATGTGGACATTTTTTTTAGGAAGTAGGCCTATAAAAATTATTATAAGTATTTATTAGGTTTTAATTAAAATTTAATTAAGATTTAATTAAGAGTTAATTAGGATTAAATTAGAAGTTAATTTGAAAAAAAAATTCTTGGATGGGAAATGATTTCCCATCCGTTGTTAATTTTTATTATTTTAAAAAAATTCTCAGACGGGAAATAATTTCCCGTCCGTTTTTGGGACGAGAAATCATCTATCCTTTGTCGAATTTTTAAAATGAAAACCCAAAATTTAGGTTAAAACGACTACAACTCAAACCCAAAATTTATATTCCTATATGATAAATATTGGAGATTGAACGACTACAAATGCTCTTAGACAACCATATTTACGGGAAAGCCTTTGCCCTTAAGTATGTGGATGATACTTTTGCATTCAACTATCTCACAGGCTTTGCCAAAGTCCAACTTAAGAGGAACCTGTCTTAAATGCATGACACCTTATAAGTCCACTAACCTGAGAGCCTACGGACATGTTAGAATAAGGGACAATCTGTTGGTCTGGACCTTGGTAAGGATCTTGACTGATTAACTGAATTGGCCGATAGGTTGCTAAGTGTAAAGACATGTTCCCTTTCGGCATTAAGATTACATTGAAAAATCTAAGCTGGAGATGTCTGGTGTAAAGTTCGACAATAAGATTGATTCACTGATTTTTTTTGTAATATCCATTGGTTATTGTAGTAACCGTGAATTTGTAAAGTAGAGGACTAGAAGGAAGTGTGGAATTGAATCTGTATACTTGTAGGGGATAAACACACATAATGTTGTTTCCTGATCTCTCTTTTAATATCTTATCAACTTGTACAATTGGTTAAAATTGGAAGCCTTTCCTTAACATTGTAGTTGTCTGGTTATAAGAAACCTTACTTCATGATGCAGTGATGTAAACTTAATACTAAGTAGAGAATTTTTCAAAAATATTAAAAGATTAAGTTTACCAACATTTAATGTCGATTAAGTTAGAAATTAAAACTACTAATTGCTTTGATGGATTTTCAAGATATGAAATAGTTTAACAAGCCCAATTAAAAATTCAATTCTAACAATCAATAATTACACTCAATTGTTCTTATATGCAATAATGATTCGTATCCTAATTAGCAAGTAGAAACACACACACTCAATATTTGTGGACGACAGATAAATCAAATAATATTCTAGAGACGATAGATAGTATCACAAATAAATGGAGGAGTAGAAAGAGATTACCGGTGTTCGAAGAAAATGTCGAAGATAAAGACAGGGTCTTCGGGTGGTCGATGATCGCAACATTGATGGAGCTTCGGGTGGTTGTGGTGGTTGCGAGGGGAGCAGCAGTGGAGGGAGGCGGCGCTGCTTAGGGGAAGTCAAAGACGGCGAAGGAAAGGGTCGACGGCGGCGAGGAAAAAGGGATCGACGATGGCGAGGGAAAGGGAGTCGACGGTGGTGGGGAAGCGGGTGGTCGAGGGGGGTGTGTGGATTTGGGGGTTGACGACTGTGGGGAAGCGGGTCGTCGATGGGGTTGGGTTTGGGGTTGATGACGAGGAGCACGGGATGAAGAGGAGTGGTGGAGAAGTTGGTCGGAAGGGTTTTGGAAGTGGTGGCAGCGGCTGTCGGTAGTGGTTGGGTTTGGGAGAAAGGGAAAGAGAAAGAGGGGGCTTTTATTTCTTATGGTATCACACACACACAAGAAAAGAATGCAGAACAATAACTCAACATAGTAATTTTTTTAATCAAGAATAACATACATTCTCATTATTCTCAAGACCTCTATATATAGGTTCAAACAAAATCTTAATACAAATTTTGAAAATATTCTAATACAGAAAATAAATGATGCAAATTGTAAAACTAATACAATATGACTGAAATGCCCAAAAACAAATAAAATGCTGAAATAAAGATAAATAGGCTAATAAAATGGTCATCCTAGACGATACATGCGCTGATAGAAATACCTGAGTCATCTGAATCGATGTCCTCATCAGGCAGATTCTTGGTATCTCACTACTAAAGATATAGGAATAAAGGGCAAACATTGGCCGGCGCTGTTCGCAAGCGCCAGCGGGTTGGCCCACATATCCCGGCGTTTGTTTACAAACGCCGGGATTGGTTCCCAATTTTTTTGGCCCAGCCCGTTTCCCCCAGTTCCCACTATCTCTTTCGCCAATATCGCTATTCGCGCCTTCGGTTTCGCTTCCCCCCTTTTCTTCGCGCCGAATCCCAAAACCCTAACTATTTCCCCCTTTCCCTCGTCGCTCTCGTCGCCCTCAATCTCTCCGAATCCCACTTCTTGATCCCTCTCCAAAATCCTCTATTTTATCCCTCTTTCCATCGTCGCCCTCAATCTCAACGGAAACCCAACTTTATCTTCGATTTTCCTCTTCGATTTCGCACCCGTTCAGGCCGAATTCATCGCTACTACAAGAGGACCAAGAAGCTTCCTCCAGTGTGGAAGTAGTAAGTAGCTATATTTCACCTTTAATACCATTGTCATTTTTTGATTTCTTGTTTATTATTTGAACCCTTGTTAACATAGTTGTGTTTCGTTGATTTGTTCTTTTGGCCATTTAATTATAAGGAAGCTTATGCAAAGTTATTTTGCTTTTATCTGTCTTTTTGTTTCTGTTTTAGGAGATCATACTTTTCTTATGTCAGTTGTATTCTTGCTTTGTTTTTTGGTCTGTTTGAATGTTCGGCATCTTACTGTGTTAGTTCTAAAGTTGATCTTAGATTCAAACATAATTACATAGAATACTGACTTGTTCCTTAAAGAGATTATAGTGCTTCTTGAATAAACAATGTAGCAGTACAAGATAATTTTTTCATCTGATGTACCAGTATCATAATGAACTCATAATTGCCCCCAAGTAATTGGATGTAGATGGTGGTTCTCTGTTAAAGAGCATGAAAGAAATATGCCCAGATGTGTTTGATTACTTATAGTTTAGCTTGATTGATTTGTGTATTCAGAATGTTGCCAAATATTTTCTAATCTACTAATCTTTAAAGGAAGTCATTTGTGAACCTGATTACTTTAAATCTTTTATTTTGGTAGGTTAAGATTATTGGTTGTTTTTATTCCCAGTTGAGCCGCTGTTATCTATTGAATGCTAAAGCTGATGGAATTCTTATTGATCTTATAAAGCAAATGAATTTGTTCATGATTTTTTTTCTTCATTACCTTCGTGATTTGGAGATGAATTTTTTAAATAATTCAGTGAACTAATATACCACATCAGTTTGATGAAAAAATTAGTTCTTGATTAGTTGAAAGTTTGATGAAAAAAATTAGTTCTCATTCTACATAGTTGAAAGTTTGTCATGATAAACCACTTTAGCGTGATACACATTTTAAAGATTTATCTAGACTGATACAAATGTCTGGTTTAAGTTTTTAAAAATTTAATTTCTAAGTATTTTGAGGTCTCCTGCAATTCTAAGAAACCCAGCAGTACAGCTGATTGACTTTGGTTGTTTTTTAATATGGAGGAAACATGATGATTTTGAGAAGATTTTAGTGACATCTTTTTGTTGATGAGGAGGCCAACTGCTATGATTCTGTCTTTCCCTTTGTTGGCTGTTATCCGCTCTAGTAAATACTAGTATATTGACTGTATCTTGTTAGTGTTGTTTAATACCCCCGAATTAAAAGTAGTTACTTGCTCACTTACTCTGCTGAGGGATCTGTAATCCTGTTGCTGGGTTAGTTTGTTTTTTTGGATGTGCGAAGCATACTACTTATAGCATGCATCATAGCTGCTGCTTTTGTTCAGTTCATGAAAAATGACACCAGCATTACTGAAACTGAAATGAATTATTAGTGTTTACCTTTGAATGGGGAAGCTTTAGCATGTTTGTCTGCTTCATTATCTTCATGCCAGTGCTTAATTTGTTTATCACACTATTTAATTCCAGGTTTAGTATCCTCAGAAAATTGGTTAATACAGTAAGTGATAAATTTATATTTTATTACCTGCACTTTTGTTTTCTCGAATGAATGTTAGCAACAAGGCATCCTAATTTGTTTATTCATTTTTTTCACAACATTAACAGATTTTTTCTCTCTCTATCAAATAGCAGAAAAGTAGATGGTCAAATATGCCAAAAATCCAACTTTTTGGTTTAGTTTTGTTTCCCCAATTTCTGGAACTTTAACATAGATCTTTTTTGTGGCCGTGGCCTTAGCCATGCTTATTTGTTAACATGTGCATTACACATCAGATAATATGAAGGTTTGAAAAAGGAAGGGATTCCAGATATATAGCTCGACTACCTATTACCAATGCCAAATGAGTAATGCTACACTCACAACCAAAATCACTACATTTTTCTTCGCTACATTAGGTGACACAGAGATTTTTACCATCTACTTTACACCTAATATTCACCAGTAGTGTCACTTAAGATAGCTTATTTTGTGATGGAAGTTTTTTCAATTGACTTATCCAGTGAGGTACACACTTTTATGAGATATCAAAATAAAAATGTAACGAGTGAAATTTTATTTCCAGATTTACTGATATTATTGAAATGGATAAAAGTTGGATGAGTAAGTCACGATTATCCAAGGAGTATCGGGATGGTGTCAAAGATTTTATTATTTTCGCCAAGCAACATTCACGTGATCCCAACTTCATCTTGTGTCCATGTCGTCGGTGTGTAAACTGTGAGTTACTTCCATGCAACGAAGTACAAACACATTTGGTGATTAATGGTTTCCTACAAGGGTACACAAATTGGTTGTGCCATGGAGAGCGTCTTCCATCCATTCCGGTTGATCCGACTGTTTTAGAAGATGAAGACGAATCCTTAGGAGTTGACGATGATAGTGTTGCCGATGAGATGCAAAATTTAGTGTGGGATGCTTTTGGAATTCATAACAATCCAGTCCACACAAATATTCCAACAACCCAAGTCCATGATGAACCGACTGAAACACCGGACACTGCTGGTGGAGTCCAAGGTGGAAGGGAAGATCCTGAAGTTAACAAAGAATTTGAAGTATTTACTAAGTTGTTGGAAGATGCTAGTACACCCTTGTATCGTGAATGCAAAATTTTTTCAAAGTTCTCATTCATCGTAAGGTTATTTCAGATCAAATGTTTGAACAGTTGGTCTGCCAAGTCCTTTACCATGCTACTTAAATTGTTGAATGAAGCTTTTCCCGAAATTTGTCTCCCAAATTCAGCCTATGGAATAAAACAGTTTCTTAAAATTTTCGATCTGGGGTATGAGAAGATAGTAGCATGCCGATATGATTGTATGTTATTTAGGGGAGATAAGGAGAGTCTTGAGAACTGTGAAATCTGCGGTACTTCGAAATGGAAAGGAAAACCAAAGGAAGATCAAGATACAAGTGGGTCAGTTAAATCAAGGCGAAAAAAGAAGCCGGCAAAACAGATGCGCTATTTTCCTTTGATTCCGAGGCTGCAAAGATTGCTTATGTCGACCAAGACTTCTTCTGATATGAGATGGCATGCTGAATGTCGGAAGAACGATGGGATTCTCAGACATCCTGCAGATTCAGTTTCATGGAAAAAATTTGATGAAAGATACCCTGATTTTGCGGAGGATCCTCGCAACGTGCGACTTGGATTGGCAAGTGATGGTTTTAATCCATTTAGGCAAACGAGCAGTACATACAGCATATGGCCCGTAGTGTTGATCCCGTATAATCTACCCCCTTGGAAGTGCATGAAGCCGTCATCATTTATTTTATCCACAATAGTTCCTGGACCAAAAAGCCCGGGAAATGATATAGATGTCTATCTTCAGCCTTTAATAGATGAGCTCCAACAGTTGTGGGAGGGTGTTCCAACATACGATGCGACAACTAAGAAATCATTCTGTCTCTGAGTTGCATTGACTTGGACGATCAATGATTTTCCTGCATTTGCAAATTTATCCGGTTATAGCACTAAAGGGCGTAATGCATGCCCTTGTTGTGCTGATCAAACTAATTCACGGTGGTTATATAATGGGAGAAAGTTTTGCTACATGGGTCATAGGAGATGGTTGCCAGACACACACACTTTCAGGGCAGAAACTGCTACATTTGATGGAAAGGAGGAACGGGAACAAGCTCCTGTAATTTTGTCAGGATCTGATGTGTTAAGGCGACTATATGGTCATAATTTCAATCATGGTAAGGAACCAGAGGCCATAAAAAGGGGCAAGAAAAGGGCAAGGGATGAGGACATCGATGCAGATGAATGTGATGACATTGTTGATTTAGGTTCCTGGAAGAAGAAGAGCATTTTCTTCACACTGCCATATTGGGAATTCAATTTATTGCGCCATAATCTAGATGTGATGCACATCGGAAAGAATATTGGTGAAAATTGTATAGGGACAGTTATGGGAGATGATCGGAAGACAAAGGACAATTTGAAGTGTCGTCTTGATTTAGCTGCATTGGGCATACGACATGAGTTGCATCCAGAATATTTACAGAATGGCAGGGTTTTCCTTCCTCCTGCAATGTACTGTATGTCCAAAAAGGAGTTGGAATTATTTTGCAAAGTGCTAAATGAGCTTAAAGTTCCTGATGGCTATTCATCAAACATAGCTAGGTGCGTCAACGATAAGGAGAAGAGGCTTCAAGGTCTCAAGTCACATGACTACCATATCTTGATGCAGGATCTCCTCCCCGTGGCTTTAAGGTTTTCAATGTGTGAACAAGTAACTGCCGTCATCAAGGATCTGTGTAGCATTTATAAAGGACTTTGTTCAACGGTTCTACGTATTGAAGACATTGACCTATTGGAGCAACGTGCTGCAGTTACACTTTGTCAAATGGAGAGAATATTTCCCCCCTCGTTCTTCACTATAATGATTCACTTGGTAATCCATCTAGCAAGTGAAGCAAGACTTGGGGGATCGGTACATTATCGGTGGATGTATCCAATTGAGAGGTACTTATTCATATTTGTTAATTATGTAACTCTCATTTGAATATCCACATACCTTTTCTTATCTAAATATTTACATTTATAGGTACCTATATCGGCTTAAGGGATATATTAAAAATAGAGCACATCCAGAAGGCTCAAAAGCAGAAGGTTATCTCTCAGAGGAATGCTCCAATTTTTGTTCACGATATCTTCAGGGTGTCGAGACTTGTTTTACTAGACCAAGGAGAAACCCAGTCGGGTCAAACCTTGGTGAGGCACATTATCTATTCGAGACTGCTGGAAATACTATTGGTAAAGTTGATGCATTTGAGTTAGATAACTTAACATGGGAACAAGCACATCGGTATGTGATAGATCATCATGCAACTGTTGAGCCATTTCGAATGTAAGTAAAAAAAAAATGAGTTGGTTTATATTTAATTAAAAATGAGTTGGTTTAAATTTGATGTTTTAAATATTTACAGGGAATTTATCCGTGAAATGAAAAGAAATTCTAAAACGAGGAAATTGAGACCGCGTGAACTAAATAAGAGGATGAATGAAAAATTTCATATGTGGCTTAAAGACTATGTAAGTCTTCTTCCAAATTGCGGTACATTATTTTTCTAAATATATTCCTACTGTCACTAATCAGCTTTAACATCACATATTATAGGTTCCGAAATTGAACGATGATTTGGTATCTGCTGAAATCAAGATTCTTGCTAGAGGTCCTCACAAGATGGTTAGAAGATTTAGGGGATATATATATAATGGCTACAAATTTCATACTAAGGATCGTGAACATTATTTGAAGTCCCAAATAGTGGGATTTTAGTGACGTCAAAGACAAGAAGTTATGCTTCTAAAATGACACAAGTCCAATAGATGAGGATGTTGACTATTATGGTGTGCTCACGGATATTATTGAGTTGGACTATTATGGTCATTTTCGAGTTGTCTTATTTCGTGCAGACTGGGCTGGAATAGATAAGAATTATCCCCAAAATAAGGATACATTAGGATTCACAATTGTAAATTTTACAAATTTGACTAATACTGGTACACAAATCAGTGATGAACCATTTGTGTTTCCATCTCAAGTCCTTCAAGTGTTCTATGTGAAAGATCCAGTTTCGCCTAATTCTTATGTGGCACTTACTATGCAACCAAGAGATGTATTTCAGTTAGGAGATACATCAGACGATGAGGATGAAGCTGTCACTAATAATTTTGTTGCTGCTGAATTTCCTAGGTTTGATGTGAACATAACAGATGACAACAGTATACCTAATTGGCTACGCATGGATGGAGAACCAGGGGATGTATTGGATAATATTGATAGTTAGATTACTCATGTTTATGTGTGTATGCATGTTTTCTTATTTATTATTGGACTCTAATGTTAAGGCAATCTTATGATGAATGTCTTTTAGTATGAAAAAATGGTAACTTTGGTACAGCATACCAACTATTCTTACTGTTTTGTTTGTATTGAAGATGTACAGCATACCAACTATGAAAAATGGTAACTTTGAAACTGAAGATGGTGAGTATTTTTCTTCCCTTTGTATCATATTTTGTTTGTATTGTTTTTGCCTACTCTTAAGTGTAGTTGACTGAGATTTATATCGAAAGAAATATTTCTTTAGCTGCTTTTTATGTTACTGGGTATATATTTCTCTTCTTAGGGACGTGCATTTATTGTTATCTGCAATCAGGAAGCAGAATACAATTCCTCAATTCTTGAAACATAGATTCTTAATGGTTTCTAGTTGCCCCCTAAATTCAAGTTAATTCTTGAATGCAATGACCACATTATATGAAATTATTTATATACATTGTAACAGTGTTAGAAATAAATTCCTTAAGTTTGCAACGTTGGTTCATTTGTAATATTTTTACTGCCTTCCTTTTGTTGCTTTCTCTATAACTTTCGAGTGTACTTAGAACAATGAGAAATTCTGAAACAGATCTTCATTTTTATACCTGTCAAATGAGTCTGGCACTTTTCTTAGCATTTAGAATTCGAGGCTTTTTGGGTTGCAGTTTATTTTAATGTTTAGAAAGTATTTAGAATTCAAGTAGTTTTGGGCAGCAGTTTATTTTGATGTTATGACGAATATTCTCTAGTTCTTGAACGTGTATATCTAACATTACATGAGCAACAAAATCTTAATGCCGAATTGCTGAAATGGAACACAATGTACCATAATTGATTAGGTTTTAATACTTTGACACTTGTTACTTTGTTTCAGTCCGAAATTCAACTTTTCCTTGTTACTTTTTTGAGTCGAACAACTTACAATCTCAAAGTTCCAAACATTATTAATTTTTTGGTTATGATCGATTGACAAATTATTTGGTTATTATTTATCTATTAAATGTATTATTATTATTATTATTATTATTATTATTATTATTATAATAACAAGTGAAACCAAAATGGCTATATTTTTAGAGGGAAGATATCCATACTAACAACTCAATCTCATTACAAACTTATTAAATATTCAATTGATTTGTTGTTATGTACTCCTTTTATGTGTCTGTTTTGTCAATAGGTTTGAATCATGCCGCGAAGGAATAAGGAGCCCACACGTGAGGAGCCTCCCAACGAGGGGGGTAGTGAACATGAGGTGGGTGAGGGTAGCACCCAGCCCCGTAAAAGGACCCGGGGAGCAACGAAGATGGCGAATGTTTGGAAGCAACCACAAGGTCAACGAACCCTCGTGGAGGTGAACGATGATCACCAACCCGTGGGTATCCATGCTTCCTCTTTTGCATCGTTCATAGGCGTAATTGCTAGGAATTCAGAATACCTTCCGCTTGCTTATGATCGATGGACAAATATCCCAGCTGCTACACGGGCAAGAGCCCTTGAACTTCTTAAGGTAATATTTAGAAGTAAATGTTTCTAAACTTGATGGATGTGAGAGTTCATATGGTTTCAATCTGATCATGCTACATATAATAGTTCATCTTATACCTGCTGATATAATAGTTCATCTCTTACTTAACCTGGGATTAATAATTATGATGCTCGAAAGGACAAGGTTACATCCATATGTTGAACTATTACTGTGTACATGCATTAGAAATAATTAATATTCTGTATTGAAATAATTAGATGACTAGCGTGCCTAATGACATTGCAAATGTTTCTTTTAACTTGTATAATCTTGGACAGCATGAAGTAACTTTGACTATTGTTACTAACTTTGACTATTGTTCATACACAGTCCAAATTTGATTACCCGGCGGTACTTGATTCCGATTGGGTAAGCAAATCTATGTCTAAGAAGTGGAGAGACTTTAAGTGTGAATTGAAGGCAAAATACTACGACGAGGACCGGACTATGGCTGCAAATATAAGAGTAGTCCCAAATAATGTCACAAAATTAGATTGGGAATACCTGTGTCATTTTTGGAGTTCACCGGAGGGGAAGGTAAGCATAAAGATTAATTTAAATTTTAATTGTCGGAATAAGATTGCTTTACTGTAGGAACGTAGGATGGGAAAAAATTCATTGAGTATTTCATTGAGTATTTTAATTGTAGGAACATAAGATTGCTTTACTGTAGGAACATAAGATTGCTTTACTGAAGAACTATGCTATGTTAAGCTTGATTGGTTTACTGTAGGAACATAGGATGCAGTTGAAAATATTTAACAGAACAATCAGTATGGGAAATTTTTTTGGAGTACACCACATATTATGGGTGGTGTATACAGTAATAGTGATATGTGTGGTTTATTTGGAATTTGCAAATTTGTGGATAGCCTTATTGGACAAAGCCCTAAGAAATATGAAAGAGAGTGCCACAACTGCATGGTGGAAGCCTTATGCAGCAATTTGGGGGTTCAAACTTCAAACCCCATTTATACCTGCTACTCTGGTTAGTACGTGTTATTTTGAAGGAAAAATCACCTACAGCAAAGTATCAGGTCTTTTTACCATTACTAAGTCAAACATACTCCATGACATTGACCATGGAGCATCACTTTTAGAAAGATTGTAGCAATGCTGCAGGATCCATATTAGTACTCACACAAGTCTGAAAATGTTCGAATATAGGTATATATTTTCAGTTGATTTTTCCATCTATGCTTTAGCTTTCCCAACTAATAAGTCAATCATAATGATATACTTCTCTCAGTTTATCTTGTTTTTTGTGAGTGCAAATCGAATGCTGGAACTTACAAAATTTGCGCATGAATCATATAGACACCCCCTCTTGTTTCTCTTCTTTCTGTAGAGGTTGATATATATTCTTCAAATTGTGATTCTTCAATATTTCCGTATGTTAAAAAACTAATGAAGGGGAAATTTTAGATATGTCCATCACAGAAGAAATATTTTCCAAGATTCACTAACAGCATATGCTTATATGAGATTTCCATATCCAGCCTTTTTCCTCGGGCAGTCACCTTTTTATTACACCTTTTTGAGAGCCTTTCCTTTTTGTGAACTAATCAAAGCATCATAAAGTCATTTGATGTCATTTCCTGCTCGTAAACATTTGCTTGCCTGTCCTTCTATGCATAATATATTATATAGTTATTGTCCAAAACTTGTATTTACTCATCTGCAAGCACTCATGTTTATGCGTGTATGCATGTATTCTTATTTATTATTGGACTCTAATTAATGTTAAGGCAATCTTATGATGAATGTCTTTTAGTATGAAAAAATGGTAACTTTGGTACAGCATACCAACTATTCTTACTGTTTTCCCTTTCTTCTGGGATAGCCAACCTATAAGCTGGAAATATCAAATTATCATTAAGTACTTGGTTCCTTTGGGAACCCTTTGAGCCAAATCATGTTCAATATCTCCATTGGTGACTGATTACTGATTAATTGGCGATTAATTCCGATTTTAATTGCTTGGCTGATACCTATAAACATGACATATTTTAAGCTCATCTGTACGTTTTGATTTAACATCATTTGCATTTGATGATGCAGAAATGACCTCAAGCAAAGCAAGCTTACCATACCTGCTATCCCTTTCTCCGTAAAGAATTGAGTTTATTCTCATAATTCTATCATATATAGAGTTTGCAAAAGCACCAACAACCTCAAAAAAATATTCTTATATCTGTGTTTGTGCATGTATTTGCATGTGTAAGCATGCACGCATGAGATCTATGAATATGATTTTTAACTATGTTTCTTTTGGCTCATCATATACTCTTGTATGAGGTGTTGCTAGGACTTTGATATCAGGGTTGCTGCGAAGTACTGGATTGGTGAATCGAATGGTTGGTATGGGGCATATTTGAAATACCTAAATGGCTAAATGGAAACATATATAACTCAAATGAATGTCTCAATTAACCTTACCCCTTGTCCTTCTGTTTTGCATACCGCTGATGTTACCTTACTGCAATCTCATACCATTACCACAAACTGATTTGTACTGTAAGGACCTTGCACCTCTGGTAGGGTTATCTAAATGGGGACCGAGCTAATTGGTGAGTTGGATGCTCTCATGAGGTTCATAGTATGCACATGAGAATTTATGCACATGAGAATTTTAAAATTTTGTTACTTATAGATATTATGCACATGAGAATTTTCCAATTTTGTTTATTTAATTTTAATTAACCATTTTAATTTTGTTTATGATAATTACAAAATGTGTAGAAAAGGGCCGAAAGAGGTCGTGCGAGTCGACAGGTACAGGATGTGTTACACACATCCGGAGGAACGAGCTTCGCAAGGCGTCGTGCGATAATGGTAAGCATGACTTTTTAAAATCATTTGTCATAAAATACTTTATTGAGGTTTGGATATTTCTCTGTGTTCTCTGATATACAGGACTTAGAGCATGGAGGCGGAGATCAATACGGGGATTTGGATTTCTTCGACGCCACCCACATTAACTCACAGGGCGTGTTTGCTTCGGCAAAGGCAGCATCGATATCAGTAATTGTGTCCTATCTTAATTGTGCTAATTTGGTTTGTAATTTGACTATAAAACGAAAGACATCTTACTTGTTTTTACTTGTTGTTTTTTACAGAGCACTGCTAGAACCAGATACGCCAAACTCTCATCCGCGGCTGTCGCCAACTCCCCCACAGAATCTGTTGATATTGTGGAACTTCAGCATCAAGCATTGGTCCAGGAATGGGGCCAAGATCGCCATGGACGTGTGCGTGGGAAAGGGTTAGGGCCCACACCCTCTCGATCTCGTGCTGTTTTGTCTACGCAGCCCGATCCCAGAGATGAAAAGATACGTTCTCTCGAGACGCAACTCTCTAAACTTCAAGAAAAAGTTTCGCATTTATTTAAGGAAACGAATGTCGCCGACCCTGATCATATACCAAGACAGGTTATAGTTTATATTTAGTTGCCTATCGTAAATATTATTGATAATTTGTTTATCCTATTGCTGGTTGTGTATGTGTGTGCATAACTTTATTTTTTTTAAATGAAGTTTTTTTTTCTTTTCCAAATTTGGAAACATAATGTGTATTTTTTTGCCTTAAACAGCAAAGCGATAGAGTTATTACAGGAGCCAGTCAGATGAACCAGATGAATGAAGGAGGCGGCGAACGTGATTCCATCGATGACGACTCTGTTAGACGTTCACGGTAGACGAGATTGTCTCTTCTTGTAAGTGGTAAATTATTATTTACTTCAATTGTTTGATTCTTTCTTTTTATCTAACTATCTAGTTTAGGTAACTATAATTGGTTATTGCCAATCTTTCTGTAGAAGCACAAGTAGAGCATTAATAACAAGAGAGAAGAATTCGACTATTTGTACAAACTTTCCAGTCCTACTAAATAATTACTTGATTTAGGAGAGAAACACGAGTACAACTCAAAGATTTCCAATAAGACAGTAACAACCATTAACCATAATGTATTGTTGTGGTTCAATTTAGCTAAGTTTCACAAATAGCAGTATTTATTTTACTATGTCAACACTCTTGCATCAGCATCACTTCAGTCCAGGCTCAACAGCTAGCTAGCTAGCTATACTTAGCAGCACACAAAACAAACAACATTAAAAGCATTGGAGGAGGCAGAGTCTCTGTACATAATTTTTTTTACATATTACTAACATTCGTGGAAATGATAGCTCTTATAAGAAAAACATAACAAAATGAAAGTGAGCACATATCTCAAAGGAAGCAGATTATATTATGAATCTGGGAAAAGAACGATTTTGTTTTAAGATAAGCTTCCATTACTGGGTAAGTAAGCATACATTGAAATTTCAACTCGATGGGCATCAGCTTCTGTTCACTAGATCATCCATAAAAATATTTTACTTACTTACTTACTGGGTAGTTTGTTTACTTACAAAGCCAGTAAGGTAAGCATGCATTGAAATTTCAACTCGATGGGCATCAGCTTCATTCTTCATTCTACCTGAGGTTGGATTGTGTTTAAGCTTATTCAACATATCTCTCCTGCCAACCAACTCCCCCATCCACTGCACTATTAGCTGCATTACCAAGAAAACAATCAAGCAAACTTGGAGCCTTTCTACCATAGACTATTTCAAAAGGAGTAAATCCAATTCAAATAGTTATGCAGTTTCAGACATAATTTGGGTGTATTAAGTACTGGATGGTTGGTGTTTCGTTTTTTCATTGACTCTACTTCATTGATAATGTTTTATTAAAGATCTACCATATAAACTTCTATAAGAAATAAGATCCTTTCATGAATACCTGTGTCATAGTGTAGTTGTCATACTATGAAGCTTTACATAGCATAGCAGAAGGTTTACTTCATAAGCATAAGGTCTTGCATATACTTAAAGCATAATAAGGGTGCATTTTGGTACAAGACTTGTGTGCAGAGATTCTATCTAATGTTTGGCATGTTAGGTTACATATATAAATTATACATATTATATAGTTATTGTCCAAAACTTGTATTTACTCATCTGCAAGCACTCATGTTTATGCGTGTATGCATGTATTCTTATTTATTATTGGACTCTAATGTTAAGGCAATCTTATGATGAATGTCTTTTAGTATGAAAAAATGGTAACTTTGGTACAGCATACCAACTATTCTTACTGTTTTCCCTTTCTTCTGGGATAGCCAACCTATAAGCTGGAAATATCAAATTATCATTAAGTACTTGGTTCCTTTGGGAACCCTTTGAGCCAAATCATGTTCAATATCTCCATTGGTGCATTGAGTTTGGCTGCATTAGTTGACACTTTGGATTTATTTGATTACTCACTTCACTTCCTGTTCACTTCCTGTTCAAGTATTTTAGCACAACCTGCAGTAAGAGTTTAAGTAACACTATTAGCATGAACTATATAAGAAGAAACACTAGACAATATGATCTTGAGAATTTTTTTTCAGAAATCTCCTGAGATATTACCTGAGATATTACCTAAAAATCTCCTGAGATATTTTTTTTCAGAAAATACTTTCAGTATTAATCTATATGCAACTATGCTTTCCTTTCTTTTAATTTCAGTATTTTTTAATTTCAGATAATGATGGTCTTAGAGAGCGAGCTACTGCTGCAATCTGAGGATGATGGTCTTAGAAAGCGAGCTACCAGCAAACTGATCACTTTTGGATAGTTTTTTTTTCTTCATATTATGTTTTCCATTTGGTCTAATAGACAGCAAGTTACCAGCAAACTGATCACTTTTGGATAGGTTTTTTTTTTGTCGTGTTATGTTTTTCATACTATGCCTTTGTCGAAGATTGTCATGTGTAATTACCTTCAAATGTGACTTCATAACATTTTCAATGAATTATAAATGTTAATTAAAATTTGTTTGGGCTTATATTATTTTGAGCAAGCAAATTGTTCATGCAATATATATGCTGTACATTATTATAAATTGATATCAAATTGGGATATATCTACATGTCTGATTGTTTATAGTATTTTTTTGGTTCGTAAATATTAACATTTTCTGATTTCGAATCTCCCCCGTAATTGGGATATATCGGCATTTCCTGATTTCGAATCGCCCCTATATATATATATATAATTCAATAAATTTATATATAAACAGTAATAATAATATTATTATTTTTAAAAAAAAAATTTAGATACCCCGGCGTTTGCAAAACGCCGGGGATTCAATTATATATATTTTAAAAAAAAAAGAATAAAACGCCGGGGTAATTAACATTACCGCCGGGCTTTGTATTACCATGGACGGCGTTTGGGAAACGCCGGGGTTTGGGCAAATATACCCCGGCAGCAGTATAACCAGCGTTTGCGCCGGCGCTTTACGGTACGCCAGGTTGGTTTACCCCGGCGTTTTAGAAACGCCGGGAAAGGTTAAAACAAACGCCGGGAAATCCCTGCCCGTTTGTAGTGTCTGTTTATGGGAAACGATGAGCAAAGCATATATTCTTATTAATCACTGGTGACACCGGATGACTGGAAGGATCTGTTCTCACTGCCATCATTGATCTTGCGGAAGACTGGTCTTTCTCAGCAGTCCATTTTTTTTAATACTTTCTATCATTTCTATCCATTATTTTGTGAGATCTCATAGATACATCTTGATTTGTTTTAGTATTCAATTAACATATATTACACTAGCATTTGTGGTTTTGGTATGTATAATAAATTAATGTAGGACTAGTTACACAGAGAACGACAAAATTCTATATTCTTGAATTTGTAAACAGAATGTAAAAGATCTTTGTTCGTAGAAATTTAGTTGTATTTAATCTCTTGATATCTACCCACTTCTCTTAACTACACTAAAAAACCAGAAGCTTGTCCATGACCCATGTAGGGTTAGTCGACCTTTACCCTGTTAAACTTTTAACTAACTAGCCTGTTAAAATCATGTACTTATTGAAATCAGAATTGGGGGAAAATCATATTTTCTTGTTATTCATTTCTTTGCTGTATACATCTATATATAGAATTACATTCTTGGAGAAGAAGAAAAGAGATTGAAAGAAGATTGGGGAGATGAGAGATTTGGGGAATCTGTTTCCTAAATATTAGGAAACAGAATATACAATTGCTATATTTCAACACTCCCCCTCAAGTTGGTGCATGGATATCGAACATGCCCAACTTGTCAACAAATTTCAAGAATAGCCGAGTCAAAATAACCTTGGTTAGGATATCTGCAAGTTGATCTTCTGACTTCACTTTGGATATCTCAATAACTTTCTCATCTAATTTTTCTTTGATGAAGAATCTGTCCATCTCTACATGTTTCATCCTATCATGCTGAACTGGATTAACCGCAATATCACATGCCGCTTGACTGTCACAATACATCTTCATAGGTTCCTTTGGACCATAGCCTAAGTCCTGCAATAGGAGTTTCAGCCATAAAACTTCTGTTATACTCAAAGCTACTCCGCGATACTCAGCCTCTGCACTGGAGCGTACAACAACATTTTGCTTCTTGCTCCTCCATGTAACTAAATTTCCTCCAACAAAGGTGAAATATCCTGAAGTGGAGCGCCTATCGGTTGTAGATACTGCCCAATCAGCATCAGTATATGCCTCAACCTTCAAGTGACCATGTTTCATAAATAAGACTCCTTTTCCTGGGGCTGACTTAATGTATCTCATAATTCTCATTACTGTATCCATATCTTATTCACGAGGTGCATGCATAAACTGACTTACCACACATAAAGCATATGACAAATCTGGCCGTGTATGTGCAAGATACATTAGTCGTCCAACCAATCTCTGATATCTTTCCTTATCACAAGGCACTTGATCAGCTTTGTTGCATAGTTTTAGTCCTTCTTCCAATGGTGTACTAATCGGTTGACAAGCGGACATTCCAGTTTCCTTCAATAAATCGAGAGCATATTTTCTTTGAGAAAGAAATATTCCCTTTCTTGAGCGAGAAACTTCAATACCAAGGAAGTATCTCAAAGGACCAAGATCTTTCATTTCGAACTCTTGTGACAAGTAGTTCTTTAATGCCTTCATCTCCTCAGGATCATCTCCAGTTACTATCATATCATCAACATAAATAATGAGAGCAGTAATTTTACCTTCTTTCCTTTTTAGGAATAGGGTATGATCAGAATTACTCTGATCGTATCCGAATGTCCTCATTGATTTTGTAAATCTCCCAAACCAGGCTCTTGGTGACTGCTTCAATCCATACAATGCTTTCTTCAGACGACATACTTTGTTGCTGTGTTGGACTGGTCTGTTCGATCCTGGTGGAAGATCCATATAGACTTCTTCTGTCAATCCCCCATACAAAAATGCATTCTTCACATCAAATTGCTCCAACGGTCAGTCAAGATTTGCAGCAAGTGACAGTAGAACTCGAATAGTGTTGAACTTTGTCACAGGTGCAAATGTTTCGTCATAATCAATTCCATAAGTTTGAGTGTACCCTTTGGCAACCAGCCTTGCCTTGTACCGCTCTATCGAACCATCTGATTTATATTTCACTGTATAAATCTATCTGCATCCTACTGGCTTCTTCTCTGCTGGCAGCTCGACTATCTCCCAAGTCTCTTTCTTTTTCAAGAATTTCATCTCCTCATCCATAGCTGCTTTCCACCTTGGATCAGTGAGGGCTTCCTGCACACTGTTAGGAATAGATACAGTAGATAATTGATTTACAAATGATTTATTTGATTCCGACAAGCGGTGAGTGGATACATAATTACTCATGGGATATTTGACATTACTAATGGGATAGGTTCATAAGTGGGTTTTGGAATACCTCTATTAGTACGGTACGGGAGTTCTCTTCTAGGAGGTTCGGACAATGATGACGATTGGTTTTGGGGTTCTGATGGTTCACTCTCACTGAAATTCGGTACTGCTTGCAATTCTTCAGGAGGGTCTTCTTGCAATTCTTCATGAGGATCTTCCTCCCTTGCTATATCTTTATTCAAGTGTTCGCCATTATTTGTATCCAGTTGTTCGTTCTGCCTGACAATTACTTCATCATACCTAAGAGTCTGAACTTCACTTCGGTACTCCCACTGAAGTTCAGTCGTAGAGGAAGAAAAATACATCTCATGTTCATGGAACACCACATCCATAGTCACAAACATCCTTTGAGTTGGTGGGTGATAGGAACGATACCCTTTCTGATTCATTGCATATCCCACAAAAACACATTTTACTGCTCGGGGGGTTAACTTACTCCGCTCGTGTTGATGTAGGTGAACAAATGCGACACACCCAAAGACACGAGGTGGCAGGTTGACAACAGTTGGCGCATCCACAGCATTAGTTAGTGCTTGAAGTGGTGTGCTGAAGTTCGGGATACGAGAAGGGACTCAGTTGATTAGGTATGCTGCAGAGGTAAGGGCTTCCCCCCAATACATGAGTGAGAGATTGCCCTAAATAAGTGAAGCACGGACTACTTCAAGCAAGTGTCTGTTCTTCCTTTCGGCCACGCCATTTTGTTGAGGAGTATATGAACATGTAGTCTGGTGAACAATTCCATGTTCCACCAAATATTGTTGTAGATCTGTATTTAGATACTCGTCACCATTGTCACTTCTGAGAACTTGAATGTGTGCTTTATACTGAGTCATAACCTGCTTATGGAATTTTTGAAATAAACTACTAACTTCTCCTTTGGATTTTATCAAACAAATCCAAGTCATACGAGTGCAGTCATCAATAAATGTCACAAACCATTTAGCTCCTCCAATAGTGGTATTTCTGGATGGACCCCAAACATCAGAGTGAATAATCATAAATGGAATCGTGCTTTTATTCAGATTGCAATGAAAAGAAACACGGTGACTTTTTGCTAGTTCACATACATCACAACGAAAACTAGAAATATCCAACTTCGAAAATAAACTGGGAAATAATTTAAGCAAATAGCCAAACGTTGCATGTCCTAAACGTCGGTACCACAGCCAAATTTCTTATTGCTTCTCCCCCTCGAAATTATTAATGGCAAGAGCTTGAGTCAACATATTTGAACTCTCAGAAACCAAATCCAGATAATAGAGTTTTCCACGTCTAACCCCATAACCAATCGTCTTGCGAGTCCGAATATCCTTAAAGACACAAAAAGAAGGCCAAAAAACAACAATACAATGCAGGGTATTAGTAATTTGGGTAACAGATAATAGATTAAAATTTAAGGATGGGACTACTAGTACTATGTCTAATGTAAGATCTTTTGTGAGGGATATGGAACCTTCGCCAGTAACAGGGGCAGGATTACCATTGGCAGTGGATACTGTGGATTTGGTGGATGGGTATAAAGTCTTAACTTGTCTAGAATCAAAAGTCATATGATCGGTAGCACCAGAATCAATTATCCATGTATTATTCATAACAGATGCAGAAATATTAAAAGCCTTACCATCGTTACCTGAAGCTGTAATCAGTGCGGAGGTTTGTTCAATGCTCTTCCCAGCTCCTTCAGCAATTCCGACAGCTACAGTGGATATTTTCTTCCGAGAATCTCTGTTGTGATCCCAGTCATGCGGGTAGCCGATAATCTGATAGCAACGAGCTTTCGTGTGCCCAATTTTGCTGCATTGGGCACACTTCCTTGACTCATAAGTAGATTGATTGAAGCCCTTAGAAGTGCGTGCAGATGATCCAGACTGACCTGTGAGACTTTTGAATGGATGTGGCCGAGCCACCATTGCAGCTACATCAGAAGATTCAGAAGAGCAGTTCATGGTGCTTTGTTGACGAGCCTCCCGCCGAACATATGCGTAAGATGCCTCAAGATCAAGTGCAGGATCTTTTCGCAAAATTTCTCCTCGAACCTGCTCAAACTCGGCATCTAATCCAGCCAAAAAAATATGAACCTGCAAGCGTTCGATTGATTTCTTATATGTTTGGACATCGTCAGGATTCTTCATGATCACCTTATCTCGATGATCCAGTTCTTGAAAAATTTCAGTCAATTCTCCATAATAAATAGAAAGTGGCCTGCCATTTTGCCTTGCCGAAAAAGCTTTCTGGTTTAGAGCAAACACCTGAATTTCCTCGGTTCCATCATAGAATGCTTTTGCAAGAGCATCCCAAATATCACGGGCAGTTTTCAATCGAATGTATCTCTTCATGATCTCGAGTTTCATGGACATCAATAGCCAACCTTTCACTTTCTGATTATCAGCATACCATTTGGCATAGGAACCATCACTTTCAGTAGGAATTTTACTATCACCTTGACTGTATTGGATCTTTTCACGTCCAGCAATATGCATCTCCATCAACTGAGTCCAAACATCATAATTTGTTTAATCAAGAATTATCCCCACGTTAAAGCCGAAATTCTCGGATTGCACAATAATGGTGTACTACCCATGTTAGCAGTACAAGTAAACAATGGATCTGGATCAAACAACAATGAATCTAGATCTGATCAGGCTTCGGGATGGTGGACTGAGCGGCAAGGTGGGGAAAGATAAGGCACGGCCGGCGTACGGATTGGGAAGGGGCGGCGCACGGTAAGTAGAGGAGGCAAGGAGTGTGCAGGTTAAGCAGCAGCGGCGCAGGATAAGGGCTTCGGACTCGTCGGATTTTGGCAGTGCAGGGGCGGCGGTGGTGGAGGTTGGTGATTGGGGTTCGCCGGAGTTGGGGATTTGGTCGGAGAAGACGAAGTGGGGGTTTTGGTGTGGGTCTGTGCTGGCGTCGAGAAAGGGAAGCAGCGGAGGTAGGGAGATCTAATGTATCAGATTTGATGAAGATGAAGATGACGATCGGAGAGGAGGCAGCGTGGTTGGGGGTTGCCGGAGTAGAAGTGGTCGTGGTCGGGTGCTGACGGCGCGCGTCAGCAGGGAGTTGCCGGAGAAGACGATCGGAAAGGAGGCGCCGAGGTTTGGTCGGGATCGGATGAAGATGGCGATGTCGATCTGATCACCTCCTTCTCTTCTTCTGCTTCAGTTAGCCTAGATCTGGTTAGGCTCTGATACCATATTGAAATCAGAATTGAGAGAAAATCATATTTTCTTGTTATTCATTTCTTTGCTGTATACATTGTGAATCAGGAATTAAATCAGGATGTGAATCAGGAATTCCTTAATTTGCTTTCCTTTGAATTAGCAATCAAATCAGGAAAGGCATCTAATTTGATTTCCTGATTTGCTCAGGATGTGAATCAGGAATTCCTTAATTTGCTTTCCTTTGAATTAGCAATCAAATCAGGAAAGGCATCTAATTTGCTTTCCTTTGAATGAGGAATCAAATCAGGACTTAATCTGTTGCCTTAATTGTAATTATTTTCCTAGAATAGGCTAGACAAATTAGGAATTGATTAGTTCTCCTTAATGGTAAGTAATTACCTGTAAATGTTGTAATCCTTATATATAGAAGAAATAACAAAGTAGAAAGGCATCAAGCCAAAATTCTTGACATGGTATCAGAGCTGTGATTCCTTCAAGTTTTCGTTCACACCTGTGAATCCTTCAGCACCTTCCTTGGTCGCTCTTGCCTTGGTACTCTTCGCTGCTCCTGGTTCACGTATTCTGGGCCCTTCGTTTCTGGTCTGTGTTGCTTGTTGTTCCTTCTGCCATCATGAGAACTCCAGAGAAGGACAATTTCTGTGTCCGTTTCACCGGCAAGAATTATGCTGCTTGGGAATTCCAGTTCAAGATGTATGTCAAAGGGAAGGGATTATCAGGTCATTTGGATGGGCTCTCTAAAGCGCCGGGAGAGAAATCTGCCTTAGATGCGTGGGAAGTGAAAGATGCTCAGATTATTTCTTGGATTCTCAGTTCTATTGATCCTCAGATGATCAATAATTTGCGCTCTTTCACAACTGCCAAAGAAATGTGGGAATATTTGAAGCGTATTTACAATCAGGATAATACGGCTAAGCGTTTTCAGTTGGAGCTTGAGATAGCCAATTACAAACAAGGTAATTTGTCTATTCAGGAGTATTATTCTGGTTTTCTGAATCTGTGGACAGAACACTCTGCCATTTTATGTGCTGCTGTTCTCGAATCTTCACGCTTGGCTGTCCAAGAGGTTTACAACACCAGTAGGCGGGATCAATTTCTCATGAAACTTCGCCCAGAGTTTGAGGCTGTCAGAGGTGCTTTGATGAATAGGAGTCCTGTTCCTTCTTTGGATACTTGTGTTGGTGAACTTCTCCGGGAAGAGCAACGCTTACTTACCCAAGGAACCATGTCTCATGATGCTGCCCTTTCCGAACCTGTGACGGTTGCATATGCTGCTCAAAATAGGGGTAAAGGTCGTGATATGGGACAGGTCCAATGCTTTTCTTGCAAACAATTTGGACATATTGCTCGTAATTGTACAAAGAAGTTTTGCAATTACTGCAAGCAGCAGGGTCATATCATCTCCGACTGTCCCACGCGTCCCCCACGACCAACACAACGTCCGGTTCATGCATTCCATGCCACAACCAGCTCCGCAACTGGTCCTTCCACCACTGGTGCATCTGATGGTGGTGCTCTACAGCCTGAAATGATTCAACAAATGGTACTTTCAGCCCTTTCAGCCTTGGGGATTCGAGGTAAGTCCTTTAATGTTACTCGTCCATGGTTTCTTGATTTTGGTGCATCCAATCACATGACGGGTTCCTCTGAATATTTGCACAATCTACATTCTTATCATGGTAATCAGAAAATTCAAATTGCTGATGGTAATACCCTATCTATCACTAATATTGGTGACATAAACTCTGATTTTCGGAATGTGCTTGTATCTCCTGGACTTGCTTCCAATTTACTGTCT
Organism: Hemerocallis citrina; assembly: GCA_017893485.1. NCBI lineage: Eukaryota > Viridiplantae > Streptophyta > Magnoliopsida > Asparagales > Asphodelaceae > Hemerocallis > Hemerocallis citrina. Next base: position 135,522,430 of record CM030363.1, read on the forward strand.
GTTGGACAATTGGTGGACAACAATTGTAATGTTAATTTTTCTCGGGCTGGTTGTCTTGTACAGGAGCAGGTGTCGGGGAAGGTGATCGCGAAGGGGCCTAAAGTGGGAAGAATGTTTCCACTCCAGTTTGTTTCCAGTCATTTATCTCTTGCTTGTAATAATGCTTTAAATTCCTATGAGGTTTGGCATAGAAAATTGGGCCATCCAAACTCTGCTGTTTTGTCTCATTTATTTAAAACTGGTTTGTTAGGTAATAAACATGTTATTTCTACTGCCCCTGTTTCATGTTCTGTTTGCAAATTGGCTAAAAGTAAAACACTTCCTTTTCCGTCAGGTACTCATCGTGCTTCCACTTGTTTTGAAATGATTCATAGTGATGTTTGGGGAATGTCTCCTGTAGCTTCTCATGCTCACTATAAATCTTTTGTCACATTTATCGATGATTACAGTCGTTTTACTTGGATATACTTTCTTCGCTCTAAATCTGAAGTGTTTTCTATGTTTAAAAAATTTCTGACATATGTTGAAACTCAGTTCCAAGCCATTGTTAAAATCCTTCGCTCTGATTCTGGTGGTGAATACATGTCTCGTGAGTTTCAGGAGTACCTACAACAAAAAGGGATCTTGTCTCAACGATCTTGTCCCAATACCCCACAACAAAATGGGATGGCCGAACGCAAGAATCGTCACTTGCTTGATGTGACACGCACCTTACTTCTCCAAGCTTCAGTCCCATCCAGATTTTGGGTGGAGGCTCTATCCACAGCTGTCTTCTTGATCAATCGCATTCCTTCTACGGTTATTGATCTTGATTCCCCTTTCTTTCGTCTTTTTAAAACTCAGCCTGATTATAGTGCTTTACATACTTTTGGTTGTGTATGTTTTGTTCATCTACCTCCGCTTGAAAGGCATAAGCTTGGAGCACAGTCGGTTCAATGTGCTTTTATGGGGTACAGTCATTCTCATAAGGGTTTTGTGTGTTATGATGTTTCTAACCATCGCTTCCGCATTTTTAGGAATGTGACATTTTTTGATAATCAATTTATGTTCCCTTGCATTTCTCCTACTTTGAATGATATTGCTATTCTTCCCAAATTTTCTAGCCTCTCTCAATCTATAGAACGTTTCAAACCAGGCATCACATATGTCAGACAACGCAGCAGGCATGTTCCCACTGCCCCTTCCGATGCTGATCCACCACCTGATCCTTTACCGGTTGCACCACGACGTTCTAGTAGAACGTCTCGAGCACCTGATAGATATTCACCAGACCGGTATGATTCCTCACATACTTCTCTAACTGCCTCTCTCTTTAGCACATGTATTCCCACTTGTTACTCACAGGCTGTTAAGGATGTGCGCTGGATAAAAGCAATGAATGAGGAACTTCAGGCTCTTCAAGAGAATTTCACTTGGGACATTGTCTCTTGCCCTCATGATATCAAACCCATAGGCTGGAAATAGGTGTATTCTGTGAAACTGAATTCTGATGGGTCCCTCAATCGTTACAAGGCTAGATTGGTTGCCTTAGGAAACAAGCAGGAATATGGCATTGATTATGATGAGACATTTGCACCCGTTGCCAAAATGACAACTGTCAGAACTGTTCTCTCTATAGCTGCTTCTAATGGGTGGTCTCTTTATCAAATGGACGTGAAGAATGCATTTCTTCATGGTGAACTGACTGAAGATATATATATGACTCCTCCACAGGGCCTATTCTCTTCATCTAAGGGTGTGTGCAAGCTCAAACGCTCCTTATATGTTCTTTGATTGTTCCTACAAATGATACAAGTGCAACAAAGTATTCAACTATGATTTGTGCCCCAATTGTTGTGAGTGGAAGATTTAAATTGGGTTTGGTAAATACCATTAGACTTCATTTGCATAGAGTATGATAATGGTTATATTTCGGCTGATGGTGATGAAGATCATATTGAAGAACAAAGATTGCATTCATAGTCTTCAAAATTTACCGTACCATAGCGTTCAAAATTTCTTCCATTAACCATTTGATCCCAACTCTTTTGATAAGAACCCAATTTTGCTTTCGTAGAAAATCGATCAAGATTAGGGTTAGGAATTTGCTTAGCAAGGGATTTAAATGGCGGAATCTCCTCCGTATTCTTGATTCAGCTTTACTGCAGCCACTAAACCTCCAACTTGCTGTGCCAGATGCCGAATTTGAGCAAGAATCACAGCATTCAGCGATGCTAAATCTTTTAGCTGATTCTCAACTTTCCCAATTCGATCAGCCAAGAACTAAGGTTGAAGATGATCATCAGTCTCAGGAATTGTACCTAATTCTCCCATAGAACTCGCTCCTATCATTTCTTGATGGAATTCTTCGTTGTCGACGAAATTGGCCGATAGATCGAACTGCTCTGATACCAATTGATGCATTCAAAATTGCATCACTGCCATGGTCGCTCCAATTGAACTCAAGAACAAGTGAATTAGAGAGGGAACGAAAAAGATGAGAGTTAGGGTTTGAAAGAGAAGCCCTAGAGCTCGATGAAATCAAGAACGAAGAGGAAGAACGACAGAGAAGAGAAAAAGGATTAAACCCATTATTTAGACATAGCTCTTAACTAAGTGGTCCACTTTATATTTATAGGATTTCATTACACATGTTTAACAAGTACATTTACTCTTTCACACATCACTCCTTATTCTTTTATTTATTTACAACTAAACTGATACACACTTCATTCACTCTATTTAGGTGTGTATCAATAGGACTCTCAGAGGAGGCGGAGGAGATGGAGGTGGCTAGAGAGTTGGCTGACATCCCGTTCGGGGAACTCCAGAAGGCGATGGCCGACGGGTCCAACGCCTCCCGACCTCAACGCCGTTTCACCGCCGGCCGAGAAGAAGCAGGGGAGAGCCAACAATAACAGGTATGATTGGCTACTCTTAGGGTTAAGGTTTTGATGAGAAGTATTGAGTTGATTATTGATGTTCAGTAACTGATTTGGAGAAAAAAAATTTGGATTGAAATGCCTTCGGAGATGAGCAGCAAAGTGTCGGTGGGGAGGTTTAGGGAAGTGATTCAAGTGCCGAAGAAGGTAATAGGGGTTTTTGTGTAGTGTTTATATTTGTGATGTTGATGAGTTTAATCGCAGAGCCATTTGTTAAGAAAGGAGCATTTTTGTCATGCTTGTTACAATGTTTGAAATGTTGTATAAACAAGAAGGGTTTTGCGTCAGATTCGTAATTAAGGGTGTGTTTGGAAACAAAGTTTGGCTAACTAAAGTTTATTTGTAAGTGGAGGTAGAGGTTTGCTAACTTTTGTTATCTCACCTCTACCTCCACTAAACTTTTTTCGGTGATGTTTGGGAAGCCAACTATAGTTTAGTTAACCCCATACTTCTATACTATTATTAAGCAAAGCCCCATTTGGGCGGTTTTTTACTATCATGCCCCCATAAACATAAAAGGCTAAAAAAAAATGCAGGGTTAATTCTATCAAATTTTACCCCTGATCCCTACACAATCAGAGGGCACAAGCGTAATTCTCACTTCACATTTACATCAATCTCTCTCACAATCTTGTCGATTCCTCTCCTTCTCTCTCAAAATCCCCTCTCCTTCTCTCTCAAAATCTACACTATTATTAAGCAAAGTCCCATTTTGGCGGCTTTTTACTATCATACCCCCATAAACATAAAAGACTAAAAAAAAATGCAGGGTTAATTCTGTCAAATTTTATTCCTGATCCCTACACAATCAGAGGGCACAAGCGTAATTCTCACTTTACATTTACTTCAATGTCTCTCTCAATCCCGTCGATTCCTCTCCCTCTCTCTCAAAATCCCCTCTCCCTCTCTCTCAAAAGGAACAGAAGGGCACTTAGAGTCGGGAAGAAACCCTAATTGGGTAAAATTCGGTAGTTCCTTAAAACCCTAATCATAAACACAATCATTTCTTTAATCTAATTTTCTAGGATGAGAGGGAGAAGGCGAGGAGGAGGCAGGCGCTGGTTAGCGGAAAGGCGCAAAATAAGGAGGATGAGGAGGAAGACGATGGTGAGGATGCGGCATAGGATAAGAAGAAAGGTGTTCTGGGTTTGCTGCTAGGGGGATGCCTCAGCTGCTCCATTTGCAAGGAGCTACCGAAAAGACCAGTGAATGAGTATTTCTTTTAATAAAATTATTTTAAAAAAATAGAATTTTGTTTGTTTGTATGTATAATGGTTGATTTATTGGTTTGATAAGATTAGTTAATGCTGTTGGTTTTGTTTATTAATTGATCTGGTTTGGTTAATTAGGAGACGGTGATGAAGATGGGTTATTGTGATTTTATTAATAAATGTTCTCAAAATCTAATTTTCTAATTGTGGACTACTAATTGGTTAGATTTAGCGATGAACGAGTAAACCGCATTCAAAAGAAGCAACCTTTGGATTCAGAAGAAGAACCCGACGATAAATTAAAGGTATATTTCGCATTTTTGATTTGTGGCAGTTACTTGGAATCAAGGCTTTGCCTGTTAATCAGAATAGTACTTTTGTAGATATTGGCTCTACTTTGATTCTATCTGAAGATAGATTTTTGGTTTCACGGCCCTAATGTGACCTGCGACAAATAAGGATGTTGCAATGTTAGCTTTCATTGTTGTAGCAGAAATAAGGTTTGTCGAAGGACCTATATTTATGTAAGTATAATGAGTTATATATATGTGGTATAATACATTGACTGTGGAGCTTCAGCCTTAATTGTATTTACTGTATTCGACTTCTCATCTCAAGTTGTAGCCACAGGAAATTATAGTTACATATATGTGCATTGGACACTTATAGATGACATAGTCCGATGACACAAATCACATATTTTCATATATGGATAACACTTATGGATGACTTCGTTTGGGAAAGATAAGGGTAATATAACTTTCTAAGATTCTTGGAAATTATTGGGTTTTGTTTCTAATTGGGTTAATTTATTCATTTGTAGCAAGAACACAGCCTTGATGGATTGGCTGCGGTTGCAGTTGCAGCGATTTCGATGGTGAAGTACAGCTGTGAGTCGTTTGAGTCTAAACAAGATGACCAGTAAGTGTTTGATTTTTTGTTTTTCTACAAGATTTCCCAGTAAGATTGTTTATGAAGATTGTTATCTTAGAGGTTAGTTTTTTGTAGTTGCTTTTCTGATTACGAAAATTTTTTGATACCAGTGGAATGTTTTACTGATACGATCAAAAACCTATATCCGCCTGTCATTGTGCACCGATGCTATAGCATATAGCTAAATCCAATTATAAACACCCTACACTTTTACCTAATTCCATATGATACAATTATTATTACCAAACAACATCCCCAAATAATAGCTTGCATTTGTACATATAGGTTGCAATGAAACATAATAAACTCTATGCCAAAATTATTCTGCTTACCTGTCTGGCCTTCTCCAGCAGTGAAAAATGAATGTACCAACCCTTTACATGTACTTTATCTCACTTTTTTCAAATAATTTTAGTATTTACATAAAAAAGTAAAAAATATTAGGGCGTGCATCGCACGCGTGCAAATAGCTAGTTAGAGAGAAAGACAACAAAGTTTAGCAAACTTTAAGAGCTTTGAGTGGAGTTGAGATAACTATAGTTTTCCCAACTTGTGGGCTTAACAAAGTTGAGATAACTTTAGTTAGTTATCTCAACTTCAAAAGGGCTCCCAAACAATGCAAAGTTAAGAAAGCTAAAGTTTGAAAGATAACTTTAGAAAATTCTAGTTATCTAACCTAACTCCATTCCCGAACACACCCTAATTAGCGTTTATGCACTTTTCACCACTCAGGATTAAACACAAAACAAGCGATCAAATGGGAACACCACCCTATGTGTTTTTCCATTTCTGTTTTGTGGAGCCTTGGGCACTTCTCAATGCAAAAATGCAATAATTAAGAAAAGGGCACTAATTAATTAGGAAAAAGAGCAATCCATAAGAAACGCTATAATTAATTCAGAATTTAATGCTAAATGAGCGCCCAATCGCTCTTTAGAAAATGTTCAACACTGAACAATTACGCACTGCTCTGGGAAGTGTAGAATGAGTTGATGGCGAGGCTAGTATATTATAAACCTTGAAAATTTTAAACTTTGAAAATTCAACAATTAACCATCAACCAACATCCATGGAAACTCTGACTATGGAAGGTCGAATCTACAAGATCTAAAAGAATGTGTATAATCCATTTAGGAACCCAAACCAAAAATATTTATTGGAATCGTATTTAGATATCCAAATCCATTAATTTCTTAGAATTTTCCTATTTTGATTGGTAGGACATTTAGTTTATATTTATGTGCACCATTTTTTGTCATTTTTTTTTCCTGACTTCCACATGAATACCTCAATATCAAATGGTTTTGCTTCTGTGCATGTATATTTTCATATGATATGCTACTAAATGCATCAAAGTGATAATACTAAATAATTTTATCTTCTTGTCCACACAGCAATACACAAAGAGGGAAGAAGAGCAAATAAATTATATTCAGATAAGGAAGATTAGTTAATCAGATTGGTTCAGAAACTATGCTATATATTTTCCCCCCTCTTTGCAGTGTAAATATTTTAAAATCAGATTTCAACTTAAAATTTCAACTATCTTCATGTTTGCATTTTTTCCTTTTGCAGGAAGTCCGGGATCCACGTTTTGAATCATTAAGTGGCAACCTTGATTCTCAAGGGTAGGCCTTTTGGTTTCTTTATCTGCATGAGTGTATGTTTGTTTCTTAGCAAAAAATAAAATAAAACAGTGAGTATGTTTGTTGAGCTCTTCATTTAATAAGAAACAAGCCCTGCATAGAAATACTGCCAATATAATATTTATGATCATATTGACTACTATACTTGCACTTTGATGCATCACCTCCATGAACTATTTCGATTATTTGTTATCATTTATCATGAAATTTGATGTTAATTTCCACAACTTGAATTATCAGAGGAAGTATTTAACGGGAGGTTCATGTTTTTCTAGTCCACTGACCTTTTCTAGTATTGCAGTGACTACTGCCTTCTGTTAAGTATTTATTTGCTTGGTTTTTAATGTTAATTTGTCAAATTTGTGAGCGCAACCATTATACATGCATACGCAGAAGCATGAGTTCCTTCTACATTCCAGAATTCCTTTGCAGCCAGTATTTTATTTATTCGTCATGTGTAATATTTTACGTTATTGTCGAAGTAGTATTTAGTTTAGTTCCATATCGGAAATTGTATTAATTTAATCTTTGTTTCTCTCCTATATATAGGATGCATTGTACTCGGTTATAATTATCTCAATAAAGTATTCTTTCTTTCGCTATGCTATATTTCACATGGTATTAGAGCAATCCAGGTTCGAATCCAACTGACTACGCAATTTAAATGCAGATTTAAAAAAGAATACCGCTGCGTGTAGTCTAGGTTTTGGCCCACAAAGATAACCCTCAACCTGCGGGGGCGTGTTAGAATATAAATATTAAATCCTCACCCTTACCACAACTTCCGAGTTTTTGTCCCTTACCATAATCCTATCTATATTCACATGGTATTAGAGCAATCCAGGTTCGAATCCAACTGCTACGCAATTAAATGCAGATTTAAAAAGAATACCGCTGCGTGTAGTCTAGGTTTTGGCCCACAAAGATAACCCTCAACCTGCGAGGGCGTGTTAGAATATAAATATTAAACCCTCACCCTTACCACAACTTCCGAGTTTTTGTCCCTTACCGCAACTTCCAAGTTTTGGTCTATTGGTAGGGTCTTTCACAGTTATGTTATTATTCTGTAGGATGACTTAATCTCAATGCAGATAAATTTGAGCCTTGTTCTTACAAAGAATGATGATTCACATGAATTCGGTAACTTATCATTTTATTCATTTTCTCTCTGGCTTTGTTTCAATTATAAAAGCATGTGGTCCTATAGAAGGATACGTGGTTGGGATAAAATGGGAAAGGTTCCATTTTAGCATGTAGATTTAAGGATATAAGATATGGATAAAATGGGTGTGTGCAGATGCTCAGAAGGATATTCGATTAGTTTTAGCCTTGTCCTTACACATTATGGACATGGCACATAAAGTTCCATGTAGAAGGCTAACACCAGCACCACCTCCTGTAATGTGTATGTCATTAGAAGTTAATGTTGTATCATTTATTTTGTTAATTCTCTTATAACTTTAAGTATGTTTTAAGAGATAAATAGGACAGCCTGCATGAACTATTCAATGCTTGCAAAAGCCTTATATGTCTGACATGAAAGAAGAGATATTGCTGGAGCAAAGCTCACTCATGCATGAATGGTTAGTTTACATAAAATTTTCTGGAGAATGTATGACCTCTGGGACCTGGAGGTGGATAAGTATGGGGCTTAGGTAGTGGAAACTTCAAGGTTCATGCCCAAGCTACTTTCTTATGTCAATAATAAATAATAAATAAATTAGTAAAATATGAGGAGCATGATCAAGCAGCTATTTGTTATGTGCTGCACAAATTTGACAAGTTCTTCTTTATATTTGTCCTCGTAGATTTGGGTTTCTTGTGATTTTTTGTGTATGCTTTCTGTATGGCATGGTATATTATTATTGAACTAATGACTTTTATCCCCATTATAGGTTTAGAAAGAGATACAACTTTTTGTATGAGGTTGAATTTCCTGCAGAGAAAGAGGTAGATATTGCTTTAGTTGACGAAACTGGTTCGTGACTGTTGATGATGGATTCTACTGAAACTTCAAAAGTTGGTTAAGAAGACAAAAGATCCAGATGCTGCAGAGGAGTTGAAGAGCCACATTTCTTGGATTGTAAGTGGTGAATTTAGAAAGAACTAGTCATCTTTGTTGGGAAAAACACAAGTTTTTCCTTTCACCAGATTAGCAAGAATGCGAAATGTAAGATAAAATAGCACACAAAAAAATTGATAAGGAGTTCGGCACAATTTGGTGCCTACGTCTCCGGAGCTGCTGCAGATCTTTACTGTAGGGGAGAAAATTGTACAAAGTGTTTTTCCTCACAAAACACTCAAAAAATACTCACAACCCAAAACCCCAAGAATTTTTTCTCACAAAAATTCTCTCTCTCTCTACAAAGTGTTTACACACTCAAAAAAAACCCAAACCCAAATTTCTTTCAATTCTCTCTCTTTCTCTTCTTCTCTTATTTGAGTGAGGATGGGATGAAGATAAAGAGAGGGGAAGGGAGGATATATATAGGAGGAGGTGGATGGTAGGTGGCAGTGGTGGATGGTAGGTGGAGGGGGGGGGGGGGGGGGGTTTGGTGCACCAACCCATGACGGCACCAACCCCCATGACAATCTCCCACTTGAAGACGAATTTCAATTAGTCTTCACACCTCGATCAATGCAGCAGCTCTTTCCGGTCTCATTATTCGTGTAGGCTAACTGAAGCTGAGCATAGCTTCAGTTTGTCAATAGTGACCGTCTTTGTTAGCATGTCCGCCGGATTTTGACTTCCACTGATCTTTTCTAACTTCAAAATCCCATCTTCTAGAAGAGACCGGATGAAATGATATCGCACTTGTATATATTTTGTTCTGGAATGAAAAGACGGATTTTTCGCCAGATGGATAGCACTCTAACTGTCGCAATATAAGACATTGTCTTCTTGTTTCTGGCCCAGTTCTTCCAAGAAACTTTGTAGCCAAACCATTTCCTTGCTGGCTTCTGTAACAGCGACATATTCTGCTTCAGTTGTAGAGAGAGCAACTATCTTCTGTAGCTGAGAGACCCAACTCACGGCTGTACCTCCTAGAGTATAGACATACCCTGTAGTGCTCTTTCTAATATCGATATTTCCGGCTAAATCAGCATCCACATAGCCTATGAGTGTCATATCTCTACCTTTGAAACAAAGTGCTTTATCTGTGGTACCTCGCAGATATCTGAGGATCCATTTAACTGCTTCCCAGTGTACTTTGCCTGGATTATTCATGTACCTGCTAACAGCTCCCACTGCTTGAGCAATATCTGGTCTGGTACAAACCATAGCATACATCAGACTTCCAATTGCTGAGGCGTACGGAACCTTCTCCATGTATGCACGCTCTTCTTCCGTCTTCGGCGACTGTTCTTTGGAAAGTCTGAAATGAACACCCAAAGGTGTGCTCACTGGCTTAGCATCCTGCATGTTGAACCTAAAGAGTACTCTGTTAATGTACTCAGCCTGCGATAACATCAAAGTCCTCGACTTCGTGTCCCTCTTGATCCTCATTCCAAGAATCTGCTTTGCAGCGCCTAGATCTTTCATTGCGAATTGCTTCGACAATTCCTGCTTCAGATTGATGATCTCTTACATGTCAGGACCTGCAACAAGCATATCATCTACATACAATAATAGTATAATGAAGCTATTATCGAACTTCTTGATGTAGCAACAATGATCTGCATGGCATCTTGTGAAACCGCTGCTGCTCATGAAGTAATCAAACTTCATGTACCACTGTCTGGGAGCTTGTTTTAAGCCATACAAGCTCTTTTTCAGTCTGCATACGAGGTTCTTCTTGTTCGCCTGTAAGAAGCCTTCTGGTTGCTTCATATAAATCTCCTCCTCCAAATCACCATGAAGGAAAGCTGTCTTTACAACTAACTGTTCAAGATGTAAATTTTCTGCAGCTACAATTTTCAATACCAGTCTGATTGTAGTTAGCTTCACGACTGGAGAAAAAATTTCATTGTAATCAATACCTTCTTTTTGCTGAAAGCCTTTGACTACCAATCTTGCTTTGTAGCGCTTGCTTCCATCGTGCTCTTCTTTGATTCTGAAAATCCACTTGTTATGGAGAGCTTTCTTGCCTGGTGGTAGTTCAGCTAACTCCCACGTCTGATTTGACATGAGCGAGTCCATCTCATCTTTCATGGCAGACTCCCACTTGACTGAATCCTCCACTTGCATTGCTTCATCATAACACTCTGGTTCTCCACTGTCAGTTAGCAACAAGTAGTGCAAAGAAGGCGAATAGCGCTGGATTGGTTTAGGAATTCTGGAGGAGCGTCTCACTTCTGGCGTGCTTGGTTCTTCATGAACTGCTTCAGGACTAATCTGGACATCACTTCCAGATATCTCCTCGAACTCTACGAATTCCTTCGTTTCAGCATGTGTAATGGAGCTACTTGATTCTGCAGTTGATCTGTCTTTGTACATCACATTCTCATTGAATATGACATCTCGGCTTCTGATGATCTTTCGATTTTCGTAATCCCAAAATCGGTAGCCGAACTCGTCACCACCATATCCAATAAAAACACATTTATTAGATTTCGGATCTAATTTACTTCTTTCAGCAGAATCAATATGCACATAAGAAATACAACCAAACACTTTTAAGTGTGAAAGGTTTACCTCTTTTTTGCTCCAAACTTCCTCTGGTATTCCACCATCTAAAGGTAATGATGGCCCACGGTTAATCAAGTAGGCAGCAGTTTTGACGGCTTCAGCCTAGAACATCTTGGGTAAGCCGGCGTGTATCCTCATGCTTCTGGCACGTTCATTCAGAGTTCTGTTCATGCGCTCTGCTACGCCATTCTGCTGTGGTGTCATGGGAATCGTTTTCTCCATCTTGATACCGTTGTTCGCACAGAATTCTCTGAATCTACGATTTGTGTACTCTCCACCATTGTCAGACCTCAGACGCTTGACTTTCAAACCAGTTTCATTTTCCACCATGGCTTTCCATTTTCTAAAGGTTTCAAAGACTTCTGATTTCTTCTTCAAAAAATATACCCACACCTTCCTTGTAGAATCATCAATGAAGGTGACATAATACAATGAGCCTGCTAGAGATTAAACCGGAGATGGTCCCCATATATCAGTATGAACCAATTCTAACTTTTCTGCCTTGGGTGCCTTGCCAATCTTTGCAAAGCTGACCTTCTTCTGTTTGCCGAAGATACAATCCTCGCATAGGCCAACATCCACGCTCTTCAGATCTGGCAGCTTCCCCTTTGACACAAGTGTCTTCATCCCTTTCTCGCTCATATGACCAAGCCTTTGGTGCCATAGATTTGATTTTCCATCAGTATCTGCACTTGCAATGATACTCTTCAAGTTTGAGGTCACATAGAGAGTACCAGTCTTCTTACCACGAGCAATAACAAGTGCTCCTTTGGTAATCTTCCATTTACAGCCTGAAAAGGTTGTACAATAACCTTCTCCATCCAGCTGTCCCACTGAGATCAAATTCCTTTTGAGGTCAGGAATATGTCTCACTCCTTGCAGCTTCCATGTAGTCCGGTTCGGCAACTTTACTCGAATGTCTCCCTTTCCCACAATCTTCAAGGTCTCATCATCGGCTAGATGAACCTTCCCGAAATCACCACTGACATAGTTCTCCATGATTTCTCTGCATGGGGTGGAGTGGAAAGATGCCCCTGAATCCAAGATCCATGATTCAATCGGACTGTTGACGCTTAGAATCATTGCATCGCCTGCTTCCTCGGTCACGTTGGCAGATTCCTGTGCGCCGGTAGCTTTCTTCGGTGCTCGGCAATCTCGTTGAAAGTGACCCCTCTTGCCACAATTGTAGCAGTTGAAAGCTTTCTTTTTCCGATCTAGATTTACCCTGTCTAGATTGCGATCTGCTGCGATTAGAGTTTCTTTCTGAAGTCCTTCCTCTCGACTCCATGTGCAAAGCTGAGGAGGAGGTGATGCTTCACCTGATTCTCTCCGCCGAATTTCTTCACTCAATACCAGATCCCGAACATCGTCGAACTTCAATTTACTATTTCCTGACGAACTACTGACTGCTGTAACAGTAGCATTTCAACTGTCTGGTAGAGACGATAAGAGAATCAAAGCTCGAACTTCATCATCGAACTCAATTTCTACGGAACTCAACTGGGTTGTGATCGTGTTGAGTTCGTTCAGATGTTGAGCTGCCGATGCGCCTTCCGTCATCCGCAAGTTGAATAACCGCCTCATCAAGTGAACTTTGTTTGAGGCTGATGGCTTCTCGTACATGCTGGAGAGAGCCGCCATAAGACCCGCCGTGGTCTTTTCCTTCGCTATGTTAAAAGCAACATTGCGGGAGAGCGTCAATCGGATAACTCCAAGGGCTTGTCGGTCGAGAAGAGCCCAATCTTTCTCCTCCATGTCTTTTGGTTTTTTTCCCGAGAGAGGTTGATACAGTTTTTTCTGATACAGATAATCTTCAATCTGCATCTTCCAAAAGCCAAAGTCCGCACCATCGAACTTTTCAATTTTCACCTTCCTTCGTCTGCGGCCATCGCTCCCACTCGAATCTGGCTTCTCCTAGATCGTTTCTGACTATTCTTCGACAGAAATCACAACCAGAGCTCTGATACCAGTTGTTGGAAAAAACACAAGTTTTTCCTTTCACCAGATTAGTAAGAATGCGAAATGTAAGCTAAAATAGCACACACAAAAATTGATAAGGAGTTCGGCACAATTTGGTGCCTACGTCTCCGGAGCTGCTGCAGATCTTTACTGTAGGGGAGAAAATTGTACAAAGTGTTTTTCCTCACAAAACACTCAAAAAACACAACCCAAAACCCCAAGAATTTTTTCTCACAAAAATTCTCTCTCTCTCTACAAAGTGTTTACACACTAAAAAAAAACCCAAACCCAAATTTCTTTCAATTCTCTCTCTTTCTCTTCTTCTCTTATTGAGTGAGGATGGGATGAAGATAAAGAGAGGGGAAGGAAGGATATATATAGGAGGAGGTGGATGGTAGGTGGCAGTGGTGGATGGTAGGTGGGGGGGGGGGGGGGGGTGTTGGTGCACCAACCCATGACGGCACCAACCCCCATGACAATCTTACCAATATTTTATTGATTTTCATATCTCTGGTCATTGGATTATGCAATCAGTCATGCATTCATGTTGCCTCTGAAATATTCCTTTTTATATCTTAGTAATATTCTCATAGTGACATATTTGACCCCTATGAAGTAGAGATTGCTGCCTGGGACTCTAACCTTAAGTTAAAAAAAGTGAACAAAGCTGTTAATCTATTTTTAAAATCAAACATGATTAGGGCATTTGGAGCAGGCGTATTTAAATGTTGTGTACGGTTCCGGTAAATATGGGCGAGCAAATTAATCCAATAATGATGTAATTAAAACCAGTGATATGGCTAAAAATAGGGTTAAATCGGAACCGTTCAAATCGGGCGCGAATCTTAAAACTTGGGGGTAAAATGGTAATTTCACTTACAAACGGGTCTGAAATGGGTTCTGGGTCTTCTTTCTAAAAGGCCCAATAACCCACGAACGGACCCATCTCAACTGGGTGCGGGTTCCAACCCGTGAGAAACCCAGTCCAGCTGGATATATTTAGGGTTTATGGTTATACCTAATCAACGGCCCTGATTCCTCCTATCCATTCACCAGGAAGTAGGGATTTGATCTTATCCCGAAACTGGTCCCTATGGTGGCTATAAATATCCCCCATCCCCCACCATTAAGAGGTAATCAATCTTTTGCCAGTAAAAGCTCATTCATAATCTTTCTGATTACTGACTTGAGCGTCGAAGGGTGTGTCGCCGGGATCAACCTCGGTGTTTTGCACTTTTTACAGGTAAACGGCGGGAGATTATGATCAAACTCCGGCGGAAAGATTTCAGGTTTGACTATTCAACATCCCAAAGAATCCACAAATTCTATCTGTTTGTCCCCCACACCAGATTTAGCGGCAACAGATTGGCGCTATCTGTGGGAACCGACAATAGCAATCCTTCATCTTCCCTTGGTTAAGATCACCTCCAGCCATGCCTCCCCGAAAACTAAGATCCAGGGGATCCAACCGTGAACCCACTCCTCAACAGCAACAGGAGGTCCCCTCCAAACCGTCCAGCCACATGGGCAACTCCCACCACAACCTGATCAGCCCCCGCAGCAGGACCAACCTCCTCTTCAGAGCCTTCAATCTCAAAGGGATCCGCCCGGGCCCCAGAATGCCGGTGCAGGGGCCTCTCGTCCCAACCCTCAGAAGCAACCTCCTCATCGAGACCGCATCTCCGTACATAACCCTTCTACCGATTCAATGGCATCTCATAACCTCCGGCCTTCCGAAGACCTCCGTAATACCCTCCTCAACCGGCCGAAAGAAGAGGACCTTCGCCACCGTTTGGATGAAAGGTGGGCCCGTGAGGGAGCCTCCCGTCCGGAACGTCCAAATGAGCGATCTCCTCGTCGCCGCGACCACAGGAGGTCCCCTCCTTGCAGGGGGCAGAGAGAGTCCCCTAAGTACCATCGAAGAAGATATCACTCTCCCGCTGGTCGACATCCCCTGAGGGACAATAACGGGCCTATCACCCGGGCCGAATTCCAACAATTCCAAGCCACAATCTTGCAAGTCCTTAACCTCCGTCCAGACAACAACAACCATGCACAGAGGGTCCCTACTCCTCCGGTCCAAAGTCCTCGCCATCGGTCCCTAACTCCTCCTCAAGCTTCGAGCCACCGCCATCATATCTCTAGTCCCCGCCATTCCCTGAGCTACCGTCGCCGTAGCCCCCGCTCCCCTTCGTACGAAGACGAGTCCCGAGACTCGCTTGGATACCGTCGAAGGGACGATGCGGTCTACCACCGTCTCCATGAGATGGAGAGGCGCCTCGGCCAACTGGATAAAGAAGAAGAGCTGAGAGGAAGGACCCTCCGTCCAAGCCGACCTCCCTTCTCTCGAATAATCATGGAGGCGCCCGTTCCAATAGGCTTCAAGCCCCCGCAGTTTGAGACTTACTCTGGGGAGTCAGACCCCGTGGACCACATCGAGAGCTTCAAGACCCTCATGTTGATCCACCAAGCTTCTGATGCTCTACTGTGCAAAACCTTCCCAGCTACTCTCAAGGGTCCGACCCGAGAATGGTACTCTCGTCTTGCCCCATCCTCCATATTCTCCTTTGAACAATTTGAGATCCTCTTCGTGAGTAGCCGCCGTATCGAGAAGACTAGTATTTCGTTGCTCTACCTCAGTCAGAAGAAGGGTGAGAAGCTGAGAGATTATGTGAAGCGGTTTACTGCGGAAGCTAGGTCCATTGCCTCCCTCGACCAATCGGTCGCCACTGCAGCTTTCCAGTCATACGTCCTCAACTTAAGCCTTCGGTCCTCCCTAGCCAAAAGCCCCCGCAAAACTTCTCCGACCTTCTTCTCAGAAGCGAGACGATATCCGGGCTGAGGAAGCTGAACATCGCCCTACTTTTGAGGGGTCTTCCTTTGGGACCAAGAGAAAGGCAGCTGAAGAATAGGGAGCTAAGAAGCTCCAGAAGGACAACGGGGGCAGCGCCGCCCGCCTCCCAGATTTGAGAAGTTTAACCCTCTTAATGCCAACATTTCTACCATTCTCATGAAGGTCGAAAAGGAAGGAGTTCTGCCTCCTGCCCCGAAGATGAGTACCCCCTGCAAGAAGAGGGACAAGGAAAAGTGGTGCCGATATCATCGAGACCATGGCCACGACTCCAACAACTGTTGGGCCCTGAAGAATGAAATTAAGGCTCTCATCCAGAGAGGGCAGCTATCTAAGTTTGTGAGAAAGGACCGAATTGATCTTCCTCCCCCCCCAGGGGGGCTAACAAGCATCCCGAAAGGCGCAACGAGACTCAAGTTTGAAGGGGAACGCATCTTGCACCTCATTCATGGAGGCCCCATGGAAGGAACCTCCAACTCTTCTCGGAAGGCTTTCATACGAGAAGTCAATTTGGTTCATGGCATACCCCCTCCCAAAGGTCTCGGAGTCCCGGTCACTTTCTCATATGAAGACCTGGAGGGTGTCCGAACCCCCCACTGCGATGCATTAGTAACAACCTCCACATGGCTAACTTTAAAGTGGAGAGGATCCTGGTGGATAATGGCAGTTCTGTCAACATCCTCTTCCTGACGGCCTTCCGAGGACTTAAGTTATCGCAGGGACAGGTTCAAGCCCGCTGGCTACACGCTCCATGGGTTCACGGGAGTGTCAGTGACTATCGAAGGGGTGATAACCCTCGACGTAACCGCTGGCAAAATTCCTACTACCCAGACGGAGCCAATGGATTTCATGGTCGTAGACATCCCAGCTGCTTACAATGTGATTCTAGGCAGACCTGGCCTAGCTGCTCTAGAGGCCGTCCCATCGGCTTATCATCTTAAGATGAAATTCCCTACCAGGGCAGGTGTAGGGGAAGTAAGAGGTAGTCAAAAGATGGCTCGCAAGTGCTACATGACCTCTACCAGGGGACCTGTCCTCTCCCTCGAGACTCTTAAGATTCCCCAAGGGAATGCCCAACCTATGTCCGAACCGGTAGATGAGCTGGAGGAAGTGCTCTTTTCCGAGCAAGATCCGAACTGCAAGTTCTTTATCAGCAAGACCCTCCCCTCTGCCCTATGTTCCGACATAGTCCAATGCATCAGAAAGAACCACGACCTCTTCGCATGGTCGGCTGCCAACATGCCAGGAATTTCCGAGGTACTCCTCGTCCACCACCTAAGCATTGCTCCAAGGGTCCAAACCGGTCCAGCAAAAGATGCGCAAATTTGCCCCCGAGCGCCAGCAAGCCATAAAGGAAGAAGTGGGCAAGCTCCTCAAAGCCCGGTTCATACAAGAGATCAACTAACCCGAATGGCTCTCTAATGTTGTGATGGTTAAGAAGGCCAACAGAAGTTGGAGAATTTGCATCGACTTCACGGTCTTGAACAAAGCATGCCCTAAATATCCATTTCCTCTCCCTAGCATCGACACCTTGATCGACGCTACTTCGGGCCATGAGTTGCTGAGCTTCATGGATGCCTTCTCCGGATATAACCAGATCAGAATGTTCCCCCCGGATATCCCGAAGACCTCCTTCGTCACCGATTAAGGACTCTATTGCTACAGGGTAATGCCCTTCGGGTTGAAAAATGCCGGTGCCACCTACCAGCGCCTCGTCAATAAAGTTTTTCAGAATCAGATCGGTCGAAACATGGAAGTGTATGTTAATGATATGCTAGTCAAAAGCGTCCATGGGACCGACCATGTTGCCGATCTCCAAGAAGCTTTCGATGTGCTGAGGAAGCATGATATGAGGCTCAACCCGAACAAGTGTGCGTTCGGAGTCTCGTCGAGAAAGCTCCTAGGCTTCATGGTCAGCCAAAGAGGAATCGAAGCCAACCCTGAGAAGATCAAAGCCATACTAGACATGGCACCTCCTACAAGTGTGAAAGAGGTTCAGAAGCTCACGGGGCGCCTCGCGGCCATAGGGCGATTTCAATCTAAGTCGGGAGAGAAGTGTCTTCCTTTCTCCAAAGTCCTTTCTTCAAAGCACTCAGAGGGGCTAAGGGCTTCGAGTGGGGCCAACAGCAGCAAGAATCGTTCGATCAGCTAAAGGCCTACCTGGTCAATCCTCCTCTCCTCAGCAAGCCTATCCCCGGGGAAACACTCTACCTCTACCTAGCTGCCTCTGAGCAAACCCTCAGCGCTATTCTAGTGAGGGAAGAAGACAAGGCTCAGAAGCCTATCTATTACGTGAGCAAGGTACTTCGGGATGCCGAGCTCCGCTATCCAAGATTGGAGAAGATAGCATACGCCTTGGTTATGGCAGCCAGCAAGCTCCACCCTTATTTCCAATCTCACTCGGTGGTCGTTCTCACCGACCAACTGCTAAAGCAAGTCCTACAAAAACTTGAGACTTCCGGACATCTGATGAAGTGGTCGATCGAGCTGAGTCAACATGACATATCTTACCAGCCTCAGGACCGTAATCAAGGCTCAGGCCTTAGCTGAATTTATTGTTGAGAGCACCATCTCGGAGGTTAGTCAGGTAGCAAACGGGCCTCCCATCTGGATAGTATATGTAGACGTGTCCTCTTGCAACGAAGGGATCGGAGCCGGGGTCATTCTGGCAGGCCCAGATGACTTCGTTCTCCAATACTCCCTTCGCATCAACTTTAAGGCCTCCAACAACAATGCAGAGTATGAAGCCCTTATAGCCGGCCTCGGTATGGCTCGCAAGGCAGGGGCACAACATCTCCGGATATACAGTGACTTGCAGCTGGTCGTGAATCAAGTCTTAGGAGAGTACGAGGCGCGAGACGACCGAATGGCTAAGTACTTAGCCAAGTTCCAAAGTCTCATGGCTTCATTCGGAGAAGCACAAATCCAGCATATCCCTAGAGAAGAAAATTCCCAAGCAGATGCCCTCTCCAAATTGGCCTCCTCCTCCCTTCAAGGTCTCGATCAGACCGTCCTGATTGAAGTGCTCCTAAGATCGAGCATAGAAGAAGAAGCCCCCGACTCGATGGAGTCGCTGCCCGTCCAACTTCAGGACAACTAGATGAAACCTCTGATAGAATTTCTCAAGGATGAGCTCCTCCCCGAAGACCCTAAAGAAGCTCATCGAGTCCGAACGAGAGCAGAGCGGTACACCCTTGTTGAAGGAGTCTTGTACAAACGCTCCTACACCCAAGTAGACGACAGACCCTACTTGAGATTCCACTTCCCGAAAGAAGCCGCTTATGCCTTGCAAGAGCTTCACGAAGGTATAGGCGGAGCCCATTCAGGTTCAAGGTCCCTCGCCAGGAAAGTGTTGAACTATGGATATTTTTGGCCTACCCTACTCTGAGATGCCGAGCAACACGTCCGGCAATGCGGCCCTTGTCAGCAGTTCTCCAACATCCATTGCCTACCCCAAGCACAACTCACCTCTCTTTCAAGCCCGATTTCCTTCGTAATGTGGGGGATGGACTTGTTAGGCCCGTTCCCACCAGCTCCAGGCCAGCTCAAATTCCTAGTCGTGGCAATCGACTATTTCACCAAATGGATCGAGGCCGAGCCATTGGCTACCATTACTGAGAACAAGGTGCTGCAGTTCTTCTGGAGAAATATAATTTGTCAGTTTGGCGTACCTCGGGTCCTGATAACAGATAATGGAACACAGTTTACGGGGACAACATTCCGATCTTTGTGTGAAGACCTTGGCATTCAGCAACGTTTCTCCTCCGTCTCCCATCCTCAGTCCAATGGTTAAGTGGAGAATGCCAACAGACAGATTCTTTCCAGCATCAAGAAAAGGCTAGATAAGTCGGCCAAAGGCTTATGGGCGGAACAGCTTCCCAACATATTATGGAACTACCGCACTACGAAACGGACCCCCACAGGAGAGTCGCCATTCAATCTCACCTATGGGTCCGAGGCTGTGATCCCCTTGGAAGTCGATCTACCATCTCCCCACCTTATGGCCTATGAAGAAGAGCAGAATGCCAGAGAGCTTCGGGCGAATTTGGACTTGGTTGATGAGCTCCGTGAAAGAGCCTCAATTCGCCAGCAGAATTATCGAAGGAGGATCGAGCTGGCCTAGAATGAAAGAGTCCATCTCACTGACCTCAAAGAAGGGGACTTGGTCCTCAGAAAGCTAGCTATCTCATTCCCTAGTCAGAAGAGTAAGCTAGCTCCAAATTGGGAAGGACCATACAAGGTTTCCAAAGTAGTCTGCCCCGGGGCATATCGACTAGAAGACCTTGAAGGCAGAGAGATACCCAGAACTTGGAATGCCGACCATTTACTGAAGTACCAAGAG
Source organism: Hemerocallis citrina (assembly GCA_017893485.1). Classification (NCBI taxonomy): domain Eukaryota; kingdom Viridiplantae; phylum Streptophyta; class Magnoliopsida; order Asparagales; family Asphodelaceae; genus Hemerocallis; species Hemerocallis citrina. The sequence continues at coordinate 135,542,923 of CM030363.1, forward strand.
AGCGCCTGAACGCCTCTCGAGTACCTTCAAGTGTCGAGCCATTCCCCTCTTTTTACTTCTTGTACTTAGCTTCTTTATTTTCACATTGTAATAACGGCTTGCAACTTAGAAGCGGCTGATTAGTAGTTATCAATAAAGAACTTCTTTTCTCTCATATTTTCCTTGTGATGATTTGTATCTCTATTTAAGGCCTTTAATCGCTCTTACTCAAACGACGTGTTCGGAGTCCAAAATTTGACTCGATTCTGCTTCGCAAGTTGGCTCTTAAGCAAACTAGAAGTGGTTCGCCATTCGAAAATTGCTCCTACAACCGTTGAAACTTACTCAAACGACGTGTTCGGAGTCCAAAACTTGGCTCGATTCTGCTTCGCAAGTTCGCTCTTAAGCGAACTAGAAGTGGTTCGGCATTTGGAATTGCTCCCACAACCGTTGAAACTTACTCAAACGACGTGTTCGGAGTCCAAAACTTGGCTCGATTCCGCTTCGCAAGTTCGCTCTTAAGCGAACTAGAAGTGGTTCGCCATTCGGAATTGCTCCCACAACCGTTGAAACTTACTCAAATGACGTGTTCGGAGTTCAAAACTTGGCTCGATTCCGCTTCGCAAGTTCGCTCTTAAGCGAGCTAAAAGTGGTTCGCCATTCGGAATAGCTCCCACAACCGTTGGAATCTACCCTGGCAAGCAAGTTACAAACAACAAGTACAAACAAAACACGCTAACACACAAACGCTAGAGAGTAAAACAAGCCTTCACTTCTATTAAAGTTCAAAGGAACACAAGTTACAAGGCCAAACTACTCTTTCTACAAGGGACTACAAAGACTCAAAGAGGCATAAATACAACAACTTATTCAACGCTTCTTCGGAACAGGGACGTTTCGATTCAAAAACACCCGGGGACGGCATCGCCTAACCTCGGAGCTCGTCTCTAGACCAACAAACCGAGACGCCTCTTCAGCTCTGCCTCTGACCGTGGCCCCAACCGAAGTGCCACTAGACGAAGCAGCCACCCCACTTTGAGCATCAGCCGGGCTACGCCTAACGGCAGGCGAGCGAGTCGCAAGCTCGTAAAACGAGATCCCTCTCTCACTCTCTGCGTGAGTACACGACGTCCTTCTGACATTAATCCGTTCAGGCTGAGGTTTGAGTCGAGCCACTTCCTCCTCGAGCTCAACGATTCGATCCTTCAGAGTAGTGTCCTTCACAACTATCTTGCGGCTCCTGAGCTATCAGCTGTAATTCGACGAAGATGGGTCACTTCGATGCTTTTGTCGCCTGTAACCCTCCTCAACTCGTCAACCCTGGCCTGTCAGCTCGTCGCGCTCGACCATCAACTTACCCACCACAGAAGCTAACTCCTCTTCCTCCGCCGAAAGTTCTTCTTCTGCTATCTTCAAGTGATGAACCTCCGCCAGTAGTTCACCTTTCTCCTTCTCAACGTCGAACAACGTCTTCCTAAGCAACTCCATCTCGCCTTCAAGACGAACCACGCGAGCTCGCTTCCGTAGTTGTTTCAACTCGGAGAAATACTCTCTCGACGTTGCCTTGAGATCCTCTAGTTCCAACTCGCTGATGAAACACTCTCGGCTGCGGAAGAGGGCCAGCTTCACTGCTTTCAAGTCAGTGCGATGACGAGAGGTTTCAGCCGCTGAACTCCACTCAACAACCTGAAAAACGGAAGCATATCAACACTAAGGACAAGAGGCGGTGCTCAACACTTAGCCAAATCTCAAGGTAAAACCTTTTTCGGAAGGATTTCAATTCAAAACCGACCTCAACGCTTAGCAAATTTGCCAAAAACAAAAAATTCATTGATACCAAAAAGCGGTGGCCAGTCCGCTACAAGGCAGTACATGAAAAAAAACAATTTACTACAAGAGCAAGAAGATTAAGGGGCCACCTTGGGCGGTAGTTCGGAAACAGGCACCTCGGTAGATGACCCCTCGTCCTCCTCTGCTTCGCCTTGGGGGTCGGCTACAACCTGGTCACCCCCTTCTTCAGCCACCATAGCCTCGAGGTCGGCAGGAGCATCGTCGCCTTGTGGCTCGTCCCCTTCCTCTCCTTCGTCCTCCTCTTCCCCTTCGGCTTCTTCCTCGGCACCACGGCCACAGCCTGTACCCCGACCTGTCGAAGTCGGGAACTCGAGCCTCGATGTGATCGAGCGCTCTGGCATAAGACAGCTCCATATTTGCCGCCATGTGCTTCTTAGCCTCGGCCTTGATCTCCGCCCTCGCCTTCTCCATGGCCTCGGCTTGTTGCAGCTTCACTGCCTCAAAAGCCCTCGCCTGCTGCGGCCCTCTCCTCGGCTGCCTTTGCGACCTCCGAAGCATGCTTCTCCTTCGCTTGCGCCAAAGCCGCCTCGAGGTCTGCGACCTAGGCCGCCAGAGCGTCCGAGCGACGCTGCTCTGCTTCGAGCTGCTTCACAGCCCTCGCCCTCTTCCGCTCGGTCTTTGTTGCTGAGGGCCTTCAGCTCCCTCTCTTGCTCGACATACTCCTCGAGAAGATGGCCGAAGTGGCAAGTGGCCTGCACGGAGAGGTGGTTAGAACACAACAAAAGCCGAACTAAAGACTTTCAAGAAAAATTTGAAACAGCAAGGAAAACTTACCGACACAAGCGACCGAGCTACCTCGAGAGCATCGTCGCCTGTCGTCCCCGCCTTCAGGGCGGCTCGGTCCTTCAGGGTTGGGAGGTGGCGAACAGCCTGCATGCTCATCCGCGAGTCCCTTAAGAAGCCGTCGTGGTTCTTCACTCGCCAATCAGGAAGGAACAACTTCTTGTGAGCCTCGGTCAGTATTGCCTCGGCCTGCTCGGTCAAGGGCGGGGCCTCAAGCGCCAGTGCTGCCGAGACGGAAAAGCCCTCACCTACAGGGGCAGAGAGGGTCGGCTGGACAACAACCACCGAGGACGGCTCCCGAGGAGAAGTGGTGACGACTGCCGAAGGTGCCTTGGTGGGTCCGCCAGATGAGGGACCCGTGCTCGTCCTCTTCCTCTTCTTGCCTTCGACGGCTTTGCTTCGTTCAGCCATCATACCCTTGAAGTCCATGTTTAGAGCCTCTGTCCAAGTGAAAGGGAAAACTAGTTAGAAAAAAATATATACAAGGCATCAAGGAAAGTAAAGCAGAAAGATAGAGATGTCATGAGCGTGCTCGGATCGATCGGACTAAGGCCCGACCTATGCAACACCTCCTCGGTCATCTCCCTCCAACTCAACATCGGAAGACCGATCAGCCTCGCCGCCACCTCTGCCTTGGCCGGGGACAACACTGGCTCGGCCTTTGCATACTTCGCCACCTCTTCCTTCCACCGGGTCGGGAAGTCCCACGCCGAAGGGCTCTTGATCAGAAAAAACTTCCCCTTCCACGACTTTATCGAGTCGGGATTATCTATCAGCTTAACTCCTTTCCGAGGCGACAGATAGTAGCGCGGCTCAAGCTTGCTTATCCTGTTGATTCGATATAAACTTCGGAGGATGACAAGCTCTGGCTCCACTTTGGCTGTTCAGCATTGCAGCAGAAAATCGAGCACATGGCGCCACGTGTTCGGCATGAACTGTATGGGGCACAGTCCATACCACCGAAGGACTACCATCACGAAGGGATGAAGGGGGAAACGCAGGCCGGCATTCAACGCGTCATAGGTGAAGATGCAGGTGTCCGGCGAGAAGACTGTGTTTGCTCGCACTCTGGGGCCGGGGAGAATCAATGTATATTCCAGGGGGATGGAGAAACCCTTCCGAGTCCGGAGTAGGTCCCGCTCGGTTAGAACCGAGGGGATATCATCCACCTCGGTAACCTCCCTCGGGTCGTTCTCCTCGTAGGTCTCCGAGCGACCAATGACAGCCTTAGTCAGCAGCTCGCTGCTGTACTGCCTTATCCGTCCATGGCCAGAGAACACGGTCGGCATCTGACCCATCTCGCCCGCTCGTCTCTCGACCTCCACCATCGACTCGACGATCGGAGACCGAACCACTCCCTTCTCCTTCTCCTCGGTCACAGACGACCCTACTATCTCCTTCCCCTTCCTTCGGCTCACCACTCCTCTCCCTTCCTCGGCACTCCGACCTCCCGAGGAGGATGCCTCACTACCCGAGGACACTCGTGACATCTCATAGAATAAATATCTGAGGCTAAGTGAACTGACCTTGATGTGACGTTCACGGTCGGAAAAAGTTCGCCGGAAATCGCCTGCCCTTCGCGACAGCTAGCACAAACTGCCTTTGAGCCCAAATCTCCGCTAGCAGAGCAATTCGAGAGCGAAAGTAAAAATTTGAGAGTAAAAGTGAGGGAATGAGCTAAGGGGTGAGGGGGGTGAGAACTTATAGCCAAAGAGGCAACAGTTGGGCTTTTGTAACGCTTGGGGCCCATTAAGGGAGACAGAATGACAGAATGGGGAAAGTTGCAACGGTTCAGAGGAAGGTCGCGACGGTTTGTTTGACATCGCGGTCTGGCAATCCGTAACTTGCCGATTCACCGAGGCACTCTGCCGAGCTACCAGGGCACCGACCTTCCACATATGGAGAAAAATGCCGTCGGGCCACTTTCACCATCAGATTGTCTCAAAATTCGTGTCCAAAACTGATGAACGGCTCAGATCACGCCACGCCCACAAAACGACAAGATAACGTTTTCTCCTGATCTGAACCTCCAACTTCGAGATCCGCACATTGATGAACGCACCGGATCAAGCCACGTGGCTCGGCAATCCGTAACTCGCCGAGTCACCGAGGCACTCTGCCGAGCTACCGGGGCATCGACCTCCACATATGGAAAAAAATGCCGCCGAGCCACTTTCACTGTCAGATTGTCTCAAAATTCGTGTCCAAAACTGATGAACGGCTCAGATCACTCCATGCCCACAAAACGACAAGATAACGTTTTCTTGTGATCTAAACCTCCAGCCTTAAGATCCGCACCTTGATGGAAGATCCAGATCCAACCACGTGGCTCGACGGCTTGTGACGAGCCGAGCCACCGAGACTCTTTGCCGAGCTACCGGGGCACCGACCTCCACATATGGAAAAAAATTCTGCCGAGCCACTTCAACCGATAGATTGTCTCAGAATTCATGTCAAAAATTGATCTGCGGTTCAGATCACGCCACGCCCACAAAATGACAAGATAACATTTTCTCGTGATCTGAATCTCCAACTTCGAGATCCGCGCCATGATGGACGCTCTAAATCAAGCCACGAAGCTCGACGGCCCGTCTCGAGCTGCCGAGCCACCGGAGTGTTTAGCCGAGCTACGAACAGCTTAACCGAGCCACCGAGCTACTAAGGAGTAGAGGTCGAGCTGCCGAACCACCCAGCAGCCACAACCGAGCTACCGAGCTACCGAGCAGCTATCGCCGAGCTACCGAGGTACCGACCCTCACATGTGGAGAAAAACGATGCCGAACCACTCTAGACGTCGGATCGTTTTTAAAATCGCGCCAGAATATGATGAGCGGTTCAGATCACGCCACGTCCACAAAACGACAAGATAGTATTTTCTCGTGATCTGTACCCCGTCCTCGTGATTCACGCCATAATGAACGCTCCAGATCTTGCCACGTAGCTCGGTAGCTCGCTACATGCTGAGCTACCGAGCTACCAAGGACGACCAGCCAAGCTACCGAGGCACCGACCTCCGCGAGCAGAGAAATACGCTGCCGAACTACTTCGGCCATCCGATCCTCCAGAAATTCGCGCCCAACGCTGATGAAGGGCCCAGATCGTGCCACGTCATAAACCGAATTAAAAAAAATAATTTTTATTTATTAAAATCGAATTATTTATCTAAAAATTACGAAAAAATGATTAAAAATTCGAGAAAATTAATTAAAAATTCTAAAAAATAATTATAAATTCGGGAAAATATTTTTGAGCCCATGGGTAAATAATTATTGCTTAGAATAGTTAATTAAGACCCCCGAACAACGAATCACCACTTCGCAAAATTAAATAAATGGTTCGAAAAATAGATAAAAATTAAGAAAAATCACCAGAAGTCCAGGAGAGCTCAAGAACAACCTTGAGTGCGCAACTAGCTCTGAAAATCATCATAATACCTCATACAAAGATCTGACACCCCTCATTTGGACTCCGATACAACTCCACAAACCATTAAAACAGTAAAACTACTCAAAGGTTGATCAAACTCAGTCTTCGGGAGTGGGGGCTTGTGATATGGATAAAAATAGGGTTAAATCGGAACCGTCCAAATCGGGTGCGAATCTTAAAGCTTGGGGGTAAAATGGTAATTTCACCTACAAACGGGTCTGAAATGGATTCTTGGTCTTCTTTCCAAAAGACCCAATAACCCACAAACGGACCTATCTCAACTGGGTGCGGGTTCCAACCCGCGAGAAATCCATTCCAGCTGGATAGAGTTAGGGTTTATGGTTATACCTAATCAACGGCCCTGATTTCTCCTATCCATTCAATGGGAAGTAGGGATTTGATCTTATCCCGAAACTGGTCCCTATGACGGCTATAAATACCCCCCATCCCCCACCATTAAGAGGAAATCAATCTTTTGCCAGTAAAAGCTCATTCATAATCTTTTTGATTACTGACTTGAGCGTCAACCCCGGTGTTTCACACTTTTGCAGGTAAACGGCGGGAGATCACGGTCAAATTCCGACGGAAAGGTTTCAGGTTTGACTATTCAACATCCCAAAGAATCCACAAATTCTATCTGTTTGCCCCCACACCAGATTTAGCGGCAACACCCAGAAATGACGCTAAAGCATCTTTGGGCCACTGAAGCATGTTTTTGAGCACTTTCTTGAACTGCTTTCTGCAAAGTCTACTCCAGTTTTTTTATAAGCGTTTCCAAACATTAAGCATTGTTGTGCCACTTAACGCTTAAGCGATAACTTTTTTTTAGCTGTGTAAAGCCATGAATATAAGTAAATAGTTGGGGATGTGGCTGTGTGCCTGGATTCCAAGTTATGCTTGGAATGAAAGAAATTCCGAATCTGCTTTGTCTACGAACAAGGAAGCTATAAGTACTGCAACTTTGAAATGGCTATGTGCCTCTGTGGACATATGAATGTGCTGTCTCTCATGCATATTACAAGTGCACTGTGTATATCAATGAAAGTTATCATGCATTCAGAGGACAGATGAGGCTTCTAATGGCTTGCATTATAAAGGAAACATTGGATATTGATGATAATTTCTATGGATGGAGTGGATAAATGAGGCTTTTAATGTCTATAAGAAAAACATGTGCATTACATTGGCTAAATAACTAGCCATGTTAGTCTATGCTTGTTATGTTGAATCTTCATAAACTCATCTTTCTTGAAATGAACTCTAAATAGCCTACGGCATCTTTGTCACCTTTAACAAACTGTTTATTAAGATAAGCCACTAGGAATTAACATTTTTAAGAGGAATAAGAGAGAAGTACATAGTACGAGTTAGTTCTCCCGCATATTGCATGTGCACTGTTTATCTCAGTGAAAGTTATCATGCATTCAGAAGACAAATGAGGTTTTTATTGTCTCACTGTATAAAGGGTACATTGGATATTAATGATAATTGCCATGTGCATTACATTGGCTGAACAACTTGTCATTTTAGTCTATGCTTGTAATGGTGAATCCTCATAAACTCATTTTTTTGAAGTGGAAGATCTAACTAGCCTTCGACACCTTTGTCACCTTTAACAAACATTTTACATGGTAAATTAATTATTTTTGCAGATTTCGTCATCCTAGACTCATCTGTGCGTAAATTAGATGCCCAAGATTCACGTTCTATTGAATATAGGCTGGATCGAAATCATAGATCAACCTGTGTTGATAATAAAGTGATGACAATTAATGAGAAACTAAGAAACTGTTATAAAATACTTGAAACGAATAATGATTTTATAGGCAATTTGCTTTATACTTCAATAGAGGTTTCCAGTCTCAATTTTAGTGAAGTGCACATGTCCAATTTTATTTGTAGAATTCACAAAGAGAAGAAACAAAGAGGAACAGAAGAACTCTAATATGAAGAAACTAGACTTGATGGTAAATTAAGAAAGGTCAATGTTCACAAATTTCTTAATGATTGCTTCACAATTATACTAGTGTAAGATGAGCCTTGATTTAACTTGGAAGTCCAAAATTTCTCTGGAGTTTTATTTCGAGTTTTCGAACTCAAAGACGTAGATGATCATATATTTATTTGAGCATCGTCTTCCTTTATCATGGGAAAATGCTGATTAGTTTTAGTTTATGTCTTTATGTTAAAAAAATTTAATGTTTCATGTATTTACTGATATTCAGGACAAGCAGTTAAAGTCTGCTCCTCGTCGAACAGCTGAATCTGAGATTGTTTCTGAACATATAAAGAAAGAAAGGGAAGCAGCAAAGAAGGGGAAGCGGCTATATTATCTCAAGAAATGTTGGCTCCTCTCTCTCTCTCATTAATTTTTACTAACAAAAAAAGATTCATTTTTACTTGGAAAAAAAAAGTAAATCCTAATTTCCCCCTCCCTTGGCAGCTGAAATTCGCAACCAGAAGCTGATAAAGAAGTATGATGTCCTCAAGGTAAATAATTCTTAATTAAAAGTTAAACATTATTATTTGAAATTTTCTTCTGTTGGTCCATTCTTTCAAACCAATTTACACTTTTGCAGGGACAAGGCAAACTCGAATCTTTTATCAAGAAAAGGAGGCAGAGGAATGCATCAAAAAATCACCGTTATATGCCTTACGCCTAGTGGTGGTGTTCAAAAGTAAGGAACTCAAAATAATTGTTTGAGAGATTAGTTTATTTTCATGACTTTTCCTCTTCACCAAATACTATGCTTTTCTCATCAAAATTATATCAGATATGGAAACAATTACTAGTTGAGAAGTCTCCCCTTAAAATGACAATTTTTGGAAGAAATTAAACTCTCTGAAATTACGTCAGTTTCCTAGTTGTGGAAGTGATGGGAACATTCATATAGACTGAGCATAGCATTCATCTAGTTTTGAGCAGTTAGCTCATACCAATGCGACATAGAGCTCATATCAATGCGACATAGAGGGAGCAAACCCCTGAGAATCCATATCTCCCAGATTAGTCGAAGAATCTTAGACTAATCAGGGAGATATGGACTATGATATGGACTATAAGTTCTTAGTGCATAATACCCAATACCATAATCCAAGCTAGAATATATTTGTAGAAAATGAGTAGTTTCCTGTCTGAACTTTGAAGAAAACAGTACAGTATTTTTCCCCCTTGGTTTTAAGAATCGTGATAGTGACGCTTGGTCAATAATCTGTGAAGAATTCTAGCAAAATAAAGAGAGAGAGAGAGAAAAAAAAACTCAGAACATCTCCCTTAGCGTTGGAAATTAATTTTGCAGTGCACATGATCTATAGGATTTCCATAGCCATGCAACATGGCCCTGGACCAGGGTGGTCAGCATCTATTAGTGTGCCTTTCCATGGCCTTGAATTTTTTATTATGCATGTCAAAACACACCTGCAGCTTGATTCAGGGGCCATGGGATCCACTGATAGGCAAATCCGTTCAGTGCATAAACTCCGTATCACAATGAGAGAGCACCACCGGGCACATGGACCAGGGGTCTCTGTTTCTATTTTCTTCATATAGAACCCTTAAATGAGAGGTAATTCCGCAGTGTTGGATGCATGCCGATCCGCTATTGTTATGGAAAGATTTGATAGGCCATAGGGAGGTTAATATTGTTTCCTAATTTATAGGTTCTGGATCTGATAGGATTTGATTGAGTCCTAATTTATAGGATCTGGATCTGATAGGATTTGATTGAGTCCTAATTTATAGGATCTGGATTTGATTTAGTGTGTATGAGTTGGTATAAGTAGGCTGATGAATGAATGAATAAAGCATGAACTTTTAACCCAAACTTTGGCATGGTATCAGAGCCAGTCGTCTAAGCAAACCCTACCATCAAAACCTATTTTTTCTTTCAATCGGCCAATCATCCACAGCCGGCCACTCGCCCACAGCCTGAAGCTGTGTATCGTTGATCATCAATGGCGGATGGCGCAAGTGCAAGCACAGGGGACCGGTGGTTCAACATTGGCAAATCTCAAACCTAAACAGATCCAAATTTTGTTGAGTATGATTAGTAATCATCAGCAAGATCAAATGATGAGTGAGTTCCATTCTCGTTCCTCTTGGATACTTGACACAGGGGCATCTCGTCATGTGACCGGCAACTCACAACTTTTGACTCAAGCACAGGACATTCTTCCATGTCCCGTTGGTTTACCTGATGGGCAGCAGGAATACGCCACAATGGAGGGGCGTGTAATTCTTGCTGATGGCTTAGTGCTTGAGCATGTCTTATTTGTAACAACATTACAATGCAATTTAGTATCGGTGTAGCAATTAATTGATGATGTAAACTGTTTTGTTCGATTAACTAATTCTTTGTGTGCTATCCAGGACCAACGTTCGGGGAGCCTGATTGGAGCCGGTGAATGGAAGGATGGATTCTATTTTTTCCGAACGATTCCTACTGTCCACGCAGTAACAGTTCCTGAGTTATCTGAATTTGAGTTATGGTATAGAAGAATGAGTCATCCGTCGGATAGAGTCGTCCAGTTAGTACCTGCAATCAGTTCTAATACTAATACCGCTGGGAAGAAATTGAATAAAGCTTGTGTTATTTGTCCTCAGGCAAAACAAACTCGTGATAGTTTCCCTGTTAGTGATAGCAAAGCAGTCGTATTCTTGAACTCATCCATTGTGATTTGTGGGGGCCGAATAATCAATCACCCTCTTCGTGTGGTGCGTATTATTTTTTGACATTGGTTGATGATTTCTCTAAAGCAGTCTGGGTATATTTGTTGCATAATAAAACTGAGGTTTATCAAGCTTTCTCCTCTTTTTTCGCTACTATGGAACGTCAGTTTGAGCAAACTATTAAGATTGTGCGAGGTGATAATGGCACGGAATTTAAGTGCATGCTTGATTATTTTGATACGAATGACATTTTGTTTCAAACCTCCTGTGTTGGAACTCCTTAACAAAATGGAAGAGTGGAGCGGAAACATCAGCATATACTTAATGTGTCTCGTGCTTTAAAGTTCCTGGGCAATCTTCCTATTACTTTTTGGGGGGAATGTTTATTTAGTGCAGTGTATTTAATAAATCGCACTCCATCAAGTTTGTTACACAATAAAACACCTCTTGAGATCTTATGCGGAACAACTCCTAATTTTGATGTGCTACGGGTGTTTGGGTGTCTCTGTTTCGCTCACAATCAAAAAGCAAAGGGAAATAAATTTGCACCAATGAGTAGAAAGTGTGCATTTGTTGGCTATCCTCATGGCAAGAAGGGTTGGAAATTATATTGTCTCGACACAGGTGAAATTTTGGTGTCTCGCGATGTCAAGTTTCATGAAAATAAGTATCCCTATCTGACTGAAAATGCATCTACTATGGTTGAAACTCCTATTTCCTCTTCTAGTGACATGGTGGGAGTTGATAACATTGTTCTGGATGATTTGGAGGGGGTCTTAGAGGATGCTCAGACTACAGGAACAATGGAGGATACAAATGGGTCGGAGAGCAGTCCTGCCGTGGAAGGTGCTGCCAGTCCTGCCGTGGAAGGTGCTCCGCCGACTGTTGATTCTGCCAGTCTCGCCGTGGAAGGTGTTCCGCCAACTTCCAGTGCACTCGAGGCTAATTTGGGCCGTGGACTGCGGGACAAATGTCCTTCAGTTTTGTTACGAAACTTTGTTGCTGAACCAGTTCGGAAAAAGAGTCCTTCCTTAAGTTCACTATCCTCTACCAGCTCTTCCGGTACCCCCTATCCTATAGCACACTATGTGAATTGTAATAAATTTTCTATGCGACATTGTATATTTCTTGCAGCTGTAATTGCAAGGATTGAACCTAGAACCTTTCATGAGGCCATAAAACATGCTGGATGGTGTGAGGCAATGCAAAAGGAGATCGGTGCCTTGGAGGCTAATGAGACTTGGGTTATGGAAGAACTACCTCCCGGGAAGAAGGTGCTTGGTTGCAAGTGGGTATATAAGATCAAATATCATGCAGATGGTATGATTGAACGGCTAAAAGCTTGACTTGTTATCTTTGGGAATCATCAGATTGAGGAAATTGATTACAATGAGACGTTCGCTCCAGTTGCTAAAATGGTGACGGTTCGTGCCTTTCTAGCTGTTGCAGCAGCGAAAAACTAGGAGTTACATCAGATGGATGTTCACAATGCTTTTCTACATGGCGATCTTGATGAAGAAGTATACATGAAATTACCACCAGGTTTTACTGTTCATCAACCCGACATGGTCTGTCGTCTAAAGAAATCTTTATACGGCTTACGACAAGCCCTGAGGTGTTGGTTTGCTAAATTGACGGCTTCATTGAAAAACTATGGCTTTACTCAGTCTTATTCAGATTACTCGCTCTTCACGTTGCATCAGGGACCTGTCCAGATCAATGTTCTTGTTTATGTGGATGACTTGATCATTTCTGGTAATAACTCTTTCGCTCTTGCTTCATTCAAGAAATATTTGGGTGAATGTTTTCATATGAAGGATTTGGGGACCTTGAAATATTTTCTCGGCATTGAAGTTGCTCATAGTCCAGAGGGTATCTTTCTATGTCAACGGAAGTATACTCTTGATATCATCGCCGAGACGGGATTTTTGGGAGCAAAGCTTGCCGGATTGCCGATGGAGCAAAACCATCAACTCGCTCGTGCTAATGGTGAGTTGTTAGAGGATCCCGAAAGTTATTGACGTCTTGTTGGGCATCTCATTTATCTCTCCTTCACGCGTCCTGACTTGGCATATACAGTACATATTTTGGCACAGTTCATGCAGGCACCAAGACAAGAACATTGGGATGCGGCGAATGGCACTGTACGTTATCTTAAAGGCTGTCTGGGGCAAGGTATTCTTCTTCATTCTGCTAGTGATCTATCCTTATCAGGTTGGTGTGATTCCGATTGGGCGAGTTGTCCTTTGACTCGTCGCTCTCTTACTGGTTGGATAATTTTTCTTGGTTGTTCCCCCATTTCCTGGAAAACCACTAAATAACTTGCAGTCTCCCGCTTGTCTGCAGAAGCAGAGTATCGTTCTATGGCTTCGGTTCCATCTGAACTCAAGTGGCTGAAAGCGCTTCTTGGTAGTCTTGGTATAGATCATTCCTGTGCTATGAATTTATTTTGTGATAGCAAATCGGCTCTACACATTGCTCAAAATCCTGTCTTCCATGAGCGTACAAAGTATATAGAGGTGGATTGTCATTATGTACGAGATGCAATTCAAGAAGGAATTATCTCTACGAGTCATGTGTGCACAAATGAGCAGCTGACCGATATCTTTACGAAGGCATTAGGCAAGCGCCAATTTTTATACTTACTTCGCAAGTTGGGCATTAGTGATTTGCATGCTCCAACTTGAGGGGGGGTGTTATGGAAAGATTTGATAGGCCATAGGGAGGTTAATATTGTTTCCTAATTTATAGGATCTGGGTCTGATAGGATTTGATTGAGTCATAATTTATAGGATCTGGATCTGATAGGATTTGATTGAGTCCTAATTTATAGGATCTGAATTTGATTGAGTGTGTACGAGTTTGTATAAGTAGGCTGATGAATGAATGAATAAAGCATGAACTTTTAACCCAAACTTTGACACCTATCATAAGCAAATACTCTAGCCACTTTCCAAATTTTTCTTAAGGCACTCTAGTTAGTTGGCAATCTTGAGCCAAAATTGCTTCTTTTCTCTGAATCTGAACAGATGCTTTTTCATAGGATAAATATAATGTTAGGAAAATTGCTTCTGTACCAATATTTTCAAACCAATTCTCTTTTGTACCCATTTGGTTTTAAGATTCTGGATATGCCCGAGAGTCATATTGTTCTTAGTTATAACCTTATGTAATTAAATTAACACTTATTTCACAATAATAAGTTAATATCTCAGTTTTAAAAACTTATTAATGTGCTATTGTATTAATCTTCTGATGTTTATCGTAATTTGCTACATGCAGGAATACGATTATGTCGGCAGAAGAGGCCAAATACCACCTGCCCCTCTCACATCCCACCAACCTTATGTGGAAATATGGAGGCCCCTCTCACATCCTACCAGCCTTCTGTGGAAATATGGAGGCAGAAGCTGGTACGCCACCAACCCATCCTCGTTCCACCTACCTCCTAACTCTCTCCTCTTCTTCCTATAAATAGAGGTTAGAGGAAGAGGTTATGATGGAGTGAGTTGCAGCAGAGCAATAAGAGCTCAGTGAGGATTAAGAAAAGAAAAAGGGATTAAGAAAGAAAAGAGAGTATTACAAGAGTGTTCTCAAGAGGGATAAAATTGTATCCCCTTAGAGATAATTTGTATATTTATATTTTTTCTCAAATTTGTGAGAGAGTGTTTCTCTTATTATAAGAGAGAGTGAAAATTGTACTCTCCTTATATTTAGAGAGAAGGTTGTAATCCCTACTTTTAGCAGTAAAATCCCACTACCTTGCCCGTGGTTTTTCACCCAGTTCTCTTTGGGAGTTTTCCATGTAAAATATTTGTATCCACTTTATTTCCACTTTCTCAATTTCATTTTAGTTGTGGAGTAGCTTCTGTCCCATAACTTTCCTAACAGTGGTATCAGAGCTTTGGTTGTCGGGGGTGGAGCAGAAATGTCGACTACAACAAAGTTCGATGTTGAGAAATTCAACACGAAAGATCAAGGCGATCTTTAGAAAGGACAATTGTTTGGTAGCAATCGGAGATAGACCCGTAGAGATCACCGACGATGGTAAGTGGAATGAGATGGACGGCAACACAATTGCTGATCTGCACTTGGCACTAGCTGATGGTGTGCTATCCAGTGTGGGTGAGAAAAAGTCAGCGAAGGAGATTTGGGATACTCTGACAAGGTTGTATGAGGCCAAGTCACTTCACAACAAGATCTTCTTAAAGAGAAGATTGTACACTCTTCGAATGGCGGAATCGACATCGGTGACCGACCACATCAACACCCTTAACACCCTATTTTTGCAACTTACATCAATGGGTTGCAAAATAGAGACAACTGAAAGTGCAGAGCTTCTACTTCAAAGTCTACCTGACTCGTATGATCAACTCATCATCAACCTGATGAACAATATCCTAACGGACTATCTTGTCTTCGACGAAGTTGTAGCTGCTATTTTGGAAGAAGAAACCAGGTGCAAGAACAAGGAAGACAGACAGAAAATTCGCAGCAAGTAGAAGCTTTAATGGTGATGAGAGGGAGATCAATGGAACATAGCCCCAGTGGGAGTCAGAATCATGGTAGATCAAAATCCAGAAGTAAGAAGACTTACAAGTGCCACAATTGTGGCAGGAAAGGGCAGTTCAAGAAGGATTGTTGGTTCAAGAAGAAGAGTAGAGACCCTGAGTCATCAAATGCTCAAGGGAATGCGGCAAGTACTCGGTATGATAGTGAAGTTCTATACAGCAAGACAACAACGATGGTTGTAGGCAGAAAGCAGTTCTCCAACGTCTGGTTACTGGACTCAGGAGCAACATGGCACATGACTTCTCGGAGAGAGTGGTTCCACACATACGAACCAATCTCAGGAGGCTCTATACATATGGGTGATGATCATGCTTTGGAAATCGCTGGTATTGGTACTATCGAACTCAAAATGTTTGATGGTATGGTTCGCACCATCCAGGAGGTACGACATGTGAAGGGCTTGAAGAAGAATCTATTGTCTTTGTGACAAATAGATAGCCTTGGATGCAAGACCCATGTCGAAAATGAGGTCATGAAGATTGTTAGAGGCACGCTTGTGGTCATGAAGGCAGAAAAGATCACAGAAAATCTATTCATGCTTAATGGAGAAACACTGCAGGAAGCTGATGCACGT
Organism: Hemerocallis citrina; assembly: GCA_017893485.1. Lineage (NCBI taxonomy): Eukaryota > Viridiplantae > Streptophyta > Magnoliopsida > Asparagales > Asphodelaceae > Hemerocallis > Hemerocallis citrina. Next base: position 135,558,777 of record CM030363.1, read on the forward strand.
GTCGCATCGACCAGTAAGGGAGAAGAATCAACAATGATGTGGCATCTCAAACTAGGCCATATGTCTGAACGCGGTTTGAAGATTCTCTCCGTCCAGAAGCTGCTTCCAGGGCTCAAATTGGTGAATCTACCGTTTTGTGAGCATTGTGTTACAAGTAAGCAGCATAGATTACAGCTCAGCAGATCTGAAGGCCAGGAGTAAATATATTCTAGACTTGATTCATTCTGATGTCTGAGAATCACCGGAAATATCCCTAGGAGGAGCAAAGTACTTTGTGTCTTTCATTGATGATTACTCTAGGAGATTGTGGGTGTATCCAATCAAGAAGAAGTCAGATATGTTTTCAGTATTCAAAGACTTCAAAGTGTAGGTGGAACTTGAATCTGGGAAGAAGATCAAGTTCTTGAGGACAGATAATGGAAGGGAGTACACAAACGGTGAGTTTCTTGCACTTTGTAAGCATGAAGGTATCACAAGATAGTTCACAGTCCCATATACACCACAGCAAAATGGCGTGGCAGAGCGGATGAATAGGACTCTTGCAGAAAGGATGAGAGCTATGTTGCAACTGCAGGTCAGCCTAACTCTTTTTAGGGCAGAAGCAGCCAAAACTGCTTGTTATGTTATAAATCAGTCGCCATCAACGGCAATTAAGTTGAAGACACCGATGGAGATGTGCACTGGCAAGTCGGCAAATTACTCTACTTTACATTGGTTCGGATGTCTCGCGTACGTGATGTACAATGCCCACGAAAGAACGAAGCTGGATCCGAAATCCAGAAGGTGCTTGTTCTTGGGGTATGCTGACGGTGTGAAGGGGTATCGCCTATGGGATCCCACTGCCCACAAGGTTGTTGTCAGCAGGGATGTGATCTTTGTAGAAGATCAGCTACAAAAGAAAGATGGAAGCAATAACACGTCAAAGAGAATCCAGAGACTGCTACAGTTCAGGTAGAAGATAAACTAGATGAAGATCTAGTTTCTCCTGAAGCAGCACCAGAGCACGATGAACAAGAACCAGTCGAGTCCGAGGCTCCAGAAGTTCGTCGGTCAACTCGTGAGAGAAGACCGCCAGCTTGGCACTCAGAGAATGTTACAGAGAGCAATGTTGCATACTATCTTCTAATAGAGGATGGGGAGCCATCATCCTTCCAGGAGGCAATCACAGGCTCAGATGTATCCCTGTGGATGACAGTAATGCAGAAAGAAATTAAAGCTCTACACAAGAACAAGACATGGGATCTTGTTATGCTACCACAAGGAAGGAAGGCTATCGGCAACAAATGGATCTATAAGATCAAGCGCGATGGAAATGACCAAGTGGAGCGGTATCGTGCAAGATTGGTGATGAAAGGATATGCTCAGAAAGAAGGTATCGACTTCAATGAAATATTTTCACCTGTGGTTCGACTCACGACAGTCAGAGTAGTCTTGGCGATGTGTGCTACGCTTGACTTACATCTAGAGTAGTTAGATGTGAAGACTGCTTTTCTTCATGGAGATCTTGAAGAAGTAATCTTTATGCTCCAACCAGAAGGTTTTGCTGAAACAGGCAAAGGAAACCTGGTTTGCAGGTTGAACAAATCTCTGTACGGTCTCAAACAGGCACCGAGATGTTGGTATAAGAGATTTGATTCCTTTATTATTATCCTTGAATACAATAGACTTAGTTCAGACCATTGTACGCACTAGAAAAGGTTTGATGGTGATGATGACTTCATTATCCTCCTATTGTATGTGGTTGACATGTTGGTAGCAGGCCCCAACAAAGATCGAATCCAAGAAATGAAGACACAATTGGTTAGGAAGTTCGACATGAAGGACTTGGAACCGGCAAATAAGATTCTAGGGATGCAGATTCACCTGAGACAGAAATAACAGGAAGATTTGGCTTTTCCAGAAGAATTACTTCAACAAGATCTTGCGGCGCTTTAACATGCAAGATCGTAAGCCAATCTTAACCCCACTTCCTGTTAATTTCAAGTTATCTTCCAAGATGTGTCCTAGCAATGAAGCAGAGAGGAAGGAGATGTCTCGAGTATCGTATGCATCAGCAGTGGGAAGTTTGATGTTCGCTATGATATGTACAAGACTAGATATTGCACAAGCAGTGGGAGCGGTTAGTCGATACATGGCGAATTCTGGTAGAGAGCATTGGAGCACAGTGAAGAGGATTCTGAGATACATCAGAGAAACCTCAGATGCTGCATTATGTTATGGAGGATCAGACTTAACTGTCAGAGGCTATGTGGACTCAGATTTTGCAGGTGATATTGACAAAAGAAAATCCACTACGGGCTATGTGTTTACACTTGCAGGAGGAGCTGTAAGCTAGGTTTCAAAATTGCAGACTGTTGTGGCACTATCTACAATAGAAGTAGAATACATGGCGGCTACAGCAGCTTGCAAGGAAGCAGCCTGGATTCAAAGGTTATTGGAGAAACTCGGGCACAAGCAGGAGAAGATTGTTCTGTTTTGTGACAGTCAGAGTGCCTTGCACATCGTAAGGAATTCAGCCTTTCATTCACGGATAAAACACATAAGAGTTCAGTATCACTTCGTTTGAGAAGTAGTCGAGGAAGAAAGTGTGGATATGCACAAAATTCACACTAACGAGAACCTAGCAGATGTTATGACCAAGCAAGTCAACACTGACAAGTTCGAATGGTGTAGATCCTCGTGTGGTCTAGCAGAAATATACGCAGTATGAGAATGGCAAGGTAGAAAGGATCGTGTGGAGACATGATTAATCCTTAATCAAATCTCCAAGTGGGAGAATGTCGGCAGAAGAGGCCAAATACCACCTGCCCCTCTCACATCCCACCAACCTTATGTGGAAATATGGAGGCCCCTCTCACATCCTACCAGCCTTATGTGGAAATATGGAGGCCACCAACCCATCCTCGTTACACCTACCTTCTAACTCTCTCCTCTTCTTCCTATAAATAGAGGTTAGAGGAAGATATTATGATGTAGTGAGTTGCAGCAGAACAATAAGAGCTCAGTGAGGATTAAGAAAAGAAAGAGGGATTAAGAAAGAAAAAGAGTATTACAAGAGTGTTCTCAAGAGTGATAAAATTGTATCCCCTTAGAGATAATTTGTATACTTGTATTTTTCCTCAAATTTGTGAGATAGTGTTTCTCTTATTATAAGAGAGAGTGAAAATTGTACCTTCCTTATATTTAGAGAGAAGGTTGTAATCTCTACTTTCAGCAGTAAAATCTCACTACCTTGTCCGTAGTTTTTACCCCGTCTCCTTTGGGGGTTTTCCACGTAAAATATTTGTGTCCACTTTATTTCCACTTTCTCAATTTTACTTTAGTTGTGTGGTAGCTTCTGCCATAACTTTCCTAACAGATTATATTAAATTTATATAATAGAGGTACACCGACAACGTTGAAACTAGGTATGGAAGCTGTATCCACAGCTTCTAGGAGCAACTTCTTCTATTATTTAGAATTCTAATAAGTTTTTCATTTTACATTTCTACAGCTGGAACCATTGGTGCCGTGGTTTATACGTAAACTTGGCATTGATCTGAACAATTGCTGTGGACTGTTGTCTGATTCCAGAGACGGAGTTCCTGCAGATGGGAAAAGTAGCATAGTCTAGTTTGTTTTTTCATATTTATGTATCCTGGTTAGACAAAGTGGTCTATGTTTAAATGTAGTCCTCATTCATTTCCCATGTATTTAGATTGTGAAAACTGAAGATGGGTTAAATGACCAAAGTAGCCTTCTATTGGGCCCGATTGCATACACAGTTTCCCTTTACTTTTTTCTGGACTGACATTTCTGAATCGCGATTGCTTGCCTGAGAAGAGTGTGCCGGAAAATTGCAAAGTGATCTTAGTCCCATTGCAAAGCCCAATTGTTGAGGCACAACAATGAAAACTCCAATGCGGAACTTAAATTGACGAGCATGCTGATGTCGGAAAGGTTTATTACAAGAAAAAAAGTTAAAAACTTATTTTGGTAAAAATTAAAAGAAATAAAAGACTTTTTATTTAACATTTCATCAGATAAGATATCTTCGAATACAAATGAGCGTAGGGATAATTTACTCTTGAGCATAGTCACAATTTTAGGGTTTCAGAATAATTTGGTAAGATTTAATATTCGGAATTCTGAAAAATTCAGTAAATTCGGGGAAAACTTGGCAAAAATTTTGGAAGAAAGATATAGAAAATTTATTGCATCTCAGTACCCATCATTTAAGTAAATATATATTCAAATTTATAAATATGAAAAATAGTAACAAACATAGCAATTAATTCGTTTAATTCGCAAATTATTCGGGATTAATTTGAACTTTCGAGAATAATTCGTGAAGTGCGTGATTTAAATGGAAATTGATGATTAAATCGCGAACTGATTCAACAGATGAATTCTTCGCGAATAATTCAAGCGAATTATTTGCAAACTTTGTTACCATGCTCTAGAGGCTAGAAAATCTCAAGAAATCTTATTTATTTCGTTGATATATATATATATATATATATATAATCATGAACTGATTCAACAGATGAATTATTCGCGAATAATTCGAGCGGATTATTTGCAAACTTTGTTACTGATATGGCTAAAAATGGGGTTAAATCGGAACCGTCCAAATCAGGAACGAATCTTAAAGGTAAGGGGTAAAACGGTAATTTCACCCACCAATGGGTCTGAAATGCGTACGGGATCTCTTTCCCAAAGAGCCGATTACCCACGAACCGATCCACCCCAACTGGGTGCGGGTTTCAACCCGCAGCAAACCCAGTCCAGAAAAGATAGAATTAGGGTTCCTGATTAATCCTAATCAATGGCCCTGATTCACATCTATCTTTTCATCGGGAATTAGGGATTACATTCCTAATCTGTTTACAGGGAGTATATTCCATATCAGATCACGGGAATTACATTCCTAATCTGATCCCAAGGCATCTATAAATACCCCCCATCTATCTCCATTAAGAGGTAATCAATCTTTTTCCAATTTACGCTCTTTCATAATCATCCCTGGTTACTGACTTGAGCGTCGGAGGGTGCGTCGCCGGGAACAACCCCGGTGTCTCGCACTTTTTGCAGGTGAACGGCGGGAGCCAGCGATCAAATTCCGACGGAACAGGCACAGGTTTGCTATTCAAGTTTCCCTAAGAATCTACAAATACTATCTGTTTACCTCCATACCAGATTTAGCGGCAACAGATTGGTGCCGTCTGTGGAAAAGTAACGAATAGCATCCTCCCCTCTTCCCATTGGTTCAGATTCTCTCCTGCCATGCCGCCTAGGAAAGCCAGATCAAGAGGGTCCAACCGAGGACCCAACCCCGATCAACAACAAGAAATCCCCATCCAACCCGCTCCGCAGCAGGGGCAACTTCCTCCTCCAGCGGAAGACCCACTCCAACAGGACCTACCTCCTCCGCAGAATCAACAACCTCCTAAGGGTTCCAACCCACAGAAACAACCTCTCCACCAGGACCATGTCTCAATCCACAATGCCTCTACAGACTCCATCGCCTCCCACAATCCCCAAGCTTCCGACTTCCGCCAAAAAGTCCCCAATCGGCAGAAGGATGAGGATCTTCGCCACCGTCTGGATGAAAAGCGGGCCCGAGAGGGAGCCTCCCGCCAACAACGTCCGGATGAGCGATCTCCTCGCCGCCGAGACTATAGAAGGTCCCCTATCCGAAGGGGGCGGAGAGAGTCCCCCGAGCATCACAGAAGAAGACCACACTCCCCTGCCGATCGGCAACATCCTAGGAACGATGAGGCACCTATCACCCGTGCCGAGTTCCAGCAGTTCCAAGCAACCGTCCTACAAGCTCTTAATCTCCGTCCCAACAACATCAATGCTCCAAGGATTCCCACTCCTCCTCAGATCCGAAGTCCTCGCCAACGGTCCCTAACTCCTCCACAAGCTCCTAGCAATCCTCGCCACATGCCAAGTCCTCGCCGCTCCAGGAGCTACCGTCGTCGTAGCCCCCGCTCTCCCTCGTATGAAGACCAGTCTAGAGGCTCGCCAGATTACCGTCGAAGGGATGATGTAGTCTATCGCCGTCTTCATGAAATGGAGAGGCGCCTGGGTCAGTTAGACCGAGAAGAAGAGCTTAGAGGAAGGACCCTTCGTCCTAGTAGACCTCCTTTTTCCCGAACCATAATGGATGCACCCGTACCAATCGACTTTAAGCCTCCTCAATTCGAGACCTATTCCGGGGAGTCTGACCCCGTTGATCATATCGAAAGCTTCAAGACCCTCATGCTCATCCACCAAGCTTCCGACGTCCTGCTCTGCAAAACCTTCCCCGCGACTCTCAAAGGTCCAGCTCGAGAATGGCACTCTCGCCTTGCCCCATCCTCAATATTCTCCTTCGAGCAATTTGAGACCCTCTTCGTCACCCACTTCGTGAGTAGCCGCCGGACTGAGAAGACCAACATTTCGCTACTCTACCTCAACCAGAAGAAGGGTGAGAAGTTGAGAGACTATGTGAAGAGGTTCACAGCCGAAGCCAGGTCCATAGCATCCCTCGATCAGTCGGTCGCTGCAGCAGCTTTTCAATCCAATGTCCTCAACTCCAGCCTCCGCTCCTCCCTCGCCAAGAAGCCCCCACAGAACTTCTCTGACCTCCTCCTCCGAAGCGAAAAGTATATTCGGGCCGAAGAAGCTGAGCACCGCCCCAACTTGGAGGGGTCTTCCTCCGGGTTTAAGAGAAAAGGAACAGAAGAGGAAGGGGCCAAGAAGCTTCAGAAGGATAATGCCGGCCAGCGCCGACCTCCCCCCAGATTTGAAAAATTTACTCCCCTTAACGCCAATATCTCCACAATTCTCATGGAAGTTGAGAAGGAGGGGGTGATACCTCCTGCATCAAAAATGAACACCCATGGCAAGAAAAGGGATAAAGAAAAGTGGTGCCATTATCATCGGGACCACGGCCACGACACCAACGATTGTCGGGCCTTGAAGAATGAGATAGAAGCCTTCATCCAGAGGGGGCAGCTGACCAGATTCGTGAGAAAGGACCGAGCCGACCTTCCTCCCTCGCCTCGGGGGGCTAATAAGCATCCTGAACACGATGAAATGCCCGACTTCGAAGAGGAGTGTATCCTACACCTCATCCATGGGAGCCCAATGGGGGGCTCCTCCAACTCCTCTCGAAAGGCATTTATAAGAGAAGTCAATTCGGTTCGCGCCACCCCTCACCCTAAAGGCCTCGGAGTGCCCGTCACATTTTCAGATGAAGACCTCGAGGGCATCCGAACCCCTCACTGTGACGCACTCGTCATCAACCTCCACATGGCGAACTCCAAAGTGGAGAGGATCCTAGTGGACAATGGCAGCTCCGTTAACATCCTCTTCCTCGCCGCTTTCAAGGGCCTCAAACTCTCCTGAGATAGACTCAAGCCCGCCGGCTACACGCTCCATGGGTTCATGGGAGTGTCAGTGACTATTGAAGGGGTGATCACCCTCGACGTAACCGCTGGCAAAACTCCTACTACCCGAACGGACTCGATGGATTTTATGGTTGTGGATGTCCCTGCAGCTTACAATGTCATCCTAGGCCGACCCGGCCTAGCAGCTCTAGAAGCTGTTCCTTCGGCGTACCATCTCAAGATGAAATTCCCTACCCGGGTCGGAGTAGGGGAAGTAAAGGGCAATTAGGAAACGGCCAGTAAGTGCTACATGACCTCTACCCTCGGTCCAGTCCTCTCCCTAGAAACTCTGGAAATCCCCCAAGATGTCGCCTGACCAACGTCTGAGCCGGTGGATGAGTTGGAGGAAGTGCTCTTCTCTGAGCAGGATCCAAGCCGAAAGTTCTTTGTTAGCAAGACCCTCCCATCCGCCCAATGCTCTGACATAGTCCAGTGCATCCTGAAGGAACCAAGACCTCTTTGCTTGGTCAGCTGCAGACATGCCCGGTATTTCCGAAGAGCTCTTAGTCCACCACCTCAGTGTTGCCCCGGGGTCCAAACCGGTCCAACAGAAGAGGCGCAAGTTCGCCCCCGAGTGCCAACTAGCTATAAAAGAGGAGGTGGATAAGCTCTTGAAGGCCCGGTTCATACAGGAGGTAAACTATCCCGAGTGGTTGTCAAATGTAGTAATGGTGAAGAAGTCCAATGGAACTTGGAGGATTTGTATCGATTTTACCGATCTCAACAAGGCTTGCCCCAAGGACCCTTTCCCTCTTCTAAGTATTGACACTCTGATTGATGCCACCTCGGGTCATGAACTCCTCAGCTTTATGGATGCCTTCTTAGGCTACAATTAGATCCGGATGTTCCCCCCGGATATCCCGAAGACCTCATTTGTGACCGATCAGGGCCTCTATTGCTACAGGGTTATGCCCTTCGGTTTGAAAAATGCAGGCGCCACATACCAATGCCTCGTCAACAAGGTTTTCCAAGCTCAAATCGATCGTAATATGGAGGTGTATGTTGACGACATGCTTGTGAAAAGCATCCGAGTGCCGATCATGTGACCGACCTCCAGGAGGCGTTTGATGTTCTGAGAAAGCACAACATGAGACTCAATCCGAACAAGTGTGCGTTAAGAGTCTCGTCAGGAAAGTTCCTCAGCTTCATGGTCTGCCAGCGAGGAATTGAAGCTAACCCTGAGAAAATCAAGGCCATATTAGACATGGCCCCTCCCAAGAATGTTAAGGAAGTTCAGAGATTAACAGGCTGCCTAGCCGCCATAGGGCGCTTTCTCTCGAAGTCCGGGGAGAAATGCCTCCCCTTCTTCAAGGCCCTCAGGGGGGCTCAAGGTTTCGAATGGGGTCAATAGCAACAAGAGTCGTTCGACCAGCTCAAGGCTTACCTCGTCAATCCTCCCCTCCTCAGCAAACCAATTCCTGGCGAACCCCTCTACCTCTACCTGGCAGCCTCTGAGCAGACCCTCAGTGCCGTTTTAGTAAGGGAAGAAGACCGGGCTCAAAAGCCCATCTACTATGTGAGCAAGGTACTTCGGGATGCCGAGCTCCGCTACCCGAGAATAGAAAAGATGGCTTATGCCCTGGTGATGGCCGCAAGAAAGCTTCGCCCGTATTTTTAGTCCCATTCGGTGGTCGTCCTTACCGACCAACCGCTAAAGCAAGTCCTCCACAAGCCAGAGACCTCGGGTCGCCTTATGAAGTGGTCTATCGAGCTGAGCCAGCATGATATATCATATCAGCCTCGGACCGCGATCAAGGCTCAGGCCTTAGCAGAATTCATAGTTGAAAGTACCATCCCCGAGTTTAGCCAAGCAATGAAGGGACCACCTGTCTGGTCGGTCTATGTGGATGGATCCTCCTGTAACGAGGGAAGCGGAGCCAGGGTCATTCTGGCAGGCCCAGATGACTTCATCCTCCAATACTCCCTCCGTATAAACTTCAAGGCCATTAACAACGAAGCAGAATACGAGGCACTTATAGCCGGCCTTGGGATGGCCCGCAACGCAGGGGCGCAATGCCTCCGGATCTTTAGCGACTCCCAACTGGTCGTAAATCAGGTCCTAGGCGAGTATGAAGCACGTGATGACCGGATGATTAAGTACTTAGCCAAGGTCAGAAGCCTCATGGCTCTATTTGAAGAAGCTTTCATCCAGCAGATCCCTCGAGAAGAGAATTCCCAGGCCGATGCCCTTTCCAAGCTAGCCTCTTCCTTCCTCCAAGGTCTCGAGCAGACCGTCTTGATAGAGGTCCTCCTGAAGCCAAGTATAGAGGATGAAAGTTCTGACTCAATGGAGTCGCTACCTGTTTTGCTTCAAGATGACTGAATGAAACCCCTCGTCGAATTCCTAAGGGATGGGCTCTTCCCCGAGGACCCTAAGGAAGCTCGAAGAGTAAGAACCCGAGCAGAGCGATACACACTCATCAAGGGCATCCTTTACAAGCGTTCCTTCACACAGGTAGACGGCAGGCCTTATTTGAGATGCCTTTCCCCAGAGCAAGCCGAATACGCCCTGCAAGAACTTCATGAGGGCATCGGCAGGGTACATTCGGGGTCCAGGTCCTTAGTGCGCAAAGTATTGAACTACGGATATTTCTGGCCCACTCTCCTGCAAGACGCCGAACTACACGTTCGGCAATGCGGCCCTTGCCAGAAGTACTCCAACATCCAACGCCTCCCACAAGCTCCACTAACTTCCCTATCAAGTCCAATCCCTTTTGTAATGTGGGGGATGAATTTACTAGGGCCATTTCCACCAGCTCCTGGCCAGTTCAAATTCTTAGTCGTGGCAATGGACTATTTCTCGAAATGGATAGAGGCCGAGCCCTTGGCCACGATCACCGAAAACAAGGTCGTTCAGTTCTTTTGGAAGAATGTCATCTGCCAATTCGGAGTCCCTCGGGTCCTCATAACAGACAACGGAACCCAGTTCATTGGGGCTGCCTTCCAAGCTCTCTGTGAAGACCTCACCATCCAACACCGATTCTCCTCAGTATCCCATCCACAGTCGAATGGCCAGGTAGAAAACGCTAACCGACAGATTCTCTCCGGTATTAAGAAGAGGTTGGAAAAATGCTCTAAAGGCTTATGGGTCGACCAGCTCCCCAACGTGCTGTGGAACTACCGTACTACAAAACGGACCCCCACAGGAGAGAGCCCATTTAATCTCACCTATGGGTCTGAGGCTATGATTCCCCTAGAAGTTGGTATACCCTCTCCCCGTCTAATGGCTTATGAAGAAGAACAAAATGCCAGATTGCTCCGAGCAAATCTAGACCTGATAGATGAGATCCGAGAAAGAGCCGCCATTCGTCAACAAAGTTACCGAAGAAGGATCGAGTTGGCATACAACAAGAGAGTCCGTCCTAACGATCTCAAAGAAGGGGACTTGGTCCTCAGAAAGTTAGCCATCTCATTTCCTGGTCAGAAGAGTAAACTGGCTCCAAATTGGGAGGGACCTTACAAGATCGCCAAAGTAGTTCGGTCCGGGACATACAGACTAGAAGACCTCAAAGGTAGGGAGATCTCCAGGACTTGGAATGCCGACCATCTTCTAAAATACCAAGAGGGAGCACCAACACCTCTCTAAGTATTCTGGATATCGAAACCATTCCTTTCCCATTACTTGTATTGTCTTTCTTTTATTTCTCTCTTGTAATAACAGCTTGCAACTTTAGAAGCAGCCGATCACTAGTCATCAACAAAGAAAGCTTTTTCATATTTTACTCTTGTAAAAATTGTTTACATCTCTCTGCTTTTACTCTTCACTCTAACGATGGTTCGGAGTCCAACACTTGGCTCGATTCTACTTCGCAAGTTCGCTCCTAAGCAAGCTAGAAGTAGCTCGCCATTCGGAATTGCTCCCACAACCGTTGAACAACTCAAACGATGGTTTGGAGTCCAACACTTGGCTCGATTCTACTTCGCAAGTTCGCTCCTAAGCGAGCTAGAAGTAACTCGCCATTCGGAATTGCTCCCACAACCGTTGAACAACTCAAACGATGGTTCGGAGTCCAACACTTGGCTCGATTCTGCTTCGCAAGCTCGCTCCTAAGCAAGCTAGAAGTAGCTCGCCATTCGGAATTGCTCCCACAACCGTTGAACTACTCTAACGATGGTTCGGAGTCCAACACTTGGCTCGATTCTACTTCGCAAGTTCGCTTTTAAGTGAGCTAGAAGTAGTTCGCATTCGGAATTGCTCCCACAACTGTTGAACTACTCTAACGATGGTTCGGAGTCCAACACTTGGCTCGATTCTGTTTCGCAAGCTCGCTCCTAAGCAAGCTAGAAGTAGCTTGCCATTCAGAATTGCTCCCACAACCGTTGAACTACTCTAACGATGGTTCGGAGTCCAATACTTGGCTCGATTCTACTTCGCAAGTTCGCTCTTAAGCGAGCTAGAAGTAGTTCGCCATTTGGAATTGCTCTCACAACCGTTGAACTACTCTAACGATGGTTCGGAGTCCAACACTTGGCTCGATTCTGCTTCGCAAGCTCGCTCCTAAGCAAGCTAGAAGTAGCTCGCCATTCGGAATTGCTCCTATAACCGTTGAACTACTCTAACGATGGTTCGGAGTCCAACACTTGGCTCGATTCTACTTCGCAAGTTCGCTCTTAAGCGAGCTAGAAGTAGTTCGCAATTCGGAATTGCTCCCACAACCGTTGAACTACTCTAACGATGGTTCGGAGTCCAACACTTGGTTTGATTCTGCTTTGCAAGCTCGCTCTTAAGCAAGCTAGACGTAGTTCGCCATTCGGAATTGCTCCCACAACCATTGAACTACTCTAACGATGGTTCAGAGTCCAACACTTGGCTCGATTCTGCTTCGCAAGCTCGCTCTTAAGCAAGCTAGAAGTAGTTTGCCATTCGGAATTGCTCCCACAACCGTTGAACTACTCTAACGATGGTTCGGAGTCCAACACTTGGCTCTATTCTACTTCGCAAGTCCGCTTCGAAGCGAGCTAGAAGTAGTTCGCCATTCGGAATTGCTCCCACAACCGTTGAACAACCCTGGCGTTGGTTCGGAGTCCAACACTTGGCTCAATTCTACTGCGCAAGTTCGCTCCTAAGCGAGCTAGAAGTAGTTCGCCATTCAGAATTGCTTCCACAACCGTTGTACAACTCTAACGACGGCTCGGAGTCCAGCACTTGGCTCGACTGCGCTCCGCGAGCTCACTATTGAGCAAGCTTGACTCGTCTCGCAAGTTTGCGAGATTAAATTACCGAAGCATAGCTCGGCACCACCGGCCGAACGCTCATGACGCCGACCCCCAAACGAGCGAAAGACCAGCTCAGGGACCTCGACACGATGAACACAGGCACAAACAAAACAACCATACAGAGCTACGAAAAATGTGCAAGTCTAAGAAAGAAATATTATTAAGAACTAGGACGCAGTACAAGGCGGCTCTTCCATACAACAAGATTACAAGGCGTTAAAAAGCAAAAGTTACAATGCCGACTTGTTGCACTTAGGCTAAATACAAAGGCTTCAAAAACAAGATCTTCAACGCCTCCGTGGCGCAGGGATGTTCCGCTTCAAGGACACTCGAGGGCGGCGACGTTTGCCTCCGGAGCTCGAACCCAAACCAGCAAATTGAGACGTGTCCTCGGCGCTGCTCCTAACAGCCGCTCCGACGGAGGCTCCGCTCGATGAAATGGCCACAGCACTTTGCGCATCCCCCGGACTGGGATGGCCGATAGGCGAACGGGTCACGAGCTCATAAAACGTGATGCCCCGATCGCTCTCCGCGCGAGTACATGAAGTGCTCCTCACATTGATCGGCCCCGAACGCGGTTTGAGGCGAGCCACCTCCGCCTCCAGCTCTGAGATCCGTTCCCTCAGAGAGTCATTTTTTACATCGACCTCGAAGCGAGGAGGTATCGCGAAGCTCGGGACGCCGGAGCAACTCGCGATAAGATGGCGAAGATGAGTGACTTCGATGCTCTTGTCTACCGTGGCTCTCTTCAGTGCGTCGACCTCGACCGTCAGTTCGTTCCGTTCGGTCGTCAGTTTGGCCACCTCGGCCGTCAATCCCTCTCCCTCCGTCCGAAGCTCCGTCTCTATAGTTTGCAGGTGACGGATCTCAGAAAGCAGATCGTCCCTCTCCGCTGTTATTTTTGATAAAGTATGGCGAATGCACTTGATCCGAAGGCCATAGCTAAAGGCAGTTGACGAAACTTCATCCTCTCCTAAGGGGTCATCTCGGCGATCATGCTCTCTAGTCGCCGGATCTCGATGTCTTGCCGACCCAGGATGAGTTGAAGATGGTTCCGCTCGCTTACAGCTCTGCGCAATCCCAGCTCGACTTCGTAGAGCCGCTCTCGGCACCTCGTCAAGCACAGCCTCGTCGCTCCTAGGCTGACCTCGGGACGAGCGTTGTCCCCCGAGCCAGTGGGCTCGACGGCTTGAGTCACCACCGCAAGCTGAAAAGAAGTCGAGACAAACAACAAATTTTCAAACACATTGCCGAAGTCCTACACTTCAAGAATTTTCAAACAAATTTTCAAGAATTGTTGAGAAAAGATAGAGAGACACAGAGTCGAACCCAAAAAGATGTTTTTTCATTCATTACAAAAAACGATGGCCAGTCCGCGATTAGGCATTACACTTAAAAGCAAAAAGAAGAAAAGAAAAACAAGCAAAGTCAGGGCGCGACCTCTTTCCCGGGGTGGCGAGAGTGGGTAGGGGTCGACGTCTCTGAAGGGGTCACCGCCGCCAATGGGATGACCACCGACCCCTGGACTTCGGCAACAACCTCGACCTTAGGCTCGGCCTCGTCCTCCCCCTCTTCCTCTTCTTCTCCCTCCGACTTGGGATCGAAGCCTTCGACGTGGCCCGGGAACAATCTCCATCCCGAGTAGTCCACATCAGGGTACCCCTTCGTCACCTGGTCGAGGGCTTCGGCGTAGGATTTTGCCATGTTCTGGGCAAGAAAGCCTTGCGCCTTTACCATGGTCGCATCCTCTGCCTCCTTCACCGCCGCAGCCTTGGCCTCGGTCGCTTCGACCAATTGTTGGGCCGCCTCCTCCTTCTGGCGAAGAAGGTCGCTCTCCAGCTTCGCGACCTGGCCCTCGAGGTACTCGACCCTCGTCGTCTTTCCTTCGAACTCGACCCTAAGCTTGTCGAGCTCGTTCCCCATCCGAGCCTTCTCCGTCCGAGCTTGGTCGGACTCCTGTTTCAGCTCTTTCTCCAGAGCCGCCAACCTCTTCGTGAGGTGACCGAAATGGACGATGATCTGCATCAAGGAAAAAGGTATTAAAAAAGTTAGAGAAATCAGACCTAAAGAGAATCAATGACAGCAAAAATTCAACACTTACCGAGACTGCCGAGCGAGCAATCTCGATGACATCGTCGCCTTCTTGCCCGGCCTCCATGGCGGCGCGATCCTTCGGCGTCGCCAGGTGCTTGACCGCCTGCATACTCGCCAAGGAGTTGCCGAGGAAGCCGTCATGTTTCAGAACTTGCCAGTCCGGAACATGGATCCTTCTGTGCTCCTCGGTCAGGAGCTCCTCGGCCACCATCGTCAGTGGGGGCAACGCCATCCTAAGGGCTGCGGCGATGGGGAACTCGCCGACCCCGGTTGATGCCGAGGCACCTCCATCGGCAGTGGCCGGGCTTCCGAGGGTCTCCACATCCTAGACCACCTCCGTGACCCTCAGAGTCTTCGCGGTCGGCAACTTAGTGGCCACTCTCTTGCGCTTCTTCGGTGCCTTGCTTGCAAGGCCAGCCCTCAAAGCCAACACCGCCTCGTAGTCCATCGCCTTTGCATTAAAGACAAAGTTTGTTAGCACAATAAAAAAAATAAAAAAATCATGAAAAACAAAGCACGGAAGCGTAAAAGAAGCCGCGTACTGGGATCTACGCGGCAGAGCCCTCCCATGAACAAGACATCCTCAGTCAGCTCCTTCCAATCGTACTTCGGCCGATCGAGAAGTGTCCGAACTGCTTCTTCTTCTTCAGGGCGAAGCTTGGGCAGCGCCTTCAACCTCTTCGGCACCCCTTCCACCCAATCGGAAGGGATAGGCCAGGCCTCCGCACTCTGCACTATCAAGAACTTTTCACGCCAGTGCTTGATGGAGTCGGGGCATATAACGAGCCTACCACCATGCCTCGGAGCCAAATAGTACCGGAACTCTGACCGGTTCCCTTGGTGAAGCCGGTAGATCGTCCGAAGTACATTCAGCTCAGGCTCGATCCCAGCGGCCTGGCAGTGAAGTACGAAGCCGTTTATGACTCTCCATGCGTTCGGCATAAGTTGGATGGGGCTGACCCCAAACCACCTCAGAACAAGGATTGCGAACGGATGGAGAGGTAGCCGAACTTCGGCGATAAAGGCATCGACCAGCCAGCAACACATAGTCACTGGCAGCGGCGAGTTAGCCCTAACCCCGGGCCCCGGCAGCATAAGCTCGTACTCCTCAGGGATGTGGAAACAGCCCCGGATCACCCCCAGGTCTTCTTCGCAGAGGATCGACACCGTCTCATCCGCCTCGGTCGTCTCCCTCGCCGCGTTCTCGTCAAAAGTCCTCCCCCTCCCGTGAACAATACGCTCGGCGTGCACCTCCGAAAGTTCCCAAACTCTGTGAAGTCCCGTCAGTGGCCTCGACAATCTGCCAAACTCCCCCATACGCTTCGGCTCTTCCACAATCGAGTCTTTGCCGAACACCTTCTTGCCCTTATCTGGGCGACTTGGAGTGCGGGCTTCGACGACTTCAAGGGAGGGCTCGGACCAAGAAGACAAGTCGGAGATGGAGGGAAGAGACATATTTATACTTCGAAAGAAACTAAGTATAAATTATCTTAAAAGATTTGCTGTCGGAACCGAAAAATGAACGGCAATCACCGGAATCACTCGCTGAGCACAAATAACCGCCTGAGCAAAAGAGAGGAGAAGTGAAAATGAGAGAGGGGGGTGAGGTTTTATAGAGCGAGGCGCGCAAAACGAGGTTAATGGGCCCAGACTGCCGGCCCATTCACGCAAAACGACAAAAGCGACCCAAACCGTCGCCTTGTTCGCCACGCCAAGCTATAAATAGCATTAATTACAGTCCCATCTGACAGAAGCTCAGAGTCATTGCATTAATAGGCGTCGCATCTGTCAGAGCTGTCAGAAGTTCAGGAGCCACCAACTCCGCAGGGCATTCTCCGCCAGAAGACGACAAGTCAAGGACCTCGGCACCAGCTACCGAGCGCTCCTGACACCGACCATGTTACATGGAAAGTTGGGGTTCGGCACCAGCTGCCGAGTGCTCTTGACACCGACCATGTTACATGGAAAGTTGGGGTTCGGCACCATCTGCCGAGCGCTCTTGACACCGACCATGTTACATGAAAAGTTGGGGTTCGGCACCATCTACCGAGCGCTCTTGACACCGACCATGTTACACGGAAAGTTGGGGTTCGGCACCATCTGCCGAGTGCTCTTGACACCGACCATGTTACATGGAAAGTTGGGGTTCGGCACCATCTGCCGAGCGCTCTTGACACCGACCATGTTACACGAAAAGTTGGGATTCGGCACCATCTGCCGAGCGCTCTTGACACCGACCATGTTACATGGAATGTTGGGATTCGGCACCAGCTGGCGAGCGCTCTTGACACCGACCATGTTACATGGAAAGTTGGGGTTCGGCACCAGCTGCCGAGCGCTCTTGACACCGACCATGTTACATGGAAGTTGGAGTTCGGCACCAGCTGCCGAGCGCTCTTGACACCGACCATGTTACATGGAAAGTTAGGGTACGGCACCAGCTGCCGAGCGCTCTTGACACCGACCATGTTACATGGAAAGTTGGAGTTCGGCACCATCTGCTGAGCGCTCTTGACATTGACCATGTTACATGGAAAAAGCTACCTCGGACCTCGCCGAACCCCCTCTCAGCACTCACAACCTAGCCGAGGTGTCCATCTTCTTCGGAAAAAGGTGTCGAACAACCCATGGACTTCGGCCTCCTGGGCAGCGAGCGCTGGAAGGGGTCGGTAATGTGATACAAGCATGTGGGCCACACGACGAAGGAAAACGACCGAGCCATTCGCCAAAAAATTGCGAAAAAATAATTAAAAATTCAAGAAGTTAAGGAAGAACTCCTGGAAAGTAATTGCAAAGTTGGGGAAACATTTTCTAATCCCCAAACAAGTAATTATTGCCATGAACAAACTTCTACGACCCCCGAACGACGAATTGACGCTTCGCGAGGATAAACGAAAACACCGCATGATCCGAAGAACTCAAGAACAGCTTAGAGCACAACCAGCTTAGAAAATCACCGTACTACTCCCTGCAAAGATTCGAAGCCTTCCAAATGGACTCCGATACAACTCCGCTAGCCATTAAAACAGTAAAACTACTCCTCAAAGGCTGATCGAGCTCAGTCTTCGGGAGTGGGGGGCGCGTGATGTGGCTAAAAATGGGGTTAAATCGGAACCGTCCAGATCAGGAACGAATCTTAAAGCTAAGGGGTAAAACGGTAATTTCACCCACCAATGGGTCTGAAATGGGTGCAGGATCTCTTCCCCAAAGAGCCGATAACCCACGAACGGATCCACCCCAACTGGGTGCGGGTTTCAACTTACAGCAAACCCAGCCCAGAAAAGATAGAATTAGGGTTCCTGATTAATCCTAATCAACGACCCTGATTCACATCTATCTTTTCACCGGGAATTAGGGATTACATTCCTAATCTGTTTACAGGGAGTATATTCCTTATCAGATCACGGGGATTACATTCCTAATCTGATCCCAAGGAGCCTATAAATACCCCCCATCCATCTCCATTAAGAGGTAATCAATCTTTTTCCAATTTACACTCTTTAATAATCATCCCTGGTTACTGACTTGAGCGTCGGAGGGTGCGTCGCCGGGAACAACCCCGGTGTCTCGCACTTTTTGCAGGTGAATGGCGGGAGCCAGTGATCAAATTCCGGCGGAACAGGCACAAGTTTCCCTAAGAATCCACAAATACTATCTGTTTACCCCCACACCAGATTTAGCGGTAACAGTTACCATGCTCTGGAGGCTAGAAAATCTCAAGAAATTTATTTCGTTGATATATATATATATATATATATATAATATTATAATGGGAGAAGGCCTTAGTGTCATTTGTCAATCTAGCAATGTGTGCATTGCGCGTGCATAACTAATATGAAGGAGGTCTCAGGTTCGAGTCATCACTACATCAGATTTTTTACTTTAATTTTTTTTAATATATTAAATGTGCACGTGTAAATTACTATCTATTTATTTATCCATCTACCTACCTATCTATAATATAATATATAATAACTATTATAATGGAAGAGTAAGAGTTGTAAATCTACCTACATACGTGCAACACACGTGCAACTCCAACTCTCCCATTATAGTCTTCACATTTACTTTAAAATATATAATCCTATTTATTAAGAGATGCATCGCACATGTAAATCATAGTTTTTACTTAATTTTATTTTTTTAAAATACATGCATCGCACATGTATATTACTAGTAATTATAATGGGAGAGTTGGAGTTGTCATTTGGAGACAACCTGTAATTTGTAGACATGCATTCAACCATTTAATCTCAAACATTTATTTTTAAGTGGGAGTTATATTCTCCATTCATTTACTCAACTGTTGTTAGAAACCATAATACCCTCAAAGTTCAAATTTATTTACGACATAATTATTTACAAAAGTGTCTGATATGGCTAAAAATAGGATTAAATCGGGACCGTTCACATCAGACACAAATCTTAAAGCTCAGGGGTAAAACGGTAATTTCACCTACTAACGGGTCTGAAATGGGAACTAGGTCTTTCTTCAAGATCCAATAACCCATGAACGGATTCACCTCAACTGGGTACCAACCCGAAATGAACCCGGTCCAGTAGGATAGAATTAGGGTTTATGATTAATCCTAATCAACGGCCCTGATTCATATCTATCCTTTCACTGGGAATTAGGGATTACATTCCTTATCTAATCATAGGGATTACATTCCTAATTTGACCCCAACGGCGGATATAAATACCTCCCATCCATCTCCATTAAGAGGTAATCAATCTTTTGTCAATGTACGCTCTTTCATAATCTCCCTGATTACTAACTTGAGCGTCAGAGGGTGCATCGCTGGGATCAACCCCGGTGTCTCGCACTTTTAGCAGGTGAACGACAGGAGTCAACAGTCAAACTCCGGTAGAATAGGTAACAGGTTTGCTATTCAAAGTTTTCCAAGAATCCACAAATACTATCTGTTTGCCCCCACACCAGATTTAGCGGTAATAGATTGGCGCCGTCTGTGGAAAACACCACGAATACTAGCCTTCCTCTTCCCGTAGGTCAGACCTCCCCCCGTCATGCCTCCAAGGAAACTCAGATCCAGGGGGTCCAACCGTTGGCCTACCCCTCCCCAGCAGCAACAGGAGGTCCCCCTCCAACCCGTTCAGCAGCAAGGGCAACTTCCTCCTCAGGCAGAGGACCCCCTACGGCTGGACCAACTCCCTCCTTAGAATCTCCAACCCCCTCGGGGTCCAACCGGGCCTCAGAATGCCAGTGCGGGGGGCTCGCGTCCCAATCCTCATAGGCAACCTCTCCAACAGGACCGCATCCCAATACACAACCCCTCTTCCGAATCTATGGCATCCCATAATCCCTGAGCTTCCGACCTTCGAAATACCATCCTCAATCGGCAGAAGGAAGAGGATCTTTGCCGCCGTTTGGATGAAAGGCGGGCCCGAGAGGGAGCGTCCCACCAACAACGTCCAAATGAGCGATCTCCTCATCCCCGAGACTACAGAAGGTCCCCCACTCGAAGAGGGCGAAGGGAGTTCCCTCAGCGTCGTCGGCAGAGAACTCATTCTCCAGTAAGCCGAGCCACACATAGGGACCACAAAGCGTGAGAGGCACTAGTCACAAGGGCAGATCTTTAAGACTTCCAAGCGACAGTCTTACGGGCCCTCAATATCACCCCAAAGAACGACCAGAGGCCACCTACTCACGAGCCAACTAGGAGCCATCGCCTTCACACTCTCAGTCCTAGTCATCTCCAAGCCACCATCGCCGCAACCCCAGTCCACCCTTGTACGAAGATGAGTCCAGGGGCCCGGCAAGGTATCATCAAAGAGAAGACTCGGTCTACTGCCGTCTCCATGAGATGGAGAGGCGCCTCGGCCAAATTGACAGGAAAGAAGAGCAACGAGCGATAAACCTCTGTCCGAGCAGACCTCCATTCTCCCGCACCATCATGGAAGCCCCCATCCCAGAGAACTTCAAGTAGCCTTACTTCGATTCGTATACCGGGGAGTCAGACCCCGCGGATCACATAGAGAGTTTTAAAACCCACATGATGATCCACCATGCTTCAGACGCACTCCTCTGCAAAATCTTTCCTGCCACTTTGAAGGGGCCTGCAAGAGAATGGTACTCTCGACTCGCCCGGCCTCCATCTTTTCATTCGATCAGTTCGAAGGGCTCTTCCTTACTCATTTCGTGGGTAGCCATCGGGCTGAGAAAACAAGTGTATCCCTGGTGACCCTCAACCAAGAAAAGGGTGAATGCGTAAGGGATTACCTTCGACACTACACCGCCGAAGCCCGGTCCATTCCCTCCCTCAACCAATCAGTAGCCTCTTGCAGCGTTCGAGCGCAACGTCACTAATGCCTACCTCAGGGTGTCCCTTGCCAAGAAGCCTCCTCCGGACTTCTCAGAACTCCTACTTAGGATGGAGAAGTACATACGAGCGGAAGAAGCTCTCAACCCCCTTACTCTTGAGGAGACATCTTCCGGGAACAAACGAAGAACACAAGCGAAGAGAGGGTCCCAAAAATCCTAGAAGGACGGCAATGGCCAGTGCCGCCCGACTCCTCGTTTTGAAAAGTTCACCCTCCTCATTGCCAATACATCAGAAGTTCTTATAGAGGTGGACAAGGAAGGGCTACTTCGTGCTCCCCCTAAAATGAATACACCTGGCAAGAAGAGGAACAAGGATAAGTGGTGCCGCTTTCACAGGGACCACGGCCACGATACAGATGATTGTCGGGCTCTCAAGGAGGAGATCGAAGAACTCATACAGCGGGGACACCTGACCAAGTTCGTCCAAAAAGATGGGGCCTAGCTTCCCCCTTGAGGAACCAACAAACGAACAGAAAGGCTCGCCGAGCTTCAAGACTCAGAACCTCCCAGCTACTCCCAAGAGGTCTTCACCTTATCGTAGGAGTAGGATTTTGATTTTCAATAAGGCCGATGCTTGTAACCCGGCCAATAGCATGTAATAATGGCTCGCCCTATTGAAGCAGCCACTTAGTTTATTTCAATAAAACTTTAAATTTTTTCATTGGAAGTTGTTGCTCTTGCTTCATCTCAATCTCTCCGAGTCACGACTCGCTAAATGGTGAGTTCGGAGTCCAGCTTCTTCTACATGGCTGCTCCCGCAACTTACTAAGCTCTAACAACGAGGTCGGAGTCCAACACTCGGCTCGATTCCGCTTCAAATTACTCGCTCATAAGCGGGTAAGAAGTGGTTTGCCATTCAGAATTGCTCCTACACCTCGTTAACCTCTCTTAAACGACGAGTTCGGAGTCCAACACTTGGCTCGATTCTGCTTCAAATTACTTGCTCATAAGCGGATAAGAAGTGGTTCGCCATTCGGAACTGCTCCCACAACCGTTGAATCCCTCTAACGACGAGTTTAGAGTCCAACACTTGGCTCGATTCTGCTTCAAATTATTCGCTCATAAGCGGGTAAGAAGTGGTTCGCCATTCGGAATTGCTTCCACAACTGTTGAATCCCTTTAACGACAAGTTCGGAGTCCAACACTTGGCTCGATTCCGCTTCAAATAACTTGCTCGTAAGCAAGTTAGAAGTGATTCTCTATTCGGAACTGCTCCCACGACCGTTGATCCTCTCACTTAAACAACGAGTTCGGGGCACAACTCTCTCCTAGTGCCCATCCCCCAAATGGCTCTCTCCTAGAGTCAAGCGCTTTGCTCCGCTCATCTCCAAAGCGGACCTCTTCTCAACGAGTTCGGAGCTCACAACTCTCTCCTAGAGTTGCTCCTCACGCTCGTCTCCCAAATGGTTCTCTCCTAGAGTCAAGCGCTTCGCTCCGCTCATCTCCAAAGCGGACCTCTTCTCAACGAGTTCGGAGCTCACAACTCTCTCCTAGAGTTGCTCCTCACGCTCGTCTCCCAAATGGCTCTCTCCTAGAGTCAAGCACTTCGCTCCGCTCATCTCCAAGGCGGACCTCCTCTCAACGAGTTCGGAGCTCACAGCTCTCTCCTAGAGTTTCTCCTCACGCTCGTCTCCCAAATGGCTCTCTCCTAGAGTCAAGCGCTTTGCTCCGCTCATCTCCAAAGCGGACCTCCTCTCAACGAGTTCGGAGCTCACAACTCTCTCCTAGAGTTGCTCCTCATGCTCGTCTCCCAAATGACTCTCTCCTAGAGTCAAGCACTTCGCTCCGCTCATCTCCAAGGCAGACCTCTTCTCAACGAGTTCGGAGCTCACAACTCTCTCCTAGAGTTGCTCCTCACGCTCGTCTCCCAAATGGCTCTCTCCTAGAGTCAAGCTTTTCGCTCCGCTCATCTCCAAGGCGGACCTCCTCGCAACGAGTTCGGAGCTCACAACTCTCTTCTAGAGTTGCTCCTCACGCTCGTCTCCCAAATGGCTCTCTCCTAGAGTCAAGCGCTTCGCTCTGCTCATCTCCAAAGTGGACCTCTTCTCAACGAGTTCGGAACTCACAACTCTCTCCTAGAGTTGCTCCTCACGCTCATCTCCCAAATGGCTCTCTCCTAGAGTCAAGTGCTTCGCTCCGCTCATCTCCAAAGCGGACCTCTTTTCAACGAGTTTGGAGCTCACAACTCTCTCCTAGAGTTGCTCCTCAAACTCGTCTCCCAAATGACTCCCCACGTCCCTCGGAACCAAAATCCTAGCGACAGGCGATCCGACCTCCGCAACAAAGAGCATAGCTTGGAATACCGAGCTAATAGTCCAGCCACCGAGCTATATCGCTCGGATTCCGAGCAAGTGCCAATCCGAGCTGCGAAATGGAGAAAGACAACTTTCCCCTCCAGATTCGCATAAGATTTCGATCAGACGGCTCAGATCATGCCAGCACCACTACGCGACAAGATAGTGTTTTCTTGGGAGCTGAGCCAGCATCAAGATCTGTGCCATCATCCAACGGCTACGATCGCCCCACATCCCTCGGATCCAACACCCGAGCGACAGGCGATCTGAGCCACTTCGTTCGGATTCCGAGCAAGTGCCAATCCGAGCTACGAAATAGAGAAAAATGACTTTCCCCTCAAAATTCGCGTAAGATTTCGATCAGACAGCTCAGATTACGCCACGTCCACTAAATGACAAGATAATGTTTTCTTGGGAACCGTGTCTGCCTCGAGATTCGCGCTGCAATCCAACGGCTCAGATCGCTCCACGTCGCTCAGAATTCCAAACCGAGTGACTAGCAATCCGAGCCACTCGATCGAGGGAAAAACTGAGCCATTTCGCTCGGATTCTGAGCAAGTGCCAATCCGACCCTTGAAAGTGAAGAAAAATGCTGCTGAGCGTCTCCGACCGTTGGATCATTACGAAATTCGCGCCTGAGATGACGGACGGCCCAGATTGTGCCACGTCTACTAAACGACAAGATAGTGTTTTCTTGGGAACCATGCCTGCCTCAAGATTTGCGCCAAGATCCAGCGGCTCAGATCGCTCCACGTCGCTCAGAATTCCGAGCCGAGCAACTAGCGATCCGAGCCACTCGCGCGAGGGAAGAACCGAGCCACTTCGCTCGGATTCCGAGCAAGTGCCTATCCGACCCACAAAAATGGGGAAATTACTGTCGACCTACACGCACCGTCCGATCTTCTCAAAAATCGCGCCACGACACGATCGACGCTCAGAAAAGCGCCACCTGTCCAGAACGTGATATGCTTAGCGGCGCACACATCTAATCATGATCAATGCTCAGAAACGCGCCACGTGTCCAGATAATATTTAATTTATTTATTTAATTGTTTTAATTATTTAAAAAATCCGAAAAAATATTAAAAAAATCGAAAAAATTTAATTAAAAATTCTAAAAATAATTATTAATTCAAAAAAATTATTTTTGAATTCTGAAAAAATAATTATTAAATTAGAATAATTAATTAATATTTTCGATAATTAATTATTTAATTCGGAAAATGAATAAAAAATTCAGAAAAATCTGGAAAAATCACCAAAAATCCAGAAAATTCTGAGGATATTTTTGGGCATTTTACAAGCCAAGAATAACACCGTTACACCCCGAGCAAGATTCCAAACTCCCTTAAGAACACCGATAAAATTCCGTACGCCATTAGAACAACAAACTACTCCTCGAAGACTGTAAAACTCAGTCTCCAGGAGTGGGGGGCTCGTGATATGGCTAAAAATAGAATTAAATCGGGACCGTTCACATCGGACACAAATCTTAAAGCTCAGGGGTAAAACGGTAATTTCACCTACTAACGGGTCTGAAATGGGAACTGGGTCTTTCTTCAAGATCCAATAACCCACGAATGGATTCACCTCAACTGGGTATGGGTCCCAACTTGAAATGAACCCGATTCAGCAGGATAGAATTAGGGTTTCTGATTAATCCTAATCAATGGCCCTGATTCATATCTATCCTTTCACTGGGAATTAGGGATTACATTTCTTATCTAATCATAGGGATTACATTCCTAATTTGACCCCAACGACGGCTATACATACCCTCCATCCATCTCCATTAAGAGGTAATCAATCTTTTGCCAATTTACGCTCTTTCATAATCTCCCTGATTACTGACTTGAGCGTCGGAGGGTGCGTCGCCGGGATCAACCCTGGTGTCTCGCACTTTTTGCAGGTGAACGGCGGGAGTCAACGGTCAAACTCGGGCGGAATAGGTAACATGTTTTCTATTCAAAGTTTTCCAAGAATCCACAAATACTATCTGTTTGCCCCCACACCAGATTTAGCGGTAACAGTGTCACTCATAAAATAAAAGTTTTTGCAGATAGCTTGAAGCTTAAGGGCTCTCGGAACTCCCTTTCAAGCTTTCTCGAGTTGTAAAGAGTATGTGATGAGTAAAGAGAGGTCTCAGATTTGAGGCCAGATTACGTCTTATTATTTACTATATATAATTTTTTTTAATAATTAGAACGTGCATTGCACACGCAGATTACTAGTATATATAATAAGAGAGTTGGGGTTGTCATTTGTAGAAAACCTGTAATTTGTAGATATTTATTAAACCATCTAATCTCAACCGTTCATTTTTAAGTCGGAGTTATATTAACCACTCATTTACTCAATTGTTGTTAGTTATCATAATACCCTCAAAGTTCAAATTTATTTACGACATAATTATTTACAAAAGTGTCACTCATATAAAATAAAAAGTTTGTCCTAATAAGGATAATTTGTAAAGAGTATGTAATGAGTAGAAGGATGTCTCAGATTCGAGGTCAGATTATGTCTTATTATTTACTATATAAAGAAAGTTAATTAAAATATGCTTCAAACGTGCATATTATTAGTATATAAAATAGCAATCGATCCTGGACTAATGTTTCAAAAAATAAAGTAAATTGAATTAGAATTTCATGTAAATATTCCATCGATAATAGTTGTCTGCACACAAAACGTACCAAAGGTTTAAGAGGTAAAATATGACAATCAACTGGTGAAAAAAATGAAGACAACAACGAAGAATCGCACATAATGCACACCAATGCTCCAAGTTGTGGGACCTAGTCACGAGCATCATGTGCATTGGTAAGAAATGTGTGGAGCCATCAATGTCAGAAGTGAGAATCTCCAGGTGCCCACACAGTCTGACTACGGCCGTTACACATGATCTCAACGTGGTGGAGCTTGAAGCTTCTCAGCTCAGTGGGAGTTATTGTAACCAGGGGCGAAACTTTGCTTGGGCTAGCCCAAGCTCTACCCATTCGCATTTAGAAAACTTTCCTATATAACCATATGCACTTAAGGGGTGTTTGGTACAAGAATTTTTTTTAGCTCCGGGGAATCATAAAACATGTTTGGTAGGTCTTAAACATCTCTGAAAATGTTAGTTGAAAACTTAATTTCCTATATTTGGTTGAGCTACTTATTTTCTGGGAATATTAATCTTATTATCCAAAATACCTATCTCATCCTCAAAGAACTACATTGAAACATGACACAATATTTCTAGAATATCATTGCAGCATAACTTCTTGATCCTCTTAAAATTTAATCAATACTGAGTTGGTCAGATCAAGCTGCTCATGGTGTTGGAATGCATACATATACTTGGATTGAACTCTAGCATTTTATTACAGATACAACAGAATGGGAGTTATAAGAGATTATATGCCTTACATAGAAATCACTTGTGGATTCTAAGACTAGGAGCAAGTCACACCATTCCAGCTGCAAGGACCTCCTGAAAGTGCATTCCAATCTGATAATTTTGATAGTGGGTCTTCTGATATTGCTTGTTTGAAAGCTTTCAGCACTGAACCGGCCACTACAAATACAACAAAATTAATTATTAAAAAAACCAAACAAAAAAACTAATTATTAAAAAGAACACACATAACTGAGAAATGGTGAACATACCCTGATCCTAAAGAATGGATTCAGAGGGCTGAATTAGACGAAATCCCTATGTGAGCATAAGAAGAAGGGAAAGAAGGCGTGTTGTCGTCGAAATCAGAATTGGATCGGCGGTCGGCATCGGCGGCAGGGGGTTTGGAGGGGGAATGGAAAGCAGAGACTAGATGGAGGGTTTGGTAGACGTTGAGGGAGAAGGCGCGTTGGGGGAGGCAGGAGTAGTGGGGGAAAGAGGAGCGGAGGTGGTGGGCGACTGCGTCGTCGTCAGCTAGCACTCGTGGGAAGGAGGTCGACGGCGCTCGGGGAAAAGAGGAGCAGGGGATGGTTTTATTTGGGAGATGTGAGTTTTTGGGGGCATACTTGTCTTTTCAAAGAAGTAACAAATTTCCCAAGGACTCGAGAATCTAAGAATCCCCCCCCCCCCCCCCCCCCCCCCAAACATGGGAATTTTTTTGAGAATTGTGGCAAAAAAATTCTAGGAATCTTAGTTTCCTGGTACCAAACATGGAAAACTAAATTCCCAAGTTAAGATTCCCAGTAAACAAAAAAATCCTTGTACTAAACGCCCCCTAAGAGTTTTTTTTCCCCGAAATGCCACTTTTTGAAACTAATTTTCAATACAGTCCACTTTTGAAACTAATTTCGGAGATAGACCAGTCCTCATAGGCCGCAATTGCGAACTGCGGCTTGCTCGATTGTGAGGCCGCAGTTGGAAACTGCGGTCTCTTAAAAAATGTGTTTTTCGAGGCTGCAGTTCCCAAAATATGAAAGTATGAGCACGTAATTAAGACCCAACGAATGATATAATTATACAAACTCATATCATTCATAAGCTGTACAATACCATTAAGCTCAACAACACAAGTAATAGTAATAATAATCACATGAACAATAATGGAATCAATAACCAAAACCTGGAATACGAGAACTTCGGGTCAAAATGCCTGATGATATACAATGCAGGAAACAGTTTGCTACAACTAGTAGCGACAGGAAAGTAGAGCAATAGCAGAAGCAATTCCATCACGACCGTCAAAAAGTCCGATCATCAAGTTCTTTCGGTATCTTATCGTCTACACCTGTATAAATATTAACTAAGAAGAAATGTCACGCCCCGCTTTCCAAAAAGGAATACAGAATATAGATACGCGACTAAGTCCAGCGAATGGCTTTCACCATTCATAAACTGTAAGGATCTTTTCAACATTTCACAGGACTAAAGAAGAGATAAATGAGGAGTTATCAACCACGCATGCATGAATAAATTAACATGACCAACAGAATTTACTTGAAACAACATAAATAATTCTCAAATAAATCAGATCTGGAACAAGTTATAAATTAGGACAAACTGCCCAATACAAAAATAATCCATGTAATAATTACATTTATTCAAAAGCAACAGAAAATAAATATAGCAAGAATTCCAGCCGACTAGAAAGTTTGGTCACTTACTCCTTCGGGCAGCTGGTCACCAAAATCTGCAAGTTTAACAAATTGCAGGGAAAAAAAACAAAATACCCATCAATGCAAGTCACGGGCCGCTTGTAGTGCAGGCAACAAGTACAGAAGAAAACAGATACACAAGTATAGAGTGGCAGTGGAAGCAAGTACAGAATAAGCATGGAATAGATGTGACAGCAAAATAGAATGACTAACATAAAATCAGGAAAAGAATCAAGTAATATGATGAGGTAGCAGGTGCATGTGACATGTGACAGGTAACAGGTATCATGCAAGCAAGTAAACATGTAACAGGTATCAGGTAGCATGTACAGGTAACAGGAATATGCAGGTGATCATGTTATTTCAAATCTTGTATCTATTTCTATCTAGGTAACACTTCATGCATCCTGTAGCGCCCCGATTTCCATATACTGGAAACTCGAGACACGAGCCAGAATCTTTTCTCCAATTAGTCGCAATATACAGAAAAACAGGAGAATTTAAAACTTTTTTTTTGATTCAACACCCAATGTATTACATGTCTGAATATTATACAACTGTAATACATTACAACAACGTTACAATAATACCTTACATACCCAAGTATTACAACTTTCAACAGCTTACATCAGAGTACAAGAATGAAGAACAACACTTGATAACTCTTACTTGAGTACCTTTCAACAATAGATAATCAACGCAATTATTACAGCGGAAACTAAACATGACATTGACTCCTCGATTTCCTTGCCTTGAGTCCTCCTGAATCTCGCTCTTGTACTTCGGCGATCCAGTACCTATGGAAGTGGGGACGTCAGTATTCACTAACGCTTAAAGGCTGATACCAAAGCAGCGAATCTCCCAAACAACATACAAAACATGGCAATGGTGTTGGTCTAGTTTAAGTGTTTGTGAGTGCTATGACTAGAATCTAATAAAATGTTAACTAACCTAGGATGCTCCTATTCTAATGCAATGTCCACTAAACTAGGATGCTCCTATTCTAATGTCAGCAAGTCTCCAAGCAACATACAGCCCATACTACATGCGACCCTTCTCAAGCCGTTTCTCCATATATAGGGATTTGAACCCGCATTATGAATTCTAATTGTACATAACCTGTTCCTGACAGATACAACGTGACTGATGAGGTTGCAGACATAGTCAAGTCCCACTAATGCAGTCCGCCAGTGGTGTCCATGTTTGCCACTGCTACCCGGCTCATCGGACCTCACTCAAAAACTTGACGAACCTCCAGGGTTACTGCAAACAGGGGAGCCCCCTGCCACCCCCTGCCGCTCCCTGGTCGGACCGTAGTCCATGGCCTGTTCGCCCTCTTGGCATAGGACCCGACGGAGTTCCGAGGTACATTCCCCTAGCTCTGCCTACCTTATCATGGCACTTCAGGAATTAATAATCAAGATACGCAACCCATGCTCCCAACTCATGAGAAGGCACCGTACGTATCCCTTTGACGGGAAGGTACAACCCAATAACACCCCTAAGGTTGGCCCCAAAGAAAGGTTTGGTCGTAAGGTGCCCCCTACTACCAACTCCTTCCCTTCTGGCAAAATGGTTAAGTAAATGATCTTTATAAGTCACTACCCTGATGATGTCCCTAACCCTGAACACTCTTAGGGATGACAATATTATAAGCACAACAGGCTAGGTCTTTAAATTAGACTTCGCAAAACAACTCTACTAGGCTGCTCAACCTAGACATACCAGAATCCCTCAGGATCCGGTTCCTGGCCCATCGATCCAAGACCCCGACAATGCGAACATACATGCATGCCACTACCCCGAACTTGGATTCCGTCTATACTCCGGTCCTCAATCAACCTACACTGGTTAAGATCCGACGGTACACAAGGAGTGACTCCTCCACAGTTCCTTAGGGATAAGAAAACATATGTCTTGATGGTCGATAGCCCTAGGGTAGTAATATTACCCTAGATGAGCACAACAACTGTGTACTAGCTAATAAGCTATATACGGGTAACTAACCACGTACGAGCCAATAAGCTACGTATGATGACAACGTACATACCAGCCAAATAAGCCGCGTATGAGACCAACGGCTACGCACGGGCCGGTCGAGCTACGTACGAGACAACTATATGCAAACAACCATACATGTAATCAAATCTAGAAGCAACCAAACGTGTATACTAGCAAACTCGATCTTCTATCATTAGAAGCTTAGTCTATGATAGGCATTCTACCCATGAGAAGCCCGAAAGCGACTTGATAACCTTTATCGAACTAACTATTACTAATGATCTATCTAATCCTTTTTACCCCTACGGATGGGGAATGTCCCCATGGCATGGTCAAATTCCAATTAGGACCTCCCACAACTAGAGTCCATGGGTTCCTTTCAAAGTTGACTAGGACAACCTAGGACATACGCCCGCTTCCTTATTTAACTAGGATGCCACCCTATGCCCCTCAAGCATGTATGGCTCCTTACTAACATTAACTACCACAAGGTAGTCGTCACTACAATTTCAACATGATTGTTTTCTTATTACTTCAACCTATAGCACTTTAAGCATGACATACAATTGTAAGCATCTACCTACAACAACTAGTCATGGTATATAACACAACCATCAACCCACAACATACCTAAGTACGAATATGATTTAAGCATGTGCTTATATCAAGCTTAAGCATGAAAAATCACTATGATCTAAACATGAAGTTTACTATAGTCAAGCATAAGTTACAACTTGAGCGTGAATACTTACTACTTAGAGTATATATCTCTACTACCACCTTAAGCATGGATCTTCATTACTTAACATGGTTAATCATCACAACCCAAGCATGGATATATAATTAGCATTAACCTATAATATTCCTAAGCATGAATTATAACTCCTACAATATTCTAAGCATAAATTATAACTCCTACAACATTCTAAGCATGGTAGATTAATTCCTACCTTAATCTAAACATGGCATTTGTCAAACATGAGTATCTTCCAACTCGATCTTGAACAATATTTAGGCACGCACATACACTACTTATGCATGGATATCATCTAAGCATGAATGTCTACTAACTAAGCATGCATATCATTATGCATGAGCATCTACTAACTTATGCATGAGTGTCATTAAGCATGAACACCTACTAACTTAAGCAAGAATATTTAGCATGAACATCTACTATGAATAACATTTAGTATGAACATATACTTATCTAAGCATGGATATCTTCTAAGCATGAATGTCTACTAACTAAGTGTGAACATCATTATGCATGAGCATCTACTAACTTAAGCATGAATATTAATTAATCTAGCATGGTATACAACTTTCCTACAATCATCTAAGTATAGATAAATTAATCTAGCATGGTATACAACTTTTCTACAATCATCTAAGTATAGATAAATTAATCTAGCATGGTATACAACTTTCCTACAACCATCTAAGTATAGTAGTAGCATGGATAAATTAATCTAACATGGTATACAACTTTTCTACAATCATCTAAGTATAGATAAATTAATCTAGCATGGTATACAACTTTTCTACAATCATCTAAGTATAGATAAATTAATCTAGCATGGTATACAACTTTCCTACAATCATCTAAGTATAGTAGTAGCATGGATAAATTAATCTAACATGGTATACAACTTTCCTACAACCATCTAAGTATAGATAAATTAATCTAGCAAGGTATACAACTTTTCCTACAACCATCTAGGCATGATACTTACTTCAATATAAGTGTTGCCGCTAATTTCGGTGTGGGGGCAAACAGATAGAATTTGTGAGTTCGTGGAAAACCTGAATAGCAAACACCTAACCTGTTCCGCCGGAGCTTGACCGTTGACTCCCGCCATTCACCTGCAAGGAAGTGCGAGACACCGGGGTTGATCTCGGCGACGCACCCTCCGACGCTCAAATCAGTAATCAGAAATGATTATGAAAGAGCGTTTAACTAGAAAAAGATTGATTACCTCTTAATAGAGATGGGTGTGGGGTATTTATAGTCGCCGTTGGGATCAGATAAGGAATGTGATTCCTGTGATCTGATAAGGAATATTCTCCTAGTAAACAGATTAGGAATGTAATCCCTAATTTTCGGTGGGAAGATAGACGTGAATCAGAGCCGTTGATTAGGATTAATCAGAAACCCTAATTCTATCTTTCCTGGACTGGGTGTGTTTTGGGTTGGGACCCGTACCCAGTTGAGGTGGATCCGTTCGCGGGTTATTGGATCTGTGAGAAGGAGACCCAGTACCCGTTTCGGAACCATTTGTATGTGAAATTACCGTTTTACCCCTGAGCTTTAAGATTCGTGTCCGATGTGAACGGTCCCGATTTAATTCTATTTTTAGCCATATCACGAGCCCCCCACTCCCGAAGACTGAGTTTGATCAGCCTTTGAGGAGTAGTTTTACTGTTCTAATGGCGTACGGGATTTTATCGGTGTTCTTAAGGGAGTTTGGAATCTTGCTCGGGGTGTAACAGTGTTATTATGGGCTTGTAAAATGCCCAAAAATATTCTCAGAATTTTCCGGATTTTTGGTGATTTTTCCAGATTTTTCTGAATTTTTTCTCATTTTTTTGAATTTTTTATTCATTTTCCGAATTAAATAATTAATTATCAAAAATATTAATTAATTATTCTAATTTAATAATTATTTTTTCAGAATTTAAAAATAATTTTTTCTGAATTAATAATTATTTTTAGAATTTTTAATTAATTTTTTTCGATTTTTAAATATTTTTTCGGATTTTTTAAATAAAAAACAATTAAATAAATAAATAAATAATTTAAATATTACCTGGACACGTGGCAGATTTCTGGCCGTCCATCATGACCAGATGAGCACGCATCGTGAGGCAGATCACGATCTGGACACGTGGCGCGTTTCTGGCCGTTCATCATGATCAGATCTGCGCGCATTGTGAGGCAGATCACGATCGGGACACGTGGCGCGTTCCTGAGCGTCGATCGTATCGTGACGCGAATTTTGAGACGATCGGACGGATCGTGTGCGTCGGCGAGTATTTTCTCCATATACGAGGGTCGGTACTCCGGCACCTCGGCTCGGCGCTTTGGAGGCACCTCGGCTCGGCTAGATGGATCTGCCGAGGAATGTAACGAAGCCACGTGGCACCTTTTTTTTTTTTTTCTTCTTCTTCTTCCTTTTTCTTCTTCCCTGTTCTTCCGCTGCTTCTTCTTTCTTCGTTTCTTTCTCCACCGGACTCGACTCGGTGTTGAAGGAGGCTCCGACGAAGGAGCTCGGCGATGGGGACTGGAGCTCGAAGGTGGGGCTTGGCACGGCGAGGAGTTGTGGCGGAGTTCGAGCTTGGGCGAAGGTGGTGAGGAGTTGGAGCTTCGGTTTGATGGGTTCGGCTCGGCATGGAGAGTCGACGCTTCGGAGCTTGACGACGAGTGAGCTGCTCGGAGCGGCGCTGCGTTTGGAGTTAGGTTCGGCTCTCCGACGGCGAGCGGGGCGAGAGTGAGAGCTTGGGGGTTGTCGTCGAAGGTGGAGCTCGAGCTTCGACGTCGGAAGAGCGGGAGTGGAGCTTGGCGAGCAAGGTGAGGAGGAGAGCTCGGCACCGCGGAGCTCGTCGAAGCATTCTCGTGACGGATGGAGCTTGTCGACGCCATGGCGATGGGTTCGAAGTCGTTCGTGTGCGGCGACGATGGGTTCGTCGAGGGAGGTGCTCGGAGCTCAGTGTTCCGGAGTGTGAGCTCAGCGGAGGCGGAGGAGACGAGGCTCGGCAATGGAGCTCGCCGAGGCGATGGAGAGAGTTCGGCCATGGTGGAGCTTCGTTGTCGGAGCTTCGAAGCTCGACGAGTGGAGTTCGGAGCTGAGCTCGCCGAGGGAGAAGCTCGACACTGTGGAGCTGGAGCGGAGCTTGAAGAGCTCGGAGCATGGAAATGCTCGGCATGGAGTGGACGTTGGCGAGGAGCTTCGGAGCTTGTTTGCGAGGGGAGCTCATCGAAGGTGGTCGACGAGTGGAGCTTGGAGCTTCGTCGAGGAAGACAGCTCGACGTTCGACCATGGGGGAGCTCGGTGACGGAGAGGGAGCTTCGACGTAGAGAGGAGTTCGGGGCTTCCCACCGGAGCTCGCAGCGGCGGTGAGCTCGGAGCTCGTCGAGGGAGAGAGCTCGGTTTGGTGGAGCTTGGCGGAGGACTTGAGCTTCGGCGGAGGGCTTGAGCTTCGGCGGAGGGGAGCTCGACGCTCCGAGGTTGAAGAAGTGTTGGGTTTGCTTCTGTTTTGTTTTGGCGCCAGGAAGAGGAGAAGTGATGGTTTGGGTTTTCTTGATCTTCGGTTGGTTTTGCTGTGGCGGGAGTATGGAGAAGAAGGAGTGAGGAAGGGTTCGGGTTCGGTACCCTAACGGGTCCGACCCGACCTTTCTAAATTTTTTTTTCTTTTTTTTTTCTCTCTCTCTCTTGTTGCTCGGCTAATGCATCTGGCTCGGCAGATCCGAGCACGGATTTTGAGGAGAATTTTTTCCCACTTCGTTGTTCGATAGGTTGGTAGCTCGGATTTGAGATCCGAGCTACGTGGCTCAATCTGAACGGTTGATCACGACCGTGGCGCGAATCACGAGATAAGAGGCACGAGTTTCGAGAAAACGTTATCTTGTCGTTTTGTGGAGACGTGGCGAGATTTGAGCCGTTCATCATGTTTTAGCACGAATTTTGAGATGATCCGACGGTGAGATGGGATCGGCCGAATTTTTCTCCATATATGAGGGTCGGTACCCCGGTACCTCGGCTCGGATCGGCACCTCGGATCGGATCGGGTCGGCAGCACTTCTGAGGAGAAAGAGGAAGGGGAGGGGAGGCATTTGGGTTCTCTCCTCTGCCTTGTTCTTCCGCACAGTGGAGAAGAGGAGAAGAGGAAGGGGAGGAGAGGCAATTGGGTTCTCTCCTCTGCCTTGTTCTTCCGCACAGTGGAGAAGAGGAGAAGAGGAAGGGGAGGAGAGGCAATTGGGTTCTCTCCTCTGCCTTGTTCTTCCGCACGGTGAAGAAGAGGAGAAGAGGAAGGGGAGGAGAGGCAATTGGGTTCTCTCCTCTGCCTTGTTCTTCCGCACAGTGGAGAAGAGGAGAAGTGTTGGGGAAGAAGGAGAAGAATGAAGGAGCTAAGAAGGGTGTGGGTCAGACCGTGGGTATCGGATCCGACCCCGACCGTTAGCCTCTTTTTCTTTCTTCCTCTTCATCTGCTTGCTTTGTTCGGCGGATCCGAGCACGGATTTTGAGGCACATTTTCGCCGCTCCGCAGGTTGGTAGATTGGCAGATCCAGGCTACGCAGCTCGATCTGGACGGTTGATCACGATCGTAGCGCGAATCACGAGACAAGAGGCACGAGTTTCGAGAAAACGTTATCTTGTCGTTTTGTGGTGACGTGGCGCGATCTGATCCGTCCATCACGCTTGAGTGCAAATTTGGAGATGATCTAACGGTGAGATCGCCTCGGGACGATTTTTTGCCATATACGAGGGTCGGTACCCCGGTACCTCGGCTCGGCGCATCAGGGCTGTTTGGCCGAGGTGCTGAGTTGGCTGTTTTGAGAGGAATGTTTCTTGGGGGTTCCATCCTTCCGTGCCTAGTAGATCGGAGAAGAGGATAAGAGGAAGGGGAGGAGAGGCATTTGGGTTCTCTCCTCTGCCTTGTTCTCTCGCATAGTGGAGAAGCGGTGCTGGGAAGATCCTCGTAAGAGCCATGGAAAGACCCATTCTTTGAAGTGAGTGCAGGGAGCAACTCTAGGGGAGAGTTGTGCTCCAATCTCGTCGAGAAGAGCTATTTGAGAGACAAGTTTGAGGAGGAACTCTAGGAGAGAGTTGCTCTCCGATCTCGTCGAGAAGAGCTATTTGAGAGACGAGTTTGAGGAGGAACTCTAGGAGAAAGTGGTGCTCCGAACTTGTGGAGAAGAGCTCCGCTTTGGAAGTGAGCGGAGTAAAGAGCTTGACTTGTAGAAGAGCCATCTGGAAGAGGAGTTTGAGGAGCAACTCTAGGAGAGAGTTTTAGCTCCGAACTCGTTTGAGAAGAGCTCCGCTTTGGAGGCGAGCAGAGCGGGGAGCTCAACTTGTGGAAGAGCCATCTGGAAGAGGAGTTTGAGGAGCAACTCTAGGAGAGTTTTAGCTCCGAATTCGTTGGGAAGAGCTCCGCTTTGGAGGCGAGCGGAGTGGGGAGCTCGATTTGTAGAAGAGCCATCTGGACGGTTGATCACGATCGTGGCGCGAATCACGAGACAAGAGGCACGAGTTTCGAGAAAACGTTATCTTATCGTTTTGTGGCGACGTGGCGCGATCTGATCCGTCCATCACGCTTGAGTGCGAATTTGGAGATGATCTAACGGTGAGATCGCCTCGGGACGATTTTTTGCCATATACGAGGGTCGGTACCCCAGTACCTCAGCTCGGAGGGTCAGTACCGTTGGTCGAGGTGCTGAGTTGTCTGTTTTGAAGGAAGTGTTCCTTGAAGATTCCGCCCCTCCGTGCTCAGTGGCTCGGCCGTTCGGCTGAGCTGTTCGGTAGCTCGGCTGTTCGGAAGGCTCGAGCGTGAGGAGAAGCTCGGTGAGTTGATGAAGGGGATGAGTCGGCATATGGAAGAGGTGATGCTCTGCTTGGTTTTTGGAGATTTTTGAAGAGGAGCTCCACTCCTAGCGGTGGAGAAGAGGTGCTAGGAAGATCCTCGTAAGAGCCATGGGAAGACCCATTCTTTGAAGTGAGCGCAAGGAGCAATTCTAAGAGAGTTTTAGCTCCGATCTCGTCGAGAAGAGCTATTTGAGAGACAAGTTTGAGGAGGAACTCTGGGAGAGAGTTGTGCTTCGAACTTGTGGAGAAGAGCTCCGCTTTGGAAGTGAGCGGAGTGAAGAGCTCGGCTCTAGGAGAGCCATCTGGACGAGGAGTTTGAGGAGCAACTCTAGGAGAGAGTTTTAGCTCCGAACTCGCTGAGAAGAGCTCTGCTTTGGAGGTAAGCGAAGTAAAGAGCTTGGCCTTGAGAAGAAAGAGGAAGGGGAGGAGAGGCATTCGGGTTCTCTCCCCTGCCTCGTTCTTTCGCACAGTGAAGAAGAGCAGAAGTGTTGGGCACTTTTGGCGGGAAGACTGAAGAAGGAGAAGAATGAAGGAGCTAAGAAGGGTATGGGACGGACCGAGGGTATTGGATCCGACCCTGAACCGTTAGCCTCTTTTTCTTCTTGCTCTTCATCTGTTTTGCTGCTCGGTAGATGCATCTTGTTCGGCAGATCCGAGCACGGATTTTGGGGCACATTTTCCGCCACTTTGCTTCTCGGTAGATGGGTAGCTCGGCTCGG
Organism: Hemerocallis citrina; assembly: GCA_017893485.1. Lineage (NCBI taxonomy): Eukaryota > Viridiplantae > Streptophyta > Magnoliopsida > Asparagales > Asphodelaceae > Hemerocallis > Hemerocallis citrina. The sequence continues at coordinate 135,596,538 of CM030363.1, forward strand.
ATGGTCGTGGGGGCAGCTCGGAATGGCCATCTTCCTCCGGCCTGTTTAAGGACGAGCCGGTGAAGTAAAGTCGAGCCATAGGACCCCGACCATCGTTAGATTAGTTTAAGGTTGTGGGAGCAGTTCCGAATGGCGAGCTACTTCTAGTTCGCTTAGGAGCGAACTTGCAAAGTAGAATCGAACCAAGTGTTGGACTCCGAACCATTCAACGGCTGCAGGAGCAATTTCGAACGACGATCTACTTTCGGCTCGTCTATGGACGAGCCGAGGAAGAAGAGTCGAGCCGAGTGCTGGCTTCCGAACCATCGTGAGGTTAGTTTGAGGGATGCAGGAGCAGTTTCGAATGGCGAGTTACTTCTAGTCCGCTTAGGAGCGAACTTGCGAAGTAGAATCGAGCCAAGTGTTGGACTCCGATCCATTCAACGGCTGCAGGAGCAATTTCGAACGGCGATCTACTCCTGGCTCGTCTAAGGACGAGCCGAAGAAGAAGAGTCGAGCCGAGTGCTGGACTCCGAACCATTGTGAGGTTAGTTCAAGGGATGCAAGGGCAGTTTCGAATGGCGAGCTACTTCTAGTCCGCTTAGGAGCGAACTTGCGAAGTAGAATCGAGCCAAGTGTTGGACTCCGATCCATTCAACGGTTGCAGGAGCAATTTCGAACGGCGATCTACTTCTGGCTCATCTATGGACGAGCCGAGGAAGAAGAGTCGAGCCGAGTGCTGGACTCCGAACCATCGTGAGGTTAGTTTGAGGGATGCAGGAGCAGTTTCGAATGGCGAGCTACTTCTAGTCCGCTTAGGAGCGAACTTGCGAAGTAGAATCGAGCCAAGTGTTGGACTCCGATCCATTCAACGGCTGCAGGAGCAATTTCGAACGACGATCTACTTCTGGCTCGTCTATGGACGAGCAGAGGAAGAAGAGTCGAGCCGAGTGTTGGACTCCGAACCATCGTGAGGTTAAGGGTTGTGGGAGCAATTCCGAATGGCGAGCTACTTCTAGCTCGCTTAGGAGCGAACTTGCGAAGTAGAATCGAGCCAAGTGTTGGACTCCGAACCCATTGTGAAGTGCTTAGCAAGTTGTGGGAGCAGCCATGTAGAAGAAGCTGGACTCCGAACCCACCATTTAAGAGAGTCGTGACTCGGAGAGATAGAGAAGCAAGAGCAATAATTTTCAATGAAAAGATGTAAAATTTTATTGAAATAAACTAAGTGGCTGCTCCAATAGGGCGAGCCATTATTACATGCTGTTGGCCGAGTTACAAGCATCGGCCTTATTGAAAATCAGAATCCTACTTCTACAATAAGGTGAGGACCTCTTGGGAGGAGCTGAGTCTTGAAGCTCGGCGGGCCTTCCTGTTCGTTTGGAAGAGGTGATGGTCAGGGGAGGAGCTCGGCCCCCTCTTTTTGGATGAACTTGATCAGGTGCCCCCGTTGTATGAGTTCTTCGATCTCCTCCTTGAGAGCCCGACAATCATCCGTGTCGTGGCCGTGGTCCCTGTGAAAGCGGCACCACTTATCTTTGTCCCTCTTCTTGCCAGGGGTATTCATTCTTGGGGGAGCGCGGAGTAGTCCTTCCTTGTCCACCTCCATAAGGACTTCTGATATATTAGCAATGAGGGGGGTGAACTTCTCAAACCGAGGAGTCGGGCGGTGCTGGCCATTGCCGTCCTTCTGAAGCTTCTTAGCCTCTTCTTCTTTGGTCAACTTCCGTTTCGTCCCTGAGGTAGACCCTCCGAAGCTTGGAAGGTAGGCAGCCTCTTCGGCACGAATGTACTTGTCACACCTGAGAAGGAGGTCGGCAAAGTTCTGTGGAGGCTTCTTAGCAAGAGAGGAGCGGAGGCTGGAATTGAAGACATTGGATTGGAAGGCGGCTGTTGCGACAGATTGGTCGAGGGAAGCTATAGACCTGGCTTCAGCTGTGAACCTCTTCACATAGTCTCTTAACTTCTCACCTTTCTCTTGCCTGAGCTGGAGGAGTGAGATGCTGGTCTTCTCCGTGCGCCTGCTACTCACGAAGTGGGTGATGAAGAGTGTTTCGAACTGCTCGAAGGAGAATATGGAAGACGGGGCGAGGCGGGAGTACCATTCCCGAGCCGAGCCCTTGAGAGTAGCAGGGAATGTCTTGCACAGCAGGGCATCGGAAGCTTGGTGGATGAGCATGAGAGTCTTGAAGCTCTCAATGTGGTCAACGGGGTCAGTCTCCCCGGTGTAAGTCTCAAATTGGGGAGGTTTGAAGCCGAACGGCACAGGTGCATCCACAATGGTTCGGGAGAAAGGGGGTCGAGTAGGACGTAGGGTCCTCCCCCTAAGCTCTTCTTCTCGACCTATCTGACCCAGGCGCCTCTCTACCTCATGAAGACGGCGATACATGGCGTCGTCCCTCCGACGGTAATCAGCCGAGCCTCTAGACTCGTCTTCGTAGGAGGGAGAGCGAGGGCTGCGGCGATGGTAACTTCGGGAGCGACGAGGACTTGGGGTACGCCGGGAGTTGGTAGGAGCGGGACGAGGAGATGGGGACCGTCGGCGAGGGCTTCGGACTGGAGGAGGGGACGGGGCCTTCGGCTCATTAGGATTTTGACGGAGGTTGAGTGCCTGTTGTACCATTGCTTGGAACTGCTGGAACTCGGCACGAGTGATTGGTGCCTCATTGTTCCTGGGCTGTTGCCGATCTGCGGGGGAGTGCCTCCTTCTGTAATGCTCGGGGGACTCCCTCCTTCCCCTTCGGACAGGGGATCTTCTGTAGTCTCGGCAGTGAGGGGATCGCTCACCCGGGCGTTGTTGGCGGGAGGCTCCCTCTCGGGCCCGCTTCTCGTCCAGACGGTGGCGTAAGTCCTCCACCTTCTGCCGGTTTTGAGGATTATGAGAGGCCATGGAATTCGTAGAGGCTTTGTGTATGGAGACGCGGTCTTGATGGAGAGGTTGCTTCATGCGGGAGCCCCCCGCACCGGCATTCTGAGGACCGGTGGGACCCTTGGGGGGTTCCTGATTCTGAAGAGGAGGCTGATCTTGTTGAAGAGGGTCCTCCACTTGAGGCGGGGGTTGTCCCTGCTGCGGAACGGGTTGGACGGGGACTACCTCTTGCTGATCAGCGGGGTTGGGTCCACGGTTGGACCCTCTAGATCTGACTTTTCTGGGAGGCATGGCCGGGGAAGAGCTAATCGACGAGAAGAGGATGAGGCTATTCGTATGGTTTTCCCACAGACGGCGCCAATCTGTTGCCGCTAATTTCGGTGTGGGGGCAAACAGATAGAATTTGTGAGTTCGTGGAAAACCTGAATAGCAAACACCTAACCTGTTCCGCCGGAGCTTGACCATTGACTCCCGCCGTTCACCTGCAAGGAAGTGCGAGATACCGGGGTTGATCCCGGCGACGCACCCTCCGACGCTCAAGTCAGTAACCAGAAATGATTATGAAAGAGCGTTTAACTAGAAAAAGATTGATTACCTCTTAATGGAGATGGGTGTGGGGTATTTATAGTCGCCGTTGGGATCAGATAAGGAATGTGATTCCTGTGATCTGATAAGGAATATTCTCCTAGTAAACAAATTAGGAATGTAATCCCTAATTTCCGGTGGGAAGATAGACGTGAATCAGAGCCGTTGATTAGGATTAATCAGAAACCCTAATTCTATCTTTCCTGGACTGGGTGTGTTTCGAGTTGGGACCCGTACCCAGTTGAGGTGGATCCGTTCGCGGGTTATTGGATCTGTGAGAAGGAGACCCAGTACCCGTTTCGGACCCATTTGTATGTGAAATTACCGTTTTACCCCTGAGCTTTAAGATTCGTGTCCGATGTGAACGGTCCCGATTTAATCCTATTTTTAGCCATATCAATAAGCATAAGCATTCATTTAATATTCATAAGCATCTACTAAAATTTTATATAACATAAACATCTACAACTACTTCATTTTAACATCTACTACTACTACTTTATTTGAAACATACACATCTACTACTACTACTTTATTTGAAACATACACATCTACTACTACTACCATAAGCATCTACTAAAATCTTTATTTAAACAAAAAACATTTACTACTAAAATAACTACTAAAATTTTTGTTAGCATCTATTTCTTATTATTATTAGTGAACATAAAAAGAGATCTTTTTTTAATCATTCTACAACTAGTGATTTAGATTGGTTTCTTTTCATACTTAGAATTAACATCTACAATGGGTTCTTTCTTACTTAAGATTATAAAAGAAAATAAACAATAATAAAATAAAGTGAGAACCCTCCATTTTGGTTCAACCAACATATGCTTTCTTTTTAGTCCAAGGTTCAATGTATGTCCTACAACCCAAAATGGTTGTATACAAAGTCCATATGCTTTATGCATGATTTCACATCAAGTCCTACAACCACAAATGGTTGTATGTACAAGTCCATATGCATATGTCATTTTAGTCCAATTAATAAACACAAAAACAACAACTACTACTACAAAGATTCAATCTTTATGTCTATTTAGCACTACCATTTGTTTCCATTTCATTTTATGTGGTTATTACTTTTAACATCCACAACATACCAAATAAGAACCACATACAACAACACCATCACAACAAACCACCCCAAGAGAACCAAAGAAAACAAAACAAGGAAGGTAAGAAGAAGAAGAAACCAAAACAACAACTCAACAAACAAAAAGAAGTGGAGAACCCCCACCTTCTTTTCTTGTTGGAAGGACTAGCTGGCACTCCTACTCCTTCCCTTAAGCTCTTAGAACTCCTAATAAACCTACAAAGAAAAACTCTCAAGTTAGTAGTTCACTCATTCTTTTTCCTTTCTTTCTTTTTGTCTTTCTAAAATGAGACAAAGGTAGAGGGAGGGGGTATTTATAGGTGGAGAGAAGGGTGGAGAGTGCAAATGTGCACACGCACAATTGCACAACCCCCCCCCCCCCCCCCCCCCCATAAAATGGGGCCGGTTTCTACTAGGGTGGGTGTGGCGTGGTGGAGGTGTGGTGTGGTGGAGAGAAGGTTTCTAGAAGAGGTTTTTACTTAATCTTCTCATGCATACAAAAATCCTAGATTATGCCACCTAATCAAACCCTAACCATCTAATTAGGTTGTCATGACAAGATAAACACCTTGTCCAAAAATACTCTAATTTGCACATGTACAATTTGCTATAACGCGCATATGTACGCATATATGCGTATACCGCAAATCTTCATATAATTCGTATAAAATAATCTAATATTGAAAATAATAATAAAATAAGTTTTATTATCAATTCGGAGGATTGCGCTACCAATTTGATGTACTACGGATGTACATAGACCGATATATGCGCTTCGATAATGTTTGTGAACAAACCAGGCGAAAATCACCAAAATAATTTGATTTTGGAATTAAAACAAAATAATAATAAAATAATAATAAAATAACAATTATTCAATGTAATATCCGTCCGGGATATTACAATACTCCCTCCTTAGAATAGTTCTGTCCTCAGAACTACATTAGGTCAGGAGAACAGACAACATCCATACGCTAGATATTCGGGGGAAAGAAAGCTTATACTGCTTTCCAGCTCCCAAGTGACTCATCCACGAACTGGTTCTCTAAAGAAATTGACATTGATCTCAAAGTTGCCCGCAATTTCTTCCAGTTCCGAGGTGTAACTCTTGAATCTTGGTCAAAACCGCTGGCTCTGGTACTCCATGCTGCTTCCTTACGCCTTCAATGTGGACTTCTGCTAATTTCTCTAGCATCTAAGTCATCTTTATTGGAAAAATGTGTAGACTCGTGTCAATTGGGTCTCCAATAACCCAAATTGAGTCGTACATTTTCGAACTTCTGGGTACTCCTGTGATGAAGTCCATACCAATATTCTGATATTTTTCTTCATCAACTTGCTGCTTCAGTGCTTCATTCCCTGCATCTCCTGCCCTAGCCTTCTGACTTGCTCCCTTAGACTCGGTTGTGGCCTTAATCGTGCTACAACTGAGCTCCAATATTTAGTAGTTACACCAATACTGGCTTGCCTGATCTCACCATTTAGCTTCTTACTTCCTTTACGGTCCTTGGCTGCGGCCAGTTCTTCATCTATCTCGATCTTTTGCACTTCGGTAGCCACTCCCTCCTTAGAATAGGACATGGCCTACGAACATTACTTTAGACATCCAGGATTCTCTCCTATGACTTGCTCGAAGCTAACGTTCCAGATGGTGTAATCAACAAAACCACATCTAGAGTTGACTCCCGCACACATATCAACTTTTGGAAAGATAATTTAGACAAAAGATTATGATGAACCAAGTTTGTACAAAACAGTTGCCTGGATTTCATATATATATATAAATCCGACTGATTTCAAAAGTGTTACATCATACATCACTCCTTAGTCCCAAACAAATTCAAAATACGACTCTAAGTCTTAGTTGCAGTCCCATACTAGTACTGGCTCTCCCGCCTTCTTTAGCTTGCCCTTTACTAAGCGTGAACTCTTACTCTTGGGGGACAGGCCCCTTTCCTTTATTGTCCACCTTCAGGGCTAATATGCCGCTACTGTTCTTGTGAAACTGGAGATAATTTGGCCTGATATGACCAATCTGTCCACATCTGTAATAGACACGTGTATCCATCTGAGGGTCCTTCTTCGGGCACTGGCTCATGAAATGACCTCGCTCCCCACATAGAAAACAACTTTCTGCCTTGGCACCTCTAAGTTTGGCCTCTGTCTTATGAGTCTTCTGCTCCTGACCTCGGTCCTCAAACCCTGATGCTGGTGCAGATCTCTTACCTTGACGTCGTGGACAGACTGATTTCTTTTGTCCAACTTCCTTACCGAAATGGCATGTTACAACCTCGGTGGTTCCCTGGACTTGCTCCCATTCATGCTGCAGTCTGGCCAAGCCGGAATCAAAGTGTTCCTGCTCCTTTGCTAGGCTTGCCAATATAGCCATGCAAGCGTCACTCACTTGCTTAGCTTGTCGACCTCTCCTGGTCCTGTATCTCCTTAGCTTCTTCATTTCCTAGCGTATGCTGGCAGCCGTCGCTGTGCGCTGATCCGCACTTAGCTCTTGCGGTGGTGAAATCTCCTTTGGCTCCTCACTCGAGATTATCGAATCATCCATTGAATTTGGCTCAATCTCTTCCATCAACACATCCTCGGTTAGGATATCCTCGAACACCATCCTTCAACCGCATATACTAGTAATTAGTCCAGATACAGAAAATTTATAAAAGCATAGGTTGAAAGAAACAACAATATGAATTATAATTGTCTACAACTAACTAAAACCCGACTCCTAAAAGGCATCCAAGTTTAATTTTCCTACTGTGTTGGACTGTAAATTGAAGTTAGCTCTGATACCACTCTGTAGCGCCCCGATTTCCATATACTGGAAACTCGTGACACGAGCAAGAACCTTTTCTTCAATTAGTCACAATACACAGAAAAATAGGAGAATTTAAAACTTTATTTTTTATTCAACACCCAATGTATTACATGTCTGAATATTATACAACTGCAATACATTACAACAGCATTACAATAATACCTTACATACCCGAGTATTACAACTTTCAACAACTTACAACAGAGTACAAGAATGAAGAACAACACTTGGTAACTCTTACTTAAGTACCTTTCAACAATAGATAATCAACGTAATTATTACAGCGGAAACTAAACATGACATTGACTCCTCGCTTTCCTTGCCTTGAGTCCTCCTGAATCTCGCTCTTGTACTTCGGCGATCCAGTACCTATGGAAGTGGGGACGTCAGTATTCACTGACGCTTAAAGGTTGATAACAAAGCAGCGAATCTCCCAAACAACATACAAAACATGGCAATGGTGTTGGTGTAGTTTAAGTGTTCGTGAGTGCTATGACTAGAATCTAATAAAATGTTAACTAACCTAGGATGCTCCTATTCTAATGTCAGCAAGTCTCTGAAGCAACATGCAGCCCATACTACATGCGACCCTTCTCAAGCCGTTTCTCCATATATAGGGATTTGAACCCGTGTTATGAATTCTAATTGTACACAACCTGTTCCTGACAGATACAACGTGACTGTTGAGGTTACAGACGTGGTCAAGTCCCACTAATGCAGTCTGCCAGTGGTGTCCATGTTTGCCACTGCTACCTGGCTCACCGGACCTCACTCAAAAACCTGACGAACCTTCGGGGTTACTGCAAACAGGGGAGCCCGCTGCCGCCCCCTGGTCGGACCGTAGTCCATGGCCTGTTCGCCCTCTTGGCATAGGACCCGACGGAGTTCCGAGGTCAATTCCCCTAGCTCCGCCCGCCTTATCATGGCACTTCAGGAATTAACAATCAAGATACGCAACCCATGCTCCCAACTCGTGAGAAGGCACCGTACGTATCTCTTTGACGGGAAGGTACAACCCAATAACACCCCTAAGGTTGGCCCCAAAGAAAGGTTTGGTCGTAAGGTGCCCCCTACTACCAACTCCTTCCCTTCTGGCAAAATGGTTAAGTAAATGATCTTTATAAGTCACTACCCTGATGATGTCCCTAACCCTGAACACTCCTAGGGATGACAATATTATAAGCACAACAGGCTAGGTCTTTAAATTAGACTTCGCAAAACAACTCTACTAGGCTGCTCAACCTAGACTTACCAGAACCCCTCAGGATCCGGTTCCTGGCCCATCGATCCAAGACCCCGACAATGCAAACATACATGCATGCCACTACCCCGAACTTGGATTCCGTCTATACTCCGGTCCTCGGTCAACCTACACTGGTTAAGATCCGACGGTATACAAGGAGTGACTCCTCCACAGTTCCTTAGGGGTAAGAAAACATATGTCTTGATGGTCGATAGCCCTAGGGTAGTAATATTACCCTAGATGAGCACAACAACTGTGTACTAGCTAATAAGCTATATACGGGTAACTAATCACGTACGAGCCAATAAGCTACGTATGATGACAACGTACATACCAGCCAAATAAGCCGCGTATGAGACCAACGGCTACGCACGGGCCGGTCGAGCCACGTACAAGACAACTATATGCAAACAACCATACAGGTAATCAAACCTAGAAGCAACCAAACGTGTATACTAGCAAACTCGATCTTTTATCATTAGAAGAAACAGAAGAATCTACTAATAGTCTATGATAGGCATTCTACCCATGAGAAGCCCGAAAGCGACTTAATAACCTTTATCGAACTAACTATTACTAATGATCTATCTAATCCTTTTTACGCCTACGGATGGGGAATGTCCCCATGGCATGGTCAAATTCCAATTAGGACCTCCCACAACTAGAGTCCATGGGTTCTTTTCAAAGTTGACAAGGACAACCTAGGACATACGTCCGCTTTCTTATTTAACTAGGATGCCACCCTATGCCCCTCAAGCATGTATGGCTCCTTACTAACATTAACTACCACAAGGTAGTCGTCACTACAATTTCAACATGATTCTTTCCTTATTACTTCAACTTATAGCACTTTAAGCATGACATAGAATTGTAAGCATTTACCTACAACAACTAGTCATGGTATATAACACAACCATCAACCCACAACATACCTAAGTACGAATATGATTTAAGCATGTGCTTATATCAAGCTTAAGCATAAAAAATCACTATGATCTAAACATGAAGTTTACTATAGTCAAGCATAAGTTACAACTTGAGCGTGAATACTTACTACTTAGAGTATATATCTCTACTACCACCTTAAGCATGGATCTTCATTACTTAACATGGTTAATCATCACAACCCAAGCATGGATATATAATTAGCATTAACCTACAATATTCCTAAGCATGAATTATAGCTCCTACAATATTCTAAGCATGAATTATAAATCCTACAACATTCTAAGCATGGTAGATTAATTCCTACCTTAATCTAAACATGGCATTTGTCAAACATGAGTATCTTCCAACTCGATCTTGAACAATATTTAGGCACGCACATACACTACTTACGCATGGATATCATCTAAGCATGAATGTCTACTAACTAAGCATGAATATCATTATGCATGAGCATCTACTAACTTAAGCATGAGTGTCATTAAGCATGAACACCTACTAACTTAAGCATGAATATTTAGCATGAACATCTACTATGAATAACTTTTAGTATGAACATATACTTATCTAAGCATGGATATCTTCTAAGCATGAATGTCTACTAACTAAGTGTGAACATCATTATGCATGAGCATCTACTAACTTAAGCATGAATATTAATTAATCTAGCATGGTATACAACTTTCCTACAATCATCTAAGTATAGATAAATTAATCTAGCATGGTAAACAACTTTCCTACAATCATCTAAGTATAGATAAATTAATCTAGCATGGTATACAACTTTCCTACAAACATCTAAGTATAGATAAATTAATCTAGCATGGTATACAACTTTTCTACAACCATCTAAGTATAGTAGTAGCATGGATAAATTAATCTAACATGGTATACAACTTTTCTACAGTCAACTAAGTATAGATAAATTAATCTAGCATGGTATACAACTTTCCTACAATCATCTAAGTATAGATAAATTAATCTAGCATGGTATACAACTTTCCTACAATCATCTAAGTATAGATAAATTAATCTATCATGGTATACAACTTTCCTACAATCATCTAAGTATAGTAGTAGCGTGGATAAATTAATCTAACATGGTATACAACTTTCCTACAACCATCTAAGTATAGATAAATTAATCTAGCATGGTATACAACTTTTCCTACAACCATCTAGGCATGATACTTACTTCAATATAAGCATAAACATTCATTTAATATTCATAAGCATCTACTAAAATTTTACATAACATAAACATCTACAACTACTTCATTTTAACATCTACTACTACTAGTTTATTTGAAACATACACATCTACTATTACTACTTTATTTGAAACATACACATCTACTGCTACTACTTTATTTGAAACATACACATCTACTACTACTACCATAAGCATCTACTAAAATCTTTATTTAAACATAAAATATTTACTACTAAAATAACTACTAAAATCTTTATTAGCATCTATTTCTTATTATTACTAGTGTACATAAAAAGAGATCATTTTTTAATCGTTCTACAACTGGTGATTTAGATTGGTTTCTTTTCATACTTAGAATTAACATCTACAATGGGTTCTTTCTTACTTAAGATTATAAAAGAAAATAAACAATAATAAAATAAAGTGAGAACCCTCCATTTTGGTTCAACCAACATATGCTTTCTTTTTAGTCCAAGGTTCAATGTATGTCCTACAACCCAAAATGGTTGTATACAAAGTCCATATGCTTTATGCATGAGTTCACATCAAGTCCTACAACCCCAAATGGTTGTATGTACAAGTCCATATGCATATGTCATTTTAGTCCAATTAATAAACACAAAAACAACAACTACTACTACAAAGATTCAATCTTTATGTCTATTTAGCACTACCATCTGTTTCCATTTCATTTTATGTGGTTATTACTTTTAACATCCACAACATACCAAATAAGAACCACATACAACAATACCATCACAACAAACCACCCCAAGAGAACCAAAGAAAACAAAACAAGGAAGGTAAGAAGAAGAAGAAACCAAAACAACAACTCAATAAACAAAAGGAAGTGGAGAACCCCCACCTTCTTTTCTTGTTGGAAGGACTAGCTAGCACTCCTACTCCTTCCCTTAAGCTCTTAGAACTCCTACTAAACCTACAAAGAATAACTCTCAAGTTAGTAGTTCACTCATTCTTTTTCCTTTCTTTCTTTTTGTCTTTCTAAAATGAGACAAAGGTGGAGGGAGGGGGTATTTATAGGTGGAGAGAAGGGTGGAGAGTGCAAATGTGCACACACACAATTGCACAAAAACCCCCCCATATAATGGGGCCGGTTTCTACTAGGGAGGGTGTGGTGTGGTGGAGAGAAGGTTTCTAGAAGGGGTTTTTACTTAATCTTCTCATACATGCAAAAATCCTAGATTAAGCCTCCTAATCAAACCCTAACCATCTAATTAGGTTGTCATGACAAGATAAACACCTTGTCCAAAAATACTCTAATTTGCACATGTACAATTTGCTATAACGCGCATATGTACGCATATATGCGTATACTGCAAATCTTCATATAATGCGTATAAAATAATCTAATCTTGAAAATAATAATAAAATAAGTTTTATTATCAATTCGGAGGATTGCGCTACCAATTTGATGTACTACGGATGTACATAGACCGATATATGCGCTTCGACAATGTTTGTGAACAAACCGGGCGAAAATCACCAAAATAATTCGATTTTGGAATTAAAACAAAATAATAATAAAATAATAATAAAATAACAATTATTCACTGTAATATCCGTCCGGGATATTACACATCCCAAATTTTACCACATGGTTGCTACTTACATGCAATTTATATTTAGATCTAGTGGTGGATTTCTATAGGACCGTGTACTCAGGCGTCATGTAACAGATAACAGGAACATGTTCATGAATCAGGTAGTAAATAGGTTCACGAATCAATGGTTCGTGAATCAACAGGTTTATGAATCAACAGGTTCATGAATAATAGGTCCATGAATCAAAGCATAAAGTACAACAGGTTCACGAATCAATGGATTCATGAATCAAATATAAAGTGCAACAGATTCATGAATCAACATAAATCAAACATAAAATGGGAACGAGGCCCCCTTCTGAGTACACATACCTATATTATCCACTACTAAGGTCTTTCCCTTAACCCCACTTGGTTACTTATTATTATTATCAAACGGGATATACGTGCACAAAACAGGGCATGAATAACATGGTATGAACAAGGGACAGGTTCAGGTCATGCACATGTGACAGACAACTCATAAAAGGCTAGGACAACGAAATTTTCAGTTCTGGACAGTAAGACACTACTGCACCAAACCTGAGATTTTCGTTACCACAGATATGCAAATCTGGATCCGTCAGAAAATCTAGAAAATAGACTCTCGGTTGAATCCAACACATATATATAAGTCATATACTAATTACAGAAACATGGCTCAAAATAACATTATATACAGGAATTATGTTCAGCCTGAAATCACAAGGTTGTATTCATAAACATGAAATTTGCACAAAAACTTACTGATTAAATTCAAGAAAAATCTGAGGTATTTCCTAGTATATCTAGTATCAGAAAATAAAGTTTCATAATATTCCAACTTAGATAGTATAGTCAAATAAAATCAGAAAATAGTAAGATACAACAAGTTGTAAATTTGAACCCTTAAACATAGAAGTACTAAAACAACGATAGATTACAAAGTATAACTCGAAATCCAAATCCGGCAAAATAATGATAAAATAGATACAGTAGGCTACATTTTATATTTACAAAGTTTTTACTAACAGCAACCCGAATCAGGTCGAGAACATGGTTATTTACTAAACAACATGCAAAACTGGAGATATAGTACTTTGTTCAGAAGCATAGATAGTTTATAAACTTCATCAAATAATTTTAAAAAATTTTGTGGTTAATCCCAATCAAGTCTAGTCATAACCAGTAAAATATTAGATCCAAATCTCATCTCTAACATCAGTATTAAAATAAATAACTATACAGAATTCACATAAAACTGAGTCTGGAATTTTCTACACATCTGTAGTAAAACGGCCATAACTCATGCCTCACAAATCGAAAGTGCGATCTATCAAAAAATCTGGAAAGTAGACAGCGGGGGCTACAATTTATATTCACAAATTCATTTCATTTACTGACCTTAACAGGGTCAACATACTGAAACAAAACAGGTCAACAGCAAAAACAAAAATCTTCTTATGCATTTAAATTAAAAAGTTCATATGCAACAAATCCAAATTATAACAAAATACGAAATATGGTATACTAGATGTCCAAAACAATATGGTATGGGTGTCTAACGAGTCTACCACAAGATACTACGACTAACACATCAAGCATGCAAAATTCATACAACAAATCATGGATCACGAAACAACATACATGCATGCATCAAGAATTTAATTAGATCGTGTGTGTAACCAATGGTGACTACGGATGGATCAACAAATAGAGACAAGATCTAACAAGAATTTTTCTATGTTGATGCATGCATCGAGAATTTAACTCATGTTGTGTGTGTAACCAATGGTGACTACGGATGGATCAACAAAATAGAGACAAGATCTAACAAGGATTTTTACATGAAGATGAATCTGGAACAAAAGTGGCACTACAGGCGGTATTTAGTACTTGTATATGCAACAAAGAAATACAAGTTATTTGCCATATAATTGTCGAAGGGAACTATGCAAAGAATGAGAATAACGGGAATGGATTTTCGGGTGACAAGCACGATCGGCACGGATCTCGATGATTAAGATGGTGATCAAGATGATCAAGTGAATCCAATGGTCGAGATCTCACTGGCCAAACTTGATCAAACTGCAGAACACATACAAGGAAGGGTAGTCGGGTTGAGCATGTACACTGCGAGGAGGACGACGGTGGGACAGGGGCTGCTGGCGTCGAGAGTGAACAGCGACGAGAGGGGTGTCCCCGAAGCTGCTGGCTTCAGGAGAGGAGAAGGGAGTCACTGTCGTCGAGTAGCAGGGCGTGTGGCGTGACTGGGGAGGCACGAGGGTGTCACTGACGTTGTCGTGTTGGCTGGAGGGTCTCACGGCGGCGGAAGTAGCACAACGACGGGGGTGAAGAGGGATCGGGTGCAGGTCAGGGTGCACACAGGGGATGGAGGGAGATAGACAAGTGGTGGGGAAGGTGGAGGCAAGGTCTGCAGAGCAAGGGGAATGAGTTTCGGAGGTCGGCTGAACGGGAGGTAGGGGATGAGCGGGATGTAGGGCATAAGTGGCTAGGGTTGAAGGATGATTAGGGTTTTTGATTAGGGGGGTTAAACAGTGCGTAGTTTATATAGGGATGAATACTAGGGTTAGGTGGGGTAACGGGTTAGGGTGTTATTGGGTTAATGGGTATTAAATAGGATCTAATAAGATAGAACATGATTTAAGGTAAAAAGGATTATAGGGCATGGGGGAGATCCAATAAGAGATAGAATATATGATTGAATCACAAATAAATAGGCCATGAACAAAAATAATTAGAATTAAACAATTTAATTGGAGACAATAATTTGACATAATTATTCAATTCGAGAAAATATCAAAGGTCACAAAATAGAATCAAAGGCAAGCCAGATAGATTTATTGAGAACGAAGAACAAATACATGGTTCAGAAGGAACAGAAGAGTACAAAATGAATAAATACCCAGAAAAGATAAATACATCAATAAGTACAAGAAAATGAAAAACAGTGGTTACAAGAAAGGAAGAAGTACCCGTTAGAGCAAGCTTCGGGCTGCAAGTAGTAATAAGCAAAATTTGAACAAGAAACAAGTTATAGCAGGAAAAACAATAAGAACTGGGAATTCAAATACGGAACAAACATGATAACGAGAAACAATATATATAACAAGAAAGAAACAAGAACTAAATAAGAAGGAAAACAAGAACTGGCGATGCAATTGTAGTACAACATGATCAAGTGTAATGCAAGTGACAACTGAAACAAGTCTCAAAATATAACCTATCGGGAACAAGAAATCATGTAACGGGAATCATGTAACTTGTAAACATGACATGCACGTGCATAGTGTTATCTTAAGTCTATCAATCTTCTATTAATCATATCTAATGTACGCCATCCTACGTCCCATACCACAGGTTTGGGTGCATACAATCAAGTTAACATTTAGACTCTAGTGGTGAATTCTATCGGGTCATGTACTCGGGTCTTGCAGTGATGGTGATAGGAATTATATCATGTAACGTGTAACTAGGAATCATATCATTTTGTGTAACCATGAATCATATCATATCATATAACCATATAAGGAGTCACTATTACGGAAAATACGAGCCCCCTTCTGAGTGCACTCTCCTATATTGTCTACTACTAGATCTTTTCCTTTATTACCCAGGCTTGTTACTCTTTCATTACAATTAAACATGAACGTGCAACAATGAGAACGGGTATCAGGATAGGATCAAGGAGTATCAAGGCTAAGTAATGCATGGTAAATAGTTCAATTCAATACATGCGAAGATTAAACATGTTAGTAATTAAGAGCATGAAATTATAATTTTGGACTGCAATACATTGCTGTGCAAAAACTAGCTTTCGCGCTGCTACAAGAAAGCGATTCAGGTTTTGTCAAGGGTTCCAAAAAGTAGACTGCCTACCGGTTCCAACACATATTCACACGACACATTATAATCATAGTAGCTATGTGTATAATTTTATTCTTTACTAGTTTCGTGTTCATACAACATGTCAGGGTCAAATTCTTATATATAAAAGTTGACCGTAAATTCATTTAAAAATCTTACAAAATTTATAAATTAACTCCTAATCATGCCCAGTAACATCCTAGTTGATCTCAGGTCATAAATCTACTAATAACACATTATTTTAGTCACTTAATCATGACGATATACTTCTAAATAGTAATATGAAATTGACGACGTTAAGGTATTAAAATCAGTATATCTTACAACCTACAAGTCAGATTCTAGATCTGTCAATTGTTATGGATTCTAAACACAGGGGGCCGCAACTTTCATTTAATAAGTTCAAAATTATTTTACATGGATCTAGATTGAAATCTCAGTACAAGTTCAGGTAGAAACCTAACATTTTCTTTTGCAATAATCATGATTCACAAAACATATATCTTATGACCAGAATTGAACTAGTATTCATATTCAATAATTTGGGTATGTTCCTATTGTTAACATGACGGGAATTTATATTTCTACGGTATTAAACTGCGGACGAAACTATAATATTATATACAATCAAAATTTCTTCAAATTAATACATTTATCTATATGCACATATTCATATATGATTATAGTTCATGTTCATGCAATGTATATGGTGACAATGAAACCTGCGATTTTTTGGTGGGTATTGAATTGAGGGAGGCTAATGGAATGATTCAATTTATATAATGATTGATTTAAACGTAGAACGACCACAAGGCATGCAACGATATTATAGTTCAAAAATTTAGATCTACAAAGGATATTTTCATGAACATGGATGATAACGGATTCCAAGATACGATAATCAATAGTGATACTACTTGCGAGATATCAAGAAAATGCTTGCATAAGAACAATAAGGGTGTACAAGAGATGCTTGCCTTTTTACGGTGTTTACGACGCGAAGAAGAGCGGTGATGTTAATGCGCAACGAGCAATAATTACCGCAATAGTGAGCAAGAGCAACAACAACGAGAATACATCGACACAACGAACAAGAACGACGCGACGATAGCGGGCTATGGCTATGCGAGTCTCGGGGTGGCAACTCAGTCACAACAGCAATGTGACGACTGCAACAGTAGGGGTACTGTGGTTGCAGTAGCGGTGGGGTGGAGGTTGGAGGGGGCTAGAGTTGCTGGAGTTGTAGTTCGTGTTAATACTGATTTGGAGAAATTAGGGTTAGGATTAATCTCTAGCCGCTTAAGATATTATACCCTGCTTATCAGTATAGGAATATCACAGAGCACTACCTCTAGACCAGCTTATATAGAGATTAGACTGGGTTTAGGGTACTGGGCTTTTAGCCCACTCAACCCGTTCCAATAATTAATACATAACACGTGTAAACCCGTGTTGCCACATAGAATAATATACACAATATTATCCTATTATACTGAGAATATAGATATACTTCCAACAATCTCCTCCTATATTCTCAATATATTAGGCTAAGCAATGTTATAATATTGGATCACAAAAATTCAAACATTATTGAATCATAAAGAACATGGATAATAAACTAAAATCAATTATAACTTGAATAGTTCAAATATGACTAAACCAAAATAATCAAATAGTTCTAAAACCATATCAAAATAGAATAATTCACAATGACTAAACCAACTAGAGAAACTGTCATAGTTTCAAAATCAATCAAAGCAAATAAACTTCAAGAACAAAATATGAGTTTTAAGCTCATGAACACAAGAGGCTTAAACTCAACAGAAGTTTTATCAAGCAAGTGGCAAATTTATTCTTTCGATAAATAAACCAAAACTATATCCTTGCAAACTGCTTTATATTTACTCCTCCATTTTGAGCAAATCATTATACTGAAATCTATGTTGACAGATTTAACTCTTCCATCTTTACTAGCTTATTGAAAACAAGAATATCAAGAGACATATCTCTAAGAATTCTAGCAAATTTCATAATGTATCTGGTTCTACAAAAGAACTTAGTACAATTCAACGATATCTTAGCAAAATATAACGCAAGCATCACAATCAAGTTTCTTTAATAAAATAAAGAACAAGAACTATTATAGTTTCTGCACAAGAACTATAATATGTTTCATATTGGAATGATAGAACAGTCAAATCAATTATGGTTAATTCTGAATCATCAAAATTGGAATGAAACATGAATCCATAAAAGAGTTATATCATCAAAATTGGAATGATATAACAACAATTCTAAACATCGGAAACACATCGATAAATTTTCATGCTTTCTTTTGGAATAATGAGATGATTCTAAGTAAATTATTAAAATATATAGCATCATCAAAATTGTAATGAAATTATATATTAACAGAATTTACATAGAACTTTTCAAATTATCTAAAGCATGTCAACTGCCTAAAATTGATGCTTCAGTTTGAACTTCTCTATGGCTCCAATTGGATTCTAAATATCAAAACAACTTGGATGTTAAAGCTTTTGACTCAATAGCTTTTAACTCTATTTCCCCCCAGTTTTGATAATTAGATCACTTTCAAGTCTCTTAGCAATAGCATTGGCCATACTTGTCACAATTGCACTTTATCTATGAGAAAGTTCAACTAGGCTTCTTTCAGCCTTAATATACTCCTCTTACTATTATAGAGTGAGTTATGAGCTACAGTGCATTATAGCTTGATAGTCGTATAACAGAATTGAGAATTTACATTAAATTTCTCAAATGGATGATTAGCAATAAGTCATTCAATCCACTCAGCCTCTTCCCCTGCAGAGGATAACACATAGAGGTCTGATTTCTTGGATGAGAACGCAACACTTGTTTGCCTATTAATCTCTATAATTTTCCTGCTCCACCTAGTGGGATCACATATCCACTAGTTGTCGACTTTTACTAAACTGTGTATGGAATTATTAGTGAGTCTGCAGATCATACCTACCTCAAAGGCTATGTCTATTCTAGTACAGATCTTTGTATACACGAGACTTTCAATTCTTTTAGAATGATCTACCTGTCTCATAGTTGCACCATCATAAGGTGTCAACCTTTTATCATAATTATAAGGTGTTTCAAAACACACTTTCAATGACTATATCCCAACTTTTGAAACACATTATTGATTTATCGAGTTTGACTGAGGGTTATCCCTTGCCAACCAAAACTCACCCTTATACAGAATATGGTGTCCACACCACTTAGGTGCTAAATTTATTTGGATAGCACAATTTTAACTCCATTTAGAATAGATATGTCACTTCCAATCAACAGTCAATAAAACCAAGTAAATAATAGTCATTATATTTGACACACCACAAAGTTAAAGGCACTGATCTGAATTACTTAATTCATATACTAGGCTCTTTGAGAAATTTGTCAAAATATTTATACGCTAGCTATATTACATGTTTTAAAGCATATGATGATTGTACTAAATTGTAAATCTTGTTCACTAAACATATTAGTTCAAAACTTTCCAGTACAAAACTGTTCAGTACAAAATATCAAGTACCAAACCTTTTAAATATTCTTTATGAATGACAAAATTTCCAATAGATATAAGGGTATGAAGAATACTTATTGTAGCAATATGACAAACATGTGAGTAAACATCAAATAATTCTCAGTCAATTTGTTTGCTATTAAAAAGCATTAAAATTGCTACTGAACAATCAAAAATAAGTTTCTTCTACAAAACCCCACTTATTATAGTTTTAGCCTCTTTTGGCAGATCAACTAAATTGAAGTAATATTGTATGACACAAAATCATCTCATTGTCTACTAAAGACTCTTCTTAGCTCATTTGTCATTCAGGTTTTCAAGTGTCAGTAAGGCCGGTTCTTGATTCCAACTGTGAATCATTGAACGTGTTTGTAGGACTAGATTATTTCATATATTTATCTTTGATGAACATATCCTCAAAGAACTTTGCAAATCTAGATTCTTCTAACACAAATTAGATAGATCCAACATCTGTCCACAGAGTTACATTTTGCACTTTCTAAACACACAAATATTTGTTGTAGGTCATACTTTAGGCCTTCTAGGGTCATGTACTCTAACAAATGTATCACAACACAAATTTCCACTTAAAAAAAATTTATTTGTGTTTTCATGCTATGATTTACAAGGTGTATTCAATTTAAGGTGTAGTACACATTAGAGATATGATTAACAATACAATATCACTCATTATTACACAAGACAAACAACAGTCAATAATATAGAATTCAACATTTCACTAAGAGTTTGATTCTAAAGTTTGTTTTATCAATACTGTTTGATTGTTGTAAGTAGAGTGCAGTGGAGATTATGCCCAATGCAAACTTCTCTAAAGTTGTTAAACATATTCACCACCTCCATCAACACTGAACTCTTGATTTTTAGCATTTAACTAGATTTTAATTTATCACAATAACGAGTGTTACAGCCTCCATATATGTATGACAAACATTCAATAATCATCTACATAGGTGATTGATATGGCTAAAAATGGGGTTAAATCGGAATCTTCCAGATTGGGCACGAATCTTGATGCTCGGGGGTAAAAAGGTAATTTTACATACAAGCGGATCCAAAGCGGGTACTGAATCTCCTCCTCGCAGACCCAATAACCCGCGAATGGATCCACACCTATTGGGTACGGGTTCCGACCCGAGACGAACCCAAACCAACAAGAGACAAATCAGGATCCATGATTTGGCCAAATCAATGGCCTTGATTTGCTCTCACCGGGAATCAAGGAAAGATTTCCTAAACAGACTGAGGATTTTGCTCCCAGCTGTTACACAGGAAATCAGACCCTTAAACAACTCCCCTGGCGACTATAAATATAACCCCTCTGCCTCCATGACCAGGTTAATCACTTTTTCACCACTTAAGCTCTTTCTTAATCTTTTCTGATTACTGACAAGAGCGTCGGAGGGTGCGTCGCCGGAATCAACCCCGGTATTTCGCACTTCCTTGCAGGTCGCGGCAGGAGCAAGAAGGCTGAGTCAACTGTTCAGATTTTTCTCGGACTCACAAATTCTATCTGTTTACCCCCACACCGAAATCAGCGGTAACAGATTGGCGCCGTCTGTGGGAAAAACCACACGAACAGCCTCAGCTACTTCCTCGTCGTCCTCTGCAGTCATGCCTTCGAAGAAGGTCAGATCCAGAGGGTCAAACCGTGTGGCCAACCTCGCTGACCCGACGAATGAAGTCCCAGTCAATCCTATTCCTCAGTCCGACCTCCCTCCGCCGGCCCAGCAGGGCCCACCTCCTCCTCCCAAGCAGCAGCCCAACAATGGTTCGTCCGGTCATAACGGTCGGAAGGAGAAGTAGCCCCTCAATCCGGGCCATGTCTCGGTCCATAATGGGTCCTCGGACTCGATGGCTTCTCATCATCCCGACCTCCGCATCACACTCCTGAACTGCCAGAAGGAAGACGACCTCCGCACCCATCTTGACGAGAGGCGGGCCCGAGAGGGAGCCTCCCGCCAGCGTCAGGGTGAGCGGTCCCCACGTCTCCGAGACGGCAGGAGGTCCCCGGACTGCAGAGGCCGAGCGGTGTCCCCCGAGCACCGAAGGAGGAGGTCACGTTCCCCCGGGGATCGGCGTCATCCGAGGGACCGAGCAGTGCCTATCAGTCGGGCTCTACAGGAGACCGTTCTACAGGCTCTCAACCTTCGGCAGAACGTCCAGAATGCTCAGAGGGCTCCGACGCCCCCGAGGGACCCCAGTCCTCGCCGCCGAACCCGAAGTCCTTCCCCGGCTCCCAGCCGCCAGCGGCAGCAATATAGTCCTCGCCGATCCCAGGACTACCGGCGCCAAAGCCCGCGCTCCCCCTCCTATGAAGAGGAGTCTGGGGGATCATACGATTACCAGCGAAGGGACGACGCCCTCATCCGCCGTATCCACGAAGTGGAAAGGCGGATCGGCCGCATGGACAGGGAGGAGGAGTCCCGAGCAGGAACCTTCCGTCCCAGCCGACCCCCCTTCTCACGGTCGATCATGGAGGCCCACATACCGAGGAGTTTCAAACCGCCCCAGTTTGAAACATACTCAAGGGAATCCGACCCGGTTAATCACGTCGAAAGCTTCAAGACCCTGATGTTGATCCACCAAGCTTTCGACGCGGTGCTCTGCAGGACCTTCCCTGCCACCCTCAGGGGGTCGGCTCGGGAATGGTATTCCAGACTCGCCCCCTCATCCATCTTCTCATTCGAGTAGTTCGAGACGCTGTTCATTACTCACTTCGTGAGTAGCAGGCGGGCCGAGAAGACAAGTCTTTCCCTACTGAACCTGCGGCAGGAAAGGGAAGAGAAGCTGCGGGACTATGTGAAGAGATTTACCGCAGAGGCAGGTCTATCGCCTCCTTAGACTAGTCCGTGGCCACCGTGGCGTTCCAGTCGAACGTCCTCAACGCCAACCTCCGATCGTCCCTAGCCAAGAAGCCCCCGCATGACTTCGCCGACCTCCTCCTGAGGTGCGAGAAGTACATCCGAGCAGAGGAGGCTGAAGCCCTTCCGAGCTTCGGAGGGCCCTCCGCAGGGTCGAAGAGGAAGGCGGCGGGGGAAGAGGGGTCCAAGAAAGCTCAGAAGGACATTGGCGGTCAGCGCTGCCCTCCCCCCAGGTTCGAGAAGTTCACTCCCCTCACCACTAATGTCTCTACTATCCTAATGGAGGTGGAGAAGGAGGGGGTCATCCCTCCGGCTCCGAGGATGCACACCCCAGCGAAAAGGAGGAACAAAGATAAGTGGTGTCGTTACCACCGAGACCACGGCCACGACAAGAATGATTGCTGGGCTCTGAGAGATGAGATTGAAGCCCTCATTCGGAGGGGACAGTTGGCCGAATTCGTGAAGGCTAACGATCGGACGGATCACAACTCTCCTCCGCCTCGGGGGGCTAACAAGCGCTCCGAGCGGCGCGAGGAGACACCCGAGTTCGAGGAGGAACGGGTTCTACACCTGATCCATGGAGGCCCCATGGGGGGCTCCTCTAATTCCTCCCGGAAGGCCTTCGTCCGAGAGGTCAATTCGGTCCACAGCGCCCCTCCCCCAAAAGGTCTCGGCGTCCCTGTGTCTTTCTCCGATGCCGACCTCGAAGGGGTCCGAACCTCGCACTGCGATGCCCTCGTCATCGACCTCCGCATGGCCAACTTCAAGGTGCAGAGGATTTTAGTAGACAATGGAAGTTCGGTCAATATCCTCTTCCTCTCGGCCTTCCGAGGCCTGCAGCTGTCCCGAGACCATCTCAAGCCGGCCGGTTACACACTCCACGGGTTCACGGGGGTCCCGGTAACCGTCGAAGGGGTGATAACCCTAGACGTTACTGCGGGAGGCACCCCTACTACCCGGACCGAGCCGATGGACTTCATGGTCGTCGACGTCCCGGCAGCATATAATGTTATTCTAGGCCGACCCGGCCTAGCCGCCCTGGAAGCTGTCCCCTCGGCATACCATTTGAAAATGAAGTTCCCCACTCGGTCGGGAGTAGGGGAAGTCAGGGGAAGCCAGGAAACAGCCCGGAAGTGCTACATGACTTCCACCGGGGGACCAGTGCTCTCGCTCGAGACACTAGAAATCCCCGAGCCGAAGGCCCGCCAGACGTCCGAGCCGGCGGACGAGTTAGAAGAAGTGCTCTTCTCGGACGAGGATCTGAGCCGGAAATTCCTCATCAGCAAATCCTTGCCGACCGCACTGTGTTCGGACCTGATTAAATGCATCCGGGACAACCGTGACCTGTTTGCATGGTCGGCCGCGGACATGCCCGGCATTTCCGAGGAGCTGCTCGTCCATCGCCTAAGTTTCGAACCGGGGTGCAAACCGGTCCAGCAGAAGAGACGAAAGTTCGCTCCCGAGCGACAGCAGGCCATCAAGGAGGAGGTTGATAAACTTCTAAAGGCCAAGTTCATACAGGAGGTAAATTACCCCGAGTGGCTGTCGAACGTTGTAATGGTCAAGAAGTCCAATGGCTCGTGGAGGATATGCATTGACTTCACCGACCTGAACAAGGCGTGTCCGAAGGATCCCTTCCCGCTCCCGAACATCGACACCCTTATCGACGCCACCTCGGGCCATGAGCTCCTCAGCTTCATGGATGCCTTCTCGGGGTACAATCAAATCCGATTGTTCCCTCCGGACATTCCGAAGACCTCCTTCGTCACCGACCAAGGCCTCTACTGCTACCGGGTAATGCCGTTCGGCTTGAAGAACGCGGGCGCCACCTACCAGCGCCTCGTCAACAAGGTCTTCCAGAGCCAGATCGGCCGAAACATGGAGGTGTACGTTGTCGACATGCTCGTCAAGAGCATCCGTGGCACCGATCATGTAGCCGACCTCCAGGAGGCTTTCGGCGTGTTGAGAAAGCACAGCATGCGGCTGAACCCGAACAAGTGTGCATTCGGGGTCTCCTCGGGAAAATTCCTCGGCTTCATGGTAAGCCAACGAGGAATCGAAGCTAACCCCGAGAAGATTAAGGCCATCTTAGACATGGCCCCGCCTCGGAACATCAAGGAGGTGCAGAAACTCACCGGTCGGCTCGCTGCTATCGGTCGGTTCCTCTCGAAGTCGGGGGAAAAGTGCCTCCCCTTCTTCAAAGCACTCAGGGGGGCTAAGGGTTTTGAATGGGGTCAGCCACAGCAGGAATCGTTCGACCAGCTGAAGGCCTACTTGGTGAACCCCCCTCTGCTCAGCAAACTGGTCCATGGTGAGACTCTCTTCATCTACTTAGCTGCTTCCGAGCAGACCCTGAGTGCTGTCTTGGTGAGAGAGGAGGACCGGGCTCAAAGACCCATCTACTACGTTAGCAAGGTGCTTCGGGACGCCGAGCTCCGCTATCCGAGAATAGAGAAGATGGCCTACGCCCTAGTCATGGCCGCGAGGAAGCTTCGGCCGTACTTTCAATCCCACTCGGTCGTCGTCCTCACCGACCAACCCCTAAAGCTGATACTCCACAAGCCTGAGACCTCGGGTCGGTTGATGAAGTGGTCCATAGAGCTGAGTCAGCATGACATCTCTTATCAGCCTCGGACGGCAATTAAGGCGCAGGCCCTCGCCGACTTCATCGTGGAGTCCACTATCCCTGAGGTCGGCCATGTCCCGAATGGACCCCCCATTTGGACAGTCTTTGTGGACGGATCGTCCTGTAACGAAGAAAGCGGCGCCGGCATCATACTGAACGGCCCTGACAACTTCGTCCTCCAGTACGCAATCCGCATGAACTTCAAGGCCTCGAACAACGAGGCGGAGTACGAAGCACTCATCGCCGGGCTCGGACTCGCCCGAAGTGCTGGAGCCCAGCGCCTCCGGATTCACAGTGATTCCCAACTAGTCGTGAACCAGGTCTCGGGCGAATATGAGGCCCGAGACGAGCGAATGGCGAAGTACCTCGCCAAGGTCCGGGACCTCCTGAGCCGGTTCGAAGAGGCCATCATCGAACGAGTCCCTCGGGAAGAAAACTCACAGGCCGATGCCCTCTCCAAATTGGCCTCGTCCTCACTTCAAGGTCTCGAACAGACCGTGCTGATCGAAGTCCTCTCTAAGCCGAGCATCGAAGATGAGACGCCTGCCTCGGCGGAGTCGTTGCCAGTCATGTTACAAGACGATTGGATGAAGCCATTGATAGAATTCTTAAGGGATGGAGTTCTGCCCTCGGATCCCAAAGAGGCTCGCCGAGTCAGGACCCGGGCCGAGCGGTTTGTCCTGATCGAGGGTATCCTATACAAACGCTCTTTCTCTCAAATAGACGGCCGACCGTACCTAAGGTGCCTCTCTCCGGATCAGGCCGAATATGCCCTGCAAGAGCTCCACGAAGGCATCGGAGGGGCACACTCAGGGTTTAGGTCCTTGGCCCGAAAAGCTTTGAATTATGGGTACTTTTGGCCGACCCTCCTTCGAGACGCCGAACGTCACGTTCGGCAATGCAGCTCCTGTCAGAAGCACTCTAGCATCCGACGCCTCCCTCAGGCCAACTTGGCCTCCCTATCAAGTTCCATCCCCTTCGCAATGTGGGGCATGGACTTACTAGGGCCCTTCCCTCCGGCTCCGGGTCAGTTCAGATTCTTGGTCGTAGCCATTGACTACTTCTCGAAGTGGGTCGAGGCCGAGCCCCTTGCCACTATAACCGAGAGCAAAGTGGTACAGTTCTTCTGGAAGAGCATCATATGCAGGTTCGGCGTCCCCTGTGTCCTCGTAACGGACAACGGGACTCAGTTCACAGGCGCCGCGTTCCGAGCTCTATGCGACGACCTGGCCATTCAGCAGCGCTTCTCGTCCGTCTCCCACCCTCAGTCGAACGGACAGGCAGAAAACGCTAACCGGCAGATCCTCGCAGGTATCAAGAAAAGGCTCGACAAAAGTTCCAAGGGTTTATGGGTCGACCAACTCCCCAACGTCCTATGGAACTACCGCACGAGCAAACGGACCCCCACAAGCGAGTCCCCTTTCAACCTCACCTATGGATCCGAGGCCGTGATACCTCTTGAGGTCGGAATACCTTCTCCTCGGCTCACAGCCTATGACGAAGCACAGAATGCCAGAGACCTCAGAGCGGAATTGGACTTGATAGACGAGCTGAGGGAAAGGGCATCGATTCGGCAGCAGATCTACCGAAGAAGAGTTGAACTGGCGTACAACAGGAAGGTCCGGCCTGCCAACCTTAAGCAAGGAGATTTGGCCTTGAGGAAGCTAGCCATATCCTTCCCCAGTCAGAAGAGCAAGCTGGCTCCGAACTGCGAAGGGCCGTACAGGATTACAAAGGTAGTTCGGCCCAGAACATATCACCTCGAAGACCTAGAGGGCAGAGAACTTCCGAGGACCTGGAATGCCGACCACCTCCTCAAATACCAAGAAAGCGCTCCGGCGCCATTCTAAGTAACATGGAGTATCGAGCCATTCCATTCCTCCGACTTGTAACCCATTTTTCATAAATTGTACTATGTAAAACGGTTCGCCGTCAATTATCAATAAAGAAAGCTCTATTATGTTTGTGAATTCGCATGTTTCTCTCCCCTCTTATCACCTGTTTTTAAATTGTGATTTCAACCAATGGTTCGGAGTCCACGTTCGGCTCGGCCTCATCCCCTCGGATCGTCTCCGGACGGACCAGAGGTAGACCGCCGTTCCGAACTGCTCCCACAACCGTTGAACTATACCGATGGTTCGGAGTCCAACACTCGGCTCGACTTTACCTCCTCGGCTCGTCTTCGGACGAACCAGGGGTAGATCGCCGTTCGGAACTGCTCCCACAGCCGTTGAACTACACCGATGGTTCGGAGTCCAACACTCGGCTCGACTTTACCTCCTCGTCTCGTCTCCGGACGAACCAGGGGTAGATCGCCGTTCGGAATTACTCCCACAGCCGTTGAACTATACCGTTGGTTCGGAGTCCAACACTCGGCTTGACTTTACCTCCTCGGCTCGTCTCCGGACGAACCAGGGGTAGATCGCCGTTCGGAATTTCTCCCACAACCGCCGAGCTACAAAAATGGTCCCGGGGCCCAGCAGATCGATGTGTTTTCCCCATAAGATCGACGTCGGAGCCTCGTTCGGCCATTCAATCCGAGCGATCTTGGCCACTTGCCGAAGACCGAAGCCCTACGTCTCCGGTCGGCCACCGAGCAAGTGCCTTCCCGAGCTCGCAAACGGAGAAAACTCACTTTCTCCTCAACTTTCGTGCATGATCTCGATCAGATGGCTCAGACCTTGCCACCTGCGCTAAACGACAAGATAACGTTTTCTTGAAAACTGAGCCGCCTCGAGATTCGCACCTCCACTAAACGACGAAATGGCGCTTTCTTGGGGATAGAGCCGCCTAGGATTTCGCGCCGTACCTTGTCAGAATCGCTAAACGACAAAATACCGTACATATGGTAGCCCGTTCGGCTCAACGCTCCCGCCGACGGAACACAGACCTCGGCGCGGACAACACAATTATAAACGAGACAGAAGTGCAGAGCAATAAAAGATATTTTATTAAAAGCCAGGCTAAAATACAAAGCACGTCTTCTCATGGTTACAAAGCATTGGGAAACAAAATACACGACGCCGACCCACTACACTTAGCCTTCATATGGAAAAATCTTCACTAGACTATTCGGCCGACTGTTCGTCCCCCTCGGATGGTAGCTCCCCTGGATCGTTCCGGAGCTTCGCTACCACAGTCTGCAAATGTCGAATCTCTGAGAGCAAATCATCCCGCTCGGCTATAATCTTCGACTGGTTGTGCCGAATACACTTGACCCGAAGAGCGTTGCTGAATGCAGTTTGCGAGTCCACGTCCCCTTCTGCAGGGTTCAGCTCGGCGATCCTATCCTCCAGACGCTGGATCTCGGCTTCCCTTAGGTCGAGGACGGACAAAAGGTGAGCCCGCTCACCCTCAGCCTGGCGTAACTTCAGCTCGACGCTCCTAGGACTCAGAGCCGCCGTCCCAGAAGAGGCTCCGGATTCGGAGTCATCATCCGAGCCGTACAGATCAGCATATGAATCGGACGCCTCGAGCTGAAAAAAGGGAAAATGAACAACAAGATTTCAATATACTTCCGAGGCACCACAATCATATTCAGACATATTCCAATCATATTCAGACATGATGGTTCCACAATACAACAAGTCCAAGTCTACGACGACGTTTTACAACAAATCAAAAAGGACACGAAGCGACACAGTCAGGTCCTCTTCGGAAGGGGAACGCTTCGGTTTAAGGAAACACGAGGATGACGAGGCCTGCCCTCCGAGCTCGATCCTAAACCAACGAAGTGCGACCCCCCTTCGCTGCTGGCTCTAACTGCGGCGCCGACCGAGGCCCCGCTCGACGAGACGGCTGTGCTGCTCTGAGCATCGGCTGGACTCCGTCTGGTCACAGGCGAGCGTGTCGCGAGTTCGTAAAACGTAATCCCCCTCTCGCTCTCTTCATGAGTGCACGACGTGCTGCGGACGTTAGCCCTCTCCGGCGCAGGCTTGAGCGACGCGACCTCTTTCTCCAGTTCAATGATTCTGTCTCTCAAAGCATCGTCCTTCGCCGTCTTCTTCGGACGAGAGGGTCTTGACGAGCCGGAGACGGTGGCGCCATCAGTCGCGAGCCGTCGGAAGTGGGTGACCTCGATCTCCCTGTCTATCGTGATCCTTCTGAGTCTATCGACTTCGGCCAATAGCCTCTTGCGCTCGGTCGATGCCTTCTCCAGCTCGGAGGTCAGTTTCTCTTCCGCCGCCGAGCGTTCCTTCTCCGCTAATTCCAAGTGTTGGACCTCGGCCAAAAGGTCGTCATTCTTCTGCTCGGCGGCAGTAAGCTCCCCGCGGAGCCGCTCGACTTCCCCTTCTGGACGAGGAGCTTGGGGGTACTTCTGCAGTTGAAACAGCTCGCGACAGTACCTCCGCAGAGCTGCCCTCGTCTCCTCCAGCTGGCCGAGCAGGAGAAACCGCCTCTGTCGGCTGTCCAAAAGCTCACGCTTCGTTTTGCCCAGCTCCTTCCTAAGGTAGACAACCTCCGTGATCGGACCGAACATCACCTGAAAAGCGGAGATAAATCCGATGGGACAACACACGGAAACACCTACAACTAGTTACGCACGAATCCGAGGCTCAACACTTGGACAAATTTTGGCCAAACAAAATGTTTTCATTCAAAATCGAAGTGAAAGTTTTACACAAGCGGTGGCCAGTCCGCAATGAGGCTTACAAAAATAAACAAGACGACAAAAGACTAAAAAAGACAACCGAGTCAGGGGTCGACCTTTTTGTCGCTCGGGTCCGTCGACCCCCCGGCCTTGTCCTTGCCATCGCCCTCGCCTCCGCCTTCGTTCCAACTCTCCTCCTCGGAGTCGTCCTCCTCCTCGCCCTCGGCTTCGGTCTCCCCTGGGCCTTCGACAGGTTCCATCTCCCCCTCGGGGCCGAGCAGACCCTCGGTGATCCCCTCCTCCCCTTCCACAGGGTCGTAGAAATGGTAGGAGGACGTGTCGAAGCCCGGGTTCTTGGCGGCTACGTGGAGCAGGGCTCGACCGTAGGCATCCTCCATGTTCTGGATCATATGCTGCGCGGCCTCCTCCTGCACGGCCTTCCTCACCTTCTTCACCTTCTCCAGGTGCTTGGCCTTGATCCTCTCCGCCCTCTTCCGAGCCTTCTCTGCTTCCGACCGGGCGTTGGCCAACTCCTCCTTCAGCTCGGCCGCCTCCTTCTCCTTCGCCTCAAGTTTGGCCACCACGTCCTTCGACAGCTGAGTGGCGTTGGCCAACTGCTGCTCCAGCCCCTTCACTTCAGCAGCCCTCTTCGTCGAGAGAAGCTGCTCGGCATCAAGCCGCTGCGTAGCCTTGACGCGCTCCGCCCTCTCCCGCTCCCTCTCCTGCTCCTTGTTCGCGAACTCCTCCACCAGAAAATTAAAGTGGCAGTGGGTCTGAAAGAAAACAGCGGATTAAAATCCGAACCCAAAGACTTAGAAAAAATTCCAGGAAAGAAATTTCAATGAGGGAGAGCCCAGCCTACTTACCGACATAGTATTCCGAGCAATCTGCATCACGGCGTCCCCTGCTTGCCCGGCCTTCAGGGTCGGCAAGTGCTTCACCGCCTCCATGCAGATGTTGCCGTCGTCCAAGAAGCCGTCGACATTCATCACCTGCCAGTCGGGGACGAAGATCTGCTTATGACGCTCGGTCAAGATCTTCTCCGCCTCGGCAGTGAGGGGCGGAACCTGGAGGGACAGCACCTCCGTCACGCCGAACGTACCGCTCGACGAACCGGGAGCATCCACCTTCGGGGTCGGAGTCGGCACCTCCGAAGTAGGGGGATCGAGAACGCTAATCTCCCCCTGCTCGAGGACCGCGACCTTCGGTCGGTCGGCAGTCTTCTCGACCGAAGGCTTCTTCGGGGCTCGACTGTCCTGAGGCGCTGCCGACGGCCTCTTCTTCTTCTCCTGCTCTGACCTGCCCTTCGCCACCAGAGCTTTGTAGTCCAGCTTCATCGTCTCTGCACAAGCCGAACGAAAAAACTTAGAAAAATTTTCATGAACTTAAAGCGAAGGGCATAAATACCAGAAGCATACTAGGGTCGATCGGACTGAGACCCCCTCGGAACAGGTGCTCCTCAGTGATATCTTTCCAGCTTAGCGCTGGCAGGGCGAGGAGCTTCTTCTGGACATCCGCCTCCTCCTCACTCAGCGCCGCCTCTCTCTTGGTCCGCTTGGGCAGACCTTCCTTCGCCCAAACCGTCGGTATCACCCACGGCGTCAGGGCTCGGATGAGGAAGTACTTCTCCTTCCAATGTTTGATCGAGTCCGGATTCTCGATCAACTTCACGCCCGTCCGAGGAGGAAGGAAAAACCTCTGCTCGTCCCGTCTTGGCTGGCAAGGTCGGAAGAGACTCCGAAAGAGGAACATACTCGGCTTGGCGCCGACCTCTTGGCATCGGAGGACGAACACCACGACGTGCCTCCATGTGTTCGGCATCAGCTGGGCAGGACTCAAACCGTACCAGACCAGGACTTCAACCACGAACGGGTGGAGGGGAAAGCGGAGTCCGGCAATAAGGGAGTCGACCGGAAAGACGCATACGTCCGACGAGGACTTTGTGTTGGCTCGGAATCCCGGCCCAGGGAGGAGCAGTACATACTCAAGCGGGATCCGAAAACCCTCTCGGATCAGACGAAGATCGGTCTCGGTAAGAGTCGAGATCCTATGGTCCACCTCGGACAGCTCCCTAGGCTCGTTCTCCTCCACCAGCTTAGCCGTACCTTGGGTGACCCTCTCCAAGGTATCCTCGGCGTAGTCCCGGACGCCTCCCACGCTCGACAGGGCGATAGGCTGCCGACCGAACGCCCTCACTCTCTTCGGTGTTTCCACTATCGTGACCACGGCTTTACCCTTTCGGGACTCCGCCACGACTTCCTCGGGTAGCTCAGCCACTTCGCCCTCTTTGTCCGGACGAACAACGTCCTGCTCGCTCGGCTCCACTACTCCCTTCCCTTTATCCCCTCGGCCAACGGCCTGCTCCGAGGCGGGGGTCTCATCCGTAATCTTAACCATTTTTCCTAAAAGAGAAGGGAAAGAGACTGACCTTGAAGTGACAGGTGCGGTCGGAAAGTTCGCCGGAAATAAGGAACGCTACCGCGACAGCTAGCAACGCCACCAGAGAGCTAAAAACTTCGAAGCAAAGTAAAAACTGAAGAGAGAGAGTAAAAGTGAAAAATGAGACTTGGTCTAAGGGGGGGGGGGGTGAAGATTTATAGTAAAAATGGAACGTCCCTTGGACTTTCAAACGAAAGTTTGCGACTATTGGACTGCTCTCGAAACGTTGCGAAGGCCCATCACCACTGTCTCCATCACCAAGTCAACTAGCTCGGCTCCAGGGGATCTGAATCCGAGCTACAAGCAATCCGAACTTGTCTGCAACAGGGTCCGATCGGAATCCGAGCAAGTGCCTTCCCGAGCCTGCAAACGGAGAAAACACACTTTCTCCTCAACTTTCACGCATGATCTCGATCAGACGGCCCAGGTCTCGCCGAGAACACTAGACGACAAGATAGTGTTTTCTGGAGAAATGTGCCCATCTTGAGATGCGCGCCATCATCCAACGGCTCGGGTTGCACCACGTCGCTCGGACGATTGAACCCTCGGACGCCCCACCTATGTCTAGAAGAACCAGGAAAAATTTTGATTCAAAGTCTTAAGGCACCGCCCTCGGCGCGCACCCCCCAGGTCCCGTGTATCGGTCGGTATACCGTCGTCCCACGGGCCCCGGTCAAAAACAGATCGGCACTCCCCCCATCTCTAACTCCTCCGGATTGACATCCATCAGAAGCCATCAGCCCGGAAGGAAGACAGAGATGGGAGGGGGCCCATCGACACTCAGAGATCAGAAGAAGCGCACCATTCCGAGCTAGTTGGTTGCAACTGGAAGGCTCGGCCTGGCAGAGGACTCTGGCAACCGCGCCTTCACAGTTGCAAACAACGAGCTCAGATGGTCCGAAAAAAATCATTGTGAAGGAACGACCGCTCGTCCTTCTGAACAAGCTCACCTCTCGGATTCGGACATGGATGATCACCTCTCCCACCATGACCTCTGCCGACCCTGACACCCGCTGCGGAGCAAACAGGGAAGGAAGAAGATCTTGGTGGAAGAACGACCACCCGTCCTTCCGAAGTAGCCCACACCCCGGGTCCGGACTATGGTCGTCGCCACTACTGCCTTATTCCCTCCCGCTCCTGACATCCCCGTCGGAGCAGTGAGGAACGGGAAAAGAACAAGACAATAGGGCGACCACCCGTCCTTCTGAAGCAACTCATCCCTCGGATCCGGTCTACGGTCGTCACCACTACTGCCTCGTTCCCCCCCGCTCCTGACATCCACTTTGGGGCCGTCAGGAACAGAGGGAAAACCAGGCAGAAGAGCAACCACCCCTCCGGACCTCAAAAGAGAAGCTACCCAAGGTAGATACCTCCGAGGTCTGAAACTCTATGTTGATTACGATTGAAATGACAAAGGAAAGTGGAGTACTTATAGCCTAACCTCCAAGACCTAGCCATTATGATCCTCGGAAGTTGAAACGCCACATATTAATTGAAGGAGTTATCCTTAATGACCTGAAGAAGGTGGAACGCCGCACAAACCCCGGAGCACCATTAATGCCCTTGGGAACAGGATTGTCTCGAGACGGATCGCGCCGCGTCGCTCGGCATCTCGAAATCCCCTGTCTCCGGTCGGATGCCGCGCAAGTGCCTTTCCGAGCTCGCAAATGGGGAAAACTCACTTTCTCCTCAAGAATCGCGCCTGATCTCGATCAGACGGCCCAGATCTCGCCGAGGACACTAAACAACAAGATAGTGTTTTCTTGAGAAATGTGCCTGTCTCGAGATGCGCGTCGCCATCCGACGGTTCAGAGCGCGCCACGTCACTCGGCATCCCGAGACCCCCTGTCTTCGGTCGGCGACCGAGTAAGTGCCATTCCGAGCTCGTGAATGGAGAAAAAAGACACCGAGCTCTCACAACCGTTGGATCTTCCAAAAGTTCGTGCTCATGATGATGAACGGTCCAGTTTGAGCTCCGAGGTCACTAAACGACAAGATAACGTTTTCTTGGGAAACGTGCCGCCATCCGATGGCTCAGATTGCGCCACGTCGCTCGGCTCGCCGAACCC
Organism: Hemerocallis citrina; assembly: GCA_017893485.1. Lineage (NCBI taxonomy): Eukaryota > Viridiplantae > Streptophyta > Magnoliopsida > Asparagales > Asphodelaceae > Hemerocallis > Hemerocallis citrina. Next base: position 135,630,929 of record CM030363.1, read on the forward strand.
CCTAGTCTCCGGTCGGCAACCGAGCAAGTGCCATTCCGAGCTCGAAAATGGAGAAAAAAGACACCGAGCGATGGAGACCGTCAGATCTCTCAGAAAATCACGATCGACGACGATCAGAGGTCCAGATTGCACCACGCCATAAATCAGTATTAAAAATTGTTTTTTATTTATTTAATTCGTTTTATTTATTTAAAAGTTGCAAAAAAATTGCCAAAAATTCGGGAAAATTAACTAAAAATTCTGGAAAATAATTAAAAATTCGGGGGCATATTTTTGAGCCCCTGAATGAACAATTATTGCCTAGAATGTACAGTTAAGGCCCTCGAAGGATTAGTAAACACATCGCAAAATTAAATAAATAATCCGAAAAAAATAGATGAAAGACGCCAAATGCTCGATATGGCTAGGAAACAACACATGGCATCAAAAAGTTACATCACTACCCCCTTCGAGATTCTAAATCCTCCATATAGACTCCGATACAACTCCGCTAGCCACCAAAACAGTCAAACTACTCCTCAAAGGCTGATCACACTCAGTCTTTAGGAGTGGGGGGCTCGTGATATGGCTAAAAATGGGGTTAAATCGGAACCGTCCAGATTGGGCACGAATCTTGATGCTCAGGGGTAAAAAGGTAATTTCACATACAAGCGGATCCAAAGCGGGTACTGAATCTCCTCCTCGTAGACCCAATAACCCGCGAATGGATCCACACCTATTGGGTACGGGTTCCGACCCGAGACGAACCCAAACCAACAAGAGACAAATCAGGATCCATGATTTGGCCAAATCAATGGCCTTGATTTGCTCTCACCGGGAATCAAGGAAAGATTTCCTAAACAGACTGAAGATTTTGCTCCCAGCTGTTACACAGGAAATCAGACCCTTAAACAACTCCCATGGCGACTATAAATATAACCCCTCTGCCTTCATGACCAGGTTAATCACTTTTTCACCACTTAAGCTCTTTCTTAATCTTTTCTGATTACTGACAAGAGCGTCGGAGGGTGCGTCACCGGAATCAACCCCGGTGTTTCGCACTTCCTTGCAGGTCGCGGCAGGAGCAAGAAGGCTGAGTCAACTGTTCAGATTTTTCTCGGACTCACAAATTCTATCTGTTTACCCCCACACCGAAATCAGCGGTAACAGTGATTAAATACTTCTGACGAACAATCGTCTCATATAGTCACAAAGCTACTGAGATCACAAATATCAGAATGTATTGACTCAAGAAGTTGTGTACTCCTAGAGACCATACTAAATAATTTTCTAGTAATCATAATCTGAGCACAACTTTTATATTTGTCATATTTAATGAAGTGTCATTTGGCAGAGTTATGAGTTTTAACAAGAACAAACAAATTAATATATAGTTCACAGTGATTCTATATTTCAAAACAACTTGGATGTTAAAGCTTTTGACTCAATAGCCTTTTAACTCCGTTTCCCCACAGTTTTGATAATTAGATCACATTTCCTCATAGACAATTGAATATATATTTCTCAAATCCTAGCCAATTATGCTAGGTTCAAGAACATAATTAGAACTATTATTATTAATTGTTTCATTTGTTAAACTCAACTTATACATGCGATTGACAATGTAAGCACATTATAAGAGCTAATACAAGATTACTCTATCACATTTTACAAAGTTGTTTGCTTTCTCTAGTGATTCTAACAATGTCCACGTGCTCAAACAAATTGAGCTATAATTTTCTTTATTCGTTCTTCATCATCTTCGAAACACTAAGCGAGATAATGACCCATATTTTATAATTCAATTTTGCACACATAGTATAATGAACGATAAAGAACAAAACGTAAATAATGGAGTCATATTCTGCATTACAGAATGCTCCTATCTAAGTTACGGATATTTGTTATAAATCTTATACAAAAAATTTTAATTATTAGAGAAGCAAATATATAATCCCACACAAACTGCAAACAATGGATTTGTCAAAATATCTATACACATAGTATGATAAAATACTTAACAACCCTAAACATGCTAGTTTTCAAAGCGAGAATAACTATGATCTAAAACTCTCAATCATGTGATCAAACATACAAAACGTTAACACATTCATCACATAAAAATAATAAGAGGTTAAAGTAGATCATACCGACACTTCAAGTTAGAAGTATTTTTCCAAATTCGATGGAGAAGCCTACGTAGTGCAGACTTATCATACCATGATGCAAATCTATCGTCTCCAATACACACAATTTGTAAGTAACTTTGGAGTTCCTACATTCATCAAATTGTTAAAGATTAGCCAATTAAACGACTTATTAGCACTATCTAATTTACAACAATTTAATTGGAGATACAAATTTACAGTCAACATCTATAATTTAACTTATCAAAATGGATATTTGATTTTTAGCACATAGCTAAAACAATAGTTCAAATTTGCATTTAATTAACCAATGCTTAATACAAACAAATAATTAAATAACAATTTAAATTTGGTTAACAACTTATCTTTAATTTATATCTGCAGCAAATCCAGTCTTCTCCCCAAACACGGAATACAAATCAATATCCAATAGGTTGTCTCTACTGGTTAGATCCAAATTTGATTTATTTTGACTGGATCTGGATCTGATCCAACAGTCCAAACACCAAACAGTAATCTCCAACCAATATAGTAGCTATTGGACTGGATCTGAATCTGGATCTGCTCCAACCATCCGAACACAGAACATCATAATCCACCAATTGAAAAAATCAAAAATTTGGATCTGAGTAGTCTCCTTCTTCTCCTTCTATCTCACACAAAGATCAATGGATTTGAAAGGGATAATGAGCATCATAGACCAGACGGCTAGCTTCGTCGACCTCCGGCGGCTCGCGCCCAGTGACGACAAGGGCGGTGGCTCGCGGCTCGTGCCCCCGCGACGGCAGCGAACGAGATCTGGGTTCTTGGCCGTGCTCGACTTCGAGAATCGCGACCAAAGAAGGGAAGAACCACACCGGCGACGAGGCACTGTATTAGCGACGACGGACCGGATCTGGAACTTCGACGACGACAGCGAACAAGATCTGCGACGACGACTGCGATCTGGTTCAGCGACAACTGCGGTTGCAGTCATGATCGGAGGTGGTGACCTCGATAGTCGACGGTGGCAGTAGTCTTGGTCGGAGGTGAAATCTAATATCTTAAGATCGTTAATACTGATTTGGGGAAATTAGGGTTAGGGTTAATTTCTAGCCGCTTAAGATATTATACCCTGCTTATCAGTATTGGAATATCACAGTGCACTACCTCTAGACCAGCTTATATAGAGATTAGACTGGGTTTAGGGTACTGGGCTTTTAGCCCACTCAACCCGTTCCAATAATTAATACATAACACATGTAAACCCGTGTTGCCACATAGAATAATATACACAATATTATCCTATTATACTGAGAATATACATATACTTCCAACAGTTCGGAGGTTAGAGGAGGCTTCAGGTTGTGCAGGCATTTGGAGAGCTTTGGGATGGCAATCGATGGCAGTCGGGGCAGCGAGGTCGGGTGGCCGCTGTCAGGATGGTGCGGCGATGGTTGATGAAGAGCTTAAGAGGGGGTTATGGATATTAGGAAAATTAATAGGGATAGTTAGTGAGTTTTGGTTATGAAGATGAGGAGGTGTGGAATTGGCTGTTATGATTCTTGTGTGGGGTTTATTTGATTTGGGCTAAGAATTGAATCATGGGCTCTCAGCTATAGGATGAATTGAGTTTCAATCAATAATAAGATAATAAAATAATTATGGTATGAACTAGGAATTAAATATGGTTTACAAAATAAATAATTAAACAAATTATAGATAGGACTAGGATTGGGCTTTACATACTAATAATAATACATATAGAAGCAAATATGATTGAGCTTCATTCAATAAAATAATGAAATACTTATAGTATGTATTAAAGCTTTGGGCTTACAAACTAAATAAGATTGAGTTGGGCTTACAAATTTAATAAATAAACAATTATAGAACGGATTAGGTTTAATGTGAGTTTGGTTGCTCAATAAAATAACGAATTAAATAATTTATAGAATGAGATAGGATAAAAGAAAATAGTTGCAATAATAATAGAATGAGTTTCAATAGGAGATTCAAAAATGAATCTCATACAAAAAATAATTTAAGAGAATGAAAATTCATAAAATGAAATCGAATAAAAAAATACGTAGAAAATTTATATGCGGCTGGGGTTCAATTAAATAGGAGATGCATAAAGAAATGAATTAAGAACAATTTGATTTATTTATAAGGAAGCTGAAGTACAAGAATACGAAGAAAAGAAAAAAAAAGTTATAATCGGAAACAGGAGTTACAAATTCATAAAATGAAATTGATAAAAAAAAATACGTCGAAAATTTATATGCGGCTTGGGTCAAATTAAATAGGAGATGTACAAAGAAATGAATTAAGAACAATTTGATTTATTTATAAGGAAGCTGAAGTACAAGAATACGAAGAAAAGAAAAAAAAATCCATATAAACGGAAACAGGAGTTACAATATTTGGGCTAGAGAGACTTTGAGACTTAGACAATTTCTAAGTAAAAATGCGTTAAATATAGGCCACAGTTCCCAATTGCGGTCTAAATATAACATAGGCCATAGTTTCCATTTGCGGCCTCTATTATAATCAAAATTATTTTTCCTATGTAAAAAAAAATACAAATAACAGTGGCTGATTGCTGCCTCTGATATATTTAGGCCGTAGTTGGGAACTGCGGCCTATATTTAATACATTTTTTCTTAAAAGAAATTTGCCTAAGTCTCGAAGTCTCTCTAGCTCAAATATGAAATAAACTAAGGTCGTTGTTGAGAACTGCGGCATTGAAAAAAACACATTATTAAAGAGGTCTCACAATCGAACAGGCCGCAGTACACAACTGCAGCCTATGAGGACTAGTCTATCTTCGAAATTAGATTTGAAAGTGGTTTATTTTGAAAATTAGTTTCAAAAAGTGACCATTTTGGGAAAAAAATCATGCACTTATAGCTTTGCTAATATCCATATATAGGGTGGCAAAATATTTTTTTTTAAAGACTTTAGCAACCCAAGGTTGACGTAGGGCATTCTATCCTTCCGAAACTCTAGCAATTAAGTTCATTTTGCATATATTAGAATTGGATGGGAACTTTGTGTGTGTGTGTGTGTATTTTCGGGCGATTTTCTTTTAAGCTAATATAATATCGTATATTTTGTGATAAGTAATTAAAATCTTATATATCTCGTGGGCTTTTGGATCCACTTCATGTAAGTTCCTACTCCACCTTTAAAGTAACTCCTCGAACGAACTTGGAAGCCAATGTTGCTCTATAAAGTAGCAGATCAAGAATGAGGGAAACTCTTTCCATCAAACCTGATAACTTCTCTATCAAGTACCATTGGTTAACGCTCAAACCAGGAAAGTTAAAAAAAAAGGGACTGGGAACCTGTTATTGATAGGTTATAAAGGTTAGACTGGTAGGATTAAAAAGGAAATCCTTGTCTCTCGAAGGATTTGCCACTCTTATCAACTCAGTCCTATTCAATTTTTCAACCTGTTACATGTCATTCTTTATAATACCACAACAGGTAATTCAAAGGAATTGATTGTATATGAAAACAATTCCTACGGAAGGGAACTGAGTTTAATAAGGATTGATATCATCTTATAAAGTGGGACAAAACTTGCATGTGAAGAGCTCATGCGGTCCAGTGCATCATTAATCTCACAAAGATAAATCTGTCTCTCCTGGGAAAAATTGTGGTGGAAAGTCTATCATTCGAATGAAGACGACTAGCAGGAGTTTATCCAGTCATGCCTTCACGGAAAAGAACGAGAGCGTTTGGCTTTCGTGTTGGACCATGAGTTTGGTGTTTTTTGGAAAGGTTTTTCCAAAGCCTTAGAACCATTCAGTAAATGTGTCACCTCCTTCATCAGTAACGTTCTGTCCACTAAGTTTTCGTGGGACCGACAGTGTGGAGTGCACCCCCTTAAAGATATATTCCCTAACCTATATGAGCCTTCAACACAACCACATATCTCATTTGCAAAGACATGGAAACAAGGTTAATCTAGACTAAGTCGAACACTCGAGTTGAGGCCAGTAGAACTGAATAGCTTCATCTCCCAGTCTAGGGTGAGATGCTCTAACGGACTAGACATACATGCCTGGGATGTGGACCCAAACAAGATCTTTTTTGTATGATCACTCTACACTCAAATTCAGTTCCGGGGTTGCAAGCCACCGGTCATCAGTTCTCTGGAAGGCCAAAATATTGCTCAAGGTGAGGGTATTTCTTTGGGTAGTTCTCAATAATGCCATCTTTAGAGCATCTGTAGTCGTTCGTTTCTAAATTTTGGGTATTTGGCTTTTGGAAATAGAAAATATGAGTGCGCGCTGCAGTCGTTGAAAGCTAAAATATAGCCGGACGAGAAATTATCACTCGTCCCAAATTTTAAAAAAAAAATTTTTTTTCTTTTTAAAGCACTAAAAGACAAAAAAAAAAAATGGAAAAATCCCTGGACGAGAGATTATCACTCGTCAATTAAGAATGATGATGTATAATCGTCCGTCCCAAATTTTTTTTTAAAATTTTTTTTAAGCACTAAAATTAAAAAAAAAAAAAAAAATGGAAAAATCCCTGGGACGAGAGATTATGCTTCGTCAATTAAGATTGACGATGTATAATCGTCCGTCCCTGTTTTTTTTTTATTTTTTTCCCTTTTTCCTTTTTCAAACGGTATTTAATCCTTCGTCCGAACTCGATTTTTGTACGTCTCACCTACGAGACGAAATTTAATCTTTCGTCAATTCTGACGGACGAAAGAAAATAGTTCGTTAGCTATATTTTGCATTTGGCCAAATCGTCTGCTATATTTGGCAAGACACTATTCATCATACTGCCAAATTTTGGGTATTTGGACGACGAGTGCAGCTCTTTTTTTTCAAATTTTTTGCAAAGTTTGGATATTTAGCTCACGGACTACATATGCTCTTACTAGGGATAACTTGGTCAAGAGACATCCCAATATAGCAACCCACTGCGGACTTTTTAGTACTGACTGGAGTCAAGGGGATCATTTATTGGTTGAGTGCCAGAGAAGTAAATCCGTGTGGATTGAGTCCTAGTAACCATGAGTACCAACGATCCTACGAGGAATTGTGTGCAGGACCTTTGTTCGCTAGGGATAGGCTAGAGATGATAGAGGCTTGGTTCATTGCTATTATGGCGACAACTTCAGTTTTATGGCCAAATAGGAACTCGTACATTCCCATACGACGATGAATAAATAAAGATTGGGCCCACTTTCCAGTAATAGAATCCCACCTTCAAAAGATGTTGGAGGGAAATTTTATGCTTTTCTTTGCTTTACATGTTATGTTATGTTGATCATTGTTCCCACCCTACTAGGGATGTTAGACGTTGAATGTGTTTATTTCCTGCTAATAGCAATATGTTTGTATTTATTGTCGAGGTTTTTGTGTATGATTGGTTGCTATCTTATTAATGAAAAATGGAGGTTGTACTCCACATTTTTCTTTAAAAAAAAAAATTAAGTTGTTCTTCCAAGGCATGTCACAAATTAGTTGACGTAACTTAAAGAACCGTTTTTACGATGAGTTGTTCTTCCTAAGGAAATTCTCTTCAGAAATTCAATCAAATAACTTTATGCTCACTCTTTGTAAAGATGTGTTCTTATCTAGTGACTAGTGTAGAACAATTCTTCGATGTAAATTAGCTGCAATGGTCAATGCCTGCTGAACACCCTTGGTTGCGCCTCTTATTTCAGTGAAACAACCGATTCAGTGACATTGACTTCCCTTTTTTTTAACCCCACTCTCTTTTAGAACCTTGCTTACCATCTGTACTATCGTACTCAAAATATCAGTCTGATTGTACTACTCCAGCTACTACCCCTATATCTAAAGCTCCTGTACCTGTCAGGTCTACTTCTCTTAATGCTCCTTTATTGAATGAGCTACCGCATGCTAGGAATTATGCAAAATATACCCCTTCCACCTAGCAGTGGTATCGGGTCCTATCAGTTCGAGTCATGCACTACTCGGACCCGTGCGTGATACCCTACAGGTCAAAAAATTGGATACGGACCCGACCCATGAGAATCGGGTCCAGGTCTGGTTCCTACTTAAAATAGCTTTACCAATCGGGTCCTGTTGCTATTCATAATTTTGTACTTAAGTACATGAATAAATATTATATTTACACACCTATCTTCAACAATTATTATTTACATGTATATCCCTATAACCCTATTATTCAAATTCCATATTTTTTGGGTATTTTTTAACAGGTCCGAGTTAGAGTTCATATCGGGTCCTATAGGGTTAGGTTGGGTCCTCCACTACTCGGACCCGGACCAGGTACCTAACGGGTCCAAAAATTGGACCCGGACCTGGACTTGCAAGAACCGGGTCCGGGTCCTAGTTAAAAAATATACCAATCGGGTCCTGTAGCGGGAAATAAATATTTGCATTTCGAAAGCAGGTTTCCATACAAGGGTTTCCTATTTTTGCACCCGATACCCTATAGTTCCAACAATTTTTGCACTTACGTACATGAATAAATATTATATTTACATATATGTCTTCAACAATTACTTTTATATGTATATCCCAATAACCCTATCATTCAAATTCTATTTTTTGGGGTATTTTTTAACAGGTCCGGGTCCGAGTCGGTTCTATTTTGAGTAGACCCGGACCCGGACCCGAAACCGTATAGATCGGGTCGGTTCCAATCCACTGTCGGGACTGGGTCGGGTCCGGGTATCGGGTATATGTGACAGTGCTAGTTTGGGTCTTGGTCGGGACCATTTTGAGCAGACTCGGACCCAAAACTGCAACGAGTCTTATTTTAGGACCCGGGCCCAAAACTGCAACGGTTCAATGCGGGTCATGATCGGGTCCAGGTCGGATATGGGTATCGGTTCAAAGTAACAACTCTACTTCCACCTTAACAATTAATGATTGATGCGGTTTGTTTTTGGGGATGGCTGCACCAGGTGTGAGTTCTCTCAGTTTATAAAGTGGAAGTCGCAGTACTGGCTATACGCCCTGACCCTCGGCTAAGGGAGCGGCTCGAGAATGGTAGGAGTGAGGTGGAGGTCGGATGCTCGGCTCGGATCCAGCAAGCTTGGCTCGGATCTGGAGGCTCAGCTCGGTCTCGTGTACTTGCACTATGCCTAGGAACACCAGGAGAGATCCCGGTGGCAGGCCCTCCGACGATCTAGTCAGTTACTGAAGAGCAATAGTAGCTAGGGTTTCAGAGGGAAAGATTGATTACCTTTTAATGAAGGGGAGGGCCTGGTATTTATAGGCGGAGCAGACGGGTCTGGGACCTTGAGCAGGCCGGGTTGCGCCCATTTGCCAATGGGCCTGAGGCGGTCATGGCCCGTTTGACTTCCATTGACTCGATGATAAGGAGAGAGCGGGTTTTAAGGGAATCTGGTGGCCCAGGAGGGGCCACGTCATCTGACCCATATTAGGAGCCCCCACTCCTGAAGGGCTGGATAACCCATCCATGCTGGAGTGGTTCTTTGCATATGTAGAAAGAGCAGAGTGGTGTGTACGGTGAAAAATGGGGTCTATATCTTCCTGGAGAGGCCAGCAGGGTAGGATGAAGGGGATCCCCTCTTGGAGTCCTGAGGGGTGTCGAGTGTTGAAGAGCAGGAGCTCGCTTTTTTGAGCATCGAGGGCCCGGGAGACGAGTCCCCTCACTTGTTAGAAAAGCATGGGGATGCCGAGATCTGAAGAGTGGGAGCTCGCTTAGCCGAGCGTCGAGGGTCGGTAGACGAGCTCCCTTACTGGTTTGAAAAGTAGGGGGATGCCGAGATCTGAAGAATAGGAGCTGGATTTGCCGAGCATCAAGGGTCGGGAGATGAGCCCCCTTACTTGTTGGAAAAGTAGGGGGACATTGAGATCTAAAGAGTAGGAGCTCGCTTAGTCGAGTGTCTAGGGTCGGGAGACGAGCCCCCAAAACTTGCTGGAAAAGATTTTGTGGCTCATGGTGCCATCCGAGTGCTGAGCCCGCAAAACTTCTTGGAAAAGCTTTGGTGGCTCGCGGTGTCATCCGTGCGCCGAGCCTCAAGCTTGCAAGAGAAGCTTTTGTGGCCTGCGGTGTCATCCGAGCGTCGAGCCCCCAAAATTTATTGGAAAAGCTTTGGTGGTTTGCGGTGCCATCCGAGTGCCGAGCCTCAAGCTTGCAAGAGAAGCTTTTTGGCTTGCGGTGCTATCCGAGTGCCAAACCCCCAAAATTTGTTGGAAAAATTTTGGTGGCTCGTGGTGTCATCCGAGTGCTGAGTTCCCAAAACTTGTTGGAAAAACTTTGGTGGCTCGTGGTGCCATCCGAATGTCGAGCCTCAAGCTTGCAAGAGAAGCTTTTGTGGCTCGCGGTGTCATCCGAGCGCCGAGCCTCAAGTTTGCAAGAGAAGCTTTTGTGGCTCGCGGTGCCATCCGAGTGCCGAGCCTCGAGCTTGTAAGAGAAGTTTTTGTGGCTCGCGGTGCCATGCCGAGCTTTAAGCTTGCAAGAGAAGCTTTTGTGGCTCGCGGTGCCATCCGAGTGCCGAGTATCAAGCTTGCAAGAGAAGCTTTTGTGGCTCGCGGTGCCATCCGAGTGTCGAGTCTCAAACTTGTAAGAGAAGCTTTTATGGCTCGCGGTGCCATCCGAGTGCCGAGTCCCCAAAACTTGTTGGAAAAGCTTTGGTGGCTCGTGGTGTCATCCGAGTACCGAGCCCCCAAAACTTGTTGGAAAAGCTTTTGTGGCTCGCGGTGCCATCCGAATGCCGAGCCTCAAGTTTGCAAGAGAAGCTTTTGTGGCTCACGGTGTCATCCGAGCGCCGAGTCTCAAGCTTGCAAGAGAAGCTTCTGTGGCTTGTGGTGCCATCCGAGTGCCGAGCCGCAAGCTTGCAAGAGAAGCTTTTGTGGCTCGCGGTGTCATCCGAGTGCCGAGCCTCAAGTTTGCAAGAGAAGCTTTTGTGGCTCGCGGTGCCATCCGAGTGCCGAGCCTCAAGCTTGTAAGAGAAGCCTTTGTGGCTCGCGGTGTCATCCGAGCGTTGAGCCTCAAGCATGTAAGAGAAGCTTTTGTGGCTCGTGGTGTCATCCGAGGGTCGAGCCCCCAAAAATTGTTTGTAAAAGCTTTGGTGGCTTGGTGTAGTGCTCGAGTAGTTGGCCACGCGTTCCGAGCTGTTGTACCGGTCGATAGGGCTGAGGGTAAATGGGTAATTTCATGCCCTAGGCTAATGTCATAGGTGTGAGAATCGAAGCTCTTTAGACCTTGGTGGCCGTTGGATCTTGATGATCAAGATCCAATGGTTAGATCTTCTAGCAAAAATTGAGGAGTCCCTGCCTCTATTATAAGTCTCCCCCTCCCCCTTCATTTCCTCACTTTGCGTTCACTTCTCTAAGGCAACAAGAATTCCCCTTATAGTCGTCGACGACTGTCTCTTCGGTGATCTTTACGTTCCTCAGTATATCAGGTTAGTATTTTTGATTCCCAATATCACGCTCTCAGTCCAGCTCCGAGGCAAGCACTTCAGGTCGTTCTGAGGAGGTCCAGTCGGAGTCGACGTCTTGGTCTCTAGGTGATTTTGGAGTGAAGGAGGAGGTTCAGTCGGACTTAGGATCGGATGGCGAGGACATCGTAGTGTATGACGTGCAACCTTTGCGATCCCTTAGGCTGGGTAAGGAGCCTGTGGAGGAGGGTGAGCACGAGGGAGGAGACCCCGAGGTAGAGGGGTTTGTTGAGGAGGGGGAGAACGACGAAGGAGACCCCGAGGGAGAGGGGTTTGTTGAGGAGGAAAACCAGGAGGGGCCCGTTCGAGGAACCGAGGGAGGCGACGGTCGGGGAGAAGAGGGAGGAGGAACCGCAGGAGGGGCAGTCGAGGAAGAGGAAGATCTTCCATCTCTACCCCCGTTAGCGACCCCATCTCTGGAGAAGAAACCTCGCCGCCGTAGGCGAAAAAGAAATTTGAGTCTCCCTGATAGCCCGGGCTCGCCAGACAAATACGAACTCGAGCCAGGGTTTGAGTTCCCCCCTGTGTCCCATAGAAACCCGGGGTCGATCAGGATGTACCCTGACGACGTGGAAGGGCTTCTTGCCTTCACTTCATTGCTGTGGGACACGGGTCAGCCTATGATCAAGATGGACAACGTCCAATGTGCTTTGAAGGCGAACTACCTGCATGTCTTAAGGGCGGCTTACTTTATTCCAAAGGAATTTGAACTCCTAATGTCGAACCCCAGAATCCGTTCGACCTCAGTGCTGAAGCCGAGCTTCTGTATGTTCCTCGAGGACACCTTCCTCTCAGGGTTGAGGCTGTCGTTGCATCCGTTCATTGTGAGAGTTTTGAAGTTGGGGGGGGGGGGGGGCTGAGCTCGATGCAGTATGGCCCCAACTTGTGAAAACACCTGGTTTGCTTCATTCTGAAGTGCCAGGAGAAGGGTGTCAAGCCGAGGCTTATGTACTTCCGTGCCATCTTAGGGATGAGCTCGCTCGGTGACTTGGAGAGGATTTTTTACTTCTCACTGCGCCCCCACAAGAAGGTGATGCACGGCCATCTGGACTCCATCAAAGGATGGAAGGAAAAGTATTTTGTTGTTCGGTGTGAGAAGCCTTGGAAGATTCCAACTGTTTGGAATTTCAGTAAGCCGAACCACAAGCCCCCAAAGCGTAGTGAGTTGACTGAGAAAGAATGGGCGACTGTGGAGAAGATTGTGGGAGGGCATAGTATAGGGTGGCCGTGCGTCACGGAGTTGCACCTGGCCCGAGCTGGACTGAGCCTAGCCGACCCTAGTATGTTTTTTGTTTTGAATTTGTTTATCTTCTTGCCTTCGTGTTAACATTTTTTCATGTTATCTTTTTGTACAGATGTCTGCCAAGCAGATCGACAACCGACAGGCCCTGTTGGCCCTAGTTGCTAAGAGGAGGGCTGATCAGGAGAAGAATGCCGATCAGGAGAAGAAGGGCGCCTCGGTCGTGGGTTCCGGTAAAGAGCCGGTGCCGGTGCCTGTGGAGCCATCCTCGAAGAGGACGAAGAAGCACCACCACACGTCGAGGTCGGCGAAGGAACTAGGGGCGAGCTCCGGTAGTAAGAAGGTGGCCGAGGTTCTGGAGCAGAGGCTCCCGCCACTTCGCCCTGATGCCGCAGAGATGGTGGGCAAGTAGGGCTTGAGGCCGCACGTCCCGAACTGGGGGGTCAAGGTAGGGGATACCCTGCTCGAGGGCACGGTGGCGCTGGAGGCGGTGGAGCATCTCGCCACGGAGTGAGATTGGATGGCTCTGGCAACAGAGACGTCTAGGATGGCCTACATGAGGTGGGCTCAGACGCAGTTCTCGGTAAGTGTTTGGTATTTGCTATGTGCGTAGAATCTTAGGGATTTTTCTAACTTGTTCTTCCTCGACCAGGCATTGCTTCATGGGCAGCACTTCCACAAGTGCTTGGAGAAGGAGATCCCTGTCGAGAGGAAGAACGCCGACAATCATTTCTGTGAGCTTACTCGTTTGCAGGACGAGCTGAAGGAGGCCCGGAATGCCGAGGCGATTGTCCAAGCTCAGATGGCCTCGCTGCAAGACCATCACGCGAATGAGCTGGCACACTTCCGATCTAAGGCCTAGGCGGAGGCTGAGAAGGCACAGATCACCATGGTGGAGATGGAGATTACCATGGTGGACACTCTGATCATGGTCCAGGACGAGGCCTACGCCTAGGCCAAGGATCACTTCCTGCAGGTCTACCCGAAGTGTCGGGTCGACCACCTCCACTACAACTGGTGGCTTCCCATGCATCCGCCGATGCCCGACAGCGAGGAGGAAGAGAGGGGGACCCTTATCAAGAGGAGGCCCGGGGCGACCCTGTTGACAAAGAGGTGCCGTCCCCCCCAAATCAGTAGTTTAGGATTTTGGCTATTTTCACTTTGTATTTGCCTTACGCGGACTGGCCACCGCCTTTTGTAACAAGTTTTTGAATTTATAAGAGAAAAGATTTTTTAGCCGATCTTTTGTGACTTGTTGTTTTTCGGCACTCTTTTGTGACTCGTTGTTTTCCCATCTTCTTGATAGATGCATGAGGCCCTCGGTGCCGACCTTTGTTTTGCCGAGGTCTCCTAGCTCCAAATTGAGTAGAGGTCCAAGGAGAGTGTGTTGGATCGCCATCGTAAGCAGGCTCGGGATCGAGAGGCCGTGGTGAATTATTTCATGAACAAGTCTAAGGAGCTCAACCTAGAGGTCACTCGCCTGAAGAAGGCCATAGCCGACCGGGACTGGTAGAGCATTGAGACAAACTGGTCAATCTCGGATGCATCCACCGGGTGACCGGCTTCAGAGTCCTTTCTTCATGAGGCTGTTGTAGATAAGGAGTTGGAGATTCGGAGGCTGAAGCTCATGCTGGGCACTGGTCTGCAAGAGGGAGCAAGCCATTCCGTATTGGGTCCTTCTCCGACATTTTATCTGGAAGCGGCGAGACCTGACGACGTGCAGAGTTCTGCTGCCGAGGCGTCCTTATTAGCCGTACGGGAGGAGCATGCGGAGGGTCCCGTGGGAAGCACTGAGTTAGAGTTTTAAGCCGAGCGATTTGTAATATCTTCGTTGTATTGTGTGGCCGTTTCTGACGCTCTATGAGTAATAAAATTTCGATTTCTTTACTTTGATAATTTGTTAAGCGAGACCGGTAAGGGCGTAGCTCGAGACCCTTGTCGGGTATGGCTTTGCTTGAGGTCGCCGCTGAGGCAGAAAGAGTCGTCAGGTTATGGCTTCGCTCGGGAGCCAAACCGTTACGCCTCGCAGGTAGCATTTAATAAGGGACGTTTCGCCTTCCGATAAAAATTAATGGAGACGCTTCATCTTCTGCCGTTTGGACTCCCCGATGTCATAAATGCGCCTCTCCGGGGGCCATATAATCTTCACCCCCTCATCACTTTTTAACCAAGAAATGTCGATGACTTACCTGCCACCCATTGGCAATTCAGGGTTTTGGCTCTGAGGGTCGTTTACCCCGAGCTATCAGCGGGTGAGAGGTGGGACGATCCCGGGGGTGAGATTCGAGGTGCCTGACGAAGGCGGGCGCCCACAAGTTGGAATTCTTAGCCGAGAGTCCTGGATCGGTGGCTCTCCTTCCATCCTCTAGCAATTTTGGGTAGACGGCTCTGAGGGCAGTTTGCCCCGAGTTGCTAGCGGGTGAGAGATGTACCGACCAAGGTCCGGGGGCTTAGGGAGTCTTTTGGGCGAGAGTCTTGGGTCGATGGCTCCCCTGCCACCCTCGAAAAATTTGGGATTTTGGCTCTAAGGGCCGTTAACTCCGATTTGTTTGCGGGTGAGAGGTAGGTCAAACAATGGTCCGGAGCTTGGGGCATTTTCCAAAGGCGAGCGCCCTAAATCTTTAATGAAAAATTTTGGGTTGGGTGTGCCTGAAGGTCGTCGCCGAGCGTAAAGGTCGCCGTGCTTGAAAAAGCCAGGGCCCTGCTCGAGGTCGATGCCGAGCCCCCATACCTTAGGAGAAGCTGATATGAGCGTAGCTAGAGGTCATCGCTGAGCGTAGAGGTCGTATGGCTTAAAAAAGCTAAGGCCTTGCCCGAGGTCAATGCCGAGCCCCCATACCTGTTCTCGAGTAGATAGTATGAGTGTAGCTGGAGGTCATCGCCGAGAGCGTAGGTCACAGGGCTCGAAAAAGTCCAAGCCCTGCTCGAGGTCAATGCCGAGCCCCCATACCTTAGGAGAAGCTGTTATGAGTGTAGCTGGAGGTCATCGCCGAGCGTAAAGGTTGCATGACTTGAAAAAGCCAAAACCTTGCTCGAGGTCGATGCCGAGCCCGCATACCTATTCTCGGTAGATAGTACGAGTGCAGCTAGATGTCATCGCCGAGCGCATAGGTCACAGGGCTCGAAAAAGCCCAGGCCCTGCTCGAGGTCGATGCGAGCCCCCATACCTTAGGAGAAGCTGTTATGAGTGTAGCTGGAGGTCATCGCCGAGCGTAAAGGTCACATGGTTTGAAAAAGCCAAGGCCTTGCTCGAGGTCGATGCCGAGCCCCCATACCTATTCTCAGGTAGATAGTATGAGTTTAGCTGGAGGTCATCGTCGAGCGCGTTGGTCGCAGGGCTTGAAAAATCCCAGGCCCTGCTTAAGGTCGATGCCGAGCTCCCATACCTTAGAAGAAGCTGTTATGAGTGTAGCTGGAGGTCATCGCTGAGCGTAAAGGTCGCATGGCTTGAAAAAGCCAAGGCCTTGCTCGAGGTCGATGCCGAGCCCCCATACTTGTTCTCGGGTAGATAGTACGAGTTTAGCTGGAGGTCATTGCCGAGCACATAGGTCGCTGGGCTTGAAAAATCCCAGGCCCTTTCGAGGTCGATGCCGAGCCCCCATACCTTGGGAGTGACTTTTTTGGCTCGCGGTGACATCCGAGCACCGAGCCGCAAGCTTGTAGGAGAAGCTTTTGTGGCTCGCGGTGTCATTCGAGCGCCGAGCCGCAAGATTGTAAGAGAAGCTTTTGTGGCTTGCGGTGCCATCCGAGCGCCGAGCCTCAAGTTTGTAGGAGAAGATTTTGTGGCTCGCGGTGACATCCGAGCGCCGAGCCTCAAGCTTTTAGGAGAAGCTATTGTGGCTCGCGGTGACATCCGAGCGCCGAGCCCAAAAATTGTTTTAAGAAAGCTGGCACGAGGCCAAGAGGTTTAAACGATTACATCATATTGACTGTACAAAACAAGGCACGACTTGCTGATTACATCTTATAATTTACATGAGGGTATCTACAAGGGCTATACGAGGTGCTAATTCTCCCCTTCGAGGAATTTGATAAGGTGCTCCGCGTTCCAGGGTCTTTTGACAGCCTTACCCTCCGGGTTGGTAAGGCGGTATGTGCCGGAATGTAGAACTTTAGAAACTTTATATGGGCCTTCCCAGTTTGGAGCCAGCTTCCTCTTTTGGCCGGGGTTAGATACCGCCAGTTTTTGGAGGATGGGGTCCCCTAGCTTGATGTCGGTGGGACGTATCCTTTTATTGTAGAACCTCTCTATCCACTGCTGGTCTGTGTTCCTCCTGATGGCAAATTTTTCCCTGACCACGTCTATGAGGTCCAGATTGGCACGTAGTTGCGCTGAGTTGCTTTCTTCACCAAAGGCCATGATCCGAGGTAAAGGGACCTCATCTATGAAATTCTTACCCGCAAACTGAGTCCCATTATCCGTGATGAGTATGTGCGGAATTCCAAACCGGCAGACGATGTGTTTCCAGAAGAATTGCTGGGTCTGCTGCTCGGTGATCGTGGCCATGGGCTCGGCCTCGATCCACTTTGTGAAGTAGCCGATTGCTACTATCAGAAACTTCTTTTGGCACGTTGCTTTCGGAAAGGGGCCTACCAGGCCCATCCCCCACATAGCAAAGAGGGTCGGACTGGCTAGGGAGCAGAGGTTTGCTTGGGGAACCCTTCTCACCACGGAGAATCTTTGACAAGGGCCACACTTTTTGACCATGGCCAGGGCATCTTGTAGCATCGTGGGCCAGTAATACCCGTGGATCAGGGCCTTTCGGGCAAACGATTGGCTCCCCATATGGCACCCACCAATTCCTTCGTGGAGCTCCTTGAGAGTGTACTTTGCTTCGTCAGGGGTTAAGCAGTGGAGGTAGGGTCTTCCATCCGTCGTGGTGTATGAGCATTTGAAGAGGGTTTGACTGATCATGGCGAACCTCTCCGAGCGGACCCTGATCCGCCTTGCCTCGGCTCGGTCTTCAAGGAGCTCTCCTTTGATTAGAAACTTTCGGATGGAGTGGTCCAGTCATCAGGCTGAGCTTTGTCGTCTATATAAAGGGCCTCGGGGAGGACGATACTTGGTTTCAAGAGTACTTCGATCAGAACAGTGCGGTCGAGACCTTCGAAGGACGAGGAGGCTAACTCTGATAGGGCATCGGCCTGGGTGTTCTGCTCTCTCGGGATCCTTAAGACTATAGACTCGTCAAAGGATGTCAAGAGCCGCTGGACCACGGCCAAATACCGGATCATCCGATTATCACGGGCTTCGTACTCTCCGGTGATCTGATTGACCACAAGCTGAGAGTTGCTGAAGGCCCTGATCTGTCTGGCGCCTGCCTGGTGTGCTAGGATGAGCCCCGTGATATTGGCTTCGTATTCGGCCTTGTTGTTAAAGGCTGGAAATTTGAGACGGAGGGAATACTGGAGAAGGAAATTGTTGGGTCCTCGCAAAATGATGCCCGCGCCACTCCCTGCTTCGCAAGAAGAGCCGTCGATGTAAACTTCCCATGTCTGTTCAGCCTCCCCACTTTTGGGTCGCTCGGAGATGGTGCATTCTGTGATGAACTTGGAGAGGGCCTATCCCTTGATTGCTGTCCTTGGTTGATAGTCAATGTCGTATTGACTGAGCTCGATCGACCACTTGACCAGGCGGCCGGAGCTCTCGGGCTTGTAAAGGAAGGCTTTCAGAGGCTGGTCCGTGAGGACTTGGATTGAGTGCGCTTGGAAGTAAGGACGGAGCTTGCGCGTGGCCATGACCAGGGCATATGCCACCTTCTACATTTTTGCGTATCTGGTCTCGGCCAAGATCAGAACCTTGCTCACATAATACAACAGCTTTTGGACTCCGTCTTCTTCTCGAACAAGAACAACACTGAGCACATTTTTTGAGGCCGAGAGATAAAGCCAGAGAGGCTCACTCGGCTCAGGTTTGTTGAGGAGCAGAGGATTGGCGAGGTACTCTTTCAATTGGGCGAACACCTCTTGTTGCTGAGTGCCCCATTTGAAGCCTCCAATCCCGCGCAGAGCTTTGAAGAATGGGAGTGACTTTTCTCCGGACTTGGAGAGGAAGCGGCCGATGGCCGCCAGTCTTCTCGTGAGCCGCTGGACTTCTTTGATGTTTCTTGGAGGGGCCATGTCAATTATGGCCTGGATCTTCTCGGGGTTCGCCTCGATGCCGCGCTGGTTGACGACGAACACAAGGAATTTTCCCGAGGAGATGCCGAACGCACACTTGGCCAGATTGAGCCTCATATTGTGTGTCCGAAGGATGCCAAAGGCTTCTTCCAGTTCGGCGACGTGGTCCTGTCCCTGTTGGCTTTTGACGAGCATGTCGCCGACGTACACCTCCATGTTGCGACTGATCTGGTCCTTGAAGACTCGGTTGACGATCGTCTGATAGGTAGCACCAGCATTCTTCATCCCGAAGAGCATAACCCGGTAGCAGTAAAGATCCTAATCGGTGATGAAGGATGTCTTGGCTATGTCAGGGGAGAACATTCGGATCTGATTATAGCCTGAGAAGGCATTTATGAAGGACAGGAGCTCGTGATCCGATGTTGCGTCGATCAGAGCATCGATGTTGGGGAGAGGAAATAGATCTTTGGGGCACACCTTGTTGAGGTCCATAAAGTCTATGCAAATTTTTCAGCTCCCGCTCGCCTTTCTCACCATCACGATGTTTGTCAGCCACTCGGGGTAGCTAACCTCCTGGATGAACCGAGCGGACAAGAGCTTGTACACCTCCGCTTTCACAGCTTGCTGCCTCTCCAGGGTGAACTTACGTCGCTTCTGGACGATCGGCTTCGAGCTAGGGATCACGCTTAGTCTATGCATGATTAGGTCTTCGAAGATCCTGGGCATGTCAGAGGGCTTCCATGCGAAGAGGTCGACGTTGCCACGAATGCAGTCGATTAGGCCGGACTTTAGGTCGGGCGCGAGTGAGCAGCTCACGCGGAACCATTTTGACCTGTCTCCCATCTCGAACGAGACTTCTTCTGGTTTGTCCGCGGGTTCAGGCTCTGGTTGGCTCCTCTCGGGTTGCAGTTCGACGGCGTTCAGGGGAAACACACCGCCCCCGACCGCCGTCATATAGCACGATCTTGCTGCCTCTTGGTTCCCCTAAATGACCCCGACACCTGACTCGGTAGGGAACTTCAATTTCAGGTGGTAGGACGAGGGAACAGCCTGGAGGGAGCAGATCCCTGGTCGGCCGAGGATGGCATTGTAAGCTGCTTTTACGTTCACAACCATGAAGTCCATCGACTCGGTCCGTCTGTGGGGGGGTCGTACCGGCAGTGACATTCAGGGTCACGATCCCTTCTATTGGCACCGGGATGCTGGAGAACCCGTGCAGGGTGTACCCGGCTGGCCTAAGAGTATCTCGGGGGAGCTTGAGTTTCTCAAACGCTTCCAGGAAGAGGATGTTTACCGAGCTCCCGTTGTCCACGAGGTAAGGAAACAATCTGTGAAAATTTCATCATCAAATTCCATGTATCTTGTTCTTGGAAAATTCTAGAAAATGACATGCAGATCAAGATTTCAGGTTCTAGTTTCAGATTCAACATTCAATCTCTTAAACAACCATTGTAAACTCCTACCACTACTCATGCATGCAAGAATCAACAAGAAATAACAAGAAAAGTTTAGAGAAACTTTCCATCCTAAATTGGTTTGAGAGTAGATGATGGTCTTGAGCTTTACTCCTCCAAGAATCCATTCCAAGTGAGCTCTTCTTCAATTCCTTCTTTTGTTTTCTCTCTTTCTCTCTCTTTTTTTTCTTTGGGTTTGTGTTCTGAAATTTTCAGAACTTGGGAGGAAAAATGAGAGGGTCTTAATGGAAAAAGAGTGTGGAAAGAGAGGAGGGGGGGGGGGGTGTAGGCCAGCCTAGGGTAGTAGGGGGTAGGGGTAGACAGGGTGGTTTTTGTAAAACCATATCTAGCTCATCGTTTGAGGGTACAATACTTGGCTGAACTTTTTAGCTTATAATTGAGTTCTTAGATGAGAGATGAGCGGTTTTATTTGAGTGTATGCAAAGTATAACCATTGTAACATCATACAATGATATATTTGCATATGTACTATATCCAAAACTAGTGTATATACTAGTATCGGTCCTCCTCATTCTCGTGCATCATCTAGAATGCACCCACCATCACGAACCGCCCCGCAAACCTAACCGCACTCCAACATTCATAATCAAATGCAATCATATGCATGCAAACAGGCAATATATATATATATATATATATATATATATATATATATATATATATATATATATATATATATATATGGGTAAAAGGGTTATGAGCAACTTGCTCATTTAGTAAATGAGCAATTGATTATGTGGCATGCATGTGATACATTGGACAACTAACCTTTTTAATGATTTTCCAATCACGTGTATTTCAACATCATCAATTGCTTATTTACTAAATGAGCAAGTTGCTCCTACCCCTTTTTCCCTATATATATATATATATATATATATATATATATATATATATATATATATATATATATATATATATATATAGTATTGTACAATCTGGGGTATTACATTACTCTCTCCTTAGAATCGTTCTGTACCCAGAACGTCCCTAGTGGATGAAAAGAAAAAGACAGAAAACACCTAAAACAATTCAGGATACAAAGCCTTCATACGGCTCTCTGGCTCCCACGTGGCTTCTTCAACCCACTGGTTCTTCCAGAGAACTTTGACCATCGGGATGACCTTGTTTCTCAGTACCTTGTCCTGATGATCAAGTATCCTGACTAGTTGTTCCTTGAAGCCTTTTCTCAATAAGCTCGATCTGTTCCGACATTTGCTGTATGATTTCTGGCCCATACATCTGCCGATCTCCTACCTCGAACCAACAAACTGGCATTCTGTATCTTCTGCCATACAAAGCTTCATACGGGGCCATGCCAATACTTGCATGATAGCGGTTATTGTAAGCAAACTCTACCAAGGCTAGGTATTTCTCCCAACTTCCTCCGAAGTCCAAAATGCATGCCCTCAACATGTCTTCAAGAGTCTTGCTAACTCTCTCTGTCTGTCCATCAGTCTATGGGTGAAAAACTGTGCTGAAGTCTGTTCTAGTCCCCAATGCTAAATGTAGACTTGCCAGAATCGAGATGTAAATCTTGCATCTCGGTCGAATACTATCAACATTGGCACTCCATGTAGCTTCACTATGTTCTCGATGTAGATCTCGTCCAGCTTCTCGATTGACCAGGTCATTTTTACTGAAAGAAAATGTGCAGACTTCGTTAATCGATCCACAATCACCCATATCGAGTCATTTCCTTTAGGGCTCCTGGGTAATCCAGTGATAAAATCCATACTGATGTTCTCCCATCTCCACTCTTGAATGGGTAGAGGCTGTAGAAGTCCTCCCGGTTTCTAATTCTCGGCCTTAACCTGTTGGTACGTCCGACATTTGGCCACGAACTCTGCTATGTCTCGCTTCATCCCTGACCACCAATAGTGCTGCTTTATATCACGATACAATTTGGTGCTTCCGGGGTGAATTGCAAGCAAGGTGGAGTGAGCATCCTTCATGATGTCTTCAATCAACTCCTTGTCCTTTGGTACACACAGTCTGCTACCAAACCATAGTGAACTTTCTCTTATACTGAATTCGGACAATTCCCCTTCGTGCACTTGCTTCTTCATGTCTTCTGTCTCTGGGTCTTCGGTCTGAGCCTTCTTCACCTGCTCATTCAAGCTTGGTCGTAATACCAACTGTGCCAAAATTGCACTTAAGTGCTGAGCGATTACTTCGATGCCTGTCTGCCTGATCTCCTCATCTAGCTCCTTCCGGGTCGCTATCAATGTAGCCACACTCCTCTTCCTACTGAGCGCATCCGCTACCACGTTGGCCTTCCCCGGATGATATATGATTTCAGGCCTGATGTCTTCGAGTACTTCCAACCATCTCCTCTACCTTAAATTAAGGTCCTTCTGCTATAGACATAAAGCTCTTATGGTCAGTGTATATTTCTACCTTTGCTCTGTAGATATAATGTTTCCATGATTTCAAAGCGAAGATTATGGCTGCAAGTTCCAAATCATGAGTCGGGTAATTCTTCTCATGTGGTCGTAGCTGTCTTGAACCATAAGCTATAACCTTGCCCTCCTGCATCAGCACACATCCGAACCCCAAATACGACGCATCACTGTAGATGACGTAGTCCTTGTCCTCCTGAGGTAAAACCAATATAGGTGCAGAGATCAAATGGTTCTTCAGTTCTTGGAAACTCTCTTCACACATCTCCGTCCATTCAAAATTTTGGTTCTTCTTGGTGAAATCTGTAAGGGGTACAACCATCCTTGCATAATTCTGGATAAACTTTCGTTAATACCAAGTCATACACAGAAAACTCCTTACTTCTTTCACCTTCTTTCGCTGCGGCCATCCCTTGACTGCTTCTACCTTCTGAGGATTCGTTGCCACTCCCTCCTTAGAAAGGATATGGCCTAGGAATGCAACTTCTGATCTCCAGAACTCACACTTGGATAATTTGGCATACAACTAATGCTCTTGTAGCTTGCTCAGGACTGCTGTCTGATGTTCAACATGATCCTCTTTCGTCCTTGAATACACCAAAATGTTGTCGATGAAGACCACGACAAATGAGTCAATAAACGGACGTAAAATTATGTTCATCAAGTCCATGAAGATTGTTGGAGTGTTAGTCACTCCAAACGGCTTTACAAAGAATTCATAGTGCCCATGCCAAGTACGAAAAACTTTCTTAGGTACATCTTCTTCCTTGACTCGCACTTGATGATATCCGGACCGTAGATCAATCTTGAAATATACTGCTGCTCCCTAAAGCTGATCGAACAAATCGTCGATCCTGAGAATTGGGTAGTAGTTCCGAATAGTGACCTTATTTAATTCCTGATAATCAATACACATCCTGGTTGATCTGTCATTCTTCTTAACAAGCAATACTGGTGCTCCCCAAGGTGATGCACTTGGTCTGATAAATCCCTTCTTCAAGAATTCTTCAACCTGCTTCTTGACCTCATTTTGCTCTACTAGCACCATTCTATAGGGTGCTTTGGATACTGGAGTGCTACCTGGCTGAACTGTGATGCTAAACTCGATATCCCGGTGTGGGGGAAGTCCAGGTAAATCCTCTAAGAATACGAGTGGAAAATTTCTCACCACTGGTATCTTGTTCACCTCTTCAGGTACCCGTACCTCACCAGCAGCTGCAATAGCCATTGCCTTCGATCTCTTCTCTCCGTGGAATACCAGTTCCGCTCCTTTGACTGAGATGATTACCTCCTTCTCCTTGCAGTCGATGCTTGCCTTGTGCCTCGACATCCAATCCATCCTAATAATGACATATGTACCAGCGAAACCCAATTCCAGCAAATCGATACTTAGGGTTTCTTTGTTAATCTGGAGTTTACATCTCCTATAGAACAGATCTGTAGTAAGGGTTGCCCCCGATGGCGTAGCCACCATCAAAGCTAAATCTGGAATTGCCTCTTGTGTGCATCTTAATTTTCTCGAAAAAGATTTTGACACAAAAGAATGTGTCGATCCACTATCAATCAAGACTGTAGCCAAAATTCTATTTATATACATATGTTGTTACAAAAAGTTCATCCTCCATCAACTTCCAACAAAAACTCAAAATACAACTTAAACTTGATTACATTACTTCTTCAGCTTGCAAAATATTTCAAAATATAGTAGGTCTACTTAATATTTTCACCCTGTTATTTATATCCTATTACTTGCTTGATGAGCACCCCTTTTGTAATTCTGGGCAATTTGACTTGATATGCCCAAATTTCTCACAGTTGTAACAAATCTTGATAGCTGTTGGGCAATTCGACTTGTAGTGTCCGACTTTCCCGCATTTGTCGCAACTCTTAGCTACGATTACTCCCTTGGCGCATTTTCCTTTAGAAGGTTTGGTGATTTTCCAAGCAATTATTGACTTGGTGCCTTTCTGAAGTCCCCACCAGCGGTTCTGGAGGTGTGTCATAACATCTTGAAGTTGCTCTCGTTCTTTCTTCAGGTGTGCCATCTGTGTCTGATGAGATTTGATCTGCTGCTGGGTCCGGCGAATTGCCATGTCCCTACGATCCCCCAGCCTTTTCATTTCCAGATACACGATGGCTATCCTCTGCTGCTCTGTAGTTGGGTCTAGCGACGGTGGAGGTGAGTTCTCCTCACCTTCAGTCTGCTGTAGCACTTTCCTCATTTCTTCCTCCATTGTCATCATTTTCTTGTAGGTATCGGCTCACCTACTGTTACTGACCCATCCTGGATGAAGATATCTTCGAACACCATCTGCAAAACATAAACATGTTTTAGTTCCGGAATCACAGACACATATTGTGCTGTCTGAGCATAACACTACCTCTAATTGGCATTTTAAGTTTTTAAATTTCCTACTGTGTTAGACTGCTATTTGAAGTCAGCTCTGATACCAACTTTGTAGCACCCCGGATCCCCATTCCGGACATCTGTGACACTCACCAGAATCTTTGCCTTCAAATACATCTCAACACAGTAATAACATAGAAATTTAAAAAAACTTTTTTATTGCCATTGAGTCACTACATCATCAATTACAACCGATATCTTGTTCTTGGAAAAGGTGTACAAATTACATCAGCTCATTACAGCTTATTACAAATATTTACAGACTCCACTTGTAAAACTATCAGCTGCCTCCCGGAATGGTAATCGACTGATCACTGCCGAACTCCGCTGAGTGGCCCATCGGCTCCCCTGGGACTTGCTCCTCGGCTTGAGGCTTTTGCTGCACGACTCTGATATTTCTGCACATGCTTGAATGGTAGGAATCAATACCTAAAAGGTGGGGAACATCAGTACTTCGACTGATGCAAAGCTGATAATAACAGCGATCCTCTAAACTACAATCGCAACCATATTTTTATGCAAAAGAGAAAAGTGATGTGCCAGAATAAGGGTTTAATAGATTCGGGTTCTAGTGCAGTGGTATGCCATGATCCTATGACTAGATGCGACAAATCACATGCTTGACTCTAATGCAAGCAAGACTTTGGAGAACGAATGCATCCCATACTACATACGCCCCCAAATCTAGTCGTCTTTCTCCATAGTTTAGGGATTCAAACTCTCGCCATGCATCCTACTCTTGTACTCAACCTGTTCCCAATAGATTATTCGTGTGCTATGAGGTTGCAGTTGGCCGGTCTAGTTCCGCCACTGCAGTGCCTGAGTGGTGGTCGCATTTTTCCCTCAGTACCCGCAAACGGACCTCACTCGGAAAAGCGATGAAAATTTCCGGTAACAAGCCCATGTACCTCTCCGGTAACAAAATGACATCATAATATATATAAAGTAAACCATGTACACAGGAACATGATGGACTCGAGGGTCAAATCCCCCTATCTGACAGGAGTGCTCTCCCCGTCCCTTCCACGGTATCCTTTTGAATTAACAGATCGAGATACGAGATCGTAAACTCAATCCTAAGAACTAAAAACGTATCCCTACAACAGGAAGGTACAACACCTGACTATGGTCTGCTAGTACTAATGAAATTTTCAAATCCCTAATGCATCCCTCTAATCCCAGTCTTACTCTAATCACTTGGGTAAAAATATAATTGCCTCAAAAAATTCTGCTTATTGACCTCTCACCCTGGCGACATGGTTTGGCACGCCACTCCCCCAGGCTTGGAATTGTCCAACACCATGGCCTGCATTCAGCCCCAACCGGGCAATGAATTTGTGTGTTCAGCCCCAACTGGGCAATGAACATATGCATTCTGCCCTAACCGAGCAATGAACTTATGTGTTTAGCCCTAACCAGGCAATGAAATTAATTGAAAGCACGGCTTGGACATCCTACGCCTTGGTGGAAGTTCATAACATAGGGTCGACAGACGTAGGGCATCACCCTACCCTAGCGACTGACTCGAGTCACCAAATCCACCATGGTAGTCAAACAAAACCAGCAATAGATACCAATCGTCCCCAAATAGCGAGTCATCAACTCTAAAGGTACACAGGGGAGGGGTCCTCTCAACACTTAGTCAAAACCCAAGACTAAGCACCAATGGTGTTTCTGCCCAAAACTTAAAAGATCATAACTCCCATAATACAACTCAGATTTGAGTGTTCAAGCCCAATCTGGAAAGGTAAATACCTAGGCTACAACTTCCTAGTTGACCATTTCCTCTGATTCTATCATCTAGGTCCTCAAAATGGTCTCTCAAGCTCAGCTTGTGTACTTTTCGCACACTGGCTGTACCTTACCGGTAGCATAAATCACTACCTACTCATAAGAATTCTACCAATCCAGGTTCTATGGAAAGGTGTGGATGTCCTCTACAACTCCCTAGTTGGTCACCAATCCAAATTATGCCATTTGATCACCCTAAAACACACATTACTTTCAGGTGTACAGAACTACACACTAAGCTTTACTCAAACAGAGCACTCAGCTCAAATCCTGGTCTGTGTCTAGTCTTGTAAAAATCATATTAAATTATCCACTCACAGGAATCACCTCAAATAAGGCTTGTTAGAAAGCTCTAGGTTTCTACTACAATTCTCTAAGAGAACACTCTCTCAAAAGCTGCTCCTTCAGAGCCTCAATTGTATCATCTCATCAAGGTGTCTATTCTGACTGAATTCAGCACATTACCTGCTACAAAATCCATCATAAATCATATACTCATCCAATGTTCACCAAATTTACATTAAATAAATTAGACATCATAATGAACAACATGCAAAATTATTCATGCTCAAATTCTAAGTATACACTGAGTTCTTCATGTTTCAAACAAGCATAAAGATCATACTGTTCTTCAGTCACAGTTCTAACTGCTGTTGATAGACTAATTTTGAACATGCATGTAACTTCCTCCAATTAATTTCTTGATTTTTCCTTAGAGTCTAGATACATATGAGAAATCATGGTAAAAATTTCAGTATAATGTCATGTGCCAAATAATTATAAGAATTCCCTCAATCTCAGGTATCACAGTATACAAATTCTGCTTTTGCTTTACGGCTCTGTTATAAAAACGGATTTTATTAAAATACCAAACAACCTCAGAAAAGTCCAAAATAATTCATGCATCATTTACACATGTAAGGGAACAATCTATGAAAATTTCATCATCAAATACCATATATCTTGTTGTCGGAAAATTCTAGAAAATGACATGCAGATCAAGATTTCAGGTTCTAGTTTCAGATTCAACATTCAATCTCTTAAACAGCCATTCTAAACTCCTACCACTACTCATGCATGCAAGAATCAACAAGAAAAAAAAAAAATAGTTTATAGAAACTCCCCACCCTGAATTGGTTTGAGAGTAGATGATGGTCTTGAGCTTTACTCCTCCAAGAATCCACTCCAAGTGAGCTCCTCTTCAATTCCTCCTTTCTTTTTCTCTCTTTATCTCTCTTTTTTTTTTCCTTTGGGTTTGTGTTCTGAAAATTCCAGAACTTGGGAGGAGAAATGAGGGGGTTTTAATGGGAAACGAGTGAGAAAAGATAAGGGGGGGGGGGGTGGGGTGTAGGCCGGCCTAGGGTAGTAGTGTAACACCCCGTACTTAAGCAGATATAATATATATATATATATATATATATATATATATATATATATATATATATATATATATATATATATAAAATAAAAGAGATAAGGTGGTATTTAGGTGGTGGCCTATAGAAGATCCTATGGGATTCTAGTCAAGGATTGAAGAAAAAGGGGCCTATGGGATTTAGTATGGAGCTATGCATGCATGCATTAAAATGAATTAAATGAGAAAGTGAGTGTGCTTGCATTGGTGACGTGGAGCATGGTGGCAAGGAAATATCCCATATCCATGAGGAGAGTATGTGAATATATTGAGTTAACCAAGTGATAAAGGTACCTAACAGGTATACCCACCTTTTGATGGCCGCATGTGGTGGACAGTTCTTAGGATTTTATTTGTTCGCATGCGCGCACGTGTTGTCGCGTACACAGCTGAGCCGGGCTTGGGGCATTACAAATGGTATCAGAGTCGACTTTCGACACCGAATGTGTGCAAGATGTACGCTTGAGAGGGAGCGAGGTTGGGACAGGTCGCCCGAGTAGGGGACTATACTTCTAGCAGAATTAGGGTAATCCTCTTCACATTGGCTTGAAAGGGATCCTGGATCATGTTGCAAGTTCCAGGCTCAGCGAGGATGCTAAGTTCTTATGAAGAGGTGTGTGTAACACCCCGTACTTAAGCGGGTATATATATAATATTATATAGAAATATATATATATATATATATATATATATATATATATATATATATATATAAAATAAAAGAGATAAGGTGGTATTAGGTGGTGGCCTATAGAAGATCCTATGGGATTCTAGTCAAGGATTGATGAAAAAGGGGCCTATGGCATTTAGTATGGGGCTATGCATGAATGCATTAAAATGAATTAAATGAGAAAGTGAGTGTGCATGCATTGGTGACGTGGAGCATGGTGGGAAGGAAATATCCCATATCGGTGAGAGTGGGAGGAGAGTATGTGAATATATAGAGTTAACCAAGTGATAAAGGTACTTAACGGGTATACCCACCTTTTGATGACTGTCTGTGGTGGGCAGTTGTTAGAATTTTATTTGTTCACGTGCGTGCACGTGTAGCGCGTGCGCAGCTGAGCCGGGCTCGGGGCATTACAAGTAGGGGTAGACTAGGGTGGTTTTTGTAAAACCATGTTTAGCTCATGGTTTGAGGGTACAATGCTTGGCTGAACTTTTTAGCTCTTAATTGAGTTCTTAGATAAGAGATGGGAGTTTTTATTTGAGTGTATGCAAAGTATACCCATTGTAGCATCATACAATGATATATTTGCATATGTACTGTATCCAAAACTAGTGTATATATTAGTATCGGTCCTACTCATTCTCGTACATCATCTAGAATGCACCCACCCTTACGAACTGCCCTGCAAACCTAACCACACTCCAACATTCGTAATCAAATAAAATACTGCAATCATATGCATGCATACAGGCAATATATATATATATATATATATATATATATATATATGGGTAAAAGGGATATGAGCAACTTGCTCATTTAATAAATGAGCAATAGATGAGGTGGCATGCATGTGATACATTGAGTATCTAATCACTTTTAGCATTTTCCAATCACATGCATGCCACCTCATCACTTGCTCATTTACTAAATGAGCAAATTGCTCATACCCCTTTTTCCCTATATATATATATATATATATATATATATATATATATATATATATATATATATATGGGAAATGCTCAGTTGAAAATGCAAATGTCGATGAAAACGTAAAAAACCACCTAGGCCGTTGTTTTCCACAACGGCCTAGGATTATAACCTAGGCCGTTGTTCTTAGGTTGTTTTCATGGGTTTTCACAACATTTGCATTTTCAACTGAGCATTTCCCTATATGTATAGAATTATTGTACAATCCGGGGTATTACAGGGGCATCTAGACGAGGTCATTGTCTTTGATCGCTAATAGGATGGCCGACACAATTTGTGTCAGTGGCGTGTACCTCTCGAAGTGCAGGATCGGAGGGACCCTCTTCATGCCGGTCCCGTCTTTAGGAACCTTTTTGGCCGGCTCTGCCTCATCGGCCTTGCTCTTCCCCTTCCCCGGGACCTCCTTGGCATTCTCGGAATTCAGGGCCTCCTCGGTCCGAATGTACTTTTCGATCTGATTGAGCTGGTCAGGGAAATCGAGGGGAGGCTTCTTGGCCAAGGATGCCTTCAGCTTGCCGTGCCGGACATTGTGTCAGAATGCTGCCGAGGCGACCCCAGTGTCGAGGGAGGAGACAGATCTCGCCTCTGCGGTGAACCTCCGAACGAACTGTCGGAGTGATTCCCCTTCCTTCTGTCGGAGGTCCAGTAAGGACGTGCTCGTCTTCTTGGCCTTCCTGCTGGACACGAAGTGGGTCAGAAAATTGGCCTCCAGCTAGTCGAACGAGTAGATCGAGTCGGGGTCCAGCTTAGAGAACCATTCCCGAGCTGGACCTCGTAGGGTGGCGGGGAAGGCACAACATAGGAGGGGATCCGAAGCGCTGTGAATCATCATAAGGGTCTTGAACCCCTCCATGTGATCAGCAGGATCACCCTCGCCGTCATAAGTCTTGAACTGGGGAGGTCGAAAATTTCGGGGTATTTCTACTTATAGGATTGCGGTGGAAAAAGGAGGTCAGGTCGGCCTATGACCCTGGGCCGGCCTCGGGATGCCCTCGCCAAAGTGGTCGAGACGGTTCTCCATTTCTTGTAGGGGTCGTAGGACGTCCTCGTCATGTTTTGGCAGGCAGGTTAGGCCGGGAGACTCGCTGGCCCCGACATCCGACCATGAGTGAGAGCAATGGAGTGTCTCGTTGATGGGGGTCCCTAAGATGGCCTCCAGGATCTCATTCCGGAAGTTTTGGAACTCAAGGCGGGTGACTGGAGCTCGTCTGGCCGGGTCGCGTTGGGGTGGCGGCCTTCGGTCGGCATGACTGAGCTTCGGCTCTCGCTCTCGTAATGGATGCCTGGGATGGTTCGGGGCCGAGTTGGAAGCGGCCCCTCCCCTAGTTCCGCTGGCTTGTCGGTTCGGGATGACTCGACGAAGGTCGGTTGCGACCGAGCGAGAAGCGCCCAACCCGGGTCCGTCGTTGACCCTCAGATGGTTGGATCCATGAGTGTCGGCGAGGACATCCTGGGGAGGAGCGTCCGGACGACGTGCAGAGGTGACATCTCTCCTGGTCTTGGGTGCCATGTGAGCTCGGACAGAGGGGATGACATTTCTCGCCGGGGTCGGACTGAGGTCCGTACCGAGGTTTACCACAGACGGCACCAACCTGATGCGATTTGTTTTTGGGGGTGGCTGCACCAGGTATGAGTTCTCTCAATTTTTAAAGTGGAAGTCGCGGTACTGGCTATACGCCTGATCCTCGGCTGAGGGAGTGGCTCGAGAATGGCAAGAGGTAGAGGTCAGATGCTCGGCTAGGATCCAGCAAGCTCGGCATAGATCTGGAGGCTCGGCTTGGTCTCGTGTACTTGCACTATGCCTAGGAACACCGGGAGAGATCCCGGTGGTAGGCCCTCCGACGATCTAGTTAGTTACTGAATAGCAACAGTAGCTAGGGTTTCAAAGGGGAAAGATTGATTACCTTTTAATGAAGGGGAGGGTCAGGTATTTATAGGCGGAGCAAACGGGTCTAGGACCTGAGCGGGCCGGGTTGCATCCGTTTGCCAGTGGGCCTGAGGCAGTCACGACCCGTTTGACTTCCGCTGACTCGATCATTAGGTTAGAGCGGGTTTTGAGGGGACCTGGTGGCCTAGGAGGGGCCATGTCATCTGACCCATATCAATGATGTTAAATGGATAAATTACTGAGGACTTCTGTCGACCAAGGGAATTATGAAGTCTAGTGATGGCATTCGGGTCAACCGGACCGGGTCGGGTCGGACCCAATTGTGTGCAGGTTCGGTTTGGGTTGGGGTGTTAAGCGGGCCGGGCCGGGCTGAGTTGAAAAACTCAAATGTCGACCAGTTCGACCCACCAACCCATTCGGGTCGACCCCGTTTGGGTTCAAGTCGGGTCGCGGGTTGACATTCAAGTTGAGAGTGAGTTTTTTTTTTAATTTTTTTTATAAACTATATGAAATTTTTTTACAAGTATAACTAATAAATATATAAGAGTGAACTGTGAATATGTGGATAAAAATTGTATATATTATTTAATTCAACTTTTATGTTTTTTTACAACTTTTTACATACAAATACAACTAGAATACTTTATATTACTTGTATAAGATTAGAAAGTTAGAAACTATAAAAAGAGCATACAATATGTTTTGAATTACATATTTGAGGGGACAATCAGAATCTACTGTTGTTGTTGTTGTTGGTCCCTACTATTGTTGTTGTTGTTCTTCGGGCGAGATGCTTCCACTTCTTGACGTGTCGACCCCGATTCCTTGAGTCTTATCTTCAGCCTTCATCCAATCTTTCGTGCACATGAGTATCTCTAACAATTGTGGATTCAAGTGATACCTGTAATCTGTTAGAATTTTGCTACTTGTAGAAAAAATACTTTCTGAAACAACTGTAGAGACATGAGGAGTTAGTAGATCTTTAGCGATATATTTAAGAATATTATGAATATGTCCATGTTCTTTCCACCATTGTATCACATCAATCTTAGTATTAAAACTATCACTGTCTTGTTGATTATACCAATTTAATTCATTCGGTTGATTAGTCCTATATTTTTTGATTGAATTTGTGTAAGTAAATTAAAAGTTATATCGTCTAATTTACTCTTACTCTTACCTCTAGAAATAGTAGAAGAAGAAGTAACTATAATAGTTGTACTACTAGATGTAAAAGTTCTATCATAATAATCATACAAATTATTCAATGTCAACTCAAAGCTAGCTAAAAATTTATCTCAATCAATTTCAGATTCATCTCCAAGTAAAGTAAAATACATTTCAATTAAATTTCTCGTACCCGCTAATTTGATACGAGGATCCATAACAGTAGCAAGTAAATACAACATAGGAGGAGGAATAAAATACTTAAAAAATTTAGTGTATGCGGGATTAACAATATGACCAATGTAAATGTCATCACACTTGAAAAATTTGCATCATAGTAATTAGTGAAATAAAAATACTACTAGATGTAGAATCATAAGATTTTGAAAATTTCAAAGTTGCTGTTTGAAAGGGTTCTAAAAATCATAACAAAGATTTCGCATAGTATCATGATTGTTTATTCATTTGAAAAATTTTCATATTTTTGCAAGACATAGATCATTTATACAAGCTTTATATTGAGTAACAACATTTAATAAATCAAAATTAGAGTTCCATTGGTATTTAACATCCTTAAATTTTTTTATAAAATGTACACCCTTAAGCTTACACCATTCTTTAAATTGTTGAAGCATATGACCACTTAATGTAATAAAATGTACATAATTTCTAATATTATACACAAATGGTTCAGCTATTTTTAATGCATCTTGAACACATAAATTAAAATATGACATGCACATCTAACGTGAAATTTTTTTTAAAATGGAGGAGCTAATTATGTTTTTAATGTACTAATTGAAGAATTGTTGTTAGATGCATTATCAAAACTATTACAATTTTTTTAATCATGAATACGAAAGATATCACAAACTTCTAATATACAATGTGCAATTACTAAACCATTATGGGGATACGCCAAAGCCGCAAGTGATATGATCCTCTTTTGAATCATCAAATCACTATCTTCCTAATGACAAGTTATGCCCATCATTGCAATATCGTTACAACCATTCCAACAATCGAAAGTTAACGATACTCTACAAATTAAACTATACCAAAGTGCAATTAAACCATCTCTCATTTCGTTGTAATGTTTAAAACAATCGGATTTGAGTGTATTTCTAGGGGTTCTTCTAAAATGTGGATTTAGTGAATTTTGGTTAAATTCCTCTACTTTACTATTCTCGGAATAGGAAAAAGGTAAATCTTCTTTAATAACTAGACGAGCCATTTCCCATCGAACATTTTCGGGATCATATGGGTGTCTATCTACATGTCCGGTCTTAGGGTGAAATTTTTGAGTGTATAATGTTTTACTAGTGTATGTGAAATAATACAAAACAATCTACGAAGGATATGTTAATTAATAAAATCTAAAAAACAATAGGAGGGTTGAGAGAGAGAAAAGTGAAAAACTAACAAACAAATATGATACAAAAAATTATAAGTATAACAAAAATCAAAACAATAGGATGGTTGTGAAATTTTGATGTCGTACTTCGCAGATAATCGTATAAAGAAATGAGAGAGAAAATAAAAGTAGAATTACATGTAGTCGATTGAGAATTATAGTAGACGTAGTCACGTAGTCCGGTTGTCGTTGAAAGAGAGAGAGAGAGAACTTCTTTGTTGGAAGAGTTGAAGTAGACGCAATTGATAGTTGAATCAACACAATTCGATACGATCGAAAATTTTCACTTCTTTGTTGTCTGCTTCTTTGCTGAAAAACTTGATTAAATTAAGATTGAATTGAACATTAGTAATAGAAAGAGTAAGAGAGTAATGTGTGGAAATTTTTAGATTGAATACCCTCCCCCCCTCCCCTCCCCTCCCCCCTCCCCCCTCCCCCCCCCCAACAAAAAAAAAAAAAAAAAAAAAAAAAAAAAAAAAAAAAAACAGAGTCAACGACTCTGTTTTTGAGTTTCAGACCGTTCGACCCCGTTCGGATCAAACAGGTCCAAACCAGCTGGTCGAGTGGGTGGGTTTAACCTCGTCAATGGGTTCACGGGTCGGGTTGAGCAAATTGGGTTTACGAAATTAGCGATCCGGATCGACCCGTGGGTTTGACCTCGACCCGAATCTCTTAATTGCGGGCTGGATTCGAGTGAGCAGGTTGCGGATTAACCCAACCCTGGTGCCATAACTAATGAAGTCCTCTTAAAAGGAGTCAATAAGCAACAAAAATCAATTACATCTTATTTGAAAGTCAAGTCGGTCAAATAATCAATCTAGTCAAGATTGTCAAATGTTGTAAGAAGCTCAATCAAAACGGTCAACACTACTAGATCAATTTCCTTACTAAGACCCAAATAAACTAAAAGTGGCTGAATCGCTCGGCTCATATTACTTCCATCAACATCTATCCTGCTATCAACCGAACAATTAGAAACTGTCTATTCCAAAATAATAAGGAAATAACACTGGAATTAGCCTTTAAATACTCCCGAATATGATCAGAAAAAAAAAAAAAAAAAAAAAAAAAAAAACCTCCCGACAATTCGAACTAATGGAATTAGAAAATTAGAAATTGTGCTATTCCATTTGCTCATTAATTTATGCTCCCCGTCCTTTATTATGCTCACAGCACAAATAGTTCTCAAATTGTGAGGAAATTGTATCAGAATTTGACTTTAAATATTATGTGTGATCCGGTTTGTTTTTGGAGTGTGGGGGCAACATGTGCGCGTTCTCTCAATTTGTATGGTAAAAATCCCTACGCAGTACTGGCGTCGGTCCGACCCCGGGTAGCAGGAGCGGCTCGGGAGGAGGAGCGCGAAGGGGCTCAGAAGAGAGGACGGATGCTCGGCTTGGATCCAGGAGCTCGGCTCGGCTGAGTCTTCTGTACCTACACACGGCCTGGAAACACCAGGAGAAGTCCCGGCGACAGGCCCTCTGACGATCTAGTCAGTCACTGGAAAAGAGACTGGACAGCTAGGGTTCAGGTGGGGAGAGATTGATTACCTTTTACAGTGAGGAGGGGGTGGAGTATTTATAGGCATGGGTAAACGGGTCTGGAGCCCTGGCAGGCCGGGTTGGACCCGTTTGCCCATGGGCCTGAGCTAGCTGAGGCCCATTGGACTGTAGCTGGCCTGATGATCACAGGGGGGAGGATCCAGAGGAGATCGAAGGGCTCTGGTTGGTGCTGCTTAATTTATCCTATATCACAAGCCCCCACTCATGCGGCTGGTCGTGGAGGAGTAGTCGAGTTTTATGACGGAGAGTGAGAAGAGAGTTCCTGTAACTAGGGTCGGTGGGAGTCGGCGTCGCGCTAGTTTTAGGGCCCACATGACCGAGCGCGGGGGCATCGGAGGCCGAGCATGGGGGTTTGACGTCGAGCAGTTCGTGGTGATTCCCTTTTGAACAAAATGGACGGAGTTCGGCCCAGTGACTTGGCCGGGTCGGAAGGACGAGCGAGGCCAAGTGACTTGACCTATTGAAGCTATCCCTGTGCTCGAGACGTAGGTCGACCGTTGAGGTTTGAGGGGGTCGGAAAGTCGAGCGAGGCCAAGTGACTTGGCCTATTGAAGCTACCCCTGTGCTCGAGATGTAGGTCGACCGTCGATGCTTGAGGGGGTCGGAAGGACGAGTGAGGCCAAGTGACTTGGCGTGTTGAAGCTACCCTGTGCTCGAGATGTAGGTCGACTGTCGATGCTTGAGGGGGTCAGAAGGACCAGCAAGGCCAAGTGACTTGGCCTATTGAAGCTACCCCTATGCTCAAGATGTAGGTCGACCATCGAGGCTTGAGGGTGTCGGAAGGACGAGCGAGGCCAAGTGACTTGGCCTGTTGAAGCTACCCTTGTGCTCGAGATGTAGGTCGACCGTCGAGCCTTGAGGGGGTCAGAAGGTCGAGCTAGGCCAAGTGACTTGGCCTGTTGAAGCTAGCCCTGTGCTCGAGATGTAGGTCGACCGTCGAGGGTTGAGGGGGTCGGAAGGACGAGCGAGGCCAAGTGACTTGGCCTGTTGAAGCTATTTCTTTGCTCGAGATGTAGGTCGAAGTCAAGGTTTGAGGGGATCGGAAGGTCAAGCAAGACCAAGTGACTTGACCTGTTGAAGCTACCCCTGTGCTCGAGATGTAGGTCGACCGTCGAGGCTTGAGGGGGTTGAAGGACGAGCGAGGCCAAGTGACTTGGCATGTTGAATCTACCCCTGTGCTCGAGATGTAGGTCGACCGTCGAGGCTTGAGGGGGTTGGAAGGACGAGCGAGGCCAAGTGACTTGGCATGTTGAATCTACCCCTGTGCTCGAGATGTAGGTCGACCGTTGATGCTTGAGGAGGCCGGAAGGCTGAGCGAGGCCAAGTGACTTGGCTTGTTGAAGCTACCTCTGTGCTCGAGATGTAGGTCGATCGTCGAGGCTTGAGGGGGTCAGAAGGACGAGTGAGGCCAAGTGACTTGGCTTGTTGAAGCTACCCCTATGCTCGATATGTAGGTCGACCGTCGAGGCTTGAAGGGGTCGGAAGGATGAGCGAGGCCAAGTGACTTGGCCTGTTTGAAGCTACCTCTGTGCTCGAGATGTAGGTCGACCGTCGATGCTTGAGGGGGTCAAAAGGCCGAGCGAGGTCAAGTGACTTGGCCTGTTACAGCTACCCCTGTGCTCGAGATGTAGGTCGACCGTCAAGGTTTGAGGGGGTCGAAAGGACGAGTGAGGCCAAGTGACTTGGCCTATTGAAGCTACCCTGTGCTCGAGATGTAGGTCGACCGTCGAGGCTTGAGGGGGTCAGAAGGACGAGCGAGGCCAAGTGACTTGGCCTGTTGAAGCTACCCCTGTGCTCAAGATGTAGGTCGACCGTCGAGGTTTGAGGGGATCGGAAGGTCGAGCGAGGCCAAGTGACTTGGCCTGTTGAAGCTATCCCTGTGCTCGAGATGTAGGTCGGCCATCGAGGCTTAAGGGGGTTAGAAGGACGAGCGAGGCCAAGTACCTTAGAGATTCCCATGGCTATTATAGGAACCGTTTTTCATGGGAATCGAGGAGTCACTGTAGCCGTTTTCGCACGAATTGAGGCAGTTACTGTACTTGACTTTTGCAAAAATCGAGGAGTTTTAATCCTCTCTATATACCTGTCCCCTACTATCCTTCTCTTTTCTTACTTTTGCTTTCTCTCACTCGAACCCAGAGCTTCTCTCTCTAGGACTTTTCGTCACCGTCGACTAGTTTTCCGACCACCTTCCGTTCAAGTCATACTCAGGTTAGTTTTCTTTGTCATGTCTAGGGCTCAGTCCGGTTCCTTCGCCTCTACCTCCGACAGCTATGTTCATACGGGCCTATCGGATTTTACCACCTCTTCGGATCCTCCAGAAGCGTCGACTTCATGGGACACGGCAGACGAGGTGATGGTCGTGAAGCCACTGCGGACCCGGAAACCATTTGTGGTGGAGAGTAGTAGTTCGGATGAGGAGGGTACCGAGGACGATGATGAAGAGGAGGGCAAAGGAGGGTAGGACGAAGGGGAAGGGAAGGACGAGGGGGGACCGCCTACTGAAGAGGCTGAAGCCGAGGGTGGTCAGGTAGGGGGAACGGAATCCCCCGAGAGGCATCAGCCCTCGAGCCGTTGGCGACCCCGTCGCCCGAGAGGGCCCGTAAGGTTCGGAAGAAGAGGGTGAAGATGACTCTGCCAAGCAGCCCTGATAGGACAATTGCACTTCGGCGATTAGGGGTCCTTTTTCTGCCACAGCCTCGTTCGATCAGGAACTACCCAGATGACGTCGGGGATAAGTTCCTCTACGGGGTGCAACCCTCATTGCCGAGCCGGGTGAAGATTAAGATGGACAGTATTCCCACGGTCTTGAAGGGGGAGGACCTCTCGGTCATCCGCACGAGTTACTTCATCGGGAAGGAGTACGAGTTGATGGTCCTGAGCCCTGGTCTTCGGCCGACCAATCCTTTGGCGCTCTAGTACTGCATCCTCCCTCCTGATGCGTTCTCCTCAGGGCTGAGGCTACCCATCCACCCTTTCATCTGGGAGGTTCTTAACTAGTCCTTGCTGTGTCCAATGCAGTTTGGGCAGAACTCCTGAAAGCAGATGGTCAGCTTCATATTGTTGTGTATGGAAAGGAAGGTACCGCTGAGATTGAGTATCTTCCGAGCCATGTTGGGGGTCAGCTTGTCCGGGGAGTTCGAGGAGATCTACTATGTATCTCCTTGGAGCGGGTGTAAGGTCATGCACATACACCCAGACTTAATAAAGGAGTGGAAGAGAAAATATTTCATCATCCGGAACGAGGATCAGTGGGATATTCCGACGAGGTGGAATTTTTATAAGCCGAACTTCAAGGGGCCAAAGAAGGGCGATCTTTCGGCTGAGGAATGGGCTTTCGTGGAGCGCCTTCGGTAGAGCCATAATATAAGTTGGCCAAAAGTGACGGAGAGTCTTATGATCTGAGCCGGACTGAGCCCCGCCCCGCCACGTATGTTTTTCGTTCATTTTTCTTTCCGTACTTCTCTTTTGTGCTCATCATTTGTTAATGGGTTTTTTTGCAGAGATGGACCCCGAGGCGATCAAGGTGAGGAGGCTTGCCATGAAGAAGGAGAAGGCAGGGCAATCCGAAAAGGGGAAGCAAGCGACAGCCCCATCCTGAACAGCCTCCGAGGCTCTGTCCGAGTCGAAGTCGAAGAAGCAGAAGACGAGTCAGTCGAGGGAGGTCGCCCTCGCACCGAGCAAGGGGGCCTTGAAGGCGTCCGAGGTCTCGCAGGGTCACCTTCCTCCTCTTCGTGCCGATGCCCAGGCCATGGTCAGGGAGGAGGGACTGCAGCCTTGGGCCCCGGACTGGGCCATCTGCCAGGGGGACACCCTAACTGATGGCCGCGCCCTGGGATCGGCAGAGTATGGGAGCCGATACCTCCGAGTCAGCCTACATGAGGTGGGCTCAGGCCACCGTGCAGGTAATTTCCAAGGCCTTCGGTTTTATTTCTCTTGTATTAGTTTGTAAGAACTTTATTTTCACCCAAGTGCTTTGACCTCGGTTGTGGGCCTACATGTCCGAGAACCAGGTGAGGCGGCTGCACGAGATGGAGCTAAAGTACGAGCGGAGCTAGACCAATCGCTACAAGCACGAGATGGTGGATCTGAAGATCTCCCTGGAAGCTTCGATGAAGTGGGAGCAGGCTCTGAGGGCCGACCTGGCCTCGATGGTCGATGACGCGCTTAAGAGGGAGGCGGCACTGAAGAAGGCGTTGGAAGCCGAGAAAGGGGCACTGACCTTGAAGGCCCAGGACATGGTCATCGAGGCGCAGAACGAAGTGTATGCCAAGGCGTTGAGCCATGTGAGTCACTTCTACCCGACCGTGGACCTGTCGCACCTCGACTTTGACATGGACATCGAGGGGCTGCCGAAGACCCCCGATAGCGATGCGCAGGACGATGGGGATGGCAGAGTCGGAGGAGCGAGTGCCGACCCGGTGGTCGACCCTACGGCTGTCACCGGAGCCGATGGAGAGGTGGGCTCGT
Organism: Hemerocallis citrina; assembly: GCA_017893485.1. Classification (NCBI taxonomy): domain Eukaryota; kingdom Viridiplantae; phylum Streptophyta; class Magnoliopsida; order Asparagales; family Asphodelaceae; genus Hemerocallis; species Hemerocallis citrina. Next base: position 135,671,483 of record CM030363.1, read on the forward strand.
AGTCGTTGCTGTTTTTCTTTTTTTTTTTTGTCTTTTTAGTTGTATTTTGCTGAAGGCAGACTGGCTACCGCAATATTTTGTAAAAGTATAGAGAATTTATAACAAAGAATTTTTTGGTGGGCCAACTGTTTTACTCTTGACTTTTGTCTCGCTTTTGGGTCGGGTGTCGGATTTGTCCGAACCTCCTAGACTTGTGTAATTTTTTGATTTATTTTGCTTCCATCAGATGTTGGCTATTCTTGCCGAGGTTGATCCTTGACGGTCCGAGTTGACGTGGCTTCTGAGTAAGATCAAGGTGTTGGAGTCCACCCTCGACCGGTATCGGAGGGAAGCTCGCAATCACGACGCTGCTTTCCATTATTTCCGGAATAAGTCGAAGGAGCTGAGCACAGAGTCGGCTCAGTTGAAGAAGGCAATAGCCGACCGAGACCTCGGGGGTGCGGGCCTCGGATTTTCCATGTCAAGTGCTTCGGTGCAGAGGCCTATATCGAGTCATTCCTCCGCGAAGTCATTGTGAAGAAAGAGATCGAGATTCATCGTTATAAAATGATGTTGGGAAGGTCGATCCCTTCGGCGATTGGGGCTTCCTCGAGGTGCGAACCGTCCCCGATTCTATAGTTGGAGTACGTGAGGTCGGGCGATGCTCAGAGTTCTGTGGCCGGTGTGTCGTCTGTGGCCGATCCCAGGGACTCGGTAAAGCATGATGCGGAACCGAGTCGCTCGGCGGGGTTCGGTTAACCCGTCCGAGCATGAAGGGGGCCTGAGGATAGTATAGGACGAGGCTTTGATTGTAATAAATAATGAATCTTTCTATATTGTGCCCCCCTGGGGCGTTATAATAAAGAATAAACTTTCTGACCCTTCTGAACTTGTTGCTGAGAATTCGTTGAAGATTAGAGTTAGGGCGTTTATTTGGTGGTGGGGCCGAGCAGAAGGTTAGGGGCTTGTAGTGGATTTGGCCGGCTCCGGGGATTGGCCTCTCTAGCGGAGGCGGCAGTCGTCTTCTTGCCTGAAGATGGTGAAGGAGAGGAATCCTGAGAGTTCAACAATATAGGACCGCCTTCCAATGCCATTAATGGGGCAACGTTTCGCCTTCCTACATCATTTAATGTGGGACGCTTTGACTTCTGCCGTTTCACCTTCCGATGTCATTAATGAGCCGCTTAGGGGGGCTATATAACCCCCACCCCCTCATCAGAAATTTATCAGAGAAAAACTTTCAATCCCGTGGGTTCTCCTCACCGGTGGCTCGCCTGCCACCCTCTGACAATTCAGGGTTTCGGCTCTGAGGGCCGCTTACCCCGGGTTGCTAGCGGGTGAAAGGTTGGCCGACACTGGAGGGAGAACCTTAGGTTCTTACCAAAGGCAGGCGCCCTAGAACGGAATTTTTTGGCCGAGAGTCCCTGATAGGTGGCTCCCTGCCATATTCTAGCATTTTTGGGTAGACAGCCCGGAGGGCATGTAGCGCCCCGAATTTCCAGATTAATAACATAGAAATTACGTGGCACATTCCAAGTGATCCACTTCAATACAATATTAAACATCAACAACACCACTTAAAATTTTCTACTTTTATCTCAACAAATTATTTACAATGCACAGCGGAAATCTAAACAACTCAACTCAATAATCTTCTTCATTTACAACACAAATTTATCTCAATAACTGATATTACAAATTTACACAATCTCTTATATATCAATTATATGTCAAAATCAACTTAGGCATCCCATCTCCAACTCTAAGCAACAACCTGCAACATGTGAGGCTAGAGATGATTCCTAACCCCCAAACTAAAGGGGTCAGCCATAAATGGTGTGAGAAATATAAAAATAAACAAACCACATAAAGATCAAATCTCATAAATTCTTAAACAACAAGTACTAAAGGAATATGGAAAGTACGAAATAAAAGGTAACATAAAACATCAAGTGATACTAAGCTAAGTGTCATGTGTAGAAAACAAGAAAACCATATGCATAAAACCAAAAACCAAGAAAACACAAGTCTATATGCAGACTCTCTAATGCGTACTTGTCGAAGTCTATGCATCCCATTCTACATAGGTTCGGTGCAAGCCTTTAACGTCTTCACTTCATAGGGTTCAATCCCCGCGTTATGAACTAATCCTAACACGATGACTACTACGAGATAAAGATAAACCATGGATAGTATCACATGCCCGATAATTCCGGAGATGGATCCCACACCCAAGATATTTTACTTGAATAATTCCGGATATCATCCCACACCGAAACGTTGACACATCCCCATACGAATACCACATGTGCTTTACCTTGACTCTGATAATTCCGGAGATCAATCCCACACCACAATAGTTACCGTGATAATTCCGGAGATTGTCACACACCACAAGATGTGATAATTCCGGAGACATATCCCACACCACTAATAATCTACTGTGATAATTCCGGAGATTAAATCCCACACCGAAAGCCATACTGAGGTTCGTGACTCATGTTCCCGTTCATCATATCACCACTAGTGCATGTCCTTAAAATTTTGGTTAATTTGATTACTTAACGAATCTCCTAGAGTGATGCACCCTACCGGCCTAAATTTACATTCAAATAACTGAAATGCCTCAATGGGCCTCAACCAAATACTCAACACCGGTATACTAGGGTCATACGCCTCTAGAGACTCAAACTCAAAAGTCTAAACTGAAATTCCACTAAACAAAGTGGCTTAACTAAATGTCTCAATGACATACTCAACTGAATATCTCGAGGTCAATTGCTTAATCTTAAACTGAACTGAAATATCAAGTATATAAAAACTAATCATTTGAATTAACACTGAAGTTTACAAATGTCCTTCAGTACCAGTCAACTCATACTGGTGATAAGTCGACTGTCCAGAGGACCAAATTCAAGATTTGACAAAAATAAACTAAGTCTCGTATCAGTCGACTTACAAGAGGGTCAGTCGACTTACCCGAGGAAAATTCCAGTAATCCTCTCAAAAGATATTCTAAGTGTTTAAGTCGACTTAACTGGGTTATAGGTCCACTGTCCAGAAGGACAAATAATTCTTAAGAAAATAACTTCTACAGTGGACCAGTCGACTGCCTAGGGGCTAGGTCGACTATCCAGAGCAACTATTTCAACAAATTCAAATAAAGTATCAGGCTCGTACCAGTCGACTGCACCGTAGAACAGTCGACTGTCGGCCTACATAATTTCAAAATCAGGTCTGATTACAAAATCGAATTTGGAGTTCTAATGAACTAATGATCATGTAAATAGTACTTCATCAGGGAAAAATAATGATTATCAACGAATCTCATCAGGTATATGTTTATTTCACCCAAAACATTAATGTGTCAAGATCTAAACTCTCATATTCTAAATCACAAATCCTTGGTTAGGGTTTTACAAGATCTAAGTTTCTTTCACAAAATCAATAAGAATCAGATTTATAATTTTAATGTCCAGGTGTTCATGCACAAATCTCAACATGCTTTTAGCTACCAATTTTAATAATAAGGGTCTACTATTTCATCCACCAATTCCACATGATTCATACCACTTTACGAGATCTAAATTGTTCACCACAACCAATCATTACATCATGATATTTGCACACATAGATCAACCACAAGAGAAATTTCTTCCATGCATGATATCAATCAAACAACAAACATACATCAAACAACAAACAAATTTTTATATTACTCACCTTAGAATTGAGAATAGTCCACAAAGAAATCCTCTTTTGCTAGATCCCAAAAGCTCTTGCTCCACCAAAAAGATCTCCAAAATTTTGTATATTATCAGTAATGATGGCTAGGAAAGGAATTCTCCTAAATATGCCGGATGGGTAATTAGGGTTTTACCCACACTTTGCAAAACAACCCTTCCCAAAACGCAAATTACATATATAGATCATTCTTTGGAAATTCCATCAAAACTCATTTAAATTAGATTTTATTAGAAAATATACATTCTAAATCTCAGTTAATACTGTTCAAAATGTCCAGAAATTGTATTTTGCACTTTAACCCCTAAAAATGTCAAATTTACAAAAAGGTCCTTCTTTTCTCAAAAATTGCAAATACCTCCAATAAATTTCAGAAAAATCTGGAAAAATACTAATTAAATCTCAATTATTAAATAAAGATTTTTCATAAAGAAAACTAAATTTTCACACTTCTCATAAAAGTATTTGCACGTGTTTTGTACGTGTACAAAAGATAAATTTTCTGAAAATACTCATTAAATTCCCAAAAATAAATTGAAATTCATTTTCAAATATAAAAATAATATTTGAAAATACGGGGTTCTACATCACTCCCTTCTTAGAAGAGTTCTGTCCTCAGAACTACTACTAATGAGTTCAAACACATATCATCAAAGAATCAACATCTCATAAATGCGAACATAATTCAAACAATTGTATAAAACAACTCAATCAAATAGAGGGAATACAACTCAATTCAAAGTATAATCATCCAAAGAATTACAATCACATAATATAAATACACTCATGCAAAAAGTTCAGGAAAATCCTTTTGCATGCGATCCTCAGGCTCCCATGTAGCCTCCTCAAACTGCTGATTCCTCCACAACACCTTGACCATAGGTATCACCTTGCGCCTGAGAACTTTCTCTCTACAGTCAACGATCTCAACAGGCTGCTCCTTATAATTCAAGTTCACCTGTAGATCTTCAGGAATCTCTACCAACTGATGATTCTGATCTGGCACATACTTCCTCAATAATGACACATGGAATACATCATGCACCTGTGCCAACTCTTCTGGAAGCTTCAATCTGTATGCGGTCTTGCCAATCCGCTCCACGATCCTGAATGGACCAATATACCTTGGCGCCAACTTGCCTCCCTTACCAAACCTGATCACTCATTTGGTCGGAGAAACCCTGAGAAAAACTGAATCCCCAACCTCAAACTCCAAGTCTCTTCGTCTAGTATCAGCATAACTCTTCTAACGACTCTGAGCTTCGACCAATCTCTTGCGAATCAGTTCAATCTGCTCCGATGTCTGCTGTACGATCTCAGGACCATACATCTGCCTCTCGCCATCCTCATACCAACAAACAGGTGTCCTACACCTCCGTCGGTACAAAGCCTCATACGGTGCCATCCCAATACTCGCATGGTAACTGTTGTTATAAGCAAACTCAACCAATGCCAAGTATCTCTCCCAACTACCACCAAAATCCATAACACAAGCCCTCAACATATCTTCCAGCACTCGATTCACCCTCTCAGTCTGACCATCTGTCTGTGGATGAAATGCGGTACTGAAATCAGTTCTGGTGCCTAAAGCTGCTTGTAGGCTCTTCCAAAACCTTGAAGTAAACCTTGCATCTCTGTCGGAAACAATCGACACAGGAACTCCATGAAGTCTCACAATTTCACCAATGTACGACTCAGCCAATTTCTCCATCGACCAAGTAATCTTCATGGCTAGAAAGTGAGCTGACTTAGTCAAACGGTCCACAACAACCCAAATCGAGTCATTGCCCTTCGAACTCCTCGGCAAACCCGTGATGAAATCCATGCTGATATTCTCCCACTTCCACTCCGGAATGGGTAATGGCTGTAACAAACCTCCAGGTCTCTGATTTTCTGCTTTGATCTGCTGACAAGTCAGACACCTTGCCACAAAATCTGCTACATCCCGCTTCATACCGACCACCAAAAGTGCTGTTTGATGTCCCTGTACATCTTCGTGCCTCCTGGATGAACTGACAACAATGTATTGTGTGGTTCCTGCAAGATACTCTCTCTCAAATCTGCATTATCTGGAACACACAACCTCTCACCCAACCAAAGAACTCCATCTTGGACACGAAACTCTGATAGCTTGCCTTCTGACACTTGTTGCAGCATCTTCTGAATCTCTGAATCCGATCTCTGACCTTCCACAATCCTCTCTCTCAAGGACGGCTGCAACCTCAACCGAGCCAAAGATGCCCCTAAACCTTGCAGTACCACCTCGATACCTGCCTGATCAATCTCTACTGCCAACTCTCTGCGAGTAGTAATCAAACTCGATAAACTACTCTTCCTGCTAAGTCCATCAGCTACCACATTCGCCTTGCCCGGATGATACTTGATCTCGGGACGAATGTCTTCCAATACTTCCAACCACCTTCTCTGCCGAAGATTAAGATCTCTCTACTGATAAATGTACTTCAAACTTTTATGGTCGGTGTACATGTTGACCTTCTCACCATAGACATAATGCCTCCACAGCTTCAAGGCATAAATGATAGCTGCTAGCTCCAAATCATGCGTCGGATAATTCTTCTCATGCGGACGCAATTGCCTCGAGCCATAAGCAATAACCTTGCCTTCCTGCATCAAGACACATCCCAAACCTCTGAGAGACGCATCACTGTAGATATCATAATTCTTCCCAGCTTGCGGCAAAGCTAAGATAGGTGCCGTAGTCAACCTTTCCTTTAACTCAAGGAAACTCTCATCGCACTTATCTGTCCACACAACTGCCACACTCTTCCGGGTCAATCCTGTCAAAGGAACTGCAATCTGAGAATAACCCTGGATAAATCTCCGGTAGTATCCAGCTAATCCCAAGAAACTCCTGACTTCCTTCACAGATGTTGGCCTGGGCCAATCCCTCACTGCTTCAACTTTCTGAGGATCAGTAGCTACTCCCTCCTTAGAAAGAATATGCCTAAGGAAAGCTACCTCAGACTTCCAAAACTCACACTTCGACAACTTGGCATACAAACTATGCTCCTGCAATTTCTGTAATACCGTTGTCAAGTGCGTAGAATGCTCCTCCTCCGACTTCGAATACACCAAAATGTCGTCGATGAAAACCACCACGAAGGAGTCAATAAACGGCCTCAAAACCCGATTCATTATATCCATGAAAACGGCTGGCGCATTCGTCAATCCGAATGGCATTACCAAAAACTCATACAGCCCATGACGAGTCCTGAAAGCTGTCTTACTCACATCATCCTCCTTGACTCGTACCTGATGATACCCTGATCTCAAGTCAATCTTCGAAAATACAGCCGCTCCTCGAAGCCTGTCGAACAAATCATCAATCCGCGGCAGTGGATACTTGTTCTGAATAGTCACCCTGTTCAACTCTCGATAGTCAATGCACATCCTCATTGACCCATCCTTCTTCTTGACTAACAGCACTGGTGCTCCCCACGGAGAAGAACTCGGCCTAATTAGCCCTTTACTCAACAGCTCCTCAATCTGCTTCTTCACTTCATCTTGCTCTACAGGTGCCATCCTGTACGGAGCCTTGGAAATCGGCGCACTCCCCGGCTGAACATTAATGCAAAACTCCACATCTCTCTGCGGCGGTAATCCTGGAAAATCATCCAAGAACACCTGAGGAAAATCTCGAACAACCGGAATGTCCTTGACTTCATCTGGAACTGCCATCTTAGATACCATTGCAGTCACCTTCGGAATCTTCTTCTTCCCTTGGAAAGTCACTGCAGGTCCACCTGGTGCTTTCACCAACACCTCCTTCAGCTTGCATTCGATTGTGGCATCATATATTGCCATCCAATCAATGCCCGCAATGACATCCACACCCAAAACATTCAGCTCGATCATATCAATGCCGAACATCCTCCCACCAATCTCGATATCACAGCCTTCGTAATATCGATCCGCAATCAGCTCTTCACCTGACGGCATTGCCACCGACAAAACCCTGTCTGGAAACAACTTCGGTTCCACACCTAAGATCTTTGCAAAACTTGGCGATACAAATGTATGCAATGAACCAGTGTCAAATAAAACCTTTGCCTTTATTCCATTTATTAAAACAATTCCTGTTACAATAAGAATGATACTCAATCTTAAATTGTTCTCAATAAAGGTTTCACTTATTACATTGATTCAAAATAAAATTTAAAATTCTTGCATACCCTTTATTACATTTTCCGAGTTACCAGCGTCTTCCTCGGTTAATGCAAATACTCGCCCTTGCCTCTTCTGAAATTTGCTCCCACTAGAACCATCCTTCTTCTGTTGTGGACAATGTGGCTGAGTATGTCCTGCCTGCCCACACTGGGAACAAACCTGCTTCGCCAACTTTGGACATGCTGACCTGTAATGTCCTGCCTCCTTACAGTAATAACAGGTCACTCCTTGAGCTGTAGGTGCCTTCTGCACCGGATCACTGAACTTGGCCTGCTTCGCTGGGAATCCCTTCCCGCTCTGGCCTGATGCTGGCCTCTTATTCCAGTTCCATGTATCTTGCTTCTTCTGGAACTGGTCCATATCCTTCTCGGTCATGGCTGCTCTCCTGACCAGCTTGTCGAATCTTCTGATGCCCAACGGAATCATCCTCGACCTCAAGCTTGGCCTCAAGCCCTATTCAAACTTTTTGGCCTTCTTTGCCTCATCAACAATCAATTCTGGCGCATACCGCGAAAGCTGAGCAAATTTGGTCTCATACTCCCGCACGGTCATGCTACCCTGCTGAAGGTTCAAGAACTCAGTCGCCTTTTTCTCCTGAACATCAAGAGGAAAGAAGCGATCTCTGAACTTCTCCAGAAAAGCTTCCCAAGTCAACTGCTGATCTCCCAGAGTCCTCTTGAGCGACTCCCACCAGACACCAGCGTCCTTCTCAAGCTGCATCGACGCTAACTTCACCTTGTTGACTGCTGGAGTCTCCGATACCTCGAAGATCGTCTCCATCTTCCGAATCCAATCATCGGCTGCTGTCGGATCAGCTTGCCCCTCAAAGACTGGCAGCCTCATCCTCTTAAAAGATTCGATCTGCTTAATAGGGTCGGTGTTCACCAATCCATGCCCAACTCCATGATTCGGCTGCGGATTCTGCTGCTGCGCTTGCTGCTACGCCACATTAAATGCCATCAGTGCGTTCAACGTCTGATATACTTTGGCAAACTCAGCCTCAAGATTGATCCCATTTCCTCGGGAACTACCAGATCCATCCTCATTGTTGCCATCATTCCTGCCCCTGGGTGCAACCATTTTGAATACTGCAAAACGAGGGTAAAGCTAGAGTATCACACACACAATTCAAATCCACATCAATATTCTTTGGCAAAATCTCAATTGAATCCCAAAGGTAAAACATCATATTCAGTTCTATGTGATACTCACTCTTTAATGTCCACACCTAGGTACTCACACTCTAGGGTCCACACCTAGGTTATTTTTATGTCATGTTTAGTATTACTATTGAAGCGTCGCTTTGATACCAATCTCTGTAGCGTCCCGAATTTCCAGATTAATAACATAAAAATTACGTGGCACATTCCCAGTGATCCACTTCAATACAATATTAAACATCAACAACACCACTTAAAATTTTCTACTTTTATCTCAACAAATTATTTACAATGCACAGCGGAAATCTAAACAACTCAACTCAATAATCTTCTTCATTTACAACACAAATTTATCTCAATAACTGATATTACAAATTTACACAATCTCTTATATATCAATTATATCTCAAAATCAACTTAGGCATCCCATCTCCAACTCTAAGCAACAACCTGCAACATGTGAGGCTAGAGATGATCCCTAATCCCCAAACTAAAGGGGTCAGCCATAAATGGTATGAGAAATATAAAAATAAACAAACCACATAAAGATCAAATCTCATAAATTCTTAAACAACAAGTACTAAAGGAATATGGAAAGTACGAAATAAATGGTAACATAAAACATCAAGTGATACTAAGCTAAGTGTCATGTGTAGAAAACAAGAAAACCATATGCATAAAACCAAAAACCAAGAAAACACAAGTCTATATGCAGACTCTCTAATGCGTACTTGTCGAAGTCTATGCATCCCATTCTACATAGGTTCGGTGCAAGCCCTTAACGTCTTCACTTCATAGGGTTCAATCCCCGCGTTATGAACTAATCCTAACACGATGACTACTACGAGATAAAGATAAACCATGGATAGTATCACATGCCCGATAATTCCGGAGATGGATCCCACACCCAAGATATTTTACTTGAATAATTCCGGAGATCATCCCACACCGAAACATTGACACATCCCCATACGAATACCACATGTGCCATACTGAGGTTCGTGACTCATGTTCCCGTTCATCATATCACCACTAGTGCCTGTCCTTAAAATTTTGGTTAATTTGATTACTTAACGAATCTCCTAGAGTGATGCACCCTACCGGCCTAAATTTAAATTCAAATAACTGAAATGCCTCAATGGGCCTCAACCAAATACTCAACACCGGTATACTAGGGTCATACGCCTCTAGAGACTCAAACTCAAAAGTCTAAACTGAAATTCCACTAAACAAAGTGGCTTAACTAAATGTCTCGATGACATACTCAACTGAATATCTCGAGGTCAATTGCTTAATCTTAAACTGAACTGAAATATCAAGTATATAAAAACTAATCATTTGAATTAACACTGAAGTTTACAAATGTCCTTCAGTACCAGTCGACTCATACTGGTGATAAGTCGACTGTCCAGAGGACCAAATTCAAGATTTGACAAAAATAAACTAAGTCTCGTATCAGTCGACTTACAAGAGGGTCAGTCGACTTACCCGAGGAAAATTCCAGTAATCCTCTCAAAAGATATTCTAAGTGTTTAAGTCGACTTAACTGGGTTATAGGTCGACTGTCCAGAAGGACAAATAATTCTTAAGAAAATAACTTCTACAGTGGACCAGTCGACTGCCTAGGGGCTAGGTCGACTGTCCAGAGCAACTATTTCAACAAATTCAAATAAAGTATCAGGCTCGTACCAATCGACTGCACCGTAGGCCAGTCGACTGTCGGCCTACAGAATTTGAAAATCAGGTCTGATTACAAAATCGAATTTGGAGTTCTAATGAACTAATGATCATGTAAATAGTACTTAATCAGGGAAAATAATGATTCTCAATGAATCTCATCAGGTATATGTATATTTCTCCCAAAACATTAATGTGTCAAGATCTAAACTCTCATATTCTAAATCACAAATCCTTGGTTAGGGTTTTACAAGATCTAAGTTTCTTTCACAAAATCAATAAGAATCAGATTTATAATTTTAATGTCCAGGTGTTCATGCACAAATCTCAACATGCTTTTAGCTACCAATTTTAATAATAAGGGTCTACTATTTCATCCACCAATTCCACATGATTCATACCACTTTACGAGATCTAAATTGTTCACCACAACCAATCATTACATCATGATATTTGCACACATAGATCAACCACAAGACAAATTTCTTTCATGCATGATATCAATCAAACAACAAACATACATCAAACAACAAACAAATTTTTATATTACTCACCTTAGAATTGAGAATAGTCCACAAAGAAATCCTCTTTTGCTAGATCCCAAAAGCTCTTGCTCCACCAAAAAGATCTCCAAAATTCTGTATATTATCAGTAATGACGGCTGGGAAAGAAATTCTCTTAAATATGCCGGATGGGTAATTAGGGTTTTACCCATACTTTGCAAAACAACCCTTCCCAAAACGCAAATTACATATATAGATCATTCTTTGGAAATTCCATCAAAACTCATTTAAATTAGGTTTTATTAGAAAATATACATTCTAAATCTCAGTTAATACTGTTCAGAACGTTGACTTCTCCGATGTCATTAATGAGCCGCTTAGGGGGGCTATATAACCCCCACCCCCTCATCAGAAATGTATCAGAGAAAACCTTTCAATCCCGTGGGTTCTCCTCACCGGTGGCTCGCCTGCCACCCTCTGAAAATTCGGGGTTTCGGCTCTGAGGGCCGCTTACCCCGGGTTGCTAGTGGGTGAAAGGTTGGCCGACACTGGGGGGAGAACCTTAGGTGCTTGCCAAAGGCAGGCGCCCTAGAACGGATTTTTTTGGCCGAGAGTCCCGGATCGGTGGCTCCCTGCCATATTCTAGCATTTTTGTGTAGACAGCCCGGAGGGCAATTTGCCCAAAATTGCTAGAGTGTGAGAGGTGTGCCGACCAAGGTTCGGGAGATTGGGGAGTCTTTTGGGCGAGGGTCCAGGGTCGGTGGCTCCCCTACCGCCTTCGAGCAATTCAGGGTTTCGACTCTAAGGGTTGTTAACCCCAGGTTATTCGCGGGTGAGAGGTGGGTCGACAAAGATCCGGGGCCCGGGGAGTTTGCCTGAAGGCGAGCACCTTAAATCTTTAATAAAATTTTTTGAGTAGGGTGGTTAGCTGAAGTCCTAACTAGAGGTCAGGGTTCAGGGATCGGCGGAGAGCGCCGAACCCCCATGGCTTGAGAAAGCCACCCGTGTGCTCGAGTTCGCCATACGACGTCGAGGCTTGGGGGTCGACCGAGAGCGCTGAGCTCCATTGCCATAGCTTGGGAAAGCTGCCATCGTGCTCGAGTTTGCCATACGATATCCAGGCTTGGGGGCTGACGGTGAGCGCTGAGCTCCATTGCCTTAGCTTGAGAAAGCTACCCTTGTGCTCGAGTTCTCTATATGGCGTGGAGGCTTGGGGGTTGGCAGAGAGCGCTGAGCTCCATTACCTTAGCTTGAGAAAGCTATCCTTGTGCTCGAGTTTGCCATACGGCATCAAGACTTGGGGGTCAGCGGAGAGCGCTGAGCTCCTTTGCCTTAGCTTGAGAAAGCTGCCCTTGTGCTCGAGTTCGCCATACATGTAATACCTTGATTTTCATTTAATGTGAAATTGTTGATTTTACGTGCTGTGCACGTGCAATCTTGGATGTATTTTCTTATACAAAATATCTTTTATAACATGAACAAATAAATATAATACTTTATCTTTGTTTTCTTATAAAAGCCTATTTAATAAAGCCTAATATTTATTTCTCTATTTTGAGCCCATCCGAATTATTTAATTATTTTTAATTGGCCATTGGATTTGAGCCCACTATTTTGAAGCCCACAACTAATTAATCTCTTAAATTGCCCTAACTTGTCATGTGGACACATTTAGTAGACAATTGATTAATTAAATGTGTACAACTTAATAATGGGGACACTAGAAAGTTTGTGCATGCACTAAGGTGTGCAATGCACACCAATTCTAGGGTGGGCCGGATGGTGATGGAGAGAGTGGGAGAGATGGAGGTGGTTACTCTCATCATGGGTAGTTTATATAACTCCCTATTTCATCTAAGCCCTTAATCTCGATCTAATCCTAGCCCTCCATTCACCCTAAGAATTTGTATAAATACCCCCCCCCCCCCCCATTAACTCTCATTGCACATAAGAGAAAAGAATAGAAAGAGAGAGAAAAATTTAAGTTGTGGGACAAAAGATTAAGGAGTTTTGTGAGTGAAAAGATTGAGTGCTAGTGTGTTCTTCATCCAAGGAGTGGTGACCGATTTTTTTTTTCCAAGGAGGGAGGCTCGGTTTCTAGCAGTGCATCAAGGAGGAGGTGGCTTGTGGCTTGATCTAGGAGGCGAAGACTTTGTTCATTTGTTATAAGAGAATCCTTAAGAGCTTCTTTGATTTTCTCTCCAAATAAGGTGGGTATTTTTCATGCTTCTAATCTAGTTACCATGCTAGGAATAAATTGCTACTAAGAGAAAACTAAGTGATTTGGACTTAAGGTTGTTTTTGAGATGAAATGATAAAATAGAGAATGATTGATAAATGATTGCTCAATTGAGAATTTAAAGTGTTAGAAATGATCATCTTACCGTGCTATATGTTTATGAGTTATGCTTTATGGAGATTTTGTGCTTGTGAAACAAATAATTAATTAAATGCATCATGGAATATTGTTTGTTTGAATTTAAGTTATACTAATGTAGAAAAATGAGATTTGGTATCCTAAAAATGTTGTAGGTTGATTAATGAGTAAAAGAACAAAAAAATTAGTTGTCTTGTGAAAAATCAAATTCTTGAATTATGTAGAAATGTAAATCGTTCTCAATGTCGAAACTATGGACATAGAACATAAAATAAGACCAAAAATGCATTTTTATAAGGCAAATAATGATTATTAAAATATTAGTTTACTATAGTTTTATATATTTTACGTTCTGGAAAGTTTGGTTTCAAAAGGAGAAGAAAAGAGACCAAAAACGTTTTGGGAATTTTTGTGAAACAATTAGAAATGGACAGAGACTAGACTAAAACACAATCAAACTCTTTTCTTTACAACCTGGCCCCTTAGACCAAGTGGTTGAGTTGCGGTGGGGTTTTACTGTAGCCATGAGTTGTCCAAGAGGTCTCGGGTTCGATACTGGATAGGAGCCTTTTAATTCGAATTTTTTTTTAAAAAAATCCAAATAACTTGAAAGTTGATACACATGGATACGGACCCATTTCATATCGCTTTGGGACTTTGGCACAGTGGCTTTGGGCACCACAGTGCGGACACTGTAGCACCACGTGGCCTAGGGTCGCGGGTTCGATTCCGAGCTTGGGTTTCAGTTTAAAAAAAAAAGATTTTTGGGGAAAAAAATTAGTATTTTGAGAGTTTTTAAATCGAATAAAATTGAGAAAAATTACAGAAAAATTCCTGAAAATATGTAGATTTTTATGAAATAATTTCTATAACTTTTGGTTTATTGTAATTGAAAATTTGAGACTATTTTCAAGAAAGGATTTGTTTTGCTTTGAGAATGAAAATAAATGAGTTGTTTGAAGAAATTTAAAATGAGACTTAGTAATAAGAAATTGTGACTTGTGAAATAAAAGCATGGATTTGTGAAATTAGTATGGATTAATATAAGAATAAGAGAATTATGTAGAAAGCACAAATTGTTGATTGTGACTAATTGGGAAAATTGAATTCATTCGTTTATGCATGATAGTGTACATGAAATTGAAAGTGAATGTTTGATTGAGTTATAAAATATCTTATGGATATAAATACATGAATGCTATGAACATGGAATGAGAATTTTTGTTAATCATGAAAAGAACTTATGAGTATGAAAGAACTCAATGTTGTGTTTATGAGTTGAAATTAAGAACTAGGGGGTAGCTAAGCTCATACCGGCAATACAAGAAATGTTGATATAATATTTGAGGTGATAGACCAAGTTTGGGTCAAATGCGCTGATTGATGGTTAAGACCGGTATAGAGGAAAGAGTTAACCCTAGAAATTGATTTTGTTCATGGTTCATACAATTAAGGACCAAACAATAGAGAAGACTTGATGAAAGTAAGAGAAAAACACAAGTATGAGGGCCTCGAGTCTACGGCGTGAGAGTGATTCATAGGTTGCCTACTTGATGAGTCAAGTCTTCGTGTGGACACTACTCCGAAATTATCGGGATCGTGGCGACGCTTGTGGGATGTTTGATTGACTACGGGTGGTGCCATGATTCATGACAGAGGCTGAATTGACCATAGGCTCTGCATGATGCGTCATGTCACGACGTGGGATTCCCCTCCAGGTTGTCTGGACATGGGCTCGTAACTCATAGTATATCTAGGATACTTACCGTAGTTACAGTAGTAGATTAAGTCATGGCGAGGGATCGAACCCTACAAGTTGAAGAATGATTAAGGGCTTGCCCTCGGACCTATGTAGTATGGGATGCATAGAATCCGAACAAGTGCGCATTAGTGTCATCTAATAATAATAATAAATTGCATTAAGGACTAGGGCACACAATCACAACACGGCATCGATAGGATAGTCCCCTTAGCTTTGTTTGTGAACAAGTTTGTGGTTTGTTAAGCATTGAAAATCGTTATACTGTTTCGGCATAGAGAGGATGGCCGTATATAATATCTTGTCAGTTGAATGAACTGACGTGCCCACAGTATTTATGCAGGATAAAGGAATTGACAAAGATTAAAGTATGCAAGCAGCTTAAAGAATGTTTCAAGTGTTGTACATCTATTTATGTAAATATTGTAAATTGCTTCTGCTGTTTAAGTTTAAATGTAAATGTAACTCTGATGTAAAGTGATGTTTTAAAATTTTCTTGTAAAATTGTACGAAGAGAAGTGTAAAGATCCCGTGGAACTTCGAATTCAGTTGTATTTTGAATTCGGGGTGTTACAATACGGCATCGAGGCTTGGGGGTCGGTGGAGAGCGCTGAGCTCCATTGCCTTAGCTTGAGAAAGCTACCCTTGTGCTCGAGTTCGCCATATGGCATCGAAGGCTTGGGGGTCGGCAGAGAGCATTGAGCTCCATTGCCTTAGCTTGAGAAAGCTACCCTTGTGCTCGAGTTCGCCATACGATGTCGAGGCTTGGGGGTTGGCGGAGAGCGCTGAGTTCCATTGCCTTAGCTTGAGAAAGCTACCCTTGTGCTCGAGTTCGCCATACGGCGTCGAGGCTTGGGGGTCGGCGGAGAGCGCTGAGCTCCATTGCCTTTAGCTTGAGAAAGCTACCCTTGTGCTTGAGTTCATCATACGGCATCGAGGCTTGGGAGTCGGCGGAGAGCGCCTGAGCTCCATTGCCTTAGCCTGAGAAAACTACCCATGTGCTCGAGTTTCGCTATACGGCGTCGAGGCTTGGGAGTCAGTGGAGAGCGCTGAGCTCCATTGCCTTAGCTTGAGAAAGCTATCCTTGTGCTCGAGTTCGCCATACGGCATCGAGGCTTGGGGGTCAGCAGGAGAGCGCTGAGCTCCAATGCCTTAGCTTGAGAAAGCTACCCTTGTGCTCGAGTTCGCCATATGGCATCGAGGCTTGGAGGTCGGTGGAGAGCGCTGAGCTCCATTTACCTTATCTTGAGAAAGCTACCTTTGTTCTTGAGTTTGCCATCCGGCGTCGAGGCTTGGGGGTCAGCGGAGAGCGCTGAGCTCCATTGCCTTAGCTTGAGAAAACTACTATTGTGCTCGAGTTCGCCATACGACGTCGAGGCTTGGGGGTCGGTGGAGAGCACTGAGATCCATTGCCTTAGCTTGAGAAAGCTACCCTTGTGCTCAAGTTCCCCATACGGTATCGAGGCTTGGCATGGACTAGGTCCAAGTTGGTCCTGAGACCTGCCGAGTTGCCTTCTTCTTCGAAGGCCATTATCCTGGGCGAAGGTTGGCCGATCTCCAAGGGGAATAACCGCTTCGGTACCGTAGGTTAGGTTGAAGGGCGACTCACCCGTGGGTATCCTCTTCGTCGTCCGGTGTGCCCAGAGTACGCTCAGAAGTTCGTCGACCCAAAGTCCCTTGGGAGAATTGTCCAATCACTTTTTTAGGCCATCAAGGATTTGGCGGTTGGTGTTTTTAGCTTGGCCGTTTGATTGAGGGTGGCATATGACCGAGAAGCACTGCTGGACACCAATGTCTTCGTAGAACTTTCGGAAATTCTTATCAGCGAACTGGGTTCCGTTGTCGGTGATGAGCACCTGAGGGATTCCGAATCGACAGATGATGTGTTTCCAGAAGAATTGCTAAGTTTGGTGCTCGGCGATCGAGGCCAGTGGTTCGGCCTCGATCCACTTGGTGAAGTAGTCGATGGCCACCTACCAGGAACTTTCTTTGGCCCGTTGCTTGAGGGAAGGGGCCGACAAGGTCCATCCCCCACATGGCAAAGGGGGTTGGACTGGCCATGGATCGGAGGTTGGCCTGCGGGAGTCTCTTTATTGAAGAAAACCTTTGACAAGGGCCGCACCTTTTGACGAGGTCTTGTGCATCTTGCAACATGGTCGTCCAGTAGTATCCATGATTCAGGGCCTTTCAGGAAAGTGACCTGCTCCCTATGTGGCATCCGACGATCCCTTTGTGTAACTCCTTCAGGGTGTACTTGGCTTCGTCAGGTGCTAGGCAGCAGAGGTAGGGTCTGCCGTCAGCCACCGTGTACGAGTGCTTAAAAAGCGTTCTGTTGATCAAGGTGAATCTCTCGAATCGGACTCTGATCCTTCTTGCCTCGGACCGGTCTTGAGGGAGTTCGCCCTCCGAAAGGAACCTTAGGATGTGCGTCGTCCAGTTGTCGGGTTGGAGATCGGTGTTGAGGCAGGAAGCTTCAGGGAGGTCGATGCTGGGTTTGGAGAGGACCTCGATTAGAACGGTGTGGTCGAGCCCCTCGAAAGATGATGAGGCAAGCTTCGACAATGAATCCGCCTGGGCATTCTGTTTTTGGGGGATTCGTTCCACCGAGTTGGATTCGAAAGATGACAAGAGATTTCGGACCAGCGCCAAGTATTGTACCATCCGAGTGTCGAGAGCTTTGTACTCCCCAGTGATCTGGTTGACCACGAGCTAGGAGTTGCTGAAGGCCTTGATGTGTCTGGATCCGACCTTGTGTGCGAGGGTGAGCCCCATGATCATAGCTTCGTACTCCGCTTCGTTATTTGAGGCTGGAAAATTTAGCCAGAGAGAATATTAGGACGAAAATATTGGGGCCCTTTAAGATGACGCCTGCTCTGCTCCCTCCTTGGCAAGACGAGCCATCGACATAAACCTCCCACATTGGGCCGGTTTTCGGGGTGTTAGATGGTTCGGAAATGGTGCACTCCGTGATAAATTCGGCGAGTGCCTGCTCCTTGATCACCATTCTGGGTTGGTAGCTGATGTCGTATTGGCTTTGCTCAATCGCCTAATTGACCAGGAGGCTGGAGCTCTCTGATTTGTGGAGGACGATCTTCAGGGGCTGGTCCGTGAGGACCTGAATAGAATGAGCCTGGAAACAGGGTTGGAGCTTACGAGCTGCTATTATCAGCGCGTATGCCATCTTTCAATCTTTGCATACCTGGTCTCGGTTGAGAGCAGAACCTTGCTCACATAATATAGAGGTTTTTGGACACCGTCTTCTTCTCGGACGAGCACGACGCTGAGCGCACTTTCCAAGGCTGAGAGGTATAGGAAGAGGGGTTCACCGGGTTCGGGTTTGCTTAGGAGCAGGGGATTGGCGAGGTAGGACTTTAATTGGTCGAACGCCTGTTGCTGAGGCTCGCCCCACTCGAATCCTTTCGTCCCCCGCAGGGCCTTGAAGAATGGGAGTCTCCCCTGATTTGGAGAGGAAGTGGTCGATGGCTGCCAGTCTACCCGTAAGCTGTTAAACCTCCTTGACGTTTCCGGGTGGGGCCATGTCGATGATGGCCTGGATCTTCGCCGAATTGGCTTCGATGCCGCGCTAGCTGACGACAAACCCCAGAAATTTTCCGGACGAGATGCCGAAGGTGCACTTGGCTGGGTTGAGCCTCATGTTGTGAGACTGAAGGATGCCGAAGGCTTCCTTGAGGTTGGCAACATAATTTTTCCCTCTTCGGCTTTTGACAGGCATATCATCAATGTATACCTCCATGTTTTGACCGATCTGATTTTTGAAGACTCGGTTGACGAGCCTCTGGTAGGTAGCCTAGGCATTCTTGAGCCCGAAGGGCATGATCCGGTAGCAGTAAAGGTCTTGGTCGGTGACAAAGGACATATTGGCGATGTCCGTAGGAAACATTCGGATCTGATTATAACCTGAGAAGGCATCCATGAAAGTTAGGAGCTCGTGACCCGACGTCGTGTCGATCAGAGTGTATATGCTGGGGAGGGGAAAAGGATCTTTGGGGCATGGCTTGTTAAGTTCGGTAAAGTCAATACAAATCCTCCAAGTTTTGCTAGCCTTTCACCATCACGACATTAGCCAGCCACTCAGGGTAGCTGACTTCTTGAATGAACCGGACAGATAACAACTTATCTACCTTCGCTCTCACTGTCTGCTGCCTTTCTGGGGAGAACTTGCAGTGCTTCTGCTGTACTAGTTTGGAGACGGGGACGATGCTTAGCTGGTGCATGATTAAGTCTTCGAAATCCTAGGCATGTCGGACGGTGTCCAGGCGAAGAGGTTGACACTTTGGTGGATGTAGTCGATCAGATCCGGCTTCAGTTCGGGGAAAGGGGTTCGGCTCACACGGAGCCACTTAGACTCATCCTCTGCTTCAAAGGAGTCTTCCTCCAATTCGTCTGTGGGTTCTGACTCGGGATGGTTTTCTTCTGGTGGGAGCTCGATGGCGTCGAGGGAAAATATACTGCCCTCGACCGCGTTCATGTAGCAAAAGCGTGCCAACTCCTGGTTGCCCCGAACGACCCCAACCCCGACGTCAGTCGGGAACTTCCGTTTCAGATGGTAGGTGGAGGGGACGGCCTGGAGCGAACAGAGCTCGGGTCGGCTGAGGATGGCATTGTAGGCTGCCTTGACGTTGAAAACCATAAAATCCATCGACTCGGTTCGGAGGACAGGGGCTATTCCTGCGGTCACGTTTAGGTCACGATTCCCTCGATTTGCACTGGGATGCCAAAAAATCCGTGGAGGGTGTAACCGGCCAGCTTCAGCTTTTCTCGGGGGAGTTTGGGGTTCTCAAATGCTTCTAAGAAAAGGATATTGACCGAGTTGCCATTGCCTACCAAGATTCAGTGAACCTAAAAGTTGGCCATGACGAGGCTGATGACGAGGGCATCGTAGTGTGGAAGCCGGATGCCTTCGAGGTCTTCTCCTGAGAAGGAGACTGCCCGCTGCTGAATCCGAGGGGAGGGATGGTCTAGAACAGAGTTGACCACTCAGGATAAAGGCTTTCCGAGAAGTCTTAGATTCACCTCCCCATGGGTCTGCCTGTGGACGCAGTGTAGGATGGCGTGTCCACCGATTTCTTCGGGTTTCGGGTCTCGATCAGGTCGTTGATCGGCTGTCCGAGGGGGAGGTGAACACCTCGGGCTCCTCGGCTCTCTTCGGTCTTTGGGGTTGGCCCGGGTGAACTCCCTCAGGTACCCTCTCAAGGGCTTCGATCTCGTCTTTGAGGGCTCGGCAGTTATTTGTATCATGCCCGGTGTCTCGGTGGAAGCAGGCAGTAGAACCTCTGGTCTCGCTTCTTGCCGTTGTTAGTTGGTCGGGGAGGGAATCGGACTACCCCTTTGTCCTCGATTTCCATTAAAATTGCCGAGACATTCTGGGTTAGGGGCATATATCTTTCAAATCGAGGGACTGGGGGACCCTTTTGGGACCAGTTGCATCTTTTCTGGGCCTTTTGAAGGGCTCGGCATCATCGACCTTGCCCTTCCCCCTAGCAGCGGCTTCCTTTGAGCCCTCGGGGTTGAGGGCCTCCTCGGCTCAGATATACTTCTCGACCCTGTTGAGTAGGTCAGGGAATTCCTCGGGTGGCTTCTTGGCCAAAGAAGCCTTGAGCTGGCCGTGGCGGACGTTGTGTCGGAAGGCAGCGGAGGCAACCCCTGCATCGAGGGAGAAAACCGACCTCGCCTCAGAGGTGAACCTTCGAACGAACTCCCGAAGGGATTCCTCGTCCTTCTGTTTGAGGTCCAGAAGGGAAGAGCTCATCTTCTAGACCTTCCTGCTGGTCACGAAGTGGGCAAGGAAATCCACCTCCAGCTACTCGAAGGAGAAAACCGAGCCGAGGGCGAGTTTGGAGAACCACTCCCGAGCCGCGTCCCAGAGGGTAGCAGGGAAGGCGCGGCAGAGGAGAGGATCCGCAGCACTGTGAATCATCATGAGGATCTTAAACCCCTCCATGTGAACAGCAGGATCACCCTCGCCATTATAGGTCTCGAATTGAGGCGGTCTGAAGTTCCGAGGAATCTCAGCTTCAAGGATTTGGGGGAGAAAGGGGGTCCGGTCAGACGATGGCCGCGAACCTGCATTCGTCCGCCCTCACCGAGATGCGCGAGATGGTTATCCATTTCTTCCAAACGATGAAGGACAGGGGTCCAACGTTTCCTGGGGACGATTCGATCCGCGGGACTCGCCGGGTCCCGTTCATGATCGGTGGGCAGAACTATAGTAGACCTCGGTAGCCGGACCGTCTCGGATGGCTCGAAGGATCTCCTCCCGGAAGTTATGGAATTCGACCCTTGTGACAGGGGTTTGTCCCCCCGGGTTCTGCGGGGGATTGTGCGCCTGGGAAGGCTATCGGTGATGGTTCAAGGCCGAGTTGGAAGCGGCCTCTCCCCTCGTCCGGCTGGCCTGCCTATCCGAGATGACGCAGCGCAAACTCGACGCAATCGAAGGTCGGGCCGCACCGTTGGCCTGGGGTTGGTTGGAACCCTGGTCATTCGCGCGGCTATGATGGTTAAGGTCCGGATGTCGTGCCGAGGTGACGGCCCTCCTGGGTTTGGGAGCCATGAAGGAGCTTGGATCCAAGGTGACGACTCTGGCTAGGCTCGAAAGGACGATAGTATTGAGGAAGAAAGTTTCCCATAGACGGTGCCAACCTGATGCAGTTTGTTTTTGGGGTGTGTGGGCAACATGTGTGAGTTCTCTCAATTTGTATAGTGGAAGTCCCTACGCAGTACTGGTAGCGGTCCGACCCCGGGTAGCGGGAGCGGCTTGGGAGGAGGAGCCCGGAGGGGCTCGAAAGAGAGGACGGGTGCTCGGCTCATATCAAGGAGCTCGGCTTGACTGGGTCTTCTGTACCTGCACATGACCTGGAAATACCAGGAGAAGTCCCGACTGTAGTGCCCCGGATCCCCGTTACCGGACATCCGTGACATTCACCAGAATCTTTGCCTTCAAATGCATCTCAACACAGTAATAACACGGAAATTTAAAAACTTGTTACCTGCTAAATAAAGTCATTACATCATTGATTACAACCGATACATTGTTCTTGGACAAGGAGTACAAATTACATCCACTCATTACAACTTATTACAAATATTTACAGACTCCACTTGTAAAGCTATGAGCTGCCTCTCGGAATGGTAATCGACTAATTACTGCCGAACTTCACTGAGTGGCCCATCGGCTCCCCTGGGACTTGCTCCTCGGCTTGAGGCTTCTGCTGCGCGACTCTGATATCTCTGCACCTGCTCGAAAGGTAAGAGTCGATACCTAAAAGGTGGGGAACGTCAGTAGTTCGACTGACGCAAAACTGATAATAACAGCGATCCTCTAAATTACAATCACAACCATAATTTTATGCAAAAGAAAAAGTGATGTGCCAAACAAGGGTTTAATGGATTCGGGTTCTAGTGCAGTGGTATGCCACGAACTTATGACTAGATGCAACAAATCACATGCCTAACACTAATACAAGCAAGACTTTGGAGAACGAATGCATCCCATACTACATACGATCCCAAATCTAGCCGTCTTTCTCCACATTTCAGGGATTCATACCCTCGCCATGCATCCTACTCTTGTACTCAACTGGTTCCCAATAGATTGTTCGTTGCCCAAGGAGGTTGCAGTTGGTCGGTCTAGTTCTGCCACTGCAGTGCCTAAGTGGTGATCGTGTTTGCCACTTGGTACCCGCGTACGGACCTCTTCAGAAAGCCGCGTTGAATTCGATCGCAAGACCGTGTAATTCTTGTGTCCACCCCTAACCCGGCTATGGACTGACGCATGCGTGTTCACCCCTAACCTGGCTGTGAACTGATATACATATATAAACAAAAC
This sequence comes from Hemerocallis citrina, assembly GCA_017893485.1. Lineage (NCBI taxonomy): Eukaryota > Viridiplantae > Streptophyta > Magnoliopsida > Asparagales > Asphodelaceae > Hemerocallis > Hemerocallis citrina. Next base: position 135,694,716 of record CM030363.1, read on the forward strand.
CCACGTGCATAGGAACATGATGGCCTCGAGGGTCAAATCCCCCTAGCCTCCCGTTCCTTACTCCAGCAAAACTTTGGGAATTAACAGATCGAGATACGAGCCGAGGACTCACTCATGAGTGCCGAAAATGTATCCCTACGACAGGAAGGTACAACACCGACTATGGTCTGCTAGTACTAATGCAATTACCCAAACCCTTAATGCATTACTCTAATCCCAGCCTCACTCTAATCACTTTCGGTAAAAGATAAGATTGCTTCCAAAAACTTGCCTATCGACCTCTGGCCCTGGCGATACTAGTCCGGTTCGCCACTTCCTCGGGCTTGGATTTGTCCCGCACCATGGCCTACATTCACTCCTAACCCAGCTATGAATGTATGTGTTCACCTCTAACTCGGCTGTGAACTGGTGTGTTTAGCCTTAATGAGCTTAATTTGACGGCATGGCTTGGACGTTCTACGCTTCGGTGGAAGTTCATAACTTATGGATCGACAGATGTAGGGTATCCCTTACCCTAGTGACTAACTCGAGTCACACACCCGCTATGGGAGTCAATAAAACCAACAACAGATGCCAAACGTCCCCAGACAAGAGTAATCAACTCCAATAGTACACAGGGGAAAAGTCCCCACAGTACCTAGTCAAAACCCAAGATTAAGAAACCTAGGGGTTTCTGCCCAAAACTTAAAAGATCATAACTCCCTCGATACAACTCCGATTGGGATGTACAAGCCCAATCCGGAAAGGTAAGAACCTAGGCTACAACTTCCTAGTTGATCATAACCTCAAATTCTATCATCTAAGTCCTTAAAATGGCCTCTCAAGTCTCAGGCTGTGTATTTCTGTACACGGGCTGCACCTTGCCGGTAGCATAAAACACTGCTCAATCATCAGAATGCTACAAACTTAAGTTCTATGGAAAGGTGTGGATGTCCTCAACAATCCTCTAGTTGGTCGTAAGTCCAAAATATGCCAATAGATCACCCTAACACACATTACTCACACGTGTCCCTAGTCATACACTAAGACTTTCTCAATCAGAGCACCCAGCTTAAATCTTGGTCTCTATCCAGTATTGCAAAAATCATAATAAATCAACCACTTACTGGAAACCACTCAAATAGGTCTTGTTGGAAAGGTCTTGATGTCTACTACAATCCTCTAATGAAACACTTCCTCAAAATTAGCTCTTAAGGAGCCTCAATTGTGTCATCTCTACAGGGTGTCAAATCTAACTGAATCCAGCATAGTACGTGCTAATAAAATCATCATAAATCCTATACTCATCCAATGGTAACCAAATTTACAGTAAAGAATTGAGACTACATATTGAACAATATGCAAAAGGTTTCATGTACAAACTTCCAGTCTACACTGAGTTCTTCACGTTTCTATTAAGCACAAAAATCATCTTGTTCTTCAGTTTCAGTTCTAGCTACTGATGAAAGATAAATTTTTAACATGCCCGTAACTTCATCCAAATATTTTTCTGATTTTTCTTTAGAGTCTAGATATAAGTGGGAAAACATGGTAAAAATTTCAAATTAATATCTTGCTCCAATTAATTATGAAAATTCCAACAATCTCAGGCATCATAGTAACCAAATTCTGCTATTGCCTTACTACACTGTTCTACAAATGGATTTTACTAGAATACCAAATGATCTCAGAAAAATCCGAAATAATTCATGAATCATATAGACATATAAAGGAACAATCTGTAAAAAGTTCATGATCAGATTCCATGTGGTTTGCTCTCGAGAAAATCTAGTAAATAGCATACAGATCAAGATTCCAGTTCTAGTTTCTGATTTCAACTTCCAATCGTCTAAAACATTCCTTCTAACTCTTACTACCACACATGCATGCAAGAAATCAATCAATAAACAAAAAGAAAGGTTTAGAGAAACTCCCTACCCTGAGTTGATGGTATAGTAGTTGATATCTTTGAGCTTCACTTCTTCAAGAATCACTCCAAGAGCTCTTTCTTCAATCTTTCTTCTTTTCTCTCCTTCTCTTCTTTTCTTTGGTTTGAGTTCTAAAATTTTCAGAACATGGGAGAAGAATGAAGAGATTTTTAATGGAAAAATGAGTGAGGAAAGAGGGAGGAAGGTGGGGACGGATTCTATGGCTAGTAGGGTGTAGGTTTAGGGTGGTTTTGTGAGAAAACCATGGTCCTCCTCATTCTCGTGCATCTTCTAGAACGCAACCATCCTCATGAACCGCCCCGCAAACCTAACCGCACACAAAATGATAGCAAAATCAAACAAAATACTGCAATCATATGCATGCATACAGACAATACACACACACACACACACACACATAAGCATCGTACAATTCGGGGTGTTACATCACTCCCTCCTTAGAGTCGTTCTGTCCCAGAACGTTCCTAGTGGGAGAGAAGAACAACAAATAAAATAGAAAATACTTAAAAATAAATTCGGATATAAAGCCTTTATGCGGCTTTCCGGCTCCCAAGTGGCTTCTTCCATGAACTGGTTCTTCCAGAGAACTTTGACCATCGGGATGACCTTGTTTCTCAGTACCTTGTCCTGATGATCAAGTATCCTGACTAATTGCTCTCTATAGGAAAGATTAATCTGCAAATCTTTTGGAACCTCTGGCAACTGATGGCTTGAATCTGGCACATACCTCCATAACAGAGAGACGTGGAACACGTCATGCACTTGAGATAACTCGGCTAGGTAGTTCCGACATATAAGCCATCCTGCCAATCCTCTTCAGAATCGTGTATGTCCAATGTATCTCGGAGCTAACTTTCCGTCCTTTCCGAATCTGATAACTCCTTTTGTCGGCGACACTTTGAGAAATACGTAGTCACCTTCCTCAAATTCTAACTCTCTTCGGTGGTTGTCCACATAGCTCTTCTGCCTGCTTGTGCTCCTTGAAGCCTTTTCTGAGTAAGCTCGATCTGTTCCGACGTTCTGTACTATTTCTGGCCCATATATCTGCAGCTCTCCTACGAACCAACAAACTGGTGTTCTGATTCTCGGCCTTAACCTGTTGGCATGTCAAACATTTGGCGACGAACTCTGCTATGTCTCGCTTCATCTCTGACCACCAATAGTGTTGCTTTATATCATGATACATCTTGGTGCTTCCGGGGTGAATCGCAAGTAATGTGGAGTGAGCTTCCTTTATGATGTCTTCCCTTAACTCCTCATCCTTTGGCACACATAGTCTGCTATCGAACCATAGTGAGCCTTCTCTCATACTGAATTCAGTCAATTTTCCTTCACGCACTTGCTTCTTCATGTCTTCCATCTCTGGATCTTCGGTATGAGCCTTTTTCACTTGCTCATTCAAGCTTGGTCGTAACACCAACTGTGCCAAAACTGCAACTAAGTGTTGTGTATCCACTTCAATGCCTGCCTGCCTGATCTCCTCGTCTAGCTCCTTCCGGGTCGCTACTAATGTAGCCACACTTCTCTTCCTGCGGAGCGCATCTGCTACCACGTTGGCTTTTTCTAGATGATATATAATTTCAGGCCTGATGAGTACTTCCAACCATCTCCTCTGCCTTAAGTTGAGATCCTTCTGCTGGTAGATATACTTCAAGCTCTTATGGTCAGTGTAAATTTTCACCTTTGCTCCGTAGATATAATGTCTCCATGATTTCAAAGCAAAAATTATGGCTGCAAGTTCCAAATCATGGGTCGGGTAATTCTTCTCATGTGGTCGTAGCTGTTTCGAACCATAAGTTATAACCTTGCCCTCCTGCATCAGCACCCATTCGAACCCCAAATACGACGTATCACTGTAGATGACGTAGTCCTTGTCCTCCTGAGGTAAAACCAATATAGGTGCGGAGATCAAACGGTTCTTTAGTTCCTGAAAACTCTCTTCACACTTCTCCATCCAGTCGAAACTTTGGTTCTACTTGGTCAAGGCTGTAAGGGGTACAACTATCCTTGCATATGGATAAACTTCGGTAATATCCAGTCATACCCAGAAAACTCCGTACTTCCTTCACCGTCCTTGGTTGTCGCCATCCATTGACTGCTTCTATTTTCTGAGGATCCATTGCCACTCCCTCTTAGAAAGGATATGGCCTAGGAATGCAACTTCCGATTTCCAGAACTCACACTTAGATAATTTGGCATACAACTGATGCTCTTGTAGCTTGCTCAAGACTGCTGTCAGATGTTCAGCATGATCCTCTTCTGTCTTTGAATATACCAAAATATCGTCGATGAAGACCATGACAAGTAAGTCGATAAACTGATGTAGAATTCTGTTCATCAAGTCCATAAAGATTGCTGGAGTGTTAGTCACTCCAAACGGCATTACCAAGAATTTATAGTGTCCATGTCGAGTTCGAAAAAGCTGTCTTAGGTACGTCCTCTTCCTGAATTGCACTTGATGATATTCGGACCGTAGATCAATCTTGAAAAATACTGCTGCTCCTTGAAGCTGATCGAACAAATCGTCGATCCTGGGAACTGGGTACTTGTTCCGAATAGTGACTTTAGTCACTTTCCGATAATCAATACACATCCTGATGACCCGTCCTTCTTCTTAACAAGCAATACTGGTGCTCCCCAAGGTGATGCACTTGGTCTGATAAATTCCTTCTGCAAGTACTCTTCAATATGCTTCTTGACCTTATTTTGCTCTACTGGCGCCATTCGATAGGGTGCTTTGGATACTGGAGCGCTACCTAGTTGAACTATGATGCTAAACTCAACATCACGGTGTGGGGGTCCAGGTAAATCCTCTAAGAATACAAGTGGAAAATTGCTCACCACTGGTATCTTGTTCACCTCTTCTGGTAACCATACTTCACTAGCAGCTACAATAGTCATTGCCTTCGATCTCTTCTCCCCGTGGAATACAAGTTCCACTCCTTCAGCTGAGATGACTACCTCCTTCTCCTTGCAGTCAATGCTTGCTTTGTGCCTTGACATCCAACCCATACCATAATGACATCTGTTCTGGCAAAAACCCAATTCTAATAAATCCATACTTAGGGTTTCTCTGCTAATCTAGAGCTTACATCCCCTATAACATAGATCTGTAGTAAGGGTTGTCCCTGATGGTGTAGCTACCGTCAAAGCTAAATATGGAAATTGCCTTTTGTGTGCATCTTAATTTTCTCGAAAAAGATTTTGACGCAAAAGAATGAGTCGATCCACTATCGAACAATGCCGCTTAACTCATCTAGGGAGTCCCCCCCATTATATGGGTCCTCTTTCCATTCTTCATCTACAGATTTCCTCCATGGCCTTCCTTGGTATGTCGCGAATTCTAGTCTCAACACCTGAGCAACGGTGCGGCCTTGTCATTCCTTCTCAGCCTTATGCTGCGACTCGCCCTCATTTTTTCGTTCGACTGTAGATTGGCTACCTGCACATTAGGTTATGAATTTGCTTTTTCGACATCCGGTTGCAGATTTGCATTCTAGAGATTGGGTTGCAGACTTGCCCTCCGATATCCAGTTGCAAGTCTGCCTCCATTGATGTCTGGTAACAGACTAGCCGCCATTTGGACTTGACTGCACCAAGCTTGTTAGTAAAAACGAAGTACACTGAGACTGGTTTAGATATAGGGAAGATCATAATCATAAGTTGTAAGCGCTACCGTATGATTTATAATCGTCCTATCTGCCAACTAGAATCAATTTATTTGGCTTTGAAGTCTAATTTCCTACCGTGTTAGACTGCAAATTGAAGTCAGCTCTGATACCACTTCTGTAGCACCCCGGATCCCCGTTACCGGATATCCGTGACACTCACCAGAATCTTTGCCTTCAAATGCATCTCAACACAGTAAGAACACGGAAATTTAAAAACTTTTTATTGCTAAATAAAGTCATTACATCATTGATTACAACCGATACCGTGTTCTTGGACAAGGAGTACAAATTAGATCCACTCATTACAACTTATTACAAATATTTACAGACTCCACTTGTAAAGCTATGAGCTGCCTCCCATAATAGTAATCGATTAATTACTGCCGAACTTCGCTGAGTGGCCCATCGGCTCCCCTGGAACTTGCTCCTCAGGCTTGACACTTCTGCTGCGCGACTCTGATATCTCTGAACCTGCTCGAAAGGTAGAAGTCGATACCTAAAAGGTAGGGAACGTCAGTACTTCGAACAACGCAAAACTGATAATAACAGCGATCCTCTAAATTACAATCACAACTATAATTTTATGCAAAAGAAAAAGTGATGTGCCAAACAAGGGTTTAATGGATTCGGGTTCTAGTGCAGTAGTATGACATGACCCTTTGACTAGATGCAATAAATCACATGCCTGACTCTAATACAAGCAAGACTTTGGAGAACGAATGTATCCCATACTACATACGCCCCCAAATCTAGCCGTCTTTCTCCACATTTCAGGGATTCAAACCCTCACCATGCATCCTACTCCTGTACTCAACCAGTTCCTAGTAGATTGTCCGTTTCCCAAGGAGGTTGCAGTTGGTTGGTCTAGTTCTGCCACTACAGTGCCTAAGTGGTGGTCGTGTTTGCTACTCAGTACCCACGTACGGACCTCTTAAGAAAGCCACGTTGAATTTGGTCGTAAGACCATGTAATTCTTGTCTCCATCCCTAACCCGGCTGTGGAATGACGTATGCGTGTTCACCCCTAACCCGGCTGTGAACTGATAAATATATATATATAAACAAAACCCATGTGCATCGGAACGTGATGGCCTCGAGGGTCAAATCCCCCTAGCCTCCCGTTCCTTACTCCGTCAAAACATTGGGAATTAACAGATCGAGATACGAGCCGATGACTCACTCATGAGTGCCTAAAAACGTATCCCTACGACAGGAAGGTACAACACTGACTATGGTCTGCTAGTACTAATGCAATTACCCAAATCCCTAATGCATCACTCTAATCTCAGTCTCACTCTAATCACTTTGGGTAAAAGATAAGATTGCTTCTAAAAACTTGCCTATCGACCTCTGGCCCTGGCGATACCAATCCGGTTCACCACTTTCCCGAGCTTGGATTTGTCCAGCACCATGGCCTACATTCACCCCTAACCCAGCTGTGAATGTATGTGTACACCCCTACCCGGCTGTGAACTGGTGTGTTTAGCCCTAATGAGCTTAATTTGATGGCATGGCTTGGACTTCCTACGCTTCGGTGGAAGTTCATAACATAGGGTCGACAGATACAGAGTATCCCTTACCCTAGTGACTAACTCGAGTCACACACCCGCTATGGGAGTCAACAAAACCAACAACAAATGCCAAACGTCCCCAGACAAGAGTTATCAACTCCAATAGTACACAGGGGAAAAAGTCCTCACAACACATAGTCAAAACCCAAGACTAAGCAACCTACGGGTTTCTGCTCGAAACTTAAAAAGATCATAACTCCCTCGATACAACTCTGATTGGGGTGTACAAGCCCAATCCGGAAAGGTAAGAACCTAGGCTACAACTTCCTAGTTGATCATAACCTCATATTCTATCATCTAAGTCCTCAAAATGGCCTCTCAAGTATCAGCCAGCTGTGTATTTCCTGTACACGGGCTGCACCTTGCCGGTAGCATAAAATACTGCTCAATCATCAGAATGCTACAAACTCAAGTTCTATGAAAAGGTGTGGATGTCCTCAACAATCCTTTAGTTTGTCGTAAGTCAAAAATATGCCAATAGATCACCCTAATACACACATTACTCACACGTGTACCAAGTCATACACTAAAACTTTTCAATCAGAGCACTCAGCTCAAATCCTGGTCTCTGTCTAGTATTGCAAAAAACATAATAAATCAACCACTTACTGGAAACACCTCAAATAGGTCTTGTTGGAAAGGTCTTGATGTCCACTACAATCCTCTACGGAAACACTTTCTCAAAATTTGCTCTTAAGGAGCCTCAATTGTGTCATCTCTACAGAGTGTCAAATCCGACTGAATCCAGCATAGTACGTGCTAATAAAATCTTCATAAATCCTATACTTATCCAATAGTACCAAATTTACAGTAAAGAATTTAGACTACATAATGAACAACATGCAAAAGGTTTTATGTTCAAACTCCCAGTCTACACTGAGTTCTTCACGTTTCTATTAAGCACAAAAATCATCTTGTTCTTCAGTTACAGTTCTAGCTACTGATGAAAGATCAATTTGTAACATGACCGTAACTTCATCTAAATATTTTCCTAATTTTTCTGTAGAGTCTAGATACAAGTGGAAAAACAAGGTAAAATTTTCAGATTAAGATCTTTCTCCAATTAATTATAAAAATTCTAACAATCTTAGGCATCATAGTAACCAATTTCGGCTACTGCCTTACGGCACTGTTCCACAAATGGATTTTATTAAAATACCAAATGATCTCAGACAAATCCGAAATAGTTTTTGAATCATCTAGACATATAAAGGAACAATCTGTAAAAATTTCATGATCAGATTCCATGTGGTTTGCTCTTGAAAAAATCTAGAAAATAGCATACAGATCAAGATTCCAGTTCTGGTTTCTGATTTCAACTTCCAATCTTCTAAAACATTCATTCTAACTCTTACTACCACACATGCATGTAAGAAATCAATCAATAAACAGAAAGAAAGGTTTAGAGAAACTCCCCACCCTGAGTTGATGGTAGAGTAGTTAATATCTTTGAGCTTCACTTCCTCAAGAATCACTCCAAGAGCTCCTTCTTCAATCTTTCTTCTTTTCTTTGGTTTGAGTTCTGAAATTTTCAGAACATGAGAGAAGAATGAAGGGGTTTTTAATGGAAAAATGAGTGAGGAAAGAGGGAGGAAGGTGGGGCCGGATTCTATGGGTAGTAGGGTGTAGGTTTCGGGTGGTTTTGTGAGAAAACCATAGTCTAGCCAATGGTTTTGGGGTACAATAGGTTGGCTGCCCAATTTAGCTCTTGAATGGGTTCTTTGATGCGAGACGAAGGGGTTTACCGAGTGTACGTAAGATATACCCATCGTAGTATCATGCGATGTTATATTTGTATAGGTTTCGTATCAAAAACTAGTGTTTATAGCAGTATCGGTCCTCCTCATTCTCGTGCATCTTATAGAACGCAACCATCCTCATGAACCGCCCTGCAAACCTAACCGCACACAAACGATAGCAAAATTAAACAAAACACTGCAATCATATGTACGCATACAGACAATACACACACACACGCACACACACACACACACATATAAGCATCGTACAATCCGGAGTGTTACACCGACGACAGGCCCTCCGACGATCTAGTCAGTCACTGGAAAAGAGACTGGGCAGCTAGGATTCAGGTTGGGAGAGATTGATTACCTTTTACAGTAAGGAGGGACTGGAGTATTTATAGGCAGGGGTAAACAGATCTGGAGCCCTAGCGGGCCAGGTTGGACCCGTTTGCCCATGAGCCTGAGCTGGCTGAGGCCCATTGGACTGTAGCTGGCTTGATGATCATAGGGGGGAGGATCTAGAGGAGATTAGAGGGCTCTGCTTGGTGCTCCTTAATTTATCCTATATCAATGTGAAAAACACAAAATTGCTCAATCAGTTACTTGAAAGTGTCTGGATTCGAAATTCTCATATATCTAGTCTCGTTTATTACCTCCCCCCCCCCCCCCCCCCCCCCCCCCCCCCCAACAGAAGAAAAAAAAACTATACTCAAATTAATGGGTGCTCAAATTAATGCTCCCATTATCCATCCTTCTATCCACCAGACCGATCGGAACCGCATATTCCTAAATTATCAACTGTATCCATGTTCATCACGCATTTATTTTCCCCCGAACTTTCACAACGCATTAAATATTACCGTACACTATAAGAACAAAATCGAGCGGTAAATTCAAACGCTTTACTTCCTTTTTTCTCCTCCCCCTCACCATCTCTTTTGATTTTCCCTATTGCTTCAAATCTATATCCCACTTATCTCCAACAAATAAAAAATTATCACATATGTAAGAGGTTTTTAGCACCTACTAAAGAAACAAAAAGAAAATACTTTTTTTTTATTGTTAAACGGTGGGTAACCCCCCCCCCCCCCCCCCCCCCCCCCCCCCCCCCCCCACTGCATTTCACTAAAAAGAATTTAACAAAATATACAACAAAAAATAAGGCTTACGAAGTTCAGATCTCAATAAGCTGGATTCTGGAACTCATATATCCTAACCAATAAACAAAAAATACAACAAAATGTAATTCTACTGATCGGCCGCTCCCTGTCAGAGCTAATTTTTCGTGCCAAAAATATCTAAAAGAAAATACTTATAGATATTTAATTTATCTAAAAAGTTCAAACGAATCCTAAAACGCGTCGAACTCTCGGGTCCAAATACCAAACCCGAAACCCGTTTACTACTGCTCTATAAATAGCTAAGCCAGCGTAAGACAAGGCCAGATAGATTCATCTCTCTCCCCTCTTGTCTCCAAATCTAGGTCTTCTCTCCCTTCCACCAACCCAGGGTTTTTTTCCCTGCTTTAAATTCCGTGCCCCCGCCACCTTCTCCAACAAACTTCCCCGATCTACCAAACTGGCCACACCCGAAGATCCCCGGCCGGTGGTGGGGTCCATACCACCGACCAGAGGTCGGGGGAGGGTTGGGGCCGGAGGAGGAAGAGGCCGAGGGCGCGGTCGCGGCCGCGGCCGAGGTAAAAAGGCAGCGTTGGAGAACCCTCCTCCTGCTGCCGCTTTTTCTGAAGGTGGGGCCCATCCCCTGGTCGACGAGGATTCGGGTAACGTCAGAAAGAGGGTTAAGAGGTCGGGGGAGGATGACGGAGATGGTGGCAGTGCTTCTGGGGCGCTGTCCGTTCATCCCGGCCCGAGTCAGGGCTTACAAGAGATGAATAATAACAATACATCGGAGGCCCAGTTGGTTCCGAACGGACCAAATCGGGGCCCGGGAGTGCCAACGCAGGGGGTTGGGCTTCGGCGGCTGAGACGCTACATGAGTGATCTGCGTCTGCAGCTCAGACAGGTAAGTTCAATTTGGTTAGCATAAAGATTCACATTGTTTACTGTTAGCGCGCGTTTAATGACTGTCACGTCATGGTCATGTGTAGATGTAGATGTTTGTTTGGGGTGAAGCGACAACAATTTTATCAGGAAGCCAAAAAAAAAATTATATAACTATATATAGATAAATAAGAGTTTTTTTTTTTTTGATAATTTTTAAGAGTCAAGCTATAAAACTTTATTTGTAGGGAGGACAAACCATAATAAGTTGGACGTTTTTTCCAATAGTACGGTAGGGGGGGGGGGGGGGGGGGGGGGGGGGGGGGGGGGGGTTTGGTTTGGAAACCCGCACTAAACCCGCCCTCTGGATGTTTGAGGATGTTTGAGGATGAGAAAACACATGTAGCAAATGTTGTGTTTGGGGTTTCATAAGATTAGTTTACACATGCAATGCGGATTGGTTTAAAATACATATATTATTATTAGTTTTAAAAATATGTAAATTTATTTTACTCAAAAATGGTACATATATTATTATTAGTTTTAAAAATATGTAAATCAATTTTACTCAAAAATGGTAATAGCAACTGTGTTTCATTAATGAAAAATAACGAGGAACTATTTTTTGAAAATATTACTAAGATGTTTAAAAGAAAAATAATAACGGGTAATATTTATTTTTATTTTATGTAGTGTTAAATATTTTATAATATTCACTTTTGAAATAAAAGAAGATAAATTCGGTTACTGTAAATTATGTTGCTGGCTATTAACCAGGGCCGGCCCTGGACTTGTGCGACTTGTGCGGTCGCACAAAACCCACTAATCAGGAGGTCCGCAGAACATCAGGTGTAATTATTGGAGTTTTTATTCTAACTTTAGCACAAAGGTCGATTTGTCTGGGTGGTTAAGGATATAGACTTGAAATCTGTTGGGCTTTGCCCGCGAAGGTTTGAACCTTGCCGTCGATGATTTCATTTTTCATTTTTTTTATATTTATCTATTTACTTTATATATCTATCTATTTTTATAGAAAGTTCTTTAATGGTTTCTATGTTTCTTTTATGATATCGATTAAGTTGTCCCAAGTATTGGAGTCCTCCAATGATTTAAAATTTGAAAGCTATTTTTAAAATGAATTCATATAAAAATTTTAAGATATAAAATGTACCATACTCATAATTTTCAATTGAATACTTATAATATATAAATATATATAGATGATATCAAAATCAAAATAAAGTAAAATTAGTATTAGAATATTTAAAGAAGCCCAGTTTTTTTTCTTCTTTCCGCACAAGGCCCTATAAATCTTAGGACCGGCCTGCTATTAACTTTAACTATCAGACATTGCATTGATGTGAAGAGAAGCCGACTGTTGGTGACAAAGATGAGGCATGATTAACATTTTTATCATATGTACTTGAATAGGAAATTCATGTAGCATATGAGCAAGTTGGCTTGGGTTGTAATAGTCGAGACCTAGTTGTTTGATATGTTTAAGCATGTTGTTGTTTTTTTTGTTTGTATGTTGTAGGAGAATTCTCTGGAGCTTTGGAAGGAGTTTGTGAACAAGCACTATGCTCCCAAGGGCAAGATGGGATTGTGTTGTTCATCCTATGGTGGCACAGGCAGCACCTTCCTTGATGTTCACTTTGCAGCGAAAAAGGTTGTAAGTAGGGAATTTTTCCCCTATTATTATTATTATTATTATTATTATTATTATTATTTTAACAAATGAATTAAGACATTATTTTAATAATATTGTAATTGGCATGGTCTTTCGCTGGCGACTACCGTAATTACTTTGTGCATTACTGAATGTTATACCATATGTTCTACATATCATGGATTCCTAGAAATTAGACACACTAGATATGAGCACGTAGAATGCACATGTTTATTTCTTAGTTATGTTAGGGGCCTAATTCATTCTCTCAAATCCTAATTATTACAATCGTTTTCCAGTTTTACTTAAAGAAGCATGTGCATTACATGTCCAACCAAATACATAATTTTCACATTGTGTAGTAGTATGGATGCTTATGTGCAATTTGGATGTTTATCTACTTATGTACACATGCTAACATATCTTTTTTTACTTGTTTCAGGATGCGTTCCTTTGTGGCTTTTGTGGTTCTACATCAGGAAAATTATTTGGTTAGTGTAATTTCTTAAAGGAATCATCAACATAACCTGATTACTTTGTTTTTCTCTGAATTAAGAGTTGGTACATTGGTCTGACCTTTATAATTATTCTATTACGTACAGAGATCAGCTTTGAATTACTTCCCAGGCTTATGCACATTAGATTTGCTGATGGGGCTCTCAACGAGATCTGGTTTTTGGAACACCCCAAGGAAAGTAAACTCCCGTCGGGAATGATATTGCTGGAGCATGTGAATGCCGTTGTAGAGACATTCCATACGCATTCTCGTGTTGTTCACACTGGAAATCTCCGAGTACTTTTCTATCCAGATTTGAAGGTTGTTAATCTTCTTTTGCAGTTCCTCGGTTTTGAATGTTAATATTACAACACATCTCCCATCAACATTAACCCGTTCCATTTCTTTCTCTCAGATATCGAAGTGGGAGTTTTGTATACAGAAGCATGAAGAGTTTCTTAATTCCAAATTACTAATACCGCAGGTATTAACATTTTCAGCATTTCACACTATTAACTAACATGTTTCTCTGATTTTAGTATATTTTCTGTTTCAGCTCTGCGCTTGTGAATCCTTATATAACTCCTTAATTAGTTGTGATTTCTTGTTTCAATGTTTCGACTTAAATATTTGCCTGCAAAACTGTCTTTAAGTTATAGCCTTTTCCCTTACAACTTCTTATATCCCTTTATTCTCAGAGATATGTATCAAAACCGGTAAACGTTTATTATATATAAACCCTAAATACGATCGATCCTAATAAGGATATCATCACTTTGATATTCATGAAAGCACCCCTAAATTCAAAAGCTCATTTCTTGGCAGTGCAAGTAGTTCTAAAGGGTTGAGTCATTTGGTTTTGCATTACAGTCTATGCTGTGAATATCATTAAATTAATTATGCATTATGAATGTAATTCTCATATCTCTTTTAAGTTTTGACATCACTGTCTTAGGAAGCTCATATATCGCTCTTTTTTTTTTATATAAAAGATGCTTACATAGAACTATCATATGGAGGTAAAGAGACAGATTATACGTTATTTCCCTTATGTTTCTGGTCGCTAAAGTATCTGCTTTTCAGGTGAACAATCTTCAGCAAATTGTGAAAGATTTGGAAACTTTTGTCGCTCAACCTACACCTGCAGTCTCCCATCAAATTTTCGTAGATGCCTGTACTAAGTAAGCTATTTAATATTATGCACATATTGGATAATAACTGATTTGTAAAAAACTATTTCAAAAAAACTACTTAAATCATAAATGAATTAGCATACAATTTTCTTATTATCTTTCTTAATTAGGTTGCTTCTTATATGATTATTTCATGAGCTTCGTCCTTTTGCTGTTTTAATCAATCTTTTAGTATTTTGTTAATGGATTTTCTGTCTGTCTTGTGTGATATTTTATAATTCGATATTCATGCTCGTTCTTTGCCTCGTTCTCCTACTTAGGTTCTCGTCAGCGACTTGTGAGCTGTCAAAAAATTTGGAGCATCTATCACTAAATGAGCTGGGGTTTTCCAGAAGATACTTGCGGTACTTGCAGGTATCGTAATTGATTTATAGTTACTCAAATATTCCATATTGTCTTCGTTCAGTTACTCATTTTTTTTTCATGTTTTAGCAGTTGGCTCAGGTTGGAAATGCAATGGGCAGCGTGATTGATTTTAGCTGGGATACCAAGATGGCACCTCGAGGTACTCTCCTTTCATCTATTAAAATAGAGTAATGCTCCATCCACTATCAATTACACTACCATTCTGTAGATGAACAAGAAAAACAAAAAAAAGGAAAAGCTCACTGGAAGAGAAGAAGACAGCGGAGGTGGAAATATCTGTTGTTTATTGCTTTTTTTTTTTTTTTTGCTTAAGAAAACAAGTACACTGAGAGGGATTATATATAAGGTTGCAACGTACCTAACTGTTTCCTAGACTCTCTCCTTCTTATTTGCCAGACTAATTCAAAAGTTAAAAAACTGACTAATTCAAAGTGACTAATTCAAACTGACTAATTCAAAAGTGCTTCAGCAAATCGGATTAAGTCCAACAATCTCCCCCTTAATTCGAACTTGCTTGCATGAGATTTTTGACTCCCAGTACCTCACGCATGTCTTCAAACTTGACTCTGGCTAGAGCCTTAGTGAGTATGTCTGCCCGTTGTTCTTCAGTGCACACATGCTTCAGTATGATTTCTATTCTTTCAACACATTCCCGTATGAAATGAAAACGGATGTCAATATGCTTGCTCCTCCCGTGGAATACTGGGTTCTTCATCAAGGCAATTGCTGATTTGTTATCAACATAGATAGTAGCTGGATCAAGCTCTTGACTAGTTAGTTCCCTTACTAATCCCCGCAGCCAAACTCCTTGGCATGCTGCTGCTGTGGCCGCCATAAATTCTGCTTCACATGATGAGAGAGAAACACTCCGTTGCTTCTGAGAGGCCCAAGTGATCAAGCTCCCATTGAGGTAGAAGGCCATACCACTTGTGCTTCTTCTATCTTCGACATACCCAGCTAGATCACTGTCCGAGTACCCTGTCACCTTGACTTTGCCTTCCTCTTTAACATACACCAAACCAAAATAGAGTGTACCCTTTACATACCTTAAGATGTGCTTTATGGCTTGTTGGTGTAGAACTGTAGGCTTCTCCATGTATCTACTCACTATGCCAACTGCATAGGCAAGATCGGGTCGAGTGTGAATCAAGTACCTTAGGCTGCCCACGATGCTCCTGTAATCGGTTGGGTTCACAAGTTGTCCCTTTTGATCTTTGCTGAGTTGTAGCTTCGATTCCATCGAGTACTTTGTAGGATTGCAATCAGCCATCCCTGCCTTCTCCAATAATTTCTTAGCATATGCAGCTAGCTTCAACATAATACACCCCTTACTTTGATCAACCTCAATCTCGAGATAGTAAAAAAGGAGGCCAAGGTCACTCATCTCGAACTCCTTGCTCATCTGATTCTTAAACTTGCAGATTTCAGAAGTACTTGTGCCCGTGACCAACAAGTCATCAACATAGACACCAACAACCAACATATCTTTAGCCTTCCTTCTTGTATAGACTGCCTTGTTCTTGTGGACAGTTGTGAAAACCGAGCCCCTTAAGACACTTATCTAGTCGAGCATTCCAGGCTCTTGGTGCTTGGTGAAGTCCATACAAGGCCTTAGACAGTTTGTATACCTTGTTCTCTTGATTTCTTCTTCACAAAACCTTGTGGTTGAGCAACATAAACTTCCTCCTGGAGCTCCCCATTGAGAAAAGCTGACTTGATGTCGAGGTGATGAACTTCCCATTCTTCCTTGGCTGAAAGTGCGAGCAACAACCTCACGGTTTCAAGTCGAGCCACCGGAGTGAAGACTTCTTCATAGTCGATCCCTTGTTGTTGCACGTAACCCTTCGCAACGAGCTTAGCTTTGTGTTCAATAACATTTCCTTCTGTGTCTTACTTCAGTTTGTAAACCCACTTCAATCCGATGGGTTTGTGACCTGGTGGTAAGTCGGCCAGTTTCCAGGTGTTATTCTTCTCAATCATCTCCACTTCATGCTTCATGGCTTCCTCTCATTGCTTCTCTTTTGCGGCTTCCCTGTAGGTAACCGGTTCATCAACGCCAAGAAGAAGCAGCTCATCTGACAACTTCACTTGCTTGGTGTCCGCATATATCTCCTCTAGCGATCTAAACCTCCTTGGAGCACTGTCGGTTGCTGGGCTCAGCAAGTTGGCTACTTCATCAGCGATATTCGAAGTGGCTGTTGCGGCTGTTCTTGGGACTGATGTAGACTGTGTTGCTTCCTCTGGCAGCACGATTTCAGTGACGGTTTGAGCACATCCGGCATCAATTGACTCCTCCGGTGATGACTTGGTATCGTCCAGCTCCGATGTTGATCCGGCATCATCCACTGTTGATGATCCAGATCCTTCGACGATGAAGGTCATGGCAGGTTCTGTTCCTGCAGCGTTAACTTGCACCCACGGCCAGCACTTATTCTCATCAAATATGACATCCCTACTAACATATAGTTTACCCTTTTGAGGATCATATAGGCGGTTGGCCTTACTTCCAGGTTCCATGCCAAGGTGCACCATAGCTCTACTCCGATCATCGAGTTTCTTCATATGTACACCCGGTAGCTTCATGAACGCCACACACCCAAACAACTTCAGATGGCCTATATTTGGTTTCTTTTGGGACCAAGCTTCGTAGGGGGTCAGTCCAGTTAGATTCCTCGTTGGTACACGGTTGAGGATGTACACTGCATACCTGACAGCCTCCCCCCATAAGTATGTCGGCATCTGCATGCTCTTCAATATACTTCGTGCCATTGCCACCACCGTCCGATTCCTTCGCTCCACAACACCGTTCTGTTGTGGGGTGTACGGTGCTGTGAGGTGTCTTAGGATTCCAGCATCTTCACAATAGCTTGTAAACTGGTGTGAACAGAATTCACCTCCTCAATCTGTTCTAAAAACCTTCATCTTGCATTCAGTTTGGGCTTCAACAAGCACCCGGAACTTCTTGAATGCATCCAATGCTTCATCCTTTGATTTTAACATGTAAACCCATATTATTCGGCTATAATCATCAACTAACAAAAAGAAATACCTATTTCCAGCAGGTGTAGGTGGTGATATAGGACCACAGAGATCAGCATGAACCAACTCCAAGACCTTCTCGGCATTGTAGCTTGAATGGGAAGGGAATGGATTCCTTG
The DNA here is from genome assembly GCA_017893485.1 of Hemerocallis citrina. NCBI lineage: Eukaryota > Viridiplantae > Streptophyta > Magnoliopsida > Asparagales > Asphodelaceae > Hemerocallis > Hemerocallis citrina. The sequence goes on from CM030363.1 coordinate 135,712,509, forward strand.
TTTGTTTGGACATCAAACACCCCTCACACAATTGTATAGGGTGTTCAATCTTGGGAAGCCCGTACACCAATTCCTTCGCGAACATCATCTTCATTGCTTGAAAGTCTACATGTCCAAGCCGTGTATGCCATAGCCATGCTATCTTCGATATCTTTTCCATTAAGCACGCAAGCTTACATTCTTCAAGTTCAATTTTGTAGAGTCTATTGGGTGATCTTTTCACCCTCATCAGCAGCTTCCCATGTCTATCATGAACCCAGAGGAACTCACCATGGAGGATAACCTTGTTTCCATCTTCAGAAAGTTGTCCAAGGCTTATGATGTTGTTGCACAGGTTTGGTATGAAATAAACCTCACGAAGTAGTCTCTGCTTTCCATTTTTGCATTGAAATAGAATGGATCTCTTACCTTCAATGTGTACAGCTGTACCATCATCAAACTTGACATGTCCCTTGATGTTAGCATCTAAGTCCTTGAATTTAGATCTCTGGTCCGTCATATGATTGCTCGCTCCATTGTCCAAGTACCACAGCTTGGATTCCTCCCAATTATCATTGCTTGTACATAACCTTGGAACCACCTTCTCCTCATTTAGGAGAACCATGTTGTGCCCTTCTTGTGCACTCATGGACATCAATAAGGCGGCTCATCGTCTCGAACTTGACTCAAGTTTGCCTCCTGGTTTTGTTCATGTCGAGGCTTCCGACACTCCGACGCATAGTGCCCAAAAATGTCACAGTTGTAACATTTTACTTTGCTCTTTTCACGGCCTCCATTGAAGCCACGCCCTCTGCCTCGTCCCCTTCCACGACCACGGCCTCCACCACTATAACCGCCACGAGCCTTTGGATTTGAGGAAGAATCTCCACCACTTCCTTTCTTCGTCTTTGCTAGTCACTCCTCCTGAGTGAGTAGAAGATGACTGTCATTGTTGTCACCATGTCCACGAAGTCTCTCTTTGTGTGCCTTGAGCCGCCCGATGGCCTCTTCCACTGACATCTGTTCTAAGTCCCCAAATTGCTCAATTATTGATGCAATTTGCAAGAACTTTGTTGGCACGGCTCGGAGTAGTTTCTTGACTACATAGGCCTCTTCAATCTTGTCTCCCAGGGCTCGGATATTTTTGACGATGTTGTTCAATCTGATGGCGAAGTCATCAACTGATTCCATCTCCTTCATGTTCAGAAGTTCAAACTCACTCTTCAAAGTCTGAACTTTTGCATTCTTGATGTGATCTGCGCCCATGTACATCATCTTGAGAGCATCCCATGCCTCCTTCGCCGATTGCTTCTCTGCAAGTGACAACAACATCTCCTCAGGAATTCCCTGATAAATGGCTGCCATTGCCATTTTATCATTCTTGACTTCAACTTCATCCTTCAGGTCTGGTGGATCGACTGCGTCCCAGACACCTTGAGCTTGCATGAAGACCTTCATCTTGATGGCCCATGCGGTGTAGTTGTTCTTTGACAGCACCGGGTAGTGAAGAGTGACTGGTCCCTCCTTCATCTTGGATAGGTCCATGATTGTGTCACGAGGCATATACTTAGGAATTCACTTGGCTCTAATACCAAATGTAGATGAACAAGAAAAACAAAAAAAAGGAAAAGCTCACTGGAAGAGAAGAAGACAGTGGAGGTGGGAATATCTGTTGTTTATTGCTTTTTTTTATTAAGAAAACAAGTACACTGAGAGGGATTATATATAAGGTTGCAACGTACCTAACTGTTTCCTAGACTCTCTCCTTCTTATTTGCCACCCTAATTCAAAAGTTAACAAACTGACCAATTCAAAGTGACTAATTCAAACTGACTAATTCAAAAGTGCTTCAGCAAATTCGGATTAAGTCCAACACATTCTTGTTAGGAATTATGAGGATCTTGTTGAGTCTTTGACACAATCAACACAAACCACCAAGCAAGACTAGATTACACCAATCACACAAAGCACACAAGAATTGTCACGGTTGGGACTTTCGCCTTAATTCGGGAGAGGAAGAACTGAGATATTATTCAACTAGAGAAGATACAAGAATATTATAATTCTCACCATGACCCTCTCTCGATCCTAATGGAACTTGATGCTTCTTACAATGGAGAACTCTCTCACCCTTCTCTATGAAGTATTCTCTTCTTCTATTCGGCACTCAATAGAATCATCTTGGATCTATGAGCCGTTATAATTGTTTATATAGATCTAGAGACAAACCCTAAGTTGATATCTTATTACAATAGCCATTGGATAGTACATAAGAGATAACCCTACGATAGGAGCCACACGGTCTAACTTGAAGAGCAAGTTGGGCTTTTCACAAATCAGCCGGACTCAAGCTCGAAACCCATCAGCGCTGCAAACGGTCGACCGCACCAACAAGTCGGTCGATTGTCCTCCTCTCTGGAAGACTTCGTGCAGGGGACGGTCGACCGCATCTTCTATTATTGCTACCACTGACTATTTCTTGCCTCCACTTTGTTTCCAATCGTCTCTATCCCTTTATCGTCTTATCGTCTTCTTATCCAACATCGTATGCAAGACATAAACCCAACAATTCTCTTCACTACCTTAGGTGGCACACTTCTATTGGAGAATTTTCCCACCTACCATTTCTTCCCCCATCTATTGGAGTGTGTCACTTAAGGTAGTGAAGAGAAATGTAGTGAAATTGGTAGTGGATGTAGCATTATAAAATAAGCATATCATCACTATAGTTATTTGAAATAATGTTTACATGTGTATTTATTTTTTGTAGCTTTATTCTTTCACAAAGTTGGTTTTTTAATGCTGCAGAATCAATGCTTTTGTTGGTGAAAGTTTCCTTCTGTTTCTTTTTCTGTGAACTTTTAGCCCAATCCCTACATATATGCAAACTTTGATAATGGAGATGTACTCGTGCAACTTTGCCCGACACATTTCAAATACTAACCTTTGATGAATCCTAAGTGCATCTTAAACCTATAACAGGTATATTTTTAAGTAACCCATCTTCGTCTTTCCCAGCAAAATGGGATTGCCAGGTTGACAAACTTCCATGAAAGGCATTTGATGTTGCTTGTTTTCGGTGCAGGAGCAACATGTGTGAGTTCTTGTAATTTATGAAGGGGAAGAGATGGATCTCGACCTCGACTCGGGTCTGTTCTCGGAGGTCGGCTCGGGAGATGCTGGAGCTCGGACGACCGGAGTTCCTGCAAAAGGCCTAGAAACACTGGGAGAAATCCCGGTGGTAGGCCCTCTAACGATCTAGTTAGTTACTGGAAAAGATACTGAGCAGCTAGGGTTCAGGTGGAGAAATATTGATTATCTTCTGCAGTGAGGAAGGGGCTTGGTATTTATTAGCAGGGGCAAATGGGTATCTGACCCTAATGAGCCGGTTCAAACCCGTTTGTTTGTGGGCCTGAAGGGGTAGAAGGCCTGTTGGACCTGTTGACCTGATGATCTGGGATGAGCAAAATTTGAGGAGATCCGACAGTCCTATTGGGCCACGTCATCTATACCACATCATAAGCCCCCCGCTCCTGGAGAGCTGTGTGCACCATCCTTGGAGTAGTTTGTCCTTGTTAGAAGAGCGGAGGGGAGTGTTTTACGAAGATGAGATGATGAGTTCCTGAGAAGTGTTTGGGGTCGGCGTCGAGCCGAGCATGGTATACGACCTAATCAAAGTCAGTGTCGAGCACCGAGCTCTAGGGGTCGGTGCCGAGCGTCGAGCCAGGAGGGTCGAGGCCGAGCACGCCGAGTGAGGTACTTTTTGAGAGGAAGCTGTGGCGATGCTTGAGGTTCATGCCGAGCTCCGAGCTTGGGGTCGGCGCTGAGTGCCTTGATGGAGGCTTTTTCTGAGAGAAAGCTGTATCAATGCTCGAGGTTCATACCGAGCTCCGAGCTCTGAGCTTGGGGTCGGCACCGAACACCTTGATAGAGGCATTTTATGAGATTAAGTTGTATCGATGCTCAAGGTTCATGCCGAGCTCCGAGCTTGGAGTCGGTGCCGAGCGCCTCGATAGAGGCACTTTTTCTGAGAGAAAGTCGTATCGATGCTCGAGGTTAATGCCGAGCTCTGAGCTTGGGGTTGGCACCGAACGCCTCGACAGAGTCATTTTTCTGAGAGAAAGTTGTATCGATGCTCGCGGTTCATGCCGAGCTCCGAGCTTAGGGTCGGTGCCTAGCACCTCGATAAATGCATTTTTTCTGAGGGAAAGCCGTATCTATGCTCGAGGTTCATGCCGAGCTCTGAGCTTGGGATCGGAGCCGAGCACCTCAATAGAGGCATCTTCCTAAGAGAAAACTGTATCAATGCTCTAGGTTATGCCGAGCTACGAGCTTGGGGTCGGTGCCGCTTGGAGGTGCTTTTGTAGAAATACTGGGTAGCACTTTTGTAGAAATTCTGGGTGCCTGCTCGAGATTCATGCCGAGCTCCGAGGTTGGGGTTGGTGCCGAGCGTCTCTGTAACATCCTGAATTTTCAAAATAATCAAATATAAAATTTTTCATTGATTTCACGTGTTTTACACGTGCAAATTAATGTATGTTTTCGGCTTTAAAAATTATTTTTAATGTCATAAACAAACATTTTCATTCTCTTTTAAAAAGCCTATTATTAATTCTTAGGCCTAATAGTTTAATTCTAGCCCGCTTAAAGTAAAATTAATTAATTAATGAAGAGCCCATGGATTTTAGCCCACTAAATTAGCCTACTAGTTAATTCTATTATTAATTAAGACAACTTGTTTGGTAGACATGATCAAGTAACTAATTAATTAACAATTAAATGAACAAACAACTAGTGTGCATGTGAGGGCACGTGCATTGCACATGCATGTGCAATGGGACAAGAAGGAGAGGCAGGCCAAGCTTGGAGTAGGAGAGTGCAGAAGTGGTTGCTCACTAGTGGGTAGTTCTTCTAACTCCCAATTGTATCCTAGTCCTTCATCCAAACTCATCTCCATCCTTCATTTACTCTTGAGATGTGTATAAATACCCCTCCTTTGCCTTTCTTTATCACTTGCATTTAGAAATTCTAAAGAGAAAGAGAAAGAAAAAAAAGGCTTTGTGAGGAAAAGATTGAGTGAGAAGAAAAATTATGTGAGAGAAAGAAAGAGAGTGTGTGTTCCTTTCCATTGGAGGCCGGCAAGCAAGAGGAGGAGAAGGCTCGGGTTCTAGCTAGGAGGAGGAGCTCGGTTTTGCACAAGTTAGGAGGAGACGGGAAGGCAATCGTGCTTTCAAGGAGTTTTCTTTAGGAGTTTTCACTGTTTCTTCAAAGAAGGTGGGTGATTTCTCTATACCATGCTAGGATTTTAATTTCATGAACATGCTAGGGGAACTAATTAAAATTGCCATGTGATTGCCTAAAGAGACTAGTAGAGGAAAAGAGAAAATTTTTATTGTAATTTGTGAAATAAAAACTCATCATGATGTCTTATTAATGAAATTCATGCTAGAATATCTATTTTTAAATGAACCATGCTAGTGTGATGACTTTGTTTAAATGAATGACTTAGTTGTAGATTGAGATGAATGGATATTGTTATGTTTAGTTGTAGATTGAGATGAACGGATATTGTCATGTTTAGTTGATAAATGTGTAAATTGTTGTTATATAATGTTAATGTGATAAAAGAATAATTGCTAGTCTCTTGTAGAATAGAAGAAGAATAAGAACCTGTATTTAGTGGATTTTATATTGGTATTTTGAGAAGAAACTATGGTATATTTCAAAGTCGACAAGATATCCTTTAATTATAAGTTGTAAAGAAACTTATTTTAATGTTAAAAATTAAGAGTTTAATTGCTGCTACACTGTATTAACTTAAGAAAAATATTCTGGACAAAGTTGATTTGAAAGATACCAATGTATTAAGAAATTGAATTTTGTAAAGGATACTTATAAACAGACAGTAGGTATAAAACTATTTCGACTCCTAATTATAACAGAAAATGAGTTTGGGTATAAGGGCTTTCGGTATGGGTTATAGGCGCTGTGTACAGTGTAGAGGGTTTTGGGTTCGAGTCTTGAAGAGGCTCTATTTTTATTAAAATTCGATTTTTCCTCAAATATAGTACAGTCGATATATAAAGAATTTAACCCTATTCATATCAGTTAGTCACTCTGGACTTATTGGTCTTCGGGTGCGCTTTGGGTCTGTTACTGTAGCTGGGCGTGGGGTTTGTTTGGCTCTGGGTTCGAATCCGCCGACCCACTTTTATTTACTTTTTTTTTTTTGAGTTTTTAAGAGTTTTAAAGTGCAAATAAAAATTAGGAAAAAATTCTATTATTCTTCATATATTATCTAGACTTTATGAAAAATAGGTCTACAACATTTTAATGTATTTTGTGAAGATTGAATGTGGTTTTTATATTAAAATGGATTGAAGAACTAGATAAATTTCCTTTAAAATATGGTTGTAGTATAATTAAAGAAAGAGGAAAAATGTGAATGCAAGAAATTTGTGTGGAGATTAAATTATGAGATGTGATAAGTTAAAAATGAATTGATGTTTTGTGCATATAATTGTGCTTGGAAAATGAAACAAAAAGATCATGATGGATTGTAGAAATTTGTGAGTATGAACATTCAAATTTTGGTGAACATGAAAAAGAAGTTAAGAACTAGAGTGTAGCTAAGTCCTTATACCGGCATGAATGAATTCTTGGAAAAAAATAAATGTTGTAATAAAAGACCAAGATTGAGTCGTTGTTATCAATTGATGTTTAAGACCGGGCTAGAGAAAATGCTAACTCTAGGGTGTTAATTTTACTCATGATTCAAATAACTAAGGACTACACTATAGTGAAGATGTAATGAAAGTAAGAGAAAAATACAAGTATGAGGATCTACGATGTGAGAGTGTTCACAGGCTGTCTGCATGCATCATGTCATGACGTGGATACATCTCCGAAATTATCGGGACTGTGGCAATACTTGTGGGGTGCTTGGTGACTACGTAGTGCCATCGTTCCATGGCGGAGGCCAATTTTCCATAGGTTGTCTGCATGATGTGTCATGTCATGACGTGGAATTCCCCTCCAGGCTATCTGAGCATGGGCTCGTAATTCATAAAACATCTAGGATACTTACCGCAGTTACCGTAGTAGTTAAATTCATAGTGAGGGATCCAACCCTACAAGATGAAGTGCGGTTAAGGACTTGCCCTTGGATTTATGTAAAATGGGATGCATAAGTTCGAACAAGTGTGCATTAGTATCATAAAATAATTAGTAACTGCATTTAAGACTAAGTGCACATTTACACACGACATCAATAAGATAGTCCCCCTTAGCTTTGTTTGTGATCAAGTGTGTGCTTTCCAAGTAAGAGAAATTGATGTAATATATTCTAGCGTCAGTTGTATGTAACTGACATGCCCATAATTTCTATGCAGGATAAAATGAATGAAAGGACTAAAGAAGGAATGCTGCTTAAAGAAATGTTCAAATTGTTATTCATTTCATGTATCGTGTTGTAATTATAATTCTGCTGCGTTGGTGTAAACATTGTTGTATAAAAAGTTTCAAATTCATTGTAAAATTGTGCGAAGTAAAGTGTAAAGATCCTGTGAAACTTTGAATTCAGATTTATTTGGAATTCGGAATGTTGCAGCCTCGATAGAGGCATTTTTTCCAAGAGGAAGCCGTTTTGATGCTCGAGGTTAATGCCGAGCTCTGAGCTTGGGGTCGACACCGAACGCCTCATAGGTGGTAGCAGTCCAAGATGAGGGGCGAGGATGTGGGGGATTGAGAAATTCCTCATAGGTGGCCGTAGTCCAAGCCGATGGGCGAGGACGTGAGGGATTGAGAAATCCCTCATAGGTGGTCGCAGTCCAAGCCGAGGGGCGAGGAGTAAGGGATTGAGAAATTCCTCGTAGGTGGTCGAAGTTCAAGCCGAGGGGCGAGGATGTGAGGGATTGAGAAATCCCTCGTAGGTGTTCGCAGTCTAAGCCGATGGGCAAGGATGTGAGGGACTGAGAAACCCCTCGTAAGTGGTCGTAGTCCAAGCTGAGGGGCGATGACATGAGGCATTGAGAAATCCCCTATAGGTGGTCGAAGTCCAAGCCGAGGGGCGAGGATGAGGGATTGAGAAATTCCTCGTAGGTGTTCGCAGTCCAAGCCAAGGGGCGCGGACGTGAGGGATTGAAAAATCCCTCGTAGGTGGTTGAAGTCCAAGCCGAGGGGCGAGGACGAGCGATTGAGAAACCCCTCGTAGGTGGTCGTAGTCCAAGCCGAGGTGCGAGGACATGAGGGATTGAAAAATCCCTCATAGGTGGTCGTAGTCCAAGCCGAGGGGTGAGGACGTGAGGGATTGAGAAATTGATTAATCCACAAATTTTGATTTGTTAAACAAAATCTTCTACTTTTATATCATGTTTGTTTATAGGGGAATTGGCGCGTAGCGCTCATTACAATAGTAGGTTCTCTCTCACTCTTCCTCTTGGAACTTGACGAGGTGCTCTGCATTCCAGGGCCTCTTAACCACCCTACTCCTCAGGTTTCGAAGCGGTACGTACCAGGACGTACTACTTGGGAGTCCTTATATGGGCCTTCCCAATTGGGGGCTAGCTTGCCTTTGGCTGTGGGCTGGAAAATTGGGAGCTTTCTGAGCACGAGGTCACCTCGCTTGATATTGGTTGGACGGAATTTCTTGTTGTATAACCTGTCAATTCGCTGCTAATATATGGCCCGTCAGATGGTGGATCTTTCTCGGATTTCATCAATGAGGTGCAGGTTTGCCCTGAGTTGCTCGAGTTTGATCCCTCGTCGAAGCCCATGTACCTAGGCGACGGTAGAACGACTTCCAGAGGAATAACTACCGCGGTCTCGTATGCCAGGTTGAACGGGAACTCGCCGTTCGGGATTCTCTTTGTGGTATGGTGTGATCAAATGACGCTCGATAACTTCTCGACCTAGAGACCCTTTGGGGATCGGTCCAACCATTTTTTGAGACTGTCAAGAATTTGGTGGTTGGCATTTTCTGCTTGGCTGTTCGATTGGAGGTGGGAGATTGACGAGAAGCGTTGCTGAATTTCGAGATCTTCACAAAACTTTCGAAATTTTTTGCCGGCGAACTGGGTTTCGTTATCGGTGCTGAGCACGCACGGGATCCCGAATCGACAGACGATGTGTTTCTAGAAGAATTATTGGGCTTGAAGTTCTTTGATCGTGCCAGGGGTTCTGCCTCGACCCATTTGGTGAAGTAGTTGATGGCCACAATGAGGAACCGCCTTTGGCTCGTTGCCTTTAGAAAGGGACTGACCAGGTCCGTCCCCCACATGGCAAAGGGGGTAGGGCTGGCAAGTGATCTTAGTTTGGCTTGGGGCGAGCGTCTAATGGGAGAAAACCTTTGGCAGGGGCCACATCTTTTTACCAGGCCCTGGGCGTCTTGCAACATAGTGGGCCAGTAGTAGCCGTGATTGAGCGCCTTTCTTGCTAGCGACCTACTGCCCATATTGTAACCTCCAATTCCTACATGTAATTCCTCCAGGGCATACTTAGCTTCATCTGGTTTCAGGCAACGGAGATAGGGACTTCTGTCAGCCTTGTTGTAGGAGTGATTGAAGAGCACGTCCTCAATTGGAGAGAACACTGTTTTAAATTTCCTCCGATACGAAGAAATTTCGGCCGAAATTTCATTTCGGCTAGCTTGCCAATATGAAATCACATATTTTATACTCTACATCGTTTTGGACTGAAATGTGTATATTTCAGCTGATATTACCGAAATATCAGCCAAAATATTACCGAAATTGGCGAAATATCAGTCGAAATAGACACAAATGTTATTGTGTATATATTTAAAAAAATTGTTTTACTTTTTGTATATATGTCTTTCAATATAGGACCTTAAGCTAAAATAATGTGAGGATTTTGTATCGCTATTGTTTGTATATATGCAAAGTCAAGTAAGTTAATTAACTAATACATCTTTTTTAATCAATGCAAATTCAATTTAGTTATATACTTGTATTACATTCTCTTCTATATTATTATTAAATTATGCGAAGATTTACTGTAATTGATTCTTGTCATTAGTTACAAAATACAGTATTTATATGATAAATGACATGTAGTACATATAATATCTTATTTAGTAAAAATAAAATAAAATTATTGAGTATAGAAAATGAACATCCGATATGATCACATTTTCCCGAGATCTCCTTCAATATCTCCGATCCGAGATAAAACACCCCTTGCCGAGATGAGTCCGAAATCCGTGATTTAAAACCATGGGAGAGAACCTATCGGACCAGGTCCTTGTAGTCCATGCCGCGGCACGGTCCAACGGTAGCTAGCCGTTGGTCAAGAACTTTAGTATATGATCCATCCATGGCTCGGTTTGTTCGACGGAAAGGAGGCACAACACTTCAAGTTCTTCAATGCTGGGTTTGAAGAGGACCTCGACTAGGACGATGCGGTCTAATCCTCCGAGGGATGACTATGTGAGTTTGGACAAGGAGTCGGCGTGGCCATTTTGTTCTCCTGGGATCCGTAGGACCTTCGCCTGCTCGAAGAGCTCTAGGAGCTGCTTCGCTCGTGCCAAGTACTGGGTCATCCTAGTGTCGCGGGCCTCATACTTCCTGCTGATCTGATTGACCACGAGCTGGAAATCACTAAAGACCCGTATTCATCTTGTACCTGCCCGGTATGCTAGTATGAGCCCGACATTCAAGGCTTCATATTCCACTTGTTGATGGAGGCTAGAGAATTTAGCCGAAGTGAATACTGGAGGATAAAGTCGTCGAGGCCCTTAAGGACGGCGCTAGCTCTGCTCCCTACCTCGCATGATGATCCGTCCACATAGACGTCCCATGTCGGGACGTTCTCCCAAATTTTTGGGGACTCAGGGATGGTGCACTCCGTAATGAATTCTGCGAGAGCCTGACCCTTGATGGTCGTTCGAGGGTGGTAACTGATGTCGTGCTGGCTGAGCTTCATTGACCATTTGATTAAGTGGCTAGAGTTCTCGAGCCTGTTGAGGACCACTCTGAGAGGTAGATCTGTAAGTACATGTATGGAGTGGCCTTGAAAGTACGGTCGAAGTTTCCATGCAGCCATTACCAATGCATAGGCGATCTTTTCCATCTTGGGGTATCAGACCTCGGCGTCGTGCAGGATCTTGTTGACATAGTAGAGGGGCTTCTGTACCCCGTCCTCCTATCTAACCAACACGGTGCTGAGCACATGTTCTGTGGAAGCCAGGTAGAGGAAGAGGGGTTCTCTCGGCTTTGGCTTGCTGAGGAGCGGGGGGTTGGTCAGGTAGGCCTTCAGCTGGTCAAAAACTCTTTGTTGAGAATTTGCCCACTCAAAGCTTTTCGCCCCTCGAAGGGCCTTGAAGAATTGGAATGAATTCTCTCCTGACTTGGAAAGGAAAGGACTGATGGCCGCCAGCTTTCCCGTAAGCCTTTGGACTTCTTTGACGTTTCTCGGAGGGACCATGTCAAGTATGGCCTGGATCTTTTCGGGGTTCACCTCAATACCACACCGACTCACCACAAAATCGACAAACCTTCCCGAGGAGATGCCGAAGGCACACTTGGAGGGGTTGACTCTCATATTGTGAGATCGCAAGACACTGAAAGCCTCCTCGAGATCGCTGACATGATCCTGCCCTCTGCGACTCTTGACGAGCATATCGTCAACATACACGTCCATGTTTCAGCCTATCAGGTCTTTGAAGACCTGGTTGATAAGGCTTTGATATGTGGTGCCGGGGTTCTTCAGCCTGAAGGTCATGACTCGGTAACAGGGCCTTGGTCGGTCACGAAGGCGGTCTTCGGTATATTCGAAGGAAATATTCTAATTTGTTTGTAGCCCAAAAAGGCATCCATGAAGCTCAGCAGCTCGTGCCCCGATGTCGCACCGATTAGAGCGTCGATGTTTGGGAGCAGGAATGGGTCCTTCAAGTAGGCCTTGTTGAGGTATGTGAAATCTATGCAGATTCTCCATTTTTCGTTCGTCTTTTTCACCATTATGACATTGGCCAGCCACTCTAGATAGCTGACTTCCTGTATGAACCGTGCCGAGAGTAGCTTGCCCAATTCTTCCTTCACTACATGCTGCCTGTTAGGGGTGAACTTACGTCGCTTCTGCTGGCCGGGCTTCGAGTTCGAGTAGACGCTTAACTTGTGCATTATGATGTCTTCAAAAATCCCAGGCATGTCGGATGGCATCCAGGAAAAGAGGTTGAAGTTCTGACGAATACATTCGATGATTGATAGCTTTAGGTCCAGGGTCAGAGATTGGCGTACCCGGAACCGTTTGGACTTGTCTCCTTCGGAGAAGGAGATCTCCTCCAATACATCTACGGGCTCCGAGCCTCTATCAGATTAGAGTTCTACCACATCAAATGGGGAAGACTCCGCTGCCCACTGCGGTCATGTAGCATGAACGTGTCGATTCTTGATTACCTTAGACTACCCTGACCTCGAGATCGATGGGGAACTTCAGCTTCAAGTGATAGACGGAGGGAATCGCCTGGAGTGTGCACAGGCCGGGTCTGCCGAGGATTGATGACCTTAATATTGACCACCTTGAAGTCCATTGCTTCGGTCCGAAGGGACTGGGCCGTGCCGGCGGTCACGTTAAGTGTGACGATTCCCTCGATTTGGACAGGGACACCAGAGAACCCATGAAGTGTGTACCACGCCGGTTTCAACCTTTCGCGGGAGAGTTTGAGGTTTCGAATGTGGCCAGAAATAGGATATTGACCAAACTCCCATTGTCGACAAGGATATGTCGGACCTCATGGTTTACCATGCCGAGGCTAACCACCAGGGCATTGCAATGAGGCGGCCGAACGCCTTCGAGATCTTCGTTAGAGAAGGAGACCGCCAGCCTCTGGTCCCGGGGGGCGGATAGTTATGGATAGAGTTTACTTTTCGAACGAAAGCTTTCCGGGAGGTGTTTGATTCTTCTCCCATTGGTCCGCCGTGGAAGGATAACCCCCCCGGGCATCCTCGAGCTCAGGCTCGGGTCGCCTGCTGACCGTCTGAAGGGGAGGAGAGGGTTGCGGATCCCTCTGAGCCCTGGGGTTGGTTCAAGTGAACTCCCGCAAGTTCCCCCTCTGGATGAGGGCTTCGATTTCGTCTTTGAGGGTGCGAAAATTATCGGTCTCGTGCCCGTTTTCCTAATGGAACCGACAGTAGAACCTTCGGTGGCTTTTCTTATTACTGTTGATTCGAGGAGGAAGGTAGACGATCTCCTTGTCCTCGATCTCCAGGAGGATAGCTAACCCATTTTGGGTCAGCGGAGTGTATCTCTCGAATCGGGGAACCGGCGGGGAGCATTTCTGGATAGAAACATCTTTCCGAGCCTTCTTCATAGGTTTGGAATCTTCGGTCTTCCTCTTCCCCTTGGCTGGGTTTCCTTTAGGTCTTTGGGGTGTAGGGCCTACTTGGCCCGGATGTATTTTTTGACCATGTTGAGAAGGTTGGGAAAATCTAGGGGTGGATTCTTGGCCAAGGAAGCCTTCAACTGGTCATGGCGAACATTGTACCGAAAGGTCGCTGAGGCGACACTAGCATCGAGGGACGAGACCGCTGTAGCTTCGGTTGTGAACCTCCGCACAAAATCGCAGAAGGGATCTCCTTCCTTCTGCTTGAGGTCCAGAAGGGATGCGCTCGTTTTCTCGACCCTCTGGCTGGTCACAAAGTGGGCAAGAAAGTTCGCCTCGAGCTGGTCGAACAAGAAAACCAAACCGGGGGCAAGCTTCGAGAACCATTCTTGAGCTGGGCCATGGAGGGTGGCTGGGAAGGCACGGCATAGGAAAGGATCCGACACGTTGTGAATCATCATGAGGGTTTTGAACCCTTCCATGTGATCAGCTGGATCACTCTCGCTATTGTAGGTCTCGAACTGTGGTGGTCTGAAATTCCTGGGAATCTCAGTGTTTAGAAATTGAGGGGAAAACGGGGGTCGGCTCGGTTGGTGCGCCCGACCGGATTGCGGTCCTCCCTCGTTAATGCGGGTGATGCAATTCTCCATAACTTGCAGGTAGTGGAGGATGACTTCGTTCTACCTCGGTGGCTTGAATGAACCGTGAGACTCGGGTTCCCGACCCTCTTCGAGCCTCGGGCCGACATGTTGCTGTTCGAACCCGGGGCTGCCTCCGAGGGCTTGGAGGATATCGTTCATGAAATCTTGGAACTCAGCTCTCGTGACTGGAGCTTGTTCGCCATGACCTGGCGGAAGTGGCCCATACCTCGGGTTGCGACTGCGGTTGTGCTCCCGGCTTCGAGATGGGAGAGTGCTATGTGTCGGAGCTAGGTCGGAAGAGATTGTCCGGTTCCTTGATTGGCTGAGATGGAGCCGAAGGTCATCTACGGGCTGCCAGTGGTTGATGATATGCTGTAAGTCTTTGGCAATCGAGCATGAAGTGCTCGGACCCGGTCCCGCTGTACCAATGACAGGTGGTCGGTTTGATCCTTGAGTGTTCACACAACTGTGAGAGGGATGGGGGTCTGGCCGCTGTCCATTGGTGAAGGCTCTTCTAGCTTTGGGAGCCATGGGAGGGCCTGGCTTCAGGAGAGATCCGAGCTTAGGATCGAGTCAGTCTGGTTTCCACAGATGGCGCCAACCTGATGCTGCTTGTGTTCGGTGGGGAGCAACATGTGTGAGTTCTTGTAATTTGTGAAGGGAAATGGACGGATCTCGACCTTGACTCGGGTCTGTTCTCGGAGGTCGGCTCGGAAGAGATGCTGGAGCTCGTACGGTCGAAGTACCTGCAAAAGGCCTAGAAACACCAGGAGAAATCTTGGCAACAAGCCCTCCAATGATCTAGTCAGTTACTGGAAAAGTGACTGAGCAGCTAGGGTTCAGGTGGAGAAATATTGATTACTTTCTGCAGTGAGAAGAGGGCTTGGTATTTATAGGCAGGGGCAAATGGGTATCTGACCCTAATGGACCGGGTCAGAACCGTTTGTCTGTGGGCCTGAAGGGGTAGAAGGCCCGATGGATCTGTTGACTTAATGATCTGGGATGAGCGAAATCTGAGGAGATCCGATGGCCCTGATTGGGCCACGTCATCTATACCACATCAGCATACAAATTTTGTGATTCTGTTTTTGAGTAAAGACTACATTGCAGTCTGGTCTTGAATATGAGACATTCTTTTACCCATTCCAAACGCTTACCATGTGAGCTACAACTAAGTGATACATTTTGTGATTAGTTGTCTGACTTGACATGAAGAATGTATAGAGAATAAACATATGCTATTTTCTAGGGATATTTTAGCATATACCCCCACTATTTTTAAAAACTAAGAGATACCCTCAGTTTCGACAAAACTGTTATCATTCCGATAAGTGAACTTATGTGCCTCACACGTGACACAAAAAAATGACCTAAATACCCACGATAAAAAAATATTTTAGCAAATGTCCCCATTCAAAATTTGGAAACTAACTTATACCCCCACTATTTTAAATAAGTAAGATATACCCTCTGTTTGGACAATTTTTTGGCATGTACCTTGCTTGTTGGTTTTTGTATTTTTTGGGGTCAAAATTCGACTTAGAATCTCTTAGCTTGTTTCTTACTTATGGAAGATTTTTTGTGAGAATTTGTGGTCATGTGACTTGTTATGGGTATCACTTTTTCTGTCTAATACTAAAAAGAACTTAGCAGCTACAAAATTTAATATTCTCATCAGTTTTGCTTCAAATTTTACTTAGCAACAATTTCATATTGATTAGGCTAAGTATTTTCAGATTAGATGATTGTATATTGATTAAGCTAAGTGTTGTATTGTTAGATAGTTTTGTTGTATGAATCTAAACATTGAGTATCAAATATTGCAGTTTAATGTGTTTTGTTACTTTCATACTAAATTGTTGGTCTGACATCTGATATTCTTAATTTGTATACTTCCAATGTTTCATTTACTGCACGTTGATTACATGAACAAATCTTTACGGAGTAAGACAATTACTACTAGTATGCATCATTTAATAACATGTAATGCAGTTTATTTGGGAACATATTGATACTTCCTTGGGAAATTTTCAACTGTCTTTTGTAATTAAGTTGCATTGATACATACCCAAAAAAATTGTCCAAATTGAAAGTATATCTTAGTTTTTTAAAATAGTGGGGGTATATGCTAGTTTTCAGATTTTGAATGGGGGCATTTGCTAAAATATTTTTTATTGTGGATATTTAGGTCATTTAACTGTGTCACGTGTGATGCACGTAAGTTCACTTAATAGAATTTTAACAGTTTCGTCCAAACTGATGGTATTTTTTAGTTTTTAAAAATAGTGGGATATATACTAGTTTCCACATTTTTAATGGGGGATATTTTGCCTATTTTTTACAATATATTCACATCCTGAGCTTTTTAAGTTCCTGCTTGTTCCACATATCTCTATCATGTTTGTCTTTCCGCATATTAGTACTTCAATCACTCTTGAATGTTTAAAAAAAAAAAAAAAACAAATATTAATTTTCTCCAGAATTTCCTGCTGTTCTAATCCTTGATAAGTAATCTTGAAATATTGCTATACTTAAGATTGTTGTTATTTGATCCGCAGAGAGCTTGGATAAGTATCCTGACAGGGCTGCATTGAACCTCCCTCCTCGAAATATCCATGAGAAACAACTGCGAGCAGAACAAGGCCTCCTCCAGGCGGTCGGTTACACAAATCCAACTATAACATCCATTCAACCATTAATGAACAATGGCTATAACGTCAATAAGGATCCAGGAGAAGGAGAGAGAGGAAACTGCTCCCCAAATCAACTTCCCAACTGCATCACTCGCCACCCAAATTCTTCAGCTGAGGTGATCAATGAGAACCGTGTTATCCAGCAGATGGTTCAAGAAATGCGAAATCACAAGGAGGTATTGCTGCGTACTGGTCGGCTACCATCTGGGATGAATATTGATGCGGAAGCGAGGGATTCAGCTGTTCGCTTAGCTGGCAGTAATGTTGTACTGGAATCATCATCCCCAAGCATGTTCAATGGTGGTCGTTCCATGCCGAGAAACCTTCTTAATACCAGTACGTTCTACAATTTACCCACCATTCAGAGAGACGTTTCTAATAACTGTCCACCAAGTATGTTCAACAGTTTACTCACCACTCAGAGAGACGTTCCTAATAAGGGTCCACCAAAGGGTGTTCAACAGTATGCCCACCATTCAGAGAGAAGCTTCTAATAACGGTCCACCAAGCATGTCCAACAGTTTACCCACCATTCAGAGGGACGCTCCTACTAACGATCTGTGTTTGGGTGGCGTTTGATGACATTGGTCTACCTGTATATGGGAATGGGAATGGTGCAAGGGTGACAGGAGAGCAGGGATTGATTGTTTTTTTTTTTATGTGGCCAATTTTCAAGATTGCTTGTATGTTATAGTAATTATACCGTGTTTTCGACTAGAAGTAAATTCTGTGTTATAAGATTGTTGAAACTTGGTTTTGTTTATTGGCTTTTCCCAGCTCTCCCAAATTTATCTCGTGTTTGTATGTAGTTACGTCCTATATATTTCTGTGAATTTCTTTTTTCACTTGATTGCAGTGAGTTTCTTGCAAAGAAGCTAATTAAACACTCCGAAGTGCAAGCATATTTCATTGCTTGTCACACATTTGTGGATCAGGTATGCAGTAATATGTTTCAGTAAATACAGTGAAGAGCGCAGATATCATCAGGAGTCCCTAGGGGTTCTCATTCTCAGCTCAAAATTGGAAAACTCAGATAGCGACATTTTTGGTCTGTCTGGGCAACCAGTAAACCATGACATGTTTTGACAAGTCTGGTAAAATTCTTTTGCTCTGTCTCTCTTGACACAATAGTGCAAGACATTACCCCAACCAGTAAACCATGATATGTTTTGACAAGTCTGGTAAAAACGCATACGGGAATTCAGTCACATTGACCAATCTGTACACATCGTTCACAACCTGACAGGATCTGAAACTTCCAAACTAATATTCATACGGAAAACCAAAAGATGGGTAAGAAAGAACTGAAAGTTAACACAAACCATCTCAATTTGTTATCTACTCGTCATCTACCAAATCAAACACTAAATCCCATCCAAACGAACTTATATGCTGTCATAGTAGTTTCTAAATCAAAGCCAAGAGGTTTCTATTAGGATAAAAAATCACCAATCAACTTTCCCCAAGTAACCTGCTGAGAAGAGCAGGTTACTTCAACTCCCTTAGACGGTTGGTGAAATTCTGCCAAGAGGAAAGCTTTGGTGGGTGATGCGGTTTGTTTTTTGGGGTGTGATTGCAACAGGTGTGAGTTCTTGTAGTTTGTATAGTGGAAGTTGAGGTACTGACCCTTAGCTGGGGGACCGGCTCGGGAGTAGCAGGGGTGAGGTAGGAACCAGGTGCTCGGCTCGGATCTCGAAACTCGGCTCGAATCTGCAGGCTCGGCTCAGTCCTCGGTACCTGCACACTGCCTAGAAACACCGAGAGAAGTCCCGACGATAGGCCCTCCGACGATCTAGTCAATCACTGAAAAAGCAACAGTAGCTAGGGTTCAGGAAGAGAGAGTTTGATTACGTTCACTGTGAGGAGGGGGGCTGGTATTTATAGGCAGGAAAAACGGATCTGAGACTCTGCTGGGCCGAGTCGGACCCGTTTGCTCATGGGCCTGACGTGGCAGAAGCCCATCTGGCTTTGGGTTGACCTGATGATCATAGAAGTGCGGTTTCTGAGGGGATCTGGTGGCCCAGGAGGGGCCACGTCATCTAACCCATATCAGGAGCCCCCAACTCCTAGAGGGCTGGGTAATCCAGCCGTGTAAGAGTGATTTGTCTCTGTAGAAAGAGCGAAGGGTGTGTACGAAAAAAATATGGTTTGTATCTTCCCGAAGAGGCCAGCGGGGTAGGATGAGGGGGATCCCTTTGAAGATGTGAGGGGCGTCGAGAGCCAAAAACAGGGGGTCGTGAGCCGAGCATCGAGCGTCGAGCGACGAACTCCTATACAGGCAGATGCCGGAGCCTGTTGCCGAGCGTCGAGTGTCGAGGGCCGAGTCTTTATGAGCTCGGGTGTCGAGGCTTGCTATCGGATGCCAAGTTTAGAAGGGCTCGTCTGTGGGAGCCAAGCGGGGCTCGGAATTGCCACTGATCGCCGAGCCCCAGAGCTTGTTCAAAAAGCTATGGGGTGGCTCGAGATCACTGCCGAGCGCCAAGCCCCCATACTTGTTGGAAAAGCAATGGGGGGAGTCGAGAGCCGAAAATAGGGGGTTGTGAGCCGAGCATCGAGCGTCGAGGCTTGCTGTCGGATGCCGAGTCCAGAAGCTCGTCTGTGGGAGCCAAGCGTGGCTCGAAATTGCCACCAATCGTCGAACCCCCAGAAAAGCTCTGGGGTGGCTCGAGGTCACTGCCGAGTGCCGAGCCCCTCTGCTTGTTGGAAATGCGTTGGGGTGGCTCGGAGTTGTAACTGAGCTCCGAGCCCCAAAGCTTGTTGGAAAAGCTTTGGGGTGGCTCGAGATTACAACCGAGCTCCGAGCCCCAAAGCTTGTTGGAAAAGCTTTGGAGTGGCTCAGATTCACTACCGAGTGACAGGCCTCCTCATTTTCTTGTGAGAAGCTACCGATTGGCTCGAGGTTACAAATGAGCTCTGAGCCACACGATCTGTTGGAAAAGCTTTGGTATGGCTCGGATTCACAACCGAGCTCCGAGCCCTAAAGCTTGTTGAAAAAGCTTTGGTGTGGCTCGGATTCACTACCGAGCGAGGAGCCCTCATAATTGGCGTAAAAAGATCTGGGATGGCGTGAGGTTACAGCAGAGCTCCGAGCCCTAAAACTTGTTGGAAAAGCTTTGGTATGGCTCGAGGTCACGACCGAGCTCCGAGCCCCAAAACTTGTTGAAAAATCTTTGGTACGACTCGAGGTTACAACCGAGCTCCGAGCCCCAAGACTTGTTGGAAAAGCTTTGGGATGGCTCGAGGTCACAACCGAGCTCCGAGCCCCAAGACTTGTTGGAAAAGCTTTGGGATGGCTCGAGTTCATAACCGAGCTCAGAGCCCCAAGACTTGTTGGAAAAGCTTTGGTATGGCTTGGATTCACGACCGAACTCCGAGCTCCAAAGCTTGTTGGAAAAGCTTTGGTGTGGCTCGGATTCACTACCGAGCGATGGGCCTCGTCATTTGCTTGTGAGAAGCTATAGGATGGCTCGAGGTTACAATCGAGCTCTGAGCCCCATGATCTGTTGGAAAAACTTTGGTATGGCTCAGATTCACAACCGAGCTCCGAGCCCCAATGCTTGTTGGAAAAGCTTTGGTGTGGCTCAGATTCACTACCGAGCGAGGAGCCCCCCATACTTGGTGTAGAAAGATCTGGGATGTCTCGAGGTTACAGTCGAGCTCCGAGCCCCAAAACTTGTTGGAAAAGCTTTGGTATGGCTCGAGGTTACAGCCGAGCTCTGAGCCCCAAAACTTGTTGAAAAAGCTTTGGTATGGCTCGAGGTCACGACCGAACTCTGAGCCCAAGACTTGTTGGAAAAGCTTTGGGATGACTCGAGGTCAAAACCGAGGTTCGAGCCCCAAGACTTGTTTGAAAATTTTTGGTATGGCTCGGATTCACAACCGAGCTCCGAGCCCTAAAGCTTGTTGGAAAAGCTTTGGTGTGGCTCGGATTCACTACCGAGCGACGAGCCGCCATACTTGGCTTAGAAAGCTCTGGGATGGTTCGAGGTTACAGCCGAGCTCCGAGCCCCAAAACTTGTTGGAAAATCTTTGGTATGGCTCGAGGTCACGACCGAGCTCTGAGCCCCAAAACTTGTTGGAAAAGCTTTGGTATGGTTCGAGGTTACAACTAATCTCCGAGCCCACAGACTTTGGCGTAGAAAGCTCTGGGATGGCTCGAGCTTACAGCCGAGCTCCGAGCCCCAAAACTTGTTGAAAAAGTTTTGGTATGGCTCGAGGTCACAACCGAGCTCTGAGCCCCAAAACTTGTTGGAAAAGCTTTGGTATGGCTTGAGGTTACAACCGAGCTCCGAGCCCCCAGACTTGGCATAGAAAGCTTTTGGGATGGCTGGAGGTTACAGCCGAGCTCCGATCCCCAAAACTTGTTGGAAAAGCTCTGGGATGGCTCTAGGTCACAACCGAGCTCCGAGGCCCAAGACTTGTTGGAAAAGCCTTGGGATGGCTCGAGGTCACAACCGAGCTCTGAGCCCCAAGACTTGTTGGGAAAGCTTTGGTATAACTCGGATTCACAACCGAGCTCCGAGCCCCAAAGCTTGTTAGAAAAGCTCTGGGATGGCTCGAGGTCACAACCGAGCTCCAAGGCTCAAGACTTGTTGGAAAAGCTTTGGGATGGCTCGAGGTCACAATCGAGCTCCGAGCCCTAAAGCTTGTTGGAAAAGCTTTGGTATGGCTCGGATTCACAACCGAGCTTCGAGCCCCAACGCTTGTTGGAAAAACTTTGGTGTGGCTCGAATTCACTACCGAGCGACAAGCCCCCATACTTGGCGTAGAAAGATCTGGGATGGCTTGAGATTACAGCCGAGCTCCGAGCCCTAAAACTTGTTGGAAAAGCTCTGGGATGGCTCGAGGTCACAACCGAGTTTCGAGACCCAAGACTTGTTGGAAAAGCTTTGGGATGCTCGGATTCACAACCGAGCTCTGAGCCCCAAAACTTGTTGGAAAAGCTTTGGTATTGGAAAAGCTTTGATCAATTCCGAACTTTATGGAACGAAGAGGCTGAATTTGCTCCTTTGTTGTGGGAGGAAGGGGGAGTAATGGTAACGAAGAAATTGCAGCACTTGAGTCGTTACCACGGGACACCGAGCTACTATACCAGCTGACATGGCTGAGGGTAATACTGGAATTTTACTTGTCTGGCTGACGTCATAGGGGTGGAAATCGAGGTTTTTGAGATTCTAATGGCTGTTAGATCTTGATGATCGAGAATCGACGGTGAGGATTCTTTTGCGCAATTCGAGGAGTCTTTCTCCTCATATAAGTCCCCCAATCCTCCCTTCATTTCTTCACTTCGCACTCTGTCTCTTCATCACATGAATATTTCTCTCTTTGCTGTCGGCGACAACTTTTACGGTGATCCCCCCATTTTCCGGTTGATCAGGTTAGTATTTCGTTTCCTTATGTCGCGTTCTCAGTTCAGCTCCGAGGCAAGCTCTTCTAGTTGTGGTGTGGTGGAGGTCGAGTCAGTGTCGACGTCTTGGTCCCTGGGTGACCCTACTTCGGAGGAGGAGGGACAGTAAGATTCGGTATCTGGGGGTACGAGCGATGTGGTTTTTTATGTGCCCGCTTTGCGAAGTCGTATGCCAGAAGGGGAGTCATCGGGGAGGAAACTGACAAAGGGTATGAGGAGGAGCTTGTCGAAGAAGAGGGCGACTAGGAGGGGGCGAAGAAGGAACCGAGGGAGAGGGCAACCAGGAAGGGGGGTGAAGGAGGAGCCGAGGGAGTGGGCGACCAGGAGGGGGGTGAAGGAGGAGCCGAGGGAGTGGTAGTGGAGGTAGAAGAAGGTCTCCCTCCTCTGCCCCCGTTGTCGACTCCGTCTCCGTAGAGGAAGCCTCGCCTTCGTAGGAAGAAAAGGAAGTGGATTCGGCCGGACAGTCCGAGCATGCCGGATGAGTTCGGCCCTGAGCCGGGAGAAGGGCTTGCCGCTTCTCACTTGTCCAATAGGAACCCAGGGTCAATAAGGATGGATCCTGACGATGTGGAGGGACTTTTCCAATTAACCGCGGCGGTGCGTGAATCTGAGTAGACTATGATAAAGATGGACAACGTCTAGTGTGTGCTGAAGGCGGACTACCTGCCGATATTAAGGGTGGCTTATTTCATTCCTCGGGAGTTTGAGCTACTGATTCTGAGCCCCGGTTTTCGTCCAACCACTGAGTTGGAGAAGAGCTTCTGTATGTTTCCCGAGGAAACTTTCATCTCGGGACTGAGGTTGCCACTGCACCTGTTTATCAAGAGGGTGCTGAGGTGGGGGGAGCTGAGTCTGATGCAGTACGGCCCCAACTCATGGAAGCATCTGGTCTACTTCATCCGAAAGTGCCAGGAGAAGGGGGTCAAGCTAAAGCTTAAGTACTTTCGCGCCGTATTGGGGGTGAGCTCGCTTAGAGATATGGAGGGGATCTTCTATATGTCGCCACGTCCCCACAAGAGAGTGATGCATGGTCACCCGGACTCGATAAAGGCATGGAAGGAGAAGTACCTCGTTGTCCAGAGCGAGATGCCTTGGGAAATCCCCACAGTATGGAATTTTTTCAAGCCTAAACCCCCGTGGCAGAGGGACTTGACAGAAAAGGAGTGGGCTGAAGTGGATAAAATTGTCGAGGGGCACAATATCAGTTGGGCATGCGTCACTAAGTTACATCTGGCCCGAGCCGGACTGAGCCTAGTGCCCCCTTGTATGTTTTTGTTTCCACTTTGCTTAATTTTCTGCCTTTGTGTGAACATTTTTCTTTTTCTTTCCTTTTTTGCAGCGATGGTCGCGAAGAACCTTGAGGCGAGGAATGCCCTTCTGGCTTTGGCCGCGAAGAGGAGAGCCGAAAAAGAGAAGGCTGCTTCGGCAAAGGGTGTCTCGGCTGCGGGGTCCTCCCAGGGAGCGGTCCAAGGATCTTCAGAGCCGCCTTTGAAGAAGTCGAAGAAAATGCACTCGTCTAGAGGGGCGCAGGAGTCTGGGCCAAGCTCTAGCAGTAAAAAGGTGACGAGGTTCTAAAGTCAGGGACCCCAGCACTTCGCTCTGATGCCCAGGAGATGGTGGGTAAGAGGGGTCTAAGGCCGTTCGCCCCGGATTGGATGGTAAAGGAGGGAGACACTCTGACCGAGGGCCCGATAGGCCTAGTGACAGAGACATCCGAGGTGGCGGAGAAGCTCGTCACGGAGCGCGACCGGATAACTCTAGCGACAGAGACGTCCGAGGTGGCCTACATGAGGTGGGCTCTGGCGCAGGTCGCGGTAAGTATTTGTTGGTTATCTGCTTTGTGCTTAGTATTTATAAATTTTGTGTCTAACTCAATTCTCTTCGACCAGGTGCTGCTGCACGGGGCACATCTAAGGAAGTTCTTGGAGAAGGAGGTTCAGGTCGAGAAGCGGAAAGTTGAGCGGTTCCTTCAAGAGGGAAAACGCCTGAAGGATGAGTTGATGGGGGCTCAGGGAGCTCAGGTGATCCTCCAGGATGAGATGGCTTCTCTGTAGGATCATCACGCGCGCGAGCTGGCGGAGGTTCGAGCGAAGGCCACGGCGGAGTATGAGGAGCTACAGATATCTTCTGCGGACGAGTTGATCCAAGCTCAAGATGACGCCTACGACCGAGCCAAGGACCACTTCCTACACCTCTATCCGGAGGCCCAGATCAATCACCTTCATTACGGGTGTGTTGGATCCTGTAGGAAAGGTAAATAACACTAGAACAGGGGGGGGGGGAGTGAATAGTGTTGTATAAAAAATAATTAAAAAATTGAACTTTTCGGTCTGTCCAGTCGACTTAAAAAGAGAATATAGTCGACTGGGGCATCTGATAAGAAAAGTATTTTATACAAGTTTGACCAGTCGACTTATAACGGAAACTCAGTCGACTTACCAGACAAGTGTTTGAAGAGTGTTTTATACAAGTCTGATCAGTCGACTTATAGAGGAGACTCGGTCGACTTGCCAGACAAGTTTTTGAATAGAACACAGAAAAGTTGAAATGCAAGTGAAGAAAATACAACCACAGAGAACACAGCGATGTATCCTGGTTCGGTCCTCCCAACCTACATCCAGTCCCCAAGCAACCCACTTGAGATTTTCCACTATTCTTGAAAAAATACAAGAATACCTTACGACGTTTGACAACAACCTTGCCAAACCCGTAGACCTCTCTTACCACTAGAGAGAGCACACACATTCTACAACCTAGAGTGAAATTCCGAGTCTACAACCTAGAGCCCTACTCTCCAACCGAGAGGACCACTCTCACATGCCGAGAGTGAAGAACAACAACAAAAGAGTTACAACAACCTATAGCTTTGTTTGTGATTTATGATTTTTGTATGGTGGCTAATAGGTCAACTTCTGAAATCAGTCTAAAAAAAATTCGATGTCATACTAGACTGATTTTCAGAGAACCAAGACTTAGAGAATATGAATGCTTTTAGAATGCTTGTTCTTTTCAAAACCAAAAGCTTGAAAACTTAAGAAAAAAATGCTTGGAATGCTTTTCATGGTGATTCCTATGCTCTATTTATAGAGCGGAATCATAGGAACGTTGCAGAACAGTTCCTAAAACTGAATTAAAATGGATAGAAATTTTTTTGAATTTGAAAAACAAGTTTTGAAATTAGAAACTGTCAAAACGACTTGAACAGTCGACTGGGTTGCCATATTGAGTCGACTGGCCAGAGTTTGAATGAGTTCAGACAGTTTCGTATTAGGACAATTGACTGGTGCCAAATAGCAGTCTACTGGTACTTAACAACTGAACTTATTCAAATTTGTTTCGATCTTTTTTAAGTTTGTAAAACACTCAATTATTAAAGAATATGTGTGAGTGTGTGTGTGACAAGGCTATTTACAGCATTCTAAGACTCAAAGAATAAAAAGTTACAATTGTTACAAGACACTTAATACAATACATTTGAAGCACTTGAGTCTTGTCTTGAACTAGAGTCTTTGACTAGAGCTTGAGCTAATGTCTTTATATCTTGAAACTTGCTTGATCAATGTGGCTTGAACTAAGTTCTTTGTGGCTTGATCAATTCTCTTTGAAAGCTTCATTGAATCAACTTTGCCTTTGTGTATTACACCAAGGTATTGATCTTTATACACCCTACAATATATAAGTGATAGCACAACTTTGCATTGTGTTGTAGTCATCAAAACCAAGAATCAATATTCTCCACCTTTTTGATGATGACAACACAATAACTTACAATAGTAATAATAATTAAAGATGCTCCCCCTAACTAATGTACAACATGCACAAGTTAAAAAAACATACACCAAAACATGCACATCAAAAATATGCACCATAACCACAAAACATGCACATAACATACACATCCTTTTCTCCCCCTTTGTCATCAACAAAAATAGAGGAGGAAAGAAACAATAAAAAAATGGAAATCATAACACATTGAAAAAACATAACAAATTTATACATTTGAAATGAAGTACATGGTTTCAAATACTACAAAAAAGTGAAATACATAAAACATAACGAAAAATTACAAAAAAATAGAAAATACGTCAAGTCAGTCTTCTTCTTCGTCATCAGCACCTTGAGAGGCAGGAGGTGGAAATTGTTGGGTGAACAAGTGGGTAAGATGAGAAATACTAGCTTGAAGGGTATCCTGACGATCCATGAGATATCTGACAGAATGATAAAGACTCTCAGGATCGGTAAAAACAGCTTGAGGACGAGACGAACTAGATGCAGAAGACCTGCGACCTGAAGTGGCTAAAGGAATAGGAGAGACATTCCTACGAGGAGATCTAGGAGGAGAGTTTAGAATCTTCATACGAGCTAAACTCGCACGGTCAAAAGACTTATAATGAGTGACAACACTCGACTCAGAAGCAAGATTAACTTTACAGAAGTTGAAGACAGGCCTCACTTCCTCTTGTTGATCAATAAGATGCATGGAATTAAGAAAATAATGTTTTAGACTGTTAGCATTGCCAAATCTCGCCTGACTTTATTACATGCAGCCATGTTTAACAGAGTGGAGTGTAAGCAGTAATTGGGCCAACTAGAAGGAGCCCACCACAGCGACGAGACACTGAGATATCATATTAACAAAAATTTGGTCCTCTAGCCAAAATTTTTGAAACAGAATTTAAACGGTTTAGAGAAATTAAAATTCGAATGCAAGATCAAAGGGACATGATCAGAGGAGGGGTTAAGGAACGCTTGAATGAAGGAATTGTGGAAAGTGGAAATCTAATCTTGTGATGCAAGAAAATGATCAAGTTTAGCTATAGAAATAGATAAACGGTGATTAGACCACGCGAACCACCTTCTGTTAATAGGAAGGTCGATGAGGTCTAAAGACTGAATACAGTCGTTAAAAAGAAAAGAGTCTCGAACTTCGAGCCGAGATACCCGAGTGCTCATGCACAATTCTCATGACATTAAAGTCACCACAAAAGAACCAAAATTCATTTATCGGGCCACTGAAAGACATAAATTCATCCCAGAAAACCTGTCTAAGATCCACAGTGGATGGACCATAGACAGAGACCATCGAGATAATCTTGTTGAGCTCAATCCTGTGTTGAACCACAACCAAGAAGAATTTCAACCTAAGGACAGAAACAAGAGTGGAGAGAGATGATTTGAAACTGAGGAGAATCCCTCCACGCGAATCATCCAAGTCCAAGCTAATCCATTAGGTAATAAGTTTGCCACCAAGAGCCCTTTTAACCGCAGCAGGGAGGCGGTCTATTTTAGATTCTTGGATAGAAAGAATACCACATTTGGAAGAATAGACCATGTCGTAGATAGCTTCTCTGTTAGGTGAGCTACCGAGACCTCTGATATTCCAAAAGCAACTAATAATTAAAATTGTTGAACTGTAAAGCTCTAGAAGAGTCAAGAGAACGAATTGAATTAAACATAGAGGGAAAATAGGGGTCTAGAAGAATGCCCATGTCCTAAGTTGTAGATTTCCTCATCAGAAATGGAATCGAAATGAACTTGGTAGAAAGAGCCCAAAGGAGATCTTGAAGGAAGATCCTCCGGCAACAGGGGATATCTCTAATCTGGGCTGCTAAGGAAGCTTTAGCGCCTACAGTTAGAAAGGAGGAACAATGTGCTTTTAATCGGGCACTAGACCGAATCAGTGGCGTACGATTTCCCTTCCTAGCATAATGCCTTTTAGTGAAGAGAGAAGATAAAGATGCAGAAGGCACAAGGGTAGAGTCCATAAGACACTTCCTAACCTTGCTAGACAAGACAACAGGACGGACCTAAGAGGGACCAAGAATACTAATTGGAGGTGGAAAACATCCACAAACAAGAGAGCTATCATAAGCGATGCAGGGCGGCAGAGCGGTGGGAGTAGAAGAGGACAGAATGGGGGTAACATATTAGCTAGACAGTTTTTAAGTGAATGAAGCAAAATACTAGAGTTAGAACAGTTAAGGCTCAAGAACGGTGCCACAACAGAAAAGTGCAAGGAAGACAAAGTACAGTAATTGCAGGAGACTGAAATTAAAAAAGTAAATTGCATATAAACAGAACATACCTTGTTTGTCATGTGCGAGTCAAGAGCTATGCGCTCTTCTTCAATATATACACGAATGGCAGGAGATAATAATAAGAACAGAATTTAGTATCTATGAAAAAATAAAAAGAAATGATTACAAATTATTAGATAACAATAATAACAGAATTAAGTGTCTATGAAAAAACCAAAAGATACAATATATATAAAGATCCAAGCAAGATGGAAACTAAGCAGTTTAGAAATATGCGATATGTGTTATTTTGACAACTTTGCTTGTGAATCCAAAGAGTATTTCCAAGATAGTTACTATACAAAAGAAGAAAAGAGACCAGTCGTAGACTCATTTTCCCTAAAACTACCAGATCTATGGAGTATAAACATATATAGTGAATACATAAATGAGAAAGTAAAAACAGAAACTGATACTTTAGGATATAGAACACAATTTGGAAAAGATTATAGAGATAAAGTATGCCAAGAAGCTAGATCAACTATAAAATACTATAGAACATATAAACAAAGAATATATTGTGAGAAAGCAAAACCAAATCATTAGGGATGCAAGAATATATATAATTATATAAAAAGACGTACAAATAGAATGCAAAAATACAAACCAAAATATAGGAAAACTTTTAAGAGATATAAAAAACCGAAAAAAATACTTCTGAAAAATAAATAAAAACAAACATTATCCAAAAAAAAAACCAAAGAAATATAATTGTTATATATGCGGAGAAGTAGAACATATATCACCGAACTGCCCTAAAAGAATGAAAAATTAAAATGTTAAATACATAGAAGAAATTGAAAAAATGTATAACATAAGCTATGAACCAATAGAATATGAAAAAGAATTGTCAGAACTAAGTTTTTTTTTGATATTCCGGATAGAGCCAAACGGCTCCAGCCATTAAATAAATATATAAAAACAGTAGAGATATAGAAATATATACAATTAGTTTACAAGCTGTAATACAGAAAGAAAATTACAAAAATATATACAAAAATTGGAGGAGTAGTACGCAAATAAGAGATCTGTGAAACAAATGTCGAATAACACCGAAAAGGGAGACAGAGCAATCAGCCAAGAATACAAAGCAACTAAGAGAGCAAACAACCCTGCCACACCAAAGAGGAGGGAATATGCCCACTAAGGCTAACATCCGCAAGGCAAAAGGAACTGCAATAAGCATGAAGTCAGATCCAGGAGCACACATAACTTGATGACATGAGCGAAAAATGTGGAACAAAACCATGTGACAGAACCATGTGATAGGAGGCAAAACAGCCCCACACGAAGTCACAAAGCACAACCTACACAGAAAAGAAAAGAGAGAAAACGCAAGAAAATCGAAACAAAGTAGCAAATAAAGAGTGTGCAATTCAAATGGAGCAACCACGAAGAAAATGAGAAGATAACAACCAACGCATAAAAGAAAGATACAAAGAATAAGAAGATAGGAGGAGTGAAAGGCACACTCACTCCGGGAAACTCGTCGATGAAAAACAAAACATACACAGTATAAGAAGAAACATACAACGCAAAAAAGAAATAAACACAATAAAAGAAGATAGAAGGAAACAAGGCACACCACTAAATAGCTAAGGAAATAGTGTGTAATGCCCTGAATTCCAAATAAGACCGAATTCGAGATTTCACGGGATCTTTACTTCACTCCATGCAATTTTGCAAGGAAATTAAAACTTTTCAATAATACATCAGAGTTCTTTACATTTACATACACAGTGGAAGAATGAAAAGATTACAACATTGAAAACAAAGTACAACTTATACAACTTTATCAAATAAGTCATCGATTGCATCATAATATCTTTAATCCTTCATGAATAGTCCATTACCTGCATATTGACCTGTGGGCACGTCAGTCACTTACAACTGACGAAAAATGTTATACTCGGCTATCCTCTCTATGCCGTACATATAACGATCTCATACTTTAAAAAATCACAAAAGTTGAATGAACAAGAAAATGTTAAATCGTGACTACGCTAAACATGTAAGTGTATGTCATGCCTTAATGCCTAACGCAGACATTTTATACTAGGATAAAACTAATGCATACTTGTTCGCAATAAAGGGTTCGATCCCTCGCCATGAAACTACCCAGTAATACAACAAGGTTTAGGTCATTCCACGAATATGGATTCCAGCCACGGAGATCCACCGCCGACTGTTATAACAGGTCCCTCATCGTGCGAATCATCCCGCAAGTGCCCCTAGCCCTGGTATACGTATATATACTGGAGTACAGCAAACTATCTGTCCGACTATGCTAAGTTCCGGATTTAAAATAAAAGCTCGTCTCCATCGGAGCAACCACAGTCCACCAACTGGGTCTATGGCCACGGAGATCCACCACCGACTATATAGAAGTAACCCACTTACGTTTGCCCAGGTTCACTACATCTTCTCTTATGTGCCTAATTATTTAGTTCAGGACATGAATAAATTCTCAAACCTAGAATTAGTTTTACCTCCTACCGGACTTAATCAACAAAATACAAGATAGCCCCATGGACACATCTCAAATAATAATCTCAACTCTTTTCAATTCAAATGGTGCCGGTACCCGAGGTCTCAATAACTCTAAATCACAACTTTTTCATGTACAAGAAATCATGGGTACACATACCCTTTAATAATCATGTCTTAAACTTAGATATTCTTATCTTCATAATTTGATCAATGTCTCATCTTAGTATTATTCATGGTTCATTCATTCATTCATAATTCAAAAATAGAACAACAATTTCATTCATGAACAAAAGGATTCATTACTTAAGTCTTAAATGCAACTCAAGCTCAAATAATATGTCTCGATCCACATCAAGTATTTCTTAAACCAAAATAAATGTACAATTTCTTTCAACTCACGCAATCAACATTTTACTCTTCTTCACAAAAAGATAATCCTATTCTCAAATAACAAATTTCGAACTCAAATAATTCATTTTTCTATCTCAGTTCCGTTTTTAATGTCCCAAATATACATAAAAATTCTAAAACCCTTTTTTATAATTTTTATTTCACTTTGTAGGAATTGTAGAGTTTTCCCCAAATTCCATCACACAAAAAAAATACTTTTTCGAAATATGTAAGGACCCAAGTGAAAAAAAAATCCACAAACAGGCATGATTTCTTAAACATCAAAACTATGAACACCAACAAAACAAAAAAAATGGCCCGCTGGGTTTCGAACCCATGCACCATCGACCAACAGTGAACTCCGTAAGTTCACTCCCACTAGCCAATAAATCCATTAGACTTGGCTGTCATGAAGCCGAATCGAAAACCCCATATACTAACTTTCGGGTTTCGGGATTTATTTTAAAACAAAGTAAAAAATTATTTGGGCCAACAAGATTCGAACCCAGGCTGACGAGGAAACAGTGCAACGCCAGACCACAGGGCCAATTGTCCCAACGACATCAAGTCCCCTCTTCGACTTTTGTTCAAACCCTCTGTCATTCTTTTATTTTCATAAAACTTGAATGTAATCTTTTGTTAGATTGAAAATTATATATATAAATTGAATTTATTTCCGAATCAGTAACTCATTGATTTAAAAAATCATATTTTAGACAATAATTCATTTCTCCCTATTAATAGGCATGAATTTGCATGTATTCATTTTAATCGAAAAGGTATCATATCATATCATTTATAAACAATCAAATGAATTCAATAGTATCGATTTCACTTTACAAAAATTTATTTGTTTATCAAAGAGGAAATTCTCAACATATAACCACACATGTATTCTAGTTCATGGCAAATATTCAATTATCTCCACTCATGTATGCTAGTGTATGGCAAAATTAGTTCTTTTCTCATTAACAACTACATGATGTAAATTTTAATTCATCAAACATAACATGAGTCACTATTATTCTCACCACATCCATAACATATTTGGTTCTACTTTATCATATCAAAACAACTCATTTTATTAATATTAGAATGCAAATGTCTATAATTAGAAAGTAAGAAAACACCCACCTTAATTGAAATTTGAACAATGAAAAGAAAGATGGAACACAAGTTCTAGCTCCAAAGCAACTCCTTCTTCTCCTAGCAAGAGCTCCTTCTCCTAGCAATGGCTTCTCCAAGCACAAGAACTCGCTTACTCTCTTTCTTTTCTTTCTTTTCTTTCTTTTATTTTTTGGTGTGTGAAATGAGAAGGAGGAGGGTGCTATTTATAGGACAAAGTTAGGGTTCAATTTGTAAAATTACACACCTAATAAATTACTCAATTTAATTTTCAACCTTTCATTTTCTCAACTCCTAAAACTCTCAGCCCTTCACATTTCAACCTCTTCAAAAACATAACTCCCAATTTTTTCTCTTCCAAAACTGCCACAATGGACTACCCCATCTGCACACAGCACACAAGTATGCTGTTGATGCCACCGTGGGCCCCCATGAAGAATTGCCACGTCAACATGGAATTCTTCACAGCAATAGCTTGCTGTTTTCTTCAACAAATGTGCCCCCCCCCACTTTTCCAAATCCATACACATTTCATATTACATATATTAATATCAAAGTATCAATCAGCCACATATACTTACAAAATATTATATATATATATATATATAGGAATGATCCATTGAAAACGTACTGTAGCGATGAAAACGTGGAAAACCACCTAGGCCGTTGTTGGAAACAACAACCTAGGTTATAATGCATTATAACCTAGGCCATTGTTTCCAACAATGGCCTAGGTGGTTTTCACAACATTTGCATTTTCAATGGAGCACTTTCCATATATATATATATATATATATATATATATATATATATATATATATATATGTGTATACTCCTTTGAAATTTACGGGATGTTACACACACTCCGAAATTTAGTTTGAAAACAAATGTGCTTAAGTATGTTTACCGAAAACACGTGCGTCACACGTAAAATATCAAAAATATGAAATTCGATGTTATCAACGGGAAAATGTTAAAGATAATAAAAATAAATTATAAGAAAAATATATTTATTAATTTTATATATTCCACGACGTAATTGTTACGTACGTAGAAAACACATGCGTTTCACATACAAAATCATATTAATCAAAATAGGAAAAAATGAATTTCCGTTTTATAAAATGTATTTGAACACATAAAATAAATACTTTAAACACATAGAAAATATTGCACGTAGCGGTAAAAACACATAATCGATACATGCATCAAAAACACGTAAAGACCACGTAGAAATGTAGAGATTGAAATATTGCATTTGAGTTGACACAAATAAGATAAAATCAATACGAAAAATGCATAAATAGTCGGTAATCAAAATACATAGTGAAAATGCATTGCAAAATACATGTGCGTAACACATGAGGGCAAAATTATAATTTCCAATTTTGCGGGGTGTTACACTCCCCCCCCTTAGGATAGTTCTGTCCTCGGAACTTGCTAGGGTAAAGGTTGTATTTTGTATATGCCAAAGAAAATATCTTATAGAAAACTGCAAACAACAAGGAAATAAATGTAGTATGAAAATACGCAACAAGGAAAATAAGACGAACTTTCTATAAGAAAACTATGAGTATTAAAATTTTTTAAGAACGAAACGAGAAAACTCACATAGGGAAATAAATATAACCATAAAGATACGATAGATTGAAAGAAATTTTTATACAAAACTACTATTAGGGAAAACATTAGATAAGAGGAAAATCAATTAAGTCTTTACTTGCGGAATAGTTTGTAAAACAATGCAATAAAGCGAAACATAGTCGATGGGTAATTTATCAATAGGTTTAATAGTATAAAAAAATATTTATTTGAAAAATATTGAATGTTGAAAGTATTATGATAAAATTCACGAAAAATAATTTGAAAGGAAAGTGTGTTATGTATCATGAATATAGGGCCCACCAACCACGCTTCCACAGCGCCACTCTGATATCGATAGAGAACATGCTCGCATACAATCTCACTTCAATGTATACGAGAAGAACATTATGAATGAAGGGGAATGTAAGTTCAATAATAACTTTCATTCACGACTCCAGCCATCCAATAGGAAGAGAAAATATCAGTGTATAGAGCAACACGAATGTAAATCACTTACATTTAAATTTCTATAAGCTGAAACTCATACTCTAATGTCCACTCTAGGGTGTCGTTCCTTATAAGTTTGTACTACTTGTGAAGCTTGCTCTGATACCATCTGTAGCGCCCTGAATTTCAAATAAAACCGAATTCGAGATTTCACGGGATCTTTACTTCACTTCGTACAATTTTATAAGGAAATTAAAACATTTCAATAATACATCAGAATTCTTTACATTTCACATACACAGTGGAAGAATGAAAAGATTATAACATTGAAAACAAAGTACAACTTATACAACTTTATCAAATAAGTCATCGATTGCATCATAATATCTTTATTCCATCATGAATAGTCCATTACCTGCATATTGAGTTGTGGGCACGTTAGTTACTTACAACTGACGAAAATGTTATACTCGACTATCCTCTCTATGCCGTACATATAACGATCTCTTACTTTAACAAATTACAAAAGTTGAATGAATAAGAAAGTGTAAAATCGTGACTATACTAAACATGTAAGTGTATGCCATGCCTTAATGCCTAATGCACACATTTTATACTAGGACTAGGTTTGCCCGTTGACATGTGCCTACGGCACGTCTTCGGAACGGTGCACCTAGTTTAATTATATAAAATAGTTTTGGATGTCCAGCAAATTAATTGAAGTAGTAAACATATTATATGAGGAAACAGTATATCTACCTTTAAGCTCAATTATCGTCTTCCAGATCATTAGCTTGAACTTACCTGAAATGCATATAGTTTGTTAGAAACACTACATAGAGTTTTTTTTAACTTCAGCATCAATTTTAGATGTTTGTAATAGTTATGCAAGGGCATTATCATATAGGTTTTATAGAGCTTACTATAATCCCATAACCACTATGAGCGTGTCTAAATACAATGGTAACGCAAGTGCAGGTGTGAAGGTATCTACAATACCAATAATCTAAACATTTATAAAGTTTTATTTCTAAAATTTCAAAAAATTTTATTCTTTTTTAAAATTTTAAATTAAAAAAAATTAATATTTTTAAAATTTTTATAAGTTTTTGATTTTTTAATTTTTTTGGATTATTTATAAAGTTTTTAAATTTTATATTTTTTGGTTTTAAATTTTTTGTAAAAAAAAATTAAAATTTTTATTTTCTGTATTTTTTTGATTATAAGAGAGAGAGAGAGAGAAAGAAATAATTAAATAAATAAAGGAGTTGTTTTGGGTGGGGGATTTAAATTTGAATTTTGGGGGAAAACTTTTGGGGGAAAAATATGTTTTTTGAGGTTAGATCTGGGCCTTTGATTTTGGGAGAGATTGAAGGAGAGCCACTTGATAGCTTTCTTTGTGTTTTATTATATAGATGACACTAATGCACACTTGTTCGGATTCTATGCATCCCATACTACATAGGTCCGAGGGCAAGCGCCTACATACTCCATAATAAAGGGTTCGATCTCTCGCCATAAAACTACCCAGTAATAAAACAAGGTTTAGATCATTCCACGAATATGGATCCCAGCCACGGAGATCGACTGTAGACCGTTATAACAGATCCCTCATCGTGTGAATCATTCCGCAAGTGCCCCCCTAGCCCTGGTATACGGATATACACTGGAGTATGACAAACTATACGCCCGACTACGCTAAGTCCCAAATTTATAATAAAAGCTCGTCTCCATCGGAGCAACCACAGTCCACCAACTGGTTCTGTAGCCACGGAGATCCACCGCCGACTATATTGAAGCGACCCACTTACGTTTGCCCAGGTTCACTACATCTTCTCTTATGTGCCTAATTATTTAGTTCAAGACATGAATAAATTCCCAAACCTAGAATCAGTTTTACGTCTTACCGGACTTAATCAACAAAATACAAGATAGCCCCATGGCCACATCTCAAATCATAATCTCAATTCTTTTCAATTCAAATGGTGCCGGTACCCGAGGTCTCACTAACTCTAAATCACAACTTTTTTATGTACAAGAAATCATGGGTACACATACCCTTTAACAATCTCGTCTTAAGCTTAGATATTCTTATCTTCATAATTTGATCAATGTCTCATCTTAGTATTATTCATGGTTCATTCATTCATTCATAATTCAAAAATAGAACAACAATTTCTTTCATGAATAAAAGGATTCATTACTTAAGTCTCAAATGCAATTCAAGTTCAAATAATATGTCTCGATCCACATCAAGTATTTCTTAAACCAAAACAAGTGTATAATTTCTTTCAACTCATGCAATCAACATTTTACTCTTCTTCACAAAAAGAGATTCCTATTCTCAAATAACAAATTTCCAATTCAAATAAATCATTTTTCTATCTCAATTCCGTTTTTAATGTCCCAAATATACATAAAAATTCTAAAACCCTTTTTTTATAATTTTTAGTTCACCTTGTAGGAATTGTAGAGTGTTTCCCAAATTCCATCACCAAAAAAAACCCCCTTTCGAAATATGTAAGGACCCAAGTGAAAAAAAATCCACAAACAGCCATGATTTCTAAAACATCAAAACTATGAACACCAACAAAACAAAAAATAATGGCCCGCTGGGTTTCGAACCCATGCACCACCGGCCAACAGTGAACTCCCTAAGTTCACTCCACTAGCCAATAAGTCCATTAGACTTGGCTGTCCCGAAGCCGAACTGAAAGCCCCATATACTAACTTTCGGGTTTCGGAATTTATTTTAAAACAAAGTAAAAAATTATTTGGGCCAACAAGATTCGAACCCAGGCCGACGAGGAGACAGCGCAACGCCAGACCACAGGGCTAATTGTGCCCAACGACATGAAGTTCCCTCTTCGACTGTTGTTCAAACCCTCTGTCATTCTTTTGTTTTCATAAAACATGAATCTAATCTTTTGTTAGATTGAAAATTATATATATAAACTGAATTTATTTTCTAATCAGTAACTCATTGATTTAAAAAATCATATTTTAGACAATAATTCATTTCTTCTATTAATAAGCATGAATTTGCATGTATTCATTTTAATCGAAAAGGTATCATATCATATCTTTTATTGACAATCAAATGAATTCAATAGTATCGATTTCACTTTACAAAAATTTATTTGTTTATCAAAGAGGAAATTCTCAACATATAATCACATATGTATTCTAGTTCATGGAAAATATTCAGTTATCTCTTCACTCATGTATGCTAGTGTATGGCAAAATTAGTTCTTTTCTCATTAACAACTACATGATGTAAATTTTAATTCATCAAACATAACTTGAGTCACTATTATTCTCACCACATCCATAACATATTTGGTTCTACTTTATCATATCAAAACTACTCATTTTATTAATATTAGCATGCAAATGTCTATATTTAGAAAGTAAGAGAACACACACCTTAATTGAAGTTTGAACAATGAAAAGAAAGATGGAACACCACTTCTAGCCTCCAAAGCAACTCCTTCTCCTAGCAAGACTTCTCCTGCTAGCAAGAGCTCTTTCTCCTAGCAATGGCTTCTCCAAGCACAAGAACTCTCTTACTCGCTTTCTTTTCTTTCTCTTCTTTCTTTTATTTTTTTGGTGTGTGAAATAAGGAGGAGGGTGTTATTTATAGGAAAAAGTTATGGTTCAATTTGTAAAATTACACACCTAATAAATTACTCAATTTAACTTTCAACCTTTCATTTTCTCACCTCCTAAAACTCTCAACCCTTCACATTTCCACATCTTCAAAAACTTAACTCCCAACTTTTTCTCTTCCAAAACTCCCACACCGGACTACCCCATCTACACACAGCACACAAGTGTGCTGTTGATGCCACCGTGGGCCCCCATGAAGAATTGCCACGTCAACATGGCATTCTTCACAGCAATAGCTTGCTG
This sequence comes from Hemerocallis citrina, assembly GCA_017893485.1. Taxonomy (NCBI): domain Eukaryota; kingdom Viridiplantae; phylum Streptophyta; class Magnoliopsida; order Asparagales; family Asphodelaceae; genus Hemerocallis; species Hemerocallis citrina. Next base: position 135,750,593 of record CM030363.1, read on the forward strand.
TTTTCTTCAACAAATGTGCCCCCCAACCTTTCCAAATCCATACACATTTCATATTACCTATATTAATATCAAAGTATCTTACAGCCACATATACTTACAACATATATATATATATATATATATATACACTCTTTTGAAATTTACGGGATGTTACACACTCCGAAATTTATTTTGAAAACAAATGTGCTTAAGTATGTTTACCGAAAATACGTGCGTCGCACGTAAAATATCAAAAATAAGAAATTCGACGTTATCAACGGGAAAATGTTAAAGATAAAAAATACACAATATAAGAAAATTTTATTTATTAATTTTATATATTCCACGACGTAATTGTTACGTACGTAGAAAACACGTGCATTTTACGTACAAAATCATTTTAATCAAAATATGGGATAATGAATTTCCTTTTTATAAAATGGATTTGAACACATAAAATAAATGCTTTAAATACATAGAAAATATTGCACGTAGCGGTAAAAACACATAATCGATACGTGCATCAAAAACATATAAAGAGCACGTAAAAATGTAGATATGAAATATTGCATTTGAGTTGACACAAATACGATAAAATCAATATGAAAAATGCATAAATAGTCGGTAATCAAAATACATAGTGAAAACACGTTACAAAATACACGTGCGTAACACACAAGGGCAAAATTGTAATTTCCAATTTTGCGGGGTGTTACACTATCCCCCACTTAGGATAGTTCCGTCTTCGGAACTTGCTAGGGTAAAGGTTGTATTTTGTATATGCCAAAGAAAATATCTTATAGAAAACTGCAAATAACAAGGAAATAAATGTAGTATGAAAATACGCAACAAGGAAAACAGGGCACACTTTCTATAAGAAAACTATGAGTATTAAAATTTTATAAAAACGAAACGAGAAAACTCACATACGGAAATAAATATAACCATCAAGATAGGATAGATTGATAGAAATTTTCATACAAAACTACTATTAGGGAAAACATTAGATAGGAGGAAAAATCTATTAAGTCTTTAATTGCGGAATAGTTTGGAAAACAATGCAATAAAGCGAAACATAGTCGATGGGTAATTTATCAATAGGTTTAATAGTATAAGAAAATATTTATTTGAAAAATATTGAATGTTGAAAAGTATTATGATAAAATTCATGAAAAAATAATTTGAAAGGGAAGTGTGTAATGTACATGAATGTAGGGCCCACAAACCACGTTTCCACAACACCACTCTGATACCCAAAGAGAACATGCTCGCATACAATCTCACATCAATGTATACGAGAAGAACATCATGAATGAAGGGGAATGCAAGTTAAATAATAACTTTCATTCTCGACTCCAGCCATCCAATAGAAAGAGAAAACATCAGTGTATAGAGAAACACAAATGTAAGTCACTTACATTTAAATCTCTATAAGCTGAAACTCACACTCTAATTTCCACTCTCGGGTGTCGTTCCTTATAAATTTGTACTACTTGTGAAGCCTGCTCTGATACCATCTGTAACGTCCCGAATTCCAAATATGACCGAATTCGAGATTTTCACAGGATCTTTACTTTACTTCGTACAATTTTACAAGAAAATTAAAATTTTTCAATAATACATCAGAGTTCTTTACATTTTACATACACAGCGAAAAAATGAAATGATTACAACATTGAAAACAAAGTACAACTTATATAACATTATCAAATAAGTCATCGATTGCATCATAATATCTTTATTCCTTCATAAATAGTTCATTATCTGCATATTGTGCTGTGGGCACGTCAGTTACTTACAACTGACGAAAATTTTATACTCAGCTATCCTCTCTATGCCGTACATATAACGATCTCATACTTTAACAAATCACAAAAGTTGAATGAACAAGAAAGTGTTAAATCGTGACTACACTAAACATGTAAGTGTATGTCATGCCTTAATGCCTAATGCACACATTTTATACTAGGATGATACTAATGCACACTTGTTTGCATTATGCATCCCATACTACATAGGTCCGAGGGCAAGCGCCTATGTACTCCACAATAAAGGGTTCGATCCCTCGCCATGAAACTACCCAGTAATAAAACAAGGTTTAGATCATTCTATGAATATGGTTCCCAACCACGGAGATCCACCGCTGATTGTTATAACAGATCCCTCATCGTGCGAATCATCTCGCAAGTGTCCCCCTAACCCCGGTATACGTATATACACAAGAATACGGCAAAATATCCGCCCGGATTTAAAATAAAAGCTCGTCTCCATCCGAGCAACCACAGTTCACCAACTGGGTCTATAGCCACGGAGATCCACCACCAACTATATTGAAGCAACCCACTTATATTTGCCTAGGTTCACTACATCTTCTCTTATGTGCCTATTTATTTAGTTTAAGACATGACTAAATTCCCAAACCTAGAATTAGTTTTACCTCCTACCGGACTTAATCAACAAAATACAAGATAGTCCCCATGGCCACATCTCAAATCATAATCTCAACTCTTCTCAATTCAAATGGTGTCGGTATCCGAGGTCTCACTAACTCTCAATCACAACTTTTTCATGTACAAGAAATCATGGGTACACATACCCTTTAATAATCATGTCTTAAACTAAGATATTCTTATCTTCATAATTTGATCAATGTCTCATCTTAGTATTATTCATGGTTCATTCATTCATTCATAATTCAAAAATAGAACAACAATTTCTTTCATGAACAAAAGGATTCATTACTTAAGTCTCAAATGCAATTCAAGCTGAAATAATATGTCTCGATCCACATCAAGTATTTCTTAAACCAAAACAAGTGTATAATTTCTTTCAACTCACGCAATCAACATTTTACTCTTCTTCACAAAAAGAGAGTCTTATTCTCAAATAACAAATTTCGAATTCAAATAATTCATTTTCCTATCTCAATTCTGTTTTTAATGTCCCAAATATACATAAAAATTCTAAAACCCTTTTTTATAATTTTTAGTTCACTTTGTAGGAATTGTAGAGTTTTTCCCAAATTCGATCACCAAAAAAGAAAAAAATTACCCTTTCGAAATATGTAAGGTCCCAAGTGAAAAAAAAAAAATCCACAAACAACCATGATTTCATACACATCAAAACTATGAACACCAACAAAACAAAACAAAAAAAATGGCTCGCTGGGTTTCGAACCCATGCACCACCGACCTACAGTGAACTCCCTAAGTTCACTCCACTAGCCAATAAATCCATTAGACTTGGCTGTTATGAAGCCGAACCGAAAGCCCCATATACTAACTTTCGGGTTTCGGAATTTATTTTAAAACAAAGTAAAAAATTATTTGGGCCAACAAGATTCGAACCCAGGCCGACAAGGAGACAGTGCAACGCCAGACCACATGGCCAATTGCGCCCAACGACATCAAGTCCCCTTTTCGACTTTTGTTCAAACCCTCTGTCATTCTGTTATTTTCATAAAACTTGAATCTAATCTTTTGTTAGATTGAAAATTATATATATAAACTGAATTTATTTTCTAATCAGTAACTCATTGATTTAAAAAATCATATTTTAGACAATAATTCATTTATTCTATTAATAAGCATGAATTTGCATGTATTCATTTTAATCGAAAAGGTATCATATCATATCTTTTGTAAACAATCAAATGAATTCAATAGTATCGATTTCACTTTACAAAAATTTATTTGTTTATCAAAGAGGAAATACTTAGCATATAATCACATATGTATTCTAATTCATGGCAAATATTCAATTATCTCTTCACTCATGTATGCTAGTGTATGGCAAAATTATTTCTTTTCTCATTAACAACTACATGATGTAAATTTTTAATTCATCAAACATAACATGATTCACTATTATTCTCACCACAATCATAATATATTTGGTTCTACTTTATCATATCAAAACTACTCATTTTATTAATATTAGAATGAAACTGTCTATATTTAGAAAGTAAGAGAACACCCACTTTAATTGAAGTTTGAACAACGAAAAGAAAGATGGAACACCACTTCTAGCTCCAAAGCAACTCCTTCTTCTCCTAGCAAGACTTCTTCTCCTAGCAAGAGCTCCTTCTCCTAGCAATGGCTTCTCCAAGCACAAGAACTCTATTACTCTCTTTCTTTTCTTTCTCTTCTTTCTTTTATTTCTTTGGTGTGTGAAATGAGAAGGAGGAGGGTACTATTTATAGGACAAAGTTAGGGTTCAATTTGCAAAATTATACACCTAATAAATTACTCAATTTAATTTTCAACTTTTCATTTTCTCAACTCCTAAAACTCTCAACCCTTCACATTTCAACCTCTTTAAAAACTTAACTCCCAACCTTTTCTCTTCCAAAACTCCCACACTGGACTACCCCATCTGCACACAGCACACAAGTGTGCTGTTGATGCCACCGTGGGCCCCCATGAAGAATTGCCACGTCAACATGGCATTCTGCACAGTAATAGCTTGTTGTTTTCTTCAACAAATGTGCCCCCCCCACCTTTCCAAATCCATACACATTTCATATTACATATATTAATATCAAAGTATCAAACAGCCACACACACACACATTATATATATCTATATAATAAATTACAATGAAAGCTATCAAGTGGCTCTCATTCAATCTCTCCTAAAACCAATGGTCTAGATTGATTCTCACAAAATATATTTTCCCGCCAAAAATTTCAAACCCCAAAATTAAATTTTTCCCCCCAAAACTAAAAAACTCATTACTTTATTACTATCTCTCTCTTCTCTCTTCACCTTTTCATATATCTCTCTTTCTCTCTCTCCCCCCCTCTCTTTCCCATTCTTTCTTTATTTACTTAGAAATTTAAATTTTAAGATTTCAGGTTTGTAAAATTTTCAGAATTTTTATGCTTTTTTTATTGCACATGTTATATTGAAAATAGCAAATATCTATTCAATAGTTAAATTTCATCATTTTCCACACTTAAAGTTCTAAGAAGTTGGATTTTACACCCTCATTTATAATTATTTTTCAACATATACTAATAGAAACATGGACGTTTATTTACAACTAATTATTATCATACTATTCAAACTTGAACTACATAATTGTTGTTTTACTGTTTACAGGGCTTTTTGTGTGTTGTATCGTTCTGAAGACGTGCCCTAGGCACGTGCCCATGGGCAAATCTAGTATATATATATATATATATATATATATATATATATATATATATATTCTTTTGAAATTTACGGGATGTTACACACACTCCGAAATTCATTTTAAAAACAAATGTGCTTAAGTATGTTTACCGAAAATATGTGCGTCGCACGTAAAATATCAAAAATTCGAAATTCAACGTTATCAATGGAAAAATGTTAAAGATAATAAAAATAATAAATAGAAAAAATATATTTATTAATTTTATATATTGCACGATGTAATTATTACGTACGTAGAAAACACGTGCGTTTCACGTACAAAATCATTTTAATCAAAACAGGAGAAATGAATTTCCGTTTTATAAAATGGATTTGAACACATAAAATAAATACTTTAAACACATAGAAAATATTGCACGTAGCGGTAAAAATACATGATCGATACGTGCATCAAAAACACGTAAAGAGCATGCAGAGATTGAAATATTGCATTTAAGTTGACACAAATAAAATCAATACAGGAAATGCATAAATAGTCGATAATCAAAATATATAGTGAAAACACGTTACGAAGTACACGTGCGTAGCACATGAGGGCAAAATTGTAATTTCCAATTTTACGAGGTGTTACATAGTGTATGCATACATTCACGTGTATGCATACACAGAATGAGAAGATAGGTGGAGAGAAGGCACACCAAAAAATAGCTAATGAAATGGCTAAATGAGAAGAAACAGGACCAGCAGCCCTTGAAAACACTAACATCACAAAAATGACTAACCAGACTGCCAACTCAGAGGAGGACAGAAAAATGCAAAATATTAACTGTGCACAAGATGATACGCCGACACTGTAGCTGCTTTCTTAGCTAAAATACGAGCACTCACGCGAGTCTGCAAATTATTATAGAGTTTCTTATTGTATTTTCGCTTAGCGGGGGAGGATCGACCTCCACCAAAGGGAACGAAATCACAACAAGGTTAGACATGCTAACCTCATCTTTGTTGAGGCAAGAAGAGAGTAAGAGAAAACTGGAAGAACATGATGATGATATTGTAATGGAATTAGTATGATAAGAATAACGGGAAAAAGAAGAGTCATCAAGAATCGGTAAAAACTTGAAGGGCAAAGAATGAAGGATATGCCTAACCTCCATCAGGAGATGATTGAGACATGATTGAACCCCTAAATATTGATAAATCGAGAAGATGCAGCCAGGAAAATGAAAAGAGAACGTAGAATGGTTGGGAGAAGAAATCATCATAGAACAAGGAAAATTATAAAATAAAGAAGGTGCCTTAAAAAAAAAACATTAGCATTAGCAGGAGGGACCTGAGAATCTAAAACGAGGCATTGATGAACGTGCCCCTTCGCACTTCGAAACCAAGAATGACAAGAGACTAAGGATTTAAACAAAACATAATTCTTATCCATACTCATACTCACCTTAGGCACCACAGCTTTAGAATGGGGACGAGCCTGATAGGTACCCAACTGAGGATAGGAAACAAGTTTCGTATAAACCGTTCGATCCGTAAACAGGTTAGCAATATTAGGTTGCTGAAGAGTACGAAGTGAATCACCATACGCAGTGGAAGAAGTAGCGGAGTTCATAAATGGATAAGGAACAACTGCAGATGAATCAAAATCCTTTCCAGACTCAAAACTAATCTTCCTCACTAAGCATGCATTAAGGTTGCGCTTTAAGAGGGGATAGTTAAGAAAGGAGAGAAGTTTGGCAAGTAAAGGTTTGCCTCTGGGAAATCCAAGGAGTTTTTAAAGGGAAAAACATTAACTGGGCGAGTGACCAAGCTTATCACAGAAGATGCACTTCATTTTATTCACGCACACTCGTTTATAATGCCCAGGAAGGAGGCACCTGAAACAAACCAGATGAGGGTCAGACCTACAAGAGGAAGGGGGAATAGGGAAGATGGGAGAGCAACGAGAGTGAAAATGTTTATGGGCCATTTTTTTTACAACCTCAACCAAAGACGGGCTCAAAGAGGCCATGGCCGAAAACCAGAAAAGGGAGAGAGAAAGAGGATACCTGAGCAGGGCTATGGAAACTGATACTGTAGAGATCAGTTACTGAAAAAAGGGCTAGAAAAAAGAGAATAACGGATCGCTATAGATCCAGGACAAAAAACAACAATGAAATTGACTAACCCTAATACTTGCACCAGGGGATCGGAAAGACCCAAACCACCAAAAATTGATGACTTACCACGGGAACACCACTGATAGGCGATCAGTCGAAACCTCAAAAAGGTGAGGAGAGAGAGGAACACGAGAAAAGTGAACGCAAGGGCGACAAGAGAACAATAACAAGAGCGATCACACGGATCGAAGAGATGAATTTTACCTCTAATACGCTTTACAACCAACCAAACAAGAAATAAACAATAATTAAAAACTTACAGCGATAGGATTGGAAAGCAGCTTTGATCAAGGCCAAGAGAATCGAGCCAGGCAAAACTCGACCGGGGGATGAAACACCCGCTAGAAGAAAACGAACCGCAAAGGGGAAGACACCACCAAAGAACCCAAAGCAATAAGCACCAAATCCCAGGGATCTCGACCCCAATGCTAGCGCCAGCTGAAAGCACGGGGGGGGGGGGGGGGGGGGGGGCGCCAAGCACGAATCGGAACTCTACTCAACACACTGGGAAAAAGCACCCCAGCGGGCAGCTTCATGCAAGATGAATGGAAGGAAGGGGGTGGGGGGCGACCGTCTGAGAGGGCCAAACCAAGGGAGGGGGAAAGGGGGGAAGGAGGAGTTGGGTCTGACCAGAAACACGAGATCTGCAGGATTAATGAAGAGAAGAAAGTGAAAGGTGGGAGGAATCGGTGGGATCTGGGGGGGTTGAGTATGAGATCTGGAGCGATCTGGAAGGAAGTTTTTAAAGTTGAAAGCTATTTTCTTTATTATTTTGAAAACTTTTCCTAAACTTATTAAGAAAAGGAGAGATGTAAAATAAACTTATTAAGAAAAGGAGAGATGTAAAATAAAATATCGATGTCCCTTTCAGTGTTTCCAGAACTAAGTTAAAATAAGGAATAATGGTAATGGAAGAAGATAATGGAAGTAGTGAGGATGAAATAGAAAATATGAAATAAATATGATAACGGAAATAACAGAAATATGAGAACAATTTGAAAAGAAGAAAATAATAAAGAAGTAAGAGAAAGAATGAGTTTTGACATATAAAATACTATAAAATAAGGGCAACCAAACTAGACATAAACCTGAAAGAGATATTTAAACTTCCAATATTTGAGAGAAAAAGGAACACCATAATAATAGTCAGAAATAATGAACAACCTATAAATGTGAACAAGCTCAAGGAAAAACTATAATTTCATTGATAACAGAAAGAATATCAAGACAAAATTAAAAAATAAATGAGAAAACCAGAAAGACATTAAGACACATATATTTAGGAGAAGTACAAATAATAATAACTAGCTATTTGCATGCGTGCGATGCACGCCCTAATATTTTTTTCTTTTTTTATGTAAATACTGCGATTGTTTGAAAAAAGTGCGATAAAGTATATGTAGGGTTAGTGCATTCATTTTTCACTGCCGGAGAAGACCAGACAGGTAAGCAGAATAATTTTGGCATAGAGTTTATTATGTTTCAATGCAACCTATATGTACAAATGTGACTTTTTTTTCCTTTTTTTTTGACCCAACATTCATTTGTAACATCAATTCAGTTCAATCAGAAGACTACAATGTGTACTAATTTCAAATCAAACACCAGAAATTACAAAACAACACAGCATTAATTTTATAAAAATTTCTACAAAAACAAAAAATCAAACACTTACTGGGCATCTTGTTTAGACTCAAACGACTCACAGCTGTACTTCACCATCGGAATCGCCGCAACTGCAACCGCATCGAATCTATTAAGCCTGTGTTCTTGCTAAAAATGAATAAATTAACCCAATTAGAAACAGAAGGTACCCTGAGAAAGCTCGCAGCATGCCCTTGCACTAACCAAGAGGTGAGACGTGAGGCTAGCAGCGGCTACCACACTGTGAAGTGGCAGCAGAGACTGTACGCATCTGAGCTTACCGAGAGTTCTGAAAACGAAATCGGGATTATCGAAATTCATCCAGATTCAAGAAATGAGTTCATCAGAATCATCCAAAATTCATCAACATTCAAGAAATGAGCTCTTCAGAAACATCAAAATTCATCAACATTCAATAAATTAGTTCATCAGCATCATCCAAATTCATCAAAGATTCAACAAATGGTAAGATGATATTTGGAGGATTAGGGTAGGCATTTTGTTTTTACTGGGAAGAGGCGAATGAAAGGAGGCGGCGGCGGTCAGAGCGAGGAGTGGGGAGGGTGGGGACCCGGCGGAAATGGATGGCGGGGGGCGATCGGAGGGAGGAACAGGGCGGTGGAGATAAGAGATCGGGAGAGGGATCCATGAAAAGCCATGGATTTGGAAATGGTGGTGAGGCTGGAAATGATGGGATTAGGGTTTATTTGGAGGTAGAGTGGAAACAGGCAGTCGTAATGGGCCGGGCTTAGATTGGAAGGATGCCTGAATTTTGAGTCCATCTCTAATAATGACAGAATTAACCCTGCATTATTTTTTTAGCTTTTTTATGTTTATGAGGGCATGATAGTAAAAAGCCGCCAAAATGGGGCTTTGCTTAATAATAGTATAGATAGTTATTTTAAAGAAGAAATAAATACACCCTTAGAAATATACTTAATGGATGGAAGAGTAATATCAAGTACACAATGCCTTAGTAGGAATTGTACTTAATGTACCAAAAAATAAAATTTACATTAAAACCTAATTTCTCTATAAGCATGGCAGAAGAAAATGTGGACAAAAGTTTAGTCATGTATCTCATATTATCAGGAATAAGAATGACATAAAAGAGTAAGGTTATGAGTATGCAAATAAGAAATATTTATGCTTTTACTAGTAAGCATTCAGTAAAAAATAGAAATACTGATAACTTAAAAATAGAACCACTATTCTGAAAAATTATAAGATACAAACCAGCTAGACAGACCCTGAAATGACCATATCAAATTATATAGAATTTGACATTAGCAAAGCAAAAGACTTTGCAAAAGAAAAATAACCACAAATAATGTTTGGAAAAAGATCACTATCAATAAGAAATAAACAATATGCGTTAGAACTAATACAAATAATAAATACATTAGATAATCAAAATAATAATCAATTTAAGATAGAAAAAGAATATTATGACAATGGTAAATGGAACAAAGAAATAGCCCTTGTAGATACAGGAGCTACTAATTCACATATTAAACAAACAAATATAAAAACAATGGAATTAATCTATATAATAAAACACAAAGAAAGCTATCAAGTGGCTCTCCTTCAATTCCCCCAAAATCAAAGGCCCTGATCTAACCTCACAAAACACATCGCCCCTCGCCCCCCCCCCCCCTCCCCCCAAAAAAAGTTTTCCTCCAAAACTCAAATTCAAATCCCCCACCCAAAACAACTCCTTTATTTATTTAGCTCTCTCTCTCTCTCTCTCTCTCTCACTCTCTCTCTCATATTCAAAAAATTAAGAAAATAAATTTTTTTAAAAATAATAAAAAAAAAGAACTTAAAACTTAAAAACTTAAAAAACTAAAATTTAAAAAATTTAAAAACATTAAAAAATATTCAAAAAAAATAAAAAATATCCAAAACTTATAAAAATTTAAAAAATATTATTAAAAATATTTAAAAATTTGAAAATTAAAAAAATTAAAAATTTTAAAATTAAAAAAATTAAAAATTTAAAAAAACTTTAAAATTTTGAAAATTTGAAAATCTCAAAGAAAATCCAAATCCAATTCCAATTCAATCCCCAATCAAGAGATCTTCGCTGATATCTGATCCGATTCTGATTCCGTATTGGTGACTCCCCTCCATCAAATTGAGCGAGAATATCAAGCGACTCCGTATTGGCGACTCCCCTCCACCGAATCGAGAGCCTCTATATGCGATGCGACGACTCTAATTTCATCTCATTAACCGAATTCTCATTTTAATTTTTAATTTTGTGTGTGCAGGGGATTACTCAGTTTAATGCTGACTCGAATTTTTTGTGTGCATGAGATCTAAGTTCAGAGAGGTATGATTATTTTATTTTTGGGTTTAAAAAATTTTAATTTAGTGATTTATTTGATGAGTTTTTTATTTGTTTTGATTTAAGGTGTACGCAAGTGAGAGATGGATTATTTGGTGGCCTCAATTTGGGCTTCCAAACCATAGTAGGACAGGTAAGCTGACCAGCAACCTAAAATAACTTGGCAAATATGCAACATTAATTTCTTTACTACAAGAGAAAATACTATCGTGAAGTGTTCCCTTCACTCGTTATTAGAAACCATGGATAATATAACATATAAGAACTTTTAGTGTATGTTTGTATATATGATTGGGATGACTGGAGTTTACTAGTGAAGGGTGCAAACTCTTCACTCAAGAAAGACAGCTAAAGTAAATTTGTTATTTATCAATTTTTTTTATATATAAAGGTGCAATGGAGAGACAAAGTGGAGATAAAAGAAATGATTAGCTTGGATTAGAGTTTTTAGAACTTCATGTTTTTCATTTTGGTTGAAATAATAATAAGAGGTATTTTTAATTGCAAACTAAGTCTGAGACAAACAAATGTTTAGATTATTGGTATTGTAGATACCTTCACACCTGCACTTGCGTTACCATTGAATTTAGACATGCTCATAGTGGTTATGGGATTAGAGTAAGCTCTATAAAATCTATATGATAATGTCCTTGTATAACGATTACAAGCATCTAAAAGTGATGCTGAAGTTATAAAAAAACTTTATACAGTGTTTCTAACAAACTATATGCATTCCAGGTAAGTTCAAGCTAATGATCAAGAAGGCGATGGTTGAGCTTAAAGGTAGATATACTGCTTCCTCATATAATATGTTTGCTACTTCAATTAATTTGCTGAACCTCCAAAACTATTTCATATAATCAAACCAGGTGCACCGTTCCGAAGACTTGCTGTAGGCACATGTCAACGGGCAAACCTAGTATCATTATAAAACCCATATTACTATTTGGACTACTATAACAGTAGGCATCTAATACTCCATAAAATAGTATTACCACTAAGATTAAACAGTGAAAATGAAATACTATTACACCTACATGTAGTCCCAGAGCACAATGTTAATAAAATATTATTAGGAACTGACTTCCTTACATTAATACAACCATATTCAATACAAGAAGAAAAAGTAACAATAACAATAAATAATGAAAGTATAGTAATCAGTAGAATATTGTCTATAATCCAAGAAACAAAATACATTATATATACTAACAGAATTTGTATACAAGGAATACAAATAAAGGAACTATCACAATCTGACAGACACATGAGCAGAAAGAAGCTTATGCAATCAAAATAAATGGAAACAATATGGAAATAATAATAAAAGTAATAACATGATTGATAGGAAACCATTATAGCAACAAAATGTTACGATAAAAGTAAGAAATTACATCCTAAAAATATCAATAATATACCAATTTGATGATATGAATAATGATGTCTTATTAGGAAACAACTTTTACAACAATACTATCTTATGACTATATCACACAAACCAGTTATATTTACAACACCTTGTAAACACCAAGTAATAGCAATTAGAATAACACAACCTTATTCTAGGACAGACTTACCACATATCAAAGTTTCTTCAACCCAGCGTGGTGAATATCATTATTTACCAAATAAAACTAGAATACAGCAAGTCCATGAAACAATTACAGAAGAAATTTTACAAAAATATTTAGAAGATCTGTGTGGAGAATATCATTTAGCAAAATTTGCTCTGAAGTAAACCTGCAGCTCATATAGAGTTAATAGATAAGAGCAAAATAATAAAAATTAAACCTATATGACATACTTTAACAGATTTCGAAGAATTCAAAATGCATATAAAAGTAATGGAAAACAATTACATAAAAAAATCATAAAGTCTACATTCATCACCAGCATTCATAGTAAGAAAACACTCAGAAGAAAATAGAAGTAAATCTGGTAGTAAATTATAAGGAATTAAATAAAAATATTAAAAGATTTGGATATCCATTACTAGATATAAAGATACTACTAAATACAGTAAGAACAAGACAAATATATTCAAAATTTGATTGCAAATCAGGATTTTTCCACGTAAAATTAACATGAATCAAAACAATTAAAGCATTTAGTACACCAAAATGATTTTATGACCGTATTATCTTTCGGATATAAAAATAGTCCAGGATTGTTTCAAGATTATAATACAACAATTTTATACTAGTATATGTATTGATATTCTGATAGGATCCGAAAACGAAGAGCAACATAAAGAACATTTAGTAAAATTCATAGAAATAATAAAAAATGCATCAATTATATTATTAAAAAAAGAAAATGGACATGTTCAAAATAGAGATAGAATTCTTAGGAACCAAATAATCGCATAAAGGAATAGAACTTTAGCCACATATAGCAAAAAAATAAAGACATTTCCAAATGTTTTAAAAGAAAAAAGAGATGTACCAACCAAAAATTGAAATACTAAATCAAACAAAAGGATATATACCAAATTTATCAATAAAAATAAATTGGCTACAACAAAAACTGAAAAAGTTCAAGAAATAAGAATGGACCACAGAGGATGAAGGAAAACTTAAAATATTGAAACAACAAGCTTAAAAATTAAATGAACTAAGATTACATATTTAAAAATGTCCATGGATAATAGATATAAATGCAGGTGAAGATAATTGGGAGAAATATTAAAATTTATTGAGATTGATGAAATATAATAAAGACTAGCCAAATACACTAGTGGATTGTTCACAACGACACAAAAAAATTACCTCATAAATAAAAAAGAATTATTAATGATCTTAAAAGCATAAAAAAGTTTGAGTTATTCATAGTATAGACATACGAAATTCACAGTAAGGACAGATAATATTCAAGCAAAATCATGATCAACAAAATAATAGATCCAACTATTGCAAATAAAAAATAATAAGTTGACAGATGGAACTAGCACATTATGATTTTAAAATAGAAAATATAAAAGGAAAAATAATATTTTAGATGGTTTTCTACCAAGGAATTAACAGTTTAACTTTTGCATGATGGAAAATAGTGTCCAGCAAATAGAAAATGATATAGTTTTCCTCAAGGAAAATGTGGAGAAAATAAAGGGAGTATTTAACCAATTACAATGGTAAATATGCGGACTTCAGACCTTATTTTACCACCACATAAATTTAGAACATATTGAGAAAATAAGTGAAGGAAGTGAACCTATCGACCTAAAAAATCCGAGTGACATCACAAAAATGGCCACACAAGAGGAAGCTCCACATCCATACAATCAATTAACTACAAAGAGAGTTTGCTCTTAGATCCTCCAAAATATTCAAAGAATGACTTATTTTTAAAATACATTAAGAAATTATGTCAAACCACCTAGGTCAATCAATTTATCAAACTATTTCTCACCAACATATGAACAAAGCAATTATATTCCCAGGAGTAAATCTTAAGACAGTAAGAGTATTATTTGAAAGATGACTTATTCACTGCATATATCTGTAGTGCCCCGGATCCCAATACCGAAAATTCGTGACACAAACCAGAATCATTTCTCTCAAATGCATCTCAACACAGTAAAAAATACGGAAATTTAAAACTTTTTATTGCCAAATAAAATCATTACATCATCAATTACAATAATTATCTTGTTCTTGAACAAGGAATACAAATTACATAAAAGTATTAAAAATACTATTTTTGTAACAGCTACCGTCTGCCACCCAGAATACAACTGCTCTCTACTAGAACTCCACCGATTGGTCATGCTACTTCCCTGAGATGTGCCTTGTAGCTCGAATCTTCTGCTGTCGCTACTCTGATATTCCTGCACCTTCTTGAATAGGTAGATAGGTACATTTCTATTCCACTTGGATGCTCTGCTTGTCTTGAGTCCTCCTGCACTCGCGACCCGGTATCCAGCACCTAATTGAATGGGCACGTCAGTACATATACTGAAGCAATGCTGATAAGAAAACAAAGATCTCCAACTAGCAATCACAACCAGCCTTGATGAAAATAGAAACGTGCATCCCAATTTCTTAGTGTCAGTGTATGCCATGACCTGAAGTCTACAGCATAGTACACAATGTACAGAAAAAAATGCACTTAGTCTAATGTCAGCAAGACTTTGGACATGCATGCATCTCATACTACATACGCTCCCAATCAAACCGTCTTCTCTAGTTTCAGGATTTCGAACCCTTACCATGCAATGCATTCTACTATTGTACTCAGCATGTTCCTGATAGATACAACGTGGCTGGTGAATCCTATAGTTATTACTGCTAAACACAGTGGTGTCCCCATTTGCCACTAGTGCCCCAATCTGGTGTGGATCACACCAAATACCGTGATGATCTTACAGATACACAACCGCATATCTATGGCACCGAAGATCCATAGGAAAACAACCTCATGGTCCGTTCATGTCCACTCAACATAAGAACATGACTTCCTCGATGGTCCAATCCCCCAATTCGATAGGAACTCTACCATTCTTACCACGATACTTCAGGAATTAATAGAGCAAGAGAGCGAGATATGGGTCCCGTATCTCGTTGACATGGAAAGACAACCCTGATTATCACCGCCTAGTGCTAGCCCTTAGAACAAGTCAAATTACAGGGAATCATCCCTAACAACAACTCGGTCTTTAAGCGAAAAATAAAGAAACTTAATTAAATAACAGTTTACTAAAAATACATTTCTCACCTAAAATCATGCACGGAGTTTTATCAAATAATTGATCCCTGACTGGTCTGTCAAATTAATAACCTGGCTAATCGATACTCATCGGCTGCCTTACCCCTGTTGGTCATCGACCA
The DNA here is from genome assembly GCA_017893485.1 of Hemerocallis citrina. Lineage (NCBI taxonomy): Eukaryota > Viridiplantae > Streptophyta > Magnoliopsida > Asparagales > Asphodelaceae > Hemerocallis > Hemerocallis citrina. The sequence goes on from CM030363.1 coordinate 135,766,689, forward strand.
AATCCCCAGCTCGTGACCCTAGGGAAGCCTTACACCCGGTAATAGAGGTAAACATACATAAACATCAACACCTGAATTATTGACAGACCTACAATACTAATACAACGATCAGTTTCAGTAATACCTAGGTTGAAAATGGATATGACCTGGTCAATTAACTCAAATACTGGCAATCTGATCTCCATCATTCGCCACCACCTCTGACTTGGATTGCATCCAGTATCCGGGTTCGAGATCAATTACCCATTGGGTAAGAGTTCGTCAGCGCACGAGGGATGACTATCTAGTTATTGAGGCGGAAGAATTCAATTACAATACTTGCCGACTGGGTTGATAGCTCTAGGGTATCAACAACCCTAGACTAGTTCCAAGCTATACTAACTACGTGCACCACAATACAACAAATCTACCATATAGCTATTCTCCTAAACTTACTCATGTGTCCACCATGAGTACTAAGTACAACAATCTTATCTAAGTTCCAAATAAGTGCTTATTAGGGATAATTTTTTAACATCTTAAAACTCAAATCAACTCATAGTCATAATCTTGTAGCATGTAGAAAATTTCATATCAATTCATCTATTAACCCAAATTTGATGATTCCAGATCCTATAGCAAGGTATAATCCCCTACTTCACTTCTCTAGTTGACAACTATCCTAAATTATGGCAACTAAAGTGAGAAGACCCCTTAGCAATCTACTAATAATAAACAGTTCAAAGAAATATAGCTGCTGCACCTTGAAAAACTCAAAACTTTCAAAATACAACTTCAAATTGCTGATCTTACCCATTCTGGAAAGCGAAGACTGTATACTATAAGTCTCTAGTTAACCATTTCTTCAGATTCAGCCATTTAGATGCTATAGAATTCCTATATATTCTCAGATGTACACTTCTTCAATGCCTTTGCCGCATCTTGCTTTAGACATAAAAACTTGCTCACTTATCGGAATTAAGCGATCTTGGGTTCTATAGAAGGATGGGAGTGTCTACTACAACTTCTCAGTTGATCACATTCTCAAATTCATTCATTAAAACACTGGAAAACCCTTATTACTCATAAGGTGTACACAGGAAATGAGTTACTCTACAAAAACAATGTCTTTTTATTAGGACTGATTCTGTCCCAAACTTAGAAAAATCATATCTTTCAAACCACAAACTGAAATCGCATGAATCAAGATGTTTTGGAAAGCTAAGACTCTCTACTACAAACCTCTAGTTGATCATTCTTCCATATTCTCAACACACAAATCCAGAATTTCACAAATTCACTGACTAGTTAAAATTTGAACTGAACTGAACATGTTGTATTCAAAAATTAATATCAATGCAACCATACCTCCAATTCTTATGAAACTTAAGATTCATGAACTACACATATACAGGTTCATTAAGCCCAAAAAGTCTCATCAACATTTAAAATACATAGATTTATACCCTTTTGAAATTAGTAGAAAAATTAGTTATGTTTTCCAGGCTGTGTGCAAACATTCTCTTACAATACAATTTTTAAAGAGCATCGAGGGATGTCTAATAATTCTGAAACTTTTGAAACATGATCTAGACACATACAAGATGCTATACAAAAATTCTCATTGTCAATTCTATACCCAAAAATAATTAAAATTGTTTGAACTTCAACATGAAATCTGGACAGAGCCAGTTTGCCATCTCAATCAGTTGACCAAAAGAATTTTTTTAGAAATATCAAATAAATTCTGAAAATATGATATTCGAAACTAAGGTTTTTAACACATTTAAGTATCTCTTAAAAAAGTTTGAGCTCAAGATACTACACCAATTCCAAGATATAAATTTTCAGGATATAGCCAGTTTTTTTGTTCCTCACTGTTTCGAAAAGAAACACTTTGTTGAGCTACTAAATGAACCTAGAAAAATCCAAAAAAATTTTGAGGATGCTCGAAACTCATCCTAGAACATTCTATTAAAATTTTATGACCAGATTCTAAGTCGTTTGCCCATTAGAAAATCCTTAGTCAGCATACTACATAAGTGTTCTTTAACATGAAACATAGTGTGAATTTCACTAACATATGAGTTTAATTTATCTAGCATATCAAACACTTATACATGGTAATCATGCCCTCTTAGCTACTAATACACACCAATTTTTACACAAAAAAATTACTAATTTAGAGTTGGAAAACACCCTCCCTTAGAAATTGAGAATAAGCCTTGTCTTCAACCTTCTTCTCCTTCACCAAGCTTGCCTCCACTTCAGCTCCAAGATCTCCAAAACAACCTATAAAACAAATGAAAATCTATCTTTCTCACACTTTTTTCTTTTCTTCTCACCTTTTATATTTTGAATTAAGATAGGATGAAGGAAATGGAGATATGGAGAAGTGTTTGGAGTTATATAGCAAAATAGAATGGGAGGATAGGGTTTGGCCGAAAATGGGCTTAGGGAATAGAGGGTGGGGATAGGAGGGTGAGGGGGTGAGTGAAATTTGGATGGTTGGATGAGTTGCCAACACAAAAAAAGTCTAGAAAGTTCAAGCATGTTCTCATTTGTTCAAGAATTCACAGCATGGCACATTTCCAACCATAGGATCTCATTCCATCCATGATCAATCATGATGTAGGGTTTCCTAACGCTAGGTTAGGTCAAGGAACCTTAACCCTAGGTCAAACAACCCTAACCCAAAGAAAAATAATGTATGGTTAATTACATTCAAATTAATATTTTGATATCCATAGTAAAATATATTCTAATATTTATAGAATATATACGGACATACTCATTCAAAACAATTATAGATCGTATATCATATACGATCCAATCAAATATATATATAGATATTTATCTATATACTTAAAAATAAGATAAATTTGAATTTATAAAAAATATATGTTTATAAAAATTATTATTTTTTCGAAGATTGTCTTCTCAAAACAATCAGGGCAAATCCACAGTTTAATTGAGAAGATATCCCGAATCTATTCCATCGGGTCCATAAGAACTAATATATCTAACATTTCTCAATTAAAACTAATTATTTATAGAAAATACATAATTGCGTGCAATTCTCAACTGTGCACATATTACAATGGAAAATAGCCATATACTATTTTGCGGGGTGTTACAATATCTATCCAGAGAATGCGAAGAACTTAGCCTGTAACACCCTAGATTTTTAAATAATGTTTTGAGATTAATAAATGAATTAAAATGATTTTTTGGTGATTTAATGAACATTTTTTTTCTTCTGAAATTTACCTTTTTACACGTGTAAATAGTTTCTTAGATAGTCCAAAGTCAAAATTTATTTTGGGAAAACCTATTATTTGTGAGTAGGTATTATTTGTGAATTTTCTAGATTTTTATAATATTTATTTGACATATTTGCAAATATTACAAAAAGAGGGGCTTTTGTGCAAAATTACCACATGGAGTGAAAACTCCATAATTTCAAATTTTTCGGCTGAGCATGATGCCTAGCCAACTCAGAGGTAAAAATTTTACTTTTTGTTTTGATAGATTTGGGTTATTTCGCAAATTTCTTAAAGAAGGGTCTTTTTGCAAAATTGTCACTTTGAAGCCAAAACTTACAAAATTATTTTTCTGTGTTTACAAATAGTGCCATCCAGTATTAGGTTAGTTAATTTTGTTTTTAAATCTGAATTTAATTGGTTTATCTAATTTCCAAGTATAAGGATTTATATATGTTAAGATATATTCAAAAAGGGATATTTTACAAATCTATTCAAAAACCCTAATTACTTGGATTTCTGGCCTATTAATAAGAGGGTGCAGCCTTCTCTTTGCTGCACTGCACGAAGGATTTTCTTTATTATTATTTTCTTGGAGTATCGACGCGGGGATCTTGGTTTTCTTGCGAAAGGAAAGATTTTGTTATTCTCTTTATTATCTCCAGTTGATTCTTCAATAAGGTGAGTGACATATGTTTGATTTCTTGATATTGTATGCATGTTGTATGTGATGATTTGACTATTAGAAAGAATTTTAGGGATTGTATGTTGATATAATGAACTATGGATGGATGGATGAATTAAAAATTGAATCTTTCATGAAAACTATGCTATTGATGATTAAAATTATATATGGATGACTTGAGATTGTTAAAGAACCTAATAGAAATCATGAGCAGGTTGTTTTCTTTCATATAATTGATGAATTGAACATATATGAAGAGTTGTATGATTTGAATTGCATAGAATTGATTAAAAAGTGAACTTTTCCTGTGTGTACACATGGTTGCTCTGTTCTTGATATTTCGATGAAGTGAAACTTGATTTATACATGTTGTGGTTGCATATATTTCATGGGCAACTAACGTAAGTGGTTAGGGATGTGTTTAATAACTTAGAAGTGGAGTTATTGAATCAAAAAATTGATTTTTTGAAGTGAAAAGGGGGTGTTTGTTTTCGGGTCTGATGGTGTGTGGTCGAAAAGTGGATTTCGTGATTTTTGTGAAGTTTCGATTGGGTTTTGAGTTTTATATGATGCTGAGATGAAATAAAACCTTACACTACTCCCTTAACATGATTCTACTGATATATATATATATATATATATATATATATATATATATATATATATATATATATATATATACTCATATGACCATATGTCTCTATTTTGAAGACTGCCGAAATTAATTTTTTTGATGTTAATGAAATATTGTTTGAGATCTGAATTGTTTGATCTGAATTGTTTGATATTGAGACTTATTTGAACAATATACTACTCATATAGATTACTTTCTTGATGTTTTACTGATGCCTAATCACATATATGCACTTATATATACTCTCATGTCCTGTTTTGAAGAAGTTTATGAAAATTCGCTCTTTTGTGAATTTGATGTGGTTTTGATATGTTTTATAAACTCCTATATGTTATACAAGTTATATTTAATCATCTCAGGAATTTGGTTTTGCAAATTTACGATTTTACAAAGTATATTCATGTATCAGTCGAAACATGCACAAACCTTGAACTGACTGTATAGCAGGTTACGGTCGACTGACATATTTTATTTTGGGGAATTTCAATTTGACAGTCAACCGCCCTATTTTTGCACTGCTTTGAGTGGTCGAGCATTAGTCATTTTACTAGCTGTTTTTATTGAACCGTTTTCGTCCTTCGAACTTATGAATCATTGATCTACTGTTTTAGATGATGTTTTACTACAGATTTTAGTGTTTTACAGAGAGTTGTACTTTAATTATAATAGATTTTAAATTATATTCCTATGACTTTATTAAGTGAACTATATATGTTTTTCGATGTGATTGATGTTTTGTGATATTCTATGAATTTTAAAAATATGATTCTCAGTTATTTAACGGATTTGATACTGTATTTCAATTCTGGAATTTTGTGAGCATATTGAATGAATTTGAATCTTGTTGACCTAAGAGGTTTTTATCGATATAAATATTTTGATGATGAAAGTAAGAGTTCTTATTGGAAGTTTCGGTATTAATATTCGATTTGTGAGTCTCTAGGAGTTGAGTGGGATTCCTGTGTACCGGTAGATGAAATTATGTGAATTTTGACCAGTTGGGGTCATTGGGGTTGTTTTGGGGAATTAAGTCCGCCAGGGTACACTAACTCTAGAGATGGAAAATTTGTGTTTTAACAATAATCAACTTAAGGACATGCACTAGTGGAGATGTGATGGAACTTGGAAAACGTAAGTATATGCTCTTGGGGTTTTTTTGTCCAACGGATGTGTTCCAGGACTGTGTGTTGTTCTGTCTCGAGAGGACATTTGTATGTTTGCGTGTTGAGGGTCTGCAGGCTTATTCACGGAGCATGTAGGGTGCATTCACGTGTTGAGGGTCGGCGGGCATATTCACGGAATGTACCTTGTGTACCTGCATGTCGAGGGTCTCGCAAACCTATTCATGGGATACACGACAGGGAGGTGATTCTTCGGTTTTGAGCTATTCTTACATGATGCTTGCGCGTCGAGGGTTGTGATACCTATTCGCGGAGTATTCTAGATCTTGTTTCTATCACCGTAGTAGGATTAGTTGCATAACGAGTGATTTAACCCTATAAAGTGGAGAACGATATGGGCTTGCACCGAACCTATGTAGTATGGAATGCATAGAATCCGACAAGTATGCATTAGAGAGTCATCATATAGCATCTGTATTTTCTTGACTTGGTTTTATGCATGTTGTTCTCTGTTTTCCTATACTTGACACTTAATCTAGTTTCACTTGATGTTTTCATGTTTAATTTATTGTTATTTCATTATCCATTCGTTATTACTATTGATATGTGTTACTTGTAATTTTATTCTTCATGTCTTATTTATGTTGTTTTCTTTTAATGTCACTCACACCGTTATGGCCGATCCCAGTAGTTTTGGGGGTTAGAGTTATCTCTAGCCTCATGTATTATAGGTAGGTACCTATAGCATTGGGATTTGGATGCATGTGGTAGATTGATGTTGTAGCTTATGTAAATTGTAAAAGAAAGAAATTGTAATTCAAGGTGTTTAATTTTCTGTTGTGCTTTGTAAAGAATTGATGTAATAAAAGTTGAAAAATTTATCTGTGATTTAGCTATGTTTACTATTACATTGAGGTTGATGCTGGGAATTGTGCCACATATTTCTGAGATATTATATTGAAAATTCGGGGCACTACATAGCTAGCTACAAGGAAAGTATATAAGTCCGCTAAAAGCTATTTTGTCTTACAAAAGCCTCCAAAATATATGTTAGGATAATTTCAGCAATTCTGAAATTCCTTGACGATGACGCAGAACTCCTTACAGAATATGTTATAAAGATAGGGATGAAACCACAAGTCCTTTTTGGAGCAACTAATATCATACCATATAAAACTGAAGAATTTGATAAACTAATTCTAGAATGGAGAGCTATGGACTTTAGAACCATGTATTGTGAACTAAAATATATACAAAATAGAGACAGTATCATACGGATCTATGATTGCCCAGATTCACAAAAAATAATGATCTATAGTATAGTAAAGATAAAACAGCCCCAACCAAACAAAGATGTATTTGCCTCCTGGTACCAAATGCAAGATAAAGGGGTCCTAACTATGACAAAAGAGACAATTGTCCATTACTATAGATTGATGCGGACAGAACCCCAGTAAAATGTAGACAATGTGGGGAATGACAAGATCAAACTGAAGAAGAATTATTTCTAATGTGAGTGGAGAATGACAGAAGCAGTGACATATTACCTCAATTATTGTTATATGATATAAGCCATGATGTAACCAGAACAATAATTGAAATCGATGTAATGGATGATGTAAGAACTCTATAAAGGGGCAAGCTCAGTAAGGGAGAAGGCAGACAATCTAAGAGAGAAATTCCATATAATCTTGTAAAAATAGTTGATCTGTAAGAAACTTGGAATCAATAAAGATTATACTTCGATCATTTCTTGTTTAATATAAGGTATGACTAACTAATCGCTTTCCCTCAGGGACAGCATTGTAAGGCACTACCTGCAAGATCTTGCAAAAAGATCACATTCTATAGTTGAGTTATACACCTAGTGGTAGGAAATGAGTTAGGTTGGGATTGCTTGTACTGAAGTACTCATCAGTTGTTTCAGACTGTATCCTTTGATGAGGCTCTTTTAAAGAACATAGTAGCCCAGGGATGGGAGGGACGTAAAAGGAGCACTGAAATCAAGGTGCATACCAAATAGTAACCAGTACAGAATAGCTCAAAGAGGCTTAGCTAAGTCGGAAGCATGTTGGGCCCTTTTATTTGATTTTTATGGTATCCTTAGAAAATTCTCCCTACACTTTATTTCATTACTTATTGTTTCAAGCTTTAAAGTCATCAGAATCGTAAAAAAAGAATGGATAATAATAATAGTTACAATCATGGGTTAATTCGAGATTTAATGGTTAACCATCATGGAAGTGAAAGAATATGGGTTTTGGATGTTTATTATCCTTAAAGTTTAGGAAGTCAAGTTGATTTTATGAGTTTAAATTATTTTTCTTTGGCATAGAACACGTAATAATTAGAACAACAATCAAGTTAATTCTTGTCAAATTAGTAATATAAATGTTCAAATAATTGATGACCTAACTTTTCATGAAAGATCTTTATTATTCTTCGAAAATGGAGAATTTATTAGCTATATATTCAGTCCTACAACAATATATAGGAAATTTCTTGAAGAAAACAAACATTTCCATAAGAAGTTGATGTTGCTTGTTTTCAGTGCGGGAGCAGTAGATATGAGTTCTTGTAATTTGTAAAGTTGAAGGGACGGATCTCACCCGCAGCTCGGGTCTGTTCCTGGAGGTCGTCTCGGAAGAACTGCTGGTGCTCAGACTACTGGGGTACCTGCAAATGGCCTAGAAACATCGAGAGGCCCTCCGACGATCTAGTCAGTCACTGGAAAATAGACTGGACAGCTAGGGTTCAGGTGGAGAAATTGAGCTTACCTTTTGTAGTGAGGAGGGGTCCTGGTATTTATAGGCAGATGCAAATGGGTATGTAACCATAATGGGTCGGGTTAGACTCATTTGTCTGTGGGCCTTGAAGTGGTAGAAGACCCATTGGACCTATAGAACTGATGATCTGGGATGAGCAAAATCTGAGGAGATCCAACAGCTCTGATTGGGCCACATCATCCATACCCACATCATAAGTCCCCCACTCCTGGAGGGCTGTGTGCACCAGCCGTTGAGGAGTAGTTTTTTCTCGTAAGAGGAGCGAAGGGGAGTGTTTTGCAAAGATGAGATGGTGGGCTCCTGGGAACAATGTTTGGGGTCGGTGTCGAGCCGAGCATGGTATATGGCCTGATCAAAGTCCATGCCGAGTGCCGAGCTTGAGGGATCGGTGCCGAGCATCGAGCCAGGAGGGTTGATTTTGAGCACGATGAGCGAGGTTCTTTTCGAGACAAAGCTATGATGCTACTTGAGGTACGTACCGAGCTACGAGCTTGAGGGTCTGTGCCAAGTGCCTAGATAGAGGCATTTTCTGAGAGAAAGTTGTGGCACTGCTCGAGGTACATGCCAAGCTCCGAGCTTGGGGTCAGGTGCTGAGCGCCTCGATGGAGGCATTTTCTGAGAGAGGGTTGTGGCGCTGGTCGAGGTAATGTCGAGCTTCGAGCTTGGGGTCGGCGCCGAGCACCTCGATGGAGGCATTTTCTGAGAGAGGGTTATGGCACTGCTCGAGGTACGTGCTGAGCTCCGAGCTTGGGGTCGGTGCCAAGCGCCTCGATGGAGGCATTTTCTGAGAGAGGGTTATGGCGCTACTTGAGGTACATGCCGAGCTCCGAGCTTGGGGTTGGGGCTGAGCACCTCGATGGAGGCATTTTCTGAGAGAGAGTTGTGGCACTGCTCGAGGTATATGCCGAGCTTCACGCTTGGGGTCGATGCCGAGCACCTCGATGGAGGCATTTTCTGAGAGAAAGTTGTGACGTTGCTTGAGGTACATGCCGAGCTCCGAGCTTGGGGTCAGCGCTGAGCCCCTCGATGGAGGCATTTGCTGAGAAAGAGCTGTGGCGTTGCTCGAGGTACGTGTCGAGTTCCGAGCTTGGGGTCGGTGTCGAGCGCCTCGATGGAAGCATTTTTTGAGAGAGAGTTGTTGTGCTGCTCGAGGTACATGCCGAGCTCAGAGCGTGGGGTCGGTGCCGAGCACCTCGATGTAGGCATTTTATGAGAGGAAGTTATGGCACTGCTCGAGGTACTTGCCTAGCTCCGAGCCTTAGTGAGAATGCTGGCTGCCTGCTCGAGATTAATTCCGAGCGTCGAGCCAGGTGGCCTTGCTTAGAGGCACTTTTGTGGAAATACTGGCTAACTACTCGAGATTCATGCCGGTGGTCGAGCCAGGTGGCCATGCTTAGAGGCACTTTTGTGGAAATGTTGGGCTAACTGCTCGAGATTCATGCTGAGCGTCGAGCTAGGTGGCCTTGCTTGGAGGCACTTTCATGGAAATGCTGGGTTCTTGCTCGAGATTCATGCCAAGCATCGAGCCAGGTGACCTTCGTGACTGGCCAAAACCTCGTTTCTATATTTGGCATGTCCGAGGTGCATGTCGAGGCTCGAGCATTTTGGACTTGGAGCGAAATTGGTCTTGGGAAGAAAATGGGCCGTATGTGGGCCACTCCTCTGGTGACACGTGTAATGATGACGTCATATTTAAGGATTTCAAGGAGTCACATGATTTGTGAAAATCGAGGAGTTACTGGGTTCACTATATATCTCCCACCCATCTCCTCATTTTTCACCTTCGCTCACATTCTCTAAGTCCTCAAGTTTTCTCTCTGACACAGTTCAGTCACCGACGGCAATCTTTTTTGGCCAACTTCCCGGCACTTTCAAATAGGTTAGTTTTTTGATTATGTCAAGGGCTCGGTCTGGTTCGTCTGCCACTACATCGGGTCAGGATGATAACCCGCATCTCTCCGACTCAACATCTTGGAAAACAGTGGATAAGGTTTATGACGTCACGCCGCTCTGCAGCAGAAACCCTTTCGTAGTGGAGTCAAGCAGCTCGAAGGGAGTGTGCACGGGGAGAAGGGTGACGACGAGGAAGTTTTCGGTGGTGTGGAGGAGGATGAGCTGATTGAGGGAGCGGGGGATGGCGAGGGAGTTGAAGTTACCGTGGGGGACGAGGAAGTCGAGGATGAATCTTCGCCAGAGGACCACCATCTGGCTCCTTTGGCGATGCCCTCCCTCCCGATGGGTCGTCGTGTCCAATGGAGGAAAATAAAGTGGATCCTATTGAACAGCCCGGATAAGATGGCTCACAAAGTCAGACGTGATGTCCCTTTCACCGTGCAGCCGAGCTCCATTAGAATATACCCGAACGATGTCGATGACTTGGTCCGGTAAGGAGTGCAACCGTCCTCGCCTAGTCGACAGAAAATCTCCATGGACAGAATGTCAACTGTATTGATCGCATACGACCTTCTGATTATCCGAGCCAGCTACTTCATTGGTCAGGAGCACGAGCAGTTGATCCCCAGCCCCGGGCTCGTGCCCCATGAATAACTTGGCTCCCTGCTTCTGCATGTTTTCGGTGGACGCGTTCAGCTCGGGCTTGCGACTGTAACATCCTGAATTTTTCAATTTATGTAAAGTTCTTTCTTGTAATTTTTTTCACGTGTCTTGCATGTGCAAATTAATATGTGTATTTTTAGCTTTAAAAAGTATTTCTCATATCATGAATAAACATTCTTTGCTTTTTAAATTAAAGAATTTTTAATCTCTAGGCCTAATAGTCTAATTCTAGCCCACTTAATTAATTAATTAATTTAATTAGAGAGCCCGTGGTCTTTTAGTCCACCTAAATAGCCCATTAGTTATTTCTAATAAGAATTAATACAACTTGTAGTGTAGACTTGATCAAGTAGTAATTAAATTAACAATTTAATGTACAACTAATTTTGTAGTGTGCTTAGTGTGACACGTGCATTGCACTTGCACATGCCATTTTGTTGAGAGGCTTGTCCGGATTGTGCATGGAGGAGTGGGAGAGTGGAAGAGTGGGTGTGTGATCATGGGTAGTTGTTCTAACTCCCTATTGCATCCTAGCTTCTTATCTAAACTAATCTTAACCCTCCATTTGAGCTTGAGTTGTGTATAAATACCCCTACCCTATTTTCTTCATGGCTTACACTAGAAATTTACAAGAGAAAAGAAAAGAAAAGAAACAAATTGTGAGGAAAAGAAAGATTAGTGTGAGGAAAAGATTGAGAGTTGTGTGTGTTGTGTGCTCTTGCAACCATTGGAGGCCGGCCTAGCATTCACAAGGAGGGGAGCTCGGGTTTCATCTAGCAAGGAGGAGAAGGCTCATTTGGTGGCACAACTAGGAGGAGAAGGGAACCATTCGTACGTTCAAGTAGGAGTTTTCTCTTTTTTTCTTCAATAAGGTGGGTGATTTCTCAAACTTCTAAGTTAGATGCTATGCTAGGATTTGAAATTGTGAATATGTTAGAAATAAGTAGGAAGAATTGGCATAAATTCGTTTGAAGAGACTAATAAGAAAAGAAGCTCCAATTGATCTACATGAAAAGTTAGTAAAATAAATTGGAATGTATTAATTAAGATGTGTTATGATGGGTTGTTAGTATATTTGCATGCTAGAATTGATAAATTATGATTTTACGAAAAATTTGCTTATGAATGAATTGTAGAATGCAATATGTGAAAAATTGCACTTATGAATAAATTGTAGAATGCAAACTAGTATCCATGGATTATGAAGCAAATTGATTTGTCGTAAAAGTGTGTGTTTTTAATTGCCATATATGAGTAATATTATAGTCACTAGATTATCATCTATGTTTTTCTCTTGAAACGTAAGAAAATGATTAGTTTGTAAAAAATAAGGCCAAATTAAGAGTTTGATTTGTTAAAGAATGAAAAAGAATGATTGTATGAAAACATTGTGAATATGTTGAGATTCATCTGAAAAGGAATTTTTCTATGTCTAATATGTATTCATGATCCACTTTAACTGCAACCTGTTATAATTGACAGTCGACCGAACTAAAGTCGACAATCGAGAGTTGACTGTCAGGTATTTGAATTTCAGATTTTGTTTGCAGTATCAGTTGACTACTTCTTCTTTGAACTGAAGTCAACAGTCGACTGTCACTGTCCTGGATGTCAGTTCTTGAGTTTTGAATTTTTGCAGGACAGTCGACTGGCCATTTTTCAACAGTCGACTGTCACTGTCCTGATTGTCGATTATTGAGTTTTGAGTTTTCGCAGGATATTCGACTAGCCATTTTTCAACAGTTGAATGTCACTGTCCTGACGGTCGGTTCTTGAGTTTTGAATCTTCGCAGGATAGTCGACTGGCCATTTTCAACAGTCGACTGTCACTGTCCTGGCTGATGGTTTTCTTGAGTTTCAGATTTGATTTTTTGATATGTAAAAGTTGAGTAAGATTAAATATGAGATTTTTGTTTAAATTATGCAAATTATGTATGGAAAATGAAGTAAAAGAAACATGATGAAATATTGAATTTGTGAATATGAATACTCTCTTTTTGTTGAACATGAAACGAGTTCAACACTAGAGTTTAGCTAAGTCCTCACATCGGCATAAATGAAATTTTTGAAAGAGAAATGTGATGATAAAAGATCAAGATTGGGTCATGGTTAATGTTTAAGACAGATGTAGAGGTAACGCTAATTCTAGAGTATTAATTTTATTCAAGTTTCAATTATCTAAGGATTAGATACATAGTGGAGATGTGATGAAAGTAAGAGAGAAACACAAGTATAAGGGCCTCGGATCTACGGTGTGAGAGTGTTCACAGGCTGTCTACATAATGCGTCATGTCATGACGTGAATACATCTCCGAAATTATCGGGACCGTGGCGACGCTTGTGGGGTGTTTGGTGACTACGTGGTGCCATTGTCCCATGATGGAGGCGAATTGTCCATAGATTGTCAACATGATACTTCATGTCATGATGTGGGATTCCCTCCAGGCTATCTGAACATGGGCTAGTAACTCATAGAACATCTAGGACACTTACCGTAGTTACCGTAGTAGTTTAACTCATAACTAAGGATCAACCCTACAAGATGAATAGCGATTAAGGGCTTGCCCTCGGACCCATGTAGTATGGGATGCATAGAATCCGAACAAGTGCGCATTAGTGTCATTTAATATAAATAGCTGCATTAAGCACTAAGTGCACATTCACACACGACATCAATAAGATAGTCCCCCTTAGTTTTGTTTGTGACAAGTGTGTGCTTTCTAAGTAAGAGAAATTGATGTATTATATCCTAGTGTCAGTTGTATGCAACTGATGTGCCAACAGTTTCTATGCAGGATAAAGTGATTGACAAGACTAAAGAATGAATGCTGCTTAAAGAATTGTTCAAGTTTTTGCTTAATTCATGTATCATGTTGTAATTATAATTCCACTGCGTTAATGTAATCATTGTTGTGAATAAAGTTTTAATTTCCATGTAAAATTGTACGAAGTGAAGTGTAAAGATCCTGTGGAACTTCGAATTCAGTCTTATTTGGAATTTGGGGTGTTACAGCGACTGCCCCTCCACCCATTCATCTAGAGGATTCTGAATTGAGCATCGTTGAGTCCGATGCAATACAGGGCCGAACTCTTGGAAGCAGCTCGTGTGCTTCATGCTTCTTTGTGAGGAGAGGGGCGTGCCCCTGAGATTGAAGTACTTCCGACGGTCTTGGGTATCAGCTCGTCTGGCAAGTATGAAGAAATATACTACATCTAGCCTCGCCAAGGGAGGAGGGTCGTCCACGGCCATCTAGACTCGATAACAGGGTGGAAAGGGAAATATTTCATCGTTCGGAGTGTGACACCCTGGGTGATACCCACAGCATGGAGTATTTATAAGCCCAACCTTAAGGGCCCTCGCAAGGCCGATCTGACAGCAGAGGAGTGGGTAGATGTCGTGTAACCCCTGTTTCCTGTATTTGTATTTTCTGCAGTATTTCATTTCCCTGTACTCTTTTATCAATCTAAGATCTGTATTTTTGTTCCAGTTCTAATAAAAGCCATTTTTTTTGTTTCAACTCAGTTTTGTGCCAATATTTATTGCAATTACATTGTTTTTATCAGCTCTGATTTGCTGTCTTCATGGAGATTTGACTGTTTCATCTCAGCTATTTCTTTTTCCCTAATTATAGTGAATTTTGACTCAATATTTTTTTGGATCCTACTCAAACCCGCTATCCAATAACCCTAAACCCAATAACCCTATACTATAAAAACCTTAACCTAACTGACCCTAACCCTAACCTATCTACTCTTTTAACCTAATCTCTACAGCCACCTACCATTACCCCCCCCCCCAGGTCTCCTTCTTCCTCTGCTCTCATCGAAACCCAACTCCGTCCTGATGCTCATCGCCGCCTCGTCTCCCCATCATCGTCATCGTCTCCCTCTAGTCCTTCGTCCTCATCCCCGCCTCCTCAACACCCTATTGTTGAGTCGCCACCGCCCCACCGCCCACCACTCACCAAACACATCATCGCCTCACCTTCCCTTCCTCACCGCCTCGCCATCGTTCCCTTGCTCTGCTCTCACCACCATCCCCGTCGCCCTTAATCCAAGCCCTTCATCATCTCTCCTCATCGAAACCCAACTCTCGAACCCATCACCTCCATTGGAACCCACCTTTTCCATTACCCATCGCCTTACCCATCCACCATCGTCATCATCACCCCCTTCCGCAGACCCCCTCATTCCCATGTCGTCGTCATCGAGCTCCGAGCACCCCCGTTTCGTCTCCCCTATTTTCGAGATGAAATAGAGTTGCTCGACGCGCCGTCTCGCCACTGCCATCGCTCCTCGACCGCAGCACCGCTGCTCATCGTCATTGCCCTTGCCGCCAGCATCACCAGCCGCCCCCCAAGTCATCGCCATCCCCTCTCCCACCAACTCTCTCTCTCTCTCTCGCTATGAGGAAGAAGAAGGAAGGAGAAGGTTGATTTATTTGATCTCGGCCGTCCGATCTCATCGTGATTGGGATCTCCCCCGTGATGCTGTTTGGTGTTCTTTTGGATCCAGGATCTAGGATTTGTATTGCTGTTTGGGTGAGCATTTGCACGTAGAGAGCATGTGGTTTCATGTGTCCGTGTTCGTGCTTCGTTTCTCAGGATTCTCATCCCATTATTGTACGTGTTCGGATTCACCGTCATCAAGGCAAGTATCTTTTTGTACATTTCATTTTCTAGTACAAGCTTTTCCTTGAAAATACTACAAGTAGATTGTAAATGTGACTCCTCTTTGTTTATCGTTGATGATCTTATGTTTCGCCTTATCTGTCACATGATCTAAGAGTCACAACCCTTCGTTGATACACTTGTTCACAACTAGTATAATTATAATACATTTCATGCAAAAGTGTCTTATTTGGTTTCTGTCCTGTCATGGCTTGCTGTTTTGACCCCGATTAAATCAGAATCTGAACTTGAGTCCTGAATATGAAACTTAGGCCTAGATGTCTAGTGTATAACCCTTTTGATAGAATTGAATTCCGAGTTACGGTTTATAAGATATCGCAGTTTTACTGCTGCTATGTCTGTAATCGCAGATTCATAAAAACTGCTGCACCACTTTGACTTACAATTATTTTAACTATTTTTCCAGTAAGTAAATGACTTAACATTTTTGATGCTGATACTGGACACCCTAGAGAATATTCCCTAATTTTCTTAGAATTAATTAATGAAGTTTCAAACCTGTTTTATATGTATAAACTCAGTTTTACAAATTCTGGCTGAACACAAATACTGTATAGTTTGCTGTTTTGACATCAATTGCTACAACTTTTACGTGTCTTAATTATATGCATTGGAACCGGGCAAGAGTCTAGTTTCTAGAACTTCTGACGGATCGACTTTTTCTATCTTGCAGCAACGGGAATCTCAGTTTTGGTGTAGCAACGTCATGCTGTCCAGAATTGCAATTCTCATAGTTCTTGATAATCTTAATTTGTGTTGACCCTCGAATATGCTTTATAATTATCTTAAACTTGTTCTATGTTCTTGATTATGTTTACTTGACCTGTTTCGTACACTTTCATGCTTGTTTGATGATAATAATAAATAATAAGCCGGGGTTTAAGGGAAAGACCTTACTAGTGGACAATATAGGTAAGTGTACTCGGAAGGGGGCCCGTGTTTCCCACTTGATACATGCTTCATGAACTAGTTATATTATTATTCAATTCATGAACTAGTATATTATTATTTGATTCATGAACTAGTATATTATTAATCGATTCATGAACTTGTATATATTTGATTCATGAACTAGTATATATTTAATTCATGGCTTGTCTTGTTATGACTTGACACATGAACTAGTTATATGATTACTCAATTCGTGAACATGGCTTACTTGATACTTGAACCTTGAGTACACCGTCCTATAAAATTCACCACTAGGCGCAAACGTAACTGATTGTATATAGCAACCATGTAGTAGAAGTATGGATGCATGAAGTGCTACCTAGATAGAATTAAACATTAGACTTACGATTAACTAGTCACCTGTACACACTTGATATCCTACTTGAGACTTGTTACTTGAGACTTGTTACTTGTTACTTGACACTTGTATGTGATACTTATTTCTTGACGCTTGATACCATTACATGTTCACTTGTCACTTGTTCTACTACTAGTATTTGTTACCCAATCTTTTCACTTGAGTTGTCTTTCTTGCTAGCTAGTTTCTTGAATCCCACTACTTGTTGCATCCCTATTATATTATGTTATACATTCTTGATTCAAAATCTTGTTCCATATTTCTTGTACTTGTTTTCATAACCTTGCTTGTACTACTTACGGCCCTAACTTGTACTAAGACGTTTGTCTTGTTTTTCTCTGTTTTTCTTTTATAAATATATATAGGCTTTGAAGATGAATTGACTGCTGGAATTGGTGACAACCGTTCTAGGCTTCGCTTGGAGGAAAAAACTTGCTTTAAATATTTTGAATTTTTTTGAGTTATTTATTTCTTTTGCTACTTGAATCTTGTAACGGGCTTATAGTCCCGAGTTTTATCTTTTGATCTAGATTTGAAAACTATTTGGAATATTATTATTTTGTTTGAATTGTTTCTGTTGACTAATAAATTATTCATGCATGCGTGGTTGTGTATATCTTGTTATATTTCTTGTTATGATGCTGATTTGATCCAACAGCTTATGAATGATGAAAATCATTCGCTGGGCTTTGTCACGCGCTCGTATTCCGTATTTTTGGGAAGTGGGGCGTGACAAGGTTTTTAGTGGTATCAAAGCCAGGTTTGGCTAATGTGTTAGTTTGACTGATACATTAGACATGCTTGACTCGATCAGGATTAACTCAATATTAAACAGGCTATACAATCACATGAACAATTTGATAATCAACTCGATCTAGATACTAGTCTTATTCCATTCATTTTGATCCCTTCATACTCAATTCTTGGATTCCTTGTTTTCTCCCGTCTTTTTTAGTCGTCCTGATTTGCTGATTCCATATTAGGGTATAAATTTATTCTTTCCATACTCATGTTCTTTTGATTCCAGTGCAAGCAATCTCTTATTTCTGCTTGTCTCGTTGATCCCTTCTTATTTAAGCTCGGGTGTCATTCATTGCTTTTCGTGCCTTGCATTTATCTTCATTTGTTGATTCATATTGTGTATCATACTAGTTGTTTCTTTCCTATCTTGTTCTCCTTAAATTCCGGTGCTATCCATTCTTTTCTTCTCGCTTGGTTCGTCGATCGGCATCGGTGAATCTTCAACGACATGTTAGAGGCTTGTTTAATTCCTACGTTATTGTATATTTTTATGATATATTTATTGTGTAAATTTGCTATACTGTATATTTATTTTCTCATTCACATTTGCATTGTGCTTATGCATGTATTTCATTTCGTTTTCTCCCTAGTTTTATAAATCATTTTCACTACTACTATTTTGTACTATTGTGTTTGATAATTGTGATCTATATATCTATTTTGATATTCCATTATGTGACTTTCAACTCCATTTCTTACTTTTCTACTATTTTTATATCACGAATTTCAAAACATATGTCATACTTAAATTAAATGTCCCATATCCCTGTGCATATGGAAGGTTACATCTTCCATTTCACCATTTCGGTGCAACCTAATGTCGAGATGGAAAATATGCAACTTGATGTCAATGGAGGCAAATTGCAAATGGATGTCGGGGAGGCAAAATGTGCAACCGAATATCCAGACAGCATCCTGCAACCCGATGTCGTGAAGGAAAACATGCAACTTTATGTTAAGGAGGCAAGATTTTCTACCTATTTGCTAACTGATATTTCAAGACTTTTTACTTATATAATGAAACTAATGGTAAAGAAATATTTTCTTCATGACATTTTGTTTATACAATTACACATTATGTTTCCATACAATTTGAACTAGTATAGTTGATTTTACTCTATTTTGTGTTTACAATTCTTTTTCCATTTATGTTAAGATTGAGTACATCAACTATGGTCTAAGTTTTCGTTCTTTTTTGAATTACTATTTATTGGCACCGTTTTCCAATTCTTTAACATTTTAGATTTCTCACTTACTTTTGTTTCCACGTCCTAATTAATCATTTGACGCTTACTTTTGTAATATTTAATGAACTCCTTTTAAGTCTTCTTGCATATATATATTTTTGGTCTATTTTGCTCGTTACCCTTTAATGTGTTTTTCGACTATTGATTATAATGTCAACATGCACTAATTATTATGTCTTTTACATTCATTGTTATTAATATTTTCTTTACTTAGCTAAATTTGTTCGTATTTTTATGTATCTTGACTAGTTATTTTCCCAAAACTATTTTTTTTTATATCACCTTTAAAGTTTGTGTTCCTCTATTGATTGTATTGTTATCAACTTTTTTATATTTTGGTTTTATCTCTTCACTTTTGACTTCTTATTCTATGTGAATAGTCTCCCTAGTTTTCTTACAATTGGGGATTAATGGTGTATTTTGACTTCACTTTCAATTTATAATTGATCGACAATATATATTCCTATTTGATTTATTTATAGAGTTGATAAGCCAAATTCTTATTTTGTTTTATAATGTTATTATTATTTCTATGATTTTCGTTATTATTATTGGTATTATTATTATTATTGATATTATCATTGCTATTATTATTGTTGTTTTTATTATTTTATTATTGTTGCTAATATTGAATTACCTTCATACAAAAAATGTTGAACCTAAATTTTATTCTGTCTTGCATTATTATTCTTACCAGTATTGCTAATATATTTTGTTATTGTTATTATTATTATTGTTATTATTATTATTATTATTATTGCATTATTTTCATGAATGTGTTGAATCATATTCTGTCAAGTATGTATTATCATTATTATCGGTATTGTTAACATTTTTAATTTTATTATTATTATTATTACCAGTATGATTATGATAATTTTTATTACTGTTATTATTATTGCTATTATTATTCTTAATAATATTATTATTATTATTATTTTTATTATTAATATGTGTTGTTATTATTATTGTTATTATTATTTTATTATTGTTATTATTATTCTATTATTATTGATATTATTTTTATTATTATTAATATTTGTTGTTATTATTATTTTTGTTAAAGCCCATTAGTTTTGATCTATAGCATATCTTTTAATTATTTAAATTGAAGCCAGACTTTATATTGATTTTGCATTATTTATTTATATCTATCTTGAGCCCATACTCTCCTTGATCATGGTGTCTCAGTTTTGTCTTCCTGCTCGGTTCGTCGATTGGTGTCATGTGGCCTACAGCGACATGTATGTTGCTTGGGACATCACCATCGGAGTAGCGCAGCGGAAGCGTGGAGGGCCCATGATCCACAGGTCCCAGGATCCCCTTGTTGCTTCTAGTTCTTTGTATTGTTTGCTTTTCTCTATTCCTTGCATTCGTTCTCATCCGTTGACTCATTGTTTGATTCAATTCTTCCCTATCATTTCTCTCTTTGATTCCAGTTTTACCTACTCCCTATCTTGCTTTGTTATCTTGTGTTAATTATTTCCTTTTGATACTGTTTATTCTCTTTCATGTATTCCATTTGACCTCATTGTTATCCGCTTCTTTCTTTTTCTGGGGTTGCCACTGCTTTTTTCCTTTCCCTTTAACTCTCCATTTTGTTATTTCCCAAGTTTGTTTGTGTCTTGTCCTATGTACGACCTAAGTAAATTTCGAGGATGAAATTTTGTTGTAAGGTGGATAGGATTTGTAACCTCTGTTTCCTGTATTTGTATTTTCTGCTATATTTCATTTCCCTGTACTCTTTTATCAATCCAAGATCTGTATTTTTGTTCCAGTTCTAATAAAAATCATTCTTTCGTTTCGACTCAGTTTTGTGCCAATATTTATTGCAATTGCATTGCTCTTATTAGCTCTGATTTGCTATCTTCATGGAGATTTGACTGTAACATCTCATCTATTTCTTTTTCCCTGATTATAGTGAATTTTGACTCAATCTCCTATTGGATCCTACTCAAACCCGCTATCCAATAACCCTAAACCCAATGACCCTATACTATAAAAACCATAACCTAACTAACCCTAACCCTAACCAATCTAATGTTTTAACCTAATCTCTACAGTCGCCTACCATTACCCCCCCCCTCGGTCTCCTTCTTCCTCTGCTCTCATCGAAACCCTAACTCGTCCTGGTGCTTGTCGCTGCCTCGTTTCCCCATCGTCGTCATCATCTCCCCTAGCCATTCGTCCTCATCCCCGCCTCCTTGACACCCCATTGTTGAGTCACCACCGCCCCACTGCGCACCGCTCACCGTAACCCATCATCACCTCGCCTTCCCTTCCTCGTCGCCTCACCATTGTCCCCTTGCTCCGCTCTCACCACCATCCCCGTCGCCCTCAATCCAAGCCCTTCTTCATCGCCCTCATTGAAACCCAACTCTCGAACCCATCACCTCCATTGGAAACCACCTTCGCCATTACCCATCGCCTTACCCATCCACCATCATCGTCATCACCCCCCTCTGCAAACACCCTGGTTGCCTCGTCGTCGTCATCAAGCTCTGAGCACCCCCATTTCATCTCCCCTATTTTCGAGACGAAACAGAGTCACTCGACGCACCGTCTGCCATAGCCGTCGCTCCTCGACCGCAGCGTCGCTGCTCATCATCATCGCCCTCGCCACCAGCATCGCTAGTCACCGCCCAAGTCATCGCTGTCCCCTTTCCCACCAACTTTCTCTCTCTCTCGCTGTGAAGAAGAAGAAGGAAGAAGAAGGTTGATTGATGTGATGTCGGCCGTTCGGTCTCATCGTGATTGGGATCTCCCTCTCGATCGCTGTTTGGTGTTCTTTTGGATCAAGGATCTTGGATCTATGTTGCTATTTGGGTGAGCATTTGCACGTAGAGGGCACGTGCTTTCATGTGTCCATGTTCGTGCTTCGTTTCTCAGGATTCTCATCCTGTTATTTGTTCGTGTTCGGATTCACCGTCATCAAGGCAAGTATCTTCTTGTACATATCGTTTTCTAGTACAAGCTTTTACTTGAAAATATTACAAGTAGATTGTAAATGTGACTCCTCTTTGTTTATCGTTAATGATCTCATGCTTCACCTTATCTATCACATGATCTAAGAGTCACAACTCTTCGTTGATACACTTGTTCACAACTAGTATAATTATGATACATTTCACACAAAAAGTGTCTTATTTGGTTTCTGTCCTGTCTTGGCTTGCTGCTTCGACCCCGATTAAATCAGAATCTGAACTTGAGTCCCGAATATGAAACTTAGGCCTAGACATCTAGTTTATCACTCTTTTGATGTAATTGAATTCTGAGTTACGGTTTAGGAGATATCGCAGTTTTACTGTTGCTGTGTCTGTAATCGCAGATTCAAAAAAACTGCTGCACCACTTTGACTTAAAATTTTGCATGCTGATACTGGACACCCTAGAGAATATTACCTAATTTTCTTAGAATTAGTTAATGAAGTTTCAAACCTGTTTCATATGTATAAACTCAGTTTTACAAATTCTGGCTAAACACAAATGTTGTATAGTTTGCTGTTTTGACATCAATTGCTACAACTTTTATGTGTCTTAATTATATGCGTTAGATCCGGGCAGGAGTCTAGTTTCTATTCCTTCTGACGGATCCACTTTTGCTATCTTTTAGCAACGGAAATCACAGTTTTGGTGCAGCAACGTCATGCTGTCCAGAATTGCAATTCTCGTAGTTCTTGATTATCTTAATTTGTGTTGACCCTCAAATATGCTTTATAATTATCTTAAACTTATTCCATGTTCTTGATCATTTTTACTTGACCTATTTTGCACACTTTCATGCTTGTTTGAAGTAATAATAAACAATAAGCCGGGGTTTAAGGGAAAGACCATAGTAGTGGACAATATAGGTAAGTGTACTCGGAAGGCGGCCCGTGTTTCCCACTTGATACATGCTTCATGAACTAGTTATATTATTATTCGATTCATGAATTAGTATATTATTTGATTCATGAACTAGTATATTATTATTCGATTCATGAACTAGTATATTAGTTGATTGATGAACTAGTATATATTTGATTCATGACTTGTCTTCTTATGACTTGACACATGAACTAGTTATATGATTACTCGATTCATGAACATGGATTACTTGATACTTGATCCCTAAGTACACCACCTTATAAAATCCACCTCTAGGCCTAAACCTAACTGATTGTATGTAGCAACCATGTAGTAAAAGTATGGATGCATGAAGTGCTACCTAGATAGAATTAAATATTAGACTTACGATTAACTAGTCACTTGTACACACTTGATATCCTACTTGAGACTTGTTACTTGTTACTTGACACTTGTACGTGATATTTGTTTCTTGACGCTTGATACCATTACATGTTTACTTGCCACTTGTTCTACTACTAGTATTTGTTACCCAATCTTTTCACTTGAGTTGTTTTTCTTGCTAGCTAGTTTCTTGAATCCCACTACTTGTTGCATCCCTATTATATTATTTTATACACTCTTGATTCCAAATCTTGTTCCATATTTCTTGCACTTGTTTTCATACCCTTGCTTGTACTATTTGCGGCCCTAACTTGCACTAAGGGCGTTTGTCTTATTTTTCTCTATTTTCCTTTTATGTATATATACAGGCTTTGGAGACGAATTGCCTGCTGGAATTGGTAAGCAATCGTTCTAGGCTTCGCTTGGAGAAAAGACTTGCTTTAAATATTTTAATTTTTTTTGAGTTATTTATTTCTTTTGCTACTTGAATCTTGTAACGGGCTTATAATCCCGAGTTTTATCTTTTGATCCAGATTTGAAAACTATTTGGGATATTATTATTTTGTTTCAATTGTTTCTGTTGATTAATAAATTATTCATGCATGCGTGGTTGCGTATATCTTGTTATACTTCTTGTTATGATGCTGAGTCGATCCTACAGCTTATGAATGATAAAAATCATTCACTGGGCTTCGTCACGTGCTCGTATTCTGTATTTTTGGGAAGCGGGGCGTGACATGTCGTGCGGATATGTTCGGGCGACAGCATCGGTTGGCCCAATGTGACGGAGGGGCATCTGGATCGGATCGGACTGAGCCCCATTCCTTCCACTATGTCGTTCGTCTCATTTTCATTCAAGTATTTTCCATCATCTTATATGCTTCTCTTGCCTTTGCAAACATGGACTACTCAGAGATCGCTGCAAGGAGGGCGATGTTGAAGAAGAGGAAGGCCGAACGGGCCAAGCAGAGGAAGCAGGGGAAGGTCCTTTCCGAGGGGGTTTCGGACGAACCTTCCGACCCAACGCCGAAGTAGAAGACCTCCAGGTCGGCCCAAGCTCTAGTAACCTGAAGGCTACTGAGGTGGTGAAGAGTGGCATCCCCCCTATCACTCCAGAGGCCGAGGCGATCATGGGTGATGCGGGGCTTCAACCATAGGCCCCAGACTGGGCCGTTCGGGTCGGGGACACCTTGTCAGAGGGTTCCCGTGGCCATCGACGTGGTTGAGAAGGTCGCCCCACCTTCGGACTAGAAGGCCTGGGAATGTGACACCCTACAGTCTAGCTACATGCAGTGGGCTTCGGCGAGCGTGCATGTAACTTTCATTTTGTTCCGACTCTTTTATAGCTTGTTTGTTGTATATATTTTTTCCAAGTCTGATTCCCTCGGTTATAGGCTTGTCTAGAGGGTGCTCAGATGATGAAGCTGCATCAGCAGGAGCTGAATAGGGAGGTGAGGAATGCTCAGCACTACGAGCATGAGATGAAGGACTTCAAGATAGCGCAGATCGCGCTCGAGGCCCTTCAGGTCGAGCTGTCTTTCCAGGCCGATGCCAACATGAAGAGGGAGGCGAGCTAAGGAAGGCGTCCGAAAAGAAAATAAGGAAGGTCAAGCAGGTCGGCATTGATAAAGTCGTCACAGCCCAGGATGAGGTCTATGCCCTGGCAATCTAGCACGTTAAGTACTACCACCCTGAGTTGGATCTTAGTAAGTTTCATTACGTTATGAAGCTGCCCGACCACCCTCCGACTCCCGGGGGTGGTGATGACGAGGACGTTGCGGCAGTCGACCCCAACGAAGTGATGGATGCCGAAGAAAAGGTTGGCCAATCCCCCCAGTAGTAGCCTTTGTTATTTGCTTTTCCTCCTCTTTTCTCTTCGAATTTTGTAGTTGCCAAACATAGACTGGCCACTGCACCATTGTAAAAACATTTTTGAGTAATGAAAAGTGTTCTTGGCTGAATCTTTTGACTTGAAATTTTTGACGTAATCTGGCTTGTGAGATTTTCTGAATTTTAGTCAAGTATATAGGGCTCGGAATGATGTTTCTTTGTTTACCTCTGTCAGATAGTGCGACCTTGGGAGTAGACCCCAGTCGTGCTGAGACGGTAGGGGTAAGATCTTGGCCTTAGAGACCGCTCTGACTCGGTTTCGTAAAGAGGCTCGCGATCGAGAGGCGACTGTTCAATACTTCATGGATAAGTCAAATGTACTTAACTTGGAGCTGGTGCGCTTTAAGAAGCTGATAGCCAACCGTGACTTGGAAAGTGCAGAGGTTGTGTTTTCGATGGACAGCACTTCCTCTCGGCGGTTGTCATCTGAGTCTTTCCTTCGTGACACCATTGTATCGAAGGAGTTAGATGTACAACGGTACAAGATGATGCTCGGGATGTCAGGATCCTAATCCGTTTCTTTCGAAAGCGCTTGCCCTTCTGCCGGAGCCTCGTTGTAGACCCCGAGAATTGGGCCAATGAGGCCCTGTGATGCAAAAAGCTCTGTCGCGGGTGTGTCAACCTTAGCGGCCCCAGGAGATCCTGCGGAAGACCAAACTCATTCGGCTAGTCTTGAACTGGTCTATATTAACCCTGCGGCTCCGATGCAGGAGCCCTAGGCCGATTGCGAACGATGTAATAAAGTCTCTCCTTGTGATGATACACTTCCTTTGGTTGAAATAATAATAAGAGAACATGATTGTATTGGTCTTTTGTGGGTTCTTTTGCCGTGCACGTACATCCGAACTCCGTGGATGGGTTTTCGATGTCCAGACTGATGGGTGAGTTCGAACTGAGGGGTGAGGACTTGGAGATTGGGAACTCCTGCGAAATATCTGTGGGACCGAGGGATCCTGAATGAATGGTAATGGAGGATGTTTCATCTTCCAATTTCCTAAATGCGTATAACAAACGTTTCAACTTCCAATGCCAAAAATGCTTATCCCCTCTGGGCTATATAATCCTCACCCCCATCATTTCATTCTTCAATTCAATGCGAAATCGCATCACTGGTGGCTTTCCCACCACCCTCTGATAGTTAGGGGTTATGGCGATGAAGGTTGTTCTACCCCTAACTGCTAGCATGTGAAAGGGTGGTCAACTCGGAGTGCGGGGCTTGAGGCACTTGCCGAAGGCGAGTGTTAAAAGTAAAATTCTTAACCATGGGTCCCTATGACCGGTGGCTCTCCTACCACCCTCTGACCTTTAGGGGCAGCGGTGATGAAGGATGTTGTACCCCTAGTTGTTAGCAGGTGAAAGGGGGGTCAGCTCAGAGTGCAGGGCTCGAGGCACTTGCCGAAGAAAAGTGTTGAAAGTAAAAATTTTCCAAGGGTTCCTATGACTGGTGGCTCTCCTACCACCCTCTAACAGTTAGGGGTAGCGGCGATGAAGACTGCTCTAGCCCTGGCTGCCAGTGGGTGGAAGGGGGTCAGCTCGGAGATCCTCGCTGTTGGTGAGGACCGCAAATCAAACTGAAACTTGGGTAAGCAGTGAGTCAAATTCCAAGCCGAGGTGGTTGAGGACTTGAGAGATTGAGAAATCTCTCATAGGTAGTCGAAGTCCAAGTCGGGGGTCGAGGACGATAGTAGCAGAGGTCCGAGCCGAGAGGTGAGGACTTGAGGGATTGAGAAATCCCTCGTAGGTGGTCGAAGTCCATGTCAATGAGGACTTGAGAGATTGAGAAATCCTTTGTAGGTGGTCGAAGTCCAAGCCAAGAGACAAGGACGTGAGGGATGGAGAAATCCCTCGTAGGTGGTCAAAGTTCATGCCGAGTGGCGAGGACTTGAGGGATCGAGAAATCCCTCATAAGTGGTTGAAGTCCATGCCGAGGGGCAAGGACATGAGGGATTTAGAAATCCCTTGTAGGTGGTCGATGTCAAAGCTGAGGGGCGAGGACTTGAGGAATTGAAAAATCCCTCGTAGGTCGTAGAAGTCCATGCCAAGGGGCGAGGACTTGAGGAATTGAGAAATCCCTCGTAGGTGGTCGAAGTTCATGCCAAGGGGAGAGGACTTGAGGGATGTGGAAATCACTTGTAGGTGGTCGAAGTCCAAGCCGAGCGGTAAGGATATGAGGGATTGAGAAATCTCTCGTAGGAGGTCGAAGTCCATGCCGAGGGGTAAGGACTTGAGGGATTGAGAAATCCATCGTAGGTGGTGGAAGTCCAAGCCAAGCAGCGAAGACGTGAGGGATTGAGAAATCCCTCGTAGGTGGCCGAAGTCCATGCCATGGGGAGAGGACTTGGGGGATTAAGAAATTCCTCGTAAGTGGTTGAAGTCCATGTCGAGCGGCGAGAACTTGAGGGATTGAGAAATCCCTCGTAGGTGGTCGAAGTCCATGCCGAGCGGCGAGGACTTGAGGGATTGAGAAATCCTCGTAGGTGGTCGAAGTCCAAGCTGAGGGGTGAGGACGTGAGGGATTGAGAAATCCCTCGGTGGTGGTCAAAGTCAATGCCGAGGGGCGAGGACTTGAGGTATTAAGAAATCCCCCGTAGGTGGCCGAAGTCCATGCCGAGGGGTGAGGGCATGAGGGATTGAGAAATTCCTCTTTGGTGGTCGAAGTCCATGCCGAGGGGCAAGGACTTGAGGGATTGAGAAATCCCTCGTAGGTGGTCGAAGTTGAAGCCAAGCGGCGAGGACAAGGGATTGAGAAATCCCTCGTAGGTGGTCGAAGTCCATGCAGAGCCTTGAGGGATTAAGAAATCTCTCGTATGTGGTCGAAGTCCATGCCGAGAGGCGAGGACTTGAGGGATTGAGAAATCCCTCGTAGGTGGTCGAAGTACATGCCGAGTGGCGAGGACTTGAGGGATTAAATCCACAAACTTCGACTTGTTAAACAAAATTTCCTGCCATTATTTCATGATTGTTTACAAGGGAATTGGTGCGTAGCTATAGCACCCCAAATCCCTATACTGAGAACCTGAGACCCTACTCCAGGAGTCGAACTTCAAAATAGCCACAATCACAGAAAGTACAGGAAAATTTAAAACTTTTATTCCAGATAAATGTTACATTTACAAGTGTTAGAATATCCAAATAAGAATTACAAGATTTACAACAATATAATAGCACTTGCATATGTCCCTTGGATCTTTGGACCAACTCGAGCTCAGCAGTACCTGTAAATCAGCTCCGGATACCTACAAGGTGGGGAACGTCAGTACTTCGACTGACGCAAAGCTGATAATAACAGCGATCCTCTAAAATTACAATCACAACCATAATTTATGTAACAGGAAAAGTGATGTGCCAAAACAAGGGTTTAATGGATTCCAGTTCTAGTGCAGTGATATGCCATGACCCTATAACTAGATGCAGCGAATCACATGCCTGAATCTAATGCAAGCAAGACTTTGGAGAACGAATGCATCCCATACTACATATGCCCCCAAATCTAGCTGTCTTTCTCCACAATTCAGGGATTCGAACCCTCGCCATGCATCATACTTTTGTACTCAACCAGTTCCCAATAGACTTGTCCATTGCCCAAGGAGGTTGCAGTTGGTCGGTCTAGATCTGCCATTGCAGTGCCTAAGTGTGGTCGTGTTTGCCACTCGGTACCCGCGTACGGACCTCTTTAGAAAGCCAAGTTGAATTCAGTCGCATGACAGTGTAATTCATGTGTCCACCCCTAACCCGGCTGTGGACTGTCCACCCCTAACCCGGCTGTGGACTGTCCACCCCTAATCCAGCTGTGGACTGATGCATGCGTGCTTACCCCTAACCCGGCTGTGAACTGATATATATATAAACAAAATCCACGTGCATAGGAACGTGATGGCCTCGAGGGTCAAATCCCCCCTAGCCTCCCGTTCCTTACTCCGGCAAAACTTTGGGAATTAACAGATCGAGATACGAGCCGAGGACTCACTCATGAGTGCCGAAAACGTATCCCTACGACAGGAAGGTACAACACCGACTCTGGTCTGCTAGTACTAATGCAATTACCGAACCCCCTAATGCATCATTCTAATCCCAACCTCATTCTAATCACCTTGGGTAAAAGATAAGATTGCTTCGGAAAACTTGCCTATCGACCTCTGACCCTGGCGATACCGGTCCGGTTCGCCACTTCCCCGGCTTGAATTTATCCAGCACCATAGCCTACATTCACCCCAAACCCGGCTGTGAATGTATGTGTTCACCCCTAACCCAGATGTGAACTTATATTAATGGCACGGCTCGGATGTCCTACGATTCGATGGAAGTTCATAACTTAGGGTCGACAGATGCAGGGTATCCCTTACCCTAGTGACTAACTCAAGTCACACACCCTACTATGGGAGTCAACAAAACCAACAAAAAATACCAAAATTCGCCATACAAGAGTTATCAAGTCCAACAGTACCAGGGAAAAGTCGTCACAATACCTAGTCAACACTCAAGACTAAGCAACCTACGGTATTTCTGCCCGAAACTTGAAAAGGTCATAACTCCCTCGATACAACTCCGATTGGGGTGTACAAGCCCAATCCGGAAAGGTAAGAACCTAGGCTACAACTTCCTAGTTGATCATAACCTTAAATTCTACCATCTAAGTCCTCAAAATGGCCTCTCAAGTCTCAGCCTGTGTATTTCCTGTACACGGGCAACACCTTGCCGATAGCATAAAACACTGCTCAAACATCAGAATACTACAAACCCAAGTTCTATGGAAAGGTGTGGATGTCCTCAACAATCCTGTAGTTTGTCATAAGTCCAAAATATGCCAATATATCACCCTAACGCACACATTACTCACACGTGTACCAAGTCATACACTAAGACTATCTCAATCGGAGCACTCAGCTCAAATCCTGGTCTCTGTCCAGTATTGCAAAAATCATAATAAATCAACCACTTACTGGAAATACCTAAAATAGGTCTTTTTAGAAAGGTCTTGATGTCTAATACAATCTTCTAATGAAACACTTCCTCAAAATCTGCTCTTAAGGAGCCTCAAATGTGCCATCTCTACAGGATGTCAAATTTGACTGAAACCAGCACAGTACGTGCTAATAAAATTATCATAAATTATATACTCATCCAATTGACACAAAATTTGCAGTAAAGAAACTGGATATCATAATGAAAAACATGCAAAAGGTTTCATGTCCAAACTCCATGTCTACACTTAGTTCTTCATGTCTCAATTAGCACAAAAAATCATCATGTTCTTCAGTTACAGCTCTAGCTACTGTTGACTAATCAATTTTTAACATGCCTGTAACTTCATCCAAATATTTTCCTGATTTTTTTGTAGAATCTAGATACAAGTGGGAAAACAAGGTAAAAATTTCCGATTAAGATCTTACTCCAATTAATTAGGAAAAATCCAACAATCTCAGGCATCATGTTAACCAATTTCTGCTGCTGCCTTACGGCACAGTTCCATAAATGGATTTTATAAAACATCAAACCATCTCAGAAAAATCCGAAACAATTCATGACCAATCTAGACATATATAGGAACAATCTGTAAAAATTTCATGATCAGATTCTATGTGGTTTGCTCTCGGGAAAATATAGAAAATAGCATACAGATCAAGATTCCAGTTCTACTTTCTGATTTCAACTTCCAATCTTCTAAACCATTCATTATAACTCTTACTACCACACATGCATGGAAGAAATCAAACAAGAAACAAAAATAAAGGTTTAGAGAAACTTTCCACCGGATGTATCATGATACAAAAAGAAAGGTTCAAAGCAAAAATTATGGCTGCAAGTTCCAAATCATGGGTCGGGTAATTCTTCGCGTGTGGTCGTAGCTGTCTCGAACCATAAGCTATAACCTTGCCCTCCTGCATTAGCACACACCCGAACCCCAAATATGACGCATCACTGTAGATGACGTAGTCCTTGTCCTCCTGAGGTAAAACCAATATAGGTGCGGAGATCAAACGGTTCTTTAGTTCCTGAAAACTCTCTTCACACTTCTCCGTCCAGTCGAAACTTTGGTTCTTCTTGGTCAAGGATGTAAGGGGTACAGCTATCCTTACATAATTCTAGATAAACTTCCGGTAATATCCAGTCATACCCAGAAAACTCCTTACTTCCTTCACCGTCTTTGGTTGTGGCCATCCCTTGACTGCTTCTATCTTCTGAGGATCCATTGCCACTCCCTCCTTAGAAAGGATATGGCCTAGGAATGCAACTTCAGATTTCCAGAACTCACACTTAGATCATTTGGCATACAACTGATGCTGTTGTAGCTTGCTCAAGACTGCTGTCAGATGTTCAGCATAATCCTCTTCTGTCCTTGAATATACCAAAATGTCGTCGATGAAGACCACGACAAATGGTGCTCCCCAAGGTGATGCACTTGGTCTGATAAATTCCTTCTGCAATTACTCTTCAATTTGCTTCTTGACCTCATTCTGATCTATTGGTGCCATTCGATAGGGTGCTTTGGATATTGGAGTGCTACCTGGTTGAACTATGATGCTAAACTCGACATCATGGTGTGGGGGAATTCCAGGTAAATCCTTTAAGAATACAAGTGAAAAATTCCTCACTATTGGTATCTTGTTCACTTCTTCTGGTACTCGTACTTCACTAGCAGCTGCAAAAGTCATTGCCTTCGATCTCTACTCCCCGTGGAATACAAGTTCCACTCCTTCAGATGAGATGACTACCACCTTCTCCTTGCAGTCAATGCTTGCCTTGTGCCTCGACATCCAATCCATACCAATAATGAATATGTTCCGGCAAAACCCAACTCCAACAAATTGATACTTAGGGTTTCTCCGTTAATCTGGAGCTTACATCCCCTATAGCATAGGTCTGTAGTAAGGGTTGCTCCTGACGGCGTAACTACCGTTAAAGCTAACTCTGGGACTGCCTTTTGTGTGCATCTTAATTTTCTCGAAAAAGATTTTGACACAAAAGAATGAGTTGATCCACTATCAAACATGACCGTAGCCAAAATTCCATTTATATATATCTCCAGTAATTACCCTTCCATCTTCTTCAGCATCCTTCTTGGTCAAGGCGAACACTCTTCCTTGACTTATAGGCTTTTTTCCCTTCGTCGGTTGCTTCCGACCCTGCCTTGTGGCTGTTCCATGCAATTTGGGGACAGCTTGACGATATGCCCTTCTAGTCCACACTGGAAACATTTCAGTGCATTCTTCCTAGGGCATCGATCCATAAAGTGTCCCTACTCTCCACAGTGATAGCAACTCCTGGCTTGAATTCTCCTATATTGGTACTGATTTTCTGGAACTTCTGGCCCTTGCCCTGTTTCTAGAACTTTGATGCTGGGGTAGATCTCTTCCCTTTGTTCCAGAACTCCGTCCTTCCCTGATTCTGATTCATATCCACCTCTGTCGCCGCAGCTCTTCTCACCAGCTTGTCGAATCGGCGAATGCCCAAGGAAACCATCCTCGACCTCAGTCCAGACCTAAGCCCTTGCTCAAACCTCTGGGCCTTCTTTACTTCCTCCTGGACCATCTCCGGCGCATACCTTGATAACTGAGAAAACTTTGTCTCATATTCCCTGACGGACATATTTCCTTGCTTCAAGTTTTAGAATTCCATTGCTTTCTCCTCTTGCACATCCAAGGGGAAATAGTGTTGTCAGAATTCCTCAAAGAAATCATCCCAAGTGATCTGTCCTTCTCCAAGACCACGCTTCACAGACTGCCACCAAACTCCGGCGTCCTTCTCTAGCAAGATTGTGGCTAGATGTACCTTGCTGTCTTCAGGAGTCATCAGCACCTTAAATACTGTCTCCACCTGACGTATCCAGTCGTCAGTAGCTGTGGGGGATCGACCTGTCCTTCGAAGAATGGTGGTTTCATCCTCCTAAATGATTCCACCATCTTCACCGGATCAATATTCACCGCAACTCCTGGTACTCTTTGTGGCGGTGCTTGGTTCCTGCTAGCCTCCACAAATGCTCCAATCATCTGATATACCTGAGTAAATTCTTCCCTTACATCAAGGCCAGTACCGTTGGCTCCATTGCCTTCGACTTTAGTCTGGTTGCTCCGGTTGCTTCTAGTCCTTCCTGCCATCTGAAAGCTATACAGACATCATCCACCAATAATCGTAATGCAAAAACCCATAACACACCAGCATTGGTTAAAACATACTAGTTCCATTCATTTCAAAAAGGGTTTTACAATGATTTGTCACTATACAATCACATCATCATCACATGGGTTCATACCACACCCATCAAAACAATAGCATGTTAGCCTAGCTATTCAGAAAGGTTGTCATCTATACACATCAAAAGAAATCCCACGACAGTAGGGGAGGTCACTGCTCTCCTGCTCCTGGCGAGTCGCCAACCTCGGAGCTATCCCCGGTAGTCATTCGGTCTAACAGATCCTACATGTCGCAGACCTGAGTCCTCAGTGCCAGATATCTGCTCTGAAGCTGACCCAGCCTCTCCTCATACCGGTGCTTCAGAAGTACTACCCTCGTCTTCCATTTCCTCTTAGCCCTTTCTAGCTTGGCCACTCTCCTTTCAGCGGTTATCAATGCCCGTGCAAGGTTCTCGAAATGATCCTCTAGCTACCCATGGCTCCATTTGTAGGCAGCCAGCTCCTGGGACAACATGGTGATAACTTATACTATGGCCGTGGGCTGTGGGGGTGGAGGTGGAAGTGGGGGTGCAGAACCATGTCCATCGGACCATCCATTCGAGTGTCCATTGTCCAAGCTCAGCATCTACAAGAGAAAATATGGGAATCAGTCTAGATACAGAAGAAATTATAAAGCATAAGTTGTAAAAGCAACATTATGAATTATAATCATCAACTATCTGACTTAACCCAACTCTCGCAATGCATCTAAGTCTAATTTTCCTGCTGTGTTGGACTAATATTTGAAGTCTGCTCTGATACCAACTCTGTAGCGCCCCAAATCTCCATACCGGGAACCTGAGATCCTACTCCAGGAGTCGAACTTCAAAATAGCCACAATCACAGAAAGTACAGAAAAATTTAAAACTTTTATTCCATATAAATGTTATATTTAAAATTGTTAGAATATCCAAATAAGAATTACAAGATTTACAACAATATAATAGCACTTGCATATGTCCCTTGTATCCTTGGACCAACCTGAGCTTCGTAGTACCTGCAAATCGGCTCCGGATACCTACAAGGTGGGGAACGTCAGTACTTCGATTGACGCAAAGCTGATAATAACAGCGATCCTCTAAAATTACAATCACAACCATAATTTATGCAAAAGAAAAAGTGATGTTCCAAAATAAGGGTTTAATGGATTCGGGTTCTAGTGCAGTGATATGCCATGACCCTATGACTAGATGCAGCGAATCACATGCCTGACTCTAATGCAAGCAAAACTTTGAAGAACGAATGCATCTCATACTACACACGCCCCCAAATCTAGCCGTCTTTCTCCACAATTCAGGGATTCGAACTCTCGTCATGCATCCTACTCTTGTACTCAACCAGTTCCCAATAGACTTGCCCGTTGCCCAAGGAGGTTGCAGTTGGTCGGTCTAGTTCTGCCACTGCAGTGCCTAAGTGGTGGTCGTGTTTGCCACTTGGTACCCGCGTACGGACCTCTTCAGAAAGCCACATTGAATTCGGTCGCAAGATCGTGTAATTCATGTGTCCACCCCTAACCCGGCTGTGGACTGACGCATGCATGTTCACCCCTAACCCGGCTGTGAACTGATATATATATATAAACAAAATCCATGTGCATAGGAACGTGATGGCCACGAGGGTCAAATCCCCTTAGCCTCCCGTTCCTTACTCTGGCAAAACTTTGGGAATTAGCAGATCGAGATACGAGCCAAGGACTCACTCATGAGTGCCGAAAACGTATCCCTACGACAGGAAGGTACAACACCGACTATGGTCTGCTAGTACTAATGCAATTACCGAACCCCTAATGCATCATTCTAATCCCAGCCTCATTTTAATCACCCTGGGTAAAAGATAAGATTGCTTCCGAAAACTTGCCTTTCGACCTCTGGCCCTGGCAATACCGGTCCGGTTCGCCACTTCCCCGGCTTGAATTTGTCCAGCACCATGGCCTACATTCACCCCTAACCCGGCTGTGAATGTATGTGTTCACCACTAAACCGGCTGTGAACTTATATTAATGGCACGGCTCAGATGTCCTAAGCTTCGGTGGAAGTTCATAACTTAGGATCGACAGATGCAGGGTATCCCTTACCCTAGTGACTAACTCGAGTCACACACCCACTATGGGAGTCAACAAAACCACAACAGATACCAAACATCTCCATACAATAGTTATCAACTCCAACAGTACCAGGGAAAAGTCCTCACTATACCTAGCCAACAGTCAAGACTAAGCAACCTACGGTGTTTCTACCCGAAACTTAAAAAGGTCATAACTCCCTCGATACAAGTCCGATTGGGGTGTACAAGCCCAATCCGGAAAGGTAAGAACCTAGGCTACAACTTCCTAGTTGATTATACCCTCAAATTCTACCATCTAAGTCCTCAAAATGGCCTCTCAAGCCTCAGCCTGTGTATTTCTTACACGGGCTGTACCTTGCCGGTAGCATAAAACACTGC
The DNA here is from genome assembly GCA_017893485.1 of Hemerocallis citrina. Taxonomy (NCBI): domain Eukaryota; kingdom Viridiplantae; phylum Streptophyta; class Magnoliopsida; order Asparagales; family Asphodelaceae; genus Hemerocallis; species Hemerocallis citrina. The sequence continues at coordinate 135,802,493 of CM030363.1, forward strand.
TCAAACATCAGAATGCTACAAACCTAAGTTCTATGAAAAGGTGTAGATGTCCTCAACAATCTTCTAGTTGGTCATAAGTCCAAAATATGCCAATAGATCACCCTAACACACATTACTCACATGTGTACCAAGTCATACACTAAGACCATCTCAATCAGAGCACTCAGCTCAAATCCTGGTCTCTGTCCAGTATTGCAAAAATCATAATAAATCAACCACTTACTGGAAACACCTCAAATATCAAAGAGGTCTTGTTAGAAAGGTCTTGATGTCTACTACAATCCTCTAATGAAACATTTCCTCAAAATCTGCTCTTAAGGAGCCTCAAATGTGCCATCTCTATAGGATGTCAAATTTGACTGAAACCAACACAGTACGTGCTAATAAAATCATCATAAATTCTATAGTCATCCAATTGACCCAAAATTTACAGTAAAGAAACTGGATATCATAATGAAAAACATGCAAAAGGTTTCATGTCCAAACTCCAAGTCTACACTGAGTTCATCATGTTTCAATTAGCACAAAAAATCATCATGTACTTCAGTTACAGCTCTAGATACTGTTGATTAATCAATTTTTAACATGCCTGTAACTTCATCCAAATATTTTCCTTATTTTTCTGTAGAATCTAGATACAAGTGGAAAAATAAGGTAAAAATTTCAGATTAAGATCTTACTCCAATTAATTAGGAAAAATCCAACAATCTCAGGCATCATGTTAACCAATTTCTGCTGCTGCCTTACGGCACAATTCCACAAATGGATTTTATAAAATATCAAACCATCTCAGAAAAATCCAAAATAATTCATGAACCATCTAGACATATATAGGAACAATCTGTAAATATTTCATGATTAGATTCCATGTGGTTTGCTCTCGGGAAAATATAGAAAATAGCATACAGATAAAGATTCCAGTTCTAGTTTCTGATTTCAACTTCCAATTTTCTAAACCATTCATTCTAACTCTTACTACCACACATGCATGCAAGAAATCAATCAAGAAACAAAAAGAATGGTTTAAAGAAACTACCTACCCTAAGTTGATTATAGAGTAGTTGATATCTTTGAGCTTCCCTTCCTTAAGAATCACTCCAAGAGCTCCTTCTTCAATCTTTATTCTTTTCTCTCCTTCTCTTCTTTTCTTTGGTTTGAGTTCTAAAATTTTTAGAACAAGGGAGGTGAATGAAGGGGTTTTTGATGGAAAGGTGAGTAAGGAAAGAGGGTGGAAGGTGAGGCCGGATTCTAGGAGGTAGGGGGGTAGGGTGTAGGGTGGTTTTTGAGTGAAAACCATGGTCTAGCCATCGGTTTTGGGGTATGATAAGTTGGCTACCCATTTTAGCTCTTAAATGGGTTCCTTGATGCGAGACGAGGGGTTTATCGAGTGTACGCAAGATATACCCATCATAGTATCATACGATGTTATATTTGCATGGGTGTCGTACCAAAAACTAGTATTCACACCAGTATCGGTCCTCCTCATTCTTGTGCATCTTCTAGAACGCAACCATCCTCGTGAACTGCCCTGCAAACCTAACTGCATACCAATGATAGCAAAATCAACAAAAATACTGTAATCATGTGCACGCATACAGACAATATACATATATACATGTATATATTTAGGTATCGTACAATCCGGGGTGTTACAGTAGCGCCTATTACCATAGTAGGCTCCCCCTCACTTTACCTCTTGGAACTTGACGAGGTGCTCCGTGTTCCAGGACCTCTTAACTATCCTGCCCACCAGGTCTTCGAGTCGGTACATAACAGGACGTACCACTTGGGAGACCTTATATGGGCCTTCCCAATTTGGGGCTAGCTTTTCTCTAGCTTTGGGCTAGGAAATTGCAAACTTTCTGAGTATGAGGTCACCTTCCTTGATATTGGTTGGACGGACTTTCTTGTTTTATAACCTCTCAATTCGTTGTTGATATATGGCTCATCGGATGGTGGATCGTTCTCGGACTTCATCAATGAGGTCCAGGTTTGCCCTGAGGTCGCTTGACTTTGATCCCTCGTCAAAGCCCATGTACCTAGGCGAGGGAGACCGACTTCTAGTGGGATGACTGCCTTGGTCTTGTATGCCAGGCTGAATGGGGACTCGCCGGTCGGGATTCTCTTAGTAGTACGGTGTGACCAAAGGACGCTCAATAACTCCTCGACCCAGAGACCCTTAGGGGATTGGTCCAACCATTTTTTTAGACCGTCAAGAATTTGTCGGTTGGCGTTTTTCACTTGGTCGTTCGATTGGGGGTGGGAAATTGATGAGAAGTGCAGCTGAATTTCGAGTTCCTCACAAAAATTTCAGAAAAATTTGCCAGCAAACTGGGTTCCGTTATCGGTGACTAGCACGCACGGAATCCCGAACCGACAGATGATGTGTTTCCAGAAGAATTGTTGGGCTTGAAGTTCTGTGATCGTGGCCAGGGGTTCTGCCTCGACCCATTTGGTGAAGTAGTCGATGGCCATGATGAGAAATCGCCTTTGGCCCGTAGCCTTTGGAATGGGACTGACCAGGTCCATTCCCTACATGGCAAATGGGATAGGGCAGGAGAGTGATTTTAGTTCGGCTTGGGGCGAGCGTCAGATGGGAGAGAACCTTTGGCAAGGGGCACAGCTTTTTACCAGGTCTGAGGCGTCTTGGAACATATTGGGCCAGTAGTAGCCGTGATTGAGCGCTTTTCTTGCCAGCGACCTTCTACCCATATGGCAACCCCCAAATCCTTCGTGTAACTCCTCCAAAGCATACTTAGCTTCATCTAGTTTCAGACAACGAAGATAAGGTCTCCCGTCAGCCTTGGTGTAGGAGCGCTTGAAAAGCACGTCCTCAGTTGGGATGAACCTTTCGGACTGGATCCTTGTAGTGGGGAAGCCGCAGCACGGTCATGTTGTAGCTCGCCGTTGGTCAAGAACTTTCTTATAGGATCCATCCATGCCTCGGCTTGTTTGCCGGAAAGGAGGCACGGGACTTCAGGTTCTTCGATGCTAGGTTTGAGGAGGACCTCCACTAGGACAGTGCGGTCTAATCCTCCGAGGGATGACTATGCGAGTTTGTACAAGGAGTCGGTGTGATCGTTTTGTTCTCTTTGGATCCGTCGGACTTCCGACTGCTCAAAAAGCGCCAAGATCTGTTTCGCACATGCCAAGTACTGAGTCATCCTAGTGGCACGGGCTTCATACTCCTCGGTGATCTGATTGACCAAGAGCTGGGAATCACTGAAGACCCGTATTCATCTTGCCCCTGCCTGGTAGGTCAGTGTGAGCCCGACGATCAAGGCTTCATATTTTGCCTCGTTGTTGGAGGCCAAAAAATTGAGTCGAAGTGAATAATGAAGGACAAAGTCATCGGGACCCCTAAGGATGACGCCAGCTCCGCTCCCTATCTCGCATGATGATCTTCCCACATAGACATCCCATGTCGGGACGTCCTCCTGATTTTCTGGGGACTCGAGGATGGTGCACACCGTAATGAATTCTGTGAGAATGTGGCCTTTGATGGCCATCCGAGGATGGTAGCTGATGTTGTGTTAACTGAGCTCGATTTACCACTTGATTAAGTGACCAGAGTTCTCAGTCTTGTCGAGCTCCACTTAAAGAGGCTGATCTGTAAGGACGTGGATGGAGTGGGCCTGAAATTATGGTCAAAGTTTTCGTGCGGCCATTACCAATCCGTAGGCGATCTTTTTCATTTTTGGGTATCGAACCTCGGCACCGTGTAGGACCTTGATGACATAATATAGGGGCTTCTGCACCCCGTCCTCCTCTCTAACCAACACAGCATTGAACGAGTGTTTGTGGCGTCCAAGTAGAGGAAGAGGGGTTCGCCCGGCTCTGGCTTGCTGAAGAGCAGGGGGGTTGGCCAGGTAGGCCTTTAGTTGGTCGAACGCCTTTTGTTAAGAATCCACCCACTTGAAGATTTTTTCCCCTTGGAGGGCCTTGAAGAATGGAAGTGACTTCTATCTTGACTTGGAGAGGAAATGGCCGATGGTCGCCGGTCGTCCTGTGAACCTTTGGACTACTTTGACGTTTTTCGGAGGGGCCATGTCGAGTATGGCCTAAATCTTTTTGGGGTTCGCCTCAATGTCGCGCTGGCTCACCACAAATTCGAGAAACCTTCCCGAGGAGACGCCGAAAGCGCATTTGGAGGGGTTAAGTCTCATATTGTGAGATCACAGGACCCCAAAAGCCTCCTCGAGGTCGCTGACATTATCCTACCATCTGCGACTCTTGACGAGCATATCATCAACATACACTTCCATGTTCCGATCTATCAGCTCTTTGAAGACCTAGTTGACGAGCCTTTGATATGTGGCACCGGCATTCTTCAGCCCGAAAGGCATTTCTCGGTAACAGTAGAGGCCTTGGTCAGTCACGAAGGTGGTCTTCGGTATATCCAGATGGAACATTCTTATGAGGTTGTAGCCTGAAAAGGCCTCCATGAAGCTCAGCAGCTCATGCCCCAAGGTTTCATCGAACGGGGTGTCGCTGTTCGGGAAAGGGAATTGATCTTTCGGGCAGGCCTTGTTGATGTCTGTGAAATCTATGCAGATTCTCCATTTCCCATTCGTCTTATTCACCATTCGACATTGGCCAGCCACTCTGGTTAGCTAACTTCTTGTATGAACCGTGCCGAGAGGAGCTTGCCCACTTCTTCCTTCACCACCTGCTGCTTGTCTGGCTCAAACTTACGTCGCTTCTACTGGAACGGCTTCGAGTCCGAGTGGACACTTAGCTTGTGTGTGATATCTTCGGAAATTTCAGGCATGTCGGATGGTGTCCACGCAAAGAGCTCGGCATTCCGACGAATACATTCGATGATTCATAGCTTTAGGTCCGGGGGTCAGAGATTGGCTTACTCGGAACCATTTGGACTTGTCTCCTTCAGAGAATGAGAACTCCTCCAGTACGTCTACGGGCTCCGAGCCTCTGTTGGATGGGAGTTCTACCGCGTCATGGGGAAAGACTCTACCCCCCCCCCCCCCCACTGCAGCCATGTAGCACGAACGTGCTAAACCTTGATTACCTCGGACTACACTGACCCCGTGATCGGTGGGAAACTTCATCTTCAAGAGATAGGCAGCGAGAACCGCCTGGAGTGTGCACAGGCCGGGTCTGCCAAGGATAGCATTATAGGCAGCCTTAATATTAACCACCATGAAGTCCATCGCTTCGATCCGAAGGGTCAGAGCCGTGCCGGCAGTCACGTCAAGTGTGACGATTCCCTCGATTTGGACAGGGACGCCAGAGAACTCATGAAGCGTGTACCCCGATAGCTTCAACCTTTCGTGGGAGAGCTTGAGGCTTTCGAACGTGGCCAAAAATAGGGTATTGACCGAACTTCCGTTGTCAACAAGAATACGTCAGAGCTCGTGGTTTACCATACCGAAGTTGACCACCAGGGCGTCACAATGAGGTAGTCGAATGCCTTCGAGATTTTCGTTGGAGAATGAGACTGCCAGCATCTGGTCCTCGAGGGGCGAATTGTTATGGACTGAGTTAACTTTCTGAACAAAATCTTTGTGGGAGGTGTTCGATTCTGCCTCCATAGGTCCGCCGTGAACACAGTGAAGGATAGCCGACACCCCGGCATCCTCGACCTCGAGCTCGGGCTAGAGCCACCTGCTGACCGTTCGGGGAGGATGCGAGGGCCGCGGATCCCCCTGGTCCCTGGGGTTGGTTCGAGTGAACTCCCTCTTGTAGCCTCTCTGGATGAGGGCTTCAACCTTATCTTTGAGGGTGCGGCAATTATCGGTCTCGTGCCCGTTGTCCCGATGGAAGCAATAATAGAACTTTCGGTCCCTCTTCATATTGCTGTTAGGTCAGGGAGGAAGGTGGACGATCCCCTTATCCTTGACCTCCAGGAGGATAACCGACACATTTTGGATCAACGAAGTGTATCTCTCGAAATGGGGGACCGGAAGGGAGCATTTCTGGGCAAACACATCTTTCTGAGCCTTCTTCATAGGCTCGAATTCATCGGTCTTTCTCTTCCCCATGGCTAGGGTTTCCTTCAGGCCTTCGGGGTACACGGCCTCCTTGGCCCGGATGTACTTTTCGACCCGGTTGAGAAGGTCGGGAAAAATCTAGGGGCAGTTTCTTAGCCAAGGAAGCCTTCAACTGGCCGTGGCGAACATTGTGTCGAAAGGCCACCGATGCGACACTTGCATCGAGAGATGAGATCACCCTAGCTTCAGTTGTCAACCTCTGCACAAATTTGCAGAGGGGCTCTCCTTTTTTTTGCTTAAGGTCCAGAAGGGACGCGCTCGTCTTCTCGACCTTCTAACTGGTCACAAAGTGGGTTAGAAAGTTCACCTCGGCTGGTCAAACGAGAAAACCGAATCGGGGGAGAGCTTTGAGAACCATTCCCGAGTCAGGCCATGAAGAGTTGCTGGGAATGCGCGGCATAGGAGAGGATCCAATGTGCTATGAATCATCATAAGGGTTTTGAACCCTTCCATGTGATCAACTGGATCACTCTCGCCATTGTAGGTCTCGAACTGAGGCGGTATGAAATTCCTGGGAATCTCAGCATCTAGAATTTGAGAGGAGAATGGGGGTCGGCTCGGCTGGTCCGCCCGGCCGGATTGCGGTCCTCCCTTGTTAATGCGAGCGAGGAGCTTCTCCATCTCTTGAAGGCGGTGGAGGACGGCTTCGTTCTGCCGCGGTGGCTGGGATGAACCTTGAGACTCGGGACCCCGACCCTCTTCCAGCCTTAGGCTGACATTTAGCTGTTCGAGCCCGGGGCCACCTCCGAGGGCTCGGAGGATCTCATTCCTGAAATCTCTGAACTCGACTCTCGTGAACGGAGCTTGTCCGCACTGACCGAGCGGAGGTTGCCCATCCCTCGGGGAGCGGCTGTGGTTATGCTCCCGGCTTCGGGATGGGAGTGTGCTATGTGTCGGAGCTGGGTCGGAAGGGACTGCCCGGCTCCTTGATCGGCTGAGCTGGAGCCAAAGGTCATCCACAGGCTTCCGGTGGTTGATGATATGTCGTAAGTCTTTGGCAACCGAGTGAGAAGCACTCAGAACGGGTCCCGCTGTGCCATTGACTGGTGGTCTGTTAGATCCCTGAGTGTTCACATGACTATGAGAGGGATGGGGGCGTCCAGCGGTGAAGGCTCTTCTGGCTTTGGGAATGGGAGAGCTCGGCTTTAGGAGAGATCTGAGCTTAGGATCAAGTTAGTCGGTTCCCACAGACGGCACCAATTTGATGCTGCTTATTTTCGGTGCGAGAGCAACATGTGTGAGTTCTGGTAATTTGTAAAGTGGAAGGGACGGATCTCGATCGCGGCTCGGGTCTGTTCCTAGAGGTCGGCTCAGAAGAGCTGCTGGTGCTCGGATGACCGGGGTACCTGCAAAAGGCCTAGAAACACTGGGAGAAATCCTCGCAACATGCCCTCTGACGATCTAGTCAGTCACTGGAAAAGAGACTCGATAGCTAGGTTTCAGGTGGATAAATTGAGATTACCTTCTGCAGTGAGGAGGGGGCCTGGTATTTATAGGCAGGGGAAGATAGGTATGTAACCGTAGTGGACCGGGTTAGACCCGTTTGTCTGTCGGCCTGAAGTGGTAGAAGGCCCGTTGGACCTGTTGACATGATAATTTGGGATGAGCAAACTCTGAGGAGATCCGACGGCCCTGATTGGGCCACATCATTTATACCCACATCAATAGTGATAGTGAATTCTCAGAAACAAAATTAGAAATTATGAGTAGATTTGAAGTAATGCTCGAGTATTTGATATTTGGAAAAATGATAATGTATGGTATTTTCAAGAACAATAATTTTAAACAGTTTTTATACTCTCTTGTTCTTTTTTTTGTAGGTAACCACAACTCTATCAAGCACAGTCACACATTGCATTACTGTTGAAATTACAGCATTGTTTCTAAGAAACTGTTACCTGGTTTTCGCAAAATATTTAGTACAGTATAAGTAGTCAAAAAAATCAATTCAAAAGATCAAATAGAAAATATTGCAAAACAAAGTTTTAAAATTGCTGAAAGATCACACATCCTATGGAAAATATTATAGAATAGGAACTAAAGAATTTAATTTGAAAACTAGCCCTTATTTGCAAATAGTTTGGACATTGGCCCATTTGTTCTAATAGTTTCAAAAGCTATCCTATTACTCTAATTAACTCGGAATGTTTATGAATTTCGAGGTAGTATTGTCCCCCCATTCTTATATGAAGCTTCCTTTTGATAAAAGGGCTTGAGCATATCCAAAGCATATATATATATATATATATATATATATATATATATATATATATATATATATATAGAGAGAGAGAGAGAGAGAGAGAGAGAGAGAGAGAGAGAGAGAGAGAGAGAGGGGATTGTGTGTTTTATATCTAAAGAGGTTTATTCCATTGCAAACGGGTCTGTTTACACAGACCCATTGCTAACGGGAATTTGAGCCGATGGATTGGGTTGATCCTAATCCGATGGCTCAGATCGACTCTGCCCAAATCCACCCCCTTCCCCCCTCTCACTTAAGTTTTGAGGAGTATAATGGGAATTTCACCCCATTATACCCCTTCAACTCTCAACTTTCTCTGACACTTTCTCTCTCTTGTACCCCGTTAAGTTTTTTTTTTTGCCAAATGTTGCCTTAGACCGTCGCTAAACTTTACTTTTTATAAATTAACTTAGCCCTTCTTTGTCAACGACAACCAACTATAAAGTTAATTTTTTAAAACTTAGCCCTACTTTATCTTCTCTCTCTCTGTCACTCTCTCCCTACACTATCTCACTTCTTCCCCGAACCCAAACCCAATCCCATCCACAACCACCTCATCTCTCACTCCAGCATCTCCTTCTCTTTCACTTGACTCTCTCACTTACTCTTCCAGAAGGACCTCCTGAAACCCAAAAAACCCTAACCCTAACCATCTCCCAAACCCTCCTCTTCCAACTACAGTTGATGCTGCTCCTCCAATCTCACACTCTCTCTCACTCCCAATCTTTCCTCTAATCGAAACCCCCCTCCAATCTTCAAAAGCAAATCGGGAAGTCGAAACTCTAGTTCGGTGATTAAATCTGAACACATCATCGACATTACCTACATTGGGGAAATTCTCAATTGTGCACGATAATGACTAAATCCTTGACTTCGTAGTTGTATTTATGTTATTTTTTATGTTTTGTAATTACCGTAATTGATTATTGTGATACGTAATTATGTAGATGTAGTAGTTTGTGAGTATATTTTTTAATGATTGTAGAGGGTGGAATTGTAGACGTAGTTGTTGATGTTTGCTCAAATTGTAGATGTAATCGTAGTTTTTATTGTTCGATATTAGTAAAGCTGCATAAACAGTCCAAAAAAATTCTGAAACTTTGTGAGTAGGTCTTATTCACGATACACAGTTAACGCAACTTCTAAGAATGAGTTTCGACACACCGTTTGTAAGATATAGCCGTGTATCGCTTTTGGTATAAAAAAAACCAAAATAAAGCGATACACGACCATATCTCGCAAACCGTGAGACAAAACTCATCTCTAGAAGTTGTGTTGGCTTGCGTGTGGTGAGTCCGACCTACTTGCTAAGTTTCATAATTTTTGGATATCATTTGTGCAGTTTTCTCACATATCCCAAACAACAACAATTATAACTTCAGACAATTTCAGTATGATTACGTGAAAAACCCCCACAAACGGCAACAAAAAATTTCAAAACTTTGTAAATAGGTAGGACTCTCCCCCACACAAGCAAACACAACTTATAAAAGTGCATTTCGACTCACGGTTTGCAAGATAAGATCGTGTATCGTTTTTTATTCTTATTCATGAATGAAAGAGATACATTGTCATATCTGGCAACCGTGAGTCGAAACTCACTTCTACAAGTTGTGTTGGCTTGTGTGTGGTGAGTCCGACCTGCTCGCAAAGTTTCAGGATTATTTGTTGCCGTTTGTGTGGTTTTATATTCTTTCGTAACAAAAACTTAAACAACTAATTTTGGATATTTTGAGTACTAAAACGTAGAAAATCACACAAATGGCAACCAAAAATTCTAAAACTTTGCGAGTAGGCCGGATTCCCCACATACAAGTCGACACAACATCTAGAAGTTTGTTTTGACTCACGATTCACAAGATACAGCCATGTATAGCTTTATTTGAAATTTTTTGAAGTAAAGTGATACACGGCCAAATCTTGCAAACCGTGAGTCAAAACACACTTCTACAAGTTGCATTGGATTGTGTGTGGTGAGTCCGACCCTACTCGCAAAGTTTCAGAAATTTTTGTTGTCGTTTGTGCGATTTTCTCACTTTTTTGCTCACTTTTTAAATTACAGGCGACTTAACATAAATTGGAACACTTATCAATTAACCTTGGTATTATTGTTGATAGAGACATGGCGACCAAGAAGCCCTTCTGGTAGCGCTAGTGGCGAACGGTTTACAGAAGTAAGATTGATTGTTTAATTTGTTTTGAATACGAAAATGTAACATTGTATAAATAATAACAAGATTTGTATTCGTTCATGTAGGTTGGTGGTCATCCTTCTTTATCCGCCGAGGTCGGTCCATCGTCTTAGGTTGGACTTACACCTCCAGAACCGGAAAACCCAAGCATACTCGCTTTCCAACCCATACACAGATCTCATGCCGTATGGGATGGGTCCGCAAAGAAGTGTAACCTCTGGAAGCACGCTCTTCCCATGGACCACCGTAGTACTCCGTACTTGGTACAAGATAGTTTTTACAAAGCCAGATTTATGGGAGGTGTGAAGCTTGATTGGCCTTTACTTACAGCTCTTGTGGAGAAATGGAGGCCGGAGACACACACATTCCATTTGCCGGTAGGAGAGATGACCGTCACTCTCCAAGATGTAGCAATAATTACCGGGCTTCCTATAGATGGAATGGTCGTGTTGGGGAACATGGACTTTGACCGAGTGAAAGTTATACCGAATTACCTCGATGTCAATTTAGAGGAGGAGTTGGATGCAATGAAAGAGAAAGTTGAAGCGCAAATTGTAGCTGAGCTTACGTCAGATCATGACGATGATATCGTAGAGCAATCCATTGAGGAAGCTAAAAATTCAAAAGAAGAAAATTTTTGGAATGAATCTTTCGATGTTAAATCGGTCTGACTTGCATGGTTGAAATCGAAGCTCACGGGGTATTTGAATGATGACTCCACTGACCAAGACATCATGTACTACATGTGTGCGTACATTGTAAGTTTGATGGGAGGTTTGCTCTACCCAAACTTTTCCAGTGCGAGCCTGCCACTAATAGATGTACGGTTGTTGGGCAACTTCACTATGGACGAAAGGTATAGTTGGGGGAGTGCGGCCTTAGCGTCATTCTATAGGCCATTGTGTGCATGTGAATTGGGCACCGTATAGATGGTTGGACAATGGTTTTATTGCAAATTTGGAGTAGGGAGCACATCCATATCGGTCGTCCACGTATTGTTGAGCCATTAGTAGGTTGGTAGGCCAATGCACCGATTCCAGAGATGTTGCCTCCGTTAGGAGTGTTCTGGGCAGAGCGACACACATGTGTCGATAACCCAAGCACATCTGTGGTGTACTACAGAGATGAGTTCGATGTGTTGTGTGACGAGTTCATCAGTTGGGTTCCGTACACCTCTGAAATATTACAACGAGTTCTGCCTTTTATTTTGGCCACTAGGGAGCTTTGGTTGACATATGCCCCACTCGCTAACTTCTCTGTTGTGGATTTCTGCTACCCGGATAGAATAATGCGGCAGTTCGGATACTAGCGGAAGATTCCTAAAGTCCGCTTGTACGACAAGTAATTGCACGAAATGAAAGGAATGGGTCGTATGCCTAACTTTAACTGGGCGGATTTCCATTGGGTACATGTGGCAAATTGGAACACTTTAAGATATCAAATGGTACCCAATGTCCTCGTTGATCGAATGTCTTATGATGGCTTATTTCAAGGAGTGTATATGTAATATCCCGATCAATTATTATTATTATTATTATTATTATTATTATTATTTAATTATTTAATTATTTTATTTCTTTTCATGTTTGAGTTATCCTTTTTGTCATGACAACCTAATTAGATAGTTAGGTTTTGATGGAGGATTAAACCTAGGGTTAAGAATTCATAAGAGTATTAGGAGAGTTCTTCTAGAAGCCCTCTCTTTTTCACCATGCTTCCACCTCACCCTTACACCATACCTTCACCTCACCCTCCCCTCTCCATGGTATGGCCGGCCCATCACCCCCAACGGGGTTTTTGCAATTTTCTTGGTGCATTTTGCACTCTCCCCCTACTCTTCCACCCTATAAATACCCCCCTCACTCTTCTCTTGTCTCATTTTACAAGAAGAAAAAAGAGAGGAACAGAAAGAGAAGAAAAGCCTAACTAAGAGAGTTTTCATTTGTAGGTTTCCTTAGGAGCATTTTCATAGGAGCTAGGGGAAGGAGAAGGTGCTTAGACTAGTTCTTCCTACAAAAGGTTCAAGGTGGGGGTTTCTCTATCTTTTCTTGTTCTCTTTGTTTGATTCGATTTTTTATTGATTTTGATTCTTGTTCTCGTTTTGTTTGATTCTTGTTTTCTTTTTGTTGTGTGTGTTTGTGGTGTATTCTAATAAACAACTTGGACTAAATCATGTGCATAAGAAAGGTTGTGGATCAAAGATGATCACATGAAAGAAAGTAAATGGTAGGACTTAATAAAAACACATAAAGATGGAGTCTTTAGTATTGCTATGGTTAATTGTTGTTATTGTTGTTATTTTTGGATAATAAAAAAGAAACTAAAAACTTAGACTAATTTCTTAAGCATATGAATGATGGCATGACCACATGAGAAGGTTGGTGGTAGAATCTTGATTACGTTGTTAAAAATGAACAACTTGGACTAATGGACTTAAGCATATGGAGATTGTGTACATACCCATCTTGGGGTTGTAGAACTCAAACAAGGACTAATCAACATAAGCATATGAAAATTGTATAGTAGAAATAATTACTCCCCCATTTTGGGGTTGTAGACTATAAAAAAAATAGATCCTTGTTGTTATTGCTCTTTACTTGATTAATTATCGAATCTTGCTAACTTTTGGTTATAAAAAAAAGGGTAAACTTGTTGTATGTAGGAACTAAGTGGTTAAAGAAAAGAATGTTGTAATAAGTAGGACTTGTAATTTTGTTGTATGTAATTTGTAGTTCATAAGTTAGATTGTTGTAATAATTCAAGACTTGTATTTCTTAAAGAGAAGTAGTCTTGTAATAACTAATAAATATCCATGCCTAGTAGTAGTAAACCTCCATGCTTGGTGTGTAGTAGTTACTCATGCTTAGTAGTAGATATTCATACTTAAAGTAGTAGTAGAAGCTCATCCTAATACCATGCTTAGATTGTTGTTGGGTTGATTTTATTTAACTAGGTTAAAGGTGGGATTTGGACCTGAAATTTATGTGGGAGGTTCTCCTAGGTGTTAGTAGCATGCTGAAATTATTATAGATTTTTTGGAGTCATTTTGATGGCTGAAACGAGCGTTTCTCCCAAAACAGCGAGTCTCAAGTCAAAACAATGAGCTCGCTGTTTTGGGGTTAGTGTTGCAGTAGCTTCGAGGGGCTAGAACTTGGGTTCCCTTGCGGAATTTGAGGTTCAGACCAACTAGGGAGTTGTAGTAGAGACTCTCTCCTTTCCGAATTGACCTCTCGGGTTAAATTCCGATAAGCGGAGTAGGAGTTATGTGTTTTACAAAACACAGCAGCCAAATTGCACTGGAAACTTGCTATTTTGCTTCTTTGATGATTTAGAGTGTCTTACTGGTTGAATATGAGGTTTGGACCAACTAAGGAGGTTTAGTAGAGACTCTCCCCTTTCCGAATTGACCTCTCGTGTTAAATTCTGATAAGTGGGGTAGGAGTTATGCTTTTTTACAAAACACAGCAGCCAGATTGCACTGGAAACTTGCTATTTTGCTTCCTTGATGATTTAGAGTGTCTTACTGGTTGAATCTGAGGTTCGGACCAACCAGGGAGTTGTAGTAGAGACTCTCCCCTTTCTGAATTGACCTCTCGGGTTAAATTCTGATAAGCGGAGTTGGAGTTATGCTTTTTACAAAACACAGCAGCCAGATTGCACTGGAAACTTGCTGTTTCGCTTCTTTGATGATTTAGAGTGTCTTACTAGTTGAATCTGAGGTTCGGACCAACTAGGGAGTTGTAGTAAGAGACTCTCGCCTTTCAGAATTGACCTCTCGAGTTAAATTCCGATAAGCGGAGTAAGATTTATGGCCTTGAAAAAATATAGCAACTAGCTGTTTGACAGGGTGCTTGCTGCTTTGATTCTTTGTCATTTTTGAGGGTTTTACTTGATGAATCTGAGGTTCGGGCCAACTAGGGAGTTGTAGTAGAGACTCTTCCCTTTTTGAATTCACCTCTCGGGTTAAATTTCGATAAGCAGAGTAGGAGTTATGCCATTTGCAAGGCACAGCAACTGGCTATTTTGACTGGATTCTTGCTGTTTTGCTTCTTTGAGGTTTTAGAGTGTCTTACCTGTTAAATGTGAAGTGGAGATCATGTGACGTCTAGGTTGGGTCTTAGTAGACTGTGTCAACAATTGTTGCACTCTCTTGAAGAGAGACACGTGCGGTGTTTTTCCATGACAAGTTGGAAGCATGAGTTGCGTATCTCGCTTGCTTGACCCATTTGGTGCCTTCTTATGACAAGTTGAGAGTACGACTCTAGGTTGAGAGTATCTTGTAGCTTGTACGGCCCCATTTGATTGGTTAGGGTTAGTGACATCGTTAGGGTAGTAACTTGTTACTTAACCATTTTTATCTATAATTACCGAAGGGTGAGAGTTGGCATTAGAGGTGATACCCTATAATCCACTTCTCCTATGGGCTGACACTAGGTGGTGTTATTGGGATGTATTCCCCTATCAAAGGGATACGGGCGGTGTTTTTCATGATGAGTTGGGAGCACGAAATCCGTATCTTGATTGTTAATTCCTGAACTGCTATGACAAGAACGGGAGATTTTCCTAGGAAAATAGACCCTACTATTCTGTCAGGTTCTATGCCTTCTCATGATGAGTTGAGGGCACGAAAGAAGGTTGACAAGTATCTTGTAGCCCGTGTTGGTTTTGGGTGGGGTCCGGTGCGACCGAGCAATAGTGGCAAACGAGGACACCACTATTGACTGCAGTGATAGAGCTAGACCGTACATGTAACTTCGCCATTCATGTAGTATTGTGTCAGAAACAGGATGGGTACAAAGGTAGAATTCATGGTGCGGGTTAAAATCCTTATATATAAAGAACGGCTTGATATGGACGTGTGTAGTATAGGATGTATACGATTCCAGATTCTCACTTGCATTAGAATAGGAGCATCCTAGCCTTGGTTGACATTGAATTAGATTCTAGTCATTGCACTCACAAACACTTAAACTACACCGACATATTTTACCATATTTTATATGTTTATTTTTGGAGATTCGCTGCTAGTCATCAGCCTTTAAGCGTCAGTATAGGTACTGACATCCCCACTTTAATAGGTTGTGGATACATGATCACCAAACCGGGAGGACTCTAGTCAAGGCATGGTTTACAAGTGAAGAGCCTGATGTTATCATTTGTATTCTTTTATACTCTGATGTAATGTATCGAATCAATGGAAAACACTCGGCCTGTAATATTGTATTAATAAAAAGTTTTAAATTTTCCTGTTTTCTGTGTATTGTGACTAATTAAATGTAAAGGTCCTGGCTCGTGTATGAAATTCTCCATATAGGAAGTTCGGGGCATTACAATATATGACGTGGTAAAAGCACTTTACAAGATTATATGTATCTCCGCATAATGTTCTACAAGCGGGAATCCAAATACTAATCCCCCAATAGAAGAGGAACCGCCACCAGTGTATTCCTCTTTTAAACTGATATATCAATTGAAGGCAACGATGTATCGAGCCATGGTGAGTGTACTTTATAGATTTAATCATTTTTCATTTGGATGTATTGTTATGTGAACATTTGATAATTATGAATTTATATGGTTTCCTAACAATGTTGTTTAATTTATATATTTCAGCTCATTGTAGATTGATAATACATGGAGACAGTACGAATAGCTGCTCGTACGTTGAAAAGTGTCGTACCCGAGAGCGTGAAGGAGTTAATGCGAGAGATCCTTAAACCGTGCCGCCGCAGTCTTGAAGATGCCGGTGAAGGGACAAACTTGATGTGTACTTAAAAGATAATGTGGGAACATCTCGGCAGAAGAGCGTGACAAGGGGCAGAATTTTTATTGTCGAGCCACAACAACCGCAACAACAAGAACGAGAGGTGTTAGAGGAAAAAGAACTTGATTCGGATGAACCGGTAGAGGAACAAGTTAGACACAGGAATTCGGTTTGGAAGAGGAGCAAGCTCGAATAATTCACACCGAGTGGACGCAAATAACCCCGCGTCGAAAGAGGTAGTAGCTATTTATGTTGTAATTACCTGTATTTTTTCACAATTTCCTATTCCTTTTATAGTTGGTAAGTTAAATTTTGTATCCAGTTTATTATATCATCTCTAAAATGACTAATACATTTACTTTCCTGGCTCATTACAATTTTGTAGATGATTGAAGATCATGCGAACAATATGGTGTGTGACCTATAAGCTACGAATGTAATTATTGTTATTGAAGATGAATTGACTTGTAATTCATTAAAAGTTTGATTTTCTTTAAATATGACGATGATGTACTTGTTTGTTATATGTCCATGCTTGGAGAAATGTGAGATGTTAGTTTATGTTGTTTGATTTTGTTTCTTGAGGTTTATGTATTTATATATTGTTGTCGTTGTACAAGACGTGGTTTGTGTTAGTTTTTGCGTGATTTATTGTTGTTGTTATCGGTGATGGATTTTGAATATTGTTGCTGTGTGAAGATTAGTTTGATGACATTTTGTATGCATCACTATGCTGCTATGATTTTGAATTGTTCAAGTACGATTACTTAACCTAGAACATTCTTGGCAATAACGGGTCAAGAAAACTTATCCCTTCATCGCCAATAGCTGGTTAGGTTGAAGGATTTTGATAGAGTATTAGATAGCCAACAAAAGATGCTTTGTTAAAATTATTCAACCTAACCTGTTACTGAAGATAAAAGATTAATTGAACAAGACAACTTAACCCGTCATCGCCAATAATAGGTTAAGTGTAAAAATCTTGACAGAGTAATAGATAAAGTCTCCAAAAGATTTTACATATAACCTAACCTGTTATTGGTGTTAACGACTTCAGTTCACTTAACCATCATCTCCAGTAACGGGTAGATAGAATTATAATAAGACTTGAACTTCCTTTTTTTAATGATTTTTTATATATATAAAATTCTTGGTTAAAAGTGTTGGTTGTTTTAGTAATGTGAATAGAAGTTTTTTTACCTTAATTTTATCTTCCAAAAAGTCACAAGGATAATTGTTGTCGTTGTTGTCATCATGATCCAACATAACCCTGTACATAAAAAAAATTTAAAAATAACTATAAATTCTCCATAATTATTGAGCTCTCCATATAAAATTTCGTGAAAAAATAACTTAAATGGAATTTGTCACCATTATCCATATAAATTGATTTCGGTTTAAAAGTTAGAGAGATAGAGGGTAAGCGTTAGAGTTAGGGCTAGGGTTATGGTTAAGGCTAGGGTTATAGCTAGGGTTAAATCTAGGGGGTAGGGTTAGAGAGTTAGAGTTAAGGATGTAGGGTTAGAGTTATAGTTAGGGTTAGATCTGTAAATAATTATTAATTTTTTAAAAATAATTAAATTCTTTATTGCTGCTTTTAAAAACGTTTTCAATTAAAATAATCTAAAAAAAAACTAAATAAAAAATTACTTTTAATCTTAAATATCAATAGGATGTTCAATGTGACTCCCTTAATGTCATCACATTAAGGACAATAGGATGTTTAATGTTACTTATGTTGGTTTTTAATTCCAAAGAAAATTAAAAGTTCACTCTCTTCAGAAACACCCCCCCCCAACCCCCCGCGCGTCCCAATTCAAAATTTCTCTCTGAAATATTCAACCTAACGGCAATGATGAGTTTATTTCACTTAACCTGTTGTCACCAACAATGGCTTAGGTAGAAGATGAATTTGTAAATTTTAAATCCAACAATCTCAAGTTCTGTTAAAATCTTTATACTTAACCCGTTATTGGTGATAACGGATTTAATGTGCTTAACACGTCGTTTTCAATAACGGGTTAGGCTATGTTCACAAAATTCAAAAATTAAAAACCAAGAACACTGCAGCTGCTTCACACATATACAACAATAACACACAACAACAACTATTAGTTGCACTCATTGATCTTACCATTCTCATCCATCCCTCACATTCTCATCTCATTCATCTTCAACAATAACAACAATAACATAAAAAAATAGCAATTACATACACAAAATTATACTTATAACTTTAATTACATTCCTCAACTTAGCACCGTTTTAAAAATGCAATTACATGAGCATATATACATATCTTGAAATATAAATCTTTTTGAAGAGAAATGCCTTCCGTCAGCACGATCATGTTCCAATCAAAACCTACAATATAAAACTTGAAAAATCTTAAATTTCGTATCATCAAATGAAATAAGTGATAAATGTCTCGGACTTGAATTTTGCATACATAATAAGAAATTTACCTCAAAACAAATCTTTACCTTCTTTGCCAGCACTCTCTTCACCTCTTGGATCTTCTTCATATGCATTAGGCCCGCTAAATAAATGTGGTCAATAGGTTAGTCAAAAAATAAAAGGCAAGACTGAGTGAGTGAAATATTTTTAACTAAAAATTGATATATTACGTAGCAACTTTGTTTGAACAATTTCTTGAATCATGTCTAGTTCCCTGCAAGCCGCATGTCTTGCACTGTCTAGGTTTTTGGGGAAGCTTTTCTCTTATCGCCTCCAATCTCTTCCATCTAGAACCTTCCATTTGTAATGCACTGGGAAGGTTCCCCACTGGTACATGTGTATGTCCACTGCCTTCAGCATGTTGTCCACCACTCTCGGTGCACTGGCTTCGTGATGTCTGCTAACCGGGGTGTAGATGAGAACTGCCTTTAATACCCTTAACCATGTGGTCGAGCATGTATTTGTAACTTTCTTTGGAAGAATAACCAAGATCGACCATCTATTTTGAGTAATAGCTCAATTCACAATAGCGAGAAGTAAAATTATCACTAGTACCATTGTGAACGGATGTATAGCTTCTTCTCATGTGATCCCAGGCCCATCTTCTTGTAATATAATGCTCTGGTAGTGCCGTGTGATTGGTGAACCGAAGAACCGCCAAAATCTGTTTACATGGAATGTCTATGAATTCAAACAAGCAACAAGCACATTTACTCATTTGACGGAGTTTGCAGAATTGAACCACCCTCCCCGGTTCTGAATTTCCATAAATCTTCACAGAGAAAGCTGCACTATCCGGTATTTGAACATCGGCAATGAAGTCACATTAAATAATAAGCTTTTCTACACTTCATCTTGGAATTTGTAGAAAATTTTCAATGTGTATATTCGCGCCATTTGTTCCTCCATAGCCAATTGGGTCTTCAATTTTTGTCTCTTCTCACGATTCTAATAATTTTCATTAAGTTCCTCGTGTCTTTGCCTTTTTAAGACTCAGTCAAAGATGACGGTAAATTCATGTAAGGAGTACTTCTTTTGGGTATGTTGCTTTAAGGAAGAATGAAGAGACTCGCATCATTGGCTACTCAACATGCCGGCCCAAATGACTCTCTTGTATAGACAGGGGGGTCCATTTCTCACGAATTTCAAATTCCACTAACCTCGTCCGTCACGATGCTGATCAGATCATGTTTCATTGCGCCTAACCACTTTTCAAAGAACTACTCAAAGGAAGAGGTATTCTCATTTGGAATGAACCAACAACCTAAGAACATTGATTGCCAATAATGGTTGATTCCAACAAATGGAACAAATAACATTTTATATCGGTTCATATTGTATTTTCTATCAAAGCAAAGTACATCCTCAAATACTTCATAATTCTTCCTAGCGGTACCATCCACCCATATACAATGAGACAGTCGGCCTTCAAGATCTAATTGGTAATCATAAAAAAATAAAGGATCAATCTGCCTTTTCGATTTGAAGAACTCAATGAGCATTTGTCCATCGTGTCCTTTCATAGCTTCCGTTGAGTCTCTCTTTAGATTTCTAGCATCAGTTTCGGTGAATCGTATTTTATCGTGACCTCTACTAGCACTTTTGAAGAAAAGCAATTGTTTACACGTAGGAATACCAGTTTGGGTAAGTTGATCTATTATTCTTTGATCAGATTTTGACACATTAAGGTTTCTAGGCAATAGATGTCTTCTACCGGGTGATTGTGTGGTTCTTGAAATGATTAAATAATCTATGTATAACTTTGTTCATTTAGTTTTACACGAACGAAAGCTTTGCAACCCGTTCAAAATGTAGTTCTCCGTCTAGCATCATTAGGGTGACTCGGTGACTCCCTGGCATTATTACATAAATATGATTTATCGAATACATCGGTTCCATTATATTTATTCACACCCTTACGCATTGTGAAACCCGCACATCTAGCATATGACGTATAAAATTTCTCGGCCTCATCTAAAGTATGAAACATCATACATATCTTTGGTTTGAGGTGCTCTTCAACTTGTGTCCGAGACTCACCACTTTTTTGTGCACACACAAAAATATCGCCAGCAACAGAATTTTCTTCAACACTGTCCATATCTAACATAAAAAATTTAACAATAATCAATACACAAATCATTTAGACCGAATCACACGATTATATATATATATATATATATAACAAGATACATATGAAATATTGCAAGGTAATCACTCAAAATATTCAAAACTAGTTGTTTAAGTTGTTGTTACGAAAACATATAAAACACCACAAATGGCATCTAAAAATTATAAAACTTAGAGAGTATGTTCGACTCACCACACGCAAGCCAATGCAACTTCTAGATGTGAGTTTTGTCTCACAGTTTGCGAGATACGGCCGTGTATCGCTTTATTTTGGTTTTTCTTGACCAAAAGCAATACACAGCCATATCTTGCAAACGGTGAGTCGAAACTCACTCTTAGAAGTTTTGTTAGCTTGTGTGTCGTAAATTCGACCTACTTGTAATGTTTTGGAATTTTTTGGGACCGTTGGTGCGGTTTTACTAATATCGAACAATAAAAACTATGAGTACATCTACAATTTGAGCAAACACCAACAACTACGTTAAAAATTCTACCCTCTACAATCATCAAAAAACTAATTACAAATTACTACATCTATAAAATTATGCATCACAATAATCAATTCAAGTAATTACAAAACATAAAAAATAACATAAATACAACTAGGAAGCCACGGATTTAGTCATTGCCTTGCGCAATTGAGAATTTACCCAATGTAAGTGTTGTCGACGATGTGTTCAGATAATGGCCGAACTAGGGTTTCGACTTCCCTATTTTCTTTCTAAGATTGCAGGAGGAGGGGTTTCGATTGGAGGAGAGATTGGGATTGAGAGAGAGTGTGAGACTAGAGGAGCAGTAACAACAGTAGAAGGAGGAGGAGGGTTAGGGTTTGTTGGGTTTCGAGAGGTCCTTCAGGTAGCGAGAGAGAGAGGGGGAGAAGAGCGAGAGAGTGAGTGAGAGAGTCAAATGAAGGAGGAGGAGGTGCCGGAGTGAGAGAGGGGGTGGTTGCAGTTGGGATGTGGTTTGGGTTCGGGAAAGAAGAGAGATAGAGTAGGGAGAGAGTGAGGGAGAAAAGATAGAGCAGGCCTAAGTTAAAATAAATAAATAATTAAATATAAAAATAAAAGTTTTACTTTAACTTAGGCCGTCGTTGACAATGACTGTCTAAGGCAATATTTGGCCCAAAAAAATCTTAACGGGGTACGAGAGAGAGAAAGTGTTAGAGAGAATTAAGAATTGAGGGGGTATAATGGGGTGAAATACCCTTTATACATCCCTCAAACCTTAAGTGAGAGAGAGGGGAGGGGGGGGGGATGGGGGGGTCGATCTGAGCCATCGGATCAGGATCATCCCGATCCAACGGTTCAGATTGTCGTTTGCAACGGGTCTGTGCAAACAGACCCGTTTGCAATGGAAGAAACCTCTTATATAAAACTATCTAAATCACACTTTTTTTACACCATCCCAACACTTAAAATCAATCACCTAATTATCAAATCTCAACTACACTTTGCCTCTCACGTGCATTGCATGTGACTTAAACTTAAAGATTAAAAAATAATTTGTGTGCATCTAACGTGCTCAATGATTTGCAGTAATAGATTACCACTTTAAGTTTAAATTATGTTTAATAAGGAAGGAAGTAGGACTAAGCTGGTATGAAAGCACGCTAACTAGTATGATTTTCTTTTGAGCCACAATTTTCGTTCGTTTTATCGAAATTCTGTATGTCGCTGTTTAGGCCATAGTTTGTGTGCTATATAGTAATTGGTCATTTTCATGAAATTTGGTATTTCACTGTTAGATTTTGTGTGCCGTTTTAGCGAAATTCATATTTCATAGTTTTGGTCAGGTTTTTTAGGCTACGTAGTCTACAATTTTTGGAAATGTACATGAGATTCCATATTTCACTTTTTTGTCATATTTTTAAAGCTATTACCCACATTTTTTAACTGTTTTCACGAAATTGTATATTTCAATATTTTGGCCAAATTTTGTGGGCAATGTCCACAGTTTTCACATCATTTTAAATTTCACTGTTTTGACCAGATTTTGTGAGCTACAGACAATAGTTTTTTGGCCATTTCGTGCAAAATCTACATTTCATTGTTTTGGCTAGATTTTGTTGACTATTGATTCACATCTTCTAGTCATTTTCTTGAAATTTTGTATTTCACTGTTTTGTCTATGTTTTGTGGGATATAATCCACAACTTTTTGTTTTTTTGTGAAATTCCGTATTCCACTATTTTGATATAATTTTGTAGGCTATATAGTGCATAGTTTTCGCCCATTTTAGAAAAATTATGTATTTTAGTAATTTTTCGACATTTTCTTAGCACTATTCGACTGTTTTTATGGAATTTTGTATTTCACTGTTATGGTCAAATAATGTGGGTTGTCCGTAGTTTTTTTGACATTTTGTAGTTCACTGTTTTGGCCAAGTTTTGTGTGACCACAATTTTTGACCGTTTAAATTAGATTCTATCTTTCACTGTGTTGGCCAAATTTTGTGAGCTACAATCCACAGAATTTTTGTTGTTTTTGAATTTGACTGCTTTTGCCAAATTATAGTCAACAATTTTCGGCCGTTTTCACAAAATTTTATATTCATTGTTTTTGCCATATTTTGCGGATTATAGTCCACTGTTATCAGCCATTTATTGAGAAATTAGGTATTTCACTATTTTGGCAAGGTTTTGTGCGTTATAGTACTGACATTTTCAACCATTTTCATGAAATTCAACATTTCATTGTATTGGCCTACTTTTTTCATCATTCGTCCAAAGTTTTCGACCATTTTCGCAAGTCCATAGTTCAATTTTTTTACCAAATTTTGCGGGCATAGTCCATAGTTTTTTGCCCTTTTGCGAAATTATGTATTTCACTATTTTTGCAAGATTTTGTGATACAATCCATAGTTTTGGGCATTTTCGTGAAATTCATTATTTCACTATTTTAGCCAAGTTTTGCAGGATATAATCCACATTTTTTTGTCTACTTTCATGAAATTCCATATTTCACTATTTTTTGCAAGATTTTCTAGGTTATAATCCAAAGTTTTTACCCTTTATGCGAATTTTCGTATTTCATTGTATTAGCAAGAAATTATGCGAGCCCACAGTCTTCAGCTACTTTAGGAAAATTCCATATTTAGCTGTTAAATAGCCACATCTTTTGAGCTTTAGTTCACAATTTTCTGTAGTGTCTGTGAAATTTTGTATTTTAGTGTGTTTTGCAAGATTTTGCAGGTAGTCTACAACATTCGGCTGTTTTCGCAAAAATTCAGCATTTCACTATTTAGCCCACATTTTGAGAGCTACAGTCCACACCTTTGGGTTGTTTTTGCAAAAATCTGTACTTTACTATTTTAGCCAAGTTTTGTGGGCTATATAGTCCCCAGTTTTCGGTCATAGTATTGAAATGTCGTATTCTATTGTTTTGGCCAGTTTTTGTGTGCAATATACTCCATAGTTTTCAGTTATCTTTGTGAAATTTTGTATTACGCTATTTTGACCATGTTCTTTGGGCTATAATTCATTGTTTTCGGTTTTTTTTTTGTGAAATCTTGTATTTCACCACTGCTTTAGATATATTTTGTAAGTTATAATCCATAGTTTTCTGTTGATTTTTGCGAAATTCCATATTGCACTTTTTTTTTGCCAGATTTTGTGGGTATTCCACAGTTTTCGGCTATTTTTTTGTGAAATTCCGTATTTCACTATTTTTGCCACATTTTGTGAGTTATATAGTCCAAAGTTTTTGTCGTTTTTGCAAAATTTAGTATTTCATTGTTTTGTTTAGATTTTGTAGACTATATTCCACACTTTTTGGCCGTTTTACTGAAACTTCTGTATTTCACTATTTTGGTAAGATTATGTGTATTATATATAGTCCACAGTTTTCGGCCATTAATTTGAAATCAATATAATCCTCTGTTAAGGTGTATTACTATGTTACAAACCTTGTGGTGTTAGCATTCGTTTTAAATAGATAAAGGACTGTATCAGATTATGGTGGATAATTCCTATTGCTACTCTTGAATTTGTATGTAAAACCAAAGTTTTAAAGATAGGCCGATTTGATCCAAATTGGCCTGATCGGATCGTTTACAACCTCTAAATCTCGGGATTGGTAACAAAACTTAGGGATCGGCTGAGCTAGCAATTGGATCACTTAAATAGGCCCGATCTCAACTTGAAACCACCAATCCTATGAATGAAAATTTTCAAAATTTTAATATTCTATTCATGTGGTTCCACTTCATCCTAGCAATGAAGATGTAATTGTGTTATGAATATCATCTCATTTCTACCTTATACTTGTTTTTCCTTGTAAATAAAATAAAATTTGTATTATTTGGTCTAATTATTAATATTTTTTAGTTTTATTCTATATTAATAATTCTATCGGGCTAATTAAATTATTCAAGTTAGTAATTGAAAATATTGAATTTGTGAAAATAATTTAAATTGATCAATTTTTTTTAAAAAAATAATTAATATTTTTAAAAATAATCTACTTATGGAAAAATATTAGATTAGTTCTTTTAAATTTAAAATGGCCTAAACTGAAAAGCGAGGAAAAATAAAAACCCTCGATATCCATTACTACTGACCCAGTCGATACTGATCCTAGTCCATATATTTGGAAAAACCCAATCCAGGACATCCTGATTCTACGTTTTAAAACCTTCTATCAAACCCTTTTCTTATGTACTGTATGCTAGTGATCTTTTTTGAGTTTTTGACTTGCATTGTATTATGAATCAAGTTGAAAAGGATAAGGAGAATTGAGAAGAAGAATCAAATCGAAAATGGTGAGAAACAAGGTTTTGGCGATCGCCCATATGGATAGTCAAATGTTCTGACCCTCTGGCTGAGAATATGTAATGAACGGTTGATCGTCCGTTTAAGAAAGTCAACCATCAAGCAGCTGACAGCAGTTTAGGCCGAGTCTTTTAAGGTTTTCTAAAACCATCTTTCTATCCAAATAACATTGTACGGCTCTAATCACATAGCTATCTGTTTAGACTTATCAAACGGTGAAAAATTAAGACAACAACCTTAGAACTGTATAAATATCAGTAGTGGCCTCATTGAGCAATACTTCATATAATAGTATTTCCAATGTAAACGGATTATCTTCGAGTGAGGGCTTGAGAGATTGATCGATTCTTGGTGAGATAGTTATTATAACCTCTTATAGTGTCTCTTTCTTAAATAAATCTCTGATACCCCCCCCGCGGCCGTATTAGGTTCACCAAACCAATAAAATCTTTCTTCCGTGGATTTTGTTTGCCGAACGGGAAAAAAAATAATATGTTTTGTGTGATCTTCTTGATTGTTCAACATGATCAGTTGTTGTCATTGTTTACTTCTGCTCCGCCGCATTGCCAAATTTCCTAACAAACTTATTAAGGATGCTGACATAATACGAACATGGACGAAGCCAGAAACTTTTTCACAGGGGGGCGAAGCTTACAACAAATTCATAAATTATAGATTTAGAGGGAGGAGCATGCTATTTTAGATATAATAGGGAGTTTTGTAGAAATATTGAGGGGAGCTAAAAGGGTGAAATTTTAAAAAAGTAAGGGGTTTTCCGCAAAGTTGGGGGTGCATTTGCCATTATTCCCATTATTTCTGAAACCTATGTACTTTGCTTGTCATCTTTTACTGTGGTGTGGATTTTATGAAGTTGACAATCATTGTTGCACATAGAATTCACGCTATTGTTAATTCTAGTTGTATCTTAGGATCCTGTTTATCCTAACTAAACTACAATTACCAAAATGCAGCCTTAATCAAATTGCTTTCAAGTTGTATTGTAGGTGGATTGCTTGATAGTTGCTATTTTTGTGGTAAATGTATCAAGAATTGTCCCAATTTATACTGTTTTTTATTCTTTATTTGTTTTTCCTGTTTTTGTATTTCCACTTGAATCATCGGAAAACTTTCTATTCGTATTTAAATACAGGAAATAGGGTATCAGAATTTAGTCAGAACCTGTTGTGCGGTTTTGTATATTAAAAAATATCTATCTTTGGAATTCCTTTAGGGGCGGCGGTTTGGTTTGGTCAAGGAGTACTATTTGGAAAAGATTTCTTAGGAATATTATTGTTGATACCTTTTTTTAGAAGTAAAAATGCTTGGATTTGGTTTCTTAGGGAGAGTACTGTAGCAATTTTAGCTCATTTCTTTTTCCGGCCAAAATAAGAGAAAAAGATAAGGAAATCACTATTCATTGGATTTTAAATTCATTTCTCTCTCTCTTGTCACATTATCCAATAAAATACCTCCACATACTTTTATACAGTGATTTTTGACTATTTTTTTAAATTTTCTCTCTCTCGTCTCTATCATATACTACCACAGTAAACTTATATCCCAAATAACCACTTTTTATAACTTATTCCATATATTTCTTTTCCAAATTGTCATCTTCATAAATTGGATAAACTTTCAACCAGACCACCCCCTACAGTAACCATGTTGATGAAAGTGTTCTCAAACTTTTGTTTTCCAGTTGTAACTAATGGCCTTTGCAAGCAGCTGTGCATGAAAATGTGTCCTGAGCTTTCAATCTTTCGTTATGTCAGTTGTCAGTTGTGATACGGATACAAGTTGGATCTGGATTTAGTAGAGATACAGAATGGTCAAGTTTTGTAAAGAGAGCATAGAATCCATAGCTATTTAACTTACTGTTTTGTTTCGCCAATGGCAAAAGAAGACTGCATCCTGAAAGCCGTTAGTGCCTCCAGTACTACGAATGTTCCAGATGAGAGCATGAGCATACATTATAAACAGAGCGACCTAATACACTTTCGGGCGCCATCCTATTGGTTAAGTAATGGCGGTACAGTTCTTACTGTTCCATAGACTCACACCTACAGCTTCAAGTACAATTTATGTGTTGTTCATGAAATAATGAAAACGACCGTTTAAAGGTTGGTCTTCTGGATGTATCTTGTGGCCCTAGTAATTTTTCAAAGTGATGCTGCTTGTTTTGGGGTGTAGGGGCAACAGATGTGAGTTCTTAAAATTTGTGAAGTGGAAGGCACGACACTGGCGTTGATCCGATCCTCGATTGTAAGACCGGCTTGGAAGTAGGAGGAGAGGGGTAGAGGCTGGGTGCTCGGCTCGGATCTTCATAGCTTGGCTCGGATCTTAAAGGCTCGGATCAGATCTTGATACCTGCACAATTTCTAGAAACATCAGGAGAAGTCCCGACGACAGGCCCTCCGAAGATCTAGTCAATCACTGAGAAAACAACAGTAGCTAGGGTTCAGGTAGAAAATTTTTTATTACCTGCTGCAGTGTGGAGGGAGTCTGGTATTTATAGGCAGATGCTAAACGGGTCAGGGACCATAACGGGTCGGGTCGGACCCGTTTGCTAGTGGGCCTGAGATGGTAGAAGCCCATTGGACATTGTTGACTTGATGATCACAGGGGAGCAAAATCTGTGAAGATCTGATGGCCCAGATGTGGCCACGTCATTTATACCCTATCATAAGCTCCCCACTCCTGTAGGGCTGTGTAAACCAGCCATGGAGGAGTAGTTTGTCTTCGTGGGAAGAGCGGGGGGGGATATTTGGCAAATGTGGATTATTGAGTCCCTGAGAAGTATCTGTGGTCGGCGTCGAGCCGAACGCCGGTAGAGTTCAGGCGATGAGCGAGACCGTTCACGAGAGGGAGCGGCTACGATCGTAGGATGGAAAATCCCTTGGAGTGCGTCGAGCATCGAGAGTCGAGCGTCAAGCCTCCATGCTTGTGAGAAAGCTAGGCCTTTGCTCGAAGTACTTGCCGAGCATCGAACGTCGAGCTCAAGCTATGTGAGAAAGCTAGGCCTTGGCTCGAAGTACATGCCAAGCGTCGAGCGTTGAACCCCAAGCTTTGTGAGAAATCTAGGGTTATGCTCGCTGTACATGTTGAGCATCGAGCCCCTCCAGCTTGTTGGAAAAGCTAGAGCTGTGCTCACTCTACTTGCTGAGCACCGAGCATCGAGCGTCGAGCATCGAGCATCGAGCGACGAGCCCCTACATCTTGTGAGAAAACTAGGTCGTTGCTCGAAGTACATGACGAGCGTCGAGCCCCTCCAAGTTATTGGAAAAGCTAGGGCTGTGCTCGTTGTACTTGCTGAGTGTCGAGCCCCTACAGCTTGTGAGAAAGCTAGGGTATTGCTTGAAGTACATGCCAAGTGTCGAGCATCAAGCCTAAGCTTGTAAGAAAACTAGGGTGTGGCTCGAGATATATGGTGAGCGTCGAGCCCCCATCCTGGTGAGAAAGCTAGGGCGTTGCTTGAAGTATATGCCAAGCGTCGAGAGCCGAGCGTCGAGCCCGAAGCTTTGTGAGAAAGTTAGGGCTGTGCTCGCTGTACATGTCAAGTGTCGAGACCCTCCAGCTTCTTGGAAAAGCTAGGGCTGTGCTCGATGTATTTGCCGAGCACCGAGCCCATACAGTTTGTTGAAAAAGCTAGGGCTGTACTCGCTGTACATGCTGAGCGTTGAGCCCCCTAGCTTGTGAGAAAGCTAGGGCTGTGCTCACTATTCATATTAAGCGTCGAGCCCCTACAGCTTGTGAAAACGCTAGGGTATTGCTCGAGGTACATGTCGAGCATTGAGCCCCTATTGCTTGTGATAACACTAGGGCATTGCTCGCTGTACATGTCGAGCGTCGAGCCCGTACAGCTTGTTAGAAAAGCAAGGGCTGTGCTCGTTGTACCTGCCAAGCGCTGAGCCCCCTAGCTTGTGAGAAATCTAGGGATGTACTTGTTGTTCATGTCGAGCATCAAGCCCCAAGCTTTGTGAGAAAGCTAGGATATTGCTCGAGGTACATGCCGAGCATCGAACCCAAGCTTGTGAGAAAGCGAGGCCTTAGCTCGAAGTACATGCCGAGCATCGAGTGTAGAGCGACGAGTGTCGAGCATCGCGCCCCAAGCTTGTGAGAAAGCTAGGGCATGGCTCGAGATACATGGCTAGCATCAAGCTCCAAACTTGGTGAGAAAGCTAAGGCATTGCTCAAAGAACATACCGAGTGTCGAGCCCGAAGCTTTGCAAGAAAGCAAGAGCTGTGCTTGCTGTACATGTCTAGCGTCGAACCCCTCCAGCTTGTTGGAAAATCTAGGGCTGTGTTTGTTGTACTTACCGAGCACCAAGCCCATACAGCTTGTTGAAAAAGCTATGGCTGTGCTCGCTGTACATGCCGAGCGTCGAGCCCCCTAGCTTGTGGAAAGCTAGAGCTATGCTCGATGTTCATGTCGAGCGTCGAGCCTCTACAGCTTGTGGGAAAGCTAGGCCGTTGCTCTAAGTACATGTCGAGCATCGAGCCCCATTGCTTGTGATAAAGCTAGGGCATTGCTCGCTGTACCTGTCAGCACTGAGAGTCGAGCGTCGAGTCCCAAGCTTTGTGAGACAGCTAGGGTTGTGCTCGCTTTACATGTCGAGCATCGAGCCCCTCCAGCTTGTTGGAAAAGCTAGGGCTGTGCTCGCTATACTTGCCGAGCACCGAACCCATACAGCTTGTTGAAAAATCTAGGGATGTGCTCGCTATACATGCCGAGCATTGAGCCCTTTAGCTTGTGAGAAAGCTAGGGCTGTGCTCGGTGTTCATGTCGAGCGTCAAGCCCCTATAACTTGTGGGAAAGCTAGGGCATTGCTCAAGGTACATGTCGAGCGTTGAGCCCCTATTACTTATGATAAAGCTAGGGCATTGCTCGTTGTACATGTCGACCGTCGAGCCCATACAGCTTGTTGGAAAAGCTATGGTTGTGCTCGCTGCACCTGCCGAGCACCGAGCTCCCTAGCTTGAGAGAAATCTAAGGCTATGCTCGCTGTTCATTTTCAAGCGTCAAGCCCCAAGATTTGTGAGAAAGCTATGGCGTAGCTCGAAGTATATGCCAAGCTTCGAGAGTCGAGCCCCAAGCTTTGTGAGAAAGCTGGGGCTTTTGCTCGCTGTACATGTCGAGCGTCGAGCCCCTCCAGCTTGTTGGAAAAACTAGGGTTGTGCTCATTGTACCTGCGAAGTATCGAGCCCATACAGCTTGTTGGAAAAGTTAGGACTGTGCTCATTGTACATGCCGAGCGTCGAGCCCCCTAGATTGTGAAAAAGCTAGGGCAGTGCTCGTTGTTCATGTCGAGCATCGAGCCCCAATAGCTTGTGGGAAAGCTAGGGCATTGCTCGAGGTACATGTCGAGCGTCGAGCCCCTATTGCTTGTAGGAAAGCTAGGACGTTGCTCGAGCTACATGTCAAGCATCGAGCCCCTATTGCTTGTGATAAAGCTAGGGCTGTGCTCGCTGTTCACGTCGAGCATCGAGCCCCTACAGCTTGTGGGAAATCTAGGGCATTGCTCGAGGTACATGCCAAGCGTCGAGCCCCCTAGCTTGTGAGAAAGCTAGGGCATTGTTCGCTATTCATGTCGAGCGTCGAGCCCCTACAGCTTGTAGGAAAGCTAGGGCATTGCTCGCTGTACCTGTCGAGTGTCGAGCCCCCTAGCTTGTGAGAAGGCTAGGGCTGTGCTTGCTATTCATGTTGAGTGCCGAACCCATACAGCTTGTTGGAAAAGCTAGGGCCGTGCTCGTTGTGCATGGTGAGCATCGAGCCTAGACAGCTTGTTGAAAAAGCTAAGGCTGTGCTCACCGTAAATGCCAAGCGTTGAGCCCCCCGCTTGTTGGAAAAGCTAGGGCATTAGATGTGTGATGCTGACGTCACGGGGGGAGAGAACCGAGGCGTTGAAATCTTATCAGCCGTTAGATCTTGATGGTTAAGATTGGACGGTTAGGATTCTTTTGCGGAATTCAATGCGTCGATAGTAGCTCTATAAAACTTCCACCCCCCCCTCCCCATTTCTTCACTTTGCTTTCTCTTTCTAAAAAATTGGAGCTTCTCTCTCTAACGGCCGGCGATGACTTTTCCGGTGACATCCCGTTCACGAAACCCAGGTTAGTATCACTTTTGTTATGTCACGGTCGCAGTTTGGTTCCGAGGCGAGTGCCTTTGTTAGGGATGAAGAGGATCGTCAGCCGGCCTCTACGTCCTGGGATCTCGATGACTGAGTTTTGGACGTAGTGCCGCTTCATAGTCGTAAGCCGTATGTGGTGGATTTCAGTGATTCCAAGGGTGATGCGGAGGTACAGGGTGAGGAAGTCGAGGAAGGAGTGGCAGACGAGGGAGCCGAGGGTGATCTTGACGAGGGTAGTGGGGACGACGATAGGGAGGTTCCCCCCATTCTTCCACCTTAGGCGACACCGTCTCCTCCAAGGGCTTCTCGTATCCGAAAGAGGAATATGAAATGGCACCTTTCGGATAGTCCGGGGATGCCAGATGAGTTTGTGCCCAAACACGGGTTCAACGTCCCGTACGTCAAGAACCCCCAATCTATCAGGATGGACGTTGAGAACTTGGTTCGATTCGGGGTGGAAATATCTTCGCCAGACTGGACCCAGATCCAGATGGACAAAGCTCAGTGCATTTTGATGGCCGACCTGCCTGTGATAAGGGCTAGTTATTACATAGGGCGGGAGTATGAGCTGATGATCTCCAGCCCCGACCTTCGTCCGACCACAGAGTTGGCCCCTGGCTATTGTATGTTTCCTGAGGATGCCTTTATTTCGGGACTAAGGCTGCCGTTGCACCCGTTTATGAGGGTGCTGATGTGGGGGGCCATCTGCCCGATGCATTACTTCATGTAACTATGTGAGGAGAAGGGAGTGCCCCTGAAACTGAAGTACTTCTAGGCCGTTCTAGGGGTGAGCTCGTTGGGAGAGTAGGAGGGCATATACTATATATCGCCTCGTCCCCATAAGAAGGTGGTGCACGGGCATCCGGACTCTATCAAACGGTGGAAGGCTAAATACTTCGTAGTCTGAAGCCCAGTGCCTTGGTAAATTCCTACCGCTTGAAACTTTTACAAGCCGAACCACAAAGCCCCGAAGCGGAGTGGGCCGATGTTGATCGGATCATCGAGGGCCACAGCATCGGCTGGCCGAATGTGACCGAGTTGCACTTGGCCCGGATCGGACTGAGCCTAGTCAACCTTTGTATGTTTCGTTTCTTTTTTATTTAACTTTCTACCTTCGTGTTAACATCCTTTCTTTTTCTCTACAGTGATGGACCAGGCAAAGCTTGATGTGAGGAAGGCCCTGAAGGACCTGGCCCAGAAGAGGAGGGCCGAGAAGGCTAAGCCCAAGGTGGGGTCCGCTCAGGGAGGCACCGAAGGCCCCTCTGAACGGCCTCCCCAAGAAGGCGAAGACCCTCTCCGTCAGAGGAGCGCCAAAGCCGGAACCGTGCTCTAGTAGCGGAAAGGTTGCTGAGGTTCTGAAGGGCGGGACTCCCCCCTTACGCCCCGATGCTCAAGTGATGGTGGGTAAGAAGGGGATTAGGCCATGGGCCCCTGACTAGTCGGTGAAGGAGGCCGACACTCTGGCCAAAGGTCCCTTATCGGTCAAAGTGGTGGACAGTCTCGCCACGCCATGCGACCGGGCTATCCTAGCGACTGAGATGGTCGATATGTGTTACATGAAGTGGGCTCAAAAACACATGATGGTAAGGTTCTGCTCGTCTAGTGATATTGTGTGAGTTTGAAAATTACAACTCTTGGTTCCTCGTTCGTAGGCGTCCCTGCCCGGGGCGCAGTTGAAAAGGTGCTATGAGCAGAAGGTGAAAGATAAGTCGAGGAACTTTGGTCGATACTTGCGTGAAGCGAAGGACCTAAAGCTCGAGCTGGATGCAGCTTAGGGGCAATTGCAGGCCCTTCGGGCTGATCTCACGACCGAACAGCACAAGCATCTTCTGGCTCTGGCGCAGGTCAGGGCAGAGGCAGAAACGAAGTACAAGGACTTGGAGGCTACTGCTGGGGACGAGGTACTCACCGCACAAGACGAGGCTTACGATCGAGAAAAGGAGCACTTCTTGTTCCTTTACCCCCATGCCAAGGTCGATGAACTCCATTTTGGCTGGGAGTCACCCGTCCATCTGAAGACGCCTGGGGAAGATGGACAAGTGGTGGAGGTAAAGCCTAGCCTTGAGAAGGAGGCGGGAGGAGCTGCGACCAACGAAGAGGTGTTGCTTTCTCCTGAGAAGTAGTCTTAATCCCCTCCCCTCTTCTTGCTTGTATTTGCCGATTACGGACTGGCCACCGCCTTTTGTAATGATTTTTTGAGATAATGAATACATTTTTTTTTTGGCCGAACTTTTATGACTTATTATTTTGAGAGCTTGGAGTGAAATCTGGTTTCCTCTCTTTTGTATCAGATGGATGAGACCCTTGGAGCCGCTCTCAGCTCGGCCGAGGTTAGGCGCCTTCGAGGCAAGCTGGAGTCCAAGGAGTTGGTCTTTATCCGCTATCGCAAATAGGCCCGTGATCGGGAAGCTGCCGTTAACTATTTCATGAATAAGTCTAAGGAGCTATGCTTGGTGGCGGCACGCCTGAAGAAGGCCATTGCCGACCATGACCGGGGGAGCGCTGAGACTGCTTGGTCGTTGTCCGATGCCTCCACTAGACGGCCGACCTCTGAGTCCTTCCTTTGCGAGGTCGTGGTGGAGAAAGAGCTGGAGATCCAGAGTATGAGAACCGTGCTAGGTGCAGGCGGATCTCGCTTTCGTTCTCCTGGGGGAGGTCGACAATCCATCGAGGGTCCCTCCTCAACCCTATGTTTGGAATCGGCGAAGTCGAGGGATGCACAGAGCTTCGTCGCAGGAGTGTCTACTTTGGCGACACTGATGGGGCCAGGCGAACCCGTAGGACAGCAAACGTGCTCGGTGGGGCTCAAGTTAGCCTGTGTTAGCCCGAAGTGCCTCTGAGGGAAACTTAGGCTGAGGTGGTAGCCGTTTGTAACAAAAACTTATTTTACCATGTCCTTCCAAGGTGTCATAATAAAAATGATTCTTTTGGTCTGTCTTGATTTGGTTTTTGAGAATGACTGTCAAGGGCTAGGGAGAGGACAGTAGATCGAAGAATCTCTCTCTTGTCTCTCTGTTCGGCTTAGTAAACGAGCCGAGGGTAGAGGACTTGGGAGATTTCTCAATCTCCCGTTTGTGTCTTGTGGCCTTTGCCGAGTAGCGGGGACGTGGGTCCGAGAAGCCCTGTTCGGCTCTAGAATAGAGCTCCTCATATTTTGAAAAAGCAGGGACTTCTGATTTTCGAGGAGAGGTCCTTGACGTCCAGGCTGAGGGAGGTGTTTAAGCCCAAGGGTGATGACGAAGGCGAGGTACCCTGAACGTCTGGTAATGGAGGACATTTCATCTTCCAATGTCTTTAATGGTCATCTGTCGTTTCGACTCCCCATACCATAAATGCGCTTTTCCGGAGGGATATATAACCCTCACCCCTTCATCAGAAATCTTCTCGCCTCACCGTGAATTCTCGTCGCCGGTGGCTCTCCTACCACCCGCTGACAGGTGGGGGTAACAGCTGTGAGTGTTGTTTGTCCCTGGCTGCTAGCGGGTGAAAGGTGGGACGACCTCGGAGAACGGGGCTCGGGGTGCTTGCTGAGAGCGAGCGCCCTAAATGAAACTTTTGTCCCACAGTCCAGGGCCAGTGGCTCTCCTTCCACCCACTGACAATTGGGGGTAATGGCTATGAGAGCTGTTTATCCCCAGTTGCCAGCTGGTGAAAGGTGGGTCGATCCATGGTTCGGAAGTCAGTGTTTCTCGCCGTGGGCGAGGGCTGTAAATCTTAACAAATATTTTGGCAAAGGGGGATTTTCTCTGTGGTTCGCGGCCAAAGGTTCAAGACTTGGGAAATTTTCATGAAAACCTCTTAGGTGCCTGAGGTCCAAGCCTAGCGGCGAGGACGAGAGTAAATGATGTTCGAGCCGAGGGCTAGGAGTTGAGTGATTGAGGCATCCTTTGTGGGTGCTCGAAGTCCATGCCGAGCAGCAAGGACGTGAGCGGATGACGTCCGAGCCGGGGGCTAGGATTTGAGAAAGTGAGGCATTGCTCACTGTACGTGTCGAGCATCGAGCCCCCCCCCCAACTTGTGAGAAAGCTAGGGCGTGGCTCGCTATGCATGCAGAGCATCGAGCCCCCCAGCTTGTGGGAAAGCTAGGGTGTGGCTCGCTGTGCATGTCGAGCGTCGAGCCCCCAAGCTTGTGAGAAAGCTAGGTCATGGCTCGTTGTGCATGCAGAGCGTTGAGCCCCCTAGCTTGTGAGAAAGCTAGGGCGTGGCTCGCTATACATGTCGAGCATCGAGCCCCCCAGCTTATGAGAAAGCTAGGGTGTGGCTCGCTGTATATGCAGAGCGTCGAGCCCCCCAACTTGTGAGAGAGCTAGGGCGTGGCTCGTTGTGCATGCAGAGCATCGAGCCCCCCAGCTTGTAAGAAAGCTAGGGCGTGGCTTACTGTGCATGCAGAGCATCAAGCCCCCCAGCTTGTGAATAGCTAGGGTGTGGCTCGTTGTGCATGTCGAGCGTCGAGCCCTCCACCTTGTGAGAAAGCTAGGGTATGGCTCGCTGTACATGTCAAGCATCGAGTCCCCCCAGCTTGTGAGAAAGCTAGGGCGTGGCTCACTGTATATGCAGAGCGTCGAGCCCCTCGGCTTGTAAGAAAGCTAGGGCGTGGCTCGCTGTGCATGTCGAGCATCGAGCCCCCCAGCTTGTGTGAAAGCTAGGGCATGGCTCGCTATGCATGCAGAGAGTTGAACCTTTATAGATTGTGAGAAAGGGCATCGCTTGTTGTACGTGCTGAGCGTTGATCCTTTATAGCATGTGAGAAAGGGCGTCGCTCGTTGTACTTGTCGAGCGTCGAGCCTTTATAGCTTGTGAGAAAGTTAGTGCGTTGCTCCCTGTACATGTCGAGTGTCGCCACCTTATAGCATGAAGAAGTCAGTGCCTTGCTTGAAGTCATGGCTGAGCGTCTAGCCTCCCTCAGTTTACGAGAATAAACAAAAATTTGAACAGAAAAGGGCAAGAAACAAAATTACACTTTATTCTTTCTACATTGATTTTATGTAACTCGTCGACCCACAGTCCCTTGGGAGTTATCCAACCGCTTCTTGAGCCCGTCAAGGATTTAGCGATTGGCGTTCTCTGCTTGGCCGTTTGTCTAAGGATGAGATATCGAGGAGAAGCGCTGCCAGATGCCGATATCTTCACAGACTTTTCAGAAGTTCTTTCCCGCCAATTAGGTTCCGTTATCGGTGATGAGCACCTGTGGGATCCCAAATCGACTGATGATGTGCTTCCAGAATTTTTTTTGATTTTGATGCTCGATGATCATGGCCAGGGGTTCCGTCTCGATCCACTTGGTGAAGTAGTCGATGGCTACCACTAGAAGTTTCTTTTGGCTTGTTGCTTTTAGGAAGGGGCCGACCAAGTCCATCCCCCACATGGAAAAGGGGGTCGGGCTGGCCAGTAACTGAAGGTTGGTTTTTGGAAGTCGTTTTACCGAGGAGAGTCTCTGGCAAGGGCCGCATCTTCTTATGAGGTCCTGGGCATCTTGTAACATGGTTGGCCAGTAATAACCGTGGTTTAGGGCTTTCCTAGCAAGCGACCTGCTCCCCATGTGGCATCCTCTGATCCTCTCGTATAGCTCTTTCAGCGCGTAGTTGGCCATCCAAGTGTCCGATTGAGCCTCGACAGCGAGGCATGGTGCCTCGGGAAAGTCGATGTTAGGCTTCAGGAGAACTTCAATTAAGATAGTGCGGTCGAGACCTTCGAAGGACGATGAAGCAAGCTTGGACAAAGAGTCAGCTTGAGAATTTTGCTCCCTCGGGATCTGTTCCACCGAGACAAAGTCGAAGGCGGTTAAGAGTTGCTGGACTAGCGCTAAGTATTGGACCATCCGAGTGTCACGGGCCTCATACTCCCCGGTGATCTGGTTGACCACGAGCTGGGAGTCACTAAAGGCCCTGATTTGCTTTACCATCACCTTATGTGCTAATGTGAGCCCTGCAATCCTCGCCTCGTACTTTGCCTCATTGTTGGAGGCAGGGATGTTCAGGCGTAGGGAGTACTGGAGAAAGAAGTTGTCGGGGCCTTTGAGTATGACACCCGTGCCGCTTCCGACCTCGCATGACGAGTCGTCGAAATAAACCTCCCACATTGGTCCCCCTTCCTAAATTTCAGAAGGCACAGTAATGGTGCACTCCGTGATGAATTCGGCGAGGGCCTGCCCTTTAATAGCCGTTCTGGGTTGGTAGCTGATGTCGTACTAGCTCAACTCGATCGACCACTTGATTAAGCGGCCAGAATTCTCCGGTTTGTAGAGGACGACCTTGAGAGGTTGGTTCGTGAGAACCTGTATCGAGTGGGCCTGGAAATACGGGCAAAGCTTTCTCGCGGCCATGACCAGGGCATAGGCGACCTTTTCCATCTTGGCATAATAGGTCTTGGCATCAAGCAGGAGTTTGATGACATAGTAGAGTGACTTCTGAACCCCCTCCTCCTCCCGGACCAGCATGGCGCTCAGCACGTGTTCCGAGGCCGACAGGTAGAGGGAGAGGGATTCTCCTAGCTTGGGCTTGCTTAAAAGAAGAGAGTTGGCGAGGTAGACTTTCAGTTGGTCGAACGCCTGCTGCTGAGAGTCCCCCCATTCGAAGCCTTTCGCCCCTCATAGGGCCTTGAAAAAGGGGAGCGACTTCTCTCCAGTTGCAGAGGAAGCGGCCGATGGCCGCTAGTCATCCCGTGAGCCGTTGAACTTCCTTGATATTTCTAGGTGGGGCCATGTCGATTATGGCCAGGATCTTCTCGTGGTTCACCTCTATGTCATGCTGGCTGACAATGAACCCGAGAAATTTTCCAGAAGAGACGCCAAAGGCGCACTTAGCGGGATTGAGCCTCATGTTGTGGAACCGAAGGACTCCAAAAGCTTCCTCGAGGTCGGCCACATGATCCTACCCCCAACGACTCTTGACGAGCATGTCTTCAACGTAAACCTCCATATTCCAACCAATTTGTTCTTTGAAGACCCGGTTGACGAGCCTCTGATAGGTGGCATCAGCGTTCTTTAGCCCAAAAGGCCTGACTCGGTAGTAGTAGAGACCTTGGTCGGTTATGAAGGATGTCATAGCGATGTCCGGAGGGAACATTCGAATCTGGTTATAGCCCGAAAAGGCATCCATGAAGGTCAATAGCTCGTGACCTCGCGTCGATCAGAGCATCGATGCTTGGGAGATGGAATGGATCTTTGGGGCCCACCTTAATGAGGTCTGTGAAGTCTATATAGATCCCTGACTTCTCGCTTGCCTTCTTCACCATTACAACGCTAGCTAGCCACTCCGGATAGCTGACCTCTTGTATGAACCGGGCGGACAGAAGTTTGTCGACCTCCTCCTTCATTACTTGTTGCCTCTCGGGAGCGAAATTACATCGCTTCTACTAGATCGCCTTGGAGCCCTGGTGGAAGCTTAGTTTGTGCATGATGAGGTCTTCAAAAATCTCGGGCATGTCGGACGGGGTCCAAGCAAAGAGGTCGATATTACGGCGAATACACTCGATGAGGGTCGGTCTCAGATCGTGCACAGGGAGCGGCTCACGCAAAACCATTTAGACTTGTCTTCTACCACGAAGGAGACCTCTTCCAATTCTTCCATGGGTTCTGACTCTGACTGGTTTCTTTCATGCGGAAGTTCTACCGCGTCAAGAGGGAATACCCCGGCCCCTACTACAGTCATATAGCATGAGCGTGCAGACTCCTGGTTACCCCGGACAACACCGACTCCACGATCGATGGGGAATTTCAGTTTCAGGTGGTAGGCAGAGCAAAATACCTGAAACGAGCAGAGGCTGCATCGGCCAAGAATGGCGTTGTATGCGGCCTTGACATTGACCATCATGAAGTCCATTGATTCGGTTCGCATAATCGGGGTCATCACGGCGGTTATGTCGAGTGTGGCGATCCACTCAATTTGGATGGGGATGCCAGAGAACCCGTGAAGGGTGTACCTGGCCAGTTTTAACTTCTCGCGGGGGAGCTTCAGGTTTTCAAAAGCTTTCAAGAAGAGGATGTTGGCCGAGCTTCCATTGTCTACGAGAATTTGGCGAACTTCGAAGTTTGCCATGGCGAGGCTAATGATGAGGGCATCACAATGTGGTAGCCAGACACCTTCCAAGTCTTCTCCTGAGAAGGAAACCGCCTGCTGCCAAACCCGGGGAGGGGATGGTCATGGACCGAATTGACTTCCCGCTAGAAGGCCTTATGGGAAGTGTAGGGTTCCCCTCCCATGGGTCCACCATGGACGCAGTGTAGGATTGATGTCCCCCAGTCTCTTTGGGCTCAGGGCCCAACTCGGATTGTCGGTTGACCGTTCGAGGAGGAGGCGATGGCCTCAGATTCCTCGGGTCCCTCCGGTCTCTCGGGCCGGTCCGGGTGAACTTCCTTAGGTACCCTCACTGGATGAGGGCCTCAATCTTGTCTTTAAGGGCACGACAATTGTCCATCTCATACCCATGGTCTCGGTGAAAACGGCAGTAGAACCTCTAGTCCCGGTTTTTGTTGTTGGTCAGTCGGGAGGGAGCGGGTCGAACCCTTTGTCCTCGATCTCTAAGAGGGTGGCTGATACGTTCTGGATCAGTGGTGTATATCTTTCAAAATGGGGGACCGGAGGCGCCCTCTTCTGACCAGACGCGTCCTTCATGGCCTTTTTCACGGGATTGGCATCATTCGCTTTGCGCTTCCCTTTGGCTGTGGCTTCTTTGATACCCTCGGGATGCAGAGCCTCTTCAGCCCAGATGTATTTCTCGACCCTGTTGAGGAGGTTGGGAAAATCGACGAGCAGTTTCATAGCTGATGGGGCCTTTAGCTAGCCATGGCGAACATTGTGCTAGAAAGCTGCGGAGGCAATGCTAGCTTCAAGAGAGGAGACCGCCCTTACCTCGGTTGTGAACCTTCGAATGAACTCCTGGAGGGACTCACCCTCCTTCTGCTTGAGGTCCAGGAGGGCTACGCTCATCTTCTCGACCTTTCGACTGGCCACGAAGTGGGCCAGGAAGTTTGCTTCGAGCTGGTTGAATGAGAAGAACGAGCCTGGCATGAGCTTTGAAAACCATTCCTGAGCCCAGCCGCGTAGGGTGGTCGGGATGGCGCGGCATAGGAGAGGATCCGATGTGTTGTGAATCAACATGAAGGTTTTGAACCTCTCTATGTGATCAGCTGGATCCCTTCGCTGTTGTAAGTCTCGAATTACGGGGGCCTGAAATTCCTGAGAATCTCAGCGTCGAGGATTTGGGGGGAGAATGGAGGTTGGTTCGGCCGGTTTCCCTGCCCGGACTGGGGTCCGCCATGGCCAATGTGGACGAGGCGGTTCTCCATCTCCTGGAGGCACCGAAGGACGGACTCATCTTGTTGACGTAGGCAAGACAAACCTTGAGATTTATTACCCTGGGCTTCTTGCCGAGGACCGAGGTGGGTGCGTGCTTCAATTCTGGGGCCGCCCTGGATGGCTTGGAGCACCTGGTTCCTAATGTTTTGGAACTCGACCCTCATGACAGGGGTTTGATCTACTTGGCCACGTGAAGGCAGGTGCTCCCTAGGTGAGTGGCTGTGCGCTGGTTCCCGTTCTTGGGTCGGTGTCGTAGTATGGTTTAGAGCCGAGTTGGAAGCGGCTCCTCCCCTTGACCGGCTCAGCTGTCGATCCTGGATGACACGTCATAAGTCTCAAACAACCGAGCGTGAAGCGCTAGGTTCGGGACCTGCTGATCCATTGAATCGTGGCTGGTTGGAGCCATGGGAGTTCACATGCTTATAAGAGATGGGGGGATCTGGACGACGTCTGGAGGTGACGGCTTTCCTGGCTTTGGGAGCCATGGTGAGGATCGACCTCGGGATGATGCCCTAAGCCGGGATCGGACCGGTCTCAGCGACGTGCATGCGTTTTCCACAGACAGTGCCAACCTGATGCTACTTGTTTTTGGGTGTGGGGGCAACATGTGTGAGTTCTAGTAATTTGTGAAGCGGAAGGCATGACACTGGCGTTGATCCGATCCTCGGCTGTAAGACCGGCTCGGGGTTAGGAGGAGAGAGGTAGAGGCTAGGTGCTCGGCTTGGATCTTCGTAGCTCGGCTCGAATCTTAGAAGCTCAGCTCGGATCTCGATACCTGCACAATGCCTCGAGACACCGGGAGAAGTCATGGA
This sequence comes from Hemerocallis citrina, assembly GCA_017893485.1. Lineage (NCBI taxonomy): Eukaryota > Viridiplantae > Streptophyta > Magnoliopsida > Asparagales > Asphodelaceae > Hemerocallis > Hemerocallis citrina. Next base: position 135,844,296 of record CM030363.1, read on the forward strand.
GACAGGCTCTTAGACGATCTAGTCAGTCACTGAGAAAGCAATAGTAGATAGGTTTCAGGTGGGGAAAAATTTATTACCTTCTACAGTGTGGAAAGGGTCTGATATTTATAGGCAAGTGCTAAACGGGTCTGGGACCGTAACGGGCCGGATCGGTCCTGTTTGCCAACGGGCCTGAGATGGCAGAAGCCTGTTGAACTTTGTTGACTTGATGATCACAGAGAAGCAAAATCTGAGGAGATCTAATGGCCCAGATGTGGCCACATCATTTATACCCTATCACAAAGATTGATATTCACTATAAACTTATTTTTTGTTGTCAGCATTTTTGCAAAGTCTGTAAGGATTAGAATGGGCTACTCCAAATTAGTGAGGGAGGCAAGGATGGATATGTAACAGGTTAGCAACCTACTAATGATGACTACAACTGGACTCATGTTTCTCTGGAGTTTCCAATGGCTGAGGTGAGTGAAAGAATGCATCACTTGCTTTGGTTTTTGTATTTGATTTGAAGGATTTATGGATCTATCAAGAAGTTATAAAAAATAATCATTGTTGAGCAGATGGTTCTTTAAGTAGTCTATTTTGTAAATTACCGCATGTAGCCGATTGTTGCTGCTTTTTTCAGTGTTGGTGCAATTAGATAATGAGTTTTTAAGAGAGTAAATTTACAATCTAGACCGTTGAGCATATCTGAATTGTGATGGTTGTAGACTCCTTGATCTGAATCTGAATGGTTGAGGACGTCTGGATCAAAGATATGGACGGCTAAAAACGTCCGGCGAACCTGCACAAAGTCTAAACGGGTTGACCCCACTCAAAGTCCCTCTAACGCACAAATCAGTAACTCAGAAAGGATATTAGAGTTTGTAGTGACAAAAGATTGATTACCCATTACTTAATAAGTGGGAGAGTATTTATAGGCAAGGAGTTTTGCTCCAGAAGAAAGACTTGAGAAGGTATCTTTTAAAATTCTGTTGGACATTCCGCTAGTTATGGGATAGAATTAGTTATTTAATTCATGATTTGGGAGATTTGATTGCTATGTGTAATTAGCTTGAAATCCATCCTTTTTAAGCTATAAGTAAGCCTTAATTGCTCGCATGATTGAACTTGGTGGGCTTAGAGATTGCCCATGTTCTCATACTGGACCTGTTGTAGATATAAAATTATCGTTCTGCCCTTGAAAGCATTAAGATGTGTGCCAAATTTAGTGGCTCTAATTTAACCCATATCATTAGCCCCCCACTCTTCAAGGTTGGGTGTCGCAACCTTCAAGGAGTAGTTCAATATTTTTCAGGTGATCAGCATAACGTACTAGAACTTCAGGGAAGCCTGGAATCTTATTCAAAGCTTCTCTAGGTAGTAACTACCTTTCAGAGCTTCAAAGTAACTTTCCCAGGGTTTTACAATTTTTAACTAAATTTTCCATACTTTTAAACTATTTTTCAGAATTTTTAATTAATTTTTCCAAATTTATTATTATCGTTTGGATTTTTTATTAAATGTTCTAAACTCGTAATTATTTTTCAGAATTTCTAAATAATTTTCCAAAATTTATAAAATTTTTTTTGAAATTTGAATCAATAATCAAAGGAGGGCGCAAGTTTTGCATTTGCGCTAGGGTGCTCAAACGACATGGCCTTCTCTCATGATCCTCCGCTCTCATTTTTCTCTTTAACATTTTCCCTCTTCATTGCTCTTTCTCTCTCTAACTTTACGATTCATATGAGATTTTGCATCCTCCATCATCAGTTTCACCCTCTTCCTTACCAGGTAGTTTATTTTTTTCAAAAAATGTATAGGGTTCGTCCCGGTGCCTCGGCCTCCACATCTGGTCCGAAAGAGAGTGAGAATGAGTCTACTCACTCCAAGCATTTGGAGGAGGGGGAGACCAGGGCGACGTCTTTAGAGGAGGGAAATGAGGTTGAGGGGTCATCTTTCGTAGAGGATGGCGTATTGGAGGTATCTCCCTCGGAGGAGGGGGAAGACGCTTAGACATCACCTATGCCTCCGAAAGTTCCGAGGCGTAAGGGGGAGAGAAAATTAGTTCTTTATGAGAATAATTCGGTGGTAAAGGCGGAGCCCATCGAGTACTTAGATGACAACGACCTGGGGCCTCCTCACTTCAAAGATCCGATACTTGCTCAGGTGTACCCCCCACGATCTTTAGGATTTGGTCCAGTTCGGGTATCTGCCCTTTTCGCCGGGAATTACCCTGGTTGAAGTTGACCCACCCTCCTTGCCTCGGGGTTTTGCATGTTTTCCTTCGACGCTTTTCTATCGAGATTGCATCTATCGATCCACCCCTTCATCAAGGAGGTGCTAAACTGGTTCAAGGTGAGCCCAATGTTGCTGGGACCTAATTCATGGAAGTATATGATTTATTTCCTTATATTGTGTGGGAGAAGGAATGTATCACCGAGTTTGAAATTTTTCCGTCGGTGCTTTGGCCTTTGATCCCTCCAAGTTGGCTCATGCCGGTACTACCTCTGCCCCTGAACAAAGAAACATATGGTCCAGGGGCAACCCGAATCCATAAAGGATTAGATGTCAAAGTATTTTGTGTTTCGTAGTGCCAAACCATGGGGCATCTCCACACACTGGGAGCTCAACGTGCCAAAAGTTAAGGCTCCTAAGGAGAGGGACTATACTGAGGAGGAGTTAAGGGCGTTTGATCGCCTGTTTGCTCGAGGGGCGGTAGTTTGGACGGAGTTGAAGGAGAAACACATGGTGAAGTGGGGGCTTAATCCGGTAGACCCAAGTATATTTTTCTTGTTGTAGTTTTTTAATCTTTGCAAATATAATCAACCAGAACAAGTTTATGGCTCAGAGGATTGAGATCCGGAGGAAAAAGACAAGAGCTGTAAAAGGTCCTCCAAATTGACCTTAACTATCCAGCCTTCAAAGAAGGCGAGGGAAGCAGCAGAGGAACCCTCTACCGAGCCCACAAGGGTGCCTCAGAGCCCCACTTCCCTTTCCGCCACCAAGATAGTCAGTGCTCTTCTCCTCTCTCTCAATCTAGTGGCGCAAGCGTACATCGCCACCGATTCGGAACTAACTTACCATCCTAATTGGAAGGTAACCATCGCCGACTCAGTGACTAAGGTAACTAATAACTTCACTCTGCCCCAAAATTGGCCGACGCTGGCTCAGAAGAACTTCGAGTCCAGCTACCTCAAGTGGTCTCAGGTTCAGTGCATGGTGAGTAGCTAACCCCTTCTCCTTCTCCATTCTTGTTTATTCTATTCTTCTAAGTGTTTGGTGTTTTCCTTTGCAGTCCTCTCCTCATGGTGTCCAGATGAAGTGACAATTTGAGTATGAGATGAAGCATCTTAAGAGTCGGGTGACAAGGGTCGAGAAGGAGTGTCTAGACACCAAGGAGGCCCTCGATGTCTCCGAGGAGAGCGAGAAGGCATTGGTGCTGGAGGTTGCCTCGCTCACTGTCACGCAAGAGGGAGAAAGGATTGGCGCTGCTAAAGGAGAGGGCAGAGGTGGAGGTGAGGGTGAGGGAGGATGTAACTCCTATTTCCCCGTATTTGTATTTTGTACTGTTTTGTGCCTTATTGTACTCTCTCTCGTCTATTTTTGATATCATGTAATTTCTTCTGATTGAATGGAATTATTATTCTGGTCTCAACTCGAATTTGTGGGTTCTTTTGTCAAATTCGATTGTGTGCCATCTTGCACCGTTCTTCATGAGAAATAGACCGATTATTCTCGTTTATCTCTCTAATCCCCATTATTGTGCTCCTTGACCATTTCTTCTGTTGGGCCCTTTTTGAATCGGATCCCCTAAACTCTCAAACCCGCAAACCCGCTAACCTAGTATATAAAACCCTACCCTAACCCTAATTACCTCTCTACTGTTTAACCCTAATTCCCTACCGCCGCTAATCGCCCCGTTCCCTTCTTCGTATCCTTCGCATCGCCTTTAACCCATCCGATCCGCCTCGTCTCCCTCTCGTCTTCACACCACCACCAGACCACCGCCATCGTCCTCCGCCTTCGCCATTGAACCCAACACTCCGAACCCCCTGTCTCCCTCAACCTTCGAACGCCTCGCCACCTCGACCCCCCCATCGCCTCGTCGACCCCCTCAGCACCACCACCTCCACAAACTCCATCGACGTCGCTCCGTCGCTACCGCAGTCGCCGCCAACGAAGCACCACGCCATTACCTCTCTCCCTCGCGCTCTACTCAGTCGAACGAAGAACGAAGAAGAAGATCGAACGAAGAAGGAGGAAAAGGGCGGGAGCGAATCACCGCCGTCAGATCGCATCAAGATTCGCGCCGTGATCGCCGTTCCGTGTTTCGCCACAGCAGATCCTGATCCCGTGTTTGCTGTTCTGGGATTGGATCCGGTGCACAGGAGAGATCTGATTGGATCGTTCTGCTGTTCCGTGTTCTACCCGCAGCCGATCTCACTTGCTGTTTGCTATTCGGGCCGATCCTGTGTGCGGGAAAAACGTGATCTCCGATCAATTTTTGCACGCGCTTTTCGAGGACATCTTCAGGGATTTTTCTTCTTAAATTGCTTCACAAGCGGAGTTTATAATCGTCGATTAAGGCAAGTATTCACCTTGTACATTTTATTGCTCTAGTACAAGTTTTCTTGAAAATACCACATATAGTTAGATTGTGACTCCCTTTGAAATATCATTTGTAAATCAATTTTGAACCTTCAACCCACAAATCTAAGAGTCACAAAACTTCCTCGTATTAAATAATAATCAATTGGACTCTTTTATCCCCTTGAACACATGAATCATATGGACATATGAATTAAGGACCCCTAAAATTTGTAGACGCATATGAATTTAGTATTTTGACGAAATTGCGACTATTATGACTTGGAAAATATATATTAGTTGCTGTTTTGACATCCATGAATATGTATTTATGCTACTTGATAATTTTAGACACCAAATTACACATTTCCATGGAACCTACATTAGTAAATAAATTCTGAGTGTTGCTGTCTGGATTTCCTTTTGTGGTTTCGACCCTTTTATCATTGGAATTTGGGCCCTAGCCCTGAATATGAAATGTAGATCTGGATGTGTAGATATCGATAGACTCCAAGTTGAGCGAATTGGGAGTTACGGTTTAGGAATTATGGCAGTTATACTGCAGCTGTGTCAGTTGACGCAGTTTTGCAAAACTGCTGTATATATTTACTTTGCAAATTATTTCAGCGGTGTAAACAGCGAGCGCTTGACCCCAAATTCTATATGTAGTTGCTGGACACCCTATAGGACATCTCCAATTTTTCTTAGAATTAAATTATATTATTTCAACCCTGTTTCACCTGTATAAATACAAGAACACAAAATCTGCCTGAACAAATGTAACAAGCCGGGTTTGAGGGAAAGACTATAGAGTGGACAACATAGGTAAGTGTACTCGGAAGGGGGCCCGTGTTTCCCAAAGTTGTATGTTAAATGGAACTAAGTGCCACGTAGAACTAAGTGCCACGTCATGGGTGACGGGGGCCACCTCTAGAGCCCATTATATGATTACATGATATATACTTGAGATCACATGGAACTATGTGCCACGTAGAACTAAGTGCCACGTCATGGGTGACAGGGGCCACCTCTAGAGCCTACGGGGGCCACCTCTAGAGCCCATGGTTGATCACCTGCTTGTTTGATGCCTGAGTACACCGCCCTATAGGCTCCATTACTAGGTCTAAGCGCAATTGATTTGACTGTAGCAACCATGTAGTAAAATGGATGCATGTCGTGCTACCTAGATAGTAATAACTACAAGACTTGAACTTGACACCTGTCACTTGATACTTGATGATATGATACATGAAACATGATACCTGAGACTTAAAGCCTGGAACTTGATACTTGGACTTGACATTTGAGACCTGACATTTGAAATAACATATGACACTAGACTTGAGGTTGTCGCTTGATATTAAATACCCTTATAGGTGTACCTGACATGTGTTTCACAACTAGCAGATGTTATCCAACCTAGTTATTAAGATTTTCCCTCTTGCTAGTTAGTCTTTGAATTTGCCTACTACTTCTTATAACTCTGTTTATTCTTGATTCCAACTCTTGTCTTTTCCTTACTTGTACTTGCTTTTACTATTTGTGGCCCTAGCTTGCACTAAGGGCATTTTCTCTTGTTTCCCCTCTTGTTTCCTGTTTATATTTTACTAAACAGACTTTGGGGACGAGCTGCCTGCGGGAATTGCTGAGCAAAGGTTCTAGTTTCCATGTGGAGAAGGACCTGATTAGAACATTTAATTCTTGCATTATTTGTTTATTTTGGATTATTATTATTTCTTGAGTTTGAGAACTTATAACGGGCTGATGTTCCCGAGTTTACTTTGATTCAGACTTGAAACTACTTGGATGTTTTATCATAATTCAGTTGTTTCTGTGGCTAATAAAGTATTCATGCATGCTTGGTTTTATATATCTCTCTTGTTATATACTTGTTGTGATGCTGAGTCGATCCTACAGCTTATGAATGATGTTAAGATCATTCGCTGGGCTTCGTCATGCACTCGTAATCCGTATTTTGGGAAGCGGGGCGTGACAAGGTTTTTAGTGGTATCAGAGCCAGGTTTTGGCTAATGTATTGGTTAACTAATACATTAGACAGGCCTGACTCAGTCAGGGTTAACTCAGCATTTGACAGGCCATGAAATTGCATGAAAAATTTTATTATCAACTTGATCTGGATCCTAATTGTCTTAGGTTTTGCAGGATATGGCTCGAAAGAACGCTTCATCTTCCCAGACTGGAGGTGATCAGGCGGATCAGCCCGCCATTGCGCAGCTGTTGCAGATGCAACAAGAGCAAAATGAGTGTCTCGCGCAGCAGATGATGCAGATGCAGCGAGACCATGCCGAGATGATGAGGGCAGCCTTAGGAGCTGCCAACAGAGAGCCGCTTGCACCTGCACCCGGGGGATTGCCACCTAGACCGGGTAATGTAGCCGATTTCATGAGGCTACATCCCGACAAGTTTACGGGAGCTGAAGGTCCGCTAGAGGCTGAGCAGTGGCTCATCAGGACTGAGCAGTTGTTGTTCGCTGCCAGGATAGCTGACGTGGACCGAGTGGATGTCATAAGCATCCAGCTGGTGGATCTCGCCCATATCTGGTGGCGATCTGAGATGGAGAGACTTGAGCGCCCCGTCGCCTGGGCCGTTTTCAGGGAGAGCTTCCTTACCAAGTTTTTCCCTGATGTCATCAGGAACGAGATGGAGCGGCAGTTTGTTGCACTCACCCAGGTTCGTCGAATAGTGTTTTATATGCAAGATTTCATTGTCAATTTATGATATATTGGTGTTTGACTAAGACACTATCTCGAACCAGGGAGATCGGACCGTGGACGAGTATGTCGCGGAGTTTACTCGTTTGAGCCACTTTGCCACGACTATGGTGGCTGATGATGAGGCCAAAGGCCGTCGCTTCTTACTGGGCTTGGATATCGACATTCAGGATCGCTTGGCTGCTTTGAGGCTTCGTTCCTACCCCGATATCTTAGAAGCTGCCAGGAGCCAGGAACAGACAAGCAAACGGAAGCGTGCCATCAAGCAGTCTGCCTCACACCCTACTGCTGCTAGGCCTACTGGAGGGCCAATCAGGAGGACAGTCCCAACCCCGGCACCGAGAGCCTCGCCATACCCACCTACGGCTCCGAGGCGGGATGTGATCTGTGATTTTTGTCACAAGGCGGGTCATGAGCGCAGGGACTGTAGGACAGCAGGTCGTCAGTGTTTTACTTGCGGAGCTGTTGATCACATGATGCGGGAGTGCCCGCGCAGAGGGTTGGCTCCACCAGCCAGGGGACCAGTTCAGCCAAGAGCGCCAGTTCAGGGTCAGGCTAGGCCGCCACTTCCTCCTCAGCATCAGATCGTCGGTCAGAGGACCGCTGCCCCGAGGAGAGGTCAGGCCTTCAACCTGACTGCAGAGGAAGCTGAGACCGCAGAGGAAGTCGTTGCAGGTATAATTGTATTTTATTGTGTGTTATTTATTTCATGCTTTATTGTTTATCTTGCATTATACCTTGTGTAGTTCCTTTCACACCAGTATTCCCCTATCCCTTATTATCCTACATATTTATCTCTTCCCACATTTTGACTCTATCATAGGTATTATCCTAGTCCATTCCTTTCCTGCCCATGTCCTATTTGATTCCGGGGCGACCCACTCTTTCGTATCCTCCCGCTTCGTGGATCAGCATCAGTTGGAGTGCAGTGATATGCAGACAGCTTGGAACATCACCACAGGTGGCAGTGTTGTCGTTTGCTCCCAGGAGTGTAAGCAGAGTCCCTTGATTATTGGGGACAGGGATTTCAAGGCAGACCTGATAATGATTGGCAATTCAGGTTTCGATGTGATTCTCGGTATGGATTGGCTGGGGGAGTCTCATGCTGTCATCGATTGCCGAGCGAAGAAGGTTGTATTCAGGATTCCGGAGCAGGATGGGTTTGAATTCCATGCTGGAGAAACACCTCTTGGGCGAGGTCAGAAGGTGGCTATTGATGAAGATTGTGCAATGGAATTGATTACAGGCTGTGAGGCTGCACCTCTTGTAGTGCGGGAATTCCTGGATGTATTCCCAGAGGAATTGCCCGGGTTACCTCCAGATCGAGAGGTGGAGTTTGGTATTGACGTTCTGCCAGGTACAATGCCTATATCGAAAAGCCCGTACAGAATGGCGCCAGTCGAGCTTGCAGAGTTGAAGGTGCAGATTCAGGGTCTTTTGGATTTGGGTTTCATCAGACCGAGTGTGTCACCGTGGGGAGCTCCTGTGCTATTCGTCAATAAGAAGGACGGAAGCCGCAGGTTGTGCATGGATTACCGGGAGCTGAACAATGTTACTGTGAAGAATCGGTATCCACTACCCAGGATCGACGACCTATTTGATCAGTTGGGCGGTGCTGCAGTGTTTTCGAAGTTGGACCTTCGCTCGGGGTACCATCAGGTGAAGGTGAAAGCAGCGGATGTGCCGAAGACTGCATTCAGGACCAGGTACGGGCATTATGAGTTCTTGGTGATGCCCTTCGGTGTCACGAATGCCCCAGCAGTGTTTATGAGCTTGATGAACAGAGTCTTCTCCCAGTTCCTTGACAGATTCGTGGTGGTCTTCATAGACGATATCTTGGTGTATTCGCGGAATTGAGAAGAGCATGCGGAGCATCTGAGAACAGTCTTGCAGACTCTAAGGGAGAACAAGCTCTATGGAAAGCTCAGCAAGTGTGAGTTCTGGCTTGATCGAGTTCCATTCTTGGGACATATTATCTCAGGCGAGGGAGTCTCAGTTGATCCGTCCAAGATTGCTGCAGTGAAGGATTGGCCAGTGCCAAAGTCAGTTTCTGAAGTGAGGAGTTTTCTCGGGCTAGCAGGGTATTACAGGAAGTTTGTATAGGATTTCTCGAAGATTGCTGGGCCGTTGACTAAGCTAACAGGGAAGGATCAGAGGTTTGTATGGAATGAGGACTGCGGTGAAGCTTTCGCCGAGTTGAAGAACCGGTTGACTTCAGCACCCGTGTTAACTATACCAGATGGTTCGGGTGGCTTCGTTATTCACTGCGATGCTTCAGGCAGAGGTCTGGGTGCAGTGCTGATGCAGAAGGGTCGGGTGGTTGCCTATGCATCCAGGCAGTTGAGGCCGCACGAGAAGAACTACCCTACTCACGACTTGGAGTTGGCAGCAGTGATCTATGCTCTGAAGTTGTGGAGACATTACTTGCTGGAAGACCGAGTGGAAATTTTTACTGACCACAAGAGTCTCAAGTATGTCTTCACTCAGAAAGAGCTGAATATGAGGCAGAGGCGCTGGTTAGAATTGATGGCTGACTACGACATCAACTTGCAGTATCACCCTGGTATGGTGAACATGGTGCCAGATGCATTGAGCAGGAGACCAGCCGTCATGTGTTTGACTCAACAGAAGGAACTTATCGAGCAGATGAGGAGATTAGACCTGAATGTGATTTTGCCAGGCACCGATCGCAGTTGCATGATGCTTCAGTTGCAGTCATCTTTGGTGGAACAGATCGAGGAAGCTCAGGCAGGTGATGAGCAGTTGCAGAAGTTCAGGGCAGAAGTTGAAGCAGGTTTGAGGACCGATATGATCATTCACTCTGATGGATCACTTCGCTTTGGGGCTAGGCTGTGTGTCCCAAAGGGTGAAGTCAGGCAGAAACTGCTCGAGGAGGCCCACCAGTCAGCTTATTCTATTCATCCCGGTGGTACCAAGATGTATCGGGATTTGAAGCCCCATTTCTGGTGGCTTGGCATGAAGAGGGCAGTGGCCAGATTTGTGTCTCAGTGCTTGATCTGCCAGCAGGTGAAGGCAGAACATCAGAGAACTGCCGGGTTGCTCCAGCCTCTTCCCATTCCGGAGTGGAAGTGGAAGCACATCACCATGGATTTTGTGACCGCCTTGCCACGGAGTCCCAAGGGTCACAATGCCATTTGGGTGATTGTCGACAGACTGACGAAGAGCGCTCATTTCATCCCCTTCAGAGTTGGTCAGTCTACTGAGACTTTAGCAGAGAGATACATGCAGGAGATTGTCAGACTCCATGGGGTTCCAGTCAGCATCGTATCCGACAGGGATACCCGGTTCCGATCTCAGTTTTGGGAAAGCCTGCAGAACAGTCTTGGGAGCAAGCTGAAGTTCAGTACAGCATTCCATCCTCAGACAGATGGACAGTCAGAGAGGACCATTCAGACCTTGGAGGATATGTTGAGGTCGTGCGTGCTTCAGTTCGGAGGATCTTGGGAGGATCACCTACACTTAGTTGAGTTCTCGTACAACAACAGCTATCAGGCCAGTCTTAAAGCTGCACCGTACGAGGCATTGTATGGTCGGAAGTGTAGGTCGCCAGTGTGCTGGGACGACGTTGGTGAGAGGAAGTTATTGGGGCCAGATTTGATTATCAAGACAGTCGACACAGTGGCTCAGATTAGGAAGCACCTTGTAGCAGCTCAGGACAGGCAGAAGAAGTGGGCAGACATTCACAGGAGGCCATTGGAATTTGAGGTGGGAGACCATGTGTTCCTCAAGGTATCGCCGTGGAGAGGCATTATCCGATTTGGAGGTGGAGGCAAGCTAAGCCCCAGATTCATCGGGCCCTTCGACATTGTAGAGCGAGTAGGCAAGGTGGCCTATCGACTCGCGCTGCCGCCAGCCCTATCTGGAGTGCATGATGTCTTTCATGTCTCCTAGCTCAGGAGGTACATCAGGGATGAGAGTCATGTGATTGACTACTCGGAGTTGTCGGTACAGCCAGATTTGTCTTGTGAGATTCCCCCGGTCACTATCTTGGACAGGCGAGAGAAGGTGTTGAAGAACAAAGTTATCAAGCTGGTTCGGGTTGCATGGAATCCTCACTCGCCGGGTGAGTCGACTTGGGAGTTGGAAGAAGAGATTCAGAAAAAGTTTCCGCATTTATTTCTGTAATCTTGTTGTTCTTTTTTTTCTTTTGGGGGGTTACCCTATGTACTACAGGTCTGAATTTCGAGGACGAAATTCTGCTTGTTAGGTGGGTAGGATTTGTAACTCCTATTTCCCCGTATTTGTATTTTGTACTGTTTTGTGCCTTATTGTACTCTCTCTCGTCTATTTTTGATATCATGTAATTTCTTCTGATTGAATGGAATTATTATTCTGGTCTCAACTCGAATTTGTGGGTTCTTTTGTCAAATTCGATTGTGTGCCATCTTGCACCGTTCTTCATGAGAAATAGACCGATTATTCTCGTTTATCTCTCTAATCCCCATTATTGTGCTCCTTGACCATTTCTTCTGTTGGGCCCTTTTTGAATCGGATCCCCTAAACTCTCAAACCCGCAAACCCGCTAACCTAGTATATAAAACCCTACCCTAACCCTAATTACCTCTCTACTGTTTAACCCTAATTCCCTACCGCCGCTAATCACCCCATTCCCTTCTCCGTATCCTTCGCATCGCCTTTAACCCATCCGATCCGCCTCGTCTCCCTCTCGTCTTCACACCACCACCAGACCACCGCCATCGTCCTCCGCCTTCGCCATCGAACCCAACACTCCGAACCCCCTGTCTCCCTCAACCTTCGAACGCCTCGCCACCTCGACCCCCCATCGCCTCGTCGACCCCCTCAGCACCACCACCTCCACAAACTCCATCGACGTCGCTCCGTCGCTACCGCAGTCGCCGCCAACGAAGCACCACGCCATTACCTCTCTCCCTCGCGCTCTACTCAGTCGAACGAAGAACGAAGAAGAAGATCGAACGAAGAAGAAGGAGGAAAAGGGCGGGAGCGAATCACCGCCGTCAGATCGCATCAAGATTCGCGCCGTGATCGCCGTTCCGTGTTTCGCCACAGCAGATCCTGATCCCGTGTTCGCTGTTCTGGGATTGGATCCGGTGCACAGGAGAGATCTGATTGGATCGTTCTGCTGTTCCGTGTTCTACCCGCAGCCGATCTCACTTGCTGTTTGCTGTTCGGGCCGATCCTGTGTGCGGGGAAAACGTGATCTCCGATCAATTTTTGCACGCGCTTTTCGAGGACATCTTCAGGGATTTTTCTTCTTAAATTGCTTCACAAGCGGAGTTTATAATCGTCGATTAAGGCAAGTATTCACCTTGTACATTTTATTGCTCTAGTACAAGTTTTCTTGAAAATACCACATATAGTTAGATTGTGACTCCCTTTGAAATATCATTTGTAAATCAATTTTGAACCTTCAACCCACAAATCTAAGAGTCACAAAACTTCCTCGTATTAAATAATAATCAATTGGACTCTTTTATCCCCTTGAACACATGAATCATATGGACATATGAATTAAGGACCCCTAAAATTTGTAGACGCATATAAATTTAGTATTTTGACGAAATTGCGACTATTATGACTTGGAAAATATATATTAGTTGCTGTTTTGACATCCATGAATATGTATTTATGCTACTTGATAATTTTAGACACCAAATTACACATTTCCATGGAACCTACATTAGTAAATAAATTCTGAGTGTTGCTGTCTGGATTTCCTTTTGCGGTTTCGACCCTTTTATCATTGGAATTTGGGCCCGAGCCCTGAATATGAAATGTAGATCTGGATGTGTAGATATCGATAGACTCCAAGTTGAGCGAATTTGGAGTTACGGTTTAGGATTTATGGCAGTTATACTGCAGCTGTGTCAGTTGACGCAGTTTTGCAAAACTGCTGTATATATTTACTTTGCAAATTATTTCAGCGGTGTAAACAGCGAGCGCTTGACCCCAAATTTTATATGTAGTTGCTGGACACCCTATAGGACATCTCCAATTTTTCTTAGAATTAAATTATATTATTTCAACCCTGTTTCACCTGTATAAATACAAGAACACAAAATCTGCCTGAACAAATGTAACAAGCCGGGTTTGAGGGAAAGACTATAGAGTGGACAACATAGGTAAGTGTACTCGGAAGGGGGCCCGTGTTTCCCAAAGTTGTATGTTAAATGGAACTAAGTGCCACGTAGAACTAAGTGCCACGTCATGGGTGACGGGGGCCACCTCTAGAGCCTACGGGGGCCACCTCTAGAGCCCATTATATGATTACATGATATATACTTGAGATCACATGGAACTAAGTGCCACGTAGAACTAAGTGCCACGTCATGGGTGACGGGGGCCACCTCTAGAGCCCATGGTTGATCACCTGCTTGTTTGATGCCTGAGTACACCGTCCTATAGGCTCCATTACTAGGTCTAAGCGCAATTGATTTGACTGTAGCAACCATGTAGTAAAATGGATGCATGTCGTGCTACCTAGATAGTAATAACTACAAGACTTGAACTTGACACCTGCCACTTGATACTTGATGATATGATACATGAAACATGATACCTGAGACTTAAAGCCTGGAACTTGATACTTGGACTTGACATTTGAGACCTGACATTTAAAATAACATATGACACTAGACTTAAGGTTGTCGCTTGATATTAAATACCCTTATAGGTGTACCTGATATGTGTTTCACAACTAGCAGATGTTATCCAACCTAGTTATTAAGATTTTTCCTCTTGCTAGTTAGTCTTTGAATTTGCCTACTACTTCTTATAACTCTGTTTATTCTTGATTCCAACTCTTGTCTTTTCCTTACTTGTACTTGCTTTCACTATTTGTGGCCCTAGCTTGCACTAAGGGCATTTTCTCTTGTTTCCCCTCTTGTTTCCTGTTTATATTTTACTAAACAGACTTTGGGGACGAGCTGCCTGCGGGAATTGCTGAGCAAAGGTTCTAGTTTCCATGTGGAGAAGGACCTGATTAGAACATTTAATTCTTGCATTATTTGTTTATTTTGGATTATTATTATTTCTTGAGTTTGAGAACTTATAACGGGTTGATGTTCCCGAGTTTACTTTGATTCAGACTTGAAACTACTTGGATGTTTTATCATAATTCAGTTGTTTCTGTGGCTAATAAAGTATTCATGCATGCTTGGTTTTATATATCTCTCTTGTTATATACTTGTTGTGATGCTGAGTCGATCCTACAGCTTATGAATGATGTTAAGATCATTCGCTGGGCTTCGTCATGCACTCGTAATCCGTATTTTGGGAAGCGGGGCGTGACAGAGGAGACGAACACGGAGATGAAAGAGGAGATGGAGGCAGTTTGGAAAGTGTCTCTCGACTCAATTATCGAAGCCCAAGATCAGAGTTACAAGAAAGGCATCAAGTGTTGATTCTTGATTTTGATGATTACAACACACTGAACATGTATATGTGCTATATTATATAATTGCAGGTTGTATACACAAAGGCTTCATTACTATACAGCTGAACAAATGAATAAGCACATGCTCTGGATAAAGGCAATGGCTTCACTCAAGACTCAAGTCAAGACCTTTGCTTCAAGTGTCATACATTTTTATGTCTTGTAAACAAATGTAATATTTTGTATTAGTTGAGTCTTAGAATGATGTACAGCCTTGTCACACACACATACACTCACATATAACTCTTTTAAAATGTGTGTTTTTTTTCAACTTCAAAAGGTCAAATCAGCTTGAATTAGTTTAGCTGTTGAGTACCAGTCGACCGATACTTAGACCAGTCGACTGATTCGGTACAAAACTAATTAAACTTATTCAAACTCTGACCAGTCGACTCATTATGGCAACCCAGTCGACTGTTCAAGTGCATTTGACAGATTTCTGTTTTTAAAATCGTTTTTCAAATTCAAATCTTTTCAGATCCATTGGTTGACAATTGGAACAACTGATTCCCAACGTCCAGTGTATCTAACTCTATAAATAGAGATTAGAATCCACTCTTAAAAAGAACAACACTCCAAGCATTTCTTTGAGATCTTAAGTTTTACATTTTTCAAGAGACTAAAGCTTTCAACTCACTAAGACTTGGTTCTCTGTCTTCAGTCCAGTATAACATTTGATTTCGTTCTGGACTGGATATAGAAGTCAACCATTTAGCCACGTTCTATATTACAAATCACAAACAAGGCTATAGGTTGATTGTAAACAATTTTATTGTTTTTCTTTTCCTCTCGGTTGGAGAGTAGGACTCTAGGTTGTAGAGTCAGGTTTGTCACTCTTGGTGGAAGAGTGGGTTGCTTTCTCTGGTTGAGATAAAGGACTACGGGTTAGATAACGTTGTTGTCTGAACGCCGTAGGGTATTCTTGTAAACTTTTTCAAGAATAGTGGAAATCTCAAGTGGGTTGCTTGGGGACTGGATGTAGGTCGGAAGGACCGAACCAGGATACATCGTGTGCACTCTGTGGTTGTATCTCTCTAACTTGCATTTATATTTTCTCAGTTTGTGTTGTTTCTGTGAAACTTGTCTGGACAGTCGACTGAGTACTTTATAAGTCGACTGGTCAGACTCGTATACTCTGAAAGTTATCTGTAAGTTAAGTCGACTGTCTCAACTCTGAGTCGACTTCACATATTTGTTTGAATTACCTTTTATTTGGTTAATTCAGTCGACTGGTTCACTCGTTAAGTCGACTGCACAGAAGAAAAATCTTTATTCCGCAATTTAATTTTAATAAACACTATTCACCCCCCCCCTCTAGTATTTTTTGCCACGTCTACAGGGCCAACATCAAGGACGTTGATGAGCAGGTTTCCAACTTTAGTGGTGCATGGTACAATGTCCTTCTTAAGGAGGGTGAGGAGCTCGTGGAGATCTGGGATGAACCAGTGGAGGACACGCCCGAGGCTGGCAGGAAGGAGGATAACTCGGCTCCTCTGGAAGAGGGTATGGGGATGAGCAAAACCCCGAAAACCCTGGTAGTGACCAGGTGCTCCCTTAACCCTACGACTTGTATACCTTTTTATAATTTTGTCGAGCCATCTAATGGCCAACGTTATGTATTTATCCTTTGTCAATGAAAGATTTTCCTTCTTGTCGAATGGTTTTGGGTTCAGCCATCCCGTGTCGATCTCTTTACTGAAGTTTTTATTCATCTTGTTGGATTTTCAAAGTTTTGAAGGCAGTCTATGTAATACCTCAGATTTTTAAATAATGTTTTTAAGATTAATAAATGAATTAAAATAATATATGGTGATTTAATAAATATTTTTCTGAAATTTTCCATTTTACACGCAAATATTTTCTTGGGAAGTTCAAAGTCAGAAATTATTTTGTAGAAACCTAATATTTGTTAGTAGCTATTATTTATGAATTTTCTACATTTTTCAGATATTTATTTGGCATATTTGCAAATATTACAAAAAGATGGGCTTTTGTGCAAAATTACCACTTTCAGTGAAAACTCCACATTTTTGGATTTTTGGACTGGGCATGATGCCTAGTCAACTCAAAGGTAAAGAGTTTACTTTTTGTTTTAATAAATTTGGCTTATTTTGTAAGTTTCGATAAAGAAGGGTCTTTTTGCAAAATTGCCACTTAGAGGATAAAAAGTACAAATTCATTTTCGGTGTTTTAAAAACAGTGTCAGCCAATATTAGGATAGGTTTTTTTGTTTTTAAATCTCAATTAAGTTGATTTTATCTAATTTTCAAGTATAAGGATTTATATATGTAAAGATATATTTAAAAGAGATATTTTGCAAATCTATTCAAAAACCCTAGATATCCTATTTCCGGCCTATTAAAGGTGATGCAGCCGTCTCTTTGCTGCACAACACAAAGGAATTTCTTTATTATTATTTTCTTGGAGTTTCAAAGCGAGAATCTTGGTTTTTCTTGCGAAAGGCAGTATTTTCTTATTATCTTTATTATCTTCGGTTGATTCTTCAATAAGGTGAGTAACATATGTTTGGTTTCTTTTTGTTCTAAGCATCTTGTATGTAATGATTTGTTGATTAGAAAGTATATTAGGGATTGTATGTTGATATAATGAAAATTGATGGGTAGATGAACTAAAAAATTGAATCTTTTCATGAAACCTATGCTTTGATGATTAAAACTTCATATAGATGAATTGAGATTGTTAAAGAACCCAATAGATATCATGAGTAGGTTGTTCTCTTTCATATACTTGCTATTTTGATTTTATTATAATGAGTTACATGATGATATTGTACAAAAGTGAACAAAAACTTCACCTTACTGTTGAACGTATGCAATACACAATATTTTGATAAACTTGATGAATAAACTTGATTAATGCATGTTTTGATTTGTATATATCCATGAATAAAGTGATGTGAGAGTTTGTGTATGTGTTTAATGAATTACAATGATGAGTTATTGAATCAAAAGATTGAGTTTTGAGTAAAAGAAGGGTTTGGTTAATTTCGGGTCTGATGCATTACGACTGAAATTAGGATTTTGTGATTTTGTGAAGTTTTCAATTGGATTTGAGTTGTTTTCAATACTGAGATTGATTAGAACTATATATTGCGTATTTACAATGGTTTCTTGATGTTTAGATATACCCACATACACTTATATACCTATACTCTGTTACACTGTTTTGAAAAAATTGGGTTTTTGTGTGTTTTGTGGAGTTTTGATTTAAATCTTGATTATTTTAGTACTGAGATAGTTTTGAACAATATATCACCTATATACAATGTTATTTTGATGCATAACTGATGCTCAAACACCCTATGCTCATATAAACACATATTCATATCCTGTTTTGAAGAAATTTGTCAAAATTGCTGTTTTATTAATTTGAAGTTGTTTTGATTTGTTTTATAAACTCTTATATTTTATACAAGTTGTTTAACTCATCTTAGGAAATTAGTTTTTCAAATTTTTTATTTTACAAAGTGGAATCGAAGTATCAGTCGAAACATGCACATGATTTATATGTTATACAAGTTGTATTAACTCATCTCAGGAGATTAGTTTTTCAAATTTGTGATTTTACAAAGTGGAATCGAAGTATCAGTTGAAACATGCACAAGATTTTAACCTGACTGTATAGCAGCCAGCGGTCAACCGCACGGTCGACCGACATGTTGCTTTTTTTAGAATTTCCAAAGGGGCAGTTGACCACCGTTATTTTCCACTATTTTGGCAGTTGACCGCACCTGCTGTTGTTGAGTTGTTTTATTGAGTTTTTCTTCGTATCTTTTGAACGATTATTTCTTCGAGCTTATGGATTATTGATCTACTGTTTTAGATGATGTTTTGCTACAGGTTACAGCATTTTACAGAGAGTTATACTTTTTTTATAATAAAAACTAAATTACTTTCCTATAACCTTATAAAGAGAGATAATTGTGGTTCTTAAAGGAATTGATGTTTTGTGATTTCTACGACTTCAAAATATGGTTTTTTGTTATTTAATGGATTTAATATTTTATTTGAATTCTGGAATTTTATGAGTACATTATATAGATTCGTATTTTTGTTGATTTAAGGAGTTTTCTTCATATAATTGTTTTGATGATGGATTTGTGAGTTTTATTGAAAGTTTTGGGTTGATGGTTGAGTTACGAACCTCTAGAGAGTAAGTGAGACCCTAATTACCGGTGGTTGTGATTTTGTGATCAGTTGATAATTTGTGATTTGAATAGTTGAGGCCCCGTTGTTGAGCAGTTGAGTTAAGTCCAGTGAGGTACACCAAACTCTAGGAGATTCGTAATCAACTAATTAACTTAAAAGATAAGGATAGGTAATGTGTCTAATTTTTATATAATTATTTGTACTCATTTACCCATTAAAATTGCTTGTATTCGTCTATCTTGTCAATAATTTATCTTATTTTCATAGATTTCAGTTAATTAATTATTTTTGAAGGAATAAGATTTTTGATGAAAAAAGGTGAATATTTTTGGTAAAAATCAATAGACAAAACAAACATATTGATTTATTTATATATTTTTTAAATGAGCTAATATAATTTTTAGTTAGTTTAATTTAATTTTTATTTTCCTAATTTCTGATTTATTTTGTGTGTGCAACACGTGAAAGAGAAGAAAAAGAAGGAAGAAAGAAAAGAGCAAATTTGTAATACCCCACAAAATTGAAAATGATAATTTTTCCTTGTGTGTTACGCACGTGTATTTTGTAACGTATTTTCATTACGTATTTTGATTTCCGAATATTTATGTATTTCCCCTATTGATTTTATCCTATTTTGAGTCAACTCGAATACATATTTCAATCTTGAAATTTTACGTGCTTTTTACGTGTTTCGGTGCACGTATCGATTACGTATTCCCTCCGCTACGTGTAATATTTTCTATGCATTTAAATTAATTATTTTAGTATTCAAATCTATTTTATAAAATGGAAATTCATTTTTCCTATTTTGATTAAAATAGCATTATACGTATAATGCACGTATTTCCTACGTACGTAGTAATTATATCATGGAATATATAAAATTAATAATTATATTTTCTTATATTGTATTTTTATTATTTTAATATTTTTCCGTTGATAAAGTCGAATTTCGTATTCTGGTATATTTACGTGCGATGCACATGTTTGTTTCGGTGCGCGTATTTAAGCGTGTTTGTTTTCAAAATAAATTTTGGAGTGTGTGTAACACCCCGTAATTTTCAAAGAAATATATAAGTATATATGGATATATGGTATAAGTATATGGCTGTTGTATTAATATGAAGTGGAATAATGTGTATTAGTATATGATGGGTGCCCACGTAAGCACAAAGTTGTGCTCTTGCTGTTGACTTTGTCAAAAGCCAATGTGGCATGCATAGAGTGGGGTGTGCCCACGTGGATGTGGGGGCCACCTTGGAGTCAGTGTGCTCCAAACTTCCGTTGTGTACTTCGCCAGGGTAGGGTTGGCTGGTTTTATGCATAGTGTGGGAGATAGAGGGTTGGGAGTTTTGGGAGTTAGGGTTTTGAAGAGGTGAAAAAGGAGTTAGAAATGTGGAAGATTGAGTGGGTAATTAAGTAGAGAGTTATTAGGTGAGTAATTTTGTACTTTGGCCTTTTATCTTGTCCTGTAAATACCCTAGTGTTCTCTTCTCTTTTCACACCAAAAAGTAAACCAAATAAGAGAAAGAAAAAGAAAGAGAGAAGAGTGTTCTTGTGCTTTGGAAGAGTTCTTGCTAGGAGGAGAAGGAATTGCTAGGAGCTAGGAGTTGTGCTTCCATCTTTTTGTTCAACCTTCATAAGAGGTGGGTGTTCTCATGCTTTCTAATTATAGAACAATGCATGCTAATAATAATGAATGAGTCGTATATAAAGTTTGATGTGATAAAGTAATCTATACTATTATTTGTTGTAGTATTGAATCATGTTATGTTTAGTAAATTAAAATTTCATCATGTAGTTGTTAATGAGAAAAGAATTAATTTTGCCATACACTAGCATACATGAGTGAAGAAATAGTTGAATGTATGAGCAATTGTTGGGAATTCTTCTTTTGTTAAGCAAACAAATTTTTGTAAAATAAAATTGATGCTATTGAACTCATTGTTTGTTTATAAAAGATATATTGTGCTACTTTTGATTTAATTGAATAAATGCAAATTCATATTAATGAGAAGGAATAATTTGAAAGTTAGTTTTATTTTTTCTAAAATATGAATTATAAATCTATGAGTTACTGTTAGAAAATAAACTCAGTTTAGATGAACAAATTTCAGTCTAATAAGAGATTAGATCAAATGAAGAATCGAATTTTTATGAAATAATGGAATAACAGAGAGTTTGAACAAAGGCCTACTAGGTGACTTAATAATAGTGGGCGCACTTGGCCTTGTGGTCTGGCGTTGGGCTGTCTCCTTGCCGGCCTGGGTTCGATTCTCGCTAGCCCAAATTTTTTTCTTCTTTGTTTTGTTAAATTAAACCCGAACCCGAGACTGTGTACTTAGGGATTTCGATGTGGAATTAGAACACCAAGTCCACTTGGACTTAGTGGCTAGTGGAGCGGACCTTAGGCACTGACTGGGTTGGGCTTGGGTTCGAAACCCAGTGGCCGCAACTTCTTTTTTTTTTATGTTTTAAATGTTTTGAAGGGATTTCTAATGCAATTAAATTTGGAAGAAAATTCAAATATTCATATAAATTGGTATGGAATCTAGTAAAAGTAGTTTCAAAACATTTCAAGTATATTTTGAGCAATTTAAAGTGGATTTAAGATAGAAAGTGAATTGATAACTACTTATTAAAGAGTATGACTTTTATTTTTAGAAGAAAAGTAAATTCTTGATATGAGGATTGATTTCTCTTAATGAGATTAAACATTTATACTGAGTAAGAAATACTTGATGGCAATATGTGAAAAAGGTTGTGAATAAGATTCTATTATTCATGTAAAATAAAATAGAAATTATTAAAGATAGATATACAATTTCTTTGTATACTTTGAGAAAGTAAAAATAGGATTTGAGATAGTAAATGAGTTTTTCTCTCCAAAATTATTATTTGAGTATATGATTCTTATTTTTTGAAAAGAGGAGAAAAGTATGTAGCAAATTATGAAATTCGCTTGTTATAAACCAACACTTATGTTGAGTAAGAAATGTTTGATGTGAATTGAGATATGAATTGCTTAAATTGCTAATGAAATTTATAGTGATGAATCTTTTGTTCATGAAAGGAATTGTTGTTGTATTTTTGAATTATGAATGAATGAATGAACCCTGAATAGTGCTAAAATGAGACAATGATTGAGTTGTGGAATAAGATGAGAATAATTTGAGTTTAAGACATGATATGATGAAGGGTATGAATGCCCATGATTTCTTGTACATGAAAATATTGTGATTTAGAGTTTAGTAAGACCTCGGGTACCGGCATTGTTGAGATAAAAGAATTGAGTTATTTTGAGATATGGCCTTGGAGCTATCTCGCTATTTGTGATGAAGTTCGGTAGGGGGTAATACTAACTCTAGGTATGATAATTTATTCATGTCTTGAACTTAAGAATTAGGCACATAAGTGAAGATGTAGTAAGACCTAGGCAAACGTAAGTGGGGCACTCTATATAGTCGGGCGGTGGGCTTATTGCGGCGGTTCATCGGGACTATAGACCTAGTCGGGCAGGGGATTTGTTGCAGCGGTTCTCCGGGACTGTGGTTGCCTCGTGGGAGTTGAGCTTTTATTTTAAATCCGGACTATGCGTATCGGGCGGGTAGTTTGCCGTACTCCATGTATATACGCTAGAGGGGCACTTGCAGGAGGTTTGCACGACGAGGAGTCTGTATAACAGTCGAGCGGGGGATTTGTTGCTGCGAATCTCCGGGACTGGGATCCGTACTCATGGAACGTCTTAACTTTGTCTTCTTACTGGGTAGTTTTCATGGCGACGGATCGAACTCTTTATTGTGGAGTACGTAGGTGCTTGCCTTCGGACCTATGTAGTATGGGATGCATAGAATCCGAACAAATATGCATTAGTGTCATCCTAGTAAAAAAATATGTGCATTAGGCATTAAGGCATACACTTATATGTTTAGTGTAGTCACATTTAACACATTATTATTCATTCAATTTGTGTTTTGGTAAAGTATTGAGATCGTTATATGTACGGCATAGAGAGGATGATCGAGTATAACATTTTCGTCAGTTGTAAGAGACTGACGAGCCCACAGCTTATTATGCAGGTAATGGACCTTTTCATGAAGAAGTAAAGATGTTATGATGCTGTTGATTAGTTATATTGATAAAGTTGTACAAGTTGTATTTTATTTTCATTGTTGTATCTTCTGCTGTGTAAACAAATTGTAAAGAACTCTGATGTATGTTGAAAAGTTTAAATTTCCTTGTAAAATTGTACGAAGTGAAGTGTAAAGATCCTGTGAAATCTCAAATTCGGTATTATTTGGAATTCGAGGCGTTCCAAAATTAAAGAAGGAAGGAAATAAAGAAAGAATAGGGGTTTTTCTGCAAAAGTAAACCATAATTCTCCTATCCGTATGCCTATAAATACAACACCAAGAGAAGGAGAAAAGAGAGCACGCCATACGAAAAAAAAGAAGACAAGTACGGCTAGTTTCAATTAATAAAAAAAACACACAGAGAGATACAGAGCTCTCTCTCTCTATCTCTGTGGCGTGTGGTTCAAGACAAAGGAGAAGGAGTCAGGCGACGTGACGCGTGACCTGGGCGTGGGCACTGTGTTCGAGATGCTGACGGGGCGTCTAGGATTCGGCGTGACATCAGCCGAGAGAGACAGCGCATGTGGACTCCTAACGCTGACGTGGCGACGCGTTCTGCTGTGGCTGCTCAGAATTCAGAGACGACAGACAGAGAGAGAGAAGATTTGATTGTATTTGCTGACTCGCTTTTCGAGGCTGTTCGGTTTCCAATTTCTTTTAAAAAGCAGTTCTTTTTGTATCACTTTTCTCTCTCTAATTTTATCATGCAATCCAAGACTGTAATTGTTAGTTGCAATAAATTTATTATGAACTAAATTTTATTTTTCTAGGGCTTCGATGTAGCCTAGTTTTGAGAACACAATTTTAGTTCCATATTATTTTCTATTTTTTTCAAGGTTGTGTGTTTGATTTTTATTCTTAATGCGTACAATTGGTTGACAGACGTTTGTATGTCTATTAAATCATGAAGAGACCGAACTGGTAATTTGTGATTAATAAAAATTAAATACCGTTACAAGAGCGAACTGCTGTTAATGTGACCGTTAAGAAATCCATAGATCTTAATGAATTTTCAATTGGTAATTTGTGCATGAACTATGACAAATGATTAGTTGAGAATATTTTTGATATTGCTTGAGAGAGAATATTGAATAATTTGGAGATTTTGGTCTACAACTTGGAAAAATACTTTATTCATATGGAACTATAAATTGTGTGTGATTAACTAGGTGAAATCAAAAGCACTAGAATTAATTTTGCCATTAACAAATCACAAAAATTTCAGATTCCTCACCCTTTAATTAATTTAGTTAAATTTTTAGATTAATTTAATTTAGTTGCTTTATTTATTAAAATTCGGTTTTCCAAATAGTAGCTTATCTAGTAATTTCAGTACTCGATAAAATAATTAGTCCTTGTGGGTTCACCACTCTTTTCACTAAAACTATACTACTTGTTGCGATTTTGTACACTTGCAAAAATTCACTTCAACAGACACTAGATGGTGATATGATGAAATGAGAACATGGGTTATGGACCTCAGTATTGCCTGCGGTGTGAGTGAAATAGTCTCCGAAATTATCGGGGTCAAGGCGAAGCTCATGGGGTATTCATGTGATGAGGCGCCATAGCTTACGGTGTGGGGTATTCTTGACGATTCCCAGGTATGAGTGAAATAGTCTCTAGAATTATCTGTAGATAAAGATTGACCTCCGGAATTATCGAGGCATGGGCTAATACTCACAGTTTATCTAGATCTCATAGTAGTCATCGTAGTAGGATTAGTTGCATAACGAGAGATTTAAACCCTATCAAGTGGAGAACGTTAAGGGCTAGCACCGGACCTATGTAGAGTGGTATGCATAGAATCTGACAAGTATGCATTAGATAGTCAGCATATAGCATTGGTGTTTTCTTGACTTGGTTTATGCATGTCGTTTTTTTCTGTTTTTCAACACTTGACACTTAGTCTAGTTTCACTTGATGTTTTCATGTTTTATTTATTGTTATTTCTTATTCCATTTATTCTTACTATTGGTACATGTTGTTTATGACTCTATTCCTTATATTTTATTCATGTTGTATTTCTTTCATGTCACTCACACCATTATGGCTGACCCATGTAGTTTTGGGAGTTAGGGTTATCTCTAGCTTCATGTAAAAAGGTACCTTTAGCATTAGGATTTGGATGCATGAGATAGATTGATGTTGTGGCCAATGTAAATTGTAAAATAATGTGTTGAAAAGAAAGTTTGTAATTCAAGGTGTTTAATTTTCCGCTATGCTTTGTAATGAATTGATGAAATAAAAGTTGAAAAAAAAATTATTTGTGTTTTGGCTATGATTACTATTACAGTTGAGGTTGATACTGGGAATTGTGCCACGTATTTCTGAGATATTATATTGGAAATTTGGTGCGCTATAAGCTAAGTGTCTTTATACTTGTCGTTAATGTTTTGTTTGTATTATAGATTGGTCTGTACACCAAAGTGGACCCTTGGGATGCCGATATCGGTTGTCTTTGTTGTGTCATTACGCTCGAAAGGAGCGATTGAAGGAGGTATTAGTCAAGAGGACTTTGAGCTTGCTTTCCTACATGGTGATCAACCTATTGGTTTGCCTCTACCTCCCATGGTGGAGAGAAATAGCAGAGGTGAGCATGTTCTCCTAAGGGAGCTGATCGTTTAGAGTGATTTAGAGATTTATCGCCTTAAGGCAAAGCTCGGAGGTCTGGAAACACGGAGCACTCCTTGTCCTAACGGTTGGGCAACAACATAGGAGTTATCCTCGGGTGCTCAATCGGTGTCAAGGAATTCCGGAGATGCCTAGAGCGAAGGAGCTGGATCATCGTGCATGTCACCTACAAAGGGTGAGTGCATCCTAGACAGTGCGACATCCAGACTCGATCGATCGGATTGGCTCCTCCCTCGAATAGTTCGGGGGGTCGAGGTGAAGTTTCTCAGGTGAGGAAGTTTCACTGGAGAGGAGTGTCCCTAAACCAATGTATCCCTCGCCTGATTGGTCGAAGGTGAACTCGAGGGGAGTAACTTGTAAACTTGTATGGCTTTTAATGTATTTAGTTTCCGAACTTGTAATAGAAGTTTTAATGCGAAATAAAGATATACCCGGACTTGATGTATTTGAGTTAGTAGGTTGTGGGAGCATATCTTATGGAAAGTTGGACTCTGAATTTGCTCATTCAAGAGTTATCGAGCTATAGGAGAAATTTTGAGTGGTCAGTCGAGCTCTGAACTCACTTATTTGCAAGTTGCAGGAGGGACTTTGAGCCATGAGTTTCGACG
Organism: Hemerocallis citrina; assembly: GCA_017893485.1. NCBI lineage: Eukaryota > Viridiplantae > Streptophyta > Magnoliopsida > Asparagales > Asphodelaceae > Hemerocallis > Hemerocallis citrina. The sequence goes on from CM030363.1 coordinate 135,870,576, forward strand.
TTGAACTTGTTATTTGAGGGGTTAACGAGTTGTCGAAACAATTTCAAGTGAAGAACCAGCTCCGAACTTGCTTGTTATCCCATTGTGAGAGCAGCTTTGAGCCACAAATTTAGACTTCAAACTTGTTATTTGAGGAGTTAAAGAGTTGGACTTGGAACTTGTTATTTGAGGGTTAACGACTTGTTGAGGAGCTGAGCACCTAACTAATTGTTCACATTCAGAGAGTAGTACAAGAACTTTTGAAAGAAAATGCTAAGTTTTATTGAAAAGTATATCTATGTGGTTGTGGTGGATAGCCTTTATTACAAAGGATCGACCTTATTATGACTTTTAAAAAATCTAAGTGGAGGACGTTAAGCGTCTTCATTGAACTTCATTAGGTATTCAGTGTTCCAAGTCCTTGACAACTTCTTGCCCCCCAGGTCTTCAAGTTGGTAAGCCCCCAGGTGGACGACTTTGGAGACTTTGTATGGTCCTTCCCAGTTTAGAGCAATGTTTCTCTTCTTATGCGGGTCAAATTTTTTGATTTTTTTAGGATGAGGTCCCCCTTCTTGAGGTTTTCCATGAGGACCTTCCTGTTGTTGAACTTCTCCACCATCTGCTGATAGATGTGTCTTCATAGTGCAGACTTCTCGCAAACATCTTCATTTAGATCAAGGTTGTCCCAAAGGTCATTTGAGTTATGTTTTTCATTGCAGGAGAGGAAGCGAGGGGAAGGTAGTCTGATCACTAGGGGGACCAGTGCTTCGAAGTAGAAGGTGAGGTTGAATGGAGATTCTCCTATTGGGGTTCTCATTGTGGTCATGTGGGACCAGAGCACACTCGGGAGCTCTTCGACCCATAGCCCCTTAGGAGCTTCGTCAGCCTCATCTTGAGGCCGTCAAGGATCTATCAGTTGGCGTTCTCAGCTTACTCATTGGTCTGGGGGTGCGAGATGGAAGAGAAACGTTGTACGATCCCCAGGTCACGCAAAATTTGTGGAACCCTTTGGCCTCAAATTGGGTTCCTTTGTCGGTGATAAGGATTCGAAGGATCCCGAACTAGCAAATAATATTCTTCCAAAAAGAATTGCTGAATCTTATGTTCAGTGATGGAGGCTACTGGTTCCGCTTCGATCCACTTTATGAAGTAGTCGATAGCTACTAGTAAGAAGTTTTCATGTCCAATCGCGGGGAGAAACGGCCCAAGCAAGTCCATTCCCCACATGGCAAAGAAGATCGACTTGACATGGAGATAAGGCCGGCCTGGGGAACCGTTCTTGGGTGTTGTCGAGGAGTGAAGACCAATAGTACTCGTGATTGAGAATTATTCATGAAAAGGACCTTGCGCTCATGTGAATGTCACTGATTCTTTCATGTACTTCTCTAAGAGCATACTTGGCCTCCTCAGGGGAGAGACATTGCAAGTAAGGTCTACCATCTATGAGAGTGTAGGGGCGCTAGTACGTGACTCCTTCGACAAGTGTATACCTTTTTGCTCTTACCTGGATCTTTCTTGCTTCCTTCAGATCAGCTGGGAGGATCCCCTGTCAAGAAAGTTCAACAAGGGTTTCATCCAATTGTTTGTTTCTGGGTGTCTGAGGAGTGACGAACATGAGCTTTAATTCTTCCTCTTTGATGATTGGGTTGAGTAAGACCTCAATGAGTACAGTGTGGTCAATTCTTTCGAAGGAAGAGGATGCTAACTTAGAGAGGACATCTGTTTGCCCGTTTTTCTCGTGGAGCATGTGAGTGACTTCAGCCTCCCGGAATGTAGCTAAGAGTTTCTTCACGCAAGCTAAATATTTGACCATGTAGTCATCCCAGGCATCTTAGTATCCTCAGATTTGATTCACTACAAGCTGGGAGTCACCGAACACCCTGACCTTTCTGGACCCCTTCTACCAAGCTATGAGGAGGCCATCAATTAGTGTCTCATATTCTTCCTCATTGTTAAAGACATTGAAACTTTTGTGGCAGAGTGAGTATTAAAGGATGAACTTTTGTAGGCCAAGCTAGATGACACTAGCCCTGCTCCCATCGATGTAAGATGAGCCATCGACATAGCCACTCCATGTTGTAGGGTTCGTTTCTTTTGGTGGAATCGGGGATAGTGCTCTGGACGATGAATTTAGCTAAGGCTTGGGTCTTAATAGCTGTCCATTTAGATTATGTCATCTTCCCTAAAAATACAACACTAAGGGTCTAATCTGAAGCGACTAAATAGAGGTAGAGCATCTCTCCCGGCTTGGGCTTGCTTAGGAGTGAATGATTAAGAAGATATGCCTTAAGCTGTTAAAAAGCCTCTTATTGTTCTTGCCCCCACTCAAAGTCCTTTGATCCACACAGAGCCTTAAAAAGGGATGCACTTCTCCCCAGGCTTGGAAAGGAAGCACCCAATACGAGTGAGTTTCTGGACTTCTTTGATGGTGGATGGGGGAGATATGTCGAGAATGGCCAGAATTTTTTGTGGTTGGCTTCAATTCCTCTTTGGCTCACCATGAATCTCAAGAACTTACCGAGGAGACCCGAGGAGACCCCAAAGATGTCGAGAGGAAACATTTGGATATGATTATATCCTGACAAGGCATCCATGAAAATGAGGAGTTCGTGCCTGGATGTGTAATCGATAAAGACATTAAATGATGGGGAGAAGGAAGGATCCTTCGGACTTGCTTTGCTCGGGTCGGTGAAGTCAATGCAAATCCTCCACTTGCCATTTGCTTTCTTTACCATGACTATGTTGGCTAGCCACTCATGATAGCTAACTTCTTAAATGAAGTGGGCTGTAACGCCCTGTTTTCCATACACTCGGAAACCGTGACATAAGCCAGAAATCTTTTCCTTCAATTAGCCACAATACACTGAAAAACAGGAAAATTTAAAACTTTTTATTCAATACAAATGTATTACAAGTCCAAATGTTATAAAACTGCAATACATTGCATCAGTGTTACAATAATGCCATACAAGCCCAAGTGTTACAAACTTTCAATAAAAATTACATTAGAGTAATATGAATAATACATAACACTTGGTACTTCACTTGGATGCTTCTCAACAGTTAATTAATTACAACATATATTACAATTGAAATAAATCAACACTTTGCTTCTTTTGACTTGAGTCCTCCTGAATCATGTACCTGTAGTTTTGCAATCTAGTTCCTGTAATTTTGCAATCCAGTACCTATTGAAGTGGGGATGTCAGTACATATACCGACGCTTTAATGCTAATGACTAGAAGCGATTCTCAACTTTAAATAAACAGACTGATGAAAAAAGAAACGTGTATATATAATTGATGTGTCAGTTTATGCTATGACTTAGACTCTAATGCAAGATTAACTAATGCAAGAATGCTCTTATTCTAATGCAAGTGAAACTCCAGAACAGTATGCAGTCCATACTACATACGCCCCATATCAAGCCGTTTCTTCATATATAGGGATTTGAACCCGCGTCATGAATTCTACTTTTGTGCCCTTCCTGTTCCTGACAGATACAACGTGACTGGTGAGGTTGCACATAAGTTCTAGTTCTGCAACTGTAGTACAATAGTGGTGTCTATGTTTTCCACTATTTACCCGGAGAACCGGACCTCACTCAAAAACCAACACGAACCCCAAGATACTAGACAACCTTGAGTCGTGTACTCAACTCATCATGAGAAGGCATAGAACCTGACGGAATCGTAGGGTCTATTTCCCTAGGAAACCCTCCCGTTCTTATCATGGTACTTCAAGAATTAACAGCCGAGATACGGATCTCGTGCTCCCAACTAATCATGAAAAATCATCGCCCGTATCCCTTTGACAGGAGAATACATCCCTATAACACCACCTAGTGTCGGCCTATAGGAGAAGTCGGATTATCAGGTATCACCCCTAACACCAACTCTCACCCTTCGGCAATTTATAAATAAAAATGGTTAAGTAACAGTTACTACCCTAACAATATCACTAACTCTAACCAATCAAATGGAGACTTATGAGCTACAGGGTACTCTCAATTTGCCATGAGACGGCACCACAAGATTCAAACAAGCAAGACATGCCACTGTGCTTCCAACTTATCATGAAAAGGTACTGCACGTGTCCCTCTTCAAGCGAGTATAACAATTGTTGAGACAATCTACCAAGACTCAACCTAGACTTCACAAGATCTCCTCGGATCCACTCATCGCCTATCTATTCAAGATAATTACTCCATACGAGCCCAATGAGCTACGCATGAACAAACAACTACATACGAGCTAGGTGAGTTACGTATGAGGCGGACCAATACTTATTACATGACTTATGAGCACAAGGAATACTTGTTACTCATAATCAAGTATATGATTCAAACTACAAACAATTCACGACAGCTCTAGTTAACATGAACTAGAATTTCGTGCATAAGCTTACTAACAAAAACTTGATCTTTTATAATTAGAAGCAACAGAAGAGTCTTCTAACAGCCTAATATAAGCATATTACTAATGAGTACACAAAAGCGACATAAAAATCCTTCTAACAACCTAGAAGCAAACAGTGCTGCGCTTATCGGAATTCGAAAAAATTAGACTTTTTAAAAAGGTGAGAACATCTACTACAACTCTCTAGTTGAACACTTTTTTAGATTTGGTACGGAACTCAAAATCTGGTCCGTTAAACACCATTTCAAACAATAACAGTACAACCAAAAGCTAAAACTTTCCAAGCTCATAACTTTTGCTATACTTGTCGGAATTTAACGAAACAAGACATTTTGAAATGGTGAGAACGTCTAATACAACTTTCTAGTTGACCACTTTCTCAGATTCCGTAAGGATCTCAAAATCCGGTCACTTAAACACATGCAAAAGTTAACCAACAGCAAATTTGTTAATAGAAAAGCTGAAACTTTAAAAGTTTGTAGCTTTTGCTCTACTTGTCAGAATTTAACTAAATTATACTTTCTGGAAATGTGGGAACATATACTACAACTCTCTAGTTGATTACTTTTTCAGATTCAATCAATAAGAGGTGCAAAAACTTCGAACAACCCAAATAGCGAGCTTTTAGCCAAAAGGCCAGCTGCTGAGATTTTGTAAAGCTCATAACTTTGCTCCGCTTATCGGAATCTAACCAAATAGGAAATTTTGGAAGGTGAGAGACTCTACTACAACTCTCTAGTTGAACAGTTTTTCAGATTCAATCAATAAGAGGTGCAAAAACTTCGAACAATGCAAACAACGAGCATTCAGCCAAAAGGCCAGCTACTGAGATTTTGTAAAGCTCATAACTTTTGCTCTGCTTATTGGAATCTAACCAAATAGGAAATTTTGAAAAGTTGAGAGACTCTACTACAACTCTCTAGTTTATCACTTTTCCAGATTCAATCAATAAGAGGTGCAAAAACTTCGAACAACCCAAAGAGCGAGCTTTAGCCAAAAAGCTGTCTACTGTGATTTGTAAAGCTCATAACTTTTGCAATAGTTATCAGAATCTAGCCAAATAGGCCATTTTGGAAAGGTGAGAAGATCTAATACAACTTCCTAGTTGAAAACTTTTTCAGATTCAATCAATAAGAGGTACAAAAACATCAAGCAATCCAAACAACAAGCATTCAGCCAAAAGCTGGCTACTGTGTTTTGGAACGGTCATAATTTATCTACCACTTATCGGAATCTAACCAAATAGGGTATTTTGGAAAGGTGAGAGACTCTAATAAAACACTCTAGTTGAACACTTTTTCAGATTCAATCAATAAGAGGTACAAAAACATCAAGCAATCCAAACAGCAAGCATTCAGCCAAAAGATGGATACTGTGTTTTGGAACGGTCATAACTTTTGCACCACTTATCGGAATCTAACCAAATAGGATATTTTGGAAAGGTGAAAGACTCTACTACAACTATCTAGTTGAACACTTTTTTAGATTCAATCAATAAGAGGTACAAAAACATCAAGCAATTCAAACAGCAAGCATTCAGTCAAAAGCTGGCTGCTGTGTTTTGGAACGGGCATAACTTTTGCACCACTTATCCGAATTTAACCAAATAGGAAATTTTGGAAAGTTGAGAGACTCTACTACAACTCTCTAATTGAACACTTTTTTAGATACAATCAATAAGAGGTTCAAAAACATCAACCAATCCAAACAACAAGCATTCAGCCAAAAGCTGGCTGCTGTGTTTTGAAACGGTCATAACTTTTGTACCACTTATCAGAATCTAACCAAATAGGGTATTTTGGAAAGGTGAGAGACTCTAATAAAACTCTCTAGTTGAACACTTTTTTAGATTCAATCAATAAGAGGTACAAAAGCATCAAGCAATCCAAATAGCAAGCATTCAGCTAAAAGCTGGCTGCTGTGTTTTAGAACGGTCATAACTTTTGCACCACTAATCGGAATCTAACCAAATAGGACATTTTGAAAAGTTGAGAGACTCTACTAAAACTTTCTAGTTGAACACTTTTTCAGATTCAATCAATAAGAGGTACAAAAACATCAAGCAATCCAAACAGCAAGCATTCAGCCAAAAGCTGGCTGTTGTGTTTTGGAACGGGCATAACTTTTGCACCACTTATCGGAGTTTAACCAAATAGGGTATTTTGGAAAGTTGAGAGACTCTACTGCAACTCTCTAGTTGAACACTTTTTTAGATACAATAAGAGGTACAAAAATATCAAGCAATCCAAACAGCATGCATTCAGCCAAAAGTTGGCTGTTGTATTTTGGAACGGTCCTAACTTTTGTAGCACTTATCGATATCTAACCAAATAGAGCATTTTTTAAAGGTGAGAGACTCTACTACAACTCTCTAGTTGAACACTTTTTCAGATTCAATCAATAAGAGGTGCAAAAATATCAAGCAATCCAAACAGCAAGCATTCAGCCAAAAGCTGGCTGCTGTGTTTTGGAACGGTCATGACTTTTGCACCACTGATCGGAATCTAACCAAATAGGTCATTTTAGAAAGGTGAGAATGACCACTACAACTTCCTAGTTGATCACTTTTCCAAATTCCTTAAGGAACATCAAGATACAGCCCCTTGAACACACTACAAAAATTAACCCAAAACAGCAAGTTTTCTGTTTTGGCTAAACTTTCGTTGTTTTGGGGAAACGGTTTGTTTCACCCATCAAACTAGCTCGGAAAAATCTAAAAAAATATGAGCATGGTAACAACTCATATGAGAACCTCTCCAGTTAATTTGGAGTTAAAATTCCATCTTTAACATGGGTAATTAATTATAACCCTAGAGCTACAAAAATTGAATCTTAATCGCCCTATTTTGTGTTCTACCACTGCAAACTTTATATGCATCTTTATTCTAGTACATATGCACATGAAATTAGTTCAATACAACAACATACAACAATAATAACAATAATAATAAGTAAAACAATACATGAGTAGAGAAACCCGCACTCACAAGTGTAGGAAGAACTAGCTAGCTTCTTCTCCTCCTTGTTCTTGCTCCTTGTTCTTGCTCCTCCTCTCAAGAACAAATCAAGAGATGAAACACACTCTTTTTTTTTTATCTCTCTTTCTTTTCTTTCCTTCTCAATTTTTTTCTAAACTAAAAACAAGTAAAAGAAGAAGGAGAATGAGATGAGAAGAGGTGGAGAAAACACAAAAATGGAAGGGTTTCTTGCCCTTTGTGTTAAAGGTCGGCCAAGGGGTTGGGGGTTGTTTTATAGAAGAGGGTGAGTGGGTATGTGGGTGAGAAGAAAGCCACTTGTCACCCATTCTCATGGTTAATCAATTTGTTGTTCAATTTGTAATGTTATACACCAGTTATCAATGTCTGTTGGATCCAGAAGCCCGAGCGTAGCAGTCACACAATCAAAACCCAAACTACTCTCTACCATCCATTTTGATCAGGATTGATAAAAAATAAGAGACATTTTCCAAAAATCACATGCTACATGATTTCGTAGAAACGTACGAAATTGATACAGTACATATATGAACATATATCTGTCCATACAAATAATATTTATTAGTTAAAATGAATAATATCTACCAAAAATATTTTAATTTAGAAATAATAATAAAAAAATAATTTTATTACCGGCTCGGAAGATTTTATCAATTTGATACGATACAGATGTATACAAACTGGTATATATATATGGATAATATTTATTAACTAAACCAGGTAAAATCGATCAAAAATATTTCAATTCTGAAAATAAAATTAAAATAATAATAAAATAATAATTTTTAATATCAGCCTGGGATTTTACAGACATTTTCTCAAAAACGCATTTTACAGGATCTTGTACAAGTGCACAAAACAGATTTAATACATATATATTCTTACTTATATATATACAAATAAATTTTTATTAGTAAAACCAAGTAATTTCCATAAAAATATTTTAATTTTAAAAAAATAATAATACAAATATAATATCCGACCGGGATATTACATGGGCGGCTAGGAGTTTGTCGACCTTTTCTTGACCGTTTGTTGCCTGTCGGGGGCAAACTTTCAGTGTTTTTGCTGGACCGGCTTGACTTCCGAATTAACACTAAGGCGATGCATGATCAAGTCTTCCAAAATACCAGGCATGGCGGAGTTGATCCAAGAAAACAAGTCTTGGTTCTCCCTAATGCAAATGACAAGTAGTTCTTTGACTAAGTGGGAGAGAGCTTTGCTTACCCGAAAATACTTGCCCGAAAATACTTGATTTGATCTTCTTTAGAGGAGGGGATCTCTTCCACTTCATCCATGGGCTTGGAGTCAATGCTCCTCTCTTGAAGGAGTTCTACGGCATCAAGGGGGAAGACCTAGCCCCCCCCCTTGTGGCTGTATAACACGCACGAGCCTCTTCTTGGCTTTTCTTTACTTCTTCTACCCCTGTTAATGTAGGGAACTTCATCTTCATGTGAAATGCTGAGGATATGGCATGAAGAGCTGCTAGGCTAAGGCGGCCAAGCATTGACGACCATGAAATCAACCTCAGTTTGGGTAGCTGGGGCTTATCTCGCTGTCAAATTGAGGGTGATTATTCCTTTGATTTGGACCGAGAGTACAGAGAACCCATGGAGGATGTACCCGGTAGGTTTAGGATGGCCCCCGGAGAGATTTAGGCCTTCAAAAGCTTCCAAGAAAATGATGTTCACCAGATGTCATTGTCCACCAAGATGCGGTGCTCTTCGTGATTTGTCATACAGAGATTGATTACTAGTTCATCACAATGAGGTGTTCGGATGCCTTCTAGATCTTTGTCCGATAGGTCACGAGGACTCCCAAGCTCTTGGTGGGGGGGATTTTGTGCACAAAGTTTACCTCATGGATGAATGCTATTCGGAAGGAGTTAGATTCCTCGCCCGTTGGCCTTCTGTGGATGGAGTGGAAAATGGTCGTATGCTCCAAATATGGGGACTCTAGTTCTTTCACAGCACAGTTGTTAGCTCCCCGAACCTGAGGGGGCTCAACCTTATCTTTCCGAGTATTCTTTGAGAAGTAGCCTCGCTGGATCAGAGCTCCAATCTCCTATTTAAGGGCTCAGCAGTCATTGGTGTTGTGGTCATGGTCCCTATAAAATCAGCACCATAGGTTCATATCCCTTCTCTTTCTTAGCATGTTCATCCTAGTCAGATCAACCCATTGACCTCGATTACCATGAGGACAGTTCATATGTTGGCGTTGAAAGGAGTGAACTTGTTGAAGTGAGGTATCGGAGGAGGAGAACGTTGGCCATACCAATCCTTCTGGAACTTTTTGGGCCCTTCTTCATTGCTAATCTTTCATTTGTTCCCGGATGAAGGTTCTCCTTGGTCCTGGGGATGAAGAGCCTCTTCAACTCTAATGCACTTCTCACTCCATAATAGAAGTTCTGAGAAGTCTCAAGGAGGCTTCTTGGCTAGGGATGCTTTGAGGTCGATGTGGCAGACGTTGTGTCTAATGGACACATCTGCTAATGCTGAGCCAAGGTAGGGGATGGATCAGAACACGGTTCTCAAGTGACAGAAAAAATCCTTAGGAGGTTCCACATCCCTTTGCTTTAATTCAAGCATGGTAGCACTGTTTTCTCGACCTTGTGACTACTGACTAAGTGGGTAAGGAAGAGCTATTCAAGCTAATCGAAGGAGAAGATAGACCCTGAAGAGAGACGAGGTACCATTCTCGTGTCGATTACTTCAAGGTTGTAAAGAATGTTCTGCAGAGGAGCACGTCAGAGGCTCTATGGATCATTATGAGAGTTTTGAAACTCTCGATGTGGTTTGCTAGGTCGAATTCAACGTTGTAAGCCTCGAATGTTAGAGGCTTGAAGTTATCTAGAATGGGGGCTTCAAGAACTGCCCTGGAGAAGGGAGGTTGGCTGAGGCGATAGCCTCTACCTTGGCGACCCTTCGCTTGATCAATCTGAGCAAGGTGGTCTCCATCTCTTGGAGGTGACGAAGGACCAGGTCTTCCCGTCTCTCAGATCAAGTTGACCCACGTAACTCTTCTTGTTACACAGTTCTAGGATGGTGATAAGTTGTTTGATGGTCCTTATTCAGGGAAACTTGGAGGACTTTGAGAACTTGGTTTTTGAAGTCGCATAACTCAGCTCGGGTGATGGGTGCCTCCACTTTTCTGTTGTTCTTGGGAGCTCACCATAGTCAGGTTCCTCTCGCATCTTCATCCTCTTGGCAAGGGTGTTCGATAGGATTTCTTCCTTCTAGAAGAAAGGCATTTCTTTCCCCCTTGGTGCTCTGAGCAGGTGACCTCATCTTGGGAGCATCTTTCATAAGCGCTGACGAAGGTCCGTCCCTTCCTGCCAAGAGTTGATGATGTTAAGGAGATTTGAATGAGAAGGATGCGCTAGAGAGGGAGAGGCTGTGTGGACAGAGACCTGATCCTCAATCGGCTGAGGCTCAGAGCGACGTTCAGAGCGACGCTGTTGGAAGCTCATCGACGCAACCTTACTGATGGAAGGCTATGAAGGCGGATGAGGGGCCTAAGACGATGGGAGTGGAGGTTACTCCAGAGGATGAGAGAGTGGAGTGTCGACTTGACGGCTAGTGGCTACCAGCTTATTTTCTTTTGGGGTAATGGCTGAAAATGTTTCTTTGGCCGGAAAGATCTAATAGGAGAGGTAAATCAGTAGGTTCCCACAAATGGCGTCAATCTGTTGCTGCAATTGTCAACGTGGAAGCAATCAGATAATGAGTTATTTTTAGAAAGAAATCTACAATCCGGATCGTCAATCATAGACATCCTTCATCACCAACCAAGGCCTCTATTGCTATCGAGTTATATCTTTCGGGCTGAAGAATGCTGGAATCACTTACTAGCGCATGGGGAACAAAGCCTTTATAGAATAGATCGGTCGAAACATGGAGTTCTATGATATGCTTGTAAAAAGCATCAAGAAGAAAAAGCATGTGACGGACCTCCAAGAAGTTTTCAATGTCCTCCGGAAGCACAACATGAGGTTGAACCCATCGAACATCTGGATCAAGATCTGGATGGCTGAAACCATCTGGTGAACCTACACAAAGTATGAACACCAGGGTTAGCCCCAATGAAAGACCCTTTGATGCTCAAGTCAGTAACTCTGAAATGATATTAGAGCTTTTAATGGAATTCTTGAATGTGGGGGAAGAGTATTTATAGACTATGAGTTTTTTTCTCCATAAGAAATACCTGAGAATGTATCTTTTGAGATTTTGTTGGAGATTCCCCTTGTTAAGGAATAGAATTAGTTATTTAATTCCAGATTTCAGAGATTTGATTGACAGCTGTAATATCATTCTGCCATTGGAAGCTTCAAGGTGTGTGTTGAAATTTAGTGGCTTTGATTTAACCCATATCAAGTGGAATATAGCATTGAGCGATGGAAGCTATATTGGGATTTTTCTTTCAGACATGATGTTTTCAAATTACTCAAAATTGTTCTACGAATCATGATCATAATAAATGTCAGATATTGTAATGGACTTAATGGTTTGTAGGGTACAAGATTGTTAAACACGTATATTATACATGTGTAGTATGTTGCATATTATCAGTATTGTTTTAGTTTTAGTCTCACATTCGGTCGAACTCATCATCCTTTCATTTGTACTTGTATATATATTTGGTTCAATGCCTCAATAATAATATATTACTATTCTATCAGACATCTCTAAATCTAACATGGTACCAGAGTAAAATTAATTCTCTCAACTAAATTCTAATCTCTCCCATAATAAACCTCCAACAAAACCCTAATATTATCTCTCCAAGCCTCCACGGCTCTGTTCATCGCCGTCGATCCACTCCAGCTTCTGTTCTACCCAGATTCATGCAACCTTCACGACTTTGCTCATTGTCGTCGATCCGCTCGGCGTCCGCTCTATCTTCCTGTCAATTTTCTTATGATCTGCAAAATAGTTCAACTTCCTGCCTCCTCATCTCGTCCAGATATTCAAAAACCTAAACAAAATCACACCCATTCTCTGCATGAATCCCTTTTCCTGATTTTGGATTTTGATCTCCGCAACTAGACATCACACCAAACTATAACCCCATCCTATCACACCCAACCAACTCCTTTCCCAAACTAAACACCAAACACCAAGGCCACCAACTCCCTCTGGCTCCAATTCCTTATTTGCAAAATTAACTTCAAGCCCTCCATTTGACCATAATTAGTTGACTCCAACTGAATTAATTGATCTGAACCCGCAGCAACTTTTCTGTTGGAACAATACAGTCAAGCCCCATGGTTTGACCAAATATTTATGCTTAGAGCCCATTTCAAGTACTTCACTACGGCTTCTACTGGTACTCGTTATACATCTCATTTGCCTTGCCTTCCTCCACAACAACATAATTACCCTGCATACCAGTCAACCACTTCTTGCCCTTATGTTGGTGTAATTATCATCAGATGTGGGGTCATACCATTACTCATTGTCGTGCATGTCCCCAATGTACATCATGTTCCTAATGTTGCCCTAAACATACTTTTTTTTTCTCAGTTGACTAATATGAATTACACTGTTACCTTTGGTTCAACTTCTTGTGTTGTTCAGGATTCACATAAGGGGATGCAGGTTGGAATCAGGCACAGGAAAGACTGTCTTTATTACATGTATAAACTCTCTACCAATACCTACAACTGTTATTTTACGTCTTTTCACCACTCCACCTTCTCTTTGTGGTTCTTTAGGGAATTTTTTTACCAACTCTTTATCACCTTGTATTGGTTGTAAATTGGCAAAGCAAACGACCTCTCCTTTGCCTTCTAGTAAGCACATTTCATCTTCTCCATTTGAACTTATTCATTCTGATATGTGGGGACCTTCCCCTCATTTATCTAGTGGTGGAAATAGATATTATGTGATTTTCGTAGATAACTTTTCTCATTTCACTTTGATCTACTTTCTATAGCAAAAATTTGATGTCTATAATTGTTATGTCAATTTTAGTTGTATGGCTGTGCTACTTAGTTTTCAGGCACTATTAAAACTTTCCGGTCTGATTCATGGGGGGAAATACACCTCCCATTGGTTTTGAAAATTTCTTGCCTCCCAAGGCACTTTACCTCAGCTCTTGTTGCACTCATGCACATCAGCAAATTGGTGTTGCTGAGAGACGCCATCATCACTTTCTTGAAACCACTAGATCCTTGCTTCTGTATGCCTCTACTCTACCGAGTTTTGGGCTGAGGATGTTCTCACTACCGTATACATTCTTAATCATATACCCTCTTTCATTCTTCAAGGTCTTACTCCCTATCAAAGACTATACAATACTTCACTATTTGGTTGTACGTGTTTTGTGCTCATTTCTTTACCAAAATGCACCAAACTCTCTCCTAGGTCAGCTATATATGTTTTCTTAGGATACAGTCTTGAACATAAAGGTTATCGTTGCTTTGATCTAGTTCCTTGTCACCTTCAAATTTCCCCACTTGTAACCTTCTTTGATCACCTACCTTATTATGCTCTTCCCTCTCCACCTATTCCGTTGCCACTTCCTACTCCAACCAATATTGAATTTCTAGATATTCTTGAGATTCCATCAATATTCTGCTCAACTGATGCTCCAATACTTTCATCTCCCTTTGAGACTATTACATAGCACAGTCCTAGTACAGAGAGCTCTCCGGTTATGTCTAAGTCTATCACTCCTGAAGCTAATCAAGCTCCAACATGTGGATCCCACTCCTTGCTATCCTCCTCAAGAACATTGCCCACCAACCAAAGATCATGATCCAAATTTTACCACTGTTGCTTTTCAAGCTTTACTTGCAGCAACGTCAAGTTATCAAGAGCCCAAAACTTATCGTAAGGCAGTTACACATCCAGAATGGAAGTCTGCTATGATAAATGAATTACAAGCATTACAACATGCTCAAACTTGGGACTATGTCCTTTACCGCCTGGGAAGAGGCCTATCAGTTGCAAGTAGATATATAAAATTAAAACTCGTGCAGATGGTTCTGTTAAAGTACATAAAGTTTGTCTGGTTGCCTGCGGTTTTTTTCACAAATATGGTATTGATTATGAGGAGAATTTTGTCTCTGTTGCCAAAATTAAAATTGTTCGTACTCTTATCACTGTTCCGGCTGCTCGCAAATGACTTTTATTTCGGATGAATGTGAAGAAATACTTTCTTCATGGGTCCATATCCGAAGATGTTTACATGATATCTCCACCTAGTCTTTCTTAACCCTAAGATCATGTTTGTCGGTTACGTCGACTCTTCTTCTCGGGCATGCATTGCATGTTTCACTCAGGTCGTTCAAAGTGCCAGTTTTATTGCTAGTGCGAATGATCCTGCAATTTTATTTCTACATTAGATGTGTGTCGCGCTATTCTTCTTCTGTAAGTGGATGATATGATTATTACCAGTGATAAGATCACGTTGTTCGTATATAACTCCACCTTCATGATCAATTTGACATTAAGGATCTTGGCCCACTTCTTTACTTTCTTGGTCTTGAGGTTGATTATTCTGATTGTGAACATTCTCTATCGTAGTGCAAGTTTACTGTAGAGATTCTCAGTTGTGCTACCTTAGTTGACTTTTGCACTTCTCCTACTCCGCGCGAGTTAAATGTAAAGTTGTGACCTGATGATAGTGATCCATTACCTAATCCCGCTCGCTATCGAGAGCTTGTCTATCTCATTATCATTTGCCCAGATATTTCACATGCATTTCATATTGTGAGCCAGTTTGTCTCTACACCTACGATTATACATTATGCCGCTCTTATTCGCATACTTCGATATCTTCGTAGCACTACCATCATATCATTGTTCTTCTCCTTTGCATCCTCCCTTCTCCTTCAAGCTTACATTGATGCTAATTGAGCCGGGGATGTTGATGATCGCCATTCTACCAATGGATATTTTTTCTTTCTAGGTGATTCTTTGATTTCTTGGAAGTCAAAGAAACATGATGTTGTTTCCCGCTCCTGTACTGAATCTGAATATCATGGTATGGCTTATGGCTTCGACTACTGCTGAGATTGTTTAGCTACGACGCTTGCTTGCAAACAAGGACGTTCAAATCTCTGACTCTACTCCTAACACTAGTGCAATTCAGATTGCTAATAATCATGTTTTTCATGAATGGACAAAGCACGTTGATGTTGACTTTCATCTTACTTGATAAGAATATGACAAGAAACCATTTTCTGGCCCCTATACATCAACAACCCTTCATATTGCAGACTGATTTACTAAAGCTCATACTGTTAGCCGTCATTTGTTTCTTTTAGACAAACTCTCATTGCTCGATCCATTGTGAGTTTGAAGAGGAGTGTTAAATACATATATTATACGTGTGTAGTAGGTTGTATGTTATTTAATATTGCTTTAGTTTCCGTCCCATATTGGGTAGAACTCATTATCTTTTTCTTTGTACTTGTATATATATTTGGTTCAATATCTCAATAATTATATATTATTATTTTTCCAAATATCTCCGAATCTAAGTATCTAACAATGATAACCCTGCAATCTTTTAAGCTTCCACGCCCTGTAGTTTGCGTTGGTGGAAGTGTTAAAATTGAACTATTGGGAAAAGTTCGGTTGCAATAACTCGATCGTCAATACTATGTTTGATGAGTTTCTGATCTCTTTACTGTACTTGTAGTCTATTATTCTTCCAACGTATCACTGCCCCATGTGTGCTCCTTTTTCCCTATTTTATTTTGCATATTGAAGTATATACCATGTTAAAGTGGTAAGACGCAACCTTTCACCTGATTTCAACTTTGACTTCCCTCGTGATGACACCTTGATCAGCTCAGAACTGAAATACGTCCCTAAGGCCCGGGTTCTCACCGAAGATAAAATCAAAAAAGAATCATTCCCCACTAATATGGGTTAGATGACGTGGCCCCTCCTGGGCCACCGGATCCCCTCAAAAACCGCACTTCTATAATCATCAGGTCAACCAAAAGCTAGATGGGCTTCTACCGCATCAGGCCTACGAGCAAACGGGTCCGACCCGACCCAGCAGAGTCACAGACCCGTTTCCCCTACCTATAAATACCAGAACCCCTCCTCACTATGAAGGTAATAAAACTTTCTCCCCCTGAACCCTAGCTACTGTTGCTTTTTCAGTGATTGACTAGATCGTCGGATGGCCTGTCGCCGGGACTTCTCCTGGTATTTCTAGGCAGTGTGCAAGTACCCAGGACCGAGCCGAGCCCGCAGATCCGAGCCGGGTTTCGGGATCCGAGCCGAGCACCCAGTTCCTACCTCACCCCGTTACTCCCGAGCCGGTCCCCGAGCTGAGGGTCGGACCAGGGCCAGTACTACAACTTCCACTATACAAGCTACAAGAACTCACACTTGCTGCAACCACACCCCAAAAACAAACCGCATCAGGTTGGCGCCGTCTGTGGAAACTACTCAGTTCTGACTTCAGTCCGATCCCAGCCAGGGACGTCATCCCGGAATCCAAGCTCTTACATGGCACCCAAGGCCAGAAGAACTGTCACCTCTGGACGTCGTCCAGATGCTCCTCCCCAGAACAGCCACGCCGGCGCTCACGATCGAATCCAACCATCTGAGGGTCGACAGCAAACCCAGAGTCAGACTGGGCGCTTCTCGCACGGTCAATACCAACTTATGTCGCGTCATCGATAACTGGCAAGCCAGCTGAACAAGGGGAGGGGCCGCTTCCAACTCGGTCCCGGACCATCCCAGGCAGCCATCCCAAGAGCGGGAACCAGAGCTCAGTCACATAGCCCGGAGGTCGGCATCCCAGTGTGACCCGGCCGGGCAAGCTCCAATCACACGAGCCGAGTTCCAAAACTTTCCGAACGAGGTCCTGGAGGCCATCTTAGGGACCCCCAGAACCGAGACACTCCACCACTCTCACTCGTGGTGGGGTGCCGGAGGAAGTGAGACTTGCAGCTCGACTCGCCCACCAAAGCAGGACGATGCCGTCCTCTGATGCCTACAGGAAATGGATAACCACCTCGCCCATTTTTGGCGAGGATAGTCCGATGCCGGCTTATAAGCCAACCCGACCACCTTTCTCTGCTCCTATCTTGGAAGCGGGGATTCCCCAAAATTTTCGGCCTCCCCATTTCGAGACCTATGATGGCGAGGGTGATCCTGCTGATCACATGAAGGGGCTCAAGACCCTCATGATGATTCACAGCGCTTCGGATTCCCTCTTATGCCGCGCCTTCCCTGCCACCCTTCGGGGCCCGGCCCGGCCCGGGATTGGTTCTCTAGGCCCGTCCCCGGTTCGATCTTCTCGTTCGACCAGCTAGAGGCCAACTTCTGGCCCACTTCGTGACTAGCAGGAAGGCCAAGAAGACGATCGCATCATTGCTGGACCTCCGACAGAAGGAAAGAGAGTCATTCCGTGAGTTCGTCTGGAGGTTCATCGCCAAGGCAAGGTCTATCTCCTCCTTAGACGCCGGGGTCGCCTCGGCGGCATTCCGACACAATGTCCGACACGGCCAGCTGAAAGCTTCCTTGGCCAAGAAGCCTTCCCTAGACTTCCTGGACCTGCTCAACCAGGTCGAGAAGTACATTCGGGTGGAGGAAGCCCTAAACCCAGAAGGCACAAAAAAGGTCACTGGGAAGGGGAAGCGCAAGGCCGATGAGGTGGAGCCCGCCAAGAAGGTTCCGAAAGACGGGACCGGCCTGAAAAGGGTCCCTCCGGTCCCTCGCTTCGAGAGGTATACACCACTGACACAAAACGTGTCGGCCATCCTCCTAGAGATCGAGGATAAAGACCTTGTCCGACTACCCCCTCGACCGACTAGCAACAAGAAATAAGACCAACGGTTCTATTGCCGCTTCCACCGGGACAACGGGCACGAAAACGACAACTATCGGGCCCTTAGAGATGAAATCGAGGCCCTCATCCAATGGGGGTACCTCCGAGAATTCACCCGGGAAAGCCCAAGGGACTGAAGGGATACGAGGAACCGAAGGCCTTTGCCTCCTCCTCGCACACCCAAACGGCGTCCCGAGCAAGACCCTGAGCCAGAGGAGACCGAAGGCCAGTCCATCCTACACTGCGTCCATAGGGGGCCTATGGGAGGGGAATCCAACACTTCCCACAAGGCATTCGTCCGAGAGGTGAGTGTCGTTCGAGACCTTCCTTCCCCCCCAGATCCAGCAACTTCCTGTCTCCTTCTCTGGAGAAGACCTGGAGGGGGTCTGGCTCCCGCACTGCGACGCACTCGTCATTAGCCTCGACATGGTGAACTTCGAAGTCTGCCGGATCCTCGTGGATAACAGGAGCTCGGTGAACATCCTCTTCTTGGAGGCATTCAAGAACCTCAAACTCCCCCGGGACAAGCTCAAACCGGCCGAGTACACCCTTCACGGGTTCTCCGGCATCCTGGTAAAGATAGAGGGGATCATGACCTTAGATGTAACTGCCGCCACGATCCCCCTTAGACAGACCGAGTCGATGGACTTTATGGTAGTCAGTGTCAAAGAAGCATACAATGCTATCTTCGGCCAACCCGGGCTCTGCTCCTTCTAGGCAGTTCCCTCGACCTACCACCGAAAGCTGAAGTTTCCAACCAAGCAGGGGGTCGGCGGTCGTAGGTGGGGTGTTTCCCCTCGACGCCGTCGAACTTCAACGTGAAAGAAGCCAACCAGAGCCCAAACTGGCGGACGAACTGGAAGAAGTCTAGTTCGAGGCAGAAAACAAGTCGAAGCGGTTCCGTGTGAGCCGCTCCCTTACCCCCGACCTGAAGTCGGACCTAATCAACTGTGTCCACCGCAACATCGACCTCTTCGTGTGGAAACCATCCGATATGCCCGTGATCTCTGAAGACCTGATCATGCACAGACTGAGCGTGATCCCGGGCTCGAAGCTGATCGTCCTGAAGCAGCGTAAGTTCGCCCTGGAGAGGCAAAAAGCTATCAAGGCGGAGGTGGATAAATTGTTGTCTATCCGGTTTATTCAAGAGGTCAGCTACACCAAGTGGCTGGCGAATGTTCTGATGGTGAAGAAGGCCAGTGAAAGCTGGAGGTTCTGCATAAACTTTACCGATCTGAACAAGGCGTGCCCCAAAGATCCTTTTCCTCTTCCCAGCATCGATGCTCTGATTGACGCAATGTCGGGTCACGAGCTCCTAACCTTCATGGACGCCTTCTCGGGCTACAACCAAATCCGGATATTCCCCCGAATATCGCCAGGACATCCTTCGTCACCGAATAGGTCTCTACTACTACTGGGTTATGCCCTTCGGGCTCAAGAACGCCGGAGCTACCTATCAGAGGCTCGTCAACCGAGTCTTCAAAGATCAGATCAGTTGTAACATGGAGGTATACATCGACGACATGCTCGTCAAAAGCCAACGGGGGCAAGACCACATCGCTGACCTCGAAGAAGCCTTTGGCATCCTTTGGACCCACAACATGAGGCTCAATCCCGCCAAATGTGCATTCGGCATCTCCTCGGGAAAATTTCTCTGGTTCGTCATCAACCAACACGGCATCGAGGCAAAACCTGAAAAGATCCAGGCCATAATAGACATGGCCCCTCCTAGAAATATCAAGGAGGTGCAGCGGCTCATGGGGAGACTGACGGCCATCGGTCGCTTCCTCTCAAGGTCTGGAGAGAAGTCCCTCCCTTTCTACAAGGCTCTACACAGAACCGGATGCTTCGAATAGGGCACCCAGCAGCAGGAGGCATTCGACCAGTTAAAGGAATACCTCGCCAAACCCCTACTTCTGAGAAAACCTGAGCCAGGCGAACCCCTCTGGCTTTACCTTTCAGCCTCGGAAAGCGCGTTAAGCATCGTTCTCGTCCGAGAAGAAGACAGAGTCCAAAAGCCGTTACACTATGTAAGCAAAATCTTTATCTCGGCCCGAGACCCGATATGCGAAGATGGAGAAAGTAGCATATGCCCTGGTCATGGCTGCTCGAAAGCTCTGCCCTTATTTTCAGGCGCACTCAATCTAGGTCCTCACGGACCAAACCCTCACGGTCGAGCTCCATAAGCCAGAGAACTCAGTTCGATTGGTCAAATGGTCGATCGAGCTAAGTCAATACAATATCAGCTACCAGCCAAGAACAGCCATTAAGGGGCAGACCCTCGCAATTCATCAAAGAGTGCACCATCTCCGAGCAACCCAACAGTCAGGCCGATCCAACGTGGGAAGTTTACGTCTACGGCTCCTCTTGCGAACCGGGAAGTGGTGCGGGCATCATCTTGCGAAGTCCCGATAACTTCCTTCTTTAATATTCTCTCTGCCTCAACTTTCCGGCCTCTAACAATGAGACGGAGTATGAGGCTATGTTGCGGGACTTACCCTAGCGCACCAGGCGGGTGCAAGGCAGATCAGGGCCTATAGCGACTCTCAGCTCGTGGTCAATCAGATCACCAGGGAGTACGAGGCTCGTGATGATCGGATGGTCCGGTACTTGGCAGTGGTCCAGCGGCTCTTAACATCCTTCGACTGTTCTACAGTACTACGGATCCCAAGAAAGAAGAACGCCTAGGCAGATGCCCTATCAAAGCTCGCCTCTTCGTCCTTTGAAGGCCTCGACCGCACGGTGCTGATTGAAGTCCTCCTAAAGCCAAGTATCGACCTCCCCGAAACCTTGTGTATAAACAACAAAGCTTGGCCGGACGATTGGACCACTCCCATCAGAAAGTTCCTGGTAGAGGGCGAGCTCCCCCAAGATCGAGCCAAAGCAAGAAGAACCAGGGTTTGCTCGGAAAGGTTCGTTGTGATCAATGAGTCCCTCTCCAAATGCTCGTACACAACGACGGATGGAAGACCCTACCTCTGCTGCCTATCCCCTGACGAGGCCAAGTACGCTCTCAAGGAGCTCCACGAAGGAATTGGCAGGTGCCACATGGGGAGCCGCTCGCTCGCCAGAAAGGCCGTGAACCACGGATATTATTGGCCCACAATGTTACAAGACGCCTTGGCCCTAGTCAAAACGTGCGTTCCTTGTCAAAGATTCTCCTCAGTAAGAAGGGTTCCACAAGCAAACCTTTGTTCTTTAGCCAGTCCGACCCCATTCGCCATGTGGGGGATGGATCTGGTCGGTCCCTTTCCGAAAGCAACGGGCCAAAGAAAGTTCCTGGTGGTAGCCATCGACTACTTCACCAAGTGGATCGAAGTCGAGCCCTTGGCAACGATCACAGAACTGCAAACTCAGCAGTTCTTCTGGAAACACATCATCTGCTGGTTCGGAATTCCACACATACTCATCACGGACAATGGGACCCAGTTTACGGGCAAGAACTTTTGAAAGTTCTGCGAGGATCTCGGCATCCAGTAGCACTTCTCCTCGGTATGCCACCCACAGTCGAACGGCCAGACCGAGAATGCAAACCGGCAAATCCTTGACAGTCTCAAGAAACAGCTTGATAATTCCTCCAAGGGACTATGGGTCGATGAGCTGCGAGCATGCTCTGGGCACATCGGACGACGAAGAGGATCCCCATGGGAGAATCACCGTTCAATCTAACTTATGGCACAGATGCTATGATCCCCCTCGAGATCGGGCTCCCTTCGCCCCGGATCATGGCCTTCGATGAAGAGAGCAACTCGGCGCAACTATGTGCCAACCTGGACCTCATAGACGAGGTCAGGGAGAAATCCACCATTAAAAGGAGCATGTATTAGCAGAGGATTGAAAGTTTCTACAACAAGAAGTTCCGTCCTACCGACATCAAACTCGGGGACCTCGTGCTCAGAAAGTTGGCGGTATCCAACCTGGGCCAAAAGAGGAAGCTGGCACCCAACTAGGAGGGCCCATACAAGGTTTCTGAAGTTGTGCACCCCAGCACATACCGACTCACCGACCTCGAGGGTAGGACTATGAAGAGACCCTAGAACACGGAACACCTCATCAAATTCCTCAAGGGAGAGGAATAGATCTTGTAACTTCCCTTTGTAAATAGTAAAAATGTAATCGGCACCACGTGCCTCGTTTTGTTGCGAGTAAATATAATGTAATTTTTTCCTTATTTTGCCTCATGCCAGCTTTCTTAAAATAAATATGGGGGCACGACATACGGCATCGACCTCGAGCAAGGCCTGGGTTTTTTCAAGCCCTGCGACCTTGACACTCGGCAATTGCCTCGAGCTACACCCTGTCTTTCTTAAAACAAGTATGGGTGCTCGACCTTCGGCATTGACCTCGAGCCATGCCTTAGCTTTCTCAAGCTAACAGGGCTACATGCTCGGCAGTGCCTCCGAGCCGCACCCCGACAGCTCTTCCAAGTTAAGGGTGCTCGACCCTCAGCATTGACCTCGAGCCAAGCCCTAGCTTTCTCAAGCTAACTGGGCTACGCGCTCGGCAGTGCCTCCGAGCTGCAACCTGACAGCTCTTCCAAGTTAAGGGGGCTCGACCCTCGGCATTGACCTTGAGCCACACCCTAGCTTTCTTAAGCTAACAGGGCTATGCGCTCGGCAGTGACTCCGAGCTACAACTCGACAGCTCTTCCAAGTTTAGGGGGCTCGACCCTTGGCATTGACCTCGAGCCATGCCCTAGATTTCTCAAGCTAATAGGGCTACACGCTTGGCAGTGCCTCCGAACCGTAACCCAACAGCTCTTCCAAGTTAAGGGGGCTCGACCGTTGGCATTGACCTTGAGCCATGCCCTAGCTTTCTCAAGCTAATAGGGCTACACGCTCGGCAGTGCCTCCGAGCCGTAACCTGACAGCTCTTCCAAGTTAAGGGGACTCGACCCTCGGTATTGACGTCGAGCCATGCCCCAGCTTTCTTAAGCTAACAGGGCTACACCCTCGGCAATGCCTCCGAGCCGCAACCCGGCAGCTCTCTCAAGCTAACAGGGCTACACGCTCGGTAGTGCCTCCGAGCCGAAACCCAACAGCTCTTCCAAGTTAAGGGGGCTCAACCTTCAGCATTGACCTCAAGCCATGCCCTATCTTTTTCAAGCTAACTGGGCTACGCGCTTGGCAGTGCCTCCGAGCCACAACCCGATAACTCTCACAGGTTAAGGGGGTCTTCAACATTCCGAGCGCCCGAGGGGTTTTTGTCAAAACAACCAAGTATTGAACCCTCGGCAGGGATTTCAGCTATTCCCCCTATCCAAAAGTTTTCATTAAGATTTAGGGTGCTTACCTTCGGCAAGCACCTTGAGCCCTGAACCATGGAACGACCCACCTTTCACCCGCTGGCAGTAGGGGGTAAAACAGCACTCAAAGTCGTTACCCCCAATTGTCAGAGGGTGGCAGGGGAGCCACCGATCTGGGACCCTCGGCCAAAGGTTTCATTAGGGGCGCTCGCCTTTGGCACGCACCCCGAGCCCTGCCTTCGGGACTGACCCACCTCTCACCTATTGACAACAGGGGATAAGACAGCACTCATAGCCGTTACCCCCAATTGTCAGAGGGTGGCAAAAGAGTCACCGGTGACGAGAACTCACGATG
Organism: Hemerocallis citrina; assembly: GCA_017893485.1. Classification (NCBI taxonomy): domain Eukaryota; kingdom Viridiplantae; phylum Streptophyta; class Magnoliopsida; order Asparagales; family Asphodelaceae; genus Hemerocallis; species Hemerocallis citrina. The sequence continues at coordinate 135,894,369 of CM030363.1, forward strand.
AAGTGAGACAATTTCTAGTGAACTACTGGTGAAGGGGTGAGGGTTATATAGCCCTCCAGAAAGGTGCATTTATGGCATAGGAAGTCGAAGCGACAGAAGACGAAACGTCCCCCATTAATGACATTGGAAGACGAAACATCCTCCATTACCAGACTTTCAGGATCCCTCGCCCTCATCATCACCCTCTGCTCGGACACTTTTTTCAGTCCGGCCGTCGAGGACACGTCATCGGAAAGTAGAAACACTAGTTTTCTCAAAGGCTAAAGGAGCCCGGCTTCAGAACCAACCGGGCATACCTCGGTTCGGCTCCTGAACAAAGCGAGGATCCTCCCTCAAACCCTTAACATGTTCTCAAAAGCAAGATCAGACAGATCGAAAAGATTTTAAGTCTTATTCATAAACTCATTCAAAGTACGGTACAATTGAAAAACGTTACAGCATTCTCCCTCTACTTCTACCTAAGGGTCCTTTGCCAGACCCTCCGAACTCAGCAGGGCCACCTCGAGTCCTGCGGAACAGCTCCGCCCTCCGGCAATCTCATCCCCCATCTTGGGCATAGCCATCATCGACGACCCCGCAACTGAGCTCTGTGCATTAGCGGGCCTCGCCATCTCCAGATAAAGGGTCGGGGAAGGGCCCAAGGCAGAATGGTTTCCTCCCCCAAACGAGCCGAGTCGAGACTGACCCGTGCCTAACATGAGTTTCAACCTCTGAATGTCCAACTCCTTCTCTACCACGACCTCGCGAAGAACGGATTCCGAGGTCATTCGGCTGGTAGAGGCATCCAAAATTGACCAGTTTGTCTCAGCACTGTCCCATTCTCGGTCGGCTATGGCCTTCATTAGGCGAGCGACCTCTAGACTGAGCTCCTTAGACTTGTTCATAAAATAGCCTACCGCGGCTTCTCGGTCGCGAGCCTACTAACGATAGCGAATCAGCAAACTTTCCTTGGACTCTAGCTTATTTCGAAGTCGCCGGACCTCGGCAGAACTGAGGTCGGCCCCGGCAGTCTTGTTCATTTAGCAAAACTAGGGGAGAAACAACGATTCATTAAAAAAGCTTGCCAGAAACAACAAGTCGCAGAGGGTCGGCCAAAAACTTGTTTTTATAAACTCAAAAATTGTGTTACAAACAGCGATGGCCAGTCCGCACTAGAAAAATAAAAATCAAAAGAAAAACAAAAAAGAAGTAAGAATCCGACACTACTTTGGCACCTCTTCGGCATCCTATTTGCCCCTGCCTCCTCCTCCAGACGAGGGTCCTTCGGTGCCTCATCTCCCTCACCCCCGGGGGTGGGCGAAAGCATGGGAGGTGCCCACCCTGTTGATTCTTGATTTTGATGACTACAACACAATGCAAAGTTGTGGTATCACTTATATATTGCAGGGTGTATAAAGATCAATACCTTGGTGTAATACACAAAGGCAAAGTTGATTCAATGAAGCTTTTAAAGAGAATTGATCAAGCCACAATGAACTTAGTTCAAGCCACATTGATCAAGCAAGCTTCAAGATATAAAGACATTGGCTCAAGCTCTAGTCAAAGACTCAAGTTCAAGACAAGACTTAAGTGCTTCAAATGTATTGTATTAAGTGTCTTGTAACAATTGTAACTTTTTATTCTTTGAGTCTTAGAATGCTGTAAATAGCCTTGTCACACACACACTTACACATATTCTTTAATAATTGAATGTTTTACAAACTTAAAAAAGATCGAAACAAACTTGAATATGTTCAGCTGTTAAGTACCAGTCGACCGCTATTTGGCACCAGTCAACTGTCCTAGTACGAAATTGTCTAAACTCATTCAAATTCTGGCCAGTCGACTCAATATGGCAACCCAGTTAACTGTTCAAATGTTTCGACAGTTTTCTAATTTCAAAACTTGTTTTTCAAATTAAAAAAAATTTCTATCCGTTTTAATTCTGTTTTAGGAACTGTTCTTCAACGTTCCTATGATTCCTCTCTATAAATAGTGCATAGGAATCACCATGAAAAGCGTTCCAAGCATTTGTTTCTTAAGTTTTCAAGCTTTTGGTTTTGAAAAGAACAAGCATTCTAAAAGCATTCATATTCTCTAAGTCTTGGTTCTCTGAAAATCAGTCTAGTATAACATCGAATTCGTTTTAGACTGATTTCAGAAGTTGTGGTAAGAGAGGTCTACGGGTTTGGCAAGGTTGTTGTCAAAAGTCGTAGGGTATTCTTGTATTTTTTCAAGAATAGTAGAAAATCTTAAGTGGATTGCTTGGGAACTGGATGTAGGTCGGGAGGACCGAACTAGGATACATTGTTGTGTTCTCTGTGGTTGTATCTTCTTCACTTGCATTTCAATTTTTCTGTGATTTATTCAAAAACTTGTCTAGCAAGTCGACTGATCAGACTTGAATAAAATACTCTTCAAACACTTGTCTGGTAAGTCGACTGAGTTTCTGCTATAAGTCGACTGATCATACTTGTATAAAATACTCTTCTTATCTGACGTCCCAGTCGACTGTAATCTCTTTTTAAGTCGACTGGACAGAACGAAAAGTTCAATTTCTTAATTATTTTTTATACAACACTATTCACCCCCCTTCTAGTGTTATTTGCCTTGCCTACAGGATCCAACACTTGGTATCAGAGCCTGGTTGAGTGCAATGGCATCTACTTCAAATGCGTACCAATAGCATGAAAGCCAATCCACACAAAGGCCACCCCTATTCGATGGAACCAAGTACAACTATTGGAAGTGTAGAATGAAGATCTACCTTCAGTCCATCAACTATGAGATATGGAACATGACGGAGGCCGAGTACACCGCTCCTACAATTCCTTATGCACAATGGAACGATAACATGAAGAGTGAAATAATGAACAATGCAAAGGCGATGAATGCTCTATTTTGTGCTCTTACCAAGGAGGAGTTCAATCATGTGTCCAATGTAACAACGGCGTATCAAATTTGGCACACACTCGAGGTAACTCATGAAGGTACTAATAAAGTAAAAGAATCTAATCTGTTCTTGTTCACAGGTTCGAGATGTTCCGCATGAAGGAGAACGAGAATGTGTCAGACATGATCACACGGTTCACAGATATTACAAATTCTCTTGTGGCTCTTGGAAAGACGTACACTCAAGCCGAAATGGTAAGGAAAGTTCTTCGTGCCTTAACCCCCGAATGGGAGAAGAATACCACCGCCATAGAAGAGGCCAACGATTTAACACAACTCTCTCTTGAGAATCTTATAGGAAATCTTATGGCATATGAAGTTTAACTTGTCTAGAACCTCAACAATCAAAGAAAAACAAACTTGCTTTCAAGGCCATGTCGGACTCCAAATATGAAGAAGAAGATGAAGAAGAAATAGCCATGTTCACGCGAAAGTTCAAAAAGTTTCTAAGGAAAGGTAAATTTAATTCCAAATTTAAAGATACTAATGAACTTCCCAATTGTTTCAAGTGTAATAAAGCAGGTCATATGAAGAAGGATTGCCTACTAGAATAGGCGAAATCTAAAGGTAAGGCTTCCAACTTCAAGCAGGATAAGTACACAAAGAACAAGTACATGAAGAACAAAAAGGCGTATCAAACAACTTGGGACGATAGCGACTCTTCATCGGAAGAAGAAAATGAAGAGACAAACGAAGTTGCGAATGTATGCTTTATGGCTACACAAAACGAGGTAAGTGATAACTTTCATTCAAATGACTCATTAGATGCTTTTAATGAGATTTTTCAAGAACTTAAGAAGGAGAAAATTAGAGTAAAAAACTTAGAGAAAGTTAATCAAACACTTTTTCAAGGGAATCTTGACTTAAATGTTGAAGTCAAGTCTTTAAATTCTCGACTTTCTAATTTGGATAAAGATATTGTATCTCTTACGAAAAATTATAAAAAGATATCCAAGAATGTATCTAAATTTAACAAAGGAAAGGAGAATTTAAGTAAAGTTCTCCAAAATCAAGTGCAATCGAATAAGAGATTTGGACTTGGTTTTCAAAAGTCTTTTGAAAAACATTATGTTTCTAAGAACACTAGTGGTAATAAGACTGAATCTGTTTTTAGTGTTAAGAATAAATTATATGAGTTTTTTGAAAAACTAAAAACTGATGTTTTCAATAAAAAGAGTAATTCTGTAGTTAAGACCAGTCGACTGAACCCAATTTCAGTCGTCTGTCCAGAGCTTCAGTCTTATTCAAAGAGACGAAAACCTCAGATAAGTTGACCTACTACACCTCCCAGTCGATTGACTTCTACTAACAGTCGACTGAAAGATTCAATTAAGTTGACTAGACAGACTAAGAATATATGGGTTCTAGTCAATCTAAGTCAGAAAGATAGAATTACTTATATAAATTCATATGTTCTTAATGTATGTAATTCAGTATATTATATTTCTACTTTTGGTGGAAAATCAAACTCACTTTGGGTTTGGTTTTCCAAAAACTAATCCCTTTCGGACCCAATAAAAATGGTACCATATTCATAATGATTATTTTATAGGTACCTAAAAGAGAACAGTGGATACTTGACAGCGGATGCTCCAAGTATATGACTGGTCGTGCTAACCTCCTGTCTTCAATTCAAGAGATTGATGGAGGAACAGTCACATTCGGTGACAACAACAAAGGAAAGGTTATTGGAATAGGCATGGTCGGTAAGAACACTACCCCTAATATAGGAGAAGTTTTTCTAGTTAGTGGTCTTAAGCATAATCTGTTAAGTATAAGTCAATTGTGTGATAAGGGATATAAAAAAAAATTGAAAAAGATGCATGTTTAATATATGACTCTACCATGCAAAATGTAATTTTTCAAGGTTTTAGGAAGAATAATATTTATCAGTTATGTTTAAAATCAAATGATTTTTCGAATGATTTTTGCTTAGTAGCTTCTAATAATGATTCTTGGCTTTGGCATAAGCGATTTGGCCATGTGAATATGAAAAATATTGCTAAATTGTCTAAGTGCAACCTAGTTAAAGGGCTGCCAAGACTATCCTATAAAAAGGATAAGTTATGTGATGCATGTCAACTAGGTAAACAAATCAAATCTACTTTTAAGACAAAAGAAATGATTTCTACTAGTAGGCCTCTCGAATTAATCCACATGGATTTATTTGGCCCGACTAGAGTCGCTTCTTTAAATAAAAGTATGTATGTATTTGTTTTAGTAGATGATTTTTCAAGATTCACATGGGTTTTCTTTTTAAAACATAAGAATGATGCTTTTGATGAATTTGCAAATTTTTGTAAACGGATTCAAAATCAAAAGTCTCTAACCATAGTCACTATTAGAAGTCATCATGGTGGAGAATATGAGAATGAAACGTTTTCAGAATATTGCAACAAGAATGGTATAACACATTCATTTGCATTTCCTAGAGCTTCACCACAAAATGGAGTGGTCGAAAGAAAGAATAGGACTTTGCAAGAATGTGCACGTACCATGCTTGTTGAAAGCAATTTGCCTAAGTACTTCTGGGCTGAAGCTGTTGCTACAGCATGTTTTGTTTCAAATAGAATTTTGATTAGGCCTAAGCTTAAGAAAACATGTTATGAACTATTTTTTTATAGAATTCCTAAGGTATCTTATTTTAAAGTATTTGGATGCAAGTATTTCATTTTAAATACTAAAGATAATTTAGATAAGTTTGATCCTAGATCTAATGAAGGTATCTTCATTGGATACTCAAATAGGTGTAAGGCATATAGGATCTTCAATAAGTCAACTTTTACTATTGAAGAATCCATGCATATTTCATTTGATGAATCTCTTACTTCATCTACTGTTATTGAAGATGATGGAACTGATTCATAACCTTTAAATAACGTAATTAAATTACTAGAGCAAACTACCTTAGCGAATAAGTCGACCGATAAGGAAATCAGTCGACTGATGTGAATCAGTCGGCTGATGGACTAGTCAAGTCGACTGATCCTGTTGTGATGACTCAAGCTTTACCAAAATCTTTTGTTGAAGTTAGAGATCATCCTCATGACTTAATAATTGGTGACATCTCATGTTGTATTCAAACAAGATCTTATGTTAACATGATTTCTCATACGGCTTTCTTGTTGGATTTTGAACCGAAAAAGATGAATTAAACCAATTTATAAGAAATGATGTATGGGATTTAGTTCCACGACCTCCTGACCATACTATAATTGGTACCAAATAGGTATTCAAAAACAAGTTAGATGAATCAGGACAAGTCGTTAGGAACAAGGCTAGATTAGTTGCTCAAGGATATAATCAAAAAGAAGGCATAGATTTCAATGAAACATATGCTCCTGTTGCTAGACTAGAATCAATTAGGATCTTATTATCTTTTGCATGTTTTATGAACTTTACACTTTTCCAAATGGATGTTAAAAGTACTTTTCTTAATGGTTTTATTAAGGAAGATGTTTATGTTAAGCAACCACCCGGTTTCGAACATGAACAATTCCCAAACCACGTTTTTAAGTTGAAAAAGGCTTTATATGGTCTTAAACAAGCACCTCGTGCTTGGTATGATCGAGTGAAGACTTTTCTTATAGAAACTGGAATTGAAATAGGTAAAGTAGATACTACCTTGTTTATTAGGAAAATAGAGACCAGTATCCTAATCATACAAATATATATAGATGACATAATTTTTGGCTTTACTAATAGTAATCTCTGTCAAGAGTTTGCTAATACCATGAAAAATGAGTTTGAGATGAGTCAAATGGGTGAACTCAATTATTTCCTTAGACTACAAATAAAGTAGTCACATAATGGCATATTTATTAATCAAGGAAAATATGCTAAGGAATTACTCAAACGATTTGGCATGGATAGCACTAGTAGTAAGACCACACCTATAGCTACTACTACTACACTTGACAAAGATGAATTAGGTAAGAGTGTCGATCAAAAACTCTATCGAGGGATAATTGGCTCACTCTTATATATAACTACTAGTAGACCAGACATTATGTTTAGTGTATGTTTGTGTGCTAGATATCAGTCAAGTCCTAAAGAGTCTCACTTAAAAGCTGTGAAACGTAAATTAAGATACATTAAAGGCACATCTGAGTATGGCTTATTTTATCCACACACCGTTAATTTTCAACTTTTGTCGTATAGTGATGCGGATTTTGCTGGCAGTAAAACTGACCGTAAAAGTACTAGCGGTACTTGTCACTTTTTGGGACATTCACTAGTATCTTTGTTCAGTAAAAAGTAAAGTTCGGTATCCCTATCTACTACAGAAGCTGAATATATTGCTGCAAGTTTAGCTTGTGCCCAAATTTTGTGGATGAAACAAACCCTATTAGATTATGGTATTTCATTTTCAAAACCTGTTATTATGTGTGATAATACCAGTTCCATTAATTTATCTAAAAATCTGATTCAACACTTACGTACAAAACACATTGATATTAGACATCATTTTCTACGTGATCTTGTTTTAAAGGGAGATATATCTTTAGACTTTATTTCTACTGATAAACAAGTAGCAGATATCTTTACCAAACCACTTAAGGAAGACACTTTTATCACCTTAAGAAGAGAACTAGGAATTTGCAGTTTTTATGATATTTCTTGAATTTTTATGTTGTACAAGTCGACTTAAAAATAGTTTTCAGTCGACTGACCAAGTACTTTTCATAATCTATTTTTGACTAAATTTTTGTTCTGGAAAGTCGACTGTGCACAGTACCCAGTCGACTGACAGAAGTATTACTTAATATTTTCGTTTGTCTTATTTTTCTTTCGACTAAGTCGACTGATCTAAAATCCTAGTCGATTGTCGCGACATCAGTCTGTCTTTCTGATTCGAACACGGCACATTTTTAGAGGCGAGTCTCTTTATCTTTTCTTGCCCATTGATTGATCTCATCCTTTGATTAACCCCAGCCTAGATCTCAGCCCTCTATTCTAAAGTAAAACCCTAGTTTTTACTTCTTTCTTTCACTTTCCCCTCTTTTCATTGTCTCTCTTTGAAGAAATAGACCAGTCAGCTGCTCCTTAACCTAGCGATTTCAGCGATTTGAAGCTCAAAAATTGAAGATTTCGTTCAGATTTTGCATACATTTCTCTTGCCAAAGTCTATTTTGGAGTTGGTTGAAGCTTTGTGCCTCTCTTTCAATCTCCATTGTTAGGTATAATTGCTTGTCCGCTTTTCTTCTTAATTTTCTAGAGTTGAATCATGCCTCCAAAGAGAGCTCGTGGTTCTAATGTTGAGGAAGGACAATCCTCTATCAATTACCTTCAATATTTGAGAAGTCCAAACCTAGTCAAAAAATATTTCATTATCTGTCAAATTGTAATCTTTCCATGAAGATTTGTCAATTTTCCTGATCTAGATAGGTTTCCCATCGCCCCATTGTTTGAACAATGTGGGTTGTTTGACTTGCTTTCCTTGGTGAATCAACCTCCTTATTATCCACAGCTTATATACTTGTTTTATACAAATATGAAAGTTGTTACTTCTAAGGATGGTAGCAAAATATTTTTACTCACTTCAGTGAAAAATATTCGCATGAAACTCACCTTTGCAAAATTAGGAGTTATTTTGAATCTTCCTAATGAAGGGATGTACTTAGGAGAGATTGAAATGGATGACGACTCTGTTTTTTCTAAAATTTATTTGCCAAATCACGGTCCCCCATTGACAAACAAGTCAATTACACCACTTGCTAAACTTGTTGCAAGAATTTTGTCGTATAACATTATCCCTAAAATGGGTAGCTACGACCAATTTTCTTTTGAATTGTAACAAGCAGTATATGCCAGTTTCGGCAATATCCAAATAAATTGGAGTCGGGTCATTTTCAATCGTCTCCATAAGCCTCATACTTCTTTTCTTCCTTTTGGTGCTTTACTTACTCCTATTTCGTTGGCTGACCGGCAAAAAAGAATCGCTTGCAAGTCTGAATATGCCTCTTTATTGCATCATGGCCATATTAAATAGGCTCAAAGCGGTAAGATTAGTGGCTGAAGGAAAGTAACCACAATACTGTTAGGGTTATATACTGAAAGCATCACTTTTGTATTAACTTTATTTCCTTATTTTTTTGAATGAGAATCATATGGCATATGCTTGCATATTGTGTTTATTATAATATTAATGCAAGTGTCTGATATTCTATAAGGTTGATAATATGGTGTGAGGTGACACACAGAAGATCATATTATCAATTCCCTATGGAATATATAAATAGTTCACAACCTAGACAGACTTGGACAATCCATTGGAAAGGTTGTAGTGTAATCTGGTATTAGTCTGTCTTGACTATAGGTTTACACTAGTACACTTTGTGTGTATTGAACAGGATCACTTGAGGTTGTTCTCTTTGTACTGACTACAAAAGAGAACAAACACCTCCGTTATTATGGATGTTTATGCTCTTAATCCAGATATAATAACAGACATGTATATGCAGTGTGCATTACTTTGACTCATAAAAGAGTGAGATTCATTATGGATCAACAACCTCTATGAATTGGGTAATAGCATTGTATGTATGATGGGCTATTGATTGTAAAAGGAATCCATGTCCTGATACGTCGGGTTGATGATGTCCCCTTAAGGAGCTCATAAGGATTGTCATGTAAACCCTGCAGGTGGATTACATCCGACATGACAAATAAAGTTGAGTGGTACTACTTAAGGATAAAAGATGTTGATCAATATAGTTGTCAGTAACTTAATTTGATCGACGGACATTCGATATCTTAACATGGGGAGTTGAATGAACATATAATAAAAGGAGCCCATAAATATAATTTGGGATTAGGAAGGTAGTGCAACAATAGCTCCTTAGTAGACCGAGCTATTGTTAATGGACCTGGGTTGTGTGTTCGGGCTGAACACGGGATACCCAGATTCGTTAGGAGACCTAACCCTAATTTCTCCTCATGGTCCCTGTCGTAGCCTTATATATATCCTCTATTCTCTGGCCGTCATTGATAATCTGAAATATAAGATTTTTTCTCAAAATTCGTGATTCACGTAAGGAGAGAAAGAGAGGTCAGCCAAGGAGAAGAAAGGTTGGGAGATCGTCGACCACACGACGTCCAACCCGAGGAAGGAATACGTGCAGAAGATCTTGGGGTCGCTGTCGTCTTCTTCTCATCGCAGGTATAATTCGTGAACCCTAGATTCCGCTATATAGGGTTAGATCACGTATTTAATCTGTTAAATTTTTAACAATCGATACGCACACCAATCCGTAGTCCTGGGAATCATCTCAGTTCCATCAAATACTTCTTTTTTCCATTAATTTGCCTCACATAGGCAGAAGAATAATCGCATAACTTCCATATCTGATAATAATGTGGAACTACAGTCGATTGACCAATTCCACTCGATCTTTCTTAATTTCTATAAAAGTCTTCTAGGATCCTCTGCACCTAGGCCTTTTCGCCCTAACTGGGTGTAACGCCCCAGACCCGGCTTCCCGAAGTCCGTGACATAACCAGAATCATTTCCTTCGAATGCATCTCATCACAGTAATAATGCGAAAGTATAAAACATTTTATTGCAAAAAAAGTTATTACATCATTAATTAAAAACATATCTTGTTCTTGAACAAGGAATACAAATTATATTAACTCATTACAACTTATCACAAAATATTTACAGACTCCACTTGTAATGCTATCAGCTGCCTTCCTGAATGGTAATCAACTGATCACTGTCGAAACTCCACTGAGTGGTCAATCTGCTTCCCTGGGATGTGCCCCTCGGCTTGAGTCTTCCGCAGCGCAACTCTGATATTTCTGCATCTGCTCGAATGGTAGGTAAGTACACTGCTCCTCCACTTGGATGCCCCGCTCATCTTGAGTTCCCTCTGCACTCGTGACTCGACAGCTCACACCTAAATTGAGTGGGAACGTCAATACATATACTGACGCAATGCTGATAAAACCAGCGATCTTCAACTCGTACACCCACAAACCATCTTGAATGGAAAAGAAAATGTGCATCCTAATTTCCTTGTGTCCGTATATGCCATGACCTGAAGTCTAATGCAATAAAGTACGAAAATGGATGCACTTAATCTAATGTCAGCAAGACTCTGGACACCCATGCATCCCATACTACATATGTTCCAGATCAAGCCGTCTTCTCCAGTTTCAGGGTTTCGAACCCTTGCCATGCAATGCAATCAACTCTTGTACACTTTCTGTTCCCTGATAAATACACATGATTGAGGGGGTATAAAATTTCGGCCCAAATAACAGGTGTACCAAACCTCACTCAAAAGTCGTGATGAAACTTATAGATACATGGCAGCGTATCTACGGTACCGAAGACCATAATGGTTCGCTCGTGTCCACCAACATTGAACAAGGGAACATCACGTTCTTATCATGGTACTCTGGGAATTAACAGAGCGAGATACTGCTCTCGTGTTCTTAACTAGTGAAAAGACACAGCCCATATCCCTTTCACAGGAATAGACAACCCTGGTTATCACCGCCTAGTGCTGGCCCTTAGAGCAAATCGGATTATAGGGAATCACCTGTAACACCCTGAATTCCAAATAAGACTGAATACGAAGTTCCACAAGACCTTTACACTTCACTTCGTACAATTTTATAAGGAATTTAAAACTTCTATTACAACAGAGTCTTTTACATCAATACGCAGCGGAATAAATAAAATACAACAATGATAAATGTACAATTGTAACAACTTTAGCATTTAAGTAATCATCAGCAACAAATACATCTTTATATCTTCTTGAAAACTCCAAGTCCTGCATATGAAACTATGGACACGTCAGTTGCTTACAACCGACAAAATATTATACATGGCTATCCTTGCTATACCGAGAGTATAATGATTCTTAAATACTTTAACCAACCACAAACTTGATCACATACAAGCTAAAGAGAGACTATCTTATTGATGTCGTAAGTGTTGTGCACTTAATCCTTAATGCAGTTATTTATATTACATGACACTTGCGTACTTGTTCGGATTCTATGCATCCCATACTACATAGGTCCGAGAGCAAGCCCTTAATCGTTCTTCATCTTGTAGGGTTCAATCCCTCGCCATAAGTTAAACTACTACGGTAACTACAATAAGTATCCTAGGTGTTCTATGAGTTACGAGCCCATATCCAGACATTCTGGAGAGAATCCCACACACTGACACATGACGCATCATGCAGACATCTTGTGGACAATTCACCTCTGCCATGGACAATGGCATCACCCGTAGTCACCAAACACCCCACAAGCGTTGCCACCAGTACGATATCCTGGAGTAGTATCCATGCCCTGACATGACGCATCATGAGGACATCCTATGAACACTCTCACACCGCAGATCCAATGACCCTCATACTTATGTTTTTCTCTTACTTTCATCACATCTCTACTATAGTGTAGTCCTTAGAATTTTAGTTTGTTTTAGAAGAAAATCATCACAACCTAGAGCTAGCTTATCCTACCGGACTTAAAACAAACAAAAGAGACAATCAGCCTAACTGGCTACTTCTCAAGAGATGCTCAACTCATACTGGTTAGCTCTTAAATTCATTAATAAAAACTGCCGATTACTAGGGTCTCGCCTAGCCTCTAGATTCCAACAACTATCTCTTTCTAGAAATCAACAATATTTTATATTCAATCTCAAGATAACATTTCAATTTCTTTATTCAAAATCTCTTTCTCAAAGAGAAAACATCTCTTTATAATCTCATAAGATGAAATTATTTAATTCAACATCTTTTATCAATTTAATCATTCATAACATTGTATACAATTCAAATATTCACTTAATCAATGTTAATAATCAGACAATCTCATTAAGAAAAAACTAAGTGCATTCCAAACTTTCATTTCTCTTAAATTAAACAAGAGCCACAATTTTCATTAAAAAAAATTCACTTCTAATTCTTTTAATCGACAAACTCAACTTCTTTAATGTAAAATCCTCTTTTATTTCTTACAAAATATATCCAAATATTGTAGAAATAATTTTTATGAAGTCTAAATAATTTTAGAATAACAATAGAATTTTTTCTGAATTATTGTCTCATTTAAAACACTAAAAAACATAAAAAGTCAAAAAAAAAAAAAACAATTAAAGTCTACACCAGGTTTCGAACCCAAAACCCAAGGCCAGACTCGCATGTGAACAGTAACAGTCTTAAAGTGCACCCGAGAACCAATAACTCCAAGACAACTAACTGATATAAGTTTAACTTAAATTATACTTATATTTATACTCACGGTAATTTGAATTAAGATCGAAATTCACAAAAGCAGAGTCTCTAACAAGACTCGAACCCAGAACCAATAACTCCGCCGAGCTACAGTAACACACCAGAAACGCACTCGAAGACCACTTGGTCTGAGGCGCTAACTGATACGAGATCGATTAAATAATTTTTGTATATATCGCTGTAACACCCCGCAAAAATAGAAATGACAATTTTGCCATCGTGTCTAATGCATGTATATTTTGTAACGTTACTGGTAATATTTGTAATGTGTTTTCACTACGTATTTTGATTTCTGACTATTTATGCAATTCCCGTATATTTTATCCTATTTGAGTCAACTAAAATATTAAATTTCAATCTTTGTCTTTTTACGTACTTTTTACGTGTTTTCGATGCACGTATCGACTATGTATTTTCCAACGCTACAGGTGATATTTTCTATGTTTCAAATATTCATTTTTTTTTCCTATTCAAATCCATTTTATAAAATAGAAATTCATTTTTCTTGCATTTTGATCTAAATACTTTTGTACGTGTAATGTACGTGACAATTACATCGTAAAATATATAAAAATTAATAAATATATTTTTCTTATATTGTATTTTTATTATATTTAACATTTTTCCACTGATAAAACCAAATTTTGTATTTTTATGTTTTTACGTGCAAAGTATGTGTTTGGTTCGGTACGCGTATTTAAGCGTACTTGTTTTCAAAATATATTTTGAAGTGTGTATATATTTTATTTGTTCATGAAACATTATAGATTTTAATTAAACAAACTTTTACGTACATATTATGTATATATACAATTTATATTTTTTTAAAAATATTTAATTTGAGGAAGAGTGTGTGCTAGTGCACGCACGTGCACATGTTTTTGGCTTGAAAGAGTGGGTGACCGGGTTGTTTTAGAGAGAGGGAAAGACAAAATTTTTGAAATTTGAGAGTGGATTGTGTTCATGGAGTGTAGTTATTATAACTACTCATCGAACTATACAAATACCCCCCACCCCTACCTCTTCATCACATCTCCTTGTCTACTTCCTCTCTGTGCATTTCCGTGAGCCCCCAGCAAACCAGTCCCTCTTCCATTGTCCAACAAACTCCTTGCTTCCTCCACTAAATTCCACCATATATATATATATATATATATATATATATATATATATATATATATATATCTACTCTACACATGTTCCCTTCTTTCTTGTCCTTCTCTGCCGAAAGCTCCCAAGCCTCACATCCAGCAAAGCCACTGTTTCCTACTCCTCCTAGGCACACCTATATCACGTTCCTACTCCTCCTAGGCACACCTATATCACGTTCCATCATGTGTGTACATACATATTATATATATATATATATATATATATATATATATGAAGGGATTATTTTTCCTGTTGGCAGACGGAGATGAAGTTGGGCTCTTGTTGTTGTTTCCGAATGGACATGGGGTTATTCTCTTGTGCACGGAATCCGAGAAGACAAATCGGAGTTTCTAGGACCTCTCATTCTGGGAGTGCAATTGTTAGAAATTAAATTTCCTTGGGTGGGTGATTCTAAAATCATTTCTAACGTAGAAGTAGATTTGCATGCTAGATAGTATATAGTTTAGTTGTTAAATTGTGATTGGTATGTTAATTTGTAGATTGCATCACTTTGATATAATTGCTATGAATTATGATTATTGTAGTAGAGTTATCATGTTGCTATGGATATATAAATTTGGAACCATGCTAGATGTAAAATATGCTTGTGAATGGCTAGTAATTGAATTAATTGAAATTGTGCTTATTAAATTCATTGTAATACTAGTATAATGAATGAGACATGTTAAAGAGCATTGTAGAAATAAAAGGAGAAAAAGTAAAAGACAATAATTTTGTGATGTTTGAGATACTAGAATTTGGTAGAGATATTGATAGATGGCAATGTTAAAATTATAGACCTAGAGCACATTTTAGAAGGAGAATTCATGTTTTAATGCCAAAATAATATTTTCTAAATACTGTTTTGTTACAAATATGTAAAATCAGTAATCTCGAAAATTTCAGGAAATAATTTGGAAGAGAAAAGAGTTTAAAGAGTTTTGAAATACGAAAGATTATTTATAAACAGAGAGTTGGAGTTTGAGAAACCCAATTCATTTTGTGACAGTTAGTCACCTTGGCCATATTAGTCAGTGGGCGCGCGTTAAGACATTTACTATAGCTAGGGGTTTCGGAGGTCTTGGGTTCGAGTTTTTTCAGAGTCTTTATTTTTTGGAAATGTGAATTTTACTCAAAATCGAAACCCAAAGCTTAAGTAAGATTTAATTTGCTCTTACGTCAGTTGGTCACCTTGACCATATTGGTCAGAGGGTGTGATTTGAGGTGTGTTGGCCTTTTCTTTTTCTTTCGAGTTTTTGATGTTTTAAGAGTTTTAAATGAGATAAAAATTCAGGGAAAAATATATTATTATTCTAAAATTGTTTAGACTTTATAAAAACTAATTCTACAATATTTGGATATATTTTGTGAGATTAAAAGAGGATTTTACATTAAAGAACTTGAATTTATTCGATTAGAAGAATAAGAAGTTAATTTTTTTTGAAAGTGTCTCTTGTATGATTAAAGAGAGACAAATATTTGGATTGAAATTAGATTATCCTCTTAATGAGATTTTATGATTTTCTATACTTGATTGAGATACTTTATGTTATTATCTATATAATAAAACACAAAGAAAGCAATCAGGTGGCTCTCATTCGATGGGGTTAAAATCAATTGTTTAGATCTAACCTCACAAAACATATTTTCCCGCCCAAAAGTTTCCTCCAAAACTCAAATTCAAATCCCCAAAAACAACTCATTTTATTTTATTTCTCTCTCTCTCCCTCTCTCACACACACACACACGTTCTCTCTCTATTTACTCAGAAATTTATATTTTAAGATTTCAGGTTTGTAAATTTTCAAATTTTTTATGTATTTTTTTATTGCTCATGTTACATTGAAAATAGCAAATATCTCATCAACAGTTAAATTTCATCATTTTTCACACTCGAAGTTCTAAGAACTAGAATTTTACACCTCCATTTATAATTATTTTTCAACATATACTAATGGAAACGTGGACTTTTAATTACAACTAATTATTGTTTTACTATTCAAACTTGAGCTACGTAATTGTTATTTTACTGTTTACAAGACTTTCATACGCTGTATCGTTCTCAAGATGTGCCGTAGGCACGTGCCCTCGGCCAAATCTAATAAGTTTATAAAGGAAATGTTTCTCTTTAAGAAAGAGTTTATGAATAAAGAAAATGAAATATTATTTGAGATTGAATATGAATTATTGTGATCTCTAGAAAGAGATAGTTGTTGGAATCTAGAGGCTAGACGAGACCCTAGTGATTGGCAGTTTTATTTATGATTTTGAGAGCTAACCAATGTGGGTTGAGCATCTCTTGAGAAGTGGCCAGGTAGGCCTGAATGTCTCTTTGTTTTGATTTAAGTCCGGTAGAGTAAGCTAGCTCTAGGTTGTGATGATTTTCTTTTAAAAACAAACAAAAATATAAGGATTTAGATACATAGTGGAGATGTGATGAAAGCAAGAGAAAAACATGATTATGAGGGCCATTGGATTGGCGACGTGAGAATGTTCACAAGATGTCCTCATGATGCATCATGATTAGGGCGTGGATACTACTCTAGAGTACAGTCCTGGTGGCAATACTTGTGGGGTATTTGGTGACTACAGGTGGTGCCATGGTCTATGGTAGGAGGTGAATTGACCACAAGATGCCTACATGATGAGTCATGTGTCAGTGCGTGGGATTCTCTCCAGGATGCCTGGATATGAGCTCGTAACTCATAGAATACCTAGGATACTTACCGTAGTTACCGTAGCAGTTAAGTCATGGCAAGGGATTGAACCCTACAAGATGAAGAACGATTAAGGCCTTGTCCTCGGACCTATGTAGTATGGGATGCATAGAATCCGAACAAGTGCGCATTATTGTCATGTAATATAAATAACTGCATTAAGGATTAAGTGCAGAGCACCCACGACATCAATAGAATAGTGCCTTTGTAGCTTTGTTTTATGACCAAGTTTGTGTTTGCTAAAGTATTTAAGAATCGTTATACTGTTCGGCATAGCAAGGATGGCTGTGTATAATATTTTTTCGGTTGTAAGCAACTGACTTGCCCTCACTTTTATATGCAGGACATGGAGTTTACATGAAGATATAAAGATGAAATTGTTGCTGATGATTACTTAAATGTTAAAGTTGTTACAATTGTACATTTGTTATTGTTGTATTTTATTTATTCCGATGCGTGTTGATGTAAAAGACTCTGATGTAATTATTGTTGAAATAAAGTTTTAAATTCCTTGTAAAATTATACGAAATGAAGTGTAAAGATCCTGTGGAACTTCGAATTCAGACTTATTTGGAATTCGGGGTGTTACAGAGTGGTATCAGAGCTACGCTTCAATAAGTAGTACAAATTTACAAGGACGACACATTAGGATGGACATTAGAAGTGTGAGTTCAGTCTATTGAGATTTAAATGTAAGTGATTTATATTTGTGTTGCTCTATATATATACTGGCGTTGTCTTTTCCCTTTCCCTTTTGGATGGCTGGAGTCGTGAATGAAGTAGTTAATGAACCTTCATTCATGATTCTCTCCTCGTATACATTGATGTGAGATTGTATTAGAGCACATTTTCCTCTTGGTATCAGAGTGGCGCAGTGGAAGCGTGGTTGGTTTGAACCTACATTCATGATACCTTACACGTAGACACACTTTCCTTTCAAATTATACTTCGTGGATTTTCATCATAGTATGTTTCAACATTCAATATATTTTTCAAATAAATATTTTCTTATACAATTAAATCACTTGAATAATTATTATTTTGTCTATCTTCCTTCGTCTTTGATCTTTTGCATTTGTTTATCTGTCTTTCAATCTTAAAATTTTGTATTTCATGTTTTTATGTCACTTTATGTTTACCCTGTTTACGTTGCTATTACTTTACGTATTTTATCGCAGCTTATTAAATTTATATCGCAACTATTATTTTCTTTATTTATTATTTCTTTTATATATATTTTTTAATTTTGAATTTGGCTTATGAAATTTTTCTTATGTGCATTCATTTTGTATGATTTGATTTTGTGATACTATATTTTCCATTATCTTATAGTCTTATATATTTCAGTATATTTTTAACAAGATTGAAATTTTCTACTCATATAAATATAACATCCCATTTTGTTTTATTGCCTGCATCGTTACTATTGTTATTACATATTAATTGCTAATTTGTTATGTTATATTCACTTTTACTATTAATCGCTACTCATTAATTTCGTAGTTTTACACTTCTTCAATATGATACATACACTACATAATTATCGTTTTCATTTGTATTTTCAGCTCATGCAAATACTTTACATTATTTTCGTCCTAATGTTATAAATCATTTTCATCACTACAAACTTTGTATATCCTATATTTAAAGTCCATATATCTATTTTAATATTTTGCCGTTGTAATTTCCTACTTCATTTACAACTTTTTCATCTACTTTTATATCACATATTTCAAAACATAACACCATACATTTTTAAACACCCAATATCCAAGTGTACATGGAAGATTACATCTTTCCATCTACCGTTTTGGTGCAACCTGATGTCCAGAGGGCAAATCTGCAGCTAGACGTCAATGGAGACAAACTGCAACTGGATGTTGGAGAGGCAAAATCTGCATCCAAATGTCCAGAAGGCAAACTGCAATTGGATGCCGTAGAGGCAATTCTGCAACTTGAGGTCAAGGAGGCGAACCTGCTATTGGATACCAACGAGGCGAACCTACATCAAAAGGAGATATTATACTTAGATAACCCCTACTTTGTTTTCTATAATATTTACATAGCACTATTCCATTTTTGTATTAGCTTATACTATTTTATAATATTTTACAACCTAGCATTATATTGTTTATACTAATTTCTATATCTATCATACTTGTGTATTTACTACTTAATCTCAACTATCTTGCCGTCTTGTTATTATTATTTTGTATCTTTATATAAGTTAGCATTTCATACCACTTTATCGTATTTTATTTTGCTACTAACTTATCTTAGATTTGGTTGCTACTCACCTAACAATATATATATATATATATATATATATATATATATATATATATATATCTTATTAATTATACTTTTGCTTATGATTCATAATTTATTTCTCTATAATTATTTCCACATTGTTTTAATAATATGTTATTACTTTTTCCACTATAATATTTTGTTTTACTTATACAAATCATTTATAATTTTCGTATCATTATATTATTTGTTTCACCGTATGATTTTATGCCTATGTACATATATAAGTTTTGTATATTGGTTTTTCTTGCTCTACTTGACAATTCGAAAAGTATTTCGATGTATGCCTTCTATATCTTTAATTTTCCAATCGTATGTATAATTATTATAATTACTTTATAAATTATTTTATGATATTAATTGGTATACAAAATATTTTCATGTTGTCTATACTTTCGACTATATTTCATTCTCGTCTATTTTTTCAAACTGTTATTCAATAGTCTTCTTTTTAATTGCTAATTCAATTTTTGTTATACAATATCAATTAAGTTGCGATTTTCTACCGCTGATAAATTTTGATTACTAAATCTATTTATAAATTATCTATTGACTATGTTTCTCTTTATTGCATTGTTTTCTGAACTATTCCAAATTAATGACTAAGTTTATTTTTCCTTTCCATCTAATAATTTACCTAACATTAATTTTATAAGAAAATTTCTCTCAATCCATCCTATCTTTTGTCACATTTAATTTCTTATGCTATTTTCCTAGTTTTCTTGTTCCGTTCTTATAAAATTTTGATACTCATAGTTTTCTTGTATAGAGTTTGTCTTGTTTTTCCCCATTGCTTATTTTTACACTACACTTATTTTCTTAATGTTCGCAGTTTTCTATATACAATAATGATATTTTCTTTAGTGTGTACAAAATGCAACCTTTACCCTAGTGAGTTCCGGGGACGGAACTATTCTAAGGGGGGGAGAGTGTAACACCCCGCAAAATTGAAAATGACAATTTGACCCTCATGTGTTACGCACATGTATTTTGTACTGTGACTGGTAATATTAGAAATGTGTTTAACTACGTATTTTGATTTCCTACTATTTATGTATTTTCCGTATATTTTATCCTATTTGAGTCAACTAAAATATTAAATTTCAATCTTTGTATTTTTACGTGCTTTTTATGTGTTTTCGATGCACGTATCGACTATGTATTTTCCACCGCTACAGGTGATATTTTCTATATTTCAATTATTCATTTTTTTTTTGTATTCAAATCCATTTTATAAAATGGAAATTCATTTTTCTCGCATTTTGATCTAAATAGTTTTGTACGTGTAATGCATGTGTTTTCCATGTATGTGACAATTACATTGTAGAATATATAAAAATTAAAATATATATTTTTCTTATATTGTATTTTTATTTTCTTTAACATTTTTCCATTGATAAAACCGAATTTCGTATGTTATGTTTTTATGTGCAAAGTACGTGTTTGGTTCGGTACGCGTATTTAAGCGTATTGTTTTCAAAATATATTTTGGAGTGTGTATATATTTTATTTGTTCATGAAATATTATAGATTTTAATTAAAAACATTTGCGTACATATTACGTATATATAAAATTTATGTTTTTAAAAAATTAATTAATTTGAGGAAGAGTGTGTGCTAGTGCATGCATGTGCACGTGTTTTTGGCTTGAAAGAGAGGGTGACCGGGCTGTTTTAGAGAGGAGGGAAAGACAGAATTTTTGAAATTTGTGAGTGGAGATAGTGGATGAGTGGATTGTGTTCATGGAGTGTAGTTATTATAACTACTCATCGAACTATACAAATACCCCCATCCCTACCTCTTCATCACATCTCCTTCTCTACTTCCTCACTGTGCATTTCTGTGAGCCCCCAGCAAACCAGTCCCACTTCAATTGTCCAACAAACTCCTTGCTTCCTCCACTAAATTCCACCATATATATATATATATATATATATATATATATATATATATATATATATATCCTCTACACATGTTCCCTTCTTTCTTGCTGTTGTTGCCGAATGGACTTGGGGTGATTCTCTTGCGCGCGAAATCCGAGAAGACAAATCGGTGTTTCTAGGAGCTCTCATTCTAGGAAAGCAATTGCTAGAAATTAAATTTCCTTGGGTGGGTGATTCTAAAATCCTTTCTAACGTAGGAGTAGATTTGCATGCTAGATAGTATATAGTTTAGTTGTTAAATTGTGATTGGTATGTTAATTTGTAGATTGCATCACTTTGATATAATTGCTATGAATTATGATTATTGTAGTAGAATTATCATGTTGCTATGGAAATATAAATTTGGAACCATGCTAGATGTAAAATATGCTTGCGAATGGCTAGTAATTGAATTAATTAAAATTGTGCTTATTAAATTCATTGTGATACTAGTATGATGAATGAGACATGTTAATGAGCATAGTAGAAATAAAAGAAGAAAAAGTAAAAGACAATAATTTTGTGATGTTTGTGATACTAGAATTTTGTAGAGATATTGATAGATAGCAATGTTAAAATTATAGACCTAGAACACAATTTAGAAGGAGAATTCATGTTTTAATGCCAAAGTAATATTTTCTAAATGATGTTTTGTTACAAATATGTAAAATCAGTAATCTGGAAAATTTCAGGAAATAATTTAGAAGAGAAAAGAGCTTAAAGAGTTTTGAAATACGAAAGATTATTTATAAACAGAGAGTTGGAGTTTGAGAAACCCAACTCATTATGTGACAGTTAGTCACCTTGGCCATATTGGTCAGTGGGCCCGCGTTAAGACCTTTACTGTGGCTAGAGGTTTCGGAGGTCTTGGGTTCGAGTTTCTTCAGAGCCTTTATTTTTTGGAAATATGAATTTTACTCAAAACCTGAAACCCAAAGCTTAAGTAAGATTTAATTTGCTCTTATGTCAGTTAGGTCACCTTGACCATATTGGTTAGAAGGTGTGATTTGAGGTCGTCACTGTTCATGGTGGTCTGGCCTTGGGTCTCGGGTTCGAAACCTAGTGTTGGCCTTTTCTTTTTCTTTTGAGTTTTTAATGTTTTGTGAGTTTTAAATGAGATAAAAATTCAAGAAAAATTCTATTATTATTCTAAAGTTGTTTAGACTTAATAAAAATTATTTCTACAATTTTTGGATATATTTTGTGAGATTAAAAGAGGATTTTACATTAAAGTACTTGAGTTTATTCGATTAAGAAGTTAATTTTTATTGAAAAGTGTCTCTTGTATGATTAAAGAGAGACAAATATTTGGATTGAAATTAGATTTTTCTCTTAATGAGATTTTATGATTTTCTATATTTGATTGAGATACTTTATGTTATAAGTTTATAAAGGAAATGTTTCTCTCTGAGAAAGAGTTTATGAATAAAGGAAATGAAATATTATTTGAGTTGAATATGAATTATTGTGATCTCTAGAAAGAGATAGTTGTTTGAGTCTAGAGGCTAGGCGAGACCCTAGTGACCGGCAGTTTTATTTATGATTTTGAGAGCTAACCAATGTGGGTTGAGCATCTCTTGAGAAGTATTCAGGTAAGCTGATTGTCTCTTTGTTTTGGTTTAAGTCTGGTAGGGTAAGCTAGCTCTAGGTTGTGATGATTTTCTTTTAAAAAACAAACAAAATTATAAGGATTTAGATAAACAGTGGAGATGTGATGAAAGTAAGAGAAAAATATGAGTATGAGGGCCATTGGATTGGCGGCGTGAGAGCGTTTACAGGATGTCCTCATGATGCGTCATGATTAAGGCGTGGATACTACTCCAGAGTACCATTCCGGTGGCGACACTTGCGGGGTATTTGGTGACTATAGGTGGTGCCATGGTCTATGGTAGGAAGTGAATTGACCACACGATGCCTACATGATGAGTCATGTGTCAGTGCGTGGGATTCTCTCCAGGGTGCCTGGACATGGGCTCATAACTCATATAATACCTAGGATACTTACCGTAGTTACCGTAGCAATTAACTCATGGCGAGGGATTGAACCCTACAAGATGAAGAACGATTATGGGCTTGCCCTCGGACCTATGTAGTATGGGATGCATAAAATCCAAACAAGTACGCATTAGTATCATGTAATATAAATAACTGCATTAAGGATTAAGTGCAGAGCACCCACGACATCAATAGGATAGACCCCTTGTAGCTTTGTTTTGTGATCAAGTTGGTGTTTGCTAAAGTATTTAAGAATCGTTATACTATTCGGCATAGCGAGGATGGCCGTGTATAATATTTCGTCGGTTGTAAGCAACTGACGTGCCCACAATTTTATATGCAGGACTTGGAGTTTACAAGAAGACATAAAGATGAAATTGTTGCCGATGATTACTTAAATGTTAAAGTTGTTACAATTGTACATTTATTATTGTTGTATTTTATTTATTCCGCTGCGTGTTGATGTAAAAAAACTCTTATGTAATTATTGTTGAAATAAAGTTTTAAATTCCTTGTAAAATTGTACGAAATGAAGTGTAAAGATCTTGTGGAACTTCAAATTCAGACTTATTTGGAATTCGGGGTGTTACAACCGCATTGTTATTTAGTTTCTTTCAATAAACTTGATCTTTCAATCGATTTGTACTTCTACAAAAATATAAATAATTTTTCAAAATGTGTTTCCTTTAAAAAAAAATGTACCGTACATGTTTTTAAATTCATAAGTTTCTCATTTTCGCAATAATAAGATCTTTCTTCAAAATTGCATCAGAGAACACATATAACCAATTTTCCAAATGAATTGTTCTCTTTCATCAAAACTCCTCTATAAAAATTTCTATACTCATAAAATAAACTAATGGACTAAATCCGCATTTCTTTATCACATTAGCATCAAAAAAGTCATTTTTCATACATATTGCATTGTTGTGACTACTATTCTAACATGCATCAAATCTCATTCCAATAATTTTCTTAATGATCCATCATTTTTCACTTTTAAATTTATCAAGAATTCTAATCATTTATATGAATCACACCATCAATTCAACACATCATGATACGAAATAATTAAAATTAAGTAATGTAAAACTAACATACCAATCAAAATTTAGCAATTAAATTATGTATTATCTAGCATGCATCATACTCCTATTTTAGAAAGAATTTTAGAATCACCCACCCAAGGAAATTTGATTTCTAGCAATTGAACTCCTAGAATGTGAAGCTCCTAGAAACTCTGATTTATCTTCTCGAAATCCATGCACATGGAAAGCCTCAAAGCCTCATTTCGGTGAGGAAACTGAGAAGCACCTCCTTCATTTCGGCCAAGCACAGCAAGAACATCTCCACTTCTCTTCGGCAGTACACAGAGGAGCACTTACACTCATCTCATATACATATATGTAATATACATATATGTAGTAGGTGGAGAAAGCACATAGGGGATGGTGTTTTGTTGGTGTATTTCGGCAGAAAAGGAGCACTCACTCCCATCTCACATCTTTTCCATATACACTATATATATATATATATATATATATATATATATATATATATATATAGTAAGTCTGTGTCAATTTTGCATACTTCATGATCTGTCTGTGTCAGTTCTGGACTGGCAAAATTTTTATACTTCATGCTCTCTTTGTGTTTACTCTGGACCGGTAAAAATTGATACTTCATATTCTGTTTGTGTTATTTCTGTGCTGGCAAATTTTTGTACTTCATGCTTTTTTTGTGTTGGTTCTGAGCGAGGGAAAAATTTAACACTTCATGAATTTTGAACTTCATGTTCAGCCTCTGTTTTCCTGAGCCTACCATATTTACTTGAAGATTTTTTGCGTTCTGAACCGACTATTTGTTTTAATTTATTTTGTCTTTTCCAGGTTAAATAATTTCAGTTTACTTTTGATTTCAGGTTGATTTCAGCATGAAGTGCATCTTGGAGCCATTGAATACTGCAGTACGGGAAAATTTGATATTTGGAGCAAATCTAAATTTTTTCATGTACTTGTACGTTATTAAACAATGTACTATGCTGTAAAATGTTTGTTATGTTTCAGTTCTTTGTAAAGTGTCAGATGTCAAGTACATTTCTTATGCTGTAAAGTTTTTGTGAAGTATTACTTTGCAATTCTATGAAGATCCAATTTCTTCCACATATTCAGTTCATTATTGTTTTGATGTAATGATTGAAATTCTGTGTATTTTTGGGTGTATTACGCAACATGGCGTATCCAATTTATTTTCATGCTCGGAAGTACCACAAACCGAGCATGAAGTACCAAAATTTTGTAAGCTCTGAACCGAGCTGGAGATCTCAGCCATCCGATCGATCTTGATCGCGATCGAATCTCAGCCATTCGATCGCGATCCCATCTCAGCCATTCGATCGCGATCAAGATCGATCGGATGGCTGAGATCTCCAGCTCGGTTCAGAGCTTACAAAATTTTGGTACTTCAAGCTCGGTTTGTGGTACTTCTGAGCATGAAAATAAATTGGATACGCCATGCTGCGTAATACACCCAAAAATACACAGAATTTCCATCATTACATCAAAACAATAATGAACTGAATATGTGGAAGAAATTGGATCTTCATAGAATTGCAAAGTAATACTTCACAAAAACTTTACAGCATAAGAAATGTACTTGACATCTGACACTTTACAAAGAACTGAAATATAACAAATATTTTACAGCATAGTACATTGTTTAATAACGTACAAGTACATGAAAAAATTTAGATTTGCTCCAAATATCAAATTTCCCCGTACTGCAGTATTCAATGGCTCCAAGATGCACTTCATGCAGAAATCAACCTGAAATCAAAAGTAAACTGAAATTATTTAACCTGGAAAAGACAAAATAAATTAAAACAGATAGTCGGTTCAGAACGCAAAAAATCTTCAAGTAAATATGGTAGGCTCAGGAAAACAGAGGCTGAACATGAAGTTCAAAATTCATGAAGTGTTAAATTTTCCCCTCGCTCAGAACCAACACAAAAAAAGCATGAAGTATCAAAATTTGCCAGCACAGAAATAACACAAACAGAATATGAAGTATCAATTTTTGCCGGTCCAGAGTAAACACAAAGAGAGCATGAAGTATAAAAATTTTGCCAGCCCAGAACTGACACAGACAGATCATGAAGTATGCAAAATTTGTAAGCTTAGAACCAACACAGACAGAGCATGAAGTATGAAAGATTTGTATGCTCAGTAATAATACAAACAGAACATGAAGTATCAAATTTTGCCAGTCCAGAGCAAACACAAAGAGAGCATGAAGTATAAAAATTTTGCCAGACCAGAACTGACACAGACAGATCATGAAGTATCAATTTTTGCCGGTCCAGAGCTAACACAAACATATCATGAAGTATACAAATTTTGTTAGCTCAGAACAATCAGATACAGATCATGAAGTATCAAAATTTATAATCTCAGAACAAACAAAAACAGAACTTGAAGTATCCAATTTTGTCGAGTGCAGATCATGAAGTATCCAATTTTGTCAACTTGAAGTAAGCCCAGAACAAATAGAAACATATTGATGAAGTATCAAATTTTGTTCACTCAGAACAAACATAAAATGAACTCTTTGAACCTGGACACGAAGTATCAAATTTTGTATGCTCAAGACAAACAGAAGCTTGCCATGAAGTTTGAAGTTTGGTATAGTGTCAGAACAACAGACACTGAACATGTGGTTTAAATAAAACTAGTAGGCTCAGAACACACTATTCATAACTAGGGCTGCATTGGGGTGTCGTGCCAACTATGATATGATAGATATATAATCAAGAATAAATACAACAATCTTGAAGTAAATATTCAGATCATAAACTGTTTTGCATCACGGCCTACACCAACAAACAGTTTGAGAGAATCAAAGACCAAAAGGCTTAGATGAGTACCCAACACATACACATCCAACGTCAGTTACTATAAAATCTAGTTTTCTGTTGTTTGGAGCTTGCAAATTTTGATACTTCATGCTCTGTTTCTGCTGTTTTGAACTTATTATCAACTGTCTTTCATAAACAAATAAAAAACCAGTAGGCTCAGAACACACTATTCATAACTAGGGCTGCATTGGGGTGCCGTGCCAACTAGGATATGATAGATATATAATCAAGAATAAATATAACAAATTGAAATAATTATTCAGATCATAAAGTGTTTAGCATCACTGCCTAATATACAGTTTTTTTGTATACTTCATGATCTGTTTGTGTTTGTTCTGAGCTGACAAAATTTGATACTTCATGTTCTGTCTGTGTTGTTCGGAGCTTATAATCAACTGTGTTATATATATAGAGTAAGTCTATTAAGAGCTTGGGAACTGAAATCCTTATCCAGAGCGGGGGCTTTTTAGCCATTCGTTCGCGATTGATTGCGATGGAACGACTCATATTTGATACCGCTTATCTTCAGAATGTTTGGGGGTAAAAGGGGTAAAATCAAATACCCCTATCTCTTATCTTCTCACAATCAATCAGCCAAGCTCACATAATAGACTTACTCATGAATATATATAGACTAAAGAAAACCAATAGGCTCAGAAAACACTAATCATAAGTAGGGCTGCATTGGAGTGCCGTGCCAACTAGGATATGATAGATATATAATCAAGAATACTTAAAACAGGATTGAAATAATTATTCGGATCATAAAGTATTTTGCATCACTGCCTAAACCATTGTGAGTCATCAGTGCCAAAAATTTTGGTGAATTGAGATAGTCTCAAATCTCATAAATGTAAGGTAAGTGTTGAGGGCATTGGACATTCAAACACCATACTTTTATTTCTTCACCATCTACTCTCCCGCTCATACCCCAGATGTGTATTCAACTTTGAATAATTATCATGGCACACAACCAAATACCCTTCAAAACAATAATTTCAATGCCCCAAAATTTTGTAACCAACTAATATCAAAATCAATCTCATCATTGCCTACAAACAAAACCGAAAGAAAATGCAAGAAATTAAACAGATATCATAAAAGCATTTATGAGAGTCAAACACTTCCCTCCGGAATCTGAGAGAGGAACAACCCAATGAGTCGAGAAATCGAAACCGACAAGGCCAATGGCGTCTCAATCGATCGATTATACCACTTTTACCCCTAGACAGATCTGAAGATAAGCGAAGTCTAGATCCAGTCGATGGTAGAGATAGGGGTTTACACAGGTGACGAAGAAAGAGAGCGGGAGAGAAGATCTCGACTTCGCTATCTTCGATTAGGGTTTCGAAGAGAGGTGGATTAGGGTTTCGAAGATGCCGCTCTCTTCATATAGGGTGAGAAGAGAAGAGATGATAGCGATTAGGGTTGTGAAGAGAGCGTCTTTGATCTTCGAGAGCGGGAGAGAGAGCGGGAGAAGCACTTAGGGTTTGGAACGAGAGAGAGTGGGAGAGAAGAGAGCTAATCGATAAGGAAGATAAGAGATAAGGGGTATACTCAATCGATTGAGTATACCCCTTTTACCCCTCACCCAATCTGAAGATAAGCGGCATTAGATCTCAGCCGTCCGATCGCGATCAAGATCAATCGGATGGCTGAGATCGTCAGCTCCCGATAAGGAATTCAGCTTCCCAGCTCTTAATAGACTTACTCTATATATACATGTATATATATGTGCACACACATAGTTGAAAGGGTGAGTAGGTGAATAAACATATGAACTAATGGATTGCTTTCGGATTGGATGGCTTGCTTGATTGAACAGAGAAGGGTTTTCGGATGTGAAACAGAGAAGGAAAGAAAGAATGGGAAATAGAAGAAGTGAAGGGGGTATTTTATAAAAAGCTTAGGGGATGGTTACAATAACTACTTGTCCACTAACCTCAATAACACCACTTATGAAATTCAAAAGTTCATTTTTCCCTCCTTCACCAAAACAGCCGGTTTCCCCCCCATTGTGCATACACACGTGCACGTGCTTTGCACTTGCACACACTTCACTCATACATATATATATATTTAATTTAAAAAAAAACTTATGTATATAATATATTATAAATGTTTAAGTAAAAATTAGTTTAATAAAAAGTTATAGATTTTCTGCACAAATAAAATAAATACACACACTTCAGAATCTCACTTTGAAAAGAACACGCTTAAATACGTGCACAAAAAAAACACGAACTTCGCACGTAAAAATACCAAAATACGAAATCGAATTTATCAACAAAAAATTATTAACATGTATTCGAAAACAACATAAGAAAAATATATTTATTAATTTTATATATTTCACAACGTAATCACTACGTAAATGTAAAACACGTGCATTACACGTACAAAAGTATTTTAATCAAAATAGCAGAAATTGGATTTTCTATTTATAAAAAAAATTCAAATACGTAAAATAAATAATTGGGGCACATAGAAAATATCACCCATAGCGGTGGAAAAATACGTAATCGATACGTGCATCGATAACACGCATAAAGCACGTAAAAATACAGAGATTGAAATATTATATTTTAGTTGACTCAAATAGGACTTTAAGAATACGGGAAATGCATAAATAGTCGGAATCCAAAAATACATATTGAAACACGTTACAAATATTACCAGTAACGGTACAAAATACACTTGCGTAACACACGAAGGCAAAAAATTGTCGGGGTGCTGCTTCACCCATAATACTAACTCGGTCTTTAAGCGAAAAGTAAAGAGAACTTACTTAAGTAACAGTTGCCAAAAGTATGTTTTTCAATCAAATTATACGCGGTGTTTAACAAATAGTTGATCCCTAACTGGTCTGTCAAAATGATAACCTGACGAGTCGATATTCATCGGCTGTCACTACTTATGTTGGTCTTCAACCAAAATCCTCGGCCCGTGACCCTCAGTGAGTGGTACAACGGTGCCCAAGGGATGCCTTTTACCGGCAATTACTTACAAACATGACACCCAACTATTGATTGACCAAGGCTATCAAACATAAGTAAACATACTCAAAACGTGATCAAATAAATATCTTGAGTATAGCAATGCTACTAGTTCACAAATCCATAACTTGGAGTAAACCAAAATAAACACTCCACTTCAATGGCCTAGATCTGCCATGATATTAGAAAAATCATAACTTCTAATCCACATACTGGAATTGCATGAACTGATACTTTTTGAAAAGCTAAGAATGCCTACTTCAGTTCTCTAGTTGATCATTTTCTCAGTTACCGATCACACAGTTCCAGAAATCCACAAGTTTACTGTTATGTCAAAACAAAGCTTACTCAATTCTATATTGACTTTAAACACAACTCATGAACTTAGAAAACTCATAACTTCCAAAATACAATTTGGAATTGCATGATCTTACCCATTTTGGAAAACTAAGACTATCTACTATAAGTCTCTAGTTAACCATATCAACAGATTCTGCCATCTAGATGCTATAAAATCCCTGTATGTTCTCTGTTGTACACTTCTTCAATGTAATTGCTGCATTTTGCCAATAACATAAAAACTCGCTCACTTATCGGAATTAAACGATCTTGGATTCTATAGAAAGTTGGGAGTGTCTACTACAACTTCCTAATTGATCACATCCTCAAATTCATCCATTGGAAAACCCTACTTCTCACCAGGTGTATATAGGAAATGAGTTACTCTACAAAAACAAGGTCTTTTTATTAGGACTGGTTCTGTCCCAAACTTATAAAAATCATATCTTTTGCTATACAAACTAGAATTGTATGATTATAAATGTTTTAGAAAGCTAATACTCTCTACTGCAAATCTCTAGTTGATAATTCTTCCAGATTCTCAACACACAAATCCAGAATTTCCTAAATTCACTGACTAGTTAAAATTTGAACTGAACTGATCATGCAGTAATCAAAAATTAATATCAATGCAACCATACCTCCGATTATTATGATAAGATTCAAAAACTACACATATACAAGTTCATTATTCCCAAAAATCTCATCAAGATTTAAAATACTCAAAGAGTTATACCATTTTGAAATTAGAAGGAAATAAGTTCTATTTTCCAAGCAGTGTGCAAACACTCTATTGCAATACAATTTTTAAAGAGCATCAAACAATATCTGAAACTTTAGGAACATGATTTAGACACATAGAAGAGGCTACAATAATTATTTCATTTCAAGATTCAAAACCCGAAAATAAATAAAATTATTTGAACATCAGGTTTTGAACAAGACAGAGCTAGTTTGGCTCAGGGACCAGTCGACTGAAACCTAATTTGTAAAAATAGATAATAATTTCAGAAAAATATGAAATTTTAAACGAACATTGTTAACATATACAAGAACCCCTAGAAAAAGTTTTGGCTCAAGATATCAAACCAATTCCAGGATACGAATTTTTTAAACACCACCCCAAAACAGAAAATAGCCAGTTCCACACAACATCATAATCAAAAATAATAATATTAGGGTTGAGATAACACCCACATGAAGAATGAAGACCCATTAGCTTGACTTGCTCCAATCTTGTTCCTCCTCTTCCTCTCCTTTTATGATGGAAACCCTACAAAAGAAGTGAAGCTCTCTATTTGATTTCTTACTCTCTCAATCTCTCTTTCATCTTCTATTTTATCTTTTTTTTTTCTCTTTTGAATGGAGTTGGTGTTTGGGAATGGAAATGAGAATGGGGAAATGGATAAGTTGGGGGGGGGGGGGGGGGGGGTAAGGGTAAGGTAGGGTGAGGTGGAGGGTTGTGATGGAATGGATGTGAGTGGGAGAAATGAAGGGTTGGATTGATGCCAACACACAAGTGCGAGAAACTTCACATATGGCTTAATTCGCATCCCTTGGATCTCGTCAGGAATTGGTATGAGAGTTGATTTGGTGTGACTCTACTACACTCCTACAATATTATATACATACATATGGTATATTTATGTATAAAATCCAATTCAATATAATTCAAGAAAATATATACATACGATTATATATGTAAATACATACATATACATATACGTATAAAAATACATACAAGTATTCTTACATATATATTGTATATGATCCAAACTATATACATTCATTAATATAATATTTATACATAGATATATATCCATATACACAAATAAAGTTTATTTGTCAAATATAAGACTACAATTTATAAAAATATGTTTATTCAAAAAATTGTTTTATTAAAACAATTGGAACAATATACAAAATTTAATTGAGAAAATATCCCGAATATATCTTATCCGGTCAGAATACATAGTATATCTAAAAAAATGCTCAATTAAGAATATTAATAATGAAAAATATACAATCACATACAATTTCTCAAACGTGAACGGTATATTGTTACACTGGGATTCCCCTTATGGCTTGGATAATTTTAATCTCTCGGTGATAGAACTCCCCTTCTTTTTGGATGAGATTAAAAAGGTATCCATGAGCAGCGATTCTGCTCCTGGTCCGGATGGTTTCCCTTGCTTCTTTTTTCAAAAGTTTTGGGATCTTCTTAACATGTTCTCCAATTTATTTAATGGTTGTTTCTCTTCTGATCGTATTAATTAGCTAATATCGTTCTTATCCCTAAGATCATTGGTGCTAATACGGTCTCGGCATTTATGTAACACCCCAGAAATTTAAATTTATTATTTTGAATTATTAAATAATTTTAATTCAATTTATTTTCCTATTTTGGCTGCTTTGTGAAATTATTGTTTTGCACATGCAAAACACATGCAAATATTATGAAATGAAAATCCTAAAATCTTGTGTCAATAAATTAGTTTCTCTTATTTAATTGATATTTTTTTATTTTTGGAAATTTTTGAATAAGAAAAACTACTTTTGAAATTATTTTGAAAGAAGGGGATTTTTTGAGAATAAGCAATTTGGGTCGAGATAACAACTCAAAAATTCAAAATTTTAACTTAAAGATTTCAGAATTTTGGCCGGCCAATTTGAGAGGGATTTGGGGAGAATCAAATCCTAATTGGCTGGATCATATATGGATTATAACATGATTTGATTTCTTAAATAATTAATATTGCAATTGGGGTTTTTCTAGGGGGTATTATTTGTAAAATTTCGCATGATACCCTAGACAAAATGTCAGCCTAAATATTGAGGGCAGCAAGTTTTGGCCTCCTATCTTGGATTTATTTTTTGGGTGGGTTTTTGTGGCTTGGAGTAGAGAGCAAGTTCTTAGGAAGGAGAAGGACTTTCTTGCCTTTCGTATTCAAATCTTAAAGAGGTGGGCATCTCTTTACCTCTCTTGTATGTTATTTTTTTCTCTTCAAAGATGTATCATGCTAGGAAATCTATTTGTAAATCTATGGTTGTATTTAACATGAATGTGATGTTTTCCATGAATAAAGTATAGAAGTGATTTACATGATATGTTTGACTGATATTATGAAGGGAAGCATCAAATTTTATACGTGTTGGATATGAGTATTGATCATTTATTATTATACCATGAAATGGTTTAAAAAAATTTAACTCATGAAATTGATTAAATTAATGATCATGCATAATGTTATTATTGTTTATAACTTAATATTGATCTAAAAAGGCATGTTTGATTGCTATTAAGATGAAATCTTTGGAGATTTTTTCCACTTAAGTGCATGATAATTTTATATATATGGGATGCTAGTTGATTGGGGGTTGGATATAGCATGTGTAAACGCCGAAGACTCGAATTTTTGTACTCGAGGGTTGCGGTTTGGGTGCTATACAGTGCTCGGGTCTGCACAGTGTAGACCGAGCACAATGCAGATATAGGTATGTTGTCTGGGTTGGGTTCGGCCTGGCTTGATGGAGCTCGTGTATGATATCAGTGTAAGGTTGTGATTGTATGCTAGGGTTTGAGAACCCTAGGGCATTGCAGATGCGTATGTATGTATATATCTGACAAATTTTGTGGAGTTTATTTGATTTTAAGATCAAGTTTCGAAGTTGCAAAGTTTCAGATTTTTTAATATAAAATCAAGTTTCAGATTTTGATGAAATAGAGTTTAAATATTTGTATATTTGGATTAAAAACTTGCATGATGTGATCTATATTAATAGATGGAATATAAACATAAATTTTCAGAATATAGGTATCAGTTTTGAGGGGTTTGTTTTCAAATATGAGAACCATAAATTTTAGATTTTGAGAAACAAGTTTTTTTTCTTCAGATTTTTATATGTTTGAGTTGCGATTTCGGGTGTTGCAATTCTATAGTTTAGACGAATATGATTCTACGTTTTGAGAAGTTAAAAGTTCAGTTTTGAACGATGAAATTTTTAGATTTTGAAGAAGGTATTTTCAGTTTTTAAGAGGCAGAAGTTTTAGTTTTGGAAACTAGAAAATTTTAGATTTTGAGATATAAATCCCATAGTTTGTAAAAGAATAATGTTCAGTTTTGAATTGATTAAAATCCCAAAAAATTAATTGTGTTTTCAAATATGGAAAGGAGTATTTTAAATTTGAAATAAAGAGGTATAGTAAATTTTTTTGTTTCTATAAATGAAGGGGTCTTTATGGAAGTGAATTGCTTATTAAATGAGGAATGAGATATGATAGAGTGATTGTGGATAAATGAATATTTATATTTGATATGAGATGATCTTAAATGAGACGTTAAATTATGATTGAGAACTTGTGGAAAAGTGGTATTTCCCGTAATGAATAAAAGAAAGAAGTTTTTGATAATTGAACCAGGTGGTGGTTCATATTTTAGGGTTATTGTGAGAACCCAAGAAAGATGTGATTGAGAAATTTATGTGGTGAGCACTAGAGGGTGAGCAGGATCCTGGATTATCGGCAGTGAATTATTTGATTGTAGGAATTAGCAAGGGGACTAGTGTTCCTAGTTTGGTGGAGTTAAGTCCGGTAGGGTAAGCTATCTCTAGGTGGCTCAGATTTTCCCTTATTTTAACATAAGGACATGCGCTAGTTGGAGATATGATGAAACAAGGGAAAACGTGAGTATGATGGCTCTAGGATGTTCCGCGAAGTGAGATATTCCCCAGTATTCCGAGATGAGGGATGAGTGAGGCCCCAGGATGTTCTGTGGAGCGGGATTGATCTCTAGTATTCCGGGATGAGAGTGACGCTCATGGGATGTTTGTGCAATGGTGGCTTTAGGATGAACTGCGAAGTGAGGTATGCACTAATAATTCCCGGACAAGGGTAGAAAAGGCTCTAGGATGATCCGTGGATAGAATTTGACCTCCAGTATTCCGAGGCGAGAGCTAATACGTGCAAAATGCCTACTTCTCGTAGTAGTCATGGTTGTAGGCTGCAAAGCGTGGGACCGAATGCCAAAATGTGGTGAACATTAAGGGACTTGCCCTCGGACTTATGTTTTATGGGCTGCATAGAATCCGAACAAGCATGCATTAGTAACCATCGTAGGCACTTGTGTTTTCCTTGAACCATGTCTTGTGCATTTCGATATTTTCTTGTCGCATATTTTATTCTTGCAAATTTCAATATTTATTGTTGATTTGTGATTCTTTTATTGTTGTTTCATCTTGTGCAAAAAGCATGTGGTTGTGAGATATTGGAGAGTCACCACTTTTATCAGCATTGCGTCAGTTGCATTCATTTGGCGTACCCACATTTTTAACAGTTTTGCAGGATTGCAAAGTGAGTGGCTTGAACAAGGGTTAAAAGCTTGGATTTATGACAAGACTGAAGTTTAAATGTTGAAATCAGTTGCATTAAATGTGTTTTAAATTTCTGCTGTGCACTGTAAAAAGAACTATTGTAAAGAAAGTTTTAAATTTCCATGTATTTTATGTCGTGTTTGGTTACGTTGAAGTGAAGATTCTGGATTTGTGTATCGTATTTCTTATTATGAAATTCGGGGCGCTACAGTTTAGGCCTATAATTAGTCTCCTTAGTGTTACTTTCAAGATCATCATGAAAGTCTTTGCTAATAGACTTTGTTCCGTTATCACTCCCTTGATTGACCTTGCTCAGTCTGGCTTTGTGCAAGATCGATTTATTTTGGACAATGTTGCCTCTACTCAAGAAATCATTTCTGGATGCCATCGTTCAAAATCGGAATGCATCTTATTAAATATTGATTTTGAGAAAACTTATGATAAAGTTGAGTGAGGTTTTCTTTTTGATATCTTCACCCATAGGGGCTTCTGTCCTAAATGGATCTCTTGGATTAAATCCAACCTATTCGCTGGTACATCATCAATGATTATCAATAGAGTGGAAGGTAATAAGGTCAAATGTAAGCGTGGTCTGCGTTAAGGGGACCCGGTTTCTTCCCTTCTTTTCGTTCTTGTCGCTAATGTTTTTAGCAGGGTGCTTCTTAAAGCTGGTAACACTAACCTTATTGAAGGTCTGGGTGGATTTAATGGCTTTAAAGGCGTGATTAATCTTCATTACGTTGATGACACCATTCTTTTTGCTAAACCTGTCGGTTCCTCTTTACGCAACCTTAAGCTTCTACTCTATCTTTTTGAAGGTGTTTTTGGTTTATCTATTAACTTTCATAAAACTTTGCCATATGGCTTGGTGATGTTTCTAATTTATATACAAATATTTGTACTCATTTACCAATTAAAATTGATTGTTTTCGTTGATACTGTCTATATTTCATCTTATTTTTATAAGATTTCAATTAATTATTTATTTTTGAAGAAATAATATTTTTGATGCAAAAAATGAAGATTTGTGGAAAAAATCAACAAACAAAGCAAAACTATGGATTTATCAATTTTCTGTTTTGTTGAGTAAAAGTGCGACAAATAATCTTAGAAGGATTTTAATGAGCTATTATGATTTTTAGTTAGTTTAGTTAATTTTAAACTAATTAATTTTATTTTATTTAAAAATCCTAATTTCTGGTATTATCTTTTGTGTATGCAGAAGCACGTAGTTGAAAGAAAAGGAAAGAAAAGGAGAAAAGAGAAAGAAATAAAATTCAGGTCAAAAAAGGAAGGAAATAAATGAAGAGAATGGATCTTTCTGCAAAAAGTGCAAACCTAACTCCTCTTCCCGTTCTCTAAAAGTACAAGCAAAGGGAGAGAGAAGAAGTAAGAGGTGACGGCTGCTTATAAAAAATAAAAAAGAAAAAGAAAAGACAAGTCAGACAGAGAGAAAACTCTCTCTACTCTCTCTGTCTCTTGGCGTGCGCTCAGAACAAACAAAGGGAGAGAAAGGGAGAAGCAACACGTGAGCGACAGCGACAGCACCCACACGCGCTGACCTGGCGACTTGGGCTTCTTCTTCTTCTTTGAACGCTAACGTGGACCTCCTAGCGTGCGGCACGTGTGCGATCTGACTGGCGCGGAATCCCACGCGACAAGACAGCGCAGGTGTGAGGGACCTGAGACGCTGAAGTGGGACTTCGACGGCGACAGCAAACCGTTTTACTTTCGCACAGATTTCGAGGTGAAGCAGACATTTTTGGGTTCGGCTTTTGAGATAGAAAAGGGGTTTGAATTAAATTTTGTATTCTTTTTGTATCTGTTCTTCTCGAATTTCTTTTGATGCAATCCCAAACATTTTATTAATTGCAAATCGAACATGAACTGAATTATTGTTCTAGAGGCTAAGATGTAGCCGAGTTTTGTAGAACACAAATTTTAAGTCCTTATTATTACTCTATTTTTCCTGGTTGTGTTTTAATTTTTATTATTTATGCGTACAAAATGATGGATAGACATTTGTATGATTTTTCAAATCATAAAGAGACTGAACAGGTTATTTGTGATTAATAAAAATTAACACCGTATATTGGAGGACGTGACCGTTAAGAAATCCAAATTTTCAATTAATAATTTGATCGATTGGCGAAGAATTAGTTGAGAATAATTTTTAGACTGCGTGGATAGAGTGGTTAATATTTTCAGGATTTTGGTCAACAACTAGGAAAGATAATATCTTTATTCATAAGGAGTTATAATTTGTGTGTGTGATAAACGAGGTGAACCAAGAGCCCTAGAACTAATTTTACCCTTAACAAATTACAAGAGCTTCATAGTTTCACAGCCCTCTCCCTCTTCACAAATTTAGTTAGTTTTAATTAGATTAAGTTAATTTAGTTGTTTTATTATTTATAAAATTCGATATTCCAAATAGTGATTCATCTAGTAATATCGGTACTCAATAAAATATCTAGTCCTTGTGGTTTCGACACTCTACTCATTTAACTACATTACTTGTGCGATTTTGTACACTTGCAAAAATTCACATCAAGTTTTTGGCGCCGTTGCTGGGGACTAGTTATTCTTTTATTGATATTGAAAATTGCTAGATTATTGCTAGTTTGGATTTTTGTAATTATTTTTATTTTATTATTATTTTACATCTTTATTTTCTTTTGACTAACTTTTACTTTTATTTATTTTTCTTATTTTATTTTTTTTAGTTTTTCTATCTTTTTTTTTTCTTTTCGATACTTATATTTCAGGACATACACGTACATTATTATGGAGAACGATGGAAACAGGCCTTTGAGAGACTATGCTATGCCCTTAAATTATGAATCAAGCATAAAGAAGCCGGTTATTGAAGCTAACGATTTTGAGATTGAACCGGAGATTATTCTAATGATACATCAGATTGTTCAATTTTGGGGACTACCGCACGAGGATCCTTACGCTCACATTGCAAACTTTCTAGAAATTTGTGACACTTTCAAATACAACGGAGTATCAAATGATGCGATCAGATTGAGACTTTTTCCTTTTTCATTACGAGATAAGGTGAAGGCTTGGCTACATTATCTACCACCAGGTAGTATTACTACTTAGGAGGGACTTGCACAAAAATTTCTAGCCAAGTATTTTCCTCCAGCAAAGACAGTAAAACTAAGGAATGATATTGTCACATTTATGCAATTTGAGACTGAGTCTTTGTATGATGCATGGGAGAGGTACAAGGATCTATTAAGAAAGTGTCCTCATCATGAACTTCCAAAATGGCTACAAGTGCAAACATTCTATAACAGTTTGGGGGCTACAAATCGATCCATGGTAGATGTAGCAGCTGGAGGTGCCTTAATGAGCAAAACTCATGAAGCAGCTTATGACCTTTTAGAAGAAATGGCATCTAATAATTATCAGTGGTCCTCAGAAAGAACAGTGCAAAGAAAAGTGGCGGGAGTTTTTGAACTTGACCCTATTTCTAATATAAATGCAAAAGTTGATATTTTATCGAAGCAAATAGGTAATATGAATGTTAATGCTATTCAATCTCATACCATTTGTGATCATTGTGCAGGAAATCATTCTAGTGCAGACTGCCAAGTGGGGAACCCTT
The DNA here is from genome assembly GCA_017893485.1 of Hemerocallis citrina. NCBI lineage: Eukaryota > Viridiplantae > Streptophyta > Magnoliopsida > Asparagales > Asphodelaceae > Hemerocallis > Hemerocallis citrina. The sequence goes on from CM030363.1 coordinate 135,933,898, forward strand.
TTGCTCCATCAAATGCCGAACAAGCAAATTATGTGTCAAATTTTCAAAGGCAAAATAACCCTTATGCAAACACATACAATCCAGGATGGAGAAATCACTCCAAATTTTCTTGGAACAATAATCAAGGAGAAGCTAGACCACAACAAAATTTTCAACAACAAGAAAAGAAGCCAACATTAGAAGAAATGTTCAAGCAATACATGCAAAAGACAGATCAAGCAATTCAAAATGTTGCAAATTCAACTTCGGCTTCCATCCACAATCTCGAGGTACAAATTAGTCAAATTTCTAATATTCTTATTGAAAGAGCTGCAGGAACATTACCAAGAAACACAGTTGTAAACCCCAAGGAGCATGTGAAGGCAATAACACTTAGAAGTGGGGCAACAATTGGGCAGCCACAAATCAAAAATGTAGAACAAGATGTGGATGAAAAACAATGTGAGAATGACCAAACAATGGAAGAACAAACGCAGCACAAAGGAGAGTCAAGTCAAACCATTTCAGGGGAGTTAAATTCTAACACTTGTACTAATTCTCCTTATGATCAATCTATTCCTTTCCCACAAAGACTTAAAAAGAATAAGCTTGATAATCAATTTGCAAATTTTCTAAATATTTTCAAGTAATTGCATATTAATATTCCTCTTATTGAAGCTTTAGAACAAATGCCTAAATATGCTAAATTTTTGAAGGACATTCTATCAAACAAGAGGAAGCTAGAAGAGCATGAGATGGTGATGTTAACTAAAGAAAGTAGTGCAATTTTACAAAAGAAGCTACCACATAAACTTAAAGATCCAGGGAGTTTTACGATTCCTTGAACTATTGGAAATTCTTCTTTTCATAAAGCACTATGTGATTTAGGAGCGAGTATTAATCTCATGCCATATTCTGTTTTCATGAAACTAGGTATTGGAGAAGCAAAGCCTACAACAATTTCCTTGCAATTGGCAGACAGGTCAATCAAATATCCACGAGGGATCATTGAAGATGTTTTGGTGAAAGTTGACAAATTCATATTTCCAGCTGATTTTATTGTACTTGACATGGAAGAAGATGAACAAATTCCTTTGATTTTGGGGAGACCTTTCCTTGCAACAGGGAGAACATTGATTGATGTGCAACAAGGTAAACTTATTCTAAGGGTTGACAACGAACAGGTAATATTTGATGTACTTAAATCCATGGAGTTTCCCTTATAAGTTCATGCATGCTTTCAAGTAAGTGAAGTCATGGGAGAAACACATTTGGATGAAAATTGCTAAATTACATTTAGAAGAATGCTTAACAAATTCAGAAACACTTGAATTAGAAAATGAAGAGATTTGTGATTATGATAAAAATTTGGAAGATACCCCACTCATTTTCTTATCACCACAACAACTTGAGCTTAAACAACTCCCATCGAGTTTGAGGTACGCATTTTTAGGCCAAAACTCCACTTTTCCTGTTATTATCAATGATTCTTTGAATAATCTTGAAGAAGAAAAATTGTTGAGAGTTTTGAGAAAACATAAAACTGCCTTGGGATGGAACATTTCTAATATAAAAGGGATTAGTCCTTCAATTTGCATGCATAAAATTCTAATGGAGGATGATTTTAAACCTATTGTGCAACCACAACGAAGATTAAATCCATCAATGCAAGAAGTGGTGCATACGGAGGTATTGAAGCTTTTAGATGCAGGTATCATTTATCCAATTTCAGATAGTGCATGGATAAGTCCTATACATGTTGTGCCAAAGAAAGGAGGAATAACTGTACTAAAAAATAATAATAATAATGAGCTAATACCAACAAGAATAGTCACGGGATGGCGAATGTGCATAGATTATCGAAGACTAAACGATGCAACTAGAAAAGATCATTTTCCATTACCTTTTATTGACCAAATGCTTGAAAGACTTGCAGGTCATTCTTACTATTATTTTCTTGATGGGTATTCGGGGTACAATCAAATTGCTATAGCACCAGAAGATCAAGAAAAGACAACCTTTACTTGCCCATATGGAACTTTTGCATATAGAAGGATGCCTTTTGGTCTTTGTAACGCCCCCGCTACATTTCAACGCTGCATGATGTCAATTTTTTCGGATATGGTTGAGAAATTTATTGAAATTTTCATGGATGATTTTTCAGTTTTTGGTAATTCATTTGATAATTGTTTATCTAATTTATCTTTGGTTTTGCAGCATTGCGAGGAAACAAATTTTGTTCTAAATTGGGAGAAATGTCATTTTATGGTAAAAGAAGGGATTGTGTTAGGCCACAAAGTTTCCTTTAAGGGAATTGAAGTGGATCGTGCTAAAATTGATGTCATTGAAAAGCTACCACCACCAACTAATGTTAAAGGAGTGAGAAGTTTCTTGGGTCATGCAGGATTTTATCGGCGATTTATCAAAGATTTTTCTTTAATCACTAAACCTCTTTGCAAACTTTTAAATAAAGACACACCTTTTAATTTTTCTCATGATTGCTTGCATGCTTTTGAAACATTGAAAAAGAAATTGATTTCAGCACCTATTATTATTGCACCAGATTGGAATATGCCTTTTGAATTGATGTGTGATGCTAGTGATGTGGCAATAGGTGCTATTTTAGGGCAAAGAAAAGATAAATTTTTTCACACCATTTATTATGCAAGTAGAACTTTGACAAAAGCACAGCTTAATTATGCTACTATTGAAAAAGAATTATTAGCTATTGTATATGCTTTTGACAAATTTCGATCTTATTTGATAGGTTCAAAGGTGGTTGTGTACACGGATCATTCAGCCCTCAAGTACTTGCTTACAAAGAAGGAAGCCAAACCTAGATTGCTTCGTTGGATTTTACTTTTACAAGAATTTGATGTGGAAATAAAAGACAAAAAAGGTGTGGAAAATGTGGTGGCCGACCATTTATCTCGCATTGAACCAAAAGATGAACACAAATTGTAGGTTAAACCAATCAATGAAGAATTTCCAGATGAGTATTTAATGATGATACAAACTCCTCCATGGTATGCCGATATAGTAAATTATTTGGTATCAAAAATTCTACCCCCTGATTTTACTTATCAACAAAAGAAGAAATTTTTCTCTGACTTGAAGTATTATTTTTGGGAGGAACCTTTCTTATTTCGTCATTGTGCAGATCAAGTAATAAGGAGATGTGTGCCTGAAAAGGAGATGGAAAGCATACTAAAACATTGTCATACATTGGAATTTGGTGGCCATTTTAGTGGAACAAAAACAGCAGCAAAAATCTTACAATCAGGATTCTTTTGGCCCTCAATTTTTAAAGATGCTTTTAATTTTGTTAAATTATGTGATAATTGTCAAAGGGTGGAAAATATTTCTAGGAAACATGAGATGCCCCTAAATAATATTTTAGTGATTGAATTATTTGATGTTTGGGGGATAGATTTTATGGGTCCTTTTCCATCATCATTTTCTAATAAATATATTTTGGTTGCTGTACATTATGTCTCCAAGTGGGTGGAAGCTATTGCACTACCAACAAATGATGCAAGAGTAGTGGTGAACTTCATTAGAAAAAATATCTTTTCACGATTTGGAACTCCAAGGGCAATTATTAGTGATGGAGGAACACATTTTTGCAACCATCAATTTGATGCTTTACTTGCTAAGTATGGAGTTACTCATCATGTGGCCACACCATATCATCCTCAAACAAGTGGTCAAGTGGAGGTTTCAAATATAGAGTTGAAGCGAATACTTGAGAAAACAGTGAATATGGCGCAAACGGATTGGGCAAGAAAATTGGATGATGCATTATAGGCCTATAGGACGACATTTAAAACACCAATTGGAATGTCCCCATATAGATTGGTGTATGGTAAAGCATGTCACTTACCAGTTGAACTTGAGCATCGCGCTTATTGAGCAATAAAGACACTAAATTTTGACATGAAAGATGCTGGCGGAAAAAGAATGTTGCAACTAAATGAGATGGATGAGTTTCGCAATGATGCTTATGAAAATGCCAAGATCTATAAAGAAAAGACTAAAAGATGTCACGATAAGCATATTTTGAGAAGAGAATTCAAGGAAGGGGAGAAAGTATTGTCATTTAATTGAAGACTTAAACTTTTTTCAGGAAAATTACGATCTAGGTGGACGGGTCCATTTGTTGTCACACGAGTGTTTCCATATGGAACAATAGAAATTTATGATGAGCAAAAAAGGACATTCAAGGTGAATGGACAGCGGTTGAAGCCATACATGGGTAATGAAGTTGGCAAGGAAATCATGCACATCGAGAAGGCCAAACAATAATGAAAATATGAAGAAAGTCTGGCTGAAGACTTAAAACTTAGCGCTTCTTGGGAGGCAACCCATGTTTTCTTTTATTGCATTTAGTTTTGATTTACCTTTTAGTTTATTTTATTTAAATTTTTGATTTTTATCTTGTAGGATTGCATAAATTTTGGAAGTCACCGGGCGGAGCTATTTTGAACACCTTCATTGATGGCTGTTTTTGAGCAATATGTAGTCAGAATCTGGAAAAGTGATTCAAAGAGAAATTGTAGACAATTGTCTTAGCTTTCCAGCAAAAAAACAACCAGCCCATTTGGACATCTACAGCTCCAAATATCGCCAAAATACTGAACGTTGCGCGTGCAGAAATTTAAAGACGAATCAGGGGAGATATTCTAAACTTTTTGCATTCTTTTTGTTTTTCTTTTTCTTTCCCATTGAGGAAAATGTGATATTCAAGTTTGGGGGGAAGGTTTACAAATTTATGATTTATTTTTAGAAAAGAAAAACAAAATTTTAGAAGGATTTCAATTAAGCTCACCATTACACTTTTGAGTTCTTCATTGAGATGAGCATTGAAATAATTTTTTTAGGATAAACAATTTCCTATAAAGCAAGAGTAAGCATACTTATTTACTTTAGGATTATTGAATTTCACAATTCCTTACAAAATTGTGTGGGTCATGCTATTATACATTAAAGACAAATGTGATGCTTTTTCTTGTGATTATCCCTTTCGATCTAGTCCAAAACAGAGTTTAAGTAAATAGAGTAATAATGAAAATATATATATATATGAATAAAGTCAATCTACTCCAATGTTTTGAGTTGCTTAGTAACTAGGGGTATTCATCACCAATGTTTACTTTAACGTAAAACAGCAACTTGAAATATGAGTATGCAAAGCACTTTAACTTTGTGGCTTGATGAGTAACTGGGTGATTTCATCACAAATGATTTGCATTCGCGTAAAAAGGCAAGTGACAACTTAAAGAAGGGACCAAAAAAAAAAATACTCTAGTTTGCTACTCGGTTTGTAGTAGTGAGAAGGGATAATCACAGATTGAGTTGTTACATACTATAACTACATTAATTGCTTGACAACTACGATTGGGTTTGGAATTATGAATAAATAATTGTACTGGAGAAAGTGGGTATGCTTAATTTTACTTTATTTGCTAATGTTTATATTTTTAATTGAAATTTTGATGCTTGCATGATGAGAATTCTTAGTGTGATGGGTTGAGCCTACTCTTGATTATTATTCCCTTGTTCATGATTCTACTTTTTGCTCGAGGACAAGCAAAATCTTAAGTTTGGGGGTATTTGATGTGTCTAATTTATATACAAATATTTGTACTCATTTACCAATTAAAATTGATTGTTTTCGTTGATATTGTCTATAATTCATCTTATTTTTATAAGATTTCAATTAATTAATTATTTTTGAAGAAATAATATTTTTGATGCAAAAAGTGAAGATTTGTGGAAAAAATCAACAAACAAAGCAAAACTATGGATTTATCAATTTTCTGTTTTGTTGAGTAAAAGTGCGACAAATAATCTTAGAAGGATTTTAATGAGCTATTATAATTTTTAGTTAGTTTAATTAATTTTAAACTAATTAATTTTATTTTATTTAAAAATCCTAATTTCTGGTATTATCTTTTGTGTATGCAGAAGCACGTAGTTGAAAGAAAAGGAGAGAAAAGGAGAAAAGAGAAAGAAATAAAATTCAGGTCAAAAAAGGAAGGAAATAAATGAAGAGAATGGATCTTTCTACAAAAAGCGCAAACATAACTCCTCTTCCCGTTCTCCATAAGTACAAGCAAAGGGAGAGAGAAGAAGTAAGAGGTGACGACTGCTTATAAAAAATAAAAAAGAAAAAGAAAGGACAAGTCAGACAGAGAGAAAACTCTCTCTGTCTCTTAGCGTGCGCTCAGAACAAACAAAGGGAGAGAAAGGGAGAAGCAGCACGTGAGCGACAGCGACAGCACCCACACGCGCTGACCTGGTGACTTGGGCTTCTTCTTCTTCTTTGAACGCTGACGTGGACCTCCTGGCGTGCGGCACGTGCGCGATCTGACCGGCACGAAATCCCACGTGACAAGACAGCACAGGTGTGAGGGACCTGAGATGCTGAAGTGGGACTTCGACGGCGGCAGCAGACCGTTTTACTTTCGCACAGATTTCGAGGCGACGCAGACATTTTTGGGTTCGGCTTTTGAGACAGAAAAGGGGTTTGAATTAAATTTTGTATTCTTTTTGTATCTTTTCTTCTCGAATTTCTTTTGATGCAATCCCAAACATTTTATTAATTGCAAATCAAACATGAACTGAATTATTATTCTAGAGGCTAAGATGTAGCCGAGTTTTGTAGAACACAAATTTTAAGTCCTTATTATTACTCTCTTTTTCCTGGTTGTGTTTTAATTTTTATTATTTATACGTACAAAATGGTGGATAGACATTTGTATGATTTTTCAAATCATAAAGAGACTGAACAGGTTATTTGTGATTATTAAAAATTAACACTGTATATTGGAGGACGTGGCCATTAAGAAATCCAAATTTTCAATTAATAATTTGATGGATAGGCGAAGAATTAGTTGAGAATAATTTTTAGACTACGTGGATAGAGTGGTTAATATTTTCAGGATTTTGGTTTACAACTAGGAAAGATAATATCTTTATTCATAAGGAGTTATAATTTGTGTGTGTGATAAACGAGGTGAACCAAGAGCCCTAGAACTAATTTTACCCTTAACAAATTACAAGAGCTTCATAGTTTCACAGCCCTCTCCCTCTTCACAAATTTAGTTAGTTTTAATTAGATTAAGTTAATTTAGTTGTTTTATTATTTATAAAATTCGATCTTCCAAATAGTGATTCATCTAGTAATATCGGTCCTCAATAATATATCTAGTCCCTATGGGTTCGACACTCTACTCATTTAACTATATTACTTGTGCGATTTTGTACACTTGCAAAAATTCACATCACGTTATTCCACCTTTTAAGTCAAAAAAAAAAAAATTCACATCACTTGGTGGTTCAAATATTCGGCAAACTAAGATTGCTAATTTCTTTAACTGTTCCTCTGGTTCTTTCCCTGTCAACTATCTTAGTACCTCTCAGATGGGGCTCACGACGTAAAAAATATTGGAATCCCTTGATTGACAAGATTGATTCTAGACTTAACTCTTGGTCTGGACACCAAATGTCTCGAGGGGGAAGTCTCATTCTTTTTAATCCAGTCTTACCTGTTATTCCTTTTTGTATGATGTCATACCTCTATGTTCTGTCTTAGGAAGTGAACTAGATTGACAAAATCAAGCAATTTTTTTGGTCGGGCTCTGCCATTACCTCAGTTGGCAAGCACCTCTATAGTTGGAACAGGGTGTGTAGTGTTGTAAGTCTCAGCTATCTAAATAAACAAATAAACTAGACACAAATTAAATCCTCGCAAGTGTACGAATCGTTTATAGAAGTGTAGTGAAAAGCAAGGGTCGATCCCACAGAGATTGTAGTAATTAACTTACTAATCAATAAATCAGAAACACAATTCATAAAGTTTTGTTCTAAAAGTCTATTTGAATGGAAATGAAAAGATAAAAATCTAGATCAAGTAGAATCGCAATTTGAATCACAAATATCTATTAAAGTAGTTGGGCACGATCTCCACCTATAGTCAAGAATGCTAAATTACTTTCTACACTGCTCTAATCACTCATGTTTGTTCCTTTAAGGGCATGGTATCTACTCCTTAAAGTTAAGATTTCCCTAGGCCAAGAATTAGGCATGGTATCTACTCTAACTCGTTTCTTCCTTTAAGTATTTGGCATGGTATCTACTAAGTTGCACTTGAAGAAAGCATAGGAACGATGGAAATAAACAAACACTCAAAGCTCTAGAAGTTGGTATCAAATCTAGATCCTTGAAGTTGATTAAACCAAGAACCCCTAAAGATTCCTGTGTTACAAGTATGAGCACGAGATATGGGTCATCTCTATACTCATATAACAGAGTCAATTTTATAATAAGCTAACTTTGATAAAATCAGGTTCTTCAGATCAGTCGACTGTTGCTAGCTCTCAGTCGACTGATTCTACGAACTTTCTAATAAATGTTGATATTATAATTTTGATTAAGATACCCAGATTTAATCAATAAGTGAATAAAGTAGTGTTTTAGAAGATTATAAGCATTACATGACTACGGTTTCAATCAGCCCAACAATGAAATTAGTTGCACATAATACAATTTTTATTAAATAAACATTTAGAGTTCATGATTTTAACAATAAAAACAAAAAAATTAGAAAGAAAAAGAAGTAATACTGATTATTATGATATTCAGCCTTGAAGTCGACTTGAACTGCCTCTCAGTCGACTTGATCTTGTCCTTCAGTGCACTTGATCTCCTTCCTTCATTTGATTGTACTTGATCTTCTTTCGTTGATTCCTTCTCTTCTTTCTCTCTCGATCTGATTGTCACTATCAGATATCCAGATATTGAGAGATGTTTTCTAAACTGCGTATTCCAGCCTTTTTATAGTTTCTTTTGCTCCCATTCTACAGATCTCAAGTTCCAACATTCCTATCTCTTCACGCATCGGATATGGATTGAGTCGATCTTCTTACTTTCCAAACCCGGGTTTCTAAGTTGATTTGTTGGGAAGTTGTTATTTGCAGTTATCCCATATATGTTTCCTGGATTTTGGCAGCTCACTTTGATTCAGATTTGGATGAGAATGAATCTTCAACTATTCTTATCTTTTAACTCCCGCTGAATGCCAGTCGACTGGTGTTAGAATCAGTCGACTGTATTGTGCAGCTTCGGAATCTCAACCTCCTCTGTTCAGTCGACTTGTGTTCTGCAGCTTCCTATGTATCATCCTCACAGTCTGGAGTAAATCTTGAATCTGCTTCGTTTAGTTGCTTTTAGGTTGTTTTCTATGGAAAAGAGAAAAGAAGAGTAAATTACCACATATAGAGAATTTAATTGTCTAATTGCATTCAGATTATTGCTCCAAAATGTGGATATATTGGATTTATCAAATACCCCCAAACTTAGCTTTTGCTTGTCCTCAAGCAAAATAGACTACAAGCATCACTTTGAACATCTTGACCCTCCCAACATTTACCTCAGAGAACTTGCTACTGTTAGTGTCAAGTTTAGAACAAGCATTACGATAGGTCTAAACAGGTTTTAATTTAAATGTTAATCACTTATTCACAAGAATACTCAACTTGATTATCAAATAGTAGTGTGGCCAATGCCTATGCAACATACTCATGATTAAGGTTAGCAAGCTCAACTATATTTCAACTCCAAAATCTCACCATGGCATACACTCCCAAAAAATGTAGCTCTCATTAACATGGGAATTTCAAATTAGATCCCGTGACAAATTTCATTACTTGGATGAAACCATATGCTTGATCTTGCTACTACATCTTCACACCATTGATTTGCACACTACTTGGATCAAAAGGTCTTATATAGGTTGTAAAGGGGCCATGGGTGCAGGTTTAAACAATTGAAGGAAAAAGGAATACAAAATTTCTAAAGAATTAATAGAGCAACTTGCATTGTTCTAAGAGATTTTTTTTTATTTTTTTTATTTATTTTATTTTATTTTATTTTTTTTTGAATAACAGTAAAAGTATGAGGCCATATATTACAGGCCTATTCTTTATTTCTACCAACACCTTTCACCCATCCACAACTGATCAATTTACAACTATTCATATATTTTTTTATTATTATTATGACAAATCCTCCAACTTTACTTTATATTTCAACCCCTCACCTTGACATGCCACATCTCTTTTACAATTCTTGCTCTACTAACTCAATAGATATAGGTATGGTAACCTATTCATCTAGGCATGGTTAAGGATGATGTGTCTTACAAAAAGAAAGCTTTTATAGGCTTCAAAGGGGCAACTAGTGAATAATTAATGTTGGGTTGGCTATTTGTCTTTGGTGATAGATTCTTAGGTGCCTTAATCATTTTCAAGTTTTCATGCAAAAAGCAAAACAAGTTTCGAAAAGTAGCAAAAACAAGTTCTAGTTCATCTCAAGAATGCCGTCAACTGAGATCTTCAAGTGTATGACTCTCTCAAAAACAAAAAAATAAGGCTCAAAACTCACTATTTGTGTATTTATGTTTACTCATAATTGAACTTGCTATTCTCTTTCACAATTCATTTCATTGACATGACCACATAAATAAAAGTTTCAAGTATTATCCATATGATAAGTTATTAACATTTTTAAAGATAAAGACCACAATTAATACTTGTTCTCCACTCTCTACCTATAGTAATTGAGCTCATGTTCTCATCATTGTGGTTAGAAAAGTATTTATTTTATTATTATTATTACTATTATTATTATTATTATTTTTTGAAATTATTGTGAAAAATATAATCAAAAGACTCTAAATGTGAATAACTACCCCCAAACTTAGATGGAACATTGTCCTCAATGTTTGAAACAAAAACTTAAAAAAATAGGCATGTGTCCATCCAGTTTGAAGAAAAGAAAATGAAATAAAGAAACAAATAAAGAAAAATAAAGAGAAATAAAGAGAGAGTGTAAGTACTCCCCTGAAAATTGGGTTGTCTCCCAATAAGCGCTGCGTTTCTTGTCTTCAGCTAGACTTGATGAGTTTATGCAATGTATTGAATGGCTCGCGGCTCAAAACTCATCTTATTATAAGGTTTCCCCCTATGCCCATTCACCGTGAACGTTTGATTTTCCTTTTTGCTATGAACCTCCAACGCTCCATATGGGGAAACCTTTGTAACAACGTACGGACCGTACCATCTTGACATAAGCTTATCTGCAATGGTCCACCTTAATGCACCCTTGTGTTCTAGCCATATTCTCAACTGCGTCTCTTCTTCCTGCATCCTCAGGTGTTCAGGTAACATCTGGTTTTCACCCACATATGCGTACTTCAAGTGTTCAGGTAGTGGCTTTAGTTGCACGTCTGGTGTCCTGGTAACAGAAGAAACAAAAGTATTATTAGACACCAGATTTTCAAATACAGGTGCAAACTTACCTGAATATAATTTTGGATTTTCAAGGTAATGTACTGTCTCTGCAATCCTCCAATCATCATATTCCTGTTCAACTTGAGATAGTGTTAGAGAGTGTGTAATTGTGGATTGTAATGGATTGACACTATGTACCTGAAATGTTTGGTCTACAGTCTCCTGAACCACATCAATATTATAACATTCATGATCATCGTGTGGTAATTTTTGTGCATCAAACATTTTAAACTCAATATTCTCACCATTCATTTTCATACTTATAGTGCCCTTTTTAACACAAATTTTCATATCAACAGTACTCATAAAGGGTCTACCTAAGATGATAGGTAAAGAAGATAGCATTGAAGAGTCTTCCATATCCAAAACAACGAAATCTGCAGGCAAAATGAAATCATTTACCTGAACCTAGACATCTTCTAAAATACCTCTAGATCTTTTGATACTACGATCAGCCAATTGCAAAGTGATTGATGTCGGTTTGAGTTCCCCCAATCCTAGCTTTTCGTAAACAGAGTATGGAAGAAGATTGATGCTTGCCCCTAAATCTAACAGTGCCATTTCAAAGAAATGTTCACCAATTCTCCAAGGAATGGTAAAACTACCTGGATCCTTCAACTTAGGGGGTAATTTTCTTAACAATACCGCACTCACTTCTTCTGTTAGAGCCACATCCTCCTTAACCTGAAACGTTCTCTTGTGAGTACAGCATTCTTTCAAAAATTTGGCATAAGAAGGAATTTGTTTAATAGCATCAAGTAGAAGAATATTGATTTTTACCTTCCTGAGAGTTTCAAAAATATCAAATAAATGTTATTCTTTCTTTTGCTTGACTACCTTTGAGGGAATGGTGGCAATACTGCCCCTTCTTTTTCACTTACCGTGCTGGAACCCAAAATTTTTTATGGTTGTGTGTTTGATTTGTCTGCATTTGTTCCAACTCTGCTGTCGATTATCTTACCACTTCTCAGGGTTGTCACCGATTTAAGCTGTTCTTGTCCTCTAAGGTTTGGTATGGTTTGTGATGGGTGTTCTCCTGCCTTTCTTTCACTTAACTCCTTAGCAGTTTGATCAATTTGAGTCTCTAATTTCTGAATGGCCTGTCCTTGTTGGTTGCTTGTTTGCTATTGCTATTGGAGTAATTGGAGAACGGTGGATTCGAAATCCAACTTCTTCTGTTCTTGTACTGGCCGATCAAACCCATTCCCAATCTAGAATTGCTGCGCATGCCCTTGTGCGAATTGAGTGCCTTGATGGTTTTGATTATTGCTCCATGAGAAATTTGGATGGTTTTCGCCACCCTGGGTTGTACGTGTTTGAAAAAGGGTTGTTCTTGGGCATGTACATTCCCTGGCCTACGTAGTTTGCGTGCTCCTGATCTGTGAAAGAAGACATGGGACATGTGTTAGTTGTATGATCAGAATGAGAACAAATTGCACAAATTTCTTTTGTTTGGTTTTTTACGCTACCCAACGTCAAAATTGTATTAACAAGCATATCAATTTTTTTGTTCATGTTTACCATTTCTAATTGCATGTTATTATTACTAGAAATTTCTTAAACTCCCTGTTTTTTCGAAAGGCCTCTTCCCCTTGTTGAGAATTGTTGTGAGTTCTCGCTAAGTTCTTCGAATAGCTCGATGGCCTCCTCACCACTCTTCCTCATCAAGATTCCATTGCAAGCTGAATCTACAATCGCCTTGTTAGTGTCATTTAAACTCTCGTAAAATGCTTGTACCAGATCATCCTTAGGCATGTTGTGCGTAGGACACTTGAGAAGCTTGTTCTTAAAGTCCTTCCATGCCTCGAAGAACAAATCGCCATCTTTTTGTTGGAAGAGTTGAATTTATCTTTTTAGTTGTTTGGTTTTCTGAGCTGGAAAGAATTCCTTCAAGAAGTTTGTTGCCAATTGCTCCCATGATTGAATTGATCCTGGTTCCAAAGAATTATACCACAATTTAGCATTAAGTTTTAGTGAAAATGGAAACAAAATTAACCTAATTTGTTCAGGGGTAAGCCCTTGGACGCTTTGCGTTATGCAAAGATCAAAGAAATCTTGCAAATGGAGGTGCGGATCCTCATCTAGTCTGCCACTGAAGTGGGGAACCATACTGAGTAATTGAGGTGATAGATGCATATTCCCTATGACATTAGGTTGATAAGCTATACAGGAAGGTTGCTCAATATTCTTTGGAGTGAATTTGTCTTGCATTGGTACTCGATTTGGTATTTTCTCACTCATTGTTGCTTTTGGAATAATTCGCTGTACAGTCGACTGATCCTTGGAGACAGTCGACTGATCTGAATCTGTCTGTGCAGAGAGAAACTAAAAGAAAATATAATAAAAGGAAAGAAAAAAAAAGACAAAGATTTTTATTGATTTGTAAGTTAAAATACTAAACAATCCCTGGCAGCGACGCCAAAAACTTGTTGTAAGTCTCAGCTATCTAAATAAACAGATAAACTAGACACAAATTAAAACCTCGCAAGTGTATGAATCGTTTATAGAAGCGTAGTGAAAAGCAAGGGTCGATCCCACAGAATGTAGTAATTAACTTACTAATCAATAAATCAGAAACACAATTCATAAAGTTTTGTTATAAAAGTCTATTTGAATGGAAATGAAAAGATAAAAATCTAGATCAAGTAGAATCGCAATTTGAATCACAAATATCTATTAAAGTAGTTGGGGACGATCTCCACCTATAGTCAAGAATGCTAAATTACTTTCTACACTACTCTAATCACTCATGTTTGTTCCTTTAAGGGCATGGTATCTACTCCTTAAAGTTAAGATTTTCCTAGGACAAGAATTAGGCATGGTATCTACTCTAACTCGTTTCTTCCTTTAAGTATTTAGTATGGTATCTACTAAGTTGCACTTGAAGAAAGCATAGGAACGATGGAAATGAACAAACACTCAAAGCTCTAGAAGTTGGTATCAAATCTAGATCCTTCAAGTTGATTAAACTAAGAACCCCTAAAGATTTCTGTGTTACAAGTATGAGCAGGAGATATGGGTCATCTCTATACTCATATAACAGAGTCAATTTTATAATAAGCTAACTTTGATAAAATCAGGTTCTTCAGATCAGTCGACTGTTGCTAGCTCTCAGTCGACTGACTCTACGAACTTTCTAATAAATGTTGATATTATAATTTTGATCAAGATACCCAGATTTAATCAATAAGTGAATAAAGTAGTGTTTTAGAAGATTATAAACATTACATGACTACGGTTTCAATCATCCCAACAATGAAATTAGTTGCACATAATACAACTTTTATTAAATAAACATTTAGAGTTCATGATTTTAACAATAAAAACAAAAAAATTAGAAAGAAAAAGAAGTAACACTGATTATTATGATATTCAGCCTTGAAGTCGACTTGAACTGCCTCTCAGTCGACTTGATCTTGTCCTTCAGCGCACTTGATCTCCTTCCTTCGTTTGATTGTACTTGATCTTCTTTCATTGATTCCTTCTCTTCTTTCTCTATCGATCTGATTGTCACTATCAGATATCCAGAGATTGAGAGATGTTTTCTAAACTGCGTATTCCAGCCTTTTCATTGTTTCTTTTGCTCCCATTCTACAGATCTCAAGTTCCAACATTCCTATCTCTCCACGCATCAGATATGGATTGAGTCGATCTTCTTACTTGCCAAACCCGGGTTTCTAAGTTGATTTGTTGGGAAGTTGTTATTTGCAGTTATTCCATATCTGTTTCCTGGATTTTGGCAGCTCACTTTGATTCGGATTTGGATGAGGATGAATCTTCAACTATTCTTATCTTTTAACTCCCGCTGAATGTCGGTCGACTGGTGTTAGAATCAGTCGACTGTATTGTGCAGCTTCGGAATCTCAACCTCCTCTGTTCAGTCGACTGTCGTTGAAGGACCAGTCGACTTGTGTTCTGCAACTTCCTGTGTATCATCCTCACGGTCTGGAGTAAATCTTGAATCTGCTTCGTTTAGTTGCTTTTAGGCTGTTTCCTATGGAAAAAAGAAAAAAAGAGTAAATTACCACATATAGAGAATTTAATTGTCTAATTGCTTTCAGATTATTGCTCCAAAATATGGATATATTGGATTTATCATGTAGATCCAAATTTGAGGGTAGTCTTCACATTCTTAACCTGAGAAATCAAAACCTGGCTCTTCTCGGTAAATGGTTGAGGAAGGTGTTGAAGCGTGACGACCTTACTTGGATCAGACTGGTTGTAATGCCCTGATTTTTCATTTGTGAAAAATTATTTTGCACATAGTGTGCACGTGCAATATTTTAGTAAATATTTTCATCAAGATGAGTAAAGATATTTAATATGTGCCTTTAATTATTTTTTCTAAAAAGCCTTCTTTCAATTAGACAAAAAAACCTTTTTCTTTTAAAAGCCCACAGTTAATTTAATTTATTATTTTTTATAATAATTATTTTGGCCCATAAACTAAAGCCCATAAACTATTTTTATACAACTTGTCATGTAGAATAGAATTTAAAGACTATTTTATTTTTATACAAAAATTTAATGTACAATTTTGGACCAAGTGGCATGCACGTGCATTGCACGTACACGTGCAATATGCACATTCCTAGCATGGCCGGTTGCAATCTTTTGGAGGGAAAATCAAAATTGGAGTGGAGATCATGCTTGATGGTTACTTGGTTGTGGGTAGTTAATGCAACTCCTACTTTCATCTTAGCCCTCCATCTTTTAACCAACCACTTGATCCTAGCCATCCATTCTCCTTGATTTTTAGTATAAATACCCCCTCCCCCCCCCCCCCCCCCATGGCTAGTTATTCTTGTGCAAAATTATTCTCTTCCAAACCTATAGTTCAATTACCTTATCTAGTAGTGATTGTGTGAGTTAAAAGATTGAGAGTGTGTGGGATTGTGCTTGCAACACCAAGGAGAAGAAGAGCCGGCTTTGGAGTGCTCGGTGGGCTTGTGTGGTGCTCGGGTTTGGTGCTTTTGGAGGCTCGAGTGAGCGCTTCTAGGAGGAGGATCGTTCGTGTACAAGGACTTTTGTTTAGGAAGTTGCTAATTGTGTTTGTCTCTCCATTGAGGTGGGTAAATTTTCCCTATTTCTACAATAGGAATGCATGCTAGTTTTAATTAGAAAAATGAAGCATGAAAAAGATTAAGAAGAGCACACTTTAATTAGGAAAAATAAATGATTGAAATGTGGATATACAAATTTGTAAGTGGTTCTATTATTTGAGTTGTATGTGAATTGATTAGAATCATGGATTGATTGAAGAACACACATTTATTACCATCAAGAATTACATACAAAAGTTAGTAGATTGATAATGCTATTTCATGTGTTAAATAGATCCTTTGTGTTAATGTGGACATGAATAATTTAAAATATGAGTTTGTATGTTGAGTAAATGATTAAAGACAGTGAATTAATATGTAATTTGTTGATAAAGAGATTAGAATGCTAATTGCTAAGAAATGTCGAAAAGAGAAGGAAATGTGGTAGTGATAGTCCACCATTTCAATTAAATGTATGAAAAATGTGTTGTGATTATTGAAGAAAATTATTTTATTATACTGGAATATAAATTATGATAATATTAGTCAATCTGGAATTTTCAGTAGTTTTTATAAAAACAAAATGAGAGGAGGACTTGTTGAATATCGAATTGTCTTAATAACAGAGAGAATGATAGTAAAAAGAATTTAAGTTGTACTTTGACAACCTGAGCACGTAGCTCAAGTGGTCAGAGCGTGCGTTGGTTTCCCTGTGGTGACCGGTTCGAATCCCTGTGGTACACATTTTGTTTCACAATTTTTAAAAGTATAAGAATCAGCGGCCGAGAGCATTAAACACTCTCTATCTTCTCTATATACCGCTGGCGCAAGTGGCCTGTTGGTCTGTGCCTTCGGCTGTGTTCTCCTTGGTGCTAGGTTCGATCCTTGGCATCGGCAGTTAGGGAAAATTAAATTTTTTGGGTGTTTTGGTGATCCAAAAATTATGAAAAAAATATGACTATTCTTCTAAAAATACATGAGACTTATTAAAAATAATTTGGGAATGATTTACATAAAGTATAGTATAATTTGTGACTAAATGAGTAAATAGAACTATAGTCTACATTGATATTCTTTGTGAAATTGTATCTTGCAAAAATGATTTGAAATGAAGGATTAGAATATTAATGTGGCAAGAAGAAATTATATTGTGTGATGTGATGCAAATTATTCTCATTTGAGAATAGTGTGAAAGATGTGAAATGTGAATATTCGTTAGTGATGTGAATTTCAAAGTGAAATTGATAATTGATAAAGCATATGAATTCCATGTATGGTTATGGACTATTTGAACAAATTAGAAATCATGATTGGAAAAGAGAATTACTTTTGAGTATGATAACTCAACATGAAAATTTATGAGTTGGAAATGCTCAAATTGGAAATTATGAATTGAAAATTGAAACAAAAAAAGTAGCTAAGTCTCCCCGGACATTTGGAAATAAATGAAATGAAAATTGAAAAGAAAGACCAAGGTTGGTCATGTTTGAATGAATGAATAAGTCTGGTTTAGTGGAGAGGCTAACTCTAGAGCTTTGATTTTTGTTCATGATTTTGATAAAAACTAAGGATTAGTACATAGTGGAGACGTGATGAAAGTAGGAGAAAAACACGAGTATGAGGGCCATCAGATTAGCGGTGTGAGAGTGATCCACAGGCTGCCTGCTTGATGCGTTAAGACATGGCGTGGGCACTACTCCAGAATTATCGTTCCGGTGGCGACGCTTGTGGGATTTTTGAGTGGCTATGGGTGGTGCCATTGTTCCATGGCGGAGGATGAATTGTCCATAGGTTGCCTGCTCGATGCGTCGTGTCAGTGTGTGGGATTCTCCTCCAGGCTGTCTGGACATGGGCTCGTAGATCATAGAACATCTAAGATATCTACCGTAATTACAGTAGTAGATTAAGTCATAACGAGGGATTGAACCCTACAAAGATGAAGAACGATTAAGAGCTTGCCCTCGGACCTATGTAGTATGGAATGCATAGAATCCGAACAAGTGCGCATTAGTGTCATGTAACATAAATAACTGCATTAAGGACTAAGGGCACAATCACAACACGACATCAATAGGGTAGTCCCTTTAGTTTGATATGTGACAAGTTTGTGTGTGCTAAATATGGAAAATAAGTTATACTATTTCCGGCATAGAGAGGATGGCCGTGTATAATGATCGTCGGTTGAATAAACTGACGTACCCACAGTCTTATATGCAAGTAAATGGCTTGATAAAGATTAAAGGGGAACAAATGCTTAAAGATTACTCAATGTTGTTGTATATTTGTTTCATTGTTGCAAAGTTTACTTTCGCTGTGCAATGTAAATTGTAAATGTATTCATGTAAACTCTGATGTAAAGAGAAAAGTTTAAATTTTCTTGTAAAATTGCACTAAAGGAAGCAAAAAGATCCTGTAGAACATATCGAATTCAGTGTATTTGGGATTCGGGGCGTTACAAGAATAAGTATCACATAAGAAATAAAGTTTGGGACCTGCACTCCAAACTGTCTATTCACGCTTCTCCTTTCTGGAAAGGAGTGTGGAAAGCTGAGGCCCCTTTTAAGTGCGGTCTCCAGAAAATTTGAGTTGACGGCTCCACCGTCAGATTTTGGATAGATTTTTGGATTGGAAAAAATAAAATATCCATTCTATTCCCTTCTCTTTTCATCTTAGCCTATAACAAATGCAATTGTTGCCTTTTATCTTACATTCAACAATAATAAACGTGACTGGATTATCCCTTTCAGAAGGTATCTCTCTCTTGCCCAACACTCCGAGTATATTTGCCTTTTGGTCTTGCTCGGTTCGTATCAATGACAAGCTAGAGATGACATTTGATGGAGATGGTCCAACACGGGCAATTTTACGATTAAATCCTTCTACACTTTTCTCAATAATGGTGGTGTGATTTTCCCGTTCTACAAACACATTTGATAAAATATTGCTCCGTTGAAAGTTAGGATTCTTGTTTGGTTGACTATTCACAACAAGCTTCTTATGGTTGAAAACCTCAAATAAATAAATAAATAAATAAATTTTAAAAAAAAATCTTGCTTTGGGTCAGAGAGGTGTCTTATGTCATCTTCATCTTCAGTCGAACAATCATCTATTTATTCATTGTTTTTCCATCCGCCCTATTTGGTTTATCTGCAAACATGCTTGGCATATTCGTGGGTCTCCTGGCTCTATGGCTTCCGGATGGAATGTGCAGAGAAAAATAAGATCCCGTCCATTATTAAATTATCTTGGCATATTGCTATGATGGCACTCATTTTGGGTCACTTGGAAGGAGAGGAACGCTAGAATGTTTACCAAGGAAGTCCGCTCAATTGATTATCTAATTGAAGATTTTCTTCATTTTGTTCATTTATGGTCTAATTTACTCTCTCTGGATAAGAGAGCGTCTCTTAAAATACACCGTCTTGATGATGTTCTTTGATCGCTGGTTCAGTTGGGTGTGCATTTGGCTCCATAGTTTGTATTTAGTATTACTCTTAACATTTATGCTCGTCTTTGGTTGCAAATGTCTGGCTCGACCATGTGATGCTCTCTGCTTTCTTCACAATCTGATCGCATTTTTTGGCTTCGTTTATTCGTCGTTGTGCTATGGATGTTTATATTGGTGGTGTTTATTCGTTGTTTTATTCTTTTTACTTGTTTCTATATCCTGTTTTGTTATTATGCTGTATGTGCTTGCAGGGACTCTTGCTCTATTTTTTGGCCTGTTCCCTGGGTTGGTTGTTGTTGTGTTTCTTTCAACTCTTAGATGACTCTGCTCTGTTGTGATTTGCTCAATTCTTTGCTCTGCCTGGGGGATACCTGGATAAGGATTTGTATTTTTTTGTTCTGGATGCCTGTGTTTCTTCCTTTTGCGCGGATGCTAGTCGCTTGCCTGAATGCTTTTTTGGAAGCTTTCCTTGCTTCTTGGCTATCATGAGTTTTTTGCTCCACTAGTGGGTCGACTTTCATTGCAGATTTTCTCTGTGTACTGGATGCTGCTTCTGTTGCTCTTCTAGTTTTTTCGCTAGTGCCCTTAGTATTCTTGTTTTCTTTTGTTTTCCTGTCTGTAGTGGTGACTCTGTTAATTCTTCTTTCCTCATGTCTCGATGTGGTTGTATGTTGCTTAATTCCTTTGTAAACTTTTTTCTATTACTATTTTATTATATCTAACAGGTTGGGACTCTTGCCCTATCTTATTACAATAAAAAAATTATTAAAAAAAATTATAACTTGCTCCGCCTATTAAACTCCTTTTTGCTTGTAATGTACCATCTGCTTCAAAAATGGTATTTGGAAATTTTCTTTCCTCTTCCTTTTTTTTATTGTGAGTCTCATTATCATGATAACTAGTGAGCAAATGAAGTGCCAAGCTGTGAAAAATGGGAAAAGCCAAACAAAGCAGGGGAAGTGATTTCTTAGGCTTTTTAATTTAGAATAAAAACTTTAAGAAAATGCATGATATTTAAGTCAATACTATAATAAATTAAGGCAATCTTTCAAGGCAATATTCATTATAAATTCTCTAGGAAGCTTATGCAAAGCAGACTAAATAACACCCGTTTTTTAACATACAAATTCAATAGCAACAAACAATGGGGAAGAAAGTAATAATTGATTTGACAAGTGCTGTTGTAACAAAGTGGTAAACCTACTCAATGGTAAACCCTCTTAGTTCGGCTAGAGATTCACGTGAGGTTATATATATATATTTTCGAGATAAATCTACAATGACTAGATTTATTATCCTTCTCCACAAAACTCCAATTATCACTTCTATATCTGTGACTCGAGATATGGATTCAAATACCACTTGCATAAGACTCTGATCTATTTTAAACAAAACAACGACCATTTCTACTCCACAAAAAAACTAGTTGGAAGATACATACGATAGTAGGCAAACAATCTAATTCCCCCCTCCCCCATAAAAAAATCAAAAATCCAAAAAAAAAAAATCACCTTGAAACTCACCAAATTGCTTCGATTTTTTCCCAAACTGTCCCACCTTTTTAAAGTTTCCCCACACTGTCCTACTTTTTAAAAAAAATTTCAAACTGTCTCACTCGCTTTCTGAAAAACCAGGTGTGGTTAAAATCTCATCGCTTTTTCAGAAAGCGAGTATGAGGATTTTGATTTTCGAAAGCTGACACTCGCTTTCTGAAAAACTGATTAGGTTTTAAGCATACTCGCTTTCTCAAACAGCGAGTGTCACTTAGTTCATATCAATTCGTCACTCAAGCCTTATTGGTTAGTGAGTGTGTTTTAGGGCTGTTATTGTTCATGGGGTTGTTGCGTCTGAATTCGAATCCGGCATTTCCCACTTTTAATTTTAAATTTTTTTTGTTTTTTTTTTGAGTTTTTGGTGAAATAAAGTTGGAAAAAAATATCATAATTCCTTATAAAAAACCTATTAAGTTAATTTCTTTTGTTCTCATGGAAATTTCCAAGAATTATATGTTTAGCTTCCGGGGGATGGAAGAGAATACTGTGTAAATGTTGGTAAGATAATCTGAGGATCGAAGATTACCCTTCTGGGCGTACGTATCTATGGTTCCCCTATTTAAATCAAATCAGACCGACCTGTTGAGCCTTTTTAGTTGGATTGGAAGAGGGCCAGATAAGTTTAGACTGAGCTTTCCACCTAGCAGTTGAACGTTTGTGCTATTTGGATCTCCTCGCTCGTGTCCTTATCATCCCTGACAATCAAACTCTTGCCATTGTTGGCTTTAGGTGTTGGACTGCAGTTGAAAGCCACACGACATACACACAAATCCTGTATATCTCAAGAATATATCCAATATCCTGGAGACCAAAGAAGATATTATTTTAAATTTAACAAGTCAACAATAAAGGTTGGTGCTTCCCTGTTCAAAGCTTCTGAACGAGACCTTGGTCTCAACTTTCAAGCTCTCTTGCTGTCTGCCTACAAGGGCAAAATACAGATTGATGATGGATCTGCTTTGTCATATATCTCTCCTAGTTTCTTACTGACTTGAATCATTTTCTGATCCAAACTTTGGATCAATTTTAATTCGTCTATCAAGGAAGAACCCCATTCAAACTCATTACATAAATAAAGTTAAAAGTCAAATTAGCTCTGTCATGTGTCTCTTCAACGGCTAATTTGAGTATGTATCCTGCGTTTTTTTTGATGAATCGGATAGGATCTTGCGACCCCAGCCATCACACAGCAATATAATTAATCAAAATAATCGGTATTTTACAAGCTGTAAAATGAAGGATCTAAGCTACCAAAATCATACAGAGAGCTGAAAAACAAAGCAACAACAAACATGATACAGAAATCAAACAAATTTAGGGAGCCGGGAAACAACGCTGCAAAACCCAGAGAGCTGCGAGGATCCAAACAGCGCTGGCTCCTACCACCCTGACAGTAGAAACTCCTAGCTTGGGACAAAAGGCGGACCCGGAAAGCAGCTGACCAAAGCAGGCAGATAGAAGCATCGCCGAGACGAAGCAGAAAAACGTCCCTTGAACATCAATAATGGAGGCATACTTCGGCAAGCACGACGGCAAACAGCCACCTCCAAAAGCTCGCTGAATTAGCCAGCACAACTAAAAAAGCTTAAGAATGGGGTCCCCTTGAGGAGGGAGGGAACAAGCTAACAAAGAGAAAAATAGCATAACCAGACATCAACAGTGAGGAGAGGACTCCATCACACAACAAATGCTCTCACAAACAAGATTAGAGCAAACTGGAACCTCGAGCCGCACCCAAGGAACCAAATAACAACAAATAAACCGCTCAGAAAAAACTAGCCCTCAGAAAGAAGAGAGCAATCAGAGTAGCGCAACCAAACTACCATCATCAAGCTACCATCATCAAACCAAACAACCATCATCACAACCAAGCTCCCAAACCAAGCTACCATCAACAAAGACACATTAGAAGGCACCGAAATTCATGAGCATCAACAACAACAGACCCATCAGTAACCACAAGACAACCAGCTAAGCCACTTAAGGGCAAACAGAGAAAAAAGAAACGAAGTCCCACAGAACAACAATAGAATAAAGCAACAAGATAAAGAAGAACTTAGAGATTAAGCTTTGTAATAGATACTGCTAAAAACAAACGTAGCCGAGACAGAGAGAAGCCTGCTTAGGTACAAAAAGTGCAGCCAAGGTGTGGGCAAACTAAGTTGCCAAAATCGCTTGAGAACACACAAGCTAAAAGCCATAGCCTCCCAATGATAAAGCAACAGACCCACTTAACCACAAAAGAAAAGCCAGCAAATTCCCGAGGGAATCCTCAGACCTGCAAACAGAGGGGGAAAAATATGAACGAAGAATCCAAAAACAGAACTGCTATTAATTATAAAGCATGAAGAGTGCTGAGACAGTGAAAAGCATCACATATTCTTTGTTTAGCAAAGGAAATGTTGTCTACAAGTTTTGAACCCGAAATCCAGAGGTTGAATAAAAATAACATATCATCAATCAGGGAACTAATAGTCGCTAAGCGATGTTGGAACACTCTAGTGTTCCTTTCTTTCCAAATGATCCAAATGATGATATGAACCGATAATATCCAAGCGCTACGATGCACAACATACAAAGGCTTAGTGTACCAAATAGATTCTAACGAGGAAGGAATAGATCCAGTGTTCCATGCTAGAGAGCATATCTTCCATAATGGAATGATAACGGGACATTGGGTAAAAAGATGATTAACATCTTCCGAGTGAATCTCGCAAAACGAACAGAGCTGACCCCAGGCTAAATTTCTTTTGTTGAGGACTTCGATAGTGAGTAGCTTGTTATTAAAAGCCAGCCAAGATGTGATAATCACCTTAAGAGGGGCACAAGAGTCCCAGAAAAAACTGGCTGTCGGCGATTTAACTCCCCTAGAGTTAAGAAAGCAATAAAAAGATTTCACTGAAAATGTTCCCGACGAAGACCATCGCCAAGCAATACCCTCAAAGGGCCTCCACGAGTAACTATTGAGGGAAGAAATGAGGTTATCGAAATCCTCAGTTAGAGGAAGAGGAAGATTAACCATGAACGGGATAGCCCATTGGGGCTCATCGCCGATAGAAATAAATGATTCAGCCACAGTAGCACTAGGGGATGCAGCTAATTGAAATAGCGAAGGAAACGCAGAGGCAAGCGTAGTATTACCTATCCAGAGATCGGTCCAGAACTTGGCTCTCGAGCCATCCTGGCAAGTACGATAGATACCACAATGAAAAGCGGCAGATGCCTTCCAGACACCTTTCCAAAAAGGAGAAGCTTGGTAATAAGCAACCTCAGGGAAATCCCACCAATTAGACGAGGTGGATCGATGACACTTGATGCTTTTAATCCATGGTAAATGATCAAAATTATGGAGTTTCCACAACCATTTACCTAACAGAGCCAAGTTATGGAGACGAAGATCCAAAACACCCAGGCCTCCTTCCTCTTTGGAAGTACAAATAAGTTTCCACTGGCACAGGTGGGAGCCAGGTTTAAAAGAGGAGGAGCCCGTCCAAAAAAAATTACTCCTGATTTGGTCGATCCTCTTGATCACCCAGGATGGCAAAAAGAAAAAAGACATCAGATAGAGGGGCATAGATGATATCACAGAGTTGATAAGAACTAGTCTGCCACCTCTAGATAATTGTTTGCCCGACCAGACGTTGAGCCTGGCTTCCACTTTATCAATGAGAGGGATCCAATCTGGCTTATGCAATTTACCCCATCGAAGGGGAATGCCTAAATAAGAGATCGGAAAGGAAGCTATGGGGCAATTAAAAAATTGGGAAATCTCCACCTGGCGGTTGGGAGCACCGCCCAACCATAGCACAGAGGATTTTTGGAAGTTTGTAGATAATCCTGAAGCCATTTCAAAACAGTACAGGAGAAGTTTAAGATTTCGAAGAGAGTGGGCATTGGGCTTGATGAATATAATAGTGTCGTCTGCGTATTGAAGGTTCAGAACTCCCTCAAAGCTGTGAGAGCCACCAAGGCCCTCAATCATATGCTGATTCCAAGCGTTCCTTAGAAGCTTGCTGAAGACGTCAGCAACAAGAGAAAAAAGCAGCGACGATAGGGGGTCCCCCTGACGGAGGCCGCATCTGATTTTAAACTTGTGTCCTTCCGAACCATTGATGACAATAGAAGAGGTGCCAGATCAAAGGCTGGATTTAATCCAGGCAATCCATTTCGGACCGAATCCCCGATTAATGAGTATGTCAAGAAGAAAATCCCAGTTCACATTATCATATGCTTTTTGGAAATCGAGCTTGAGAAGGATGCCTTCCTCTTGAGTCCTATGACAATAAGAAATGATTTCCTGTGCCGAGGCAACACTGTCTAGGATGAATCTATCTTTTATGAAACCCGATTGAGCTGAATCGATCATCGAAGAGATGATCGCGCTCAATCTAGAAGAAAGAACTTTCATAATGATCTTAAAAGTGGTGTTGATAAGGCTGATCGGTCTAAATTCAGTGACCAAATGAGCCCCCGCTATCTTGGGTATAAGAACAATATGTGCATAATTGATACGGTCAAAGGAGAAGTGACCCTGATGAAGGTCTCGAAACATAATGAACAGGTCTGATTTAAGTAACTCCCAAAATTTTTGAAAGAAGAAAGCAGGGAAGCCGTCGGGCCCGGGAGCAGAGTCGCTTTTTAAAGCGAACACCGCCGCTTTGATTTCATCTAATGTGAAAGGAGACTCCAGCGGCGATAGATCAAGGGTAGGATCACCATAAAGGTGGGGCCAATCAAGCTGGATAGCACGATGTTTCTGAGAACCGATAAGATTTTTATAGAAAGAAAGGAATTCCTAATGAATAGCCTCATCGGAATTAGGTTCCGTCCCCTGAACAGAGATCGAAGATATACGATTGGAACGTTGCCTATGTGAAGCAAAGTTATGAAAGAAAGCGGTATTAGCGTCACCTTCTTTCATCCATTTGACTCGCGCTCTTTGGGCCCATTTGATGTGGTCCAGGAGAAGGATGTCCGCATAATCTTGCTTGCAAGACCGTCGCTCTGAAAGAAATGAGGCAGAAAGGGGGCCTAATTCTTCCATCTTGTCAATGGATTCAATGGTTTGCAAAAGAAAGTTTTTAAGAAAGTTGGTGTTGAATTGCCTTTCAGCACGCCAGATTTTACAACCGTATTTAATGGCGTGAAGCTTGAGAAGAATATTTCCTAGACCGGATGAGCCGGTAACAGATGCGAGACATTCCGACACCAAATTAACGAAGAGCTGGTCTTGTAACCAGAATTTTTCAAAACGGAATTTGTGGTGATATTTGTACTGAAAATTGGAGTGAAGCGCAATCGGAACATGATCAGAAGAGGGATTAGGGAGGGCTTGGACAAAAGATTGATGGAATCGTGCTAACCAACTCTGGGAGACCAGGAAACGGTCGAGTTTGGCCAACGTAGGAGGATCTCGTTGGTTGGACCAGGTAAAAGACCTACCAGAAATCGGTAAATCTGTAATTTGCAGACTCCGAATGCAATCGTTGAAAAGACAAGATTGAGAGTTTGAGGCGACAGGATGCGATCTTTCGTAAACAAAACGAGTAACGTTAAAGTCTCCACAAAAGAAGCAAAGGGAGCTGGAAAATTGCTGCAACGACAGAAATTCGCTCCAGAATAAAGGGCGTCTATCGGAGGAAGAAGGGCCGTACACTGAAATCACAGTCAGAGGACAGTCAATCGACGTCCAATGAAAGTGGACAATGAGAAAGAAGTTAAGACGTTGAACAGCTATAAGCGAGAAGAAAGCTTCCTTGAAACCTAGAAGGATCCCTCCCCTAGAGCCGATGGCATCCAAAGAGATCCAATTGGATATAGTGGGTCCTCCTAAACATCGTAAGGTTGCGAGGGAAGGAGATTCTAATTTGGTTTCCTGGATAGAAATCAAGTCGCAATGGGAAGAGGAAATCAAGTCAAAAATTGCTCTCTGCTTGGAGGGGCAGTTTAATCCCCGGATATTCCATGAAGCACTAATCATTAAATCCACGATGCTCCGAGACTCTAGCATACTCTTTCATTCTAAGGGCAAGAATATAGGGGGAATCAGAGGGTTCAATTAAGAAGCCCATGTTTTGGGCCGAAGCAACCATTTCAAGATTGGAGAAAGAGTCAAATATAGGAGTGAAGATAGATCCTAACTGATTATAACCTATTAATGGTAACTGGGGAGACGGCGGGAACTGCCTGACATCCTGGGGAGCCACTGGACCGGCAGAGTCAATATTATTTTTAGCTTTAAGACGCGCACTCGATCTGATAAATCGAAGTGGCGATCTAGAGGATTGCTCATAAAGCAGAGATGGATGGTGCTGCTCCTGACAGGGAACAGTGAGATGGTGCGAGTCATCCGAGAGAGGTACTGGAGGGGAAGGAAGAAGAGACTTAATAGTTCCCGAGGGGACAACGGAGATGCTTATAGAAGGAATCGATTGATAAGAAAGAGGGGGTTCCTTTAAAAACCGGATCTTATCCGCGAGGATAGGAGATATCCATCCACGGAAAGAAAAACCGAATGGAGGCGCCCTAATAATGGGCCAAAACCGAATCATAACAGAACCAGTAAATCGCACAAAACCCGAATGAACAATTCTAAAGAAAAACAAAGCCACTAAATAAGGACTAACGGAAGAAGATGTAAACTTAAAAATAAAATGCACCTGTTTAGCTTGATTACGAGCCAACTCCGCTTCCTCCTCCAATAACAAAGGATCCTGTTCAGTCCAATTCGACTCTTTGAGAGAGGACGACGATTTAAGAGCGGAAGGCGAGAAGGCTGGATCCGATTTCTTCGGGGTAGGAAAATGCGCCAGTTGTTGGAATTGTTCCCAATCCGACGCGAAGTTCGGATTCACTTCCCAGGCAGGCCAGTTAGAAGTAGAATTCTTGTCCTTAACCGAGGAGGAAGGAGAAACAAGTGGAATAGTAGGATTAACCAGAGAAGGCTGCAATTTAAGAGGGGAAGAAGCATTTTTGATAACACCAGAAGCCTCTTTCGCAGTAAGCCTCTCTAGGTTAATCCATACCAGATTGGGGGCTTTCGATGGCGAAATCTTAGGGATAGTCGAAGATGCAGAAGGCTTGATCAGAGGCTTGCTGCGAGGGGTCCCCAATCCTCCTACCTTCGCCTTCATATCTTTTGGTTTAGAGGAGGAAGACCCTCTAGGGTGAAAGGAAGAGGAGATGTCGGATCCAAAGGGCTGCTGAGAAGGGAGCTTACTAACAGTGATAGGCTCATGATAATGCACCGAAACGGTGAACGAAGAGAGTCCATCAGTTAGACAGAAAGCCTCTATACGAGCAGGAGGGGCGGGGCATCGAAAGAGAGCTTCGATTTGCAAACTACCAGAGGCTAGTCTGGCCGTAGAGATGATGTGAACAATTTCACCAACACACTGAGCCATAGTACCAACTAAGCGAATAGAGTTGCAAAATGGAGGAAGACCCACTAGGGAAACTTTGGTGTCAGAGCTGCCAAGACTTTGAGCAGGAGAAGGAAGACGAACCCAACGATGAACAGAAAGCGAGATGCCGCCAATGGCGAGAGTTTGATTCGATGAGAGATCCTCCAGGATCTTAGGAGAGGGGCAATGAATGACCATGTCTCTGTTGGAACAGTTGTATAAAACCCAATCCCGATCACTGGTATTACAATGGTTACTAAGAAAAGAGTTGAGAATGAAGAAAGGCACTGAACCTCCCGAGAAAGAAACGGCTCCGTAGGTGCCAAAGTAAGCCAAGCGGTCTGATAAATCAGCCTTGGGAAGAAAAACCTTAGTGATGGGCTGATTAGATGGTCGGTCGGACAGAGCTCGCTGCAGCGGAGGGGAAGGGGAACTGAGCGAATTACGGCTCTCCGAAGGGGGAGTTGGAAGCAAAGGCGTAGTAGAGGAAGAAACAATCTGTTTCAGAGGCTTAGGAGGTTTGGGATTCGGAATTTGCTTGCGAAGGGCCTGAAGGTCCACCGCATTAAGGATGTGATCAGAAATGGCCGTACCCATAGGAATCCCCAGGATCTTTTGAAGCGCATAGCATTGGTGCTTGGCGTGGCCAGATTTGTGGCAAAAAAAGCATTTCATCTTATTGGGGCAATAGGACTTGATGTGGCCGCTCTGAAAGCAACGAAAACAGGTAGGGAGATGTCTGTTTGAAGAAGAAGAAGATATGGGGGGAAGACGAGGGAAAGAGGGGCGGGAAGAAGAAGATAACGAGTCTGAGGGAAGCTTCCCATAACTGGGCCTGAGCTTGGCCGGGACGCCAGGCCCAAATACAGCAGAGCATGGAATCAATGAATTTTTTTTTAATTTTCCTTTTAACAACTTCCACCCATGAAGAGTCCATGGGCCTCTGCTGAGCCGGCCCTCGAAGCAAAAAAACAGCTAGGGGAATTTGAAAAGAGACCCTGAGAAGTCAGGGATCGGAAAAAACCACAGCGTCGAGCGGATAAAAGCTCACACCGCCGGCAGTTACACAAGCTTACGGAGAGAGAAGGTAACCTAATAAAATGGGAAAAGAAAGGGGAACTAATAACTGTGGTTAGTTAAGGCAGCAGCAAGGCCTGTGCTCTTACAATCCCACAACGGAGGAGCAAGGAAACACTCCCAGTCGACTTAAAGTCGGGGAAAAAGGATCAGAATCACTGACCAAATACCTCCCACAGCTGAGAGAATGGAATCCAGAGCACAAACACAATAGAATCACAAGTACCACAAACACTAACAAGTTGGGGATATACTTACAGTGCTATAGCGCTTACCCCCTCTGAGGCTAACCTTTGTTGACGTGACTAGGACCACGGAGCAAGCGAGAGGGCACCAATCAAACTGAGATGAGAGGAGAAACGGCGAAACGACTGAAGCTGGATCGGTATCACTACACCCGGCGAGCTTGAGCCAGGCTACTGGGCCGGAAGAAGAGGAGGGGTCCAAACTCGAGTAAACACCCCAAACCCCAAGGCACCGAAGGGACGAGAGAGAAAAACACCACAAAGGAGATGGGCTTGTAGAGGGAGACGAGGAGAACGAGATTGGAAAAAGGGAGAGGGGCTAATAATGAGTCAGTATGTATCCTGCTTTAAATATTGTATTTTGGAAAATTGTGGGGCCCTTATGACCTCCTGAGCTACAACAACTTCTCATCTATAATCCATAATATACTTCACATTGATGGTACAAATTAGTCACTCATGGATAAAGAAATCAGACTGATATTATATGATATTCAGTCAGCTCGATCTAGAGGCAAAAACTGTATAAATCGTCTCGTCTTTGAATATGCCCCTAACTACCTTAATAGTTTTTATTTTATAAAGAATTATAATATTTTTTCCAACTTTTATTTCACCAAAAACTCAAAATAACGAATTAAAAAATAAAAGTGAGAAATTCTGAATTCGAACCCAGACCCAACAGCCCCATGAACAGTAGCATCCCTAAAACGCACCCACTGACCAATAAGGCTTGAGTGACTAATTGATATGAATTAAGTGACACTCACTTTTTGAGAAAGCGAGTGTGGTTAAAACTCAATCGGTTTTTCAGAAAGTGAGTGTAGGCTTTTGAAAATCAAAAGCCTCACACTCGCTTTCTGAAAAAGCAATGAGCTTTTAACCACACTTGCTTTTTTAGAAAGCGAGTGAGGTAGTTTGTGAATTTTTTAAAAAAGTATGACAATTTGGGAAAACTTTCAAAAAGTGGGACAGTTTGGGAAAAAATTCAATTACTTCCAGGAAGCTGCAACTATCTATCAACCTGACAGTTGTTTTTCACTTCACTCAAAAAGCACAAACCTAACCATCAACCAGGCAGAAGAGAACAGTGAAGTGTTGCGAGGCCAATCCCCTAAAAATTTCTTGCACATTAAGCTTGCAAACTGTCTCACCACAATCAAACAAGAGGAACAATGGCTCAGGCAGTGGTGAGCCATCGCCAAGATCAATTCCGGCAGGCCCTCTGAAAACCAGTTCACTGATTCCTTTAATCAGATCTGGCCAATGCGAGGGGATAGAAATTGGATTGTTAAAAAATGTGCCATTTGGTTTTCCTTATCTCATTCCTTTCACCGGCGAAATTAGAGGAGGTTCCAGCCATGGACATAGTAGATTTCGGGCATTTTACAACTAAGTTCTCGCAATGGACGCCACATTTTGGGGCAGAACGCCAAAAAGAGATGAATAATGGGCTTGGGTACACAACATACCTTTACATTGCTGGAAGAAAGAAGCAATCAAAGAGATTGTTTCCGAGTTTGCTACAATAATCAAGTTGGATGAGAAAACAGCAAGAAGGTCTCAGGTGATTTCCGCTAGGGTCAAGATCCGAAGCCCTATCATCACCCTCATGCCTAGATTCGCCAAGATCTTTACAAATGAAGAGGCTTACATTATTCGCTCCGTCCTAGATGCGAAGGTGGACGCAGAGGAGGAGAGAGTGGTAGTAAATCGTTCTAAACCAACCTTCAGAGACGACAGGACTTACATGCAAGTGGCATTGTCGAAGTTGGACTCGACTATCGATGGTGCCCATGAAATCATAAGAGCACATTAGGAAATTATCAAGGCAGCCAGGGAAAGGGAGATTAAGCGAGGGCCATCATCATTGGCTAGCTACCCACCACTGATCTCAGAGCAAAGACCTCCATCATCTGACGGTATAGATCTCAGATCTAGATCGACAAACTTGAATCTTCACCAAAACCCAGGGAACTACATCGAACGACCAAGCGATAAGGTCATACACTACAACATCGGGGAAAATAAGAAGATACCCAAGAATGACATTAACTCAAATTGAGAGCCATCGAAGCTCACAGTGGGGGAAGTTCGAGGAACTTCTCAAAAAGAGAAAGAGGCAGAAGACAGGGAGAAGGACAGCTACTACTCTCAAAAGAATAAGGGAAGGTTTTCATGAATGGAACTAACTCAAATCGAGCGCCATCAGAGTTGGAATTGGGGGAGAACGAAGAGATCTGGATATAGAAAAAGAGGGAGAGGATGATGATGGGGATACAGTTAGGAAAGTGGAGGTAGGGGTGCTAGCAAATGGACGCGGGCCACATGGCGAGTGGGCGGGTCGCACGAAGCAACAAGCTTTGTTCACAGCGTCACATACGGGAGGTTTAAATAATGTAAATTTTTGCCTTGTGGGCCAAGATGGTCCAACATAATTCCTAGGGCAATTGTACTGTCCCCTACTCCAGTCATTCATAAGGCTATCGCTAACTCTACTTTGGTTAATGAAATTGGTCTAGTTACAATGGTCGGGCCCACAGAGGGGTCCACTATCATTCATACAAATGAAGATGCTGATGTGGGTATGATTCGGGAAGCTAGGTCTATGATGGGGTCAGATTCGAAGTTTATTGGGCCTATCATTGGGTCTAATTCAAAGTTTGCGCACTGTGGTGGAACAATTCAGGTAAGATCTTTTACCAGTGAGGATGATTGTGATGCGCAGTTTAATTTGGATGAGGAATTTATCTACACAGAGGACGGTTCAGACGATTCAGAAGCTGTAAATGATACTTAGGTAGCAGTTTTCCCTGAGATGGTGTCATCTGCATTCCCAGAGCTTCCCTCACAGTGTAGTGTTGGGACATCGAGATTGATAGTGGATTACAGGCCCGACGAGAGTCTAAGAGGGATCATGAGGATTCCTTCGACGACTACCTCGACTTGGTGATATCGGGCAAGGTGGCAATAAACGTGGATGGAGGTATGGGCTGCTTTCTAGCTTCTGTTTTTCACTTTTTGGCAAATACATATGTTCTAACTTAGCTGAAACTTGTGGACTAGCGATTGGCGACTTAGATTGTAATGTTCTTTTGCTAAAAAGATTATGGGTTGGGAAAGGGGTAGAGTTCACACCACAATGCCTGTTCCGACCGCTCCATCAGAAGGGGCTTTGGGGGAGGGACACTCCCCCAACTACACGTCCAACCCCCAAACGGGTTCCCAATAAGTGCACTCTTCTGGAACGTCAGGGAGGGGAAAAGACAAATGGCCAGGGATGTTATTATTACATCTAAGGCAGAGATTGTGGGTCTGCAAGAGACTAAACTTTCGCAGAGGCTGAAACTCAAAAGAGTAAGGGAAAAATAAAATCAAGGAGTGGATTATACGTCCCTCAGCAGGAGCTTCAGGGGGTATTGCCATCGGCTTTAATTCGGATATCTTCACATGTCTGGAGGAATTCCTAGGGGATTATTCTTTGTCTGTGCGACTACTTCGTCGGACGGACAACTAGTCGCAACAGTTATGGTGGTTTATGGGCCGAATTTAGCCAGTGCTAGAGGCACATTTTGGATTGAACTACTTTCCATCTGAGCATGTTGGCCTCATAGCAGGGTGGTTAGGGGAGACTTCAATATCACTAGGTTTTCCTCTGAGCATCGTGGCAGAGGCTCAAGTGATACAAATAGGGAAGATTTCAATATGGTGATTGATTATTTGGAATTGATGGACTTCTCAATTAACGGTGGGCTCTTCACTTGGTCTAACATGCAAGCAGCCCACATTATGGCTAAACTTGACAGTTTCTTTGTATCCTTGGACTGGGAAGCTAATTTTCCCATGTCATCTGCAAGATCTCTGCCCTCTGACCACATCCCCATCATTCTCTCCATGGGAGAACAGTGTCGCCACAAACCAAGGAAATTCATATTCAAAAAAGTATGGCTGGAAATCCAAGGATTCCACCACATGGTGATGCAGAGTTGGGCACTACCAACTCGGGGTACGGACGCTGCATCCTGTTGGTGTGAAAAGATCCGCAGACTTTGCAAACAACTACGAAGATGGAACTGCACTAAATTCTCAACTATCTAGCGTACAAAGGAATCATTTCTAGAGGAGATTGACGATTTAGAAAGGCTCGAGGAGATCTGGGACCTATCCTAAGATGAGCAAAACAAACTACTCAAACTAAGGAACAATATTGCAAATTTGTACAAACTTGAGGAAATTAGGTGGCAACAAAGATCAAGAATTTTGTGGCTCAAAGAAGGAGACGCGAACACAACTTTCTTTCATCGAGTAGCCAGTGCTAAGCAGAGAATTAACCTTATCCTAGCTATCCATACAGATGCGGGGTTATCTCAAAATGAGGATGAGATCACAAAAGTCTTCCACGATCACTACAAGGACTTATTCGGTGAAAAGAATGATTTTAGAGTCCCTCTAAGGGAGGAATTCTTGCTGAACAACCACCATGAAACTGCTCAGTCCCTGCAAGGGATAGATGAATGTTTCACGGAGGAGGAAGTAAAAGAGGCGATAACTCATATAGGGTCAGACATGGTACCAGGGCCGGACGATTTTCCTATGATGTTCTATCAAATCTTTTGGGAAGAAATTAAAGGGGATATCATGATCCTCATGAATGAATTCTACGATCATAGTCTAAAATTAGGCATGTTCAACTTTGCTTGTCATTCTCATACCCAAACGGGATGATTCCCTTATGGTGAGTGACTTCATACCTATTAGCCTTCTTAACTGTTCAGTCAAGATTATCACCAAGGTTCTGGCTAGCAGGTTAGCAAAGACTATGGACGGCTTAATCAGTCGTGAACATCACGCTTTATCAAGGGTCAATGTATCCTGGACTGTGCGGCCACTGTCGAAGAAGTTATTCATCAATGTTACATCGCTAATGAATAGAGTTTCCTGGTGAAATTAGATTTTGAAAAAGCATATGACTCGGTGGACTGGGAATGCTTGCTGGAAACTCTCAAAGGCAGAGGGCTTGGTGTTAGATGGATCAGATGGATCTGACACTACTTGGGTACGAGTAAATCATCCATATCGGTTAACGGACAAACAAGTAACCCCTTCTCCTGTAGGAGAGGATTACAACAAGGGGATCGGCTCTCACCACTGCTCTTTACCCTGGCGGATGTGCTTAAGGCCATTATTGACAACTGCAAGCAAGTTGGCTGGATTGCTCCAGTGGCGAGCAGTAAGACTCGGCAGGGATGCCCGATTCTACATTATGCGAATGACATAATCCTGTTTGGTAACGGTGATCCGGTGGAAAACAATCTATTTTAAAGGGGGTACTCTATTGTTTTGAAGCTTGGTCTAGCTTAAGGATTAACTTTCAAAAAAGTGCGTTGGTTCCTACTGCGCTCTCGGATACTCAGGTGGATACACACGCTGCCTTTCTCAACTGTAAGAAGGAAGGTTTTCCTATCAAGTGCCTAAGACTACCACTCAGACCAGAGAAACTGAAAAAGTCAGACTGGCTACCGATCATTGACAGAGTGGAAGATCGACTAATAGGATGGAAATGAAAATCTCTATCTCTTAGGGGAAGAGTGGTCCTTATCAACTTGGTTGTGTCTGACCTCCCTACATACTACATGTTAGTCTTCGAATTTCCAAGGTGGGTGATCCAAAGAATTGACCGTATCCGAAGGAGATTCCTATGGAAGGGACCAAACACGGATAAATAAGGATACCATTTGATCAGATGGAAAAAAGCATGCATGAAGAAAGTGCATGGTGGATTGGGTATCATCGATTTAAGAGACATGAATCTTGCACTGCTGGGAAAGTGGTGGTGGAAAGCTTTCCACCCAAATGGCAAAGAATGGTAGGAATTCATTCAGACATATTTGCAAGGGAAAGGAACGAGAAATTTGGGTTTCCGGTTAGGTTCGAAAGTATCATGGTTATGGAAAGGGATCGCTTGGGCCAACGACCCATTCAACACAATAATCTCGTCATTTATCGGCAATGGTCTGTCCACCAAATTCTGGTGGGAAAAGTGGTGTAACACCATAGAATTTTAAATAATGTTTTTTGAAATTTATAAATGAATTAAAGTAAATTTTGGTGATTTAATAAATATTTTTCTGAAATTGACCTTTTTTGCACGTGCAAATATTTTTTTGAAAAATACAATGTCAAGAATTTTGATTGGAGGACCTAATATTTATTACTGAATAATAATTTCTAATTTTCTCGATTTTTATAAGCCAGAAATTGTATTTTCGCAAATATTGTTAAAGGAAGGGGTCTGTTTGCAAAAGTGCCACTTGGAGGCAAAATTTGGAAAGTCAGTATTTTCTTGGTATGCTTTTGTTACCAGCCGGATCTGGGGATGATTTGAAATATTTAATCTCAACCAAATTGGTTAATCTAATTACCTAATATAATGGATCTATATATGTAAATATATTTTCTTAAAGAGAAATTTTATAAAATCTCTCAAAAACCCTAAGTGTGCATCCTGGCCTATTTAGAGGCTGATACAGCTGTTTTCTCTTCAGCACAAAACAAGAGTATTTTATTATTAATTTCTCGGAGTTTCGAAGCTTGGATCTTGCATTATTTGCTAAGGAGCTTTTCTATTATTATTTTCTTCGTCTTCATCAATTCTTCATTTAGGTGAGTGATGTTTTGTTTTGTTCAATAATGGCTAAGTATGATGGCTTGTATAGTAGGGTGCATGCTAGAAGATTGCATGTTTAATGTAGCAAATAAATTTGATATGTATATGATGGTTCCCTTGGATGTTATTTAACCACATGTCAAATTGTGTATATGATGTGAAATAAGATAATCAATGGAATAGATAGCATATTGAGTTCTTATTAGATTACAAATTAATGAATTTTAAGTGAATGAATAATCAAAATAGCAATGTCATGAATGAATTATAATCAATGTGTGATCTTGTATGTATTGATGGCCGAAAGTTCACTTTCTGCATAGATCTAAAATTTTTATGTATACCATGCTTGCTTGATCATGTATGAATTTATGTAGAATGTGTATGAGATTTGTAGGAT
Organism: Hemerocallis citrina; assembly: GCA_017893485.1. Taxonomy (NCBI): domain Eukaryota; kingdom Viridiplantae; phylum Streptophyta; class Magnoliopsida; order Asparagales; family Asphodelaceae; genus Hemerocallis; species Hemerocallis citrina. The sequence goes on from CM030363.1 coordinate 135,971,066, forward strand.
TTGGCATCTAATTGTTAAAGATCAATTTTTATTCGTATGAGAGTTGTTTGCCCAAATTGTCAAATTAGTTCATGTGTGACTAATATGCAATACCATAATAATTTCCAATATGCCTATGAATGAATGATGAACTATTAGTTATTGTTTTCCCTCTCTATTCACTGTTTTGATTTGGGATGAGAAGATGGATTGTTGTTGTGTTGGATCTAATGAAAAGATAGAAGAACTTGAATTTTAGTCAAGTTGGAATTGAAACTTTGATTGACGAATGATTATTCTTGAATAGACCTCAGTTTTGATGTGTATTTATATCCATGTTTCTGTAAAAGAAGGAATCGTGACTGTGTTTGCTGATGTTCAAGAGATTTCATGAAAAAGTGTTCTTTAAAGTCTTTTAATCGATATTTTGATTTCTGAAGGTGAGATTTTGTAAAATTTTGGAGGGATTTGATCAAATAAAAGCTGAGATAGTTTGGCCAAGATTGTGCCAATTATATTGTAGATTTTATCATGAGAAACCAAGTAATTATTCCTATTTATACGTATATCAGTCTTGAAAGAATTGCGAAAATTTGGTTGATTGCAGGCCGCATGTCGGTCGACCGTAGCACATTGAACATGCAGTTGCAGTCGACTGTCACGCTGGCTGATGCCATTTCTCGATAGGCAATCGACCGTCACATTTCAAATTGTGACTGTCGGTCGACTGTCACTTTTCTTAAGTTGATTTTTCTATCGAGCGATATTAGTCGACCGTAGTGACTTTGTACTATGAGGATATTTTATTAAACTCTTATTACTAAAGCAGGGTGGGGTTATCCCACATTTTTCTTTAAAAAAAGAAAATAAAAAACAAAGCTGGCCCTCACAAGATATGTTGGATCACCGGGGCCCATTAGCACCTTTATCAATCCAATCTCACCACCGATAACCTCTAAGAGCATCTGTAGTCGTTCCATGCTAAAATTTGGGTATTTGGTATTTGGAAATAGTAAATCTGGGTTTGGGCTATAGTCGTTCGAGGCTAAATTTTGGCTTTTTTATTAAAAAAAATCTACGACGAAAGATGATTTTTCGTCCTGTTAATTTTTGCATTTTTTTTAAAATTTAAAAAGCATCGGACGGGAAATGATTTCCCGTCCTAAGAATTATTATTTTTTAATTAACTTCTAATTAAATCTTAATTAAATACTATTTTAATCTTAATCAAATCGTTAATAAGTCTTAAACCGTATTTAAATCTGAATTATAACCTAATATATACCCATACAATCTCTATAGGTTTAATCCTATAACATTTTTGGGTTTCAAATGGGCACCAAAAGGCAAGGACGTAATCTCCCGTCCAAGCACAAATCTGAATTTTTAAAAGAAAATTGGAACGGACGGGGCTTCATCTCCTGTCTGACCTTTTTTAATTAAAAATAATAATAAAAAATCAAGGACGGGAAATAATCCCTCGTTCGAGAAATTCGCAATTTTTGGGACGGTAAATAATTTACCGTCCGAGGGAAAATTTTTTTAAATAAAGCAACGAAAGATAATTTTTCGTCCGATCAAACAGACGATAAATCATCTTTCGTTAGCTATATTTTGATAATTGCCATTTCGCCTCCCAAATATAGCTGGCCACTATTCATACGAAACCTAAATTTTGAGTAAATGGCCAACGACTGCAGCGCTATTTTTTCCAAATTTTGAAAATTTTGACAAAATAGCGAACGACAACAGATGCTCTAACATATCCATCTTTCAATTACAAACACCAATCTTTTTTTTTTTTCTTTTCCTTTTGAGAGAAGGAACAGTATTTAATTATAGTGCAAATAATATTAATGTTACAGTACGAAGATAAGCTGGAATTTTTAATGGATGTTTTTGCACCTAAACAAGCGACGTCCAGATGAATGAGGTATTGCTTTTTTTGTTTTTGTGGGATGTTGAGTCATTAGCGTTAAATTGACACCTGGATTTTTGGTGTGTGCAAAAAATATTCAATTCATTTATTAAATGTGCTTAGTAAACACGTGCTGTGCACCTGGGGATAATTGGGGGAATGCAAAGGGCAAAAAAAAAAAATCTACCAGCACGTGCATTGCACCGATTGGGTTAAGGACAAATTACACTAAGGCCTTCTCCCATTATAGTAGTAGAGATGTGCTTAGTGGAAATTAGGAAGGAGAGGGAAGTGATGTTTCAAATCGTGTAACTTTATTTTGATTGTGCTTCGGTTTCGTAGGCCGCCTCTTTTTGCTGATAAATAAGGGATTGAGAAATTAAGTTTTGTTGTCGTTAATTTTGATGTGGGAGCAGATTATGAATTTTTTTATTGGAAAAGAAAGCATTGATCTGGATCTAGATAGCTGGAAACGATTGGAACTGGATACGGATGACTGAATACACTTGCATCTGAATCTAGATGGCAAAAAACGTCCGGAAACTTACAAAAAGTCTTACCGTTGGAGGTTGCTCTGGCGTAAGACCTTCCGAAGCTCAAGTCAGTAGCCCAGAATAACGATTAGATTTTTTTAGTGGGAAAAATATTGATTACCTTTGACTGATGTAGGGAGAAGGATATTTATACGATAGGAATCAGTTATAGAAGATAGACAAAAAAATATATCTTTTATGATTCGATTAGAGATTCTCATAGTGCAGAAATAAGATTGGCAACTAATCTCTATTTTTGGGGGATATGACTGATAGTTGTAATGGGCCGGAAATCCTCTTTTCTTGGGCTAGTTGGGCTGATGTGCTTGAAGACAACCCATATTCTTCTAGCAAATATGTTTTTACTACACTACTCATGTCAACTTTAAGATGCATGTAGAGATCGTATTGCTCCGATTTTTACCCATAGCAGAAGCCCCCACTCCTGAAGGTTGGATATCGCAACCTTCAAGGAGTACATTATTCTGCTTTGGGCAACCATGGGAGCTTATATAACCTTCGGGGATGCCTAGAGCCTTCTTTGGAGCTTCTTAGGGTACCAACTGATTTTTTGGAATTTTAATTAAAATTTTTCAATTAATAATTATTTTTCTGAATTTTTAATTAAAATTTTCCAAATTTATAGTTACTTTTTGGAATATTTAATTAAACGTTCTAAACTTATAATTATTTTTTAGGAATTTTAAACATAAGAAAAAAGGGCGCGAATTTTGAGAACATCTGACAACCAGATTAGGGAGGATTTCAAGGAGAACAGAAGGTTAGATATGACCCGAAATTGTTGAACTGCTCAGATGATAGGTTTGGCATTGAGGACCGAGCTGCTAGGACTTCGGTGCATGGATCAGGTGGTCATGCATTTTGAGAATATTAGACAGCTACGACGCTACTCAGACCTTGGTGTTCAGATCAGGGGTCACACAATTTGAGAAGATCAGACGACTGTATAGTTGCTCGGACCTCGGTGTTCAAATGCCTTATTACTCCTTGGATTCCTTGTGATTCACAAAAACCTTAGGCTCCTCATATCCTTGGTGCTTCTCGGATGACGATCCGAGCAGTGAGCTTCTAGGTATCTCGGATGACGATCCGAGTTGTTTCGTTTTTCTGGCGGGGTTTCTCAGACGACGATTTGATCACTGAGCTTGATCATGACATTCGCTACGTCACCTTATGTCGCTTCGTTTTCCCGGCCATTCATTTCAATCGTTAGATCAAAAGGATATTTGGGTGGCAAGGATTGCGCCACGTCATCAGCTTTGTGTGGCTAATATATTGCCACATTATACACCCGATTATTAAGGGCACGTTAGAGATTCTTTCTCCATTAATCCCTAGCCCTCCCACCCCCTTCTCATTTCTTCACTTCTCCTTCATTTTCAACTCAAAGCTTCTCTCTCTTCCTTGCTATTTCTCTCTTTAGATGGAAACTTCGGCGATTTTCCCGGGCACTTTTCATTATTTTTGTAGTTGATAGCCTGGTAACTTTATTAAAAATTAAGCAAGTCAAGTCTACGGTTCATTCAGGTACCTCCGCCTCCTCCTCGAATCACGACGAGGAAGAGGTGATCTTTGTTCGTCAACTTCGCCTCTCGAGTAAGGAGAAGGGGAAGGCAGTAAGCGGGTCTTCAGTCGTAGTTGAAGAGATAGTTGAGACGAGAAAGGCAACGAGAAACTTCTTCGATATTGCTTATACTCATCACATCACTTTTTTCGTTCGTCAATACCCTGAGGACTTGGGGGGATCTAGTAAGGTTCGGTATATGATAAGTGTTGGATCCTGTAGGCAAGACAACAAACACTAGAGGGGGGGAGGGGTGAATAGTGTTTAATAAAAACTGCAGAAATTTTTCTCGGTGCAGTCGACTGAGTTATGAACCAGTCGACTGATGAATGAGACAGACGACTGAAAGCACAATGAAACTACAACTACAAACGGCACTGACCAGTCGACTGATAGTGCAAGGAGTCGACTGTCCAGAAGCTTTTTGCAGAACTTAAATAAACAAGAGTGAATGCAAACACAAGACAATCAATCACAGAGTACACAAGATATATCCTGGTTCGGTCCTCCTGACCTACATCCAGTCCCCAAGCAACCCACTTGAGATTTCCACTATTCTTGAAAAAGATTACAAGAATACCCTACGGCGTTACGACAACAACCTTGTCTAACCCGTAGTCCTTTCTCTCAACCAGAGAAAGCCGACCCACTCTACTACCAAGAGTGAAACAACACCGACTCTACAACCTAGAGTCAAAAACACTCTCCAACCGAGAGCAAGAGAAAGAAATACTTTACAGTCAACCTATAGCCTTGTTGGTGTATGTGTTGATGCACGTGGCTAATAAACAAGGTCGACTTCTATACTCAGTCCAGAGCAAATTCGTTGCTATACTGGACTGAGTGTAGAGAACCAGAGAGTATGATCTTGAAAGCTTTATTTCTCAAAAAATCACTTAGAACTTTTTCACAAGAATGCTCGGTTTTTCAAAAGGAATGCTCATAATGCTTTCAGTGAGATCTGAACTCTACTTAAAGAGTTTTGATCTCCTGAATGTTGGGAGACAGTTACTCAACTGTCAACCAACGGATCCAAGCTTTTGAGTTTGAAAAAATTCGATTTTGAAAAACAGAAAACGGTCAAAAGCTCTCGAACAGTCGACTGGGTTGCCATATGAGTCGACTGATCAGAATTTGAATAATTTTAAACAGTTTTGTACTATCAGTCGACTGGCAGAAGCTTAAGTCGACTGGTACTCAAGAGTTAAAATTCTTCAAACTGTTTTGACTCTTTTTGGGGGTTTTTAAGAGGCACACATTTGAGAAATTTTGAGTGTGTGTGTGTGTGACAAGGCTTTACATCAGACTAAGACTCAACAGAAAGTAAGATACATTTGTTTTTACAAGACATTATAGTTTGACACAATTGAGCTAAGGTCTTGAGTCTTGAGTCTTGTCTTGTGTGAAATCTTGGATCTTGTCTGATTGAAGTCTTCATCTGTATCCTTTTGAGCTTGTTCATTTGTTCAGCTAGAATTGTCTTTGGTATGTACACTGCATTGTTAGCTGTATAACATAGACACATGTTGCACTGTGTTGTGATCATCAAAATCAAGAATCAACATTCTCCCCCTTTTTGATGATGACAACACAATAGCTGATAATAAAAGATAATATACAAGCATAGTGAAGACATGCTCCCCCTTATAAAAACACAAAATGCATTATAAAGAATGTCACATGTAACAGTCGACTTATATAGAATAGCAGGCGACTGACCAGAAAACCATACTTTAGAAAAATCATAACACAAAGAGTAGCATCAGTCGACTAAGATGCCTGGTGGGCAGTCGACTGGCCAGAGAGTTAGTCCAATACCCAGTCATAATATAACACAGATAATAAGCAATATAAAACAATATAACCATAACACAGAATATCTCTCCCCCTTTGGAATCATCAAAAAGCACAAAGTAACAAGCTTTTGCATTAAAAAAGAAACTTAAGATAAAGTCTTATACAAAAAGAAATGCATTAAGAAAGAAAAGTACATAATAGAAAAATAAAAAAATCTTCAATCTTCTTCATCGGAGTCTTCATCGTCATCTTGAGAAGGAGGATGAAACTGAGAGCTGAAGAGATGAGTGAGGTTGTCAAGCTTAGAGTCAATGTGGTCTAGCTTGGAATCGAGGTTATGGAGTTGGGTATCTACAGTGGCTGAATGTTTCATTAGGTAGGAAACACAGTCATATAAAGTACGAGGGTCATCATAATTTGCTTGAAGGAGTGGATCAGAGGGTGTAGAAGCTCTAGAGGGTCTAGAAGTAGAACCTAACGGAGCTTGAGAAGGAGGAGGAGACCTAGGGGGTGATCGAGCAGGAGCATCAAGGAGTTTCATACGTGCCAAACTAGCACGATCGAAACACTCATAACGAGTAACAACATTTGTCTCCGAATCGAGATCAACACCAAAAGCTATAAAGACTCTAGTAAGAAGACCTCTAAAAGGTAGAAAGTGAGTGTGGTCTTGATTAAGTTTAGAAAAGATAACTTGACCCCAATTAACAGCAATTTTACCAAAAATTGCATAGATAGCTTTTTGTAATTCTATAGAATATTGGTCATAACTACCCTTTTTAGGAAGGATGTTATAGGCTAATATTCTACCTACAAGCTTAGCAATTGGTTTGATATTTTTGCTTGTCATTGGAGGGCCATGATTAGGTAAGAAAACTTTAGATAATATAGAAGCATCATCTAAAAGAATTTCATCAAGAGGGAATCCTCCATCATCAATACCTAATATCTGATTAATCCTAGTCGGTGTGAGTGTCATTTTAATATTCTTCACAGACGACCGGATTAAGACATCCCCATCTGGTCTTTGTACAACTCTCATATTTGTATAAAACAAATAGATGAGTTGGGGATAGTAATTAGGTTGATTTGATAATGAGAGAAAATTATAGAGACTACTATTTTGGAATAAAGGGATGAGATTGAAACGGTCTAGGTCATCAAAATTTACAAATCTTCCAGGGAAGATTGTAATGGTACAAAAAAGATACCAACGATCAATAAGATCGGGACTCAAGAGATATTGAGTGTAGTCTTGGGAAGAAGAACTACCCTCATGAGATCGTTTAGATCTTTTGGGTGCCATGAAAAGAGAGGGGAAAGGATTTTACCTAAGAAAAAGAGAGATTTGATCAGGGGCAAGCACGAGCAGCACTGAGAGAGTAGATCACCTTCTTCTCCAAAAGCTAGGGTTTTGAAATTGGGGGTAAAAACTTGAGATCGGTAAGGGGTTAAAACGGCTGGTAAAGGGGATTTTAACAGCGAATAAACGGCTGAGATCAAAGAGAGATGAAATCGACGGTAGAGATCAGAGATCACGGGTGAAAAGAGAGGTGAAATCCATCTCAAAAGACGCGATGAATAGTCGCTGAAGACGATTGAGCTCGCGACAGTCGACTGGTAGGGAGATCAGTCGACTGAGTCGAGAAGAAAATAAGCATTTTATGTCGACTAATCAGTCGACTGGTATAGGAACCAGGCGACTGGTCAGATAGAAAATTGATATGTTTAAAAACCAGTACAGTCGACTTACTTAAGAATACAGTCGACTTAACAGAAACAATTTTCAGCAAATATCAATAAAATCACAAATTCCAAGTTCTCTTCTTAAATTAATGAAAGTATCTTCTTTAAGGGGCTTGGTAAATATATCTGCTACTTGTTTATCAGTAGAGATAAAGTCTAAAGATATATCTCCTTTTAAAACATGATCACGTAGAAAATGATGTCGAATATCAATATGTTTCGTACGTGAATGTTGAATCGGATTTTTGGATAAATTAATTGCACTGGTATTATCACACATAATTGAGGGTTTCTCAAATGAAATACCATAATCTAATAAGGTTTGTTTCATCCATAAAATTTGTGCACATGCCAAACTTGCAGCGATATACTCAGCTTCTGTAGTTGATAGGGATACAGAGTTTTGCTTTTTACTGCACCAAGATACTAGGGAATGTCCCAAAAAGTGACATGTACCACTAGTGCTCTTGCGATCAGTTTTGCTTCCAGCAAAATCGGCATCGCTATATGACAAAAGTTGAAAATTATCGGTGCATGGATAAAATAAACCATATTCAGATGTGTCTTTAATATATCTTAAAATTCGTTTCACTGCTTTTAAATGAGACTCTTTAGGACTAGATTGATATCTAGCACATAAACGTACACTGAACATAATATCTGGTCTACTTGCAGTAATATATAAGAGTGAACCAATCATACCTCGATAGAGTTTTTGATCAACACTCTTACCTAATAAGTCTTTGTCAAGAGTAGTAGTAGTAGCCATAGGTGTGGATTTACTACTAGTACTATCCATGTTAAAACGTTTGAGTAGTTCCTTTGCATATTTGCCTTGATTTATAAATATGCCATTTGAGGACTGTTTAATTTGAAGTCCAAGGAAATAATTGAGTTCACCCATGTGACTCATCTCAAATTCATTTTTCATGGTATTAGCAAATTCTTGACATAGATTATTATTAGTAGAACGAAAAATTATATCATCAACATATATTTGTATGATTAAGATATCATTCTTAACTCTTTTGATAAACAAAGTAGTGTCTACTTTACCTATTTCAAACCCTCTGAGCACTTTACACTCCTCCCCCGGTGTCTCACACTTTTTGCAGGTGAACGGCGGGAGTCAACGGTCAAACTCCGGCGGAACAAGTTTCAGGTTTGTTATTCAAGTTTTCCAAGAATCCACAAATACTATCTGTTTGCCCCCACACCATATTTAGCGGTAACAGATTGGCACCGTCTGTGGGAACCAGCGAATAGCAGCCCTTCCTCTTCCTGTTGGTCAGATCTGCCCAGCCATGCCTCCCCGAAAGCTAAGATCCAGAAGGTCCAACCGTGGACCCACTCCTCCTCAACCACAGCAGGAGGTCCCCCTCCAAATCGTCCAGCCAACAGAACCTACCCCTCAACCTAACCAGGCCCCGTAGCAGGACCAACTTCCTTCTTAGAATCTTCAACTCCCTCATGGCCATACCGGCCTCTAGAACGCCGGCGCAGGGGGCTCCCATCCCAATCCTCAAAAACAACCCCTCCAACATGATCACATCTCCATGTACAATCCCTCTACTGATTCCATGGCATCTCACAATCCCCGAGCATCAGAAGACCTCTGCAACACCCTCGACAATCGGTGCAAAGAAGAGGATCTTCGCCGCCGTTTGGATGAAAGGCGGGCCCGAGAGGGAGCCTCCTGCCAACACCGTCCAAATGAGAGATCTCCTCATTGCTGAGAATACAGAAGGTCCCCCCCTCACAGAGGGCAGAGAGAGTCCCCCGGCCACCACAGGAGAAGACCTCACTCTCCTGAAGATCGGTGACCCCCAGGAACAATGACGCACCCATCACTCGTGCCGAGTTCCAGCAATTCCAAGCAACCATCTTACAAGCCCTCAATCTCCGACACGACAACAACAATGCTCAGAGGGTTCCTACTACTCCCCGGGTCCAAAGTCCTCGCCAACGGTCCTTAAATCCTCCCCCAACTCCTAACAACCCCCAGCACATTCCTAGTCCTTGCTACTCCAGGAGCTACCATCGTCGTAGCCCTCACTCTCCCTCGTATGAAGATGAGTCCAGGGGCTCGTTTGATTACCGTCGAAGGGATGACACTGTCTACCGTTGTCTCCATGAAATGGAGAGGCGCTTGGGTCAACTAGACAGAGAAGAAGAACTTAAAGGAAGGACCCTCCGCCCAAGTCGACCTCCTTTCTCTCGAACCATCATGGAGGTGCCCGTTCCAATGGGCTTCAAGCCTCCATAATTCGAGACTTATTCCAGGGAGACCGAGCCCGTGGACCACATCGAAAGCTTTAAGACCCTCATGCGAATCCACCAAGCTTCCGATGCGCTGTTGTGCAAGGCCTTCCCCGCTACTCTTAAGGGGCCAGCCCGGGAATGGTACTCTCGTCTCGCCCCATCCTCAATATTCTCCTTCGAGCAATTCGAGACCCTCTTCATCACCCACTTCGTGAGTAGCCGCCGAGCTGAGAAGACCAGTATTTTGCTACTCTATCTCAACCAGAAGAAGGGTGAGAAGCTGAGAGACTATGTGAAAAGGTTCACCATGGAAGCCAGGTCCATCGCTTCCCTCGACCAGTCGGTCGCTGCAGCGGCATTCCAGTCGAATGTTCTTAACTCCAGCCTTCGGTCCTCCCTCGCCAAGAAGCCCCCACAAAACTTCTCCGACCTCCTTCTCTGAAGCGAGAAGTATATTCGAGCAGAGGAAGCTGAGCACCGCCCCAACTTTGACGGGTCCTCCTCAGGATCCAAGAGGAAGGGAACAGAAGAAGAAGGAGCCAAGAAGCTCCAAAAGGATAACAGCGGTCAGCGCCGCCCTCCTCCCAGATTCAAAAAATTCACCCCTCTTAATGCCAACATTTCCACTATTCTAATGGAGGTTGAAAAGGAAGCGGTGCTACCTCCTGCCCCGAAAATGAACACCCTTGGCAAGAAGAGGGATAAAGAGAAGTGGTGCCGCTATCACCGGGACCATGGCCACGACACCAATGATTGTCGGGCCCTGAAGAACGAGATAGAAGCCCTCATCCAGAGGGGGCAGCTGGCCAAATTAGTGAGAAAGGACCGAACCGACCTTCCTCCCCCCCTTCGGGGGGCTAACAAGCATCTCGAACGCGCTGAAACTCCAAAGTTCGAAGAGGAACGCATCCTACATCTCATCCACGGAGGCCCCATGGGAGGCACCTCCAACTCCTCTCGAAAGGCTTTCATAAGGGAAGTCAACTCAGCACATGGCATGCCCCCTCCCAAAGGCCTCAGAGTACCGGTCACCTTTCAGATGAAGACATTGAGGGAGTCCGAACTCCCTATTGTGACGCACTAGTCATCAACCTTCATATGGCAAATTTCAAAGTGGAGAGGATCCTGGTGGACGATGGCAGCTCTGTTAACATCCTCTTCCTCGCTACTTTCAAGGGGCTCAAACTATCCCGGGACAGACTTAAGCCCACCGGCTACACACTCCACAGGTTCACGGGAGTGCCAGTGACTATCGAAGGGGTGATCACCCTCGACGTAACCGCTGGCAAAACTCCTACCACCCGAACGGAACCGATGGACTTCATGGTCGTCGATGTTCCCGCTGCTTATAATGTGATCCTAGGCCGACCCGGTCTAGCTGCTCTCGAAGCCGTCCGTTCCTCTTATCACCTCAAGATGAAATTCCCCACCCGGGCAGGAGTAGGGGAAGTAAGAGGCGGTCAGAAAATGGCCCGCAAATGCTACATGACTTCTACTGGGGGTCTAGTCCTCTCCCTCGAAACTCTTGAAATCTCCCAAGATGGTGTCCGGCCAATGTCCGAGCCGGTGGATGAATTGGAGGAAGTGCTCTTCTCCGAGCAAGATCAGAGCCGCAAGTTCTTTATTAGCAAGACCCTCCCATCTGCCCTAAGCTCGGACATAGTTCAATGTATTAGAAAGAATAGCGACCTCTTTGCCTGGTCAGCCGCCGACATGCCTGGAATCTTCGAAGAGCTTCTCGTCCACCACCTGAGTGTTGCACTGGGGTCCAGACCGGTTCAACAGAAGAGGCGCAAATTTGCTTCCGAGTGCCAACAAGCTATAAAAGAAGAGGTGGACAACCTCCTCAAGGCTCGGTTCATACAGGAGGTCAATTATCCCGAATGACTCTTAAATGTTGTGATGGTAAAGAAGGACAATGGGAGCTGGAGGATCTGCATCGATTTTACCGACCTGAATAAAGCATGCCCCAAAGATCCATTCCCTCTTCCAAGCATCGACACTCTGATTGACGCCACTTCGGACCATGAGCTTCTCAGCTTCATGGACGCTTTCTCCGGATACAATCAAATCCGCATGTTCCCCCGAGATATCTCGAAGACCTCCTTTGTAACCAATCAGGGCCTCTACTACTACAGGGTAATGCCTTTCGGGTTGAAGAATGCAGGTGCCACTTATCAATGCCTCGTCAACAAGGTTTTTCAGATCGGCCGAAACATGGAGGTGTATGTTGATGATATGCTTGTAAAGAGCATCCGTGGGGTCGACCATGTCACCGATTTGCAAGAGGCATTCGACGTGTTAAGGAAGCATGATATGAGGCTCAATCCGAACAAGTGTTCATTCGGAGTCTCTTCGGAGAAATTCCTAGGCTTCATGGTCAGCCAAAGAGGGATCGAGGCCAACCTCGAGAAGATCAAAGCCATACTGGACATGGCTCCTCCCAAAAATGTAAAAGAAGTTCAGAAGCTAACCGGGCGCCTTGTAGCTATAGGGCGCTTCCTTTCCAAGTCAGGAGAGAAGTGTCTTCCCTTCTTCAAAGCTCTCAGGGGGGCTACAAGCTTCGAATGGGTCAGCAACAGTAGGAATCGTTCGATCAGCTTAAAGCCTACCTAGTCAACCCCCTTCTCCTCAGCAAGCCTATCCCCGGGGAACACTCTACCTCTACTTAGCTGCCTCGGAACAAGCCCTCAGCACTGTTTTGGTAAGGGAAGAAGACAAGGCTCAGAAGCCCATCTATTACGTAAGAAAGGTACTTCGTGATGCCAAGCTTCGTTATCCAAGGCTAGAGAAGATGGCATACGCCTTGGTTATGGCAGCTAGGAAGCTCCGCCCGTATTTCCAGTCTCACTCAGTGGTCGTTCTTACCGACCAGCCACTGAAGCAAGTTCTGCACAAGCCGGAGACCTCTGGCCGCCTCATGAAGTGGTCGATCGAGCTGAGCCAACATGATATATCCTACCAACCTCGGACCGTAATCAAGGCTCAGGCCTTGGCTGAATTCATAGTTGAAAGCACCATTCCCGAGGTCAGCCAAGCGGCAAACGGGCCTCCTATCTGGACGGTATATGTTGATGGATCCTCTTGTACCGAAGGGAACGGAGCCAGAGTTATTCTTGTAGGCCCCGATGACTTCGTCCTCCAATACTCCCTCCGCATCAACTTCAAGATGTCCAACAATGAAGCAGAATATGAAGCACTTATAGCCGGTCTCAGAATGGCTCGCAAGGCAGGGGCACAATGCCTCCGCATATTTAGTGACTCTCAGCTGGTCGTGAATCAAGTCTTGGGCGAGTATGAAGTGCGAGATGACCGAATGGCTAAGTATCTAGCCAAGGTCCAAAATCTCATGGCTCTCTTCGAAGAGGCACTTATTCGGCGGATCCCTAGAGAGAAAAATGTCCAAGCAGATGCTCTCTCCAAGTTAGCCTCATCCTCCCTCCAAGGTCTCGAGCAGACCATCCTGATCGAAGTGCTCCTGAAGCCGAGCATAGAAGAAGAAACTCCCGACTCCATGGAGTCGCTGCCTGTACAACTTCAAGATAATTGGATGAAACTCCTAGTAGAATTCCTAAGAGATGGGCTCCTCCCCGAAGACCCTAAGGAAGCTCGCCGAGTTAGAACCAGAGCAGAGTGGTACACCATTATTGGGGGGGTCATGTACAAATGTTCCTTCACACAAGTTGACGGTAGACCTTATCTGAGGTGCCTCTCCCCCAAACAGGCCACATACGCCTTGCAAGAACTTCATGAAGGCATAGGCGGAGCACATTCAGGTTCCAGATCCCTTGCCCGAAAGGTGCTAAATTATGGATACTTCTGGCCTACCCTCCTCCAAGATGCCGAACGACACGTTCGGCAATGCAGCTCTTGTCAAAAGCATTCCAATATTCGTCGCCTGCCTCAAGCTCAGCTCATCTCCCTATCAAGCTCGATCCTCTTTGTAATGTGGGAAATGGATTTACTAGGGCCGTTTCCCCCAGCTCCTGGCCAGCTCAAATTCTTAGTCGTGGCGATCGACTACTTTTCAAAGTGGATAGAGGCCAAGCCCTTGGCTACAATCACAGAGAACAAAGTCCTTCAGTTCTTCTAGAAGAGCATCATCTGCAGGTTCGGTGTTCCTCGAGTCCTCATAACCAACAATGGAACACAATTTACAGGGGCCGCATTCCAAGCTCTATGTGAAGACCTCGCCATCCAACAACACTTCTCCTCCGTCTCCCACCCACAGTCAAATGGTCAAGTAGAAAATGCCAACTGACAAATTCTCTCTGGTATCAAGAAGAGGCTGGATAAGTCTGCTAAGGGTTTATGGGTCGACCAGCTCCCAAACGTACTGTGGAATTACCTCACTACCAAACGGACCCCTACAGGAGAGTCGTCGTTTAATCTCACCTATGGGTCGGAAAGCTGTGATCCCCTTGGAAGTCGGTGTACCCTCTCCCCACCTCATTTCCTATGAAGAAGAGTAGAATGCCAGGGAACTTCGGGCGAACACGGATCTGATTGATGAGCTCCGGGAAAGAGCTTCGATTCGCCAACAAAGCTACCGAAGGAGGATCGAGCTGGCCTACAATAAGAAAGTTCGTCCCACCAACCTCAGAGAAGGGGACTTGGTCCTCAGAAAGTTAGCTATCTCATTCCCCAATTAGAAGAGTAAGCTGGCTGCAAATTGGGAAGGACCTTACAAGATCACCAAGGTGGTTCGACCCGGAACTTACCGTCTAAAAGACCTCGAAGAAAGAGAGATTCCCAGGACCTTGGAATGCCGACCACCTCTTAAAGTACCAAGAGAGCACATGAACGCCTCTCTGAGTACCGTCAAATGTCGAACCGTTCCTATCCACTTGTAATTTTACTTTTGCTCTTTTATTTCTCCAATGTAATAACGGCTCGCAACTCAGAACTAGCTGACTATTAGTTTTCAATAAAGAACATTTTTTCATATTTTACTTGTGAAATTGCTTGTATCTCTCTGATTTTACCTTCTACATACTCAAACGACGAGTTCGGAGTCCAACACTTGGCTCGACTCCGCTTCGCAAGTTCGCTCTTAAGCGAGCTAGAAGTGATTCACCATTCGGAATTGCTCCCACAACCGTTGAAACATACTCAAACGACGAGTTTGGAGTCCAACACTTGGCTCGACTCCACTTCACAAGTTCGCTCTTAAGTAAGCTAGAAGTGGTTCGCCATTCAGAATTTCTCCCACAACCGTTGAAACATACTCAAACGACGAGTTCGAAGTCCAACACTTGGCTCGACTCCGCTTCGCAAGTTCGCTCTTAAGAGAACTAGAAGTGGTTCGCCATTCGGAATTGCTCCCACAACCGTTGAAACATACTCAAACGATGAGTTTGGAGTCCAATACTTGGTTTGACTCTGCTTCGCAAGTTCGCTCTTAATCGAGCTAGAAGTGGTTTGCCATTTGGAATTGCTCCCACAACCATTGAAACATACTCAAACGATGAGTTCAGAGTCCAACACTTGGCTCGACTCCGCTTCGCAAGTTCGCTCTTAAGCGAGCTAGAAGTGGTTCTCCATTCGGAATTGCTCCCACAACCGTTGAAACATACTCAAACGACGAGTTCGGAGTCTAACACTTGGCTCGACTCCACTTCGCAAGTTCGCTCTTAAGCGAGCTAAAAGTGGTTCACCATTCGGAATTGCTCCCACAACCATTGAAACATACTCAAACGGCGAGTCGACCCTCTAGTTGCCGAATCTCGATGTCTCGTTGGCTCACGATCACCTGCAAATGGTTCTGCTCGCTCTCAGCCCTGCGCAACCCTAGCTCGACCTCATAAAGGCGCTCTCGACACCTACCCAGACTCAACCTCGTCGACCCCAAGCTATCCTCGGAACCAACCTCCTCCTCGGAGCGAGTGGGTTCGGCTGAGTGGGTCGCATCGGCAAGCTAAAAAAATCAAGGCAAAAAACGGAGCTCAGTAAATAGTCAAAATTTCACTCCTCGTCTGACCCCTGAATAAAAGCTACACGCACTAAAGCAGGAGTTCTTCGTCTAAACACTTAGCCAAATTTCAAGCAAACGCAAAAAAAAGGGGGTGGGGGGCTATTCAAAGGTGACGTGGGGTCGAGAACAAAAGTTTCTTTCATTTATCACAAAAAATGCGGTGGCCAGTCCGCAATTAGGCGATACAAGACAGCACAAAAAAAAGAGACTAGAAGAGGTGAAATCAAGGGTCGACCTCTTTCCCAGGGCGTCGGGAGTGGATGGGGACAGACCCCCCCGATGGGGGCGGAATCGCCAGCAGGGGTTACTTCGGTGATCTGCACCTCGCCGACGACCTCAACCTCGCGGTCGTCCTCATCCTCGCCTCCTTCTTCCTCTCCTTCTGAGTTAGGGTCGAAGCCCTCAACATGGCCCAGGAACAGCCTCCACCCCGAGCAGTCCACCTCAAGGTATCTCTCCGACACCTGAGAGATGGCTTGGGCGTAGGCCTTGGCCATGTTTTGGGCAAGGAAGCCCTGCGCCTTCGCCATGGTGGCCTCTTCGGCCCCCTTAACCGTGGCGTCCTGGGCCTTTGCCGCCTCGGCCAGTTGTCTGGCCTGACTCCTCCTTCTGCCGTAGAAGATCGGCCTCAAGCTTCGCGGCCTGGCCTTTGAGGTACTCGACCCTCGTCGACCTCCCCTCGAGCTCGACCCTCAGCTTGTCGAGCTCTGTGCCCATCCGAGCCATCTCGGCTCGAGCCCGGTCGGTCTCCTGCTTCAGCTCTTTTTCCAACTCCGTCATCTTTTCTGAAAGATGACCGAAGTGGATGATGATCTAAAAAAAAAAAGGAGGAGGTGCCAAGTGTTAGAAAAATTGAAAGAGAAAGAGGCCAACGAAAGCAGAAATTCGACACTTACCGAAACTGCCGAGCGCGCGATCTCAATGGCGTCGTCGCCCGCCATGCCGGCCTCCATGGCGGCTCGTTCCTTTAGCGTCGCCAAGTGTTTGACCACCTGCATACTCACCTAGGAGTCGCCGAGAAACCCATCATGCTTCCGAACCTACTAGTCCGAAACGTGGATCCTCTTGCGCTCCTCAGTGAGGAGCTCCTCGGCTGTCGCCGTCAGCAGAGGCGTCTCCATCCTGAGAGCTGCGGAGATCGGGAAGTCCTGTGCCTCATTCGACGCCGAGGCTACTCCTGCGGCCGAGGTCAGGGGTCACCACAACCGGAGGCTCAACCACCTCGACTCCGCTAGCGCCCCTCGGAGCCTTCACGGGCGGTAGCTTGGTGGAAACCCTCTTGCGCTTCTTCGGTGCCTTACTTCCGAGGGCAGCCCTCTGCGCCATCACCGCGTCGAAATCCATTGTCTCTGCATCAAAAAAGAAGCTGGTTAAAGATGCAAGTTAGAATAGAAAAGATTTTTAAAAAAATGAGAGCATAGAAAGAGCTGCGTACTGGGGTCTACGCGGCTGAGCCCTCCCCTGAAGAGAATGTCCTCGGTAAGCTCTCTCTAATCGTACTTCGACCTGTCAAGAAGAGTCTGCACTGCCTCCTCTTCTTGAGGATGAAGCACCGGTGACTCCTTCACTCGCCTCGACACTTCCTCTATGAAACTGGTGGGTATGGGCCACGCCTCAATGCCCCACACTATCAAGTATTTATCTCTCCAGTGCTTGATGGAGTCGGGGCAGACGACGAGCCGGCCACCGTGCCTCGGAGCTAGGTAGTACCGAAACTCCGACCGGATCTGCTGATGAAGTCGGTAGATAGTCCGGAGTACCCTTCAGCTCCGGCTCGATCCCCATCGCTTGGCAGTGGAGTACGAACCCATTGATGACTCTCCACGCGTTCGGCATCAGTTGAATAGGGGCTGACCCCAAACCACCTCAGCACTTGGACCGCGAATGGGTGGAGAAGTAGCTGAGCCCCTGCGATGAAGGTGTCAACCAGCCAGAAACACATGTTTACTGGCATCGGCGAGTTTTTCCTAACCCAAGGACCCGACAGCATAAGCTCATACTCCTCCGGAATCTGGAAGCAACCCTGGATCACTACCAAGTCCTCCTGGCTGAGAATAGAGACCGTCTCATCGGCCTCGAAAGTCTCTCTTGCCTCATTCTCCTCGAAGGCTCTTCCCCTCCCATGAATGATATGCTCGGCATGCTCCTCAGGAAGATCTTGGACCCACTAAAGCCCCAGTCAGTTGTCCTGGATACCTTCCGAACGACCCCATGCGCTTCGGATCTTCCACTACACTGTCTCGACCTGAATACCTTCTTGCCTTTATCTTGGCGATGCGGAGAAGGGACTTCGGTGGCAGAAGGGGAGGGCTCGGATATAGGAGAAAGAGACATACTTATACTTAAAAACAACTAAGTATAAATTACCTTTGAATTGGTGGGAATGGTCGGAATATTCACCGGAGAAGCTATCGACGATCACCGTGAGGCTCTCACGAGTAGAAATTACTACCTGAGTAAAAATTCGGAGAAGTGAGAAATGAGAGGGGGGATGAGGTTTTATAGAGCAGGACACACTAAATGAGGTTAATGGGCCCATAGAGCCAGCCCATTTACGCAAGGCGACAAAACGACCTGAACCGTCACCTTATTTACTGCACCTAGCCGCACTATCGCATTAATGCCTGTTACATCTGTCAGAGTTGTCAGAAGATTCGCAGCCATCGCATTAAATGACTATCACGTTTGTCAGAAGTTCAGCAGCCGCCAACTCAGCGTGACGTTCCATATGTTGCCAAAAATTGCCCCCCACGACTTCGGCACATGCTGCCGAGCGTTCTTGCCACCGATCATGTTACATGGAAAAATTGGACCTCGACACATGCTGCCGAGCGTTGTTGCCACCGACCATGTTACATGGAAAAATTGGACCTCGGCACATGCTACCGAGCATTATTGCCACCGACTATGTTACATAGAAAAATTGGACCTCGCCACATGCTGCCGAGTGTTCTTGCCACCGACCATGTTACATGGAAAAATTGGATCTCGGCACACACTGCCGAGCGTTCTTGCCACCGACCATGTTACATGGAAAAAGTGGACCTCGGCACATGTCGACGGGCGCTCTTGCCACCGATCATGTCACATGGAAAAGTGGACCTCGGCACATGTCGCCGGGCGCTCTCGCCACTGATCATGTCACATGGAAAAGTGGACCTCGGCACATGCTGCCGAGCGCTCTCGATACCGACCCTCTTACAGGGAGGAAACCATTCCGAACTCCGCCAAAGATCCGCCGAACGCGCCTATAGCCTGGCCGAAGTATCTGTGCGCTTCGGCTGAAGGTGCCGAACCCCCAGGGACCTCGGCCTCCTTCGTAGCGAGTGTTCAGAGGGGGTCAGCGATGAAGCCAAAGCAACCAGGCCATAAAACGACGTAAATAGCTCCAGATCATCTACCTAAATACTGCAAAAAAATAATTATAAATCTGGGGAAATATTTTTGAAACCCTGGGTAGATAATTACTACTTAGAAAGGTTAATTAAGACCCCCCCGAATGACAAATCACCACTTCACAAAGCTAGGAAAAATCACCAGAAGTCGAAGGGAGCTCAAGAGTAACCTCGAGCGCGCAAATAGCTTCGAAAATCACCATAATACCTCATGCAAAGATTCAATATCCCTCGTTTGGACTCCGATACCACCCTGCAAGCCATTAAAATAGTAAAACTACTCCTCAAAGGCTGATAAAACTCAGTCTTCGGGAGTGGGGGGCTCGTGATATGGCTAAAAATGGGGTTAAATCGAAACCATCCAAACCAGACGCGAGTCTCAAAGCTTCGGGGTAAAATGGTAACTGGTCTGAAGTGGGTACTGGGTCTTCTCTCTATAGATCCAATAACCCACGAAGGGATCCATCTCAACTGGGTGCTGGTTTCAACCCGCTGCTGACCCGGTCCAACAGGATAGAATTAGGGTTTTTGATTAATCCTAATCAATGGCCCTGATTTGGATCTATCCTTTCACTGGGAATTAGGGATTACATTCCTAATTTGTTCCTATGGATTACATTTCTAATTTGATCCCAAAGGCAGCTATAAATACCCCCCCATCCACCACCATTAGGAGGTAATCAATCTTTTGCCAATTTACGCTCTCTCATAATCATTCCTGATTACTGACTTGAGCACCGGAGGGTGTTTCGCCGGGATCAACCCCGGTGTCTCGCACTTTTTGCAGGTGAACGGCGGGAGTCAAAGGTCAAACTCCGGCAGAACAGGTTTCAGGTTTGCTATTCAAGTTTTCCAAGAATCCACAAATACTATCTGTTTCCCCCCACAGCAGATTTAGCGGTAACACCCACAATGTGGAAGGGGACATTCCTAAGAAGGTGAAGGTTGACCCGTATGTGAGTGAGAATGAGCAGAAGTTTAGTGGTGCTCTCATCGGGTGTGGGGAGTTGAAGTGGTGAGACATGATGAAGGAGGTCCTCTTCATAGGGGGGCTGAGTCCGAGAGACCCCAGTATGGATTTAGTTTTATTTTTATCAAGTGCTTAGTCTTAATCTTTATCCATCACTTAGTCTTATTGGATTCATCTCGTTCTCATATCTCCTTTTGTTCTTTTTGCATAAGGGGAAGGCATGGACTTCGACGCTCTCATAGTGGCTCGCACTAACTTGCGCAACAAGAAGCCAGAGGATAAGAAGAGAAAAAGGGTTTCAAGCTAGTCGGGGTCTTCAAAGAAAGCCAAGAGCTCTTCAACTTCCATTCCGATGGATATCTTGGGCACCGCTGAAGGTGTTGATGAGTCCTTCAATGGGAGTCCCTTCTTTGGGCCCGCTCCTCACCGTCAAGCATCCTCCACTTACCGCTGAGGCCTACATGGTGTTCACCGAGGAGTAGTAGAAGATCTTCGTGCCGGACTGGGGCATCAAGCGGTGTTGTGCCCTTCTCGGTAACTGGGTGAACTACCTTGAGGTGGTTAAGAATCTCCCTACTCCATAGGAACGAGGGTGGCTAGTCAATGGTATGATTGACTCCTCCCTCCTCGAGATTTCCTGAGTCGGGATATCGATATGTTTTCTTCCATGGAGTGTAGTTTTTGTATTCTTCTATGAATTTATAAGACTTTAAATTTTCCTCATCACATATCACTTGCCACATCGGCAACTTGATTGAGCAGGTCAAGATTGAGAAGAAAACCTGGAAGGACAATGCCACTCGGGCTGAGAAGGAGAGGACGAGGACTACCAAGGAACTTAAGGTGGTGAAGAGTCAGGAGGTGACACTTCTTGGCCAAATTGCTCGTCTCGAGGCTGAGCAGAAGAAGAAGCAGTGAAGGCGAAGAAGGAGAGGGAGGCCGTGGTGACCAAGGTGGAGGCTAAGGCAATGGCCCATCTCTTTGATATAATGGAGAAGGCATATGCTAAGGCCATTAGGGACGTGGTCGAGTGCATCACCGACTTCGACGGGAAGGGGCACAACCTCGACCTTCTGCTCATGGAGGATCCAGTGAGGGAGGAGTTCGAGGGAGAGGAGGAGGATGAGGATAAGGAAGTCGAGGAGGACGATCCAAAGGAGCCCCCGGGCAAAGAGGGGGAGAAAGGAGCAGACGAGACATCCACTCCTTTGTTGGAGGCAACTGTGGTGTACCCTTAACCTTTTCCCCTTCGTTTTCTTTTAAATTGTAATTTTCCGAATAACGGACTAGCCATCGCTTTTGTATCTTTACTCCAATCAATGAAAATCCTTTTAGTGTCCAACTCTTCAGTTCTTTTTTTATGAGCATAGATTTTTGATGAGTTTGGTTAGGTCTCTTGAAGACTTCTTGAAATCATTGTTAGATGTTTTCGTATTTTCTAGTGTTGTAGTAACTCCACCCCTATTTTTTTTAATGTTGACAGATGGTCGTATATACTAGAGGGGGTCCTCGGGAAGCTGAGATCGCTCGTCTTCACAATGACTTAAATGTGCAGATGAGAGATCGATCACTTGAAGAACGCTGATCCCGGCTACTTGGCCCGCACTCGTGCAGATTGGGGAAAGACCCGGATCGGGGATGCCCACCTTAAGAACATGCTCATGAGAAGGACTTGTAGTTCTACTCAATGAAGCTTGGGAGATTATGAACGCAAATTACTTCTTGCCTTCGCAACGATGTTAACCCGGGGAGGGCATTCCTTGAGCTAACCTGGGGGGCTCGAGCAGCGTCAAGGGTTTCCGAGGATGCCCAGAGTGGAGTAGCATGGTCGGCTATCATGGCTCCACCGAGAGGATGTTGCCCATCCTAGATTGCAATATCTAGATTCGATCGGTGGGGTTGGAGCTTCTCTGGGGGAGCTCGAAAGGGATGACTTCTGCGGTGAGGATGCATTGTGGGCGAGCTGTATCTCTTAACCAAAATATCCATTTTTCTTACGATCGTAGGTGATTTGGGCAGAGAAAGATTGTACAATGATCCCGAGTGTATAATATACTTTGACCTCAAACTTGTACCAAAACTTTGATATGAAATAAAAGTTGACCATGTTGTTCTTGAACTTGTATTGAAATAAAGATTGCCCATGTACTCTTAAACTTGTACTCAACATTTTGATGTCAAAAGAAGATTGCCCATGTGTTATGTCTTGTTCCTCACTTTCTCTGCTTTGTGCTTCATTATGTTGAATTAGTGATTTGTTAGAGTAACCTTGAGTGACTAGCTGAGCACTGAACTCATTGCTTAGAGTTAATGAGTTATTGGAGTAGCTCGAGCGATGAGTTGAGCTCCGAAGTCACTGTTTGGAGTTAACGAGTTGTTGGAGTAACTCGAGCAAAGAGCTGAGCACCGAACTCATTGTTTGGAGTGAACAAGTTGTTAGAGTAGGTCGGGAAACAAGGTGAGCTCTGAACTCGCTGTTTGGAGTTAACATGTTGTGGGAGTAGCGCGATCAACGAGCTGCATTCCATACTCATTGTATTTGAGTTAACGATTTGTTGGAGTAACTCGGGCGGCGAGCTGAGCTCCGTACTCGTTGTATTTGATTTAATTATTAGAGTAGATCAGGCAATGAGCTGAGCTCCGAATACGTGGTAATTGAGTAAACAAGTTGTTGGTGTAGCTTGAGCAGTGAGCTGAGCGCCGAACTCATTGTCTTTAAGAAATTGTTGGAGTAGCTCGGGCGGCAAGCTGAGTGCCAAACTCATTGTTTGGAGAGAGAGGAGATAACTCCCCAATGTGGTTGTGTAACCTGTCCGAGCCACCTTTTTGTTTCCCTTGACTTCTCCCACCCCAGCTATCGTGGGGAAGCTTCATCTTCGTGTGAAACGTAGAAGGTACAATGTGGAGGAAATCAAGGCCGAGGTAGCCGAGAATGGAATTGTAGGCTGCCTTCACATTAACAACCATGAAATCCATGACTTCAGTCTGGATGGTGGAGGCTTTGCCGTGCGTTACATCTAGTGTGATGATCCCTTTGATCTTGACCAAAACCTGGAAGAACCTGGAAGAACCCATGGAGGATGTACCCAGCAGGTTTCAGACCGTCCCTGGATATCTTGAGATCTTCAAAAGCTTCTAGGAAGATGATACTCACCAAGCTACCACTATCTACCAGGGTGCAGCGTACCTCGTGGTTTGCCATGGAGAGGCTGATCACAAGTTCGTCGCAGTGAGAGGTCTGAATGCCTTAAAGATCTCCGTCTAAGAAGGTTATTGGGACTCCTCAGCTTCTGGTGCGGGGTGGGGTGGGGGGGGGGGGGGGTACGTTATGCATTGAGTTGGTCTCTCTGACGTATGCGTTTCGGGAAGAGTTGGCTTAGAAACACTTGTGCATGTTTTTCCGTTCCCACAAAATTTGTAGAGGTTGTGCTCAACACCCATCCTTCCCTTCATCACCTTATGACGACCTTCCCAAATCGATAGAACTCCACCTTAAGCTGTGTACCTGCAACCCCATGCTTCAAGAGTTTCCAACGATACAGGATTCCATTTCAACTGTGGAATATGCATAACTAGTGTGTAACCATTTCCATCTAATGCTTCCAATTCGACTTTTCCCTTACCCACTACTTCACAAATATCACCAACCACTGTTCTCACACAATGACAATCTCTTGCGAACTTGTAAGTAGAAAGCATCCCCCTCCAGATCATATATGAGAAGAACTTCTCGAATCAAGAAATCAACCAGAATACAGATATATAAAATTTGAAACAAGATTATTGTTTAAGCTATCACTTGATTCAGCAACACTAGATTTGGCGCCCCTCTGAGTCAACCACTTGAAACAATCCTTCTTGTAATGCCTAACTAATCTCTAATGATGGCAACAAATCTTACCTTTATGTGCACTTTCCCTTCCATTCGAAGTACCATTGACCTCCAAGTAACTCACAAAAGTAGACGCTGATTTCTGACTCTCCTCTCTATGTGCATCCTCCTCCAACCCCTCGATCATATCTGCTATTGAAAACTTCTCCTTAGTAGATTTCTTGTCTAACATGGTTATCAAGTTGGATGAATTTAGTGGTGAATATATCAAGTTGGAAGCTTTTAGATCATCCATGTTGAACGACACTGGTTCAGATAACTCCGTATTGAACTCCACTGTTTGATCTAGAAGTGTGGTACTTTCCTTCATTGAGTAACCCTACAACTTCTTTATAGTGCATTCGATCCTGCAACGGCGATTCTGACTAGTCAGTTCTGTGTCTTGCCCACAGACTCACCGCACTTCGCTGCATGAGGTTGCACCTGACTTCGCTCATCAATGACAGCCCAAGGCTCTTGAAAAAATCTCCTCCTAATTCTTTTGCTTCATGTCAATTGGTTTCCCTTTATCTCCTTCTAGGGTTAACTTCAAACCCTTTAGAAAATGTATTATACATATTCACCTTTCAGAGATTTAATTGATCTTATAGTCAAACTGCTTGATCTTCGTGATCTGATCTGCCATCTTCTCCAGGGAATTCGAACAAACCCACGAACCTGAAGCTCCCATACCAACTATTAGGGAATTTGATTCTCTCTTCTACTAGGATCTTGTTGAGTTAAGCAACATAATCAACACAACCACCAAGCAAATAGAAGAATAGAAGAACACACAAAAAATACCAAAGCACACAAATTTGTGTCGGTTGGGGCTTTCACCTTAATCTGGGAGAAAAGAAACTGAGATGTTAAATCAACTAGAGAAGATACAAGAAAATTATACTTCTCACCACGAGCCTCTCTCAAGCCTCACCAAAAAATACTAGTTGTTTACAATTGGAGAACCTCTCAAACTCTCTTCAAGGCAGTACTCTATCTCTCTCACTCTCTTCGCTCTCATTGGAGGCCAATTACAACAATATATAGAGATCTAGAGAAACCCTAGTTTGATATTTTAATACAACAGCCATTAGATATTCTTGAAGAGATAACTCTATGATAAGAGTCGTACGATCTAACTTGAGGAGCAAGTTTGGGCTTCCAAGGAATCACCCAAACCTGCACATGGAAACAGATTCAGTCCTGTGCGTTCGACTGCACAAAAGTGTGATCAACTGCCCTCTTCTCGAGAGGGTGACAGTCGACTGTGCGGTTGACTGCACGGTCGACTGCACGGTCGACTTCACAATCGACTGCACTTGTTGTTGGCTGTTGTTCTACTTGCTTCCACTCCACTTTGGTCACCTCGATTCCTCCATTATTTCTCCGTTTTCTTTATCAAACTTCGTATGCAAAAGATAAACCCAACACAATTGATTGCTTTCTTGTGGCTCATGAAGACATAAATATGTGTTGCAATAGGAAATTAGACACTCTTATTTTGAAGATTGACTTCAGAAAATTCTTTGATACTGTCAGTTAGGAATTCATATGTAATGCCCCAAATTCCAAATACATATAATTCGTCTTACAACAGGATTTTTTACTTCAATTCGTACAAATTTATAAGGAATTTAAAACTTTTTCATTACACATTGTCTGTTTCAAAATACACAGCGAAAATTACAACAAAAATATACAACTTTAGTCAGGAAGTAATCATCAGTATCAATTCATCTTTATGCCTTTTGCTAATCCAAGTCCTGCAGCGGAAAACTGTGGGCACGTCAGTTGCATACAACGGACGCAATGCTATAATACATCGATTCTTCTACTTTAGTAAACACAAACTTGAATACAAACAGGAAAAGTGACTACCCTAGTAGTGTCAGTGTATGATATGACTTAATGCCTAATGCAGATGTTTACACTACGATGGCACTAATGCATACTTGTTCGGATTCTATACATTCCATACTACATAGGTCCGAGAGCAAGCCCTTACGTACTCCTGAATATAGGGTTCAATCCATCGCCATGCAAAACCTACTACGGTAAAAAATGCAAGGTTTAGACATTCCACGAGTATGGATTCCAGTCCCGGAGTCCACCGTCAAACAATACAGAATCCTCGTCATGCAAACATCCCGTAAGTGCCCCTCTAGCCCCAATATACACATATACATTGGAGATAGGCCTCCCATCTGCCCAACTATTCATGATCTTGGAGTCCACTATCAAATCAATCGCAGTCTCGGATTTAATTAAGGCTCGTCTCACATAGCAAGCAACCACAGTCATGGAGTCCACCGTCAAACTGGGTCTATAGTCCTAGAGTCCACCGTCAGACTATATAGAGGCGACCCACTTACGTTTGCCCAAGTTTCATCAAATCTTCTCCTAGTGCCTATCCTTCGGTTTAAATATAATCATCACAACCTAGAGCTAGCTTACCCTACCCGACTTAAATCAACACATGAGAACAATAGCCCACACTGCCTAATTCTCAAATTTCTTTACTCACAAATAGTCGGTCACTACGGGTCTCGCTCAGCCTCTAGATTCCAATAACCATCTCAAGATAGAGATCAATTAGGTTACATCTAACCTCAACATAAATATTTCATTCATTATTCATCATTTCTTCTTTATCCACTTTCCTTATGTTTATAGATTATGAAGTATTCAACTTCTTATAGCAACAGTTGATAACAATTTCTCAAATCAAATTCTTGTAGACAATTTCTTGGTTAACAAATCAAACCATTCACTTTAATAATATGCAACGTTCTTTCAAGTAATAGAGCATATTCATGTTTTTCTATACTTCAAGTATATTTCTTCATGCAATTTTTTTAATAGATTAAATCACTATTTCTTAATACAAAATATCTTTAAGATTAATCACTAGAAATTCTTGATTTTACTCTCATACTTATGCTTTGATTTTATTATCAACCACCTCGACCATTTCCTTAATTCAATTTATTAATGTTCATGAGATCTTCACAAAGGAGTGTTCTAAATTTGTATTCTACAACCAACTCTTAAATATTTTTAATCATGTACAATTCCCTTTGAATTTGAATTCACAACTCATCTAATACATTATTTAATATGAGTATGAATTTTAATTCTCAAAATATTTTAGAATTGTGTGAAATTATTTCTAAGGGTTGTAATAACATTCTAAAATATTCCTATGATGGTTATGGAGAATCCTTGTTCACGAAATCCTTGTAGGGGTTATTAACCTTAGGCAGCAAAATTTAGCTCTGCTGGGTAAATGGTTATGGAGAATCCTTGTTTAGGATCAGCTGCCTTGGGCTAGGCTCATTCCTTCTAACTGCTTCTCTCAGAAAAGATTGCTAGACTTTTCCCCCTCTTTGTCATGCAAGGCTTCCCCCTTCTGGAAAGGGGTTTGGAAAGAGGCCTCTCCATTCCGTTGTGGGATCTCCCACGAATGCGCTTCGGGAGTTAAGACCATGTTCTGGGTCGATCTATTGTTCGGTAACATAAAGTTAGCTTTATCTTTCCTTTCCCTTTATCAATTGGCTTCCAACCCTTCAGCGACGGTGGAGGATTATGTGACCATCATTGGCCACCAAAAGTTCTGGTCCATCCCTTTTATCTGTGCCCTCCCTTCGCATCTCGAAGTGGATCTCGAAGAGCTCTTTACTCAACTTAACTAGTATTCTTGGTACGCAACTGATAAACTTACTTGGCGTTGGACTAACTCAGGGATCTACTCGGTTAAGTCCTTCTATAATTACCTGAACTTTGGTGGTATCTATTCCAATTTGGCTTTACCTTTATAGAGCAGCTGCGCCCCTCTAAAATCAAAATTTCTCACTTGGCTAGCTCTTAACAACAAACTCCTCACCGTCGACCGTCTTAACAAAATGAACCTTGCTCTAGGGCAATTATGTGCGTTCTGCTCGTCCGATCACGAGGACGCTGATCATCTGTTCCTTCGGTGCACTTTTATCCAACCTTTGTGGACTATCATGTGTCGGGATTGGCAAGTTCCTTCTACCCCCGTTGATTTTTCGTCCTACTGCAGGGTACACTTGCTTAGAAAAGAGTTTCGATCAGCGTGGTTCCTTTCCATAATGGCCACAATCTGGGTGATTTGGTCGGAAAGAAATAAACGTATCTTCTTGCATTCTGCATCCTCGATTGTTGAGATGATTGAGGAGTTCCTCTTCTTCATTAATCTGTGGTCTTCCACTTTAACTCTTGTTAAAATGGAGGAATTACACTTGGGTCTTCTTGAGGAGGCCTACCAGTTCTTTCGCTATAATATGATTAATTCTATTTATTTCTTTATTGTTGGGTCTAATTCACGCTCCTTTTCCTTCTCTTTGTAGGATTGAGAGGTCTTAATCCTCTTTTGTCTCCTCTTCCTTAGGGGAGCTCTTCTTCTCATTTTGGTGGCTACTGCTGGGTTTTTGATGATCGAAATTTTTCTCTCCTCCTCTGTTTTGAACTTCGGTTGATGATATATGTTGGTGTAATTTTTTGGTTGTATGGCTCTTTATCCACCATAAAGGTGGCTTTTGCTTTTGTTGGGACTCTGCCCGACTCTAGCCTATGTTCTGTGTGTTTGTTTTAATTTTCTGCTGGTTTATGTTCGGTTTGCTTGCTTTAATTGTTCCTACCTCCCTCATTTGAGGGAAGCTTTGCGCTACTTTGTATTCATTAGTCTTATTGGGCTGGTTCGTACTGTGGTTTCGTCTCTCCAGAGGGTCTGTCCGTTTGGGCAGCTTCTGGGGGAGATAGGCCCTCCTCCTTTTAGTTGGGCTTATATTTTGTACTGAGCGTTGTTTTTGGTGTTTAGTAACCTTCCGTCTACTCTGTTCTTTTGCTCCTCCTTGAACTTGATTGTTTTAGGGGTGAGGTTTATTGAGTTGAGAGCCCTCGTGTACGCTTGCTCTACAAAGTACACCGAACTGCTTTCCTCCTCAGGTCCATGTGTTTATCGGGTCTGCTTTTAGTGAGCATCGTTTTCTTGGTGGTCTCTCTAGCTGTTGTTCCACGTCTATCCTTTTTGATTCAGTCCCACCCTCTAATTATATCGTTTTTTACCTCCTTCGTTTTTCCGTCTCGTTGCTCTCCTCTTCGACATGGTGTTTCATCATCCGAGCTTCAATCAGGTGGAACTGAGCTGAAGTGTGGACCGCGGGTCTTGATCGTCCATTGGTTTTGCTTTGTCGGTGAGCCTTAGTATCGATTAGCGGCTCGGTTTCCTGGTGGGTTGCCCGTTGTGTTTTTCATCGGCTGTGTTTTCTTCGACTGTTGGTTTCAGGCAATGTTCTCCATTGCGAGCGTCTGTATTTTTTTTGTATTTTGTCTCCTTCATTGGTTTAGTGGTGGTTTTACTACATGTAAGATTGTATCTCATTGTATCTTTCCTATTTTTAGTAATATATATTGGGCTGGAATCATTCGATTCTATCCTCGTTATCAAAAAAAAATTCCTATGATTTATTCCCAATTTTAAAATGTGGAAAAGATTATAAAATAAAATAAAACCCCCAAAGTAAACACCCGGATTCAAACCCAGGACCAACCGCAACCCCAACAGTAGCCCAAACTAGTGAGCCAACTCACAGTTTGTGATACAAACCGCTATGAGGCCTTTTTGTACCCCCGAAACGTTAATTCATTAATTTCCAAAAAAATCAAAAGAGGCAGAGCCTCCCAGGTTTCAAACCCGCGACCCAGACCCCCCCCCCCCAAGCACACGCGCTAACCACAAAGCCCATGCATTATTCTGATAGTATCACTACAAGACTAACAGTCTTTATCGGCATTTTTTTGCACATTTACCGGCATTTTTAAACCCTGCTGTAGATACCACCGGCGTTTTATAAATCGCCGGTGCAAGTGTCGCTGAATCGTGTGTCGATGTAGCTTAGGGACATTCCCCGGCGTTTTTTATGAACACCGGTATAGGTTAAAACTACACCAGCGGTTGAAAAATGCTACTGACATGGTGGTTTCGTTTGGAAGTACTGTTCTCGGCCATCACCTACACCGGCGTTTTTAAAACACAGGTATAAACTACCATTTTTTTGCTGAAAGCTACCTCGGCGCTTGTAAAAATGCCGGGGTAGATATATATTTTTTAAAAAAATATTTTTTTAAAAAAAATTAAAATTAAAAAAAAAAAAAAACCTTTAACACTCTGGCAATCAAAACCAATTACAAAACTAAAAGAGCCCCAATAAAATATGAATGAAGCAAAATATTATAATATCATCAAATTGTAATCTCATAAAAATAATAATGTGATCTCACCACATTCATAACCAAAATATGGAGTTCAAAATATTAAGTTAAAAAGAGTGAAAAAGATTATTTTCACTGTCAAATTCAGGCAAACAAGATACTAACTGAGATGAAACTTATTTATATAATAAAACACAAAGAAAGTTATCAAGGGGCTTTCCTTCGATCCCCCAAAATCAAAGGCCCAGATCT
The DNA here is from genome assembly GCA_017893485.1 of Hemerocallis citrina. Classification (NCBI taxonomy): domain Eukaryota; kingdom Viridiplantae; phylum Streptophyta; class Magnoliopsida; order Asparagales; family Asphodelaceae; genus Hemerocallis; species Hemerocallis citrina. The sequence goes on from CM030363.1 coordinate 136,001,582, forward strand.
AATCTCACAAAACATATTTTTCCCCCCAAAAGTTTTCTCCCAAAACTCAAATTGAAACCACCCACCTAAAACAACTCCTATATTTATTTAATTTTTTTTTTCTCTTTCTCCCTCTTCTATTAAAAAAATTAAGAAAATAAAAATTTTAAAGATTTTTTTAAAATTAGAAACTTAAAAAGTAAAAAAATTAAAAATTTAAAAACTTTAAAATAATTCAAAAAAATAAAAAAAAAATCATATAATATGTTTTTTGCTGGACTCCCAAATTTTCCGATATAATATGTTTGCTACTTCAATTAATTTGCTGGACCTCCAAAACTATTTTAAATGATCGAACAAGGTGCATTGTTCCAAAGACGTGTCGTAGGCACGTGTCGACGGGCAAACCTAGTACTTTTATAATACTCATGAGATAACTGTCAATTGAAACCACAACATAAGTTCAAACAGGATTATTTCATCACTAGTCACTCCTCTGTAAATCATAGTACGCAACTTCAGTTACATAATCCATCTCATCATCACTTAAAACCAATGAGAAAGAACAATCTCATTTTAAAACCCAGTTCTCAATTACAAAAACTAGTTGCCTTCATTTTGACAAACTACTCAGGAGTTCAATTTTAGATATAGTATATCACCTACTTATATGAGCAAGTTCCTGGGATAGCTAGATATCCGTCAATTTCAGACAATTACATGACTAAAGCTATACTCACTTATAATTTACATATAAAAAGAAATATCCAGTAGATCAGAAACCTACAGACAGTATATATGATAACCACCAAAAGAGTTGAAAATTATTTGTAGTAGAGACAAAATACCAAATTTTTTCTACTCCCATTTGCTGCACTTATATACTAGATTTAAAAACTCCATGTCAGATTAGGATAACAAAGACAAACCATCCACAAAGTTTGGTAGTAGATCATGTCCGAATTACCCACTAGTCACTGAAAGCATGAAATGTACATATATTTGATGTAATAATGAAATGAACCCCCAACTTACTTCACAAAGAAAAGGAGCTGCAATCAGTACTAGCTGCCAAAATTTATACATAAAACAATATTGAACTTTATGCTTGTCGATTGAAGTCTAACTTCAATTTTACTTGCCAAGAATTTGCTTAAACAATAAAATTCCTGGAGTCATTAAACTTCTACTAAAAAGTTACGCACTTTAAAACATAATACATTATCATGAACTCAAGAAAGCATCTTCCTATAAATGTTCAAGTAAGGAATACACAACAGATAGTGTCAAAATATCTATGTATGCTTGACAAGAACAATTGTAATCAAGCATACATATTATTGAATCACAATATCCTACAAGAAATTGTTTGACCACTGCATGATGATTTATCATACCATAAGCTCCTGAAACAGTAAGGTTTCGATTGGGAAAAATGAAGTGAGTAATCATTGTCTATATATAGGTAAAGTTAGGGATGGCAACAGGGCCGGGTCAACCGGCGACCCACCTGCGACCTGGCCCGTTTAAGATGTTGGCGGGTTCGGGTCGAACCCGGTGAACAGTACCGGGTCGACTCGGGTCGCAAATAACGCAAATTCAACCCGCGAAACCCGGCTCGCGAACCCGTTAAGAACGCGAATTCAACCCGCCAACCCTCGGGTCGACCCGCGGGTTACGACCCGTTGGACCCGTACGGGTCGAATGTTCGACCCGTTACGGGTCGACCATTGACCCGCTGGTTGAACGGTCCATTGGCTACCAAAACAGAGCCGTTGGTAACGGCTCTTTAGCCGTTTTTTTGGCTTTTTTTGTTTTTTTTGTTTTTTCTCACATTTTGAGCCTATAAATACCCCCAAAAATCTCCTAAAATTCACACCTTACTCTCTTACTCTCTCGACTAATATACATCATTTCTAAAGAATTTTTCCACAATTGTAGTATTCATCAACAAGTCTACAACGAGGCATATACACGATCAAATTTTGGTCGTATCGAAATCAAAATTCAACGTCTTCAACTTTCTTCAACCCTCGTCAAATCTACTTCAAGCTCTCCTCAACTCTTCAATTGCGGAATCGGCAAAGCGCTTCTTTCTAGTTCTATTCTATTCTTATTTTTACGGTTTTTTTTACATACGCGTATTCCATGGTGAACGGTATCAAAATTTCATACCTCTCTCGTTATATATTTTTTTTGCGTTGTAGTTAAAATTATTGTTGATTTTTTTATCTTCTCTATCTTAACCCTCTTGTTTTATAGTTTTTTTTATAATTCACCGTTCCTACATTGTATAAATATATTTTTTACATACTTTAGCACATTACTACATTATGTCTAGATCACGCGGTAGCGGTCATAGCGGACAAGATTCTTCCTCCTCTTCCCGTAGGCCACCAATTGTCCCAACTAGTGAGCCCGCCCAAGAATACCATGATCCTCCTACCAACAATGGGGTACACACGAAGAGGTTGTAGGTGACATACAATTAGAAGAAGAAGAACAACAACAACAACCAACCGAAACCACACAACCCCGTAGTAGTAGGAAAAGTAGAGGAGAAACTAGCGATTGGCATAAGTTTTACAATTATATCCCGGACGAACATACTCCGGGTATAGGTTTGAAAGTTTGTAAAACATGTGGTAAAATATACAAATTCAAGAGGGGTGACGGCACCGGTACAATTAGTAGGCACATTCAACATAACCATAAAGAACTTCTTGCTGAACTACAAGGCCAACAAAAATCAACCCTAGGACTGGTCTAGTTGATAGCCATCCTTATGATCCCGATCTTGTTCGTCGGGAAATGGCCCGATTAGTCATTAAGGAAGAGTTACCATTTTCCTATCCCGAGAGTAGGGACTTGGAAAATTTTAATCAAACGGCCTTAAACCCTCATTTTAGAAGAATTCCGAAAAATACTTGCAAATCGGATTGTTTTAAAATATACATCGAAATGAAGGACGCTTTGATTGCAATTTTATGAAGTTTAACTTGTAGGGTTAGTTTAACTTCGGATTGTTGGACGGGTGTCAACAATATTATAACGATGAGAATAACCTGTCATTGGATCGATAGATTGGATTCTTTAAAAAAGAATCATATCACTTGCGGCGTTGCCGTATCCCCATAGTGGCGCTGAAATAACAAATCGTATTATAGAAATTTGTGATGTTTTTCATATTCGCGATAAAATTATGTGTATTAGTTTTGATAATGCATCTAACAATAATGTAGCAATTACTACTTTAAAATCAGTATTAAATCCTCCATCTGACAATATTTTTCATGTTAGATGTGCATGTCATATTATAAATTTATGCGTTCAAGATGCATTAAAAAGAGCCGATCCATATATAGTTAAAATTAGAAATTGTGTACATTTCATTGCATTAAGTTCAAGCATTTTACAAGAATGGAAAGCTTGGTGTAGGGTTAGAAATGTTCCTTTTAGAAGATTTCCAAAGGATGTTAGACACCGATGGAATTCTACTTTTGATTTACTAAATGTTGTTACCGAATATAAAGCAGTTGTAAATAATTTTTGTATTGCAAAAAATATGCACAATTTTGAAATGACTCCCCCCGATTGGTTTTTTGCCGAATCTTTATTGAAATTTTTAGAACCTTTTAAAACCGCAACTTTAAAATTTTTAAAAACATATGAATCTACTTCTAGTAGCATTTTTATTGAATTAGTTAGTGTTACCGCTAAATCTGGTATGGGGGCAAACAGATAGTATTTGTGGATTCTTGGAAAACTTGAATAGCAAATCTGAAACTTGTTCCGCCGGGGTTTGACCGTTGACTCCCGTCGTTCACCTGCAAAAAGTGCGAGACACCAGGGTTGATCCCGGCGACGCACCCTCCGACGCTCAAGTCAGTAATCAGGGAAGATTATGAAAGAGCGTAAATTGGCAAAAGATTGATTACCTCTTAATAGTGGTGGATGGGGGTATTTATAGTCGCCTTAGGGATCAGATTAGGAATGTAATCCCTGTGATCAGATAAGGAATGTAATCCCTAATCCCAGTGAAAGGATAGATGTGAATCAGGGCCGTTGATTAGTATTAATCAGAAACCCTAATTCTATCCTGCTGGACTGGGTTCATTTCGGGTTGGGACCCGTACCCAGTTGAGGTAGATCCGTTCGTGGGTTATTGGGTCTTGAAGGAAAACCCAGTTCCCATTTCAGACCCGTTAGTAGATGAAATTACCATTTTACCCCTGAGCTTTAAGATTCGTGTCCGATGTGAACGGTCTCGATTTAATTCTATTTTTAAATCCGAGCTATCCTCTTGGTTGTTGAGGTCCGATCGCCTGTCGCTCGGATTTTGGTTCCGAGGGACGTGGGGAGTCATTTGGGAGACGAGTTTGAGGAGCAACTCTAGGAGAGAGTTGTGAGCTCCGAACTCGTTGAGAGGAGGTCCGCCTTGGAGATGAGCGGAGCAAAAAGCTTGACTCTAGGAGAGAGCCATTTGGGAGACGAGTGTGAGGAGGAACTCTAGGAGAGAGTTGTGCTCCGAACTCGTTGAGAAGAGGTCCACCTTGGAGATGAGCAGAGCGAAAAGCTTGACTCTAGGAGAGAGCCATTTGGGAGACGAGCGTGAGGAGGAACTCTAGGAGAGAGTTGTGCCCCGAACTCGCTATTTAAGTGAGAGGATCAATGGTCGTGGGAGCAGTTCCGAATGGCGAACCACTTCTAACTCGCTTACGAGCAAGTTATTTGAAGCGGAATCGAGCCAAGTGTTGGACTCCGAACTCGTCGTTAGAGGGATTCAATGGTTGTGGGAGCAATTCCGAATGATGAACCACTTCTTACCCACTTATGAGCAAGTAATTTAAAGCAGAATCGAGCCAAGTGTAGGACTCCGAACTCGTCGTTTAAGAGATGTTAACGAGGTGTAGGAGCAATTCCGAATGGCGAACCACTTCTTACCCGCTTATGAGCGAGTAATTTGAAGCAAAATCGAGCCAAGTGTTGGACTCCGACCTCGTTGTTAGAGCTTAGTAAGTTGTGGGAGCAGCCATGTAGAAGAAGCTAGACTCCGAACTCACCATTTAGCGAGTCGTGACTCGGAGAGATTGAGATGAAGCAAGAGTGAAAATTTCCAATGAAAAAACGTAAAGTTTTATTGAAATAAACTAAGTGGCTGCTTCAATAGGTCGAGCCATTATTACATGCTATTGGTCGGGTTACAAGCATCGGCCTTATTGAAAATCAAAATCCTACTCCTACGATAAGGTGAAGACCTCTTGGGAGGAGCTAGGAGGTTCTGAGTTTTGAAGCTCGGCGGGCCTTTCTGTTCGTTTGTTGGTTCCTTAAGGGGGAAGCTAGGTCCCATCTTTTTGGACGAACTGGGTCAGGTGTCCCCGCTGTATGAGTTCTTCGATCTCCTCCTTGAGAGCCCGACAATCATCCGTGTCATGACCGTAGTCCCTGTGAAAGCGGCACCACTTATCCTTGTTCCTCTTCTTACCAGGTGTATTCATTTTAGGGGGAGCACGGAGTAGCCCTTCCTTGTCCACCTCCATAAGAACTTCTGATATATTGGCAATGAGGGGGGTGAACTTTTCAAAATGAGGAGTCGGGCGGCGCTGGCCATTGCCGTCCTTCTGGGATTTTTGGGACCCCTCTTCGCTTGTATTATTCCGTTTGTTCCAGGAAGATGTCTCCTCAAGAGTAAGGGGGTTGAGAGCCTCTTCCGCTCGTATATACTTCACCACCCTAAGTAAGAGTTCTGAGAAGTCCCGAGGAGGCTTCTTGGCAAGGGACGCCCTGAGGTTGGCATTAGTGAGGTTGCGCTCGAATACTGCAGAGGCTACTGATTGGTTGAGGGAGGGAATGGACCGGGCTTCGGCGGTGTAGCATCGAAGGTAATTCCTTAGGCGTTCACCCTTTTTTTGGTTGAGGGTCACCAGGGATACACTTGTTTTCTCGGCCAGACGGATACCCACAAAATGAGTAAGGAAGAGCCCTTCGAACTGATCGAATGAAAAGATGGAGGCCGGAGCGAGTCGAGAGTACCATTCTCTTGTAGGCCCATTCAAAGTGGCAGGAAAGATCTTGCAGAGGAGGGCGTCTGAAGTATGGTGGATCATCATGAGAGTTTTAAAACTCTCTATGTGATCTGCGGGGTCTGACTCCCCGGTATACGATTCGAAGTGAGGCGACTTGAAGTTCTCTGGGGTGGGCGCCTCCATGATGGTGCAGGAGAATGGAGGTCTGCTCGGGCAGAGGTTTATCGCACGTTGCTCTTCTTTCCTGTCAATTCGGCCGAGGCGCCTCTCCATCTCGTGGAGACGGCGGTAGACCGAGTCTTCTCTTTGATGATACCTTGCCGGGCCCCGGGACTCATCTTCGTACGAGGGTGGACTGGGGTTGCGGCGATGGTGGCTTGGAGATGGACTAGGACTGAGAGTGTGAAGGTGATGGCTCCTAGTTGGCTCGTGAGTAGGTGGCCTCTGGTCGTTCTTTGGGGTGATATTGAGGGCCCGTAAGAGTGTCGCTTGGAAGTCTTGAAGATCTGCCCTTGTGACTGGTGCCTCTCCTGCTTTGTGGTCCCCATGTGTGGCTTGGCTTACTGGAGAATGAGTTCTCCGCCGACGATGCTGAGGGGACTCCCTTCGCCCTCTTCGAGTAGGGGACCTTCTGTAGTTTCGGCGATGAGGAGATCGCTCATTTGGACGTTGTTGGCGGGAAGCTCCCTCTTGGGCCGCCTTTCATCCAAACGGAGGCGAAGATCCTCTTCCTTCTGCCGAATGAGGATGGTATTTCGAAGGTCGGAAGCTCGGAGATTATGGGATGCCATAGAGTCGGAAGAGGGGTTGTGTATTGGGATGCGGTCCTGTTGGAGAGGTTGCTTCTGAGGATTGGGATGCGAGCCCCCCGCACCGGCATTCTGAGGCACGGTTGGACCCCGAGTGGGTTGGAGATTCTGAGGAGGGAGTTGGTCCAGCCGCAGGGGGTTCTCTGCCTGAGGAGGAAGTTGCCCCTGCTGCTGAACGGGTTGGAGGGGGACCTCCTGTTGCTGTTGGGGAGGGGTAGGCCCACGGTTGGACCCCCTGGATCTGAGTTTCCTTGGAGGCATGACGGGGGGAGGTCTGACCTATGGGAAGAGGAAGGCTGCTATTCGTGGTGTTTACCACAGACGGCGCCAATTTGTTACCGCTAAATCTGGTGTGGGGGCAAACAAATAGTATTTGTGGATTCTTGGAAAACTTGAATAGCAAACCTGAAACCTGTTTCGCCGGAGTTTGACCGTTGACTCCGGCCGTTCACCTGCAAAAAGTGCGAGACACCGGGGTTGATCCCGGCGACGCACCCTCCGACGCTCAAGTCAGTAATCAGGAAAGATTATGAAAGAGCGTAAATTGGCAAAAGATTGATTACCTCTTAATAGTGGTGGATGGGGGGTATTTATAGTCGCCTTAGGGATCAGATTAGGAATGTAATCCCTGTGATCAGATAAGGAATGTAATCCCTAATCCCCAGTGAAAGGATAGATGTGAATCAGGACCGTTGATTAGTATTAATCAGAAACCCTAATTCTATCCTGCTGGACTGGGTTCATTTTGGGTTGGGACCCGTACCCAGTTAAGGTGGATCCGTTCGCGGGTTATTGGGTCTTGAAGGAAGACCCAGTTCCCATTTCAGACCCGTTAGTAGGTGAAATTACCATTTTACCCCTGAGCTTTAAGATTTGTGTCCGATGTGAATGGTCCCGATTTAATTCTATTTTTAGCCATATCAGTTAGCATGATGCAAATATTTAACAAAATGTTAAATGATACTTTTGTTGGTGAGATTGTAAAACCTGCATTCAAAAAAATTTTGAAGTATTATTTTCCTCCTCCTATGTTGATTTGTGTTGCTACCGTTATGGATCCTCGTATCAAATTAGAAGGTACGAAAAGTTTGATTGAAATGTTTTTTGCATTACTTGGGAAAAATGTAGAATTAGTAGAAGATTGCGCTACTTTTTTAGTTCAGTTTGAATCTACGTTAAATAACTTGTATGATTATTATGATAGACGTTTTGCTTCTAGTAGTTCAACTTCTGTAGTTAGTTCTTCTTCTGGTACTTCTAAAGGTAAGGGTAAAAGTAGATTTGGTGATAGAACATTTAATTTACTTGAACAAATTCAATCAAAAAAACCTAGGACTAATCAACCAAATGAATTAAATTGGTATAACCAACAAGATTCTAAGCCTTCTACTTATCCACTAGATATTTTACAATGGTGGAAAGACCATGAACACACTTTTAGTATTCTGTCAATTATGGCTAAAGATTTACTAACTCCTACTGTCTCTACAGTTGCTTCTGAGAGTGCATTTTCTTCAAGTGGCAGGGTTCTAACTGATTACAGGAATCGCATGAAACCCGACACATTAGAGATGCTCGTTTGCATAGAAGACTGGCTGAAGGCTGAAGATAGGACACAAGGGAAAGCACTATCAACGTCCACAAGTGGGAGCAACTCGCCGGAAGAACAAAAACAACAGCAACAACAATAGCTTTGCTTGTTATGTTAAATTATAAAAATTGTAGTCAATTAAAATTGTATATAAGAAATATGTTATTGTATAAAACTTATTTGTGAATTGAATTCTTCATTTCATTAGAAATTGTGAAAATTGTATAACTTAAATTCATATGAATAATATTTCAAAATTTGTTGCCAATTTCACTCTTTCAATCTTATTATTATTACGATTTTTAATGTTGATTAGTATTATTACTTACTTAGTATTATTATTATTATTATTATTATTATTATTTTAAGCCACAAAAATAAAAAAATAAAAAAATTTCTAACCCTATATAAACGGGCCAACCCATGGGTCGACCCGACCCAACCCGGGTTGAACCCTAAAGGGTTCACGGGTTGGGCGGGCCGCCCAAACCAAGTTTGAGCCTAGCCCGGCCCGGCACGGATAAGTGGGCAAACCGGCCCGAGCCCGCCCACTATACGTGCCAACCCATACGGGTTGGGCCCAGCCTGGCCCACTCGACCCGTTCGCCATCCCTATCCTCAAGCAATATCAACATTTCTCATTTTGTTAGTCAATATAAGGGATATCAACTGATAAGAAGAATTGTTCTTGCAGTCAAAGTCTTAAAGCTTTTTAAAAGGGAAGAGGGTTGATTGGCCTTATGTAAGCACCCAAGTCAAGGATATCCTCCTCCTCCTCCTCCTCCTCTTCCCTTATTAAGCTGAAGAACATACATACATATGCAAAAATCTCAAAGCAACATTAACCAACTCCTATATCATATACTAGTTATGAAGACCAAATACAAAGTCTACTAACCCATTCAGCAATACAAAGGCAATCCAGCAGAAAACCAACCAACCCATATATCAAAGAAGAGAAATAGCAAACCGAAAGAAAGTATTTGAGTGAGTTTCACAAACACCAAATTGACCAAATGATACAACATAAGTTCAAACAGGATTATTTCATCACTAGTCACTCCTCTCTAAATCATAGTATGCAACTTCAGTTACATAATCCATCTCATCATCACTTAAAACCAATGAGAAAGAACAATCTCATCATCACTTTAGGTCTTAGATAATGTAAATAATGCACCCAAAAAAAAATTAAAATAAAATAATAATTATTGTAATAATTAAAATAAAAACAACAAAGTTGCACCCAAAAAAATTAAGGGCGGATACATACGAATAACTAATCACTGACAAACATATGAACCCACGACTAAAATTGTGTTCTTTTTTTTTTCCAGAATTAATCACCCATTAAGCTTTCACACAAATCCCACACCATTTTATATAACCACGACACCATCTCTTTCAACAACAAAAAATGTAAATTTTTAGCTAATACTGAATTTGCCCCCCTTCTCCCTCCAAATTCTACATGCTTCTATTGTAAATTACAACATTGCACACATTTTCTAGAAATTACCCCTAAATTCCTAAACTTTCCAGTTCTATTCTATCCAAATCGCACCACATTCCTCAATTACACAACAAACACATCAATTACATCTACCAAGCCAAAAATTTCAAATTTCGTAAGAATTTGAAGATTACCTTCGACGCTAGGGCGGGGGGAGCGGCTAAGAGAGTTGCCGCTTCGAGAAGGCGAAGATGACGAAGTAAACGACTTGGAGCGCGATTGGGAGCACGAGCACGACTCCGAACCGGAGCTTCAGCGAGAGCAGGAAGATGAGCCAGAACCGGATGGCGATTGGGTCGACCGTCGGCCTCGACCGGGTTTCACCATGGCGAGAGAAGAAACCCTAACCCTACGACGAAGGAGAACTATGGCAGCTCGATTGGGGAGATGGCGGGGGAGGGGCGCGACGATGGGGTGGCAATGGGGGGAAGGGGCGACCGCGGAGGACGGGGCGGCGATAGGGGAAGGGCCGACGGCGGGGTAGGGGGAGCGGCGATGGGACAACGATGGGGGAAGGGCGATGTCGGAGGAGGGGGCGGCGATTGGGGAATCGCCGACAGCGGGGGAGGAGGCGGCAACATTGGAAGAGGGGGGCAGGGGAAGGGATGGGGGTTTCCGATTGGGGAGGAGGGAGATGGAGAGAGAGAGTGAAAAATTGGGGGAAGGGGGGGAAATAAAGGAAAATGAGAGCGACAGAAACTGGAGTATTTCCCTTATCCTTCTCATACACCGGCGTTTTAACTCGAAAAACGCCGGTGTAGAGCTGTAATTTTTCCCCTACCAAATTACCTGGTTTCTACAGCGGCATTTCTACCAAAACGTCGGAGTAGAAACGCCGGTGTAAATCTATTTTCTTGTAGTGTATATGGGTTTCAAACCTTTTAACTCAACTCATTGTTTTCATCCCCTTTTAATTCGCTCAAATATATAGATTTCTATCATTTTTCATCATAATGTAATACTAGTAAATTACATTTCTAAACTTCCAGAAATGTTTTTCCTCTAATTTTGTCAATAGTGGCATGAAGTTGTTCAAAAATTAACTTAAATAGCCAGTTTTAGAAATCTTACACTCATATGCTTAAATTTGTAAAATTGGCTACTCTTTATAAACTAGCATGAATATATTTTCTTTTAGCGATTATTTTTAGTTTATGAAAAATCTCATCTCTCCATTAACTTATATAGTTCACCCCTAATTACACATGAAATTTAACAAGTTGTTACACACATACAATTTGTTTACATGATTTATTCATGACATACTACCATACGCCTAACATCATTACAACACGCTCAAAATAGAAATTTAATTTGACAGCATAACAATTCTATATTGAAAATTTCAACTAACATGCATTAATTTCTTAGATTTTATTACTACTAAAAACTCAAGATGTCAACACAATATGCATCATAACATGTTTAAAAACTAAAGAACTCATGCCAAACTTTCCATTTCAAACACAATTTATCTAAGCATGCATTCTACAAAAATTTAGAAAGTAAAAGAAGCACCCACCTCGTTCTTGATTCATTTAGTAAGTAGAACTCCTAGAAAGATCACCAAGTCTCCTCAAAATCTGAACTCCCAAAGCAAGCCACAAAGGCTCTAAAATAACCTATATATATATATATATCTGTGTGTGTGTGTGTGTGTGTGTGTGTGTGTGTGTGTGTGTGTGTGGAGGGAAGAGAACGATATGGCTGGGGGTTTCGAAAATGGCAGAGAAGAGAAGAAGGAAAAAGGAGAAGAGGATGAGGAGGTTCAAAAAGGGATTAATTAATTTAATGGGGATTTAACTAACTACCCACTAACCTAATTAACTTCCCACTAACTACCCCACTCTTTCCTCTCTCTCAAGTATTCACGGCCAAAAATCCAAGACTGAGAAAGCATGTGCACACAATTTATTAATAGTTTTTTTAAAATTAAATTCATATGTTATAATATGTAATGTGTATTTAATAGAACTAATTTAATATAAATTATAATTAGAGTTTTCATGCTCAAATAAAACTAAATACACACACTTCATAAATTTCATTTTGAAAGCGAGTACAGCCAATATGCGTACTGGAAACACGTACATCACACATAAAATAAATATTCAAATACGAAAATGGATTTTATCAACGGGAATATGTTTATAAATAACCGAAATACAATATACGAAAAATATATTTTATTAATTTTATATATACAACAATGTAATCCACACGTACATAGAAAATATGTGCATCACACATAAAATATATTTTTGTCAAAATAGGAGAAAATATGAACATCAATTTATAAGACGAATTCGAACACGTTATAAAAATATATAATTGAAATACGTAAGAATTTTATAATATTACACGTAAGAATATATGTAATTGACACGTGTATTCAAAGAACGTGCAATGCACGTAAAACACAAAGATTAAAATAAATGTTTAAGTTGGATTAGAATATGATATAAATAAATTTTGGGGAGACGTAAAATGTATAAATAATTGAAATATAAAATACATATTACATTTATATAAAAATACGTTACGGATATTACTCGTAACAATACAATATACATGTGCGTAACACCCGTGAGCAAAAACTGTCATAACTCAATTTTGCGAGGTGTTACATCATAGATCAGATGCTAATAGATAAAGGGTTTGGGGCTAGGTGGTGTATTTGGATTATCAAATTTTTTAGATCATCAAAGTCTTCTATGCTGGTTAATGGGATAGGGGAGAAGTTTGAAGCAAGGGGGGCCTTTATCACCTATGTTATTCATTCTTACAATGGATGTACTAACCAAAATATTGCACTGTGGAAGGAGAAATGATTCATTTCTTAGCTCCAGCTAAGGGGATCTCTAGCTTCATTGTTTGCACTGCAGCTTGCTGATGACACTCCTTTTCGGCAAAGGTGATGAACAAGAAGTGATCAACTTGAAGTTTCTTCTTCATCTATTTGCCAATGTCTCAGGACTAGACATCAACTTCTCCAAATCAGCAATTGTTTACTTGGTATTTCAAGATCCAAGCTTCAAGCATTCTCAACAATTCTGGGGTGCAAGCAGGAAGCCCTAGCCATCAACTAACTTGGTATGCCTCTGGCCAAAGGAAAGATGAAAAAGAGGGACTGGCCTCCTCTATTCTTGAGAAATGAGAAGAGACTATCTACCTGGAAGGGGAGAATGTTGTTAAGGGGAGGAAGGTTAGTTCTCATTAACTTATTTCTTAGTGCCCTCCCAACGTATTATGCAACTTTCTTCAAGCAGCCTAATTAGGTTATTAAAGATTAGATCAGATAAGAAGTAGATTTTTTGGGTTGGAGCTGACACCAATGCAAGAGGGGATGCTTGTACAAAATGGGAGATAATATGTCAACCAAAACAGCAGGGAGGACTGGGGGTTCTGGATCTGAAACAATTGAACAATGCATTACTTATGAAATTATGGTAGAAGCTTGTATCAGCCAATACCCTAGGCAGTCAAACATTGTTGTCCCTATACTTCAACGGAGAAACTAATGACTTCACTTGTCTAATCCAGGCATCTCACTTCTAGAAGGGTGTGTACAAGCTTAGAGAGCAATTCTTCCAGAATATAAAGTGAAAACTAAGTTTTGGACCTCTAATAGTATAGGAGGACAGAGTATTTCCACCTTATTCCCAGCTTTGTTGTTAGCTGCTTGGAATCAGGAGGTAACCATATATTGTTGTTATATGTCCTAGAGGCCAGTTGTGTATTGACATTACTAGTTTACATTGTATCATGACTTTTATTTCATATTGAGACATTTCATTTATTGTATTAATTATTGTGAATTAAATAAACATAATAAAGTGTTTAGAATAGTAATTTCAATGTCATGGGATAACAAGTGCATGACTTGATTGTGAGATTATATTGGCTAAAAGCAGAACACTGTTCTTAAATGTCCATAGTCAAGTATTATTATGAATTAGGTCAACAATAATACATAGAGACTAGTATGTACATAGACTGATGACCATTCTCACAGGTCATGGATATGAGATATCAAGTCTTCACATTGGTACATATTAGAGTAATAATGTAATGGACTGACCCACCAAGAGAACACTACATGGATCATTACGTGAGTGTCATAAGCGGTTCTCACAGTGACCATAGTGTATGTAGTCCTTTGACTTGAAGTCACTACAGCTCCCTACATGAGAATTTATATGTTTTAATGTTGTCAAACGTGGTCTGTAATAAGGTGATTATAAAGTCGACTATTGGATATACTACAAATAATGTGGAGGGATGTGAATGACTTAGATAGGATTTGTTCCTCTTACATAACATGAGCAATATCTACGGGGTCCTTGATTCAGTAAAATTGCAAAATGTATGGCCGTGCTCAAATGCGTCAATATGAGATATTGATCTAATTTGTTTTAGTAAGTCTACTCGAATATCAAAAAAATAAAGATTGAACTATGCAAGGGTGACACGCTCTATGCCTTGTGGTCAATTAAGATATCTGTAAAAAAGGACTAGACTACATGGTAATATTGGTCACGGATAAGTTTTGTCAAATCACTAACATTTTCTTTACTTGATTAACAGTAATGTATTGCTAGATATCACTCACTATTTGTAATACTCGAATATGATTTTAGTATTATTGTCAATGTAATGGGAACCTACAAGGTCACACACTTAGAATGGATCGAAATTGACATTTCATAAGATGAATTTAATTAGGGATCCGAGTAAGACTTGAACTCTTGACATTGGTAGGATATTTAATTAGATTAAATGGGCCGAGTGAAGTTCAAAGGCCCACACACGAATTTGACCCAGGTCAGATTGCGAGCCCAACAATCTCATTACTCTCTTAGGGTTGATTTTCTGCACATATATATATGATATGTATCTGTGAAAAATACACACAGGAAAAATCCTAGCCATCACAAAAAGTGAGAAAGAGAGATCGTGAGGAGGAACATCCCCTTCCTGTAGCTAGCACCGCGGTCTGAGGGAGAGCCGTTTTTCATTCCGTTCGTGTAGATACCGTAGAGGCGTTATAATATTGCAGTGCTATGATCAGCATACTGTGCATATAGCAGATCCATCTTTAAGGTATAACTCCTAAATACGATTTATAGTTTTCGTATGGATTCATGGCTATGTTTCGATAATTTTGTAATTTTTCTGCTGAGTATTTAATCTGTAATTGTTTTCGAAACCTAACATATATTCCCAGGAAAGTTGGGTAGATGAGAGATGAATTTGGAGGCCCAGGCTACATAGTATTTCTAACACACTTCTTATTGCAGAGAGGGATCAACTTATGTCGCTAATTGCCAACATTCACCCATCCAACACAGCAGACACCCCAACCCGGAGACACTCTTACTCTGGCATCTACATAGTCAAGTCGATATACACTTTCTTGATCATATCAGGCATGCAGTCTCCTTTCTTCAAAGCTTGTTGGAAGAATTTCGCATCACTCAAGTGCAAAATCTTCTACTTGTTGCTAATTTTTGAGAAGCTCAATTCTAAGTTAGACTTCATCCAAAAGGATGTGATGGTAATCTGATATGCACAACTTGTGCATGTCAGCTTGAAACCACCTTCCACATATTTTTTAAATGCCCTGTGGCCACTAACACTTCGTCTTATTTCACCTCCATCTTTAACATTCCACAGCTACCTACCTCCATCTATGACTGCTTCACACACTAGTGTTTTCTTCCTCACATAATCACAGACATGCACATTCATGGCACTTGCTCACTATTGCTATCTGTTGGAGTTATGGCGTGATAGGAATGCTAGAACTTTTTCAATATGCATAAAAAAACAAGGGATATTCTAGTTGCTAATGCTAAATTTTGGTTATCCCATTGGATGGATGTGAGAGCTCCAAGAAGAAACTGAAGATCATGCAGGAGGTGGAAGAGGCACAGGTTGGAGAACTATTCATGGGTGCAACAGTTACTAGTAGTTCTGAGTGACAAGGAGTGAAGGGGAAGGACTTCGTGGTTCACTCAGTTGTTAATGTTAATTTGTGGGATCAGTACTCTATTTTGTTCTGTGGTTTGTTTTTAAGATTCTCATATGTAATCTGATTATGTTGTGTGGTTGTAATTAGGAGGGGATCATTTTGATCTTGAGACTAGGTTTGTTGGAAATGCGAGAGGGATGAGATCATTGTATTGAGTTCAGTAGTCTTCTTCCCTTTCTTCCATTCACGGATGTGACATCTCGAACTTTAGAATAACCTGGGTTGCTCTCTTCTAGATCCCCTCCCTTAGTAGTTTGTAATAGACACTAACTTATACTATATATATTTTACTAATGTGATGTAGAGAATTACCTTCCCTACTTTTTGCAAGTCAAAAAAAAAAAAAAAAATCACATTTACCTCAGTTCATACTAAGACAATTCATGACAATAATGCCTGAAAAATAGTTATTACTTTAAGAACTGCAAAACGAATTGTAAACCAAAAATCTATTATTAAATGTCCAAAATTAAAATTAAATGAAGAAATATCTAAGAAATTTGTTGAAGTCATGCAAGCAATTCCTTGCCTGTCGTTCGTAATCGAGATTATGCACATCAATGACATTGATATTAATTTTCTCCACAGCATCAACATATGGTTTTTGTAAATTTAAATATAAAAACATCTCTCTCAAAAGTGTACCACTTTATATGTCCCCACAACAGTTCATCTCCGTTCTCTTACAATAAAAAAAAAAATTGAAAATTTAAAAGAAAAAACTAGTACTAAGATTGAGAAACATGTCATCTTGAAAAAAAAGTACAATGCAGTGATATCATTTTCTTATCTTTGACTTAACCAATTTTGAGTCTGTAACTTTGCAACCAAATAGTTTTCAGCTGCCTAGTCAAATAGAGTTAGCTCCACTTCAGCATGATCCATTACCTCTAAATGTACTAAATACCTATGTGAATAAATAAATATTCATAAACTTTAAATTGATAGTTTTGGTATTGAATAAATAATAGATAGTTGCACTCATACCTTAGTGCAGCATTTGCAAATTCATTTTTGCATTTTATATTGTTAGAGAAATTGGACTTGAGTGTACCAAGTGAACTTTTTAAAATTGATCTGCAACAGAAAGAAAGTGAGAAGTGGCTCGAGGCGTGGGTTGCACTTTCTTTAAGAAACTATTTGGCCGATTCTGAGATGAATCGTTGGTCACCAAACACTTCTTTCGGGATACAACGAGCTTCTGATTTACAGTGCTGCCAAGCAATCGTAGCACGTACCAACTTGCACCAACAATTAGCAAGACAAACAAAAATCACAAAAAATAGATTTTGAGAAAAGATTGATTGATAGATTTTTTTTTTCTTCTTAATTTTTTTTTCTTCCCAAAGATGATCTCTTCTTATAGCTTGTTACCAAGAAGCTATTAATCTGTATGCATTAATCAAAAAACGGCTATATAATGAATATCATTTAAATTTTGAAACTGCTATAACATATAGTCTCTTTAAGTTTGAAACAGTTATATTATTAATAGAAAAAAACGTTTTGAATTTTGACAGTTCAAAAAGAAAATAATAGTTCTGTTTTATTTTTTCAATAGACCCCTCAAGGCCGAGCCCGGTCATGTGGAATGTAGGAATTGAACCTCCAACCTCTTGTGAACTCAAAACGTTAACTATTGGGCCATGAGACACTATTGTCAACAAGATGAGTGTTTTGAATGTATGCTCAATTTCAACATATATAACCATAACAACCTCTATCATTAGCCTCCAATTATTTTGAACACTGAGTGCATGCAATGTACCAAAATATATTTTTCCTAGGTAACGTGAGACACAGTTGCAACAATCCGAAAGTATCCAACCTAAGCAACATTTACATGATGTTGAAATTTTGCATATTATAAAAGCAGTTAACTATGAGTATGCAGCTTTTTCACCTTATGCACTCCTGTCTTGATGATGTCAAGCATTTCTTCGACGGTTGTTCCTCGTGCATTTTCAATTGAATCCACACTTGAAAAATCACTGCAGAGCAAGAAGAATTAATCTACACAAGAAAGTGAGGATGAGAGAAAAAGATAACCCATATCACTGATCTTATAACTTTCAAAAGAACAATACTTGTACTATAATCTTTGTGGTTGTTTCGCTTTGTTATTGCTGCTGTGTTAAAAAAGGAGTGTTTTAATACTATTTAACGAACCGGTTTTGAGAAAATTTTTGAGTAAGATCCACCATCTTGGACATGATTACATGTAGCTTGCATACGCCCGCACATCCTGCAGATGCGAATGCCGGACTAACCTGAAGCCCCACCCCGTGTTTTGATTTTTCCAATCTATAACGGTCAAAATTAATGCTGCAATGTTTTTTCTATGTAACAGACGAATCAATGCAAAACCGAAGAAACGGTTTTGTCTGCCTTTCAATTTCATTGATTTGCACATTTTCAAAATAGACAAAACGGTTTTGCCTGGCATTTCTTTTGTGCATTCATTTACCTGTCTCTCCATAACCCTATAAGCAGAGGCATCTTCCTCTCATTCCACACACCGAAATTCTCCAAAATAGAATTCCGGTATGTCCTTCTCTGCTCCTGTTTTTTCTCTTGTGTCGGTGATAGATTTCTGCACTTCAAATCAGTTCGGAAGTGTAACGTTGTGCTGCCGTTGACACTCGACGATCGTTTCATCCTGGAGACAGACGCCACTATATTCCTTCAGCATCGGAGAGGAGGCAAATATATGTTAAGAACACTGTGTGACACACAGGACTCCGTAAAACTCGGTATGGTTTCATTTCTTGTTACTTTCATTTTCTTTATAATTTATACGGTTTTCAATCTCCTCATCTCGTTCTTTATTTTTGTGTCTCTCGATCAAAGTAGTTTTATTGCAAATTTTTATAACATGTTGCTCCTCTCCAAATATATTCTTCATTTACTCTTTTAAGATAACTTATATCTTCCTGATAAAGTGGCAAAAATAAATCTAACAATGAAGTAGGAGAAGAAGAATGGTGAAAAAAATTTACCTTGCAAGAGAAGAATAATAGAAGAGCTTGAAATAATGATTGAAGATGTATTTTATAAAAAGTTGGGCTTATGATCTATATTATGGTACGATATTTTGAAATCTGGATTTGATTTGTGCAGCCCTGATTTGTGTGCATACAGTGTTACAAATTATTTATAAACTTTCTTTTACAATAACTCAAATGATTGAGAGGCATAGAAAACAGAGAAGAAAATATGAGAGAGAAAAAACCGAAAGGAAGAATAAAATAAATAAATAACAACTTACAAATAACCAATTTCTGATTACAAGTTAGAGTAGTCGAGGTATGTGTATCACACAGTATCCTTAAAACAGATTTCGCATCTTTCGGTTGCTGGATTGTGCGAAGGCGTCTGTCTCCAGGATGCAACGACCAGAGTGTTCACGCAGGCACCACATAACACTGTCGAACCGAGCAGTAGCATCAGAATCCTATCACCGGCTTACCAAACAGCAGGAGTAAAGAACAGAATAGGACTCAGAGGAGGTAGAAAGAAGATTACTGGTGCAGGGAAGAAATGAGAGGGGAGGCCTCTATTTATAGAGCCATGGTTAAAACTGTAACGGCAGACAAGGCTTTGAATGCCGACACTATAACGGCAGACATCAATCATTGTCTTTGAATGCCTTTAGTGTAACGGCAGACACAAAAAGTGGCTCTGCACTGGGTGGGGTCATGTCGGTCCGGCATTCGTGTCCGCAGGGCGTGCGGGCGCATACAAGTCGCATGTAATCCTGTCCGAGATTTGCACCCCCCCAACATGCGCGCGCGAGAGAGAGGCTCTCTTTTATCTATCTTACAATGATGAGAAGGAGGTTACTATATATCCTCTTCTATTTTCTTTGATTTTTCCGATGTGGGACTATGTTCCCTCAACCCTTTTTCAAGAATGAAAATTTCTCACTTTGAGTAACAATTTCTCATTCACCCCTTCACCGTTTTTAGCAAATTAATATGACTTTGATCTACTCACGAAGGAGAACACAAATCAATCAAGATCTCTCAATAATTCATTGAGGATCTTACTCAAAAATTGCTTAAAAATCGGTTCGTAAATAGTGTATAAAACACCCATTTTCTAACATTCCCCACATGAATAAAAATTGACGACCATAGACACGACAGACTGACACGACAGACTTGGTGATAGAATTCAATGGTTGATTGCTACATAGGATAGGTAGGTGTTACCCTTTGAACCTTTCCTGATAAAAATATGTTTACTTTACTAACTAAACAGTAGATGCGATGTCCTTTACCTGTTTTGTCATTTGTGTAAACGATGACATATCTCACACAGAAAATTTCCTAACGCATTTTCAGTTCTCACTGTTATGTTCGTTTTGGCTACGAACATACGTCTGGATTTGCAAGAGTTTAACATGAATATTGCCCTATATTATTTCCTTGAAAGCGGCCCTTCTTCCCTCTTACATAGGTGATTTCTTACTTAAGAGTAACCCGCATTACTCTGCTTGAATATCCGATGCATAAGAATCATTAAAAGCTTAGCTTAACCTGTTACCTTATGGGCATCACTGTTTCATTATGGGAATGGACATGAGAAAATCCCACAATGATCCAACTTTGTAACGCCCCGAATCCCAAACACACTGAATTCGAGATGTTCTACAGGATCTTTTCGCTTTTCTGAGTACAACTTTACAAGGAAATCTAAAACTTTACACTTTACATCAGAGTTTACATCAATATTACATTTACATTGCACAGCGGAAGTAAAATTTTACAACATTTAAATAAATGTACAATAACATGGTAAAATCTTTATGCATCCATTCCTCTTTAACCTTTAACATGTCATTTATCCTGCATACAAAACTGTGGGTACGTCAGTTTATTCAACCGACGATAATTATACATGGCCATCCTCTCTATGCCAGGAACAGTATAACGATTCTCATTTCTTAACAGATCACAAACTTGTTCACATATCAAATAAAGAAAGGAGAAAAAATCTTAAAGATATCGTGTCGTGACAGTGCACTTAATCCTTAATGCAATTAGTTAATTTACATGACACTAATGCGCACTTGTTCGGATTCTATGCATCCCATACTACATAGGTCCGAGGGCAAGCCTCTTATCCGTTCTTCATCTTGTAGGGTTCAATCCCTCGCCATGACTTACTCTACTACTGTAATTACGGTGAGTATCCTAGATGATCTATGAGTACAAGCTCGTGTACAGAAAACCTGGAGGGGAACCCCACGCCATGTCTTGACTCATCAAGCATGCATTCTGTGGCAATTCAGCCTCCTTCATGGCACACGATCCTCTTGCAGTCACCAAACATCCCACAAACGTGACTAGAGTCCGATCATTCTGAGTTGTGCCCAAACCATGTCTTGACTCATCAAGCATGCATTCTGTGGCTCACACACCCGCACCGTAAATCCTAGTTCTCATACCCGTGTTTTTCTCTCACTTTCATCACATCTTCACTATGCACTAATCCTTAGTTTTTATTAGAATCATGAACAAAAATCAAAGCTCTAGAGTTAGCCTCTCCACTAAACCGGACTTATTCATTCATTTCAATACATGACCAACCTTGGTCTTTCAATTCTCATTTCATTTCTTTCATTTCCAATGCCGGGGGAGACTTAGCTACTCTTTGGTTTCAATTTCCAATTCACAATTTCCAATTTGAGCATTTTCAGCTCATGAATTCAATTAATAGTCTCACAGACTTTCTTTGTCATGATCTTAGCTTTTTCTATTCATTAAATTCTCAATTCAATCTATGATTCCTTTCATGTAAATTCTCAATTCACAACTATGATTCATTTCATGTAAATTCATGCAACAACAAATAGAGTTTACCAGTATCAACCATAAGATTCACAACTTCAACATAAATAGAATAAGCTTCTCTAACATATCAAAATACACTGGACAGTCGACTTGGAGAAGTCCAGTCGACTTGTCCAGTCAATTTAAGTTCTTCATAACCACTCGGGAGAGTCGACTGCTGTACATAGCCAGTCGGCTGCTCCGCAACTTTCTATGTTCAAAAATATCATTCACGTGACAGTCGACTGTCATTCCATCAGTCGTCTGTCCTAGAGTTTTTAAACAATACATTCATGCTCAGCTCAGTCGACTTGCTACTCGCATCAATTCGACTGAACAGATTCACATTTCAAATTAAGAGTTTATCTTTCCCATCAGTTCTTACATGCACATGCCACATGGTGTCAAATTACAATATACATATATTCATGCTTCATAAACACGTAATTTCTTAATTGTTCAGTAACATCACAATCATGGAATTTCAAATAACCACTATTGTCTTTTCTTCAAGGAAGTGTTAAACATGCGTTTACACTTGTTCATAACTTTCTTGCCGAGATGAAATATTAGTCTCAATTCATTACACTAGGACAACACAATGGAAATATCTCATTTCATGGGATTCTGAACTATTCATAATTTACTCCATAGATCGGTCGGCTGTTTATATTAACAGTCGACTGCACAGGCTAATCTCAGTTTTACTAATTATCCTAGTTTCTTTTCATACGTTCATGTCTCGTCAGTCATGTTCAACATGGAGGTTATGAATTTAGTATTCCTATACCTTTTAGTCTGTACACATGTACATTATGAAACATTCCAACAATCATGAGAAAACTTACGCCTCGTATCAGTCGACTTGTCCAAGCGACAGTCAACTGTACAGACCCAATTCGTTCTTATTTATAGTGTCTTTGCCACATTATTAGCCCCTCACAACCATTATCATAAACATAAATAGGGCAAGCTAATATGTTTGAATTTACTTTTCACAAGCATGGTAGCAATCATCATAATCATGGCATATTTTTTACATTAGAAGTCCTGAGAAACACCCACCTTATTGACGAAATAACTGAAATCCAGCAAAAGCTCCTTAATGTAATGCACGAATCCTTGCTCCTTGCTCCTTGCTCCACACCGAAAGCTTCAGAAGTACTGCCCGGCCTCCACAGAAAAGACACACACAACTCTCTCACAAAACCTCTCTTATAAATATGATCTTAGTGTAAGGAAACAATGAATGAGAGGGGGTATTTATACACCAATTTAAGTGAGATGGAGGGCTAGAATTCAGTAGATAGTTATAGGATCAAAGGCTAGGATTGACTAGGGAGTTGTGATAACCACCCACACTCCAAATAACAACCCACACTCAAACCCACTTCTCTACCCAATCCGGCCAAGAAGGTGTGCTTATGCACGTGTACATGAAGTGCATGTGCAAGCACAAGCCACCCTACAAAAATTGTACACCCACAACAAGTCTTTTTTAAAAAAGAAATGTTACACATTACAAGTTGTAGAAAATAAGAAAAGGGATTAAATCCATGGGCTTAAATTGATTGGGACCAAGATAATTACTTTAAAAGAAGAATAAGTAAACTAACATTTGGGCTTTAGGAAAATGCTTTATAGAAACAATATTCTTACTCATCATATTGAAAATAATAGCCAAAATATTGCACGTGCACACTACGTGCAAAATAAATAATTTTTCATATATTTGAAAAATCAGGGTATTACAAACTTGGTCTTTACAATTTAGTTGTCCCTTTGAACCTAGATCTTGGGATCTCCAGTCAGCTAGGTTGGGTGTCCATTGTATCTACTTAATCTTTCATGGGCTTTAGTCTCATTCCCCTCGATGATTTATCAACTAACTCTCTGTTTAACCCTTTGGTTAGCGGATCCGCAATGTTATCCTTTGACTTTACATAGTCCACAGAGATAACCCCAGTAGAGAGTAGTTGTTTAATGGTATTATGTCTTCAACGAATATGTCTAGATTTACCATTATACATATTGCTCTGTGCTCTACAAATTACAGATTGACTATCTGAATGTATGCAGATTGGAGGCACATGCTTCGTCCACCTTAGAATATCCTCGAGGAAGTGGCATAACCATTCAGCCTCTTCCCCACATTTGTCTAATGCAATAAATTCAGATTCCATCGTGGATTTAGCGATCAATGTTTGTTTCGAGGATTTCCAAGAAATTGCTGCACCACCTAGTGTAAACACATAGCCACTAGTGGATTTTGAATTCTCGCTAGATATCCGGATCGCATCACTGTATCCTTCAAGTACAGCCAGGTATCTCGTATAGTGCAGCCCATAGTTACGAGTAAAATACAAGTACTTCAGTACTCTTGTAATTGCTTGCCAATGCTCGCTTTTAGGATTACTTGTGTATCTACTTAGTTTACTCACTGCATATGCTATGTCTGGTCTTATACAACTCATTAAGTACATTAGATTGCCTATGATTCTAGAGTATTCTACTTGAGAAATACTCTCACCTTTATTCTTGGATAAATGTAAAGTTAGATCTATTGGAGTTCTAGCAATTCTAGAAATATCTTTATCAAATTTTTTAAGAATATTGTCAAAATAATGTAACTGGCTTAAAATAAGCTCGTCTGATGTTCTTGTGATTTTAATTCCCAATATAACATCAGCTAATGGCATGTCTTTCATGTCAAACATCGAGTTCAACATGTTTTTAACAGATTTAATTATCTGATCATTGCTTCCAATAATAAGCATGTCATCTACATACAAACATATAATGACATATCTATCTTCTGTGTCTTTGATATATACACATTTGTCACATTCATTGATCTTGAAGCTATTTGTCATCATGACATTGTCAACTTTCTCGTGCCACTACTTTGGAGCTTGTTTCAAGCCATATAATGACTTCACTAGTTTACACACTTTCTTTTCATGTCCTGAGCTGAAAAATCCTCAGGTTGTTCCATATAGATTTCTTCATCTAAATCTCCATTAAGAAAAGCTGTTTTTACATCCATTTGATGTACTTCAAGAATGCGCAGAGCTGCTACTGCAAGTACCATCCTAATGGAATTTATTCTCGTCACAGGAGAATATGTATCAAAGTAATCAAGATCTTCCTTTTGTTTATAACCTTTAATTATAAGTCTTGCCTTGTATTTATCAATTGATCCATCAGGTTTCATTTTTCTCTTGAAGATCCACTTGGAACCTAAAGGTTTACTACCCGGTGGAAGATCCACTAGATCCCAAGTATGATTTCGCAAGCTAGAATCAATTTCACTCTTGATGGCTTCTTTCCATAGACGACCATCACTAGAGTTCACCGCTTTCTTGAAGGTTTGGGGTTCACCTTCAAGCATAAAAGTCAAGAAATCCGGACCAAAATATTTTTCCATTCTTGTTCTTTTACTGCGTCGAGGTTCCTCCTCAACTTCTTCATTTTGGTCTTCACTATCTTCACTAATAGTCTCATGTGTTCGTTTGGAGGAACTTGGTTCCTCCTTTGACTTACATGGAAATACATCTTCAAAGAACGATGCATTTCTAGACTCCATTATCGTGTTCTTTGATATATCAGTGATATCGGATTTGTACACAAAGAACCGATAGATACTACTGTTAAGTGCATAGCCAATAAAAATACAATCAACAGTTTTTTGTCCTATTTTCACTTTCTTAGGTGGAGGTACTGCCACCTTGGTAAGACATCCCTACATTCGCAAGTAATGTAAGATGACTTTCTTTCTTTTCATAATTCATATGGAGTTTTCTCTTTTTTTTTTGACACCTTATTCAAAGGGTAGTTAGCTGAAAGAATAGCTTCTCCCACAAGTTTGGTGGCAAATCAGAATTTATTGACATTGCATTCATCATTTCTTTCAATGTACGATTCTTTCTTTCAGCAACACCGTTGGACTGAGGAGAATAAGATGCTATCGTTTCATGTATGATCCCATGCTTAGCACAAGTGTCAGCAAATGGCGATTCATACTCTCCACCTTGATCGCTTCTTAGCGTCTTAATTTTCTTGTTGAGTTGGTTCTCAACATCATTTTTATAGAGAATAAATTTCTCTATAGCTTCATCCTTACTTTTAAGAAAATATACATAGCAGTATTTTGTATTATCATCAATGAAGGTAATAAAATATTTATTACCACCTCTTGTTTGTGTCATTTTTAAATCATAAATATCAGTGTGAATTAGATCAAGAGGTTCAGTGTTTCTTTCAATACTTTTGAACAATGATCTTGTTAGTTTTACCTCAACACAAGTTTCACACTTGTGTTTGGAATTAATTTGGAATGTTGGTATGTGATTCAAGTTAATTAGTCTTTGCAAAGTATCATAAATAACATGTCCTAGTCTACCATGCCATAAATTGGAAGACTCAAGCATATAAGTAGAAGAGCTAGCTTTATTGATATTCTTGACCATGGTCATTACATTGAGTTTAAACATTCCAACACTTATGTATCCTCTACCAACATACATTCCACTTTTTGACAAAACAAATTTGTTTGACGCAAACACTAAATGAAATCCGTGATTATTAAGCAATAAACTAGATACCAGGTTCTTACAGATTTCAGGAACATATGCAACATTGTTCAGAGTTAGTTCCTTTCCAGAAGTCATCTTCAAGATCACCTTGCCTTGGTCCTTGATTTCTGAAGTAGCCAAGTTACCCATAACATCTTCTTCCCATTCTCTAATGGTTTGAAAGTGGAGAATATACTTCTGTTGGAGCACACATGTCGAGTAGCTCCAGTGTCAATCCACCATTCCTTTGAGTTTGAACCTAACATATTCACCTCTGAGATCATAGCTGAGAGGTTGATATCGGAAACAATACCATGAATCAAGTTTGCTTCTGTGTTCCTGTTCTTCTTCGGAAGTCTGCATTTAGTAGACTTGTGACCCATCTTGTCGCAATTGAAGCACTTGCCTTGAAACTTCGGCTTCTTGGAGATTCCTCCCTTAGGCCCCAACTTGGGACCCTTGTTGTTGTGCTTGTTGGAACGTTGTTTATGTTCCATTATATTTGCTTTGGCTGCATGGCTAACGAGTCCAATCTTTTCAGATCCTCTATTGTCTTCTTCAATACGAAGCCTGACAATAAGATCTTCAATGCTCATTTCTTTTCTCTTATGCTTTAGGTAGTTCTTAAAGTCTTTCCAAACTAGTGGTAATTTTTTAATTACACATGCTACTTGGAAGCTTTCACTTAAGTTCATACCTTCATCATGAATCTCATGCATGATCAGTTGTAGTTCTTGAACTTAACTGATCACTGTTTTAGAATCTACCATATTACAGTTTAGAAAGCAGCCCACAATAAATTTCTTGGCACCGGCATCCTCAGCTTTACACTTATGGTTTAGTGATTCCCAAAGTTCTTTAGCTGTTCTTTTGTCAATGTATACATTATACAAAGAATCGGCTAATTCGTTCATTATGTAATTCCTACATAAGTAATAAGCATTTTTCCAAGCACCCATAGAGGCAATGAATTGGTTATCTTGCTCATCTTTCTTAAGATTTGGAGCTTCTTCATTCAAGAATCATGTAAGATTCAGTGTGGTCAGATAGAACATCATCTTCTGTTTCCACCTTTTGAAGTTCTTCCCGTTGAACTTCTCAGGTTTCGCCCCATGAGAGACTGAAACAGCTACAACGGTTGGCATTGGCACTCGTGCCGCAGCAGCAGTCGGTACTTGCGTCGTATCAGCAACCGGCAGGTGGGCCGTTTCAGACACAGCAATATTTTCCGATGCAGTAGTCATTTTGATTCTAAAAATTACACAACACGAGTGTAAGTTTTCCAGATTAAAGAAAAGAAAAGAAGTGACTCAAAATCGAAAATCAAGAAAATCAAAAATCTCTTTTAAGTTTGTTACAAAATTCTTTATAAACTTTCTTTTACAATAACTCAAATGATTGAGAGGCATAGAAAACAGAGAAGAAAACAGGAGAGAAAGAAAAAACCGAAAGGAAAAATAAAATAAATAAATAACAACTTACAAATAACCAATTTCAGATGACAAGTTAAAGTAGTTGAGGCCTGTGTATCACACAGTGTCCTTAAAACAGATTTCGCCTCTTCTGGTTGCTGGATTATGCAAAGGCATCTGTCTCCCAGGATGCAACGACGAGATTGTTCACGTAGGCACCACATAACACTCTTGAACAGAGCAGCAGCGTCAGAATCCTATCACCGACTTACCAAACAGCAGGAGTGAAGAACAGAATAGAACTCAGAGGAGGAAGAAAGAAGATTAGAGGTGTAGGGAAGAAATGAGAGCAGAGGCCTCTATTTATAGAGCCAGGGTTAAAACTATAACAGCAGACAAAGCTTTGAGTTTTGTACATATGGTCTAGTGATTCACAAAGTTCTTTAGCTGTTCTTTGGTCAATGTATACATTATACAAAGAATCGTCTAATCCGTTCATTATGTAATTCCTACATAAGTTATCAGCATTTATCCAAGCATGCATAGCGGCAATGACTTGGTTATCTTGCTCATCTTTCTTAAGATTTGGAGCTTCTTCGTTCAAGAATCTTATAAGATTCAGTGTGGTCCGATAGAACATCATCTTCTGTTGCCACCTTTTGACGTTCTTACCGTTGAACTTCTCGGGTTTCTCTCCATGGGAGACTGAGACAGGTACAACAGTTGGCATTGGCACTCGTGCCGCAGCAGTAGTCGGTACTTGCGTCGTATCATCAACCGGCACGTGGACCGAAAAAGACACAGCAACATTGTCCGATGCAGTAGTCATTTTGATTTAGAAAATTATACAACATGAGTGTAAGTTTTCCAGATTAAAGAAAAGAAAAGAAGTACCTCAAAATCGGAAATCAAGAAAATCAAAAATCTGTTTTAATTTTCTTAAAAATTCTTTATCAACATTCTTTTACAATAACTCAAATGATTGAGAGGCACAGAAAACAGAGAAGAAAATAGGAGAGTAAGAAAAAACCAAAAGGAAAAATAAAATAAATAAATAACAACTTACAAATAATCAATTTCAGATTACAAGTTAGAGTAGTCGAGGCCTGTGTATCACACAGTGTCCTTAAAACAGATTTTGCTTCTTCCGGTTGCTGGATTGTGCGAAGGCGTCTGCCTTCCAGAAAGCAACGATCAGAGTGTTCACCTAGGCACCACGTAACACTCTTAAACCGAGCAGCAGCGTCAGAATCCTATCACCGACTTACCCAAACAGCTGGTGTGAAGTACAGAATAGAACTCAGAGGAGGAAGAAAGAAGATTACTAGTGCAGGGAAGAAATGAGAGGGGAGGCCTCTATTTATAGAGCCAGAGTTAAAACTGTAACGGTAGACAAAGCTTTGAGTTTTATACTTATGGTCTAGTGAGTCCCAAAGTTCTTTAGCTGTTCTTTTGTCAATGTATACATTATACAAACAATCGGCTAATCCGTTCATTATGTAATTCCTACATAAGTTATCAGCATTTTTCTAAGCATCCACAGCGGCAATGACTTGGTTATCTTGCTCATCTTTCTTAAGATCGGGAGCTTCTTTGTTCAAGAATCTTGCAAGATTCAGTGTGGTAAGATAAAACATCATCTTCTGTTGCCACCTTTTGAAGTTCTTCCCATTGAACTTCTCAGGTTTCTCTCCATGGGAGACTGAGACAGGTACAACAGTTGGCATTGGCACTCGTGTCGCAGCAGTAGTCGGTACCTGCATCGTATCAGCAACTGGCACGTAGACCGTTTTAGACACAACAACATTGTTCGATGCAGTAGTCATTTTGATTCTGAAAATTACACAACACGAGTGTAAGTTTTTCAGATTAAAGAAAAGAAAAGAAGTGCCTCAAAATCAGAAATCAAGAAAATAAAAAATCTGTTTTAAGTTTGTTACAAAATTCTTTATAAACTTTCTTTTACAATAACTCAAATGATTGAGAGACACAGAAAACAGAGAAGAAAATAGGAGAGAAAAAAAAACCGAAAGGAAAAATAAAATAAATAAATAACAACTTACAAATAACCAATTTCCGATTACAAGTTAGAGTAGTCGAGGCCAGTGTATCACACATTGTCCTTAAAATAGATTTCGCCTCTTCTGGTTGTTGGATTGTGCGAAGGCGCCTGTCTCCCAGGATGAAATGACCAGAGTGTTCACGTAGGCACTACGTAACACTCTCGAACCGAGCAACAGCATCAGAATCCTATCACCGACTTACCAAACAGCAGGAGTGAAGAACAGGATAGAGCTCAGAGGAGGAAGAAAGAAGATTAGAGGTGCTGGGAAGAAATGAGAGGGGAGGTCTCTATTTATAGAGCCAGGGTTAAAACTGTAACGGCAGACAAGGCTTTGAGTTTTATACTTATGGTCTAGTGATTCCCAAAGTTCTTTAGCTGTTCTTTTTGTCAATGTATACATTATACAAAGAATCGGCTAATCCGTTCATTATGTAATTCCTACACAAGTTATCAGCATTTTTCCAAGCATGCACAGTGGCAATGACTTGGTTATCTTGCTCATCTTTCTTAAGATTTGGAGCTTCTTCGTTCAAGAATTTTGCAAGATTCAGTGTGGTCAAATAGAACATCAGCTTCTGTTGCCACCTTTTGACGTTCTTCCCATTGAACTTCTCAGGTTTCTCCCCATGGGAGACTGAGACAGGTACAATGGTTGGCATTGGCACTCGTGCCGCAGCAGCAGTCGGTACTTGCGTCGTATCAGCAACCGACACGTGGACCGTTTAAGACACAACAATATTATCCGATGCAGTAGTCATTTTGATTCTGAAAATTATACAACATGAGTGTAAGTTTACCAAATTAAAGAAAAGAAAAGAAGTGCCTCAAAATCTGAAATTAAGAAAATCAAAAATCTGTTTTAAGTTTGTTAAAAGATTCTTATAAACTTTCTTTTACAATAACTCAAATGATTGAGAGGCACAGAAAACAGAGAAGAAAATAGGAGAGAAAGAAAAAAACGAAAGGAAAAATAAAATAAATAAATAACAACTTGCAAACAATCAATTTCAGATTACAAGTTAGAGTAGTCGAGGCCTGTGTATCACACAGTGTCCTCAAAACAGATTTTACCTCTTCCGGTTGCTGGATTGTACGAAGGCATCTGTCTTCCAGGATGCAACGACCAGAGTGTTCACGTAGGCACCACGTAATACTCTGGAACCGAGCAGCAGCATCAGAATTCTATCACCGACTTACCAAACAGCAGGAGTGAAGAACAGAATAGAACTGAAATGAGAGGGGAGGCCTCTATTTATAGAGCCAGGGTTAAAACTGTAACGGAAGACAAGGCTTTGAATGCCTTCACTGTAATGGCAGACACTCAATTGAATGCCGGCACTGTAACGGCAGACATCAATCATTGCCTTTGAATGCCTTCAGTATTCGTATCCGCAGGTCGTGCGGGCACACACAAGTCGCATGTAATCCGGTCCGAGATTTGAACCCCCTGAGCGCGCGAGAGAGAGCCTCTCTTCTAACTATCTTACAATGCTTAGAAGGAGGTTACTATATATCTTCTTCTATTTCTTTGATTTTTCCGATGTGGGACTATGTTCCCTAAACCCTTTTTCAAGAATGAAAACTTCTCACTTTGAGAAACAATTTCTCATTCACCTCTTCACCGTTTTAGCAAATTAATATATGATTTTGATCTACTCACGAAGGAGAACTCAAATCAATTAAGATCTCTCAATAATTCATTGAGGATCTTACTCAAACAACTGCTCAAAAATTGGTTCGTAAATGGTGTATAAAACACCCATTTTCTAACATATAGTATGCATAAGAAAATATTTTTATGCATAAATGGATTAGTCCGTTTCTTAAGAATATTTTTGTACATTTCTTAATTATTGTACATGGTAGAAAATATTTTGTATGCATAAATGGGATTAGTCCATTTATAAATTATTGTTCATACAAGGATGTTTCTATTTATTTATTTCCATGCATAAATGAATTGCATATGACATGATGCCAATTATTTTTTTTCTGTTTAATAAGTATATATTAATTAGGTGAAACCATGATTTAGTTTTACTTATTTCCTTTTATAAAATATCTGATGTGCAAGGATGCTTCTATTTATTTATTTCCATACATGAAGGGATTGCATATGACAGGATGCATCCATATATTTTTTTTTTCTGTTTATTTTTTTTCCAATTAATGTTTGTACATACAAGAATGTTTCTATTTATTTTCTTTCCATGTATAAATTGATTTGTCAATTTATAGATTATTGTCTATTTATTTATTTTTATGCATAAATGGAATGCATATGGCAGGATGCCATTTATTTGTTTTCCTTTTATTATATTTCATTTATTAGGTGAAACCATGATTCAGTTTTATTTAATTTCTTTTATAGAAAATAATAATGTCTTATTTTATCTATTTGATGTACGTGCACTATTTGAAATTTTTTAATCCATTGAATATGATCTATTGATGATAATAAGAAATCAACGGCTGAAAGTTCCTATCGACAGAAAGAATCTATTGAGAATATTCTAAACTCCTATTTTTTAACCTAGTATCGATATCTATTACAACTCTGAAAACATGAGTTTAGATAATCCAACAGTCAAAATATAATTTTTGCGTCCTTCAAAAGAAATCCTAGCCTTTCATTTATTAATGTTCAAAATATATTAATTTAATAGTTGTAGTTTAACAAAATATTTTTTTGAAAAAAAGTCAGGTTCAGTTGGGAATAGTTAGCCTTTAAGGCTAACTGAATGAGAAAAGGTTGGACTGGTGATGAGGCATGCACAACTTGTGCATGTCCATCTGAATCTTACTTCCATATCTTCTTTGATTGCCCACTGGCCAGAGAAATCTGGTTCCACTTCTGCACACTTCTTGACATTTCTACAATGTCACCATCCCTTCACTCTTGCTTCTCCTGCTCCATTTAGGCCTAAAATTGAAAAAGTTTGGTGCTTACTGGTTGCTAGTATTTGCTGAGTCATTTGGCTTGAAAAAAACAATATGATCTTTACTGCTACTTCTTCTACAATTGCTAAGCTTATAAATGATGTCATTTTTTACTTTGCTTCTTGGTTGAATGCAAACCCACCTAGCCGCAAGAAGACCAAGATCTTAGATGCTATCAATGAGCAGGGTGCAATGTTCCTCCTCCAAAGCCCCACTTCAATTGCAGCAACTTCCCAGGTAGTGAGGGTGGTGGATATTAGCGATGATGAGGACCAGGCATCCCACACTTGATTGCCCTGTCTGCTGCTCATGTCATACTTTTATGAAGCAATCTATGCTTTTTTGAACTATGTTGCTGTTATTTTCTGTTTTTGAAATGTACTACTTAAACTATATGTGGTAGCATGTGTATTTTGATATGGTTTTGGGCACTCGGTGTGCTTCTCCCATTGCCCTGAACCTTATCTTTTTACATACTATATTTTTAGTTAATGCATTTTGAGGTAGGGTCTCTCCCTACCTTTCCTTGCTCCCCCCCCCCCCCCCCCCCCCCCCCCCCCCAAAAAGTCACGTTAAATATGCGAACATTCATAGACATTTATATATGTTTGAACAAAATCGTAATAATACTGGTAACAAGTATAACCAGCCAAATAAAATCCTACCTGATGCGGTTTGTTTTTGGGGTGTGGGGGTAACAAGTGTGAGTTCTTGTAATTAGTGAAATGAAAACTGTAGTACTGGTGTCGGTCCGGCCGTAGGGAGTAGGCCCGGCTCGGGGGTAGCAGCCTAGAGGTAGAGGTAGGGTGCTCAGCTCGGATCATTGATGCCTAGCTCAGATCTTTGTACCTACACACTGCCTAGAAACACTGGGAGAAGTCCCTGTGACAGGCCCTCCGACGCTATAGGCAGTCACTGGAATAGAGACTGGGCAGCTAGGGTTCAGGTGAGGAGAAATTGATTACCTTGTGAAGTGAGGAGGGGGTCTGGTATTTATAGGCAGAGGCAAATGGGTCTGGGACCTTAATGAGCCGGGTTAGACCCGTTTGCCTGTGGGCCTAAGGCAGCAGGAGCCCGTTCGACTTCTGTTGACCCGATGATCAGGGAAGAGAGGGATTTGAGGGGATCTTATGGCCCAAAAGGGGCCACATCATCTAACCCATATCAGGAGCCACCACTCCTGGAGGGCTAGGTAATCCAGCTGTGGAGGAGTGATTTGTCTCTGTAGGAAGAGCGGAGTGGTGTGTACGGCGTATGTGGTTTGTATCTTCCTGGAGAGGCCAGAAGGGTAGGATGAAGGGGATCCCTTAGAGATATGAGGGGCGTCGAGAGCCGAGAATAAAGGGTCGTGAGCTGAGCGTCGAGCGTCGAAGGTCGAGCTTCTATATGCTCGGATGTCGGGGTCTGTTGCCGAGCCATCGAGCCCCGAAGCTCGTAATGAGCTAAGGGTGGTTCGAGGCTACCGCCGAGCATCGAGCCTTTATAAGATCGGGTGCCGAGGCTTTCTGTCGAGTGCCAAGCCCAGAAGCTCGTCTGTGAGAGCTAAGGGGTGGCTCAGAATTGCCACCGACCGTCGAGCCCCCAAAAAAGCTCTGGGGTGGCTCGACATCACTACCGAGTGTTGAGCCCTCATGCTTGTTGGAAAAGTGTTGGGGTGGCTCGGAATCACTACCGACCGCCGAGCCCCAAGCTAGTTTGTAAAAGCTAGGGGGTGGCTCGAGGTCACTGCCGAGCGCCAAGCCCCCATGATTATTGGAAAAGCACTGGGGTGGCTCGGAATTGCTACCGACCGTCATGGCCCAAGCTTGTTAGCAAAAGCTGGGGGTGGCTCGAGGTCACTACCGAGCGTCGAGCCCCCATGCTTGTTGAAAAAGTGTTGGGGTGGCTTGGAATCGCTACCGACCGTCAAGCCCCAAGATTGTTGGAAAAGCATTGAGGTGGTTCGGAATCGCTACCGACCGTCAAGCCCCAAGCTTGTTTGTAAAAGCTGGGGGGTGGCTCGAAGTCACTGCCGAGCGCCGAGCCCCAATGCTTGTTGGAAAAGCGCTGGGGTGGCTCAGAATCGCTACCGACCGTCGAGCTCCAAGCTTAGGGGGTGGCTCGAGGCCACTTCCGAGCGTCGAGCCCCCATGCTTGTTTGAAAAGCACTGAGGTGGCTCGGAATCGCTACCGACCATCGAGCCCCAAGCTTATTTGTAAAAGCTAGGGGGTGGATCGAGGTCACTTCTGAGCGCCGAGCCCCCATGCTTGTTGGGAAAGCACTAGGGTGGCTCGGAATTGCTACCGATCGTCGAGCCCCAAGCTTGTTTGTAAAAGACAGGGGGTGGCTCGAGGTCACCTTCCGACCGCCGAGCCCCCATGCTTGTTGGAAAAGCACTGGCGTGGCTCGGAATCACTACCGACCGTCGAGCCCCAAGCTTGTTTGTAAAATCCAGAGGTGGCTCGAGGTCACTTCCGTGCGCCGAGCCCCCATGCTTGTTGGAAAATCACTGGGGTGGCTCGAAATCGCTACCTACCATCGAGACCCAAGCTTGTTTGTAAAAGCTACGGGGTGGCTCGAGGTCACTTCCGAGCGCCGAGCCCCCATGCTTGTTGGAAAAGCACTGTGGTGGCTCGGAATCTCTACCAACCGTCGAGACCCAAGCTTGTTCGTAAAAGCTAGGGGCTGGCTCGAGGTCACTTCCGAGTGTCGAGCCCCCATGCTTGTTGGAAAAGCGCTGGGGTGGCTTGGAATTGCTACCGATCGTCAAGCTCCAAGCTTGTCGTAAAAGCCAGGGGGTGACTAGAGGTCCTGCCGAGCGCCGAGCCCCCATGCTTGTTGGAAAAGCACTGGGGTGACTCGGAATCGCTACCGACCATCGAGCCCCCATGCTTGTTGGAAAAGCGAGTGGGTGGCTCGAGGTCGCTTCCGAGCACCGAGCCCCCATGCTTGGTTGAAAAGCGCTGGGGTTACTCAGAATCGTTACCGACCGTTGAGCCCCAAGCTTGTTTGTAAAAGCTAGGGGTGGCTCGAGATCACTGCCGAGCACCTGAGCCCCCATGCTTGTCGAAAAAGCACTGGGGTGGCTCGAAATCGCTACGGACCGATGAGCCCTAAGCTTGCCGTAAAAGCTAGGGGGTGGCTCGAGGTCACTGCCGAGCGCCGAGCCCCCATGCTTGTTGGAAAAGCGCTGGGGTAGCTCGGAATCGCTACCGACCGTCGAGCCCCCATGCTTGTTGAAAAAGTGCTCGGGGGCAGGTTCGTAAGCGATACCGGCCGTCGAGCCCAAAGCTGCTGTGAAGCTAGGGGGTGGCTCGAGGTTACTTCAGAGTGTTGAGTACCTGAAGTTGCCTGCGAAAGCTCAAAGGAGGCTCGGAATCTCTACCGACCGTTAAGCCCTAAGCCTGCTGTAAAAGCCAGGGAGTAAATACTAAAAAAATTCATGTGGTGCTGATGTCATGGGCATTGAATTCGAGGCATTTGAAATCTCAATGGCCATTAGATCTTGATGATCAAGATTGGATGGTGAGGATTTTGGCGCTGGATTCGAGGAGTCAATTCCTCTTTATAAATCCCCCCTCCCTCCCTTATTTCTTCACTTTGCATTTTCTTTCCAAGACTAGGAGCTTCTCTCTCTAAGCTGTCGGCGACGACTTTTTACGACAAACTCTCTGTTTAACGATATTCAGGTTAGTATTTTATTTTGCAATGTCGCGCTCTCAGTCCAGCTCCGAAGCGATTTCTTCCAGTCGGGGTGAAGGTGATCGTGATTCATACTCATTGTCGAAGAACCTGGATGACCGACCTAATGTAGGAGAGGGACAGTCGAAGGGAGAGGGACAGTCAGATTCTACATCCTATGATACGGTTCTGGATGTGGCCCCTACAGATTTACGAGCCGGAGATAGTACAGTCCTCGGGCAAGGAGGTTGGGGAAGAAGAGTCTGAGAAAGGAGGCAAGGAGGTTGAGGAAGAAGAGTCTGAGGAAGGAGGCAAGGAAGGAGGGGCTCTCCCCCCTCTCCCTCCTTTGTCGACACCGTCTCTGCCGAGGAAGCCTCGAATTCTTATTAAGAAGAGGAAGTGGCATTTGCCAGATAGTCTGGGCTCGCCAGACGAGTTCGGACCGAAACCTGGATTTGACGTCCCCTTTTCCAAGAAGCCAGGGTTGATCAGGATGTATCGTGATGACGTGGAGGACCTTGTTCAATTCGACGTGGAGGTGTCTTCGACTAGCCGACCTCAGATAAAGATGGACAACACGTAGTGTGTGCTGAAGGCTGATTTTCTGCCCATAATAAGGGCCAGTTACTTCATTCCTAAGGAGTATGAATTGATGATCCTGAGCCCCGATCTTCGCCCCACCACTGAGTTGGCCCCCTGCTTTTTCATGTTTCCTGAGGATGCTTTTGTCTCGGGGCTAAGGTTGCCGCTGCATCCATTCATCAAGAGGGTGCTGAGGTGGGGGGAGCTGAGCCCGATGTAGTACGACCCCAATTCCTGGAAGCATCTGATTTGTTTCATTCTGATGTGTCAGGAGAAGAAGGTCCCCCTTAAGTTGAAGTACTTTCGTGCAGTCTTGGGGGAGATCTCGCTCGGGAATATGGATGGCATATTCTACATGTTTCCTCGCCCTCACAAGAGGGTAATGCACGGTCACCCAGATTCCATAAAGGGGTGGAAGGAGAAGTACTTCGTTGTTGGGAGCGAGGTGCCTTGGGAATCCCTACGGCCTGGAATTTGTACAAGCCGAATTTCAAACTCCCGAGGCAGGAGGGCATGACGGAGGCGGAGTGGGCCTGATGTAGAAAAAATTATGGAGGGGCACAACATCGGTTGTCCACACATGACCAAGATACACCTTGCCCGAGCCGGACTGAGCCCAGCCGACCCCTGTACGTTTTTGTTTCATTCTTGTCTAACCTTCTGCTTTCGTATTAACATTTTTTCTTTTTTTTTTTGCAGTGATGGAACCTACCAATCTAGAGGCGAGGAAGGCCCTGTTAGTGCTGGCCCAGAAGAAGACCCAGCAGGCGGCATCAGCACTGGGGCCAGCCCAAGTGGCAGCGAAGGTCCCTTCAAAACCGCTCGCCAAGAAGCTGAAGAAACAGCACTCGTCCTGGGAGGCAAAGGAGTCAGGGCTGAGCACGAGTAGCCGAAAGGTTACTGAGGTCCTGAGGTCTGGACCCTCGTCGTTCATCCCTACGCCAGGCAGATGGTTGGCAAGGGAGGTTTAAGACCGTACGCCCCAGACTGGTGAGTCAAGGAAGGAGACTCGCTAGGCTGAGGGCCCGATCTCCATAGACGGTGGCCTGCCAAGCTCTCCACGGTCCGTGACTGGAACGTTCTGGCGATCGAGACCACGGAGATGGCCCACAAAACGTGGTCTCAAGCTCAAGTGGTGGTAAGTGTTGGTTTTGCTATCTATTTATTTCTTTTGTACTAGGTAATCTTCTGACTTTCCCTTCTCGACCAGGCACTGATGACCGGGGACTAGATGAGGTGCCTGGAGAAAGAGGTCAGTGCCAAAAAAGGATCGCTGATCGGTACCTTCGAGAAGCGAAGGACGTGAAGATCGAGCTGACGGCCGCTCAGGGGAAGGTGCAGGCCCTCCAAGCCGAGCTCGCCTCTCAACAGGA
Source organism: Hemerocallis citrina (assembly GCA_017893485.1). Lineage (NCBI taxonomy): Eukaryota > Viridiplantae > Streptophyta > Magnoliopsida > Asparagales > Asphodelaceae > Hemerocallis > Hemerocallis citrina. The sequence goes on from CM030363.1 coordinate 136,039,978, forward strand.
CGGGCATCTTCGTGAACTGGCCGTAGGCCCGGGGAAAGGTGCAGGCAGAGTATGACGAGATGGCAATGGCAGCTTCGGAAGAGGTGATCAGCACCCAGAATGAGGCCTATGACAGGGCGAAGGAGCACTTTCTGCGCCTTTACCCCGAAGCAAAGATCGGCCACCTCAACTACGAGTGGGTGCCCCCGGCGCATCCGCTAACCCCCGGGGGAGAGGGAGATGAGGCTCCGAGGGACCCCACCTTGGAGGAGGCGGGGGGTGCGGCAGCCGACGAAGAGATGCAGATCCCCCCTCTACAGTAGCTAAAATACTTTCTTCCCCCTTCTTTTTTTTTTCTTTTTGTATTGCTGAACGCGGACTTGCCACCGCCTTTTGTAATCAATTTTTGAATTAATACAATAGTGCTTTTGTCCGACCTTCTATGACCTGTGGATTTTTAGTGAATTATGATTTCCTTCTATCTTGCCAGATTAACGAGGCCCTGGGTGCCAACCTCAGTTCTGCCAAGGTTCGTCGACTTCGGGATAGGCAAGAGTCCAAGAAGAGTGTCTTGATCCGTTATCGCAAGCAGGCTCGCGATTGAGAAGCTACGGTAGGCTATTTTATGAACAAGTCCAATGAGCATAGCTTAGAGGCGGCACGCCTGAAGAAGGCCGTAGCTGATCGGGATTGGGGGAATGCCGAGACGAACTGGTCCTTATCTGATGCTTCCACCAGGCGAATGGCCTCTGAGTCCGTTCTTCGTGAGGTTGTGGTTGAAAAGGAGCTGGAGATTCAGAAGTTGAAGGTCCTACTAGGCGCCAGACGGTCTCGGTTCGGTCATCTAGAGCTAAGAGGCCCCTCTGTTTTGGGTTCCTCACCGACCCTGTATCTGGAGATGGCGAGGCCCACTGATGCATAAAGCTCCGTTGCGGGGACTTCGACAATGGCTATGCCCAAGATGGGGGATGAGGTTGCCGGTGGGCACTTGTTCCGCAAAACTCGAGGCGGCTCTTGTGAGCCCGGAGGGTCTGGCGAGAGACCTTTAGGTAGAGGTAGGGGTAGAATGTTGTAACATTTCTTAATTGTATCGTAGCCTTTGAAGGCGCTTATGAATAAGATTTGATTTGTCTCATCCTCTTTGACTTAGGAAAAACTAGGATGTTGAATGTTCCTTGAATCGAGCATCGAGCCCTCTGCTTTGTAGAAAACTAGGGAGGGGATCGAGAGCCGCGTCGACTGCCGAGTCGCCCTAATTGGGGTTGTGGCTCGGGGCGGCTGCCGAGCGCGAAGCCCAATTAGCTTGAGAAAGCTAGGGCGTGGCTCGAGGTCTGTAACCCCTGTTCCCGTTAATACATGCTTTTTTTATGTATTTTTTCGTATTTCAAATTCTCAGTATCTTGTAACTATTATTCTCAAATGATTATCGATTTTCAACCTGAATTGTATTTCATTCTATGATTTTTGGATATGACACCCAAATGTTGAATCTTTTATTTTGATTAATTATTTAAACCAATTTATTTATTCGATTACTTGTTACATTCTACAATTTTATTTATTATTTTCATTTAATTATTATTTGAAGCCTAGACACAGTCTAATATTAATATTATCCAACTATTTAATTTGAAGCTCAAGCCCAATTGTTTAATTATTTATTATAAGCCCAATCCTATAACTAATTTGTTTTGAGCCCATAAATCCAAACCCAGTACTCATATATATTTCTATAGGCTCAGTCCTATATGTTTGTATTCAACCCCCATATTTACTATTTACCCACTTACTTGGTCTCATGTTCTCAACTCTTCACTTCTTGTAACTCCATAACCCCCACTATCTCTCATAATTACCCCCACATTCTCACCCCTATTACTTTATTCTTTATTACATTATTTTATTATATATTTATCCCCCGTATTCTCTCTGTCTCCCACTCTGTTTCCCAACCCCCTATTCACTCTCCCTCTCCCTCCTCTATCTCCAAAACCAAACAGAAAACCCAAAGCCATCACCACCTTCGTCTCCATCTCTCTCTCTAGCTTTGCCAACCGCTCAAAATCAATCATCTCCCTGCTCCTTCCCCTACCTCAACTCGACCCCCTCATCGTCCACCTCGCCATTGCACCGTCGCTCCCCATCGTCTCTGCCATCGCTCATTATCCCCGCTCAACCTCCTCTGTGTTGGATCCTGTAGGCAAGGCAAGAAATACTAGAGGGGGGTGAATAGTGTTATATCAAAAATTAATTACGGAACTGAAAGTTATCTTCTATCCAGTAGACTATAAAAGAAATATCAGTCGACTAGAGCATCAGAGAAGAAGAGTATTTTAGACTAGTCTGATAAGTCGACTTAAATAAGAGAGACAGTCAACTCGCCAGAAGAGTTTTTGAGACGTTTGTTATATCAGTCTGATCAGTCGACTTAGAAGGATATCCAGTCGACTTACCAGAAAGATTTAGAGTAAACTGAAATGCAAGTAATGAAAAAGTTCAAAGAGATACAACCACAGAGATTCTAATCACAGAGTACACACGATGTATCCTGGTTCGGTCCTCCCGACCTACATCCAGTCCCCAAACAACCCACTTGAGATTTTCCACTATTCTTGAAAATATAGCAAAAATACCCTGCAGCGTTTAGACAACAACCTTGTCCAACCCGTAGTCCTCTCTCACAACTAGAGAGAGCAACACACTCTTCCACCAAGAGTGAAAACCTGACTCTCCAACCAAGCGGACCACTCTCACAACCGAGAGTGAAAAGAAAACAATAAAATGTTTACAATCAACCTATAACCGTTGTCGTGAATATAATTTTATACATGGCTATTTGGCCGACTTTTGAATTCAGTCCAAAATGAATTCGATGTTATGATGGACTGAAACAGAGAACCAAGACTTAGAATGCTTTTAGAATGCTTTTTCTTGTCAAGAACAAAAGCTTTAGAACTTAAGAAACAAAATGCTTGGAAAAAATTGTTAACCTTTGTCAAATGATCTTTGTACTCTTTTTATAGAGTTAGAGATGTTTGAACGTTGGAAGGTTGAATCCCAACTGCCATACAACGGCAGTAAAAAGATTTGATTTTGAAAAACAAGTTAAAAAACAGAAATCTGTCGAAATGGCTTGAACAGTCGACTGGGTTGCCGTTATGAGTCGAATGGTCAGAGTTTGAAGAAGTTCAGACAGTTTTGTACAGGTTCAGTCGACTGGTCCTCAACGGCAGTTGACTGGTACTCAACAGCAGATCTAGTTCAAACTGTTTCGACCTTTAAATTTTGTAAAACACACAGTTATAAATTTATGTGTGAGTGTGTGTGTGTTACAAGGATGTACATCAATCTAAGACTTAACAAAGAGAAAAATTACATTTATTTTACAAGACACAAACTATAAGACATTGAAGCTTTGGTCTTGACTTGAGTCTTGAGTCTTGAGTGAAGCTTTAGCCATTGTCTTTGTATGAAGCTTTGCTTGATCATTCGTCAGCTTTAGAACCTTGTGACTTGCTTGATCAATTTGATTTGAGGCCTTTGTGTATCATACATGATAACTTTGATACAACCTGCAATATATGAGAATTAGCAGAACAACTTTGCTTTGTGTTGGAATCATCAAAATCAAGAATCAACATTCTCCCACTTTTTTTATGATGACAACACAATAGCTTACAATAATGGAAATAAAAAAATATTACACTTGCTCATTGTTCAATGCTCCCCCTAACAAATGCACAATATGCATATATTAGAAAAACGTGCACAACATGAACATGACATACACAAAAAATACACAATACACAATATTCTCTCCCCCTTTGTCATCAACAAAAACAAAAATTAGGAGAGACAAGCATAGGAAGCATAAAGATGCAAAAAGCAAAGTTATACATAGAAAGTGAAAAATACATAGTTCAAACGAGCTTCATAAACACAAAATAAAAAATAAGTAAAAAAAAATACATAAAAAAATAAAATATCGCTAATCAGTCTTCGTCATCTTCATCTTGAGCACCTTGAGATGGAGGAGGAAACTGAGAGGTGAACAACTGAGTGAGATGAGAAATACTTGCTTCAAGAGCATCTTGACGATCCATGAGAGCGCTTGACGATCCATAATAAAATTAACAGAAGTGTAAAGACTTCTTGGATCATCAAAATCAGCACGAGGACGAGATGAACTAGAAGCAGAAGACCGACGATCTGAAGTGGCTAGGGGACAGGAGGTACATTTCTAGAAGGAGACCTAGGTGGAGAATTTAGCAACTTCATACGTGCTAAACTAGCACGATCTAATGAATCAAAGTGTTTAACTACACTCGTCTCAGATTTGAGATCAACATCATAAGCAAAGAAGACGTGAGTGAGTAAAGCACCAAATGGAAGAAACGAAGTATGAGTCTTAGCAAGACGTTTAAAGATGACTAGACCCCAATTTATTTTAATAATTGCTGAATATTGCATAAACAATATGTTGCAACTCAAGGGAATACTGATCATAACTCCCAATTTTGGGAATAATGTTATATGACAGTATGCGTACAACTAGCTTAGCAATAGGAGTAATAGATCGATTAGTCATAGGAGGACCATGATTTGGCAAATAAATTTTAGAAAAAATGGCAGTCATCATCCATATCAACGTCTCCTAAGTCAACACCTTCGTCAGACAAACTCAAAATGAGACTTAGTCTAGCAGAGGAGATTTTCATATGTTTATTTTTGACAGACGATAAAATAAAAATCTCATTACCATCCTCCGAAGTAGTAATCTTCATATTTGTGTAAAACAAATATATTAGGTGAGGATAGTAAGAGGGTTGATTGACAAGAGACAATAGATCAAATAACCCACATTGTTCAAACAATGGGGCCAGAAGGAACCTATCTAAATTCGGAAAATTCACAAACCTTCCTGGAAAAATGATAATGGAACAAATAATGTACCATTTATCAATGAGATTCGGATTTCTCAAATATTGAAGATAGTCTCTAGATCCTTTTCCTTCTTCTACATTAGAGGAACGGGATCTTTTGGTGGCCATAACTAAAAAAAAAAATTTCTAAAAATCAAGAGAGGGAAAGAGTCTAAGAAGATGTACCAACAAAGAGGTAGCAAAGGGAAAGTAAAGAACATCAAGAGATCTTCTGAGAATCACTTGAAATTGAAAGAGAGCTTCGATCTGGGGTTGCAAAAAGAACTTGAAATCGCCAAGCAGCAGCAGTCGACTTGAGAGCTCGGTAGAGAGAGAGTTAGGGTAAAAGTGAAAGAATGAGAGTAAAGGGTTAGGGGTTTTACTTTGAATGGACGACTGAGATGAAGACTAGGGAGTTTTAAAGGCTCAGATCGGTCAAAGGGTAGCAGTAAAGTGAAAAAAATCTCCCCAAAAGATGTGTCAATTTTCGAATTTGAAGAAAACTGATTCGTGACAGTCGACTGATATATTGAGCAGTCGACTTAGTCGAGATCAAAATAAAGAAACACAAAATAGCAGAAATACTACTGGCAGTCGACTGTATTACTGTACACAGTCGACTTTCCAGAGTATACAAACTCAGGAAAATATATATGACAAAAAAGTAGTTGGTCAGTCTACTGAAATAAGGTCTTAAGTCGACTTACCAGAATTAAAATCTCAAGAAACATCAGAAAAACTACAAATTCCTAGTTCTCTTCTTAAAGTGATAAATGTGTCTTCATTAAGTGGTTTAATAAAGATGTCAGCTATCTGTTTATCAGTAAAAATAAAGTCTAAAGAAATGTCTCCCTTTAAAACATGATCACGTAAAAAATAATGTCTAATATCAATATGTTTCGTACGTGAATGTTGAACCAGATTTTTAGACAAGTTAATGGCACTGGTATTATCACACATTATTGAACGCTTTGAAAAAGAAATACCATAGTCTAATAGGATTTGTTTCATCCACAAAATCTGGGCACATGCCAAACTTGCAGCGATATATTCAGCTTCTGTTGTTGATAGAGATACAGAATTTTGCTTCTTACTGCACCAAGATACTAGGGAATGTCCCAAAAAGTGACATGTTCCACTAGTGCTCTTGCGGCCAGTTTTACTACCGGCAAAATCCGCATCGCTATAAGACACAAGTTGAAAGTTATCGGTGCGTGGATAAAATAGACCATAATCAGACGTGCCTTTAATATATCTTAAAATACGTTTTACAGTTTTTAAGTGAGACTCTTTAGGACTCGACTGATACCTAGCACACACACATACACTAAACATAATGTCGGGTCTACTAGCAGTTATATATAAGAGTGAGCTAATCATACCTCGATAGAGTTTGTGATCGACACTCTTACCTAATTCATCTTTGTCAAGGGTAGTGGTAGTAGCCATAGGTGTAGTCTTACTACTCGTGCTATCCATACCAAACCGTTTGAGAAATTCCTTAGCATATTTTCCTTGATTAATAAATATGCCATTAGGCGACTGTTTAATTTGCAGTCCAAGGAAATAGTTGAGTTTACCCATGTGACTCATCTCAAACTCGTTTTTCATGGTGTTAGCAAACTCTTGACAGAGATTACTATTAGTAGAACCTAAAAATTATGTAATCTACATATATTTGTATGATCAAGATATCTGTCTCTATTCTCCTAATAAACAGGGTACTGTCTAATTTACCTATTTCAAAACCCATTTCTAAAAGAAAAGTCTTCAATCGATCATACCAAGCACGTGGTGCTTGTTTAAGACCATATAAAGCATTTTTCAATTTAAAAACGTGCTTTAGGAATTGTTCATGTTCGAAACCTGGTGGTTGCTTAACATAAACATCTTCCTTTATAAATCCATTAAGGAAAGCACTTTTAACATCCATTTGAAAGAGTATAAAATTCATAAAACATGCAAAAGATAATAAGATATGGATTGATTCTAATCTAGCAACAAGAGCATATGTTTCATCAAAATCTATGCCTTCTTCTTGATTATACCCTGGAGCAACTAGTTTAGTTTTGTTCCTAACAACTTGTCCTGATTCATCTAACTTATTCTTGAATACCCATTTGGTACCAATTATAGTATGATCAGGAGGTCGTGGAACTAAATCCCATACATTATTCCTTATAAATTGGTTTAACTCATCTTGCATGGCATTCATCCAAAACTCATTCTCACAAGCTTCTTGTATATTCTTTGGCTTAAAATCAGACAAAAAAGCTGTGCGAAAAAACATGTTAACATGTGATCTTGTCTGAATACTATGTAAAATGTCACCAATTATTAAGTCATGAGGATGATCTCTAACTTCAACATGGAGACATCAAAACCGGATCAGTCGACTTGACCAATCCATCAGTCGACTGATTTACAGCAGTCGACTTGACTTCCTTATCGGTCGACTTATCCACAAGGCTAGTTTGCTCTAAAGATGTAATTACTTTATTTAAAGGTGATGAATCAGTTTCATCATCTTCAATTCAAGTCGATGAAGATAGAGATTCATCAAATGCAACATGCATGGATTCATCAAGAGTCATTGTTGACTTGTTGAAGATCCTATATGCCTTACTCCTATTTGAGTATCCTATAAAGATACCCTCATTAGATCTAGGATCAAACTTATCTAAATTATCCTTAGTGTTCAGAATAAAACACTTACACCCAAATATTTTAAAGTAAGATACCTTAGGAATTCTATCAAAAAATAGCTCATAACATGTTTTCTTTAGTTTAGGCCTAATCAAAATTCTATTTAAAATATAACAAGCTGTAGCAACGGCTTCAGCCCAAAAATACTTAGGTAAATTGCTTTCAACAAGCATGGTACGTGCACATTCTTGTAAAGTCCTATTCTTCCTTTCAACCACTCCATTTTGTGGTGAAGCTCTAGGAAATGCAAACGAATGAGTTATACCATTCTTGTTGCAATATTCTGCAAACGTTTCATTTTTAAATTCTCCACCATGATCACTTCTAATAGTGACTATGGTTAGAGACTTTTGATTTTGAATTCGTTTACAAAAATTAGCAAATTCTACAAAAGCATCATTATTATGTTTTAAAAAGAAAGTTCAAGTGAATCGTGAAAAATCGTCTACTAAAACAAATACATACCTACTTTTATTTAAAGAAGCTACTTTAGTAGGGCCAAATAATTCCATGTGGAAATTATTTCTTTTGTTTTAAAAATAGATTTAATTTGTTTACCTAGTTGACATGCATCACATAACTTATCCTTTTCAAAGGATAGTCTTGACAGCTCTTTAACTAGGTTGTACTTAGACAATTTAGAGAGATTTTTTATATTCACACGGCCAAAACGTTTATGCCATAGCCAAGAATCATTATTAGAAGCTACTAAGCAAAAATCATTCGAAAAATCATATTCCTTTAAACATAGTTCATAAATGTTATTTTTCCTAAATCCTTGACAAATTATATTTTGTATGGTAGAATCATAAATTAAGCATGCATCTTTTTCAAACATGATTTTATAACCCTTATCACATAGTTGGCTAATACTCAACAAGTTATGCTTAAGTCCACTAACAAATAAAACATCTTCTATAGAAGGGTTGGTGTACTTACCGACCATACCAATTCAATGACATTTCCTTTGTTGTTGTCACCAAATGTGACAGTTCCTCCATCAAAGTCTTGAATGGAAGATAGGAGGTTGGCATGACTAGTCATGTGCTTTGAGCATCCGCTGTCAAGTATCCAATGATCTTTCTTAGGTACCTATAAAATATTCAATGTGAATATGGTACCCTTTTCATTGGGTCCAAAATAGATTAGTTTTTTAGAAACCAAACCCAAGAAGAGTTTGATTTTCCATCATATGTAGAAATATAATTAGCAGAATTACATACAGTAAGCATATATGAATTAATATAGGCAATTCTATCTTTCGACTCAGGTTGACTAGAACCCATACACTTTTGCTCTGTCCGGTCGACTTTATTATACCTTTCAGTCGACTGTGACTGATATGCAGTCGACTGTGAGGTAGTATAGGTCGACTTATCTGAGGTGTTTGTCTCGTTGAATGAGACTCAGTACCTCTGGATAGGCGACTGATTGGTCGGTTCAGTCGACTGGTCTGAAGTATAGATTTGCCTTTATCATGAAAACTTACAGTTTTAGGTTTTTCAAAAAACTCATAAAGTTTATGCTTAATACTGGAAATAGATACAGGTTTATTTATACTAGTGTTCTTGGAAGCATGAACTTTTTCAATAGGTTTTTGAAAACCAAGTCCAAACCTTTTATTGGATTGAACTTAATGTTGTAGAACATCATTTACATTCTTCTTTCCTTTATTAAATTTAGATACGTTCTTGGATATCCCTTCATAATCTTTCTTTAGAGATACAAGATCTATATCTAAACTAGAAAGATGAAAATTTAAAGATTTCACTTCTTTATCAAGGTTAAGATTCTCTTGAGAAAATGTTTGATTCACTTTCTCCAAGTTCTTAACTCTAATTTTTTATTTTTTAAGTTCTTGAAAAATCTCGTTGAAAGCATCAAGTAAATCAATAGAGTCATAGTGATTACTTACTTGATTTTGAGACGCCATAAAACACACATTAGCAACCTCGTTTGTCTCTTCATTTTCTTCTTCCGATGAAGAGTCGCTATCATCCCAAGTTGCTTGGTATGCCTTTTTGTTCTTCATGAACTTGTTCTTTGTGTACTTGTCCTTTTTGAAGTTGGACGCCTTTTCCTTAGGTTTCACGTTCTCTAGTGAGCAATCCTTCTTCATATGACCTGTTTTGTTACACCTGAAACAAGTTAAAGATTCATTAGATTCCTTAGATTTTGAATTAAACTTACATTTCCTTAGGAACTTTTTAAACTTTCTCGTGAACATGGCAATCTCTTCCTTATCATCTTCTTCATCCTCGGAGTCCGACATGGCCTTGAATGCTAGTATCTTCTTCTTGGATTGTTGAGGATATTGATCCTTCTTACGCTCTTCAAGTTGTACCTCATACGACGTAAGATTTCCCACAAGATTCTCAAGAGAGAGTTGTGTTAAATCATTGGCCTCTTCTATGGCGGTGGTCTTCTTCTCCCATTTGGGGGTTAGTGTACGAAGGACCTTCCTCACCATTTCAGTTTGAGTGTACATCTTCCCAAGTGCTGCAAGTGAATTTGTGATGTCCGTGAACCTTGTAATCATCTCAGACACATTCTCGTTCTCCTTCATGCGAAACAATTCGAACCTGTGAATAAGAATAGATATTTTAGATTCTTTTACTCTATTTGTTCCTTCATGAGTTACCTCGAGTGTGTGCCAAATTTGATGTGCGGTTGTTGCATTGGACACATGGATGAACTCCTCCTTTGTAAGGACACAAAATAACGCATTCATCGCCTTTGCATTGTTCATTGTTTGGTTTTTCATGTCGTCGTTCCATTGTGCATATGGAATGGTAGGAGCGGTGTACTCGGTCTCCGTCATGTTCATATTTCATAGTTGATGGACTGAAGGTAGATCTTCATTCTGCACTTCCAATAGTTGTAATTGGTTCCATTAAAGAAGGATGGCCTTTGTGTAGATTGGCCTTCATGGTATTGATTTGCATTAGAAGTAGATGTCATTGCACTCAACCAGGCTATGATACCAAGTGTTGGATCCTGTAGGCAAGGCAAGAAACACTAGAGGGGGTGAATAGTGTTGTATCAAAAATTAATTGCGGAATTGAAAGTTATCTTCTATCCAGTCGACTATAAAAGAGATATCAGTCGACTTGGACGTCAGAGTAAAAGAGTATTTTAGACTAGTCTGATAAGTCGACTTAAATAAGAGAGACAATCGAGTCGCCAGAAAAGTTTTTGAGACGTTTGTTATATCAGTCTGAATAGTCGACTTAGAAGGATATCCAGTCAACTTACCAGAAAGATTTAGAGTAAACTGAAATGCAAGTAATGAAAAAGTTCAAAGAGATACAACCACATAGATTCTAATCACAGAGTACACACGATGCATCCTAGGTTCGGTCCTCCCGACCTACATCCAGTCCCCAAGCAACCCACTTGAGATTTTCCACTATTCTTGAAAATGTACAAGAATACCCAACAGTGTTTAGATAACAAACTTGTCCAACCCGTAGTCCTCTCTCACAACTAGAGAGAGCAACCCACTCTTCAACCAAGAGTGAAAACCTGACTCTACAACCTAGAGTCCTACTCTCCAATCGAGAGGACAACTCTCACAACCGAGAGTGAAAAGAAAACAATAAAATTTTTACAATCAACCTATAGCCTTATTGTGAATGTGATTTCGTCCGTGGCTATTTGGTCGACTTCTGAATTCATTCCAAAATAAATTCGATGTTATGCTGGACTGGAAACAGAGAACCAAGACTTAGAATGCTTTTAGAATGCTTTTACTTGTCAAGAACAAAAGCTTTAGAACTTAAGAAATAAAATGCTTGGAAAAAGTTGTTAACCTTTGTCAAATGATCTATGTACTCTTTTTATAGAGTTAGAGAATGTTTGAACGTTGGAAGGTTGAATCCCAACTGTCATACAACGGCAGTAAAAAGATTTGATTTTGAAAAACAAGTTTAAAAATAGAAAACTGTCGAAACGGCTTGAACAGTCAACTGGATTGTCGTTATGAGTCGACTGGTCAGAGTTTCAAGAAGTTCAGACAGTTTTGTACAGGTTCAGTCGACTGGTCCTCAATGGCAGTCGACTGGTACTCAACAACTGATCTAGTTCAAATTGTTTCGACCTTTAAATTTTGTAAAACACACAGTTATAAATTAATGTGTGAGTGTGTGTGTGTGTGTGACAAGGCTCTACATCAATCTAAGATTTAACAAAGAGAAAAATTACATTTATTTTACAAGACACAAACTATAAGACATTGAAGCTTTGGTCTTGACTTGAGTCTTGAGTCTTGAGTGAAGCTTTAGCCATTGTCTTTGTATGAAGTTTTGATTGATCATTCATCAGATTTAGAACCTTGTGGCTTGCTTGATTAATTTGATTTGAGGCCTTTGTGTATCATACATGATAACTTTGATACAACCTGCAATATATGAGAAGTAGCACAACAACTTTGTATTGTGTTGGAATCATCAAAATCAAGAATCAACACTCCGCAATGCCAGACGCTCCTGTCATTGCCACGACTCCCGAACATCCTTGTCATCACCTTTCCGCCATTGCTGAACTCGACGCCCTCGACCTCGCCTGCCTCCTGCTCGAGCCTTCCTGCTCGACTACAGCAGTCGTCATCCCCCTCCGTTGTGTCGCATCGAGACCCATCACCTCCTTCTCTCTGGTGCCATCACTGCCTTCCGCCATTCCCCGTTGCTATGCCTTGCCGCAGTCAAGCCTCCGTCAACCCATCGTCGTGAACCACATCACAGTCTCCCCCTGTCGACACACCCATTGTAGACTCCCTCCGTCGCTTTCTCGTCCTCCTCTATTTTGAACGAGAACAGAGCTGCTCCTTCACTCGTGCCGTCGTTCTCGCTGTTGCATCGCTTCTCGACCACAGCAAGTCGCCACCGCCAGCATCACGAGCCTGTTGCCAGCATCGAGAGCCCGTCGCCAGCCTGCCGCCAGTCGTCGCTGAGCTCTCCCGCCATCACTTTCTCCCTCTCTCTCTGTTGCATTTGTGAGGAAGGAGAAAGGGAATTGGTTGTTTCCGATGTATGATATTTTGGGTATAGTAGATCCCATTTGGATGTTTGCTGCTCGGGTAGAGGAGAGAAGAATTGGAGTTGCTGTTCTATTTGTTTTGCTGTTGGCTTTTGTTATGTTGCTGTCTCTTTGTGCACTAGTCTCTGTGCACGTATCTTGCATGCGCTTCGCAATTCAGGATTCTGATCCCGTTATTCTTGTATTCGGTATCATCGTGTCGCTTAACAGGCAAGTATCAACTTGTACCACTCGTTTGTCTCGTACAAGCTTCCTTTAAAAAATACTGCAAGTATATTCTTTGACTCTAATTCGTATTCATCAGTCGAATTGAAATCTGTTGCTGTACTTAATCCGTCGATCCCGTATTTGCATATGATCGTGAATATTTTGTTGCCACATACATTACATGAACACGATTGATACACACATATGTACTCTTAGGATTATCCATGATTATGTGCATGATTGTTTTACCCGTGATAGTAGTTTAAATATGATATCTTGTTATTGTTGATTAAAATTAATAAAAGTAACAAGCCGGGGTATAAGGGTAAAGATTTAGTAATGGGTAATATAGAAGTGCGTACTCGGACGGGAACTCGTAGTTTCCCGATGCAAGTTGCAAGTTTGCGCATTACAAGTTCACATGTTCACTGCTACAAGTTTACACTCTACATGTTTCACATTGCACGCATCTCGATACAAGATTGAATGTACATGTTTTTCCTGAGTACGTGACCTATAGAATCCACCACTAAGTCTAAATGTTCACTTGATTGCGTGTATCAAACATGTGGTATGGGACGCATGATTGTTGCACTAGTTAGGTTAATAAAAGAAATGAGATTAGCACGTGCACTTGCATAATCCAATTACATGTTACATGTTCTTGTTGACTTGTTTACTTGATTACTTATTTACATGCCACTTGTTTCATGATGTCTTGTTCATGATCCTTTTTACATATTGCATTTCTCCTATTACATGATTCTTAACTCCATGATCTTTTTCCTTCTTCTTGTTTTATTTTTATACTTGTCCCATTAGCTTGTATTACTTGCGGCCCGTGACTTGCATTAATGAGTATCTTCTTGTTTCTTCTTTTTGTAATAATGTACTTGCAGACTCGGATGGAGAGTTACCCGATGGTTTTGCTGATCAAGTGTTTTAGTCTTCTAATTATCATGTTATCTTTAGTTCATGTTTTATTCATGCTACTCTTTATTGTATTCTGGGCGTGTTTGACCCGTAACTACTATGTATTTTTTCACTGTTGGTTATGTTATGGACCATGTTATGTACTTTTGTTATCCTATTGTGATTTTACATGCCTTCGTGGTTTGGTTGTTATCTTGTTGTTGAGTTACCTGTACAGCTTATGAATGGTGTATTTGCATCATTCGCTGGGCCTCAGTCATGGACTTGTATTCCCGTATTTTGGGAAGCGGGGCGTGACAAGGTTTTTAGTGGTATCAGAGCTAGGTTAGACTCTAATTATGATTGGAGTTTTGCCAAGGTTAACTCAACAACATGTGCACCACGTTGATCACATGGATAATGAATAACCAACATATAATTTGGATGCTAACCGTTTGATTTTATTGTAGGCCATGGCTAGAAAGGGTACCTCTCCTCCCCGTGCTGGGGATGATCAGTCTAATGAGCCCACTATTGCACAGATTATGCAAATGCTTAGGGGAGGTGCTTCTTCTTCTGGTCAGTCGGAAGAGCCCATTATTGCTCAAGTGATGCAGATGCAGCTTGAGCAGAATGAGCTACTAATGCAACAGATTATGCAGATGCAGCAGGAGCATAGTGATTTGATTAGGCTGGCTTTGGGAGCTGCCAATAGGGAGGCCATCGTACCTGCGCCCGAGGTGCTACCACCGAGACCTGGCAATGTAGCAGACTTCGTGAGGCTACGCCCAGTCAAGTTCTCGGGCACTGAAGGTCCGCTTGAAGCAGAGCAATGGCTTATCCAGACTGAGCGGCTATTAACTGCAGCACGGGTGGCGGATGCTGATCGTGTGGATGTCGTGAGCATTCGGCTGGTTGACCTCACCCATGTCTGGTGGCGAGCTGAGCTGGAACGGCTAGGGTGCCCCATCGCCTGGGCCATTTTCAGAGAGAGCTTTCTCACGAAGTTCTTTCCCGATGTCACCAGGAATGAAATTGAGCGGCAATGTGTCGCGCTAACTCAGGGGAGTCAGACCGTAGATGTGTAACTCCCCGAATTCCAAAACCGACTGAATTCGAAGTTCCAGAGGATCTTTACACTTTTCGTCGTACAATTTACAAGGAAATTTAAACTTTCATTACATCAGAGTTACAACTTGAATTACATTTAAACAGCGGAAGTCATTCACAACAATTACATGAATAAACGTACAACACTTGAAACATTCTTTAAGCAGCTTGCATACTTAATCTTGTCAATCTCTTTATCCTGCATAGAAACTGTGGGCTCGTCAGTTCATTCAACTAACTCAAGGATATAAAACATCAATTTTCTCTTACTTAGAAAGCACACACTTGTCAGAAGCAAAACTACGGGGATTATCCTATAGATGTCATATTGTGCTGTGCCCTTACTCCTTAATGCAGTTGTTATGTTATATGACACTAATGCGCACTTGTTCGGATTCTATGCATCCCACACTACATAGGTCCGAGGGCAAGCCCTTAATCGTACTTCATCTTATAGGGTTCAATTATTCATCATGACAAACTACTACGGTAACTATGGTAAGTATCCTAGATGTTCTATGATCTATGAGCCTATGTCCAGAGAACCTGGGGGGGAATCCACGCACTGACATGACGCATCAAGCAGGCAAATGATGGACAATTCAACCTCCGCCATGGTACAACGGCACCACCCGTAGTCACCAAACACCCCACAATCGTCGCCACCAGGACGATAATTCCGGAGTAGTGCTCACGCCATGTCATGACGCAGCAAGCAAGCAGTCTGTGAATCACTCTCACACCGCCAATCCGATGGCCCTTATACTCGTGTTTTTCTCTCACTTTCGTCACATCACCACTATGTATCTAGTCTTTAGTTTTTTTGAATCATGAATAAAATCAATTCCTAGAGTTAGCTCTTTTCTTTATACCGGTCTTAAACATCAATCAATCAACATGACCAAATATGGTCATTTCTATTCAATAACTCATCTCAAAAATATCTTTCAATGCCGGTATAATGTTTATCTACCCTCTAGCTTTCAATTCCATTTCACATTCATAGCATTGTGTATTCATATTCATAAGACTTTTCATAATTCATCATGATATTGACTTCACTTTCATGTATAATTCTCATGCATAAGACAATTAAATTCATTTCTAACTTGTCACATTCATTCTTCATTCTTTCTACTTAATTCTCTTAATCTCATTTTACCAATACTAAACCTAACAGTCATACTTTCATTTTCCCGTTATCAAATCTCTTTTCAAACACTTTTAAACCGTACATTTATTTTTATCCAAGGAAAAATCTGAGAAATCAAAAATAGTCAGGACAGTCGACTGTTGAAGCATAGTCGGTCAACTGTTCAGCGAGGATTAAAAACTCGAAAATTAAATAGTCAGGATAGTCGACTGTTAAGGCATAGTCGGTCGACTGTTCAGCGAGGATTAAAAACTCGAAAATTAAATAGTCAGGATAGTCGACTGTTAAGGCATAGTCGGTCGACTGTTCAGCGACAAAAAGTCGAAATTTGGAATAGTAACTTAAGATTTTTAATGCCATTAAATTCTCATTTTTCATATAAAGTACTTCTCTTTTATTTGTACAAAGTGTACATGAAATCACATAGTATTCTATTAACAATTTCTTTTTCAAAGAGACATTTTTCTTGAACTTGGCCAAATTTACAAAATGTTCATTTCTTTTTAACAACTAACATACAACTTTAGGATTATCTAGTATCAATCATACTAACCATGAATAAGCTTAATTCACTAATCAATCTTATTTTAATAATGTAAGGATTCTTACAATTAGCACTTTCCACATAAACACAACAACAAACATATCATTCAATCAAGTTCACTTATTCCTTTTATGCAATTTCACATATGTTCCATTTTCACCTTAATCATGGTACTATCAAAAAGCCATATTTTCATCTATTTATTCTAGCATGTTAGCACACAACGTAGCAAGATACTACTTAGAAGTTAGAGAAAATTGCTCACCTTATTGGGGAGAAAACGAAACGAACTCCTAAAACTCCTAGATTGATCAAAAGAGGCCTTCTCCTCCTAGTTTGAGTCACCACAAGTCGTCTCCTCCTCGTCTTGAAGCAAACCCGAGCCTCCTTGCTTCCTTGAAGAAATTCGGCCACCAAATGGGAATGAAGAACACACAACACACCTCTCAATCTTTTGATCTCACTAAACTCTCAATCTTTTGCTCTCTAATTGTATTTCTTTATCTTTCTCTTTTGATATAGATTAGGTGTGAATATACTAAGGTAGGGGGCATTTATACATAATTTGGGTTGGATTGAATGGCTAGGATTAGATCAAATAGTTAGAGATTAAGGGCTAGGATTAGTTTGAAAGTTGCCATAACCACCCATGAATGAGATAATCACCTCACCACTACTCCCATTTCCCTTCTCCACTCATGCATAATCCGGCCTACTCCAAGGTTGTGTTTTTGCACACTCTTGTGCATGCACGTGCTACCCTAATGTCCCCCACTTTCAAGTTGTACATTAATTATCCATTATGTGTGTCTACACTACAAGTTAGACTAAAATAAAGAATAATTAAATTACATGGGCTCACTAATGGGTCAAGAGACTATGGGCTCTACTAATTTAGTTAATTAATTAACTAATGTGGGCTACAAAGAGACAAATTAAGCTTAGGATTAAATTAGGCTTTTCTAAAAAAGAATAAATGGGGATTACTAGTTTGTGAAACATTTTTTTGAGAAATGCATGCATAAACTTTACGTGCACAACACGTAAAATCAAACTACTCCAACTATAAATAAGATTTGAAAATCCAGGGTATTACAAGATGAGTATGCTGCGGAGTTCACCCGACTTAGTTGTTTTGCCACTTCCATGATGGTAAATGATGAAGATAGGGGCCGCCGTTTCTTGTTGGGCTTGGATATTGAGATTTAGGATCGCCTAGCCTCCTTGCAACTCTGATCCTATGCTGACATCCTGGAGGCTGCCAGAAGCCAGGAACAAACTAGTACGAGGAAGCGTGCTATTCAGCGTTCTGTCTTGCACCCCGTTGCTGCTAAGCCTATTGGTGGGCCAATTCGGAGGCCAGCCCCCGCTAGTGCTGTAAGGCCACCCACTTGCTGCTCCGAAGAGGGGTGTGATCTGTGACTATTGCTAGAAAGCCGATCACGTACGTCAAGACTGCCAGTTGGCGAATTGTCAATGCTTTGCATGTGGATTTCGTGACCATGTACTCCGGGAATGTCCACAGGCAAGAATTAGTCCAGCCGCCGGAGGGCCAATCCAGCAGAGAGCACCAGTTCGAGGACCACCGCTCCCACCGTATCAGCAAGTCTATGGTCAGAGGGCCGCAGCTCCTGGGAGAGGGCAGGCCTACAACTTGATTGCAAAGGAAGCAGAGACAGCTGAAAGCGTTGTCGCATGTATATTGCAATTTGTTATTTTGGCATCTTCCTGCCTTTTTTCCTTGTATCACTTATTTCTGCATACTTTCTTGTACATGCACAATTTCAGTTATGTTCTTAGACTAAACCTTAGGTATTATCTTAGTTAACTCATTCCCTGTTCATGTCTTATCTGATCCCAATGTCATCACCACTCGTTTCTCTTCATTATTTCCTGCTTCTCAATCTTTTGTGTGTTACACTTACTCTATCCTATGTACCTCCTAAGCAAATTTCGAGGACGAAATTTTGTTGTGAGGAGGGTAGGATTGTAAGCCCATGTTCCCGTTAATACGCATTTTTTAATGTATTTTTCCATATTTCAAATTCTTAGTATCTTGTACTAATCTCAAATGATTATCGATTTTCAACCTGAATTGTATTTCATTCTATGATTTTTGGATATGACACCCAAATATTGAATCTTTTATTTTGATTAATTATTTAAACCAATTTATTTATTCAATTACTTGTTACATTCTACAATTTTATTTATTCTTTTCATTTAATTATTACTTGAAGCCTAGGCTCAGTCTAATATTAATATTATTCAACTATTTAATTTGAAGCCGAAACCCAATTGTTTAATTATTTATCATAAGCCCAATCCTATAACTAATTTGTTTTGAGCCCATAAATCCAAACCAAATACTCATATATATTTCTATAGGCTCAATCCTATATGTTTGTGTTCAACCCCCATATTTACTATTCACCTGCTCACTTGGTCTCACATTCTCAACTCTTCACCTCATGTAACTCCATAACCCCCACTATCTCTCATAATTACTCTCACATTCTCACCCCCATTACTTTATTCTTTATTTCATTATTTTATCATATATTTATCCCCCCGTATTCTCTCTGTCTCCCACTCTGTTTCCCAAACCCCTGTTCACTCTCCCTCTCCCCGTCTCCCTCCTCTGTCTCCAAAACCAAATAGAAAACCCAAAGCCATCACCACCTTCGTCTCCATCTCTCTCTTTATTTTCGCCAACCACCCAAAATCAATCATTTCCCTGCTCCTTCCCCTATCTCGACTCGACCCCCTCGTCGTCCACATCGCCATTGCACCGTCGCGCCCATCGTCTCCGCCACTCGCTCATCATCCCTGCTCGACCTCCTCCGCAACGTGAGATGCTCCCGCCATTATCGCGAATCCCGAACATCCTCGTCATCACCTTTCTGCATTGCTGAACTCGATGCCCTCGACCTTGCCTACCTCCGTTTGAGCCTTCTGCTCGACTGCAGCCGTCGTCATCCCCCTCTGCTGTGTCGCACTGAGAACCGTTGCCTCCTTCCCTCTAGCGCCATCACTGCCTTCTGCCACTCCTCACCGCTGTGCCTTGCCGCAGTTGAGCCTCCGTCATCCGATCGTCCTAAACCACACCGCAGTCTCCCCCGTCGACACACCTATCGAAGACTCCCTTCATCGCTTTCTCGTCCTCCTCTGTTTTCAACGAGAATAGAGCCGCTCCTTTGCTCGCGCCGTCGTTCTCACTGTTGCGTCGCTTCCCGATCACAGCATGTCGCCGCCGCCAGCATCATGAGCCCGTCACCAGCATCGAGAGCCCGTTGCCAGCCATCGCCAGTTGTCGCTGAGCTCTCCCGCCATCACACACTCTCTCTCTCTCTCTCTCTCTCTCTCTCTCTCTCTCTCTCTCTCTCTCTCTCTCTCTTATGTGTCACGTTTGTGAGGAAGGAGAAAGGGGATTGGACGTTTCCGGTGTATGCTATTTTGGGTATAGCAGATCCCATTCGGATGTTTTTTGTTCAGGTAAAGGAGAGAAGAATTGGAGTTGCTGTTCTGTTGGTTTTGTTGTTGGCTTTTGTTGTGTTACTGTCTCTTTATGCACTAGTCTCTGTGCACGTATCTTGCATGTGCTTCGCTGTCTAGAATTCTGATCCTGTTATTCTTGTATTCGGTATCAGCGTTGTCGGTTAACAGGCAAGTATCCTTTTGTACAACTTGTTTCTTCTCGTACAAGCTTCATTTGAAAAATACGGCAAGTGTATTCTTTGACTCTAATTTGTATTCATCGGTCAAATTGAAATCTATTGCTGTACATAATCCGTCGATCCCGTATTCGTATATGATCGTGAATACTTTGTTGCCACATGCATTACATGAACACGATTGATATACACATATGTACTCTTCGGATTATACATGATTATGTCTATTATTGTTTTACACGTGATAGTAGTTTAAATATGATATCTTGTTATTCTTGATTAAAATTAATAAAAGTAACAAGCCGGGGTATAAGGGTAATGATTTACTAGTAGGCAATATAGACGAGTATACTCGGACGGGAGCTCATGGTTTCCCGATGCACGTTGCAAGTTTACAAGTTGCAAGTTTGCACATTACAAGTTTACATGATCACGCTACAAGTTTACATTTTACATGTTTCACATTGCACGTATCTCGATACAAGATTGAATGTACATATTTTTCCCGAGATCGTAACCTATAGAATTCACCACCAAGTCTAAACATTCACTTGATTGCATGTATCAAACATGTGGTATAGGACGCATGATTGCTGCACTAGTTAGGTTAATAAAAGACACGAGATTAACATGTGCACTTGCATAATCCAATTACATGTTATATGTTTTTATTGACTTGTTTACTTGATTACTTGTTTACATGCCACTTGTTTCATGATATCTTGTTCATGATCCCGTTTACATAATGCATTTCTCCTATTACATGATTCATAACTCCATGATATTTTTCTTGCTTCTTGTTTTGTTTTTATACTTGTCCTATTAGCTTGTACTACTTCCGACCCATGACTTGCATTAACGGGTATCTTCTTGTTTCTTCTTTTTGTAATAATGTACTTGCAGGCCCGGATGGAGAGTTACTCGAAGGTGTTGCTGATCAAGTGTTTTAGTCTTTTTAATTATCATGTTATCTTTAGTTCATGTTTTATTCATGCTACTCTTTATTGTATTCCAGGCATGTTTGACCTGTAACTACTTTGTATTTTCCAGCTATTGGTTATGTTATGGACCATGTTATGTACTTTTGTTATCCTATCATGATTTTACTTGCCTGTGTGGTTTTGTTATTATCTTGTTATTGAATTACCTGTACAACTTATGAATGGTGTATTCGCATCATTTGCTAAGTCTCAGTCATGAACTCGTATTCCCATATTTTGGGAAGCGGGATGTGACAATATTTTTAATGGTATCTGAACCAGGTTAGAATCTAATTATAATTGGAGTTTAGCCATGTTAACTCAACAACCTGTGCACCACGTTGATCACATGGATAATGAATAACCAACATAATCTGGATGCTAACCGTTTGATTTTATTACAGGCCGTGGCTAGAAAGGGTACATCTCCTCCCCATGCTGGGGATGATCAGTCCAATGAGCCCACTATTGCACAAATTATGCAAATGCTTAGGGGAGGTGCTTCTTCTTCTGGTCAGCCGGAAGAGCCCACTATTGCTCAAGTATGCAGATGCAGCGTGAGCATAGTGATTTGATTAGGTTGGCTTTGGGAGCTGCCAACAGGGAGGCCATCGTACCTGTGCCCGAGATGCTGCCACCGAGACCTGGCAATGTAGCAGACTTCATGAGGCTATGCCCAGACAAGTTCTCGGGTACTGAAGGTCCACTTGAAGCCGAGCAATGGCTTATCCGGAGTGAGCAGCTATTAACTGCAGCACGGGTGGTGGACGCTGATCGTGTGGATGTCGTGAGCATCCAACTGGTTGACCTTGCCCACATCTGGTGGCATGTTGAGCTGGAACGGCTAGGATGCCCCATCGCCTTGGCCATTTTCAAAGAGAGCTTTCTCACGAAGTTCTTTTCCAATGTCACTTGGAATGAAATGGAGCGGCAATTTGTCACGCTAACTCAGGGGAGTCGGACCGTAGATGAGTATGCTATGCAGTTCACCCGACTGAGTCGTTTTGCCACTTCCATGGTGGCGAATGATGAAGATAGGAGCCGCCATTTCTTGTTAGGCTTAGATATTGAGATTCAGGATCGCCTAGTCGCCTTGTGACTCCAATCCTATGCTGACTTCCTGCAGGTTGCCAGAAGCCAGGAACAGACTAGTACGAGAAAGCATGCTATTCAGCATTTTGTCTCGTACCCCATTGCTGCTAGGCCTATTAGTGGGCCAATTCGGAGGCTGGACCCCGCTTCTGCTGTAAGGCCAATGCCTTACCCACCTGCTGCTTCGGAGAGGGATGTGATCTGTGACTATTGCCAGAAAGGCGATTACGTATGTCAAAACTGCCGGTTGGCGAATCGCCAATGCTTCGCTTGTGGATCTCATGACCATGTACTCCTGGAATGTCCACAGGCAAGAATTAGTCCAACCACTAGAGGGCCAATCCAGCAGAGAGCTCGGTGATCGTTGAGTTTGATGCTCGGTGATCATGGGCAGGGGTTCTGCTTCGATCCACTTTGTGAAGTAGTTGATGGACACCACCAAAATTTTCCTTTGGCTCATTGCTTGTAGGAAGTGGACGACTAGGTACATCCCTCTCATAGCAAAGGGGCTCGGAGTGGACAGGCATCGGAGGTTGGCCTGGGGAGCCTCTTCACCAATAAGAATCTCTGGCAAGGACCGTATCTTTTGACGAGATCCTGGGAGTCTTGCAGCATGGTCGGCCTGTAATACCTATGAATTAGGGCCTTTTGGGTGAGCGACCTGCTCCCCATGTGACATCCACTGATCCCCTCGTGCAGTTCCTTCAGAGCGTACTTAGCCTCGTCAGGGGCTAGGTAATGGAGGTAGGGGCTACCGTCATCTATCATGTATGAGCGCTTGAAGAGAGTTCCGTAGATCAGGGAAAATCTTTCAGAGCGGACCCTGATCCTTCTTGCTTTGGCCCGGTCTTGAGGGACCTCACCGTTTGAAACGAATTTTCGAATGGGTGCCGTCTAGTTGTCTGGTTGAAGATCTGTGGCGAGGCAGGAGGCTTCAGGGAGGTCGATGTTGGGCTTGAGGAGGACTTCGATCAGAACGGTGCGGTCAAGCCCCTCGAAGGATGATAAGGCGAGCTTCGATAATAAATTTGCTTAGGCATTCTGTTCCCTAGGGATCCATTCTACCGAGTGGTATTCGAAAGATGCCAAGAGGTGATGGACTACCACCAGGTATTGTACCATTCGAGCAACGCGAGCTTTGTACTCCCCGGTGATTTGGTTGACCACGAGCTGGGAGTTGCTAAAGGTCTTGATGTGTCTAGATCCGGCCTTGCATGCTAGGGTGAGCCTGGCGGTCATAGCTTCATATTCTGCTTCATTATTCGAAATCGGGAAATTCAGACGGAGAGAAACTGAATGACGAAATTATCGGGACCCTTCAGAATGACGCCCGCTCCACTTCCTCCCTCGCAAGACGAGCCGTCGACATAAACCTCCCACATCGGGTCAGTCTCCTGGATGATGGATGGCTCGGAAATAGTGCATTCCGTGATGAATTCAGCGAGGGCCTGCCCCTTGATGGCTGTCCTGGGCTGGTAGCTAATGTCGTACTGACTCAGCTCGATCGACCACTTAACCAAGCGGCCAGAGGTTTTGAGCTTGTGAAGGACGTCTTTGAAAGGCTAGTCCGTAAGGACTTGAATAGAGTGGGCTTGGAAATAAGGGCGAAGCTTACGTGCGACCACCACAAGTGCATAGGCTACCTTCTCCAATTTAGCATATCTGGTCTCTGCCGAAAGCAAGACTTTGCGTACGTAGTACAGAGGCTTCTAGACGCCGTTATCTTCCCGAATGAGAACGAAAATGAGGGAGCTCTCCGAGGCTGAGAGATACAGTTGTAGTGATTCGTTGGGTTCGGGTTTACTCGGAAGTGGAGGGTTGGCGAGATAGGACTTCAGCTGTTCGAATGCCTGTTGCTGGGTGTCCCCCCACTCGAAGCCTTTGGCTCCTCAGAGAGCCTTGAAGAAGGGGAGTGACTTCTCCCCAGATTTGGAGAGAAGGCAGCAGATGGCCTGCCAGCCTCCCCGTTAGGCGCTGAACCTCTTTAACATTTCTGGGAGGAGCCATGTCGATAATGGCCTGGATTTTCTCGGGGTTCGCCTCTATGCCGTGCTGGCTGACGACAAATCCCAGGAATTTTCTGGATGAGACGTTGAAGGTGCACTTGGTGGGATTAAGCCTCATGTCATGGGATCGGAGGACGTCAAATGCTTCTTCAAGGTTGTCCACATGGTCCTGACCTCGCCGGCTTTTGACGAGCATGTCGTCGACGTATACTTCCATGTTACGACCGATCTGGTTTTTGAAGACCCGGTTAACGAGACTCCGGTAGGTGGCTCCAGCATTCTTTAGCCTGAAATGCATAACCAGGTAACAGTACACCTTGGTCGGTGAAAAAGACGTCTTGGCAATGTCGGGAGGAAACATGCAGATTTGGTTATAGCCTGAAAAGGTGTCCATGAAGGTCAGCAGCTCGAGACCCGACGTCGCGTCGATTAGGGCATCGATGCTCAGGAGATGGAAAGGGTCTTTTGGGCATGCCTTGTTGAAGGTCTGTGAAGTCTATGCAGATCCTCCAGCTTCTACTGGCCTTCTTCACCATCATCACGTTAGCTAGCCACTTGGGGTAGCTGACCTCCTAATTGAACAGGGCGGACAATAGTTTGTCCACCTCCACCTTTAAGGCTTGTTGCCTCTCTAGGGCAAACTTGCGTCGCTTCTGATGAATAGGCTTGGAGCCCAGGGCGGCACTCAGTTGGTGCATGATCAGATCTTCTGAAATCCCGAGCATGTCGGATGGAGTCCAGGCGATGAGGTCGATGTTGTGGTGGACGCAATCAATCAGGCCCGACTTCAAGTCGGGGGATAGGGTGCGGCTCACACGGAAATATTTGGATTTGTCTTCCGCCTCGAACGAAACTTCCTCCAGTTTGTCTGCTGGTTCTAACTCCAAATGGTTTCTCTCGGGAGGGAGCTCCACTACATCGAGGGGATATACCCCGCAGCCGACCATGGTCAAGTAACACGAACATGCCGACACCTGGTTGCCTCGGACAACCCCAACCCCAAGGTCAGTGGGGAACTTCAGTTTCATATGGTAGGCTGAGGGGACGGCCTGGAATTAACATAGCCCGGATCAGTAGATGATGGCGTTGTATACTGCCTTGACGTTGACCACCATGAAATCCAACGACTCGGTTCGGAGGATGGGGGTCCTGCCTGCAGTTACATCAAGTGTCACAATCCTGTCAATTTGTACGGGGACACCCTAAAACCCGTGATGGGTGTAACCGGCCGGCTTCGGCTTTTTTCGGGAGAGTTTGAGGTTCTCAAATGCTTCCAAAAAAAGGATATTAACCGAGCTACCATTGTCCACCAGGATACGGCGGACCTCAAAGTTGGCCATCACAAGGCTGATGACAAGGGCATCGCAGTGCGGAAGCTAGACACCTTCGAGGTCTTCTCTAGAGAAGGAGATCGCCCACTGCTGAACCTGAGGGGAGGGATGGTCCCGAACAGAGTTGACCTCTCGGACGAAAGCTTTGCAAGAGGTATTGGATTCCCCTCTCATGGGTCTACCGTGGATGTAGTGCAGGATAGCCGATCCCTCTTATTCCTCGGGTTTGGGGTCCTGCTCGGGTTGCCGGCTGGTCGTCCGAGGAGGAGGTGAAAGCCTCGGGCTCCTCGGCTTACTCCGGTCTTTGGGATTGGCCCGGGCGAACTCCCTCAGATACCCTCATTAGATGAGGGCTTCAATCTCATCTTTGAGGGCTCAGCAATGATCTGTCTCGTGCCCGGTGTCTCGGTGGAAGCGGAAGTAAAACCTTTGGTCTCGCTTTTTATCGTTGTTGCTCGGTCGGGGAGGGAAACAGACGATCCCTTTATCCTCAATCTCCATCAAAATTGGCAAAATGTTCTGGGTCAAGGGCGTATATCTCTCAAATCGAAGGACCGGAGGGACCCTCTTGAGACCAGTTGTTTCTTTTGCGGGTTTCTTGAAGGGCTCAGCATCATCGGCCTTACGCTTCCCCTTAGCCGTGGCTTCTTTGGCCCCCTCCGGGTTGAGGGCCTCCTCGGCCTGAACATACTTCTCGATCATGTTGAGTAGGTCGGGGAAGTCCACGGGTGGCTTCTTGGCTAAGGAAGCCTTGAGCTGGCCATGGCGGACATTGTGCCGGAAGGCTGTGGAGGAAACACCCGTGTCGAGGGAGGAGACAGACCTCGCCTCGGCGGTGAACCTTCGAACAAACTCACGGAGGGATTCCCCATCCTTCTGTTTGAGGTCCAGAAGGGAAGCACTCGTCTTCTCAACCTTTCTGCTGGTCACGAAGTGGCTAGGAAGCCCGCCTCTGGTTGTTCGAACGAGAAGACCGAACCAGTGGTAAGTTTTGAGAACCATTCCCGAGCCGGACCACGAAGGGTAGTAGGGAAGCCGCGGCAGAGGAGGGGATCCGCAGCGCCGTGAATCATCACGAGGGCCGTAAACCCCTCCATGTGATCAGTGGGATCACCCTCACCATTGTAGGTCTCGAATTGAGGAGGCCTAAAATTCAGGGGGATCTCGGCTTCTAGGATTTGGGGGGGAAAGGGGGTCCACTCTGCCAATGACTGCGACCCGGTCCTGATCCACCCTCGCCGAGATCGACGAGGTGGTTCTCCATCTCCTGTAAACGCGGTGTTTTCCTGTTCCTGGGGGCGGGCCGATCTGTGGGATTCGTTGCCTCCTATTCCTGACTGTGGGTCAGAATTGTTGCGGACCTCGGTGGTCTGGCCGCCTCGGATGGCCTAGAGGATCTCGTTCTGGAAATTTTGGAACTCGACCCTTGTGACGGGGGCTAGCCCCACCGGGTCCTGTGGGGGCGGAGGACCCCGAGGCGAGCGGCTGTGTTTTGGATCGCGCATCTGGGACGGCCGTCGGTGATTGTTCGAGACCGAGTTGGAAGCGGCCACTCCCCTGGTCCGACTAGCCTGCCGATCTGAGATGACGCAGCGTAAATCCGTCGCATTCGAAGGTCTCGCCGCGTCGTTGACCCGAGATTGGTTGAAACCCTGGGCATCCGTGCGGATATGATTTAGAGGGTCTGGATGTCGTGCCGAGGTGACGGCCTTTCTGGCTTTGGGAGCCATGAGAGAGCCCGAACTCGAGGTGACGTCCCTAACCGGGCCCCCGTCTGGTGACAGTACTAAGAGATTCCCACGGACGGCGTCAACCTGATGTAGTTTGTTTTTGGGTGTGGGGGCAGCAGGTGTGAGTTCTTGTAATTTGTGAAATGGAAACTGTAGTACTGGCGTTGGTCCGGCCGTACGGAGTAGGACCGGCTCGGGGGTAGCAGCCGAGAGGTAGAGGCCGGGTGCTCGGCTCGGATCTTTGTACCAGCACACTGTCTAGAAACACCGGGAGAAGGCCCGACGACAGGCCCTCCGACGATCTAGTCAGTCACTGGAATAGAGACTGGACAGCTAGGGTTCAGGTGGGGAGAGATTGATTACCTTGTGAAGTGAGGAGGGGATCTGGTATTTATAGGCAGAGGCAAACAGGTCTAGGACCTTAACGGGCCGGATCGGACCCGTTTGCCTGTGGGCCTGAGGCGGCAGGAACCCGTTGAACTTCTGTTGACCCGATGATCAGGGAAGAGTGGGATTTAAGGGGATCTGATGGCTCAGGAAGGGCCATGTCATCTAACCCATATCACTACCATATACTTTTATAATTTTATTTATTTAAAGAAACCTACCAAATATTTTTTAAACATCCCGATTTCCTTTAAAAACTTCCCACCATATATAACTGCTATAAAATATCTTGGAGCCCAAGAAGAAAAACATTACTCATTAGGTTCAAATTCCGGAGGTTAATTAAAGTAACGTTTTATGATTATTAATTTCTCAACTAGGAATTATTAGATATTAAACACATTACATGAGAGTTAGTGTGTAATTTATAGATAAACTGAAATTTGTAGACAATCAACTATATAATCTTAACCATTCAATTTTAAGTGGGAGTTACATTAACCATTTATTTACTCAAGCGTAGTTAGTTACTGTGGTAGGGGAAAAATGGCCTGGGGGCCCAACCAGGGCCCAATACAACTCTCACTCAAGAAAGCTAAATATAGCAATTTAGTCCGGCTTCGAACCATTGCAGGGTCGGCGCCGAACCTCAAGTTCACCCCCACAGAACTGGCCTCCTCGTATCCGACGAGCCTCAGTGGTCCTCGGTCTCCGATCCGTGACAGCCCCACGGGCCGTCCCCCCTCTCTGGCGAAGCATGGGGACGACCTGGCACAGCCTAGGCCCTCCGATTCTCCCAGAAGCACAGGAGACCTACGATCAGCCATGTCAGCTCCAAATACCACTAAGGGTTTTGCCACGTCAGCCCTATACCGCTCCTGGTATTGCCACGTCTGCCCTAAACCCCCTGGGCCTTATGCCACGTCAGGCCCATGGGCTTTCGGGTCCAGACCCGGCCCCCAAGCGGAACCAAACCCGGTTGGGATTCTCTATAAATACTAGGCCCTCACCCACCTTTTGAGGTAATCAATCTTTTACCACTTAAATTCACCTAGTTATTGCTACTCTCTCACAGAGACTGACTAGATCGTCGGAGGGTCCGCCACCGGGACAAACCCCGGTGTTTCAGGACCGTCTGCAGGTACACAAGACCTCGGATCCGAACCTTCTGATCCGAGCCCAGATCTCTGCCTCATTCCGAGGTCGCCGCAGGTTCCGCCCGGTCAGCCGAAGGTCGTCCGACGAGCAGCTTTCTCCTTCAAATACAAATTGAGTCCGAACTCACACCTGGTGCATCCACACGTCTCCCAGAAATAAACCGCATCAGGTTGGCGCCGTCTGTGGGAACACTGCTTCAGAAGCCGACCCGAGCCCGACCATCGAGCGACCTCGACAGCCGAACTCTCATGGCCTCCAAGGGCAAGGGGGCCGCGTCCTCCGTCAACCGACGGGACACACCCCCACCAAACACCAATGCCGGGCCACGCACATCAAGGCACGGAGATTCCCATCAGGGATCCTGGCGAAGCGCCACCCGTACAGTCCAGCACGACCTACGGGGAGTAATCGTCAACCGACAGATTAGTCGCAGCAGGGGAAGGGCCGCTTCCAACCCGGCCCCGAACCATCCGAGACCGCTGCCCGAGGGACGGAGGTCGGCACTCAGCCGCATCGGGAGGCAGCCTCCAGACCGACCACACCGGGTCGAGGGAGCCCCCGTCACTCACAAGGAGTTCCAAGACTTCCGGAGAGAAATTCTCGGGGCCATCCGACGGACCCCCAGGGAGGAAACCCTCCGCTCCCAAACGGGGTCGGATGTCGAGACCAGCGCGTCGCGCCCTTCAACAAACCAGCCAGAAGACGAGGGCATACTCCTAAGGCGCCTCCAAGAAATGGAGGATCGCCTCGATCATATAGGAGACGGCGACCGACGGGCGGCTCAGGGGTACAGACCTGTCCGACCTCCCTTCTCCGCCCCCATCCTCCAAGCGAAAATACCCAGAAATTTCCGTCCACCCCAGTTCAAGACCTACGACGGCAAGGGAGATCCCGCTGATCACATGGAAGGTTTCAAAACCCTCATGATGATTCACAGCGCCTCGGATCCCCTGCTATGCCGAGCCTTCCCCGCCACGCTTCGGGGTCCGGCTCGTGAATGGTATTCGAAACTCACCCCCGGCTCCATTTACTCCTTCGACCAACTAGAGGGCAATTTTCTCGCCCACTTCGTCACCAGCCGGAAGGCGGAAAGGACTAGCGCTTCTTTACTTGGGCTCAAGCAGATAGAGGGAGAATCCCTCAGAGTGTTCGTCCGGAGATTTACCACGGAGGCGAGGTCGGTCTCCTCTCTTGATCCAGGCGTCGCCTCTGCGGCCTTTCGGCACAACGTTCGTCATGGACAGCTGAAAGCTTCTCTGGCGAAGAGACCCCCCATCGACTTTCCCGATCTCCTCAACAGGGTCGAGAAATACATTAGGGCAGAAGAGGCCCTTAACCCCGAAGATACCAGGGAGGCCATCGGGAAGGGAAAGCGGAAGGTCGAAGAGGTCGAACCATCAAAGAAAGCTCCGAGGGACTCGGGGGCCATAAAGAAGGTCCCGCCGGTCCCCCGCTTCGAGAGGTACACTCCCTTGATGCATAACGTATCTGCCATCCTCTTAGAAATCGAAGACAAGGGCATTGTCCGACTACCCCCCCGATCTAATAACAACAAGAATCGAGATCAACGCTTCTACTGCCGCTTCCACAGAGATCACGGGCACGAGACCGACCAGTGCCGGGCCCTGAAAGACGAAATTGAGGAACTCATCTCCAGGGGGTACCTCCGAGAATTCACCCGAGAAGTCCCGCGGGATCGACGAGATACTAGGAACCGGAGGTCCTCGCCTCCGAACCCTACCCCGAATCGCATCCAGGGTCGGGATCCCGAATCCGAGGGAGCCACAGATACGCCCTTCATCTTGCACTGTGTCCACGGAGGGCCGATGGGAGGAGATTCAAACACTTCCCGAAAAGCCTTCATCCGGGAGGTGAATGCTGTCCACGACAATCCCTCGCCCAAGCTACAACCGATGCCGGTCTCCTTCTCAGGAGAGGACCTCGAAGGCGTTTGCCTACCCCACTGCGATGCCCTCATCATTAATCTCCACATGGCTAATTGTGAAGTTCGCCGAATCCTCGTCGACAACGGCAGCTCGGTTAATATTCTTTTCCTCGAAGCCTTCGAGAATCTCAAGCTACCTAAAGGCAAGCTCAAGCCGGCCGGATACACCTTGCATGGGTTCTCCGGCGTCCTTGTCGTGATAGAAGGGATTGTCACCCTCGACGTTACCGCAGGATCGGCTCCTGTCAAGAGGACCGAGTCCATGGACTTCATGGTGGTCAACGTCAAGGCGGCTTACAACGCCATACTCGGCCGACCCGGACTATGCTCCCTCCAAGCGGTGCCTTCGGCTTACCATCTGAAACCCAAATTTTCCACCCCGCAAGGAGTCGGCACTGTCCGAGGTAGCCAAGAAGCAGTGTGATCGTGCTACATGACCACCGTCGGGGGAGGTGTGTTCTCCCTCGACGCCGTCGAGTTCAAACCTGAAAGGGACGGCCCTGCTTCCAAACCTGTCACCGAGCAGGAGGAGACCCCAGTCGAAGCCAAGTACCTAATGACACTCCTCGAAGGACAAACATAGGCTCTAGCCTGGCTAAATGTAAACCCGTTTTTGTGTAAGCACTCATGTGTACATGACCGTCTTAGCGGCCCTCCTTATCTTATGCAAAAGAGATCTCTTTTTGTTAAAATCCTAACGCCAGATAATGAGATCGGCGCCTGAGTCCTCACTCCGGTATCGTCCCCAACACCTCGGTAGGCTCCAACCGAATCCAAGCTGGGGACTCTCCCTAAGGCCCCACTTCGATCCCTCGCGGATCGGTGGACTCTCCCTAAAAACCACCATCGTTCACTACACTATTAACCGAAGCAAAGAAGGAACAGGATTCTTTATTCATACCCTTTTATTTCGTCCTAAGAAAGCAAACAAAGACAGTTACAGAACCACTCCACTCATCTCAAACTGGAAGAAGTCGCCATCTTAGAGCCCCTCGGGTCCGCTGAAGGGCGGGATTACTCCGAACGAGCGAATAAAATCCCTCTCCTCGTTATGATGGCCCTTGAACTCAGCCACGGTCGACTCCCCAGCCACGGAGCTCTGGGCATCATCTGGTCGTGTACGCTGCAACAGCAGCAGCGCAGAGGGAACCCCCTCCGCTTGCCGACCCACCGAGGAAGATGCCGAGGCACCCAGCATAATATTGTGACGGTGTATCTCCATTTCTTTCTCCGCAAAGACATCGCAAAGTAACCTCTCAGAAGTAGGCCTCGGCACCGAGGCACCCAACACTGCCTGTCCAAGGCTCGCACCGTCGAGACCCCGATCCAACATCGCCCTCCTCAGCCGGCTCGCCTCCTCGCTTAAGGCTTCAGACCTATTCCGATAAAAGTTCAAAGCCGCGTCGGTGTCACGAGCCCCCCTTCGGTGGCAGACCAACGCGGCCTCCAGGGCCTCAACCTTGCTCCGGAGCCACGCCACGACGAAACGACGGGGGTCCACCTCGGGAAGGGGAGCCACAACCTACAGGAGGACCAGCCAACTCAATGCACACACGCAAGAAGGTTCAGAAAAATCCGAGTTCAAAACACTTGGCCGGTCAAAAAACTTTTTTCCTATAAATTTAAGTACTCCATACAAAAAAGGCGGTGGCCAGTCCGCGGGAGGCAAATACAGTCAAGAGAGGGAGAAAAGAGAGACAGAATTATACAGCTTATTGTCCCACCTCAGCGTCGACAGATGGATTCACGGATGGGTCGGCCGGCAGGTCGAGAGCGGGCCCTTCTTCGCCAGGAGTCTTCGACGTCCCCTCGATCTCCATGTCGTACTCAAAATTGGACAGATCGATGGTCGGGTAGAAGTGCCTCACATGGCTGAGGGCCTTCGCATAACATGTGTCCTGGGCCTTGATCACCATCATCTGGCCCGTAGTCGTCACCTCTTCCTTCTCCTTGGCGAACTTCTTCTTCAAGGAGGCCACCTTCTTCCCCCACTCCGCATCCTTGGCCTCAAGCTCGAGCTTCATCTGCTGCTCCCTCTTGTGCGAACCCTCGAGCTCGAACCGCATTTCCTTCATCTCCCGCTCGCTCTTTTCTGCCCGAGCTCGCTCTTGTGCCAGGGATGCCTCGTAGAGGTTCTTCATGTTAGCCCCCTACATGCAAGCCTGCGACCAACGAGCGCAGATAAGGAAAAGACTTCCGCAGAAAAATTAACAAGGAGAATAGGGTCGACGGATTTACCAGCACGGTGGCCTGCGCCAGGCGCGTGAACGCCACCTCCACGGGCTCGCCCTCCATCGCCTTACGGTCGCGAGGGGTCGCCAACTTCTCCACCACCTCGACGGCCTGGGCCTCCTCGGTCAGACGGTCCCCCATCCGGACTGACCAGTCAGGAGCTCACCGCTGCCGCAGCAACTCCACCACCGGGTCCTCTTCCTCAACCTCGACCAAGGGACCTTTCCCCTTGTCAAGAACGGAGGCCCTCGCTAGGCTCTGGCCCTTCGAAGCAGCCGCCCCCTTGCTCGTCTCCGAGCGAATCCTCTTGGTCCCCGGCTCGGGCTGGACCTCCGAGATGACTAGGGACGACCCCCTCGGCCTCTTCGCCGCCTCCCCCTTCTTCTCGGCCTTCTCCTTCCTCATGGCGAGCCTCTTTGCCTTGATCGACGCTTCGTCCATATCTGCAGAAAAAACCATTAAGAGCAATAAGCAAGAAAGTACGAAAGGACCGAAAGATAAGAAACAACTACATACACATAACGGCCGGGCTCAGTCCAACGCTCGCCAAGTTGGCCTCCATCACCTCCGTCCAATCAATACTTGGTGACGAACGGAGGCGCTCGACAAACCCCCACTCCTCGGCCGACAGATCCCTCGGCCTCGGCGTTTGATAGCTCGGCTTGGAGTGATTCCATCGAGTGGGAATGTCCCAGGGCTCTTCACTCTGGATCACCAGATATTTTTTCTTCCATTCCTTGATGGAGTCCGGGTGACTGTGAACGACCTTCCCCTTACTCCGGGGAGAGATGTAGTAAACACCCTCGGCCGCCGAGCTGATCATCAACATCGCACGGAACACATTCAGCCTCAGGGGTACCTTCTGTTCCTCGCACATCAGCACAAAGCAGATAATCTGCTTCCAAGAGTTCGGCCCGTACTGCATGGGGGCCAAGGAGGCCCAGTTCAGCACATCCCGAACAAACGGGTGAACTGGAAACCTCAGCCCGGAGATGAAAGCGTCCACTGGGAAGATGCAATACCAAGCAGAAAGGGGATCGGTGGGGCACAGAGTAGAGCTCGGCAGCAATAATTCGTAGCCAGGTCCTATGTGATACGCCAGCTGCAGAACCTCCAAGTCCCCGCCCTCCAAGACAGTCAGGATCGCGTCCATCATCACCCTCCTCCGACTCGGCGAAGAGGGCTGCACACCGAAGAGCTCCTTGTCAGAAAGATCGTCGGGATACTGACGGAAAGGCTTCGGCTGTACGGGCGAACCTGTCATCAAATTGCAGAAAACAGGCGCCTGGCTCGAACCACCAGTCCTCGACCCCGCCTTCCTCGGGGCCCTCTTCCTCTTCTTGGCTCGCTCCGATGAGGGAGTAGGAAAGGGCCCCAGGCCTGTCGGCATGAAACTCGAGCCCGCACCCTGAACGGTGGATCTCCTTATCATGTCGCCCTCGCCCTCCTCCTCCTCGGAAGACAACTCCAGTACCTGGATGTCGTCCGAACCATCACTGGTTTCCTCCGACTCACTACTCTCCACCACGAAGGGACGTCGGGAGCGTGACGGCCTCACCTTGTGTACCACCTCCCCCTCACCTACTGGTTCCTCCCACGAAACTGAATCGGAAGGCTCTGCAGCGTGCACCGACTCCTCCTCAAGCACGGGCTCCTCCCACGACGTCGATGTGGAGGCTCGCTTCACTTCCCCCCTGGACGTCGACGCTGACGAGCCGGACTGAGCCTTATCCATTTGTGCCTAAACTAAAAGAACTTACCAACTAACCGGGGGCCGCTTCGGAAGGACGAGCCTAGTACAGCTAACTACAAGAACGAGCGCTGAATGGTTGGAAGATTTTTCAAGAAAGAAAGCAGTAAGAAAGAAGTGGGCGAGAGAAGGAGAGGGGGGAATACTTATAAAGGATAAGAACGACTCCTCGACTTCCGCAATTACTATTCACCGATTGATGTACAACTGCCAACTGGAAAATCGCGCCACATCCTCGAAACGTGCGCTGCTGACGTCATCTGGTGCCAGGCTGGCGGCCAAACTCAGGGGTCGGTTCGGATGGAGTATACGATGGAGAAAACATTTTTCTTAAGGTTTAAGGCGCCGTCCTTCGACAGACGCCCCGGGCTCCAGCACTCGATCGGTTCCCCTCTCATCCCCGAGCAGCTCGGGGCTTACAGCCTCGGGTTAGCGCCGAAACCCCCAACTATTCGAGGGTGGGACAGAAACCACCATTGCCTGGAGCCCTATCGGAAGACAGAGTGGCCAACCCCTAATCGGAGGCGACCCCTCTACCTGAGGCTCTTCAGCCCCAAGACCAGAATGCGGTTGGTGCCCCTCTTGTCTGGTTTTCTCTCGGGCCAAACAACCGTGTCAGGGTCGTCTGACCCGAAAAAGGATCCAGACGGCAAAGCCACCACCAATTCGAGACTCCTTTTCTACCGGTACGGATTTCGGCCGTTATCCCTCTCGCCCTGATCCCCCCTGGATCTGGCTGCCGTATCAAGAGCCATCAGATCCAAGAGAAGATCGGGGCGGCAGAGTAACCACCTCTCCGACACCGTCAGGATTGAAAATTTTTGCAAGAGACAGGCGTCCGCCTAAGCAGACACCTCCGATGGCCAATAGACCACCCCTACTGTGATCAAACCCACTGTGGGGGGAGAGGTATTTATAGCCTCCCCCATAGACCAACCATTATGACACGGAGAACGCCAATCGACGGAAGCCCATGCACTATCTGCATTTATTAGGCAGCGCCATTAATGCCCCTAGGAAATTGGACCATCACACAGATTCCGGAGAGCCTTCAATGCTCCGCAGAAACGGCGGGCTACCCCTGCTCAAACGCTCTAAGGCACGACAGTTTGCCATCACCCTTGTTGACCCGTAATCCCTCGCCAGCTCGAGGTCAGGTCTAGCACCAGGGTAGTCTTCTCAGGAAGGCTCCACGGCTCGCCATCGCCCTTGCTGACCTGTAATCCCTCGCCAAGCTCGAGGTCAGGTCTGGCACCAGGGTGGTCTTCTCAGGAAGGCCAACGGCTCGCCATCACCCTTGTTGGCCCGTAATCCCTCGGCAGCTCGAGGTCAGGTCTAGCACCAGGGTAGTCTTCTCAGGAAGGCTTCACGGCTTGCCATCGCCCTTGCCGACCCGTAATCCCTCGCCAAGCTCGAGGTCAGGTCTGGCACCAGGGTGGTCTTCTCAGGAAGGCCAACGGCTCGCCATCACCCTTGTTGGCCCGTAATCCCTCGCCAGCTCGAGGTCAGGTCTAGCACCAAGGTAGTCTTCTCAGGAAGGCTTCACGGCTCGCCATCGCCCTTGCCGACCCATAATCCCTCGCCAAGCTCGAGGTCAAGTCTGGCACCAGGGTGGTCTTCTCAGGAAGGCCAACGGCTCGCCATCACCCTTACCGACCCATAATCCCTCCTCATCTCGAGGTTCGGTCTGGCACCAGGGTACTCTTCTCAGGAAGAAACAATGGCTCGCATCACCCTTGTCGACACATAATCCCTCGTCATCTCGAGGTTGGGTCGAGCACCAGGGTACTCTCCTCCGGAAGATTCAACGATTCGCCATCCCATTTCCACGACCATGAACACTCCTCCCCGGCTAGCTCCCGCACCCCCGCAGGAGTGGGGGGCTTGTGTGGTAGGGGAAAAATGGCCTGGGGGCCCAACCAGGGCCCAATACAACTCTCACTCAAGAAAGGTAAATATAGCAATTTAGTCCGGCTTCGAACCATTGCAGGGTCGGCGCCGAACCTCAAGTTCACCCCCACAGAACTGGCCTCCTCGTATCCGACGAGCCTCAGTGGTCCTCGATCTCCGATCCGTGACAGCCCCACGGGCCGTCCCCCCTCTCTGGCGAAGCATGGGGACGACCTGGCACAGCCTAGGCCCTCCGATTCTCCCAGAAGCACAGGAGACCTACGATCAGCCATGTCAGCTCCAAATACCACTAAGGGTTTTGCCACGTCAGCCCTATACCGCTCCTGGTATTGCCACGTCTGCCCTAAACCCCCTGGGCCTTATGCCACGTCAGGCCCATGGGCTTTCGGGTCCAGACCCGGCCCCCAAGCAGAACCAAACTCGGTTGGGATTCTCTATAAATACTAGGCCCTCACCCACCTTTTGAGGTAATCAATCTTTTACCACTTAAATTCACCTAGTTATTGCTACTCTCTCACAGAGACTGACTAGATCGTCAGAGGGTCCGCCACCGGGACAAACCCCGGTGTTTCAGGACCGTCTGCAGGTACACAAGACCTCGGATCCGAACCTTCTGATCTGAGCCCAGATCTCCGCCTCATTCCGAGGTCACCGCAGGTTCCGCCCGGTCAGCCGAAGGTCGTCAGACGAGCAGCTTTCTCCTTCAAATACAAATTGAGTCCGAACTCACACCTGGTGCATCCACACGTCTCCCAGAAATAAACTTCATCAGTCACCATAATATCCTCAAAGTTCAAATTTATTTACCACATAAGTATTTACAAAAGCGTCACTCATATAAAATAAAAGTTGGTTTCGTTAGGGATAATTTGTAAAGAGTATATGATGAGTAAAAGATGTCTCAGGTTCGAGGCTATGTCTAATTAGTATATTTTTTTTCTAAATTTATTAAAACAGACACTGCACGTGAAGATTAGAGCATCCACAATGGTTTCTTATAATTGGCAAATTGCCATTTTATAGCAAACGGATGGCTACAATGGTTTTCTATTTTGCCAGTTTTTGACAAACTTGCTATAATCGTTTCTCATATATGAGAAACAAAATAGCGATTCTCAAATTATAAAGGACGGTATAACATATACTGTTCCTCCTATTTTAATATATTTTAATCAAGTCGGACGGTATAACATATATCGTCCCTTAATTTTTTAATATTTTTTTCGTTGGACGGTATAACATATACCATCTCATTTTTAATTTTTTAGTTTTTTTTAATCAACCCAACGGTGAAGATTGGCCGGAAAAAATAATTATTAATAATAATAATTGAAAAATCTCGGACGGTACATGTTGTACCGTCCTTGATTTGCGGAAGGATTAGGAGTAGGTTTAGTTGGTTTTAATTAGGTTTAGTTGGTTTTTAATTAGGTTTAGGTATTATTATATTATTTATTTTATTTAATTAATATATTTTAATAGTTAACATAGTAGTTAAAAATTTTAATTTTTTTTAAAAACGAGAGAGACGGTATATGTTATACCGTCCCACGCGTGACGGTATATGTTATATCGTCGCATGCAAATTTTTTTTAAAAATGTGAAAAATATAGCAAACAACCACTGCAGCGTTCTTCTCTATTCGCTATTACTGTAGCAGCTATTTTTGGCAAAATAAGAAATACCATGTGGATGCTCTTACTAATTTGTAAATGATGTCATTTCCAAATTTACATATTCTCCTCCCTCTTCTGCTATTGCTCATTATCTTTTGAGGCTTGATGAACACAATATTATTCACTTTCTAGAGCAATAATCTTGTTATAATTAGACATTTAAAAGCGCTATATGTGGTATTTAACTCCTATTTTCTCTTTTCCATAGGAAATAGCTTATAACAGAAAAACGAAGCAGATTTAGGACTTCAAGGATAATACACAGCAAACTGCAGAGGATCAGTCGACTGGTTCCCCAACACAGGCGACTGGACAAGAGAAGCTGATTTTCCACAACTCTCGACACAGCCAACTCACTCCCAAAAGACAGTCGACTGGTCTGAACAATTATGAAATCTTCAGGAGTCTCGACTCAGTCGACTGGTTCGAAGCTAAGTCGACTGGTCAGCGGCGGAGTAAACAGATAAGATATTCGAAGATTCACCCAAATCTAATTTCAAATCTATTTAAATCCAGATCTTATGCAACGAATCAAATCTAGAGACTGGAAATTGGCAAAAGCACGTGGTGAACAGATAAGGAAGGAAAGAAGAAAAGAGAAAGACATAAATCATCAAATCAAGAAGATTTTTCCCTAAAAAAGGGGAAACTCTAATTCTCAGCGATACTCTATAAATATCAGAAAAGATCATCTATAGCGAGGAGGCATCTATCTCTTGGACGCAACCTAATCTCAGAATTCCCAACGATCGAGTCATCAACCAGTGCTTCATTCCATCATCATCAAAGAAGGAGAAGAGGAGAGCCAGTATTCGAAGGCAGTCGACTGTGTGACAGACAGTCGACCTTATTGCCGGACTTCATTAGTTTATTTCTCCTCTCTTTTATCTTTTATGTTGATCATGTATTTGAACTTGTTAAGCAATAAAGATATTATTATGTGGAACTAATTTCATAGTTGGGTAGATCGAAGCCGTAGTTATGTGATGCTATATTCTTTTGAATCCTTCTATTTTACTTATTGATTGAATCTAATTGAATTGATATAGATTGATAACAGTCAAACTTGTTCAGGAGTTATAAGTACAGTCGACTGAAGGTGAGAGCCAGTCGACTGCGATACAGAATCTGATATTATCAAGTCTGTGAGTTAGAAATCTGAATCTGTTATATGAGCATATTGAGACGACCCGTATCTCGTGCTCGTAATTTGTAACAAGGGAATCTTTAGGATTCTTGGTTCAATCAACTTAAGGGATCTAGATCTGATACCAATTTCTAGAACTTTAAGTGTTTGTTCGTTTCCACTGTGCTTATGCTTTTGTTAAGTATAACTTAGTAGATACCATGCTAAAATACTTAGGGGAAGAAACGAATTAGAGTAGATACCATGCCTAATTCTTGGCTTAGGGAAATAATACTTTAAGGAGTAGATACCATGCCCTTGAAGTGAACAAACATGAGTAATTAGAAGTAAATTCAGAAAGCAACTTAGCATTACTAACTATTGGTGGAGATCAACAACCCAACTATTCAAGAGATATTTGTGATTCAACACCTCTCATCTTAGTTTTAATCTTTTAGTTCTTTTAGAATATTACAACAACTCTTATTCATTTTTAGTTTTATTGATTAGTAAGTTGAAATCTACAATCTCTGTGGGATCGACCCTTGCTATTACTACGATTCTATAAACGATTCGTGCACTTGCGAGGTTTTATAATTTGTGTCTAGTTTTATCTATTTATTTAGGTATCTAGATTAGCACAACAAGTTTTTGGCGCCGTTGCCGGGGATTGTTTAGTATTTTAACTTACAAGTCAGTAGAATTTTTATTAGTTTTTCTTTTCTTTTATTAATAATTTTTCTTTTAGGTTACAGGACTTCGGTGAATGCACGGTAGACGCTCACTTCGTCCAGAGCTACTACCTATTGACGCAGAAACAGAACGAACTTTGCACATGCTAGGTAAGCTTCTCACAGCCAACCAGTCGACTGCTATACGGGCCCAGTCGACTGCACAGAGACCAATCTCACAGACAACAATGGCTGAAGAAATACAAAATCGAGTGCCAATGCAGGACAAATTCACTCTTAAGAATATTGAGCAACCTTCCTGCATTGCTTTTCAACCTAATGCTACAGGGAACATGCACCTATCTCCTCATTTACTTAGTATGGTTCCCCACTTTAGTGGCAAACCAGATGAAGAGCCTCATCTTCACTTGCAAGACTTTTTCGATCTCTGCAGGACACAAAGCGTCCAAGGGCTTACCGCTGAACAAATCAGGTTAATCTTGTTTCCTTTTTCTTTAAAACTTAATGCTAAGTTTTGGTATAATTCTTTGGAACCAGGATCAATTAATTCATGGGAGCAATTGGCAACGAAATTTTTGAAAGAGTTCTTTCCAGCCCAGAAAGACCAAACAGCTAAAAAGGGAGATTCAACTCTTCCAACAAAAGGATGGAGATCTATTCTTCGAAGCATGGAAGGACTTCAAGAGCAAGCTTCTCAAGTGTCCTACTCACAATCTGCCTAAGGATGATCAGGTACAAGCTTTTTATGAAGGTTTAAATGA
Organism: Hemerocallis citrina; assembly: GCA_017893485.1. Classification (NCBI taxonomy): domain Eukaryota; kingdom Viridiplantae; phylum Streptophyta; class Magnoliopsida; order Asparagales; family Asphodelaceae; genus Hemerocallis; species Hemerocallis citrina. Next base: position 136,080,999 of record CM030363.1, read on the forward strand.
CACTAACAAAGCAATTGTTGATGCAGCTTGCAATGGAATTTTGATGAGGAAAAGTGGAGAAGAAGCCATTGAACTTTTTGAAGAACTCAGCGAGAACTCCCAACAATTCTCAACAAGAAGGGGACCTACGAAAAAACAGGGAGTTTACGAAATCTCTAATAGTAATAACATTCAATTAGAAATGGCAAACATGAATAAGAAAATTGATATGCTTGTTAATGCAATGTCGACAATGGGTGGAGTTAAAAATCAAACAAATGAAATGTGTGCAATTTGTTCTCATTTAAATCACACAACTGATACATGTCCCATGTCTACTTTCACTGATCAGGAGCATGCGAACTATGTGGGTCGAGGAGTATTTCCACCAAAGAACAATCCATACTCGAACACATATAACCCAGGATGGAGGAATCATCCAAACTTCTCATGGAGCAATAATCAAAATAATCAAGGGAATCAATTCACACAAGGACATACAAGGAACCTTCAGATGGGAAGTGGGTTTGATCGACCAGCTCCAGAACAGAAGAAGTTGGATTTTGAGTCCACCGTTCTTCAATTGCTCCAACAACAACATCAAACAAGCAACCAACAAGGACAAGCAATTCAGAAGTTAGAAACACAAATTGGTCAGATTGCAAAAGAGTTAAGCGAACGAAAGGCAGGAGAACTCCCTTCACAAACCATACCAAACCCTGGAGGTCAAGAACAGCTCCAAGTAGTCACAACCCTAAGAAATGGTAAGATAATTGACAACATGGTTGGAACACATACAGACAAACCAGATACACAACCATCAAAAGCTTTGGGTTCAAGTAAGGTAAGTGAAAAAGTAGGGACAGTTCCACTACAATTCCCTCAAAGGTTAGTCAATAAAAAGAAAGAACAACATTTATTTGACGTCTTTGAAACTCTCAAAAAGGTAGAAATTAATATTCCCCTACTTGATGCTATTAAACAAATTCCTTCTTATGCCAAATTTTTGAAAGACTGTTGTACTCACAAAAGAACATTTCAGGTTAAGGAGGATGTGGCTTTGACAGAAGAAGTGAGCGCTGTATTATTAAGAAAACTACCACCTAAACTGAAAGATCCAGGTAGTTTTACCATTCCTTGCAAGGTTGGTGAGCACTTCTTTGAAAAGGCACTGCTAGACTTGGGGGCAAGCATCAACCTTCTTCCTTATTCTGTTTACGAAAAGCTTGGATTGGGGGAACTCAAGCCAACATCCATCACTTTGCAATTGGCTGATCGCAGTATAAAAAGACCTAGAGGTATATTAGAAGATGTCCTAGTTCAGGTAAATGATTTTATTTTGCCTGCTGATTTTGTTGTGTTAGATATGGAGGAATCTTCAATGTCATCATCTCTACCGATCATATTAGGTAGGCCCTTTATGAGTACAGCTGATATAAAAATTTGTGTTAAAAAGGGCATTATAAGTATGAAGATAAATGGAGAAAAAGTGGAATTTAAAATGTTTGATACACTAAAATTACCATAAGATGATCATGAATGCTATAATATTGATGTGGTGCAGGAGATTGTTGATCAAACATTTCAGGTACATAGTGTTGAACCACTTCAAGCCACAATCACTCAATCTCTAACTTTATCTCATGTTGAACAGGAATACGATGACTGGAGGATTGCAGAGACAGTACATCACCTTGAAACTCCACAGTCATATTCAGGTAAGTCTGCACCTTTATTTGAAAAATTGGTGTCTGATAAAAATTGTTCTGCTACAGATCAAGCGACTGATGACAGGAGTAAGTCGACTGGTATTCTAATCAGTCGACCGAATCAAGACACCCAGAACAAGTCGACTGCTGACATGGACCAGTCGACTGTACAGAAACTTCCAGACATAGAACTTAAGCAGCTGCCCGACCATTTGAAGCATGCATTTTTAGGTGAGAACCAGACGTTACCAGTAATAATTGCTGCGAACTTGAGTGCACAGGAAGAATATAAGTTGCTGAAGGTACTACGAGAACACAAGAGTGCAATAGGATGGACCATTGCAGATATCAAAGGAATAAGTCCATCCAGATGCATGCATAGAATACTCCTTGAAGACAATGCAAAACCAAGCAGGGAGGCACAGAGAAGGCTTAACCCAAACATGTAGGAAGTGGTAAGAGCAGAGATTCTGAAGCTACTAGATGTTGGCATCATCTACCCTATCTCAGATAGCAAATGGGTAAGTCCTATACATGTAGTGCCTAAGAAAAGTGGAGTCACAGTGGTGACAAATGAAGAGAATGAGCTTATTCCTACTAGAGTGACCACAGGATGGAGGGTTTGCATTGATTACAGGAAATTGAATAATGAAACCAGGAAAGATCACTTCCCTCTTCCTACTAGAGTGACCACAGGATGGAGGGTTTGCATTGATTACAGGAAATTGAATAATGAACCTTTATTGATCAAATGTTAGAAAGATTAGCAGGATATAGTCATTATTGTTTTTTAGATGGTTATAGTGGCTATAATCAAATTGCTATTGCTCCAGAAGATCAAGAAAAAACCACTTTTACATGTCCTTTTGGTACTTTTGCATACAGGAGGATGCCCTTTGGATTGTGCAATGCTCCAGCTACATTTCAAAGATGCATGATGAGTATATTTTCAGACATGGTGGAAAGGTTCATCGAGGTATTTATGGATGACTTTAGTGTTTTTGGATCTTGTTTTGATGAATGCCTTAACCATTTGCAGCTTGTGCTTAAAAGATGTGAAGAATGCAACTTAGCGCTGAATTGGGAAAAGTGCCATTTCATGGTACAACAAGGGATTGTGTTGGGACATGTGGTGTCCAAAAGGGGAATAGAGGTAGACAAGGCAAAAATTGATATAATATCGAAACTACCCCCTCCCACTACAGTTAAGGGTGTTAGGAGTTTTCTTGGACATGCGGGGTTTTATAGAAGATTCATAAAAGATTTTTCAAAAATCTCCAAACCCCTTTGTGACTTGTTGGCTAAGGATGTTGAGTTTGTATGGACAGAAGAATGTACAAATGCTTTTAATACATTGAAAAATCTTCTCATTTCTGCACCTATAGTCATGGCACCAGATTGGAGCCATCCTTTCGAGCTCATGTGTGATGCAAGTGATTATGCTTTAGGGGCTGTTCTAGGTCAACGAATCAATAAGAAACCTCATGTTATTTACTATGCTTCTCGAACTTTAAACGATGCACAGCTAAATTATTCCACTACTGAAAAAGAAATGTTAGCTGTTATTTTTGCTGTAGAGAAGTTTAGATCATATTTAATTGGTGCTAAAGTTATTGTTTTTACTGACCATGCTGCCTTGAGATATTTGTTTGCTAAAAAGGATGCTAAGCCTAGATTAATCAGATGGGTGCTGTTGCTTCAAGAATTCGATCTTGAGATTAGAGACAAAAAAGGAAGCGACAATGTTGTGGCAGATCACATGTCCAGATTACTGCACGAGGAAGAGAGAAATGTGCCCCCGCTGAATGAAAATTTCCCAGATGAACAACTATTTGAAATCAATGTGCAATCTCTCGGGGCAGTCGACTGGTCCTTAAATCAGTCGACTTGTCTCTCCGAACAGCTCCCATGGTTTGCTGATATTGTCAATTTTCTAACTGCTCATGTTTTCCCTCCAGGTATGACAAGTCAGGAGAGAAAGAGACTGGTGGCTATGTGCAAACACTTTTATTGGGATGACCCTTATCTATTCAAATTTTGCCCTGATCAAATACTAAGAAGATGTGTGGCAGAAGAAGAGCAATTGAGTATTCTACAACATTGCCACCAATATGCATGTGGAGGACATTTTGGACCAAAGAGAACAGCACTTAAGGTACTGCATTCTGGATTTTATTGGCCTAAAGTATTCAAATATGCTTTTTCTTTTTGCAGGACTTGTGACAAATGCCAAAGGACAGGCAACCTCTCTTCTAGAAATCAAATGCCACTGCAAAACATCCAAGTGATCGAGCTTTTCGATGTTTGGGGAATCGACTTCATGGGTCCATTTCCTAACTCATTTGGTTATTTATATATACTTGTTGGTGTGGATTATGTGTCTAAATGGGTCGAGGCTGTCCCCTCACGAACTAATGATCACAAAGTTGTTGTCAAGTTTTTGCAGGAGAACATTTTCACTAGGTTTGGTACACCACGAGCAATAATAAGTGATGGAGGGAGCCACTTCAATAACTTTCCTTTTGCTTCTTTGATGAAGAAATATGGTATCACACATAGAGTAGGCACCCCATATCATCCCCAAACTAGTGGGCAAGTGGAGATTAGCAACAGAGAAATCAAAAGCATTTTGGAAAAGACAGTCAACACAAGGAGGAAGGATTGGTCGTTGCGCTTGAACGATGCATTATGGGCCTATAGAACCGCATTCAAAACACCCATTGGCATGTCCCCATACCGATTGGTGTTTGGAAAAGCCTGTCATTTGCCAGTAGAGTTGGAGCACAAAGCATATTGGGCCATCAAAAGGTTCAATTTTGACATGAAACAAGCAGGTGATAAAAGAAGACTACAACTAAATGAGCTTGAAGAGTTGAGGCACGACGCTTATGAAAATGCAAAATTGTACAACGGAAAGAACCAAGTTGTACCATGACAAACAGCTAGCAAGGAAGGAGTTTTATGAAGGACAAAAGGTATTGATCTACAACTCAAGATTAAGACTCTTTCCAGGCAAGCTTAAGTCACGATGGTATGGACCATATATAGTCACAAAAGTCTTTCCACATGGCGCTTTGGAGGTTCATAGCAAGGAAAAGAATCAAACATTTAAGGTGGACGGCATAGAGCGAAACCATACATAGAGATGAGCATTGAACCGCAAGAGGAGGATGTGAATCTTCAAACCGTACAATACATGGCATGACCTCATCCAGTCTAGCTGAAGACAGAAAACACAGCGCTTATTGGGAGGCAACCCAATTTTTCAGGGGAGTATTTACACTTTCCTTTATTTGCTTTCAGTATTCATTATTTTTCTTTTAGTTCTTTTCATTTTCAGTATCTTCTTACTAGATGGTGACACATGCCTATTTTTATATTCGAACATTGAGGACAATGTTCCATCTAGTTTGGGGGTATTAGGGTTAGTTATATTTATCATCTTTTTGAAATTTTTTTTCTTTAGGATAAACAATTTCTTATAAAGTAAGAAGAAGGATACTTATTTACTTTAGGATTGTTGAGTTTCATAAATTCCCTACAAGATTATATGAGTCATGCAATTATACATAATAAACAAATGTGATGCTTTTTCTGGTAATTATTCCCTTTAAATCTAGTCCTAAACAGAGTTTAAGTAAATAGAGTAATAGAGAAATAAAAATAAAAAAATTGAATAAAGTCAATCTACTCCAATGTTTTGAGTGCTTAGTAACTAGGGGTATTCATCACCAATGTTTACCTTTACGTCAAACGGCAACTTGAAATATGAGTATGCAAAGCACTTTAGAGTTTGTGACCTGCTGAGTAACCGGGTGGATCCATCACAAATGTTTCGCATTCGCGTCAAAAGGCAAGTGACATCTTTAGAGAAGAGACTACTAAAAAAAAAAAAAAAAAAAAAAAAAAAAAAAAAAAAAAAAAAACTCTAGTTTGCTACTCGGTTTGTAGTAGAGAAAAGGGATAATCACAGACTGAGTAGTTGCATACTATAACTACATTAATCGCATGACAAATATGATTAAGTTTGGGGATTATGACTGAACAATTGCACTAGAGAAAGTGGGTATGTTTAATTTTACTTTGTCTGAAATTGTTTATACCTTTCTATGCTGATGTCCACATAATAAGAAATCTTGGTGGTTGAGTCCATTGTGATTATTATTCTCCCTATTCATAATTTTAGTTTGCTTGAGGACAAGCAAAATCTAAGTTTGGGGGTATTTGATGAACACAATATTATTCACTTTCTAGAGCAATAATCTTGTTATAATTAGACATTTAAAAGCGCTATATGTGGTATTTAACTCCTATTTTCTCTTTTCCATAGGAAATAGCTTATAACAGAAAAACGAAGCAGATTTAGGACTTCAAGGATAATACACAGCAAACTGCAGAGGATCAGTCGACTGGTTCCCCAACACAGGCGACTGGACAAGAGAAGCTGATTTTCCACAACTCTCGACACAGCCAACTCACTCCCAAAAGACAGTCGACTGGTCTGAACAATTATGAAATCTTCAGGAGTCTCGACTCAGTCGACTGGTTCGAAGCTAAGTCGACTGGTCAGCGGCGGAGTAAACAGATAAGATATTCGAAGATTCACCTAAATCTAATTTCAAATCTATTTAAATCCAGATCTTATGCAACGAATCAAATCTAGAGACTGGAAATTAGCAAAAGCACGTGGTGAACAGATAAGGAAGGAAAGAAGAAAAGAGAAAGACATAAATCATCAAATCAAGAAGATTTTTCCCTAAAAAAGGGGAAACCCTAATTCTCAGCGGTACTCTATAAATATCAGAAAAGATCATCTATAGCGAGGGGGCATCTATCTCTTGGACGCAACCTAATCTCAGAATTCCCAACGATCGAGTCATCAACCAGTGCTTCATTCCATCATCATCAAAGAAGGAGAAGAGGAGAGCCAGTATTCGAAGGCAGTCGACTGTGTGACAGACAGTCGACCTTATTGCCGGACTTCATTAGTTTATTTCTCCTCTCTTTTATCTTTTATGTTGATCATGTATTTGAACTTGTTAAGCAATAAAGATATTATTATGTGGAACTAATTTCATAGTTGGGTAGATCGAAGCCGTAGTTATGTGATGCTATATTCTTTTGAATCCTTCTATTTTACTTATTGATTGAATCTAATTGAATTGATATAGATTGATAACAGTCAAACTTGTTCAGGAGTTATAAGTACAGTCGACTGAAGGTGAGAGCCAGTCGACTGCCATACAGAATCTGATATTATCAAGTCTGTGAGTTAGAAATCTGAATCTGTTATATGAGCATATTGAGACGACCCGTATCTCGTGCTCGTAATTTGTAACAAGGGAATCTTTAGGATTCTTGGTTCAATCAACTTAAGGGATCTAGATCTGATACCAATTTCTAGAACTTTAAGTGTTTGTTCGTTTCCACTGTGCTTATGCTTTTGTTAAGTATAACTTAGTAGATACCATGCTAAAATACTTAGGGGAAGAAACGAATTAGAGTAGATACCATGCCTAATTCTTGGCTTAGGGAAATAATACTTTAAGGAGTAGATATCATGCCCTTGAAGTGAACAAACATGAGTAATTAGAAGTAAATTCAGAAAGCAACTTAGCATTACTAACTATTGGTGGAGATCAACAACCCAACTATTCAAGAGATATTTGTGATTCAACACCTCTCATCTTAGTTTTAATCTTTTAGTTCTTTTAGAATATTACAACAACTCTTATTCATTTTTAGTTTTATTGATTAGTAAGTTGAAATCTACAATCTCTGTGGGATCGACCCTTGCTATTACTACGATTCTATAAACGATTCGTGCACTTGCGAGGTTTTATAATTTGTGTCTAGTTTTATCTATTTATTTAGGTATCTAGATTAGCACAACAAAGCTTGCACTAATCACTTCTAATGGTTATGGGGATGATGATACTGATGCATCGACAGACTTTGTTGTAAGCCATCCATATCTACTGCTACAAGAATTCTTGATTTTGCATTAATTTTTCTCATTCAGATTTCTCATCTAATCGTATGCCCTCACTTTTATTTTAACAGCACTTTTTTGCATTACATGATAGCTTCGCCCCATAAGTATATTGAAATGCAAATACGTTGAAACTCTTATTTTGATTGAAAATAGATATTAAAGAGTTCCTGGTTTATGTCATCTATTAGTCATAACTACTAAATAAAATCATCAAAATAAACCATCTTGCAAGAAATACATGTATGTTAGTGGATGACTACCATCAATCAAATAAATATTAAAGAGTTGGTTGTTTACATTTAGTCTATTAGCCATAACTACTAAATAAAATCATCAACATAAACAATCTTGCAATTTGTTGTAAATACATGTTAGTGGATGACTATCACTGATATGGAATAGAGAGAGTGGCGCAATCAGGGCCCTCAGATCTCCTCAAAATTCGCTTTCCTGCGATCATCAGGTCCAGCATCAGGTTGGGCTTCAACCAGTTCAGGCCCAGGGGTAAATGGGTCCAACCCGGCCCGTTAGGGTCTCAGACCCGTTTACCCCTGTCTATAAATACCAATCCCACTCCTCACTTCAAAAGGTAATAAACTTTTCCCCACCTAAACCCTACCTACTGTTGCTTTCTCAGTGACTGACTAGATCGTCGGAGGGTCTGTCGCCGGGACTTCTCCCGGTGTATCTAGGCAGTGTGCAGATACACAAGGCCGAGCTGAGCTACTATATCTGAGCCGAGCTACTAGGTCCGAGCGGAGCTCCCGGCCTCTACCTGTCACGCCCCGCTTCCCAAAATACGGAATACGAGTGCATGACTAAGCCCAGCGAATGATTTCTCAATCATCCATAAGCTGTAGGATCGACTCAGCATCACAACAAGCATATATAACAAGAGAGATATATAAAACCAAGCATGCATGAATACTTTATTAGCAAAGAAACAACTGAAATATGAATAAACATCCAAGTAGTTTCAAGTCTGAATCAAAGTAACTCGGGAACATCAGCCCGTTACAAGTTCTCAAAACTCAAGAAATAATAATAATCCAAAATAAACAATAATGCAAGAATTAAATGTTCTAATCTGGTCCTTCTCCACTTGGGAACTAGAACCTTTGCTCAGCAACTCCCGCAGGCAGCTCGTCTCCAAAGTCTGTTTAATAAATATAAACAGGAAACAAGAGGGGAAACAAGAGAAAATGCCCTTAGTGCAAGTTAGGGCCACAAATAGTAAAAGCAAGTACAAGAAAGGGGAAAACAAGATTTGGAACCAAGAATAAACCGAGTTATAAGAAGTAGTGACAAATTCAAAGTCTAGCTGGCAAGAGGGAACATCATAATGACTAGATTGGATAACAACTGCTAGTGGTGAATCACATGTCAGGTATACTTATAGGGGTATTTAATATCAAGCGACAACCTCAAGTCTAGTGTCATATGTTATTTTGTATGTCAGGTTTCAAATGTCAAGTCCAAGTATCAAGTTCCAGGCTTTAAGTCTCAGGTGTCATGTTTCATGTATCATATCATCAGGTATCAAGTGACAGGTGTCAAGTTCAAGTCTCGTAATTATTACTATCTAGGTAGCACGACATGCATCCATTATACTACATGGTTGCTACAGTCAAATCAATTGCGCTTAGACCTAGTAATGGAGTCTATAGGGCGGTGTACTCAGGCATCAAACTAGCAGGTGATCAACCATGGGCTCTAGAGGTGGCCCCCGTAGGCTCTAGAGGTGGCCCCCGTCACCCATGACGTGGCACTTAGTTCTACGTGGCACTTAGTTCCAGGTGATTTCAAACATACGTCATGTAATCATATAATGGGCTCTAGAGGTGGCCCCCGTAGGCTCTAGAGGTGGCCCCCGTCACCCATGACGTGGCACTTAGTTCCATTTAACATACAACTTGGGAAACACGGGCCCCCTTCCGAGTACACTTACCTATGTTGTCCACTCTATAGTCTTTCCCATAACCCCCGGCTTGTCACATTTGTTCAGGCAGATTTTGTGTTCTTGTATTTATACATGTGAAACAGGGTTGAAATAATCTAATTTAATTCTAAAAAAATTTGGGGATGTCCTATAGGGTGTCCAGCAACTACATATAAAATTTGGGGCCAAACACTCGCTGTTTGCACCGCGAAAATAATTTGTAAAGAAAACATATACAGCAGTTTTTACAGAACTGCGCCTACTGACACAGCTGCAGTATAACAGCCATATCTCCTAGACCTTAACTCCAAATTCAATCATTCTGGAATCTATCGACATCTACACATCCTGATCTACGTTTCATATTCAGGGCTCGGGTCCAAATTCCCAAGATAAGAGGGTCGAAACCGCAAAAGAAAATCCAGACAGCAACATAGGGAAATAATTCACTAATGTAGATTTCATAGAATTATGTAATTTGGTGTCTAAAATCATTATGTGGCACAAATACATGGTAATGGGAATCAAACAGCGAATAATAATATTTTTCAAGTCATAATAATCACAAATTTGCCAAAACACTAAATTTATATGCGTCTACAATTTCTAGGGGTCCTTGATTCATATGTCCAAGTGATTCACAAGTTCAAGGGGATAAAAGAGTCCAATTGAATTATTATTTAATGCGAGGAAGTTTTGTGACTCTTAGATTGGTGAGTTTGAAGGTTCAAATTGATATACTATGATATTCAAAGGGAGTCACAAACTAACTACATGTGGTATTTCAAAGAGACTTGTACTAGAACGATAAGATGTACAAGGTTACTTGCCTTAAATGACGACTAAAATCTCCGCTTGTAGAAGCAAAAAGAGTAGAAAAATCCCCGGAAATGTCCTCGAAATGCGCGTCCAAAAACTGATCTGAGATCGAGCTTTCCTTGCACACACGATCGGCCCAAAACGGCGGACAGCAACTTCGGATCGGCTGCGGGTAGAACAGCGGACAGCAAAATCACCCAATCAGATCACTTCTATGCACCGGATCCAAACCCAGAACAGCGAACACGGCTTCGGGATTTGCTGCGGAACGAACACAGAACAGCAAACCCAGCCACTCAGATCGCAGCGATGCAGCGGATCAGATCCGAACAGGGGACAGCGGATCCGGGATCTGGTGTGGCGAAACACGGGACACCGATCACCAGCACGAATCTTGATGAGATCTGGCGGCTGAGAAACGCTCCCGCTCTTTTCTCCTTCTTCTTCGTTCGGTTCTTCCAAAACAGAGCGAGAGAGAGGGGGGTGCAGCGGCGACGGCGGGGTTTCTTCGACGGCGGCGCTACGTCGGGAAGCGACGCGGCGATGGCGAGGCTGCGGCGACGTCGAGAAGCGACGCGCGGCAAGGTGCTCTGCTCGTGGGTTTCGAACAGAGGGCGAGAGCGGCGTTGGGTTCGGCGGTGATAGGGAGATGGCGGTGGTGGATGTTGTGGAGGTGCTGGCTGAGGGGGTCGACGAGGATGGCGGTGGTCGGAGGTGAGTCGAAGGTGTGGAGAAATGGGTTGGCGAGAAGATGGAGACGAAGGAGATTGGAGAAGGTGATTAGCGGCGGAAGGATTAGGGGTTAGGTTTTAACAGTAGAGATTAGGGTTAGGGTAGGGTTTATATACTAGGTTTTGAGGGTATTGGGTTTAAGAGTTTTGGGGATCCGTTTCAAAAAGGGCCCAACAGGAGAGGTGATCAAAATGCATTAAAATAGATATTAGAGAGATAAAGGAGCAGAATTGATCTATTGTTCATGAAGAACGATACAAATGGCACACAAAGAATTAGTTAAGAAGGACCCAAATTTGAGTTGAGACGAGAATAATGATTCCATTCAATCAGAAGAAATACATGGCATCAAAAATAGACGAAAGAGTACAATAAGGCTCAAAACAGTACAAAATACAAATACGGGGAAATAGGAGTTACAAATCCTACCCACCTAACAAGCAGAATTTCGTCCTCGAAATTCAGACCTGTAGTACATAGGGTAACCCCCAAAAGAATAGAAAGGACAACAAGACTACGGAAATAAATGCGGGAACTTCTTCTGAATCTCTTCTTCCAACTCCCAAGTCGACTCACCCGGCGAGTGAGGATTCCATGCCACCCGAACCAGCTTGATAACTTTGTTCTTCAACACCTTCTCTCGTCTGTCCAAAATAGTGACCGGCGGAATCTTACATGACAAATCTGGCTGTACCGACAACTCCGAGTAGTCAATCACGTGACTCTCATCCCTGATGTACCTCCTGAGCTGAGAGACATGAAAGACATCATGCACTCCAGATAGAGCTGGCGGCAGCGCCAGTCGATAGGCCACCTTGCCTACTCGCTCTACAATGTCGAAGGGCCCGATGAACCTGGGGCTTAGCTTGCCTCCACCTCCAAACCGGATAATGCCTCTCCACGGCGATACCTTGAGGAACACATGGTCTCCCACCTCAAATTCCAATGGCCTACTGTGAATGTCTGCCCACTTCTTCTGTCTGTCCTGAGCTGCCACGAGATGCTTTCTAATCTGAGCCACTGCGTCGACAGTCTTGACAATCAAATCTGGCCCCAACAATTTCCTTTCACCAATGTCGTCCCAGCACACTGGCGATCTACACTTCCGACCATACAATGCCTCGTACGGTGCAGCTTTAAGACTGGCTTGATAGCTGTTGTTGTACGAGAACTCAACTAAGTGTAGGTGATCCTCCCAAGATCCTCCGAACTGAAGAACGCACGACCTCAACATATCCTCCAAGGTCTGAATGGTCCTCTCTGACTGTCCATCTGTCTGAGGATGGAATGCTGTACTGTACTTCAGCTTGCTCCCAAGACTGTTCTGCAGGCTTTCCCAAAACTGAGATCGGAACCGGGTATCCCTGTCGGATACGATGCTGACCGGAACCCCATGGAGTCTGACAATCTCCTGCATGTATCTCTCTGCTAGAGTCTCAGTAGACTGACCAACTCTGAAGGGGATGAAATGAGCGCTCTTCGTCAGTCTGTCGACAATCACCCAAATGGCATTGTGACCCTTGGGACTCCGTGGCAAGGCGATCACAAAATCCATGGTGATGTGTTCCCACTTCCATTCTGGAATGGGAAGAGGCTGGAGCAAACCGGCAGTTCTCTGATGTTCTGCCTTCACCTGCTGGCAGATCAAGCACTGAGACACAAATCTGGCCACTGCCCTCTTCATGCCGTGCCACCAGAAGTGTAGCTTCAAATCCCGATACATCTTGGTACCACCGGGATGAATAGAATATGCTGACTGGTGGGCCTCCTCGAGTAGTTTCTGCCTGACTTCACCCCTTGGGACACACAGCCTAGCCCCAAAGCGAAGTGATCCATCGGAGTGAACGATCATATCGGTCCTCAAACCTGCTTCAACTTCTGCCCTGAACTTCTGTAACTGCTCATCACCTGCCTGAGCTTCCTTGATCTGTTCCACCAAAGACGACTGCAACTGAAGCATCATGAAACTGCTATCGGTGCCTGGCAAAATCACATTCAGGTCTAATCTCCTCATCTGCTCGATAAGTTCCTTCTGTTGAGTCAAACACATGACGGCTGGTCTCCTGCTCAATGCATCTGGCACCATGTTCACCTTACCAGGGTGATACTGCAAGTTGATGTCGTAGTCAGCCATCAATTCTAACCAGCGCCTCTGCCTCATATTCAGCTCTTTCTGAGTGAAGACATACTTGAGACTCTTGTGGTCAGTAAAAATTTCCACTCGGTCTCCCAGCAAGTAATGTCTCCACAACTTCAGAGCATGGATCACTGCTGCCAACTCCAAGTCGTGAGTAGGGTAGTTCTTCTCGTGTGGCCTCAACTGCCTGGACGCATAGGCAACCACCCGACCCTTCTGCATCAGCACTGCACCTAGACCTCTGCCTGAAGCATCGCAGTGAATAACGAAGCCACCCGAACCATCTGGTATAGTTAACACGGGTGCTGACGTCAACCTGTTCTTCAACTCGGTGAAAGCTTCACTGCAGTCCTCATTCCACTCAAACCTCTGATCTTTCCCTGTCAGCTTGGTCAACGGCCCAGCAATCTTCGAGAAATCCTGTACAAACTTCCTGTAATACCCTGCTAGCCCGAGAAAACTCCTCACTTCAGAGACTGACTTTGGCACTGGCCAATCCTTCACTGCAGCAATCTTGGACGGATCAACTGAGACTCCCTCGCCCGAGATAATATGTCCCAGGAATGGAACTCGATCAAGCCAGAACTCACACTTGCTGAGCTTCCCATAGAGCTTGTTCTCCCTCAGAGTCTGCAAGACCGTTCTCAGATGCTCCGCATGTTCTTCTCGATTCCGCGAATACACTAAGATATCGTCTATGAAGACTACCACGAATCTGTCAAGGAACTGGGAGAAGACTCTGTTCATCAAGCTCATAAACACTGCTGGGGCATTCGTGACACCGAAGGGCATCACCAAGAACTCATAATGCCCGTACCTGGTCCTGAATGCAGTCTTCGGCACATCCGCTGCTTTCACCTTCACCTGATGGTACCCCGAGCGAAGATCCAACTTCGAAAACACTGCAGCACCGCCCAACTGATCAAATAGGTCGTCGATCCTGGGTAGTGGATACCGATTCTTCACAGTAACATTGTTTAGTTCTCGGTAATCCATACACAACCTGCGACTTCCGTCCTTCTTATTGACGAATAGCACAGGAGCTCCCCATGGTGACACACTCGGTCTGATAAAACCCAAATCCAAGAGATCCTGAATCTGCACCTTCAACTCAGCAAGCTCGACTGGCGCCAATCTGTACGGGCTTTTCGATATAGGCTCTGTACCTGGCAGAACGTCAATACCGAACCCCACCTCTCGATCTGGAGGTAACCCGGGCAATTCCTCTGGGAAAACATCCAGGAATTCCCGCACTACAAGAGGCGCAGCCTCACAGCCTGTGTGCAATCCCATTGCACAATCTTCACCATTCGGCACCCTCCTACCTCGACCAAGAGGTGTTTCCCCAGCATGGAATTCAAACTCATCCTGCTCCGGAATCCTGAATACAACCTTCTTTGCTCGGCAATCGATGACAGCATGTGACTCCCCCAGCCAATCCATACCGAGAATCACATCGAAACCTGAATTGCCAATCATTATCAGGTCTGCCTTGAAATCCCTGCCCCCAATAACCAAAGGGCTCTGCTTACACTCCTTGGAGCAAACGACAACACCGCCACCTGTGGTGATGTTCCAAGCTGTCTGCATATCACTGCACTCCAACTGATGCTGATCCACGAAGCGGGAGGAAACGAAAGAGTGGGTCGCCCCGAAATCAAATAGGACATGGGCAGGAAAAGAATGGACTAGGATAATACCTATGATAGAGTCAAAATGTGGGAAGAGATAAATATGTAGGATAATAAGGGATAGGGAAAAACTGGTGTGAACAGAACTACACAAGGCATGATGCAAGATAAACAATAAAGCATGAAATAAATAACACACAATAAAATACAATTATACCTGCAACGACCTCTTCCGCGGTCTCAGCTTCCTCTGCAGTCAGGTTGAAGGCCTGACCTCTCCTCGGGGCAGCGGTCCTCTGACCGACGATCTGATGCTGAGGGGGAAGTGGCGGCCTAGCCTGACCCTGAACTGGCGCTCTTGGCTGAACTGGTCCCCTGGCTGGCGGTGCCAACCCTCTGCGCGGGCACTCCCGCATCATGTGATCAACAGCCCCGCAAGTAAAACACCGACGACCTGCTGCCCTACAGTCCCTGCGCTCATGACCCGCCTTGTGACAAAAATCACAGATCACATCCCTCCTCAGAGCCGTAGGTGGGTATGGCAAGGCTCTCGGTGCCGGGGTTGGGACTGTCCTCCTGATTGGCCCTCCAGTAGGCCTAGCAGCAGTAGGGTGTGAGGCAGACTGCTTGATGGCACGCTTCCGTTTGCTTGTCTGTTCCTGGCTCCTGGCAGCTTCTAAGATATCAGGGTAGGAGCGAAGCCTCAAAGCAGCCAAGCGATCCTGGATGTCGATGTCCAAACCCAGCAGAAAGCGACGGCCCTTGGCCTCATCATCAGCCACCATAGTTGTGGCAAAGCGACTCAAACGAGTAAACTCCGCGACATACTCGTCCACGGTCCGATCTCCCTGGTTCAAGATAGTGTCTTAGTCAAACACCAATATATCATAAATTGACAATGAAATCTTGCATATAAAACACTATTTGATGAACCTGGGTGAGCGCAACAAACTGCCGCTCCATCTCGTTCCTGATGACATCAGGGAAAAACTTGGTAAGGAAGCTCTCCCTGAAAACGGCCCAGGCAACGGGGCGCTCAAGTCTCTCCATCTCTGACCTCCACCAGATATGAGCGAGATCCACCAGCTGGATGCTTACAACATCCACTCGATCCACGTCAGCTATCCTGGCAGCGAACAACAGCTGCTCAGTCCTGATGAGCCACTGCTCAGCCTCCAGTGGACCTTCAGCTCCCGTAAACTTGTCGGGATGCAGCCTCATGAAATCGGCTACAGTACCCGGTCTAGGTGGCAATCCCCCGGGTGCAGGTGCAAGCGGCTCTCTGTTGGCAGCTCCTAGGGCTGCCCTCATCATCTCGGCATGGTCTCGCTGCATCTGCATCATCTGCTGCGCGAGACGCTCATTCTGTTCTTGTTGCATCTGCAACAGCTGCGCAATGGCGGGCTGATCTGCCTGATCACCCCCAGACTGGGAAGACGAAGCGTTCCTTCGAGCCATGTCCTGCAACACCCAAAACAATTAGGATCCAGATCAAGTTGATAATAAAATTTTCATGCAATTTCATGGCCTGTCAAATGCTGAGTTAACCCTGACTGAGTCAGGCGTGTCTAATGTATTAGTCAAACTAACACATTAGCCAAAACCTGAGCTCTGATACCACTAAAAACATTGTCACGCCCCGCTTCCCAAAATACGGAATACGAGTGCATGACTAAGCCCAGCGAATGATTTCTCAATCATCCATAAGCTGTAGGATCGACTCAGCATCACAACAAGCATATATAACAAGAGAGATATATAAAACCAAGCATGCATGAATACTTTATTAGCAAAGAAACAACTGAAATATGAATAAACATCCAAGTAGTTTCAAGTCTGAATCAAAGTAACTCGGGAACATCAGCCCGTTACAAGTTCTCAAAACTCAAGAAATAATAATAATCCAAAATAAACAATAATGCAAGAATTAAATGTTCTAATCTGGTCCTTCTCCACTTGGGAACTAGAACCTTTGCTCAGCAACTCCCGCAGGCAGCTCGTCTCCAAAGTCTGTTTAATAAATATAAACAGGAAACAAGAGGGGAAACAAGAGAAAATGCCCTTAGTGCAAGTTAGGGCCACAAATAGTAAAAGCAAGTACAAGAAAGGGGAAAACAAGATTTGGAACCAAGAATAAACCGAGTTATAAGAAGTAGTGACAAATTCAAAGTCTAGCTGGCAAGAGGGAACATCATAATGACTAGATTGGATAACAACTGCTAGTGGTGAATCACATGTCAGGTATACTTATAGGGGTATTTAATATCAAGCGACAACCTCAAGTCTAGTGTCATATGTTATTTTGTATGTCAGGTTTCAAATGTCAAGTCCAAGTATCAAGTTCCAGGCTTTAAGTCTCAGGTGTCATGTTTCATGTATCATATCATCAGGTATCAAGTGACAGGTGTCAAGTTCAAGTCTCGTAATTATTACTATCTAGGTAGCACGACATGCATCCATTATACTACATGGTTGCTACAGTCAAATCAATTGCGCTTAGACCTAGTAATGGAGTCTATAGGGCGGTGTACTCAGGCATCAAACTAGCAGGTGATCAACCATGGGCTCTAGAGGTGGCCCCCGTAGGCTCTAGAGGTGGCCCCCGTCACCCATGACGTGGCACTTAGTTCTACGTGGCACTTAGTTCCAGGTGATTTCAAACATACGTCATGTAATCATATAATGGGCTCTAGAGGTGGCCCCCGTAGGCTCTAGAGGTGGCCCCCGTCACCCATGACGTGGCACTTAGTTCCATTTAACATACAACTTGGGAAACACGGGCCCCCTTCCGAGTACACTTACCTATGTTGTCCACTCTATAGTCTTTCCCATAACCCCCGGCTTGTCACATTTGTTCAGGCAGATTTTGTGTTCTTGTATTTATACATGTGAAACAGGGTTGAAATAATCTAATTTAATTCTAAAAAAATTTGGGGATGTCCTATAGGGTGTCCAGCAACTACATATAAAATTTGGGGCCAAACACTCGCTGTTTGCACCGCGAAAATAATTTGTAAAGAAAACATATACAGCAGTTTTTACAGAACTGTGCCTACTGACACAGCTGCAGTATAACAGCCATATCTCCTAGACCGTAACTCCAAATTCAATCATTCTGGAGTCTATCGACATCTACACATCCTGATCTACGTTTCATATTCAGGGCTCGGGTCCAAATTCCCAAGATAAGAGGGTCGAAACTGCAAAAGAAAATCCAGACAGCAACATAGGGAAATAATTCACTAATGTAGATTTCATAGAATTATGTAATTTGGTGTCTAAAATCATTATGTGGCACAAATACATGGTAATGGGAATCAAACAGCGAATAATAATATTTTTCAAGTCATAATAATCACAAATTTGCCAAAACACTAAATTTATATGCGTCTACAATTTCTAGGGGTCCTTGATTCATATGTCCAAGTGATTCACAAGTTCAAGGGGATAAAAGAGTCCAATTGAATTATTATTTAATGCGAGGAAGTTTTGTGACTCTTAGATTGGTGAGTTTGAAGGTTCAAATTGATATACTATGATATTCAAAGGGAGTCACAAACTAACTACATGTGGTATTTCAAAGAGACTTGTACTAGAACGATAAGATGTACAAGGTTACTTGCCTTAAATGACGACTAAAATCTCCGCTTGTAGAAGCAAAAAGAGTAGAAAAATCCCCGGAAATGTCCTCGAAATGCGCGTCCAAAAACTGATCTGAGATCGAGCTTTCCTTGCACACACGATCGGCCCAAAACGGCGGACAGCAACTTCGGATCGGCTGCGGGTAGAACAGCGGACAGCAAAATCGCCCAATCAGATCACTTCTGTGCACCGGATCCAAACCCAGAACAGCGAACACGGCTTCGGGATTTGCTGCGGAACGAACACAGAACAGCAAACCCAGCCACTCAGATCGCAGCGATGCAGCGGATCAGATCCGAACAGGGGACAGCGGATCCGGGATCTGGTGTGGCGAAACACGGGACACCGATCACCAGCACGAATCTTGATGAGATCTGGCGGCTGAGAAACGCTCCCGCTCTTTTCTCCTTCTTCTTCGTTCGGTTCTTCCAAAACAGAGCGAGAGAGAGGGGGGTGCAGCGGCGACGGCGGGGTTTCTTCGACGGCGGCGCTACGTCGGGAAGCGACGCGGCGATGGCGAGGCTGCGGCGACGTCGAGAAGCGACGCGCGGCAAGGTGCTCTGCTCGTGGGTTTCGAACAGAGGGCGAGAGCGGCGTTGGGTTCGGCGGTGATAGGGAGATGGCGGTGGTGGATGTTGTGGAGGTGCTGGCTGAGGGGGTCGACGAGGATGGCGGTGGTCGGAGGTGAGTCGAAGGTGTGGAGAAATGGGTTGGCTAGAAGATGGAGACGAAGGAGATTGGAGAAGGTGATTAGCGGCGGAAGGATTAGGGGTTAGGTTTTAACAGTAGAGATTAGGGTTAGGGTAGGGTTTATATACTAGGTTTTGAGGGTATTGGGTTTAAGAGTTTTGGGGATCCGTTTCAAAAAGGGCCCAACAGGAGAGGTGATCAAAATGCATTAAAATAGATATTAGAGAGATAAAGGAGCAGAATTGATCTATTGTTCATGAAGAACGATACAAATGGCACACAAAGAATTAGTTAAGAAGGACCCAAATTTGAGTTGAGACGAGAATAATGATTCCATTCAATCAGAAGAAATACATGGCATCAAAAATAGACGAAAGAGTACAATAAGGCTCAAAACAGTACAAAATACAAATACGGAGAAATAGGAGTTACACTACCTCTCTCTTGCTACTCCCGAGCCGGTCCTACGCCCTAGGGTCGGATTGATGCCAGTACCACAGCTTCCCCTTCACAAATTACAAGAACTCACACCTGCTGTCCCCACACCCAAAAAACAAATAGCATCAGCTTGGCACTGTTTATGGGAACCTCAGATACCATTGCCAGTTTGGGCCCAGCCAGGAACGTCTCCTCAAGTCCAAGCTCTTCCATGGCTCCCAAAGACAGAAGGGCCGTCACCTCGGCATGACACCCAGACCCTCCACATCACAGTCGTGCGGACGCCTAGGGTTCCAACCAACCACGGGTCAACGAGGCGACCGGACACGGCCCTGGTGCTTCTCACTCGAACGCGACTGATTTGCTACGAGTCATCTTGAATCGGCAGGCCAGTCGGACAAGGAGAGAGGCCGCTTCCAACTCGGTCTCGAACCATCGCAGACGATCGTCCATAGAGCGCGATCCAGGGCACAGCCACTCGCCCTATGGACCTCCGCCCCTGCAGGTCCCGTGGGGGAAGCTCCAGTCACCAGGGCTGAATTCCAAAACTTTCGGAACGAGGTCCTCAAAGCAATCCTAGGCGGCCATGGAACTGAGGTCCGCAACAACTCTGGCCCTCGATCAGGAGCAAGGGGCGGCGAGTCCTACGGATCGGTTCGTCCCATGGAACAAGAGGACAACGTCCTCCGACGCTTACGGGAGATGGAGAACCACCTCGTCCATCTCGGCGAAGGCGGACCAATGCCGGGTCATGGTCATGGGCCGACCCGACCCCCATTCTCTCCCCAAATCTTGGAAGTCGAGATCCCCCAAAATTTCAAGCCTCCCCAATTCAAGACATACAACGGCGAGGGTGATCCCGCTGATCACATGAAGGGGTTTAAGACCCTCATGATGATTCACAGCGCTGTAGATCTCCTCCTATGCCACGCCTTCCCTGCTACCCTACGCAGTCCTGCTCGGGAATGGTTCTCAAAGCTCACCCCCGGCTCAGTCTTCTCGTTCAACCAATTGGAAGCAAACTTCCTAGCCCACTTCGTGACCAGCAGAAAGGTCGAAAAAAACGAGCGCATCCCTTCTGAACCACAGGCAGAAGGAAAAGGAGTCACTCCGCGATTTCGTTCGGAGGTTCACTGCCGAGGCAAGGTCTGTCTCCTCTCTTGACGCAGGCATCGCTTCGGCAACTTCCCGACACAACGTTCGGCACGGTCAGCTAAAGGCTTCATTGGCCAAAAAACCTCCTGTCAACTTCCCCGACCTGCTCAACAGGGTCAAGAAGTACATTAGAGCGGAAGATGCCCTAAATCCAGAGGGAACCAAAGAAGCCACTGCCAAGAGGAAGCGGTAGGCCAACGACATCGAGCCCGTCAAGAAAACCACGAAAGAGGTAGCCAGTCTCAAGAGAGTTCCTCCGGTCCCCCAATTTGAGAGGTATATGCTGCTGACCCAGAACGTTTCAGCAATCCTGATGGAGATCGAGGGTAAAGGGCTCGTCCAACTCCCTCCCTGAACAAGCAACAACAAGAAGTAGGACCAGAGATTCTACTGCCGCTTCCACTGAAACAACGGGCACGAGACGGTCAACTGCCAGGCCCTTAAGGACGAGATCGCGACCCTCATCCAGCCAGGGTACTTTAGAGAGTTCACCCAGGATAATCCAAGAGACCGGAGGAATCCGAGGAATCCGAGGCCTTCGCTTCCTCCTCGAACGATCAACCAGCAGCTCGAGCGGGACCCTCGAGCCTGAGAAGACCGGAGGGCAGGCCATACTACACTGCATCCATGGTGGGCCCATGGGAGGGGAATCTAATACCTCCCGTAAGGCCTTCTTCCGGGAGGTTAACTCCGTTCGGGACCATCCCTCCCCCCAGATTCAGCAGCGACCGGTATCCATTTCCGAGAAGACCTGGAGGGAGTCCAGCTCCCACACTGTAATGCCCTCATCATCAGCCTCGTCATGGAAAATTTTGAAGCCTACCGAATTCTCATGGACAATGGGAGCTTAGTCAACATCCTCTTCTTGGAAGCATTTGAGAACCTCAAGCTCCCCCGAGATAAGTTGAAGCCGACCGGGTACACCCTGCATGGGTTCTCGGGCATCCAAGTACAAATTGAAGGGATCATGACGTTGGATGTAACGGTCGGCACGACCCCCATCACATGGATCAAATCAATGGATTTTATGGTGGTCAATATCAAGGCAGCATACAACGCCATCCTTGGTTGACCAGGTCTCTGCTCGTTCCAGGCAGTTCCCTTGGCCTACCTCTTAAAGTTGAAATTCCCCTATTGACCTTAGGGTCGGCATTGTTAGAAGAAATTAGGAGTCTGCACGATCGTGCTACATAACTGTGGTCGAAGGCGGGGTGTTCCCCCTCGGCGCAGTCGAGCTTCCACCTGAAAGAAGCCGGCCCAAGTTGGAGACTACAGATAAATTGGAGGAGGTCTCATTCAAGGCTGAAGACAAGTCCAAGTGGTTCTGTGTGAGCCACACCCTTTCCCCCGACCTGAAGCCAGGTCTAATTGATTGTGTCCGCCGCAATATCGACCTCTTCGCTTGGATGCCGTCCTACATGCCCAGAATTTCCGAAGGTCTAATCATGCACAGGCTAAGCGTCACCCCAGGCTCCAAGCCAATTCAGCAGAAACACCGCAAGTTCGCCCCGGAGAGGCAACAGGCAGTGAAAATGGAGGTGGACAAACTGTTGTCCGCCCGGTTCATTCAAGAGGTCAGCTACCCCGAGTGGCTGGCTAACATCACAATGGTGAAGAAGGCCAGCGGGAGCTGGAGGATCTGCATAGACTTTACGGACCTCAACAGGGCGTGTCCCAAAGATCCTTTCCCCCTCTCGAGCATCGATGCTCTGATCGACGCAACATCGGGTCATGAGCTCCTGACCTTCATGGACGCTTTTTCCAGCTATAATCAGATCTGAATGTTCCCTCTGGACATCACCAAAATGTCTTTCGTTACTTACCAGGGTCTCTACTATAATCGTGTCATGCCCTTCGGGCTCAAGAACGCAGAGGCCACCTACCAAAGACTTGTCAACCGAGTTTTTAAAGATCAGATCGGTCGTAACATGGAAGTATACGACGACAACATGCTCATCAAGAGCCGACAAGGGCAGGATCATGTTGCTGAACTCGAGGAAGCTTTTGGCATCCTGTGGTCCCAAAACATGACGCTCAATCCTGCCAAGTGTGCCTTCGGCGTCTCCTCGAGGAAATTTCTTGGGTTCGTCGTTAGCCAGCGCGGTATAGAAGCCAATCCCGATAAGATCCAGGCCATAATCGACATGGCCCCTCCTAGAAATGTTAAGGAGGTTTAGCGACTTACAGGAAGACTGGCAGGCATCGGCCGCTTCCTCTCTAAGTCCAGAGAGAAGTCCCCCCTTCTTCAAGGCCTTGCAGGGGGGTAAAAGGCTTCGAATTGGGAGACCCCTAGCAACAGGCCTTTGACCAGTTGAAGTCCTACCTCGCCAACCCCCCACTTTTGAACAAACCCAAACCAGGTGAACCCCTCCTACTATATCTCTCCGCCTCAGAAAATGTGCTCAGTGTCATGCTCGTCCGAGAAGAAGACGGTGTTCAGAAGCCTATCTACTATGTAAGCAAAGTCTTGTTCTCGGCCGAGACAAGATATACAAAGATGGAAAATGTGGCATACGCACTGGTAATGGCTGCACGAAAGCTCTATCCTTACTTCTAGGGCCCATCTATTCAAGTCCTTACGGACTAACCTCTGAAGGCCGTCCTCCACAAGCCCGAAAGTTCCGGCCGCTTAGTCAAGTGGTTGATCCAACTAAGCCAGTATGACATCAGCTACCAGCCCAGGACAGCCATTAAGGGACAGGCCCTCGCCGAATTCATCATGGACTGCACCATCTCTGAGCCATCCGACACTTAGAAGGCATATCCGATCTGGGAAGTTTATGTCTACGGCTCATCTTGCGAGGTGGGAAGTGGTGTGGGCATCATCCTTAAAGGCCCCAATAACTTCATCCTCCAGTATTCTCTTTGTCTGAACATTCCAGCCTCTAACAACGAGGCGGAATATGAGGCTATTATCGTAAGGCTCATCGTGGTGCAGAAGGCAGGGGCCAGACAACTCAGGGCCTTTAGCGACTCCCAGCTCGTGATCAACCAGATCACCAGGGAGTATGAGGGTCGTGACGCTCGGATGGTCCGATACTTGGCCTATAGTCCAGCAGCTCTTAACGTCCTTCGATTTCTCCTCTGTGGAACAGAATCCCAGGGAGGAAAATGCCTAGGCTGGTTCCTTGTCGAAACATGCCTCCTCATCCTTTGAGAGCCTCGACCACACTGTCCTAATCGAATTCCTCCTAAAGCCAAGCATTAACCTCCCCGAAGCCATCTGCCTCACCACCGAAACCCCCATCACATGGACCGAATCAATGGATTTTATGGTGGTCAATGTCAAAGCAGCATACAATGTCATCCTCGGTCGACCCGATCTCTGCTCATTCCAGGCAGTTCCCTCATCCTACCACTTGAAGTTGAAATTCCCCACTAACCTCGAGGATGGCGTTGTTAAAGAAAATCAGGAGTCTGCACGATTGTGCTACATGACCGCGGTCGGAGGTGGGGTTTTTCCCTCGACCCAGTCGAGCTTCCACCTGAAAGAAGCCGTCCCTAGTCGGAGCCTACAAACAAATTGAAGGAGGTCTCATTCGAGGCCGAAGACAAGTCCAAGTGGTTCCGTGTGAGCCACACCCTTTTCCCGCGATCTGAAGCCAGGTCTAATTGATTGTGTCTGCCACAATATCAACCTCTTCGCTTGGACGCCATCTGACATTGCCCAGAATTTCCGAAGATCTAATCATGCGCAAGTTTAGCGTCACCCCAGGCTCCAAGCCAATCCAACAGAAACGCCACAAGTTCGCCTCGGAGAGAAAACAGTCAGTGAAAGTGGAGGTGGACAAAGTGCTGTCCGCCCGGTTTATTCAAGTGGTCAGCTATCCCGAGTGGTTGGTTAACGTCGTATTAGTGAAGAAGGCCAGTGGAGGTGGAGAATCTGCATAGACTTTACGGACCTCAACAGGGCGTGCCCCAAAGATCCTTTCCCCTTCCCGAGCATCGATGCTCTGATCGACGCAATGTTGGGTCACGAGCTCCTGACCTTCATGGATGCCTTTTCTGGCTATAATTGTAACACCCCGAATTCCAAATAAGACCAAATTCGTAGTTCCACAGGATCTTTACACTTCTCATCGTACAATTTTATAAGGAATTAAAAACTTTTGTTACATCAGAGTTACATTTACATTACATATTTATAGCGGAAACAATTTACAATAATTACATGAATAGAATGTACAACACTTGAATCATTCTTTAAGCAGCATGCATACTTTAGTTTTGCTAATTACTTTATCCTGCATAGAAACTATGTGCACGTCAGTTCATTCAACTGACGCTAGGATATAATACATCAATTTTCTCGTACTTAGAAAACACAAACTTGTCACAA
Organism: Hemerocallis citrina; assembly: GCA_017893485.1. Lineage (NCBI taxonomy): Eukaryota > Viridiplantae > Streptophyta > Magnoliopsida > Asparagales > Asphodelaceae > Hemerocallis > Hemerocallis citrina. The sequence continues at coordinate 136,106,204 of CM030363.1, forward strand.
ACAGAACTACGGGAACTATCTTATTGATGTCGTGTTGTGATTGTGCACTTAGTTCTTAATGCCGTTATTTATATTATATGACACTAATGCGCACTTGTTCAGAGTCTATGCAGCCCATACTACATTGGTCCGAGGGCAAGCCCTTAATCGTTCTTCATCTTGTAGGGTTCAATCCCTTGCCATGACTTAATCTACTGCTGTAACTACGGTAAGTATCCTAGGTGTTTAATGAGTTACGAGCCCACGTCCAGGCACCCTGGAGAGAATCCCAATGCACTATCACATGACTCGTAATGCAGGCATCCTGCGGTCAATTCACCTCCTACCATAGACATGGCACCACCCGTAGTCACTAGACCACCCCACAAGTGTCACCACCGGGATGGTACTCTGAAGCAGTATCCAAGTCCTACTCATGATGCATCAGGAGACATCCTGTGAATACTCTCACTCCGCCAATCCAATGGCCCTCATACTCATGTTTTTCTCTTACTTTCATCACATCTTCACTATCTATCTAGTCCTTAATTTTATTTGAACCATGAATAAAAATCAATCTCCTAGAGTTAGCACTCCCACTATACTGGTCTTAACCATTTATACAACATGATCCAATCTTGGTCCTTTCATTTCAACATATTTCTTTCAACGCCGGTATGAGGCTTAGCTACACTCTAGTTCACACTTTCACTTCATAATTGCAAAATTTGAGTCTTCATACTCATGAGTTCTTTTTCACAAATTAACATGATTTCCATTCCCTTTTTTTTTGAATCAATCTCATACATAAAGTTCCATTTCAATTTATGCATTTCATATTCAAAATTAATTTCAATGAATCCATTAAACTCCCATACTAGTACTTCTTTCCTTTACTTAATTCAATAATCAAAAGGTTGTATTTTTTTTCATTTATCTTTAGAATGCATTCGATACCCAAAATAATGAATAAAAGTCCATAAACAACACACTTAAATTTTCTTTCACTCAAACCCACTTTTGTAACTTAGTATAATCTTCTCATGAAATAAATCACCTTCTATACATATCCAAGTGTCAATTTCATGAAATTCTACTCAATTTTTCACATCTAAGTCACTTTTATTTTGGTAAAATAATGCATAAATTTTTTTCAAAAGATCCACATGTTTTAGAATAATTATAGTATTTATTTAGGATTTTTCAAAGTCACAATATTAATTTAAAAAAAGTCAAAAATGCAAACAAATTTATTAAAGTGCCAAACCCCAGATTCGAACCCACAACCAAAGGCCACCCACGTGCTACAGTGCACCGCACTGTGGCGCTGGCGCTAACCAGGAAGGCAAGAGTGCACTATTGATATATGGAGGGGTTTAAATCCATAAGAACTCATTCTCCGTTTTCATATTTTTTTTCAAAATGAAAATAAAAGGGCTAATGCCCAGTTTCGAACTCGAGACCAAGACCACCCGCAAGCTACAGTAAAGCGCCCCAAATGGTCCAAGTGACTAACCTGTTATAGGTTGGGGTTTTTAGGGGTTAAAGTCCGAGTCTTTGTTATTTCGAATTCTTACAAAAATAAGTGTTTTTAAGTTCTCTTCTTCTACAAATTAATTCAAAAACTCTAGATTTTATCTTCTATATAATTACAGTATTTCAGTAAAACAAAAATGTGATTTTAAATACAAAGAACATAATTTTTCTCTCTACTTACATTTGATTCTACAAATTTCGAAATGTGGGGAAATAAGCATATTCTCATTACCAATTGCACTTAAAAATTCCCTAGATCACTTTTAACATTTTTATTAACATTATACAATTATTTCAGTAATAATTTCCCTTTTTCATGCCATTTAACAATTAAAAATGTCAAAATCACATTTTCCATAGTTCTCATTTCAATTATCTAAACATACAATCATATCTTCTTAGTTTAGCACATAACAAGCAATTAAAGCATGGTAGCATGGTTAATTCTAAACTAACAATCACAATTTTGCAATTAATTAACATTCTTTTAACATACATTCAAACCATTGCAATTTTGTCTCATTTTCACAACACATGGCTAAATTAACCAAAGTTTATTCTCAATTTTATCAACCATACCCTAGCATGATGTCTAATTATAAGTTCGAGAAAATCACCCACCTCTAATGGAGAGAAAAACAAACAAAACTCCTAGGGATCTCCTAGAATGAACAAGGAAAGCCTTCTCCTCCTAGTTTGAGCCACCAAGTTGCTTGTCCTCCTAGCTTGATGATGGTGGAACTCCCCTTCTTGCTCCTTGGAATAGGCCGGCCAACTTTGGGGGAAGGAACACACACAAAATTTCACACTCAATCTTTTAAACTCACAATCTTCTCAATCTTTTGTCTCACTAATTTTTCTTTCTTTTCTTTCTCTTTTTCAATAGTTTAGGTGCAAGAATGCAAAGTGAGGGGGGGGGGGGGGGATTTTTATACAATTTTTGAGGATAAATGGAGGGCTAGGATTAGTCCAAATGGTTAAGGATCAAAGGTTAAGATGAACTAAGGAATTGTAGAAACTACCCATGATGAAGCAACCAACTCTCAACCTCTCCCATCTCTCCCTCTCTCCTATGCATCATCCTGGCCCAGGGTCAAAAGGTGCACATTGCACGTTCTAGTGCATGCACGTGCCATACTAGTATCCCCCATTTACAAGTTTGTTCAAGTGAATTAATTAATTGTTCATTAAACTTGTCTACACTACAAGTTAGATTAGTAAAAAGAGAAATTAAGTTAAATGGGCTCACTAATGGGCTAGTTAACCATGGGGTCTACTAATTAAATTAGTTAATTAATTAAGATGGGCTAAAAGAGACAATTAGGCCTAGGATTTTAATTAGGCTTTCTAGACTAAAAGAGAAGAATTAGTATTAAATGTTCATGAAAACAATTTAGAGAAACATGTGCAAAAATTTCCACGTGCACAACACATGAAAACAAAATAAATTCTAATTAATAGGATTTAAAATTCCAGGATGTTACAGCACTCCCACCTTAGAATAGTTCCGTCCCCAGAACTACACTTAAAAGGGTGAGAACAAAACAACAAGAAAGAAAAACATATACAAGATACAAATCAGACAAAGAGCTCAGGATGATCCTTCAACATCCTCTCCTCAGATTCCCAAGTTGCCTATTCAATCAACTGGTTTCTCTAGACTACTTTGACCATCAGTATCGTCTTGTTCATCAAGACTTTCTCCCGACGATCCACAATCTCAACTGGGAGCTCAATGTAACTCAGATCCAATTACAAACCCTCCGACACTTCGGGCAAATGATGACTTGGATCTGGAATGTAACCTCTTAGCATAGACACATGAAAGACATTGTGCACCTGAGACAACTCTTCCGGTAGTTCTAGATGGTAAGCATTCTTCCCGATCCTTTTCAATATCTTATATGGGCCTATGAACCTCGGGGCTAACTTCCCACCTTTGCCAAATCGGATCACGCCTTTTCTGGGCGATACCTTTAGAAAGACAAAGTCACATTCCTCAAACTCAAGGTCCCTCCTCTGGTTGTCTGCATAGCTCTTCTGCCTACTCTGAGCATTCACCAACCTCTTCCTGATCAGACCAATCTTTTTAGAGGTCTGTTGCACAATCTCAGGCCCAAACATCTACCGCTTCCCCACTTCAAACCAACAAACTGGTGTTCTACACTTCCTGCCATACATAGCTTCCTTTGGCACCATCCCAATACTAGTATGAAAAGTGTTGTTGTAGGCAAACTCCACTAGAGCTAGATGCCTTTCCCAACTGACTCCAAAATCTAGCTTACAACACCCAAGCATATCCTCAAGAATACGGTTGACTCTCTCAGTCTGCCCATCGGTCTGAGGATGAAAAGCAGTGCTGAAATCCGTATTGGTACCCAAAGCTGTCTGAAGGCTCCTCCAGAAATGTGAAGTAAACCGCGCAATTTCGATCAGACACTATGGTCAACGGAACACCATGAAACCTGACGGTCTCCACAATATACAGCTCAGCTAACTTGTCCATCGACGAAGTGAGTTTCATTGCCAAGAAGTGAGCGGACTTGGTTAGTCGATCGACTATGACCCAAATCGCATCATTGTCCTTTGAACTCTTGGGCAAGTCCGTTATGAAATCCATACTGATGCTATCTCATTTCCACTCCGGAATGGAGAACGGTTGCAATAGACCTCTGGGTTTTTGATTCTCGGCTTTGACTTGCTGACAAATCTTACACCTCGCCACAAATTCAGCCACATCCCGCTTCAAACCTAACCACCAGAAATGCTATTTGATGTCCTTGTACATTATAGTACCCCCAGGGTGCACAGACAAAAGAGTAGCATGCGCCTCCTGAAGAATGCTTTCCTTCAAGTCCGACTGATCCGGAACACACAACCTCTCTCCAAACCACAGCACTTCATCCCTGATTTGAAACTCGGGCAACCTGCCTGCTCCAACCTGCTCCTTCATCTTCTTAATCTCTGCATCTTCCCTCTGACTCGCAATAATCCTTTCATTCAGCATAGGCTGAAGCCTCAACTGAGCTAAGGATGCCCCCAAACTTTGCAGAACAACTTCAATACCAGACCGATCCAATTCCTCTGCAAGATGCTTCTGAGTCGTAATTAGACTGGCCATGCTGCTCTTGCGGCTAAGTGCAACGGAAAAAACAATAGCCTTCCCAAGATGGTACTTGATCTCAGGATGCATGTCCTCAAGTACTTCCAACTATCTCCGCTGCCTCAGATTCAGATCCTTCTGCTGATAAATGTACTTCAAGCTATTATGGTCCGTGTACATGTTCAATTTCTCACCGTACACATAGTATCTCCATTCCTTCAAGGCGAAGATAATCGCAGCCAACTCCAGATCATGAGTCGGATAATTCTTCTCATGCGGTTGTAGTTGCCTAGACCCATAAGCGATCACTTTTCCTTCTTGCATTAAGACACAACCAAGCCCACGATATGAAGCATCGCTGTAAACATCATACTCAACACCTGCTGTAGGCAATGCCAAAATAGGAGCAGTAGTCAGCTTCTCTTTCAACTCCTGAAAGCTTGCCTCGCACTGCTCGGTCCACTTGAAATTCATATTCTTCTTGGTCTAACCAGTGAGTGGCACGGCTAACTGAGCATAGCCTTGAATGAACCTCCTGTAGTATCCCGTCAATCCAAGAAAACTCTTAATTTCCTTCACTGTAGTAGGTCTTGCTAAATCTCTCACTGCCTCTATCTTCTGCGGACCAGTTGCCACTCCCTCCTTAGAAAGGATGTGACCTAGGAATGCCACTTCAGATTTCAGAAATCATACTTGGACAACTTGGCATACAACTCCTACTCTTCCAGCTTCTTCAAAATGGATGTCAGATGCTCTGTGTGCTCCTCCTCCGACTTGAAGTACACAAGAATATCGTCGATAAACACCACGACGAAAGAATCAATGAACGGCCTCAGACTCTGTTCATCATGTCCATAAAGATTGCAGTTGCATTCGTCACTCCAAATGGCATAACTAAGAATTCGAAATGCCCATGTCGAGTTCTAAATGCAGTCTTATGCACATCTTCAACTTTCACTCGAACTTGATGGTATCCTGATCAAAGATCTATTATGGAGAAAACAGCTGCTCCTTGTAGACGATCGAACAAGTCATCAATTCCTGGAACCGAATACTTATTATGAACAATGACCTTATTCAGCTCTCGGTAATCGATACACATTCTCATCGATACATCCTTCTTCATTACCAATAGCACCGGTGCTCCCCAAGGTGACGCACTCGGTTGAATAAAACCTTTCTCCAACAGTTCCTCAATCTGCCATTTCACCCATCCTGCTCCACCGGACACATCCTGTACGGTGTCTTAGAAATGGATGCACTCCCTGGCTGAATAGTAATGCTGAACTCTACATCATGCTGCGGATGTAACCCAGGCAAATCTTCTAAGAACACAGTCAGATAGTCCCGAACAACAGGATTCCTCTATACTTCCACAGGAATCTTCTGCTTGCTGATAGCTGCAACCAAACCTGAACACCTCTTCTTCCCTTGGAAGGTGACTTCAAGACCTCCTGGAGCCTTCACTGTTACTTCCTTGGTCTTACACTCAATGCTTGCATTGTACACCGACATCCAATCAATGTCAATGATAACATCGACCCCCAAGATAGTCAGCTCGATCAGATCAATCCCGAAAATTCTGTTCCTAATCTCGATCTTGTAGTCCTCATAGTACTGATCAGTGGTTAAAGTCTCCCCTGATGGAGTAGCTACTGCCAAGACCTTACCTAGAAAGACTTTTAGTTCGACTCCTAAGACTTTAGTAAATTTAGGAGACACAAAAATATGAGAGGATCCATTATCAAACAAAACAACAGCTTTCTTTCCATTCAAAAAAAGTTTTCCTATTACATAACACACACTCGTTACATAACAGTTCACTAATTAAAGCGGGAAAAGGGATAACAGAAAAATTTCTAAACATTTGCCCTCGTACCAGTGATGACATGATCCACTTCATCAGCATCAGCTTCAGTCAAGGCAAATACTCGCCCCTACTGGTACGGCATCTTCCCAACTTGCTGTGTTGGTCCATTATGGCTGACATCTCGCAACTTTGGGCAATGAGACTTGTAGTGGCCTGTCTCCCAAAACAATTGAAACAAGTCACCACCCGAGGTCTTACAAAACCATTTTCGGGTCTTCCAGCCACGTTAACAGCGTTCGCCCCTATAGGTTTGAACCTTTGAGCCGGCAGATGCCCCCTGAAATTGCCAGAAACTGCGGGCCTCTTCCCAGCATGCCAATTGTTCCTCCTGTTCTGAATGGCATGAAACTACTCCATGTCTTCCTCCGTAGCTGCAGCTCGCTTAACCAACTTGTCAAACCTTCTGATACCAAGGGGTATCATCTTGGATCTCAGACTTGGCCTGTAACACCCTAGTTTTCATTTATGAGATTATTGGTGATTTTACGTGTTATGCACGTATGATTTTATTTGTATAATTTCTTTTATTAAATATTTATATATAGTATTTGTTTCCTTTATTTATTTCCTTTATTTATAAAATATTCATTTGTATGATTTCATTTGTTCGAAACTTGAGCTCGGCAGTTTTTTAAAATATTTGATTTTTTTAGTTTTAAATTAAATATTTGACTTAAAAAAACCCGAAAAAAATGTGTAAATTATTCTAAAAGAACGTAGTTCCTATGAAAAATATTTGGGTACTATTTTGACTAAATAAAAGTGAGTGAGAAGTGAATATTGTGTAGAATCCTATGGAATTTACCTTTGGAAAAATTATAAAAGTAATTTATTGTATGAGAAAAATTATGTTAAGTGATAAAAGAGAAATTTTGAATAAAAGAAGATTTAAACGCGTTATCTATGGACTCTCAATGTTAAATTGGGTATTGTTTGTGAATGAAAATACGATTTGTGGCCTTTTGAGTTGAATAAAGGAAATGAACGGTAGTACAAGAATTAAATGGATTTATAGAGATTAACTTGGGTTATGAAATGCATGAATTTCGATTGAACTATATGTATGAGATTTGATTCATAGACAAGAACGGAAACCATTGTTAATTGTAAATCATGAAAAATAACTTATGAGTATAAAAGAATCAATTTTGCGATTGTGAATTGAAATTGAGAACTAGAGTGTAGCTAAGCCTCATACCGGTATTGAAAAGAAATGAATTGAAATGAAAGGACCAAGATTTGGGTCGTATTGAACGAATGGTTAAGACCAGTATGGTGGAAGGGCTAACTCTAAAAAATTGATTTTGTTCATGATTCAAATTACCAAGGATTAGATACATAGTGAAGACGTGATGAAAATAAGAGAAAAACACGAGTATGAGGGCCTCAGAGCTACGGTGTGAGAGTATTCACAGGCTGTCTTCACGATGCATCGTGACCTGACGTGGATATGTCTCCAGGAGTCTGTACCGCAGGCGATTCTCGTGAGGTGTTTGGTGACGGAGGCTGAATTGTCCATAGGTTCTTCACGATGCCGTCGTGACATGACGTGGGATTCCCCTCCAAGCTGTCTGAACATGAGCTCGTAACTCATAGAACATCTAGGATACTTATCGTAGTTACAGTAGTAGTTTAAGTCATAACGAAGGATTGAACCCTAAAAGATGAAGAACGGTTAAGGGCTTGCCCTCAGACCTATGTAGTATGTGATGTATAGAATCTGAACAAGTGCGCATTAGTGTCATCTAATATAAACAACTGCATTAAGGACTAAGTGCACCGCACGACATGACATCTATAGGATAGTCCCTTGTAGTTTTGTTTGTGATCAAGTTTGTGATTTTTTAAGTGTTTGAGAATCGTTATACTCTTTTCGGCATAGAGAGGATAGCCGTGTATAATATTTCATCTGTTGTAAGCAACTGACGCGCTCACAGTTTTTATGCAGGGTAAAGTGATTAACAAGACTAAAGAATGCATGCTGATTAAACATTGATTCCAGAGTTGTACACTTCAATTTATGTAAATTGTTGTAATTTGCTTCTGCTGTAAATATGTAATGTAAGTGTAAACTCTGATGTAACAAAAAGTTTTTATTTCCTTGTAAAATTGTACGAAAGAAGTGTAAAGATCCTATGAAACTTTGAATTCAGTTGTATTTTTGAATTCGGGGTGTTACAGAGTGGTATCAGAGCTAGGTTCCAAGTAGTGCAAATTTATAAGGACGACACCCTAGAAGTGGACATTAGGGCATGTGTTGAGTCTAGAGATTTAAATGTAAGTCACATACATTTGTGTTGCTCTATGATTTATTCTTCTTCTCCTCTTTCTCTAAGATGGCGGACCACTTCGACCCAGCTGGAGATGATAACTGGCACATCGTTGAGGAAGATTACTACCCCGGGCAAGCTAATTCAGACGAGGAAAATTTCGAAGAAATGGAAAAGGAATGGCCTGAGTCCCGAGAGATCACTCCACCTCCGAATTCATCTGATGATTCTTCTGACGAGGAAGAACCAGTTCTGAGTAATCTCATTGTGTCTCTTCAGAGGCAGGTAGAGACTCAACGGGAGAGAATCGGGCTACTGGAGACTCAGTTGGCAAAGCACAAGGATGATATTGCAATTCTCAGTCATCATGTTTGCTAACTCGAGAAGAGGAAAAACATGACCGATGTACTGAAGGAAGAAGTGGAGGAACTTCGGGAATAGCTTCGAGGAGCCAAGAGAAACCATAGGAACTAGACTATTGTGTCTTCTTATTGCTTTCATTTTGATGTCAGAAATGTTTTAAATTCGAATGTATAAAGTTTGAAATTCAATAAAATGGAAAAGTTGATTTAAAATTCATGTTTAAACTTTGAATTTAATGGATCTTTTGCATCAGAATATGGCTAGAAGAGGAGCTCGAAATGGTGAACGTCTAGACTTGGAAACGGAACTTGCGAGGGTCTATCAGACACTCAATGTCGTTGCCATAAATCAGAATCAAGGAACGGTACCTGCGAATCCAGTACCCGAAATAATCAAACTTGTGGAATCATTCAAGCAGATGAAACTACCTGTATTTGAGGGGAAGTCAGACCCTGACACGGCTGATAATTGAATCCGACAGGTAAAGACTATCTTCGAAGTCTTGGAGACTCCGGAGGGCAGCAAGGTGAAATTGGCAGCACTGCAGTTTGAGAAGGATGCAGCTGTATGGTGGTAGTCGATGAAGTGGATGATGGGAGGTATTGTTCTTGGCTGGGATGAATTCTTGGAGGAATTTCGCAGTCATTATTTTTCCTCAAACGTTCAGGAGAAGAAGGCCATGGAGTTTCTGGCGCTGCAGTAGGGCGGCATGTCAATTAAGGAGTATGAGACAAGATTCACTCAGCTCTCGAGGTATGCACCCAAACTAGTGATGGATGAGGCGAAGAAGGCTCGAGAGTTCGAGCATGGGTTGAGGCCAAGTCTGAGATCCAGGATGGTACCCCTAAGTATAAAGAGGTTTGACAAATTAGTCAAACGAGATGCAGCCACTGAGGCAGATATGGAGCAGTTCCATGCTGTTCAAAATCAGAGGACCAGCTGGAATGTTGGGAAGAGGCCCGCAGTTTCTGGCAACTTCAGGGGACAGCCACCGGCCAAGAGGTTCAAACGAACGGAAGCGAATGCTGTCAACGTAGCTGGGAGACCCAGAAACAATTGGGTGAGACCTCCTGGGGTGACTTGCTTCAACTATGGTGAGACGGGATGTTACAAGTCTAAGTGCCCCAAGCCGCAGAATGTCACCTATAGTGGACCAACGCAGCAAGTTGGGATGAAGCCGTACCAGCAGGGGCGAGTATTTGCCTTGACTGAAGCTGATGCTGATGAGGTGGATCACATCATCACTAGTACGAGGGAGGATGTTTAGAGTGTTTTCTGTTGTTTCACTTTTCCCGCCTTATATAGTGAACTGTTATGTAACGAGTGTGTGTTATGTAACAGGAGAACTTATTTTGAATGGAAAGAAAGCTGTTGTTTTATTCGATACTGGATCTCTCACACTTTTGTATCACCTAAGTTTGCTAAAGTTTTAGGAGTCGAACCGAAAGTCTTTCCAAGCAAGGTCTTGGCAGTAGCTACTCTATCAGGGGAGACTTTAACTACTGATCGGTACTATGCCGATTGCGAGATTGTGATTGGAGATAGAATTTTCGGGATTGATCTGATCGAGCTGAATGTCTTGGAGTCGATGTTATCATTGGCATTGATTGGATGTCGGTATACAGTGCGAACATCGAGTGCAAGACCAAGGAACTAACAGTGAAGGCTCCAGGTGGACCTGAAGTCACTTTCCAAGGAAGAAGAGATGTTCTGGTCTGATGGCAGCTATCTGCAAGAGGGATGTTCCTGCAGAGGTGCAGCAAATTCCTGTGGTTCGGGATTATCCGATCGTGTTCTTGGAAGATTTGCCTGGGTTATCCCCGCATCATGATGTGGAGTTCAGCATCACTATTCAGCCAGAGAGTGCACCTATTTTTAAGGCACCGTATAGGATGGTGCCTATGGAGCAGGTTGAGATCAAACGGCAGATTGAGGAACTGTTGGAGAAAGACTTTATTCAACCGAGTGCGTCACCCTGGGGAGCACCGGTGCTTTTGGTAAAGAAGAAGGATGATTCGATGAGGATGTACATCGATTATCGGGAGCTGAATAAGGTCACTGTTCAGAATAAGTATTCTATTCCACGAATTGATGACTTGTTATCTATCTACAAGGAGCAATTGTTTTCTCCAAAATAGATCTTCGATCAGGATATCATCAAGTTCGAGTGAAAGCTGAAGACGTGCATAAGACTGCATTCAAAACTCGACACGGGCATTAAGAATTCTTAGTTATGCCGTTTGGAGTGATGAATGCACCTGCAATTTTCATGGATATGATGAACAGAGTTCTGAGGCTGTTTATTGATTCTTTCGTCATGGTGTTTATCGACGATATCCTTGTGTACTCCAAGTCGGAAGAGGAGCACACAGCGCATCTGGCAGTAGTTTTGAAGAAGCCTCAGGAGCATGAGTTGTATGCCAAATTGTCCAAGTACGATTTCTGGAAATCTGAAGTGGCATTCCTGGGTCACATCCTTTCTAAGGAGGGAGTGGCAACTGATCCGCAGAAGATAGAGGCAGTGAAGGATTGGACAAGGCCTACTACAGTGAAGGAAATCAGGAGTTTTCTTGGGCTAACTGGATACTACAGGAGATTTATCTAGGGTTATGCTCAAATAGCTGTGCTGCTCACTGGTCTGACCAAGAAGAATGTGAACTTCAAGTGGACTGAGTAGTGCGAGGCAAGCTTTCAGGAGTTGAAAAAGAGGCTGACTACTGCACCCATTTTTGCTTTTCCTAGAGCAGGTGTTGAGTATGATGTCTACAGCGATGCTTCACATCGTGGGCTTGGTTGTGTCTTAATGCAAGAAGGAAACGTGACCGCTTATGGGTCTAGGCAACTACGACTGCATGAGAAAAATTATCCGACTCATGATCTGGAGTTGGCTGCAATTATTTTTGCCTTGAAGCAATGGAGACATTACGTGTATGGTGAGAAGCTGAACATGTACACGGACCATAAAACCTTGAAGTACATCTATCAGTAGAAAGATCTGAATCTGAGGCAAAGGCAATGGCTGGAAGTACTTGAGGACATTCTTCCGGAGATTAAGTACCATCCTGGGAAGGCTAATGTTGTTGCTGATGCACTTAGCCGCAAGAGCAGTCTAGCTAGTTTGGTCACGACTCAGAGGCAGCTGGCAGAGGAGTTGGATCGGGCTGGTATTGAAGTTGTTCTGCAAGGCTTGGGATCATCTTTAGCTCAGTTGAGACTTCAACCAATGCTGAATGAAAGGATTATCTCAAGTCAGAAGGAAGATACAGAGATTCTGAAGATGAAGGAGCAGGTCGGTACTGGCAGGTTGTCCGAGTTTCAGATCAGGGATGCAGTGCTCTGGTTTGGAGAGAGGCTATGTGTTCCGAATCAGTCAGACTTGAAAGAAAGTATTCTTCAGGAGGCGCATGCTACTCTTTTGTCAGTACATCCTGGGAGTACTAAGATGTATAGGGACATTAAGCAGCATTTCTGGTGGTCTGGTTTGAAGCAGAATGTGGCCAAGTTCGTGGCGAGGTGTGAGATCTGTCAGCAGGTCAAAGCCAAGAATCAGAAACCCGAAGGTCTATTGCAACCGTTACCTATTCTGGAATGGAAGTGGGATAACATCAGTATGGATTTCATCACGAGTTTGCCTAAGAGTCCCAAGGGAAATTATGCAATTTGGGTCATAGTCGATCGATTAACCAAATCCGCTCACTTCTTGGTGATGAAACTCACTTCGTCGATGGACAGATTAGCTGAGTTGTATGTTGGTGAGATCATCAGGCTTCATGGTGTTCCGCTAACCATTGTGTCTGATCGGAATTTGCAGTTTGCTTCGTATTTTTGGAGGAGTCTTCAGACAGCTTTGGGTACCAAGACGGATTTCAGCAGTGCTTTTCATCCACAGACCGATGGGCAGACCGAGAAAGTCAACCGTATTCTTGAGGATATGCTTCGGTGTTGTGTACTAGACTTTGGAGGTAGTTGGGAAAGGCACTTAGCTCTGGTAGAGTTTGCCTATAACAACAGTTTTCAGACTAGTATTGGGATGGCACCGTACGAAGCTCTGTTTTGGCAGGAAATGCAGAACACCTGGCTGTTGGTTCGAAGTTGGGGAGCGGCAGATGTTTGGGCCTGAGATTGTGCAGAAGACCTCTGAAAAGATTAATCTGATCAGGAAGAGGTTGTTGGATGCTCAGAGTAGGCAGAAGAGCTATGCAGACAACCGGAGGAGGGACCTTGAGTTTGAGGTTGGTGACTTTGTCTTTCTGAAGGTTTCACCTAGCAAGGGTGTGATTCGCTTCGGCAGAGGTGGGAAGTTAGCCCCGAGATTCATAGGCCCGTACAAGATATTGAAGCGGATTGGGAAAAACTGCTTATCGGTTAGAGTTGCCGGAAGAGTTGTCTCAGGTGCACAGTGTCTTCCATGTGTCTATACTGAGAGGTTACATTCCAGATCCTAGTCACCATTTTCCTGAAGTGCCGAAAGATTTGCAGTTGGATCTGAGTTACATTTAGCTTCCGATTGAGATTGTCGATCATCGGGAGAAAGTCTTGAGAAACAAGACAATACCGATGGTCAAAGTAGTCTGGAGAAACCAGTTGGTTGAAGAGGCTACTTGGGAATCTGAGGAGAGGATGATGAAAGATCATCCTGAGCTCTTTGAGTGATTTGTATCTTCTTTTCTTTTCTTATCTCCTTATTGTATTCCTGTTTTCTCACTCTTTAAGTGTAGTTCTGGGGACGGAACTATTCTAAGGAGGGAGTATTCTAACACCCTAGTTTTCATTTATGAGATTTTTGGTGATTTTACGTGTTATGCACGTATGATTTCATTTGTGTAATTTCTTTTGTAAAATATTTTTATATAGTATTTGTTTCCTTTATTTTTCCAAAAAAAAAATATTCTCTTTAAAAGCCTAATTAAAATCTAGGCCTAATTATCTTTAAGCCCACTCTATTTTATTATTTAAATTAATTATTTAAGCCCATGGTTAGTTTTGGCCCATTAGTGAGCCCATTTACTTTAATTCTCTTTTGAAATGGTCTAACTTGTAGTGTAGACTCATTTCATGGACAATTAAATTTGTCACATGAACAAATTTGTAAATGAGGGACACTAGGTGGCATGTGCATACAATGGAGTGTGCAATGCACACCTCCTTTCACTCAAGGCCGGATGGGGTAATGGACAAAGAGAGAGGGAGAGATGGAGCTAGTGGAGAGATAGTTATCTCATCATGGGTAGTTGCTACAACTTCCTAGCTCATCCTAGCCTTTGAACTCTAACCATTTGATTTAATCCTAGCCATCTATTCTCACCCAAAAAATGTATAAATACCCCCTAGTTATTCTCATTTAGTACACTAGAAAATTGATTAATAAAGAGAAGATTTGAGTGAGAAAAGATTGAGAGTTTTTGGTGAGTAAAAGATTGAGGAATTTTTGTGTGGGTGTGCTCATCCAAGGAGAGGCCGGACTACATCCAAGGAGGGGGAGCTCAGGTTTGCTACACCAAGGAGGAGGCGACACCTTTGAGGCACAATCTAGGAGGAGAAGGATCCATTCGTGCATTCTAGGAGATTTCTAGGAGCTTTCTATTCGTTTTCTCCAAATAGGTGGGTGCTTCTCATGCTTCTAATTCTAGTTACCATGCTAGGAATGTTTTAATAGAATGATTAATGAAAACTTCAGTGAAATTGGCCCCATGTTTGATTATGTAGAGATGAATTGATAATTTAGAATATGTTTTTTGAAATGATTGCTAGCTGATAAATTATGAATTAAAATGCTAGGAGATATCATGTTTTGCCATGCTAGATATTTGAGAAACATGTTGTGTGAAGAAAATCTATATACATGAGACAAAATTGAATACTTCATGTGAAATTGATTTGGTTATTTGTGAGTGATCTCATTGTAGCAAGAAAGGAATTTTTTGTGTTCTAAATTAATGTGATTGACTAATAAATAAAAGAATGAAGTAATGAAGTATTTTTGTAGAAATTTATATTTCAAAATGTGTACAAATATGATTTGTTCTCAATGTCGAAATTATGGTCATAGAACATAAAATATGATCAAAAATGCATGTTTTATAAGCACATAATGAATTTAAAAATACTGGTTTACTATGTTTATATATATTTCAAAATCTGGAAAGTTATGTTTCAAAAAGAGAAGAAAAAGAACAAAAATCGTTTTGGGAAATTTTTTAATAAGTAGTAGAGAGCAAAGAATTGGATCAAAACTATCCCAATCCTCTTTGTGACAATCTAGTCTCTTAGACCAATTGGTTGAGTGTGCTGGGCGCTATTGTAGCGTTCGGGTGACCCCTGTGGTCTCGAGTTCAAAACCCATGCTCAGCTTTTATTTCTAAAATTTTGAATAAATCCAGAACCTGAAACCCAAAATACTTATTCATTTATTCTCTACACTTACGGTGGTTGCACCATACCCCAGTTGGCTTGCGGTTGCGGTTGGCTTCTCTCAGGTCGCGGGTTCGAAACCTGAGCTCTGCAGTTTTTTGAAATATTTGATTTTTTTTAGTTTTAAATTAAATATTTGACTTTAAAAATCCGAAGAAAATGTGTAAATTATTCTAAAAGAACGTAGATCCTATGAAAAATATTTGGGTACTATTTTGACTAAATAAAAGTGAGTTAGAAGTGAAAATTGTGTAGAATCCTATGGAATTTACCTTTGGAAAAATTATAAAAGTAATTTATTGTATGAGAAAAATTATGTTAAGTGATAAAAGAGAAATTTTGAATAAAAGAAGATTTAAATGCGTTATCTATGGACTCTCAATGTTAAATTGGGTATTGTTTGCGACTGAAAATACGATTTGTGGCCTTTTGAGTTGAATAAAGGAAATGAACGGTAGTACAAGAATTAAATGGATTTATAGAGATTAACTTAGGTTACGAAATGCATGAATTTCGATTGAACTATATGTATGAGATTTGATTCATAGACAAGAACGGAAACCATTGTTAAATTGTAAATCATGAAAAAGAACTTATGAGTATAAAAGACTCAATTTTGTGATTGTCAATTGAAATTGAGAACTAGAGTGTAGCTAAGCCTCATACCGGCATTGAAAAAAAATGAATTGAAATAAAATTTGAAATGAAAGGACCAAGATTTGGGTCGTATTGAACGAATGGCTAAGACCGGTATAGTAGAAGGGCTAACTCTAGAGAATTGATTTTGTTCATGATTCAAATAACTAAGAATTAGATACATACTGAAGACGTGATGAAAATAAGAGAAAAACACGAGTATGAGGGCCTCGGAGCTACGGTGTGAAAGTATTCACAGGCTGTCTTCACGATGCGTCGTGACATGACGTGGATATGTCTCCAGGAGTCCGTACCGTAGGCGATTCTCGTGGGGTGTTTGGTGACTGCGAGTGGTGTCATGTCCCATGACTGAGACTGAATTGTCCATAGGTTCTTCACGATGCGTCGTGACATGACGTGGAATTCCTCTCCAGGCTGTCTCGACATGAGCTCGTAACTCATAGAACATCTAGGATACTTATCGTAGTTACAGTAGTAGTTTATAGTCATAACGAGGGATTGAACCCTTGAAGATGAAGAACGGTTAAGGGCTTGCCCTCAGACCTATGTAGTATGGGATGCATAGAATCTGAAGAAGTGCGCATTAGTGTCATCTAATATAAACAACTGCATTAAGGACTAAGTGCACCGCACGACACGACATCTATAGGATAGTCCCTTGTAGTTCTGTTTGTGATCAAGTTTGTGATTGTTTAAGCATTTGAGAATCGTTATACTGTTTTCGGTATAGAGAGGATAGCTGTGTATAATATTTTATCGGTTGTAAGCAACTGACGCGCCCACAATTTTTATGCAGGGTAAAGTGATTAACAAGACTAAAGAATGCATGCTGATTAAAGATTGATTCAAGAGTTGTACACTTCAATTTATGTAAATTGTTGTAATTTGCTTTCGCTGTAAATATGTAATGTAAGTGTAAACTCTGATGTAACAAAAAGTTTTTATTTCCTTGTAAAATTGTATGAAAGAAGTGTAAAGATCCTGTGGAACTTCGAATTCAGTTGTATTTTGGAATTCGGGGTGTTACATGGCCTTAAACCGTGCTTAAACTTCTGAGCCTTCTTTGCCTCGCCCATAACCGATTCGGGTGCGTATCTTGAGAGTTGAGTAAACCTTGTCTCAAACTTCCTGACCGACATGCCGTCCTACTGCAGCGCTAGAAATTCCATGGCCTTCTTCTCCTGGACATCCAGTGGAAAATAATGACTGCAGAACTCGTCCAAGAATTCCTCCCAGCCAAGAATAACATCTCCCATCATCCGCTTCATTGACTGCCACTAAACAGCTGTGTCCTTCTCGAACTACAGCGCGGCCAACTTCACCTTGCTGCCCTCCGGAGTTACCAAAACTTCGAAGATAGTCTCTACCTTCCTGATCTAATTATCAGCCGCATCTGGGTCTGACTTAACCTCAAATACTGGTGGTTTCATCTGCTTGAATGATTCCACGAGCTTGATTGCCTCAGGAACTGGATTTGCAGGCATCCCCCTCTGGTTCTGATTCATGGCAACGGCATTGAGTGTCTGATAGACTATCGCTAGTTCTGTTTCTAAGTCAAGTCCTTCACTGCTTCTAGCTCTTCGTCCAACCATGTTCTGATGCAAGAGATCCATTAAATTTGAAGTAACAAAACATGATTTAAATCGATTCCTTCATTTCATTGAATTCAAACTTTGTACATTCAAATTTAAAAAATTTTCTGACATCAAAACAAAAGCAGGAAGAAGTTACAACAGTCTAGTTCCTACGGTTCCTCTTGGCTTCTTGAAGCTCTTACCGTAGTTCCACCACTTCTTTCCTTCAGTACATCTTACATGTTCTTCCTCTTCTCGAGGTCCCAAATACGATGACTAAGAGTTGCAATGCTCTCCTTGCACTTCACACACTGTACCTACAGCAGCTCCGCTCTCTCCCTCTGAGTCTCTACCTGCCTCTGAAGAGACACAATGAGAGTACTCGGAACTGGTTCTTCCTTGTCGAAGGAATCATCAGATGAATCCGGAGGTGGAGTGATCTCTCGGTACTTATGCCATTCCTCTTCATATTCCACGAGGTCTTCTTCGTTGAAATCTGCTTGCCCGGGGTAGTAATCCTCCTCAACTATGTGCCATTCATCATCTCCAGCTAGGTCAAAATGGTCCGCCATCTTAAAAAATGGGAGGAGAAGGAGAAACATCAATCATAGAGCAACACAAATGTAAGTGACTTACATTTAAATCTCTATACTCAACACACTAATGTTCACTGTAGGGTGTCGTTCCTCATAAATTTGTACTATTCGGAAGCGTGCTCTGATACCACTCTGTAACACCCCGAATTCCAAACAAGACCGAATTCGAAGTTCCACAGGATCTTTATACTTCTCTTTGTACAATTTTACAAGGAATTAAAAACTTTTATTACATAAGAGTTACATTTACATTACATATTTACAGCGGAGCAATTTACAATAATTACATGAATAGAAATGTACAACACTTGAATCATTCTTTAAGCAACATGCATACTTTAGTCTGGCTAATCACTTTATCCTACATAGAAACTATAGGCATGTCAGTTCATTCAACTAATGCTAGGATATAATACATCAATTTTCTCTTACTTGGAAAACACAAACTTGTCACAAACAGAACTACATGGACTATCCTATTGATGTCGTGTTGTGATTGTGCACTTAGTTCTTAATGCAGTTATTTATATTATATGAAACTAACGCGCACTTGTTCAGAGTCTATGCAACCAATACTACATAGGTCCGAGGGCAAGCCCTTAATCGTTCTTCATCTTGTAGGATTCAATCCCTCGCCATAACTTAATCTACTACTGCAACTACGGCAAGTATCCTAGGTGTTCTATGAGTTACGAGCCCACGTCCAGGCACCCTAGAGAGAATCCCAACGCACTATCACATGACTCGTCATGCAGGCATCTTGTGGTCAATTCACCTTCAACCATAGACATGGCACCACCCGTAGTCACTAGACCACCCCACAAGTGTCGCCACCGGAATGGTACTCTGGAGCAGTATCATGTCCTACTCATGACGCATCATGGGACATCCTGTGAATACTCTCACATCGCCAATCCAATGGCCCTTGTTGCCGCTAAATCTGGTGTGGGGGCAAACAGATAGTATTTGTGGATTCTTGGGAAACTTTTGAATAGCAAACCCGTTACCTGTTCCTGCTGGAGTTTGACCGTCGCTCCCGCCGTACACCTGCAAAAAGTGCGAGACACCGGGGTTAATCCCGGCGACGCACCCTCCAACGCTCAAGTCAATAATCAGAAGTGATTATGAAAGAGCGTTAATTGGAAAAAGATTGATTATCTCTTAATGGAGATGGATAGGGGGTTATTTATAGTCGCCGTTGGGATCAGATTAGGAATGTAATCCCTTGTGATCAGATTAGGAATGTAATCCCTGTGATCATATTAGGAATGTGATCCCTAATTTCCAGTGAAAGGATATATGTAAATCAGGGCCGTTGATTAGTATTAATTAGGGACCCTAATTCTATCTGGCTGGACTGGATTCATTGCGGGTTGGAACCCCGCACCCAGTAAGATAGATCCGTTCATGGGTTATTGGGCTTTAAATAAAGACCCAGTTCCCACTTCAGACCCGTTAGTATGTGGAATTACCGTTTTACCCCTGAGCTTTAAGATTCGCGTCCGATGTGAACGGTCCCGATTTAATCCTATTTTTAGCCATATCACGAGCCCCCCACTCTGGAGACTGAGTTTTACAGTCTTCGAGGAGTAGTTTTGTTATTCTAATGGCGTACGGGATTTTATCGGTGTTCTTAAGGGAGTTTGGAATCTTGCTTGGGGTGTAACGGTGTTATTCTAGGCTTGTAAAATACCCAAAAATATCCTCAGAATTTTCTGGATTTTTGGTGATTTTTCCAGATTTTTCTGAATTTTTTCTCATTTTTTTTGAATTTTTTATTTATTTTTCGAATTAAATAATTAATTATCAAAAATATTAATTAATTATTCTAATTTAATAATTATTTTTTCAGAATTTAAAAATAATTTTTCTGAATTAATAATTATTTTTAGAATTTTTAATTAATTTTTTTCGATTTTTTAATTATTTTTTCGGATTTTTTAAATAATTAAAACAAATAAATAAATAAATAAATTAATTAAATATTACCTGGACACGTGGCGCATTTCTGTACGTCGATCGTGATCAGATGGCGCACATCGCAAAGCAGATCATGCTCTGGACACGTGGCGCATTTCTGGACGTCGATCGTGATCAGATGGCACGTATCGCAAAGCAGATCACGTTCTGCACACGTGGTGCATTTCTGTGCGTCGATCGTGTCATAGCACGATTTTTGAGAAGATCGGATGGATCGTGTAGGTCGGTGGGATTTTTTCTCCAATTTCAGGTTCGGTGCCTCGTCCACTCGGCTCAGCACCTCGGCCAAGCACCTCGGCAACTGTCGAAGCATGGAAGTTGATGCCATGTGGCCCCCCCTTTTTTTTCTTTCTTCTTCTCTGGTTCCCGCACTGTTTCCTTCTCTTCTTCTTCGCCTCTCCTTCTTCATCGCCTGTCATCGCCTTCGATCTTGAAGACAGAGGAGGAGCCTCGGCGAGTTGCCGAAGGTGACAGGCAAGGAGCTTGCGAGAGCTTGAGGCATGCTCGGTGACTGAGTGTAGCTCGGTTGAGGGAGAAAGCTCGGCACTGTGGAGGGAGGCGAATGGAAGTGAGCTCGGTAAAGGTGGTCGACGAGTGGAGCTCGGAGCTCGTCGAGGAGGAGAGCTCGATGTTCGACAGTGGGGGAGCTCGGCACTGTGGAGGGAGGCGAATGGAAGTGAGCTCGGCGAAGGTGGTCGACGAGTGGAGCTCGAAGCTCATCGAGGAGGAGAGCTCGACGTTCGACTGTGGGGGAGCTCGGCAATGGAGCTCGTTAAGGGGTTCGGCAGCGGGGGCGAGTTCGCCGTTAGAGCTCGGTGTAGGAGGAGAGCTCGATTGGAGCTCGGTGATGGCGAGGCTATGGCGGAGCTCGATGTGCGGAGTGGAGCACGTTGGAGGGTCGTCAAGCAGCTTCGACGAGTTGGCCGGCGCAGAGCTTGGAGCTCGGCCATGGGGTCGGTGAGCTCGACAGAGGCTGACGAAGAGGCATTGGAGCTCGGCGAGGTCTGGAGCTCGGAGGGTCGTCGAGCGGCTTCAACGATTTGGCTAGCGAAGAGCTTAGAGCTCGGCCATGGGGTCGGTGAGCTCGACAGAGGCTGACGAAGAGGCGTTGGAGCTCGGCGAGGTCTGGAGCTCGGAGGGTCATCGAGCGGCTTCGACGATTTGGCTGGCGAAGAGCTTGGAGCTCGGCCATGGGGTCGGTGAGCTCGACAGAGGCTGACGAAGAGGCGACGGAGCTCGGCGAGGTCTGGAGCTCGGAGGTGGCAGGGAGTTTGGAGAAGAGTTTGGGTTCTTCTCTTTTTTTTTGCTTTGTTTTTGTTTGGTTTCCATTTTGGCAGGAGAGTGGAGAAGGAGAAGAGAATCTGAAGTGAGTTATGGGTTCGAATCCTTAACGGGTCGACCCCGACCCTCTTTTTCTCTTTTTCTCTTTTTTTTGTCGCTGTTCGGCAAATGCTTCTTGTTCAGCAGATCCGAGCACGGATTTTGAGGTGCATTTTTGCCACTTTGCAGTTCGGTAGTTCGGTAGCTCAGATTTCTGATCTGAGCTACTTGGCTCAATCTGGACCGTTGATCTCGATTGTGGTGCGAATCACGAGACAAGAGGCTCAAATTTTGAGAAAATGTTATCTTGTCGTTTTGTGGAGACGTGGCGCGATCTTCATGTTCTAGCACGAATTTTGAGACAATTTGACGGTGAAACTGGCTCGACAGCAATTTTCTCCATATGTGGAGGTCGATACCTTGGCACCTCGGCTCGGTGGCTCGGCCATGGCAGAGCTCAGCCCTGAGAAGAAAGAAGAAGGGGAGAAGTGTTGGGTACTTTTGGCGGGAAGACTGAAGAAGAAGAAGTAGAAGAATGAAGAAGCCGAGAAGGGTATGGGTCGGATCGTGGGTATCGGATCCGACCCCGACCCGTTAGCCTCTTTTTCTTTCTTCCTCTTCATCTGCTTGCTTGTTCGGCGAATTCGAGCACGGATTTTGAGGCACATTTTTCGCCACTTTGCTGCTTGGTAGATCGGTAGCTCGGATTTCAGATCCAAGCTACGTGGCTCCATCTAGATGGTTGATCACGATCGTGGCGCAAATCACGAGACAAGAGGCTCAAATTTCGAGAAAACGTTATCTTGTCGTTTTGTGGAGACGTGGCGAGATCTGAGCCATTCATCTTGTTCCAGCACGAATTTTGAGATGATCCGACGGTGAGATGGGATCGGCAGAATTTTTCTCCATATGTAGAGGTCGGTACCTCGTCCACTCGGCTCGGTGACTCGGTGGTTCACCCTCTGCCCGTAGTAGCTCGGTGTAGTGGAGCTCGGTGTTCGGACGACTCGAGCGTGAGGAGAAGCTCGGCGAGTTGATGAAGGGGATGGGTCGGAGCTTGTCGAGGAAAGGGGGTCGGCATATGGAAGAGGCAGATGCTCTGTTTGGTTTTGGAGATGTTTGAAAAGGAGCCCCACTCCTTGGTGTGGAGAAGACCCATTCTTTGAACAGAGTGTAAGGAGCAACTCTATGGGAGAGTTTTGAGCTCCGAACTCGCTTAGAAGAGGCCCGCTTTGGAGGCGAGCGAAGTGAAGATCTCGGCTCTAGGAGAGAGCTATCTGGAAGACGAGTTTGAGAAGCAACTCTAGGGGGAAGTTGTGAGCTCTGAACTCGTTGAGAAAAGGTCCGCTTAAGAGGGAGCGGAGTGAAGAGATCGGCACTGAGAGAGCCATTTGTGAGACGAGTGTGAGGAGCAACTCTAGGGGGGAGTTGTAAGCTCCGAACTCGTTGAGAAGAGGTCCGCTTAAGAAGGAGCGGAGTGAAGAGCTCGGCACTGAGAGAGCCATTTGTGAGACGAGTGTGAGGAGGAACTCTAGGAGAGAGTTGTGCTCCAAACTCGTTGAGAAGAGGTCCGCCTTAAAGGTGAGCGGAGCGAAGAGCTCGACTCTGGGAGAGAGCCATTTGAAAGACGAGTGTGAGGAGGAACTCTAGGAGAGAGTTGTGCTCTGAACTCGTTGAGAAAAGGTCTGCCTTGAAGGTGAGTGGAGCGAAGAGCTCGGCTCTGGGAGAGAGCCATTTGAGAGATGAGTGTGAGGAGGAACTCTAGGAGAGAGTTGTGCTCCGAATTCGTTGAGAAGAGGTCCGCTTTGGAGGCGAGCGGAGTGAGAAGTGAAGAGCTCGGCTCTGGGAGAGAGCCATTTGAGAGACAAGTTTGAGGAGAAACTCTAGGAGAGAGTTGTGCTCCGATCTTGTTTGAGAAGATCTCCGCTTTGGAGGCGAGCGGAGTGAAGAGCTCGGCTTTAGGAGAGCCATTTGGAAGACGAGTTTAAGGAGCAACTCTAGGAGAGAGTTGTGCTCCGATCTTGTTTGAGAAGATCTCCACTTCGGAGGTGAGCGGAGTGAAGAGCTCAGCTCTGGGAGAGAGCCATTTGTGAGACGAGTGTGAGGAGGAACTCTAGGAGAGAGTTGTGCTCCGAACTCGTTGAGAAGAGGTCCGCTTTGGAGGCGAGCGGAGTGAGGAGCTCGGCTTTGGGAGAGAGCCATTTGGAAGACGAGTGTGAGGAGGAACTCTAGGGGAGAGTTGTAAGCTCCGAACTCGTTTAGAAGAAGTCCGCTTTGGAGGCGAGCGGAGTGAGGAGCTGGCTTTGGGAGAGAGCCATTTGGAAGACGAGTGTGAGGAGGAACTCTAGGGGAGAGTTGTAAGCTCCGAACTCGTTTAGAAGAAGTCTGCTTCGGAGGTGAGCGGAGTGAAGAGCTCGGCTCTGGGAGAGAGCCATTTGGAAGACGAGTGTGAGGAGGAACTCTAGGAGAGAGTTGTGCCCCGAAATCGTTGAGAAGAGGTCCGCTTCGGAGGTAAGCGGAGTGAAGAGCTCGGCTCTGGGAGAGAGCCATTTGTGAGACGAGTGTGAGGAGGAACTCTAAGAGAGAGTTGTGAGCTCCAAACTCGTTTAGAAGAAGTCCGCTTCGGAGGTGAGCGGAGTGAAGAGCTCGGCTCTGGGAGAGAGCCATTTGGAAGACGAGTGTGAGGAGGAACTTTATGAAAGAGTTGTGCCCCGAACTCGTTGAGAAGAGGTCCGCTTCGGAGGTGAGCGGAGTGGAGAGCTCGGCTCTGGGAGAGAGCCATTTGTGAGACGAGTGTGAGGAGGAACTCTAAGAGAGAGTTGTGCTCCGAACTTATCTTTTAAGAGAGTATCAACGGTTGTGGGAGCAGTTCCGAATGGCGAACCACTTCTAACTCACTGAAGAGCAAGTTATTTGAAGCGGAATCGAGCCGAGTGTTGGACTCCGAACTCATCGTTAGAGGGATTCAACGGTTGTGGGAGCAATTCCGAATGGCAAACCACTTTCTAACTTGCTGAAGAGCAAGTTATTTGAAGCAGAATCGAGCCAAGTGTTGGACTCCGAACTCGTTGTTAAAGGGATTCAACGGTTGTGGGAGCAATTTCGAATGGCGAACCACTTCTAACTCGCTGAAGAGCAAGTTATTTGAAGTGGAATCGAGCCAAGTGTTGGACTCCGAACTCGTTGTTAAGTAAGTTGCGGGAGCAACCATGTAGAAGAAGCTGGACTCTGAATTCACCATTTAGCGAGTCGTGACTCGGAGAGATAGAGAAGCAAGAGCAATAATTTTCAATGAAAAGATGTAAATTTTTATTGAAATAAAGTAAGTGGCCTCTCCAATAGGGCGAGCCATTATTACATGCTGTTGGCCGAGTTACAAGCATCGGCCTTATTGAAAATCAGGATCCTACTTCTACAATAAGGTGAAGACCTCTTGGGAGGAGCTGGGAGATTCTGAGTCTTGAAGCTCGGTGGGCCCTTCTGTTCGTTTGTAGGCTCCTCAAGGGGGAAACTCGGCCCCCTCTTTTTGGACGAACTTGGTCAGGTGTCCCCGCAGTATGTGTTCTTCGATCTCCTCCTTGAGAGCCCGACAATCATCTGTGTCGTGGCCGTGGTCCCTGTGAAAGCAGCACCACTTATCCTTGTTCCTCTTCTTTCCAGGTGTATTCATTCTAGGGGAGCACGGAGTAGCCCTTCCTTATCTACCTCCATAAGAACTTCTGATATATTAGCAATGAGGGGGGTGAACTTCTCAAAACGAGGAGTCGGGCGACGCTGTCCATTGCCGTCCTTCTGGGATTTTTGGGACCCCTCTTCGCTTGTGCTCTTCCGTTTGTTCCCGGAAGATGTCTCCTCAAAGCCCGGGAGATTCTCGGCTTCTTCAGCCTGAATATACTTCTCACTCCTAAGAAGGAGGTCGGCGAAATTATGTGGGGGCTTCTTGGCAAGGGAGGAGCGAAGGCCAGAGTTGAGGACATTCGATTGGAAGGCGGCCGCTGCAACAGGCTGGTCAAGGGAAGCGACGGATCTCACTTCTACAGTGAACCTCCTCACATAGTCTCTCAACTTCTCTCCCTTCTCCTGGCGGAGCTGGAGTAACGAGATGTTGGTCTTATCCGTGCGTCTGCTACTCACAAAATGAGTGATGAAGAGGGTCTTGAACTTGCTCGAAGGAGAATATGGAAGACGGGGCGAGGCAGGAGTACCACTCCCGAGCCGAACCCTTAAGAGTGGCGGGGAAGGTTTTGCACAGCAAAGCATCGGAAGCTTGGTGGATTAGCATGAAGGTCTTAAAGCTTTCGATGTGGTCCATGGGGTCCGACTCCCCCGAGTAAGTTTCGAACTGTGGGGGTTCGAAACCTCTTGGGATAGGAGCTTCCATGATGGTCCGGGAGAAGGGAGGTCTGCTCGGGCGGATGGTCCTTCCTCTTAACTCCTCATCCTTGTCTATTCGGCCGATACGCTTCTCCATCTCGTGGAGACGGTGGTAGAGAGCATCGTCCCTCCAGCGATAGTCAAACGAGCCTTCAGACTCGTCTTCATAGGAAGGGGAGCGGGGACTACGGTGACGGTGGCCCTGGGAGCAGCGAGGACTAGGAATATGCGGTTGGTTACTAGGAGTAGGAGGAGGAGTTATGGACCGATGGGGAGGACTTTGGACCCGTGGAGGAGTAGGAGTCCTTTGGGCATTGTTGTTGTTGGGTCGGAGGTTGAGAGCCTGCAACACCGTTGCCTGAAATTGCTGGAACTCGGCACGAGTGATGGGTGCCTCATCGTTCCTCAGATGTTGCCGACCGGCAGGGGAATGATGTCTTCTCCTATGGTGCTCGGGGGACTCTTTCCTTCCTCTTCGAGTAGGGGACCTTCTGTAGTCTTGGTGGTGAGGAGATCGCTCATCTGGTCGTTGTTGGCGGGAGGATCCCTCTCGGGCCCTGCTTTTCATCTAGATGGCAGCGAAGATCCTCATCCTTCTGCCGATTGAGAACGGTATTGTGGAGGTCGGAAACTCGAGGATTGTGGGAGGCCATGGAATCCGAAGAGGCATTGTGTACTGAAATGCGGTCCTGATGGAGGGGTTGCTTCTGTGGGTTGGGATGTGAAGCCCCCGCACCGGCATTCTGAGGACGGTGGGACCCTTTGGGGGTTGCTGATTCTGAAGAGGAGGTTGATCTTGTTGAAGAGGGTCTTCCGCTTGGAGAGGAAGTTACCCCTGTTGCTGAGCGGGTTGGATGGGGACTACCTCTTGCTGATCAACGGGGTTAGGGTCCACGGTTAGACCCTCTGGATCTTACTTTCCTAGGAGGCATGACGGGGGAAGATCTGACCTGCGGGAAGAGGAAGGGTTGCTGTTCGTTTCTTTCCCACAGACGGCGCCAATCTATTGCCGCTAAATCTGGTGTGGGGGCAAACAGATAGTATTTGTGGATTCTTGGGAAACTTTTGAATAGCAAACATGTTACCTGTTCCGCCGGAGTTTGACCGTTGCTCCCGCTGTACACCTGCAAAAAGTGCGAGACACCGGGGTTGATCCCGGCGACGCACCCTCCGACGCTCAAGTCAGTAATCAGAAGTGATTATGAAAGAGCGTTAATTGGAAAAAGATTGAT
Organism: Hemerocallis citrina; assembly: GCA_017893485.1. NCBI lineage: Eukaryota > Viridiplantae > Streptophyta > Magnoliopsida > Asparagales > Asphodelaceae > Hemerocallis > Hemerocallis citrina. Next base: position 136,133,469 of record CM030363.1, read on the forward strand.
TACCTCTTAATGGAGATGGATGGGGGGTATTTATAGTCGCCGTTGGGATCAGATTAGGAATGTAATCCCTGTGATCAGATTAGGAATGTAATCCCTGTGATCAAATTAGGAATGTGATCCCTAATTCCCAGTGAAAGGATATATGTGAATCCGGGCCGTTGATTAGTATTAATCAGGGACCCTAATTCTATCCGGCTGGACTGGGTTCATTGCGGGTTGAAACCCCACACCCAGTAAGACAGATCCGTTCATAGGTTATTGGGCTTTGAATAAAGACCCAGTTCCCACTTTAGATCCGTTAGTATGTGGAATTATCGTTTTACCCCTAAGCTTTAAGATTCGCGTCCGTTGTGAACGGTCCCGATTTAATCCTATTTTTAGCCATATCAGCCCTCATACTCATGTTTTTCTCTTACTATCATCACAACTTCACTATGTATCTAGTCCTTAATTTTATTTGAACCATGAATAAAAATCAATCTCCTAGAGTTAGCACTCCCACTATACCGGTCTTAACCATTTATACAACATGACCCAATCTTGGTCCTTTCATTTCAAATTTCATTTCAACATATTTCTTTCAATGCCGATATGAGGCTTAGCTACACTCCAGTTCACAATTTCACTTCATAATCACAAAATTTGAGTCTTCATACTCATGAGTTCTTTTTCACAAATTAACATGATTTTCATTCCTTTTTTTTTTGAATCAATCTCATACATAAAGTTCCATTTCAAATTATGCATTTCATATTCAAAATTAATTTCATTGAATCCATTAAACTCCCATACTAGTACTTCTTTCCTTTACTTAATTCAAAAATCACAAGGTTGTATTTTTTTTTCATTTATATTTAGAATGCATTCAATATCCAAAATAATGAATAAAAGTCCACAAACATCACACGTAAATTTTCTTTCACTCAAAATCCTCTTTTGTAACTTAGTATAATCTTCTCATGAAATAAGTCACCTTTTATACTTATCCCAGTGTCAATTTCATGAAATTCTACTCAATTGTTCACTTCTAAGTCACTTTTATTTTAGTCAAATAATGCATAAATATTTTTCATAAGATCCACATGTTTTAGAATAATTATAGTATTTTTTCCAGATTTTTAAAAGTCACAATATCAATTTAAAAAAAGTCAAAAACCCAAAAAAATTTATTAAAGTGCCAAACCCCAGATTCGAACCCGCAACCAAAGGCCACCCATGTGCTATAGTGCAGCGCACTGTGGCGCTGGCGCTAACCAGAAAGGCCAGAGCGTGCTATCGATATATGGACGGGTTTAAATCCATAAGAACTCATTCTCTGTTTTCGGATTTTTTTTCAAAATGAAAATAAAAGAGCTAATGCCCAGTTTCGAACTCGAGACCAAGACCACCCGCAAGCTACAGTAAAGCGCCCCAAATGCACCCGTTAACCAAATGGTCCAAGTGAGTAACCTGATATAGGTTGGGGTTTTTAGGGGTTAAAGTCTGAGTCCCTGTTATTTAGAATTCTTACAAAAATAAGTGTTTTTAAGTTCTCTTCTTCTCCAAATTAATTCAAAAACTCTAGATTTTATCTTCTATATAATTACAGTATTTCAGTAAAATAAAAATGTGATTTTTGATACAAAGAACATAATTTTTCTCTCTACTTACATTTTATTCTACAAATTCCGAAATGTGGGGAAATAAGCATATTCTCTTTACCAATTGAACTTAAAAATTCCCTAGATCACTTATAACATTTTTATTAACATTATACAATTATTTGAGTAATAATTTCCCTTTTTCATTCCATAACAATTAAAAATGTCAAAATCACATTTTCCAAGTTCTCATTTCAATTATCTAAACATACATTCATATCTTCTTAGTTTAGCACATAACAAGCAATTAAAGATGTAACCCATGTTTCCCCAAATCCATATTTCCTGTCTATTAGCTGAGTTGGGTTCTTTATAAAAAAATTCCGTTTCTTGAATTCTATATTATTTCAAATTTATTTTTTGTATCTCCCACCAAAATCCATTTCTTTTTATTAATTGTATTTATTGTTATTTTCAAACTATTTTTATATTAATGTTATTGTTATTATTATTATTCAGTATTATTATCATTACTATTATTGTTATTATCATTTTTATTATGGTTATTATTATTGTGCTCGTTACTCGTTTAGCTTTAGCTCGGTAAGCTCTTCAGCAAGTAAGTAATTAGTCCTCTTTGTTTAGTTTCTAAGCTAGGTGACCCCTGCCCTCGCCCTGCACCCTCGTCTCTCTCTCCCGTCCTCCTCCTATACCCGACCCCTGCCCTCGCCCTGCACCCTCGTCGACACCCACCTTCCTCTTCCGTCGCCTGCTGCCCATCCACCGTTGCAACCCCTCGGCCTTGCTGCCTTCAGCCGACGTGTCTCAAGACAGTACCCCACAGTCCCCTATGCCTCCAGCCTCTAGTGCCCTCCTCCTTACTTCTCCTGCTGCGTCGACAGCCCTGCAGTGCCGAAACAGTCGCACCCCCGTACCCTGCTCCCTGTTCAACTACAACACCTCACGTTCTCGGTTGTTCACTCCCAAAGCCAACAGTATACGGCAGCCCCGTGCTGTCTCCGCTCCGTCCGCCTCTCACTGCACCTCCCGTGCACCGCCCTGCGCACTGCCCGCCATCTGCTGCCAAGCTAGCACAGTGCCATTGCTGTTTGGTTGGGTTTTCATCAACTTTGATTGTGGGCCGTCGGATCTACTTTGATCATGATCTTGATCATCACCATTGGGGTGATCTTGGCCGTTCGATCGCGATCATCATCAACTTCATCATCACCTTGATCTGGACCGTTCGATCTTATTAATCTTGATCTTGATCTTGATCTCATCTATGCCGATTTGCCCGATCGTTGTTTGATCATCTTGATCTTGATCGTCATCGTGATCCATTCGTTAGATTGTGTTCGTGATTGGTTCGTGTGTTTGTTCGATCCATTCGTTGTTTTCGTGTCGGGATCCGTTCCCATTATTCCTCCGTCGGATTCATTGTCTACACCCCGAGGCAAGTATCTTCTTGTACATTCCGTTTTCTAGTACAAGTTTTTTCGTGAAAATATAACAAGTTGATTGTAAATGTGACTCCTCTTTATTTATCGTTGATGATCTCATGTTTCGCCTTTTCTATCACATGATCTAAGAGTCACAACCCTTCGTTGATACACTTGTTCAAAACTAGTAAAATTTTGATTCATTTAATACAAAAAGTGTTTTATTTGGTTTATGTTTCTCTTGGCTTGCTGTTTCAACCCCGATAAAACTAAAATCTGAACTTGAGTCCTGATTATGAAATGTAGCCCCAAGTGTCTAGTTGTCAATAACGTCCAGAATTTTTGAATTCCGAGTTTCGGTTTAGGAGATATCTTAGTTTTACTGTCGTTGTGTCTGTAATCGCAGATTCACAAAAACGGCTGCACCACCTTGGTTTACAATTATTTTTACTATGCTACTAGTAAGTAAATGACTTGAAATTTTGCATGCTGATACTGGACACCCTAGAGAACATTTCATAATTTTCTTAGAATTAATTATTGAAGTTTCAAACCTGATTCACTTGTACAAACTCAGTAGTACCAATTCTGACTAAACACAAATGCTATATAGTTTTCTGTTTTGACATCAATTGCTACAACTTGTATGTGTCTTAATTATATGCATTGGAACCGGACAGGAGTATAGTTTCTAGGCCTTCGACAGGATCCACATTTGCTATTTTGTAGCAACGGGAATCGCATTTTTGGTGTAGTAACGTCATGTTGTCCAGATTTGGAATTCTCGTTGTTCTTAATATTTTGATTTGTTTTGACCCTCGAACATGTATCCTACCTAGCCTAGACTTGTTCCATGAACATTGATTATGTCCACTTGACCTGTTTCGCACACTTTCATGCTTTCTTGATGATAATAATAAATAATAAGCCGGGGTTTAAGTGAAAGCCATAGTAGTGGACAATATAGGTAAGTGTACTCGGAAGGGGGCCCATGTTTTCCAGAACTTGGTTCATGAACTTGTTGTATCTTGATGGATTCATAAAGACATTACTTGGCTCATGAACTTGTTGTATCTTATGGATTCATGAAGACATTACTTGGCTCATGAACTTGTTGGATTCATGAACCCACTGTGTGGTTCTTAAACTTGTTAGTGGATTCACGAACTTGTTTCGTGAACTCGTTACTTTATTTTCGGATTCATGAACCATGCTTGCTTGATACTTGATGCCTGAGCACACCGCCCTATAAAATCCACCACTAGGCCTAAACATAACTGATTGTATGTAGCAACCATGTATTAAAATTATGGATGTATGAAGTGCTACCTAGATAGAATTAAACATTAGACTTAAGATTAACTAGTCACTTATACACACTTGATACCCTACTTGATGCTCGTTACTTGAGACTTATTACTGGAGACTTGTTATTTGAGACTTGATACTTGTACCTGATACTTGTTACTTGATGCTTGATACCATTACATGTTCACTTGCCACTTGTTCTACTACTAATACTTGTTACCCAATCTTGTCACTTGAGTTATCTCCCTTGCTAGCTAGTTTCTTGAATCCCATTTCTTGTTACATCCCTATTACATTATGTTATACATTCTTAATTCCAAATCTTGTTCCATATTTCCTGGACTTATTTTCATACTCTTGCTTGTACTACTTGCGGCCCTAACATGCACTAAGGGCATTTGTCTTGTTTTCTCTTTTTTTTTAATATTTATATATACAGACTTTGGAGACGAATTGCCTGCTGGAATTGGTGAGTAGACGTTCTAGGCTTCGCTTGGAGAAAAGACTTGCTTTAATTATTTTGTTTTTGAGTTATTTATTTCTGTTGTTACTTGAATCTTGTAACGGGCTTATAGTCCCGAGTTTTATCTTTTGATCCAGATTTGAAAACTATTTGGGATATTATTATTTTATTTCATTTGTTTTCTGTTGATTAATAAATTATTCATGCATGCGTGGTTGTGTACATTTTGTTATATTCTTGTTATGATGCTGAGTCGATCCTACAGCTCATGAATGATGAAAATCATTCGCTGGGCTTTGTCACGCGCTCGTATTCTGTGTTTTTGGGAAGCGGGACGTGACAAGGTTTTTAGTGGTATCAGATCTCAGATTTGGCTAATGTGTTAGTTTGACTAATACATTAGACAGGCTTGACTCAGTCAGGATTAACTTAACATTAAATAGGTCATGCAATCACATGAACAATTTGATAATCAACTCTATCTGGACACTAGTCTTATTCCATTCATTTTGATCCCTTCATTTTCAATTCTTTGATTCCTTGTTTTCTTCCATCTCTTACAGTCATCCTGATTTGTTGATTCCATATTGGGTATAAATTTATTCTTACCGTACCCATGTTCTTTTGATTCCGATGTAAGCAATCTTATTTCTGCTTACCTCGTTGATCCCTTCTTATTTCAGCTCGTGTGTCATTCAGTGCTTTTCGTGCCTTGCATTCATCTTCATTTGTTGATTCATATTGAGTATCATACTAGTTGTTTCTCCCCTATCTTGTTCTCCTTAAATTCCAGTGCTATCCATTCTTGTCTTCCCGCTTGGTTCGTCGATCGGCATCGGTGGATCTTCAACGACATGTTAGGGGCTTGTTTAATTCCTATGTTATTGTATATTTTTATGATATATTTATTGTGTAAATTTGCTACACTGCATATTTATTTTCTCATTCACATTTGCATTGTGCTTATGCATGTATTTTATTCCGTTTTTCTCCCTGATTTTATAATCATTTTCACTACTACTATTCTATACTATTTTGTTTGATATTTATAATCTATACATCTTTTTTGATATTCCACTGTGTGACTTTCAACTCCATTTTTTACTTTTCTACTATTTTCATATCACGAATTTCAAAACATAACATCATACTTAAATTAAATGTCCCATATCCCTTTGCATATGGAAAGGTTACATCTTCCATTTCACCATTTCGGTGCAACCTAATGTCGAGATGGCAAATATGCAACTCAATGTCAATGGAGGCAAATTGCAACTAGAAGTCGGGGAGGCAAAATGTGCAACCGAATATCTAGATGACAACCTGCAACCTGATGTCGTGAAGGCAAACATTCAACTTGATGTTAAGGAGGCAAGATTTTCTACATATTTGCTAATTGATATTTCAAGACTTTTTACTTATATAATGAAACTAATGATAAAGAAATATTTTCTTTAGGACATTTTGTTTATACAGATTATGCCTTATGTTTCCATGCAATTTGAACTAGTACAGTTGATTTTACTATATTTTGTGTTTACAAATCTTTTTTTTTATAACATTTATGTTAAGATTGAGTACATCAACTATGGTCTAAGTTTTCGTTCTTTTGTGAATTACAATTTATTGCCACTGTTTTTCTATTCTTTAACATTTTAGATTTCTAACTTACTTTTGTTTCCACGTCCTAATTAATAATTTGACGCTTACTTTTGTAATATGTAATGAACTCCATTTAAGTCTTCTCGCATATATATATTTTGGTCTATTTTGCTCGTTACTCTGTAATACGTTTTTCGAGTATTGATTATAATGTCAACATTCACTAATTATTATATGTCTTTTACATTCATTGTTATTAATATTTTCCTTAGCTAAATTTGTTCGTATTTCTATGTATCTTGACTGGTTATTTTCCCAAAACTTTTTTTTATATCACCTTTAAAGTTTGTGCTCCTTTGTTGTTTGTATGTATTATCATTATTATCGGTATTGTTAACATTTTTAATTTTATTATTATTATTATTACCAGTATGATTTTGATGATTTTTATTACTGATATTATTATTGCTATTATTATTTTTAATATTACTTATTATTATTATTTTATTATTGTTATTACTATTCTATTATTATTGATATTATTAATTTTATTATTAATATTTGTTGTTATTATTATTTTGGTTAAAGCCCATTAGTTTTGATCTATAGAATATCTTTTAATTATTTAAATTGAAGCCAAACTTTATATTCATTTTGCATTATTTATTTATATCTATCTTGAGCTCATACACTCCTTGATCCTGGTGTCTCATTCTTGTCTTCCTACTTGGTTCATCGATTGGTGTCATGTGGCCTACAGCGACACGTATGTTGCTTGGGACATCACCATCGGAGTAGCGCAGCGAAAGCGTTGTGGGTCCATCACCCACAGGTCCCAGGATTCTCTTGTTTCTTCTTCCCTACATTGTTACTTCCGTCTGTTCCTCGTATTCATCTTCATCTGTTGATTCCTTGATTGGTTAGGTTCTTTCCAGTCCTTTCTCTATGGTCTCAGTTCTACCTACTCCCCATATTGCTTTGTTATCTTGTGTAGATTCTTACATTTGATACTGCTTATTCTCTTTCATGCATTCCATTCGACATCGTTGTTATCCACTTCCTTCTTTCTAGTATAATCACTGCCTTGTTCCTTCTCCTTTAGTTCTCTGTTTTCATTACCCCAAGTTTGTTTGTTTTTGCCCTGCCCTATGTACTGCCTAAGCAAATTTCGATGACGAAATTTTGTTGTAAGGTAGGTAGGATTTGTAACCCCTGTTTTCCCAAATCCATATTTCCTGTGTATTAGCTAAGTTGGGTTCTTTATAAAAAATTTCTGTTTCTTGAATTCTATTTTATTTCAAATTTATTTTTTGTATCTCCCACCAAAATCCATTTCTTTTTATTAATTGTATTTATTGTTATTTTCAAATGAATTTTATATTAATGTTGTTATTATTATTATTCAGTATTATTATCATTATTGTTATTGTTATTATCATTTTTATTATGGTTATTATTATTATTATTACTTTGACTGGTTATTAAAAACCTAGTTCTACTTATAAAAATACATGTAGTTATTTTAAATAAATTCTGTATTGTAATTTAAATTACATTATTTTATAAAATTGTAATTTATTAGTTATTGTATTTTTCTTATTGAACCCAAGCTACCCAAACCCAATGCCTTGTAAACCCTATAACCCATTTCCATATTGGATACCCATTAACCCTTCAATTACCCAGTACCCTATAACAATTACCCAGACCCAATAACTAAACACCTACCCTAATAACATCCACAACCCTACCCCATACTGCTAACCCTAGCCGCTATACCTGTGCAGACCCCCCTTCTCCATCCTCCCGCTGTCTCTCTCAGAACCCATGCAGCCGCCTCCATCTCCTGCTCGTCTCTCTCTCTCGTCCTCCTCCTATACCCGACCCCTGCCCTCGCCCTGCACCCTCGTCGACACCCACCTTCCTCTTCCATCGCCCGTCGCCCCTCCGCCATCCCGACCCCTCGGTCTTGCTGCCTTCAGCCCATGCCTGCCCACCCTCGCGACCTCCGACGTGTCACAGGCCAGCACCCTGCAGTCCCTTATGCCTTCAGCCACTTGCACCCTCCTCCTTACTTCTCTCGCTGCGTCGACAGCTCTGTAGTGCCGATACAGTCGCACCCCCGTGCCCTGCTCCCTGTTCAACTGCAACACCTCACGTTCTCAGCTGTTCACTCCCGAAGCCAACAGCATACGGTAGCCCCGTGCAGTCTCCACTCCGTCCGCCTATCGCCGCACCTCACGTGCACCGCCCTGCGCGCCGCGAGCCATCTGCCGCCAAGCCAGCACAATGCCATTGCTGTTTGGTTGGGTTTTCATCAGCTTTGATTGTGGGCCATCGGATCTACTTTGATCTTCATCTTGATCGTCACCATCGCTGTGATCTTGGCCATTCGATCGCGATCATCATCAACTTCATCATCACCTTGATCTGGACCATCCGATCTTGTTGATCTTGATCTTGATCTCATCCGTGCCGATCCGCTCGATCGTTGTTTGATCATCTTGATCTTGATCGTCATCATGATCCGTTTGTTGGATTGTGTTCGTGATGTTCGTTCGATCCGTTCGTTGTGTCCGTGTCTGGATCCGTTCCCATTATTCCTCCGTCGGATTCATCGTCTACACCCCAAGGCAAGTATCTTCTTGTACATTTTGTTTTCTAGTACAATCTTTTCCTTGAAAATACTGCAAGTAGATTGTAAATGTGACTCCTCTTTGATTATAGTTGATGATCTCATATTTTGCCTTATCTATCACATGATCTAAGAGTCACAACCCTTCGTTGATACACTTGTTCACAACTAGAAAAATTTTGATTTCATACAAAAAGTGTTTTATTTGGTTTCTGTTCTGTCTTGGCTTGCTGTTTTGACCACGATAAAACCAAAATCTGAACTTGAGTTCTGAATATGAAATATAGCACCAAGTGTCTAGTTGCCAATAACATGCAGAATTTTTGAATTCCGAGTTATAGTTTAGGATATATCGTAGTTTTACTGTCGCTGTGTCTGTAATTGCAGATTCACAAAAACTGCTGTACCACCTTGGTTTACAATTATTTTAACTATGCTACCAGTAATTAAATGACTTGAAATTTTGCATGCTGATACTAGACACCCTAGAGAACATTCTCTAATTTTCTTAGATTTAATTATGGAAGTTTCAAACCTAATTCACGTGTACAAACTCAGTTTTACCAATTTTGGATGAACACAAATGCTGTATAGTTTGCTGTTTTGACATCAATTGCTACAACTTGTACGTGTCTGAATTATATGCATTGGAACCGAGAATGAGTCTAGTTTCTAGGCCTTCTGACGGATCCATATTTGCTATCTTGTAGCAACGAGAATCGCAATTTTGGTGCAGCAACGTCATGGTGTCCATATTTGGAATTCTCGTTGTTCTTGATATTTTGATTTGTTTTGACCCTCGAACATGTATCCTACCTTGCCTAGACTTTCCATGTTCTTGATTATGTTTACTTGACCTGTTTTGCACAATTTCATGCTTGCTTGATGATAATAATAAATAATAAGCGGGGGTTTAAGGGAATGACCATAGTAGTGGACAATATAGGTAAGTGTACTCGGAAGGGGACCCGTGTTTCCCAGAACTTGGTTCATGAACTTGTTGTATCTTGATGAATTCATGAAGCCATTACTTGGCTAATGAACTTGTTGGATTCATGAACCCACTGTGTGGTTCTTGAACTTGTTAGTGGATTCACGAACTTGTTTCATAAACTTGTTACTTTATTTTCGAATTCATGAACTATGCTTGCTTGATAATTGATGCCTGAGTACACTGCCCTATAAAATCCACCACTAGGCCTAAACGTAACTGATTGTATGTAGCAACTATGTAGTAAGAGTATGGATGCATGAAGTGCTACCTAGATAGAATTAAACTTTAGACTTAAGATTAACTAGTCACTTGTACACACTTGATACCCTACATGATGCTCGTTACTTGAGACTTGTTACTGGAGACTTGTTACTTGTTACTTGAAACTTGTACATGATACTTGTTACTTGATGCTTGATACCATTACATGTACACTGGCCTTTTGTTCTACTACTAATACTGGTTACCCAATCTTGTCACTTGTGTTATCTTCCTTGCTAGCTAGTTTCTTGAATCCCACTACTTGTTGCATCCTTCTTACATTATGTTATACATTCTTGATTCCAAATTTTATTCCATATTTCCTGCACCTGTTTTCATACCCTTGCTTGTACTACTTGCGGCCCTAACTTGCACTAAGGGCGTTTGTCTTGTTTTCTCTACTTTTTTTTCATTTTTTTATATTTATATATACAGACTTTGAAGACGAACTGTCTGCTGGAATTGGTGAGCAGACGTTCTAGGCTTCGCTTGGAGAAAAGACTTGCTTTAAATATTTTGTTTTTGAGTTATTTATCTCCTTTGTTACTTGAATCTTGTAACGAGCTTATAGTCCCGAGTTTTATCTTTTGATCCAGATTTGAAAACTATTTACGATATTATTATTTTGTTTCAATTGTTTTCTATTGATTAATAAATTATTCATGCATACCTAGTTGTGCACATTTTGTTATATTCTTGTTATGATGCTGAGTCGATCCTACAGCTAATGAATGATGAAAATCATTCGCTGGGCTTTGTCACGCGCTCGTATTCCGTATTTTGGGAAGCGGGCCGTGACAAAAGCATGGTTAATTCTAAACTAACAATAACAATTTTGCAATTAATTAACATACATTCAAACCAGTGCAATTTTGTCTCATTTTCACAACACATGGCTAAATTAACCAAAGTTTCTTCTCAATTTTATCAACCATACCCTAGCATGATGTCTAATTAGAAGTTCGAGAAAATCACCCACCTCTAATGGAGAGAAAAACAAACAAAACTCCTAGGGATCTCCTAGAATGAACAAGGGAAGCATTCTCCTCCTAATTTGAGCCACCAAGTTGCTTCTCCTCCCAGCTTGATGATGTTGGAACTCCCCTTCTTGCTCCCTGGAATAGGCCGGCGAACTTTGGGGGAAGGAACACACACAAAATTTCACACCCAATCTTTTAATCTTTCAATCTTCTCAATCTTTTGTCTCACTAATTTTTCTTTACTTTCTCTTTTTCTAGAGTTTAGGAGCAAGAATGAAGAGTCGGGGGGGGGGGGTGTATTTATACAAATTTTGAGTGTAAATGGAGGACTAGGATTAATCCAAATGGTTAAGGATCAAAGGTTAAGATGGACTAGGGAGTTGTAGAAACTACCCATGACGAAGCAACCAACTCTCCACCTCTCCCATCTCCCCCTCTTTCCTATGCATCATCTGGCCAAGGGTCAAAAGGTGCACATTGTACGTTCTAGTGCATGCACGTGCCATACTAGTATCCCCCATTTACAAGTTTGTTCATGTGAATTAATTAATTGTTCATTAAACTTGTCTACACTACAAGTTAGATTAGTAAAAAGAGAAATTAAGTTAAATGGGCTCACTAATGGGCCAATTAATCATGGGCTCTGCTAATTAAATTAATTAATTAATTAAGATGGGCTAAAAAGAGACAATTAGGCCTAGAATTTTAATTAGGCTTTCTAGACTAAAAGAGAAGAATTAGGATTAAATGTTCATAAAAACAATTTAGAGAAACATGTGCACAACATTGCACATGCAAAAAACATGGAAACAAAACAAATTCTAATAAATAGGATTTAAAATTCCAGGATGTTACAGCACTCCCACCATAGAATAGTTCCGTCCCCAGAACTATACTTAAAAGGGTGAGAACAAAACAACAAGAAAGAAAAACAAATACAAGATACAAATCAGACAAAGTGCTCAGGATGATCCTTCAACATCCTCTCCTCAGATTCCCAAGTTGCCTCTTTAATCAACAGGTTTCTCCAGACTACTTTGACCATCGGTATCGTCTTGTTCCTCAAGACTTTCTCCCGACGATCCACAATCTCAACTGGGAGCTCAATGTAGCTCAGATCCAATTGCAAACCCTCTAGCACTTCGGGCAAATAATGACTTGGATCTGGAATGTAACCTCTCAGTATAGACACATGAAAGATATTGTGCACCTGAGACAACTCTTCCAGTAGTTCCAGACGGTAAGCAGTCTTCCCGATCCTTTTCAATATCTTATATGGGCCTATGAACCTCGAGGCTAACTCCTCACCTTTGCCAAATCGGATCACGCCTTTACTGGGCGATAACTTTAGAAAGACAAAGTCACCTTCCTCAAACTCAAGGTCCCTCCTCTGGTTGTCTGCATAGCTCTTCTACCTACTCTGAGCATTCACCAACCTCTTCCTGATCAGATCGATCTTTTCAGAGGTTTGCTGCACAATCTCAGGCCCAAATATCTGTCGCTCCCCCACTTCAAACCAACAAGCTGGTGTTCTGCACTTCCTGCCATACAGAGCTTCGTACGGCGCCATCCCAATACTAGTCTGAAAACTGTTGTTGTAGGCAAACTCCACTAGAGTTAGATGCCTTTCCCAATTGCCTCCAAAATCTAGCACAACTTCGAGGAATCTTTGGCATCCTTCGGTCCCACAACATGAGGCTCAATCCCGCCAAGTGTGCCTTCGGCATCTCCTTGGGGAATTTTCTTGGGTTCGTCATTAGCCAGCGCGTCATAGAAGCCAATCCCAATAAAATCCAGGCCATAATCAACATGGCCTCTTCCAGAAACGTTAAGGAGGTTCAGCGCCTTACAAATAAACTGGAAGCCATCAGTCGCTTCCTCTCCAAGTCCATTGAGAAGTCCTTCCCCTTCTTTAAGGCCCTGTGAGGGCAAAAAGGCTTCGAATGGGGCGAACCCTAGCAACAGGCCTTCGACCAGTTGAAGTCCTACCTCGCCAACCCCCCACTTCTGAGCAAACCCGAACCAGGCTAACCCCTCCTGCTATATCTTTCCACCTCAAAAAATGCACTTAGTGTCGTGCTCGTCCGAGAAGAAGACGGTGTTCAAAAGCCTCTCTATTATGTGAGAAAAGTCTTGCTCTCAGTCAAGACAAGATATGCAAAGATGAAAAAGGTAGCATACGCACTGGTAATGGCTACATGAAAGCTCCGTCCTTACTTCCAGGCCCACTCTATTCAGGTCCTCACGGACCAGTCTCTAAAGGTTGTCCTCCACAAGCCCAAAAGTTCCGGCCACTTAATTAAATGGTCGATCGAACTAAGCCAATATGACATCAGCGACTAGCACAGGACCGCCATTAAGGGGCATCTACGTTAAGGAGTGCACTATCTCCGAGCCATCCGACACTCAGGAGGCTGATTTGATAAGGGAAGTTTATGTCGATGGCTCGTCTTGCGAGGTAGAAAGCGGCACGGGCATCATCCTCAAAGACCCCGACAACTTCATCCTCCAGTATTCTCTTCGCCTGAACGTCTTAGTCTCTAACAACGAGGAAAAATATGAGGCTATGATCGCAGGGCTCACCCTGGCGCACAAGGCAGGGGCCAGACAACCTAGGGCCTTTAGCGACTCCCAGCTCGTGGTCAACCAGATCAACGAGGAGTACGAGGCTCGTGACGCTCGGATGGTCCGATACTTGGCGATAGTGCAGTAGCTCTTAACGTCCTTCGATTTCTCCTTGGTGGAATGGATCCCCAGGCTTCAAAATGCCCAGGCTGATTCCTTGTCGAAACTCGCCTCCTCATCCTTCGAGGGCCTCGACCACACCGTCCTGATCGAAGTCCTCCTGAAGCCCAACATCGACCTCCCCGAAGCCCTCTGCCTCACCACCGAACCCCCGATTAGAGGACTGGATGACTCCCATCAGTAAGTTCCTGGCGGAGGACGAGCTTCCTTAAGATCGTGCAGAGGTGAGAAGGATCAGGGTCCGTTCAGAAAGGTTTATCATAATCAACGAGACCCTCTTCAAGCGCTCATACACAACTACGGACAGAAGGCCCTACCTCTGCTGCCTGGCCCCCACGAGGCCAAGTACGCTATGAAAGAACTGCATGAAGGGGTCAGGGGATGTCACATGGGGAGCAGGCCACTCGCTAGAAATGCCCTAAACCACGGAAACTACTGGCCGACCATTTTACAAGACGCCCAATACCTCGTAGAAAGGTGCGGCCCTTGCAAAAGATTCTCCTCGATAAAAAGGCTTCCACAAGCCAACCTCCGCTCCCTTGTCAGTCCGACCCCCTTTGCTATGTGGGGAATGGACTTGGTTGGACCTTTTCCGAAAGCGACAAGCCAAAGGAAGTTCCTGGTGGTGGCCATCGACTACTTCACTAAATGGATCGAGGCAGAGCCCCTGGCCACGAACACGGAGCACCAAACTCAGCAATTTTTCTGGAAGCACATCATCTGCCGATTCGGGATCCCGTAGGTACTCATCACAGACAATGGGACCCAATTCGCAGGCAAGAACTTTCGAAAGTTTTGCGAAGACTTCAGTATCCTGCAGAGCTTCTCATCCATATGTCATCCTCAGTCAAACGGTCAGGCTGAAAATGCGAACTGCCAAATCTATGACAGCCTTAAGAAGCAATTTGATAATTCACCCAAAGGACTGTGGGTCGACGAGTTGCCAAGTGTACTCTGGGCACACCAGACGACGAAGAGAATCCCTACGGGCGAGTCACCGTTTAACTCAACCTACGGCACGGAGGAAGTTATCCCCTTAGAGATCGGCCTCCCTTCACCCAGGATCATGGCCTACGATGAGGAGAACAACTCAACGGACCTCAGAACCAACTTGGATCTAATCGATGAGGTCAGGGAAAAATCAGCTATCCGAAGAAGCATATACCAGCAACGCATAGAGAGATTTTACAAGCAAGATGGTATGCCCCACCAACATCAAGATGGGCGACCTCGTGCTCAGGAAACTATCGGTATCCGATCCTGGGCAAAAGAGAAAGTTGGGACCCAACTGAGAGGGGCCATATAAGGTCTCCAAAGTGGTGCGCCCCTGCACGTACCGACTTACAGACCTAGCAGGCAGAATAGTGAAGAGGTCGTGGAATGCGGAGCACCTCATCAAGTTCCTCGAAGGGGGGGACTAGTCCTTATGTAAGCGACCTCTTGTAATCGGCACTACGTGCCACCCTTTTTGTATGAAAAAGAGTAAAGTAAATAACCCTATTTCTTTCCCATTTGCATTTCAAATTCTCTATATAAACCCATGCACTTTTCAAAAACAGAGCGACTCTCTGTGCCGACCTTCAAGCCTCGACACCTCACGGTGATCTCGAGCACATGGGTAGCTTTCTCAAGCTAAGGCACCTGAGCTCGACTCTCTGTGCCGACCCTCAAGCCTCGACACCTCACGGTGATCTCGAGCACATGGATAGCTTTCTCAAACTAAGACACCAGAGCTCGACGCTCTGTGCCGGCCCTCAAGCCTTGATACGTCACGGTGATCTCGAGCACATGGGTAGCTTTCTCAAGCTAAGGCACCTAAGCTCGACGCTCTGTGTCGACCCTCAAGCCTCGACACCTCACAGTGATTTCGAGCATAAGGGTAGCTTTCTCAAGCTAAGGCACCTGGCTCGTTGCTCTGTGCCGACCCTCAATCCTCGAAAGCCCCAGTGATACCAAAATAAAAAATAAAAAATGAATGAATGAGTAAAATCGAAATTCATTTTTATTAAGAAACGCCTCGGGAGGCAACGGTACAATAAAGTTATTACAAATGACTATCACCTCGGCCTAAACTTTCCTCAGATCCCCTCTGGGCTAACATGGTGTAATGCCCTGATTTCCGGTAACTGGGAAACCGTGACATAAGCTAGAATCTTTTCTTCAATTAGCCACAATACACAGAAAAACAGGAAAATTTAAAACTTTTTATTCAACACAAATGTATTACAAATCCGAATGTTACAAAATTGCAATACATCACAACAGTGTTACAATAATACGTTTACAATCCCAAGTGTTACAACTTTCAGCATATTACATCAGAGAACAATGAATAAAGAACAACACTTGGTATTTCACTTGGATGCTTTGCAACAAATAAATAGATTACAAAATTGTTACAATGGAACAATAGTAAACAACATATAATGCAGTGGAAATAAAAACGCCTCTTGCTCCTCTCGCCTTGAGTCCTCCTGAATCCTTTACCTGTACCTCTGCAATTCAGTACCTACTGAAATAGGGACGTCAGTACATATACTGACGTTTTTAAGGCTGATAACTAGCAGCGATTCTCCACTTAAGCAAACAGATTGATGAAAAGAGAAACGTGTATATATAATTGATGTGTCAGTGTATGCTATGCCTTAGACTTTAATACAAGTTTGAATAATGCAATTCTGCACTTATTCTAATACAAGCAAGTCTCCAGAATAGTATGCAGCCCATACTACATATGCCCCATCTCAAGCCATTTCTTCATATATAGGGATTTGAACCCTCGTTAAGAATTCTATTTTGTACACAATCCTGTTCCTGATAATACAACGTGACTGTGAGGTTGCAGGTGGGTCAAGTCCCACCAATGTAGTACGATTATGGTGTCTCCGTTTGTCACTACTACTCAGCATGCCAGACCTCTCTCAAAAATAAGGTTGCAGGTACGGTCTAGTTCCGTTACTGCTGTCATATAGTGGTGTCCATGTTTGCAACTATTGCCCAGTGTATCGGACCTCATTCGAAAATCAAAAGAACATAGGGTCTCGCATGCGTAGGATAGCGTGAAGCCTACCCTATGGCACCCCTGGGGTCTCACAAGCACAGGACTGCACGTTGCATCCTGTGGCACCCCAAGCCACGGTATTTCAGGAATTAACAAATGAGATACGCAACCTGTGCTCCCAACTCGTGAGATAACACCGCACGTATCCCTTTAACGGGAAGGTACAACCCAATAACACCGCCTAGTGTCGGCCTATACGACAGGTCGGATCATAAGGAATTACCCTTAACACCAACTCCTTCCCTTCGGCAAAAATGATAATAAGTAAAGTTTAAGTAGTAATAGCCATAAGTTACTACCCTAACGATGTCACTAAGCCCAAATAATCTCACGGGGTTTTTAATAACTTTCTAAGGATTAACCCGATCCAACTCATGGCCTATCGATCCAAGACACCTGGTGACGGAAATCTCTCTCACTCATCATTACCCCTAACTCGGATCTCGTCAACATTCTCGGCCCACTGATCAATCCACATCAGTTAAGATCCGTCGGTGCTCGAGATGTGATTTATCCACAGTTTCTAAGGTGGTAATATGCGATTCTTGATGGTCGATGGCCCCTACGAAAATTATGAGACCCTATCACTACCCCTAACCCGGATCTCATCAACCTCTCGGCCCGCGATCAACCCACATCAATTAAGATCTGTCGGTGCTCGAGGTGTGATTTATCCACAATTTCCAAGGTGGTAAGATGCGAGTCTTGATGTTCGATGACCCCTAGGCTAGCTTTTATCAAGCTAACAATACTAGTGATTTTCCCAACCATTATTTACCATATATTGAAGATGAAGCATGTGCACATCATATGATCCAATTTCAATTAAAAACACATACAACTAGAACTCATGGGTTCTTTTCCCAAATTTGAGCTAGGACAATATGCGACTAGGTTCATGGGTTCCTTCTCAAAGTTGAGCTAGAATCACCTAGAACCTAATTGCATGGGTTCCTCGCCAATGCAAGCTAGAACTATCATGGATCTAGTTTCATGGGTTTCTTCTTAAAAACTGAACTAGAACAACTATGAAACATGGGTTCATTTCAATAATTCAATTGGATTAGCATGCAAGCTAAACTCATGGGTTTCTTTTAGGATTTAACCGAAACCACTACAATCATATAACTCAAACATGCATGGATTTTTTTGAATCTAAAACAACTACACATCTCAAACATGGGTTCTTTACTAGAACTACTAAAATAACACAAGCATGCGTTCTTTACTTAGAACAACTACAATAACTCAAGCATGGTATCTTTCTACAACTCAAGCATGGTATACAACTTAAGCATGGGTTTCTTTACTACAACAATCTGCAATAACTCAAGCATGGTATATTTACTATAATCAACTCAAGCATGGGTTTCTCACTATAATCAACCTACAACAACTCAAGCATGGTATATTTACTATAATCAACTCAAGCATGGTATCTTACTATAATCAACTCAAGCATGAGTTTCTCACTATAATCAACCTACAACAACTCAAGCATGGTATATTACTATAATCAACTCAAGCATGGTATTCTCACTATAATCAACCTACAACAACTTAAGCATGGTATACAACTTAACATGGATTTCTTCTACAACAACTCAAGCATGGTATACAACTTAACATGGGTTTCTTCTACAACAACTCAAGCATGGTATCTTTCTACAACTTAGGCATGAGTTTCTTTACTACAACAACTCAAGCATGGTATATTTACTATAATCAATTCAAGCATGGGTTTCTCCTATAATCAACCTACAACAACTCAAGCATGGTATATTTACTATAATCAACTCAAGCATGGGTTTCTCACTATAATCAACCTACAACAACTCAAGCATGGTATATTTACTATAATCAACTCAAGCATGGTATTCTCACTATAATCAACCTACAACAATTCATGCATGGTATACAACTTAACATGGGTTTCTTCTATAACAACTCAAGCATGGTTTACAACTTAGGCATGGGTTTCTTTACTAAAAAAATCTACTACAACTCAAGCATGGTATATTTACTATAATCAACTCAAGCATGGGTTTCTCACTATAATCAACCTACAACAATTCAAGCATGGTATATTTACTATAATCAACTCAAGCATGGTATCTTACTATAATCAACTCAAGCATGGGTTTCTCACTATAATCAACCTACAACAACTCAAGCATGGTATATTTACTATAATCAACTCAAGCATGGTATTCTCACTATAATCAACCTACAACAACTCAAGCATGGTATACAACTTAACATGGGTTTCTTCTATAACAACTCAAGCTTGGTATCTTTCTACAACTCAAGCATGGTTTACAACTTAGGCATGGGTTTCTTTACTAAAAAAATCTACTACAACTCAAGCATGGTATATTTACTATAATCAACTCAAGCATGGGTTTCTCACTATAATCAACCTACAACAACTCAAGCATGGTATATTTACTATAATCAACTCAAGCATGGGTTTCTCACTATAATCAACCTACAACAACTCAAGCATGGTATATTTACTATAATCAACTCAAGCATGGTATCTTACTATAATCAACTCAAGCATGGGTTTCTCATTATAATCAGTCTACAACAACTCAAGCATGGTATATTTACTATAATCAACTCAAGCATGGTACTCTTACTATAATCAACCTACAACAACTCAAGCATGGTATATAACTTAACATGGGTTTCTTCTACAACAACTCAAGCATGGTATCTTTCTACAACTAAAGCCTGATATATAACGTAAGCATGGGTTTCTTTACTACAACAATCTACAACAACTCAAGCATGGTATATTTACTATAATCAACTCAAGCATGGGTTTCTCACTATAATCAACCTACAATAACTCAAGCATGGTATATTTATTATAATCAACTCAAGCATGGTATATTACTATAATCAACTCAAGCATAGGTTTCTCACTATAATCAACCTACAACAACTCAAGCATGGTATATTTACTATAATCAACTCAAGCATGGTATTCTCACTATAATCAACCTACAACAATTCAAGCATGGTATACAACTTAAAATAGGTTTCTTCTACAACAACTCAAGCATGGTATACTTACTATAATCAACTCAAGCATGGGTTGCTCACTGTAATCAACTCATGCATGGTATACAACTTAAGCATGGTATATAACTTAAGCATGGGTTTCACTACATCAACCTATAACAACTCAAGCATGATGGATTCACAAGCATGAATAGGTTCATAAGCATGAATGGGTTTCCTTGCTACACAACTTAAGCATGGATGGGTTCTTTGCTACAACTCAAGCACGGTAGGTTCTTTACTAAGAACAACTAAATATCACAAGCAAGAATGGGTTTCTAGCAACCTATAAAAGTTTAGAACATGCTACTAAAAGACTAAAAAATAAATTATTACAAGACTACTCTTTTAGGAAATTACAAGTCCTATATATTGTAAAGGCTACATTTATTAGTCTACAAATTAGTACATACTACAACCCACTTTTTCTTCAATCCTACAAGTTCTTACATACAATAAAAGCAACCTTTTATGAACAAGGGTTTGTAAAGAATGATTTCTTAACAAAGTAGAGAGCAACATACAACAAAATTTACCTTTAAAAAAATAGCTAGATGGGTCTACAACCCTAGAATCAGGTTAGTAAACATTCTCACTGCACTAATCTTTATATGCACATAGCTATAGTCCAAGTGGTTATCTATGTTAACAAAATAACCATAATAACAACAATAGTCATAACAAGGTTAAAAAACAATCTTTATGTGTTTTATTTAAGTTCTACCATCCATCTTTTTCATGAGATCATTTTGATCCCTACAACCACCTTATGCTTAATACTTTGTCCAAGTCATTTTTTAGAACACACATACAACAAAAATGGACAAGAATTCACACAAATAAAAGAGAAAACTTCCTCTTGATTTCTCACCGTTCTTATGCACAAATCTTAGTCCAATTAGTCCAAATAATCATCATAACAACAATAGCCATAGCAAGGTTCAATACTCTATCTTTATGTGATCTTGTTGAGTTCTACCAATCCATCTTTTCCATGGGATCATTTTGATCCCTACAAACACCTTATGCTTAGGAATTAGTCCAAGTTATTTAGAAACATACAAACACAACAACACATCATAAAGATGGGTTCTTTTTAATCTACAACCACTTATATGCTTAGAAAAAATAGTTCAACTTATTTAGAACATACACCTACAACATCCACCATAAAGAAGATGGGTTCTTTTTATCCAACAACAAACAACCATCAAAGATGGGTTCCTTTTCACATAAAACCATTTCTAACCCTTAAAGATGGGTTCTTTTCTACATACACAAAATAAATAAGAACAAACAACCTAAAAAAATTAGAAGTAGAATCCCCACTTTGTGATTCTTGTAGGAAGGACTAGCTAGCAAAATCTTCTCCTTCCTCCTTAGCTTCTACTACAAAAATCTCCAATAAAAAACACTCCTATGGAAAACCCCCAAATGAAGAACACTCTAGGGTTTCCTTCTCTTTCTTTTCTTCTCTCATTTTTTTCTTGTAAATGAGGCAAAGTGTGAAGGGGAGGGGTTTTTATAGGATGAAATGAGGGTGGAAAGTGCAAAATACACCCACACATATGCACAAACCCCCGTGGGGATAGTTTGGCCGGCCAAAGAAGGATTAGGTGGAGGGGGTGAGGTGGATAAGAGTCTTTTAGTAGAAGATACAATTTAATACTCTTATGCAACCTTAATTAATCTTAACCCTAGGTTTAAGCCTCCAAACAAATCCTAGCCCTCCAAATTTGATTAATCATGACAAAAATAAGATATTTTTATCCAAAACACATACTACATGATTTGTACAAACGTACGAAATCAGTACAATACGCTTACGTATGTATATATCTATATACCGATAATTTCCGTTTGTAAAACTGCTCAATCCGTACAAAAATAATTTAATTACGAAAATAATAATAAAATAAATTTTATTATCAATCTGGAAGACTCCAGTACCAATTTGATACAATACAGATGTATACAGACTGGTACATACACACAGATAATGCTTATTAACAAAATCGGGTGATATCCACAAAAAATATTTCATTTCTGGAAATAAAAATAAAATAATAATAAAATAATAATTTTCAGTGTCTGCTCGGAATTTTCCAGACATTTTTCTTTAAAATGCATTTTTTAGGATTTTGTACAAGTGTACAAAACTGATACAATACCTGTATATACTTACCAGTATATAGGTCCAGGTAACTTTTATGAGTGAAACCAAGAAATTCCCATTTAAAAATATTTTAATTTAAAAATAATAATTTATACAATATAATATCCGTCTGGGATATTACCCAAGGGCTAACTCAAACCCCGCCAAGCCACTGGGTTCCATGGCCTGGCCACCAGAATCCATTGGAGCAGCCAAGGTAGACACGCCAGCCACAGAGCTTTGAGCATCGTCCGGCCTCACATATTCCAATTGCTGAATCAGAGACGGCTCGCGGCCCGAGAGGTGCCCACCCTCCGAAGAGACCGACAACCCCAACATTATCTTGTAACGTTGAATCTCGATCTCTTTCTCCACAATAACCTCGTGAAGAAGCGACTCTGTAGTAGGTCGCTGAAACGAGGCACTTGACATGGAAAACCCAAGGCCAACCCCCCCTAGGTCGCGGTCAACTATCACCTTCATCAATTGAGCGGCCTCCATACTCAGCTCCTTCGACTTATTTCAGAAGTAGTGGAAAGCTGCATCGTGATCACGAGCTTTCTTCCGATACTGACCAAGGCTGGATTCCAATACCTTGATCTTGTCTGAAGCCATGTCACCTCGGATCGTCAAGGATTCGACTCAAGGAGGGAGGCCGACATATGACAGAATTGAAACAAAAAATCATTCCGAGGCCAATAGTTCATAACTTCCAATCTAAAAAATAATACAAGTCAGAAGGGTCAAACAGGTAAAGAAGATCATCCCAAAATCAAAGCAAAAGTCGAGGTCAAAACACTTGGCCAAGCAAAAACTCTTTGTTATAAATTAGAAGACTTTACAAAATATTGCGGTGGCCAGTCAGCCTTCGGCAAATACAATTTCAAAAAAAAGTAAAAGGAAAGGAAAAAACAACTACTGCTTATTGCCAACCTCTCCCTCAGCGTCGGCAATGACGACAGGGACGACAATCGACTCGGCTCTGACAGCTCTGCCCCCGGTCTCCCCTTCAACTTGAGAATCACCCCCAGGGGGTCCTAGGCGACTCGTTGATCTCCATATCATAATTGAAGCCCGCCAGGTCCAAGGTCAGATAAAAGTGTTTGACGTTGCCCAGCACCCGATCGTACACCTCGTCCTGGGCCTCGATGACCATGTCTTGGGCTTTCAAGGTGAGCATCCCCCTTTTACACTTAAAATGCCTTCTTCAGTGCGGCCTCCTTCTGCATCCCCTCGTCGGCCATCGAGGCCAGGTCGGCCTTCAGGGCCCTGCTCTCGCTTCTGGGAAGCGTCCAAAGAGAGTTAGAGGTCCATCATCTAGCGCTTGAAGCAGTTGGCCTAGTTTCTCTCGTACTTCAGCTCATGGTCGTGGAGCCTCATCACCTGAGTGCTGGATAGACAAGCCTGCAGCCGAGGTAAAATAATTAGCAAGCAGTTTGGAAACAGATGCATGGAAACAGAAATACGTGGCCACGAAACTTACCTGCTGAGCCCACCTCATGTAAGCCGACTCGAAGGTGTCGGCGCTCATGCTCTGCCGATCGTGAGCGTGGCCATCTTTTCCACAAACTCAACGGCGATGGGATCCTCTATCAGGGTATCCCCCTTTCAGATGGCCTAGTCAGGGGCCCAAGGCAGAAGCCCCTCTTCCCCGACCATGGTCTGGGCATCGACATGGATAGGGGGGACACCCCCCTGCACGACCTTTGTCACCTTCAAGGCGCTGGGCTTGGAACGACCGAAGTCTCTTGCATCTGGCTGGACCACACCCTCTTAGCCCTAGGCTTCAGCTGACCCTCGGGAATTGCTTTGGAAGAGGCCCCCACCTGCTTTCCCTTCTCAGATTGCTTCGCCTTTTGACTCTTCAGGGCGAGCCTCCTCTCCTTGATCGATTCGGGGTCCATCTCTGCACGAAAGTCAATTAAAAAGTGATGAGCACAAAAGGAAATTACAAATAGAAAAACAAACGAAAGACATACGAGACGGGGAGGGGCTCAGTCCGACGGCGGCCATGTGACTCTCTGTCACCTTCGGCCAACTTATGTTTTTACTCTTGCGGAGACGCTCTACAAAGGCCCACTCCATGGCCAAAAGTTCACCCTTCTTGGGTCCCTTGAAGTTAGGCTTACAGAAGTTCCACCTTGTCGGAATTTCCCATGGCTCCTTGCTCCTGAAGACGAAGTACTTCTTTTACCATTCCTTTATCGAGTCTGGGTGGCCATGCACGACCTTGCCCCCACTCCGAGGCGATACATAATAGGTTCCCTCAAATTCGTGACGAGCTAACACCCAACATGGCTTGGAAGATGTTTAGCCTCAGCGATACCCTTCTCTCCTCTCACAGCAAGACAAAGCTCACCATCTGCTTCCACACGTTCGGACCATACTGCATCGGGCATAATGAGGCCCAATTCAGTACTTCACAGATGAAGGGGTGGATGGGCAGCCTCAGTCTCGAGGAGAACGCGTCCACGGGAAAGATGCAGTACCAGGGTGCCAGAGGGTCGGTAGGCCTAAGACTAGCATTGGTGACCATCAACTCGAACTCCCTCCCAATGAAGTAGCTCGTGCGAATCACCGACAAGTCCTTCTCTTTCAAAATAATGGGGGTACCGTCCATCTTGATCTTCACACAGCTCAGCAAGGAGGGTCGTACCCCATAACGGACCAAGTCCCTAACATCGTTCGGGTACTTCCTGATCGATAACGGCTGCGATAGGAAGGGGACCTCCAGCATTCGGGGAGCAATTGTCTTTTCAGGACTGCTGGGCATGGTCTACTTCATCTTCTTCTTCCGAATCTTGGGAGCCTTCTTAGGCAACAGAGTGGCCAGTGGCTCGAGGACGGAGGCCCTCGAGGAGGAGTCCATCCCCTCGGCTTGTTCACCTTCAACTCTGGTACCTTCGGCGGAACACATCCCCTCGACCGGTCCCCCCTCGACATTGGCTCCTTCGGCAGATTGCACCTCCTTGTCCTCATCATTGACGTCCTCAACAGGATGCCCCTCCTCATCCGAGTCACTACTTTCTACCACAAATGGCTTGCGAGTACGAAGCGGTTGCACAACATACACGTTCTCGTCCATTTCCCAAGAAGAGGAATCCAACAGACTCATGTGAGTACCACTGCCGGGGTAGAGGCTAACGAGCTGGACTGAGTCCTAAACATATTAAAAGTAATAACCTGATTGAAGTATCACGAAAGATTGCCGAAAAACTCGTCGATGGTGATGGAAAACTTGTAGAGAGGGAAGCTCTGGGATCTAGAGAGAGAGCAAAAGTGAGAAATGAGAAAGGGGGTGTGGGATGCATTAATAAAGGAAACTTACGACTCCTCGATTCTCGCAATTAAAAAATGTTTCCTATAATGCCTCCTCAATTCCCACCAAAATGATTCCTTCTAAGCCTCGATGCTCGGAGGTGATCTCGAGCATAGGGGTAGCTTTCTCAAAGCTAAGTCGCTTGAGCTCACCGCTCTGTGCCGACCCTCTAAGCCTCGATGCTCGACAATGATCTCGAGTATAGGGGTAGCTTTCTCAATGCTAAGTCGCTTAAGCTCGACGCTCTATGACGACCCCCTAAGCCTCAATGCTCGGAGGTGATCTCAAGCATAGGGGTAGCTTTCTCAAAGCTAAGTCGCTTGAGCTCGATGCTCTGTGCCGACCCCCTAAGCCTCGACTCTCAACAGTGATTTTGAGCACAGGGGTAGCTTTCTCAAATCTAAGTCGCTTGAGCTCGATGCTCTATGCTGACCCCCTAAGCCTCGATGCTCGGCAGTGATCTCGAGCATAGGAGTAGCTTTCTCAAAGCTAATTCGCTTGAGCTCGACGCTCTGTGCCGCCCCCCTAAGCCTCGATGCTCGGAAGTGATTTCGAGTACAGGGGTAGCTTTCTCAAAGCTAATTCGCTTGAGCTCGACTCTCTGTGTCGACCCCCTAAGCCTCAATGCTCAGAAGTGATCTCGAGCACAGGGGTAGCTTTCTTAAAGCTAAGTCACTTGAGCTCGACGCTCTGTGCCGACCCCCTAAGCCTCGACGCTCGGAGGTGATTCCGAGCACATGAGTAGCTTTCACAATGCTAAGTTGCTTGAACTCGATGCTCCGAGCCGACCCCCTAAGCCTCGACGTTCGACGTTGATTTCGAGCATAAGGGTAGCTTCCTCAAAGCTAAGTCGCTATGGGTTCGACGCTCCGAACCGACCTCCTAAGCCTCGACCCTCGACGGTGATTTCAAGCACAGTGGTAGCTTCCTCAAAGCTAAGTCGCTATGGGCTCGACGCTCCGAACCGACCCCCTAAGCCTCGACCATCGATGGTGATTTCGAGCACAGGGGTAGCTTCCTTAAAGCTAAGTTGCTATAGGCTCAGCGCTCTGAACCAACCTCCTAAGCCTCGACCCTCGATGGTGATTTCGAGCACCGGGGTAGCTTCCTCAAAGCTAAGTCGCCATGGGCTCGACGGTCCGAACCGACCCCCTAAGCCTCGACCCTCGACGGTGATTTCGAGCACAAGGGTAGCTTCCTCAAAGCCAAAGTTGCCAGGGGCTCGACGCTTCGAATCGGCCCCCTAGGCCTGGACCCTCGACTGTGATTTCGAGCAACGTGGTGGCTTCCTCAAACTAAAGTCGCCTTAGGCTCGACGACATGAACCGATCTCGGCGATCTCCCCCAACCTCGGCACTCCAAGCCGACCCCCTTGCCTTGATGCCTGGGGAAATTACCAGGGCTTGGTCATCGACACTCGGTAGAAGCACCTAGTTCTCGGCTGCCAGGACTCGGCTCGGCTCGGCGCCGACCCTAAAAAGACCCCAAAAACTCTCTTTGCCACTCTTCTCCGTAGAACCAGACTGCTCCTCCACAACTGTTTTTTACACCGCCCTACAAGAGTGGGGGGCTTGTGATATGGAATAGAGAGAGTGGCACAATCAGGGCCTTCAGATCTCCTCAAAACCCACTTTCCTACGATCATCAAATCCAGCATCAGGTTGGGCTTCAACCAGTTCAGGCCCAGTGGTAAACAGGTCCAACCTAGCCCGTTAGGGTCTCAGACCCGTTTATCCCTGTCTATAAATACCAACCCCCCTCCTCACTTCAAAAGGTAATAAATTTTTCTCTTCCTGAACCCTAGCTATTGTTGCTTTCTTAGTGACTGATTAGATCGTCGGAGGGCCTGTCACTGGAACTTCTCCCAGTGTATCTAGGTAGTGTGTAGGTACACAAAGCCGAGTCGAGCTAATATATCCGAGCTAAGCTACTAGGTCCAAGCGGAGCGCCCGGCCTATACCTCTCTCCTGCTACTCCCAAGCTGGTCCTACTCCCTAGGGTCAGATCGACGCTAGTACCACAGCTTCCCCTTCACAAATTATAAGAACTCACACCTGCTGCCCCCACACCCCAAAAACAAACAACATCAACCATAAACACACATTTTATCCATCATATCAGAGTTTTGTAAAAGAGAGATTTGTAACATATATTTTAAATGATATAAAGCTCTAGAAGAGAGTTTTGCAACATATATTGTAAATGATATAATTATTCATATTATAATTATTGTATTCAATTACCTATATCATGTAGGCCTATAAATAGACATACAAACCGCGATGGCTGTCCTGGCATTTGGTTGAAACACCGGGATAGTTAGGGGGGGGGGGGTTATTTTATTTTATTTAAATCTATTCTCTATCCCGGAGTTTACCATAAATGCCGGTATAGGTTAGCACTATAATGGCGTTTTACGAATATACGCAGGGATAACCCTCCTATATCACAGGGGTAGGAATTTTAAATTTTTAAAAAAATAAATTAAATATCTATCCTGGCTTTTGATAGGATAAATGCTGGGGTAGGTTTGTGATATAACGGCATTTTATGAATACACGCCGGGATAGCCCTCTTATATCGCGGGGTAGTTATTTAATTTTTTTTTCTAAATTAAATGTATATCCCAAAGTTTTCTAGGTTAAACGACAAGATAGATTTGTAAAATATTTCTTACTTGTTTTTTATAAATATTTTTTCACTTCAATATATTTTTTAATAATATTTTATATGTAGATAACAGGAAATTTGGTTATCGGATATTATTATGAAGAATGAAAACAATTTGGATTTTATAAATGAATTAATTAACATTAGAGAATATGATTATCAGTACTATACAATATTATTTTATATAACATTATTTATTAAATATCTATTCTTTCCTTTTGATTAAATATTTTATATTGTATCTCATTACTAATATAAAATGTGTTATACGTACATTTATCATATCTCATTATGTAATTGTACTTTTTTTATAGTTAGTTACAGTACGTAGTAGTCTTTATGTTAGTATTACCCACCAAATAGAGAATAAGCTTGATATATATTGTGATAGGCTAGGTTTCACCATAGATAAGCTAACGCAACTTGTAGAGGTTAGTTTTGACTCTCGGTTTGTAAAATAGTACCATGTATCACTTCCAACTCGATATTTTTGAATATTATAAGTAAAAGATAGCGAAACGATTGAAAATCGCTCAATCGACATCCAAATATTACAAAAATTTGTGCTAGATTATGATTCACCACACACAACTTAATGCAACTTGTAGAAGAGAGTTTCGACTCATGATTTGTGAGGTATAGCCATGTATCACTTGCAAGCCATTTATTTTTTATTTTGTAACTAAAAGAGAGCGAAACGAGTGAATAGCACACAAATGACCATTCTAGTCCTATGTATCTCTCTCTCTCTCACAAACTCAAGCCCCGAAGACCGATCATTGTGCCCCTACATTGCTGTTGTCGTCGTTATCACATTTCCTATGTCGTCATAATGGTGACAATCTTATTTTCTCTGTCAAACTATGTAAAAATGAATTTGAGAATTAATTAATTTTCAAATTTGATAATTTGGGGGTGTGAGAAGAATAATTAAATTTTATAGAATTTTTGAAAATTGTTGTTTGCTCGATTGTAGAATTAGACTTATTAATGAGTAGAACCAATAGAAAACAGTTCGACTTTTGAAATAACAATACACCTATACCGGCATTTTTCATCTCAAATGCCGGTTTAGACTAAACATAACCTGTCATTTGAATAGGAAACACTGGAATAGGGTAATGATCAATATTTCTAACCCCCACCTCCCATTTTTCATTTCCCCCCAAATTCACTCTTACTCCTCGACGCTCTCTCTCCTCGCTGACGACTCTCTCTCCCTCACCACTCACTGCCGCACCTCCCTCGCCGCCCTCCTTCGCCTTTCATTCATCACCGCCGCCCCTCACTCACATCCCCTCCCTCGTCGTTGCCACCGACTCTACCTTTCCCTCCTGGCCAGCGTTCTCTCTCCCTCAGCAGCGTATTGTTGCCCTTGGCTCTTTCTTCCTCCGCCGCAGCTTTCTGAATAGGCCATCGACACTCCCTGCGTCAGCTATCGCCATCGGGTGCAAATCTCAGACCCGATTTCATGTGACTTGTGTGTGCTCGCACGTCCTGTGAACACGAATGTCGTACCGATGTGAACCATTCAGAAACTGTTTTGTCTGCCATTTATTCATGTAACGGTTTTTTCCTCCGTTATAGCCGGTGCCAATTTTTTTCCCCCGATCTGTAATGGCTGAAAAAAATGTAAAAACTGTTTTGTCTGCCATTTATTCACATAACGGTTTTGTCCGCTGTTACAGTGTGCCTTTATAGTCGGTGCATTAAGAGAGTTGTCTGTCGTTACAGTGAATGCAATCAATGCGTTGTCTGCCGTTGCAATTCTCACCTTAGCCCTATAAATAAAGGCCCCTTTTCCCTAAATTAGAACACCATAAACTCTTCTCTTCCCCAAACTCCTATTTTCTGTGCTAATTCTATTTTTTGGTCGTGTGGTGATAGATTTCAAACGCTGCCCAATTCGAGAGGGTGACGTGGTGCCCGCGTCAGCTCCTCTCGTCGTTGCATCATGGGAGACTGACGCCTACGCAAGTTTCAGCACCCAGACAAGGCAAAATATGTTTTAAGAGGATTGTGTGAGACACAAGCCTCAACACAAACCGATTCGATTTGTTTTTTACTGTTTTCATTTTCTTTTCATTTTATTGGTTTTATTCTTCTCATCCTTCTCTAATTTTTGTGTCTTTCAATCATATTTGGATTTATTGCAAACATTTTGTAATCAAGGTTGTAACAATGAAAATAAAATTTTCAAAGTTAGTTTGATTCTGATACAAATATTATTAACAAATTTAAAACAGATTCATGTTTTCTCCCGTTCTGATTTTGAGACACTTCTTTTTATTTTCTTTTCATTCTGAAAAATTTACACTCGTGTTGTATATTTTCATATTAAAAAGACAAATGCATCAGAGCATGATGTTGTTGCTGATGCGGCACAACTGCCGACTGTTGTTGTGGCACGAGTGCCAATGCTAGTCGTTGTACCTATCTCAGTATCCCATGGGAAGAAATCTGAGAATTTCAACGGGAAGAATTTCAAAATGTGGCAACATAAAATGATGTTCTACTTGACCACCTTGAATCTCGCAAGATTCTTGAATAAAGAAGCTCCAAATCTTAATGAAGACGAGCAAGAATACCAAGTCATCGCTGCTGTGGATGCTTGGAAAATTTTGATTATCTATGTAGGAACTACATAGTGAACGGATTAGCCGATTCCTTATACAATACTTATAAAGACAAAAGAACTGCTAAAAAACTTTGGGAATCTCTAGATCATAAATATAAAACTGAGGATGTCGGTGCCAAGAAATTCATTGTGGGCCCCTTCCTAAATTATGAAAAGGTAGATTCTAAAATGGTAATCAGTCAGGTTCAAAAATTCAACTGAACCTGCATGAGATACATGATGAATGTATGACCTTAAGTAAAAGTTTTCAATAAATTTGTATTATTAAAAAATTGCCAGCGGGTTGGAAAGATTTCAAAAACTACCCGAAGCATAAGAGAAAGGAAATGGGCATTGATGATCTCATTGTCAGCCTTCATATTGAAGAAGACAATAGAGGATCTGAAAAATCGGAGCCTTCAGTCATGCGGCCAAGGCTAACGTGGTGGAACATAGTCAATGTTCCAAAAAGCACGACAATAAGGGGTCTAAGTAGGGAGGAATATCCAAGAAACCGAAGTGTCAGGGCAAGTGCTTCAATTGTGACAAGATATGTCACAAGTCTACTGATTGTAGACTACCCAAGAAAAACAGGAAAAAGAAGCAAATATTGTTGAAAGCATTGCTGAAGGCGTTTCTGATATCAACCTTTCAAATGTGGTCTCGGAGGTGAACATAATGGGTTCACACCCCAAGGAAGGGTGGGTTGACACTACTCGACACATGTGCTCCAACAGAAGTATATTGTCCACTTTCGAACCATTAGAGAATAGAGAGAAGATGTTTATAGGGAACTTGGCTACTTTAGAAATCAAGGGCCAAGGCAAGGTGATCTTAAAGATGACTTCTGGAAAGGAACTGACTCTGAACAATGTTGCATATGTTCCTAAAATCCGTAAGAACCTGGTATCTGGTTTGTTGCTTAATAATCACAGATTTTGTTTACTATTTGAGTCAAACAAATTTGTTTTGTTGAAGAGTGGAATGTATGTTGGTAGAGGATACATGAGTGGTGGAATGTTTAAACTCAATGTAATGACCAAGGTCTAAAATATCAATAAAGCTAGCTCTTCTACTTATATGCTTGAGTCTTCCAATTTATGGCATGGTAGACTAGGACATGTTAATTATGATACTTTGTGTAGATTAATTAACTTGAATCATATATCAACATTCCAAATTGGTTTAAAACTTAAGTGTGAAACTTGTGTTGAGGCAAAATTGACAAGATCATCATTTAAAAGTGTTGAAAGAAACATTGAACCTCTTGATTTAATTCACACAAATATTTGCGATATGAAAATAATACAAACAAGAGGTGGTAATAAATATTTTATTACCTTTATTGATGATAGCACAAAATATTGTTATGTGTATTTGCTTAAAAGTAAGGATGAAACTGTAGAGAAATTTGTTCTCTATAAAAATAAAGTTGAGAATCAACTCAACAAGAAAATTAAGGCACTAAGAAGTGATCGAGGTGGAGAGTATGAATCACCATTTGCTGAAACTTGTGTGAAGCATGAGATTATACATGAAACCACATCACCTTATTCTCCTTAGTCCAACGATGTTGCTGAGTGAAAGAATCGTAGCTTGAAGGAAATGATGAATGCAATGTTAATAAGTTCTGGTTTGCCACCAACTTGTAGGGAGAAGCTATTCTTTCAGCTAATTACATTTTGAATAATGTGCTCAAAAAGAAGGAAGAAAAAACTCCATATGAATTATGAAATGGAAGAAAGTCATCCTACAATTACTTGCGAATATGGGGATGTCTTTCTAAGGTGGCAGTATCTTCACCTAAGAAAATGAAAATAGGACCCAAAATAGTTGATTGCATTTTCATCGGCTATGCATATAATACTAGTGTTTATTAGTTCTTGGTGTACAAATCCGATATCTCTGAGATACCAAAGAACACAATAATGGAGTCCATAAATGCATCGTTCTTTGAAGATGTATTTCCATGTAAGTCTAAGGAAGATTCAAGTTCTTCCAAACGAACACATGTGACTATCAGTGAAGATGGTGAAAAACAAGATGAAGAAGTTGAAGAGGAACCTAGACGTAGTAAAAGAACAAGAACCGTAAAATCTATTGGTCTAGATTTCTTGACCTTTGGCTTGAAGATGAACTTCAAACTTTCAAAGAAGCGGTGAGCTCTAGTGATGGTCCTTTATAGAAAGAAGCATTAAGAGCGAAATTGACTCTATCTTGCAAATCATACTTGAGAACTAATGGATTTTTCACCAGGAAGTAAACCTTTAGGTCCCAAGTGGATCTTCAAGAGAAAAATGAAAGTCGATGGATCAATTGATAAATACAAGGCAGGACTTGTTATCAAAGGATATGGACAAAAGGAAGGTCTGGATTACTTTGATACATATTTCTTCTGTGACAAGAATAAATTCTATTAAAATGATACTTGCAATAGTAGCCTTGCGCAATCTTGAAGTACATCAAATGGATGTAAAAACAGCTTTTCCTTAATGGAGATTTATATGAAGACATCTACTTGGAACAACCTGAGGGTTTTCAGCTCCAAGACAAGAAAACAAAGTCTGTAAACTGGTGAGGTCGTTATATGGCTTGAAACAAGCACCAAAGCAGTGGCATGAGAAATTTGACAATGTTATGATGAAAAATAGTTTTAAGATCAATGAATGTGATAAATGCGTATATGTCAAAGACAATGAAAGTGGATATATCATAATATGTTTATATGTTGATGATATACTTATTATTAGAAGCAATGATAAGATGATTAAATCTACTAAAAGCATGTTGAACTCAAGGTTTGACATGAAAGACATGGGTCTACCTGATGTTATATTGGGAATTAAAATCACAAGAATATCATATGAGCTTGTTTTAAGCCAGTCACATTATATTGACAACATTCTTGAAAATTTTGATAAAGATAATTCTGGAATTGCCAGAACTCCAATAGGTCGAACTTTACATTTATCCAAGAATAAAGGTGAGAGTATTTCTCAAGTAAAATACT
Source organism: Hemerocallis citrina (assembly GCA_017893485.1). NCBI lineage: Eukaryota > Viridiplantae > Streptophyta > Magnoliopsida > Asparagales > Asphodelaceae > Hemerocallis > Hemerocallis citrina. Next base: position 136,167,380 of record CM030363.1, read on the forward strand.
CTAGAATCATAGGCATTCTAATATACTTAATGAGTTGCACAAGACCAGACATAGCCTATGCAGTGAGTAAACTAAGTAGATATACGAGTAATCCTGGAAGTGAGCATTGCCAGGCAATTACAAGAGTACTGAAGTACTTGCATTTTACTCGTACCTATGAGTTGCATTATACGAGATATTTGACTGTACTTAAAGGATACAGTGATGCAAACTAGATATCTAGTGATAATTCAGAATCCACTAGTGGCCATGTGTTTATACTAGGTGGTGCAGTAGTTTCTTGAAAATCCTCAAAACAAACAGTGATCACTAAATCTACGAATGAATATGAATTTATTGCACTCGACAAATGTGGGGAAGAGGCTGAATGCTTACGCCACTTCCTTGAGGATATTCCAAGGTGAGGAAATTCTGTTCATCCATTCTGCATATATTCAGATAGTCAATCTTCAATTTGTAGAGCATAGAGTAATATGTATAATGGTAAATCTAGACATATTCGTCGAAGATATAATACCATCAGACAGCTAATCTCTACTGGGGTTATCTCTGTGGACTATGTAAAGTCAAAGGATAACATTGCGGTTCTGCTAACCAAATGGTGAAACAGAGAGTTAGTTGATAAATCATCGAGGGGAACTAAAGCCTATGAAAGGATAAGTCGATACAACGGACACCCAACCTAGTTAATTGGAGATCCCAAGATATATGTTCAAAGGGACAACTAAATTATAAAGACCATGTTGGATCACTGTAGAGATTTTCCCATGTCCATTCTTATGATGAAACAATGACTTCCATAAGGTAAGAGTTTAAGCTAGGATTTTAATGATTCTTATGTGTCGGAAATCCGAGCAGAGTAATGTGGGTTACTCTTAACTAAGATATCACATATGTGAGAAGCAATATTCCTGTTAAACTCTTACAGAACCAGGTATATGTTTATGGCCAAAACGAACATAACAGTGAGAACTGCAATGCATTAGGAAGATTTCTGTGTGAGATATGTTATCGTTTACACAAATGACAGAACAGTTTAAGGACATCGGGTCTACTATTTAGTTAGTATTGTAAACATATTTTTATAAGGGAATGTTCAAAGGGTAACACCTATCTATCCTATGCAGGTCTCGACCGCTGAATTCTATCACAAAGTCTGTCGTGTTAGTCTGTCGTGACTATGGTCGTCAATTTCATTCATGTGAGGAATGTTAGAAAATGGGTATTTTATACACCATTTACGAACCAATTTTTGAGCAATTTTTTGAGTAAGATCATCTACGAATTAGTGAAAGATCTTGATGGATTTGTGTTCTCCTTCGTGAGTAGATCAAAATCAAATATTTACTTACTCAAAACGGTTATCGGGTGAACGATAAATTGTTTCCCAAAGTGAGGCGGTTTCGTCTCTGAAAATGAGTTGAGGGATTTTAGTCCCACATCGGAAAAACCAAAAGAATTAGAAGAGGATATATAATAACCACTTTATTAGCATTGCAAGATAGCAAACCAAGAGGCTCTCTCTCTCGTGCGCGCAGGGAGAATGCAAATCTCGAACCGGATTACATGCGACTTGTGTGCGCCAGCACATCCTGCAGACATGAATGCTGGACCAACATGAACCCACCCCGTGCAGAACTAATTTTTTGCTACAGTTTTGTTTTTTCCGATCTGTAACGGTTGAAATAAATGCAAAAACTGTTTTGTCTGCCATTTATTCACGTAACGGTTTTGTCCACCGTTACAGTAGTGCATTCAAGCTTCTGTCTGCTGTTATAGCTAGTGCATTAAGAGAGTTGTCTGTCGTTATAGTGGATGCAGTCAATGCGTTGTCTGTCGTTACAATTCTCACCCTGGCCCTATAAATAAAGGTCCCAAACTCTTCTCTTCCCCAAACTCTTTGTTTCTACCACACTTGTGCTAGTTCCATTCTTTGGTTTTGTGGTGATAGATTTCAGACACTACCCAGTTCGAGAAGGTGACGTGGTGCCTGCGTCAGCTCCTCTTATCATTGCATCCTGGGAGAAAGACGCCTACGCAAGTTCCAGCACCCAGACGAGGCAAAATCTGTTTTAAGGAGATTGTGTAATACACAAGCCTCGACACAAACCGGTTTCTTTTTTATTATTTTCATTTTATTGATTTTATTCTTCTTCTCCTTCTCTGTTTTATGTGCCTTTCAATCATATTTAGATTTATTGCAAATATTTTGTAACCAAGGTTGTAACAAAGAAAATAAATTTCTCAAAGTTGGTTTTATTCTGATACAAAGATTAGTAACATATACATCATTAATTAATTTTATTTGTAGAAAAAAATTTCTTACCCTGACGTTGTTGACCTGTCGTTGTTGACGGATGGGTGGATAAATCGGTCTCGAAGAAATGGAGGGACCATAAGAGCTAAAAGGTAAGTACTATGTGCCAAAGAGGACCGAGGCCGAAAATGCGAAGGAGGTTCCCGTAGGTGTGACAGCAAAAGATTGACAATTTCTTGTCAATTATTAGGGAAGTGATATAGAAAAAGTGTATGCTAACGCAACTTCTAGCCATTTGTATTTATTTGATGATATATTTTATTGATGTTTCTAGTCATAATCATAAATAGAGGAATACTGACATCGATGTAAAAAGCCAAAAATGTTGAAACTGAAGCACACTATTGGTAGCTCCAGCTTTGTGGTAGTTCGAGATGAGCTGGTAAACTATGCTTCATTGTATTTGAAGTCTTTTATTATAGTTATACTAGGTTTGCCCGTTGACATGTGCCTACGACACGTCTTCGGAACGGTGCACCTGGTTTGATTATATAAAATAGTTTTGGAGGTCCAGCAAATTAATTGAAGTAGCAAATATATTATATGAGAAAGAAGTATATCTATCTTTAAGCTCAACCATTGTCTTCTTGATCATTAGCTTGAACTTACCTGGAATGCATATAGTTTGTTAGAAACACTGCATAGAGTTTTTTTTTAACCTAAGCATCACTTTTAAATGCTTGTAATAGTTATGCAAGGACATTATCATATAGGTTTTTATAGAGCTTACTCTAATCTTATAACCATTATGAGCATGTCTAAATACAATGGTAACACAAGTGCATGTGTGAAGGTATCTACAATACCAATAATCTAAACATTTGTTTGTCAGAGACTCAGTTTGCAATTGAAATACCTCTTATTATTATTTCAACAAAAATGAAATACATAAAGTTCTCAAAACTCTAATCCAAGCTAATCATTTCTTTTGTCTCCACTTTGTCTCCCCATTGGACCTTTATAAAAAAAAAATTCAAAATGGATAAATAACAAATTTACTTTAGCTGTCATTTTTGAGTGAGGAGTTTGCACCCTTCACTGGTAAACTTCAGTCATCCCAATCCTATATATCCAAACATACACTAAAAGTTCTTATATGTTATGTTATCCATGATTTTTAATAACCAGTGAAGGGAACACTTCACGATAGTATTTTCTCTTGTAGTAAATAAATTAATGTTGCATATTTGTCAAGTTATTTTAGGTTGCTAGTCAGCTTACCTGTCCTGCTATGGTTTGGAAGCCCAAATTAAGGCCACTAAATAATCCATCTCTTACTTGGGTACACCTTAAATCAAAACCAATAAAAAACTCATCAAATAAATCACCAAATTAAATTTTGTTAAACCCAAAATAAAACAATCATACCTCTCTGAACTTAAATCTCATGCGCATACAAAATTCGAGTCAGAAAAAAACTGAGTAATCTTCTGCACACAAAAAATCAAAAACTAGAATGAGAATTCAATTAATGAGATGAAATTAGAGTTGTCGCATCGCATATAGAGGCTTTCGATTCGGTGAAGGGGAGTCGCCGATACAGAGTCTCTTGACATTCACACACGATTTGGTAGAAGGGAGTCACCGATACGGAATCAGCAGCGGATCAGATATCGGCAACGACCTCTTGATTGGAGTTCGGTATTGGATTTGGATTTGGATTTGCTTTGAAATTTTTAAATTTTCAAATTTTCAAATTTTCAAATTTTCAAATTTTCAAATTTTCAAATTTTTGAAATTTTTGAAATTTTTTTAATTTTTTTAAAATTTAAATTTTTTTTAAAATTTCTAAATTTTTATATATTTAAAATATACATATATTTTAAAATTATTTTTAAAATTTATTTTAAATTATTTTAAGTTATTTATAAGTTTTTGAATTTTTTTGATTTTTTTGAATTATTTTTAAAGTTTTAAATTTTTAAATTTTTTAGTTTTTTAATTTTTTTAAAATTTTTATTTTCTTAATTTTTTGAATAGTAGAAAGAGAGAGAGAGAGAGAGAGAGAGAGAGAGAGAAATAATTAAATAAATAAAGGAGTTGTTTTGGGTAGGGAATTTGAATTTGAGTTTTGGGGAGAACTTTTGGGGGGGAAAATATGTTTTGTGAGGTTAGATCTGGGCCTTTGATTTTGGGGGAGTTTAAGGAGAGCCGCTTGATAGCTTTCTTTGTGTTTTATTATATAGACTAGGGTTTGCCGTTGACACGTGCCTACGGCACGTCTTCAAAACGGTGCACCTTGTTTGTGCACATTGTTTGATCATATAAAATAGTTTTGGAGGTTCAGCAAATTAATTGAAGTAGCAAACATATTATATGAGGAGTAATGCTTCATCCACTACCAATTTCACTACCATTTTGTTCACTACCTTAGGTGGCATACTTTTATTGAAGAGTTCTCCCACCTACTCTATCTTTCCCTACCTATTGGAGTGTGTCAGCTAAGATAGTGAAGATAAATGTAGTGAAATTGGTAGTGGATGTAGCATTACTCTTATATGAGAAATTTTTAGGGGTCCGGCAAAAAACATATTATATGAATTTTTTGAATTTTTTAAATTATTTTTAAAGTTTTTAAATTTTTAATTTTTTTAGTTGTTTAATTTTTTAAAATTTTTAAAATTTTTATTTTCTTAAATTTTTGAATAGAAAAGGGAGGGAGAGAGAAAAAATATATATATAGGAGTTGTTTTGGGTGGGAAATTTGAATTTGAGTTTTGGGAGGAACTTTTCGGGGAAAAATATGTTTTGTAAGGTAGATCTGGGCCTTTAATTTTTTGAAGGATTGAAGGAGAACTACTTGATAGCTTTCTTTGTGTTTTATTATAGGGGTGTTCATCGGTTCAAAACCGAACCGAACCGAACCCAACTTTTCGGTTTGGTAAAACTGGAACCGAAATCCGAAACGAAACTCTACAAGTTCGGTTTAAACCGAACCGAATTTTATCGGTTCGGTTCGGTTAATAACCGAACTAACCGAACTTGGAATTCCTTCGACTGCAATAGCTTATCATCCAAAGCAAGCGGTGGCTTTGCTTCGATGAACTTTTCATGAACGAGAGAAGTGCATTGCTCAAAGCTACAAAATTGGCAGCTTAGCGAACAGTCAAACAAGCAAGCCCAGAAGAGAAACAAACACCGACAAGTCCAAATTTCCATCGGAAATCTAGAAGCTTTGCAGTTGAGAATTTATCAGGAGACGTCAACATCGAGGATGCTATAGCAAATGCAACAGCTGGAGACAGCAAGGTGGGGAGCGGGAACTCAGTTAGGCGACGTCAGAAGGCTGATACCGATGCAATTTTGTTGAACTCAGACTTGACGACTAAAAAAACCAACAGTCTAGCTTCTATGAGGAAATCATCAAGTACTTCAAATTTAGAAGAGTCAGAATGCAACTACACTATGTGGCCATCGTCGATGAGGTTGTCAGAACTGCAGTTTTTGGAAAGTTGGAAGAAAAGATTATAACTTTGTTTGGGTTTATTCAAGAAATCTTCGGTTTTTGTTTCGGTTCGGTTTATTCAAAAGCCAACCAAAAACCGAACCGAACTCTCCTATAAAAACTTCGGTTCGGGTCAAAACCGAACCGAAAAACCGAAAAACCGAACCAAATTGACAAATTTCGGTTCGGTTCGGTTCGATAATCGGTTTTAACCAAAGTGTGAATAGCCCTAATATAGATAATACATGGTCCAATTTACAGGACACCCCATGTACACAACAATTGTTCTCGTCACCTTGTTTATATACATGTCTGTCTCTAGGACTAAGATAGTTCATTCACTTGATTTTGACTTTCAAAACTTATTATGTGATGAATATGAGGTAGTTCAGGCTGGATTTTGATATTTTCATGTAATTCATAGTTACGGCTTGACGCAGTTTGGGGGTTTTGATTAACCGATTTTGATATCTTTCAAACAATTTGTGCTGTAGATAATTAATTATTGATTTTCCCTCAAAATTATTGTATATTTTCTCTCAAAATTGATTGTATTAATTTTTCCTGGATTTCGTTTAGATTGATCAGGCTTCTTCGATAGTCATTTTTGCATATGGGATAAACACATGGATTATATTCACTAAATTCCATCCATCTTTCTTTCTTACATGGCCAACTGTGGACCTTGTATTAAAACAGACAAGAAAAAGGTGTGTTTCAATATATGTCTGCGCGAATGTTTGAGCACTTCATTCAACTTTCTAGTCTTTCGAATGTGATTCAAATATTTTTGCAGATTTTTCAATCTATCATATCATTCTTTCATGAATTATTTTTTGTTCGTTTTAGATGTTGTCTTGTTGGATCAGTCACAACGTACATGGATAAATGTTCCTATGATGTCCTGTTTACCGTATGACTCATATTGATAAGGATTCTCATGCTTATTAGAAGTTTCGGGATTTGAAAATACTTTAGCATTAGCATTAGCATTTTGTTTTTGTTTTTTTTTTTTTAGGGAAAAGGTGGAAGCATTAGCATTTTGTTGGCAAGCCTTTTATTATAGTTTTAAATATTGCATCTTACTTATATAGAGAAAACATCAAATAAGAGAGAGTATTGGCGAGGTAGATTTTTTTAAACTACCCACACGGGTTAGAGATGACGATGCCGCTAATATAGTGGTAAATATGCAGCTTTCAAATTGATATGACTAAAAATGGGGTTAAATCGGAACCGTCCAGATTGGGCGTGAATCTTGAGCTCGGAGGAAAAACGGTAATTTCACATACAAATGGATTCAGAGCGGGTATTGGGTCTCCTTCTCACGGATCCAACAGCCCACAAACGGATCCACTCCGACTGGGTACGGGTCCCGACCCGAGGCAAACCCAGACCTTACAAAGAGACAAATCAGGGTCACTGATTTGACCAAGTCAACAGACCTGATTTACTCTCACCGAGAATCAGGGGTTAGTTTCCTAAACAGACTGTGAGGATTTTTCTCCTAGCAGTTACACAGGGAATCAAGCCTCTAATCACTCCCCTGGCGACTATAAATACCTCCCCTCTGCCACTGTGACGAGGTAATCACTCTTTTTCCACCTTAAGCTCTTTCTTTAATCACCACTGGTTACTGACAAGAGCGTCGGAGGGTGCGTCGTCGGAATCAACCCCGGTGTCTCGCACTTCCTTGCAGGTTGCGACAGGAATTGGAAGGCTTGGATCTGCTGTTCAAGTTTTCTCGAACTCACAAATCTCATCTGTTTACCCCCACACCGAAATCAGCGGTAACAGATTGGCGCCGTCTGTGGGAAAAACCACACGAACAGCCTCCGTCTCTTCCTCGTCGCCTAGCCCTGCTCCAACCAAGCCTCCAAAGAAGGTCAGATCCAGAGGATCCAACTGCGGGGCCATTCCCGCCGATCAGACAGAGGAAGTCCCTGTCAATCCAGTCCAGCAGCCTGAACTTCCTCCCCCGGTCCAGCAGGGCCAACCTCCTCTTCCCAAACAGTAACCCCCCAATGGCCCTTCCGGCCATAACGGGCAGAGGCAGAAGCAGCCCCTCGACCCAGACCATGTCTCGGTTCATAATGAATCCTCGGATTCAATGGCTTCTCATCACCCCGACCTCCGCAACACAATCCTGAACTGCCAAAAAGATGAGGACCTCCGCACCCACCTTGATGAGAGGCGGGCCCGAGAGGGAGCCTCCCGCCAGCATCAGGGTGAGCGGTCCCCTCACCGCCGAGACGGTAGAAGGTCTCCGGACCGCAGGGGCCGAGCGACATCTCCCGAGCGCCGAAGGAGGAGGCAGCATTCCCCCGCGGATCGGCATCATCGGAGGAACAATGAGGCACCTATCACTCGTGCCGAGTTCCTACAATTTCAGGACACCGTGCTACAGGCCCTCAATCTTCGCCCCAACAACCAAAATGCCCAGAGGGTTCCAACACCCCCGCGGGTTCCCAGTCCTCGCCGCCGATCCCGAAGTCCTCTCCCGGCTCCCAGTCGCCAGCAGCAGCACTACAGTCCCCACCGATCCCAGGACTACCGGCGCCGCAGTCCCCGCTCCCCTTCCTATGAAGAAGAGTTCGGGGGATCGTATGATTACCAGCGGAGGGACGATACCCTCAACCGCCGTCTCCATGAGGTGGAGAGGTGCATTGGTCGCATGGACAGAGAGGAGGAGTCCAGAGCAGGGACCGTCCAGCCCAGCAGACCCCCTTTCTCTCGGACGATCATGGAGGCCCCCATACCGAGGGGTTTCAAACCTCCGCAGTTTGAAACGTACTCAGGGGAGTCCGACCCAGTTGATCACGTCGAAAGCTTTAAGACATTAATGCTGATCCATCAAGCTTCCGATGCCATGCTCTGCAAGACCTTCCCCGCCACCCTCCGGGGGTCGGCTCGGGAGTGGTACTCCAGGCTCGCCCCCTCTTCCATCTTCTCGTTCGAGCAGTTCGAGACGCTGTTCATTACTCACTTTGTGAGTAGCAGGCGAGCCGAGAAGACGAGCCTCTCCCTGCTCAACCTGCGGCAAGAAAGGGGAGAGAAACTGAGGGACTACGTGAAGAGATTCACCGCAGAAGTCAGGTCTATCGCCTCCCTAGACCAGTCAGTGGCGACTGTTGCGTTCCAATCGAACGTCCTCAACTCCAACCTCCGATCGTCCCTCGCCAAGAAGCCCCAGCACAACTTTGCCGACCTTCTCCTAAGGTGCGAGAAGTACATCCGGGCGGAAGAGGCCGAGTGCCTCCCGAACTTCGGAGGATCGGCCTCCGGATCGAAGAGGAAGGCGACCGAGGGGGAGGGCTCGAAGAAGATGCAGAAGGACAACGGCGGTCAGCACCGTCCTCACCCTAGGTTCGAGAAGTTCACTCCCCTCACCACCAATGTCTCCACTATCCTGATGGAAGTGGAGAAGGAAGGCCTGCTACCACCCGCTCCGAGGATAAACACCCCGGCCAAGAGGAGAAACAAAGAGAAATGGTGTCGTTATCACCGGGACCACGGCCACGAGACCAACGACTGCCGAGTTTTGAAAAATGAGATAGAGGCCCTCATCCAGAGAGGGCAGCTGGCCAAATTTGTGAAAGCAAGTGACCGGGCGGACCGCACTACCATTCCGCCTCGGGGGGCTAACAAGCGCTCCGAGCAGCGCGATGAAACCCCCGAGTTCGAGGAAGAGCGGGTCCTGCACCTCATCTACGGAGGCCCCATGGGGGGCTCCTCCAATTCCTCCCGGAAGGCCTTCGTCCGAGAGGTCAATTCAGTCCACAGCGCTCCTCCCCCCAAAGGCCTCGGCGTCCCGATGACCTTCTCTGATGAAGACCTCGAAGGGGTCCGGACCCCCCACTGCGACGCACTAGTTATCGACCTCCGCATGGCCAACTTCAAAGTGCAGAGGATCTTAGTAGACAATGGGAGTTCGGTCAACATCCTCTTCCTCTCGGCCTTCCGAAGGCTGCAGCTATCGCGGGACCGTCTCAAGCCGGCCGGTTACACGCTCCACGGGTTCACGGGGGTACCAGTAACCGTCGAGGGAGTCATAACCCTAAACGTGACCGCTGGGAAGGCCCCTACTACCCGTACCGAGCCGATGGACTTCATGGTCGTCGACGTCCCGGCCGCATACAATGTCATCCTAGGCCTACCCGGCCTAGCTGTCCTGGAAGCTGTTCCCTCAGCATACCATCTTAAAATGAAGTTTCCCACTCGGTCAGGAGTAGGAGAAGTTAGGGGCAGCCAAGAGACAGCTCGGAAGTGCTACATGACTTCGACGGGGGGTCCGGTGCTCTCCCTCGAGACACTAGAAATCCCCGAACCGAAAGTCTGACCCACGTCCGAGCCGGCGGACGAGTTAGAAGAAGTGCTCTTCTCGGACGAGGAACCGAGCCGGAAGTTCCTCATCAGCAAGTCCCTACCGACTGCGCTGTGCTCTGACTTGGTTAAATGCATCCGGGATAACCGCGACCTGTTCGCTTGGTCAGCCGCGGATATGCCCGGCATCTCCGAGGAGTTGCTAGTCCACCGCCTAAGTGTCGAACCGGGGTGCAAACCGGTTCAGTAGAAGAGACGAAAGTTCGCTCCCGAGCGACAGCAGGCCATCAAGGAGGAGGTGGATGAACTTTTGAAGGCTAAGTTCATACAGGAGGTAAACTACCCCGAGTGGCTCTTCAATGTTGTAATGGTCAAGAAGTCCAACGGCTCTTGGAGAATATGCATCGACTTCACCGACCTGAATAAGGCGTGTCCGAAGGACCCATTCCCTCTTCCGAACATCGACACCCTCATTGATGCCACCTCGGGCCATGAGCTCCTCAGCTTCATGGACGCCTTCTCCGGCTATAATCAAATCCGAATGTTCCCTCCGGACATTCCGAAGACCTCCTTCATCACCGATCAGGGCCTCTACTGCTACCGGGTCATGCCGTTCGGGTTGAAGAACGTGGGCGCCACCTACCAGCGCCTCGTCAACAAGGTCTTCCAGAGCCAGATAGGCCGCAACATGGAGGTGTACGTCGATGACATGCTTGTAAAGAGCATCCGAGGCACTGACCACGTGGCCGACCTCCAGGAAGCCTTCGGCGTGTTAAGGAGGCACAACATGCAGCTGAACTCGAACAAGTGTGCGTTCGGGGTCTTTTCGGGAAAGTTCCTCGGCTTCATGGTGAGCCAGCGAGGGATCGAAGCCAATCCCGAGAAGATCAAGGCCATATTGGACATGGCCCCGCCCCAAAACGTCAAGGAGGTACAGAAGCTAACCGGTCGGCTCGCTGCTATCGGCCGGTTCCTCTCGAAGTCAGGGGAAAAGTGCCTCCCCTTCTTCAAAGCACTCAGGGGGGCTAAGGGTTTTGAATGGGGCCAACCACAACAGGAATCGTTCGACCAACTGAAGGCCTACTTGGTGAACCCCCCTCTGCTCAGCAAGCCTATCCCGGGGGAAACTCTCTTCATCTACTTGGCTGCTTCCGAGCAGACCCTAAGTGCTGTCTTGGTGAGAGAGGAGGACCGAGCCCAAAGGCCCATCTACTACGTGAGCAAGGTGCTTCGAGACGCCGAGCTCCGCTATCCGAAGATAGAGAAGATGGCCTACGCCCTGGTCATGGCAGCGAGGAAGCTCCGGCCGTACTTTCAATCCGACTCGGTCGTTGTCCTCACTGACCAACCTCTAAAGCAGATCCTCCACAAGCCCGAGACCTCGGGCCGGCTAATGAAGTGGTCCATAGAGCTGAGCCAACATGACATCTCCTACCAACCTCGGACGGCAATTAAAGCACAGGCCCTCGCCGACTTCATCGTAGAGTCCACCATCCCCGAAGTCAGCCACGTCCCGAATGGACCCCCCATTTGGACGGTCTTCGTCGATGGCTCCTCCTGTAACGAAGGAAGCGGCGCCGGTATCATCCTGAACAGCCCCGATGACTTCGTCCTCCAGTATGCAATCCGTATGAACTTCAAGGCCTCCAACAACGAGGCGGAGTACGAAGCACTCATCGCAGGCCTCGGACTTGCCCGAAGTGCTGGGGCGCAGCGCCTCCGAATCCATAGCGACTCCCAGCTTATCGTGAACCAAGTCTCGGGCGAGTACGAGGCCCGAGACGAGCGGATGGCGAAATACCTCGCTAAGGTTCGAGCCCTCATGCGCCGGTTCGAAGAGGCGCTCATCCAACGGGTCCCTCGTGAGGAGAACTCTCAGGCCGATGCCCTCTCTAAGTTGGCCTCATCCTCCCTGCAAGGTCTTGAACAGACCGTTCTGATCGAGGTCCTCTCTAGGCCGAGCATAGAAGACGAGACATCCGGCTCGGTGGAGTCGTTGCTGGTCATGTTGCAAGATAACTGGATGAAGCTGTTGGTGGAATTCTTGAGGGACGGGGTCCTGCCCGAGGATCCCAAAGAAGCACGCCGAGTCAGAACCCGGGCCGAGCGGTATGTCTTGATCGAGGGTATCCTATACAAACGCTCCTTCTCTCAAATAGACGGCCGACCATACCTAAGGTGCCTCTCTCCAGAATAGGCTGACTATGCCCTACAAGAGCTCCACGAAGGCATCGGCGGGGCACATTCAGGATCCAGGTCCTTAGCCCGGAAAGCTTTGAATTATGGATACTTCTGGCCGACCCTCCTTCAAGACGCCGAGCGACACGTTCGGCAATATGACTTTTGCCAGAGACACTCCAGCGTCCGTCGCCTCCCTCAAGCCAACCTCGCCTCCCTATCAAGTCCTATCCCCTTCGCAATGTGGGGGATGGATTTACTAGGGCCCTTCCCTCCGGCTCCGGGTCAGTTCAAGTTCTTGGTCGTAGCCATCGATTACTTCTCGAAGTGGGTCGAGGCTGAGCTCCTCGCCACTATAACCGAGAACAAGGTGGTACAATTCTTCTGGAAGAACATCATCTGCAGATTCGGCTTCCCCCGTATCCTCGTGACAGACAACGGGACTCAGTTCACTGGCGCAGCATTCCGAGCTCTGTGCGACGACCTTGCCATCCAGCAGCGCTTCTCGTCCGTCTCCCACCCTCAGTCGAACGGACAGGCAGAAAATGCTAATCAAAGATCCTCGCAGGCATCAAGAAAAGGCTGGACAAAAGTTCCAAAGGCTTATGGGTCGACCAACTCCCCAACGTCCTATGGAACTACCGCACGAGCAAGCGGACCCCCACAGGTGAGTCCCCTTTCAACCTCACCTATGGGTCCGAGGCCGTGATACCCCTCGAGGTCGGAATACCTTCTCCTCGGCTCGCAGCCTACGACGAGGAACAGAACGCCAGGGACCTCAGGGCAGACTTAGATCTGATAGATGAGCTGAGGGAAAGAGCGTCGATTCGGCAGCAGAATTACCGAAGAAGGGTCGAGTTGGCATACAACAAGAAGGTCCGACCCACCAACCTTAAGCAAGGGGATTTAGTCTTAAGAAAACTGGTCATATCCTTCCCCAATCAGAAGAGCAAGCTGACTCCGAACTGGGAAGGGCCGTACAAGATTACGAGGGTAGTTCGGCCCGGAGCATATCGTCTGGAAGATCTAGAGGGCAGAGAGATTCCGAGGACCTGGAATGCCGACCACCTCCTAAAATACCAAGAATGCGCCCCGGCGCCACTCTAAGTATCATAGGATATCGAGCCATTCCTCTCCACTAACTTGTAACCTATTTTCATAAATTGTAATATGTAAAACGGTTCGCCGTCGATTATCAATGAAGAAAGCTCTTTCATACTTATAAATTTGCATGCCTCTCTCCGCCCTTATCATCTATTTTTTAAATTTTGATTTCAACCAATGGTTCGGAGTCCATGTCCAGCTCGACTTTACCTCCTCGGCTCATCCCCGGACGAGCCAGAGGTAGACCGTCGTTCGGAACTGCTCCCACAACCGTTGAACTACACCAATGGTTCGGAGTCCAACACTTGGCTCGACTTTACCTCCTCGGCTCGCCCCCGGACAAGCCAGAGGTAGATCGCTGTTCGGAACTGCTCCCACAACCGTTGAACTACACCAATGGTTCGGAGTCCAACACTCGGCTCGACTTTACCTCTTCGGCTCGCCCTCAGACGAGCCAGAGGTAGATCGCCGTTCGGAACTGCTCCCACAACCGTTGAACTATACCGATGGTTCGGAGTCCAACACTCGGTTCGACTTTACCTCCTCGGCTCGCCCCCGGACGAGCCAGAGGTAGATCGCCGTTCAGAACTGCTCCCACAACCGTTGAACTACACCGATGGTTCGGAGTCCAACACTCGGCTTGACTTTACCTCCTCAGCTCGCCCCCAGACGAGCCAGAGGTAGATCGCCGTTCGGAACTGCTCCCACAACTGTTGAACAACACCGATGGTTCCGGAGTCCAACACTTGGTTTCATTCTACTTCGCAGCAGACTAGGAAGTATCTTGGTCCTCAAACAGAAAATACAGCGCCGACCCAGTACACTTGGTCCTCAAACAGAAATATCTTCACTGTCCTCTTCGGTCGCCAGCCCTTCCACTTCAGCTGCTAGCTCCTCTGCCTCCTTCCGAAGCTTCGCCTCCACCGTCTGTAAGTGATGGATCTCGGAGAGCAAATCGTCCCGCTCGGCTAATATCTTCGACTGATTGTGCCGGATACACTGAATCCGAAGAGCGTTGCTAAAAGCTGTCTGCGAGTCGTCGTCCTCCCCTACGGGGGTCGCCTCGATAATCCTACTCTCCAGACGCTGGATCTCGGCGTCTCGTTGGCCGAGGACGGACTGAAGGTGGGCCCGCTCGCTCTCAGCTCGACGTAACTCCAGCTCCGCTCCACGACGCCGCTCTCGGCACTTCGTCGCCCCTGAGGTCACCTCGGCATCAGCTTCATTTTCCGAGCCATTGGGATCGGTGTATTGGTCTGACGCCACGAGCTGAAAAGAAGGGAAAATGAATAGCAAGAGTTCAATACACTTCCGAGGCGCAACACTTGAAGAATTTTTCAATCAAACTTTCAAACTCATATTCAGATATAATAGCTCCACATACAACAAGACCGACTCTACTACAAAGTTTTGCAACAATCAGAAGAAACACAAAACGACATGATCAGGGTCTCTTCGGAAGGGGAACGCTTCGGTTCAAGGAAACGCGAGGACGACGAGGCCGGACCTCCGAGCTCGATTCCAAACCAACAAAGTGTGACCCCCCTTCACCGCTGACCCTGACTATGGCACCGACCGAGGCACCGCTCGACGAGACGGCCGCACTACTCTGAGCGTCAGCAGGGCTCCGCCTAGCCACAGGCAAACGTGTCGTGAGTTCGTAAAAGGAAATCCCTCTCTCGCTCTCTTCGCGAGTGCACGACGTACTGCGGACGTTGGCCCTCTCCGGCAGAGGCTTGAGTGACGTGACCTCTTCCTCCAGTTCAATGATTCTGTCTCTCAGAGCGTCGTCCTTCGCCAACTTCTTCAAACGAGAAGGCCTTGACGAGCCTGAGACGTTGGCGCTATCGGTTGTGAGCCGTCGGAAGTGGGTGACCTCGATCCCCCTATCTATCGTGATCCTTCTGAGTCTGTCGACCTCGGCCAACAGCCTCTTGCGCTCGGTCGACGCCTTTCTCCAGCTCGAAAGTTAGCTTCTCTTCCGCCGCCGAGCGTTCTTTCTCCGCTAACTCCATGTGTTGGACCTCGGCCAAAAGCTCGTCATTCTTTCGCTCGGCGGTGGTAAGCTCTCTACGAAGCCGCTCGACCTCGCCTTCGGGACAAGGGGCTTGTGGTTGCTTCCGCAGCTGCCACAACTCGCGACAATACTTCCGTACAGCTGCCTTCGTCTCCTCCAGCTTCAAGAGCATGAGAAACCGCCTCTGTCGGCTATTCGAGAGCTCACCCTTCATTTTGGCCAGCTCCTTACGAAGGTGTGCAACCTCCGTAATCGGACCGAACCTTACCTGAAAATCAGAGATAAATCCGAGACCCAACACTTGGAGAATTCTACGCCAAATCAAACACAAAATCCGAGACTCAACACTTGGATAAATTTTGGCCAAATAAACTGTTTTCATTCAAAACTGAGATGAAAGTTTTACAAGAGCGGTGGCCAGTCTGCAGTTAGGCTTACAGAAAGAAACAGAACAACAAAAAAAAACTAAAGAGGCAACCGAGTCAGGGGTCGACCTTTTTGTCGTTCGGGTCCGCCGACCCCTCGGCCTTGTCCTCGTCCTCATCCTCGTCTTCGTCTTCACTCCCACTCTCCTCCTCGGAGTCGCCATCCTCCCCGTCCTCGGCCTCAGTCACGCCCGGGCCTTCGACACCATCCGTCTATCCCTCGGGGTCGAGCATCCCCTGGGGAACCTCCTCCTCCCCCACCACGGGGTCGTAGAAATGGTAGGAGGACGTGTCGAAACCCGGGTTCCTGGCGGCCACGTGGAGCAAGGCTCGACCGTAGGCGTCCTCCATGTTCTTGAACATGTGTTGCATGGCCTCCTCCTGCACGGTCTTCTTCACCTTCATCACCTTCCTCCGGTGTTTGGTCATTATCTTCTCGGCCCTCTTCCGAGCCGTTTCTGCTTCCGACCAAGCATTAGCCAGCTCCTCCTTCAGTTCGGCAGCCTCCTTCTCTGAAGCCTCGAGCTTGGCCGCTGTATCCTTCGACAGCTGAATGGCGTCGGCCAGCTACTTCTCCAGTCCGGCCACTTCGGCACCCCTTTTTGCCGAGAGAAGTTGCTCGGCATCAAGCAGCTTCGTGGCCTTGACCCGCTCCACTCTCTCCTGCTCATGCTCCTTTTTCTTGCCTGCGAACTCCTCGAGCAGGAAGTTGAAGTGGCAGAGGGTCTGAAAAGAGAACAACACATTAGAACCCGAACCCAAGAACTTAGAAAAATCTCAGAAAAAGTTTCTATGAGGAAGAGCTCGGCCCACTTACCGACATGGTGTTCCGAGCGATCTGCATCGCAGCGTCCCCTGCAAGCCCGGCCTTTAGGGTCGCTCGATCCTTTGGGGTCGGCAGGTGCCTCACCGCTTCCATGCAGATGTTGCCGTCGCCCAAGAAGCCGTCAACGTTCATCACCTGCCAGTCAGGGACGAAGATCTGCTTATGACGCTCGGTCAAGATCTTCTCCGCCTCGACAGTGAGGGGCGGAACTTGGAGGGACAGCACCTCCTTCACGCCGAATGCACCGCTCGACGAACCGGGAGCATCCCCCTTCGAGGTCGGTGTCGGCGCGCCTGAGGCAGGAGGGTCGAGGACCATGACCTCCCCCTGCTCGGAACCAGCCTCCGACACAACAACCTTCAGCTGGTCGGGGACCTTCGCTACCGAAGGTATCTTTGAGGCTCAGCCGCCTTGAGGCCCCGCCGAAGGCCTCTTCTTCTTCGTCTCCTGCTCCGCCGCCCTAGCCTTCGCCATCATAGCTCTGTAGTCCATCTTCATCGTCTCTGCACAAGCCGAATGAAAAAACTTAGAAAAATTTTCATAAACTTTAAGCAAAGAGTATAAATACCAGAAGCATACTAGGGTCGATCGGACTGAGACCCCCTCGGAACAAGACCTCCTCCGTGATATCTTTCCAGCTCAGCACTGGCAAGGCGAGGAGTTTCTTGAGGACCTCTGCTTCCTCGTCACTCAACGCTGGCTCCTTCTTGGCTCGCTTCGGCAGCCCATCCTTCGCCCAAACTATTGGGATCACCCACGGCACGGGAGCCCAGATGATGAAATACTTCTCCTTCCAGTGTTTGATCGAGTCCGGGTTCTCGACCAACTTCACGCCCGTCCGTGGCGAAAGATAGAACCTCTGTTCGTTTCGGCTCGGCTGACAAGGTCGGTAGAGGCTCCGAAAGAGAAACATGCTAGGCGCGGCACCGACCTCTTGGCACCGGAGGACAAACACCATGACGTGCCTCCAGGTGTTCGGCATCAGCTGGGCGGGGCTCAAACCGTACCAGTTCAAGACATCAACTACGAACGGATGAAGGGGAAAGCGGAGCCCGGCGATGAGAGAGTCGACAGGAAAGACGCACACATCTGTCGAAGACTTCGTATTAGCACGGAAGCCTGGCCCGGGGAGTAGCAGCCCGTACTCGGTGGGGATCCGGAATCCCTTTCGGATCAAATGAAGATCGGCCTCCGTAAGCGAGGAGATGGTATGGTCCACCTCGGACAGCTCTCTCGGTTCATTCTCCTCCACCGACTTGGCCGTCCCTTGGGTCACTTTCTCCAAAACATCCTCGGCGTAGTCCCGAACGCCTCCCACGCTCGACAGAGCAATGGGCTGCCGACCGAACGCCCCCGCCGTCTTCGGCGTCTCGACGATCGTGACCACCGCTTTACCCTTATGAGACGCCGCTGCGACCTCCTGAGGTAGTTCGGCTACTTCACCCTGTCTGTCCGACCGAACGATACTCTGATCGGTCGGCTCCACTATCTCCTTTCCTTTACCCGCTCGGCCTACGGCTTGCTCCGAGGCGGGGGTCTCATCCGAGGAAGTAATCTTAACCATTTTCTAAAGAAAGGGGAAGGAGACTGACCTTGAAGTGACAGCTACGGTCGGAAAAATTCACCAGAGACAGAGAACGCCTCATCGCGACATCTAGCACCACCACCAGGGAGCTAAAAACTTTGAAGGTGAAAGTAAAAACTGGAGAGAGAGAGTAAAAGTAAATGATGAGACTGGGATTAAGGGGGGGTGAAGATTTATAGTAAAAAAGGAACGTCCCTTGGACTTCTAAACGTAAGGGCGCGACTCTTGGGCCGCTCTCGAAACATCGCGAAGGCCCAAAACTACTCCGCCTCCTCACCAAGTCAAGCAGTCCGGCACCACAGGATCTGAATCCGAGTCACATGCAGTCCGAACTCAACTGTAAAGGTCTCCGGTCGGCTACCGAGCAAGTGCCGTTCCGACCCTGTAAACGGAGAAAACCCCAATTTCTCCTCAACTTTCGTGTAAGATCTCAATCAGACGGCCCAGATCTCGCGGAGGACACTAAACGACAGGAAGTGTTTTCTTGAGAAGTGTGCCCGTCTCGAGATGCGTGTCAGCATCAGACGGCTCAGATTGCGTCGCGTCGCTCGGACGACCGTGCCCTCAAACCCCGGTCGGCCCAGAATGTCGCTTGGACAACCGTGCCCTCATATGACCCACCTCTGTCTAAAGAAGCTAGAAAAATTTTTATTTCAAAGTTTTAAGGCGCCGCCCTCGGCGAGCCCCCCAGGCCACAGGTTTCGGTCGGCATTTCTCTCACCCATGAGCACCGCAGAACTTCCAGCCTCGGAGCCGAAGCCACGAATTGTTCAAGGGTTAGAGAGAAACCACCGACCCCCAGGGCCCGGTCATAAACAGATCGGTACGCCTCCCATCATTCCAAAGCTACTGCAGTCCTTCGGATACGGACTTGGGTCATCACCTCTTCTACCATGACCTTCCCCGACCCTGACACCCACATCGGAGCACTCAGAATCGGGAGAAGATCATGGTGGAAGAACGACCACCCGTCCTCCCTCGACCCTCGGATCTGGATTTGGGTCATCACCTCTTCTACCATAACCTTCCCCGACCCTGACACCCACATCGGAGCGCTCAGAATCGGGTGAAGATTGTGGTGGAAGAACAACCACCCGTCCTACCGAGGCAGATCGCCCCTCGAATCTGGACTTCGGCAGTCAACCCTTCTGCCAAGATCTCCCCTGACCCTAACACCTCCACCCGGGCCGTCAGAGTCAGGAGAAGATCTTGGCGGAAGAGCGACTCCCCATCCTTTCGAAACACATGGTCCCTCGGATCTGGACTTCGGTGGTCTACCCTTCGGCCCAAACCTCCCCTGACCCTGACACCTCCACCCGGGCCGTCAGAGTCAGGAGAAGATTTGGGCAGAAGAACGGCCACCAGTCTTTCCGAAGTGAATCCCTCCGTCGGATCCAGACTAGGGTCATCACCCCTTCTACCATGACCACCCCCGATCTTGACACCCACATCGGGCCAGTCAAAATCGGGTGATAATCATGGTGGAAGAGTGACCACCCGTCCTTCCGAAACAAACTCACCCCTTGGATTAAGACATGGATCATCACCTTTCCACCATGATCTCCCCCGACCCTAACACCCACGTTGGAGCAGTCAGAGTCAGGAGAGGACCATGGTGGAAGAACGACCACCCGTCCTTCCGAAGTAACTCATCCCTCGGGTCCGGACTACGGTCGTCACCACTCCTGCCTTATTCTCCCCCGACCCTGACATCCACTTTGGGGCCGTCAGGAGCGGGAAAAGAACAAGGCAAAAGAGCGACCACCCCTTCGAACCTCGAAGGAGAAGTTACCCAAGGCAAATACCTCTGAGGTCTAAAACTCTACGTTGTTGCGACTGAAATGATAAGGGGAATGGAGTACTTATAGCCTACCTTCCAAGAGCAAGTCATTATAACCCTCGGAAGTTGAAACGCCGCACATTAATTGAAGGGCATCGTCATTAATGACCCTGGGAAAATGAAACACCGCACATTAATTGAAGGGCGTCGTCATTAATGACCCTGGGAAAATGAAACGCCTCATGAATCCAGGAACGCCATTAATATCCTTGGAAATTGGGCCGTACTGAGGTCCAATCCCCCACTATATCTCGGAACGCCCTTTCACGCTCGGATTGCCGAGACCCCATCTCTTCGGTCGGCTACCGAGCAAGTGCCGTTCTGACCCTACAAATGGAGAAAACTCACTTTCTCCTCAACTTTCGTGTAAGATCTCGATCAGACGGCCCAGATCTCGCCAAGGACACAAAACGACAAGATAGTGTTTTCTTAAGAAATGTGCCCGTCTTGAGATGCGCGTCGTCATCCAACGGCTCAGATTGCGCCACGTCGCTCGGACTGCCGAGACCCCATGCCTTCGGTCGGCTGTCGAGCAAGTGCCTTTCCGATCCTGCAAACGGAGAAAACTCACTTTCTCCTCAACTTTCGTGTAAGTTCTCGATCAGACGGCCCAGATCTCGCTAAGGACACTAAACGACAAGATAGTGTTTTCTTAAGAAATGTGCCCGTCTTGAGATGCGCGTCGTCATCCAATGGCTCAGATTGCACCACGTCGCTCGGCCTGCCGAGCCCCTATCCCTCCGGTCGGTGGCCGAACAAGTGCCTTTCCGAGCTCGCAAACGGAGAAAAAAGACACCGAGCTACTACGACCGTTGGATCTCTCAGAAATTCGTGCTTCTAATGATGAACGGCCCAGATTGCGCCACGTGCACTAAAAGACAAGATAGCATTTTCTTGGGATTCACACCATCATCCGACGGCTCAGATTGCGCCATGTCGCTCGAGCCCTCCGATCGGCGGCCGAGCAAGTGCCTTTCCGAGCTCGCAAACAAAGAAAAAAGCTTCCGAGCGATAACGACCGATGGATCTCTCAAAAATTCGCGCCCGTCTATGATCAACGGCCCAGATCGACCCACGTCATAAATCGGTATTTAAAATCATTTTTTATTTGTTTTAATCGTTTTATTTATTTAAAAATTGCGAAAAAATTGCTAAAAATTCAGAAAAAATAATAAAAAATTCTAAAAAATAATTAAAAATTCGGGGTATATTTTTGAACCCCTGAACGAACAATTATTGCCTAGAATGTACTGTTAAGACCCCCGAACGATTAGTAAACACATCGCAAAATTAAATAAATAATTCGAAAAAATAATAATAATAATAAATAAATAAAAGCTGTCAAATACTCGATATGGCTAGAGAACAGCACATGGCATCAAAAAATCACCTCACTACCCCCTTCGAGATTCAAACTCCTCCATTTGGACTCCGATACAACTCCACTAGCCACCAAAACAGTTAAACTACTCCTCAAAGGCTGATCACGCTCAGTCTCTAGGAGTGGGGGGCTCGTGATATGGCAAAAAATGGGGTTAAATCGGAACCGTCCAGATTGGGCGCGAATCTTGAAGCTCGGGGGTAAAACGGTAATTTCACATACAAATGGATTCAGAACGGGTATTGGGTCTCCTTCTCACGGATCCAACAGCCCACAAACGGATCCACTCCGACTGGGTACGGGTCCCGACCCGAGGCAAACCCAGACCTACAAAGAGACAAATCAGGGTCACTGATTTGACCAAGTCAACAGGCCTGATTTACTCTCACCGGGAATTAGGGGTTAGTTTCCTAAACAGACTGTGAGGATTTTTCTCCTAGCAGTTACACAGGGAATCAAGCCTCTAATCACTCCCCTGGCGACTATAAATACCTCCCCTCTGCCACTGTGACGAGGTAATCACTCTTTTTCCACCTTAAGCTCTTTCTTTAATCACCACTGGAAACTGACAAGAGCGTCGAAGGGTGCATCGCCGGAATCAACCCCGGTGTCTCGCACTTCCTTGCAGGTTGCGGCAGGAATTGGAAGGCTTGGATCTGCTGTTCAAGTTTTCTCGAACTCACAAATCTCATCTGTTTACCCCCACACCGAAATCACCGGTAACACAAATTAAATTAAATTTGGTATTTAATTTACTTGACAACTTTAATTTTTAAAATTAAAGTTGTCTTTGCTATCTTTTGCAAAGGGACGCCAGAGCGAAGATTGTGGAAATGTCATCTTCTTCTTCTTCTGCCGATCTATTGACGCTCCGATATGAAGTTGTTTCCATATTGAGGGGGACCAAGCGTCCTTGTCATGTACGTGGGATGGGTTTAGGATCGACACACATCGGCGTCTTCGGTTCTCGTGCATGTTCTTTCAGTGGGGCCACAAAGGACGAGGTGGAAGGCACATGTGGCACTTCTGCAGGCCCAAATGGCGGCGTTAATCTGGCAATAGTCACAAGGAATTCCAACTCAAACTCCAGTTAGTATCGTACAAATTGCTACAACTTTATTGTTGGAATTTAGTATACATTTAAAACACTTATTTTATTGTTTACTGTCAACATTGTCTTGTGGCCCAGTAGTTAAAGTTTTGGGCTCACATGAGGTTGGAGGATCAATTCTCATCTAGGGGTGTACAATGAACAGGACGGTCCGTCGTCCGTCCGAGTCCGGCACGAGAAATGGCCTGACCGTGGACCGTCCGAACTGTTATACGAACCGAACTTGAACAAATTATTAGGTCCGATGTTTTACCAAGCTCGATTTGGATATAAGTCTGTTCGAGTAATATTGCGGTCCGATGCATTACTAAACCGAGTTCAGACTACAAAAATTTTGTGCGAACTGGACCTAGCCGGACATAAGCCCGTCAGAGTAGAATTTCGGTCCGAGCTTGAACATATGGCTGTCTGTCCCGCCCGGTCCGATTTACAACCCTATTCTCATTTTCTACATATTATATATATATATAATAAAATACAAAGAAAGCTGTCAAGTGGCTCTCATTCAATATAAACAAAATCAATGGTTCGGATTGATTCTCACAAAACACATTTTTCCGCTAAAAATTTAAAACCCCATAACTCAAATACAAATCCCCTCTCTCTCTCTCTCTCTCTTCCGAGAAGTCCCCCCCTCTCTCTCTCACCACTGTCTCTCTCTCTCTCTTCCACCACTCTCTCTCTCTATCCCCCCTCTCTCTTTCTCCATCTTCCCGAACCCCCCCCCTATCTCTTCCACCGCTCTCTCTCTCTCCGCCGGACGACCTTAAAATAAAATAAGGGTCTTTTTTTCAAATTGAGGCATTCACTTATGAGTCGTGGATTTCAAACGGACGAAGGATGACCATGGACGAATCTGCCACCGTCGAACAACTCAAGTACAAACCCAACCCTACCCTACAACCCCAACCTGACCCTGTAAGATCTGCCGCCGGAGTCAAACCCCTATGTCACGCCTTCCCCCGCTCCTTCCTCTTCTAAGAGTACGTTCTAGGAACTTCCTTAGATTTTTTTTTTCGAATAAAAAGTTTAATTCTAATTCTAACTCTAATTATTAGTATGTTTTTCCTTAAATTTAAATAATGATATGATTTGATCTGAGTAGATACAATTGAGACGGTTAAAGGTGTTCTCGGAAGGTGGGGGAAGCTGCCAAGAAGACAGAGGATCTCGCCAGAAACGTTTGGCAACATTGTAAGTAACTAATCATTTTGAGGGTTCAATTATATATTTGTTTCGAATAAATTTTGGTCAGTGTACTATTTAACTGATGTTCCTATTTACTGCACTTCTGGACGAACTATTTTGAGCAAACATCAGTTAGATGATTTTGTAGTCATGAATTCTGTGTTGATTTTCAATGATGATGATGATGATGATGATAACACTCTCTCTTGGTTTTATACATTAAAGAGATTCAAAATTTGGTAGAAACTTGAGTTAGGTTATACTTGAAGATATTTTTGACGCAACTGTGAGTGGTAGGCTAATGTTTTTGACGCAACTGTGAGTGGTAGGCTAATTTGTGATTTGGGGTTTAGGGTTTTATTTGTTGGTACAATTTTAGGATCTAAGGTTTATGAGCTGGAATGAAATGTGAGTTCATTTCTTAGTTTATTAGAAATGTAGCTTTTTTTGCTCATTGGTGTGTTCAATTTTTTGGTGGATCATTGATTTGTGTTTTGGGGATAGTTTAGACTGAATGGGGATCTAGGGTTTATGCGATAAATGAAGTTTTTCCTTTTGTCATCTAGGGCATGAAAAATTGCATGTTGGGATGTGAGTTTTATGAGATGGAGCAAAATGTGGTGACCTCTTGCTTGCACGATCTGTAATTCATGTGATGTATGTCTAATTTTTTACAATGTCATTTATGGGTGGGCATTGAGCTTTTCTTTGCATTTGATTTGTAGATTTTGTTTTTGAGGCTTTTCCACTTGCTTGTGAGTAGCTGTGTGCACTTATTTTCATTTTATTTAATCCAATTTATTTTCTCGATGCTTAGTTCTTAATGCAATTTGGTTGCCTGCTGAGCTTTAGTGTATTTGTATTCTCATTCTATCCTTTTGATTGAGTGGAGCTAGAGTTTATTAGATGGAATGAAATATGACAATTTGATGTATTTGTGTTTGCTCAATTATGACCTTTTGTTTATTTTAGGGCTCCAATTTAACCTTAAACCATATTTAGTGATACTCTTATTATTGTCCTATGTATGCACTCTTTTACTACTATCTGAAGGCTATTCGATTAAGTAGATATGCAGAATCTCTTAATCTCCACTACTGAGCAATGTGCACTAAAATGGAATAACCTTGCTCAAGGGACATATTTCTTGATACTTAAAATAGTTCTGACTTGCCCAGTGATATATAATCTTTTTTTTTCAGGGAAGTGAGTGTGAGTGTCGTCATTGTGAGAATGCAAGACTCAAGCCGTCATTGTGAGTATCGTCTTTTTTTTCGCCGATTTTTGAGATCGATCTCTCTGTTCTCTCTCTCTCTCTCTTCAATTTTGAGATGAATGTTTGAGATCAATCAAGTAATATGAGTTGTTATCATGCATCGAGATTAGTCCCTGCCAGTATTAACAGCTCTTCCAATGAAGCATAGATTAGCTTTGTTCCGGTTAAGATGCATGATTTGTAAGATGATTCTGTTATTCGAAATCAATAGTGTAAAATTATCATGCAGAGAACTAGCGCTTTCTACCAAATTTAAATGATGCAGTGTATGCATATACTTTATCAGGACTTCCTATTTTTCCAAATATCAGGAACATATAATTGAACTAGAACATAAATATAATTTTATCGAGAAATAGCACTAGAACAATATCAAAGTTGGCACACAGTATGTGTTTTTACTTGATCAAATAATTCACATAAGATCAGCCAGTAATTATGTTTGATCATTTTGAATGCTTAAAACAACAAAACTAAGAAGTAGTACAATTACATAGAGATAAGGCTAAATATAAAAAAAGTACACAAAGTTTTGGGCCAGTTTAAAAAAAGTACACAAAAGTTTTTTTATATAAAAAAGGACACAATGTTTAATTTAACTCCACTGGTTAGTTAGGGTTAGGGTAGGGTTTAAAAAAACCACTTTCATCTTTTATTTGTGTTTAAAAAAATCACATTCATCTTTTATTTGTGTTTAAAAAACATCACTTAACTAATCAGATGTTTAAATAAACCCCCTCCCCCCCCCCCCCCAAACTAACCCTAACCCTAACCCTAACCCTAACTAACCCAGTGGAGTTAAATTAAACATTGTGTCCTTTTTTTATTAAAAAAAACTTTTGTGTACTTTTTTTAAACTGGCCCAAAACTTTGTGTACTTTTTTTTATATTTATCCTAGAGATAATTGTTGTTTGCGAAAAGATTATTCATATGACTTTATTGGACATTAATATGGATTTTCATAAGGTTTTCAAACCAATGAACCATGAGTCTTAGCTGGTGGACATAGTCTTTCCCCAGAAATAAACGATCCCTGGTCCCAATTTTGCTAAGAATACACCCTACTGACCAAATGTCGATAGCAGCAGTATACTCTAAACAATTAAGGAGGAGTTCTGGGACCCGGTACCAACGAGTAACCACATACTCTGTAATGAAATCAGTTTCAGAAGTTGTCCTTGCCAATCCAAAGTCACTGATCTTATGGTCACAGTTTGTATTCGGAAGCAAATTGTTGGGTTTCAGATCACATTGTAACACATTGACTGAGTGTACATACTTTAGTCCTCTCAGTAACTGGTATAGGAAATACTGCGAGTATATTGATGCAAGGAAATATTAAAAGATAATAACGAGGATGACAAAATATGTGGATAATGCAAGTAAAATGCAAGAAGCGATACAACAATCAGCTCAAGTTTGTTAGTGAATTTGCTGAAAAATGAAAGCAAATATTGGAAAAGATGACGTGACCTAACAATATTAAGTCTTCACCATAAAGTTAATGTTCAAAATAACGGCAAGCAGAAATTTGGGCTAGAACTAAATAATATTCTAGACATAGTATAAATAAAAAAAATTGACTATTAATAAGCTGAACCTCATTATCAAAATTGTCACAAATATTACCAAGAAAGATGCACTTATTTACCAAGAAAGATGCACTAATGTAGAAAAATCTGATGAATATTTTTAAGATGAACCACAGTGTCATATATCGATCCCTTAGTAATAAATGTGGTAAACGCCATCTGTGGGTTCAAACGTTTAAGCATTAAATAGCCTCAAGCAAATAGCAACTGTAGCGCCCCAAATTTTAAATATAATATCTCAGAAATACGTGGCACAATTCTCAGCATCAACCTCAATTGTAATAGTAAATATAGCCAAAACACAGATAAATTTTCAACTTTTATTACATCAATCTTTGCAAAACATAGCAGAAAATTTAAACACCTTGAATTAAAAATTCTTTCTTTTACAACACATTCTTTTACAATTTACATAAGCCATAACATCATTTTAGCACATGCATCCGAATCCCAATGCTAAAGGCACCTACCTGTAAAACATAAGGCTAGAGATAACCCTAACCCCCAAAACTATAGGGATAAGCCATAACGTTGTGTGTGACATAAAAAAAGCAACATAAATAAAACATAAAGGATAAAGTCATAAACAACATGTACCAACAGTAAGAATAAATGAAAAGAATATGAAATAACAATAAATAAAATATGAAAACATCAAGTGAAACTAGACTAAATGTCAAGTGTAGAAAAACAGGAAACAACATGCATAAAACCAAGTCAAGAAATACCAATACTATATGCTGACTCTCTAATACATACTTGTCGAATTCTATGCATCCCACTCTACATAGGTCCGGCGCAAGCCCTTAACATCTCCACTTAATAGGGTTAAATCCCTCGTTATGCAACTAATCCTACTACGATGACTACTACGAGATTTATCCATTCTGCAAGTATCGGTTCTCGCCCTTGGAATACTATAGGCCAATCCCACTCTGCGGATCATTCTGTGGCCCTTATGTCCATCCCAAAAAACTGGGGATTGCCTCTCATCGTAGGTCATCCTGGTACCCTCATTACAAAAACATCCCATGAGTGTCGCCCTTGTCCTCGGAATACTGGAGATCAATCCCACTCTGCGGATAACTCTATAGCCCTTACGTCCATCGTCCCAGAATACTGGAGAATATCTCACTCCTTGGATCATCCTGGAGTCCATAACTCATGTTTGCCCTCTTTTCATCATATGACCATCTATTGCATGTCCTTATCTTCTTAAGTTAATTAACTATTTACGAATCTCCTAGAGTTGGTGTACCCTGCCGGACTTAACTCAACTAATCAGCAACAAGGCTACAACTGGTCAAACCACAAAACCTTAACTACCGGTGTACTTGGGTCCCACTCACCCTCTAGAGACTCACAACTCAACCATCAACACCAAAACTTTCATTAAAACTCTCAATTCCATTATCAAACTTCTAAAAATCAACAAATCCAAATTCACTTCATATACTCACAGATTTCAGAATTTGAAATAAAGTATTAAATTCGTTAAATAACTGAGAATCATATTTTAAAGTCATAGAAATTCAAAAAATATCCCCTTCGAAAACTGTATATATTTCACTTTATAAATTCGTAGAAATACAATTTAAATTCTATTATAATCAAATTATAACTCTCTGTAAAATACTATAATCTATAGTAAAAACATCATCTAGAACAGTAAATCAATAATTCGTAATACCGAAGAAATAACTGTTTAAAGAAAACATCAGAAAACTCAAGAAGCCCATCAGCTAGAACAATGACAGTCGACTGTTGAAAATGGCCGGTCGACTGTCCTACGAAAATCCGAAACTCAAGAAAACCCATCATCCAGAACAATGACAGTCGACTGTCCTGCGAAAATCCGAAACTCAAAAACTGACAGTCGACTACCGTCTTCAGTTCAAAGCGAAGCGGTCGACTGTAAATTCCATCAGACTGCAGTTTTGAAATTTTGTGCATGTTTTATTGATACATCCATCGTTCTTTGTAAAATCTTAAATTTGCAAAACTAAAATCCTGAGATGGTTTAGTATGACTTGTATAACATATGGGAGTATATAAAATAAATCAAAACCACTTCAAATCCATTAAGGAATAAATTTGCACAAAATTCCTTTAAAACAGCAATATGTGCATATATATGTGTAAGTGTGTATATGTGTGTATTTGCATCAGTTTAAAACATCAAAATCTCACCAATTAGAAATGTTATAATGTTCAAAATTATTTCAGTATCAATAACTCAAATCCAACTCGAAACTCCACAACTCACAAAACTCATTTTTCTTCAAGAACAGCAAGATAGTGTATGCATATATATACATAAGGTAATTCAAGCATCAGTTGAGCTTCAAAGTACACCAAATAAAATTAGTAAAATGTCTGATTCAATCTCCTACAAATAGTCAAGGTTTAAATTACAACTTCACAAAACATACAATATCTTAAGAACAGTGAATGGTGTTCATATGCATATATATGTATATAAGTGTATGTGTGCATATTTGTATCAGTAAACATCAAGAATTCATGGTATGTATGTAATATAATGTTCTCAATTCAACTCAGTATCAAACAACTCAGAAATCCATCGAAACTTCACAAATTCACAAAAATCAAATTTTCGGCCAAACTCCATTAGACCCGATGTAACACCCCGAATTCCAAATAAGACTGAATTCGAAGTTCCATAGGATCTTTACACTTCACTTCGTACAATTTTACAAAGGATTTAAAACTTTTATTTACATCAGGGTCTTTTACATCAACATGCAGCAGAATAAATAAAATACAACAATGATAATGTACAACAGTAATAACTTTAGCATTTAAGTAATCATCAGCATCAAATTCATCTTTATATCTTCTTGTAAACTTCAAGTCCAACATATGAAACTGTGGGCACGTCAGTTGCTTACAACCGACAAAATATTATACACGGCCATCCTTGCTATACCGAAAGTATAACGATTCTTAAATACTTTAACAAACACAAACTTGATCACCAACAAAGCTAAAGAGGGACTATCATGTTGATGTCATGGGTGATGTGCACCTAATCCTTAATGCAGTAATTTATATTAAATGACACTACTGCACACTTGTTCGGATTCTATGCATCCCATACTGCATAGGTCCGAGGGCAAGCCCTTAATCGTTCTTCATCTTGTAGGGTTGGTTCCCTCGCCATGAGTTAAACTACTACGGTAACTACGGTAAGTATCCTAGGTGTTCTATGAGTTACGAGCCCATGCCCAGACATCCTGAAGAGAAGTTCACGCACTGACATGACGCATCATGCAGACATCCTATGGACAATTCGCCTCCGCCATGGAACGATAGCACTACGTAGTCACCGAGCACCCCACAAGTATCGCCAACGGTACGATATCTTGGAGAAGTATCCACGCCCTGACATGACGCATCATGTGGATATCCTGTGAACACTCTCACACCGTAGATCTGATGGCCCTCATACTTATGTTTTTCTCCTACTTTCATCACATCTCCACTATAGTGTAGTCCTTACAAATTTAGTTTGTTTTTAAAAAAAAATAATTACAACCTAGAGCTAACTTACCTTACCAGAATTAAATTAAACAAAAGAGACAGTCAGCCTAACTAGCTACTTCTCAAGAGATGCTCAACCCACACTGGTTAGCTCTCAAATTCATTAATAAATATTGCCGATTACTAGGGTCTCGCCTAGTCTCTAGATTCCAAAAACTATCTCTTTCTAGAGATCAAAAATATTACATATTCAATCTCAAAATAATAATTCACTTCGTTTATTCAAAATCACTTTCTCAAAGAGAAGCATTTCTATAAAATCTCACAACATAAAACAATTCAATTCAACTCTTTTGTTAATTTAATCACTTATTGCATTGTGTTCAAATCAAGTAATCTTAATCAAGTATTAATAATCATAAAATCTCATTAAGGAGAATATAAATGCATTCCAACTTTCATTTCTCTTAAATTAAACAAGAGTCACAATTTTCAATATAAAAAAATCACTTCTATTTCTTTCAATCGATAAACTCGAGTTCTTTAATGCAAAATCCCCTTTTAATTCTCACAACACATATCCAAACATTGTAGAAATAATTTTTATAAATTCTAAACAATTTTAGAAGAATATTAGTATTTTTTTCCAATTTTTGTTTCACTTAAAATTCAAAATATTCAAAAAAAATCAAAAAGGAAAACAAAGTGGCTATAGTCAAATTCGAACCCAGGCCAAACCACCCCACTCAGGAACAGTAACCAAACCAAATCGCACCCAACGGCCAGTAAGTCAAAGGTGATTAACTGTTATACAAGGAAGTTATAAATACTTAACTTTTGGCTATCGGTTTTGAGTAAAAATCAAATTTTAGAAAAACAGAGTCTCTGGAGAGACTCGAATCCAAGACCAAGTGCTCCGCTGAGCTACAGTAACGCACCAGAAACGCACCCGAAGACCAGTAGGTCTTGAGTGACTAACCCGTATAGGACTCAATTAAAATACTTTTTGTATAACTGCACTGTATTTACTTCTTCCTTTAAATAACTCAGTTTTTCATTTAATTTGTACTCATTCAAAAAGTAGATCTCTTTCCAGAATATATTTCTATCAAAATACAGTATAGCCTATATATTCAAATTTTATAATTTTTTTATTTTTTTGACAAGGTAACAAAATTCTCCCCAAAATTATATTAAAAAACACACATCGTCAATTTTCAATTAAAGTGTGGTCTTTCATCAAAAACTTCTTATAAAAAAATTCTTTATACACTTCAAGTAAACTCATGAGACTATTTCTCTATTTTAATCGTATTATAAAACCATTTTCATATATGTTACATAGTTTTGACCATTGTAGAAACATTGTACCATGCATAATTTCTTTTCATTTCAACAGTGAATATTTTCTTTCTAATTCAACAAGAGCTCTAGAGTATAAGATTCACAATAATATTTCCACACATCATAGCACAATTATATCAAAATTATGCAATCTACAAATTAACATACCAATCAAAATTTAACAATTAAATTATATATTATCTAGCATGCAAATCTACTCCTAAATTAGAAAGGATTTTAGAATCACCCACCCAAGGAATGTTCGTCAAGGGTTTTCATCCGATCTAGTGTCAGACATTAGTAGGTCTGGAGCCGTGGGTTCAATTGGGAAGATCTGATAGCAGTTTCATTAAAAAAATCAATATAATAGCACTACCCAAGCTGCCACCAACAAGAATCTCTAGAGATGGATCCATCATTGAATGGGCACAAGATTTTTAGTATCCCGATGTTCACCATAGGATGAATCTCCCTTACCATATCTATCTTCAAATCCATTCTGTGGAAATGCAGTGAGGTGATCGACCAAATACCCAGCTTATGACCCGGAAGAATAAGTTATGCTTCTCCGGCTGTTGCTTAACCTTTTTGTTAGATCTCTATAGAAATAGGAAATGATGTACTCAATCGAACTCCTAGAATTTAACTCCAAGAGAAACTCCGATTTGTCCCCTTGAAATTCGCCCAAGCTTCCGTTTCGGCCAAACAGAGAACAACATCTCCACTTCTCTCATTTTCGGCAATAAACAGCAAGAGCATCTCCTCTTCTTATTTTCGTATACATCTATGTATATATCTACATACATAAATGTTTATATATATATATATGTAAAAGAATATATAATAAGATGTGTATTGTGTGGTAGGTGGAGCAAGCAATGCAAAGTTTTGCTTTGGATGATGGGCTTCGGATTAGACAAAGGAGGAAAGAAAGGGGGAAGGGAGAAATGTGCAGGGGAATATGAGTATATATATATATATATATATATATATATATATATATATATATATATACACACACAAATGAGTAGGTGGAGAAGCACAGGATGAAAGCTGGATTGACTGGGGGTTTTCAAATGACAGAGGAAAGAAAGAAGGTGAGGAGAATGTGAATATGGTTTTTGGCTATTATAAAAGGGGATTAGTAGATAGTTATTAAAACTACCCATTAATCAAACCCATTAACACCACTAACTCCACTCTCAAATTCAAAAATGTGTTTTTCCCTCCTCCTCCAAAAGAACAACCGGCCTACCACCTATTCATCATGCATACACACGTGCACGTGCGTTGCACTTGCACACACTTCACAAAATTTAATTATTTATTTAATTCTAAAACATATGTATATACTACATAAGATACATAAAAAATTAACTTGATAAAAATTATACTTTTTATGTACAAAAAATAAACACACACACACACTTCGAAATTTCATTTTGAAAGAATACACTTAAATACGAGCACCGAAAAATACACGTGCGTCGCACGTAAAATATCGAAATGCGAAATTGACTTTATCAATCAGGAAAATATTAAAGATAATCAAAATAAAACATAACAAAAATATATTTAATATTCACACTCGATAATGTACTCAGTGCGTATATTGAAAACATGTGCACCGTACGTATAAAAATATTTAAATCAAAACGATAGAAAAATGAATTTCCGTTTATAAAACGAATTCGAATACATAAAATAAATAATTGTAACACATAGAAAATATTACACGTAGCGGTGAAAAATACGTAATCGATACGTCCATTGATAATACGTAAAAAGCACGTAAAAACACAAAGATTGAAGTTCTATATTTGAGTTGACTCAATAGAATTTTAAGAAGACAAAAAATGCATAAATAGTCAGAATCTAAAATATGTAGTGAAGTACGTAACAAAATGCATGTCCGTAACATACGAGGGCAAAATTGTCATTTCCAATTTTGCGGGGTTATTACACCCGAAATCTGATTATCCAAATCCAACTTCAAAACTTGATCTTTTTAATTCAATAACCCTTCTTATAATTCATTTAACTCATATACAATCACTCACAATAGTTTGCTCATGAATATAAGTAATTATAACGATCGTTCATCAAGTTTTGACTCAACGAAACCCCCAAACAAAACATATGCAGTATATACACAGTAAGAATCCACTTTTGTTCAATTTTGTACAATATCATCATGTAAATCATTATAATAAAATCAAAACATCAAGTATATGAAAGAAAAAACAACCTACTCAGGATATCTATTGAGTTCTATTCATCTATATGAAGTTTTAATCATCAAAGCATAGGTTTCATGAAAAGATTCAATTTTTAGTTCATCTACCCATTAATTTTCATTATATAAACATAAAATCCCTAACATAATTTCTAATCAATAAATCATCACATACAACATGCTTAGAAAAAAAAAGAAATCAAACATATGTCACTCACCACAATGAAGAAATCAATCGAATTGATAAAGAATAGGAAAAAGCCCTTCTTTTGAAAAAAAGTCCAAGATAATCGCTTCGAAACTCCAAGAAATCAATTGGAAAAATATATTTTATTTTTGCAGAGGAGAGGGACGACTATAGTGGCCATTTAATAGGCCGAAATCTTGAGTTTTTACGGTTTTACAAGTTTATGGAAACATCCCTTAACAAATTATTACTTTACATATGTAGACCTTTCTTTAATAAAGTAGTTAAATAAGTTAAATAAATTAAAATCAAATCAAATCCCTTTACTACTGAGTTTTCCAACCATCAAGCATAGCCCAGAAATTTTTATAAAAAAATTCGAATTTGTACTCAAAGTGGTAATTTTGCACAAAAGTCCCTCTCTTTGTAATATTTGCAAATAGGCCAAATAAATATCAGGAAAATCCAAAAAATTCACTAACAATACCTACTAATAAATATTAGATTTTCCAAACAAAATTTTGAATTTTAGTTTCCAAGAAAGATATTTGCACAAGATCCAACCTAAATTTCATATTTGCAAAAATACCATATTTGTTTAAATCTTTACCAAATCAACTCTAAATAAAATTTAAATAGATTTTATTTTCAATGATGACCATGGCCAGCCCAAAAATCAACAAAACTAATTTTCATTATTTGTTTGAGATCCAAATCGGCTTTTTACATAAAAGCTCCTCTCTTTCGAAATATTTATAAAAATACTTTCTTTATACAGAAAAATCCCAAAATTTAGGATATACTTAATTATAAATAGAAGATTTTATTCATAAATATAAAAGTTGAGATTTGCACCCAAAAAATATTTGCACTTGTTTTGCACGTGTAAAATCGAAAAATTTGTAAAATAGTCAAATTAATATAAATAAATCTGAAAAACTACTATATCATAAATAAATGAGGAAAATCAATCATTAACCATAAAATTTTAAGAATTCAAAATTTTCTAACTTTGCACGTGCAAAAATTGCAATTTCAAGAAAATAGTCAAAATAGTCAACTTTACCAATATAATATTATTATTAATACAAAATAAATTATTTTATTTTGCGGGGTGTTACAGCTACAACCCAGTTAGCTCACTAAATATACGAGTAAGGGAAGATGCTAAAATTAAACCTGGCAATGATCAATAGTAAGTGGCTGATTTGACCGGATAATTTGATGGAGATTAGTGTTCATTAATTCATAAACAATGTAGAAATCATTGAAGGCCTCCTTCTGTGGAGGACGTATAATATCTTTGATGGCAATAAGCTGACTTTGAAGACAAAATATTTCACATAAGAACAATTCATCATGATAACAAAAGCAAAAGAACGAGTAAATGCTTTTGTCTGGATAAAATTGTTCTAACTCCAGTCCATTGGTCTAGACAATGGTGGAGCGGTCAACGAAATTAGCATAGAATCTTATACTACAATCATAACTTTATGGTTTAGAATCTTCAGATTAAGCAAATGAATTTTTCAAATCCATATACCATGCTAAATAGCTTAAATTTCTTTAAAGAACAGCTCCAAAAGAAACTTAGCAGAAACATTTATTTACTTCTTCGTAATTACAAAATCAAAGTCAAGACACTGTGTATGTGTGCTTTGAATTAAGGGATTTGCGAGTTCAGTTCTTATTAGAATCTCATGTCGTTGTTGCCGTCAACAACAAAGAAGCATTCTACTAGCAAAAAGTGTTTATGTGGTGGACATGCTTCACGAAATGTGTGAATAGTTACAATTCTATGGCAAAATTATTCTATCGAGGAATGGATACAGAAAGAGGTTTAATTTCTCTGCTTAATTTTTTGTTTCTTTTTGTTTTTGGTATGAAATATCGAGATCTTTAGATGTGTAGCTAACTTGTGGAGTTTATTTACTGCTTTTTAAAATTGTTAAGTTAAGGTTACTTCTACTGCTATTAGTTTGTGATTGTTGATGGAATCGAAAGCTTTGCTTTTGATTAAAGAGTTCTTTGGTTGGATCTTCCTCTTGTGCTCATAATTGATGTTTATTTTGATGGATGTTGCAGAGTCTTCAAGCTGTTTGGAATATCTATTAGTTAAGTTACAATTTCCCTTGCTGTTTTATTGAATGGCTTGATTCTTTTTGTTAATTCATGGCTTTGTTTAGGGTTTCTAATGGTTCTTCAGAAAACTTCTCCTGTTTTTTTTTTTTCTATTTTTTTTTAGCTCGAGGCCTTTATGTTATTATAGATGACAAAATTAAGGCTCGGAAAGTCCAGTTATTGGTTCTTTTTACCTTGAGTTGTATTTTTTTAATGTTAGATTGTTTTATTATAGTGCAAAACCTTCATTTTTTTTCGGCAGAGTCTTACTATTTTGTTTATCTGCTTAATCCTATGCATACAAGGCTTAAAATATATATTGACTGGAAAGG
Organism: Hemerocallis citrina; assembly: GCA_017893485.1. Taxonomy (NCBI): domain Eukaryota; kingdom Viridiplantae; phylum Streptophyta; class Magnoliopsida; order Asparagales; family Asphodelaceae; genus Hemerocallis; species Hemerocallis citrina. The sequence continues at coordinate 136,203,713 of CM030363.1, forward strand.
GTTGCTTTGGAAATTATTCTTCTGTTATTATGATGTTCAACTTATCTCTATAAGGGTTACTTTGGAAATTATCTGTAGTGTTATGAGTTATGACATTGTAGTTATGTTTATAATTCTATTATCATATGGTACTGCAGCCAAATGAATCTAAATATAGAACTTTTAGCAAGTCCTCAATCAACTGTCATTATGGTTTACTTCTGATTATGTGGAATTACCTATGATCTGCATTGTGTGCAAGCCAAACATAGTGTATTAACTATACTCTTGGAAGCTGTTAACCTGAGATTGCTTTATATTAATTGCTTCCTATTTGCATCGTAATTAGAAAATCAAAGTGAAGACACTGTGTATATGTGTTTTGAATTAAAGGATTTGCAAGTTGAGTTCTTATTAGAATCTTATTTGCGAGTTGAATTCTTATTAGAATCTCATGTAGTTGCTTTCTTTCCAGGTAATGAGAAATAAGCATAAATATATTCAAAACGAAACACTTTTATGTAGTAACCATATTGTTTCATACGCTCATAACACTTGACACACGAATGTAATAGGGTACTTGATACTTTATGATGGTTTTTCAAAATCTATCGTAAATCGATAATTCATGTTGTCATGTTACGTTAAGTCTATTTCTGTACCAGTCAGAAAAAATTTGAATTGATGAACAAAATACCTCTTATGGTCTAGTATCAAGTAGAAAATCAAGTCACTTCTTTAATTTTCTAAATGAAGAGAACATGTTTAACAGTAAAACATGTTTAATTGTAAATTTTGGGATTTTGAATATATCAATTTCTGTTGTGAAGAAATGAATGTATCTTTAATGAAATATTTATTTGGTACTCCTATTAAATCTACCAACTTAAAAGACCAAATTACAAATACTGCAATTTGGGGAACACAATAGCGAAGTGTGTGTTAATTTTGGACCAAACTTCCAAACTTCCAAACACTCTTCTTTACTACTTACAGCATCTGTAATCATTGAGACTTAAAATTTTTTAATTTGGCATTTAAAATTAAGAATTTTGAGTTCGAGTCGTAGTTGTTTGAGCTAATGTAAGTAATTTCCCATCCTTTGTATACAGATCAAGTCCTTCATCAAAATTAAACAATAGCAATGGATAACGCCACTATATATGGCCATGTATGGTTTTTTTTTATGACATCTACAAATCTTTCATATTAGATCAACAAAGTAACAAATTTATCCAATCCTTTCAATAAACTTTTTACATTATTGTTTAACTTTTGTATGACATTCGTATTTGAACTGTAATAGGACTGGAATGAAGCTCACATGGACATCAGATTTATAAATGCAACTACATTGATCAAATGGGGTTGCAATAAGGTAAATTGATATTTACTGCAACTACATCCTATGTTTGCCTTTAATTTAATACTTTTTATTGATGGCCAGATTGTCGTCTACACTCAGAACCGTTATGTACATATTGACACTTTAACTTTTGGTAGGGTGATGAAGAACATGTTCGGTTGAAATCATCCAGTTTGAAAGGTGTTGCCACTGGATTCTGGTGTGGGGGCAATAGATGAGATTTGTAGGTTCGTGAGGAACTCGAACAGGCAGAACCCTTCTTCTTCTTTGATGATATGCTGTCTCCTTGGTGCTCTCGCTGACCTGCACAAACGTTCGAAACACCAGGATGGATCCTGGCGACGAACCCTTCGATGCTCAAGTCAATACACAGAAAAAGTGAAGAGAAAAGAGCTCAAGTGTGCAAAGTGTGATCACCTTTAACAGTAGGAGGTAGGGGGTTTTTATAGTCACCATGGGGATTTCCTTCAGGATAAGAGTGAATCCCTACTTCCCGGTGTGGCAGGATAGGGGTGGTTATAACCACCTCCCCAAGATCAGGGGGAGCCAGGATTTCTTGCAATCCCGTTGAGCTGGCCCCTAACGAGTTGAGACCCATTTCCTGCTGAATAAATCCATTCATGGGTTAGTGAGTCCAAGAGGAGGGACCCGGTACCCGATTTGGACCCGCTGTAAGTGAAATTCCCATTTTGCCCCGGGGACTGTGATTCATGCCTATTTTGAACGGTTCCGATTTAACCTCATTTTTAGCCATATCACGAGCCCCCCACTCCCAAAGACTGTGTGTTACGGCCTTGGGGAGTAGTTTTGTTGTTTGGATGGCGCATAGGGCTTTATCGGAGTTCTCAAAGAGTGGTGGAATCGCGTCTGAGGGGCGATGGTGCTTTTCGGGGCTGGTAGTGTGCCCAAGTTTTCTTGCAGGACCTCCTAGATTTTTGGCAATTTTTTTCCAATTTTATATTATTTTTTCGAACCATTTATTCAATTTTGCCAACCGATGATTTGCTCTTCGGGGGTAATAATTAAACATTCTAACCAATAATTATTTATCCAGGGGTTCAAAAATGTTCTCTTGAACTTATAACTATTTTTTAGAATTTTTAACTATTTTCCCCATATTTTTAATCATTTTTTCCCAATTTTTTGAATAAATAATTCGAATTAATAAATAAAATATGATTTCTAATTACCCAATTATGACGTGGCATAATCTGGGCTGCTCATCAGCTTTGGGCGCGAATTTCGGGGAGATCCAACGACCTTAGTTGCATGAAGGCTTATTTTCCCCTATTTGAGGATCGATGGCGAGAACTCTCGGCAGCTTTTGCCGACCCCCGCCCAACCTCTCGGTGAGGTGACATGTGTCAGGAAGGAGGCCGAAGTCGGGGTTGGTCAGAGTCTTTAGCCAAGGTCCAGCGATACTTCGAGATGGTGACACGTGTCAAGAGAGATTCGGCGTGGCTTGCCGAAGTTCGAATGAGCTATTTTCCTCATGTTTAAGCATCGGTGCCAATAACGCTTGGCGAAGTGCACCGAAGCCCAGGTGAGGTGTGCCAAATTCTAAGTGAGGAGAGCCGAAGTCCAAGTGAGATTTTTTCTCACGTTTGAGCATCGGTGGTAAGAACGCTCGGCGAAGCATGCCGAAGTCCAAGTAAGATTTTTTCTCACGTTTGAGCATCGGTGGCAAAAACGCTCGGCGAAGCATGCCGAAGTCCAAGGAGAATTTTTCTCTTGTTTGAGCGTCGGTGGCAAGAACGCTCGGCGAGGCATGCCGAAGTCCAAGTGAGATTTTTTCTCACATTTGAGCATCGGTGGAAAGAATGTTCGACGAAGCGTGCCGAAGTCCTAGTGAGATTTTTTCTCACGTTTGAGCATCGGTGCCAAGAACGCTCAGCAATGCGTGTCAAAGTCCAAGTGAGATTTTTTTCCACGTTTGAGCGTCACTGCCAAGAATGCTCGGCGAAGTTTGCCAAAGTCCCAGTGAGATTTTTTCTCACATTTGAGCGTCAGTGGCAAGAACACTCAGCGAAGCATGCCAAAGTCCAAGTGAGATTTTTTCTCACGTTTGAGCATCGGTGGCAAGAATGCTCAGCGAAGCGTGCCGAAGTCCAAGTGAGATTTTTTCTTACGTTTGAGCGTCGGTGGCAAGAACGCTCGGCGAAGCGTGCCGAAGTCCAAGTGAGATTTTTTCTCACGTTTGAGCGTTGGTACCAAGAATGCTCGGTGAAGGGTGCCGAAGTCCCAGTGAGATTTTTGTCTCACGTTTGAGCATTGGTGCCAAGAACGCTCGGCGAAGTGTGCCGAAGTCCCAGTGAGATTTTTTCTCACGTTTGAGTGTCGGTGCCAAGAATGCTCGGCGAAGTGTGCCGAAGTCCCAGTGAGATTTTTTTCTCACGTTTGAGCGTCGGTGCCAAGAATGCTCAGCGAAGTGTGCCAAAGTCTATGGTGACCTGTTGATAATTCATTAATGACAAGTCCACGACACGTGGACTTTTGACCATTTGACCATTTGACCATTAATGAGGCGGTCAGATTCCTTTGTCGTTTTGTGGTAAAGGGGCCTGACCGTTGGGTTTTTGGAGCCCATTATTCTCGTTTTGAGTGCCGCCTCTATAAGACTTCACCCCCCCCCCTCATTTGTTCACTTCTCAGATTTTTACTCAGGCGATAGGTTTTTACTAACGAGAGCTTCCGGCGACAACTGACCGTTTTCGGGTGATCTTTCCGACCACAGCTACCACTTCAAGGTAACTTAACACTTAGTTTATTTTTTTAGCAAATGTCTACCCTCCCCCCAAGTTCAGAGCCCTCCCCTTCTGTTGCCAATAAGCCGTCTCCGAGCCAGGTTCCTCTCATCGACAGGGGCAAAGGCACCGAAGGTCCTACTTCGATGGTAGTGGAGAACCCGAGCAGAATGGGGGAGTTCGGGAGACTATCAGGGGTTCTGACAAGGCTCCACAGGGTTCGGGAACTTCCGGAGGAACATGCCGAACGAATAGTATACGGAAGGGGGCGGAGTTTATAGGAGAACGCCGCGAGGGAGACTTCGGAAGTCGATGACACTATCTCAATTCTCAACGAGGCGGACTTTGTGGCAATCCGAGGGTGCTTTCAGATCCCTGAGGAATTTGAACTGATCCTGCCAGGTCCCGGGGTGAGGTCCAATTCGCCAATGTCGGTGAATATGTGCTTCTGGCCAGTCGACACCTTCATTGCCGGAGCGCATCTGCCACTCCGCCCCTTCGCCATCCAAGTTCTGCGATGGTTCAGGATCAGCCCCATTTAGCTCATGCCGAATGAGTGGAGGGTGATCAACGGATTCGTTCTCCATTGCCAGGCGGCCGAGATCGAGCCGGACCTAAGGGTACTTCGGACGCTATACCGGCTCCATCAGCAGCAGAAGTCAAAGTTCAGGTACTATATGGCTCCGAGGCACGGTGCTCGGCTCGTCAGCTGCCCCGACTCGATAAAAAATTGGCGAGATAAATACTTCATCATTCGGAGTCGCGAGCCGTGGTGTATCCCTTCAGATTGGGTCGAAGAAGTGATGAAAAGGGTGAAAGAGCTTCCGGTGCTCTACCCCAACAAAGAAGAAATGGTTCAGGTTCTCCTCGACCGACCAAATTTGATTGGAGGGACATGACAGAGGAGGCACTTTACAGGGGGGGCTCAGCCGCATAGACCCTAGTATCCGTTTCCCCCTTTTGTTTTTATTTTCTTATTCGGTTTTAACTTGCATTTTAACCATACTTTCTTCTGTTGCATGAACTATGGATTACAAAGCAGTGTTGGCTCAGAGGGCAGTGCTCGGTAGCAAGGCTTCGCAGAAGCGGAAGAGGGTCGCCATGGAGGTGACTTCCCCGAAGCCGAAAACAGTCGACAGCACTGTCGAAGAGGCATCGGCGTCGGCAACTGTGACTCCGAGGGTGACGATTGTGGCGACCTCGGCATTAGCCGAGGCAGTCAAATTCCTAATCGCTGCCGTTCTCGGGATGGAGGCAGCTCCACTGATGGCTGAGGCCAAAGTGTTCCTGATCGAGGAACACAAGAAAATTTTTGTTCCGAACTGGCAGGTTCGAAAGTTGGACGGATTCCTCGATGACTCGACATCGAGTATGCAGGCCGTCAAACATCTGGCAACACCGAAGGACCGTGCCGCCATGGATGCCAGCAGCGTTGGGGACGATGCCCTCGAGATCGCCCGAGCAGCGATGTCGGTGAGTATCGCAGTTTCGTCGGTTGTACACTTGCGTATATACACTTTTTTTTTCTTTGGTTTTCCTGGTAACTTGTCTTCCATCTACAGATAACATGTCACTTCGGTCATCTTATGGAGAAGATAATCAAACTCAAGAAGGACCTGAAGAAGGACGTCGATAGAGCTCGGGCGGAGAAGGCCCAGGTCGCGAATGAGCTCTATAAGCTGAAGGTCGAGGCAGACGGGAAGACGACGAGGTTGGAGTACCTCGATGGCCTCGTGAAGAAGCTCGAGGCTGATCTGCTTTGGCAGAAGGAGGCGTCGGCGAAGCAGCAAGAAGAAGCTATCGAGGCTATCAAGGTTGCGGCCACGAAGGAGGCTGAAGCCGCAACCATGGAGAAGGCCCAAGGGTTCCTTACGGCGAACATAGCCAAGGCTGATGCTCATGCCATCGAGCAAGTGACCGAACGCTTCCCCGAGGTCGACTGCTCTGGGTGGCGCCTCTTCCCTGACCACGTCCCGGACTTTGATGAAGAGTCAGACGAGGATGAAGGAGGGGACGAGGATGAAGGAGGGGACGAGGATGCGGTTGCCGAAGTTGAGGTCTTCGATGACGGTCATGGATCCGAGGTTACTCCCCTTGCGATCATCGCTCCTCCGGAGGAGTCCGACCCCGCAGCTGCGAGCCGCCATGGCAAAGAGGTCGAGCCTTGAATTTAGTCTCCTCTTCTTTTTTTTCTTTTTGATCAGTGATGTATTACCTAATCACGGACTGGCCACCGCATGTATCTTTCCGAACTTAATTGAAATGAAAAAACTTCTCAAAATTTGGGTAAGTGTCCACATCGTTTTTCTTGAAAGTTGAGCTAAGTGTTCACCAAATTTTCAAAATTTGACTAAGTGTTCACGTCGTCTTGCTTGAAAATTGGCTAAGTGTTCACCAAATTTTTGAAATTTGACTAAGTGTTCACGTCGTCTTGCTTGAAAATTGGCTAAGTGTTCACAACGGGTTGCCTGAGATTTTGGCTAAGTGTTCACAATGACTTGCTTTGAAATTTTGGCCAAGTGTTCACAATGACTTGCTTTGAAATTTTGGCTAAGTGTTCACCACGGTTTGACTTGGCCTTTTCAGATTGTCGAAGTGATGCCACTCGCTGAAGCACCTTATGTGGCCGAGGGGACTCGTCACGAGGCTGGCCTAGGGATGACGAAGTTGTGCCTCGCTAGGAGCCGAGAGTGGCTTCACAAAGTCGAGTGGGAGTTTCAGAAAGCGGAACGCGAGCAGAATCACCTGCGATTAGTCTTAGGCCGTCGAGACCTCAAAATCCGGCAGCTAGAAGAGAGGCTCAGGGAGACAACCCCCGAAGGCGATGATGATGGTTCGTCGATGGCCGTCAACCTTGGCTTGAGGCTTAGGTGATTTCGTCATTCTCTGACTAAGATGACAGCGGAGAAAGACGAGCTGACAGTGGAGAGAGATGAACTGACAGCGGCGAGAGATGAACTGGCAGCGAAGAGAGACGAGCTGACAGTGGAGAAAGATGAACTGATAGCGGCAAGAGACAAAAAGACAGCGGAAAGAGACGAGCTGAAGAAGGTGACTGTCGACAAGAGAATTGAGGTTACTCATCTTCGTCAGATCATTGCGGATAGCTCTGGTGGTGCAGGCTCGGCGCAGATGCCTCGCCTAAAGATAACCGTGAAGGATGACTTGCTTAAGGAACGAATCATTGAACTCGAAGCAGAGTTCGCTCGTCTTAAGCCTCAACCTAAGCAGATCAACGTCAGAACCACTTCTTGCACACGGGAAGAGAGCGATAGAGGGATATCTTTCTACGAGCTCGCAACTCGCTCACCCGTTACCCATCGAAGCTCAGGTGACGCACAAAGTGGGGTGGCTGCTTCGTCGAGCAGAGCGTATGTTGGGGCCACCGTTAGAACTAGTGCGGACGGAGCATCTCAGCTTGCTGCCCTTGAGACGAGCACCGAGGCGAGGCATCGGCAGTACAGTATTCGTCGCCCCCGGGTGTCTCCAAACCGAAGTATCCCTAACCCTAGGAGGCGTTGAAGTGGTTCTCTGTAGTCTTGTACTTTTTGTTTCTCAAGTTTTGTATCCCAATGTAAAGATGAGCAGTTGGTCTTGTAATTAGATATGAGATCCCGAATTCGAATGAAATAGTACTTGTTTTGTGAACTTGCATACTAGCGTTTGTAAATGTCAAGAATTGTAGGAACAAATTTGGATGGTGATTCGCTTCGTGTTTGCTTAGAAGCCAGCGCTCCGAACTTGTTGTTTAATGAGTGAGTCAACGTTTGTGGGAGCAATTCAAAATGGTGAACCGCTTCTTACTCGCTTATAAGCAAGTAGTTGAAGTGGAATCGAGCCAAGTGTTGGACTCCGAACTCGTCGTTTAAAGAGAGAATCAACGGTTGTGGGAGCAATTCCGAATGGCGAATCACTTCTTACTAGCTTATAAGCAAGTAGTTGAAGCGGAATCGAGCCAAGTGTTGGACTCCGAACTCGTCGTTTAAAGAGAGAAAAAAAATTCTAAGTAGAGTTAGACTACTTTAAAAGATAGGGAATATGCTAAGTAGAGTTAGACTACTCAGAAATAGAGAATTTGTAGGGAGAAATTTCTCTTTGTTGTAAACAACTGGGCGACCGCTTCTAAGTTGCAGGCCGCCTTTACACTTTGATAAAAAGAAGATACAAGTAAGGATTTTGAGGCATGTCTTCTGGAGCGCTCTTGGGGAAGCTGCTTTGAGCGGTGTTTAGACACCCTCTTGGTACTTCATCAAGTGCTCCGCATTCCATATCCTTGATATCTTCTAGCCCCCCGGGTCTTCGAGTTGATACACGCCTGGGTGTATAACTCTGGAGCCCTTATACGGTCCTTCCCAATTGGGTGCCAGCTTGCCTCTCTTGCTTGGATCGGAAATTGACAACTTTCTCAGCACCAAGTTCCTCTCCTCTAGGTTGGTGGGTCATACCCTCTTGTTGTAAGCTTGAGTAATCCTACGATGGTAGGTCTCTTGGCGGATTGCAGCTCTCTCACGGACCTCGTCTATGAGGTCTAAGCAGTTGCGAAGCTAGTTTGCATTCTGCGCTTCATTGTAGGCTATGAGTCGAGGTGAAGGCAAGCCCACCTCCAATGGAATGAGAGCTTCGGATGCGAGGTTGAAGGGGGACTCTCCCGTTGGAGCTTTTTTTGCGGTGCGATAGTTCCAAAGCACATTGGGGAGTTATACGACCCATAGCCCTTTAGTGGACTTATTCATCCTCTTCTTCAAGCCAGAGAGGATTTGACAGTTCGCGTTCTCCGCCTGGCCATTGGACTGGGGGTGTGCTATAGAAGAGAACCACTGCTGAATCCCGAGGTCGGGGCAAAAGTCGCGAAAGGCCGCTCCTGTGAATTGGGTCCTCTTGTCGGTTATAAGGATACGAGGCACCCCAAACGACAGACGACGTTCTTCTAAATGAACTTCTGCACTTTGTGCTCGGTTATTGTTGAAAGAGGCTCAGCCTCTATCCATTTTGAGAAGTAGTCTATTTCTACCACGAGGAACTTCAGCTGGCCTGATGCTGGTGGGAAGGGTCCAAGCAAATATTGTGAAAATCTAGATACCTAATTAAATAGACTAACTAGACACAAATTATAAAACCTCGCAAGTGCACGAATCGAATCGTAGTAATAGCAAGGGTCGATCCCACAGAGATTGTAGACTTCAACTTACTAATCAATAAAACTAATAATAAGAATGAATAAGGGTTGTTGTAAAGATCTAAAAGAACTAAAAGATTAAAACTAAGATGAGAGGTGTTGAATCACAAATATCTCTTGAATAGTTGGGTTGTTGATCTCCACCAATAGTTAGTAATGCTAAGTTGCCTTCTGAATTTACTTCTAATTACTCATGTTTGTTCACTTCAAGGGCATGGTATCTACTCCTTAAAGTATTGTTTCCCTAAGCCAAGAATTAGGCATGGTATCTACTCTAATTCGTTTCTTCCCCTAAGTATTTTAGCATGGTATCTACTAAGTTATACTTAACAAAAGCATAAGCACAGTGGAAACGAACAAACACTTAAAGTTCTAGAAATTGGTATCAGATCTAGATCCCTTAAGTTGATTGAACCAAGAATCCTAAAGATTCCCTTGTTACAAATTACGAGCACGAGATACGGATCGTCTCAGTATGCTCATATAACAGATTCAGATTTCTAACTCACAGACTTGATAATATCAGATTCTGTATGGCAGTCGACTGGCTCTCACCTTCAGTCGACTGTACTTATAACTCCTGAACAAGTTTGACTGTTATAAATCTATGTCAATTCAACTAGATTCAATCAATAAGTAACATAGAAGGATTCAAAAGAACATAGCACTACATTACTACGGCTTCGAATTACCCAACTATGAAATTAGTTCCACATAATTATACTTTTATTGCTTAACAAGTTCAAATACATGTTCAACATCAAAGAAATAAAGAGAGAAGAAATAAACTAATGGATTCCGGCAATATGGTCGACTGGCTGTCACACAGTCGACTGCCTTCTGGTTGCTGGGTCTTCTTTCTCCTTCTTGGATGTTGATGGAATGAAGCACTGGTTGATGACTTGATGATAGGGAACTCTGAGATTAGGTTGCGTCCAAGAGATGTGTGTCCTGCTACAGATGATCTTTTCTGATATTTATAGAGTACGGCTGAGAATTAGGGTTTCCCCTTTTTTAGGGAAAAATCTTCTTGATTTGATGATTTATGTCTTTCTCTTTTCTTCTTTCTTTCCTTATCTGTTCACCACGTGCTCTTGCCAATTCCCAGTCTCTAGATTTGATTCGTTGCATACGATCTGGTTTTAAATAGATTCGGAATTAGATTTGGGTGAATCTTCGAATATCTTATCTGTTTACTCCGCCGCAGACCAGTCGACTTGTCTTCGAACCAGTCGACTGAGTCGAGACTTTTGAAGATTTCCTATTTGATCATACCAGTCGACTGGTTTTGGGAGTAAGTCGACTGTGACGAGAGTTGTGGAAAATCAGCTTCTCTTGTCCAGTCGCCTGTGTTGGGGAACCAGTCGACTGATCCTCTACAGTTTGCTGTGTATTATCCTTGAAGTCCTGAATCTGCTTCGTTTTTCTGTTATAAGCTGTTTCCTGTGGAAAAGAGAAAATAGGAGTTAAATACCACATATAGAGCTTTTAAATGTCTAATTATAACAAGATTATTGCTCTAGAAAGTGAATAATATTGTGTCCATCAGCAAATCCATCCCCCACATTGCGAAGGGGATTGGACTCGCCAAGAAAGTAAGTTGTGCTTGGGGCAGGCGACGGATTGGGGCGAACTTCTGGTAGGAGTCGCACTAGCTGACGTACTCCTCAGAGTCACTTAATAGGGTGGGCCAGAAGTGGCTGTAGTTCAAGAGCTTCCGGTCGAGGGATCTCACTCCCAAGTGCACGCCATATAGACCATCATTGGCCTCCTTTAGGGCATAGAGCACTTCCTCCGGGGAGAGACATCTCAGATAGGGCCAACCATCAATCTGTGTATAGGAGCGTTTGTACATGACCCCGTCTAGGAGCGTGTACCGCGCTGCTCGTGTCCTGATCCTCCTTGCTTCTTTCAGATCTTCGGGAAGGACTCTGTACCAGAGGTACTTGAAGAGGGACTTCATCCAGTTTTTCCCAAGTGTTAGGGGGTAGGCTTCCATTGGCTCCGATCCGTCTTCGTCAATGCTTGGTTTGAGAACGACCTCTATCAAGACGGTCCGTTCTAGACCTTGGAGAGACGAGGAGGCAACCTTAGAGAGGGCATCCGCTTGCACGTTTTCCTCTCGGGGAACCCACTGGAGTTGATCATCTTTGAATAGAGCTAGAAGCTCCCTCACCTTTGCCAAGTACCTAGCCATGCGGTTGTCTCTCGCCTCGTACTCCCCGGACACCTGCTTAACCACTAACTGGGAGTCGCTGAATACCCTTACGCGCTCGGCACCCACCTTGCGAGCCAAGTAGAGCCCCGCTATAAGGGCCTTATATTCTGCCTCATTGTTTGATGCCGGGAAATTGAGGCAGAGGGAGTACTGGAGGATGAAAGTGGATTTCTCGTATTCCGTTCTGGCATAGATACGCCCATAATGCTAGTATGCATGGATGAAAGAATCATCAATAATCCTTTAAATAGTATTATTGGAGGTGCTAAATCCAATCTAGCACATAAATTATTTGGAGTAAACATACATCCAGATTTTTGTATAAGTCTTGAAGACAAAAATATAAATAAAGCTTGTACACTTTCAATAAATTTGCAAGGAATAGAACTTTTACCCGGTTCTAAAGTGTAATATCCCGGACGGATATTAACTCATAGAAATTACTATTTTATTATTATTTTATTATTATTTTATTTTAATTCCAAAATCAGATTATTTTGGTGATTTTTTCGCCGGGTTGCCCACAAACAGTGTCTACGCGCATCTATCGGTCGGTGCACATCCGAAGCGCATCAAATTGATAGCGCGACCCTCCGAATTAATAATAAAATTTATTTTACTATTGTTTTCTAAATTAAATTATTTTATGGAAATTTTATGAGGATTTTTAGTATACACATATATGTACACATACATACAATTGTACGGTACTTAGTACATCATACAAGTATGTAGTATATACTTTTGGTCAATATACTTACCCTTGTCATGGCAACTTAATTAGAAGATTAAGGTTTGATTAGAGGGTTAGGGTTGATTAAGAGGTTTAAAAGAAGGATTGTATGCATGAGAAGAGCTAAAAACCCTTCTAGAAGACTTATCCCTCCACCTCACCACCCTACACCATACCCCTCCCCCCCTAGGAGCATGGCCGGCCACCCCCTTGGGGTTATTTTGTGCCAATGTGGTGCACTTACCACCTTCTACTCTCTCCTATAAACACCCCCTCATTCTCTTCCTTCTCTCATTTTAGAAAACAAAAGAAAGAAAGAAAGAAAGAAAGAAAGGAAAAGAAAGAGAGAACCAAAGAATTAACTTGAGAGTTTTGTTTTGTAGGTTGATAGAAGTTTTCTAAAAAGCTAGGGGAAGGAGAAGGATTAGCAAGCAAGTCCTTCCAATAGATACTAAGGTGGGGGTTTCTTCATGCTTCTTTGGTTTTTTGTTTGTTTGTTTGTTTGTTTGTTTTGATTGACTTCTTCTTCTTATCTTCTTGCTTTGTTTTCTTTTGTTTTGATGGGTGTGTTGTTATTGTTGTGAATGATGAGAAAAAAGTAAGAAAGTAGTAGTAAGAACCTACTAAAACACATAAAGATCACACCTTTATTATAGTAGTTGTTGTTTATGTTTATTGATTGGACTAAAATTCACATATGGCATATGACATTGAACATACAACCATTGTTGGTTGTAGGACTTGTAGGACTTGGCATACATGAGCACATGAACTTTTTACAACCATTGTGGGTTGTAGGACTTTGATTAAACATTGGACTAACAATAATAAGTGTATAAAAAGATCTTTTTGTTAACTACTAGTTGTAGAAAATTAAAAAGATCTTTCTTTTTTTACTAAACACTAGTTGTAGATTAAAAAGATCTTTTCTTTTTATTGATCACTAGTTGTAGCTATTAAAAAGATCTTTCTTTTAATCACTAGTTGTAGAAATAATAAAAATGATCTTTTCTTTTAATCACTAGTTGTAGAAATAATAAAAAGAGATCCTTTCTTTCATATTTACTAGTTGTAGAGTAAAATAAAATAAAAATGATCTTTTCTTTATCACTAGTAATAATAAAGACTAGTAAGCAACTAAGTAGTAGTGTGCTAAAATATAAAGTAGTAGTATATGATTAAATGAGGTAGTAGTAGCATGTTGATTAAATAAAGTAGTAATAGTATGTTGATTAATAAAGTAGTAGTAGTATGGTTGGTTAAATAAAGTAGTAGTATGTAGTAAGTAATTATGGATGTTTTATGTCCATAAAGTAGTAGTAGTAGTAAGTTGTATGTTGTGTTCTTGATAAGAATGAAGTAGTAGTAGTGGATAATTGTGTGTTATGTTTTGATTAAAATAGGAGTAGTAGTAGTAGTAAAATGTTGTAGGATCACTTCTAAAAATATTTAGAAGCAACATTCATGCTTCAAATGTTGTAAGATCACTTCTAAAAATATTTAGAAGCAAATTTTCATGCTTAATTAGTTGTAGGATGTTTTCTAAAAATATCCTATCATGCTATTTCATGTTAGAATGTTGTAGGACTTTTTCTTAAAAAAAATATCCTGCCATGTTTTCATGCTTAGTTAGTTGTAGGATTTCTTCTATAAATATCCTATCATGTTTAGAATATTGTAGGATTGTTTCTAAAAATATCCTACCATGCCTTATGTTTAGAATGTTGTAGGATTGTTTCTAAAAAATATCCTATCATGCTTTATGTTTAGAATATTGTAGGATTGTTTCCAAAAATATCCTACCATGCTTTATGTTTAGAATATTGTAGGATTGTTTCTAAAAATATCCTACCATGCTTTATGTTTACAATATTGTAGGATTGTTTCTAAAAATATCCTACCATGCCTTATGTTTAGAATGTTGTAGGATTGTTTCTAAAAATATCTTATCATGCTTGAAATATTGTAGGATTATTTCTAAAAATATCCTATCATGCTTTATTCACTCTAAAGAATATCTAGCATACTAATGATGTTTAGAATGTTGGAGGAGTAATCCTAAAATTGCCTATCATATGTAGGAATGACATATATGTTGTAGGTTTCTTACTAAGATTACCTATCATATTTTTAAGCTTAAAATGTTGTAGTATGCTTCCTAAAATTACCCATCATGTTTTAGGATTACTATTTCATGTTAGAATGTTGTGGGACAAATTCTAAAGTTCCTACCATGTTAGATTAGCCTATTTATGCTTAGGATGTTGTAGGATAAATTCTAAAATTCCTACCATGCTTAGATTATTCTATTTATGCTTAGAATGTTGTAGGATGCAATCTAAGAGTTCCTACCATGTTTAGATTAATTGTGCCTAGAATGTTGTAGGATCTACGATAAAATTACTTACCATGTTAGAAGTATATATACATATATACTTAGGAATGTTGAATGTTCATACTAGTAGCTACCCATGTTTAATAAAACATTCATGTTTAGTAGTTATTTATGCTTAATGAAAATTCATGCTTGGATGATAGTATAAAAGTTGCATACCATGTTAGTTTAATTATAGGTATGTGATATACCATGTTAGTTTAATTATAGGTATGTGATATACCATGTTAGTTTAATTATAGATGTGCCATGCTAGCTTAACTACAAGTAAGTAGTATGCCATGCTAGCTTAATTATAAGAAAGTTGTATGTCATGCTAGTTTAGATTGTGAGTAAGTTGTATACCATACTAGGTTATATGAATACTCATGTTTACATGGTACCCATGCTTAGATAAGTGGTTGTTCATGCTATGTTAGTAGATGATCATGATTCATGCTAAGTAAGTAGGTATCATGCTAATTATTGATCATGTTAAGTTAATGACATCCATACTATGATATTCATGCTTAGAGTAAAGGAACTACCCATGGTTAGTTGTAGTGATTTTATGTTGTGTTCTATACCATGCTAAAGTTTAAATACTTGCTTAGAATATTGTAGGAGTAGTGTTAGAACTACCTACTATGTCTTGGAATGTTGCTTGTTCATACTAGTTGGGTTGTGATGATTAGTCATGATAAGTAGTAAGCTTTCATGATCAATTTGTAACCTACGCTTGACTATAGTGGATTTCATGTCTAGGTCGTAAGCGATTTTCATGCTTGAGCTTGATGTAAGCATAAGCATTAATCACATTCATACATAGGAGTATCATGGTGGTTGTGTTATATGATTGGATTACCGTAGGAAGATGCTACGAGTGTATGTCATGCTTAAGGCATTATAGGTCGAAGTAATATGATCGGGAAGATCACTAGTGATAGTTAGTTGATAAAGGCCATTTTGTCGCCTTCGGTTCTTTCTTAGTAGAATACTGATCATAGACTACTAGTAGATTCCTCTGTTGCTTCTAATAATAGATGACCAAGTTTGTTAGTAAGCACGTTTGGTTGCTTCTAGGATTGATTACCTGTATGGTTGTTTGCATATAGTTATGCTCGTACGTGGCTCGACTGGCCCGTATGTAGCTGTGGGTCTCATACGTAGCTTAGTTGGCTCGTATGTGGGTTGTTGTCTCGTACGCGGCTCGACTGGCCCGTGCGTAGCTGTTGGTCTCATACACGGTTTATTTGGCTGGTATGTACGTGGTTATCTCCTACGAGGCCCGCCTGGCTCGTAGGTAGTTATTGTTTCATACGTAGCTTAATTGGCTCGTATGTGGTTGTTACTCGTGTATAGCTTGTTGGCTAGTACACGGTTCGTTGTGCTCGTCTAGGGTGATATTACCACCCTAAGTACTATCGACCGTCAAGACATATGATTTCTACCCTAAGGAACTGTGGATGAGTCACTCCTTGTGTACCGTCGAATCTTAACCAGGGTAGGTTAATCGAGGACCGGAGTATAGACAGAATCCAAGTCTAGGGTAGCGGCATGCGTGTATATTCGCACGGCCAAAGTCTTGGATCGATGAGCCACGAACCGGATCCCGAGGGATTCTGGTAAGTCTGGGTTGAGCAGCCTAGTAGAGGTGTCTTGCGAAGCCTAATTTAAGGCCTAGCATGTTGTGTTTATAATATTGTCACCCCTAGGATTGTTCGAGTCAGGGACATCATTAGGATAGTGACTTACAAGGATCAGTTTATTTAAACCCTTTTGCTGCGAGGGAGGAGTCAGTGGTAGGGGGGCCCTTACACTAACTCGTCCCTTGAGGCAGATCATAGGTGGTGTACTGGGTTGTACCTTCCCGTCAAAGGGATACGTACGGTGCCGTCTCACAAGTTGAGGACACGGGTTGCATATCTCGCGCTGTTAATTCCTGAGGTGCCGTGGCTGGGGGTGCCACAGGATGCATTGTGCAGTCCTGTGCTTGCTAGACCCCAGAGGGTGCCACAGGGTAGGCTTCGCGCTACCCTGCGCTTGCGAAACCCTATAGTTGATTTTGGAATGACGCCCAATACGTTGGGTTCGTCTATTTGGAGAGAGGTCCGGTTGGCTGGGTCGCAGTGGCAAACATAGACACCACTGGCGAAATGCAATAGTGGGACTTGACCACATCTGCAACCTCATTAGCCACGTGTAGGTGTCAGGAATAGGTTGAGTACAATTAAAAGTTCATAACGCGGGTTCCAATCCCTATATATGGAGAAACGGCTTGAGATGGGGTCGCATGTAATATGGGCTGCATGTTGCTTCGGAAACTTGCTGACATTAGAATAGGAAGCGTCCTAGTTCTATTTAAATATCGCATTAGAGTCTAGTTCTAGCACTCACGAACACTTAAACTACACCAACACCATTGCTATATTTTGTATATTGTTTGGGAGATTCGCTGCTATATGATCAGCCCTTAAGCGTCAGTGAATACTGACGTCCCCACTTCCATAGGTACTGGATCGCCGAAGTACAAAGGCGAAATTCAGGAGGACTCAAGGCAAGGAAAGCAAGGAGTCAGTGTTATGTTTAGTTCCGCTGCTGTATATGTATTGATTATGCATTAGTTGAGAAGTACTCTGATGTAAGATGTTGAAGGTTGTAATACTTAGAAATGTAAAGGTAATATTGTAACTCTATTGTAAGGTATTACAGTTGTACAATATTTAGACTTGTAACACATTGTGTATTGAATAAAAAGTTTTAAATTCTCCTGTTTTTTTGTGTATTGTGACTAATTGAAGAAAAGGTCTTGGCTCGTGTCACGGTTTTCCAGTGTTGGAAATCGGGGCGCTACATAAAGTTCTAGGAATACAATGGGAACATTGTATGGCTTTAAATGACACGTCTACATTTAAATCCATTACACCCACAAATTTTATAAAACTATTCGAAGTAGGAATTGGAAAAACAATCCAACCACGATTAGTAGATATTCAGCATCTCAAATTTGATCAGGACATGCAAGTTTTTATTAAATCTTTAAAACCAAAGATTCCAGTCCCAATTGAATATTTTACTGCTTCGGGAAATACAATATCGACTACAAGAATGAATCAATTTGAAGGATCATCATCTAATCCCTCTTTACAAAGATCATTCTCATCAAGATCCACTCTATTAGATATACCTAATACATTTGCAAATATAACACCACAATTACCAAGAGCAAGTTTTCAGTGAGAGAGAATAAAACCTCTTGAAGGCGGTACCAAAAAACTTATTCAACAACGAGAAAATGAATCTGACCAACAACAGATTCTAAAGATACCCTTATATAAAATTCATAATAATGATTCGCTCTATTGATTTAAAGAAACAAGCCCAGCTACATATTTATATTCCAGTTACAATATGTATCCCCGATATCCAAGAATTCACACTACATGCTCTAATAGATACAGGAGCAGAAGCTAGTCTATTACAAGAAGTGTAAATTTACGGCAGCATACAAAAAATTGAAAAAGGATGAAAAGAAAAGAAACTCAAGAGCTTACAAACTAAGAGAAGAAAAAAACTGATGCAGAAAAGCTTATGTCTATACAAGACCCTTGGGTCATTCTTTTATACCGGGAGAAGAGCATCTTTAGTGGAGGCAGCTAGCACGCATGATAGGTAAGCTGTCTTAATCCTGATGAGCTGTCTGTCTTTTGTGTCGGTGTAGATAGGAAGGAATCTTTTTAAGTGTGGTAGGTGTAGTGGTAGGGTCCACCATGCTTCTTTTATTCGTTAGTGGCCAGGTCAGCAAGCATATCTGAATCCACTGAGTTGGATTCGTTGAGAATTTTCTGTAGATCTTCTTGTTGCTCAAGGTATTCTTCTTGAGCAGCTCCTCCTAGTCGGCCAAGTGTGGGGGAGGAAAGGAAGGTTTGTGCTTTCTGGATTCTGAGAGAGGAAGACTCGTAGGATGATAGAGTGTCGACTAGTAGAATGGTCTTCCCTTCATGGATTGAATGGTCTCCTATTGCTGCGACTTCTGTTGTGTGCTCAAAGAATTCTTGAGCTGCTAATAGGCGCTCTGTTTCTTCAACAAACTCCTTTTTGTTAAATTTGGAAAATTGGTGACTAGGTTCTTCTGTGACTCTTTCCTATTCCCATAACTGGACTGATGGAAATAACTTAACGTATTGTCGTTCTTCCCATATAAACCAGATTCGGAACATGAATATGTTTTGAAATCGATTTGCATATTCAAGGAGTTTGATCTTGCAAACCTCTGGTATGCAGTTGGCATACTCTTCTGGATTGTTGGTGTTGACGTAGATTTCATGCACAATTCCTTTGCGAATGTGCTTTTGGTATTTTTGAATTTCACTAAAGAAGACAACTAATCGAGGTCTTTCATTTGAATTTTTGATAATTTCTTCGTCTGTAAAGAAAGAGATGATGTCTGTGTCTTCTAATTTTTTAAAGAAGTTTAGAAGCCTTGTATCATCTAAGAGATTTTGTTGATACATAGAAATCATGTTTTGGACCGTGATTTCTGCTTCTAACTCTTTTGTTTTCTCTGTTTGTATATTCAGAGATTTTAGTAAATCTAAGAAATCTTGAATTCTTAGATTGACTAGATCGGTTGTCTCCATTTGAGAAAAATCTGTTGTAAACTTCTCTGTTCTGGAGTTTTTCCAGAAAATGAGGCAGCTTCTTTTTTGTTAAGAGCTTCATAGCGTGAGGATGAAGAAAATCGTGTTATTTTAAAAGGAGATTTTGGGTCTCAGTTTGATGAGTTTGATGCTGGCGGATTTCTCGTATGATGGTGAGAAATTCACTTTCAAGTTTGGTGAGCCAAAAGTTTACCGTTCTAAAATTGGCAGACTGGACGGCTCGGAAACATCCATTGAATTTTTCGTATAGATTGAGATCATGGGCTTTCATCTCCATGTTGTACCAATCTTTTACCATTGATGCGGCAAATGTTCTCTTTGGTTCTGTTGGAACCATTTTTCCTTTGTTTTATGGAACAAAGGTCTTTCTTGTTTCTGTAGAAGCAGTAATTGTCTCTGTGGAGACTTTGTTGCTCTGTGGAGCAGTTTCGGTCTGTAGGACCTGTTTACCCTTTCGGGCTGAATCTACTCCTGTGGGAGTAGATAAGGTTCCGGTCTCTGTGGAGACCTTCTGAGTCTTTTTTGACCCAGTTTGTTGCCAAGCTTCATGGCGCTTCATTTGCTCCAGTAAAATCTTCGTTCATGGCCTGGTAAGAAAATTGGCAACATGGTTAGTATAACCAGGAATATATTTAACCTCATAAGAAAAGATTTCTGAATAAATAGCTAATCTAATTCTTCTAAGATTTTCTTCAGGATTGTTGTAGGTTTTTCTTTTCAGAAATTGTGCAACTGATTTGTTATCTGTTTCTATACAAAAACTTCGATACAACAAATATATTTTAAGACTTTTTAATGCTAATTTTATAGATAATAATTCTTTATCATATATGGAATATTTGACTTGTGTTTCGTCAAATTTTCCAGATGTATAAGCTATAATTTCTTTGTGTTTAGCAACTAGTACTCCGGCCCAAAATTAATCAGAGGCATCCATTTGTAAAATAATTATTTCTTGATCAATAGGGAAATAAAGTACTTTTTGGTCTTGGATTGAGTGTTTGATCTCTAGGATCTTTTTTATTTCTTTATCAGATAAGGTAATAGATATTTTATCTGTATTCCATCTTCTGGGTTGTTCACCAGTTGAGGCTCTATATTTTACTTGTTCTTCATTAAGTTTCTGTTGAAGGTTTTGAACTTTAGAGGATAAGTTGGGAATAAACTTTCGTCCATAGTTCAATTGTAACGCCCCGCCCCAATACTCAGACAATTTTAATATTTTTACAATACAAATTAGATACTATGCAGTACAACTGCCCACCACAGCCTGCCTCTCAAAAGGTGGTTAACCAATTAGGTGACTCTTGATCATAGGCAATTATATTTATACTCAAACTATTTTTGTACAACTCCCGATATGGGACTATTATTCCAAATCCCCTTCACAAATCCCGTTATTAATCCCGTGTATGCACACATTTTTTACCAAATCCATAAATATCCAATTCCATTCTAATACAATTTCCAAATCAAATCCAAACCATCTGAACACATTCTCAACCAACCGGGCCCTACACAGGTGATTACTTCACCATCTCAATCTCAACAAACCACATCAGTATACAAACCTTCTCAAACCGGATTGTATAAATCCCCCCTATAGAAGTATTCTATAGGACAACCCCCAAATTCCTTTTATATATATATTTTTCAAATCATATATATATATTTAAATATTATATATATTTCAGAAATACGGGGTATTACATCAATAATCCTAGAAAACTTTGAAGTTCCTTTAGAGTAGAGATTGTTTTAGGGAAATCCTTTATCTTTGCATAAATATGTTGTTGGAGTTCAATCGTTCCTTGTTTAATATATTTCCCTAGAAATTCAATCTCTGTCTTAAAGAGTTCAATCTTTTTAGGGCTTAAGATAACTCCATGTTTAATTAAGAGTTGAGCTACTTGTAGAAGGTGTTGTTTATGTTCTTCTGCTGAAGAAGAAAAGACTAGAATATCGTCTATATAGACCACTACAAATGGCAGATGTCCAAATAGAGAATTCATCCATTTCTGGAATATTTGAGGAGCATTTTTTAATCCAAAGGGCATTACTAACCATTCGAAATATCCTTGTGGACAGCTGAATGCTGTAAGTTCTATAGAAGTTTTGTTTTGGAGTTTTACTTGCCAAAAACTAGACTTCACATCGAACTTACTATAATATTTTGCTCCTTGAATTTGTTTAATAAGTTGTTCAGCAGATGGGATGAAGTATCCATCGAATTTGGTACAACTATTTAGTTTTCGATAATTTATTACCATCCTCGCTTTTCCTCGTTTTACCTCGGCATGATTCCGGACTAGGAAGGCTGGGGATGAATGAGGACTTGAACTTTTTTGTTTTAGTCGTAGATCTAATCATTCTTGAATCTGTTTGGCAAATTCTATTTTGTCTATAGGAGAAACCATGATACTATTTACTCGGACCTGTGTATCATTGTGTTCTTCTAATAATTCAAGTTTACAATATCTTGGGATTTTGTCAAACCATTTTAACGGATTGTTAGAATATAGTGGTTCTAATATGTTATGGATAAGTGTTTCAAATTTGTTTGCAGGGTGTAAAGGATAGGTATTGACCTGTCCATGTTTGGAATGTTGTTGATTTTGGTGAACGGGATTATCACACGCTGTGCTGCAGGTGAATAATGAGAGGCCAGAGGAGCCGTTAAAGGAACTCTGGGTACTAAACGATTGTTAAGTTGAAGATACTGTTTGTTAAATGGTTCGAAGAATGGAAGATTACCCATACCTATTAGACAATCAGTTTCTAAGACGCTTGGTAATAAACCAAAGTCGAAGGAATATGTTTCCATAGTATTATGAATATCAGGAATTTGGACCTGGAGTCCAACAACTTTATGGGTTATAGGACATTGTTTACCCATGAAATCATTTAACATTCCCTTTTTTGTCTAATGGTGTTCGAAACTGGGGATGAATGAACACTTCTTGTAATAGACTAGCTTCTGCTCCTGTATCTATTAGAGCATGTAGTGTGAATTCTTGGATATCGGGGATACATATTGTAACTGGAATATAAATATGTAACTGTGCTTCTTTAAATCAATAGAGCGAATCATTATTATGAATTTGAGATAAGGGTATCTTTAGAATCTGTTGTTGGTCAGATTCATTTTCTCGTTGTTGAATAAGTTTTTTGGTACGGCCTTCAAGAGGTTCTATTCTCTCTCGCTGAAAACTTTCTCATGGTAATTGTGGTGTTATATTTGCAAATGTATCAGGTATATCTAATAGAGTGGATCTTGATGAGAATGATCTTTGTAATGAGGGATTAGATGATGATCCTTCAAATTGATTCATTCTTGTAGTCGATATTGTATTTCCACTCCATGGATAAGGGATTTTTGCAAAAAACCCTTTCATCCAAAATAATTTTTGTTTCGTAGTATTAAGATAAAATATTAATCCTATATATTTAGAAACGAATTCTTCTAACATGCAAATATCACATAATTGCATTTTCATTAGCTGTTTCTCGTATTCGTGTTCTGTTGCTAATATCTCGCCTGTAAGATCGGCTGTAAACATATCTATAAGTTCTGTTAAGGCTGTCTTAGCATCAGTTGATTGTAGTAGTTCATCCATTACATGTTTATTAGTGTTTTCGAGGCTAGTTAACCAGTGAAGGGCATCACCTTCCCCATAACTAGTTGCAAAATGCAAAAAATTATTTATACTCGTGATTGGTAAAACATGTATAGTTCCAACAATTTTTTGTAACCAATTTTTTAAATAGTGTTTTATATGTCTATGAGGAATCTTATCTATGTTTAAGATTAACCTCGGAGTTTTGGAGTTTACAGATGATTTATGTTGAAGCCATTCTGCTCTAGTGCTATACTGGTCAATATTTTGGCGTTGTGATGTTTCAGCCATGACCTCATCATGAATACCTGATGCCTGTGATACAGGTTCTGGTATTTGATGACTAGGTCTGCCAGTTAATAGAGGAACAGTGGGAATAGGGCCACCTGGTCCTGTTAACTGGGGAATTGCATTTGTACGAATTGCGTACCTTTGGTTGTCCGATGTGTCGGACATGTTTTCCTCTAGTTGAGAGGTTGTTTCTGAATCAGAATCTGATTCAGGATGTTTGTATAACCAATAATTAATTGCAGATTCATGTTTTTCATAATACGAAAATACATCGATACTATCTATTTCCCCAGTTAATTCTTTTTCTTGTAAATGGAGAAATGCTTCATAATAGATTTTATCTATGTCATCTGTATGTATAGTATTACGTTCTTGTGAAGAATACTTGACCATATTTATTCTTGGTTTAGACAAACATGATAAGGAAGAGTTATTTAGTTTTGATGGTTGTCCCGATTTAGGAAACCATGCGTTGAGGGCTTTAACCTCTAGTTTTATATCTTGTAATAAGTCTACCGTATAGTTAAAGATCCCTGTGTTTAAGGATCTGTGTGTAGGTAAGTGAACTAAGTGTTCATAGTGTTCTTTATTGAGATGGTGTAAACAGTGATGTTTATCATCTAGAATAATCGGATTTCTCCTGGATTCTTCCATGATAGATAGAACATATTCTATAGTTATTTATTAACTTGTTTATGATTAACAAACGATCTTCTTAATCTTTTTCCTTCTATTTCTAAGTTGATTATAGCTCTACTTTATGGTATTCCTAACTGTGGATTTATAGCTAGGATTAAGCTGCAAATGAGCCTATAGCTCTTTGAACCTAACACCCCTGGTGTTTCTGGTCTAGATACCACAAGCTGCTACCATTTAGCTGAGAATATAACAACTAGATCCAGAGAGAGAGCTAAAGAAGATTATATTTTAATCATAAAGTTAATGAACAACTATAGGATGTGCTCTTAAGAATTTATTCCATAATTATACAAGATACTTACAATAGTAGTTGGCGTGATCGCCTTCCAGCATACACAGTATATACAGTAAATTGGCTCTGATACCAAATTTACGGCAGCACACGGGGAACCCGCTAGAGTTGAACATCTTTGAATAGAGCTAGAAGCTCCCTCACCTTTGCCAAGTACCTAGCCATGCGATTGTCTCTCGCCTCGTACTCCCCGGACACCTGATTAACCACTAACTGGGAGTCGCTGAATACCCTTACGCGCTCGGCACCCACCTTGCGAGCCAAGCAGAGCCCCGCTATGAGGGCCTCATATTCTGCCTCATTGTTTGATGCCGGGAAATTGAGGCAGAGGGAGTACTGGAGGACGAAAGCGTCGAGGCAAGTTAGGATGACGCCAGCCCCGCTTCCATCGGTGCAGGAGGACCCGTCCACGTAAACGGTCCAGACAAAGGGGTCGGCAGGCGAATCACATGAGTCAGGGATGGTGTTCTCCACAATGAAATCGGCCAGAGCTTGGGCCTTTATTGCCGTTCTGGGCTGGTAGCTAATGTCATGCTGACTCAGCTCGATAGACCACTTCATGAGCCGCCCGGAAGTCTCAGGCTTGTGGAGAACTTGTTTTAGCAGTTGGTCGGTAAGGATGACCACCGAATGGGATTAGAAGTAGGGACGGAGCTTTCGGGCTGCCAAGACCAGGGCAAGAGCCATCTTCTCTAGCTTCGGATAACGGAGTTCGGCGTCGCGGAGCACCTTACTCACGTAATAGATGGGCTTCTGCATCTTATCCTCTTCCCTCACAAGGACCGCGCTGAGCGTCTGCTCCGAAGCTGCGAGATAGAGATAGTGAACCTCCCCAGGTGTCGATTTACTTAGGAGCGGGGGGTTGGCCAAATACTCCTTCAGCTTGTCAAAGGACTCCTGTTGCTGCGGCCCCCACTCAAAGCCTTTAGCCCCCCTGAGGGCTTTGAAGAAGGGGAGGAACTTTTTCCCGGACATGGAGAGGAATCGCCCGATCGCGGCGAGGCGCCCCGTGAGCCTCTGTACTTCTTTGACGTTGTAGGGGGAGCCATTTTTAGAATGGCTTGGATCTTTTCGGGGTTGGCCTTTATGCCCCTCTGGCTGATCATAAACCTCAGAAATTTGCCCGATGAGACACCGAACGCACACTTGTTCGGGTTTAGCCTCATATTGTACCTCTTGAGCACCCCGAAGGCTTCTTGAAGGTTGAAGGTGTGCTCCTGCCCTCTGGCGCTCTTGACCAACATGTCATCGACGTAGACCTCCATATTTCGGCTAATCTGGTCTCGCAAGACCCTATTCACTAGGCGCTGATAGGTAGCTCCCGCATTTTTCAAGTCGAAGGGCATAACACGGTAGCAATAGAGGCCTTGGTCCGTCACGAACGAGGTCTTCGGGATGTCAGGAGGGAACATCCTGATTTGGTTGTACCCTGAGAAGGCATCCATAAAACTAAGAAGCTCGTGCCCGGAGGTCGCATCGATTAGGGCATCGATGCTGGGAAGAGGAAAAGGGTCCTTCGGGCACGCCTTGTTGAGATCAGTGAAGTCAATGCATATTCTCCAACTCCCATTGGCCTTCTTGACCATCACCACATTGGAGAGCCACTCAGGGTAGTTTACCTCCTGAATAAAGTGGGCGTTGAGGAGTTTCTCAACCTTCGCCTTGATCGCCTGTTACCTCTCGGGGGAAAACTTCTGCCTCTTCTGTTGGATAGGCTTGACCCCAGGGGCGATACTCAAACGGTGCATTGAAAGCTCCTCCGAGATCCCGGGCATGTCTGCTGAAGTCCAGGCGAAGAGGTCGCGATTCTTCCGTATGCACGGGGAGATGTCTTGCTTAATGGAGGGGGAGAGAGCCTTGCTGACGCAAAACATCTTAGTGGTATCTTCTTCGGAGAAGGCCACTTCCTCTGAATCGTTCACGGGCTCAGAAATAATCTGACCGCCTTCCTGAGGCAGTTTGAGCACTTCCAAAGAGAGAACCGGACCCCCCATCGAGGTCATGTAGCACTTCCGAGCTGCTTCTTGGCTTCCCCTCACCTCTCCCACTCCTGAGGGTGTGGGAAACTTCATCTTCATGTGGTAGGCGAAAAGGATGGCTTGAAGTGCGGCCAAACCTGGTCTACCCAGGATCACATTATAAGTGGCCTTGACATCGCCCACCATGAAGTCCATTGGCTCCGTGCGAGTTGTCGGGGCCTTTCCAGCCATTACGTTGAGGGTTATAATTCCTTCGACCATAATCGGGACCCCAGTGAACCCGTGGAGAGTGTAGCCTGTGGGCTTTAGCTGGTCCCTCGACATTAGGAAACCTTTGAAGGCCTCCAAGAAAAGAATGTTGACGGAGCTGCTATTGTCTACCAAGATGCGACAAACTTAGAAGTTCGCCATTCGGACATTGATGACGAGGGCGTCGTAGTGGGGCATGCGGACGCCCTCCAGGTCCCTATAGGAGAATGTCACTGGAACTCCGAGGCCCTTTGGGGGAGGATGGCTTTGCACGGAGTTAACCTCCCTTACGAAGGCTTTTCAGGAGGATTTGGAATCTCCCCCCATTGGGCCTCCGTGTATCAGGTGCAAGATGCCTTCTACTTCGGCCTCCAGGGTCTCCGTGCGCTGCTCAGTTCGCCTGTTAGCCCCCTTGGGCGGTGGGGGCGGATCGGCTCGGTCCCTCCTTACGAACCAGGTGAGCTGCCCCCTCTGGATGAGAGCCTCAATCTCGTCTTTGAGGGTGTGACATTCGTCTGTGTCATGCCTGTAGTCCCGATGGAAATGGCACCACTTACTCCGGTCCATCTTCTTTCCCGGAGTATTCATCTTTGGGGGAGGCAGTAGGAGGCCATCGTTCCCTATCTCCATGGGGATGGCGGATACACTTGCATTAAGCGGAGTGAATTTCTCGAACCGAGGAAGAGGATGCCGCTGACCCCCATTGTCTTTTTGGATCTTCTTAGCTCCTTCTTCTTCTGCACCCTTTCACTTGTTTGCGGAAGACGAGGCCTCGAAGGTGGGGCAGCGGATAGGTTCTTCCGCTCGGATGTACTTCTCGCTCTGAAGCAGGAGCTCTGAGAATTCCCAAGGGGGCTTCTTGGCGAGGGACGCCCTGAGGTCAGCATTGAAGACGTTGGACTGGAAGGCGACGGTGGCGACCAAGGGTTCCAAGGAAGCAATGGACCTAGCTTCAGCAGTGAAGCATTTGACACAGTCCCTTAGTCGTTCGCCATTCTTTTGACTGAGGAACAGTAGGGAGTTGCTTGTCTTCTCGACACGGTGACTGCTCACGAAATGCGTGAAGAAAAGACCCTCGAACTGGTCGAAGGAGAAGATAAATGCTGGTGCAAGTCGGAGTACCACTCCTGGGCCGGCCTTTTAAGTGTGGCCGGGAAGGTCTTGCAAAGGAGGGCGTCGGATGCATGGGGTATCATCATTAGAGTTTTGAAACTCTCAATGTGATCTACGGAGTCCGACTCCCCGGTGTAGGTCTCGAAATGCAAAGGCTTGAAGTTGTCTGGAACTGGGGCCTCCATGATGGTGCGGGAGAATGGGCGCCTGCTTGAGCAGAGGTCCCTAGCCCGTCGTTCTTCGTCTCGGTCGAGCTGGCCGAGGTGCTTCTCCATCTCGTGGAGACGACGGTAAACCGAGTCTTCCCTTCGATCATATCTTGCTGAGCCCCGAGACTCATCCTCATACCGAGAAGGGCTGGGGCTGCGACGGTGATGGCTCTGAGTAGGAGGTGGGCAGATGGAATGACGGGGGTGACTCGGAGTAGGCCGCGGTGTAATGCCCCGAATCCCAAATACACTGAATTCGAGATGTTCTACAGGATCTTTCCACTTCATTTAGTACAATTTTACAAGGAAATTTGAACTTTTCACTTTACATCAGAGTTATAATAAAATATTACACTTTACATTGCACAGCGGAAGTAAAATTTACAACAATTAAATAAATGTACAACAACATGGTATAATCTTTAAGCATCCGTTCCTCTTTAACCTTTAACATGTCATTTACCTACATATAAGACTGTGGGTACGTCAGTTTATTCAACCGACGAATATTATACACGGCCATCCTCTGTATGCCGGAAATAGTATAACTTATTTTCCATATTTAGCAAACACAAACTTGTCACAAACAAAGCTGAAGGGGACTATCCTATTGATGTAGTGTTGTGATTGTGCACTTAGTCCTTAATGCAGTTATTTATATTACATGACACTAATGCGCACTTGTTCGGATTCTATGCATCCCATACTACATAGGTCCGGGGGCAAGCCTCTTAATCGTTCTTCATCTTTGTAGGGTTCAATCCCTCGCCATGACTTACTCTACTACTGTAACTACGGTGAGTATCCTAGATGATCTATGAGTTCAAGCACGTGTACAGAAAACCTGGAGAGGAACCCAACGCCATGTCTTGACTGGTCAAGCATGAATTCTGTGGCAATTCAGCCTCCTTCATGGCACACGATCCTCTTGCAGTCACCAAACATCCCACAAGCGTGGCTAAAGTCCGATCATTACTGAGTTGTGCCCACGCCATGTCTTGACTCATCAAGCATGCATTCTGTGGCTCACACACCCGCACCATAAACTCTAGTTCTCATACTCGTGTTTTTTCTCACTTTCATCACGTCTTCACTATGAACTGTTCTTAATTTAATAGAATCATGAATAAAATCAAAGCTCTAGGGTTAGCCTCTCCACTAAACTGGACTTATCCATTTATTCAAATATGACCAACCTTGGTCTTTCATTTCAAATTTCATTTCATTTCTTTCCAAATGCCGGGGGAGACTTAGCTACTCTTTTGTTTCAATTCCAATTCACAATTTCCAAATTGAGCATTTCTAACTCATAAATTCATATTCATAGTCAACAGATTTCCGATCAAAACTTGACACCGCAAAAATTTGTCATAACTACCAATCATCTTAAAATTTGTTCTTGTGATATTTGTTTCCGATCATTTAGGTAGTGCAGAAGTTTAGCATTGTTGCATTTATATTGATACCGTTGATGTCCATAATATAGATGACTAGTAAGGGAAAAGAGATGGAGGTGGATCTTGATGTTGATGCTAAGATATGGCCGGCAGCTAATGAAAGGGTGTTTGTCAATCTGATGGAGGAAGCAGTAGACAAATCTAGTTTAAAAAGTTCAACATTTGATGCAAATACTTGGCTTAAGTTTTCCGTTGATCTGCAACACATTACTAATCGAAAATATACAGTAAGGCAATTAAAAGACAAATATGGGAGACTTCGAATTCTATGGAGGGAGTTTCGGGATTTGAAGAATCAGAGTGGTTAAGGTTGGGATGAAGATTCCCAAACTGTAACTTGCGAGCCACTAGTTTGGGATGCATATGTTAAGGTTCATATATATCTTTATCTTGATAAAATTACGTGATTCACATCTTATTATACTTAAACATTAGATTATTACTTGTTTATTAACATCAAAAAAATTTCTGGATAAGCACACCCGAAGGCCAAAAATTATTGTTATCGGGGATTGGCAAATTTTGATGCCTTAACAAAAAAAATTCGGGACTCTACTGCGCAGGGCTCACTTGCTAGGGCTTCAACACAAAAGCCCCTTACATCCGATGAGGCACGTAGGGCCGATGAAGAGTTCGCCCATCATGACATACCATATGTAGTATCGGATGATGAAGGTGATGATGCACCGGGAGGTCAGGGGTCTCGAAAAAGGAAATCTGGCAATTCAAGTGGTCAAGCAACGAAAAGCTCAAAGAGTTCTAGAGTGGAAATGGCTTACGAATCGATTGTGAATGCCCAACGTGCGAAACAAAAACATTTCGAGGGATTAAGCCGAGAACAAACTCAACCCCAGCCAATTCCACCCCCGTTTGTCGAAGACCCTTACTCCATGACAGAATGCATGAAAATAATGAATACGATGACTGGGCTTAGTTCCCAACAGATTGCGAAGGCATTTAACTTGTTTCACAGCAGCCCAACGGCACGTGAAGGCTTCATTATGATGAGCGGGGAGTATAGGGTTTTGTGGTTTATGAGTTTCCTGGACTAGGGAACTCTTTTTTTTTACATTTATTACTTGCCTATGATTTATTAGTGTGTCTTGTCATTATTTCATCGAACAATGAGGTTGATGTTTAATTTAATGAACCTGAACTATTTTACTATGTTATGTTTTTGGTTTAATTTGCTTTGTCATTGTTCGATAAAATCATATTTTACTGTTGATTTAAAAATGCAACACACTATTTGGAAATGAATTCTAATTTTTTCACAGTGAAATACTATTTCACGTGCTACCATAGTGATGGACTGGTCAAACGATGACATGGACGATTTGGAAGATTTGGAAACAATCGAGTACATAAGCTCCTTAGAAAAAGAACCATATTCCACTCCCGCACTAACAGGGCGAGAATATTTGCAAGAAATGTTAGATGGTCCCCACGTATAAGTTCCATCGCATATTTCGTATGAATCAGGACTTTTTTGGCTTTGTGTGAATTTTTGAAGAATGGGAACTATCTCGAGGAGACATAGTCGGAGTCCCAACGTAGACGTGTGTCTCTTGAAGAAAGTGTCGCCATTTTTTTGTACATTGTCGGTCATAGTCACAGACAAAGAGTGGCATCTGATCGGTTTCAACACTCGACACATACAATAAACACACATTTTAAGGATGTGTTGAGAGGTTTGGCCAGTGCAGCGACAGTTCTCATTACTCCTCTAGATGTGACACGTATACATGAAAGGATTACGAGTTCCACGGAATTTTATCCATGGTTTAAGGTATGTTTTAGAAAATAAACATCCATGTTTAATTTTCACTTGATGTTTACATGATTTTTCATATATTGTATCGTTCCAAAAACGCGTCGTAGTCACATGACCAAGGTCGTACATAGTATTCTTATAATATTTCAATGAAAATGATAAAGTAGTTTTTCAACTGAATAATGCAGGGAGCTATTGGTGCTGTTAATGGCACATTAGTGGATGCTTGGGCACCTGCCAGCCGACATAATACTTGTCGGGCACGAAAGAGTCACATAACGCAAAATGTCCTAACCGCTTGTGATTTTGATATGATGTTCACATTTGTTTATGCGGGATGAGAAGGAAGTGCCAACTACTCCCGTGTAATTCAAACTGCATTATCACAAGGATTGTTTCAAATCCCTGCAGATGATAAATATTATTTGGTAGATTGTGGTTACACCAATATGCCAGGTTTTTTAGCACCATACCGTGGCGAGCCTTATCATGCACAAGACTTCGAAGGGGCCAATCATGCACCGACTCAACAAAGGCAACTTTTTAACAAAATGCATTCAAGGCTAAGAAATGTCATCGAAAGAACTTTTGGAGTCTTAAAAAAAAGGTTTCCTATTTTCAAGTATATGTCGAACTACAAGCTAACAAAACAGGTGGAAATGGTAACTGCTTGTTGTGTCGTTCATAATTTTATATGAAGACATACAGTAGATGATACCTTTTTTACGGATTATGTAGATGATGAATTAATTCATCATCTACAAAATGATGAAATTCCATCAACCTCTCAAGGGTTGGATTTGTCTGCTTCCCAATTGAACTGTATAGGTAGAAAAAGAGATCAAATTGCTACGGCTATGTGGAATGCGAGACATTGATGTCATTTGGATATGTATGTATCATTGTAATATTTACTGTTATTGTCACGCCCCGCTTCCCAAAAATACAGAATACGAGCGCGTAACAAAAGTCCAGCGAATGAATATAATCATCCTTAAGCTGTTCAGGAATTCTTTACAACATATCACAGTAAAATCAGAGTCGGAAGCCAGAAAAAGATCAACCACATGCACTTATGAACCAAATACCAACAAGAATACTTGAAATAAAACACATTAATCTCAAATATTCATGATCTGAATTACACAATAATCTTGGGTCACATTGCCCAAATACAAGGAATAATACAAGTTCAAAATACAATATTGTCCAAAATAAGTAACAGGAATAGCAAGCGCAAAATTCAGCCTCTAGCCTCTCATCTTGCCAATACCTTTAGGAACCTGTCCTCCAAAATCTGCAATACAACGAATGCAGGAAAAAGGAAAAGAGAAAACACAGTACCCGTCAATGGCAAGTCCGGGTCACAAATAGAATAGGATACAAGCACATGGACACTATCTAATCACAGGATATACTAACAGATATAGGTAAACATATGTCAAGTGTCAGGTCAACAGGTAAACAGGTAGCATGTATAATTATCAGGTATTCAGGTAATCAGGTAAATATGTATCAAGTATCAGGAAAACAGGTAACAGGAATATCAGGATAATCAGGTAACAGGTATACAGGTAACAGGTAATCATGTATTAATATTTTGTATTATTACTATCTAGGTAACACTTCATGTGCCATCTTTTTATCACATGGTTGTTACAGTCAATGCAGTTTCGCTTTAGATTTTGTAGTGGACCATAGCAGGGCAGTATACTCAGGTACAGGAAACAGTAATCCAAATCATATACCAAATTCCAAATATGAGAAACACGGGCCCCCTTCCGAGTACACATTTCTGAATTATCCACTACTAGATCATTCCCTTAAACCCCGGCTTATTTCTTTTATTATTAAGATCATCAACAGGCATGAGAGTGTACTAAATAATGTCAAACTAACAGGTTATAATCAGGTTTAGACTCAGGGAATCAGATCAGCAAGTAATGGTACTATTCATTCACAAATATGGGCAAAATGGTGTATGTTTGTAATTGGGACAGCAAGACCAGTCTGTACTAAAACAGTGATCCAAAGACCTACAGGCATGAAAATCATGATCCGTCGAAGGATCTGGAAACTAGACTTTCACACGCTTCTAACGAGTATAATAAATCTATATGCTATTTCACAACATCCCAGCGTAAAACGCATTCCAACACAGTTTTCAAGTACAGCCAGAAAACAGGGGAATAACTTAAACCACATGAAAAAAGCAGATAAAATCATCAATTAAATCTACGAAAATTCTGGGGTAATCCCCTATAAGTATAGTCTCAAAATATAAATTTTCATATTTTTCCAGAAAGTATAGATATGTTTTCAAAAATATAAAGTAACACATAACACGGTTTTGATGGATCTGGAATTCCTCAACATTGCTGTACAAAATTGAACACAACTTGCAAACAGCGCATCAAAATCCACTTCCGCCAAAACAGGATGAAAGTATACACAATTACCCAACTTTCATATCTCACATGAAATTTTCATACAGTAATTAGAAATAAGGAGAACACGGCATTCAATATACAATCACACGCAGTTTACAGCAAAAGCGATCTATAGAAAAGGATGTAAGGCATCACTCAAAACTCATCTTTTAATTACCAAAAAAATAAGAGAACTACCTAACATCATATTGAAACACTGGACAAAATCTTGTGGCATGAAATTAGGTCTAACCTGGATCTTAAAAATAAATTGGTGATAAAATCTACCCCGAAATAAATCTGGGAACTACCGGCATACAGTCACTAAAATAACCATAAATAATTCATACGAACTCCAAACGGGGTGAAACCAGTCGGATTAGAAAATAGATTCAATCTTCTACAATTTACTCAGAAATAGCCATGTTGAGATTCGGACTCTAATCCAGGTAAAATCAACAATCAATCCAGTGCAACCCGAATTTCCAGATTTCTCAACTAAGTTCCAAAACGTCATAACTTCCTCAAAAATCATCCAAACTCTTCCAAATTCAAAACACTGTCTACCCATTGTCTAAATATCATAATGGAGGGTATCTAACATGTCAAAATCCAATATTTCTCATATGGGTGTTCAAACATACATCGGGTATACAATATGTCACATTCGCGGTAAAAATCGCGTTTGGGTGAATCCTAAGGCACAATCCTATCAAACTTCATGCCCTAAGTCGTCTATGGCCTGTTTTCAACAATAGAGACGAAACCCACAATTAAAAACATGATCTTTGTCCGTCTCTAGTCTCAAACTATCCTATGTGTGAACTTTCTACTTGTATCAACCTAAGAAATTTAAGTACAAGTTACTTGCCTTTATGTGATGATGAACGCGATGAATCCAAGCCTTTCAAAGAAAACCCACGAGCAAGACGCCTTCTAGCGCGATTTCGAGCGAATCCCACGAACCGAATTTTGCCTACGATCGTCTTCTTGAAGCACGAACTCGAACGGACGATACCCTCTTCACCAAATCAGCGAAGAGATGAAGGAGGGGCTGTTCTGAGATGGTTGGGGGCTGTTTTGGGATGGTGGTCGGCCACAAGGAGGAAAGGGGAGTTGTAGTATTGATGGATTTGTCTATATGGAGATGGAGAGGGATGAGATGGTCGGATATGGAGTCAAGGGGGGGAGAGAGAGGCTCGGTTTGGGAAGGGGGTTATGCAGGCCGGTTGTGGAGAGGAGAAAAAAAGAAGAGGCCGGGTTGTATTTTTGGAGAGGGAGAGAGAAAATAATTAGGGTTAAGGTTTTGGGAGATTAGGGGTTATTTATATGGGTCAAATGTGGGTTAATGGGTAGTGGATATCAATATGAAACAATAGGTATACAATTGGGTAATGGATATTGGGTAGATTTCAAATGGGGATACAAAATACAATGAATCCTATGGCTCCTAAAAATCTCCTTAAGGGCCAAAAATCTTAAATTGGTCAAAACACTTCTAAAAATTCATCATGACCCAAAAATAAATAACAAATATGAATGAGACCAAGAAAATGCGAAAAAGAATTAAAAATGGTGAAAAACGGACGATCGGCGCACAAACAGCACTCAGAGGTCAAAGATGCAAGAAAAATAATATAAAATGAAAATAATCCAATAAGAAAATTAATACAATAATTAATAAATATAATTTATGAAATAATCTAATTTTAACAATAAAAATAATTTGCGAAAATTTTTAAATACAGAAAATATCGAAAATACCTTTCTGGGAAAACAGGGGTTACAGTTATAAATATAACAAGCATTTGTTCTTTTGCTTTTGTTACTGTGTGAGATGTTGCCTTGACCAATTGTTGATGTACAGGGATTGCACATGGATTCAGTTTTGTTAGCAATGATGATTGAATGAGCAATGGAGTTCTGAATAAGTGGAAGTGCTTATTATTTATTTATTTACTCACCAAGATGACGTCGGTCTAGGCAATGATGAAATCCATAACTTATTTTTGAAAGTGTGCCCCCCCCTTCCACCTTCTGCATGGTTGTATTGTATATTGGTGATACTGAAAATATCAAATTTACGAGTGAATATCCATGGAAATGATGAGAGTTTTTAAGCTGATCCATGGTAATGATGAGACCTTTTAAGATGATCCACAGATTCGAAGGTATTTGCTTCTAAGCCAATCCATGGAAATGATGAGAGATTTTTAAGCTGATCTGTGGTATCTGTGATGGCATACTGAGTGTATGAATGATGAATTAAACTATGGGTGGCGGAGGGGAGGGGGGAAACACATAATTAGTACTAGTAGGCATGGCATTGTAAAAAATGCAGCCCTAGACTAAATTTTATGAATTTTTGGAACAATTGGTACATACAAAGGAGTTCTGAGCCTACGACTAATTCAATACTTTCAAAGATTCACATTGCTTTACAATCCAGTAACTAGTACAGAAATAAAATTGTATTGCTTAATGAATCATGTCTACAAAATTTATGCTATGCATTTGGGTACTATTGCGTTACCTTCCAGTGATGGGTGCTGTTGCTATTCATGGATTGTGTTTTTTTAGCTTCTTCTAGCAGGTGATGGGTTCTGAAGAAAGTCATGGCATCTGAATCTTTGGGGTTTTCTTTATCTGGCTTCATCTTGCTGTAAGTATTTTTGAAGGTAATTCTGAAAATGAAAATGCTCGTTACATATCTTTTAACTACAGTGATAATTTCTTTGTGGTGATGGCATATGATGCTTTGTGATGGCATATTATAATTATGACTATTTGGGTAAAATCTTCCTACTAAAATTGATACATGTGCCTCAGATGATTCTGAAAATGATGGCTTTATGATTGAATAAATTTTCCATACTATGTACCATTCCCTTGCTGGCATGGACTCTGATGCTACTAATGGCTTCTAATGTTTCTGATGGATATCATGTGATTTTTGATGCTGTGTTTGGCTTCTGATGCTGTGATGGCTTCGGATGTTGTGATGCTTCTGATGCATGCAGTTTCTAATGCATGCAGTTTCCTGTCATTTTGTTCTTGTCAGTCTCCATCTAAACAGGAAAGTGCTTCACCTTATTGTTTTAAATCACCCTACTCTTTTACTACTATCAGTCTAGGCAATGATGAATAATCAAAAGTTTTGATGCAAAATGATTGGTAATGGTTGCATTCAAATGGCCAGTAGTGGGTCTATGACTAATTGGCATGGCATTCAAATGCAGCCCTACACTAATCTCCATGTTCTATACAATCATTTTTTCTATACATACGCGTTCCGAGCCTATGACTAATAGATGCTAGTTGCTGATTAAATTAATGCTAAATGCTGATTTTTTGTTCTTGTACATGCTGTAGGATATGTTGGTAACTGGTAGAAACTGAAACTGAATATTCTCAAGTACCCAACGTTGTCAAAGATGGCCCGAGACATTCTGGCAATTCCAATGTCAATGGCGAGTAGTGGGTCTAACATTTGTAGCGCGGGAAAATGGAATTCTAGTCTATAATAGGTTGATAGTATAGATTTGCTATATTCATTTCTGTTTTCTCATTGTAATAGTAACAGCAGCAGTATGGTTTGGCTATTAGCAATTTCATTTCATTTCAAGTGTTGTGTGCGGGTAAAGGATGGGACTGTTGTGAGTGATGGTTTGGCTATTAGCAATTGTCTTCAATATGACATTAGTTTTCGCTTATTTCTCAAACAACTCATTAGTTTTCGTTTGGATTTTCTCTGCTGTTTGTTAGCACATTTTTGCAATCATCATCATTCCTGTATGCCTCATTTTGGTGTGGTCATGTATTCTTTGCTTTACTTGTGGATCATCTCTCAATCAGCTAGCAATGGATCTTGATCTTGATACAAATTCTTGAGCTTTCATCTTACAATGAATTGTATGATACCCAAAGGTACAAATATAGTGGATAATTTATGGTTCCATCATTAAATATAAGTTGATTGGTTTCTGCGTTCTACTTTCCGTTCACTTGCTTGTTAAAAGCTGCTTCATGCTGCAGTACGGCACGGGGTATTTGTTTAAGTATCAAGTATGCATATTCTATATTTAACCTGCAGAGAGACAATGCTTGCAGCTTTGTTTGTTTTTTTTTTCATTTGTACCGTATGTAGAAGTTCTGCATAGTGAAATTGAGACAGCAAGGAGATTGTTGTATATTTTTCATAAAACACTGTACATTTTTTGTTATTATATGATTATATGTATTGTGTATCACTCTGATGCTTTATAACAATCTAATGCTTTATAACGGATTAAAGATGCTGATTATAATTGGTGTGTTGGCCGACGCAATGTAATATAATGTATTAGAGCTTAAAAAACAGAGAGACGCAATGTAATATAATGTATTTGAGCTTTGTTCATATTATGTGACTTCAGATTAAAGCAAGTGTAACGAGTTAGAAAATAAGGGATGCTAATATAAGAATTTTCATTACATTATATTCATATCATCTTTCGTATTATTCTTTTTCATATCGCATATCAGTTTATGGAAGGTTCTTAATATAATACCAATAC
The DNA here is from genome assembly GCA_017893485.1 of Hemerocallis citrina. Taxonomy (NCBI): domain Eukaryota; kingdom Viridiplantae; phylum Streptophyta; class Magnoliopsida; order Asparagales; family Asphodelaceae; genus Hemerocallis; species Hemerocallis citrina. The sequence continues at coordinate 136,241,629 of CM030363.1, forward strand.
AACATCTTCAACAGAAAAAGTATAGTCGCATATCAGTTCATATGAACAAGCTTAAGGTATTTCACATTAATACAACTCCTCGTATTGATAATATTTGCTCCATTCGTTCCTTCTCACGATTCTTGTTCGTATACTTGTAGAACTTTGCTCTGTAACTGCGGGGAAAAAAAACTCTTCAGAAGAAAACTAAAGCAAATTGATTAAACATATGCCGTTTATAATCTCATTGTCCTAAAAACTGTGTACTTCTATTAATTTGAGAATTTAATTTTATACCCAAACACCTTTTATAAGCTCATTATCCAATAATATTTTTTAGAAAATCCCAGATTTTTTGGTTTACCAGACGAATTTTATAATCTCATTTTCAAAAAATAGTTTTCAAAAAAAATTATTACCAAACAGCTTTTACACTCATTTTCAGAAAACAGTTTTCAAGAAAAATTTATTACCAAACAGCTTTAAGTTTTGCACAATATTTTTGCTACGGAATATATTGTGGAAAAATACTTCTAGCATCTAGCATTAATACTTTAATCCTTGTCATTCTGTGTTATAGGCAATCTTTTGCTGGAAACAATACTTCTAGCATGCATGCTATCAGAAGTGCGTAGTATGTTGTTTCCAAGTAACCTAGAAAATCTTATTATAATGCATCTCAGTGTTTCAAATTGTGATGATTGACTGAGTCTAAGAGAGTTGGCTTGATTTACTTACTGAATTGGTGGTCTTGAAAGGAAAGTTTTTAATAGGGTAAGTTTTGGGTTAAGTTTTTAATAGAGAAGTGCTCTTTCTTTTTTTCCTTTAATGTAATTTAGAGTAAGAATTATTATAGCTGGAGAAACAACATGCAAAATTTATTAATTTGTTTATCGCTGGAGAATATGAAAAAAATAATACAGTAGTCAGTAGTCTATATGCATGATGCACCTTAGTATTCATTTTTTGTGGGGTGCTATTTCATGAATGTAAATGATCACGATATTTTATAAAAAAAAATCTTCATTGTAAGGGAGTGTGTATCAGTTGATGTCGACTGCAAGATTTTGTATGCACTTAATCTTATATCATTATATCATTGTTGTTTTTTTTTTTTGGATTTAGTCCCCCCAAGACGTAACTAGCTGATTAATTCGTTTATTTAGAAATTATGCTTCGTTCTATCTTTTGCCACCATAAAGAGTTTCTGTTAGTTATAAATTATCTAAATTATTAATAAAGGAAACTCAATTTTGCAATGGTGCTTGAAACATATTAATTTCTTGCTTCAAACATCCTTTTTATTCCTTCCATCTAAGTTGCATTGTGATGCTGAACTGTAATAACTGTGAAGTTTTTTGGGCGATACCAACTTGTTATGTTGTAGTTTTGGATGATAATATTTTTTCTTTCTATAAATTGATGACATGGGAATCAATGGATACTGGATTCCATCCAGTAATAATAATTAGCAGTTTCATAGATTGTAATTTTGTCTCATCTTTCTGGTCATAAGTTACAGACCGATTCTTCGATAAATCACCTGTTTTTTTGTGTCATCGTGCCATTGATTACTTTATGTTTTCTCCTCCTTTTGTTTTCCCTTTTTTGGGTGAATAATCTCACTCTTCTGCAATTTCATTGTCATGTTATAGGTTTTGGATCCAGGTAGAATTTTAGTGATTGCGATGGGTGCACTCTTTTTCAGCTTTTGGCTTTTAGTTCCAGTTTATGTCAAAATAATTCTGAAGCTAGATTGCATAATGTAGTTATACTTACACATTCAAGTGGTACAAAAAAACACCAGGCCATTAAAACATTTCAAGTTTTCAACTATTGATTTGATATCGAGTTGAAAGTAGAGGGTTAAGTAGATTATTGTTTGATTTCATTTGTGCCATTCATATATTCTATACTTCCCAACTTTGTACAAAATAAATGTCACTGAGTGCATCTTGCTCTAAAATGTACGTACTGCGTGAGCAAGACTCTGATATACGCTTTTGTTGTCATTCTATCTATAATGCAGATTGAGTGTATTCATGATCATTTTCTTTGTCCATATATCGCAATTTCATATACTCTCCTACTAGACGTTTTTTCTCCCTCTCAATGTGCTTATGTGATATTTTCCTAGAAGCCTACAATTGTTAGATTGTCTTCATCACATGTAACCTCTATTTGCTGCTACTGATGTGTTTATGAACCTTCTCTCTTTTTTCCTTCTGATCGCACAAAAGAGAGAGTAGGATACTAGGTGAGGGTGCTCATTGTGAAATGAGTTTTGCCTTCGCATCTACTCATAATACTTGTAGAACTCCGTATTTTTAAAAATTATTTTTAAAGGTTTATAAATGATTAAAATGATTTTTGGAGAATTTATAAATATTTTCAGGAAATATATCTTTTTGCACGTGCAAAACACGTGCAAATATTTTCTTGAGAAGTTCAAAAGTCAAATTTTCTTCATGAAAAATCATTATTTATTATTTGGGATTTAATTATAATTTTTCCAAATTTTTCTGAAATTAATCGGACCTATTTGCAAATTTTGAGAAAAGGACCTTTTTGCAAATTCGTCATTTTTTGGGGTTTAAATGCAAAATGTATTTTCTGGACGTTTTGAACAGTACCGGTTGAGATTAAGGATTATATTTTACTTTTAAATCCTAATTTAAATGATTTTTATTGAATTTCCAAGAATAGAGCTATATATATATAAAGTTATATTTTGGAAGGACTATTTTGCAAATGCATTTCTAAAACTCTAAATCATTATTTCCGGCCTATATAAGTGAGTGTGCAGCCGTCATTCGCTGCACAACATTATATTTTGTGAATTTGGGAGGATCAAGAGGAGGATTTTGGATCTCACAAAAGGAGAGGTTTTATTGTTGGATCTCGTCGTTTCCAAAGGTGAGTGACATGTTGTTATGCTTTGTGTATGTTTTATGTGAGTGATGTAAATTTGGTTTGTTGTTTTGAATTATGTGCGTGATTGTTTTGTTGTTTGTTTTGACATCTTCGTTCATTTAGTGTATTTTGTATGTGAGCGATGCAATGGTTGTTGTTGTATTATGTATGTGAAATCTATGAATGCTTAATAGATCTTGATTGATAAATTTTATTGCTAGAAAGCATGTTTAGGATTTGAGTATGATTATGACAATAAGGGATTGGATGAACAATTGAATCTTGTGATTACAAATCAGATTTTGGTTATAAGTCGTGGAAGAAATTCAGTTTTGAGAATTTTGAGTGGAAGATTTATGAATCAAAAGAATCTTGACATGAAAATTAAGGTTTTGAGAAATTGATTGAGTTGAGAAAATATACCCAAACTGGGGATTCTTTGAGATCGATGTTTTTATCTGAATACAAATTATTTTAGTAAACAATGATTTCTTTAGAAAACTCTAATTTTGATTATCATGTACAACCAAAACTATGCGGTCTGTAGGCCGACAGTCGACTGGCATGAACTTTCAGTCGACTGGTACGACCCAGCTGCTATGACCTTTAGTTTCTTGAAAATCCGTTCTGGACAGTCGACTTAGACCCTTTTCAGTCGACTGGCACACTTAGACTTTATTTTTCAAAGGTATCGTAGATTTTTTCTGGTAGGTCGACTTATGACTTTTGCAAGTCGACTTATAACACTTAGAATATTTTCTTAAAAATTTCTGGAATTTCTCACTGGTAAGTCGACTTATGACTTCTATAAGTCAGCTTAAAACACTCTGGTAAGTCGACTTATGACTTTTATAAGTCAACTTATAACACTCAGCTTATTTTCTTAAAATCATGGAACTTTCTTTCTAGACAGTCGATTTACGCTTTCTACAGTCGACTGGTACTGATGTATTTTTATATTTATGAAGGTCCTTTCAAATGATTTATTCTTCAAATGTTTTAATCTATACTTTATCTTCTATTAAACATATGATTTCAAGATGTTAAGTGGAGCGGTTTAAGATGTGAGTTTGGTTGAGATATTTGAGTTGAGTCTCTAGAGGATGTGTGTGACCCTAGTATACCGGCGGTTGAGTTCATTATGTTTAGGCCTGTTGAGGCATTTGGTTGTTCAGTTTTGAGTTAAGTCCGGTAGGGCACATCAACTCTAGGAGATTCGTTAAGTAATTAAATAACCCAAAAATGATAAGGACAGGTACTAGTGGTGATATGATGAACGGGAACATGGGTTATGTACCTCAGTATGGCTTTCGGTATGGGATTTAATCTCCGGAATTATCCAAGTAACTTACTTGTGGTGTGGGATTTATCTCCGGAATTATCCAGGTAAATTACCTGTGGTGTGGGATTTATCTCCAGAATTATCCAGGTAATTACTTGTGGTGTGGGATTGATCTCCGGAATTATCGAGGTCAAGGCGACGCACATGTGGTATTCGTGTGATGAGGTCATTGCTTTCGGTGTGGGATGATCTTCGGAATTATCCAGGTAAAATACCTGTGGTGTGGGATCTATCTCCGGAATTATCGGGGCATGGGCTAATACTCACAGTTTATCTTTATCTCGTAGTAGTCATCGTGATAGGATTAGTTACATAGCGGGGATTGAACCCTATAATGTGGAGACGTTAAGGGCTTGCACCAAACCTATGTAGAGTGGGATGCATAGACTTCGACAAGTACGTATTAGAGAGTCCGCATATAGAATTTGTGTTTTCTTGACTTGGTTTTATGCATGTGGTTTTTCTGTTTTCTACACTTGACACTTAGTTTAGTTCCACTTGTTGTTTACATGCTTCCTTGCTATATCATATTTTATGTCTTCTTGTTTATTACACGTTGTTTAAGAATCTGTGCTTAATGTTCGTTTATGTTGTTTATTTTTATGTCACTCACACCATTTATGGCTGACCCCTTTAGTTTGGGGTTAGGGATCATCTCTAGCCTCATGTGTTGCAGGTTGTTGCTTAGAGTTTGGAGGTTTGGATGCTTGAGATAGTTTTGAGCTAAATTGATTTAATAGAGTTTTGTGTAAAATTGTAAAAGACAGTGTTTTGATTAAAGGAAAATTATATTTTGAGATGTTTTGTATTCCACTGTGCTATGTAAAGGATTATTGTAATAAAAGTTGGAAAAATTTTATTGGTGTTGGTTGTGTTTAATGTTACATTGAAGTTGATGCTGGGATTGTGCCACGTATTTTCTAAGATATTATATTAGAAATTCGGGGTGCTACATACATGGTTACTTCTTCAGATATCATTAAATATTTTAATCATATTGGGTATGGTACCTACTGAATTGAATCGTAATGCGGATACCCACTTCATACATACAGGGTGATATCTAAAAAATTTCAAATTGGCGAAGCATGCATAGAGCAATCACACCCTGATTATCATACGAAACGGACTCTCTAAAGCATGATATAGCAAACACAAAATATTCAATAAAAAATAAAGATTAGTCTTGGTGTTAGGAAGCATGCATTGGATAGCATCAACCACAACTAATCACCAGAAAATCTGACATATAATTGATATGCAATTTCCCACTGTAGAGTGAATAATAACTTTACTAAACACTAGTAATATAATAAACAAGATTGTATAATAATTATACCGAAATTAGACGATTGATAAGGGCGCTGGCAACGGCAAGGGCAAGGGCAAGGGCAGGCGGCGGCGATGGATAAGGGTAGTCGAATAGCGCTGGCAACGGCAAGAGCGGCGGCGATGGATAAGGGTAGTCGAAGGATGTGCGGCGAGGGGTACACAAGTAGGAGCAGCAATGGATAAGGGCAGTCAAAGGATGTGCGGCGAGGGGTACACAAGGAGGAGCGGGGAGCGGTGAGGGTGGTGCGGCGCGAGGAAGGTGAGGCGGTGAGTGGTGAGGGGAGAGAGAGTCGTGATTGGGTTTAGAGCGGGATTAGATTAGGTGAGGCGGTGATGGAGGGTTTAGAGCGGGAAGAAAGCGGCGATGGAGGGTTTAGAGCGGGATTAGGGTAAAAAAATTGGAGGAAATAAAAAGGGGGGCAGGGGTTTAGAGCAGGGTAAATTTCAGAACATAATTTACCCCCACTCTATAACAGCGCGTATATATACCCGCCGCGATATATATATATAGATATATATATATATATATGTATATATATATATATATATATATGTATATATATACATATGTATATATATACATATATATATATATATATATATATATATAACGTTTCACATCTAATCTGTCGTTTTAGAATAAAAATTTGTTTTAAAAAAAAAAATCAGTGACTGTGCGACATACAGGCTTGTCCCGGCATGTATATTAAAAATGCCGCTACTGTTTGAGTCTATAGCGGCGTTGTTGTCAAACGCCGTTACAGAGAGTGTATTTTTTATAAAATAAAATTCTCCTACACCTATAGCGGCGTGTTGTAGAAACGCCAGGAAAGATATGCCTCTAGAGGCCTAGTGGTTTGTAGTGAAGGATGTACATGTTGTCATTGAAATTAAAAAAATTACATAAAAAATTAAAAAATAACAATAAATGTCCATACAAATGTCTGTCTCCATATGAAATATCCATTAAAAAATTAGGAATTTGTCATCATTCTCCATATACATTGATTTCGATTTAAGAGTTAGAGGGTTAGGGTTAATGTTAGAGCTAGGGGTAGGGGTAGAGGGTTAGAGTTATAATCAGGGTTAGAACATAATAATATATTCAACTTTTCTGTATTTTTTTAATGATTATTAATTTTTTAAATAATTAATTTATTTATTACAGATTCACGTTTTTTGAATTTAATATTGAAAAAAAAAACATTATATTTGCAAAATGTCTACAATTAAAAAAATCTAAAATCACATTAATTTAAAAAATTATTTTAACCTAAAGTTTCTCAATAGGATGTTTAATGTTAATCTTCATGTCATCACTTTGAGGACAAAGTTCTTAATATGATGTTTAATGTGGCACAAAAAAAATGCACTTTCTTCATAAACACCCCCCCCCCCCCCCCCCCCAAAAAAAAAAAAAAAAAAAAAAAAACTACTACTACTACTACTACTACTAATAATAATAATAATAATAATAATAATAATAATATATTAAAAATATCAAAAAAAAAATTAAAAGCGTATTTGAGAGATTTCTTCAAAAGTTATCTTTGAAATCTTCAACTGAACCCATTATTGACAATAACGAGTTAATTTAACCTAACCTATTATCGCCAATGATAGGTTAAGTTATAGGATTTTTTTAAAAAAATATATTATTATTTTTTTTTGTAATTTTTTTTCCTTGAAGGAGAAATGGGGTGGGTGGGGGGACGGGTGTTTATGAATAGTGTGAAAAAGTAATTCTTTTTTAAAATTTTTATCCCACAGTTACAAATATAGGGTGCTGGAGTTACTGAACCCACGGTTACGAATTGGGGAGAGTTTCAAAGAAATATTTTTAAAGTAGTATCTAACTTAGGTCATTGTTTCAAATAGTGGTTTCAGTTGGAAAAAATATTGAGCAAAAACTAACCCTACCCTTACCATAACCTGTAACCCTATCCTTACCCTAACCCTTACTATTGCATTCTTTCTCTAATTTTTGTTTACAATTTTTTTTGTGTGTTTTTTGTGTTTCTTAAATTATAATTTTCTAGTTAAAGTAGTGGATTGTTTATGTAGTAATGTAAAGAGATATTTTTGGAACACTTTAAGAAGATGACATTTTCATGTGCATATGATGAGTACTTGCCTGTTCACTTCACTACAACAGTCGAAATGGCTCGAACCGTTTGATCAGTTAAAACTACATTGGTCATCATTTTGTAGGCTTCCAACACTATGTTGAAATCATTAAAAAAAAACCCCCAAAAAAATAGGTTCAAGTCAGAAATTTCTTGAATAAATCTATTCAAACTAGTTTGTTATTGATGGTGATGGGTTAAGTTCACTTAACTGTTATCGGAGATAACGGGTTAGGTTGAATTATTTTAACAAAGAATTTGTATCACTTAACCCGAAATTTAGAAACTCTGTTCAAATCATTCAACTAAACATGTTACTGGCGATAACGAATTTCTTTAACCTACCCCGTTATCACCACTAATGGGTTAGGTAGAAGATGAATTTGTACAATTTTTAATCCAAAAATCAAGTTCTGTTAGAATTTTTATACTTAACCCGCTATTGGCAATAACGAGTTAAGAGTGAATAAACCGTTGTTGCCAATAGAGGGTTAGGTTATGTGCACAAAATAAATAATAATAATAATAAACTCTTTCTCTCTTTAACATATCTTTACCTTATGATTTACATGATCCCAATAGAAGTGTTGCCATTCTTAAGAGATGTCATCACATTTTCAAAATTTAAAAAAAACCTAAAAAAATAGTTTTTCACATTACTACATAAACAACACACACCTTCAATCAAATTTTATTTTTAAACCAAAAAAAATAAATAATAATAAATAAATAAAAAATTGAAGTCAGAAATTTCTTGAATAAATCTCTTCAGACTAGCCCGCTATTAGTAATGACGTGTTAAGTTCACTTAACCCGTTATCACTGATAACAGGTTAGGTCGAATTTTTTTAACAGAGATTTTGTATCACTACCTGAAATATAAGAACTCTATTCAAATCATTCAACTAAACACGTTATTGGCAATAACGAATTTACTTAACCTAAATCGTTATCGCCAATAACAGGTTAGGTAGAAAATGAATTTGTACAATATTTAAACCAAAAATCAAGTTCTGTTAGAACTTTTACACATAACCAGCTATTGGCAATAACGGGTTAAGTGAACTTAAACCGTTGTTGCCAATAGCGAGTTAGGTTATGTGCACAAAAATAAAAAATCTTGGTCCACACACAGCAGCTGTTAGTTGCACACATACACAAAAATTTCAAATTCAAAGCAATTACACCAACAACTGAAACATCTGATCCATCTTAAATTGTAATCCATCCCTCACATTCTCATCTCGTTCATCTTTAACAATAACAACAATAACATACACAAAAATATACTTATAACTTCAATTACATTCCTCAACTTAGCACCATTTTAAAAAATGCAATTACATGAGCATATATACACATTCAGAAATATAAATCTTTTTGAAAAGAAACGCCTTCCTTCAGCACGATCTTGTTCCAATCAAAACCTACAACATAAAATTTCAAAAATTTAAATATTGTATCAAATGAAATAATTAATAAAGGTCTCGCACTTGAATTTTACATATATAATAAAAAATTTACCTCACAATGAATCATCACCTTCTTCGTCAACAGTCTCTTCACTACTTGGATCTTCTTCATATCTAATGGACCCGCTAAATAAATGATAGGAATGAGTTAGTCAACATGAAAAGCAAGATCGAGTGAGTTAATATTTTTAAACTAAAAATAGATATATTACCTAGCAACTTTATGTGGACAATTTCGTGAATCGTGTCCGGTTTCCCGCATGCCGTATGTATTGCACCGTCTAGATTTTTGGTGAAGTTGCTCTTATCGGCTTCAATCTCTTCCCGTTAGGCTTTTTCTTTATAATGCACTATCGAGGGTCCCCCGCCGGTACATGTGCATGTCCACTGCCTTCAGTATGTTGTCCACCACTCTTGGGTTGTGCACTACCTTCGTGATGTCCGCTAATTCCGGGTTGCAAAAGAGAAACGCCTTCAATGCCCTTAAGCATGTCGTCAAGTATGTTTTGGTAACTTTCTTCAGAAGAACAACCAAGATAGACCTTCTATTTTGAGTGATGGCTCAATTCACAATAGCCAGAAGCAAAATTGTCGCTAGTACTATCGTGAACGGATGTATAGCTTCTTCTCATGACATCTTGAGTTCATCTTCTTGTAATATATTTCTCTGGTAGTGCAGGGTGATGGATGAACCGAAGAATCACAAAAATATGTTTGCAATGAATGCCTATGAATTCAAACAAAAAAAAACCATAAGTAGCCATTTGACGGAGTTTGCAAAATTGAATCAACCTCCCTGATTCTGAATTTTCAAAAAGTGTCACATGGAACAGTGCAATATCTATTGTTTCAAAATCGGCAGTGAATGTTACATTAAATATAATAAGCTTTTGTGCACTTCATCCTGAAATTTATAGAAAATCTGCAATATGTAGATTTGCACCATTTGGTCCTCCAGAGTCCATTCGGTCTTCAATATCAGTCTCTTTTCACGATTATGATGATTTTCTTTCCATTCCTATTGTGTTTGCCTCAATAAGACTCAATCGAAGATGACGAAAAATTCATATAAAGAGTACTTCTTTTTGGTATGAAGCTTCAAGGAAGAGTGTAGAGACTCGCTCCGTTACTCAATATGCCGGCCCAAAATTGTTCCCTTGCATAGATGAAGGATCATTTCTCACGAATTTCATAAATATCGTTCAACCATTTGTTATTCTCAACTTCGTATTGCAAAAGCAACAATTTTCATTTCTCTTCGAAATCATTTTTATATTCTTCATTATAGATGATACTCTTCAAAGCATCTCTAAACTGATCGATATCATTTGACATACGCACCTCTTGCGGTAACTTATCCAAAATATTTCAAATGCAATACCTATATCGAGTCTCGGGAAAACTTGCTTCACTGCAACACCGATCTCACAATCCTAATCTGTCACGATGCCGAATGGAGCACGTTTCATTACTCTGAACCACTTTTCAAAGAACCACACAAAGGAATAGGTTTTCTCGTATGGAATGAACCCACAACCTAAAAACATTTATTGCCGATGATAGTTGATTCTAACAAATTGAACAAATAAATATCGATTCGTGTTTTGTGTGGCATCAAAGCAACTTACATCCCCCAAATTCTTCATAATTCATCCTAGAGGTGTCATCCACACAAATACAATGAGACAATCGGCCTTCGGGATCTAATTGGTAATCATAAAAAAAATAAAGGATCCTTCTTCTTTTGCAATTCGAAGAATTCAATGAGCATTAGCTTGTTGTGTCCTTTCATAGCTTCCATCGAGTCTCTCTCTATATTTCTAGCATCGGTTTCAGTGAATCCTATTTTATCGTGACCTCCACTAGCACCTTCAAAGAAAATTATTTGTTTGCACATTGGAATATTAGCTTGGCTAAGTTGAACCATTATTCTTCTATTGGATTTCGACACACTACAGTTTTGGGGCAATAGATATCTTCTACCGGGTGAAGTAAATTTGTGATTGTGTGGTTCATAAAAAGAATAACAAGCTCATGTATTACTTTCTTTGTTTAGTTTTACACGAACAAAATCTTTGCAACCCGTTCTAAAAGTAGTTCCCCTTCTAGCATCATTAGGCGGCTTTATTACATAAATATGACTTATCAACTACCTCAGTTTCCTTGTAATTATTCACACCCTTATGCATTATGAAACCCGCACATCTAACATATGACGTATAAAATTGTTCGGCTTCATCTAAAGTACGTCATACCTATCTTTGCTTTGAGGTGCTCGTCAACTTGCGGTTTAGAATCACCACTTTCTTGAACACACACAAAATTATTGCTGCAACATAAATTCCTTCATCATTGTCCATATCTAACATAAAAAAATAATACAACAATTATCAATACACTAATCATATACACCGAACCACACTATTTGCATATATACAGATACAAAACAAGATAAGTAGGAAAACCGCACAAAGATCGACCAAAGATTTTGAAACTAAGTCAGTACGTTAGTTTCACCACACATAAGCTAACGCAACTTGTATAAGTGAGTTTCGACTCACGGTTTGCTAGATACGGCAATATATTGCTTTATTTCAATAAAAACTAAAATAAAGCAATACATTACCATATCTTGCAATCCTTGGGTCGTAGGTCAATTCTATAAGTTGTGTTAGCTTGTGTGTGGTGAATCCGACCTACTCATAATATTTCAAAATTTTGGTGGCCGTTTGTGAGATTTTCTATGTTTTCGTACACAAAATAAAATAAATTGTAGTGGTTGTTGTTTGAGAGACGTGAGAAAATCGCACAAACGGCAACAAAAAAATTCGAGACTTTGCGAGTGGGTCGGACTAACCACACGCAAGCCAACACAATTTGTAGAAGTGAGTCTCAACTCACGGTTTGCAAAATATGTCCATGCGACAAATTCGAATCCTCAACACTCACAAATAATAAGTGAATGATGCACTTACTTAATATCAACCGTCCATCGCAAATCAAGTTTAATTAATGGTCAAAATTAATATTATTACTTATTATTAAAATCAAATATGTTTCAATTAAGCTAAATAGAATAGTTTTAATTTAAAAGAAATTTAATAGCCTAAATGAGAGATTCTCTCATGAACTTTTGGGTAAATTTTCTTTATAAAAAGCACCCTTACAAAAACTTATTTTCGGGTAAGTTTTTTTTATTAAAAGCACCCCATTTCAAAATGCTTAAAGATTTGTACAATGTCAAGATCCGACTTTAAATATACTTTTAGGTCTGAATTTAAACTCTCACCAAGCTGAGTACTTCTCATTCCTAATGTGACAATATTTTTCATATATGTTTTGGCACATTTTTCTTTGACCTTATAAGTAGAAACCAACCAGAACGTGTCCTAAAATTCATGTGTATCCAACATTTTTTTCCATGTATAATCAAGAATTATTCTACCATCCGAAAATTCATGAGAGATGAAAAAATTTGTTGTAGGGGTGATTTTTATATAAAAAAAATTACCCAGAAATTTATGAGAGGATCTCTCATTTAGGCTGTTAAATTTCTTTTAAATAGAAACTATCTCTAATATTATAATGGAATAAGGCCTTAGTGTCATTTGTCAATCTACCAACACGTGCATCAAACGTGCATAACTAATATGAAAGAGATCTTAAGTTCGAGTCCTCACTATGTCAGTTTTTTTACTTTAACTTTTTTTTATATTGAACATGCATCACATGTGTAAATTACTATCTATCTATCTATCTATAATATAATATATTTACTTACTATTTATTGGAAGAGTTTTTCACAAATAAATAATTTTAAATATTTTTTTGTCACAAAAGAAACATCACTTTCGTCACTAAACAAACAGGTGCATCGCACGTCCAACTCCAAAAATATTTTCAACACATGCATCGCACGTACACATCAATGTTTTTCCTTCTTAATTTTTAAAAAATATGTGTTTCGCTCGTTCAACTCCATTTTTTTATAATGACTTACGTGTATCGCACGTTTAACTCCAACTCTTTATCAAAACGTGCATCGCACGTGAAAAAATACTAGTTCTAATTAGTTTGATTGAAGCATATTTGATTTTAGGGGGAATGACCTATGGGCACCTAAAGTTTGTCTTAATACCCTAAACACACCTGAAGTGACAATAATACCCTAAACATACCTGAACTTTTCAAAATTGGACCTATAGGCACCTGGCGTCCAATTCTATTAGGTTTTTAACAATTAGGGGGTGAAATTACTTTTTTACCCCCACCCCAACCTTCTTTCTTCTCCATTCTCTGTTTCTTCCTCTTCCCCTTCGACGACTACCCAAAAGCCCGACCCCCCAACGCCACACCTCCTCTCCACCATCGCCACCGAGCTCCGCCTTTGGCCACCTCTCCTCCACACGAAGCACCTCCTCGCCATCTCCATTACCTTCGCCACCACCCTCGACTCCACCGCACACCTCCTCCGCTGCTATCCTCCACCACCGCACACCTCCTCCGCTGCTCTCCTCACCACCACCACTGCTCATTGCCCTCGACGAAAACCACCGAAGCACCCCAAGCTCCATCACAGTCGACGAGCGCCTCGCCACAACTCTGCCACCACCTTCAACCTCCTCCGAAACTCCTCCTCACCATCGTCGTCACACTCGAGCTCCCCTCTGTTGCTACCGCCAACCTCCGAAGCTCCTCCTCTCCTCCTCACTACCGTCAGCACCACCACTAAGCTCCCTTCGAGCTCTCGAACTCCACCGCTCTCCTCCCCCTCGAGCTTCCGACCATACCCATCCACTCTTGCCACCACTGCCACCTTCGATCTCCGTCCAAGCTTATGATTACCTCCTCGTCGACCACTCCCCACCTCCTCCTTGTCGTCAAGCCTCACTGTAACCATCTCTTTCTCACTCTCATTATCTCCCTCTCTGTCTATCTCTCTCTGTTTTCCCCTCTCTCTCTCTAGCGCGCGCTCTCTCTCTCTCTCTCTCTCATTCTCTATGTTTGTCTCTCTCTCTCTCTATCTCTCTCTAACTCTTTTTGTCTACGTTTAAGTAAGAGAGAGAGGGAGTCATTAAAATTATTTTGGAGGGTATTTTGGTCTTTTCACGTGCCTCTTAACGGGTTTAAACCCGTTAAGGGGTATGTTCCAGGAATAATCTACTAACTTAACTGAGAAATTAACGGCGAGGATCTTTAGGTCCAAATAATAGAAGTTTGAGTGCTATTGGGGTATTATAGAAACTTTAGGTGTGTGTAGGTAATTTGTATAACTTTAGGTGCCAATAGGTCATTTAATGTAATTAACTTTGACCAGTCATCAAACTTGATTTATGATGAACGGTCGATATTAAGTGCACAATTCACTTATATTTTTTGAGTGTAGAGGATTTGAATCCCCAAGCGACCTTTTTTTTTTTTTTTGAATTATTTTAGTTCAATTTTTTTTGGGACTTATTTTAAAAAATAAAGATAATGATGGGAAAAAACTCCTATTTTTATTGGTCAACTAGCAATGAATGCGTGCAATGCATTAACGGTCTTATAATAATTATCTTCTTATTAAATTTATTACTTCAAAATTTTGGTTAAATTTATTATTGAAGTTGTTTTGTTTAAGTTTAGCTTAAATTATTAATAAAAGAAAAAATAACATTTCTTTTGAAATAAAATAATTTAAGAAAAAATAACATTTCTTTTGAAATAAAATAATTTATGTATACATAACTAGCATATATTTCCAAGATAAAACATTATACACGCATGAAGGGGATCAGAAAAAACATATATTGATGTTAAGTATAGGTAGAAAACGAAAAAAGAAAAGTTACGTACACTTTAACAATAGGAATATAACCTTTTAAATATAAGTGTAAAAACACAAAAATAAATAAATAAATAAATAAATAAATAAACTTTCACTTTTGCAATTTAATGACGGACAATCCACCATTACTGCATTTATTCTGTCTATCAATCGCATTGAAACTTTTGGCAGTTGTGGTCGGGCCATAAAAAATACCAGGTCGTGCCTACAGAAGTGGCTCGGGGTTCGTAGATGACAGGTGAGTGGACTCGGCGTAAGTTTAATTTTTTTACGCAAACCCATAGTCCATATGTGTAGCCGACCGCAATGCATATAGGGAGAAAAAGAAATTAAGTTCAACCATTATGGTCAACCATCCAAATGGGCAATCGACCATCATCTTTAGGTTTGAATCAAAACAATACAATAGATATGGCATTTGACAGTATTTATAAAATGCTATAGAAGATCTGCGATAACGTTTTGAAAATGGTCATAGCCCACACTATACTAACTACATAGTATTCTGTGGAAACGTTATACCTTTTATAGCGTTCGGAAACGCTTTCGTTTTGATAGCGTTTTGTGGAAACGTTGTGCCTTTTATAGCATTTTGGAAACACTTTCTTTTTTATAGCGTTTTCAAAATGTTGTCTCTAAAACACTATCTGTTGACAGCATTTTGAAAATGCTATCCAAAAGACAGTGTTTTGAAAATGTTGTCTTTTGCCAATATTTTCAAAATGCTATCTTTCGACAGCGTTTGCTAAACATCGTCGTAAATTTCGATGTTTTGAAAACACCGTCAAACATACAGCGTTTTCAAAATGCTATCATTTTGACATTGTTTTGGGAGAGGTGTTTTTTTATAGCATTTTAAGAACAGTATTTCTTTTACCTGTATACCAAAAAAAATAAAAAATCCCGTTGCAAATAAAAATTGATATATAGAAACTATAAAACTTTTGAAATTTTTTTTACAAGTAGATCAAAACCTATTATCATAGAAAAATCCGTACAATAAACTTGAATATGTACAGTAAAATTATAAAAATGTCTGTCCAATAAATTTAAAACTGACCCCAAAAAAAAACTCTTGAGTACATCAAAACAACTCGCATTCTTCAGTTCATCCACGACACTCCAACTTGCAAATGGAGAAGAAAAAATGTCAAAGTGTGATTAATAGTGGCAGGGCCGTCCCTGAGTTTATGGAGGCCCTGTAATACCCTGACTTTTCAAATATATGAAAAATTATTTACTTTTACACGTGGTGTGCACGTGTAATATTATTGACTAGTATTTTTTTTTCATCATGATGAGTATAAATCTCTAATTTTGTGTTTTAATTATATTTTTTTTTTAAACTTTCCTTTAAATAAATAAGAAAGCCCTATTTTAAAGTCTTTTCCTAAAGCCCAAAATTTAGTTTGTTTTTCTTTAAAATAAATTATCTTGGCCCAAATTAAATTAAGCCCATGGTTTAATTCTTTTTCTATTTTTCTACAACTTGTAATGTGTAACATTTTTTTAAAGGAGACTCATTATTTATGTACAAGTTCTTGTAGGGGTGATTTGTGCATGCACGTGCATTTCCCATACACGTGCATTGAGCACTATTTTTGGCCGGATTGGGTAGAGAAGTGGGGGTGAGTCATGGGTAGTTATGTGGAGTGTGAGTGGTTATCACAACTCCCTAGTCCATCCTAACCCTTGATCCTATAACTATCTACTAAATCCTAGCCCCCATCCTACTCAAATTTGTATATAAATACCCCCTCTCATTCCCTATTTCTTTTACACTAGAATCATTATTGTAAGAGAGGTATTTTGTGAGAGAGTTGTGTGTGCTTTTCTGTGGAGGTCGAGTAGCATTTCTGAAGGCTTCGGTGTGGAGCAAGGAGCAAGAAGCAAGGAGTCGTCCACTACATTAAGGAGCTTTTGCTGGATTTCGATTATTTCGTCAAATAAGGTGGGTGTTTCTCAGGACTTCTAATGTAGATAATATGACATGATTTTGATGATTGCTACATGTTTATGAAAAGTGAATTCGAACATATTAGAATTTGCCTGAGTATGACTATGATGATGATTATGAAAGGTAAATAGGGTAATAACGACACTGTAAATTAAGAATGATTTGGGTCTGTACAGTCGACTGCCAATTGGATGAGTCGACTGATACAAGACGTGTGCTCTCAAATTTTGTTAGAAAGTTTCATGATGTGTATTAACTAGAATGAAATAGAAATGCAAATTTGTATCTTCGATGTCGCATATGACTAAGAAGACATGAACACGTGGAAAGAAACTAGTGATAATTAGTAAAACTGAGAATGGCCTGTGCAGTCGACTGACGATGTGAACAGCCGACTGGTGCATTGATTAAATTATGATTATTCTGCAATTCCATGAAATGAGATATTCCATTGTGTTGACCTAGTATAATAAATTGAGATTAACATCTCATCTCTGCAAGAAAGTTATGAATAAGTGTAATTGTATGTCTAGTATTTTCCTCGAAGGAAGGACAATATTAGTTACTTGAAATTCCGTGATTATGATGTTACTGAACAGTTAAGAAATTACATGTTTGTGACATGGATATATTGTAATTTGACACCCTGATGTATGTGTATATGGTGACTGATGGAAGAATAATCCCTTAATTTGAAATATGAACCTGTTCAGTCGACTTAATGCGAGTAGTAAGTCGACTGGGCTGAGCATGAAAATGTGTATTATTAAGATTCGTTGCAGACGACTGAGCTAGAGATAAGTCGACTGATAGATGAATGATTTTGAATATAGAAAGTTTCGGGACAGCCGACTAGTCATGTGCAGCAGTCGACTCTCCCGAGCAATTGTGAAGAGTTTGATTTGACTGAACAAGTCGACTGGACTTTCTCCAAGTCGACTGTCCAGAGTATATTGTGATATGTCAGATATTTCATTTGATATTGTGTGAAAAGTTGTGAATCCTGTGATTAATGTTGGAAATCCTATTTTGTTGCTGCACATGAAATGAATCATCATTTATCGAGAATTTATATGAAATGAATCATAGTTTTGAACCGAGAATTAAATGAATATGAAAGTTAAAGAACATGATATGCTGAGGCAATGATAAATGAATTCATGAGTAGGAAATGCTCAAATTGGAAATTGTGAATTGTAAATTGAAATGAAGAGTAGCTAAGTCTCCCTCGGTATTGGAAATGAATGAATGAAATGAAAATTGAAAGGAAGGCCAAGGTTGGTCATGTGTAAATGAAATGAGTAAGTCCGGTTTGGTGGAGAGGCTAACTCTAGAGCTTCGATTTTTATTCATGATTCTAATGATTTTAGTACATAATGAAGATGTGATGAAAGTGAGAGAAAACATAAGTATGAGAACTAGAGTTTACGGTGCGGGTGTGTGAGCCACAGAATGCATGCTTGATGAGTCAAGACATGGCGTGGGCACAACTCAGAATGACTGGACTTTAGCCAAGCTTGTGGGATGTTTGGTGACTGCAAGAGGATCGTATTCAGGGAGGAGGCTTGAATTGCCACAGAATGCATGCTTGATGAGTCAAGACATGGCATGGGGTTCCCCTCCAGGGTCCAGGATACGTGCTTGTACTCATAGATCATCTAGGATACTCACCGTAATTATAGTAGTAGATTAAGTCATGGCGAGGGATTGAACCCTACAAAAATAAAGTACGAATAAGAGGCTTGCCCTCGGATCTATGTAGTATGGGATGCATAGAATCCGAACAAGTGCGCATTAGTGTCATGTAAATTAAGTAATTGCATTAAGGATTAAGTGCACAATCACAACACGACATCATTAAGATTATTTCCTTTGTTTTATGTTTGATGTGCGAACAAGTTTGTGATCTGTTAAGAAATGAGAATCATTATACTGTTTCTGGCATAGAGAGGATAGCCATGTATAATTATCGTCGGTTGAATAAACTGACGTACGCACAGTTTTGTATGCAGGATAAATAGCATAAAAAAGGTTAAAGAGGAATAATTGCTTAGAGATTCATTCAATGTTGTTGTATATTCATTCAAATGTTGTATCTTTTACTTCCGCTGTGCAAATGTAAATGTAATATATGATGTAACTCTGATGTAAAATGAAAAGTTTAAATTTCCTTGTAAAATTGTACTAAAGAAAGTAAAAAGATCCTGTAGAACATCTCGAATTCAGTGTATTTGGGATTCGGGGCGTTACAGGCCCGAGGCGAACTCCAGAAATGGGGTCGCCACACATAACTTGTTTTTTAAAAAAAGTTGGTAAAAGATTTTTTTTTGAAATTTTTATTGCTACAATTCTTAAAAACCGATATATATATATGGAGAAATAGAAGAAGATGTAGGGATTTGAAAAAAAATCTCCATAAAAATTCAAGCTCAACTAAAATAAGCTAGCCCAAGTACTAATTTAAAAAACAAAAGCTTAAAAAAATAAATTTCAGGATCCCCAAAAAATATTACGTGCAAATACATATATATAAATACAAAGCAAAAAAAAAATAGAGATCCCTAAAAATGCGCAAAATCCAGGGTCCCGAGGCGGCCGTCTCCCCGACCTCCACTATAGGGGGTTGGCCCTGAATAGTGGTCAGATATGCTTGTATTCGGATTGAGTGCTGCTCAAGGAAAAAAAGGTGAGGATTGGTTTACTAATTATTAGTCATCTCCGTTATAGGAAAACATAGACATGCATAAACAAAAAAGAATAAAAAATGAAAGAGTTAGGGAGTGAAATCCATTAATTTGTTTCTTACAGAAAGCAATTCCGGAGAGTTTCTATGATGCAAATCTTTAACTACTACAACTATATACAGGCAGCCCCATTTTAATAGGAGACTCTTATTAATAAAAAGGTATAATGGTATTTAACTCACACACACTTCACATATAATTAATTTTGAAATTAAAATCACCGTCGCTCCCCCTCCCATGCTAGAACCGCCGAATTTTTTCCCAAACTGTCCCACTTTTTGAAAGTTTTTTCCAAATTGCCCTACTTTTTTTTTAAATTCCCAACCATCCCACTCGGTCTTTGACCGAGTTTAGTTAAAACTAACTCGGTTTTTCAAAGACCGAGTGTTAGTCTTGGATTTTTCGAATTCTAACACTCGGTCTTTGAAAAACCGAGTTATTTTTAACTAAACTCGGTCTTTCAAAGACCGAGTGTGTTATTTTGATAAATACTTTCAAAAGTGGATCAGTTGGATAAATACTTTCAAAAAGTAGGTCATTTTGGTAACAAGTTCTCGATAGTGTATCTGTCTAGGGATGGCGAACGGGTCGAGTGGGCTGGGCCGGGCCCAACCCGTACGGGTTGGCACGAATGATTAGCCAGGCCAGGCCGGGTTGCAATCTTATACGGGCCGGTCCGGGCCGAGCTAAGTATTCGTTTGGGTGGCCCGCCCAACCCGTGAACCCTTTAGGGTTCAACCCGGGTTGGGCCGGGTCAACCCGCGGGTTGGCCCGTTTAATAATTTATTTATTTATTTATTTATTTATTTTTGGTAGCTTAAATTAAAATAATAATAATAATAATTTTACAAATGATGTATACAAACAACCATATCTTTGTTTGATGAATACTACAATTCTTCAAAAATTATAATACTAAGTAAGTAATAATACTAATAAGTAATAATACCACAATTCTTCAAATATCCCCAAATGATGTTTAATTATAATACTAAGTAAGTAATAGTACTAATAAACAATAAAAATCGTAATAATAATAATAAGATTGAAAGAGTGAAATTGACAACAAATTTTGAAATATTATTCATATGAATTTAAGTTATACAATTTTAACAATTTACAACGAAATGAAGAATTCAATTCACAAATAAGTTTTATACAATAACATATTTCTTATATACAATTTTAATTGAGTACAAGTTTTCTAATTTGACATAACAAGCAAAGCTGTTGTTGTTGTTGTTGTTGTTGTTGTTGTTGTTGTTGTTGTTGTTGTTGTTGTTATTGTTCGGGCGAGTTGCTCCTACTTGTGGAACTTGATAGTGCTTTTCCTTGCGTCCTATCTTCAGCCTTCAGCCAGTCTTCTGTGCAAACGAGTATCTCCAACGCTTCGGACTTCAACCGATTCCTGTAATCAGATAGAATCCTGCCACTTGTAGAAAATGCACTCTCAGAAGCAACTGTAGAGACAGGAGGAGTTAGCAAATCTTTAGCCATAATTGACAGAATACTAAAAGTGTGTTCATGTTCTTTCCACCATTGTAAAATATCTATTGGAGAAAAAGTAGGCTCAGTATCTTGTTGGTTATACCAATTTAATTCATTTGGTTGATTAGTCCTAGGTTTTTTAGATTGAATTTATTCAAGTAAACTAAATGTTCTATCACCAATTCTACTTTTACCCTTACCTTTAGAACTACCCGAAGAAGAACTAACTACAGAAGTTGTACTACTAGAAGCAAAATGTCTATCATAATAATCATACAAGTTATTTAACGTAGATTCAAACTGAACTAAAAAAGTAGCACAATCAATTGTTAATTCTACATTGTCCTCTAAATATCCAAAAAACATTTGTATCAAATTCTTCGTACCTTCTAATTTGATACGGGGATCCATAACAGTAGCAACACAAATCAACATAGGAGGAGGAAAATAATACTTCAAAAATTTCTGAAATGCAGGTATTACAATTTCACTAATATAGGCATCATTTAACATTTCGTTAAATATTTGCATCATGCTAACTAATTCAATAAAAATGCTACTAGAAGTAGATTCATATGTTTTTGAAAATTTTAAAGTTGCGGTTTTAAAAGGTTCTAAAAATTTCAACAAAGATTCGGCAAAAAACCAATCGGGGGAGTCATTTCAAAATTGTGCATATTTTTTGCGATACAAAAATTATTTACAACTGCTTTATATTCGGTGACAACATTTAGTAAATCAAAAGTAGAATTTCATCGGTGTCTAACATCCTTTGGAAATTTTCTAAAAGGAACATTTCTAACCCTACACCAAGCTTTCCATTCTTGTAAAATGCTTGGACTTAATGCAATGAAATGTACACAATTTTTAATTTTATGTATATATGGATCGGCTATTTTTAATACATCTTAAACACATAAATTTATAATATGACATGCACATCTAACATGAAAAATATTGTCAGATGGAGGGTTTAATACAGATTTTAAAGTAGTAATTGTTACATTGTTGTTAGATGCATTATCAAAACTAATAGCCATAATTTTATCGCGAATATGAAAAACATCACAAATTTCTATAATACGGTTTGTTATTTCAGCGCCACTATGGGGGTACGGCAACGCCGCAAGTGATATGATTCTTTTTTGAAGAATCCAGTCATTGTCGATCCAATGACAAGTTATTTCCATCGTTGGAATATTGTTGACACCCGTCCAACAATCTGAAGTTAAACTAACCCTACAAGTTAAACTCCATAAAATTGCAATCAACGCGTCCTTTATTTCAACATACATTTAAAAACAATCCGATTTGCAAGTATTTCTCGGAATTCTTTTAAAATGAGGGTTTAAGGCCGTTTGATTAAAATTTTTCAAGTTCCTACTCTCGGGATAGGAAAATGGCAACTCTTCCTTAATGACTAATCGGGCCATTTCCCGACGAACAAGTTCGGGATCATAAGGGTGGCTATCTACTTGACCGGTCCTAGGGTTGATTTTTTGTTGGCCTTGTATTTGATCAAGAAGTTCTTTATGATTATGTTGTATATGCCTACTAATTGTACCGGTGCCGTCACCCCTCTTGAATTTGTATGTTTTACTACATATT
Source organism: Hemerocallis citrina (assembly GCA_017893485.1). Lineage (NCBI taxonomy): Eukaryota > Viridiplantae > Streptophyta > Magnoliopsida > Asparagales > Asphodelaceae > Hemerocallis > Hemerocallis citrina. The sequence continues at coordinate 136,264,417 of CM030363.1, forward strand.
TTACACCCTTTCAAATCTATACCCGGAGTATGTTTGTCCGGGATATAATCATAAAATTTATGCCAATCGCTAGTTTCTCCTTTACTTTTCCTACTACTACGGGGTTGTGTGGTTTCGGGTTGTTGTTGTTGTTCTTCTTCTTCTAATTGAATATCACCTACAACATCCATGTCGTGTGTACCCCATTGTTCCTTAGTAGGATCAATGTAATCTTGGGCGGGCTCACTAGTTGGGACAATTGGTGGCCTACGTGAAGAGGAGGAGGAATCTTGTCCGCTACGACCGCTACCGCGTGATCTAGACATAATGTAGTAATGTGATAAAGTAAAGTATGTAAAAAAAAAATATACAATGTAGGAGCGGTGAATTATACAAAAAAAAAAATCTAAAAAATAAGAGGGTTGAGATAGAGAAGTTCAAAAAAATGAACATGAACAATAATTTTAACTACAACGCAAAAAAAAAAATTAATGAGAGAGATAGAGATATTTTGATACCGTTCACCGTGGAATACGCGTATGTAAAAAAAACCGTTAAAATAAGAATAGAATAGAAAAGATGGAGGAGCGCTTTGCCGATTCCGCAATTGAAGAGTTGAGAAGAGGTTGAAGTAGATTTGACGAGGGTTGAAGAGAGTTGAAGACGTTGAAGATGTTGAATTTTGTTTCCGATGCGACCGAAATTTGATCGTGTATATGCCTCCTTGTACACTTGTTTGATGAATACTACAATTGTTCAAAAATTCTTTACAAATGATGTATAATAGTAGAGAGAGTAAGAGAGTGAGGTGTGATTTTTTTTTGAGATTTTTGGGGGATATTTATAGACTAAAAAAAAATAGCCCAACGGCTCAAAGTGCTGTTGTAAACGGCTCTGTCCCCAAATGGTGAAACGACCAGATTTTTAACGGTCGACCCGTCACGGGTTGAACGGGTCGAAACCCGCGGGTCGACCCGCGGGTTGGCGGGTCAAATTCATGGGTTGGGCCGGGTTCGTGGGCCGGGTTTCGCGAATTCGATTCGCGAAAAATGCGACCCGGGTCGACCCGGTACTGTTCACCGGGTTCGACCCGAACCCGCGAAGCATTTTAACAGGCCGGGTTGGTGGGCCGGGTCGCGGATGGGTCGCCGGTTGACCCGGCCCAGTTGCCATCCCTATATCTGTCTAACAAAAAGCAGTTGTAAGTATATATGCAGCAAAAATAACGATAATTTGACTAGAATCTAATTTCGTAGTGATATTCCAAAAATAACTATCTGACGTTTGTTAATCTAAAATACAATAACAGATACATATGCTCTTTAACTATCTTCAATGACCAAATACATATTCGAACATACCTAGATCTAAATGTATTAAACAAGTTAGAGAACATAAAAAACTAAAGTCCGTTTAGTAACAATTGATTTACTCTATGGTTTATGTGACTTTATATAGTTTTTTACATAACAGTGAGGGGAACTCCCCAATTTATTAATAAGAAATTAACCCCATTTCATTAATAAGAAATTAACAAAATAAGAGTACCAAAGCTCAAGACCGAGAACACGATAAACATCCCCATTATGCAGATACAGGCCCGACAAGATAAGCTAGACCGTTTTCAAACCCAGTGACTCAATCCAACATGTAATAGGGACTGTTACAACAGCCCCTATCACAGAGAAATCTGGATTCATCGAACCCAGTTTAAGGCCCGTCTTCCTAGGGGTAACTCATTCTATCCACTCATACACAAGAAAGAGTTTGAAAACTCTCTCTTTATCAAGAGAGAAGTCCAAACAAGATCTTTTCATATGGATGGCATAACCCACTCTATCCAACCACCGGAAAGTATAGATAGATGAATATCTTTCTTGAAACTGGCGTCAATTGCAGTTTTTTGTGGTCAAAGTCGACGAATAGCGAAGTTTCGATCTTTGATGTTTTTATTTATAAGAATTCACGTATCTGTTTACTCCCACACAGAAATAAGCAGCAACATGTACTACACTTTTATTGACTACTTGTGGATTACTAGACACAAAAATATGAAGCCTATTATAAAACACATTTTATTATTTTTTGTGGATTCCAGACTCTCTCCTACGCTACAAAGTAGTCTCAAACTTACTAATTAATAGTCTGAATTGGCCAAAAAAACAAATTGATGGTCTGACGATTTTCGAGCTAACTCTAATATCTGACCTACTTTCACTCATTATTTAGCCACTTTTCCTCGAACAATAAGAATACACTTATAAAAGGTCTCTCTAAGTATGATGCACGAGCTTAATAAAAGATTTTCTGTCTGAAAAATAAAAACATGTTTTTTTTAGAGAAATGGAGTGCTAATGGTTAGAGTAGTAGAAATTTTAGTAACTTTTCTGTAATTTCCTTTTTAAAGGCCAAATTTAAAATAAAAAATTTCTATGTGAGTTGTTAGAGCATCTTCCCTCTGTCATAACCTTTGATACATCTCAGAAGACGCAATATGGCTATACTGCAAGAACCCATTGTCCATATCCTCTTATCCATGTAAACTCTTGACTCTTTAGGAATTAGAACATAAGCATATATTCCTTTCTTTATACAGAAATTGATAGAAGATAGTCTTGAAAAAACTTATGGCTTTACCAATAAATAGTGGCCATATGGAGCCAAGAGCTAGATCATTAAAATCACGAGTGGTATCAAACACAGTGGAGGAGATGCCATACATGAATATAAGAGACTAGCTTTGTTAGCCAAGGATGGCTTGCCTGTATCCTCATTGAGATTTTTAGTTGGTTAGGGCTAAGATTGAGAAAGTAAGCATGCGGAGACTAAGTCGGATCTCTAATGCGCTAATAGGCAGTCTCCTTGGCTACGCTAAGTGGGTCTTGTTGCTCATGCTAGGCCAACTTTTCTTCCAATTAATCTTATTGTTAGTGGTGTTAATCAAAGCTTATCATGCAACATAAATGAATCTTCTTTATTTTATTTGAGAAAAATGATAATTTACATTTATGAGAATCGATAGTGGAAATTGTTACCAAAATGACCCACTTTTGAAAGTATTTACCAAACTAACCCACTTTTGAAAGTATTTACCAAAATAACACACTCGGTCTTCGAAAGACCGAATTTAGTTAAAAATAACTCGGTTTTTCAAAGACCGATTGTTAGAATTCGAAATATCCAAGACTAATACTCGGTCTTTGAAAAACCGAGTTAGTTTTAACTAAACTCGGTCTTTCAAAGGCCGAGTGGGATTAGGGAATTAAAAAAAAAGTATGGTAGTTTGGGAAAAAACTTTCAAAAAGTGGGGTAGTTTGGGAAAACATTCAGAACCGCCACCCTAGCCGCCACCGACTCCATCACCGAGTTCCACCCACAATGACTCACAAACCCGCCTGTCACCTTGTGGCCCAGCACCTCCCTCTGCGGGGCCCACCCACAATCTTCCCCAGCCCACAGGAACTTGCAGCCGAGGAAGGGTCCAACCAAGGAAGATGTCAGAGATGAGACAAAGTGGTGGAGGTTGTGAAGCAGGGGAGCGAACGAGATGGATGAGGGTGGACTCGACAGGGCAACGGAGGGAGGCGGCGGCAGCAGCGACGAAAGTGGAGTGGAGTGGAGTGGAGGTGGATGGAAGGGAGGGAGTCAGGTGGACTTGCAGTTGGGAGGGAGGTGGGAGGGGGAGGGAGTCGGCGAAAGGGACGAGGATGAGGTGGATGGAAGAGGAGGAGGAAGGGAGGGAGCAACGGAGGAAGGGGGCGTTGGAGGGGTGGTGATGAAGGTTATGTGGAGGGTAGGTTGGTGAGTTGCGAGGTAGGTGGCGAAGTGGAGGAGAGGGATGTTGTGGCCTTTAGCCATGAATGGGAAGATCAATATGTGACCACCATCTTCATTATTGCTTTGGGTTTGAGCTTCAGATTTTGTTAAAGAGTTGGTCATTCCTGAACTAGATTTGTATAAACAGCTTGAATTGATGGTTCATTTACGAGTTCACCATTGGAGGATCTCTGATTAAAGATATATAATTAGACGGTAAGGAGTAAAGTAGGGTCAGTTAAATGAATTAAAAACAGTTAAGGAAGTTAAAGGTTTGTACAGTAAAAAAATCCTTCAAGAATGGACACGCTGCTATACACCCATTTGACTGAGGAAAACGTGCCAATGCAACCCCCTTTTTGGTCAAAAATCCATATCAACCTAACCTAAGCTAATTAGCAAATTCAATATGTTACAAATTTGCAATATTTCGTTCTTTCCAGATTGCATGACAATTTAAGATATGAATGCATCCTGAGATTTTTTCTGAAATAAATAATGATTTTATCTGAAACTAACTGTTTTTTCGTGAAACTTTCTTTACTTGGTATATGCTTGTATGCGTTAGAATTCTGAAAGATTTTTCATGTGTATTTGTGTGTTATTTCAATTACCTAAAGGTATACCAAGTTAGAAATCTATTGGGTTTACATACGAAGCATGTCAAACTTTAATAACAAATGAATCATACTTAAGATTTTCACTAGTTTCCTGTAATTCTAATAAAAACCATCACAAAAATGTAATAGCACAATAGACATGTAAAAGTTATTGAATAAGTCAATGGAGTCACTGGAGAAAGTATTATTCATTCATTTATTTAGTCTGATAAATGGAGAAGGTATGCAGAGAAAATCAATTTTTTTTCAACAAAATCCTAATAATGTACAATGTTGTTACCCAAAATCGACGGCGTAGTGGTCGACGGCACGAGAGAAAGAATTGTTACATTGGCGCAGTGGTCGATGGCGCGAGAGAAAGAGGATGCGGTTAGCACGAGCTGGCGAGGGCGAGAAGGAGAGGGTGACAAGGAAGAGAGGGTGACGGATAGCGTGGGGTATCGGAGCGGGGAGGAGAAGAGGGCGACGGCAAGGTGGGGTTTCGGGGTGCAGGGAGGAGTCGGCGACATGGAATGGGGAAAGGGTAGGCAATGATTGGGGATTTGGAATAGGGTTTGGGGAATAGGAAGGGGTTTTTGGATTTGGATTGGGGGAGGAGTTGAGGAATTGAGATGGATATAGATTTTTGAGTTAGAATTTTGTTTTTTACCCCTATCTATTCAGTTTATTTACGGATATGATAGTGTTTCTAAAATTCTGTAAAAAGTACATCATTCAAAAAACGCTGCCTGCAGGTAAGAGTAAATTTCAAAATAAATCAAAGACATCATTTTCTTCAGAAATTCTATTATTAATCACTCTTAACGGCATTAACACTTAAATATTGTAATAAATTCGTTGTAGAAAACCGTATATGTTGTAGTGAAAGCACAATCTTAACAATTTGTTTGTTCGTTGACTCTCTTGAACAAGGGGATGATTTAATTTCATTCTCACCTAATTTCTATATTTCTTCTACATTTATCAAGGGAAACATGGTGACGATGATTGAAATACATGAAGGGGACTTCCATGCTTAAAATATGATAGAATACACATTTATCATCTTTCTTTCATTTTGTCATGTGACATTTTCGTATTATCTATTATAACTAATCTATTATAGTATGTTATATCGTTCTATGATGGCTACTCTTCTTTAATCCTTAGACATATGTTTTGATCTTATTATATCATTTACCTTAATTGTTAATTATTCATTAGAAATTTTAAAAAGTTCATGATATCTCATCTTAACTTAAGTATACAATTTCTTAATTACTCTTTTTTTTTTCTTTTTCAAGTATTATTTTTATTACATGATTAACAACAACATGAATAATGTAGATTTTGTTCATGTAGGGGCCCATGTAAGAAATTGATGATGTATATTTATTGAATATTAACATATTTTTAAGTTAGTTGATTTTAGAATCGAGAGATTGATTTCCGTAGCATTTTCATGTTAAACACATAATAAAATTTACATTTTGATAGCTTTATCTTAATACTAAAAATTTTACATCTCTTCTGTAGCTAATAAAAAATATAAGACATAAAATTTACAAGGGATTGGTCAATTTTACATATGTTGCATTGTAAATCCTTAGACATAAAATTTACAATGCAACTTAAGTGTTTCGGTTGCACCTACTTTTAGTTTCTGTGTTTGTATGTATTTTGGGACTGGTCTGTATTTTGGGACTTAGACTTGTACTCCTTTAGCAATATCTCCTAATCTGTTTTACTGCAAGGGATTAAATGTCTTGGATGATTGTAAGAGAGGGGAAGGGGGATGAGATCATGGTGATGGGCCTAGTTGAGGTGTACGACAGAAGTCCGCTGCCCTCTCTACGGTCCATTGTCATGCCATCTCGAACTCAACTCCTCTCATTTCCTGAGCATCTCCCTACAGCAGTTTTTTGTACTAGATACTTTGACTTATATTTATATATAGTTTCTTGAGGTAGGCTTGACCTACCTTTTCCAGTCAAAAAAAAAAAATTTACAAGAGGTAGGAGATATATGTATATTATAAATACATATTCTCTATACATGCATGAGCCCCTTGTATATATGCCGAAAGAGTAATGCTACATCCACTACCAATTTCACTATACTTCTCTTTACTATTTTAGGTGGCACACTCCAATAGGTGGGGAAAGAGATAATAAGTGGGGGAACTCTCCAATAGAAGTATGCCACCTAAGGTAGTGAAGAGAATGGTAGTGAAATTGGTAGTGGATGAAGCATTACTCATGCTGAAAAATCAGCAGCATATGGTGTTTAGTTTTTGTTAGATTTAAGTAAATATAGCTATTATAATAAGTTGAGACATATAAAATAACTTGCTTTTTTAAATAATATTTACAAAATAATTTAGATGCATGTTGTTATTGGGACAGATTGAGAATGTGTATTATTAATTATTTTTACACATTCGTTCAACGCATGAGTACAGTGCTCGTTTAATTGAGAGATTGAGATTTCTATTTAAATGTATGGCACTAATTTTCCGTTAGAATATTTCTATCTACATCGGAAGACTACCAATCAAAGAGTAAGAAACAAACAGATAAATAAATCCTTGATAGCTAAATACTTATAAATTCAATAACAATTTCATCCTTACATGAAAGTATATAAGTTGAAAATAAAAAATACAAAAATACAAAAAATAAAAAATACTAAAATACTAAAATACTAAAATTATTACAAAAAGTACAAAAAATTTAAAAAGTTAAAAAAATTAAAATTAAAAAAAAAATTTGACTGGCAAAAGGTAGGAGACTCCTACCTCACAAAATTATATATAAGAGTAATACGCTAATACATGCTACAATGGAGAGGTTGTAAAACAGGCTAAGCACTGCGAGTGTCTGAGTTCGAGATGGCAAAACGTTGAATCATAGAGAGGGCAACAGACTATTGTCGTGCACCTCACCTAGACTCAAGGTTATGAACTCATCCCCCCTACACTCAACATAGCAGCAGCACCCAACAAAATACAACCTCCCCCTCCCAAAAAAAATAAATAAATAAATAAATAAATAAATAAAAACAGTGTAATACATAAGTTAAAACATTACAAGTCATATGACTAGAGTCCCCAAAAAATAAAATCCCCAACAAAAACATAATGCAGAGCTCGGTTATCCCTAGCTGCTACCCAAGCTTTGAAGTGAAAAGATCATCCCAAGCCGCATAAGATCTCTATCTCCAGTGTCCTCGAGCTCCTTTACTATCTTGGCCTTCCTTTTGGAGCTTCTGCAGTTATCTAGCCAATGAGAGAACCAGAATTTGATGTTAGATACGAGTTTATCCACAGTAATAAGCTTGTTATTGAAAATCCTATCATTTCTTGCATTCCTAGTGCTCCAACCAGCAGCAAGTGTAACCATATGCCATGAGTGTGTGAACTTGTGGTTGTGAGAGTCAAAACACCATCGTATGAAGCAGTCTGAAGTGAATGTAGGTAAGCGAGGAATGTTGAAGTAATGTGTGAACTGTTCCCAAGCTTGAACAGCCATTGGACATTCAAAGAAAATATGGAAGGTGGTTTCAACCGGGCATGCACAAGTCGTGCATGTCTGATCACCATCCCATCCTTTAGAATGTAATCTAGCCTTGGGGTTGAGTATCTCCCAACTCAACATCTAGATAAAAATTTTGCGTTTGAGTGGTACCAAACTGTAACATCCTGAATTTTTATTTATAAGAGTTTGAGATTTTACGTGTCTTGCACGTATGATTTCATATGCATTTTTCTAGTGAAAAATATTTTCTTCATAGCCTAAGCTATTAATTGTTCTCTTTATTTTCCTAAAAGATCTATTTTTGAAGCCTAATTAAATCCTAGGCCTAATTCTAGCCCATTATAATTAATTTATTAATTAATTCTCTTGAGCCCATGGTCTTTTGGCCTATTAGTGGGCCCAATTAATTTAAATTCTCTTTTAATTAACTCAACTTGTAATGTAGACCAACTTAATAAACAATTAATTAAAATGTGCATGAACAAATTTTGTAGGGGGTACTAGTTTGCATGTGCATTGCACTTGCACGTGCATTGAGCACCCCATAAGTAGGCTGGTTTGTGCAAAGAGAGAGGGAGATATGGGAGAAGTGGTGAGGTGGTTATCTCATTCATGGGTGGTTGCTATAACTCCCAAACTCATCCTAGCCCTTGATCCCTAACTATTTTGACTAATCCTAGCTATTCAATCCACTCAAAAATGTGTATAAATACCCCCTCTCATTTACTCATTTTTGCACTTGAAAAAGAAAGAAACATAAAGAGTGAGACAAAAGACTGAGGAGTTTGTGAGATTAAAAGATTGAGTTGCAATTGTGTGTTCCTTCCCATAGAAGTTGGCCGGTCTACCTCTTGGAGTAAGAAGAGGAGTTCCATCGACAACAAGCTAGGAGGAGAAGCAACTCGGTGGCTCAAACTAGGAGGAGAAGACTCTCTTATTCATTCTAAGAGATTCCCTAGGATATTTGTGTGTTTTCTCTCCATTAGAGGTGGGAAATTTTCTCAACCTTCTAATTAGACATCATGATAGGGTGTGATTGATAAGAGTAAGAAGAAATTATAATTAATATAACCATATGATGTGAAAATGAGACAAATTGATGATTGTAGGAATGCATGTTAGAAATAATGCTAATGGATTGCAAAATTATGATTGTTAATTTAGAATTTACCATGCTATCATGTTTCATTTGAATGTTACGTGCTAAAATAAGAATATGTGTTGCATGTTAAATAATTGAAAGGAGAACTATGGAAATATGTGATTTTTTATTATGGGCTTGTAAATGACATGAAAAAGGAAAATTTATTACTGAAATAATCATGTATTGGTAATAAAAAATTTATATAAGTGATTTAGGAAATTTTGAAGGCAATTTGTAGAAAGATTATGCTTGTTTTCTCTAAAATCGAAATTAAGTAGTAAAATGCAAGTAGAGAGCAAAAATCATGCTTTTGTATCAAAAATAAAAATTTATTTTTCTGGACTACTGTAATTATATGAAAATTTAGTTCTGGAGTTTTTGAATTAATATAGAGAAGAAGAAAGGACAAAAAAATACTCTTTTTGTTCAAAAAATCAAAATAACAGAGCCTCGGACTTAAACCCCAAAAACTCCACTCTAAATCAATCTGGTCGAGTAGACCATTTGGTTGATTTGTGCTTTGGGTGCTACTGTAGCGTGCTGGAGACCCTTAGAGGTCTCGGGTTCGAAACTTAGTCCACGCTCTTTTAATCTGTTTTTGGATAAAATTCGAAACCTGAAACCCACAACTCCTGTAGATTAAAACCCCTTCACATACCGCTTGAGCGTCTTAGCTCAGTTGGCTTTCGATGGCGGATGACTAGCCTCAGGTCTTGGGTTAGAAACCTGGCTTCGGCAGGTTTATAAAATTTGATTTTTTTTGAGTTTTAAAAAAATGATTCTTGGCTTTCAAAAATCCAAAAAAATATCACAATTATTCTAAAATCATGTAGAGCTTATGAAAAATATTAGAGCATTAATTTGACTAAGATAAGAGTGAATTAGTGGTGAAAATTGAGTAAAATTGCATAAAGTGATATTTGTGAAAATATGAAAACGTGATTATTTCTTTCATACGAAAATTTTATTAAGTTATAAAAGAGTTATTTTGATTGAAGAAAAATTTAAGTGAGTTGTCTATGGACTTTTATTCATTTCGCTTAAATTTGTGTGCACATTATAGATTGATGAAAAATATAATTTTGTGATTTGAATTAAGTAAAGGAAATGAACAATTGTATGAGAATCTAATGTGTTTATTGAAATGGAATTTTTGAGCATGAAATACTTGAATTGAACTTGACATATGAGATTGGTTCATAGAAAAGAATGGAAATCATATTAATTGTGAAAAAGACTAGATACATAGTGAAGATGTGATGAAAGTAAGAGAAAAACACAAGTATAAGGGTCTCAAGTCTACGGTGTGAGAGTGATTCATAGGTTGCCTACTTGATCCGGAATTATCGGGACCGTGGCGATGCTTGTAGGGTGTTTTGTTGATTACGGGTGGTGCCATGGTCTATGACGGAGGCTGAATTGACCATAGGCTCTGCATGATGCGTCATATCACGACGTGGGATTCCCCTCCAGGTTGTCTGGACATGGGCTCGTAACTCATAGGACATCTAAGATACTTACCGTAGTTACAGTAGTAGATTAAGTCATGGCGAGGGATTGAACCCTACATGATGAAGAACGATTAAGGGCTTGTCCTCGGACCTATATAGTATGGGATGCATAGAATCCGATCAAGTGTGCATTAGGGTCATATAATATAAATAACTGCATTAAGGACTAAGTGCACAATCACAACATGACATCAATAGACTGGTCCCTTTAGCTATGCTTTGTGACAAGTTTGTGTTTTCCAGGTGAGAGAAAATTGATGTATTATATCCTAGCGTCAGTTGAATGAACTGACGTGCCCACAGTTTCTATGCAGGATAAAATGATTGACAAGATTAAAGTATGCATGCTGCTTAAAGAATGATTCAAGTGTTGTACATTTTACTCATGTAAATTATTGTAAATTGCTTCCGCTGTATAGGTGTAAATGTAGATGTAACTCTGATGTAATAAAAGTTTTAATTTCCTTGTAAAATTGTACGAAGAGAAGTGTAAAGATCCTGTGGAACTTTGAATTCGGTCTTATTTGGAATTCAGGGTGTTATACAAACTCTTCCAACAGGCGCAGTGATAGGGGGATGTAAGGCCTGAAATGCTGAAGAAGTCATAACCAGACTTGACTGTGAAACTCCCTGATCTAGAATGTCTCCAAGTGGGAATGTCTGCGGTTGTAGAGGGTTGCAGGTGGAGGATAAGTTGTAGTAGTTGGTGTAATACCCTGAATTTTCATTTATGAGAATTATTATTTTGTATTATTAATTTGTACGTATTGTGCACGTGCAATCTTGCAGTATAAAATTTTATAATTATTTTCATTTCATAGACAAATGACTATACATACATACATACATACATACATACATACATACATACATACATACATACATACATACATACATACATACATACATACATACATACATACATATATATATATATATATATATATATGTCTTTTATTATTTTTACCCAAAGCCTATTTTTAAACAAACATAAGTATTCTTTTATTTTGAGCCCAACTAAATTTATTTTAAATGTAAGCTATTTTGGCCCATTAAATAAAAGCCCATGAGTTTATTCTCTTTTTTATTACAACTTGTAGTATAGACAATTTTTATAGATTTTTTTATAAAAAGTAAAATGTACAACTTTTAAAACAGGGGACTATGGGAACACGTGCACGTGTTTGTGCACCTTTTTGCATGGCCGGATATGGACTAGGAGGGAAAAGAGAGTGGAGTTTGTGGGAGGTAGTTTTTGTGATCATGGTTGGTTACTACAACTTCCCATTGAATCCTAGCCTTTGTTTCTTAACTTCTAGATCAATCCTAGCCTTCAAATTGTCCCAAAATTTTGTATAAATACCCTCCCCCCCCCCCCCCCCCACCCCCCTAGCCTAGTTATTCTTGCACTCTTCATTCTCCAAACCTATAGTGAAAGAATACAATTTTAGTAGTAGATTATTAGTAAGAAGTGAGAATAAAAGATTGAAAGTTTGAGTGTGTGTGCTAGAAGCAAGGATGTCGGCTACATCACTTGGGAGCTTTTGGTTTGCACATCAAGCAAGGAGGAGACGCACTCGTGTGGGCAAGCTCAATCTAGGAGGAGAAGGGCTTTTCGTTTAGGAGTTGTTGTGTGATTTTCTCTCCAAAATAAGGTGGGTGGTTTTCTATATTTCTAATTTAGATGCCATGCTAGGAGTGATTGAAGTAATGATGCATGAAAGAAACTAATAAGAGTACACTTAATTGAAAAAAGGACTTGCTAGTTGATTAGATTAATGCTTGATAGATTGTATGTTAACTTGTCATGAATCTTAATTTTGTGTGTAAATTGCTTGTAGTTATGGAAATAATGAATTGGGATTGTTGATAATGTCAAAATTGAGTACAAAATGCTAGTAGATGAAATTATTGTTTTATGTGCTAAATGGACTATCGTGATATTGTTTCAAATGAATAAAATTATCCTATGCATTTGGATTTATGAAAGAGGAAAAAATAGGGAATTATATTTATAATGTGAATTTTTTTTATACCAATTTGTATTTGAGAAATGTCAAATTTGAACTAAGGAGGGAGTAGTATGCAATTTAAATTATTGTATGAGAAATGTGTATTAAATTACTGAAAAAATTTATTTTAAAAATACTGGGGTGTTAATTTAAGTTAAAATATACGTTCTGGAAATTTACATGGTTTTTTGTGCAAGCAAAACAAAGATAAGAGCTTGTGAACATCAAAACATTTTAATAAAACAGAGTTATATAAAATTCAAGTTATAGTTGTGACAACTTGAACACATAGCTCAAGTGGTCGGTAGGCCTCTCTGGCGCTACTGTAGCGCGAGTGTGTGGCTCTATGGTCGCTGGTTCGATACATGTGTCCACCCTTCCCTTTTGTGTGCATTTTAAAAATACCCAACATCGAACATAGAGTATAAAAACTTTCTGTCTCTCTTTCATATCGCTGAGCGCAAATGGCCTAGTGGCTAGCGTGTGCGGCTGTCTATTTAAAGGTTGCGGGTTCGATTTTGGGTGTGGTCAGAATGTATTTTTTTTAGATAATTTGATTTTGGGGTTTTCTTGATGTATAAAAATTCCGAAAAAAATACTGTTATTATTCTAAAATCAAACACAACTTACCAAAATTAATTGGGAGTTATTGGAATGAAATAAAGTGTATTTTGGAAGGAAAATTGTATTCGAAACTATGGTTTCTTACTCGTATAATTTCATAAAAATGCGTGTTTTCACGGGATGATTAAGATAAGTATTGAAATGGGAAAATGATTGGAAAGAGAACATAACTGTGAATTCTTGTATGGATTATTTTTGTTAAAAGAGTAACATGACATAGTGATATTATAAATATTCATTTGACTAGATGCTTTCGTGATATGATTTTAATGTGAAAATAAATATTGGTTATGGAATGCATGATGTATAATTGAACTCCATGTATGATAATTGATTCATGAAAAGGATGGAAATCATGTAATTGAAAAAGAGAAATGTTCTTGAGTATGACAACTCAGATATGTGAATTTGTGAATTGAAATTGAAAATTAGGATGTAGCCAAAACTCACACCGGCAAGTGAAAGTGATGAGATATGATTATTGAAATTGAAAAGACCAAGTTTGGGTCATTGTGAAGTGAAAGAAATAAGACCGATATTAGTGAGAGGGCTGACTCTAAGAGATTGATTTTGTTCATGATTTCATTAAATTAAGAATTAGTACATAGTGAGACGTGATGAAAGTGAGAGAAAAACACAAGTATGAGGGCCTCGCGGTCTACGATGTGGGTGTGATTCACAGTTTGTCTTCACGATGTGTCGTGACATGACGTAGGCACTACTCCAGAATTATCGGGATCTTGGTGACGCTTGTGGGGTATTTGGTGACTGCGAGAGGATTGTGTGCCATGAAGGAGGCTGAATTGTCCATAGGTTGTCTTCACAATGCGTCGTGACATGACGTGGGATTCCCCTCCAGTTATTCTGTATATGAGCTCGTACTCATAGGACATCTAGGATACTTACTCGTAGTTACAGTAGTAGATTAAGTCATGACGAGGGATTGAACCCTACAAGATGAAGAACGATTAAGAGGCTTGCCCTCGGACCTATGTAGTATGAGATGCATAGAATCCGAACAAGTGCGCATTAGTGTCATATAATATAAATAACTGCATTAAGGACTAAGTGCACAATCACAACACGACATCAATAGGATATTCCCCTTAGTTTGATATGTGAACAAGTTTGTGTTTGTTAAATATGGAAAATCAATTATACTGTTTCCAGCATAGAGAGGATGGCCGTGTATAATATTCGTCGGTTTGATAAACTGACGTACCCACAATTTTGTATGCAAGATAAATGGCATGATAAGGATTAAAGAAGAACTGATGCTTAGAGATTATTCAAATATTGTTGTACTTTCATTTATGTAAATGTTATAATTTTGCTTCCACTGTAAAGTGTAAAGATTTCTTGTAACTCTGATGTAAAGTGAAAAGTTTTAAATTCCTTGTAAAATTGTACGAAAGAAGTGTAAAGATCCTGTGGAATCTCGAATTCAGTTGTATTTGAATTCGGGGTGTTACAGGTGGTCCTTCTCAAGAATAAGGCGAAAAGAGGAAGTAGTGTGTAGACTTGGTCTCTAAATCCATCTGCCCTATTGGAAATGGCCTTGAGAACAAATTGGTGCATCTTTGTTCCAAGCAGCCTCAAACAGAATTGGGAAGAAAGTGGAAATGTTGCGGCCTCCAATCCAATTTGAAGTCCAAAATTTAAGCATTTGTCCATCTCCCAATTGCCAAGTAATCCCTTGGAGGAATTGCTCCTTGAGTTTATAAACATTCTTCCAAAAATTTGATGCTTGAGTAGTGCAAATGAAAGAGCTGGTCGATCTACTAAAATATAAGGACTTGAGAGTTTGGCTGCTAAGAGAGTTCTCAGAAAGGAGTTTCCACCACCATTTCATAAGCAGAGCATTGTTGAATTGTTTTAGATTTAGGATACCTAGGCCTCCTTGACTTTTGGGCTGACATATGCGCTTCCAGTTTGTACATGAAACTCCGGAGGCATTTGTATCAGCTCCTACCAAGAAGAACCTTCTTCGAAGTTGGTCAATTCTTGCTATAACCCACTGTGGCAATTTGAAGAAGGAAGCGTAGTACGTCGGTAGGGCACTAAGCACCGAATTAATGAGGATCAGTCTCCCACCTCTAGATAACATTCGTCCCTTCCAAGTAGACAATCTCTTCTCAATCTTTAAAAGAAGAGGTTGTCAATCTCTCTTCTTTAATTTGTCTTTGGTCAAGGGCATGCCCAGATATTTGGTAGGTAGGGAGTCCTGTTTGCAACCCAGGATATAAGAGAAAGCATAAAGCTTGGCCTTAGAGGGCCCGAAGTAGGTAATGGATGATTTTAAGAGATTAATGTGAAGGCCTGAGATATTAGTGAACATATGCAATAACAGCTTTAAATGAAGCACATCTTGTTCATCATATTTGCAGTGTCGTCAGCAAATTGGAGTATAGACAGTGAAGCTAGGGAACCCCTGAGTCGGAGTTGAGAAAATGTGCCATTGTTTCTTCCACTTCTCAGCATTTGTGCTAGCAGATCTACCGCCAGGATAAAAAGCATCGGCGATAGTGGGTCACCTTGCTTAAGACCCATCTTGGAATTTATTGTTTTTCCCCCTACCCCATTCATTAAAACAGAGGATTTAGTTGAGTGAAGGATTGTATTAATCCATTTGCACCAGCTCGGTCCAAAGCCCCTAGCAGCTAGCATTTGCTCAATGAAGGTCCAGCTGAGAGTATCAAAGGCTTTGCAGAAATCGATCTTTAACATGATGGATCTGATTTCTTGTTGCAACATAGGTTAATAACTCTATGTGCTACAAGAAAACAGTCAACAGTTGATTTGCCTTTAAGGAAAGCACTTTGTGAAGAGAATACCAGAGAATGGAGCAAGGGGCTGAGTCTGTTTGCGAAGATTTTGGTGAAGATCTTCAAAGAGCAGTTAAGTAGACTAATGAGGTAGAAATCAGAGACTGTGTTAGCCCCATCACACTTGGGGATTGGTGAGTAATTAAGACTACTAATATCAGCCTTCCCATTTTGGATATCAAGCAGCATACAACATAGATCATCTTGAATGATCTCCCAGTATTGTTGATAGAAGTGCATCGAGAAACCATCGGGGCCTGGAGCCTTGTCTCCATACATGTCGAAGACAGCTTTCTTAATCTCATCCCTACTCAAGGGTGCATCAAGCCCAGAAAGATTGACATTTGGATTGGGATAAAGTGTTTCCCAGTCAATTCTGAAGTCAGGGGATGAGGCGCTTCCACAAATATCGTTGAAATGCTGCTTAAAGCAGGAACGTATTAAATGTTGATCAGTGATAAGATCTCCATTATGAAGCAGGGAATAAATGAAGTTCTTTCTTCCCCTTCCGTTAGCTATGGAATGGAAGAATTTTGTGATGGTGCCTCCCTCCTTAATCCAAGCCACTCTGGACCTCTGCCTCCAGTAGGTGACCTCCGCTTGCACCAAGGACTGGTAATCTCTATGGGCATCAGCTAGTTCGTTTGACTGAGCGGTGTCTTAGTGTTGATCATCTGCCAAGATGTCAAGTTGGTGAATTTTATCAAGGAGAGTCTTCTTACGAAGTGGAATGTGCCCGAACACCTCATTTCTCCATCGTCTAATTCTTTTCTTAAGCAGCACCAATTTTTTAGCAAAAATATCCACTGATGATCCCCTGCAGGCAAAGCTCATCCACCAGGCTCTTATAGCAGAGGTAAAGCTCTCATGGGAAGCCCAAGCCTTCTCGAATTTGAAATAATGAATCCTGGTAGGAATAGTCTGAGAGTTTAATATTAGAAGACAGTGATCTGAAGCAATGCACGGGAGGGAGTGTTGAATGCAATTAGGATGAAACTGTTCAAACTAGCTTGAGATTAAGAATCTGTCCAATCTAGCAAGTGCTAGCTTAGCTCTGAGATTGGATCAAGTGTATTTCCTACCTGTAAGAGGAAGGTCAATAAGTTGCATCTGCTATATCTAATTCCTGAACTCCTTTATATCTCCGCTTGAACTCTGGCCTCCATTCCTCTCGAAGTTGGAAATGGTGGCACTAAAATCCCCACATCGGACCCAGGCATCACATAAGGAGCTTCTTCGAAGTTTGATTTCACTGAAGCAAAGGTTTTTCTCATCAAGCTCAAATGGGGCATAGACTGAGGTAAGAGACCACTCTGTACCAGAGGTTCTGTCTCGGAAGGAGATGGAGATTGAGAAAATATCAACTGCACAGAAATAGCAATCCATTATATTATCATCCCATCCGATAAGAATACCGCCACAGCTCTCAATAGCATCAAGAGACTTCCATTTGGTAAGCGTATTTCCTCCAATGGATGCAAGTTTTCTGGCGGAGGGGTTATTCAGCTTGGATTCTTGTAGACAGGCCACAGTTATTTGAGCATTTCTAATACCATCCTTGATCATGGCACATTTGTTGGGGTTGCCCAACCCACGAACATTCCAACTACCAATCTTCATCAAAACAAGATAAAAAACAAGCAGCAAATCTAATAATCAAAGTAAAGGCCTATAAACCCAAGCACTCAATTAAGTTGTAACTGTTGATCAGGAAGATCAACAGCATCGCTCACAGGTTGCTTAAGCTTATCGACTGAGTGTGGCCCAACAGCCTCCACTCCTACAGATTCATCTACCTCATTAATTTCCTCATTAGATAATAAAGCAAAATGATTATTGCAGGCATTGGTAACTGAAAACATAGAAGATGAGGTACCTTCATTTTTTACGGGAGGAGGCTGACTTGAGGGAGGAGCAGAGGTGCTTCATGAATGGCCTGGTATAGGGGGGTTTGGAAGTTGATATGCATCTCTTGCGTCGCTTGCTAGTTTCTTCATCGAAGCCAAGTGGGACAGATTTCGAGCTAGCCGAAGATTTGGGCTTATGATGCCGAGGGATTAGGGACTTGGTTTTGAAGATGGTTTCACGAGCTCCCCCAGCTCCCGAGCTAAATTGCATTACCTTAGTAGCTTCAAACTTTGCAGCTCGCCTAGTCACAGACAGCTCAAGAGTAGACTCAACTGCAGGTTGGATCTCTTTATATAACGAAAGTGGGATAGTAACAACTCTCCCCTTCCAAATCATCTGCCTTATCTCCTCCTTGGGGGTATTATCTTGAGAGCTAGCGGAGCTATCGGGGTTATTATTGGATTCACTAGTTGCAATATCAATATTGCCCTTTGGAGAATCAGAGGGAATCTCAATTATAGGGGGAGCATTGAAAACAAACTTTTTCCCCGTTTTTGCCCCCCATAGAATCTTCAATATGCTTCGATATGGTGGGGGGGGGGGGGCATTTTAGAACCTTCCAAACTTGATTCCGATGATTCCCTGCCTTTTGCATCAGTGATTTTCTCCTTGCCTTTTGGGTTGCCGATGATTCCCTGAACTGGCGGCTGATTGGATCGGTCTTGCTGCTCTATCAGTGACTCCCTGTGATGCCAAAAGGAGGTGGTGGATGTTAGTGTAGGTGCCCTAGAGACAATACATTAGAGTTTTAGAAACGCTATTATGTCATTATGTTTTAGTGATTAGTAAAATATAAGTTTATTATGTCTTTATTTACTGCGTTATAAATGTTAGCATAATAAATGTCCTTAGAATATGATACAAATTATATAGATTCAAATATGAGATTTGAACATGAGATTATATATGTTAAGAGTATCATATTCTTAAATGTCCCTAGTCGAGTATTATTATTATAAGGACAATAATAATACATCGAGACTAGTATGTTGATTGACTGATGACCATATCTCATTGGTCATTTGTATAGAGATGCTAAAGTCAATGCATAGGTACATGTAAGAGTACAGTGTACTGGACTGACCCACCGTGAGATTCTACATGGAAGATTATAAATAGTGTCATAAGAAATCTCACAGTGATAATGGTGTAATGATCCTTAGACCTGAAATCATTATAGTTCTACATGAGAATTAATATACTTTGATTTCATCAAAAGTTATCTTTAATCGGGTAATGATAAAGATGGTTGTTGGGTATATTATGAATCATGTGAGAGATATGAATGATCTAGATGGGATTTAACCCTCCTATTTATAGGAGTGATATTATTGGTCTCTTGTTTGAGTGAGACTATGAAATGCATGGCCATGCTCAAATATTGATTTGTTTGAATAGTCTACTCATCGATCAAGAAAATAAAGATTAAATTATGAAGAGGATGACACAAACCATGCCTCAAGTTTAATCTATAATATCAAGGTTAAAAGGATTATATTACATGGAATATTAGTCACGAAAGGTTTAATCGAATCACCGATTTTTTATTATTACTTGGGTAGCAATGATGTATTACTAGATGCCGCTCATTGTTTATAATTTTATTGAATAATAAAATTATTGCCAACGTAATAATAACCTACAGGGTCACACACAAGAACGCTTGAAGGAGATTTAATTTAAATTATGAATTTAAATTAAATAGTAATTCGATTTTATTTATAATATTAATTAAGTGAGACTTAATTAATTAATTAAATAGAATTTCAAATTTACTAATTATTAGAATTAGAATTATATTAGAATATTAATTAAGTTTGACTTAATTAATTATTTAATTAAGAATTCTAATTTTAATAAAAGCCCAATGGGATTGGGCTTTAGAAAAACAGATTTTTCTCTCTATATAAACATCTTAAACTCTCAAAATTAGGGTTAGAAGTTCAAGAAAAAAAAACCCTAGCCATTTGAGAGATGAAGATGGAGATAGAGAGAAGTTGGTTTTCGGATGCTAGTACATCGCTCCTTCAAAGATCAAGCGTTCGTGTGGATACCGGTAGAGCGTAGATTGCGAGAGCGGGATGCGTGGTGATTCAAGAAGCTTGGACCTCTTTGATTCTCCCTTATTAAATTGTTAAAGCTTCTTAAGGTATTTATTCTTAATTTCCGAATTAAATCTTGTGTTTTCGCATGGATCCTGCGGAGGGTTTCGAATTTTATTTATTTTTCACGCTTACCGCTGCATTTATGTGCTCGAAACCCTTCATTGGTATCAGAGCCAGGTTGCGAAAACGTTTTAATTCATTTATTTGTTACAGTTTTGATATATATGCATAAACTGTAAGTTAATGATGATTGGGATGATCATATGATGATATTATAATCTGTATGTATACTGATATGTATATGATTTATGTTTGTTCTAATTACGAGAATCGTATTCGATATGGATTCTGAAACGGCTGCTGCAGATTTGCTGAAATCTATTTCTAGTGTCCGATTTTTGCAAATAAGTACCTTTTCGGAAAGGGAAACGAGCGTCTGAACAAAACTGATAGCTTAAGCTATCCCCGACTCGTCTGTAAGGCGTTTGACGCCGTTTAAGGCCTGAAATATGCAATTTTATGTTTTCAGATTTAATTTCAATTTTCTGAATTATGCCTTATATGATTTTTATGATTGGATCATGATGAAATATGATATGGTATAACATGATTTGATAATATATGATATTATTTGAATATTATATATTTGTTCTTATTGCGTAGATTGTATATGATACGGTTTCTGCAAAGATGAGCAGATTTGGTGAAATCTATGTCCAGTTTCCGATTTTCGCAAATAAAATATGTTTTCTGACTGGAATCGGGTCACTGAGCAATACTGACTTTGTCACCGACGCGGATATAAGGCGTTTGACGCCGTTTAGAACCTGAAAACTGCGATTTACTGTTTTCAGAATTTTGATTGCAATTTTCTGATTTTACCCTATTTAATTTTTGTGATTGGATCATGACAAATATGATGTGGTATGATGACATAATGAAATATGAGATATTCTTAATTGTTATATGAGCATGGTGTATGGTTATGGCCTTAAGACCCATAGGTTAGTGGTTTTGATTTATGGTTTGGTTTCTAAATACGACTTGCATGTCGTCTTCCATTTCTTGTAATTTATATTCTCGAATGTAACTCGAGTTCCTCTTGTAAGTTCATAAGAATATTTTTTTTTCCATTATTCAATGTAATGATCAATGAAGACATGGAAGCAAGGAGGCAAACCAATGAGCATTCCAAAGAAGGAGATACAAGATGAAGATGAAGAAGATAAAGACATGTAATAGTGTAGTATTTTAAACCACCCATAGATTGACCTTGATTTTTCCATTAGCTTGGAAAGATCATATAGGATGGGCCATAACCAAACACGTTTACTTTATGCACTTTACATATGTATGAATGTATGTGATACAATGTATGTGTAGAGATAATGATGCATGCTTAATTAGATTAAGATGTATGTATTAGATACGACACCCATGCCATGCATGCTTAACAAGATAAAATCTATAACGATTTAAGATGAATTTTAAACAAACGATCATGAGATTCTTGTGTTTATGAAACACGGTAATTAAATGTGGATTTTCATTGTTCACGATTGAATGAATTTGTCAACAACCGATTACGAATCTGTAAGAAATGGGGTGTCCATAATGCCGTCTGTGCGTTAACCTCTGATCTGGAAATCATTCATTCAACGAATTTTGATTTGAAATATTTAGTTCAAGGAAAAATTGAGAATCTCTTTATGATGGGATCATGATCGTTTATAAGTAAACCCCTTATCAAAATATTAAGTTAACTAGATACTTTCCAATGAATTAACACTCATCAAGGCCTAGATCATAAGGGGTGTGTTTGCCAAAGTAGAGCACTCTTTTTAATCGTGGTTAGGTGCGAAAGAGTAAATGTGATACTCGTCGTTAATCATTGGGTCTAACTTAACTAAGTCGTCGCAATAGGATTGTGAACTTAGAAGCATAGAGTTTGGCGAAAATTTTATTAGATAAATTAGAGCAATGGTTGTTCACCAAACTATCCAAGAGTTATATACGTGATATAATTGACAAATGTTGTCTACCTAAATAGTTGTGTTTTGGGAGTTTCGGCCAACGCTGACTCAAGACATGATGAAATATGAATCTTGGCTCACTAGAAAGATATATAATAAATGCTTTCCGAATTAATAGTAAGGGCTATTAATTTGATCAAAATAGTGGGAGGTATATTAGATGAATGTACCATAATCACTTGAACATAATGATTAATAGATGCAATCTAGTTCATTTTATGCAATTTAATATTGTAGATATCAAATGATAAATAACACAAACAATTTCTCTATGCGATCAGTCCTTGAGAAGGACAATATGACAAGAACTAACTTCCTTGTCTGACATAGGAACTTGAGGATCGTCCTCATGTAATGCAAAAGCTCTATGTCATTCATATCCCTCCCTTACTCCTTTAGATGAAAATGTAACATATGCTGAATAATATGCTTATTTGAAGCAAATTAATGATGCGACTGATGTTTCATGTCTCAGGCTTGTAAGTGCTAAGCTTTAGAAGCAACATGAGCATATGGATGCATATGAGATGATAGAGTACCTTCAAAAGATGTTTTGAGGGATTGTTTATCAAGAAAGATTTGACAACAACTAAGCACTCTATAATTATAAGAAGGGAGAGTGAGATTCGGTTGGACCACATGTTTGAAAGATGATGAGTTATATTGAAATCTTTGAACAATAACTATTCTCATTATGTTATGAACAGTAAGATGAATGAGATAGACTAGAACACCCACTTAGGTGTTGCTAAAGAGGCGATTGTCGCTTCTGTGGAAAACCGAGACACTGGAAGTTGAACTGTCATATTTTATTGGAAGATATGAAAAATGAAGAAGACCGATAAGGGTCAAGCTTCAAGTATCGAGTTTAATTTGGAGCAAAGGTTGTTGCTCTGGTTAGATGAACTCGTTACTTAATTTGCCCACAAGGCAAATTTTAGAACTTGATAATTGTTCTTACGTGCCTACAATAAGTAGAGACATTATATGATTTCTTGTTTGGACAAGAAAGGTTTTTTCATTTTAATTAAATAACAATAGTTGTTCATTCTATTTCGATGATAAAACTTATAATGTTGCACAATTAGTTAATAATTTAGACGTTCTAAAATGATTCAAATTAAATATATCTCTGGCTTTATTGCATATGCCATTTAAATAAGAAGCGCATATCCAAATTTCATTAAGATGAACTAAGGATAAGTTTGATTTTGAATCATACGATGTTGCTAACCTTGTTTACTTGGAACGATGAATGATGCCCCTTTTATTGTATACGTAAAAGGGCTACCGAACGATTAGAATAATACATAATGATGTAATTGGTCTCATGCGTTCGATGGCAAGAGGCGGCTATTACTACTTCATTAAATTCACTGATGATTTCAGTAGGTATGGATTTGTGTAACTTTTGAAGAACAAATCTGAATCTTTTGAAAAGTTCAAAGAATAAAGAATGAAGTAGAAAAGCAACTAGGCGAAAATATAAAAGCTCTAAGATTTGATCAAAGAGATTAGTAATTAAGCCTTGGATTTTAAAGAGTGTGGTATTGTATCACAACTAACTCCACTTGGAACACCACAATGACATGGTGTGTCAAGAGGAGAAATCGCACCTTGTTGGACATGGTACGATTGATGACGAGTCATGCTAATCTTCCAATAAATTTATGAGGTTATACCTTAGAAACGGCTGCATATACACTTAACCGTGTTCATACTAAATTGGTTCAAAAGACACCATATGAGATATGGACTGAGAAACGTCAAAGCATGTCTTTTATGAAAGTATGGAGATGTGAAGCGTTTGTGAAACGTCTGATCTCTGATAAGCTTGGACCATAATCAGATAAGTGTTATTTTGTGGGGTACCCAAAGGAAACTAAGGGACATTACTTCTATAATCCTACAGAGAACAAAGTGGTTGTTTCTCGAACTGCTGTGTTTCTAGAACGAGAACTGGTCTCCAAAAGAAATAGTGGGAGGAAAATAGATCTCGATGAAACTCGAGAACCATAAGATAACGTTGAACCAGAAGTGGAACATGAGCAGGATATTCAAATTAATGATGATGGTAATATTGCTCAAGAAACACAGGTTGTCCGTAGATCTAGTAGGATTCACCATGAGTTTGAGAGATATTATGGATTTCTCTTAACTCGTAATGGTGATTTGATGCTCATAGATTAAGATGAGCCCCTCACCTACAAGGATGCTATGAACAGTCCAGACTCTAAGAGATGGCTTGAAGCCATGAAATCCAAAATGGATTCCATGTATGATAACCAAGTATGGACTTTGGTTGATCCACCTTAAGGGGTAAAACCTAAAAGGTACAAATGGGTTTTTTAGAAGAAAAACCGACATGGAAGGTAATGTACAGACCTATAAAGCTAGTCTGGTTAAAATAAAGGTTTCAAACAAATTCATGGTATTGACTATGATGAAACTTTTTCACCAGTGCCAATAGTCAAATCCATTAGATTTTGCTTGCAATAGCGGCTTATTATGACTATGAAATCTGGCAGATGGATGTCAAGATAGCCTTCCTTAATGGAAGCCTTGATAAGGATGTGTACGTGACACAGCCTGAAGGTTTTGTCAATCCAAAGGATGCTAGAAAGATATGTGAGCTGCACTGATCCATTTATGGACTAAAGCGGGCCTCAAGAAGATGGAATGTTCACTTTGATGAGACAGTCAAAGAGTTTGGCTTTATTCAAAATGAAGATGAACCGTGTGTTTACAAGAAGGTTAGTGGGAGCCATATGGCATTCCTAGTATTTTATGTTGATGATATAGGAATGACATTTCTTCTCTACAGACTGTTAAGACTTGGTTGAGAAATAGTTTCTCTATATAGGACTTAGATGATGCGACCCACATATTAGGGATCAGAATCTATTGAGATAGATCAGGAAGATTGATTGATCTAAGTCAGAGTACATACATTGATAAAGTTCTGCATCATTTTAGGATGCAAGATACTAAAGGGGATTCGTCCCCATGTCTCATGAGATATCGATCTCAAGTGAAAAATTGTTTTCAATCATTAGATGATACGGATCACATGAGTAAGATTTGGATCTATCATGTGTACAATGAAATGTACTTGTCCTGATGTGTCGTATGCTTTTAGCATGACGAACAGATACCAGTCTAATCCATGTGAAGGTCACTGTACAGCGGTCAAGAATATTCTTAAGTACAAGACTAAAGAACATTCTTGGTGTATGGAGAAAATGAGAAACTAGTAGTAAAATGTTACACTGGTACTAGTTTTAGATAGACAAGGACAATGTAATGTCTAAGTTTGGTTTTGTGTTTTTTTCCAAATAGAGATGCTATAAGTTGGAATGGTTCACAACAAGAGTTAGTAGATGATTCTACAATGAATATATGTAAAGTGCATATAAATGATAATTTTGCAGACCCACGGACAAAAGCCTTTATCGCAGTAAAAGCTTTAATGTCACACTAGTCCAATGGGTATTGGATACATGATGATTGGCTCTAGTGCAAGTGGGAGATTGTTAGTGTAGGTGCCCTAGAGACAATACATTAGAGTTTTAGAAACGCTATTATGTCATTATGTTTTAGTGATTATTAAAATATAAGTTTATTATGTCTTTATTTACTGCGTTATAAATGTTAGCATAATAAATGCCCTTAGAATATGATACAAATTATATAGATTCAAATATGAGATTTGAACATGAGATTATATATGTTAAGAGTATCATATTCTTAAATGTCCCTAGTCGAGTATTATTATTATAAGGACAATAATAATACATCGAGACTAGTATGTTGATTGACTGATGACCATATCTCATTGGTCATTAGTATAGAGATGCTAAAGTCAATGCATAGGTACATGTAAGAGTACAGTGTACTGGACTGACCCACCGTGAGATTCTACATGGAAGATTATAAATAGTGTCATAAGAAATCTCACAGTGATAATGGTGTAATGATCCTTAGACCTGAAATCATTATAGTTCTACATGAGAATTAATATACTTTGATTTCATCAAAAATTATCTTTAACCGGGTAATGATAAAGATGGTTGTTGGGTATATTATGAATCATGTGAGAGATATGAATGATCTAGATGGGATTTAACCCTCCTATTTATAGGAGTGATATTATTGGCCTCTTGTTTGAGTGAGACTATGAAATGCATGGCCATGCTCAAATATTGATTTATTTGAATAGTCTACTCATCGATCAAGAAAATAAAGATTAAATTATGAAGAGGATGACACAAACCATGCCTCAAGTTTAATCTATAATATCAAGGTTAAAATGATTATATTACATGGAACATTAGTCACGAAAGGTTTAATCGAATCACCGATTTTTTATTATTACTTGGGTAGCAATGATGTATTACTAGATGCCGCTCATTGTTTATAATTTTATTGAATAATAAAATTATTGCCAACGTAATAATAACCTACAGGATCACACACAAGAACACTTGAAGGAGATTTAATTTAAATTATGAATTTAAATTAAATAGTAATTCGATTTTATTTATAATATTAATTAAGTGAGACTTAATTAATTAATTAAATAGAATTTCAAATTTACTAATTATTAGAATTAGAATTATATTAGAATATTAATTAAGTTTGACTTAATTAATTATTTAATTAAGAATTCTAATTTTAATAAAAGCCCAATGGGATTGGGCTTTAGAAAAACAGATTTTTCTCTCTATATAAACATCTTAAACTCTCAAAATTAGGGTTAGAAGTTCAAGAAAAAAAAACCCTAGCCGTTTGAGAGATGAAGATGGAGATAGAGAGAAGTTGGTTTTCGGATGCTAGTACATCGCTCCTTCAAAGATCAAGCGTTCGTGTGGATACCGGTAGAGCGTAGATTGCGAGAGCGAGATGCGTGGTGATTCAAGAAGCTTGGACCTCTTTGATTCTCCCTTATTAAATTGTTAAAGCTTCTTAAGGTATTTATTCTTAATCTTCGAATTAAATCTTGTGTTTTCGCATGGATCCTGCGGAGGGTTTCGAATTTTATTTATTTTTCACGCTTACCGCTGCATTTATGTGCTCGAAACCCTTCAGTGGAGCCACTCCCTGACGTAAAAAGTTGGACCCTGCCTTGCTGTACGTCATCGGTAAGGATGGTGTTGCCTAGGATAAGCACGGGGACATCATGAATCTGAAGCTCCTTAATCCATGGCACAGTGTAGTGGATTTGAATATTCTTTGGTATGAGGCTAACATCTTCAACTTCAATCAGGACGAGGGCTTGGTCCCTGAAAACCACATTCTTCATTTCTCCACTCATAGTAATGACCAAAGGGTTTCACCAGTTGCTCGAGGGAGGTCTGATTCCACATGTGGAAGGATAATAATGGAACATTAATCCAGATGAAGCTTGGTTTAGGTTTCAGCTTTGCTCTGTAGTCCATGGACCACGGCGAGAAAGTTGCATTGAACCCAGAGAATTGGAAAATACCATCAGCAATCACCTTTTTGGCCTCCTCCTCAGAGGGAAATTGGACATGGAAGACCCCATCGCTGACCCTTTTCACTACCCACCGTCCTCCTTGCCGTTTCCAAGCGAAGTTCAGAGCACTCTCTATAGCCGCCGTCTCTGGACAAGTGCACGGATTGATCAGATGAAGAAAGGCACTCGCATATAGTCCTAGCAGTGTTGCAGCGATCTCCGAGTTGTGGTTGATTTCAATGGCCATGGATTCCTTGCGAATGTGGAGAGAGCAGTCTCTGACTCTGTGGCCGAACTTGCGGCAGTTGAAGCAATGAATACCACTCTTTCGGCAGTCCGCCGTCAGGTGATCGTTCTCCCCGCAACGCATGCAACCCGTCTCCATCTTCTTATTAGGGGGTTTGGGATTCTTTTGTCTAGGGTTACGAGGATAAGTGGATTTGGGAGGGAAGATAGGTTTGGGAGGAAAAGGGTATTTGTTTTGGTGTGGCAGATGAAGTGACGGTGGACTGCTGTAGGGGGTTTGGTGGTTTTGAGATGGGCTTGGGAATCGATGAGTTGGGGGGGGGGGGGGGGGGGGGGGGGGGGGGGGTGGTTTGCATTAGAACTTGAGCTTTGTCTTGGCAAATAACACATTCCTCTCTCAAGTTAAATTTTAAAAATTTTAAAAATTAAAAGATAACTGATATCTGAAGCTTTGAATATTTGAAGCCCCTGTATACATAATACCTCTGTTTCTACATCAATTATTGCTTTAAAAAACAATGAAAGAATAATCACAATTCACAGGTCTATATATAGGAACAGGGCCGGTCCTCAGCTCACGGGCCCCGCAGCGAACTTCCACAAAAATTTAATTTGGGGGCCCCTAGAAAATGTATAAATTATAATTTGACTTCACGTGCAAAATACGTATTATATGTATAAGGGGAAAAAAATTGGGGACCCGAAGCAGCCGTCTCTCCGGCCTCTACCTCATGGCCGGCTCTGTATAGGAAGTAAACCTTTGCAGTGTGACCCTGAAATAATAGTTTGTGTTGAACTATATCAGTCAGTCTGAGTTGTTGCAGATGAACTGACTTCTAAACTGATCGGCGCCCAAGCTGAAACTGTGTATATACTCTGATCCATCCTTGATAAGTAAATACTTCTTATAAATTCAATCCCACTTTCTTCCTTACATGAAAGTATACAAGTTGGGGGGAAAAAAGAAGAAAAAAAAGATATCTGAAGTTTTGAAGAATTAGAGCAGAGGGTGTACATAATACCTCTCTTTCTATATCAATTATTGTTTTAAAAAACAATGAAAGAATGAAAGAATAATCACAGGTTTATATATAGGAAGTAAACCTTTGCTGGTAACCCTGAAATAATAGTTTGTGATGAACTATATCAATCGATCTGAGTTGTTGCAGATGAACCGATTCCTAAAGTGATCGGCGTCCAAGCTGAAACTGTGTATAGACTCTGATCCATCCACTTGAGAGTAAGCCCATCGCTCCTTTCCCCTCGTCTCTCTATGCTAAAATTTTCGCCAAATGAGTACATTTTCAAAAGCATTTGGCATTGAGTTTCCCCTCTTTCTCCGAAACCCAGACACCTAAATCCGCCAAACTCCATCATCATTTCTCTCCATGTATCAAGCGTCTCATGCCGCTCAACCCTTTCCCTCCCTTCCCAAACAAGTATGTTCCTTATCCTTTGTGCAAACATCTCTTCTATCTTGATCCTAGCCATGTTATCCTCTGGCAGATGACTAGAATGTATCGAATCAAATATGGCAGAATAGTACTTCAATGAGTTGGCAAATCTCACCTCCCATCTCGGGTCGTTGTGTTCAGCTTCTTCTTCACCTACTAAAAGTATCGAAGTTTTTGTGCTCCGAATTAGGCCTAACAAATTAATTAGTGCCCCCCGGTTCTCATCGTAGAGGACTTTGTGAAGCAGAAGTAAGCAGTTTACTGCAACACACTCCCCCTCCTTCACATGAAGCATCCAAAGCCTCACATCCTCTAAGCTATCCACAACTGGATGGAATTCACATTGCAGATTTAAGGACTCTGCTAACCCTTTGAGCCTAGCTCCTGTGTTTTGAAGGTCTTGTCTGGAATCTCCGATGCCCGTGATTCTAACATGGGTTGGAGGATTAGGTCTTGAAGCCAAACTCAGAAGAAAGCTCGGCCATTGAAGACCTTCCTTAATGTCAAAATCTATGATATGAACCCTGTCATGACCTTCAAATGCTCTGAGTAACCTCTCATTCAATGTGAAGTAGAGGAATTTTGGAATTGGGCTCACTTGATTAAGTAGCCGAAGTGCAATGCTATTATCATCATCATCAATCTGATCAATGATTCTTAGATGTGATATAGAGAAGACATGTGGCCATAGCTTGACAGCTCGTAAGGATAATGATTCGGTGAAATAAGCTACAATGCGGTGAATTGAGGAGCCTCGGGGAGTTGCCATCTCTCCCAACCTAGAAATAAAGTAGTCAATGGCTGCATGGTCACCGGATTTTATTGACTCAGCGCATGATGTGAGCAAGCTCACGAGCTCCAGCACTTGGTTCTCCGTGTTGGTGCCCTTGGCTTGATGACCCTTTATCCATGTCGAATTCTGAAGCAAGTCTTCGTCATTAAAAAAGTCTTCCTTTGGATTTAAGAAATTGACCAAGGCATCTTCTACGACGAATGGAGGGCACTCTTCGACTGACTTAAGAAGTTGGGTAGTATTTGCAGTAATAAAACTAGCACCTATATCGGTATCTTTGGTCAAGAGATGAATCATCCAATATATCAGTATCTGCCCTCCTTTCTGTTCATGAACCTGCTGCTCATTCGACAAAGAAAAACTGACTAAGAGGGATGATGTTTCAATTTCATTTCCAAGGTAAATTCATATTAAAAACAAAACCTGATAAGCCGATCCGAATTTCTCAGGCGAAACTAAATTATTGAAGCCTCTGTCCATTCGCTGTTTATTGCTTCTCCTGCAGTCAGAAAATCGATCGACTTAAAATTGCATTAAAGGAGCAATCACTAAAATTCTCGTTCCTTTTCTGTTGCATACTTCACTTCAATTTTGAATTCCTTTCCTCTCTTCAACATATAAGAGGGCAAATTTTTCGTGTTCATTTATTTTACTTCAAAAAAAAATCGGTTTTTCTTACTTAAAGATGAATATCATCACTGCGTTTCACTAATGAAAATTTTAAAAAATAAGAGCTTATCATACAGAACACCCAATGTACATTCAAATATTTACCCTTCCTTATAAATTGATCACCATTTACATAATAAGCAAAGAATTCAAATAATACACTAAATGCAACTTATGTTTTGTCAATGGAAAGCGGGAAATTCATTCACCAAATTTTCCTTTTTCTACAATTTGATATGAATCATGTATTCAAAGAGAAAAGGAAATCAAATACCTTAATTAAGCATTACCCGCAATCTGTAGATCCGAAGAATCGCTCCGCGTATAATAACCTTCATAGAAGCCGCTTTTTCGACGAATTAATCTCATTCAAATCTGTAAATCATAATTAAAAGAAAGAAGAATCAAGCATTGGAAAGAAGAAAGAAGGCAACTCCTCAGATAACTAATGATTTCTGGAGATAAAATAATAAACAAGATAAGATATAAAGAATAGGGAGAATAGAGAGAGGTATCATTTTCCATGTGTTTTTCTTTCTCATCTTCTCTCCTTTGTCCTTCCATCAATTGCTACACTTCTGTTTACGGGCTTGGACTCTGTTTCCATGTTAAAAAGGAGAAGAAAAATAAAGATTGGAGGGAAATTGCTTCCATACCCCCCCCCCTTTTTTTAATTTTGCTTGTTTTTATACCCACATATCTTAAATCTCGACAATGTACCCAACTCTTCTTCTTTCACTCTTTTTTATGAATCAGTATACTATTTTGAGTTGCAAGTACCAGCTGGGTCCAGTAGTAAGTGTTATGCTTTTTAACTAGTGGCAAAAGGTCGAGTGTTCAAATTCTGCTTGCAACAATTCTTTTGTTGGTATGCATGAATTCTCCAGTTATAGCAATGCAAAACTTAGGTGTTGAGTGTTGTCATGTGTGAGTGTTCTATGATCTTACTCGAATTAAGAAACAAATGATAACAAAAGGTCGAGCATTCAAGTTCTGCTTGCAACAATTCTTTTGTTAGTATGCACGAATTCTCATGTTATAGAAATGCAAAACTTAGGTGTTGAGGGTTGTCAGGTGTGAGTGTTCTATGATCTTACTCGAATTAAGGAACAAATAATAACATTTTTAGACTCTCATCCGCTTCACAACTACATAGTTTTGGTCTATCGGTAGGATCTTTTACATAGTATTAGAGCAACCCAAATTTGAACCCCACTGGGATATCTTGTTTCGTTAGCAATAATAACACTCCAAAATCAAATTACCTTTTCTGTACTACTTTGATACTATTTAGTAGTGTTCTAAAAATTCCCTTTGGTGGCTGGCCAGGCCCCGCATAGGCTCTAGGCCGTCCCCAGCCGACTCGCCTAGAGCCTGGATGTTTATAGAAATCGGTTTGGCTGCCTAGGCATGTCTGGGGCGGGTCTAGGCGGGTTTTTTCTTTTTTATAAGTGAACCGGTTCACTTAAATCCCCACATTCTCAAAACCCCCAGAATTTGTTACCAAAATTACCCACTTTTTTAAAGTATTTACCAAACTAACCCACTTTTGAAAGTATTTACCATAATGATCCACTCACTAGCTCATTTAGTGACCCGAGTAAAAACAGGATCACTTAGCGAGTATATATTTGACTTTTTTCTTCAGGTTTTTTCCCAAGTGGTTAAACCTAAAGAAAAAATCCAAGTATACACTCGCTATCTCAGTTAGCGATCCTGTTTCATTAGGGTCGCTAACTGAGATAGCGAGTGTCGATTAGGATTCACTTAATACCACAGTCGCTATCTCAGTTTCTTCTTCCCCTATCTCTCTTCACACTCCTTCTCCCACTCCAAAATCCTAGTGGCCTAAATCTCATCCTCTTTCTACCCAATATTCGTGTGCTATTTGTTCATAACTCTTGCTATTTGATTTTTGGTTAATTTGATGTAGGGTTAGATTTAGAATTGTAAGTTAATTTGAGATGTGTTCAACAATAAATTGAGTGTGTTGGTTATACGAATTATTCCTATATTGTACTAAGTGTGGATGATTTGTACTAAATTTATTTGTGTATTTAACCTAAAATAACCTATATTGTACTAAGTTAGTGTCATTCGTGTGTTTGTACCACACTTTGGAGAAAAAGTAAAGAAAAATACTAAGTTTAGTCTCGCTATCTCAGTTAGCGTGTGTGTTTTTACTACATTCGCTAACTGAAATAACAAGTGTATTGGCTTGAATTTAAAAAAAAATAAATCATTGGGTTTAGACTCGCTATCGAGTGTATTTGAACCACACTCACTAACTGAGATAGCGAGTGTATTGGCTTGAAGATAAATATATTTTGGTTTAAACTCGTTGTTTGTACCACACTCGCTAACTGAGATAACGAATCTAAACCCAATTATATTTTTCTTCAAACCAATACACTCGCTATCTCAGTTAGTGAGTGTAGTACAAACACACTCCTAACTGACATAGCGAGTCTAAATTTGGTATTTTTATTCTTTTTTTTCTATACAAGCATACACTAGCGAGTGTGGTAAAAACACAATCGCTATCTGAGATAGCGAGTCTATACTTGATCTTTTTCTTGACACTAATATTTTACGAATAACACTAACTAACTTAGTACAATATAGGTTATTTTAGGTTAATTACACAAATAAATTTAGTACAAATCATCCACACTTAGTACAATGTAAGCATAATTCGTGTAACAAAACACTCAATTTATTGTTAAACACATCTCAAATTAACTCACAATTCTAAATCTAACCCTACATCAAAATTAACGAAAAATTAAATAGCAAGAGTTATGAACAAATACCACACGAATACTGGGTAGAACGAGGATGAGATTTGGGCCACTAGAGTTTCGGAGTGTGGAGAAAGATAGGGGAAGAAGAAACTGAGATAGCGAGTGCACTATTAAGTGAATTCTCAATCAATACTCGCTAACTCAGTTAGCGACCCTAGTGAAAACAGGGTCGCTAACTGAGATAGCGAGTGTATACGTGGCTTTTTTCTTGAGGTTTTTCCCCAAGTGGTGAAACCTGAAGAAAAAAAGCCCAGGTATACACTCGCTAACTCAGTTAGCGACCCTGTTTTCACTAGGTTCGCTAACCGAGTTAGCGAGTGGGTTGTTTTGGTAAATACTTTTGAAAGTGGATCAGTTTGATAAATACTTTCAAAAGGTGGATCATTTTGGTAAAAAAAACTCAAACCCCCGACCTCTGTGCTTCTCTCTCTCTCTCAAAAAGTCAAATTCCTAAATCAGAAATCTCCCAAATCGCTCTTGCATTCCTCAAATCCTCAAAATCTCAAATCGATCGCCTTCTCATTGGAATTTTGATAGTGGGCAATACGCAAAACGAGCACTCTACCATTAAGAGAATTCCCATTTATAAATTTTTGAGTTAGTTTTTTAGTATTATATATATCTTATTTTATGAAATATTATATTTTCTTATAAATTGTTTTTTTTAAACCGCCTAGCGCAACTGCCTAGGCCCTACTTACAAGGTCTAGGAGTTAGGCCTTCATTAGCCGCCCGATTACCGCCTAATTATTTTTAGAACACTACATTTATGCATCTCTAGACTCAACGAAGTGAGGTATTTTCCACAATTAATTAATATAAAAAAATCATGGCTCAATCACATTAATTAAGTCTAGAAATTCATCAAAAAAAATTAATTAAGTTTAGAAATGTGTAAATAGTATTAAAGCGGTAACAATAAATAGTACAGTCGGTATTTTCTTAAAAAGAAATATCATAAATTTTCTTTTCAAGTATAAAATATCCCAAATTTTGTGATTTAAAATGAGAGATTGAACCCACATGGATATGAAAACAAGTACACTTTAGAATAGGGATACAGAAGTAATTTTCTCTGCTCCGTGGAAGCTTCCTCTTTCTCCTCACGTGCTCCGCATGTGTACGGTCTTGTCCGTTGTTCGTTCATCTTCCCGCCATGGAATTACTTCTGGGACACGTGGCGTATTATATTGACCAGGTAAATATGTTTTGTGTTCAGATAGATTGTCATATACTAAATGTTTCTTATTTATTTTTACCCTTTATTTTTTATCGTATTAAAATAGTAAAATTTCTACTGCTTTACTGCTTTAATTAGGAGAGTTTGTTAGCAAATAAACTTTATTTGTAACTAAATAAATACGTGCATTGTAATCTAATAAATACGTGCAATACACATATAAAATTAATAGAAAGGAGGTCTTAAATTTATATATATATATATATATATATATATATATATATATATATATATACTAGTTGGAATTTACCGTGCACCAAGTGCACGTGACTTGGTGCACATAAATGGTGAAAATTTTATCTAAATATACTTGCATTTAGCACACTCATATTCATCGAAATCATATTTGAAGCAAGCATCAAGAACCCAAGTTAATCAGTTGAAAATTCCAATCAAAACAAAGCACATATGGATCAAAATTCGAACGATGTAAGAGAGAACTATATGCGTAATAGTTTCATCTAAAACATAAAGATATAATCATTGAATTTTTCATAAAATATATCATCATTTTCGACTTTAAATTTTGGCTAAAATTAATAAAAAGTATACAAAGTTTTGGGCCAGTTTAAAAAAAAGTACACAAAGATTTTATTTTTATTTTTAAAAAGGACACAAAGTTTAAATTAAGTCCACTAGGTTAGTTATGGCTGTTATGGTTAGGGTTAGTGGGGGTGTTATTTAAACACCTAATTAGTTAAGTGATGTCTTTTTAAACAAAATGAAATATGAAAGTGGTTTTTTTAAACCCTAACCCTAACCCTAACTAACCTAGTGGACTTAATTTAAACTTTGTGTCCTTTTTTTTTATAAAAAAAAACCCTCTGTGTACCTTTTTTAAACTGGCACAAAACTTTGTGTATTTTTTATTTTTTTTAATTTAGCCTTTAATTTCTTAAACTTAAAACTGATATTAAAAAAAAATAATTAAAAAAAACAAATTAGTAAATCTTAAACTGATATCATCGTATTTTTCATAAGATCAATCATCATTTTCGACTTTAACTTTCTTGAACTTAAAATTGCTTGTATCTAGTTCATCCTTTATAATTTTGCACCCGGACAATATTCTTATAGTTGTTCTTCCATATTGGACATCTTGTGATTTGAAAAAAAAAAAAACGTATAATCATCTCCAATGCATTTCTTGGTCCGTCAATCAAATTCTTCAACATTTTTTTCATGCAGAATAAAGAAATTAGCTCTTAATTAATTGTAACACTATGAGAATAACATATTATACCTTGTTATTAATATCTTTCAGGGCTTTTGCCTCTAACTCAAATTTGAAGCAAGCATCAAGAACCTAAGTTTAATCAATTATAGCAAAATTTCAATCAAAACAAAGCACGAATGGATCAAAATTTGAACGATGTAAGAGAGAGCTATATGCGTAATAGTTTCATCTAAAACATAATTAAAAAAAAGTTATTAAAAAAAACAAATTAGTAAATCCTAAATTAATATCATCGTATGAGAGACTTAGTTTGATGAGACTCTATTAAGGGAGATTCAAACTAAGTAAGTCTCTCATTTATTATTTTAAAATATCTATTTCTAAGTCTCTCATTTATTATTATTTCTAAGTCATTTCTTTTGTCTGATGTATGCTAATTATCATGCATTTATGATTTGTGAGCAAAATGCAGACTGCAGCGATACGTTCAGTTAGAAGTCTTCATATCATCTATGAAGGATAATGACAATTTTGTTTTCTATGTCGTTAGGCTGCCATCGTAAATGCTCAAACACTTGAAGAAGTTGCTAGACTGGACAAGGTACTCTATTTTGAACAAAGCAGCTTGCTTTTCATCTAAAAAAGGAAGATTGCTGTCATATGTCACTTGTCTGCTTCTCAAATACATTAGTCTAAACCTTTTTTAAAACTAAAGATTGGTCTGGCTTGAGCAGGCTTTGCAATCAGGCCAACTTCCTGTAGATTTTCTGATGCCAGGCACCGATACAGATATGGCATCAGCAAAAGATGACAAGATGGTAACAGCCACAGATGACAAAATGGAGACTGATGGTCCTACTGAAAGCAAAGAGGATCAAAAGCCAGGGCAAAATGATGAAGCTGTGCCAATTGAACAGGTGCTACTTTGTTTCTGACAAGACTATTTATTCCTTAGTTATGCTCAAGCCTATGGCTGTGCACCAAACCAAACCAGACCTGCCCAGATGGGAAAAATAGGGCCTTCTGGAGGTTTTTAAAACTAAAAATATATCTGGTTTAATTAGTATTTTTCCAAATTATGCTCAAACCAAACCTGAAAAACCTGAAACCCGACCAACAACTGTGAAGTTTTAAAAATATATTAATATATGTTTTGAAAGAAAAGAAGATTGTTTCTACGCCCCATTTGTTTCATATATGTAGAGAATAAGATGGGAACCATCGGTTTCTTGATGAATGTCATATTTGTAAACAATTAAATGTTTCTATGGTATCTAGGAAGAATGGAATGCAAATTTTTATGAAATTACAGGATTAACCTGCACATTCTGCTGAACCCACCCTTTAGTAGAAATCCGATCTGAAGTCTGAACCCAAAATTGCTTGAAACTTACTCGTAATTTCGTTTAGATAACAATTACTAATAGATCCTTCCTGGTCTGGTCAGTGCACTCCCCTACTCGAGCATTGTTCTTTTTAGGATTTTCTCCCGTTCCTTTTTCCCTTCGTATTTGTGGGAGATATATTTTTCATGTTTTTTGTTTTTGTTTTTTGGTTTGAAATGTTTTAAATTGAATTTGAATTGCATTATATGAAGCCAAAACATGTGAGTTGGGTAAGTTGCATCTGCATATCTTTCAAAGTTAAGCTGAGATCCAAGGGAAAAGAACAGACACCTAGTTTGGTCCTGAATCATGATGTATAACCAACTTTGATAACTTATTTATATTAGTTGTCAAAGTATGTTTGGAGTTTGTCTTAACATTGCTATTTGGCTTTCTTCACTTTTCAGGACGAAAACACTATTGGGTCATCAACTCCCTAAGTTCTTGTACTTACTGGATGATGGACAGACAGTTCCTTGATATAAAAATTTTCTAGGTTTGTCCGAAAGCTGTTCCTTCACAGAGATGTATTCGAGCATTATTTGATAATCAATAGTACTCCTGTAATTTCGTACTCTTTTTACAGCTAAGATTAGGCACAGCAAACTCTGATACTGACAAAATTCGGCAAGTTCTTTATGACGAGGTTTATCTGGGTGTACTGTGGTGGAAGATGGTGATGGAGACTTGTGTATATGTTTATTATGTTCACGAAGGATTATAACCGACATTGTCTTATTAGTTTTAAGTATTATAAAATTGTATCAAGTATTCATCTGTGCTTATTTATGAATTAAATGGTGCTTGAAAATGGACTGCTCCTGTTTTTTGTGAAAAGATGGTCAAAAATGGGCATTGCTGATTTGGGTTGAGAAGTGTTTATTTCTTAAACCGTTTTAGGCTTGGGTTTTGAATTTTTTTTCCAAATAATTCTATTAAAACCTGACATGTTACCCATATAGTGAACCTGACCCGTGTATACATTTCACATGTTTCCTTAATTTTAGTATTTTACAATGAACATATGAACTACGAACTTTATCTAATTGCAGATATGATATATCATATGATAAAATCTTTAATATTTGATATTTTCCCATATTATTTACCTTTATTTCTGGATTTTCTCCTTCATTTTTCTTATTATTTTTTTTATAATATTAATAGAAAACCATTTTTTTTCTTTTAAACCCAGGGTGTACACACACAAAAAACAACTATGGTATCTCATTTTCTTTTTTTGTAACCTTGATCCGATCCGAGGCACTTGCTAATGCATTTTAGTTCAATGTGTTTTCTTCTTGCACTGAATTTCCTTTGTATGTTATCAGCCTCTATTTCCTGGTGAAAGTGCAGTTGATCAGCTGGTAGAGATTATCAGGGTATAATGCACAAACAGTACATTCTAATCAGCCTCTAAGTCTCTAAGATCCTATGGTTCAGTGAAATTTGTAGTTATTGGGTTCAGGGAAGATAGTCCTCACTGGTGGAAAGGTATCTATCTGATTTTTCTGAGACATGTGAATATAACCCCTATACAAGATTGATGTTCATTAATAAGTTGTTTAGGTGCAAACTAACCTAAAGTAACCCATCACCCACATCAAAACAATCTTACAAACCCCAAATTCAAAGTCAAGCTGTAAATTGCATCAAACTCCAATCTGATCAAAACCCATTATCCAGTTCCATCCACACAACTAAAAACTCAAGTCCAACCCCACCCCAGTTGAGTCCCACAACAAGATCTTCACTTTATTGAACAACTGGAAGAAAAAAAAACTCACCCTAGCTAGCTTCAGCTTTCCTAATCAAATAATGCAAATTGAAAAACTACAGAACTCATATAAGAAAAGAAGTCAAACCCAAATTGTACCTTTGTAGAGAAGAAAACTGATCTAAAATTTCTGGCCCGCGGGCAGCGTCGATTGCAGGGGCATTGGAGGTGGTTGGTTACAAGATCGCTGGATGCAAGACCAAAAAGGAGGAAGAGGGTAGAGGAGACCTCTTGTGGTAGGGTTTGCGAAATAGAAAGAAGAGGGAGAGAGAGAGGTGGCGTGGATGGGGATGATCAGAGGCGCCAAGGTGAAAGTCTCGTCGAAGTTGTGGGAGATGGAAAGGGTTTGAGAGAGGAGGAGGATGCGAGGATTTCCTCGATCAGGATTGTAGGGGGATATGGATGCGGGATTAGGATGATCATATGAAAAATTAACGTCGATAATTAAGATGACTATGTCAGATCTAACGGTTCAGATATTGTTTAAATGAATGGTTAAGATCGAGTTGTCGAAATTGATGGTTGAGATTGCCTATGGACAGATTTATTGTGGCTTTTATAATAGAGATAGATATATATATATATATATATTATAATGGAAGAAGGGCTTAGTGTCATTTGTAAATATTTGTCATTTTGTCAACACGTGCAGTGCACGTGTTGGTAGATTTTTTTTTGTCCTTTTCATTCCCCCTCCCCATTTTCCCCACGTGCAATGCACGTGTATAATACTAGTATATATAAAGACGTGCATCGTACGTGTAAATTACTAGTGAATATAAATTCTAATTTGAAAGATAAACAAAGGCTAGTTAATTTTATATATATATATATAAAGACGTGCATCGTACGTAAATTACTAGTGAATATAAATTCTAATTTGAAAGATAAACGAAGGCTAGTTAATTTTGGTGAATTATGTGATACTTTATATTGTAGTCTTATAATAATATTTTCTTTAGAAAAATGAGAAGTACAGACATTCAAAAGTGTATTCATCAATTTCATCAAAAGTGTATTCATCAAATCAGCAAACAAATACAAAGGAACAATGTTATTGAAAATACTTTTATATACCAAGAATTAGGGGAGTAAACTAATAAGTGTAAAACATGTTCATGGTCAATGACATGAAAAGAAGAAAAAAAAAGTTCACGGTCGATATGCGTAATGAAGCAAGATAATGGTAGTAAAACAACAAGCAAAATAAGCTCATATGAGTCTAGTGTAATTTGACCTTTAAGAGCATCACAGTGGTTTCTTATAATTGGCATTTTGCCATTTTAAAAGAAACGGATGGCTGCAGTAATTTTGCTATATGCCATTTTATAGCATATTATCTATACTGGTTTCTCATATATGAGAAACCAGTATAGCAATTCTCAAATTATAAAGGACGGTATATCATATACCGTCGCTCCGATTTTAATTTTTTTTAATCGAGTGAGACGGGATATCATATACCGTCGCTCTGCTATTTTTTTATTTTTTATTTTTATAAATGGGTCGGACGGGGAAACATACCCCATCCTTCCCTTTTATTTATTTTTTTTAAAAAAAAATTTCCTCAGATGGGAATGATACCCCGTCCGGAAGATCATTTCCCGTCCAGCTACAGTAATTTTTTTTTAATATTTTTTTTGGGATTTTTTTTTTCCAAAATTGCCCTTCAATCCATCAAACCACTGCACGTATGGGTTCTTTGCTGAGGGGGTAATTTGGTCTTTTAATATGTTATCCCAAATGAGAAAGATTTAGCAAAGCACCACTGCACGATCGTCCCCCAATTACTATTACTGTAGATGCCATATTTTAGCAAATGAGAAAAACCATTGTGGATGCTCTAAGAGCGTCTGTAGTGGTCGGTTATTTTGCTAAACTTTTCAAAATTTGGCAAAAAAAAAGTACTGCAGTCGTTGGCCAAATATCTAAAATTTGGGTTTCGGATGAACAGTAGTTGACAATATTTTGCAGGCGGAATGGTAATTGCCAAAATATAGCTAACGAAGGATAATCTTTCGTTAAAATTCTCGGACAGAAGATGATCTTTCGTCACTTTATTTATTTTTTTAATATCTGTCGGAACATTCCGTCACTTCATTTTCCATCCGAACATTTTTTTTATAAAAAAAAATTGATCGGACGGATAATGAATTCCCGTCTGATCAAATTTACTATAAAAAAAATGGATCGGGCGGGAAATGATTTCCCGTTCGTCCTTTAAAATAAAATAAAAACAAAAATCATTTAGAATGGGAGATTATCTCCCGCCCTGGCCATTTCTTTCCCATTTGAAGCCCAAGAATGGTACGGGATTAGACCTATAGAGATTTTATAGGTATATATTAGGTTATAATTAAGATTTAAATAAAGTTTAAGATTTATTACAGGTTTGATTAAGATTAAAATAATATTTTCATTAAGATTTGATTAAGATTTAATTTTAAAAAATCTTGAATGGGAAGTTCGTTGCATTTTAAATTTTAAAAAATTACAAAAATTAACAAGACGAAAAAACATCCTTCGTCCGAGATTTTTTATTTTTTATTTTTTATTTTTTAAAGCCAAATTTTGACTACGAACGACTGTAGCCCAAATTCAATTTTCTATTTTCAAATGCTAAATACCCAAATTTTAGCATGAAACGACTACAGATGCTCTAATGCACTCTAGTATGTAGCTGATTAAGTATGACTATTTTATGAGAAAGATATTTCATACAATTAGTTTTTTTTTGATGAATCGGATAGAGCCAAAAGGCTCCAGCCATCAAAAAATATATTAATCAATAAAGCAGTAATAATACAAACAAGCGTCACTGGTTTTACAAGGGGTAAAACAGATAAAAAGCGAACAACAAAAGAAATACAATAAACAGCAGCAAACACATAGGGTAAATACACGGCAAGGCGCACCACGTCAAAAACAGAGAGCGGAAAAGAAGACCAAAATCGATAATCCGAACCCGAAATAGGATCTGGAGTAACCCCCCCCCCCCCCCCCCCCCCCCCGACGAAAATCCAACTCCACTAGCAGTCTTGAGAGACTCTAGTGGCACAACGGCGGAAAAACACTGCTGACACCAGTGATGACCACAAGAAGGCGAATCTCAACTGAGTCCTTGTTGATAAGCGGACGCCGGACCTGCTTTCCTCGCAAGAAGGCGAGCGCTCACTCGAATCATCGAAAGATCGAAAACTTTCTTCTTATAAACTCTCTTGACGGGAGGATGGGCCGCCCTCGCAGAAGGGTGCGAGAACTCCACAAGGTCAGATGAAGAGACGCTCTCAATTATGGGCCACGGAGGGGAACACTGACTGATGGCAGCATCCGATGAGTCAGAAGGGGTGATCTCGGTGGTGCCATCCCAACGGGGAGATGAAGGGGCATCAAAACTCATAGAATACTTGAAGGGAAGGGAGAGCAAGAAAAGTTTGAGAGCCCTCAAGACATGATGGAGCCACGACTGAGCTCCTAAAAGTTGATACAAAGAGTATAGGCAGCCAGGATGATGAAATGATAACGCAGAACATAGGGGATCAGTAATCTTCAGAGCGCAAGGATAGATATAGCATAAAGAAGGGGCCTTAAAAGTATCTATAGGTCTGTCAGGACGCAAAATGGGCTCTGAAAAGCGTGAGAGCTGATCAGTCTCCCTTGCACAACGAGACCACGAAGAATACGAAAGGTGGTGGTTAAGCCAGCCAGGATATTTACCCAATAAGCTGAACAAAGACGGAGCCGCTGAGCAAGGGCGGGGGCGAGCCTTGAAAGAGAACCGGCGATGGTAGGAAACAAGGTTCGTGATAACTTTACGATCCTTAAAAGAAAAAGCAATATTAGGCCGAAGTAAAGGGACAAGAGAAGCGCGAGGAGAAGAATTAGGTGTGGAGGAATTCGACTCAGAACGTACGTCAAAGACAGAGGAGTTGATGTCCTTGCTCTTAACCTTACTGTGCTTACTAACCAAGCTTTTCTGAAGCTTGAGCTTTAAGAGAGGGTAATTAAGAAAGGAGAGGAGTTTGGCCGGTAGGGGATGACCTCTGGGCCAGCCCAGAAGTTTTTGAAGGGAAAAGCATCGATAACGAGAGTGGCCGAGCTTATCACAGAATAAACACTTCATTTTATTCAAACAATCACGCTTAAGATGCCCAGAGCGGAGACACCTGAAACAGACCCGATGAAGATCGGGCCTACAAGGCGAGGGGGAGTTAGAAAACATGGTAGAGCCCTGAGAGGGTGAGCTGGAATCCCAGGGAGGAGAATATAATACCCTCTTCGAGTCCTGATCCATAGCTGAGCAAACAGAGCTCGCTACAGCCATGATAAAGTACACATAAGAAGCCTTGCTAAGAATGGAGCAAGACAAAATGCAATAGAGGAAAGGAAGTGAATAAAAAGATCACTAACAGAAAGGAAACGCTCCCACAAGACAAAACATAACCAGTGTTATAACAAAACAGCGCTACTCAAAGAGGAGATGCCGCACTCTCTAATCAGGAGAAAAAGAATGAGGAAAATAGAGAGAAAGAGAGATAGAGAGAGAGGATCGATAGCACGGTCGATCAGGAGTAAAAATATAGTCAGCACACTGACGAAAACAGAGTAGAACGCTTGAAAAAAAATCTCCAGGGAAAGGGGAGAACAAAGCCAGAACAATCACACAGACAATCCGTAAGACAACACAGCTAAAGGGATACAACACAGCGCACTGAGTAAGCCGCAAAGCACTAGAATAGCCTCAGGGATCCACCCAAACAAACCAAACTTCCGATACACCCACTAAAGGAGAGAAAAGGATGAAAACTCACAGAGAGTGGTTAAAGAGGGCGACTGGATCGCCGCAGGGGAGGACGCTCTAGGCGGGACACCCCTAACTTCGAGGGCGCACTGGCGGACGGACGGAGGCGCGACACCTGGAGGGAAGCTCCAGAGAAAGCGCAGCCAAAGGGAAAAGAACCTCGAATTGCTGGATGAAGATGGTGAGCACCGGAGCTGCAGTGATCGGGTCTGGCAGCCAAAGCTATGGCCAAGGGAGAGCGCGAGAGGAGAAACGCTGCGCAACGCGATGAGAGGCCCAGGGATCTCATCCAGGTGGGAGGAGAACGTTGGAGATGAGGATTCCAGCGGAGAGAGAGGAAGAAGGCTTCGCTTCAAATTCGAAAAAACTGAGATGGGTCGGTAGGGATTTGGGAGCACTACAATTTTGATTGAAGGGAGAAAGCGAGAAAGAAGGGGGATCGACGGGATCTGGGGAGGGAAGTCACCGGGGAAGAGGGGAAATTTTGAATTTTTAATCGCCTAGAAAATCGCCTTTTTTTATTTGATTTCATACAATTAGTTAATACTAGTAATTTGCACTTGTATGTGACTTGTTTTTTAAGCTCATCAATATTTAATTTATGTAAATCAGGGGCAGGTGGGTGGTTTGAATACGATGGTTGTCCGAAAATTAAAAACTTAAATAAAATGTGTAAATTAAAAAAATAGAGTTAGAGCAAGCACG
This sequence comes from Hemerocallis citrina, assembly GCA_017893485.1. NCBI lineage: Eukaryota > Viridiplantae > Streptophyta > Magnoliopsida > Asparagales > Asphodelaceae > Hemerocallis > Hemerocallis citrina. Next base: position 136,309,036 of record CM030363.1, read on the forward strand.
CAAAATACAGCGATTTATCATGAGTCGACCCTCAGGTCTATGTTCACACCACCTACTTGTAGCAATTTTCCACCACAAGCGTTTCATTATACTTTAAAACCATTATACAGTGATTTTTGGAATTCAGATCAAGAGACATATTACACCCGCAGGGCTTCTAAAAACAAGTCCCGCAAAACTCACCGAAGTAGAAGAAAAGAAAAACGCTCAAGATCTATAACGATTTTGACTGAAGAAAACAATAAAAACTCTCACACTCGGATCGTTGATTGAATGATTAGTTCAGAAGAATTATGATTGCAAGGAATTAAGAATACTCAGTGAATTCGCCTCTATTTATAGAGCGATAAAATGTATATTTCCAAAAATAAAAAGATATTCCCAAAAGTCAAAATATTACGAGTGCGGTCGACCGCTTTATTCACTCTTCAACTAAAAGTCGAAGGGTGACCGGTCGACTGACTCACTTTTTGAACTAGATGGGCGGTCAGATGTTGTGACGGTCGATCGACATATCGTACGGTCGACCGCTATCGTGGAGATTCAACTTTTATTTGGCGAATCCACTTTATATTCTTTCCAAAACTAATTCTTCATTTAACAATACTTTACATAATATATACTCACATAAACAGAAATAATGAACTCCTTTTGCTGGCTTTCTTGAAGATTAAGGCACATGCTCTTTTCGTTGATAATTGTAATCTGCTTTGATGCATTCATCTTTTGCTTGATTGCCAATTTTTTAAGCTTTTTTATTTTGATTTACTTTATCCTGTAATTCATTTAAATCTCAACTGAAATATTAGTTGTAAATGATACGTTTTGTACACACCAAACTTAAGGTCAACAATTTATAAGAATGACACTTTCGTAAATATTTATGCGGTAAACAAATTTGAAGTTTGAGGATATTATAGATGGTTAGTATAATTAACCTTCACTTAAAAATGTATGATTGAGATTAGATTAAATAGAAAATTCTAACTCTTGAGTTATAGTAACTAGTAATTTACACGTGTGATGCACGTCTTTATAAATATATATATTTTTTTTAAAAATCCGACGTTGTCTGACATCGAACCTAAGACCTCCTTATATGCATGTGCATTGCACGTGTTTGTTTGATTACAATACACGTGTTTGTTTGGTGACAGACTCTCTCATTAAAATAATAGAGATAAAGATTTTTCATCACAGCAAGATTAATATAATTAAGGGTAAATTTCACTAAATCCCTACCTAAATTTTATCATTTTGCAGATAACTCTATCTAGTGCTTTCTTTTTTTTTTGCGGATGACCATGTTATAGGCTCAATTTTGTTACGGTTCACCCAACTAGTCGCTGATGTCGTTAATTTTGGCGGAAAATGACCATTGCACCCTTGTAAAGTTCAATCGGATTTTCTGCAAAAAGATTCATACATCCCCATTTTTTGAAATTTTTGTATTTCAAAATTAGTAGGTTTATTAGGATATTTTCTCTCTTTATTCACTAATTATTTTAAAATATACAGTTAAGTCCTTCTAATACCTAATTAACTAATCAAGGCTATTTTATTTAGGTTATTTTTTATATAAAAAAAATAATAACACACTCCAAAAGAGTAATCTATACAATTTTTTGGACAGAGAGGGGGTGAACCGCAGTAACTTTAGACCTATAGTAAGGTCATTAGCAAAAACAATAGGAATTTGGTATGGTTACCTACAAATTTGTATAAATTGGGTAGGGTTTTCTCTACTTTTCTCTTTACTGTCTTACGGGGACATACTACTACTGAATATTTCTACCACCTACCCTGCAACAACCTCCACTAATAGTATACCACCTAAGATAGTAAAGAGAAAAGTAGTATATTTGGTAGTAGGTATAGCATTATCCATAATTAAACTAACTCAACAAATGCACAAACATTTTATTTTATTTTAAATTTCTATTTTTGATACTTATTATTTTAAATTTATTTATTTTCTTGTAAAGTACCTATAGTTTTGACTCAAACTCTGTACCAATTAGTAGATTTAGTAGTAGGTGTAGCATTACCCATAATTAAACTAACTCAACAAATGCACAAACATTTTATTTTATTTTATTTTTTCTGTTTTTCATACTTATTATTTTAAATTTATTTATTTTCTGTAAAGTACTTATAGTTTTGACTCAAACCCTGTACCAATTAATAGATTTGGTAGGAGGTGTGGCATTACCCATAATTAAACTAACTCAACAAATGCACAAACATTTTATTTTATTTTATTTTTTCTGTTTTTTCATTCTTATTATTTTAAATTTATTTATTTTATGAAAAGTATCTATAGTTTTGACTCCAACCCTGTACCAATTTGATGTGGAGGGTACAAATACAGTGGCTTTCCTCATCAATGCCTTGAATGGCTTCTTTCCGTTTACCACATAAACTCAAAATATCCTCCCCAAAGTATACACTGTTTTCACTCGACTCATTTGGCAATTTCTTCTTCAATCATCACCAACCTAACATTAATTATCACCTCCATTATTTTGGAAGATCAATACGAAACTGATCAATTTATGTGTGCATATATAATCAATTTTTTTCCGTTTACACTCGGTTGTAAGCTCCGGAACGGAAAATTACTGTACGTTCCTTTTGCAGTTACAGCAATCTCTTTAATCAAACAAGACCGATTGTTGAACTGAATTTTATGGGTAGTGAAACTTGGCGGTGATAACACAGGGTTAGGTTGTTCACGCTTTCGATCAGAATTATAGTAATATCCACCTAAACCTAAACTTACCCTAAAAATAATTCAGGTGAGCCATGCATTACTCACCTCTTGATACCATTCATTCAGTACACACTATAAATATGTTCCTTAATAGAGCTTTCAAATCAGAACAAGCTTCGATTCGATTTATTACTAATCGAATACTATTTAGGTTTTATTCAGTTTGATCAGCAATGGCCAAAAGTTCCTCGGCCCTAGCAATCATGGTTTTGGTGGTCCTTGGGTTATTGGGGGCCCACATGACAGTGGCCCAGAACTGCTCTGCTGGCCTCGGCCAACTCACGGTTTGTGCACCTTATGTAGTCCCTGGGGTTTCTAACGGCCCGCCAAGCCCTGAGTGTTGCTCAGCCCTCAGCGGTGTCGACACTCATTGCCTCTGCAGCACCATCGACATCATCCAGCGCCTGCCAACCACCTGCAGCCTCGCCCCGGTGTCCTGCAGTAAAGCTCCTTCCTCTTTTCTTCTATTCTCTCTTTTTTATTTGTGATGTCCTTACAAATACTAATAATTAATATGTGAACAGGTGCATGAAGATATCCTGCAATAGCTACGTACCTTGGAATAAAAATAAAAAGCATCGATCGAGATGGCAATGTTTCGGTTTCCATTTTGAACTGTTTTGTTTGATCTTTGGATGAGCAATAAGTGAGAATGAAACAAAAGTGAGCCTTTGTTATTAGCAGTCCTCCTTGGTTTAATCTATTCTAGTGTCATTGCGGATTCGGTTAATAAAATACAAAGATCTGTTTGACGTATATATATATATATATATATATATATATATGATGATTGCATGACAGTCGCAGCAAAGCTTTTCTGCTGATTTTAATAGAAAATTAACTGCTGCTTTAGATATTCGCAACTTTCCCACCCCTGAAAATTATACAAGATTTACCGGTATGTGAGGCCAAGGGCATAGCATTTTTTTTTTTTTTTTTTTTTTTTTGAGGAAAAGGTGGAATCTGGCCACCCTGTTTCATTAATCAGAGATTAATAAACAAAACTCAGAGTACTGAGCAAACAAAACACCTAAGGAGAAAGCAGAAAAACTATACTCCACCCAAAGCATGGAGGGTGAGACAAAATAAATAACAACAATAAGAAAGCCAAAACAACATCTTTCCCCCCCCAACAAACCCTGAGGTGGTGGGTATCCAACGTACTCTAGTCATGCCTCAATCAATTGTCGGGCCAATCTCGATTTCCTCGTCGTCAAATTCCTGTACCTGGAACACTGTGGCGATCCTGCCACTGGGACCTGCTGCTGCCACATTTGCCCAAAATGAGATAAGATGCATAATATGATTTAAATTTTCAGTGATGGAATTGCAAGTTGTACGGAAGTAAAAATTGTTTCTATCTAGCTAAAGCACCCAAGTCGTAGCGGCAATTGCGAGATACCAAGCCTCTTTCATAACCCCTCGATCAGTCGCAAAACAGGACCCCATCCATAGATCGTCGTATGAATCGGGGTATCGAGACGTTCCTAGTGCACTGAGGACCTCAACTAAAACCGCTTTGCTCCTAGGACAGTGAAGAAACAGGTGGTCTCTAGTCTCCAAGTTGTTCTGGCAGAACCCACACTGGGCATCCAAATTTGGTTGTCGCTTAATCAAGTTCTCCCTGGTGAGGATCGCGTCGTTCAACACTAACCAAATGAAAACTTTAATTTTCAGGGGCGCCTTTGTTTTCCACACAATGCTCGACTATCTCGGTGTACATCCCCTAAAGTGTGCCCATTTGTACAAAGAGCGAACTGTGAACTTGCCGCTCTTTTCCAGATCCCAGGTCATTTTGTCCGGGCCTTGAGCACAACCAATTCCTGAATCTGCAATGTGAGCCTTAAGTTCCGTCAATCTGCGTAGGGATTCCGCGTCAAGCGACTGTTTGAAAGCTGGATTCCAATCGCCTCTAATCCAGGTTGCTGCCACCGAACAATGTGGTCGAGCTGCTTGTTCGTAAAGATCCGGGAACATGTCCCTGAGTGGGTGTTCTGCGCACCACTTATCCCACCAGAATCTAGTGAGTCTGCCATTGCCAATGACTGACTTGACACAGCTATTGAATGGCTCATATGCCTTCGAAATACCCTTCCAGAATTGAGATACCCTAGGGCCTACCGTGAAGCCTAAGTTTCTAGTGCCATTCCCCCGCATGTAACCTTGGGCAAACTGCTGCCATCCCTCTCCATTGGAGTGAAAGACCTTCCACCACCATTTACCCAGAAGGGCCAGGTTCATGTCCTGGAGATCGATGATTCCCAAGCCTCCGTGGATCTTTTTCATGCAAGCCTTCTCCCACCTGATGAGATGGTAACCTCCTCGATCAGGGTCCGCCCCTTTCACAGAAAACGTTTTCTAGTCCGGTCAATTCTTTGAATCACCCATCGTGGCATCTCGAAGAAGGAAAGGTAATAGGTAGGGAGGTTAGTCAGAACTGCATTGATGAGGGTAACTCTACCTCCCAAAGAGAGGGCTTTCCCTTTCCATCCTGAGAGTCTTTTGTCGACCTTATCAATGATGGGGAGCCAATCCTCCTTTCTTAGTCTCCCGGGTCTCAGTGGCAATCCAAGGTACTAAATTGGGAACCTCTTGACCGAGCAATTGAGAATGGCGGCGTGCTCCAGCGTCTCTTCAGGGGGCAGGGCAATGGGCGTTATAGCGCTTTTGTGGAAGTTAACTCTGAGACCGGACCACGCCTCAAAACAATATAGAATCCCTTTGAAAACAACAGTTTCCCCCAGGTTTCCATTTCCAAACAACAGAGTGTCATCTGCGTACTGAAGTATGGAGCAACCTTGCCGTTGTACCCCTTTAGCCACAGGCACAACCCAGTCTGCTCTACAGCATCTGCTCATCATAGCTTTGAGCACGTCCACCACAATGGTGAAGAGAAGGGGGGAAGAGGATCTCCCTGTCTGAGCCCTCGCTTACAGGGGAATGGATGTCCCGCCGAACCATTGATCAAGATGACCGTTTTGCTAGTGGTGAGACACATATGGATCCATCTGATCCACCTTTCCCCGAATCCTCGTCCAGCCAATGCTTCAAACAGACAATCCCACTCCACTGAATCGTAGACTTTCTCAAAGTCAAGCTTGAGGAGGTAGCTCTTGTTGTATCCAGGAAGTAAACATGTTGAAAGATAGAAGAAAGTTCTTACAGTGTAGAGTCCGACATGGAACAGAATCAAAAGAGACTGCGAGAAACATACTTCTACGTACTCTTCTCGGTACTCCTAGGTCATAATCCTTTTACTTGAGTAGAAATTTCTGTAAATAAATTTCACAAAACATCAAATTCTCCTTAATACCTATCCACCTTGCAAGAACATGCACAATAGCATTTTCCCTAGACATATATACTGCACATTTTGAACAGAGTGCAAATATCACACCATCTTCTTCCCATTCCAATAACAGTGTGCATTGATATATCACATTTATAATGTTCACCAATTTCAGGTTAACAGCGAGATTGGTATAGACATTGGCAGTTAGGCAGTATACATCGGGTAGACATTTTAACAGCAACTCTCTCCAAGCACAACATAAACAGCGGTTCGGATGTTGTAATAGCAGAACCCAGCAAAAGACATACAGCCATTTCCTAAGAATCAAAAGGTATCTATCACACCCTATATTTTTGTGATCAAGGAAACATCAAATTTTTATATACATGCAAGGTCATAAAGTATCACCGCAGTAGCTGTGAAATATTAAAGGATAATGATTAAAGATTTTGACCACTAGAAAACATTATACCCTTTTAACTGGACTCAAATTAGGGAAGAACATGTCTTGTTAACCCCAAAATGGAAGTGTCTGCCAAGCGAAACATGCTTTAGATCAACTCTAAGAACAATGCTTCTTGCTTGCTGGTAAGCCCCAATTCACTCAGAGATAATGTGGTTTCTCCATCACTGAACGCTCTCCTGGGATATGGCCTCACCTGTCAGATCAAGAACAACGCAGGAATGTGAGAGCAAGCGGTGCTAATTACTTATAAGAATGTGCATCATGACAAACGACGGGGTACAACTACATCGCCTATCTCTAGCAATACAAAAAACAATTATATAAAACATTTTTAATGTGAACGAGTTTGAAGATCACTAGTTGCTAGAATAATGTCGTCAGACATCCACAACCTTTTATGAAATAAAAATAAGATGCAATCAGTATCTAGAGAAATAATAATTTGTATACATAACAATCACAGGAAATGACCTGAGAAACATAGGTGATAAAGATGGTGAACATGTGTTAGTGTTACCGTGATCCCCATCTTGTTTTTAACACGTCTGTGTTGTGTATTCCATATAAAGAAAGCCGCTTCAAACTCAAGGACTTGTACATTAGGATATAATGGATTTGCAGCAAGATTTGGCCAATTCATGGGATACTATGAAGGCCTACAACCAACAAAGCTTTTTCAGACCCAGCTGTTTTAAGAACCTAGTACATTCCTCACACTCTAGATTTAACTTTAGAAAGAAAAAAGAAGGCATTAAAAAAGCATGTAGGATGGCCTACATATAAGTGAGATAAGCACCCAGAAGGATTTTGATTGGTGTCTTCCTCTCGATGACGCATGATGCAAAGTGATTGTCGGAATGAAAAAGACCGAATAACTTCAACACTATGCATCTTACGAATAAGTGAAAGAGACATTGAAAATAGTGCTAGGAAAGAAGTGACTAAAAGAGAATTCATCAATTCTCTTGTAGATCTGAATGTGTGCTGCTTTTAACAAATTACAAATTTCATGAACCAAATTTTACCAAGCACTACTCCAAAGATAAGTTGAACATCCTCTAACTTGGTTGAATATCAACTTCAATGTTTTAAAACTTGGTTTAGTGTTTTTGGTTCTAGGGCTAGGGCAACTTAAGCATTGAATGCAAACTAAATATAAAAGCATGTCACACAGTCACAGTAGGCGGATCATGGACATTAGCATCTTAACAGGTTAAAGAGAATAATATAGGTATGAGGAAATGCATTAATATTAGTTTTGCTCAATACTAAAACCAAGTATCTATCTTCACACTCTCAAATTCTCAACATGCATTGCATTCTCTCCCTTAGGCTTCTATCACCACTGCTGCAGCTATACCAGTCAGTCTCCACCACTTCAACCTCCATCAACCTCTGTCTCCGCCTCGGCAACTCTCTCTCACTCTCTCTCAGCTATATTAACCTCCAACAAATATAAGTTATCACTCTCTTAAACCACCATTAAGCCTCCACTTTGGCTCTTCTACTATCATTGCGTCCTCAAATGACAATTACCACTGCCCCAATCAATTCTCACACTAGGCAATGTTTGAAAGTCGCTCAGTTGCACCTGAGAGAATTCATATGATGTTTGTTTTCTAAAATCTTCTTTATCATCATCTGTTGCTTAAAGCAGTTGACTGGTTGAAAAAATTGTAGTTGTATACCCATCATATAATGTTGTATACTAGTACATTATAATTAGCTTTAGTTGCATCATTTTATATGTACCAGAGTCGCATGTTACACGGTTGTAATAAAAGGTGAGCATATGATCATTCAAAATGCTTTTCTATTTGAAGATATATGGTTCTGATATTTTATCTAAGCTAAATTTGAAAAAAAACACTCCTCAACTATATGTGTTTCTCAAAAAGGTATAACGAAATAAGATTTCAATCACCACCACCTTTTAAAATGTCTAAATTACTGTCTACACAAAATAGAATAAAAACACATGTTTTGTTTAACAATTTTCCTTTCTATTTGTCAGCAACCTCTAATTATTTTGCAGAAAGTCAGCACTATCTAATTAATCTAGTCCAAAGTATATACTGAAAAACTTGTAAAGAACCCAGTTGACAACTGACAACTCACTGTCCAGCAATGTCTGAGTCTTTGTAATATATAACCATTTTTGTTATGCAGTTCGTCTATGCATCATTTCCTTCATATAAGCAGCATGTTTTCGCAGTAATCTCCTTGAAGTATGAAATACATGATTAAACAAACCAATATGCATTGTAAACAATTAATGAAATGCATATTTAGAAAAAACATCACATATTATTATTATTATTATATTACTTCACAAACACATCAAACTTTAAATCTACCTCAGTTTAGCACTACAACAAATGAGTTCTCATACTAACCATGTGCTTAGAAAGGAGGTACCATGAGAACTTCCAAACTCAATATTGGCTCTTATACTTTTCGTTCATATGTGCCAAAAAAAATTCAACTATCATCATGATCCATTTTATTGCTTTGAAGTTATCTCAGTTTTCCTTCTGTTGCTGCTGATTTTGGTGTGGGAGCAAACAGATGAATTTGTGAATTCTTTTTGCAAATAATAAAGCAAACTTGTTGACTTTCGCCGGCGTTTGACTGGTTTCTTGCCGCTGTCGTTGACCTGCAAAAAAAAGTTCGATACATCGGGATGGATCCCGGCGACGAACCCTCTGACGCTCTTGTCAGTAATCAGAAAGATTATGAAAAAGCTTTTTGTGAAAAAGATTGATTACCTTGTTATGGTGGTGGGGGAGGGGTATTTATAGTCGCCTTAGAGACAATTTAAAGATAATCATTTATCCCTATGTCCCGGTGTTTTTGGATAAGATGTAGAGTTTAAATCGTTTCATGATAAGAGATTTGGTTTAATCCGTCTCTTAGAGATAACCATGAATTTGAATTACTCTTTAAATATCTGAATTGGCCTGTAACGGGTTGCTACCCATACCCAATAGAACAAATCCGTTTATGGGTTATTGGACTTTGAAGAAAGTCCAATCCCCATTTCAAATCCGTTTGTAGGTGAAATTACCGTTTTACCCCCTGAGAGCTTTAAGATTCGTACCCAATTTGAATGGTCCCGATTTAGTTCTATTTTTAGCCATATCACAAGCCCCCCACTCCTAAGACTGAGTTTTACAGCCTTTGAGGAGTAATTCGCCCGTTTTTAGTAGCTTATAGAATTTATTGGAGTTCTCAGGGGAGTCTGGATCTTGCTCGAGGTGTAACGATGTTTTCTGAGCATGTAAAATGCCCAAAATTATTCTCAGAAAATTCTGAATTTTTGTGATTTTTCCAGATTTTTCTGAAATTTTTCCAATTTTTAATCATTTTTTGAATTTTTTTATTCAATTTCCGAATTAAATAATTAATTATCGAAAATTTTAATTAATTAGTCAAATTTAATAATTATTATTTTCAATCTTTAAAAACATTTTCCAAATTTAATAATTATTTTTAGAATTTTTTAATTAATTTTTTCGATTTGTAATTAATTTTTCGAATTTTTTTACATAATTAATTCAATTAAATAAATTAATTAATAAATTAAATTTTACCTGTACACGTGGCTCAATCTTGTACGTTGATCACGATTAGGGAGGTGCACATCGGAAGGTAGCTGTTTTGCTGTGTTTTCACGCTCTGAACACCTTTTGTTCGAAACACGTCGCTGACCCACGAGAAGGCGCCACGTGGACGGTCAACGTTGACCGTTGACAGCCACGTGGGCCCTTTTTTTTCTTTCCCACCCTCCTCTTCGGTTTCGTCTTCGTCTTCCCCTGTGCTTTTTCCTCTACCACACTTCGCTTCCCTCCTTCATCTTCTCCGAGGACGCCGTCAGAGCTCGAAGGGTGGTGCTCGGCACGGGGGCTTGTTGACGAGACCTGGAGCTTGTGAGACTGAGCTTCGGCGAAGGGAGCTCGGTGAGGAGGGAGAGCTCGGAGACAGTGGGTTTGGAGTTGGGGCTCGGAGTTCGCGTTGGAGGAGCTCGGCGAAGGGGGGGTGGAGCTCGGAGATGTGAGGTTGTGCTGACGATGGTGAAGCTTCGCGAAGGAGGGAGCTCGTCGAAGCCAAGGTGATGGGTTCGAGCTCGGCGTGGGCTCTTCGGTGGGCTTCGAATTTTGGGCGCGGAAGAAGCTCGGCGTGGGGGAGTTGGAACTCGTTGAACGACAACATGGAGAGCTCAGGTGGAGTTGGGCGAGCTCGGCGAGCTCAGTGAGAGGGGTCGAGCTTGGCAATGGGTAACTCGCCGAGGAGGAGTTTTGGCGAGGGGCGGCTCGTCGTTGGAGCTCGAGCTCGACCTGGCTTCGACGGCACCAACGTGGCGAGGAGCTCGGAGCTCGGAGCTCGACGAAGGAGATTGGCGAGGAAGTTGGAGGTCGGCCAGTTTGGAGCGCGGCGAAGGCGGAGCTCGAGCTCTACATTGGGGCTCGATGGCAAAGGGTTCGAAGCTTGCGAGCTTGGTTAGGAGTTCGGCGAAGGGAAGCTCGACGGAGCACGGCAACAGTGAAGGGGAGCTTAATGGGTCGGTGCTTTGGGTTCGACGAGGCCCCGAGCTTCGGCGAGAGAGCTCCGAGCTTCTACCGCTTGTGGCTGCTGTTGGTTGTAATAACCGTACCCAGTTGCTTGAGTAGTTTGTTGAGTTGGTTGACCAGATGTCTGATCCCAACCAAGGGCCGCAGGTTGAGGATACGCTCCATAGGCAGGCTGGGGGATGCTGTACTGATGTGGTGGACCGGGGTAAGCTCCAGGTTGCATGTACCCATATCCTGGTTGCTGCATTGGAGAAGGTCCTCCAGGTGGGCCGCAACTTGAAGGTTGAGGAGGTCGGTACCCTTGCTGGGAATGTCCTCCTGACATTTGGGGATTTCTAGCACGGTTCTGTGTATAGGAAACTTGTATGTGAGCTCATGTAACACATGACAGGGACACTGTTTCAATCTACATCTGTGGATGTTGATCCCTCGCCCAATTCAAAACTAGTTGGAAAGGTCGCAAAGCTCGCCTGTTATGATCTCATTGACTAAATTTTTGGCAACTTCAATTTGTTCTTCACTACCATTCATTTGTAATGTTCTTTCAGTAGACGTATCACCAGGCGGAAGATGCAAAGGAATAACCTGGATTTTAGCTCCTGTGTTTGCTTGCATGTTTTTAATTGTCTCGCCACCCTTCCCCCACCCTTACCGATTATAAGACCAACCTTGTTATTAGGAATTTTCATGACAAACTGAGACCCATATTGGGAACCACCAAATTTTCGAGCACCAGACATACTCAAACCTGAAAATTCAGCCCCTTCAAGCACATCAAGAATCATTTGTTCAGCTCTGCTAATCTGCTCAGGAGTGCCTGTAAGTTCTATAGATCTAGTCTGTGAATTAGGGTCAACTTCATTATCTCTAGTCACTTGAATCTTCGCTCCAGATTGCAACTGAAGATTTTTGATAGTTTCTCCTTGTTTCCCAATAGTAACACCAACCCTTCCATTCGGAATGTCCCATCTTGCTGGAACCATAGCCATAAGGGGTGTATGATGTGGGCAGAGTGTTACCGATTTGAGAAGAATATGTCTGACCCAAAAGCTTCTGGTAGTCGTCGTTATCAGATCCGTTGTCGACCTTAGGACGCTTCACCTCGGCATCGCTCAGCAACTTGGAAGAGATCTCCTGAGCTCACTATTTCGCGAGCTGGATCAGGTCTGCAGCGTTTGGGACAATACCGTAGGAGGAAGGAGGAGGACGGGGTGACGGATCGTCGAACTTCCTCTTGTTGGTCGGGAATATTGAGGCTCGTCCATCATTAGAAAACGAAAGCTAGGGTTCAGAGATTGGAGAAAAAAAGAGGTGAGGGAGTTGGGATTTTTGTTTCTTTTGGTGCTCAATCTCGAAGGAGAAGAAGAAGAGGAAAACGGAGTGGTTGCGAGTTTGGGTCCTAAGCAGGTTCAAACCTGTGTTGCGAGTTTGGGAGTTGGGTTTTTTTTTTGTTTGGCCAATCTGTGTCGTTGATCGTGATCAAGCACGGATCGGGAGGAGTTGTTCTCCATTTTCCAGTTCGGGGACATATTTGCTCGGATTTTGGATCCGAGCGACGTGACAAAATTTGAGCTGTCGAAATGGATCAAGCGTGCATCCTGCGGCGGAGATTTTGCCCAAATTCACATTCGGGGACACATTTGCTCGGGTCATGCCACCGAAGAGCTATGGTTGTTCGACCACGTGACATGTGTCCTTGACCGTTAACCGTTGACCAGTCAACGATTTGTTGGCTCGGCGCAGCTGTGTTGTAACCCAGTTTTTCGGTGCTACGGAGGTTGGATCGGGGCGTGTGACCACTCATTTCGAAGCTGGCCCGAAGATATACAATTTCTCTTTAGAAGTCAGTTGAAGCATTATCCTTCTTCATGGTCAAAATAGTCCCGCAACATCTTTGTCTTCATGAAGTTGAGAAGTGCTTTGGTCTTCGGAATCTTCGAAGTGGAGCTCCACTCCTATGGGCTCAGAAGATGAGCTAGGAAGATCCTCGTAAGACCTATGGGAAGTCCCGTTCTTGGATGTAAGTGCGAGGAGCAACTCTAGGAGAGAGTTTTGAGCTCCAAACTCTCTTGGAAGAAGGCCGCTCAGGAGGCGAGCAGAGCGAAGAGCTTCACCGGGCTCTAGGAGAGAGCCGTTCGGGAGACGAATTTGAGGAGCAACTCTAGGGGAGAGATGAGCTCCGAACTCGTCGAGAAGAAGACTGCTTGGGAGCGACTGGAGCGAAGAGTATCACCAGGCTCTAGAAGAGAGCCATTTGGGAGACAAGTTTGAGGAGCAACTCTAGGGGAGAGTTTAGCTCCGAACTTGCTTGTTGCAAAATTTAACCAGTAGTGGAAGTAGTATGAATGTTCGTTTTGAGCCCCGAGACTGCACACTTGCAAGCTGTTAGGGCAATTTTCGAACCATGATTGTGAACTCCGAACTAGTTACTAAGATAGTTTCAACAGTTGTGGGAGCAATTTCGAATGATGAGCTACTTTGTATATGCTTGTTCGCAAGTAGCTGAAGCGGCATCGAACCAAGTATTGGACTCCGAACTTATCGTTAAGATAGTTTCAACAGTTGTGGGAGCAATTTCGAATGGTGAACTACTTTGTACTCGCTCGTTCGCAAGTAGCTAAAGCGGCATCGAACCAAGTGTTGACTCCGAACTTATTGTTTGAAGGAGTTAACGAGTTGTAGGAGTAATCTTTAATGGTGAGCTGCCCCGCACTTGCTTGTTTGCAAGCGGCTAAAGCAACGTTGAACCAAACGTTGGAGCTCCGAACTCATTTTTTGAGCTTAGTAAGTTGTGGGAGCAATCCTGTTGGACAAGCTGGACTCCGAACTTACCATTTAACGAGTCGTACATGTGACTCAGAGAGATAAAAATGAGGCAAATGCAATAATTTTCATAGAAAAAAGCTAAAGTTTTATTGAAACAAACTAAGTGACTGCTTCAAATAGGATGAGCCATTATTACATATTTTGGGCCGTGTTAGAAGCATCAGGCCTTAGTGAAACTGAAAACCAACTTCTACAATAGGGTAAAGGCCACTTGGAGAAGTTTGGTTCTCGCCCCGACCTCTATGGATAAGGAGGACGGCCCCAGGTTCGGAATCTTGGAATTCGTTGGGCCTCTTGGTTCGATTGTTGGCTCCTCGAGGTGGAAGATCGACCCCGTCTTTTCGGACGAACTTGGCCAGGTGTCCCCGCTGTATGAGTTCTTCGATCTCCTCTTTGAGAGCCCGACAATCATCCGTGTCGTGGCAGTGATCCCTATGAAAGCGGCCATGTTTCTTTTCTTGCCAGGAGTATTCATTTTAGGGGGACCGCGGAGTAGCCCTTCCTTATCTACCTTCATAAAAACTGCTGATATACTAGCATTGAGGAGGGGTGAACTTCTCAAAACGAGAAGCTGGGCGGCGCTGGCCATTGTCATCCTTCTAAAACTTTTGGGACCCTTCTTCGCTTGTATTCTTTCGTTTGTTCCAGGAAGATGGTTCCTCAAGGCTAGGGGGGTGAGAGCTTCTTCCACCTGGATGTACTTCTCGCTCCTAAGCAGGAGTTCCGAGAAGTCCCGAGGAGGCTTTTTGGCAAGTGACGCCTTGAGGTCGGCGTTAGTGACGGTGTGCCTGAATGCTGCAGAAGTAACTGATTGGTTGAGGAAAGCAATAGACCGAGCTTCGGTAGTAAAGCGCCAAACATAATCTCTTAGGCGCTCACCCTTTTTTTGGCTTAAGTGCTAGCAAAGATGTACTTGTTTTCTCGGCTCTGCGGCTGCCCACGAAGTGCGTGAGGAAAAGCTCCTTAAACTGTTCGAATGAGAAGATGAAGGTCGGGGTGAGTCGTGAGTACCATTCTCTCGCGGGCCCCTTCAGCATGGCTGGGAAGATTTTGCAAAGGAGCGCATCCGAAGCCTGGTGGATCACAAGAGTTTTAAACTCTCGATGTGGTCAGCGGGGTCCGACTCCCCGTTGTATGACTCAAAGTAGGGGGCTTAAAGTTTTTCAGAACCGGGGCTTCCATGATGGTCCGGGAGAACAGAGGCCTACTTGGCCGGAACTTATTGGCCCATTGCTCCTCTTCTCTGTCCAATCTGCCAAGGCGCCTCTCCATCTCGTGGAGACGGCGGTAGACCGAGTCTTCCCTTTGGTCATATCTTGCTGATCCCCGGGACTTATCCTCATGCGGAAGGGGACTGGGAGTGCGACGGTAATAGCTTGGGGCAGGTTGAAGACTGGGAGCCCGTTGATCGTGGTTAGGAGCAACATTAAGGGCCCGTATAGAACGGCTTCTTGAAAATCCTGAAATTCCGCCCTTGTGATAGGCGCCTCCCGGTCTCGGCGGTCCCCTAGGGCGGGCCGACCGGTCGGAGTGCGGCTCCTCCTCTGACGGTGCTGGGGTGACTCCCTTCGTCTTCTGGGAGAGTTTGATCTTCTGCGGTCGGGCCTACGAGGGGATCGGGCTCTAGGGGACCGAATTGCTAGACCTCTTTGATGTTCACGGCGGGGAATCCCTTCATGGGCCCGCCTCTCATCCATGCGGGTCCGAAGATCTATCCCATGTTGCCGGTTGACAATAATGTGTCTGAAATCCTTCGGCGTTAGAGGACTATGAGAGGCCATGAAGTCGGATGACGAGTTATGTAGTGAGACATGGTCATGATGAGAAGGTTGCCTTGGGCGACTTCGGCGGGAAGGTCCCGTGGCAGCCCCCTGAGGCCCGTGAGGAGCCTGCTGGGACTGAGGTTGCTGAGGAAGGGGATGTCCAAGCTGTGGTTGCTGGACGGATTGAGGGAGAGGCTATCGAGGCTGCGGTTGCTGGACTTGCTGGACGGGTTGAGGGTGAACCTCATAAAGTGGAGAAGGAGCGGGAGTGGCTCTACGGTTGGAGACCGTTGCATTTCCTTTCTTTGGAGGCATAGCTTGAAACTATTTTTGTTGATGAGAAAATGTTGGGTTGCTTTTCGTTTTCCACAGATGGCGTCAATCTGTTGCTGTTGATTTTGGTGTGGGAGCAAACAGATAAATTTGTGAATTCTTCTTGGAAACAATAAAGCAAATCTGTTGACTTTCACCGGCGTTTGACTGGTTTCTTACCACTGTCGTTGACCTGCAAAAAAGTTAGATACACCGGGATGGATCCCAGCGACGAACCATCCGACACTCGTTAGTAATCAGGAAGATTATGAAAGCTTTTTGTGGAAAAAGATTGATTACCTTGTTATGGTGGGGGGAGGGGGGTATTTATAGTCGCCTTAGACCATCTCCAACCATGCTAGTCATCTTTCAATTTTAGCCAAAATAGCTAATATAAAGACAAAAATATGCTCCAACGGGACTAGCTAAACCACTCGCCAAAATAGATTTAGAATATTCACTCGCTATACCTGGCGAGTATGTACCGCTCGGCGCTCGCTAAACTTCTTCCCAAAACCACAAAATTGCGAAATTGCAAAATCAATCGTGGAAATTGCAAAATCAATCGCGAAAATTGCAAAATCAATCGCAAAAAATGCGGAATCGCGACATTTTTATTTCTGTTGTTGGAGCAGAATCGCGGAAATCAATCGCGAAAATTGAACAATTTTATTTTATATTTTTATTTTATTTAATTTTGGACTTCAAATTATTAATGGTTATTCAAAATAGATAACATGGTTGGAGTGGAGACTTTTTTCACTAGCCAAATTATCCATTTATTATCCATTTTGGCTATTTTAGTTAGCCAAAATAGCTAACGTGGTTGGAGATGCTCTTATAGACAATTTAGAGATAATCATTTATCTCTATGTCCCGGTGTTTTTGGATAAGATGTAAAGTTTAAATCGTTTCATAATAAGAGGTTTGGTTTAATCCGTCTCTTAGATATAACCATAGATTTGAATTACTCTTTAAATATCTGAATTGGTTTGTAACAAGTTGCTACCCATACCCAATAGGACAAATCCGTTATGGGTTATTAAGCTTTGAAGAAAGACCCAATCCCCATTTCAGACCCGTTTGTAGGTGGAAATTACCGTTTTACCCCTGAATACTTTAAGATTCGTACCCGATTTGAACGGTCCCGATTTAGTTCCATTTTTAGCCATATCACCTATAGACTAATTCTCAAACATCAAAGTACATTCAAATTTCTATCATTATCGTGTCACCAATGACTTTTATGCATGAAAGTTCTTCCCTGTTTGTCCCCATCACACACAACCCAACACGTCAACAAGAGATATATAAGATCTGCATAAATCATTCTTTTAGTTGAGCACCCATATTGACTGGTATAGAATTAGCCATTCAAAGCACTGAAAAGAGAAGTATTCGTCGACCAAAAAAATTCGTGATAAATGCTTTGTTGTTAATGTTGTTTAAAGTAGTTCTCAAGACTTCAGGAACTTTTCTGCAAACCAAGTCAGCTCAGGCAAGCCCAGGTTCGATAAACATGATTACTCTGGGTGGACTGTAGATTCTATCATTTAGAAACTGACAATAGGAATTGAGACACTTTGTTGAGTTGGCGACCTAAGTAAATAGACTGATAAATAAATAAAGCCTACATGCAGGAGATTTACAATTTAACTGAGCCTTCACCGATGTTCACAGACACTTCATAAGCAGATGATATATAACCAACACATTAGTAAAGACCGTGAACTGCTGTGGATCAAAAGCCAGCATCACATAATGAAATCCTAAATTGAACAATTGATGCATCCACCTTCATATGAATTTCAGGTGCAACTCTGTTGGCTTTCCTCAAAATGCAATCAGCCTATATATGAAAGAAGCTCCAATATAATAGCAGAAAACAACAAGATATGAGCTCGTGAATTACCAATCTGTAGGACCCAGGCTTAACAACTCGTCCAACATCTATATAATCAAAAAGGCTCTGCAACAAAAAAAAAAACACAATCAAAGGTAGTCCACTACAATTAAGTTAAAAATTTCAGTCGATGGCAGCATGAGAAGTATACCTGAAGCTTGTCAGATTTAAAAAATCGGCGTCCACAGCGACTTCCATCTGGCATGCGGACCAGAAGGGTTACAGCATTTTCATCATCTAAAGTAGGTTCCTGGGGAAGGGATGCTTGTTTTGCAGCAAGTTTTCTCTCAAATTCCTGAGAATCACGGTTGGTTTAGAAGGTAAATATACGTATGAGTATTATTATAATATTATGTAACACAAACCATTCACATGCCAAACAATTTCTTTTGCATCCAGCTCCTAGAAAAGGAGCTGGCCAGAAGGAAAAAAAAAGTTGGGGAAAGGTCATCAGAGAATATTAAGATCCAAATAATTTCTTTCAAATCCAGCTCCTGGAAAGATGCTGACCAGAAGAAAAAAAGTTAGGGAAAAGGTTTTCCCAATAAATAAGAACAATGCAAGGGTCAAACAAATTTCGCTCCAAACACAAGAATAGGACCAAACATGGAAGTGTAATTTAAGGGAAACATTAAACAGACAAAGTTAACATATTTTTCTCAAATCAATAAAGTAATATCCACAAAAAAAAAAAAGGATGCAGTTTATAAATATGCACCCAATATGGTACCTCTTCCTCCATCTTATTCCTGTGAGCTTCCTCCTCTCGCTGTTTTTCTTCTTCAAGAGCAGCTTGTCTTGCAGCAGCCTCTTCTAAATGACGACGTTCAGCCTCCTGTTCTGCCTTCAACTCTTTCTCTCTATCAGCTTGCAGTGCTGCAAGATACTCATCGTCCTGCATGTTAAAACCTTATCATTAAGACATGCCAGAGGACGTTCACTGATTTGACTATAGGTAAAATGAAAAGAACCGATAAAAACCTAAAATCAAAAGAACCGATAAAAACCTGTTGTTCCCTTAGCAAACGTTGCGCAGTAAGCAATGGCGAGGGTGGACGAGGAGGTGGAGGATAGAAATGTGAGTTCTGATAACCACGTTGCAAATGCGGTTGAGGGTATGCAAAATTGTAGGCACCTTCCTCAGGGATACCACCAAACATGGCAGCTTCAAGCATTACAGCTTCATCATGCTCTTCAGAAGATATGCCGCCCCACTTGTACAATACAAGAAGAAGAAATAAACAGTAAATAAGCAATGAGTTGACTATCTTCTAAAGCTCAGAAATGGAGTACTTCACAGTCACAAATGTTACCTCATTAGACTGGAAGCCATCACCATTTGGGCGATGACCTACATCGTGCACATCAGGACTTGGTGAAGGGCTAGGAACAACATTTGCAGATTCCGCATGTTCAGAAGCAATGCACCTAGAACGGTGCCTAACTAATGGCTGTTCATGTACATCCGCCTCCTCTTGGATTGATGAGTTGCCTTCCTCTATAATAGACTTCCCTGGGATCTCAGTATGAGTGACAGGCCCTTGCCTCCAACAAGAAAAGGGGCATATTAGTACCTCAGACTTTAGTCACTCACCATAATAAGGATACAGAAAAATACAATTAACCAACTGCACTAGGCCCCCCATACTCCCACGACCAATTACCAAATAACTATCTCCAAAACTCATGGACCTCTTATGAAACATACACACTAGCTGAGGTGCACATTATGGGGATGGCACTGTTAGCAAGTGTCCAAGATATGCCAATAATATTGTCCGTACATACCAAGACAGAAGATGAATGAGTGTAGTAGTATTTAGTGGAACAAAGAAATTCAAACTGCAAGTCCGTCATAGATTAACTTCAGTAAGAATCATTCAATAAGATGAGAGGCCAATCTTTCTAAGCTTCTTTAGAATCGAGTTGTGTGCCATACACTTCAATGTGCAGTACCTCTCCAGACTGAAGACCTCAATCTAATCTGCAGTATCAGCATTAGAAAACCTAGACCTGAAAAGACCTGACCTAAAATTTCATACTCTTGTCGCACACCAAGCTTTAGATGAACAATCCATCTCCATCAAGAAATAACAAGGATACAACCATCTCAAGGATGTAAGATCCCACCAATGGGAAGGTTCAACATCCACAAAAATATGTCATATGAACATGACAATAACCAATTTACTGTACTCTATCGTATGTTCCTGTGGAAAATTGAATTAACAGTAGTGCTGTACATCTTTGAAAACCTAGTGCATGGGAGAAGATGAGATGGATAGAATTGATTGAAACTAAAAGTAATCCTCACATATGAAGGTTGCAAATCAATAGTGGTTGTATTATCTAGATGTCAGATATGACGGTTTCTCCAACTGACTGTCAGCAACAATGCGTTTATTTATTAATCATTTTTTTGGTAAGCTTACTGCATTCATTTGGTTATCGCATTCCCACATCATTGTCACTTATATATCAGATTGTTTCAGAGATTTCAGGTTATATATCAGGTTACAAAAGTTGGGAAGAAATATCAAAAATTGGGATCTTATTAGAATTGGGTATCGGGTTTGACTAAGACCAGACGGCTAAAAAAGAACCGCACTACCCCCCCCCCCCCCCCCAATGTCCCTTTCTCTTCTCCTGTCCTTCACGACATTAAACACACTAGATCCACACTAGAGCCACACAGCACCCTCCCCAGGATTCATCATGTTTTAAGAAGCCCTAAAAAGAGGTGTTGCTTAAGCACTGCTCAAAAGCGCGCACACAAAAAAAAACGGTTGTCTGGAAAAAAACATTCAAAAAAGCAGTGAAAAGAAACTGAAGGGATGAAAAAGCACACAAACACGTCAAGATTCACGCAAAAGCATTAAGAATTGCTTAAGCTTGGCTTTTAACCCCATTTAAAAACGGAAATGGGTAATTTTATTTTACCCATATGGACCCGAGCCAAACTGAACAATTTTTGAAGTATTTCAATTTCCTCCTAGGATACACTAAACCCCAAATTCCAAATCTAAAATGTGAAAGTGAATAACATAAGAAGAGATTATGTCATGATGCCCTAGCCCTCAAATCTCAAAACAATACTTCCATCTTTTTTTATTCATATTCCTCCTATGCTTCGTGACTTCATCTTATTAATCTCCCACTCACGACTAATGTTGCCATTCGCGATTGTTACTATTGTTTCGACTTCACCTTCTTCCTTTGACCTGCTGCTCCTTCATTTCTTAACCATCCTCTTCTCCTTTGACATGTTGATTGCTGCTCTTCTCCTACTGTTCTCATCCTCTGTCCAAAGAGGTATAGAAATTGTTCGAAGATTTTATATATAAATTGCTTGACTTACTAATTTGTATATAAATTGCTTGACTTATTAATCGACGCATATGATTAAACATCGTAATTAGAAATTACTAAATGCCCTATCCAATTTTCATGTAGTTACTAGTTTAGTAACTTAGTAATCAGTATTGCTATTTAACTAATAGTAGTATTAAACAATTAAATGTTAAAGAATAAATTTACTAATTATTTACTACTTACTAGTTATTAACTTATTACGTAAGTTAATTGTCTCTTTCATATATATACTTTTTGTATTTATGAATTATTTTCTAATTTAAACAATTGCATAACATTTTTTTTTAGCTTAAGCATATTCGAAGGTCGACCACTTTTTTCGTTAAAACGCTTTCTGAAACCATCTCAAATTTAGGGGCTAGGGTATCAAGCTATGATCTCTTCTTCTGTTATTCACATTTTAGATTTGGAATTTGGGGGCTAGGGCATCTCGGGAGGAAAATATATTATTTCAATAATAGGTCGAACGGGTTGAGTCTAAAACAAATTAAAAATAGTTACCCATTTCAGCTTTTAAACGGGTAAAAAAGTCGAACTCAGGTGTTTCTTCACACTTTTGCGTGAATCTTGATGCTTTTATGCACTTTTTTATGCCTTCTGTCGCTTTTCACCAATTTTTAGAACGCTTTTTCAAGGCAACCACTTTTCCTGCGCTTTCGGAAAAATTAAAGCGTTATTCCAATGCTCAACGCTTAAGCATCAATTTTTTGTGCTTTTAAGAAACCAAGTACGGCCTTCACCATTCTTTACTACTGGTAGCAACGCCTCTTCTATCACCTGTTTGCAGCAGTGCTCTCCCTAGCCCTTGCGGCCTTGCCATTCTCTGCTTCTTATCAGAAGTAGGCCTGTATCCGAATCCCCTAATCCCCTGCCTTGTCCCCTCAGCCCTCATATCTCTCCGAAAGCTTCACTTCTCCTCAGCCACCTTCTTTATTCAGTCTCACACGCTCCTCAATCTCTTTTCCAACAGGAGCTGATTTTGATCCCTTTCACTAAATATTCTGGTCGAAATAAACTAGATCATTTTAAGCTTTTTGCTCCTGAAAGTGTGAAATGTATTTTTTAGTAATAATTGTGTTCTTAGTTTAACTATAATTGTGTACTTCTGCTTTTATGTTTAGTGACCGAATGAATGAAGATAGTTTAGGTACTGCATCATTGCATGAAATTTTATCATAAGCAATCATGTATAAATTCAAGTATATGCAGTCTTTCTGCTAGGGTAGATGATAAACATAATATGCTCACAAATGAATATATTTTTCCATGCAACATGGTTACCTAGCATTTGTTAGATATCTCCGCCATGTCCCCAATATCCAACATAGGAATTTCTGTTGTCTTGGATATAAGATAATTGAAGCTCATAAAGTACCATTTCTATCAACCACAGTAGCACTGATACAGTTGGTGCTGGCCAGAAAACACTTTCATGAACAGCCATAAGTTGGCATCATGCAACCATCAGGAGAAGATAAGAAATGGGGAGTAAGGAAATTTCCATTATGAGAAATGAAACAGTAATATGTCATTAATCTTCTAAATATAATAAACCTACACAGATGCACATGTAAAACAACAAAAGCACATAAATGTTCACCTTCCATAGGCAGGAGGCACACTTTCCATATCTTCCATATCTGTGCCCAGTGAGTTAGAGGACCGTTCCCTAGATAGAGATCCAAGTTTACGCAATGCCTTTTCTTGTTCTGCAGTCTAAATGAATGCATGATCATTAGAACACAAGAACAATCATACATGGTAGAAAATGTCAAGAATAAAAATAATAATTATAATAATATAACAACAACAATAAAGATATGCAATCAATTAAACAAACCTTTAGGGACAGAGAAACTGCATGTGCAAGATCAGCATCTTCCACAACTGGCAAATGCTTGGG
Source organism: Hemerocallis citrina (assembly GCA_017893485.1). Taxonomy (NCBI): domain Eukaryota; kingdom Viridiplantae; phylum Streptophyta; class Magnoliopsida; order Asparagales; family Asphodelaceae; genus Hemerocallis; species Hemerocallis citrina. The sequence goes on from CM030363.1 coordinate 136,332,217, forward strand.
AACAGATGAACCCTACATGAAAAGGGATCAGATGGATCATGTGTGTGTCTGCATTGAAGGTAAAGCAGATTTAGCATCAAGACAGATAGCTTACTTCTGAACTGTTGAACTGCTGACTTGCAGATGCCTTAGCATCTCGCTTGGATGCTTCAATTGCAACCCGGATCATTTCCTCTTCTATATCATTGTTGTTGTCAGACATGCCAGCCAAAGGACTAACAGTTGTAGTATTTCTTACAAAAGTAACATCAACAGGAGCACTTGGAAGGTCCTCATCATCATCAACAATAACTGGATTTCCATACGTATCCGGACCTACAGCATGCTCGATTCCGGTAACTTCCTCAATGATAGGCCCACGATTTGAAGAACCAGGACAACCATTTCCATCTCTGAATTCAATTGGAACTTCCCTGACCTCTCTTGGATGTGTAACCCGTGGCATAGAGTTGGATAACTGGGTGGGACCTCCATCAAAAATCCTTTGGCCAAGACTTGAGTTCATGAGTGCATAGGGGTTCAAATTGTGAGCAGCTGACAGCAAGGGATGTTGAGGAAGAGAAATATCAACATCTATGGGGTCATCATCTAGATTCATGAAATCATCTTGAGGGGCAGGATGAGATCCTGCCTGCGCACTACACATTGAAAAATCAGCTATTAAGATATAAATACTAGACTGATGGAAGAAACATGGTGAGTTCATGCATGTTCACGTGGCAGGTTAGATAAATACAAAAAAGAAGTGAGGAAATGTAAGCTACATACTTAGTCCTGTCTCCCTCATTGAAGTGTGCATTAACAGCTTCGTTCAAATCCCCACAATGCTCCTGAATATCATTCACATGGAAAAAGAAGTAAGAGCTCAGTTAGGGGCACATATTGGTAAGAAATTGAAAAAAATAAGTATGCAGGAAACATAAATTAGAGGTTCAATTAAAAAGCTAAGGGTAACGACTTGCTTACGTGAAATTTCCAGAAAAAAATATATAAGCAAACTTCTAGTCAAGAAGCTCCTCTACAAGGCAAAGAGTTTACCATATCAAGCCAACAATTAATTCAGCCTATCTTGTTCACGTCAACAATATTTAATGTGTACCAACTCTTCTACCTCTAAATGCAATGATCCGCACTCCTAAGTCATCCTATACAACCCAAATATGATTCAGTGAGAGCGAGTACTGCCAAACCCTTCACAATCTCCCCTTTCAAGAAAGGCGGTAAAAGAGACAAAAGTGCTGTTAGTTGGGGCTTTTTGAGCTCCTACAGATTATTTTCAAGCAAACAAACATTCCATAGATGGGACCTCCAATAGGCTTGGTAGCCCAATATTGGCACGCTAAGCCTGCATATTGTTTAAAAATTATAATCTGTGATAGAAAGAAGGAACCACCACAATATCCTAGACAATGAATGACTCCAAAAAAAATTCCTACTCTATAGTATGGAGTAGATTTTATTTATTTCCCGATAAGCAATGAAGCAAAGAACAAACAAAAACATTCCTGGCAACATTTTTTATAATAAACAATCAACAACAAGAATTTATATAAAATGGTATCAAATACTGCTGACCGAGACGAAACTCCTAAATCGTGTTTCTGGCTAACCCGATTTGGTCGTTGCCTAAAACAACAGGACCACAACCCCGAAGCTAAAAAAGAAGAAAAAAACATCAACAATCTGACAGTAAGCAATTGAAACCCTAGATAATAGACCCTTTCTATCAAGGGTATCACTTATAAGTAGATAAAACCATAGTTTAAAGGATTAGCCAATCCCAATCCGATCCGACCAACCCAAGTAGGTTTTAGGAGGGGTGCGGTCCAATCCCAGTCCAAAAATCGGGATCAACGATCCAAAGAGGGGTTTGATCGAGATGCAATATGGATAAGGTGATTCAGTCCAATCCAACCCCGAGTCGACCAATCCGACAAATTTGAAAGAGGAGAAATCACAAGAAAATAAAGAAATCAAATGTAAATTTGAAAAAATTCAAGAAAGTAGAAACTTACATGACCTTCATGGAAGATTTGTCACAAGTTCTCATTGCAAGAAATCTATAATTTTTGTGATAACTTGTAAGATAGCACGCTATATATATAAAAGGGATATGAAGTGGTGATGTAAACTTAACCCTAAGTAGAGAATTTCCAAGAATATTAAAAGATAAGGTTTACCAACATGTAATGCGGATCAAGTTAGAAATTAAAACAGTTAATCGGTTCGATGAAAATTCAAGAATTGAATTAAGTTTAACAAGCTCAATTAACGATTCAGTTCTAACAATCAATAATTATATACTTAAGCGTTCTTAGTAAGTAAAAGATGCAATAATGATTTGTACTCTAATTGGCAAGTAAAAACGCTCGCTCTCAATATTTATGGACGACGGTTAAATCAAATAATATTATAGAGATGATAAAGCAGTAATACAAATATTTGAGAAGTTGAAAGAGTTTACTAGGGTTGCAGATAGTGTGTAGTTGTGGTGGAGGAAAAAGGCCAGAGTGGCTGCCGTGGAGCCGCCGGCGAGACAGCGAGGGAAGGCAGCGACGAACGGTGGAGGTAGTGAAGGGACATCGGGGGCAGGCGATGGGTGCTTTGGGTCAGGAGGTTGGGGGCAGTAGGGGTCGTCGGTGGACGGTGGGTTGTCGACTTCGAGGTGGAGGTGATGATTGGAGGGGAAGCTCGGTGCAGGCGATGGGTGACGATGATGGAGACGGCGATGGGTTTGGCAGCGGTGGTGGTCACGAGGTCGGGGGTCGCTGGTGGCTGACGGGTGCGGGGTGATGGTAGGGGGGTCACGGGTGGTTGTGGGGGCCTGGTCGATGGCGAGGTTGATTGGGGCAGTGAAGAAGATGACGAAGAAGGAGAAGAGATTAGGGTTGACTTTGTTTTGGATTTGGGGATTAGGGTCTTTTTTTAATTGGAAATTTGAATGTAGTTTTAGAGTTTATCACAAACTCTAATAATTCTCTCAATTGTCTGACACAAAAAAAGAGATGAAAAGCAATAACTCAACACAATAAATTTTTTAAATCAAGAATAGCATTACTTCTCATTATTCTCAATGCCTATATATAGGCTCAAAACAAATCCAAAACAAATCTCAAACAAATCTAAAACAAATCTCTCAAATTCAAAACAAAACTCTCAAATAAATCTCTCAAATAAACTACATATGGCTAAACCTCAAAATAAAAATAAAACAGATTTGATGTCCTCCTCAAGTGGTTTCACACATTTTTTATATGGTATGTGCACGTTGATTTCACATGCATTTGGGAGAGGTCGACTTCACACTTAAGTTATAACAGTACATATTATCATGTGCATACAATCAATTAAATTAGAAATTAAATTTGTATTATTTAATTGATTAACTAAATTAGTTAAATTAATTTATAGAAAAGAAAGATTTAAATATAAATTTAATTTTAAAAAACAGCTTATACAAAAAATACGTCATACCGATCCGATAATGCCGATTTGGCAAATATGGATCCCTATACTCAAAATTTTCAAAACCAAATATCATTCCCAATTCCGAAATTTTGAATCGTGGATATAACATGAATAAGTAAGTGCAAAAGAGATCAAGATCGAGTGAGCCAAAAAAAATGTTATATATAATACATATTAAATACTTCTACGATATATTATTCGGAGAAGTGATAGTATTTCACTCTGAAGTGCAACTCCCAACATCAACTCTCACTTGATTGGCCCATGTATTAAAGTTAGAAGGTGAAATAAAAGAGGGCTACCTAATTTTTACAAGTCAACTGTATTTTTTAGTTTATAAATAATACATACTAAATACTTCTAATGGTATATTATTTAAAGAAGTGATAGTATGTCATTCCAAATCGCAACTCCCAACTTCAAATTAACATGATTGGTTGACTTGTAAGACCGGAGTAGCCCACTTCTAATTTCCCCTTCTAACTTTATACATGGGTCAATCAAGTAAGAGTTGAAGTTGGGAGTTGCAATTTGGAGCGGCATATTGTCATTCATTTATTCTTTATAGCTTAAAATTAGTGTATTTTAATAATCTAGCTTTATAATTTACCACCAATCCTGCAACCTTCTCCTACCGACCTATTTTTAAATTTCGGCCAAAATTTCGTTTCGGCTAGCTTGCCGATACGAAATCACATATTTTATACTCCATATCGTTTTGGAACGAAATGTATAGATTTCGGACAAAATGTGTAGATTTCGAACGAAATTGCCAAAATATCGGCCGAAATAGACACTACTGTTATTGTGAATATATAACAATTTTTTGTTTTACTTTTTGCATATAAGTCTTTCAATATAGGACCTTAAGCTAAGATAATGTGAGGATTTCGTCTCTCTATTGTTTGTGTATATGCAAAGTCAAGTAAGTCTATTAACTAATACAATTTTTCTAATCAATGCAAATTTAATTTAGTCATATACTTATATTACATTATCTTTGATATTGTTGTTAAATTCTGCAAATATTTACCGTAATTGATTCATATCATTAGTTACATTATACTAAATTTTATATCATAAATGACAATGTAAAACATATAATATCTTGTTTAGCAACAAAAAAATATGTTTATTGAGTGTCCGAAATGACGATCCGAGATGATCACATTTTCCCGAGATCTTCTCCGATATCTCCGATTCGAGACGAAACACTCCTTGCCGAGACGATTCCGAAATCCAACATTTAAAACCTCGGCTATCAAACACCTCTGTCACCTCCTCAAAATCCATTCTTCATTCCCTCAAGTCCATTTCAAATTATGGATTATGTCAATTAATTGGGGGTATATTAGTACCCAAAGAGATAAAAGAAAGCACGTGAAAAAATGTGTAGCCTAATTCTAACAATTTGTAAACATCGTCACCTTCCCTAGGGTTATCCACATTTTACCCATAATGTTAAAAGGATGAATCCTTACAACCTTGCTTTTTAGTTGAAATGCATCCAAAAGCAGTGTTACTAGGTTCGTGGTACATAGTGTATGCAGTACGGGATGCAATACACTCCTTTGACGGTACTCGTTTGTTTGTGTGTGTGTGTGTTGGGGGGGGGGGGGGGGGGGTGGGGGGGGGTCGCTAATTAGGCATGCGGGATATACATGTATGTAAGAGGTTGATTTAAATAAGTTACTAGATTTTTTAATCCTTAAAATCCAATCACACGTGTTTAAATTAACTAGTCAATCTCCTTTGATTGCTCTTAAAACAAAATTAAAATTCCTAACGGATTCTTGGAGATCATCATTCTTATATTTTTTCCAAATTACCAGCAAAGAAACAAAATATTTTTAAGAAAAAACATGTTAAAACTATGGAAACAAATATAGCTGGTTGAGTTCAATTAAAACAATATGTGAATCAGTTTATTCTTATAATGTTATGCGACCCGACCAAACTCGTTGCTTAAGTTCAAACAAGGGCAGGGACATCAAAAGATAAAAGATTCATCTTTGTGGTAATTATTTTGGTTTTTCTATTAGTATTTTGTTATATCTTTTTCATCAAGAAATTTTCTTAGGATTTCTTTTTCTGCCTTGTCGTTTCTTGTAATATGATCGGATATTCATATATGACGATCCGGATTGTGAAAGTATCCCAATTTGGGTCGCAAGACCAGATCATAGAAATTAGGGGGGTAAAGAATCTGATAACATTGGTCCAAAGTCTCGCTCTATTAATAAGACTCTATATAGGACAAGCTAATTCCACCAAGTGCAGCATGTCAAGTGTAGCATGTTAGTGGACCACATTCCAGCTTAGTTTTGATTCATCAATCCACTAATATCTCATCTAGCCACAAACCTACAACTAATTCATGAGCAAGGGTACAGTTTGTCCTAGCATACAAATTCTTATGGCCTTCTTATCTTCTCATTAGCTCATTATTACACTGCAACTTGATGCATCTAGGAGACTTGAACTACAAATCCTTATCAAACTTCGTGTCACGCATCTTATTCTCCCGCTCAGGTTTGGATCCAAATCCTTGACAAAATATAAAATTACAAGAACAACAAAGTTGCACACATCTTACCTTTCCATTCAGGTACAGATTCAGCGCACCTGTTAAGTTAGAAATCGCCATCTTAAGTTAACCGCCAAAAGCAGTCGCTCCTGCAAGAATATCGTCCGCACTTGACTCAGATGATTCCTTCTCCTTTAATGCTCAATCTATTTCTAACAAATGAAATTTTAGCATATTCTCACGCAATGGGATACATCAATCTCGTTACTTCTTGACTAATGAAACATTCAGTCTATGTTTGGGAACATAGTTAAGTTAGGATAACTGGAGTTATCTCTCATAACTTTAAAAAACTTTAGTTTTCCTAACTTTTGCATATTTGTGACTCATTTTGGAGTTAAGCCAACTATGCTTATCTTCCCTCTAAAGGTGAGAAAACCATAGTTATCTGAACTCCACTCTAACTTGTTTTTTTTTAACTTTAAAGATAACTTTAAAATGGACGTAAAGGTATGACTACCGAAGTTAGCATACCTTGTACCTCTAAAGTTAAAATAACTTTGGTTATCTAAACTTTGTTTCCAAACAAGGCCTCATTGGTATTACCATCGTTTTCAAATCATGGTCTTCAGTTACTAAAATAAACCCCTCATATCCAAAATTCAACGATGAGCAATTAGCCACCCCAATTACCACTAACAACCATATACTCGATCGTGATCTTAACAAACAAAACATAGATCCATTTGGAAACATCGCATAATAACAACAAACCCTAACCCTTAAACACCTCAACTAAAAACCCTACACAATTTTAACATCACAATTTTTAAATAATCGTAATCAAAGGGGATCCGGACTAAATCACCTCGAGCTTCTGAATCGCCACCGCCTCCGAAGCGCCGGTGATGCTGATGAACGTCTCGATCGAGTCCTGCGAAACCCTCGACATTTTGGGGTTTTTTTTAGGGTTTCTAATCGCCGAAAATAAAGTATAAATTAGAGAGAGAAATTCTTATTATTATTAGAGATTTTTTTTAAAGCGGTTAGGAGAGCTTAAGAACAGAGAGAAACGGAGAGTTGTTTCTACAAGCTTCGTTTTATATTTTTTAAAAATTGGATAATCTCTTATCTCTAATATTATAATGGAAGAGTTGTGATCTATAGACAACCTGTGATTTATATGCATTCAGCCTTCATTAAAAATCTACACCACACAATTACAAAATTATAATTTGTATGCATTCAATCTCAATTAAATTTACGCCACACAATTAGAGATTTTTTTCCCCAACTGACCCACTTTTTTAAAGTTTTTCCCAAACTGACCTGTTTTTTTTTAAATTCCCAAACCGACCCACTCGCTATCTCAGATAGCGAGTTTAGTCAAAAACAACTCGCTATCTGGGATAGCGAGTGTCTGTTTGAGACAGCTAGTGTCGATTGGGGCTTTCTTAAACCCCAGACTCGTCGTTTTCTTTTCTCCCTCTATCTCTTTCTCTCAACTCTCCCTCTTCGATAACCCATAATCCCTAGCCTCCAAATTCGATCTTTGATAATCGTGAATTCGTGATTTTGCGAAAAGGTGTGCGGTGGAATTGGTGGTGGAGTTGAGTTGTCTTTGAATTGGTGATGGTTTGAGTTGATGTTGTGTTTATATGAATGTAAATGTCATACTGCAACTGCAGTTTTGTCTTGAAAAATATTTGGCCTAAACTTGCTATCTCAGAAAGCGAGTGTGGTTCAAACTTCCTCGCTTTCTGAGAAAGCCAGTTTGGAGGCTGGATATTGCTAAGAGCATCAAACTCAAGACTCGCTATCTCAGATAGCGAGTTTGGGTCAAAGTGCCTCGCTATCTGAGATAGCGAGTTTTGAGTTTTGAGTTTTGAGTTTTGAGTTTTGAGTTTTGAGTTGATAGAACTCAAAACTCGCTACCTCAGATAGCGGGGAACTTTGACCCAAACTCGCTATCTGAGATAGCGAGTATTGAGTCTGATACTCTTAGTAATATCTAGCCTCCAAACTCACTTTCTTAGATAGTTCAAAATGATGTTGACCCAAACTCGCTATCCTCTAGCACTACATCGCCGCATATTGTGTCCATGTAACCCATATTTCGAACATTTCATTCTCATACCCATGCTAGACATATCCCTTACATCCATGTCATTGCGAATACTCGTAGTTCTCGACAAATCTGGGTTGAGAAAGTTAAAAACTTTAATCAACACTCGCTATCTCAAACAGCGAGTTTGGTTAAAACAAGCTCGCTGTTTGAGACGGCTAATCAAGGCCAAGGAAGAAACCAAAAAACCAAAAACCAACACTTGCTATCTTAAATAGCGAGTTTATTTTGAAATAGCGAGTGAGTCGGTTTGGGATTTTTTTTAAAAAGTGGGTCGGTTTGGGAAAAACTTTCAACAAGTGTGTCAATTTGGGAATTGCTTCCACAATTAGATTAGATCTAACCCTAATCTAACTAAATATCTCAATTAAATCTGCACCACACAATTAGATCTAACCCTAACTTAACTAATTCTAAACCACACATCCTAATATCTCCCCAACATAATTAAACTCCAATTAATTATTTAAATGAATAAATAACCCACCCTCCTCTCCATCTCCCCCGAAACTCCCTCTCTCTCTCCCAAAAAAAAAAAAAAAACATAGATCGATCGTGCCTCCTATCTATCTATATTTTTTGTAGGCGTGCATCGCACTTACATTATACTAGTTTAGTAAATGCCACATTCAATGTAGAAACTAACATATACCACCACTATTTAAAAAAACTAAGAAATATTCATAGTTTGGATGGAACCATTAAAATCTCTAATGTTATAATAGGAGAGTTGCCATTTGTAGACAATCTGTGATTTGTATACATTCAACCTCAATTAAATCTATACCATACAATTAGATTAAATCTAACTCTAATCTAATTAAATCTCTCAATTAAATCTACACCAAACAATTAGATCTATGCCTAACCTAACTAATTCTAAACCACACATTCTAATCTCACCCCAATCTAATTAAGCTCCAATTAATTATTTAAATAAATAAAAAAACCCACACTCCTCTCCATCTCTCCCGAAACTCCCTCTCTCTCCCTCCAAAAAAACTCAGATCGATCGCGCTTCCTTTCTATCTAAATTTTTTGTAGGCATGCATCGCACGTACATTATACTAGTTTAGTAAATGCCACATTCAAAATGTAGAAACTAACATATACCACCTCTATTTTAAAAAACTAAGGAATACTCCCAGTTTGGATGAAACCATTAAAATCTTTATTAAGTGAACTCACGTGCATCACACGTGATATGTAAAATGACCTAAATACCCACGATAAAATGTATTTTAGCAAATGCCCCCAGTCAGAATGTGGGAACTGGCATATAACCCCACTATTTTAAAAAATGATATTTGGGATATTTTAGCAAATGCTCTCATTCAAAATACGGAAACTAGCATCTACCCTCACTATTTCAGTGTTAGGTGTTGTGAAAATGTGAGTGTTGTAGCGCCCCGAATTTCTAATATAATATCTTAGAAAATACGTGGCACAATCCCAGCATCAACTTCAATGTAACATTAAACACAACCAACTCCACTAAAATTTTCAACTTTTATTACAACAAACTTTTTCATTGCACAGCGGAATACAAAACAACTCAAATCATAATTTTCTTTCATTTACAACACAATCTTTTTACAACTCTGCTTTTACCAAATTTACACAAAACTCTTATAAATCAAATTATCTCAAAACTATCTCAAGCATCCAACCTCCATACTCTAAGCAACAACCTGCAACATATGAGGCTAGAGATGATCCCTAACCCCCAAAACTAAAGGGGTCAGCCATAAATGGTGTGAGTGACATAAAACAAACACACAACATAAATAATCATTAAGCAAGGATTCTTAAACAACATGTAGTGAACCAAAATACATAAAACATGAAGTAGCAAGAAATGTAAACAACAAGTGATACTAAACCAAGTGTCAAATGTAGAAAACAGGAAATCCATATGCATGAAAACCAAGTCAGGAAAACACAAATTCTATATGCGGACTCTCTAATGCGTACTTGTCGAAGTCTATGCATCCCACTCTACATAGGTTCGGTGCAAGCCCTTAACGTCTTCACTTCATAGGGTTCAATCCCCCGCTATGCAACTAATCCTAACACGATGACTACTACGAGACAAAGGTAAGCTATGGATAGTATCCCATGCCCGATAATTCCGGAGATAGATCCCACACCCAAGATATTTTACCTGGATAATTCCGGAGATTATCCCACACCGAAACATTGACACATCACCACACGAATACCACATGTGCTTCGCCTCGACTCCGATAATTCCGGAGATCAATCCCACACCGAAAGCAACTACTTAGATAATTCCGGAGATATATCTCACACCCAAAGTAAAATACTTGGATAATTCCGGAGATAGATCCCACACCCAAAGTAAGATACTTCGATAATTCCAGAGATTAAATCCCACACCGAAAGCCATACTGAGGTACTTTACTCATGTTCCCGTTCATCATATCACCACTAGTGCCTGTCCTTATTATTTTTGGGTTACTTAATTACTCAACGAATCTCCTAGAGTGGTGTACCTTACCGGACTTAACTCAAAATTGAATAACTAAAATGCCTCAATAGGCCTCAACAAAATAACTCAACACCGGTATACTAGGGTCATACACATCCTCTAGAGACTCAAACTCAAAAAGTCTAAACCAACTTTCCACTAAACAAAATAGCTCAACCGAATATCTTAAAATCAATTGCTTAACTGAATATCTCAAATCAAATGCTTAACTGAATATCTCAAATCATATGCTTAACTAAAGACAAAATATAGGCCAAAATATCTGAAGACTAATCATTCAAAAGAACACTCAAGTTACAAAAACTCATCAGTACCAGTCGACTTAAACTGTAGTAAGTCGACTGTCCAGAGGAAAAATATCCATGATTTTAAGAAAATAACTAAGTCATATAAGTCGACTTAAAAAAAAGGTTATCGGTCGACTTACCCGAGACAATTCCAATGATCTTCACGAAAATATTCTAAGCACTAATAGTCGACTTAAGGAATCGTAGGTCGAGTGTCCAGACAAGAAACTGCAATAACTTTACAAAATAAGTTCTCAGTGCACCAGTCGACTGAACTAGGGTCTAAGTCGACTGTCCAGAATAGATTTTCAGAAGGCTAAAGATACATCAGCAGGGTCGTACCAGTCAACTGAAAAATCTACCAGTCGACCGTCGGCCTACAGTTTACATAATTTAGGTCTGAATATAATAATCAAAACTGGAGTTTTTCTAAAGATTCATTGTCTACAAAAATAATTTGTATTCATATAAAACGAAAATCTCAAAGTGTTCACAGTTTGGATACAATTCTCAAATCATCCAATATCTCAAAACTCAAGTTCTCATGTTCTAATTGACTAATTCTTCCATTAGGGTTTTTCAATACTGAATTTCTTTCACAACTCAAAACCAAATCTGATTTGTAAACACAAGATCCAGATGTTCATCCATCCGATCATAACCATACTCAAATCTTAAACATGCTTTCTAGCAATACAATTTTATAAACCGAGATTTACTAGTCATTCATAGATTTCACATACATGGTGCAAATAACAACCTTTGCATCGTTCTCATGCCAAAATACTAAATGACATACATGCCAAACCAACAATATAACAATCGATCACATTAATCAAACCACAATACAAGATTCATATCATTCACAACATCAAAAGAAAACAAAACATTGTCACTCACCTTGGAATTGAAAAGATCCAACGAAAAAGCCTTCCTTTTTTGCGAGATCCAAATCTTCCTCTTGCTCCACCAAAACAAATCACAAAATTCTATATTGTGCCGGAATGACAGCTGCAAAAATCCCTTTTAAACATCCGGGAATGAAGTGTTTAGGGTTTTACCCACTTTTGCAAAATAATCCCTTCAAAATACAACTTTGTACATATAGATCTATTATTGGAAATTCAATAAAATTCATTTAAAACTAGGATTTAAAATCCTAAATCTCAATTGGTACTGTTCAAAACGTCCAGAAAATATATTTTACATTTTAACCCCTAAAATGACAAATTTGCAAAAAGGTCATTCTTTTCTCAAAATTTGCAAATAGTTCCAATTAATTTCAGAAAAATCTGGAAAATTACTAAATAAATCCCAAATATTAAATAATGATTTTTCATGAATAAAACTTGACTTTCAAACTTCTCAAGAAAGTATTTGCACGTGTTTTGCACGTGTAAAAAGATAATTTTTCTGAAAATATTCATAAATTCTCCAAAAATCATTTTAGTCATTTATAAACCTTTAAAAATAATATTTTAAAAATACGGGGTTCTACAAGTGTTATGTGTTGTTACTCAGTCTGAACCACTTTCTTCTTGTACTGATGATATCAACGTAATGGAAATTAATTCTACGTTAGATTTTGACCCCAAAAAAACCATTGTTTATTGCAACGGATTGTTGTGCATCATCACTAGCTTATGTACCATAATATATTACAACAGATTGTGTGATCTCCTGTTCCACTCTAGAGTGTGCATCATCATTTCCATCATCTTCACTCACAATAGGTTCAACAGTAGCTTGTGTATTACCATAGTCACAAATTCTTCGTTTATAAATAATTTGAAAAGATTTAAGATTCGGAAATCTACAAAAATCTGGCAAATTCGAAGAAAAAAATCGGCAAAAGATCAGGAAGAAAGAAATACAAAACTTAATACATCTAAGTAGTCAGTACTCATCACCCAAGTAAAAAAATATATAAATCCATAAATATTTATTGTATAATTCTCTAAATTCGCGGATTATTCACGAAACATTCGTTTTATTCGTGATTTTCGTGAATAATTCGTGAACTGAGGGAATTAAATTCAAACCTGCAAATAATTCGCGAATCTGTTCGGCAAATTATTTCTTCCTGAATAATTTGCAAATTTAACAAATTATTCACGAACTTTGTTAATATGGTATTACCTACTGTCACGCTAGGTTGTGCATCATCTTCAACAACACCCAAGTTGAGATGTGGAAACAAAGCATTGGTTTTTTTTCTTTTTTGGGTCAAAACAACAAACACGTATTATACAGTATTCCAAATCCTAAAACTGTTTCGTCCAAACTGACGGTATTTCTTATTTTTTTAAAACTACTAAGGGTATATTCTAGTTTCCGCATTTTGAATGAGGGTATTTGCTAAAATATCCCAAATATCCTTTTTTTAAATAGTAGATGTATATGCTAGTTTCCACATTCTGAATGGGAATATGTGTGAGTTCTGTTCCGGTTTTCAGGTTTGGATCTTGAAGTGGATAGGATATCTAACCCGTAAAATAATACTCCTATATATACTAGTAATTTGCATGCATGCACACGCCCTAAAATCGTGCAGATATCACAATCCCAAAACAATTCCTAAACCCTAACAATCAGTCAGTCTCACCTCACCCCTAGTTTCCCTGATCCAAACCAAACTAATCCAAATCAGAACCCTAATCATCCAATCAAGCTCAAACCAACACCAATACTCTTGACCAAACCATAAATTCCGACCTCAATATCAATATCAAACAACCTCAATCACCACCACATCACAACACACAAAAGAAAAACCCCGATTTTTTGTTTTTCGAATCCAAATAAGTTAAAAGCACATGGGTAATCGATTCGATGACAATGTAACATAATCATAAAATTTTCATGCAATTAACAGGGCCACCTTAATAAATCCTCAATTGAAGAACCCCCAATGAACAAACAAAAAATTGATTCAAGAGAAGCCATAAAAAACCAACATTTTCCCTTATTGATGTCCTCCCTCCTCCTTTTCTAGTGCTAGACCCAATTGGCGAGGGTGATGAACCCCTCGCCATCCGATTTGGTATTAACAGTGTCGGCGACGATCTCGATCTGCAGAACTCGATCGGAGAAATTGATGAAGTTGAACGCGAACTCAAAGTTGTTCCTACTATGATCACCGCTTTCGCTCGGATCCATCATCGCCATTGTCACCAATCTTCGATGCTCTTGTCGGCGGTCATCGTGATCCACCCTCATCACCTTCTCTCTCTCATCGCATCAACCCCACAACAAACAAAATAGCAAAGTAAGATTCCTATATCAAACCCTAACCCTAACCTAATTTGTTGATTTGATGCGGAATTTTAAGCAGTGCTTTGGGACGACGAAAGGGAACGAGAAGCGAAGATGGGTATTGTACGAAATTGAGCCATTGTTAAGGGCTAGGGATTTGGATTTGTTTTAGGGTTTGTTTAGGGGTGGTAATCGGGTCGTTCGGGTCAGGCCGGGTCGACCCGGTATTTTGGCGACCTGGGTCGAGTTGGCAAGATAGCTGGGGCTAGCCTAGCCGAGTTGGAAATGGAAATTTTCGACCCGGTTGACCCGCGAACACATTCGGGTCGAACTCGTTTTGGGTCGGGTCGGGTCGTAGGTTGGCCTGGTAAATTTAAATTTTTATTTATTTTTATTTTTATTTTTATTTTATAACTTAACTTACAAAAAAGTATAATTGTATAAGAGTGAAAAAAATGAATATATTATTCATTTCAACTTCTATGAATTTTTTACAAGTTTTTTTACATACTAACACAAATAATAGAAACCCATAAAGAATATACAATATTTCTGAATTACATTTACATGTTTAAGGGGATAATCAAAATCTAGAGTTTGAGATAGCCTATGTTAGATTGAAGAGAGGGCATTGGACTACTGTCGTGCACCTCTACTTAATCTAAACCTAGGATCTCATTGCCCTAAATTTCCTAATCTTGTTGTTGGAATTCAGGCGAGTTGCTTCCACTTGTTGATGTAGATTCCGCTTTTTCTTGAGTCCTGTCTTCAGCCTTCATCCAATCTTCGGTGCACATGGGTATCTCCAACGAATTCGGCTTCAAGCGAATCCTGTAATATGTTAAAACACTGTCACTTGTAAAAAAAACCCTTTCTGAAGCAACTGTGAAGACATGAGGAATTAGTAGATCTCTAGTCATATGTGAAAGAATATGAAAAATATTTTAATGTTCTTTCCACCATTGTAGTACATTGATCTTAGTACTAGAACTCTCATTGTCTTGTTAATTATACCAATTTAATTTATTAGGTACATTAGTCCTAGGTTTTTTTGATTGAATACGAGCAAGTAATTAGCAGTGCCATCTTCTAATGTACTCTTACTTTTACCTCAAGAAGTGGAAGAAGAAGAAGTAACTATACTGGTTAAACTAATATATGCAAAAGTTCTATCATAATAATCATACAAGTTATTCAATGTCGATTCAAAGCTAGCTAAAAATTCATTACAATCATATTCAGAATCATCTCCCTCTAAAGTAAAAATATTTCAATCAAACTCCTCGTACCCGCTAATTTGATACGAGGATCCATACCTATAGCAATACAATACAACATAGGAGGATGATTAAAATACTTCAAAAATTTTGTATTAGCGGGAAAAACAATTTGGCTAATGTATTCGTCCGAAATCATGTCCTGAAAAGTTTGCATCATAGTAATTATTGAAAGAAAAATACTAGTAGAAGTAGAATCATAAGATATAGAATACTTCATAGTTGCAGTTTTAAAAGGTTCCAAACATCGTAACAAAGATTCGGAAAAATACCATGAATGGGGAGACATTTGAAAAGTTTTCATGTTTTTTGCAATACAAAAATTGTTTGTAATATAATTGTATTGAGTAACAATGTTTAGTAAATCGAAAGTAGAGTTCCATCGGTGCTTAACATCTCTAGAAAATTTTCTAAATGTATGTTCCTAAGTTTACAACATTCTTTAAATTCTTGAAGCATAGTATCGTTCAAAGCAATAAAATGTACACAATTTCTAATTGCAATTATATATGAATCAACTTCTTTCAATGCATATTGTACACATAAATTTTAAATATGAGACATACATCTAACATGAAAAATTTCATTACATGGAGGAGCTAATTGTGTTTTTAAGGTACTAATCGAAGCATTGTAGTTAGATGCATTATCAAAACTAACAGTAATTTTTTTAATCATGAATATGATATAAATTACAAACTTCTAAAATATGTGTTGCAATAACCATACCACTATTGGAATACAGCAAAGCAGATAGTTTGGTCATTTCCTAACGAACATTTTCGGGATCATAGGGGTGGTTATCTATTTGTCTGTTCCTAGGGTTAATTTTTTGTTGGCCTTATTGGTCTTGTACTAGTATAGGGTGTACATTTAAAATGTGTCGTTTAACTGTACCCGTTCACTCACCCTTCTTTCATTTGTAACTCTTGCTACAAGTTTCACAAATCTTATGTCATACACTAGTATTCTCCTCGTCGGGGATAAAATCATAAAATGTGTGTCAATCACTAGTTTTTCCTCTAATTTTTCTATTAGTAGTGGGTTGTGTGGATTCGGTTTGTTGTGTTTGTGCCTCAATATCATGCATTTCTTGTTCTATGTCGTGTGTGGGAACATCGTGAGAACCTATGTTTAGCATGAGGTTATATTCGGGTTCTAATTATGGGATTGTTGGAGGCCAACGAGAAGAAAACTAGTGGAATCTTGTCCATTTTGGCTACGATCGCTATCTCGTGATCTAGACATGATAAAATTTTTTTGTAGTAGTGTATGTAAAAAAGCGATTTCTAGTGTTTTAATAGTGTATGTGAAAAAAAAACAATATTAGAAGTGAGATATGTTTAAAAAATATATAAAAAACAACATGAGGGTTGAGAGATAGAGAGAATCGAAAAACCAACAAACAAATATGATGAAACAAAATTAGAACTACAAAAAAAATAAAAATTGAGAGGGTTGTGAAAATCTGATACCGTACTTCGTGAATAGTCGTATATAGAAATGAGAAAGAAAATATTAGTAGAAGTAGACATAGTCGATTTAGAAGTGTAGTAGACATAGTCACGTAGTCGTAGAAAGAGTTGAGAAAGCTTCTTCGATGAAAGAGTTTGTAGGAGACGGAGTTGAGAGTGTTGAATCGACGCGAATTCAATACGATCAAAATTGTTCACTTCTTTATTGTTTGATTCTTTGTTGAATTTTTTTTGATCGAATTAAGTAGTAGTAGTAGAGAGAGTAAGGTGTGAAAAAAAATTAATTGGAGTTGGGGGGATTTTATACCCCCCCCCCCCAAAAAAAAAACCGTTGATTTGAGTGGATAACGAGTTCCAAACCTGCGGGTTGGCGAGTGGTTAATGGACGAGTTTGACTAGTCAACGAATTCGACGGGCCGGGTTCGACGGGTTGGATTCAATTATATTTGTGACCCGGGTCAACCCGGTTAGGTTAGTGTAGCGTGCGGGTCGTGGGTCGACCTAACCCAGTTGCCATCTAGGAAGATTAGGGGATTTGGATTTGGATCATAAAATAGGGAGGAGTTGGATTTGGATTGGATTTGGATCCATAGTAGGATTTTTTAATTTTTTTAAACCCCAAGTGGCACCAACTTTATTGCATAGGAGTGGTACATTTGTAAATAATTATGTTGTAATAAATTTGAACTTTGAGGGTATTATGGTAACTGACAACAGTTGAGCATATGAATGGTTAATATAACTCCCACTTAAAATTGTGTGGTTGAGATTAGATCAATCAAGTTGATTTGCCTACAAACTGAGTTGGTTTGTTTACAAATGATACAACTCCAACTCTCCTATTATAGTATTAGAGATTAGAGATTAGAGATTAGAGATTAAAGATTAGACATGATCACCGCTTTCGCACGAATCCACCGCCGCCACCGGCACCAATCCTCAATGCTTTTGTCGGCGGTCGTCACGATCCACCCTCATCCCCTTCCCTCTCTCATCTCATCAACTCACAACAACCAAAACAACAAGCAAGATTCCGATATCAAACCCTAACCCTAACCCTAATCCCAATTTGTTGATTTGACTTGGAATTTAAATTGGTGCTTTTAGGACGACAAAGGGGAACGAGAACCAAAGACGGGTATTATACGAAATGGAGCCATTGTTAAGGATTGGGGATCAAAGATTTGGATTTGTTATATAGTTTGTGAGAGGATTGGGGATTTGGATTTGGAATAGAAATGGGGGCAGAGTTGGATCTGGATTTTAGATGGATTTGGTTCTAGAGTTGATTTTTTTTTATTATTTTACCCACAGTGGCACCAACTTTTATTATATTTGAGTAGCACTTTTGCAAATAATTATGTGGTAAATAAATTTGAACTTTGAGTGTATTATGATAACTGACAGTTGAGCAAATGGATGGTTAATATAACTCCCACTTAAAATTGTGTGGCTTAGATTAGATCAATCAAGTTGGTTTGTTACAAATTGAGTTGGTTTGTCTACAAATGACATAACTCCAACTCTTCGATTATAGTATTAGAGATTAGAGATAGAACAATATTTTGTTTGTTTATCACGTCTAATTTTAAGTATAAATTGGTTTCAAAATGTTGTATTTGGATAATGTTAATATAAACAAGGGAAATTTTCAGTAAACCTACCCCAGTTTTAGCGAGCTTGCAGAAAATCCATCCCATATATATATTTTATGCAATTTTCGATACTATCGAGCTACAGTAGTTGCGGTTTGCCATACTCTGTTCAAAAGGTAGTCATGTGTAATCACGTGGTTGGTTATGTCCATTTTTTGGGGGTAATTCTTCCTGAACTACTCATGTTGTTTTTATTGAAGAGGATGATCACATAATGATTAAAAAATAAAAGTAAAAGTGCTTTAGAGCTTTTGTTTTTGGAGGAGATGATCACATAATTATTTTAAAATAAAAAAATTAAACCCCGAACTAACATGTAAGAGAAAGAGAGAAAATGCAATGTCGTCACTTACCGTAGGAGTATGACAGTCCAAACAAATTAAATTTAATGGAGGAAGTGATCATATTACTAACCACAACTGCTTTTAGTCCAATAGAATAATAAAACACAAAAAAAGGATATGAGATGAGTTTCTGTAAACTCGCAAAAACTGATGTGGTTTTACTGAAAAGTTTCCCTCTAAACAATTATCAGATCTAATAAAATATTTGGATTTAGATTTCGGATTTTAAAATAAAACTAATCCTAGATTATTGGATCCGCTACTAGACCTTTTGCAACCAAGCCCATCATCGACCCCACTAAAAAGCCCATTCGCTTGTTATGGGCTTGTAGCCTTGTACAAACTCTGAGCTAAGCTAAATTATTAAATGATTAAAGGTAGAGAAATGATGACATGAAATTTCATTTGTCACTCTCACCGTAATTGATCCATAATGAAAAATAAAAGTATGGTTAATTGAGACCACTTACTTTTTAAAATTGGACCAATCATAGAATGACAAATGGAGTTACACATTTGAAGTGACGTGCTATCATTTCTCTTACAAGTACAGTTTACAAAAACTGAATTAACTATTAGTCTATCAGTAAGTCAGTAAATGTCAATGTAGTCTACTAGCATGCACTTTCACCGGTGAGCAAAAATTCAGAAGTTCGAATCCCACTTGCACAAAAAAAACCCCCTATTACTACATATTGTTGGATATATTGGTATATTCTCTCTATATAAATATTGCATGTGCATATGAGTAACACGTGTAATGAACGTACAATTGATTGGATATTGGAACGCATGTTTGTGGGCTTATAACCGGATACGCAAACCAGTATTTCGAAATAAATACTGGCTTGTGATAACAGTCTAGGTATTCCAATCTTGATACCTAGGGTGAATATCTCAAGCAACTTAGATTTAGAGATAAAACCTAATTCCCAATTGTTAATTTCTCACAAAATTTAACAATCTTGAGATATCATTAATGAGATTAATTAAGACAGAAAAAAGGAGCTCTGTTGGATTTCATCGAAGCCGTCGAAGCTGCCGTCCCCGACCATCGCAATCGTCGTTGGAGTCGCTCGTCGCCAGTCGTCAATCCCACAGCCATTCTCCATGAGTCATCGTCTTCTTCGCTCGAAGCCGATCTCGACCTGGTCCATTCTCATCGTCTGGACTTGTAGCTGATTGACGGCGCCGAAGAAGATCCGTTCTCGATCCGGTGTGACGTCGACTGAGCCGCCTTCGTCGTCGTTGAGACTAGTCACTGATCGACAACGCCGCATCTCCCTCTAACTCCGTGCTCCATCATCATCCTCCTCCCATTCCTCTTTGCTGTGTAGATCCGAACCCAAGAATCCAAATCCATTTTGGTTTTGATCTTGAAAGATTTGTTCTTTTGTATTATCGGATCCGAACCCGATCCATTAAGAATTCTGGTGAAGGAGATGGGAGATGAGTACTCTTGTGTGGTCCCCAACTTCGAGCTTCATCCATGGTTTGTTATGGAGAGGTCACCGAATTGGTTGAATTTGTTGAGCGATTTGTTTGCGACTACGCCTTTTACTGTAGTTGAGGAGCTTGCAGTTTAGATGCACGCAAGGTGTTCGATGCTGGGTCTCTTTCACGCAGAATGGCTTGTTGTTTGGATTTGTTCCCAAAAAGACATGAGTCTAATCAATTGAAGGGGAAGAGATGGTGAAAGATAAGTTCTTTACTTTTTTCGTATTAAATTTCTGTTAAATATTTTGCTATGTGCTGGAAGTTCAATACATTCGTTTTGAGTTTATGTTTTGAATTATAGAATTACTATGATGCTAAGTGGTTAAGTTCAAGACTTATTAATCATTTGTTTAATTAAATACAAGTTGAACAGTTGTTTTGGCTAAGTGCTAAAACCAAATATCTATTTTTGATAAGTTAAACTGTATGTTCACTATAAAATTCGCATCTCCAATTAAATTGTTGCTAGAATTAGATAGTGCTAATAATTTGTTTAATTGGCTAATCTTTAACAATTTGATAAATGTAGGAACTTTAATGTTACCTACAAATTGTGTATGTTGGAGACGATGGATATGCATCACGGTTGAATAAGTCTGCACCACGCAGGCTTCTCCATCGAATTTGGAAAACACTTCTAACTTGAAGTGTCGGTATGATCTACTCTAATCTTGCTTAGTACTTTCATATGATGAATGTGTTAACGTTTTGTGCGTTTGATTACATGATTGAGAGTTTTAGATCATAGTTATTCTCGCTTTGAAAACTAGCATGTTTAGGGTTATTAAGTGCTTTATCATACTATGTGTATAGATATTTTGACAAATTCATTGTTTGCAGTTTGTGTGAGATTATATATTTGCTTCTCAAATAAAATAAAATAAAAATTGTATAAGATGTATAACAAATGTTTGTAACTTAGGAGAGAGCATCTCTTAATGTAGGATATGACTCTATTAGTTATGCGTTGTTCTTTCTCGTTCATTATACTGTGTGTGCAAAGTTGAATTATAATATGTTAGTCATTATCTCATATAGCGTTATGAAGATGATGAAGAACGAATAAAGGAAAGAACTCTTCGCTCAATGTGTTTGAGCAAGTGGACATTATTAGATACAATAGAGAAAGCAAATAATTTTATAAAATGTGATAGAATAATTTTGTATTAACTCTTATAAAGCTCATATATTGTCAATTGCATGTATAAGTTGAGTTTAACAAATGAGACAATTAATAATAATAGTTCTAATTGTGTTCTTGAACATAGCATAATTGGCTAGGATTTGAGAACTATATATTCAATTGTTTGTAAGGAAATGTGATCTAATTATCAAAACTGTGGGGGAAATGGAGTTAAAAGCTATTGAGTAAAAAGCTTTAACATTGTTTTGAAATTTAGAAATTTAGAATCACTATGAACTATATATTAAATTGTTTGTTCTTGTTAAAACTTATAATTCTACTAAATGACACTTCATTAAATATGACAAATGTGAAGTTTGAATTCAGATTTTGATTACTACAAAATCATTTTGTATGGTCTCTAGGAGTTCATAACTTTTTGAATCAATACATTTTGATATTTGCGATCTCAGTAGCTTTGTGACTATGTGAGATAATTGTTGATCAGAAGTATTTAATCGATTTTGTAGATGATTAATATAAGTGTGTCATATATATGAAGAATGAAGCACTTGTTATTCTTAATGAATTAAAAATTATAGTTAAATGCTAAAAATCAAGGGTCCAGATTTGATAGAGATGGTGAATATGTTTTAACAATTTTAAAGAAGTTTGCATATGGCATAATCTCTACTGCACACTACTTACAATAGTTAAACGATATTGATAAAAGTTAGAATCAAACACTTAGTAAAATGTTGAATTCTATATTATTGACTGTTGTTTGCCTTGTGTAATTAGTGATGTTGTATTGTTAATCATATCGCTAATGTGTTACTACACTCTAAATTGAATACACCTTGTAGATCATGGCATGAAAATACAAATAATTTTGTTAAAGTGAAAATTTGTGTTGTGATACATCTGTTAGAGTACATGACCCTAGAAGGCCTAAAGTAGGACTACAACAAATATTTGTGTGCTTAGAAAGTACAGAATATAGTTCTATGGACAGATTTTAGATCTATCTAATTTGTATTAGTAGAATCTAGACAAACAAAGTTCTTTGAGAATGTGTTCATCAAAGATAAGTGCATGAAATTATCTAGTCCTACTGACATAGTCAATGATTCACTGTTGAAATCAAGAACCAGTCATAATGACTCATAAACTTTGAATGACAAATGAGCTAAGAAGAGTCTTTAGTAGACAATGAGATGATTTTGTGTCATACAATAATACTTTAATTTAGTTGATCTGCCGAAGGGGGCCAAAACTATAGTAAGTTAGTGTGGTTTTGTAGAAGAAACTTCATTTCGATTGTTCAGTAGCAATTTTAATGCTTTTTAGTAGCTAACAGATTGACTGAGAAAAATGGGGTAGATTTTTTTTTGATGTCTACTCACATGTTTATCATATTGCTACAATAAGTATTCTTCTTACCCTTACATCTATTGAAAATTTTGTCATTCATAAAGGATATTTAAAAAGATTTGTACTGAATGTTTTGTACTGGAAAGTTGGAACTAATATGTTTAGTGAACAAGATTTACAATTTAGTAAAATCATTGTATGTTCTTAAAACATGCATAGCAGACGAATAAATAATTTGACAAATTTTTGAAAGAGTCTAGTATATGAATCAAGTAATTCAGATCAGTGCTTTCAATTTTGTGGTGTGTCAACTATAGTGACTATTATTTACTTGTTCTGTTGACATGCATGTTCTTGGAAGTGACATCTCTATTGCTAATGAAGTTAAAATTGTGCTATCCAAAAAATTCAACATGAAAACCTAGGTACTTTGGGCACCATAGGTATAAGGGTGAGTTTTCAGTTGGCAAGGGATAACTCTTAGTCAAACTCATCAAATCAAAATGTGTTTCAAAAGTGGGGATATAGTGATTGAAAGTGTATTTTGAAATACCTTATGATATGATAAAAGGTTGACACCTAATGATGGTGCAACTATGAGACAGGTAGGTCATTCTAAAGGAATTGACAGTCTTATGTATACAAAGATCTGCACTAGAATAGACATAGCCTTTGAGGTAGGTATGATCTGCAGATTCACTAATAATCCCATACACATTTGAGTGCCCTTAAGAGGCTAATGAGATACCTAAGTGGTATTCAAGAGTTTGCTTTGTGCTACTTTAGTCATTCTTCGAATGAATGGCTGATCTGATGCATTAGGATGCTCAGAATTTAATGAAAGTCGATAACTAGTAGATATGTGTTTACACTATGAGAAACAGAAATGTTATGGAAATAAAAAGCAAACTGACACTGTGCTATCATCCATAAAATCAGACCTCTATGTGATATCCTCTGCAGGGGAAAAGGCTGAGTGGATTGAAGAAATTGTTGCTAGTTATCCATTAAGAAGTTTAAGTAACTCTCTAATTCTGTTATGTGATTATCAAGCTACAATGCACTATAACTCATAACTCACTCTATAATAGTAAGAGGAGTATATTAAGGTTGAAAGAAGCCTAGTTGAACTTTCTCATAGATAAAGTGCAATTGCGACAAGTATGGCTAATGCTCTTACTAAGAGACTTGAAAGTGATCTAATTATCAAAACTGTGAGGGAAATGGAGTTGAAAGCTATTGAGTTAAAGCTTTAACATCCTAATTATTTTGAAATTTAGAATCCAATTGGAGCCATAGCGAAGCATCAATTTTAGGCAGTTGACATGTTTTAGATAATTTTGATGATTCGACATAAATTGCACAAATATATAATGTCATTCCAATTTTGATGGTATTATATATCTAGAGAATTTACTTAGAATAATCATATTATTCCAATACGAAATATGAAAACTTGTCGATGTGTTTCCGATGATTAAATTGTCTTAAATATCATTCCAATTTTGATGATATGTCATTTATGGATACATGTTTCATTCCAATTTTGATGATTCAATGTTAAACCATGATTGAAATGGCAGTCTTTTCATTTCAATATGAAACATAGTATGGTTCTTGTGTAGATTTTATAAAAGTTCATGTTCTTTATTTAGTTAAAGAAACTTGATTGTGATGCTTGGGTTACATTTTTGCTAAGCTAATTATGAATTGTACTAAGTTCTTTTGTGGAACTAGATACTTTGTGAAATTCGTTGGAATTCTTAGAGATGTGTCTCTTGATATTCTTGTTTTCTATAAGCTAGCAAAGATGGAAGAGTTGAAACTGTCAACATAGATTTCAAAAATAATGATTTGCTCAAAATGGAGGGGTAAACTTAAAGCAGTGTGTAAGGATAGAGTTTCAGTTTATTTCTTTCGAGAATAAATTAGTCACTTACTTGGTAAAACTTCTGTTGAGTTTAAGACTCTTGTGTTCATGAGCTTAAAACTCATATTTTGTTCTTGAAGTTTATTTGCTTTGTTTGATTTTGAAACTATGACAGATTATTCCAGTTGGTTTAGTCTTTGTGAACTATTCTGATTTGGATATAGTTTGGAACTAGTTAATTATATTGGTTTAGTCTTTGATTGAACTATTCAGTTTTATAATTCTATTAGTTCTTATGAAACTATACCTTTATGATGCTTTTCTTTTATGGACTGCTATCAGCCAGTCAGTTTTATACCGAACTGATGAGATAATCTTGTACTTTATATATTGAAAATATAGGAGGAGATTGTTGGATATATTGGTATATTCTCTCTATATAAATATTGCATGTGCATATGAGTAACACGTGTAATGAACGTACAATTGATTGGATATTGGAACGCAGGTTTGTGGGCTTATAACCCGATACCCAAACCAGTATTTCGGAATAAATACTGGCTTGTGACAGCAGTCTAGGTATTCCAATCTTGATACCTAGGGTGAATATCTCAAGCAACTTAGATCTAGAGATAAAACCTAATTCCCAATTGTTAATTTCTCACAAAATTTAACACATATTCGGGGTAAGGTGTGAGGTGTAGCTACAACCTTATTCCACACAAAATATCCGTCTATAAAAAAAAACAACTGACTGAAATGTACATAACATCACATAATAAAATCTGTCGCAAATAGTAGTACATTACATTTACATACAAGTTCGTCAACAGTTTGAAATGCTTGCTAAAAGGAAGCACAGGAAAGGGTGTACAAATCACTGGAAGCCATACATATCATCTTTAATCTGATGTCCCTGCTTAGAATGCTTGCGATCTCCTTGCCTCTCTTCATGGTTTCTCATTGTTTCTCTTGATACTGTGCCATCTCTGCACGGTTTGTAACCTTGTGAATAGCTCTTGCCATGTTTATTCTTGTGTCGATGACCATGTGTGTGGCTCTCATTCTTATGGTGATGATGACCACTAAGAACCAGACATGTAGGGTTGTGTCGATGAAGCGCATGGTGGTGAGATTGAGTGCTACTTCTTCGCTTATGGTGCAATCGAGGAGGATGAGTTCTTCCCTTGTGATCCAATTCGTAATCTTCATCATGGTGATAATGAGTACAGGGCTGATTAACACCTTCCCCATGCTTTTTATGAGTTTCGATTTCTTGGCTTTCACCATCCCAACAGTCGTTAAGACAATCAAAGAGTCCTTTTTGATGGAACAACCACAGAAGCACGATAACTACATTTCAAGACACAACTACTGTTCAAATCAATCGTATCGGAAACAGTACTAGATCCTAATTAATTATGAATGAACAATATAAAGATAATATGAACCTGTTGGGAATATAGCCAAGAGTAACCCGAAAAGTAATATCCAGCTCACGCATATATATTGTATGTGACAGCGAAAGTCAAAGAACCCCGAGCATTTATGTCTGCACGATGAATAGAAATTTAGGTGAGAGAAAGTGCTTCAAACGAAATTTACAAACTAACCAGAGCATATTATGAGAGTGTTTTCTAGATTAAAAATGTAAGAGAAAACTACTACTTGATGTTTTTAAACATCATATTTGATATGTATTTTCTTAGTTATTTATTTGATGTTAGATGTCTTTGTTGGCATATTCATTCTCAAATCGACATATAACTATGAGGTGCTCTTGCCTCTAACCCATTGCGCTAATGAATTTAATTTTCTTTCAGCCAAATGATAATTTAGAGTTCTATGATTTCTATCTAAAAGTATTACAGATGCATAAAGAATTCTTTTGTACATAAAACCTAACTAAATAAGGAATCCTGATGTCTTAACCTTCAATTTCATCGCACAAAATTATAAGCCAATCTACAAAACATAAAGTGACCACAAAAGATGACGTGACTGCATTTGGAGCCTTCGCTTCCTATAGAATTTCATCCTAGTTCAGTAATGATTTAGTCTCAGCATTTTCAACTATACTAGATATTACTTGAGAATTTTTTACAATTAATTCAGAAAAGGAACACTGATCATGGATGCTTTCAGATTAGTGTGGCAAGAAAATACAAATGCGAGTACACATACCTGCATGTTTTACCTATAAAAAAATCAGCCAATCCGTTCCATATTCTTTTCAACAGTTTCCTGATTGATTCAAAAAATCCATTTATGCCACTCTTCTTCGGATCATCAGAAGTGACTATCTGCAATACTCTTTAAGTTATTGGACAAAAATTACTTAGATGTGATGAGAATGAAAAAATGCAACATACTCTGATATAAAAAACCATGTTATAGGATTATAAATATGATCATGAGTAAATTGAATTAGATTACACGGCTCAAGTCGAGGTTAAATCAAGGTGTTTCCATAGTCCATTGTAATTAGAAATATTTGTTTGCAAACTTCTAAATCATTATTTTGGTTACATTGATCTAGCTAGGTCCTAACTATTGCAGATTTCTATGGAAGGACATCAATGCACACACAAAAAAACTCGAGAGGAATTTGGATGCAAAATAATATCTAGGTTAAATCAAGGTGTTTCCATAGTCCATTGTAATTAGAAATATTTGTTTGCAAACTTCTAAATCATTATTTTGGTTACATTGATCTAGCTAGGTCCTAACTATTGCAGATTTCTATGGAAGGACATCAATGCGCACACAAAAAACTCGAGAGGAATTTGGATGCAAAATAATATCTAGGTTAAATCAAGGTGTTTCCATAGTCCATTGTTATTAGAAATATTTGTTTGCAAACTTCTAAATCATTATTTTGGTTACATTGATCTAGCTAGGTCCTAACTATTGCAGATTTCTATGGAAGGACATCAATGCACACACAAAAAAACTCGAGAGGAATTTGGTTGCAAAATAATATTTAGGTTAAATCAAGGTGTTTCCATAGTCCATTGTAATTAGAAATATTTGTTTGCAAACTTCTAAATCATTATTTTGTTTACATTGATCTAGCTAGGTCCTAACTATTGCAGATTTCTATGGAAGGACATCAATGCACAAATAAAAAAACTCGAGAGGAATTTGGATGCAAAATAAAATCTAGCCAGTCTCTCAAAACAGAGGTGAGATAGGGATGCATATATATGTTAGTCTTGGGAAACTATATTTGCACGTGTAAGTGTGTATGAGATAGGGATGCATATATGTAGGGATGCACATATAAAGTAAAAGGGTGCAAATAGCAAAACTACTACATATGCCAAAATAACTAAAAGTGCTGAAATAAAATGACTAGGCTAATCAAATAGCCATCCTAAACGATGCATGCGCAGATAGAACATAGAAGCGTCCAAATCGTCTTGAACCGAATGTCCTCATCAAAATTGGCATACAAAGAGAAAAAATTCCCTATCTTATTTTATGTAGAATATCTTCATACTCCAATATTATTGACTGTTACGGAAAAAGAATTGTTTACACTTCAACTCCTTTTCTCTCTATCTTTCAATATTGCAATTGAGAGAATTTAATGGAGTAGGTGATACCTAATGTTAAGATTTTTAGTTTTTTACCTCATCACATAAGGTTCCATTGGTATCTCCTTCCACGAGTATTGATTCACAATTTCCTCCATGTAGATCCCCATATATCTCAAATTTTAGCCAAACCAACTTCATTCTAAAGGTATCTGCTAGAAATTAATGGACTCAAACACCCAACTTCCACAAGCATGAAAATTTGGGACATTAAAATAAAGAGGGAATTATTTGGCATATTGGATGATAAAAGGATTTACTTGTAATATACCCTATATTATTCTTGTTGGAAAATGTTATCAATAGGATGTGCTGTTATCTTCTTTTATTGATGAGCATTAGGTGGGATCAAGCGTAAAAGCGTAAAGATGAAGGGACGAATGTGGTCAGCATTAACAGTATACAAAGACTGAAAGGAATTAGTGAACATGCACTGGTGGTTAAGTTTCATCTAACCTACAAGTGGTAGTGAATTGGTGAGTTTATATTCATCTATTACTGAAACAAGTTTAAGTAGAGGAAGGATCAAAATTAATTACTTAGAATGGAAGAATTTATCTTTGTATACTGCCTATATAAAAGGAAAAGTTTGACAGCAGAAGCAGAAACGAAGAAAATAAATGAAGGAAATAAAAGAGGATGCCATTCCTAGTTGCTCTGAATAGTCCATCTACCTTAGTAGCTATTTTTAGTAGTAGTAATTAATGCATCCTTATTTTGCTAAACGATGCATGTCAATTAGTGTCACCGAGAACTCACTATATTGTCTAAATTTTTGCTCCTAATAGTTTGAATTGGCATGTTGAATATATATGGATATCAAGCATGTTTATAAGTTGATGCATGTGAGATGCGCTTACTATATGGATAATGGAACCAAGTCACACATGGCACAGTTCTAAGTGGACCTAAGTGAACATCACGAGGTTAATGGGGATGCCTCCAGAATTAGGGGGGGACCAACTCTAGAGTCTAAGATCCAAACTATATGAAGTGTTGTTTATTTATGCATTGAGTTGAACTGTAATTAAAATTAGTTTGCAGCATAAAATTAAAACTTAAACCCATTTACTGACAAAAGGTCAATCTTACTGAGCATCTTATAGCTCGTCCTCTCACAATTTTATTGTTGTAGGCTTGATGACGAGGTTGACTATATTAGAAATTTAGAAGAAAATTTAAAATTTAGAAGATCTGAGATGCAAGTGCAGGTGGAAACCTCCCAACTTAATTGAGTCAGTTACCAACATAAACTCTATTTTTTATATATTACAACAATCATTTTTTCTCTAAAAGCTAAAGGTAATTTGGTATTTAAATCAAAAGGTTGGGAGGGAAATTTGAGTTTCCAATTGCACATGCAACTTTATTCACATGCATCTCAAACCAAACACACCCTAAGAGACAGACGAGTAGAGCTTGTATGATTAAATTTGTATAATGTTGTTGAATTGTCTCAAATATTTGAATGTAATGGTATACTGAGTATCCCTGCTCCATTAATTTATACTTCAGAATAATGATTAGTGTGCATGTTACCACCGTAAATTTCTACCTAGTGGCATAAATGCATGGCAATAGGTGATTTAAACTAGTAAAATTGTTCAACACAAACTCCCATGAAAGACTATTTTATCTCTAACATCGTACCTCAAATTCCAATGAAATACTCTGACATCTAGCAAATGATAAATGATAAACCAAAGCAAGAGAAAGAAAGGATAAATTATATAAGAAACCTGTGATCCATTATCAAGAATTGTGGTGGTAGTTGTGAATTGGCACTCTGCTCGATCAACTTCACTAAAATCAGAAGCCTTCAAGATAGCTACATAAGGAAATGAAATCAAAAAATAAATAGAAAAGCATCCAGAATTTAGAAGCAAGATTCCTCAAGCAATATTCCTCAACAAGTGGGAGTTGGGCATCTTCCTTTTTCAGTCTAGTATTCAACAACTCACCAGAACATTCATATTTCCCAGCTTGATCTGTTGTGGGATATAGGTAAAAGGAACGAACAACAGCCTCCTCTGGTTTCAATATATAGAACTGTTCCTGAAATCATATGAACAATCTATACAATACATAT
The DNA here is from genome assembly GCA_017893485.1 of Hemerocallis citrina. Taxonomy (NCBI): domain Eukaryota; kingdom Viridiplantae; phylum Streptophyta; class Magnoliopsida; order Asparagales; family Asphodelaceae; genus Hemerocallis; species Hemerocallis citrina. The sequence continues at coordinate 136,362,694 of CM030363.1, forward strand.
GGATCCCTTGGCTACACAGGCCCTATTCCAAATAAAATAATAAATAAATAAATAAATATATACAGACGTGTGCAAACCACTGAAGCCGTTATTTGAAACAACAGCCTAGGGTATTATAAAGGCGTTGTTTCAAACAACAGCATGAGGCTTGTTAGAATACAATTGCAATTTCCCTTAACCCTTCTAAAACTTCGAAGTTTTAGCATAGTGGCAGAGACTTTCACATGCATTCAGAGCAACCCAGGTTCGAATCCCACTGGCTACGCAATTTAAATGCGGATTAAAAAAAAATACCGCTGCGTATTGTCCAGGTCTCGGCCCACAATTTGTTGGGTATTTATCTTGTTTCTTTGGCCCATAAAAAAAAGGACCATCGACTTGAGGGGCGTGTTAGAATACAAGTGCAAATTCTCTTAACCCTTCTACAACTTCGAAGTTTTAGCATAGTGGCAGGAACTTTCACAAAGCTTCATAGGGCGTTTGCACGCGACAGCCATTTGCAACCGAAGATCCCAATATATATATAGAGAGAGCCCTCAGGAGGACTTTTAAATTATCTTTAAACTATTAATATGAAGAAAAAAACACTACTGCTCCCAATCGACTAATAATTTAATAATAAAGTATTTAATAAGTGTTACAAATATTCCAATCATAAACAGATAGAAAATTTTAGCAACTTCTCAATTTTAAATCTACTTATGTTATGAAAAGATTTGATAGGCCATAGGGAGGTTAATATCGTTTCCTAATTTATAGGATCTGGATCTGATAGGATTTGATTGAGTCCTAATTTATAGGATCTGGATCTGATAGGATTTGATTGAGTCCTAATTTATAAGATCTGGATTTGATTGAGTATGTATGAGTTTGTATAAGTAGGCTGATGAATGAATGAATAAAGGATGAACTTTTAACCCAAATTTTGGCATGGTATCAGAGCCAGCCGTCTAAGCAAACCCTACCATCAAAACCTATTTTTCTTTCAATCGGTCAATCATCCACAGCCGGCCACTCACCCACAGCCTGAAGCTGTGTATCATTGATCATCAATGGCGGACGACGCAAGTGCAAGCACAGGGCCTGGTGGTTCAACATTGGCAGATCCCAAACCTGAACAGGTCCAAATTTTGTTGAGTATGATTAATAATCATCAGCAAGATCAAATGATGGGTGAGTTCCATTCTCCTTTCTCTTGGACACTTGACACAGGGGCATCTCGTCATGTGACCGGCAACTCACAACTTTTGACTCAAGCACATGACATTCTTCCATGTCCCGTTGGTTTACCTGATGGGCAGCAGGAATACGCCACAATGGAAGGGCGTGTAATTCTTGCTGATGGTTTAGTGCTTGAACGTGTCTTATTTGTAACAACATTACAATGCAATTTAATATCGGTGTCACAATTAATAGATGATGCAAACTGTTTTGTTCGATTCACTAATTCTTTGTGTGCTATCCAGGACCAACGTTCGGGGTGCCTGATTGGAGCCGGTGAACGGAAGGATGGACTCTTTTTTTTTCGAACGATTCTTACAGTGCACGCGGTAACAGTTCCTGAATTATCTGAATTTGAGTTATGGCATAGAAGAATGGGTCATCCGTCGGATAGAGTCGTCAAGTTAGTACTTGCAATCAGTTCTAATACTAATACTGCTGGGAAGAAATTGAATAAAGCTTGTGTTATTTGTCCTCAAGCAAAACAAACTCGTGATAGTTTTCCTGCTAGTGATAGCAAAGCCAGTCGTATTCTTGAACTCATCCATTGTGATTTGTGGGGGCCAAATAATCAATCACCCTCTTCGAGTGGTGCGTATTATTTTTTGACATTGGTTGATGATTTCTCTCGAGCAGTCTGGGTATATTTGTTGCATAACAAAACTGAGGTTTATCAAGCTTTCTCCTCTTTTTTTGCCACTGTGGAACATCAATTTGAGCAAACTATTAAGATTGTGCGAAGTGATAATGGTACGAAATTTAAGTGCATGCTTGATTATTTTAATACGAATGGTATTTTGTTTCAAACCTCCTGTGTTGGAACTCCTCAACAAAATGGAAGAGTGGAGCGGAAACATCAGCATATACTTAATGTGGCTCATGCTTTAATGTTCCAGGGCAATCTTCCTATTACTTTTTGGGAGGAATGTGTACTTAGTGCGGTGTATTTAATAAATCGCACTCCATCAGGTTTGTTACACAATAAAACACCTCTTGAGATCTTATGCGGAACAACTCCTAATTTTGATGTGCTACGGGTGTTTGGGTGTCTCTGTTTCGCTCACAATCAAAAAGCAAAGGGAACTAAATTTGCACCAAGGAGTAGGAAGTGTGTATTTGTTGGCTATCCTCATGGAAAGAAGGGTTGAAAATTATATGATCTCGACACAGGTGAAACTTTTGTGTCACGCGATGTCCTGTTTCATGAAAATGAGTATCCCTATCTGACTGAGAATGCATCTACTATGGTTGACACTCCTATTTCCTCTTCTAGTGACATGGTGGGAGTTGATAACATTGTTCTGGATGATTTGGAGGGGGTCTTAGAGGATGCTCCGACTACAGGAACAGTGGAGGATACAAATGGGCCGGAGGGCAGTCCCGCCATGGAAGGTGCTGCCAGTCCCACCGATGCTGCCAGTCCCACCGTGGAATGTGCTCCACCGACTGCTGATCCTGCCAATCCCACCGTGGAAGGTGTTCCGCCGACTGCCAGTGCATCCGAGGCTAATTTGGGCCGTGGACTGCGGGACAAACGTCCTTCAGTTTTGTTACGAGACTTTGTTGCTGAACCAGTTCGGAAAAAGAGTCCTTCCTCAAGTTCATCGCCCTCTACCAGCTCTTCCAGTACCCCCTATCCTATAGCACACTATGTGAATTGTAATAAATTTTCTATGCGACATCGTATATTTCTTGCAGCTGTAATTGCAGGGATTGAACCTAGAACCTTTCATGAGGCCATAAAACATGCTGGATGGCATGAGGCAATGCAAAAGGAGATCGGTGCCTTGGAGGCTAATGAGACTTGGGTTATGGAAGAACTACCTCCCGGGAAGAAGGCTCTTGGTTGCAAGTGGGTATATAAGATCAAAAATCATGCAGATGGTATGATTGAATGGCTAAAAGCTTGCCTTGTTATCTTTGGGAATCATCAGGTTGAGGGAATTGATTACAATGAGACGTTCGCTCCAGTTGCTAAAATGGTGACGGTTCGTGCCTTTCTAGCTGTTGTAGCAGCGAAAAACTGGGAGTTACATCAGATGGATGTTTATAATGCTTTTCTACATGGCGATCTTGATGAAGAGGTATACATGAAATTACCACCAGGTTTTACTGTTCATCAACCCGGTATGGTTTGTCGTCTAAAGAAATCTTTGTATGGCTTACGACAAGCCCCGAGGTGTTGGTTTGCTAAATTGACGGCTTCATTGAAAAACTATGGCTTTACTCAGTCCTATTCAGATTACTCACTCTTCACGTTGCATCAGGGACCTGTCCAGATCAATGTTTTTGTTTATGTGGATGACTTGATCATTTCTGGTAATAACTCTTCCGCTCTTGCTTCATTCAAGAAATATTTGGGTGAATGTTTTCATATGAAGGATTTGGGGACCTTGAAATATTTTCTCGGCATTGAAGTTGCTCGTAGTCCAGAGGGTATCTTTCTATGTCAACGGAAGTATACTCTTGATATCATCACCGAAACAAGGTTTTTGGGAGCAAAGCCCGCCGAATTGCCGATGGAGCAAAACCATCAACTCGCTCACGCTAATGGTGAGTTGTTAGAGGATCCCGAAAGTTATCGACGTCTTGTTGGGCGTCTTATTTATCTCTCCTTCGCGCGTCCTGACTTGGCATATACAGTACATATTTTGGCACAGTTCATGCAGGCACCAAGACAAGAACATTGGGATGCGGTGACTCGCACTGTACGTTATCTTAAAGGCTGTCCGAGGCAAGGTATTCTTCTTCATTCTGCTAGTGATCTATCCTTATCAGGTTGGTGTGATTCTGATTGGGCGAGTGTCCTTTGACTCGTCGCTCTCTTACTGGTTGGATAATTTTTTTTGGTTGTTCCCCCATTTTCTAGAAAACCACGAAACAACATACAGTCTCCCGCTTGTCTGCAGAAGCAGAGTATCGTTCTATGGCTTCGGTTACATCTGAACTCAAGTTGCTGAAAGCGCTTCTTGGTAGTCTTGGGGTGGATCATTCCCGTGCTATGAATTTATTTTGTGATAGCAAATCGGCTCTACACATTGCTCAAAATCCTGTCTTCCATGAGCGTACGAAGCATATAGAGGTGGATTGTCATTATGTACGAGATGCAATTCAAGAAGGAATTATCTCTATGAGTCGTGTGCACAAATGAGCAGCTGGCCGATATCTTTACGAAGGCATTAGGCAAGCGCCAATTTTTATACTTACTTCGCAAGTTGGGCATCTGTGATTTGCATGCTCCAACTTGAGGGGGGGTGTTATGGAAAGATTTGATAGGCCATAGGGAGGTTAATATTGTTTCCTAATTTATAGGATCTGGATCTGATAGGATTTGATTGAGTCCTAATTTATAGGATCTAGATCTGATAGGATTTGATTGAGTCCTAATTTATAGGATCTGGATCTGATAGGATTTGATTGAGTGTGTATGAGTTTGTATAAGTAGACTGATGAATGAATGAATAAAGGATGAACTTTTAACCCAAACTTTGGCAACTTATTTGAAATACTTCAGATTTTTTTTTTAAACCTATCCAGTCAACTGAATTTTTAGTTCTAAAGTTTGTTTTTAAGAAGTTCGTGAACCTGGTGGGGGCAAAAACAAAATGCCCAAAGTGGACAATTAAAATTTAATTACTTGTTTCTGCATGTGATCTACTGTCTAACCACATATTAATCAGTCGCACAGAATATTTTCTGAGCAAAACTACTCTCCTGGAAAAATATATTCTCAACTGATAGCAAAACTATTAAATAAAGTGTACAACATAGCATGGAAATTACCTCCATGTAGTTAACGCCCTTCAGGCAGTCAAACTGCAAGTGAATATTATAAATATTAGAGAAATATGGAAAATACAGAGAACTATTGATAAGATAATAAAACATCACATGTTGTTCTTAATGAATATTTATAAGTTGTATTTTGTGTGGAATATACAAACTCTTAAGTCACCAACAGGAAGAGAACTTGAGATGGGAATGAGGTAATACCATTATGGTGGGAAGAACATCATCATTTTCCTTGTACATTGTTCAAAAGGCAAGAATAAATTTCAATAGATAATATAGTAAAGAGCATATAGAGTAGAATCTGATACCGGAGAACTCACTGCGAATGCAATCACACTGACTGATATGGTAGAAATGAACTAGTCAACCATGCGGTCAGTGACTAATACGGTAGTGTTGCCGTTGAAATCTGTGTGGGGGCAAACAGATAGATTTGTGGATTCTTGGGATGTTGAATAGTCAAACCTGAAACCTTTCCGCCGGAGTTTGACAGTGATCTCCCGCCGTTGACCTGCAAAAAGTGCGAAACACCGGGGTTGATCCCTCCAACGCTCAAGTCAGTAATCAGAAAGACTATGAATGAACTTTGATTGGCAAAAGATTGATTACCTGGTAACAGTGGGGGATGGGGGTATTTATAGCCGTCTTAGGAACCAGTTTCGGGATAAGATCAAATCCCTACTTCCCAGTGGATTGATAGAAGTGATCAGGGCCGTGGATTAAGGGCAATTAGAAACCCTAATTCTCCTATCCAGCTGGATTGGGCTTTCGCGGGTTGGAATCCGCGCCCAGAATGATGGACCCATTTATGGGTTATTGGGCCTTTGGAAAAGGCCCAGTTCCCATTTCAGACCCCTTCACAGGTGAAATTACCATTTTACCCCTGATCTCTAAGATTCGCGCCTGATTTGGACGGCTCCGATTTAGCCCCATTTTTAGCCATATCACGAGCCCCCCACTCCCGGAGACTGAGTTTGATCAGCCTTTGAGGAGTAGTTTTACTGTTTTAATGGCTTGTGGAGTTGTCTTGTGGTCCAAATGAGGGGTGTCGAATCCCTATATGAGGTATTATGGTGATCTTCAGAGTTGGTTGCGCGCTCAAGGTTGTTTTTGAGCTCTCCTGGACTTTTGGTGATTTTTCTTAATTTTTATTTTTTTTCGGACCATTTATTTAATTTTGCGAAGTGGTGATTTATTGTTCGGAGGTCTCAATTAATTATTCTAAGCAATAATTATTTATACATGGGCTCAAAAATATTTTCCTGAATTTATAATTATTTTTTAGTATTTTTAATTAATTTTCTTGAACTTTTAATCATTTTTTTGCAATTTTTAAATCAATAATTCGAATTTAATAAATAAAAAATTAACTTTTAATATTATTTATGACATGGCACAATCTGGGCCGCCCATTTCACATCAGCGCGTAGTTTCGAGAGATCGGACGGCCTGTGTCGCTCGGCACCATTTTCTCTACGTAAGCAGCTCGGATCGCCAGTTGCTCGGATTCCGAGTGACGTGGCTCGGCGCTATTTTCTCCACATGAGCAGCTCAGATCGCCAGTTGCTCGGATTGGGATTCCGAGCGACGTGGGGTGATCTGGGCCGTTCATCTGATCGAGGAACGAATTTTGAGAAGATCTGACGGCCGGTGTCGCTCGGCGCTATTTTCTCCACATGAGCAGCTTGGATCGCCAGTTGCTCGGATTGGAATTCCGAGCGACGTGGGGTGATCTGAGCCGTTCATCCGATCGAGGCACGAATTTTGAGAAGATTTGACAGCCAGTGTCGCTCGGCACTATATTCTCCACATGAGCAGCTCGGATCGCCAGTTGCTCGGATCGGAATACCGAGCAACGTGGGGTGATTTGAGCCATTCATCCGATCGAGGCTCGAACTTTGAGAAGATCTGACGGCCGGTGTCGCTCGGCACTATTTTCTCCACATGAGCAGCTCGGATCGCCAGTTGCTCGGATTGGGATTCCGAGCGACGTGGGGTGATCTGAGCCGTTCATCATGGCGCAAATCACGAGGCTAAAAGTTCAGATCATGAGAAAACGCTATCTTGTCGTTTTGTGGGCGTGGCGTGATCTGAGCCGCTCATTATCTTTCGGCGCGAACATTGAGACAATCTGACGGCTAGAGTTGCTCGGTGACATTTTTCTTCAAATGTGCAGCTCGGATCGCCAGTCGCTCGGATCGGGATTCCGAGCGGCATTGTTTCCTTCATGTAAGCAGCTCGGGTCGCCAGTCCGAGCGATGTTATTTTCTTCATGTGAGCAGCTCGGATCGCCAGTCGCTCGGATTGGGATTTTGAGCGGCATTATTTCCTTCATGTGAGCAGCTCGAGTTGCCAGTCGCTCGAATCGAGATTCCGAGCGATGTTATTTTCTTCATGTGAGCAGCTCGGATCGCAAGTCGCTCGGATTGGGATTCCGAGCGACGTGGGGCGATCTGGACCGTTCATCGTGGTGCGGATCACTAGGCTAGAGGTTCAGATCACGAGAAAACGCTATCTTGTCGTTTTGTGGGCGTGGCGTGATCTGAGCTGTTTGATCAAGATCTTGCACGAATTTCGAGGAGAAAGTTGTTTTTCTCCAATACAAAGCTCGGATCGCCAGTCGCTCAGATTTGGGTTCCGAGGGACGTGGGGCGATCAGAGGCGTTCATCACGGAGTCTGGCGTGGATCTTGAGGCAAAGAGGGGGCGTGGATCACGAAGAAACGCTATCTTGTCGTTCTGTGGTCGTGATCCGATCTAAGCCGTTTTTGATCAAGATCTTGCACGAATTCTGAGGAGAAAGTTATTTTTCTCCAATACTCAGCTCGGATCGCCAGTCGCTCGGATTTGGGTTCCGAGGGACGTGGGGCGATCTGAGGCGTTCATCACGGGATCTGGCATGGATCTTGAAGCAAAAAGGCGGCGTGGATCACGAAAAAATGCTATCTTGTCATTTTGTGGTCGTGGTCCGATCTAAGCCGTCTGATCAAGATCTTGCACGAATTCTGAGGAGAAAGTTGTTTTTCTTCAATACGCAGCTCAGATCGCCAGTCGCTCGGATTTGGGTTTCGAGGGACGTGGGGCGATCTGTGGCGTCCCTCGGTGGCTCGACGGAGTGCCTTAGCGGCTCGGAACTAGAGGAATAGCCGAGCTGTGTGGCCCAGTCTGAATCGTCGTCACTCTTATGAATCGCCGCAACTTTGTTGTTTAGCCTTCTTTAACGGGCTTGAGGGGGGCCCAAGAGTCGCAACTTTACGTTACAAAGCCCAAGAGTCACTTCTTTTACTATAAGTTTTCACCACCCCCACTCTTTATCTCATTCTTTCACTTTTACCTTTACCTTTGCTAGCGGTGTTTTTGCTCTCGAGTGGCGCTACTAGCTTTTGTGGCAAGGCGAGTTTGAACTCCAGCAATCTTTTTCGACCATCCACGTCACTTCAAGGTTAGTCTTTCCCTCTTCTTTCTGAGAATGTCTAGAATTTCTTCAGGGGACGAAACCTCCACCTCGGACCGAGACACCGGCCGAGCGGTAGTGGTTAAGCCGAGGAAGGGGAAGGAAGTGGTTGATCCGGTCGGGGTGTCGACGATAGTTGAGACTCCGAAGGGGGCAAGAGAGCTGGGTCGGCTGCCGTCCTCATTGTCGAGTGTCGGTAGGGTGAGGAGCTACCCCGAGGACATCTTAGAGAAGGTGGTGCGTGGGATGGCTCCGGCGTATGAGGAGAATAATCCGAGGGATCCTCCCGAGGTGGATGAGATCCCTTCAATCATGACCGAGGCAGATCTGCACCGGATCAGGAAGGGATTCCCCATCCCAAAGGAGTTCATCTTAATACTCCCCGGCCCCAGCTTCCGAGCGTGTACGGGGACGTCGGCGGACACGTGCATCTTCCCGTACGATGCACTTAACGCCAGTCTTCGGTTACCACTGCATCCCTTCGTGGTCAAGGTTCTGTAGTGGTACGGCCTGAGCCCGGTTTAGTTTATGCCGAACATGTGGCGGCATGTCATCGCCTTCGTCCTTCAGTGCCAGGCGGTCGGTGTGTAACGGCAGCTCGTTCTGCTTTGGAGCCTCTATCGCATCTGCCGGATGAGCAACATGGAGGATCGGTATTATTTGTCGCCGAGGAGGGGGGTGAAGTTGATCGAGAATCCGGACTCGATCAAACACTAGAAGGAGAAGTATTTTCTCATCTGTGGTCCCGAGCCATGGGGATTCTCGACGTTGTGGAAAGATGGGGTCCCAAAGTGGGCCAAGAAAGAGCCGGTGCTCACAAGAGAGGAAGAGGAGGTTGTGGTGAAAATCCTCGGACTTCCGACCCTCAGTTGGAAGGATATCACCGAGGGGGTCTTGTTCGGTGGAATACTCAGTCCGATCGTCCCCAGTACTCTCTCTTTCTTTTTTCTTGCTAGTCTTAGTGTCTTTTAGTATTTTGTTTTTTTTCTAACTCCTTTGCTCGGTTTTTTCTTCGTATGTAGAGTCCCCCGACATGGATTACAAGGCTTTGATGGCAAAGAGTCACGCTGCGAAGGATACGGAGACGAGGAAGAGGAAGAGGACCACGGCGGGGCCTCTTTCGAGCCTAACAACACAAGTCTCCTCGGCACCCTCGGTCCCTTTGGCGCCCTTGGTCCCTGTGGAGCCGGTGACCGAGGCCCCTTCAGAAATGCCCACTCAAGCCCCTCTGGTCGATGCCCCTGGCTTGTCGAGCGGGGCGTTCTCTGCCAGCGCAGCTCCGGCTTTGGAGGTGCCGCCGCTCACTGCCGAGGCGGAGGCCATCCTCACCGAGGAGCACAAGCGTCTCTTCGTCCCCGACTGGAGAGTGATGAAGGTAGACGGTTTCCTCGGTGACTCGAGGATGTGCATGCAAGCAGTGAAGCACCTGCCGACCCCGAAGGACCGTGCCGCGCTGAAGGCCGGCACTGTAGGCGACAACACCCTGGAGATTGCTCGGAATACTATGTCGGTAAGTGTGAGTTGATTATGACAACCCAAAAAAATTTCTAAGTTTTTTGTCCGGTTTTAATCGTTTCTTTTCCTTCATTTTGCTCGCAGACTCTCTGCCACTTCAACCACGTGTTCGAGCAGTTCGCCGAGCAAGAGAAGGAGATGAAGCTGGAGAACGATCGGGAGAGGTCGGAGCGCTCTAAAGCGGTCAAGCTGTTCGAGGCCGAGCAGCGACTCTCGGCTTCGCGAGCGGCCGAGGTGGGGGCCCTCGAGACGAAGCTCTCCGAAGCGCTGAAGCACTCTGCAGCCGAGACTGCCAAGGTCGAGGCGTTGGAGAAAGAGAGGGCTCGCCTCGAGGATGAGCTGGCCAAGGCCCTGAAGGCGTCTGAAGAGGCGCTGAATAGCCAGGCGATGAAGGTGGCCGAGGCAAAGAAGGCGGTTCGGGATGAGGCCGAAGCCCACATGATGACAAACATGGAGGAGGCTTACGCCCAAGCGCTGAAGCATGTGGCGGCCCGCATCCTCGACTTTGACAGGTCCTCGTATTACTTCTACGATCCCGTGGAGGGCGAGGAGTTGTTGCCTCTGGCGGAGGTCGAGCCCGAACAAGAGGCCGAGGAGGACGCCGAGGACGAGGTGAACGTCGGGGAGAGCGCTCGTCACTGTGCCGAGCGAGGATGTCTCGGAGCGGCGCCATGAGGTGGCCCCCTGACTTAATCGCCTCTTCCTTTGTTTTTTGTTGGTTTTTTTTGTTGTAATGCCGAACTGCGAATTTCGAGTGTTGTAAAGCCACTGCCCTCATGTACTCTTTTGGATTTTAATGAAAACGACTAACTTTTTGAGACTTTGGCCAAGTGTCTGAGATTTCAAGTGTTGTGAACGCCTTCTTGTTGAAAATTTCGCTAAGTGTTGAAAACGCCTTTTGCTCTTTGTGTTGATATGTTTTCGCTTCTCAGGTTGTCTAGTTCGGCAGCTGAAGCCTCTCATCTTCGGATTGACTTGAAAGCAACAAAGTTGGCCTTCTCCCGCAGTCGAGAGTGCTCTCTCAAGAGCGAGTTGGAGCTAGATCATCTCAAGGTGACGCTCGCGAAGTGTCTTTCCGAGTTGAAGCAACTAAGGAAACGAGCTCGCGAGGTTCGTCTTGAAGGTGAGGTGGAGTTGCTCCGGAAGGCGCTATTTGATGTTACGGAGGAGAGGGGCGAACTGTTGGCCGGGGTTCACAACTTGAAAATAGTAGAAGAAGAGCTTTCGGCGGAGGAAGAAGAATTAGCAGAGACGGTGGGCAAGTTGATGGCCGAGCAAGACGAGTTGACGGCGGAGGTCGACGAGTTGAAGAGGGTTACAATCGATAGGAGCATCGAGGTTACTCATCTCCATCGAATTATTGCCGACGGTTCTGGTGCCGAAGGTTCCGCTCAGCTTCCTCGCTTCAAGATAGCCGTGAAGGACGACTCTCTGAAGCAACGGATAGTCGAGCTAGAGGCGGAGGTTGCTCGCCTCAAGCTGCATTCGGGACCGATCAATGTCTGAAGCACTTCGTGTACCTATGAAGAGAATGAGCGAGGGATTTTGTTTTACGAGCTTGCGACTCGTTCCCCTGTTGCTCGGCAGAGTCCAGGTGATGCCCAAAGTGGGGTGGCTGTCTCGTCGAGTGAAGCCTCAGCCAGCGCAACACTGGGAGACACTACTAAGCTGGCCGGATTGGGGACCTCAGCGAGTGCGGGATCGCAACGACAAGGTGTGCGCTGTCCCCGCCTATCTCTTAAGAGGAATATCCCTCTTCCTAGGAGTCTTGTAATTTCAGCCTTTCGAAGTTTGTAACTTGTGGTAGATAAGAGTAGCTGGTCTTGTAATCCGAGTTCTTTTGAACTTTAAACTTTATAGAAGTGAAAGCTTTGTTTATCCCTCTGTGCTTGTGTGTTGGCGTGTTCAGTTAGTTCCTTATGGTTGTAAGAGTGTTTCTGAAGGGCGGACCATTTCTAGCTCGCTTAAGAGCGAGGAGTAGAAGTGAGGCCTTGCCAAACTTTTGAACTTCGAGGGGCGTGGCTCTATCGGATGTGTCCATCTGAAGATCTTGCACGGATCTCGATGTAAAAGGCGGTGTGGATCACGATAAAATGCTATCTTGTCGTTTAGTGGTCGTGGTCCAATCTGTGCCGTCTGATCGAGGCCTTGCACGAATCTCGATGTAAAAGACGATGTGGATCACGAGAAAACGCTATCTTGTCATTTTGTGGCCGTGGTCCAATCTGAGCCGTCTGATCAAGATCTTGCACGAATTCTGAGGAGAAGGTTATTTTTCTCCAATACGCAGCTCCGATCGCCAGTCGCTCGGATTTGGGTCCCGAGGGACGTGGCACGAACTGACCCGTCCATCTGAAGATCTGGCACGGATCTCGATGTAAAAGACGGTGTGGTTCACAAAAAAATGCTATCTTGTCGTTTTGTGGTCGTGGCCCAATCTGTGCCGTCTGATCGAGATCTTTCACGAATTTTGGGGAGAACGTGGTTTTTCTCCAATTCACAGCTCGGAATGCAAGTTGCTCGGGAATATATGCCTGAATATCTTCACCAGTTATCCAGCCAAACGAAGCAATGGGGCATTCATTCATGGACTCCAAGTATTCTTCTCCCATGTCTAGTATAGTTGTAGAAATTTCGTCAGTTATCCAGCCCAGTGGTCTGGACTCCAAACGCGTTATTCGAGTAAATTTCAACGGTTGTGGGAGCAGTTCCGAATGGCAAACCACTTCTAGCTCGCTTAAGATCGAGCCTGCAAAGCAGAATCGAGCCAAGTTTTGGACTCCAAACACGTCGTTCGAGTAAATTTCAACGATTGTGGGAGCAGTTCCGAATGGCGAACCACTTCTAGCTCGCTTAAGAGCGAGCCTGCGAAGCGGAATCGAGCCTAGTTTTGGACTCCGAACACGTCGTTCGAGTAAATTTCAACAGTTGTGGGAGCAGTTCCGAATAGCGAACCACTTCTAGCTTGCTTAAGAGCGAGCCTGCGAAGCAGAATCAAGCCAAGTTTTGGACTCCGAACACGTTGTTCGAATAAATTTCAACGGTTGTGGGAGCTGTTCCTAATGGCGAACCACTTCTAGTTCGCTTAAGAGCGAGCCTGCGAAGCGGAATCGAGCCAAGTTTTGGACTCCGAACACGTCGTTTGAATATGCATCATTAAAGGTCCTAAACAGAGAGACAAAATAATCACAAGAGAAATATGAGCCAGAGCTTGAGCTTTGATAGTGGTCCGAGGCTGATAAGATATGTCATGCTAACTCAGCTCGATCAACCACTTCATTAGACGCCCGGAGGTCTCGGGCTTGTGCAGGACTTGTTTGAGTGGCTGGTCAGTAAGAACGACCACCGAGTGGGATTGAAAATAGGGGCGGAGCTTCCTGGCTGCCATCACCAAGGCGTAGGCTATCTTTTCCAATCTCGGATAGCGGAGCTCGGCATCTCTGAGAACCTTGCTCACATAATATATAGGCTTCTGAGCCTTGTCTTCTTCCCTCAGTAGGACAGCACTGAGGGTCTGCTCGGAGGCAGCGAGGTAGAGGTAGAGTGTTTCCCCGGGAATAGGCTTGCTGAGGAGTGGGGGGTTGACCAGATAGGCTTTCAGTTGGTCGAACGATTCTTGCTACTGTTGGCCCCACTCGAAGCCCTTAGCTCCCCTGAGGGCTTTAAAGAAAGGAAGACACTTATCTCCTGACTTAGACAGGAAGTACCCTATGGCGGCGAGGCGTCCTGTAAGCTTTTGAACCTCTTTCATACCTGTAGGAGGGGCCATATCCAGTATGGCTTTGATCTTTTCGGGGTTGGCTTCAATCCCCCTCCGACTGACCATGAAGCCTAGGAACTTGCTAGACAAGACTCCGAACGCACACTTGTTCGGGTTAAGTCTCATATCATGCTTCCTCAACACGTCGAAGGCTTCTTGTAGGTCGGCGACATGGTCGGACCCGTGAATACTTTTCACTAACATATCATCGACGTACACTGCCATGTTTCGGCTGATATGATTCTGGAAGACCTTGTTGACGAGGCGCTGGTAGGTGGCACCGGCATTTTTAAGCCCGAAGGGCATCACTCGGTAGCAATAGAGACCTTGATCAGTGACGAAGGAGGTTTTCGGGATGTCCGGGAGAAAAATTCTGATCTGGTTGTATCCGGAGAAGGCATCCATGAAGCTCAGAAGCTCATGACCCGAAGTAGCGTCGAATAAGGTATCTATGCTGGGGAGAGGGAAATGATCCTTAGGGCATGCCTTGTTCAACTCCATGAAGTCAATGCAAATCCTCCAACTCCCGTTGGCCTTCTTGACCATAACAACATTAGAGAGCCACTCGGGATAGTTGACTTCTTGTATAAACCGGACTTTGAGGAGCTTGTCCACTTCTTCCTTGATGGCCTGTTGGCGCTCAGGGGCGAATTTGCCCCTCTTCTGTTGGACCGGTTTGGACCCCGGAGCAACATTTAGGTGGTGGACGATGAGGTCTTCGAAAATTCCTGGCATGTCGGCAGCCGACCAGGCAAAGAGGTCATAGTTCTTCCTGATGCATTGGACTATGTCGGAACAGAGGGCAGAGGGGAGGGTCTTGCTAATGAAGAACTTGCGGTTCGGATCTTGCTCTGAAAAGAGCACTTCCTCCAGCTCGTCTACCGGTTCGGACATAGGCTGGGTGTTCCCTTGGGGAATCTCGAGAGTCTCGAGGGAAAGGACAGGTCCCCCGGTGAGGTCATATAACACTTCCGGACCATCTCCTGACTACCCCTGACTTCCCCCACTCCTGCCTTGGCGGGGAACTTCATTTTGAGATGATAAGCCGAGGGGACAGCCTCTACGGCAGCTAGGCCGGGTCGGCCTAGGATCACATTGTAAGCAGCTGGAATGTCGACGACCATGAAATCCATTGGCTCCGTCCAGGTAGTAGGAGTTTTGCCAGCGATTACGTCGACGGTTATCACCCCTTCGATAGTCACTGGCACTCCCATGAACCCATGGAGCGTATAGCCGGCGGGCTTCAGCCTGTCCCGTGATAACTTGAGTCCTCGGAAGGCTGCTAGGAAGAGGATGTTGACGGAACTGCCATTATCTTCCAGAATTCTCTCCACTTTGAAATTAGCCATGTGGAGGTTAATTACCAAGGCGTCACGGTGGGGTGTTCGGACACCCTCTAGATCTTCATCCGAGAAAGTAACCGGGACTCCAAGGCCTTTGGGAGGGGGTATGCTGTGCACTGAATTGACCACCCGGATGAAGGCCTTTCGAGAAGAGTTGGAGGTTCCTCCCATTGGACCTCCATGGATGAGATGCAAGACGCGTTCTTCTTCAAACTCTGGACTCTCGTCGCGCCTATCGGGATGCTTGTTAGCTCCCCTGGGGGGAGGAGGAATATCAATTCGGTCCTTTCTCACAAACTTGGACAGCTGCCCTCTCTGAATGAGGGCTTCAATTTCATTCTTCAGGGCCCGACAGTCATTAGTGTCGTGGCTGTGATCTCGATGATATCGGCACCACTTCTCCTTGTCCCTCTTCTTCCCGGGGGTGTTCATCTTCGGGGCAGGAGGCAGGACTCCTTTCTCGACTTCCATGAGGATAGTTGAAACAGTGGTGTTGAGAGGGGTAAACTTCTCAAATCTGGGAGGCGGGCGGTGCTGACCCCCGTTGTCCTTCTGGAGCTTCTTAGCTCCTCCATCTTCGGCTGCCTTTCTCTTGGTTCCGGAGGAAGACCCCTCGAAAGTGGGGCGAGCGATATTCAGCTTCCTCTGTCCGGATATACTTCTCGCTTCTGAGAAGAAGGTCGGAGAAGTCTCGTGGGGCTTTTTGGCTAGGGAGGATCGGAGGTTGGAATTGAGGACATTGGACTGGAAGGCGGCTGCAGCGACGATTGGTCAAAGGAGGCAATGGACCGGGCTTCCGCAGTAAACCGCTTGACATAATCTCTCTGTTTGGTTTGTTGTTTTTTCCTTTTTTTTGTTTTCCAAAATTCCGAAACCCGTTTGGTTTTGTTTTTTGAAAATAGTTTTCACAAAACTCCACTTCACCTATTTTCTGTTTTTTCACATTCTCTTTCTAAATCTATTTATATATATTATTATTATTATATATATATTTATAATATATTATTGTTACATATATTATTATTATTATTATTATTATTATTATTTTTTAATATATATATATACTATTATTATAATAAATATTATTATTTCATATATACTATTTTATATATACTATTATAATATTCTATTATTATTATTATTTTATATTACTATTATATATTATTATATATATTATTATATAATTTATTATTATTATAATAAATTATTTAATATATTATTATTAAATATATATTATTATAATTATTATACGTTATTATATATATGTATATAATTAAATATGTTTATTATAATAAATTATTTTATATTGTTATATAATATACAATTATTATAATATACTATTATTTTATATATACTATTTTATATATACTATTATTATATATATATTATTATTTTATTTATACTTTTTTATATATACTATTATTATATTATATTATTATTATATATATTATTATTTTATATATACTATTATTATATTATATTATTATTATATATATTATTATTAATATATATTACTATTACATATTATTATATATATTAATATATAATATATTACTATTATATATTATTATAGATATTATTATATAATATACTATTATTATAATATATTGTTATATATATATATTTACAATATATTATTGTTACATATATATTATTATTATTATTATTGTATATATTATATAATTATTTATATATATATATATATACATTATTATTATTATAATATATATTATCTCTTCCATATATACTATGTTATATATACTATTATTATAATCTATTATTATTATAATATATATTATTATTATTATATATTACTATTATATATTATTATATAATTTATTATTATTGTAATAAATTGTTTAATACATAATTATAATAGATTATTATTACATATATATTATTATAATTATTATATGTTATTATATATATGTATATAATTAAATATGTTTATTATAATAAATTATTTCATATTATTATATAATATAAAATTGTTATAATATATTATTATTTTATATATACTATTTTATATATACTATTATTATATTATAATATTATTATATATATTATTATTTTATATATACTATTTATATATACTATTTTATACTATTTTATATGTACTATTATTATATTATATTATTATTATATATATTATTATTATATATATTATTATTATATATTATTATTACATATTATTATATATATCAATATATAATATATTACTATTATATATTATTATATTTATTATTATATAATATACTATTATTATAAAATATTGTTATATATATATTTATAATATATTATTGTTACATATACATTATTATTATTATTATTATTATTATATATATATATTATATTATTATTTTTTTATATATATATATATACACTATTATTATAATATATATTATTTTTTCATATATACTATTTTATATATACTATTATAATAATCAATTATTATTATAATATATATTATTATTATATATTACTATTATATATTATTATATATATTATTATATAATTTATTATTATTGTAATAAATTGTTTAATATATAATTATAATAGATTATTATTAATATATATTATTATAATTATTATATGTAATTATATATATGTATATAATTAAATATGTTTATTATAATAAATTATTTCATATTATTATATAATATACAATTATTATAATATATTATTATTTTGTATATATTATTTTATATATACTATTATTATATTATATTATTATTATATATATATTATATTATTTTATTATTTTATATATACTATTTTATATATACTATTATTTCATATATACTATTTTATATATACTATTATAATAATCTATTATTATAATATATATATATATATATATATATATATATATATATATATATTATATTATATATTACTATTATATATTATTATATATATGTATATTATTAAATATGTTTATTATAATAAATTTTTAATATTATTATATATCAGTATGTATGTATATGTCAGAGTATATATACTATATACAGTATATACATACAACCAAACCTATACATACATTATACTCTCATTTTCAAAAAACTGTTTTCATAAAAATTATTATCCAAACAGCTTTTACACTCTCATTTTCAGAAAACTGTTTTCAGAAATTGTTTTCAGAAAACTGTTTTCAAAACAACAAACCAAACGCAATTAGTTTCTCACCCTTCTTCTGATTGAGGAAGAGTAGTGAAATATTAGTCTTCTCGGTTCGGCGGCAGCTCACGAAGTGGGTGACGAAAAGGGTCTCAAATTGTTCAAAGGAGAAGATGGAGGATGGGACGAGGCGGGAGTACCATTCCCGAGCCGGACACTTGAGAGTGGCCGGGAAGGGTTTGCACAGTAGAGCATCGGAAGCTTGGTGGATCAACATGAGAGTTTTGAAACTTTTGATGTGATCGACGGGGTCTAACTCCCCCGTATATATCTCGAACTGTGGAGGCTTGAAGTTTGCAGGGACGGGTGCCTCCATGATGGTTCGAAAAAATGGGGGTCTGCTCGGACGGAGGGTCCTTCCTCTTAGTTCTTCTTCCCTATCCAATTGGCCGAGGCGCCTCTCCATCTCGTGGAGACGGCAGTAGACTGCATTATCCCTTCGACGGTACCCTGGCGAGCCTTTGGACTCATCTTCGTACGAAGGGGAGCGTGGAGTTCGGCGATGGTAGCTAAGGGAATGGTGAGGACTAGGGATGTGATGGCGGTGGCTCGAAGCCTGTGGAGGAGTTAGGGACCGATGGCGAGGACTTTGAACCGGAGGACGAGTGGGGACCCTCTCAGCATTGTTATTGTTGTTCGGTCGGAGGTTGAGGGCCTGCAGGATTGTAACCTGGAACTCTTGGAATTCGGCTCGGGTGATAGGTCCATTCTCGTCCCTCTGGGGCTGCCGACTAGCGGGAGAACGATGTCTTCTTCGATGGTACTCAGGGGACTCTCTCGGCCTCCTATGAAGGGGAGACCTCCTGTGATCTCAGCGACGAGGAGATCGCTCATTTGGACGTTCTGAGCGGGTGGCTCCCTCACGGGCCCGCCTTTCATCCAAACGGCGGCGAAGATCCTCTTCTTTCTGCCGATTGATGAGGATGTTGCGGAGGTCTTTGGAAGGTCGGGGGTTGTGAGATACCATTGAATCGGTTGAAGGGTTATGTATGGAGACGTGGTCACGGTGAAAGGGTTGCTTCTGAGGAGGACGACGAGAGGTCCCAATACCGGTGTTCTGGGGCCCGACTGGAGCCTGCTGTTGTTGAAGATTCTGAAGAGGAGGCTGTTCCTGCTGCAGAGGCTGATCAGGCTGAGGAGGGAGTTGCCCCTGCTGCTGGACGGTTTGGAGGGGAGCCTCCTGTTGCGGCTGAGGAGGAGTGGGCCCACGGTTGGACCCTCTGGATCTCAGTTTCCTTGGAGGCATGGCTGGAGGTGATCTTAACCGAGGGAAGAGGATGGGGTGCTATTCGTGTTCCCACAGACAGCGCCAATCTGTTGCCGCTGAAATCGGTGTGGGGGCAAACAGATAGATTTGTGAATTCTTGGGATGTTGAATAGTCAAACCTGAAACATTTCCGCCGGAGTTTAACCGTGATCTCCCGCCGTTGACCTGCAAAAAGTGCGAAACACCGGGGTTGATCCCGACGACGCACCCTCCGATGCTCAAGTCAGTAATTAGAAAGACTATGAATGAGCTTTGATTGGCAAAAGATTGATTACCTAGTAATAGTGGGGGATGGAGGGTATTTATAGCCGCCTTAGGGACCAGTTTCGGGATAAGATCAAATCCCTACTTCCCAGTGGATGGATAGAAGTGATCAGGGCCGTTGATTAAGGGCAATCAGAAACCCTAATTCTCCTATCCAGCTGGATTGGGCTTTTGCGGGTTGGAATCCGCGCCCAAAATGATGGACCCATTTATGGGTTATTGGGCCTTTGGAAAAAGGCCCAGTTCCCATTTCAGATCCGTTCACAGGTGAAATTACCATTTTATTCCTGATCTCTAAGATTCGCGCCTGATTTGGACGGTTCCGATTTAACCCTATTTTTAGCCATATCAGGTAGAAAGCAACTAGACAACCATTATGGTATGGGTAAACTTATACAGAACTTCAGATATTCCAATACAATATAGATTAGCAGCTAACATCACAATTACTTGTTACAGTTTTTCTACATCCTAAACAAATATATAAGAGTATCTATATAACAAGCTCAACTCCCTTCAAAATGTTGCAATCCGTGTCTTAACCATCTGTCTTAATAAGGAGGAATATAATCTATTTGACCATTACTTGATATTAAAAGAAATTAAATTTCTGTATCTCTTCTGAACATGTATACTTATTCCAAAGTCATATGAACATGCAGCATCTAAGGTCACTCTCCTATTCATTCTTTTGCACATCCATGATCACTTCCAACCGCTATCTCATATCCCTACAGCCTTTCCAACATAAATTTGTTAACTGGTTTTTAGTACATTTCTCGCTAAAAAGAATTTGTCGATGACGAAATGT
Organism: Hemerocallis citrina; assembly: GCA_017893485.1. Taxonomy (NCBI): domain Eukaryota; kingdom Viridiplantae; phylum Streptophyta; class Magnoliopsida; order Asparagales; family Asphodelaceae; genus Hemerocallis; species Hemerocallis citrina. Next base: position 136,383,297 of record CM030363.1, read on the forward strand.
TCAGCTTGTTTACAATTCCATAGAGAAGACTCCAAAACCATAGAACTGGAACACATTAGTCTACCCTATTAAATTTTCTTTTACCATGTCCCTCTCACATCACCAAAGGGTCATTTACTTACACAGAAAAGAAATATTTTTTACTAGTATCAGTTTCCCATAGCATCATATATGGATTACACCGAAAATCGGAAAGAAATATATAATATATGATTGACTTTACCGTTAGACTATATGATGCCTCTAGTTTACCAGTGTTCTTAGTTGTTATTGTAGCTGTACCAAATTGAGTTAAGGCTTCAAATGTGGGGATGTTTATGCTTAAAATCTTCCCAGGACTCCTGAAAGGAAATGATAAGGCATTGACATATTGTGTTATGTACTTATGTTACTGACAAATATCATTAAATGCGCTTCAGTACTCTTGAAAAAGTAAATGCAATTAGCAATTCAAGGATGAATGAAAAAATAGTTCTTGATACTATGTACTAGACTACCAGCAAGTCAATATGGACCAATATATAAAACTGCAACTTCCAGGACAAAAGTAAACGTCTATAAGGTTCGCAATTAAGTATCTTCCTTATTATCTTGAAGAGGAGATATTTGATTACGATGACTACTAACTACTTCATACTGGCATATACCAGTCACTGCCACAGATCATTGTCTGGGTTATCCAGATCAAAGCAAACTGCTCATTCTCCAGAGAATCTAAGAGATTATTGAAAAAACAAAAACAAAAACAAACACAAAACCAAAAACAAAAAAAAAAACAAGGCCTTCATCCCAAATCTTTTGGAACATTGACACAAATCATTTTTCAGCATTCAGCTTTGTTAAGGGTTACCTCTCTTCCAAATTAGTAACATCTAGTATATCCTTGATGGCTGTTTCAATCCAAGTAATTTGAGGTTTAAGATACTGTATCCAACATTGAAAAACAAAGTTAGATGACGAAAGGTGGCAACGATTTATCAAGCAGGCAGCAGTTAAAACCACAACTATCAAAATGGAAGGAAACATGACGAAACAAACAAGTGACATAAGTAACAAGACTTCAACGATGGGGGTGGCAATGATGATGATGATAACGATTTTGCAAGTACAGTAATGGAATTAGAATGATCAGCTTCCCAGAAAATGAAAGGAGAACCCACTACAACCAGATGAGCGAAGAAAATGCCAGAGAGGATAATACTGCTCATAAAGATGATCAGCCGTGGGCCCTTGAAACAAAGAAGAGCTAGCAGCAATTCGACAAGGAGACAAAATAAGTAGTGGCAGCAGTAGCAAAAGTGGGAAGAATAACCCACTACATCTTGCAGTATTGGATGATGATTAGCTACAAGAAAGCAACAGCAGCATCCCACGAAACTTGGCTGCAACTGTATATTGCTACATTCAACAGAAGTAAACTTTAAGTGTATTAAACAGAATTAAATTTTTGTAAGGATATGTTGTTTAATTAAAGTTTTGTAAGGATATGTATATTCCTGGGAGAACTTGTGTGTGTGTGTGTGTGTGTGTACAGGTATGAGAAGTTTCAACGTTTCCAGACAAATACAATTACAACCTTACAGCCCAATTGAATTCCTAGTTTTAGTTCTTATAACAAACTCTCCACAGAATGATGATACCCTCTAGAGCGCAGATATGACATATAATGACAATTACAAAATAGCCTAGGAAAACTGTCTCACATCATAACCACATTCAGATGATTGTCTGTTTAACTGGCAGTAATGAGAGAACAACAAATTCTCCAACCATGCACTAATCATTTGATTTATGGTTCAGTCGGAGAGCTGTCCATGTTGACACTTTGATAGTTTTCAAGAAATTATTAGACTGACTGGAATATCCGACAAGGGATCAGAAAAGGAATAGCAAAAAGATTTAATGAAGATAATCAGACAGAGATCTTCCATGAGTATTTCTCTAGAGCTGTCCAAATTATCCTGATACGACTTTACAGTATTAGGAAATAAGGATGGAATTGAGTACACTATACTCATACATCATAATGCGAGAAATATATTAGAATAGGTACTTGCAAAGTATTTATCCAAAGGTGTTAAGTAGGTTTAGAGAATTCAAATCCACAAGCATACATTAAAAAATGTAGGCCAGCCATTTAGCCAAGAGCAGCTTAAAGGGAAATTAAGTGGCACATAGGTGGGTATGGGCACTCACCAGTTTGCATACAAGTGCACAGTTCTGCATGTTTGTGCACCAATATAAATGGAGACTTGCTTGAAATTTATGCATATATAGTAGTGTATTTATGTACATAGGAAGAAAAGAAAGTGCATTTTCACTTGAATGTGTAAATTTATGAACATTTTTGAGTATGCCCACCTGGGGTCCTCATTTAATATAATAACAATTTAAAGGTCATGTTGAAACAAGGCATGCATATCCAGAGTATAAGGCATACACAAGCTATAGCAAAGTAGTATACCTTTGATAAACATATTCTATATCATCAGCACTCAATTCTATCAATAAATCGGTGTTAAGGACTTCAGTGATTCCTACTGAAAATGAATGTGTTCCTGCGTTCTGCACCACAAAAGAAGTTCAAGAAATGGTAAATTACAAGGGGTAAAGTAAAAAACTTAAAACCAATAATGATTACTATATTATGAAACTTAACTGGATGTTGGTTGATCCTTTCAAACCTTCCTTCAACAACATATTGGGGTGGTTGATTTCTACTAAGCCGATTTTGGTCAGCCTATTAAAATTAAGAAAGGTTAGAAATTTAACTAATAAAATATCATATGGATGGCGAAGATTTATGTCAATTTGTTATTGGTCGAGAATAAAAATGCTCTAATGCACTTTGGCTAAAGCATATGGCTGCTGTCTCCAGACATTCTTTGAAACAGTAAACCTTCACTATTGACCAAATTCAATTATATCATACATATTATTAAATTGAACTAATTATATCATACATATTATTAAATTGAACTAAGTTTCTATCATAACAATATTCAAAGTATTAGTTTGCATATTAAGTCTAAAACTGCTGCCAAAAATGAAAAAATGTTACTTCCATTTTCTTGTAGAAATATAATTGCAGTGCAAGCTATATAAATATAATAGATCAATAATTTTTTCAGGCATGAAAGTTCTGTGTTTGATAATGAATAATCGAGAAAAACAATTGCAATCAGCAAAACAGATTATTAAAGTTGACAACATATTATTTTAACAAAGACAATGATAATAACAGTCACTGTAAATTTACTGGGAAATTGGAAAAGCCATTATAATATGTGCATGACATATCATTTTTTCTTAAAAGTGTGCTATATTTAAACCACATAAAAATAAGACTACTAACTTGTTCGAGGATTATAAATGTTTCAGAATCAAGCCAAGGGCAAAGGAAAGGCATGAATATCTTAAGTTCTGGAAACTCTCTTGCTTGTCCAGAGGTCACACCATCCCTCCCCTACCCATCCCAGGAGAAAAGTTGACTAATATGTTTGGGCTTACGTTCCAGGAGCAACTCTATTGGATATTTTAAATCACACTATTCAATTGCATTGCAAATTGTGACCCCTTAAAATCTGAAAATCCTACTAAAACAGTCCACATGTCTCATAACGATTAGTGACCAGATTCAAATGGATCCGCATTCGGTGTATAGGTGAGATTCCAAAAGGTATGAGAATGCTTAAACATTGGCTCTCAAATGTGCCCTCTGCCAACGGAAAAAGTATGCGATAGCCAAATATGAGTGAAGTGCCACAAAGACACCAAAGAAGAGCTTAAACCTAAATTTTACATTGCAAATAAAATGTTACTCTGACTCATTGTGCTCAGTGAATACCAACATGTGCTAGAGTAGTGCATGATATTAAGTGACTCTGTTTAGTATAAACTACAAGTATATAATGCAACTATTTTGACAATGCTAAAGAACGAACCAGTTTGATGACACTTGTTCATTTGTTCAAATATAAAACTAGAAAATTTGCCAGAAAAATAAACTATGTATAACCAAGCTTAAAAACTTATTTTGTCACCCATTACGCATGAGTGACAATGAGTGACAAAATGAGGACAACTATCAACAACCAAGCTTAACACATGAAACTTATCTATCAAAGATCCGTTTGACATGAGTGACAAAATGAGGTGATGCGTAAGGAAGAAATAACAAGAGAACTAAGCTACTAACTTCCCAAAAGTGCCATAGCTGATTATGCAAGCAACTCCATAAAGGTGAGGTACAAAAGTCTGGCTGACCTCTGTAGGCCTCATAACTAACACCGATTTTGTTGCATTCAAGACCATCTAATGTAAACCTTACTCTCTCTAACAACATCCATTTAGAAAAATTTTGCCCAAAAGACAGTGGTTGACCTGCAGCAACCTTCAACAGAAAAAAATTAGCATTATGTAAAAACAGATATCAGACATACTCTACAACCTAGAAATATTCGTTTAGATATGCATATATTTAAAAAGGAGTGAACATCGATTCATCAAATACATAAAACTCTCTGACAGTAGTATACAGATTATGAGGTAACCAGAGAGTTTTAATAAAAGCAATCATTCTCATGATCATCCTCATAGGTTCATACCAGATACCTTACTCCTATGAAAGCTTCTTCATATTCATGTGAGAAGTCAAGAAAGCTCTGCAGTAAGGAAGTGAAAAAACTTTCTTGCATCCCACTGAACATGACATTGACTCTCTTTAGTTGAAAAACATATTCTACAAATGGCAACTAATTTAAAACAATGAGAGTTCCTTGAAACCTTTATGACTAGTTGGTGTTTAAGTACTAGATCGGCATTACTGATCATGCAATATATTCCAATGCAAAAGACGAGCAACCAATCACACTCCTAGTAAACGAAAGGAGTAATGGTAGCTGTGTTCATCATCATCTAACCTTATTGCATCAAAATAATACTACCTTAACAATAAAACATATGGCTCCATGAAAGATATGACAATATTGTATAACCAATTGTCAACCGACATCAAACCTCTCTTATCTAGTGCGAGATTTCTAGTTGAGATAACCATAGACGAAAGATGGACCTGCCATAATCTTAAATGACAAACTGGTCCGTAAAAAATTCTACTAGGTAATGTTAAAATTTATACAAGTATTAATTAAATTAATTTATAAAACAAAAGTAAAGTCAAGAATCTACAGAAATGCATCAAATAATACCATACACAATAAAAGGACAAGGCAGATCACGTTACCAAAAGACAATTACTTTTAATGATAAATATAATATTAGTCTTTCTCATTTACATAAACCAAATAATCTGTAATATGTGCCCAAACCATATTGGTCCTTGGAGAAAAAGAACATAATTCTATTAATAGTGCAAAATATCATACTGGTCCTTGGAGAAAAACACATATAATATATATATGTTTCCCTAATAATGTTAGTTATGACGCCTCTGATCAGTGATCCTTAACAAAGTCATAATTTTACACACTTCTCAGTTGTTTAGTAATACCAGATAGCAATATATTAATTTCTATTATTAGAAAAATAATGCACTCTTGTGACTTATTTATCTACACACCTCTTCAACTTCGAGATTTAATGATGAGGACATCCATTCTATTTAGTTTAGTATTTTATTTCAGTACCATATTTGTTTTTGGCAATTATAGCCATATGTAATCTTTTTTTTTATGCATTAGAATATTTATGAGATTTTAGAATATTTTGAGATTTGTATCAAGATTTGTTTTGAGCCTATATATAGGTCTTGAGATTAATGAGAAAGTATGTCATTCTTGATTAAAAAATTACTGTGTTGAGTTTTGCTCTTCTTCTCTTTTTGTGTGATACAATTGAGATCCAATTATTAGGGTTTGTGATAAGTCCTAATAAAATTTGAGGGTTTGTGATAAACTCTAAAACTACCCCCAAATTTCCAAATCAATTAAAATCAAAATCCTAATCCCCAAATTCAAAACCCTAATCCTGCTTCTTCCCCCCCACAAAACCTCTAGCCGCTACTCCCGTTCTCTCTCTTTCCCGATCTGTTTCCCGTCCAAACACCCCAAACCCGTCTCCGATCGTCTTCCCCAACCAACTCCGGCCGCACTCCTCGATGCCACCTCCCGACCTCCTTCCAGCGCTGCCCCACTTCCCCTCGACGGCCAGCGCCACCACAGAAAACCACCCAAACCCCCTCCTCTGTCCTCGTCAGCAACGACAGTCAAAGCCCAATCCCCCGTCGACCCACTCCGTCGATGTCGACCGCGATGCCGTTCACCCTCTCCCGTCGCGTCGATCCCGCCACCGCCCACAACCAATCGCGCTAGCACCCCCGCGACTCCCCTGTGCTGCTCCTCGCCCCTTGCTGCCAAGCTAAGATCTAACACTAGTTGCTTCGAACCCCGGTATACTCTTTACATTTTTTCAATATTTGTGTTATGCTGCTTTATCATCTCTATTATATTATTTAATTTAACTGTCAACCACAAATATCGAGATTGAGTGTTTTACTTGCCTAATTAGAGTACGGATCAATATTGCATCTTTTACTTGCTAAGAACGCTTAGGAATTTAATAATTAATTGTTAGAACTGAATTATTAATTGGGCTTGTTAAACTTAATTCAATTCTTGAAAATCTATTAAACATATTAATTGTTTAAAATTCTAACTTTGATCCGCATTACATGTTGGTAAAATTAATCCTTTAAGATTCTTGAAAATTCTCTATTTAGGATTACGTTTTACATCATTTTGGTATCAGAGCCAGGTTTCGATCCTGGGACCTGTGGGTTATGGGCCCACCTTAAAAAAATTGCATTTAGGACACACTTTTCCCAAAATTTAGCAAACGCACGATCCCGTTTCCCACTTTTGGTAATGTGTCTTCGCAGTACTATTACAAACCCCGAAGAGCCATTCTTCTTCCTCCCCGACCTGAATTGGACAACTCGGATATTTCCGCTACCCTAACTGCCATTCATGCAACTCTTGCCAATATCAATCAGAGGCTTGAGAAAATGGAATTAAATTAAACTGTTGTCCCTGAGCTTCATGCTAATCGTCAGATCCCTCAAGGAAATGTTCGTGACGATCGACGTCAAGAATGTGACCCTGACGAACAATATAAGAAGAACGTTAAGGCTGACGTTCCCCATTTTGAAGGCCACATGGAACCCCAAGCTTATCTTGATTGGATCCATGCGATGGACCACTACTTTGTGTGATTTGACATGAGCGAAGCCCTGAAAGTTAAATTCACCACGATAAAATTAACTGGGAAAGCTCAACAACACTGGACCAATCTTGAACACGCCCGCAGAGGCAGAGGCCTGGCACCCATAGCTACTTGGAAAGCCATGAAAGAGAAGCTCACTGAGAGATATGTACCGTTATCATTCCACACCCGATTGCTAGATTTGTGGAACCAACTTTATCAAAGAAGTAAATCCACACAAGAATATGTTGATAAATTTGATGACTTCCTTATTCGGTACAATGCATTAGGTAAAGAGACTGAAGAACAAACTCTTCCTAGGTTCAAGGCTGGATTACGAGCCGATCTGATGAATGAGCTAATTCATAGAAATGTGGACTCATTAGCAGCAGCTTATGCTCTTGTCCTCATATGGATTCTTTTAAAGCAAGTTCCCATTACAAGTCCAGCGATTCGATAAATCATTTCTCCAGAATGAATCCTCCTGATCCCTTTAAACCTGAGCACTCATCTCCTCAGTACCCTGACAAGTCTTACCCAAATAAACATACTTCAAATTCCTATCCACTTAGAAATGACAACACAGGTAAGAATACTGAAAGAGACTATTCTAAGATTGATCCTCTCACTAAGTGCTATAAATGTAAGGGATATGGCCATATTGCTGGCAACTGTTCCAGTACAAGTAAGATCAATATAGTAGAGGGTACCGCAATCATCGCTAATGAGTCCGACAATGAGTTTACCTATGAACCTAATGTAAGTGATGATTTTGATGAAAAAGAGGATGACCAGTCTCTCAATTGTATTCAGTCTGTCCAGTCACCTCCATTGAGTGTACCTGAGTTACTCATCCCTTTCTAAGTCACTTGGCAGCCTATAGATTTAATCCATGTGTTAGAACATCCTAGAGTTACAGAATCTGCACCCACATTTGCATATTACATTCATGACTTGCATGGAAAAATTTCCAAGGAATTTAATGAGAATAATTTTAACTACAATTTAATAGCAGATACTAGAAGGAAATTTATAACTTATGATATTGGTGACGAAGTGATGGTTCGGATTCGTCCGGAACGGTTTCCAGCTGGATCCGTTAAGAACTTGAACATATGTGCTGCAGTCCCATTTAAGATTCTACAGACAATCAATGATAATACCTATGTCGTTAACCTTCCTGGAGGCTTTGACATAAGTAACACTTTCAATATTGAGGATCTAGTACTCTATGAAGGCTCAATATTCAACTATAGAAATTTTCTTATAGGTGAGCCCACTCTGCAGCCTAATGGTGAGATTCTCATATTTACCCCTCTACCTGATACTATTTATCCACCGACAGAAGAATTGAATAATATTTTAGATGATCCGATAATCTCTACAAGATATGGTGGTATGCACAAGTATTTGGTGAGGTGGAAGAACAAGCCGAAGTCGGATGACACTTGCAGGGATCGTGAGGAGCTCCCGCAACTGGATCCAGATCTTTTGCAGTACCATGACATGATCACTGGTTTTGACTTGACTGGGTCGAGCTCTCTCTCACCCGGAGAGAATGATGAGGACATTCATTCTATTTAGTTTAATATTTTATTTCAGTACTATATTTGTTTTTGGCAATTATAGCCATATGTAATCTTTTTTTATGCATTAGAATATTTCTGAGATTTTGTAATATTTTGAGATTTGTATCAAGATTTGTTTTGAGCCTATATATAGGTCTTGAGATTAATGAGAAAGTATGTCATTCTTGATTAAAAAATTATTGTGTTGAGTTTTGCTCTTCCTCTCTTTTTGTGTGATACAATTGAGATCCAATTATTAGGGTTTGTAATAAGTCCTAATAAAATTTTAGGGTTTGTAATAAACTCTAAAACTACCCCCAAATCCCTAAATCAATTAAAATCAAAATTCTAATCCCCAAATCCAAAACCCTAATCCTGCTTCTTTCCCCTTACAAAACCCCTAGCCGCTACTCCCGTTCTCTCTCTCCCGATTTGTTTCCCGTCCAAACACCCCAAACCCGTCTCCGATAGTCTTCCCCGACCAACTCCGGCCGCCATCCTTGACGCCACCTCCCGACCTCCTTCCAGCGCCGCCCCACTTCTCCTCGACGGCCAGCGCCACCATAAAAAACCACCCAAACCCCCTCCTCTGTCCTCGTCAGCAACGACAGCCAAAACCCAATCTCCCGTCGACCCACTTTGTCGACGTCGACCGCAACGTCGTCCGCCCTCTCCCGTCGCGTTGATCCCACAGCCGCCCACAGCCAGTCGCGCCAGCACCCCCACGACTCCCTTATGCTGCTCCTCATCCCTTGCTGCCAAGCTGAGATCTAACACCAGTTGTTTCGAACCCCGGTATACCCTTTCCACTTTTCCAATATTTGTGTTATACTGCTTTATCATCTCTATTATATTATTTAATTTAACTGTCGATCACAAATATCGAGAATGAGTGTTCTACTTGCCTAATTAGAGTACGAATCAATATTGCATCTTTTACTTGCTAAGAACGCTTAGGAATTTAATAATTGATTGTTAGAACTGAATTATTAATTGAGCTTGTTAAACTTAATTCAATTCTTGAAAATCCATCAAACCGATTAATTGTTTAAAATTCTAACTTTGATCCGCATTACATGTTGGTAAAATTAATCCTTTAAAATTCTTGGAAATTCTCTATTTAGGAATACATTTTACATCATTTAATGTACCAAACTTGCCATTGCCTCCATCATCAATTCAGAGCATGAGCGAGGGAGGGTTCCAATTGGTTTATAAGTCAAGACAGCTGTCCTGTTCAGACTCAAGTAGCAAATATCTGAATCTATGCTAACAGATTCAGAAGTCAAGGTGCAATTTGGGCTTTGTCAACAACAATTCTTTCTGGGTTGCAACTGTATTAGCCTTTCCTGTGAGCTCCCCAACCACTTCTCAAACAAACTGTGCCTCTACTTCCTCTCATGTCCCTGCTCCATTGTCATCTCCAACAACTGCATGCTTCTTTTAATATAAATGGGGATGTGGCAATTAAAGGACCTAAGGATCACTGGGCTTTCCATATCAGGACTCAAGCTCGTGTTCACACAAATGGATCAGGTTCTTTACTATTTGCTGATCCATGTCAAGCTGAGGCACTTTGGGTTGTGGAGTCATTGAGGTTTACATCAAAGAATCTCCAAGGAGTTTGTCAAAAAAATTAGTGATTGCATATTGCATGGCGGGACCTGCATGTTATCCTTGAATGTATTGTGATCCTAGATCATTCTTCGAATATCAGTCTTTGATTCCTAGTGTACACATTGTTTAAGCTTATGACCGATTTCCTAGTGTTTATGCTAATGATATTTTTTATTGTGAAAATACCTTTATACTATATGCATCAATTTTTGTATATTGAATAAGTAATTGAGATTTCACAAGTTTGTCATTTAGATGGATAGTAAATTCAATCATATTAAATATATCTTTAGCCATTAGAACTTTGTTATTTTGTTTACAATTGAAATAGTTAAGATATGATATGTTATTGCTTGTATATTGCCCCTCTTCCTCCCCCCTCTTCCTCCCCCCTCTGCCACCCTCTATGAATGATTCCAGGCTTTGTCCCTCTGAAGACTTTTAGGAAACATAAGTTCAAAACTATATTCAACAAATCAACATTTGCACAAAACAAATATTGTTATGTTTAACAGTTGGAGCATGCTAATCTACCGGGGTAAAAGATACAGTATTATATATATAGGACTGAACAATATATATTAAAATCAGTAGAAACAAAACAGATACTTTCCACAAGATAATGCATAAGAAAACCAATTTAAATTTGAAATCAGCACATGTATATAAAATTAAAAGGCAAAAAAGGTCAAAATTGTCCCTCTGAAGACTTTTAGGAAACATAAGTTCAAAACTATATTCAACAAATCAACATTTGCACAAAACAAATATTGTTATGTTTAACAGTTGGAGCATGCTAATCTACCGGGGTACAAGATACAGTATTATATATATAGGACTGAACAATATATATTAAAATCAGTAGAAACAAAACAGATACTTTCCACAAGATAATGCATAAGAAAACCAATTTAAATTTGAAATCAGCACATGTATATAAAATTAAAAGGCAAAAAAGATCAAAATTGTCTAATTACCAGTCGAGGAGTAACAAGATAGAAGTCCTCAAATGATGGGATAGTTGAATAGCCAACAAAGTCGCCAACAAGATTAACTCTTAGAAAACTGTCAGTAGAAAGCACTGTCCTATTTTCAGGACTAACAACAACCTCCTGAAACAGTCATCGGCAAGACACAGTAAGTTGAGTGGGAGATTGACGGAGAATCTGAAAATTCTTCAGCACAGTAATTATATATATATATATATAGGGCTATGATCATGTGAGAACTCCTCCGGCGAGAACCACTGTTTGGGATATAAATTGACCCGTTCATTTTGATCTACATGACTAAATTAGTATACGGATGAGAAATCAAGTCATTTGAGATTTGTTTGACCATGCATTAAAGTGTTATAAATTGTATGGCTGAATATCGTTATTTTTTATAATGACATGATGGACATATGTATGTTTATATGTGAGGATGAGTGATAAATTGTCACTACTATTAAAAAATAATAAATTATAATAAATACATTTTTATTCCTCAAAATATCATATATTAATACCAAATGTCATAAACTAATACAATTACTAAATAATCATTTTCTTTGGCAATAAAACCCTTGAAAACTTTATATTATGAAAATATTGACTGATATTAGTGATGTCTAATATGTCGCTTTCAATATATACCACTAAACAATCATCATCTCATCTTCCATTCGGTTCCGTAATGAAGTCTTGATAATTTTTATAGTAGAAAATACTCTCTACTATCGCGGTTGCAATGGGTAATAGCAATGTCAACTTTGAGATTTTTTCTATGTAAAGCTAGTGACAAATCATTTGGGGTTGCCAGGATATTATTCATCAAATGTAATTGAAACGCAACGTCACATTGTGCGTGGTGGATTAGTGTGTTTGACTTGAACAAAAATCAAATAAAATTTCAAATAAAAGTTAAAAAAATTGTTGCTAGGACTTGAACCTAGGTCTCCTATGTAAGAACCAAGTATCCTAACCAACTAACCTACAACCAATTGATGAAACATCCTATATTACTCTCGTTATGATTCTGATCATGTACATGTCAATTCAAGGGGTGCAACTGAAATCGAGGGGGCGCAGCCGCACCCCCTGGGACCATGTAGCTACGCCCCTGTATATAGTCCTAACAGATCAGACTTGGGCCGAGCTCTAGCAAAAGGCTATAATTAAAACAATCTCTCTAAACACCAATCATGGCCATTCAAGTATAGATAGGCCCTGTTTTCAGATATTGCCTAATACCAAGACGCACGATCATATTGGATGGAGATTTTGCCTGCTAATACTTCTGATATGCTCAATATTGCGGATAATGAAATGTTGAAGCTCAACTGAATGTCGAGCTTTCATACCGTGGTTGTCATTGGACAAAAGGTCCAAAAACTCAATACAAGGATACATCCCAGCTTACATTGTTTGATCGTATATTAACAAGATCAAGAATCTAGAGAGTATCAGATATTTTGGTAAAATCCCTATCAAAACTCAAATCTTGAGTGCCATTGAAATGTAAAGCTGAAGTGTCAAGGATCGAAGGTTGTGGATAAGGTAAATCCATAACAAGTAAACTCAACTTGTAAGGAAGTACTTTCACAATCAATAAATTTCATAGCAATTAAAAAAAAAGCTCTTAAACTTTTGTTTCAGATTTTAGTGCAGAAACAGTCTTGACATCCCTATCCAGTATGATTGGAATATCCTAACATATAACCCATAAAGTAGTAACCACAATACATAAATATATAGGTTGTCTTAAAGGATATGTACAGAAGTCCATTTCAACTACCCCTTCTCAATTGTGAGTTTGAGAAAGTTTTATGACTTAACTTTGAATTATGCATCTTCTCAAACAAAAACTATTCGTTATATCCATTAGAGGATAAAAACAAATTTTGTAGGGCACATCAATATTTTTTTCAGAGTTCACAAAAGGTATATATATTTAACATGAATGTATGTGATTTACATTTTTTTCTTCTGATCCTCTCTTACATTCGTCTTGGAATTTTGTTGTAGCAAAAGTATTCACATCCCTTTCCATTGTGATTGTAATATGCTACAAGTATAACCAATAAAATTATAACCTTATACTAAATGCGGTTGTCCTAATGATCCATGAATACAGAGTGAAACCCTATTAACTTATCCTTGTCCATTTTCTAATAGATCATTTATAAAAATTATTATATTATATGTATGACATTGACAGTAAGATACTTCTCTATTATTTGTGGCAAAATGAGAAAGAGAATGATAACCACCACATATAAAGAGTAACATTAACATAATAATGAAAATGAAAATGTTTTTATCAAAAAATAAAAAAATGTAAATGCAAAACTATACTTCAAGACAACCAAATTCTCAAGATATGGAAAGTTCACCTAAAGTAGCAAAATCAATGACTGCAAAAGTGCAATCAAATGAATATAAGCGAACCTACCGAAATAGAGGAGCCTTTTCTCACTGTAATTCGCACACTAAAACCGAGTGATCGTTTTCCAATACCAAAAACATGGTACCTTAAGTACAAAAGAGAATTTGAAATGATGTTAGCCTCTGTTTGACCAAAAACATAAAACCTTATTACAATAAACGAATTAATTAATTTTGTTATCCTCTCCTCGAATAATGTGGGATATTGAAAACGAACTAAAGCAACTAGCATGTCATGCTTGCAGGACACAGAATACATATAATTTAATGATTTTCTTATAAAGACAATGCTTGATATATATGCAAGAAAATCAAAGAGGTAAGTGTATGTACGGCAGTGCATATTCCATTATTATAAACTTAAAGGCCAATTAGATTCAATTCCTACCTTACACTCCCACCGCATGAGAGAAAGAAAGGAGAGAGGGAGAAGAACAATGGCACAGACTAAAGAGCTATAGTCCCATGTTGAATAACTGACATGAGCAACCTTAGAAAAATGTAAGTTTATGATTGATTAGTGAATGGAAGGACATATTTGTCATGTGCTTGCTTTCCAATAATAAAATATGCAACTTTATGTACAAAATACAGTAAAGACATTTGATTAGGACATCGGTTCAAGATGATTTGGGCGTTTTTTTCAGCGCAAACATCGTCTAGGACAGCTGCTTCATTAGTTTAGTATTTTATTCAGTAATCATATTTGTTTTTGGCTATTATAGCCATATGTAGTAGTTTTACGATTTGCACACTTTCTTTTATGCATTAAAATATTTTTGAGATTTTAGAATATTTTGAGATTTGTATAAAGATTTGTTTTGAGCCTATATATAGGCCTTGAGTTTAATGAGAAGTTATACTAATATTGATTAAAAAAATTACTGTGATTGAGTTTTGCTCTTCATTAATCTTTTTGTGTGAGACATTGAGATACAATTTTAGGGTTTGTAATAAACTCTAAATTACACCCAAATTCCCAAATTAAACATCCTAACCCTAATTAAAAAAAACCTTAATCTTCCCCTTCTCCGACAGTCGGCACTCCTCCACCTTCTTCTTTTTCTTCTTCCTCTTGCATCCCGAAACCCTAGCCCTTCGACGCCGTTGACTTCCCCGTTCGCCCCTCCGCCGACCCTCCTTCACCGCCCCCGTCGCCCTCATCACCCTCACCTCCACCTTCAACAACCCAACCCCCGACAACCGACCCGCACCCTCACCGTCTCCCTGCCGTCTTCCTCGCCGCCTTGCCGACCTCCTTCCCCCGCTCGCCGCCACCTCCTCGCCCCCTACCGCGACCCAACTCCTCAACCCTGCCTCCAAACCCCGACCTCATCTCCTTCCTTCCTTCTCATCGACGTCGCTTCCCGACCGCGACCACCCCTTCACCTCCGCCGCTGCCCTCCACTGCCGACGACCACCGCCGTCAACCGCTGAAGCCCTGCAGCCGCATCTTGCAATCCCGCTGCTCCTCTTCTGCAATTACACACAATCTGCAACCCCAGCAAACCTTTTCCTCTCCTCAAATATTTGTGTTACTGATTTATCATCTCTATAATATTATTTAATTTATCTGTCGCCCACAAATATTGAGAGCGTGTGTTCTACTTGCCTATTAGTGTACGAATCTTTATTGAATATCTTACATGCTAAAAACGATTAAGTATTATTGTTGATTGATAGAATTGAATCTTTAATTGGACTTGTTAAACATTTCATATCTTGAAAATCCATCAAGCCAATTCATAGTTATAATTTCCAACTTAATCTGCATTATGTGTTGGTAAACTTAATCTTTTAATATTTTTGGAAATTCTCTATTTAGGGTTAAGTTTACATCATTTTGGTATTAGAGCGAAGGTTCTTAAAACCCTAGTTCTTGCATAATTTAGGCATAATTTTGCATTCATTTAGGATCGTTTTAGTGTCTTTTTTTTCTTCTTTTTAGATCATTTCAGAAATTAAAAGACCTTAGGTTTATTTAGGACATGTTTTTCCAAATTTCAGCAAACACACGACCCCTAGTTTTTCACCGTTGGTGAATGCATCTTCGCAGCATCACAGATCTTGAAGAGCCTTTCTTGTCCCTCACAAACCACCCAATTAGGAACCCTAGACTTTCGCGAGCCCTTCCACGAAGTGAGATGGACAACTCTGATATTTTCGCTACCCTAGCTGCCAATTAAGCAACTTTTGTCAAGATCAATTAGAGGCTTAAGCAAGTCGATTTGAATCAAAATGTTGTCCCTAAGCTTCATCGTCAGATCCCTCAAGGGAATGATCGCGACGGCCGACGTCAAGATCGTGACCCTGCGAACAATACAAAAAGAATGTTAAGGCTGACGTTCCCTACTTTGAAGGCCGTATGAACCCCAAGCTTATCTCGATTGGATCCGAGCCATAGACCACTACTTCGTGTGGTTTGACATAAGCGAAGCCCTGAAGGTCAATTTTGCCACAGTGAAATTAACTGGAAAGGCTCAACAACACTGGACCAATCTTGAACATGCCCGTAGAGACCGAAGCCTGGCACCCATAGCTACTTGGGAGGCCATAAAAGAGAAGCTCACTGAGAGATATGTGCCCCTATCTTTCCACACCCGAATGCTTGATTCGTGGAATCAACTCTATTAGGGAAGCAAATCCACCCAAGAGTATGTGGATAAGTTCGATGACTTTCTCATTCAGTGCAATGCCTTAAGTAAAGAGAGCGAAGAACAAACTCTCTCTAGGTTCAGAGCTGGATTACGAGCCGATCTTAGGAATGAGCTAATTCATAGAAACGTGGACTCCTTGGTCGCAGCTTATGTCCTTGTCTTCGATATAGATTCTCTTAAAGCAAGTTTTCATTATAAATTCAGCGATTCGAGGGATTATTCCTCTAGAATGACCTCCACTAATCCCTCTAGGCCTAAGCCCCCCTCTTCTCAATATCCCAATAAATCTTACCTCAGCAAGCCTAATTCAAATCCCTATCCACCTAGAAATGACAATAAGGGTAAGAACACCGAAAAAGACTACTTTAAGGTTGATCATCTCATTAAGTGCTATAAATGTAAGGGATACGACCATGTTGCTGGCAACTATCCTAGCCCCAGTAGGATAAATATAGTAGAGGGTACCGCTGTCATCACTAATGATTTCGACAATGAGTTTTCCTATGAGCCTATTGAAGGCGATAACTTCGGCGAAGAAGAGGATGACCAGTATCTCCACTGTATTCGGTTGATCCAATCACCCCACTTGAATGTAGTCAGATGCGCTTTGTCCCAACCAAAAGAAGAAGATGATGAAAGCGCACTGCTATATTTCACACCTTTACGACTATAGGTGGCAAAAACTACAAGGTGATTGTTGACAGTGGGAGCTGCGTCAACGCTGTCTCTTCTGTAGTCTTAGCTAAATGGACTTAAAGCTAAATCACATCCATGCCCATACAAAGTATCCTGGATTGATGCGATAGCCCTCCAAGTAACACATCGATGTTTGGTCCCTGTGGACTTCAAAGCTTACAAAAAGCAAATTTGGTGTGATGTGCTCAAAATGAATGTGGGTCAAGTCATTTTAGGGAGACCTTGGTTATACGACCACGATGTGATCATATATGGTCGATCCAACCAATGTGTATTCTAGCACGACGGACTAAAAATAAAGCTCATACCCGTGAGACCACAAACCGGTCCGCCTGAAACAACACCAGCTCCTTCGAGAAAAGGCAAGGAAGTAACGTATATGGGTGAAAAGGAACTCACCGAAGAAATTGACAAAGGGGCTACAATTCTTCTACTCGCAGCAAGAGAAGTCTCTAAAGATCCAAAGTCACTCATGTAATATCCTAAAATTTCATTTTTAATAAAATATTATTTTTCACGTGTTGTGCACGTGCAAACTTCATGTTATATTATTTATTTTATTTTATATAAGATCTCATTTTAGTATGAACAACTATTTTTCTTTATTTTTCTAAAAGCCTATTTCTAAAGCCTAAAACATTATTTTATTTGTTTTAGCCCACTTTAATTAATTATTAATTTATTGTCTTGGCCCACAAGCCTAAGCCCACCAATTTAATAAATCAATTAAATGGTCACACTTGTCATGTAGAGACAAATAGTGAACATTTTGATTAATTAAATTGTACAAAATTCTACATAGGGGTACTAGGTGGCACGTGCGAAGCACGTAGTGTGCAATGCACACTATTGGTAGGCCAGGTTGTGCTAGGAAAGGTGGAGAGTGTGGTTGTGTGTGCATGGGTAGTTACTTTGTGTGTGGGTGGTTGCTACAACTTCCTCTCCTATCCTAGCCCTCCATTCTACAACTATCCAACAAATCCTAGCCCTCCAATCTATTCTAAAATTAGTATAAATACCCCCCTTCCTACTTGTATTCTACACTAAAGCAAATATTAAAGGAACATTATATAGGAGATATATATTAGTGTGTGAGTGTGAGTGTATGTGTGCACCCCATTGGAGGCCGGCCATTCTCTACTTGGAGCTCTCGGTTTTTGGCAAGCAGCAAGAGAAGGAGTTCGTTGCAGCGCGATCTAGGAGGAGGAGGCACTCTCTCGCATTCTAGGAGGCTCTAGGGGATTTTCTTAATTGGTTTTCTTCAAAAGGTGGGTGTTTCTCATGACTTCTAGACTAGAAAGCATGCTAGAAAATGAAATTTAATTATTATTATAAGCTACTAGTTGAAATGAAATACATGCTTGTTTAATTAGAATAAAATTGTTAATTAGCAAATGTGTTGATTGATTACTAGAGTTATTGCCTATGAGTAAAAGTGTATGTTCCTCATTGTTATGACCATTAGAATGCATGTTGATTATATTAAATTACAATTATGTGAAATCCGCTAGTGAGAAATTGAACCATGCTTATTGTTTAAAAATGCTAAAGTAGAATAATGTGTTAAAGATGAATTGATAGAAATGATTGTTAATAGATGTGATGAAATTCCCCATTGCTATATATTTATCATGTGAAAGATTTGAATAAATGAAAAAGAATGTCCTTTTGCATACAAATAATTGCATGTATCATGTGTAGATTAACTAATAAAATGGAAGTTTTTACTCACTTATAAAGTTGATTTTGTGCTCTAAAGATATCATAGTTATCAATGCGTAAGCAAACATCATTGTAGTGAATTTTGTATGAGAAATCATCTTTGTTTATGAACAATTATGTAATAGTTTTCAAATGACGAAATAGTGTTCAAAATGCAAACTAAGGCTAACTACATGTTTTAAAGGAGTGAAAAATACCTTTCAAATATTGGTTACTGTTAAATTAAATGTAGTTTTATTCTAGACATTTTTTTTGTTTTCAAAAAGAGAAGAAAAAGAACAAAAAAACATTTTTTGAAATTGAAAACCAGTAGCACAGTCGACTGCCTTCTTCATTTATTTTTTTTGAGTTTAGAAATCATCGCAGAACAGCCGACTGGTCATATGTGACAGTCGACTACTCTGATTATGTATTTTCGAGCTTTAGAACCTCGCAGACCAGCCAACTGGCCATATGCGACAGTCGACTTCCCCGAAGTTTCAAGTAAATCCGTATTTTTTTGTGAGAAAATTTCTATGATCGGTGTCCTAGTATAAATGAGAATTTGAGACTGTTTTACTAAGGGGAACTTACTTTAATTACTAACGATCTTTTTAAAGGAAATCGAATGGAGTGTTTACGAAGTTTAAATTGAGATTTTTTGATAATGAGAAGTTTGAAAGGTGTGAATTGTGAAACCAATTGAAAATGTGAACTGTTGAATTAGTATGGATTGAAATAGAATTATGTGGGTTTATAAACTAGCGAATGTGACGTGTTGCATTTTCATTGTTATGTATGATATTTTACTTGAGAAATTGAAATAGTTGACATGATGAGTTATGAAAGATGTGAATACATGAATACTATGCTATTGAAACATGAATTGTGATTAATCATGAAAAAAAAATCTTATGAGTATGACATTGTGATTATGAGTTGAAATTGAGAATTAGGGTATAGCCAAGCCTTATACCGGCATTGAAAGAATTGTGAAATGATATTTTGAAATGAGAAGACCAAGGTTGGGTCATGTGAAATTAAATGAATAAGACCGGTATAGTGGAAGTGCTACACTCTAAGAGTTGATTTTTATTTATGATTCAATTAAACTAAGGATTAGATACATAGTGAAGATGTGATGAAAGTAAGAGAAAAACATTGAGTATGAGGGCCATTGGATTGGCGGCGTGAGAGTATTCACAGGATGTCCCATGGTGAGTCATGATAGGGCGTGGATACTGCTCCAGAGTACCGTCTCGGTGGCGAAGCTCGTGGGGTGTTTGACGACTGCGGGTGGTGTCATGTCTATGGTAGGAGCTGAATTACCACAGAATGCCTGCATGATGAGTTATGTGTCAGTGAGTTGGGATTCTCTCCAGGGCGCCTAGACATGAGTTCGTAGGTCAGAAAACATCTAGGATACTTACCGTAATTACAGTAGTAGATTAAGTCATGGAAAGGGATTGAACCCTACAAGAAGAAGAACGATTAAGGGCTTGCCCTCGGACCTATGTAGTATGGGCTGCATAGACTCTGAACAAGTGCGCATTAGTGTCATATAATATAAATAATTGCATTAAGGACTAAGTGCACATTCACAACACTACATCAATAGGATAGTCTCCTTTAGCTTTGTTTGTGACAAGTTTGTGTTTGTTAAGAAATGAGAATCATTATACTGTTTCCGGTATAGAGAGGATGGCCGTGTATAATATTTCGTCAGTTGAATGAACTGACGCGCCCACAGTTTTATATGCAGGATAAAGATGCTTGACAATTGAAGTATACATGCTACGCAAGACTATTTTAATGTTGTTTCATGTAATTTAATGTAATATTGCTTCCACTGTGATAATGTACAAGTGTAATGTAACTCTGATAAAAGAAAAGTTTTTATTTCCTTGTAAAATTGTACGAAAGAAGTGTAAAGATCCTGTGGAACTCGAATTCAGTTGTATTCTGGAATTCGGGGTGTTACAACTCATCCCGCCTCAAGTTACTCTTGTCCTACAGGAATTTGCATATGTGTTTCTTGTTGACCTCCCCAACCAGTTACCCCTACTACGTGACATCCAACACGTTATTGATCTGGTTCTGGGAGAGAGTCTACCTAACTTGCCACATTATCGGATGATCTAACAGAACATGCCGAGTTGAAAAGGCAAGTTGATGAGTTATTGGCAAAGGGCTTCATCAGAGAAAGCTTAAGTCCTCGCGTTGTTCCCGCTTAATTGATGCCAAAGAAAGATGGAACCTGGCTTATGTGCGTGGAACCTGGCTTATGCTGATGGGTAGAGTTCCGACAAGAATATTCGTATACCATTAGGCGTACAAAAGGGATTGATAATAAGCCCACGGATGCGCTAAGTCATTGTCATGTGATCTTCTCTACACTGTGCACCGAAATTATTGGTTTTGAGAAATTAAAAGATGAGTATGCCTTCTGCCACGAGATCTACACCTCTTTGAAGGATGGCATCACTCGAGTGATAGATGATTATTTCTTGAAAGATGATTATCTCTTCTATCGCTCTAAACTGCGCATTCCTAGTATATCATTACGAGAGTATCTTGTTTGGAAATTGCATACTGGTGGCCTTGCTGAACACTTGGGCATAGCAAGACCATTGATGTTGTGGAACATAGATTTTACTGGCCTAAACTAAAGAGAGACGTTACGAGACTTGTTAACAGATGTCATACTTGTCAACTCGCCAAGCAACAAAAACAGAACACAGACCTGTAAACTGCATTACCTGTTCCCAGTCGCCCTTGGGAAGATGTGAGTGTGAATTTCGTTTTAGGCTTACCAAAAACACAAAAGAAACATGATTCCATTCTTGTCGCTGTGGACCGTTTTTTCTAAAATGGTCCACTTTCTCCCATGCTCGAAAACTTTCGATGCATCTCATATAGCTCAAATCTTCTTTGATTACATTGTGATGCTACATGGGTTGCCAAAAACCATTGTGTCCGATAGGGATGTGGAATTCACGAGTTATTTTTGGAAGACCCTATAGCACAAGATGGGTACGAAATTAAAGTTCTCTTCAGCCTTCCACCCACAGACTGATGGTCTGACTGTTGTCAATCAGAGTCTTGGCAATCTCTTACGTACTCTTGTGGGAGAAAACTTAGGAACTTGGGACTTGAATTTGACGGTTGCTGAATTTGCCTATAACACATCTAAAAATAGAACCACCGGTATGAGTCCACAAAAAGTTGTTCATGGTTATCGTCCTAGGCAGCCCATAGATCTTGTCTTCATGTTAGAACATCACAGAGTCTCAGAGTCTGCATCTACATTTGCATCCCGCATTCATGACTTGCATAGAAAAATTTCCAAGAAAAATTAATGAGAATAATTTTAACTACAAGCTAATAGCAGATATTAGAAGGAAATTTAAAACTTTTAATGTGGGTGACGAAGTGATGGTTCGAATTCGTCCGAAACGGTTTTCAGCTGGATCCGTTAAGAAGTTGAATGCACATGCTGCAGACCCATTTAAAATTTTTCATAAAATTAAGGATAATGCGTATGTCGTTGACCTTCCTGAAGATTTTGGCATAAGTAAGACTTTTGAATATTGAGGATCTAGTACCCTATGAAGGCCCAGAATTTAACCCTATAAATCCTCTTATAGATGAGCCTACCCTGCAACATACTGATGAGATTCCCACATTACCCCCACTACTTGATACTACTTACCCACTGACAGAAAAATTGAATAAGATTTTAGATGATCAGATAATCTCTACTAGAGATGGTGGTATTCATAGGCATTTGGTAAGATGGAAAAACAAGCCAGAGTCGGAAAATACTTGGATAAATCATGAAGAGCTCCAACGCTTGGATCCTGACCTTTTGGAACACTATGACAGGAGGACTGGTTTTGACTCAACTGGGTCGAGTCCTCTCCCACCGAGGGAGAATGACGAGGACATCGGTTCAAGACGATTCGGACGTTTCTATCAGCGCAGACATCGTCTAGAACAGCTACATCATTAGTTTAGTATTTTATTCAGCAATCATTTTTGTTTTTGGCAATTATAGCCATATGTAGTAATTTTACGATTTGCACCGTTTCTTTTATGCATTCACTATTCTAAAAATCAGTCTAGGCGGTCCCCAGTCGACTCGCCTAGGCCCTAGGCGTTTGAAAAAATCGGTTCGGCCTATTGGGCAGGTCTAGGCGGGTCTGGGCGGCCTAGGCGGACCCGGATCATAAAATAGAGCTTAACCCGATCTGACCTAATCCGGACCCGTTTAAAAATAATTTCCAGGTCTGGAAGAAGTTAGAGACTTGGTTCATATTAATAGCAGTAGT
Source organism: Hemerocallis citrina (assembly GCA_017893485.1). Lineage (NCBI taxonomy): Eukaryota > Viridiplantae > Streptophyta > Magnoliopsida > Asparagales > Asphodelaceae > Hemerocallis > Hemerocallis citrina. The sequence continues at coordinate 136,406,516 of CM030363.1, forward strand.
AGTAATAGTTCTTAGGTAGTGTCTTTTACTTGTAGTAGTATATGTGGTCTAGTTGTTTATTTTTATCTTGAGGATTTAGTGTTATTGTTCCGATATCAAGTTAACAATGAAATAGGATGGCAACAATCATCCTATATTCAAAAATTTCTATACTTACATAGATACTACATATTTAAACAATCATCATAATAGAAAGAGATGGCTTCCTTATTTTTTCCCCAAAATTGTTTTCATAGAAGAACACATAACCCAACATTACAAATTGTAAGTTGGATTTCACTGAAAACCACTAGTACAACACTGTTTACCTCAAGAAAGATATCAAATCTACCGATGCTTTTGATTATGAAAAGATAAGTCAATCCATATTTCAAAAGAGACAGACTAGAACTAGTATAATAGTTTAATTTTTCGATACATCTCACTAAGACATTAAAATTATGATGGGAAGCAATACCTTATCCTGACAAATCATTGCTCTACCCAAATTTGTTACCAAAACACCTTGATGCAATTATGTCTTTTAGACTATCTAAAGCTCATCTTGCAATAGCAAGTGAAAAATCAAGAGTAAAAATGAGCAATAAAGAGCATGATAATGCATGATGGAACAACAAAACAAAACCAAAAGATAAATTGGGGCAAACATAAACAAAACTAAAATAAATAAAAAAATAAAAAACGCCTAGCGCCTAGCTGCCTAGGCCCCACTTACAAGGTCTAGGCGCTAGACCCCCATCGGCCGCCCGACTACCACCTAGCGACTTTTAGAACATTGTATGCATTAGAATATTTTTGAGATTTTAAAATATTTTGAAATTTGTATCAAGATTTATTTTGAGCCTATATATAGGCCTTGAGATTAATGAAAAGTTATGCTATTACTGATTTAAAAAATTACCGTGATTGAGTTTTGCTCTTCATTAATCTTTTTGTGTGAGACATTGAAATACAATTTTAGGGTTTGTGATAAACTCTAAATTACACCCAAATCCCCAAATTAAACATCCTAACCCTAATTTTTAAAAAACCCTAATCTTCCCCTTCTCCAACAGTCGCCACTCCACTTTCTTCTTCCTCCTCCTTGCATCCCGAAACCCTAGCCCTTCGACGCCGTCGACTTCCCCATTCGCCCATCCGACGACCCTCCTTCACCGCCCCCGTCGCCCTCATCGCCCTCACCTCCACCTTCAACAACCTAACCCCCGACAGCCCTTGTCGACTGACCCGCACCCTCACCGTCTCCTCGTCGTCTTCCCCGCCACCGCTCAGCCCCGTCGAACCCCTTGCCGACCTCCTTCCCCTGCTCGCCGCCACCTCCTCGCCCCCTATCGCGACCCAACTCCTCAACCCTGCCTCCAAACCCCGACCTCATATCCTTCCCTCTTTGTCCTCGTTGACGTCGCTTCCCGACCGTGACCACCCCTCCACTGCCGATGACCACCGCCGTCAACCGCCAAAGCCCTGCAGCCGCATCCTGAAATCCCGCTGCTCCTCTTCCGCAATAACACACAATCTGCAATCCAGGTAAACTCTTTCCTCTCCTCAAATATTTGTGATATTGTTTTATCATCTCTTTAATATTATTTGATTTATCCGTCGCCCACAAATATTGAGAGTGTGTGTTGTACTTGCCTATAAGTGTACGAATCTTTATTGAATATCTTACATGCTGATATGGCTTAAAAAAGGGGTTAAATCAGAACCATTCAAAATGGGCACGAATCTTAAAGTTACAGGGGCAAGATGGTAATTTCACCTATAGACGAGTCCGAATTGGGAACCGGGTCTCTCCTCTTGGACCCGCTAACTCGTGAACGGGTCTGTTCAGCAGAGAATGGGTCTCAACCCATTAGGGATCAGTTCAACAAGATAAGAGGAAATCCTGGCTCGTCGTTATCCTGAGGAGGTGATTATAACCATCCCTATCCAGCCACACTGGAAAGTAGGGGTCCATCCACAACGCCTCCACAGATTCTATGGCCTCCCATAGTCCTCCTACGCCGAAGGATCTACGGGACGTGCTCAACAATCGGCAGATCGAGCCAGGGCCCGATATTCAGACCCATCTAGGAGAGAGGCGGACCCGCGAGGCGAACCCTCACTGGGAGCACCCGAGGGATCGATCACCACGCCAATCAGACCGCAGGGGGTCCAACTCTCCCCGGAGGCGGAGAGAGTCACCCCCGCATCACCCAAGACGAAGCCGCTCCCCGGCTGGCCGTCCTGAAGCTCAAGTCAATCGCGAGCAGGAGGCCCCCGTCACAAGGGCAGAATTTCAGCAATTCCAGGAGGCCATCCTTCGGGCGCTCAACGCCGCCCCCAACAACGGCCCTCGGGCTCCCAGTCCTCGGCCAGCTCCTCACCATCATCGCTGCTCCCGGAGTCCCAAGCTAGCTCCGAGCCATCACCGTCGTTCCCTAAGTCCTAGGCCGGCTCCGAGCCATCGCCGCCCTTCTCCCGATCACCACCGCAGCTCCCGAAGTCCGCGTCCTACTCCGAGTCACCCCTGTCGTTCTATCAGTCCACCACCTACTCAGAGCCACCGCCGTCGTAGCCCCAGCCCTCTTCGACATGAGGACGAGTCTCGGGGCTCAGCCAGGCAAGACCGAAGAGAGGACTCAGTCTACCGCCGTCTCCACGAGATGGAGAGGCGCCTCGGCCAGCTGGATAGGGACGAGGAGCAATGGGCGAGGAACCTCCGCCCGAGCAGGCCCCCATTCTTTCGCACCATCTTGGAGGCCCCTGTCCCAGACAACTTCAAGCCTCCACATTTCGAGACTTACACCGAGCAGTCGGACCCCGCAGATCACATCGAGAGTTTCAAAACTCTCATGATGATCCATCATGCATCCGATGCCCTCCTCTGCAAGACCTTCCCGGCCACACTCAAGGGGCCGGCTCGAGAGTGGTATTCTCGTCTTGCGCTGGCATCTATCTTCTCCTTCGACCAGTTCGAAGGCCTCTTCCTCACGCATTTCGTGAGCAGTCGCCACTCCGAGAAGACGAGCACCTCGCTACTCTTCCTCAGCCAAAAGAAGGGCGAACGGCTGAGGGATTATGTCAAGAGGTTCACTGCCGAGGCCAGGTCCATCGCCTCATTAGATCAGTCGGTAGCTTCGGCTGCCTTCTAATTCAATGTCACCAACCCCGACCTCCGGGCTTTCTTGGCCAAAAAGCCTCCTCGGATTTTCTCCGAGCTCCTCCTTAGGAGCAAGAAGTACATCCGAGCTGAAGAGGCTCTCAACTGCCCCACTCGGGAGGGGTAGACTTTCGGGAACAAACAGAAGACTACAGAGGAAGAAGTAGCTAAGAAGCTCCAAAAGGATAACGGGGGTCAGCGGCGCCCTCTCCCCCGCTTCGAGAAGTTTACCCCACTCAACGGGAGTATCTCTGCCATCCTGATGGAGATTGGGAATGAGGATCTCCTGCCGCCACCTCCGAAGATGAATACCCCCGGGAAGAAGAGAAACCGGGACAAGTGGTGCCATGTCCACCGGGACCACGGGCACGACACCGATGATTGTTGGGCCCTGAAGGATGAGATCGAGGCCCATATCCAGAGAGGGCAGCTCGCTCGGTTTGTGAGGAGGGACAGAGCCAATCCGCCTCCGCAGCCTAGGGGGGCTAACAAGCAAACTAAGCAGCGCACGGAGACTCCAGAGGCCGAAGTAGAGGCCATCCTGCACCTGATACACAGAGGCCCAATGGAAGGAGATTCTAGCTCCTCCCGAAACGCCTTCGTTAGAGAAGTCAACTCCGTGCAAAGCCATCCTCCCCCAAAAAGGCCTGGGAGTCCCTGTGATGTTCTTCGATAGGAACTTAGAAGGCGTCCGCACGCCCTACTGCGACGCCCTCGTCATCAACCTAAAAATGGCCAACTTCGACGTTCGCCGGGTGCTGGTGGACAATAGAAGTTCGGTCAACATCCTCTTCTTGGAGGTGTTCAAAGGCCTCCAACTATCAAGAGACCGGCTCAAGCCAGCTGGCTACACCCTTCATGGGTTCACTGGGGTTCCGGTGACGATCGAGGGAGTTATAACTCTCGACATCACCACTGGCAAAGCCCCAGTCACTCGCACGGAGCCGATGGACTTCATGGTAATTGACGTGAAGGCTGCCTACAACGTGCTCCTGGGTCGGACAGGCCTCGCTGCGCTCCAAGCCATCCCTTCCGCTTACCACATGAAGATGAAGTTCCCCACCCCCGCAGGGGTAGGAGAAGTATAAGGGAGCCAAGAGGCGGCTCGTAAGTGCTATATGACCTCGATGGGAGGCTAGGTCCTCTCCCTAGAAGCTCTCGAGCTCCCACCGAAAAGTAGCCAAACCATCTCCGAACAGGTGGATGAACTCGAAGAAGTGGACTTCTCAGCCGAAGAAGTGGACTTCTCAGAGGAAGAAGCCACCAAGACTTTCCGGGTTAGCAAGGCACTCCCCCCTTCATCACAAAAGACATCTCCCAGTGCATAAGAGAGAACCGCGATCTTTTCGCCTGGACCGCGGTCGACATGCCTGGGATCTCCTAATGCACCATCTCAGCGTCGCCCCGGGTGTGAAGCCCGTTCAACAGAAACGCCGCAAGTTTGCTCCCGAGCGTCAAAAGGCGAACAAGGAAGAAGTCGAAAAGCTCCTCAATGCTCGGTTCATCCAGGAGGTGAATTATCCCGAGTGGCTGTACAATATGGTGATGGTCAGGAAAGCCAACGGGAGTTGGAGGATATGCATCGACTTCACCGATCTCAATAAGACGTGCCTGAAGGACCCTTTTTCCCTTCCAAGCATCGACGCCCTGATCGATGCGACCTCTGGGCACGAGCTCCTAAGTTTCATGGACGCTTTCTCAGGGTACAACCAGATTCGGATGTTCCCTCCCGACATCCCGAAGACCTCCTTCGTGACGAACCAGGGCCTATACTGCTACAGGGTAATACTGTTCAGCTTGAAGAATGCTGGAGCTACTTATCAGCGCCTCGTGAATAAGGTCTTCCGAGACCAGATTGGCCGAAATATGGAAGCCTACGTAGACAACATGTTGGTTAAGAGCACCCGAGGGCAGGAACATGTCCTCGACCTTCAAGAAGCCTTTGAGGTGCTAAGGAGGCACAATATGAGGCTGAATCCGAACAAATGTGCGTTCAGAGTCTCATCCGGCAAGTTCTTAGGGTTTATGGTCCTCGGAGGAAGCGCTCTATGCCCTAAAGGAGGCCCACGACGGTCTGTGTGGTGCGCACTTGGGAGCGAGATCCCTTGCCAGAAAACTCTTGAAGTACAACTACTTCTAGCCCACACTACTAAATGACTCTGAGGAGTACATCCACCAGTGCGACTCCTACAAGAAATTAGCCCTAATCCGTCGCCTGCCCCAAGTGCAACTCTCCTCCTTGGCGAGACCAATCCCCTTTGCAATGTGGGGGATGGATTTGCTCGGACCATTCCTCCTAGCATCGGGCCAGCTGAAGTTTTTAGTAGTAGCAATAGACTACTTCTCAAAGTGGATCGAAGCTGAACCGCTTTTGACAATCACCGAGCACAAGGTCCAGAAGTTCTTTTGGAAGAACATCGTCTGTCGGTTCGGGGTACCTCGCATCCTCGTAACCGACAACGGAACTCAATTCACGGGAGCAACCTTTCGCAACTTTTGCGCCGACCTCGGCATTCAGCAGCGGTTCTCCTCGGTAGCTCAGCCTCAGTCCAATGGCCAAGCAGAGAATGCAAATCGACAAATCTTCTCTGGCTTGAAGAAGAGGCTTGACCGATCCACTAAGGGGCTGTGGGTTGAACAACTCCCGAATGTGCTATGGAACTATCGCACCACCAAAAGAACTCCGACGGGGGAGTCCCCCTTCAACCTCACATATGGTTCCGAAGCTCTCATCCCCTTAGAGGTGGGCCTGCTTTCACCCCGACTAATAGCCTACAATGAAGCACAAAACGCGAATCAGCTTTGCAACTGCCTAGACCTCATAGACGAGGTCCGTGAGAGAGCTCTGCAATTCGATAAGAGACCTACCGCTGTAGGATCACTCAGACTTACAACAAGAAGGTACGGCCAGCCAACCTAAAAGATGGAGACCTAGTGCTCAGAAAGCTGTCGATCTCCGATCCAAGCAAAAGAGGCAAGTTGACACCCAATTGGGAAGGACCGTATAGGGTCTCCAGAGTCGTTCGCCCTGGCGCGTATCAACTCGAAGACCCGGGGGGCAGGAGGATACGGAGGATACTGAGGACATGGAACGCCGAGCACTTGATGAAGTACCAAGAAGGTGTCTAAACACCGCTCCAAGCAACTTCCCCAAGAGCGCTTCATAAGACATGTCTAAATTCCTTACTTGTATTTTCTTTTTATTAAAGTATAAAAGCGGCTCGCAACTTAGAAGCGGCCGCCAAATTGTTTCCAATAAAAGTAATCTTTCCCCGCAAGTTTTCCATTCTTGAGTAGTCTAACTTTACATAGCAAGTTCTTTATCTGTGGGCAGTCTAACTCTACTTACACAAAAAAATTCGCATTAAAACGACACGCTTGGAGTCCAACACTTGGTTCGACTACACTTCAATTACTTGCTTCTAAGCGAGTACGAAGCAGATCACCATTCGGAATTGCTTCTACAGCTGTTGATACTTTCAAAACGACACGCTTGGAGTCCAACACTTGGTTCGACTCTGCTTCAACTACTTGCTTCTAAGCGAGTACGAAGTGGATCACCATTCGGAATTGCTCCTACAGCTGTTGATACTTTCAAAACAACACGCTTGGAGTCCAACACTTGGTTCGACTCTGCTTCAACTACTTACTTCTAAGCGAGTATGAAGCGGATCACCATTCGGAATTGCTCCAGCTGTTGATATCTTCTAAATGACGCGCTTAGAGTCCAACACTTGGTTCGACTCTGCTTCAACTACTTGCTTCTAAGTGAGTACCAAGCGAATCACCATTCGGAATTGCTCCTACAGCCGTTGGTATTCTCTAAACAACAAGTTCGGAGTCCAACACTTGGTTCGATGCAACTCTTGCTACTCGCAAACGAGTAAGTATAAGGCGTCCTACCATTCGGAGTTGCTCCTACAACTGTTGACAATTGCAAACGCTAGCAAAGCACACAAGTTCACAAAACGAGTATATTTCATTAAAGTTTGAGTGACAAGTCTAATTACAGACAACCGACTCAACTTTATATCGACATACAAAATTTGTGAAACCAAAATTACAAGACTATAGAAGGCTACTTTAGCGCCTCTTAGGGGCGGGGATACTTCGGTTGAGAGACACGGGGGTGACGAATGTTGTACTGCCGATGCCCTACCTCGGCAGATGTCCCTAGGCCAGTAAGCCGGGAAGCATCGTCCACACCCGACCTAACGGTGGCTCCAACAGATGCTCTACTCGACAAAGATGCCGCGCCACTTTGCGCATCTCCAGGGCCTCGATGCATGGGCGACGAGCGAAGCACGAGCTCGCGGAACGATATCCCCCTGTTATACTCCTTCCAAGTGCAAGAGGTGGTTCTGACGGTGCTTCCCTCAGATCGTGGTCGAAGACGAGCGACCTCTGCCTCGAGCTCGACAATTCGCTCTTTAAGCGAGTCGTCCTTCACGGTTATCTTCAAACAAGGCAGTCGCATCGAGCCTCCCCCTCGAGAGCCTTCGGTGATCGTCCGCCGAAGGTGAGCTACCTCCATGCTCTTATCGAAGGTCACCTTCTCCAGCTCGTCCCTCTCCGCTGACACCTTAGACAGAGAGCGACGAAGGTGCTTAAGCTTCAGGCTGAGGTTGGCAGCCGCCGACGAGCCCACGTCATCGCCTTCAGGGGTCGTCTCATTAATCCGCTCCTCTAATCGCCTCCTCTCTATGTCTCGGTGAACTAGGGTTGACCTCAGGTGATTCAGCTCATATTTCGCTTTACGGAGATCCGACTCCACTTTGCGAAGCCGCTCTTGGTTCCTCGCGAGCCCCAATCTCGTCGCCCTTAGACCGGCCTTGAGACGTGCCACTTCGGTCACCCGAGATACATCGATGAGTGGTAGCGCTTCGACAATCTGAAAAAAGTCCACAACGGCAAATAAATTATCCACAACTAAGGACACTATGTGGCAAAGGTAAAACTCAGCAAGTCGACCACAAGACGACCTATGAGTGGGGCAGACCCAAGCAATGTCGAACTTGTTCAAAAAAGTGTTTCAACACTTGTTCGAGAAAGTGTTTCAGAGAAGTTCCGAACTCTAACACTTGTTCAAAAAAGTGTTTCAACACTTGTTCAAGAAAGTGTTTCGGAGCAGTTCCGAACTCCAACACTTGTACAAAAAAGTGTTTCAACACATGTTCAAGAAAGTGTTTCGGAGCAGTTCCGAACTCCAACACTTGTTCAAGAAAGTGTTTCAAAGCAATGCCGAACTCCAACACTTGTTCAAAAAAGTGTTTCAACACTTGTTCAAAAAAAAAAAGTTTTTTCACTCAATTCCGAGCTTCAACACTTGTTCAAAAATTTTCATTAAAATTTCAAGATTACAAGCGGTGGCCAGTCCGCAGTTCGGCACTACATGATCGAAAAGCAAAAAAAAAAAGAGAGAAGCAAGATACGAGACGAATCAGGGGTCGACCTCTTTCGAGCGATCCTCTGCTGAAGGCGTCTCCTCAGATACCACGATGGCCAGGGCGTAGCCTCCGATAGAGCATCCCCCTCGGCCTCAACATCTCCTCGCTTGACCCCCTCGGCTTCCTCTTCTTTTTCGCCCTCTTCGTCACCATCGGAGACGTCGTCGAACCCGAGGACAGAGTCCGGAAAGAGGCACCACCCGACGCAATCCACTTCAGCAAATTTCTCCCTCACCTCGTCTATGGCTCGAGCATACGCCTTCGCCCTGTTCAGGATGAGGAACCCTTTCACCTTCTCCATGGCCTGCTCCTCAGCCTCCTTCGCCGCCTCTAGCCTAGCCGCGGCGACCTCGTCTGCCTTCTCTTCTGCCGCTAATTCGGCAGCTTAAAGGAGCCGGGCATTGTCAGCCTCCAGCTTGGCGACCACAGCTTCGAGGTGCCCCAACCTCGAGCTCTTCGACTCAACCTCGGCCTTCGCCTTCTCGAGCTCCTTGGCGATCCGAACCTTCTCTCCTCGAGCCTTATCCGCCTCGAGCATCAGCTCCTTTTCTTGTTCAGCCATCTTCTAAATCAGGTGGCCCAAGTGGCACATAATCTGCGAAGAGTAAGACTTAGGTTATTTCGAAAGAGAAAAAAAGAAAAATCTCTAAGCGCTCGGCAAAAGAGAACTCAGGCTTCGAAACTTACCGACATAGCCGAGCGTGCGACCTCAAGCGCGTCGTCCCCCACGCTACCCGCTTCCATGGCCGCCTCGTCCTTCGGCGTAGCAAGGTGCCGAACCGCCTGCATACACGCCGACGAGTCGCCTAGAAACCCGTCGAGCTTGCGGACCTGCCAGTCCGGGACGAAGATCTTCTTGTGCTCCTCGGTTAGGAACACCTCGGCTTCGGCAGTTAACGGTAGAGCCTCGAGCCCCAAGGCTACTGATAGCGGGAAGGCCCCCATGCCCGTGGGAGCCGAAGTCAACACTGGGGTCGGAGGCTTCGGAGCCCAAGGGGGTCGCTTCGCCAGCTGCTCCGCGGCAGCACGGTGTGCCTGCACCCCTTCCGAGGCGGTCTTCGAGGCGACCCTCTTCCTCTTCTTTAGGACCTTGCTGCTCAGAACCCCACGTTTCGTCAGCAAGTCATCGAAGTCCATCGATTCTACAAAGAGGGGGGGTTAGAAAAAAATGGCCTACTATTCCTAGCAACACCAAAGAAGAAGCGCTGGCCTCAACAAAAAAAACAAAACAAAACAAAACAAAATCGTACTGGGGTTTATTGAGCTAAGACCCCCCGGAAAAGCGCCTCCTCGGTCATGTCCTTCCAAACGAACTTAGGGCGATCGAGCAAGGTCCGAACCATATCCTCCTCCTCGGTGCTGAGGGCTGGGCCCTGTTTGATCTTCTTCGGGACTGACTCTACCCAAGCCTTGGGAATTCCCCATGGTCCTCGACTTTGGATCAGGAAGTACTTGTCCCTCCAATTCTTTATCAAGTCTGGATAGCTCACCAGCTTCGTCCCGAACCTCGGAGCCAGATACCACCGGTAAACATCCTTATGCTGCTGATGCATTCGGTACACCGTCCGGAGCACACTCAACCTTGGCTCGAAACTCGACGCCTGACAGTGGAGGACGAATCCGTTTATCAGCCTCCACACGTTCGGCATGTACTAAACGGGGCTGACGCGGAACCACCTCAGCACTTCGGTGACGAAGGGATGAAGTGGGAGCCGAACTCCCGCCAAGAACGTGTCAACCGGCCAGAAGCACATGTCAACAACCGGCATTGGCGAGTTGGCCCCCAGGGAGCATTAAGTCAAACTCCCTAGGGATTTGGAAACTCTCCTGAACCCTTACCAAGTCCTCCTCGGTAAGGATAGAGATCGTCTCGTCTGCTTCCGACGTCTCCCTGGCCTCGTTTTCCTCGAAGCTTCGGCTCATCCCGTACATTATCCGTTCCGTCTGGTCCTCCGGGAGCTCTCGAACCCTCGGTAGTCCGGTTAGAAGCCTAGGCATCCTGCCGAACTCTCCTAACCTCCGATCCTCTTCGATCCTCGTCTTAACAATCACCGAAGTCTGCCCTACTACGGCTTTGACTTTGTCGATTGGGGGGACCTAACTGGAGGAAACCTCGGGGGCAAGAAGAGGAGAGGTCTCCTTCGAAGGGTCGATAGACATTCTCTAAAAGAAAATAAGGTAAGTATGAAGTTACCTCGATTTGACAACTACGATTGGAAAACACACCGGAAGACGGTTAATACTCGTCGGAAGCTCTCACTTGGTAAAAATCTCGCCCGAGTAAAAAACCAGAATAGTGAGCAAATGTGAGAGGGGGTGGAGATTTATAGAGACTGGGGTTGGCAGCGCAGTTACCAAGGTTAAGAGGCCCCCAACGAAGCAAAGGCCTGGCCCATTTGGTCGAAGACGCGGGAAATTGCGTTGACCGGTCAAACGGCCTTGGGACCCACAGGCCACGTGGCGCTCTCCTATTCATCCCCGAAGTCGATTGCCACCGATGTCGAAACGCAAGAAAATGCGTTGACCAATCAACAGTGGCTCGGACCCACGGGCCACGTGGCGCTCTCCTATTCGTCCCCGAAGTCGATCGCCACCGACGTCGAAACGCAAGAAAATGCGTTGACCAGTCAACGGTGGCTGGTACCTACAGGCCACATGGCGCACTCCTATTCGTCCCTGAAGTCGATTGCCACCGACATCGAAATGCAGGAAAATGCGTTGACCGGTCAACGGTGGCTGGGACCCACAGGCCACGTGACGCTCTCCTATTCGTCCCCGAAGTCGATTGCCACCGAAGTCGAAACGCAAGAAAATGCGTTGACCAGTCAACGGTGGCTCGGACCCACATGCCACGTGGCGCTCTCCTATTCGTCCCCGAAGTCGATCGCCACCGACGTTGAAACGTAAGAAAGTGCGTTGACCAATCAACGGTGGCTGGGACCCATAGGCCACGTGGCGCTCTCCTATTCGTCCCCGAAATCAATTGCCACCGAAGTCGAAACGCAAGAAAATGCGTTGACTACTCAACGGTGGCTCGGACCCACAGGCCACGTGGCGCCCTCCTATTCGTCCCCGAGGTCGATCGCCACCGACGTCGAAACGTAAGAAAGTGCGTTGACCAGTCAACGGTGGCTGGGACCCACAGGCCACGTGGCGCTCTCCTATTCGTCCCCGAGGTCGATTGGCACCAACGTCAAAAACACGAAGATGCAGGGGCCCACATACCACGTGTCGCCTCCCTGGACCTTGGCAAGCTTTCCGAAGTCAATTGCCACCGACGTCCAGGAAGCGAAGGGGAAGGGGTCCAGAAGCCACACGTCGCTCACCTAGACTTCGGCGGCGTCCCGAAGTCAGCTGCCGCCGACCTTCAAACAGGTAGAGTTCCCCTTCTTGGCAGCCATCTGATCCTCTAGAATTACTCGCCGTTGCGTGATCAAGGGCCCAGATTCGGCCACGTCAACCAGGGTCTGATTCACCTTTCGATCATTCAAATCTTCGCGCCCAAGGATGATGGACGATCCTGATCGCGCCACGTCATAAATAGGTAATTAAAATTATTTTTTAAAATTATTATTTCGAATTATTTTTTAAAAATTGCAAAAAAATGATTAAAATTTAGGAAAATTAATTAAAAATTCTAAAAAATAATTATAAATTTGAAGAAATATTTTTGAGTCCCTGGGTAAATAATTATTGGTTAGAGTAATTAATTGGCGCTCTCGAAAAATAAATCATCGCTTTGCAAAATTGGATAAATGATTCGAAAAAATAATTAAAAAATCGGGAAAAATCACCAAAAATCTAAAAGGGCCTAAAAACACACTTGGGCACGTTACCGACTCAGAAAAGCGCCATCACCCCTCAAACGAGATTCGAAAACCCTTCGAGAACTTCGATAAAGCCCTATACGCCATTGGGACAACAAAACTACTCCCCAAAGGCTGTAATATACAGTCTCCGGGAGTGAGGGGCTCGTGATATGGCTAAAAATGGGGTTAAATCAGAAGCGTTCAAAATGGGCACGAATCTTAAAGTTCCAGGGGTAAGATGGTAATTTCACCTGCAGACGGATCCGAATTGGGAACCGGGTCTCTCCTCTTGGACCTGCTAACCCGTGAACGGGTCTGTTCAGTCGAGAATGGGTCTCAACCAGTTAGGGATCAGTTCAACAGGATAAGAGGAAATACTGGCTCGTTCTTATCCTGAGGAGGTGGTTATAACCACCCCTATCCAGTCACACTGGGAAATAGGGATCCATCCTGATCCTGAAGGAGATCCCCATGGCGACTATAAATACCCTCCTACCTTCTACTGTCACAGGTGATCACTCTTTGTGCACTCAAGCTCTTTCCCTTTACTTTTTCTGGTATTGACAAGAGCGTCTGAGGGTTCGTCGTCGGGATTCATCCCGGTGTTTCAAACGTTTGTGCAGATCCGCAGGAGCACCAAGGAGTCAACTTGTCAACAAGGAAGAAGTAGGATTCAGCCTGTTCGAGTTCCTACGAACCTACAAATTCTGTCTTTTGCCCCCACACCAGATTCAGCGGCAACACATGCTAAGAACGATTAAGTATTATTGTTGATTGATAGAATTGAATCTTTAATTGGACTTGTTAAACTATTTCATATCTTAAAAATCCATCAAGCCAATTAATAGTTATTGTTAAGATAAATCAGAGAGAAATAAAGACAATACTGAATATTGAATTGAGTTCAACCAAGTACAATGTCACATATATATAGGAGGGGAACAAATATCAAAACAACTCTACAACCAATATGGGACTATAATAATATCTAACACCCCCACTCAAACTCACGATGGGTCAAACAGTGTGAGTTTGCCTACTAAGTATCTAAATCTCTGAACAGTATGGGATTTGGTGAAAAAGTCTGCAGTCTGCTGGGAAGATGTAACAGAATGGAGAGAAATGGTCCCTGCCTCAAAGCGCTCACGAACATAATGGCAATCAATCTCTATATGCTTCGTTCGCTCATGAAAGACCGGGTTGCTTGCAATATGCAATGCACTCCGGTTATCACAATGAATAGGAGTAGCTCCTGTAAGAGTGATACCCATATCTGATAACAGCCAACGAACATGAACAATCTCTCTAGTAGTAGCTGCCATTGCTCTGTACTCAGCTTCAGTCGAAGAACATGCAACAACTGCCTGTTTCTTACTTCGCCATGAGATCAGCGAATCACCAAGAAATAGACAGAAACCGGTGGTAGACCGTCTAGTAGTAGGATCACCTGCCCAATCTGAATCAGAATATGCACTTAGCTCTAATTTGGATGCAGCAGGCATGAATAATGAGCGAGTAATAGTGCCCCGAAGATATCTGAGAATCTGAAGAAGAGCACTGTAATGAACTGATATAGGAGCAGAAACAAACTGACTGACAACACTGACTGCGTGAGCAATATCGGGTCTGGTCATGCATAAGTAGACAAGCTGTCCAACAATCTGTCTGTATCTAGTGGGATCAGGAAGGAGCTCACCATCAGTGGGACGAAGCTTCACATTAAGCTCTAAGGGTGTATCGGCTGATTTACTGTCAGAAAGGCATGCAGCGGAGATAATATTTGATGTGTATTTCTGTTGAGAAATGAGTATCCCCCGAGATCCATGAGCAATCTCTAGGCCCAGAAAATAACGTAGTCTGCCAAGGTCTTTCATATGGAACTGCTGATGAAGGTATTTCTGGGTAGATGTAATGCCCGCAGAGTCATCCCCAGTAATGATCATTCGTCAACATAGAGTAGTAGAATTATCCTCCCCTGCGGTGATGACCGCATAAACATAGAATAGTCCTGAGAACTCTGACTAAAATCAGCCTTGATGATGACAAGGCAAAAACACTCAAACCAGGCTCGAGGGGCCTGCTTCAAACCATATATAGCTCGACGCAACCGGCAAACATGACGAGGAGTAGGGAGGCCAGGAGGAGGATCCATATAAACAACCTCAGATAAGGTACCATGAAGAAAATCATTCTTCACGTCCATCTGGTATAACGGCCATTGGCGGATGGCTGCAACAGCAAGAAGAGTGCGAACAGTAGTCATCTGTGCAACGGGAGCAAAGGTCTCATCATAATCAATGCCATGCTCCTGAGTAAATCCTCGAGCTACTAGACGAGCCTTGTGCCGCTCAATAGATCCATCAGGTTGTATTTGACATTGAAGATCCACTTGCAGCTAATAGGCTGAACGCCCTCTGACAGAGGAACATCCCAAGTGCCAGCCTGATCAAATGCACTGAATTCCTCTGCAATAGCTTTCCTCCATTTAGGATATTGAATTGCATCTTGATAAGTTCTGAGCTCACGTGTAGAGTGTATAACAGTGAGATATGCATGAAACTGTGGTGAGTAGGAAGCTAGGGTGGCAAAACCAAACTGGTTAGAATGACCAGTGGCATCAGGTGTATAACGTGCCGGAGGAATACCAGAAGTAGAACGGGTAGACTGACGAAGAGGTGGTGGACTGACAGGGTGTGGCAGTGAGGACGGTGGAGTAGGTGCATGTGTCAGTGGGGAAGTAGGTTGGATGGGTGCTGGCTGCTGTGGGAATGCAGGTGGTGTTTCGTTAGGGGGAACAACAGGTGTAAGGACTGCAGGAGATGTGAATGGAGCCAGCGGAGTGGGATCAAAAGGAATGCGGGAAGGTAAAGTCGGGGGGCTAGCAACAACTGGGGAATCGAGAAATCTAGTATCCTTGGGGGGAGTCAGGTAGTAAGGGGAGTCTTCCACAAAGGATACATGTCGAGAAATGCGGACACGACCCGCCGATGGATCAAAACAACGATAACCTTTGTGTTCAGGACTGAGACCTAGGTGAACGCACTTAGCAACACGAGCGGAGATCTTCGTGCGCTCAGTAGGAGGGAGAAAAACGTAACAGGTGCACCCAAAAGTACGGAGCATACTGTAGTCGGGAGGTGAATGATAAAGAGCCTCATAAGGCTTCGTACCAACTAGGACAGACGAGGGAGTAATATTGATAAGACTAACAGAGGTCATGATGGCTTCAGCCCAGAAAGAACGAGGAGCGGAAGAGGAGAGTAAAAGAGCGCAAGCCGTCTCAAGGATGTGACGATGCTTGCGTTCAGCTACACCATTCTGCTCATGTGTGTGTGAGCATGATTGTTGAAAAAGGGTGCCGTGAGACTGAAGGATCGAACTCATAGTGGTGGAAGTGTACTCACGTGCACCGTCCGATCGAAAATTCTTAATGCGCACACCGAACTGAGTGTGAATCATAGTAGTAAAGAACCGGTAAATATCAGGTATCTCAGATCGCTTATGCATAAGAAAAACCCATGTATGTCTAGTGAAGTCATCGATCATGGAACTTTTGATCACCATCATGGAACTTCAGAGGAGGGAGAAGTTCACCATCATGGAACTTCTGATCACCAAGTTCGGATCTAACAAGCCTATTTGAGGGTGTTTTCAAACTGACTGTTCGGATCTAAAAAAATGGGGGGAATTCAGAAGGCGAGAACTTCTGATCACAAAGTCCGGATCAGGGGAAGTTCGGATCTGGGAGAAGTGAGATGCAGGAGAGGGCGAGAACTTTGGAGCTTTGGTTGGAGGTTGAAGACGCTTGGACTGGAGAGACCGAGATGATCAGATCCAGGGAAGTTCGGATCTGGAAGAAGTGAGATGCGGGAGAGGGCGTGAACTTCAGAGCTTTGGCTGGAGGTTGAAGATGCTTGGACTGGAGAGACCGAGACGAGAGGCGATTAGAGGCCCGATTTTTTTTTTGGAAAAAAAATTTGTTTAACTTGGCTGTTGGAATTTGAGAATTTTTGTAGAGGAAATTTAAGAAGAGAAAATTTGGATAATTGGCTCTAATACCATGTTAAGATAAATCAGAGAGAAATGAAGACAATACTGAATATTGAATTGAGTTCAACCAAGTACAATACCACCTATATATAGGAGGGGAACAAATATCAAAACAACTCTACAACCAATATGGGACTATAATAATATCTAACAGTTATAATTTTTAACTTAATCTGCATTACGTGTTGATAAACTTTAATCCCTTAATATTCTTGGAAATTCTCTATTTAGGGTTAAGTTTACATCAACATTAGCTTCTATTCAACCAAAACATGAAAGCTTATGTATAAAACAAAAAAATATATGTGGTTAGCCTCCCCTCGATAATGTGGGATATTGGAATGAACTAAAGCAAACTAGTATGGTAGCATGTCACTCAAACACGCAGGATAAAGAGCGCATGTAAGACGATGATTTGCTTCTGAAGATAAAAAAGATGCCTGAAGTATCTGCAATAGAATCAAAGAGAAAAGGGAATGTGTAGCACTGCATATTCAATAACTTTAACACCCTCCATCACACAAAAGAGAGAGGTGAAGAACAAAGACGCATCCACACGAGCACTAGCAGCCCATGCTGGATAACTTACATGAGTCATGAGCATACTAAGAAAAGTAATAGGCTTTCCAAATTTATGATTAATTAGTGAATGGTGGACCACATTGTCAAACACAAGAAGGCATATAGAAAATTACCCGATGTTCGAGCAAGTCTCACAAATAGCTGATGGAGTGAAGGTAAAATCTCATTTCATTTTCTTCAATTTTCACTCATTGATTCGTTTCTCGTTCAGATGAAATAAAATATAATAAGTCTATCACTATCTCAAATTCTCTAAACCACTCGCTCGATGCGATATTTTCTAAACCATAAATTTCCACGCATGCAAAAATTACAACATCCTCAAGATGTTAGACAATATCTTTAATATCTTGTACAAGATGTTCAGAAGACATGCAACTTATAATCAATATCTACAACAATCAAGAGGAGAATATATCTGGGAATGCTTTTGAAACAAAAAAAAAACAGCTTGAATAATAAATGATACGAAACACCGGACAACATTTGGGTAGCACACTAGCATTAAAAGAATTAAGGGACCAAGTAAATTTTGGTACATGCATCAAGTTATGACAGAACAAAGCTTTGAATGAACGCATGAAAGAGGAACCAACTCAATGTAATTTAAGCCAACAGAGAAACAACCTTTCCATCTCTTCGGTACTTGTATAACAATTAATCCATCAACAAAGAAGTTTTTAAAAAATGATGAAATCTCTACTTTACCACAACTCCCATTAATTTATGTTTCTAACCTTTCCTCCCTAATAACATTCACCACTCATTCTCCCTCATGATCAGCATGTAAATTTATTTAATCCCAATTTCACTTCATACCTGTACACTGGTCTCAAATGCCTCATGTCAGGACATTTGGACTTCATCCAGTTACATGACTCCGCTCCTAATCCTCTCCCCAACAAAACCCTGATAATCATTATACACTCTCTCAAAGCCATACTCCAATATTACTAATGAGCCAGGAAACTTAACCTACACTATGATGACGACTTCGTACAGAAGTTATATTCAATATCATGGAAAAATACTAAAGAATTTTTGCAAGCTTGTAAACACAAACAGGATAAAGACAAGAATTTGACAATCCATACCAATCACCTGGAAATCGTAAACAGTGTGCAGTGTTGGCCTTTCCCTTCATCAATTGATCAACTATTTACATATATTGTAAGCTTTGTTAGAGTTTTCTCAGAAGGTACGGAAAAGTAACAGCAAAGAATTAGTTAAAAGCAAAAGGCATTCTGAGCACTTACAAAAGTTCCCACAGGAGGAAGGAACACGACGTTGCGGCCCACATGGACAACAAATAGGCTACAGTGAAGATGACAGATAACGGAGCTGTGAGTACATCATACAGATTACATAATCACATTATCAGCAGTCTTGTCCAACATATAGAGTCAGAAATGTAGCACAAAACTGTATACAGGATTTAATAGGGTTAATAAGACACTTTTCTCTTTAGGATTCACTAGAAGCCCTAGTAAATACTTTAAAATGCACATAATGCATGCTGAAAATCAAACAGTCAATAAATATAAAATGAATTATAAACACGATTATTTCCCTTAGAATACTAAATGGCTATTCTTCACAGCAGAACAGCTTAATTTTGGTGAAGAAACCTCAGTTGAGAACCCTACTAACCCTACTGGTCTTGTTCAACCATCTGATATAAGATTGGCGAATATTACAAAGTGCTATTACTTAAACGACTGGACAAAACCTTTCAATTATTACATGTAATTGCATACAAAGCAAAGTAAGCTTGCACTACGGTGAAATAATGCCCTTGCAGGAGAATGTAGGTCCGGAGTAGAAGGGATGAAGTCGGGTATAAACCAACATCTGCTTCCCAAATTGATTTCAACATTACCAAGTCACGAAATAATGTTCAGACATGCGAATAAGGGTAAATCACTACATACATACATGGATCAAGGCTAACCTGAGTATGCTCAATAACGTGACCATTTTCATCCAGCAACCTACAAAATTATAAATAAAAAAACAACTCATTTAAAGCGAAAAGTATATATATATATATATATATATATATATATATATATATATATATTTAAAGCTAAAGACTAAGAGCATCCACAATGGTGTTTCTCATTTTTTAGAAAATGGCAGCTACAGTAATAGAAAATAGCGAAATTGTCTGCAGTGGTTGTTTGCATAATTTTGCTAAAATTTGATAAAAACGAGACATGTTTCGTCCGTGTTTTTTTTTTTTTTTACGGTTAATTAATTAGTGATTAGAGATTAAAATAGGTTAATTAAATAAATTAAATAATAAAATATAACTAAAACCTAATTAACTATACACCTAACCTACTTAACTATACACCTAAATACACTTAACACCTAAAAACCTACCCCATTTGCTGGACGGGACATGTTGTCCCATCCCAAGCAAAAATTGCTTGAGACGGACAACATGTCTCGTTTCAGCAATTTTTTGAATTTTTTTTCTTCAGACGGTACATGTTGTACCGTCCGATCAATTAAAAAAAAATGTCAGACGAAACAAGTTGTCTCGTCTGATCCCATTAAAAAATTGAAAAAAATTTGGGACGGAACATGCTGTCTCGTCTCTTATAATTTGAGAATCGCAAATTGGTTTCTCAAAAATGAGAAACGACTGTAGCTACTTTGCCATAAAATGGCAAAATAGCAAACGACTGCAGCACCTCATTTCTCAAAAAATGAGAAATTGGCAAATATAGCAAACAATTGTGGATGCTCTAATAAGAATTAATTTTCAACCGTATAAGCAGTACAACAAAGCTAAAGCATTTATCAGAATTCTTTGGCTTTTCTACAAGTCAACAGGAATCGGTTTCTCCCCCAACTCATTTGTGGCACGTCTGTGCATTATAAGGGGATCTAGGATATTCTTATTTTCCTCCTGTATTTCTTAGGTATCAGTTTGTAGAGCACTTGTAGTGCACAAATGGTAGGTACACATAAGTTTAAAGTCCATATCCATTAACACGATCCGTAATGGTGGTTCTTTAATTATAATTGCATCATCACATATGAGCTCTATAAAAACAAAGAAGTTTGCCAAAATGGAACACCTCAACCCTCAATATGCCACTTCGATATCATTTTCTTCTTTAGAAATTAGGGCCCACATGAGATGGGATCCAACCTTCCATGAGAAGATGAGACTGTCTACAAAATCTGAATGGATCAGAGACTAGAATTAAGGTAAAAACCATCTTTTGAAATTAGATTTAAGTAAATCCTAGGATGAACAGCTTCTATGTCTCTATCAACTTACCCAGGATGTATTAATGGGCACGAAGTTACAACAGTGATGGAAATTGGTTAGTTTTGTTCCAGGTGAGGTGAGTGGGAGCATGCCAATTACACCCCAAGTTACATAAATATGCCTTCAAACATACATATTCAGAAATAAAAATACAATAAATAAATGAAATTTAAAAGGAACATATATCAATATCATGTCTTTCAAGAAATGTGAGGGAAGATCTGTCATCATAATTATCGTAGTAAAAAAACATGACTTATTGATATGCACCTGAAGTGACTTTAGAAATGCCTATGTGATTAATCTGTAGAGTCTAGAGACATTACTAAGTAAATTAAATACACAATGTCTCAATTGTATCCCACAAAAAAAAAATATAATGCAAAATGGATCATCAAAATTACAATTGTAATTGACAGGTTTAACTTCTCAATTGGAGAAAGAAGCCAACAGAAATATCTGCAACAAGGATCGAGAATGTCTGTTCGTTTATTGCGGTAGGGAATGCTTGGATCTGTAAGTGATAAGGACATCAATTTTATTTAGTTTATGATTTTATTTCAGTACCATATTTGTTTCTGACAATTATAGCCATATGTAATCTTTTTTGTATTTTTTTTAGATTTTGAGAATATTTTGAGATTTGTATCTTGATTTGCTTTGAGCCTATAAATAGGCCTTGAGATTAATGAGAAAGATATGCCACTCTTGATTAAAAAATATTGTGTTGAGTTTTTACTCTTCCCTTCTCCTTTGTGTGATACAAATGAGATCTAAATTATTAGGGTTTGTGATAAATCCTAATACAATTTTAGGGTTAGTAATTAACTCTAAAATCTACCCCAAATTAAAAATTTCCCAAATACAAATCCCTAACCCTAATTTTCCAAATCCCTAACACAAACCCTAATCCACTATTACACCTGCCGCCGCCCCCTTCTTCCTCTTCCTCTCCCCTACCACATCCCGATCCAAAATTAAAGGCCCCATTGAAGCCACCCCCCTCTCCCGATATCCTCCTCCTTTTTCTTCTCCTTGCACCCCAACCGACCACCAACCCGAGTGCCCCACCCTCGCCTTCTTCCTCCTCTACTCCCGACCCCGATCCCATCCCGAACCCTAGCCTCGACAACACCCCACGTCCCCCATCTTGTCCTCGCGCCAGACCCACTTCCTCGTCGTCGCCTTCCCATCACCAGTCCCCCCTTCATCGGCGCCGCCCTACCTTACTTCGACGACCAGCATCACCACACAAAATCCCGGCTCCTTCCTTTTCCCTTCCGTCGACAACAGGGCTCCCACCCCGACACCACGCCTCCCCTCCGATTGGCGACGTGGTAGCGCCACCCTCCGATCCCCGTCGCGCCGCCACCTGCGACGCCGATGTCAGCCTCGCCGCCAGATCTGCCAGCCCCTTGACCTTGTTGCTGCCTTTGTTCACTGTGATTGTTGTGCTCTTAGTCGCTGTCCAACTCCGAGATCTATGCTGGTTTCTTCGCATTCGGTATACTCTTTCCATTATTAAATATTTGTGTTCTACTGCCTTATTATCTATTATATTATCTGATTTGCCTATCGTCCACAAAAATAACTGAGATTGAGTGTTTCACATGCTTGAGTAGAGTACGAATCAATATTGAACTTATTACTTGCTAAACACTTAGGGATTTAATTATTGATCGTAAGGTTGAATTATTAATTGGGACTGTTGTACTTGATTCAATTCTTGAAAACCCATCAAACCTGTTAACTGTTAAAATTTCAAACTCTGATCCGCACATACATGTTGGTAAAATTAATCCTTTAAGATTCTTGGAAATTCTCTGATTAGGGTTAGTTTTACATCAGTAAGACCACAAGTTCGATGCTCATGTCCTTAGAATGTGTAAATTCTTTTCGGACACCACGCTCGTGCAACACAAACAGAACACACATTAGTACTATCTCACTCAAGGAATGTTGTAAACCTGTAGTACCATCACCTACTACTATATGTCATCGTCATCATTATCTTGGCTGGAAACGTTGGTCTATGCTATCCAGTTGAACTGATTTTCGAATGAATGTGTATCCTAAATCAATAATTTTCTTTTATGGCCACCATTTTGCGAACAGAATAAGTAAATTAAATGTGAAAACTCCAATAATATTCACAAAAGAATATAAAATTCAAACGTGATGATATTAACTACAATTGTCATGAAATACATTTCAACAACGGAAAAAAGAAAGAAGGAAATGTGTACCCATCACAATGACAAATAGTTACTACCTTTCACAGATTTTAACAATTTTTTCACTGGCATCTGGTTCACATTTGCGAGTTCTAACCATGAACTCTTCCGGCTTATAGGAAACATCCTGAAGAAAAAATATTGTGTAGTAGTAAAAATCTTGCACTCGCCTCAAAATGAAGTTAAAGGACTACATAAAATACAGTGCTAAAGTTAACTAATTTTTTTTAAGAAGACATATACCTACTATAACTCCAGACAAGTGAAGTGTATTGCTTCTGAGTGAGAATTATATGTACACGAGCGCTAGCTAATAACAAATGAGACACAAGCTACGAAACAATGTTCATCCATATGCACATACATGAAATCTATATACAGATATTTTATTAAACCATCCGCCTACCTAGATATCAAAGATAATATGGAGTAGAGAATGATTAAAAGAGAGACTGTACCCTTATGTATGTTAGTTCATAGAGTGCATATGCTGCAGACTTGTTAATTGAAATGATTGGAGGTGCTCGAATTGTTTGCATTCTTTGTGTATCATTCTCCTCTACTTCCACTAATTCTGCGACGATGGAAGCCTCCCCACCGCTCTGCCATTTATTAACAAAACCAAATACTTTACAAAAATGGAGTAAGAGAAAGAGTTAGAGATGCTGTCTTTATCGATAAAGGTAGACTAAAACATCAAATTAACAGAGGAAAGGAGGATGAGAGAATCAGAAATTCCAACCTAATGTTATCCAAGGTTTTTAATGTCTTACAAGAACTTGCAAATTATATACAAGCATACACTTGGTCTCATGACAAAGTAAGTCACAAAAAAGTAAATAAAATAAAGGTGAGAGAAAACCCTACTTTTGCTGAATTATCTCCAAATAAAAACATGAGGGGGAGAGAGAGAGAGAGATTCAACCCTCCAATAATCCAAAATTCAATTTACAAATAAAGTCCAGCTCACAAGCAGAAAAACTGAACAAATGTAAGGGAACAACAATGATCCAAACTTTGTATGTTGTCTCCATATTCTCTTGAATCAACAAGCAGAAACCTATCACTCTGCAAGAGCAAAATAAAAGGTTGGGCCTGTATTATTTAAAAGGACTTTCCTAAAATTCTTCCCTATTCACAAAAAAGAACAAAACTGAAGCTGTGGTTTCTTCCCACAAAAAATTTCATGAATTTCTATTTTGACAGAATGATCGTAGAGATCGCGCTGGAGCAAAAGAAAATCCCTATGAAGCAAGGACACCATTATTTGGAAGTCATGTCATGTAGGACACTATTTTCCTATGCATGTATCTAACACAACACTACCTATTTCAATATAGCTTTTCAAAATCTTCTCTTTGCCAGTGATACGTGATACGGATCTGAGAGCTTATAAGATTGAGCCCTTCAAGGTCTTTATCAGTCAGTGTCAAGTCTATGTCAGTGTTAGAATTAGGGGTAGGAAGGAATGAATTCTTATTGATTGAATTAAGTGAGTACAATATGTCTCCTATATATAGGAGAGAGAGAAGGGAAGACTAAACCAATACATTATTCGATATGAGACTAAACTAATATCCCTCGTAATATCTAACATAATATCTAAAATTTCCTCTCAAATTCAAGTTGGTTCAAGCAACACGAGTTTGCAATACCAACAATATTTATATGGTAGGGACGGCCACGGTGGTGTAGGAACGGCACAGGGACGGTGCTTGATGATGACGCTCGATGGCGCAAGGAAGGCACTCGGTAGATGGCACAGGGAAGGCGCTCAAGTAGATGGCACATGGGAAGGCGCACTACGGCACATGGACGATCCGGCTTTTGAATCTTGAAAGGTGTAGAAGTGAAAAGTTGTATGAGTTTGTTGCAGCTCCTGATACTGAAAAAGTTGTAATAGTAGTTGGATCTTGAAAGGTGTAGAACTAGGAAGTTGTAAAAGGAGTTGTGCATGGTGGATGGCGAACTGAGTTGGGATCTCACCCCTGAACTGAGAAATAGTTGTAACTCCATGTTCCTTTTGTACATATTTTATTACGTGAATTTTTGTATTCCAAATATCAGTCAAAATTTTCTTTCTTCTCTTTGCACTATTTATCAGACACTATTTAATTCTTATTAAAACCCAAATACTTTTCTGGTCCATTCTATAATTTTTGGTAATAAATTAAACCCTGATTAATCCTAATCCTACTCTAATCCAACAGTCAATTCCTCAACCCCCAACTTATTTTTACGGTTTTTGAACACCTCCTCCACCCCTTTTCTATATATATTATATTCACACCTCCTCCTACTCCTACTACTTTTACTCCTACACTACTGCCTCCACCTCTCTCTCTCTCTCTCCTCTCTCTCTCTCTCTCTCTCTCTCTCTCTCTCTCTCTCTCTCTCTCTATATATATATATATATATACACACATGCATACTGTCTCTCTCTCTCCTTATTTATATATATACACATGCATGCAGACTCCACCTCATTCCCTTCTACTTCTCTCCTACTGCCACTTCAACCTGTAACCCATCTCCTCTCCAAACCCGAGCTCCACTTTCTATATTCTCACCGCAAGCTCCAGCTCCTACCTCCGACCTCCACAATCTGGAGCTCTCTCTCCCGTTGTCGACGACCACCAACCACCACCGAGCCTCCCTCCTTGCTGCCTTGGCCTTGTCGCCCACCGACTGCAGCACCCCCATCTAACCACAGCCAACTCCACCTCTTGCGGCACTTAACCCGAGCACCGAACACCCTCTTGTTGTCGTTCGGAGTCACCTTGTTGCATTGTCGGTGCCGCCATTGGGTTTTCTCTTTCGTACATCGTTCATTCGCATGCGTAATCGTCAATAAAGGAAAGCGTTTTCCTGAACTCTTAGCACTAGTTATTGTCATATTTCTTTGTCTAGTTACTTATCCCATGCTGTTGATTCAAACTTAAATTGTTAACACACTTCAAATCATGTTATCGAATATAGAATAACTTTGTCTTGTCATTTTCCCAAATTTGCACTGCATATTTGACCCAATTCCTGATACTGAATCAAAGAACTTTATACATTAATCTTGTAGCCCTTCAAGTGTAAAAAAACAAAACATTTTACGGTTTCACAATATTTATAGATTGTGAGATATCACGATTTTAGTACTGTCATATTGTAAATTCCAGAACCAAAACTGTACACGAACCCGTAAAGAACAAATAATTAGACCATGTTTCCGATCCTGGGTCCAAAAACTTTATATATGAAAATCGTAGCCCATCGAGTCTAGTTACCAGAACATCTTACGTTTTCTCAATCTGATTTATGGATTGTAAGTTATTAACATTTTAGTAGTGTGGCTCCTGGATTTCCAGAACAGAATTGTGCACGAAACATCGAAACCAGTAAAAAATAAACTTTTATGCCTAGCTACTGTCAAGAAAATGTATTGTGTGAATATGCGTTGAAACCGGAAGGGAGGCTACTTTCTATAATCTCTGACGGAATCAGATTTGCTTTCCTGTAGCAACAGTAAAGTGAATTTGAACATAGATAGGTGCTGCTGTCTAGAAATTCATATCTACGTTTTTACATATAAACCCGTTAGTTTCCATATTTAATGAATTGAACTATATACATATCATGCATTGCATAGCACTTGATATCTTCTAGATATTGTATTGATACTACCGTTCCACTAGTCGTACCGACTGCATGTTCATGATTAATTATTGTAAAAGAATAACAAGCCGGAATTATAAAGGTACGGCTTAGTAGTGGACAATATAGGAGAGTATACTCGGAAGGGGACCTGTGTTTTCCGAAATAGTGATTCTTGATTCTTGATTCTTGATTCTTGATTACACGAATCTTGTTACATGATTCTTGATTACATATCTTGATTATTGATACTATCACTAAAAAATCCGAGTACATAATCCTATACAATTCACTACTTAAGTCTAAACATCACATGATTGATATGCACCCCAACTTGTGGTATGGGACACAGGATTGTGTACATTAGATAAGTTAATAAAACCGATAAACTCGAGATTGACACTAAGCATGATTCTTGATTCTTTATTACATGATTCTTGATTCTTGATTACATGATCCTTGATTCTTGATTACATGATTCTTAATTCTTGATTACATGATTCTTAATTTTTGATTACATGATTACATGATTCTTGATTGCATGATTATTGATTAACTGATTCTGAGTTACCAATTGATTATACTTTGAAGTCTTAAATACACTTGTTTATAGTTGTTACTTACATGATCATATTGTTTCAGTTGCTTACTTCCTTCCATATTGTATTGTACTATTTTTCAGTAATTGCACTACTACTTCTTGTTCTTTCCATGTTATATCTTGTTATCTTACCATTTTACAGTTTGTTGCTATTTGCATCCGAAACTTGCTTTAACGAACATTTTAACCACTTTTTTTGAGTGAATAATTGTACAGGTACTGATGGACCTGACAAACAGACTCTAGACGATCGTTGCATTAATACTACTTCCTGTTGTTTTCCTTTCAGTTGCTATTTTATCTAGTTGCTATAGCGAACTGTGAGACCCCGTATTTCTAGAGAGTATATATATACTAGTATATAGTATAGTATATATACTAGTATATCTAATAAGTAGAAAAGAAGGAAAGAAATAGTGGAAGGATGAAGGTGACGTGGAAGGAAAGAAAAGAAAGGAAGTGGAAAAGGTACTAATTAGTGTGGCCTATAGATGATCCTATGGGAATTGATGGTGTGATGGGCCTATGAGATTTCCTATGGGAATGATGGAATAAAATGAGATGGATGAGTGTGTGGTGTGGTTTGACCGGGTTGACCCTTGGGGTTTTAATCCCATATCGGCTAGAATGAAGGGAAGAAGTGTGCATATATTAGGAAGCCAATGAGAAAGGTGTACCCAACGTCCGGACACCCTTTTGAGGCAGCCTATGGTGGGCGTGACTAGAATTTAGTTAATTGTGTGCGTACGAGTTGAGTGCGAGGCGTTACACGAACTATTTATCGTACTGTTTTAATTCTGGTACCTTGTATTCCCGGACATCTTGACCCGATGTTTATATATTTTCCAGATGATGGTTATTCTATTTTCAGCTTATGTGATCATTATATTTGCCTGCGTAAATATGTTATAAATATCTTGTTGAGCTTATAACTGTACAACTTATGAATGATGTCATATCATTCGCTGGGCCTCAATTGCGTGCTTGTACTTCTGTATAATGAGAAGCGGGGCATGACAATAATAGAAGAAGTGGTGGCGCACGCAAGCAACGCATGTTAGGATCTCACCCCTGAACTGAGAATTAGTAAAAATGGTGGCGCACGGAAATGGCGCATGTTGGGATCTCACCCCCGAACTGAGAAGTAGTAGTAGAGGAAGAAAGTAGTGTGTTGGTGGCGCACGCTAGCAGTGTATGTTAAGTTCTCATCCCCGGACTGAGAAGCAGTAGTAGGGGAGGAAGGAAGTAGTGTGTTGGTGGCACATGGTAGCGGCGCATGTTGGGATCTCAACTTCTTTCAAACTCACAATGGATTAATCAATGTGAGTATATAGTGGGATCTGGATGTGGAAGCAAAGCTGAAGAACCTAAAAGAAAGAGTTTTTTTTTACGATGACGACGAACGGCGGCGGCGATAGCAACAGACCACCAACAGGAGGTAGAGGTAGGGTGAAGGTTAGGATTTTGGAGTTGTTTTGGGTTAGGATTTTCGGGTTAGGGTTTTGGATTTGGATTTGGGTTTGGGTTTGGGTTTGGGTTTTTTTTAAGCGGGTTTTGGGTTTGGGGTAAAGGAAGGAGCAAATAGGGTTTCGATTTATTTTTATAGAAAACGGGTCGGGTTGTAGGGTTGATTTGGGGGTAAGGTTAGGGTTGCGGGTTTCGGGTTGGAGTGGGTTAGGGTTTGGGTTGAGAACGTTTTTTTTTTTGGGATATTAGGGGATACAGGTATGGATTTGGGTTTGGGTATTGGAGTATAAGGTTTGGTGTATAGGGTAATAATGTTTGGATTTCAGGTTGGGTTGTAGGGTTTGGATTTGAGGGGATTTGGAAGAAGATTAACAGAGGTTGGGTAGGGTTAGGATTAGAGATGGTGGCTAGGGTTTGTTGGAGTTTGAGGTTAGGGTTTGAGGGAAGGTGAATGATTTGTGGGAGGCTGACGACGAGGGAGGATGGCAGTGGCTGCGAGGGAGACGACGGGGATTTGGAGGCGTCGGGATGGATGCCACGAGTGTTGGTCGAAGCTGATGGAGATCGAACGTCGAGATGGGGACTTCGAGAGCACCGAAAGGTCGGGAGGAGAGGTAGTGGGAGTGCGGTGAGGCAAACTTGAGGCATCAGAGGTCTGTTTGTCGGGATTGGAGTTGGAATGAAGGAATCGGGAATGGGAGGTCGACGAGACGCCAGTTGACGAGGTGGTTTCGGGATTTTGAGGTCGAGATCGGGAGGTGATTTCATCGCTGGAGTTGTAGGGTCAGCGGGGAGTTGGTTTTGCTGTTGATGTTACAGTTTGTTGGAGATGGAGTTGTTGATGGGTTGTTGCCGAAGTTATTGGTGTAGCCGCTCTTGTTGTTGTTGTGGATTAGGGTTAAGGTTTAGAAATTTGGAATTGATTAGGGATTAGGGTTGACAACTGATTTGGTTTGTGGGGGAGATTAGGGTTTTGAGATTTGATTGGGAGAGGGATGTCGACGGGAGGTGGAGTGATTCAAATGAAGGCGGGAACCACTCCACCATGATGATGAGGAGAAAAATAGTATAGGACTTATAGGAGTACATGCTTTGATACCATGCTAGAATTGAATTTTTTGCGTTCCTGGGCTACTTTTTGCAACTTTTTGTGATTTTAGGCCAGTTGACAAACTATTAGCACTTTTGGCTAGCAAGTGCCACGTCAGCAGCGGCCGCTATTGGGAATAGCGGTCTCTTCATAGCGACCAACACATCGGACTCCAACACTTGGCAGATTTGTATAATTGCAAACCACTTGGAGTAACGGAGGTCGCTATTGTCAATAGCGGCCTTGTATAACTAAGGTCGCTATTCCCAATAGCGACCTCAGTTGTGCCTAAAAGCGATTGGGTCAACTTGTGGTCGCTATTGGGAATAGCGACCTTAGTTATACAAGGTCGCTATTGACAATAGCGACCTACGTTACTCCAAGTAGTTTGCAATTATACAAATCTGCCAAGTGTGGGATTCCCATGTGTTGGTCGCTATGAAAAGACTGCTATTCCCAATAGCGGCCGCTGCTGACGTGGCACTTGCTAGCCAAAAGTGCTAATAGTTTGGAATGTGGCCTAAAATCGCAAAAAAGTTTCAAAACGTAGCCTAGTACTGCAAAAAAATTGCTAGAATTAGGGGTAGGAATGAATGGCTTTTTATTGACTGAATTAACTGAGTACAATATGTCTCCTATATATAGGAGAGAAGAGAATACTAAAGCAATACATTATTCGATAGGAGACTAAACTAATATCGCTAATAATATCTAACATAATATCTAACAGTCAGCATATCCATGTCTCTCCTACGGAAAAGCAACCAACGATTACTCTAAAACAAGGCCTCGTCAAAAATTCTGAGTCTTCTGACCAACAGTTAAGCCAAAACAACAGTCTTGACAGGTTAAGGCAGTTCGTTAACTCAAATTAAGCTTTCCTCAAAACCCTAACCTCCTACTGTTTACTCTCAATTTAGATTGACAACCATTTCCGAAATTTCTAACAGGTGTGTTATTTCTACAATAAATCGTCCCAACTCACAAAACTCAAACAAAATTCATCTAAGCCGCTAACATTTTGCTCTTTCTCAAACAAAAAAGAGGAAAGAAAATGGCGGCGAGTGAGTAAACATACGGAACCGCTGGGGACGGCGAGGTTGATGATGACCTTCTTCTTGCAATCCAAAGTGTCGGTTTCGGTTTTGATGCATTCCTCGAGTTTCGATTTCGAGAGGATTTCTACTGCATTCGACGAGGGATTGAAATCGAAGAACAAGAAAAAAAAGACGATGATGAAAATGGGGAAGGAGAGGAGAGTATTATTCATCTCCAATCTGAATGGAATTTGGGATTAGGGTTTGGGAGTTGGGGGATTGGGGAAGGAGAGGTTAGAGAGGAGATCGTGGGTGATGAATAGAATGGGCTCGGGGGGGGGGGGGGGGGGGGGCGGGGGGCGGGGGGGGGGGGGGGGGGGGAAAGGCTCCTAATCGGATTTGAATATATCCTTCCAATTCGAGTTTTATGGATACATAAAAAAATCAGATCCGGTCGGATTCGGACCGGAATCTGGATATCAAAAAAAAAAATTCGGATCTGGTTAGGTAAAAATAATCTGGATCAGATTTACATATACACTAGATTTGTCCGTGGGCACGTACAGCATGTCTTCAGAATGGTACATCATATGAAAAGCCTTGTAAGAGCATCCACAGTCGTTTGCTATATTTGCCAATTTGCCATTTTTTGAGAAACAAGACGTTGCAGTCGTTTGCTATTTTGCCATATTTTGGCAAAATCGCTACAGTCGCTTCTCATTTTTTAGAAACGAAATTGCGATTCTCAAATTATAAGAGACGGGACAACATTTCTCGTCCCAATTATTTTATTTTTTTTAATAACGTCGGACGATACAACATGTATCGTCCCATTTTTTTTTTTTACTAGATTGAACGGTCAGATTCCCTGGAAAAAAAAAGGAAAAAATCTCGGATGGGACAACATGTCTCGTCCTTGATTTGAGGAGGGATTAGTGAGTAGGTTTAGTTGGTTTTAATTAGGTTTAGTTGGTTTTTAATTAGGTTTAGGTATTATTATATTATTTATTTTATTTAATTAACATATTTTAATAGTTAATCAGTAATTAATTTTTTCTTTTAAAACGAAAGAGACGATACAACATGTATCATCTCTCCCATTTTTTTTAAAAAAATTGCGCGACGGTCAATGTTTTACCGTCCCACGCAAATTTTTTTAAAAATTTGAGAGGGACGAGACATGTTGTCTCGTCTCTTTCTTTTTTTATTTTACGCGTCAACGGACGATACAACATGTATCGTCCGACTATGAAAATGAGAAAAATGTAGCAAACAACCACTGCAGATCATTTCGCTAAATGCTAATACTGTAGCTGCCATTTTTTAAAATTTGAGAAATACCATTGTGGATGCTCTAAACAGTAAATCAACAATTATGTAGCTCAAGTTTGAATAGTATGCCAAATAATTAGCTGTAAATAAAAGGAATTTTTTACCAAACTATCCCACTTTTTGTAAGTATGTACGAAACTATCCCTGTTTGAAATTTTAATACCAAAACATCCTTGTCGCTAACTGAATTAGCACGCCTAGTAATTTTCTTCGCGCTAACTCAGTTAGCGTGCTGCAGGGAAAACAACTTTCCCCTCTTGTTTGGGTGTGGCAAAAAACTCACCCAATATAGACACGCTAACCCCGTTAGCGCGCCTCTTTATACCAAGGCCGTTAACTCGGTTAGCGTGTGTCGATTATTAGTCTATTTGTGAAGATAGGCATACACGTTAACTCAGTTAACGGCCTTGGTAAAATAAGGCACGTTAACTGAGTTAACGTGTGTGAGTATCTCAAATTTCCAGAAAGTTTCAACTTTCTGTAAACTTAAAATCTTCACAGTCATCAACTCAGTTAACGGCCTTGGTAAGAATAGGCATGTTAACTAAGTTAACGTGTGTGAGTATCTCCAATTTCCAGAAAGTTTCAACTTTCTAGAAACTTGAAATCTTCACAGTCGTTAACTCAGTTAATGGTCTTGGTAATAAT
Organism: Hemerocallis citrina; assembly: GCA_017893485.1. Taxonomy (NCBI): domain Eukaryota; kingdom Viridiplantae; phylum Streptophyta; class Magnoliopsida; order Asparagales; family Asphodelaceae; genus Hemerocallis; species Hemerocallis citrina. Next base: position 136,438,886 of record CM030363.1, read on the forward strand.
AGGCACGTTAACTGAGTTAACGTGTCTATACTTAGTAATTTTTTACCTACACCCCTCGTTGAGGTTGATGCGGTTTATTTCTGGGAGACGTGTGGATGCACCAGGTGTGAGTTCGGACTCGATTTGTATTTGAAGGAGAATGCTGCTCGTCTGCCGATCTTCGGTTGACCTTCTGGAAGCTACGATGAGCTCGAAATGATGTTGAAGTCTGGGCTCGGATCTGAGGGGTCGGATCCGAGGTCTTGTGTACCTGCAGACGGTCCTGAAACACCGGGGTTTATCCCGGTGGCGGACCCTCCGACGATCTAGTCAGTCTCTGTGAGAGAGTAGCAATAACTAGGTATATTTAGGTGGCAAAAGATTGATTACCTCAAAAGGTGGGTGTGGGTCTAGTATTTATAGAGAATCCCAACCGGGTTTGGTTCCCTTTGGGGGCCGGGTCTGGATCCGAAGGCCCGTGGGCCTGACGTGTCAGCAGGCCCAGGGGGTTTAGGGCAGACGTGGCAATACCAGGAGTGGTATAGGGCTGACGTGGCGAGACCCTTGGTGGTATTTGGAGCCGACGTGGCTGATCGTGGGCCTCCTGTTCTTCTGGGGGGATCGGAGGGCCAAGGCTGTGCCAGGTCATCCTTCTGCTTCGCCAGAGAGGGGGGACGGCCTGTGGCACTGTCACGGGTCGGACTCCGAGGACTACCGAGGCTCGTCGGCACGAGGAGGCCCGTACTGTGAGGGCAAACATGAGGTTCGGCGCCGACCCTGAAGTGGTTCGGGGCCGAGCTAGATAGCTATTTTTACCTTTTCGAGTGAGAATTGTATTGGGCCCTGGTTGGGCCTCAGGCCATTTTTACCCTATCACACAAGCCCCCCACTCCTGCGGGGGTGCGGGAGCAAGCCTTGGAGGAGTGTTCATGGTTGTGGAAAAAATGGGAGGACGACTCACAGGGCCTTCTTGGTGGGGTTGCCCTGAGGCTTTGACCGGACCTCGAGCTTGTCGAGGGTTTATGGGTAGGTGAAGGCGATGGCGAACCGTTGTATCTTCCGGAGAAGAGTACCCTGGTGCCTGACAGAACCTCGAGAGGACGAGGGTTTATGCGTTGACAAGGGTGATGGCGAGCCGTTGTTTCTTCCTGAGAAGAGTACCCTGGTGCCAGACCGAACCTCGAGACGAGGGAGAATTATGGGCTGGTAAGGGTGATGGCCAGCCGGTGGATCTTCCGAAGAAGAGTACCCGGGTGCCAGACCGGACCTCGAGCTGGCGAGGGATTATGGGTCGGTAAGGGTGAAGGCGAGCCGTTGTTTCTTCCTGAGAAGAGTACCCTGGTGCCAGACCGAACCTCGAGATGAGGGGGAATTATGGGCTGGTAAGGGTGATGGCCAGCCGGTGGATCTTCCGAAGAAGAGTACCCGGGTGCCAGACCGGACCTCGAGCTGGCGAGGGATTACGGGTCGGTGAGGGTGAAGGCGAGCCGTTGTTTCTTCCTGAGAAGAGTACCCTGGTGCCAGACCGAACCTCGAGATGAGGGGAAATTATGGGCTGGTAAGGGTGATGGCCAGCCGGTGGATCTTCCGAAGAGGGGTGCCCTAGTGCCAGACCGGACCTCGAGCTGGCGAGGGGATTATGGGTCTGGCCGTTTGTGGGCGAACCGTTGTGTCTTGGGACTGTTTGAGTAGGGTAGTCTGTTGTTTTCGCGGAGCATTTGGGGGCGCCCTGGGATCTGTGCAAGGTTCCCATTTCCTAGGTGCTTTAATGGCGCCGCCTAATAAATGTATGGCGCATGGTCTTCCGTCGTTTGGTTTTCCCCGTGTCATAAAGGCCGGCCCCTGGGGGAGGGTATAAGTACCCCCCCCCCCCTCTTTCTCGTAGTGGTTCAGATCAAAGCAAGGGTGGTCTGTTTGGCCCTTAAAGGTGTCTGCTTCGGCGGACGCCTGTCTCTTGATAATTTTTACCCCCGGTTGTGTCGGAGAGGTAGTTTCTTTGTCGCCCGGATCTTCTCTTGGATCTGATGGCCCTGATGTGGCGGCCAGATCCAGGGGGGATCCGGGCGAGAAGGACAACGACCGAACTTCGAAGGGTGAGCAGTTTGCAACTGTGGAGGTTCTATCCTTCCGAGAGAGATGAAGGGCGTTCCGGGCCGGTTGTTTGCAACTGTGAAGGTTCCGTTGCTGGAGTAGGCTGGACCTTTGCAGTTGCATCAACTGGCTCGGAATGGTGCACTTCTTTCGACCTCTGGGTGTTGATCTGCTTTCGACCGGGGTGCTTGCCGAGGGGGGCGTCTTGAAGCTTTGAGCCCCGGGTAGATGAGTCATTCTCCGATTGGAGGCTGACTACTCTGCGTCCCAATAGGGCTCCAGGTTGAGGCGGTTTCTGTCTCACCCGGGAACAGTTCGGGTCTTCGGCCGACGACGCTGTAAGCCCCGAGCTGCTCACGGGTGAAAGGGGAACCGACCCAGTCTCGGAGCCCGGGGCGTCTGTCTGAGGACGGCGCCTTAAATCTTAAAATAAAAATGTTCCCTCCTCCGAATACTTCTTCCGTGCTGACCTCCTTGTCTGGCTGCCAGCCTGTCAATGGATGATGTCAGCATCGCACGTTTTGAGGATGTGGCGCGAATTCCTAGGCGGCAGTTGCATGTCAAATAGGTGAACAGTACTCGCGGGAATCGAGGAGTCGCTTCTATCTCCTATAAATATTCCCCCCTTTCCCCTATCAGTCCACTCCTTTCTTGCTGCTTTCTTTTTTCAAAAATTTCTCAACACCTCAGCGCTCATCTTTGCTGCTTGCCGTACTAGGCTCGCCCCTCCAAAGTGACCTCAGGTGATGTCACGCCCCGCTTCCCACTATACGGAAATACAGGTACGCAACTGAGGCCCAGCGAATGATATACATCATCCATAAGCTGTACAATTATAAGCTCAACAAGATCTTTATAACACATTTACGCAGGCAAATATAATAATCACATGAGCTGAAAATAGAATAACCATCATCCAGAAAATACATCAACATCGGGTCAAAATGCCCGGGAATACAAGGTGCCATAATTAAAATAATAAGATAAGCAGTTCGCTATAACAACTAGATAAAATAGCGACTGAAAGAAAAACAATATGAAGTAGTAACAAAGCAGCAACGATCATCTAGAGAGTCTGCTCATCTGGTCCATCAGTACCTGTATAATCATTAACTCAAAGAAAAATAGAAAAGTTCCCGTTAGAGCAAGTTTCGGGCAGCAAGTAGCAACAAGCAGAAAAAAAGGGGTAATATAACAAGATATAACATGGAAGAAACAAGAAGTAGAAGTACAAATACAATATGGAAGTAAACAAGGAACTGGGACAATATGATCATGTAAGTAATAACTGTAACTAGTGTATTCTAGACTTCAAGGTATAAGCAATTGATAACCTAGGCTCAGTTAATCGATATTAATGTAATCAAAGATCGAGAGTCATGTAATCAAGAGTCATGTAATCAAGAGTCTTGTAATCAATAATCATGTAATCAAGAGTCATGTAATCAAGAGTCTTGTAATCAATAGTCATGTAATCAAGAGTCATGTAATCAAGAGTCTTGTAATCAAGAGTCATGTAATCAAGAGTCATGTAATCAAGAGTCTTGTAATCAAGAGTCATGTAATCAAGAGTCTTGCTTAGTGGAAATCTCAAGTTTATCTGTGTTATTAACTTATCTAATGCACGCAATCCTGTGTCCCATACCACAAGTTCGGTGCATATCAATCATGTGACGTTTAGACTTAAGTAGTGAATTCTATAGGATTATGTACTCGGGTCTTCCAGTGATAGTATCAAGACATGTAATCATGAATCATGTAATCGAGAATTATGTAATCAAGAATTGTATAATCAAGAATCAAGAATCAAGAATCACTATTTCGGGAAACACGGGCCCCCTTCCGAGTATACTCCCCTATATTGTCCACTATTAAGCCGTATCCTTATAACCCCGGCTTGTTATTCTTTTATAATTAATTAGGAACATGCAATTGGTACGACTAGTGGAACGGTATAATCAAGACAGTTTCATCAAGGAAAATATCAAGGGCAGTAATCATGGATATAAGACGTAAAACGAGTACATGTATCGAGAGTAGTTATTATAAATTATCAAGTGGTATAAATGCATTCTATCAACTTATTATATCTATGCAAGTTATTATTACAAGAACAATAATACAGTCAGTTCATTAATTATGAAAAATAAAGGGTTTATTTGCAAAAATGTATAGATGAATTTTTAGACAACTTGACATATCTGCATTCAAATTCATTTTCCCGTTGTTACAGAAAAAAAAATCTGATTCCGTCAGAGATTCTAGAAATTAGACTCTCTCCCGGTTCCAATGCATATTCACACGATACATTCTAAGGATAGTAGCGATGCGTACAAATTCATTCTTCGCTGGTTTCGATATTTCGCGCGCATTCTGGAAATTCAGAGTCACAATACTAAAACTGCGATATCTCACAATCTATACATTGGATTGAGAAACTTCAGGATGTTTCGGATATCTAGACTCGAAGGGCTACGATTTTCATGTAGAAAGTTTTTCGATCCAGTGTCGGGAACATGGTCAAATTCTCAGTACAAGATACCGTTTGTAATCCCGTGCAGGTTCAGAAATTCATAATATGTCAGTACTAAAATAGCGATATCTCACAATCTGTACATCCGATTGAGAAACCGTAAGATGTTCTGTATTCGGGACTCGATAGGCTACGATTTCCATATAGAAAATCTTCAATCCAGTATTGGGAGCATGGTCGAATTATTAGTGCAAGGTCAAGAAATTTTAGAGATAGTAAGGTTGAATATTCGATTTTCGATAACACGATTCGAAATGTGTTAACGGTTCACTCTTGAGTTGATATAGCATGGAACAAGTGACTAGAACAGAGTTTGACAATAAAATATGATGATAACTAGACTACTTGCCACGAGTCAAAGGAAAATGCTTGTACGAGAACAAAAAGAGTGTACAAGGTACTTGCCTTATAATGTGATGATTACGGTGGTAGTGTTAACCACGGAAAGAAGCGACGTCGGCAACGGACGGCGGCACAACGGCGGTAAGAATGGCGGTAAGACGGTAGCTAACGGTAGCAACGGTGAGCGACGACAACAACAAGGTGGCGCGGTGTCGGGTTATTTTTCGGGATTCACGGGATCGTAGAAGCGGAGTCGTTGGCTCGAAGGTGGAATGTGAAGTGGAGCTTGGGCATTGCTTGCTCTCGGTATGAAGAAGGCAGGGGGTGTGAAGAAGGCAAAATGAAAAATGAGACGTAGAGGTGGGGGGTTGATGTGTTATGCATGTGTGTATGTATGCATATATATAGATTTAAACAAGGAGAGAGGGAGAGAGAGTTGGCTGGTTGCAATTGTGCATGCATGTGTAGGGGTGTAGATGGGGTGTAGAAAAATCAAAGGAGGTTAGGAAAATGAGAGTGTAGGGTGGTGGAGGTGTAGAAAAATATAAGCCTAGGTGTGGAAAAATGAGGGGTTAGTGGGGATTAGGTTAGAAAATAGGAATAAGGAGGAGAAGTCAGTAGAAGTTAGGTTGTAGGAGGAAAAAAATGAGAAAGTTAGGCGTAGGATTAGGATTAATCAGGGTTTAAAATTTGTATTTAAACTCCGATCGAAAAATTCACAAAATTATAGAATTGATCAGAAAAATATTCTGGCTTTAGATAAAGAGTCCAAAGAGAAAAATAAAACTGATCTGAAAATTGAAGTACAAAAATTTACGTAGTAAAATACGTACAACTGGAACAGGGAGTTACAGGTGAGTTGGTAAGTCTGCTTAGTTTAGGCATAGATGGATAGGGCTCAGTCTGGTTCGTCAGCGTCGACGTCTAGGGGGGAAGTGAAGCTTATCTCTGAATCGACGTCCTGGGAGGAGCCCGTACTCGGGGAGGAGTCAGTGTACGTTGATGAGTCTTCCGATACGGTTTCGTGGGAGGAACCCGTAGGTGAGGAGGAGGTATATGGTGCGAGGTGGTTGCGCTCTCGTCGTTCCTTCGTGGTGGAGAGCAGCGAGTCGGGGGAAGCGAGCGATGGTTCGGACGACGACCGTGTTTTGGAGTTGGCTTCCGAGGGAGAGGGAGGCGAGGGCGGCATTGTAAGGAGATCCACAGTTCAGGGTGCGGGTCCGAGTTCCATGTTGACTGGTCGGGGGCCCTTATCCACTCCCTCGCCGGAGCGAACCAAGAAGAGGAAGAAGGCTCCGAGGAGGGTAGGATCGAGGACTGGTGGTTCGAGCCAGGGGTCTGTCTACCGCAGCTTGTGGACAGGTTCGCCCGAGCGACCGAAGCATTTCCGTCAATATCCTGATGACCTATCCGACAAGGAGCTCTTTGGTGTGCAGGCCTCTTCGCCGAGGCGGACGAGGGTGTTGATGGACGCGATTCTGACCGTCTTGGATGGCGGGGACTTGGAGGTTTTGCAGCTGGCGTATCACATCGGTCCTGGTTATGAATTGATGCTGCCGGGCTCTACTCTTCGCCCAACTGATCCCCTATCTGTTTGGTATTGTGTCTTCCCCGTGGACGCGTTTATTTCTGGACTGAGGCTGCCGGTCCATCCGTTTGTTCGGGAAGTGTTGAACTGGGCCTCCTTGGCGCCGATGCAGTATGGGCCGAACTCTTGGAAGCAGATAATCAATTTTGTACTATGTGCGAGGAACAACGGGTACCCCTGCGCTTGAACGTGTTCCGAGCGACGCTGATGATTAGTTCGGCGGCCGAGGGGATTTACTATATCTCCCCCCGGAGCAGGAGGAAGGTTGTTCATAACCACCCGGACTCCATCAAGGATTGGAAGAGAAAGTATCTGGTGATCCGGAGTGAAGAGCCCTGGGACATTCCGACTCGATGGAACTACTCCAAGCCGAGCTATCCTGCGCCGGGGCCGGGGGATCTGACGGCCGAGGAGTGGGGGTTTGTTGAGCGCCTTCGTTTGTCCCCTAGTATCGATTGGACGAAGGTGACGGAAGTTCACCTGGCGAGTGTTGGACTGAGCCCAGCCGTTCTGCGTATGTAGTTGTTTCTTTTCTTTCGGTCCTTTCGTACTTCCTTGCTCATTGCTCTTAGTGGTTTTTTTTTTTTTTTTTCCTGTAGATATGGATGAGGCGTCGATCAAAGCAAGGAGGCTTGCCATGAAGAAGGAGAATGCCGAGAAGAAGAAGGAGGAGGCGGCAAAGAGGCCGAGGGAGCCGCCCCTTGTTATCTCGGGAGTACCGCTCGAGTCGAGGGTTAAGAAGACTCGCTCAGAGACGAGCAAGGGGGCTGCCCCTTCGAGGGGTTAGGGCCTGGCGAGGGCATCCGAACCTGTCAAGGGAAAAGGTCCCTTGGTAGAGGTTGAGGAGGAGGACCCGGTGGTGGAGATGTTGCGGCAACGGTGGGCGCCGGACTGGTCGGTTCGGATGGACGACTGTCTGATCGAGGAAGCCCAGGCCGTAGAGGTGGCGGAGAAGCTGGCGACGCCTCGCGATCGCCAGATGATGGAGAGCGAGCCCGTGGAGGTGGCATTTGCGCGCCTGGCGCAGGCTACCGTGTCGGTAAGCTTGTCGACCTCCTCTTTTCTGTTTAGTCTTGCTTCAGGAGTTTTCTTCTTATCCGTGTCTTTCGGTCGCAGGCTTGCATGCAGGGAGCTAATGTGAAGAACCTCTACGAAGCGTCCCTGTCACAAGAACGTGCTCGGGCGGACAAGAGTGAGCGAGAGATGAAGGAGATGCGGATCGAGCTCGAGGGTTCGCATCAGAGGGAGCGGCAGATGAAGCTGGAGCTCGAGGCCAAGGACACCGAGTGGGGGAAGAGGGTGGCCTCTTTGAAGGGGAAGTTCGCCACGGAGAAGGGGGAGTTGGCAGCTGCGTTTGCCAAGGAGAGGAAAGAGCTGACGGATGCGGGTCAGCAGATGGTGATAGCCGCCCAGGATGAGTGCTACGCGAAGGCCCTCAGTCATGTGAGGCATTTCTATCCGACCATCGACCTGTCGAACTTTGAGTACGACATGGAGATTGATGGGACCCCGAAGGCTCCTGCCGAAGAGGGGCCCGTTGACAACCTGGCCGTCGAACCTTCTGCGAACCCGACCGATGATGAGGTGGGAAATCAAGTTGTATAGTTTTGTCTTTCTTTCTCCTTCCCTTTCGATTGTATTTGCCTCCCGCGGACTGGCCACCGCCTTTTTGTAAGAAGCATCACCATTTTCCTTCTTGCTTATGTGCTACGAGTTGGCTCTCTTCGTAGGTTGTGGCTTTCCTTCCCTAGGTGGGCCCCCGTCGTCCCGACGTGGCGTGGCCTGGGAGCGAGATGGAGGCGTTGGGGGCCACTTTGGCTTGGTATCGTGAGAGGGCCCGCACCGCCGAGGCAGCCTTTAGCTATTACAGGAACATGTCCGAAGCCCTTGGTGAAGAGGCAAGCCATCCGAGGAGGGTGATGGTGGAACGGGAGCTCGGGGGTGTCGGACCTGGATACGTCGTGTCGAGTTCCTCGGGGCAGAGGCCCTCCTCTGAGAAGCGACTTCGCGACGTGCTCGTGGAGAAGGAGGTGGAGATACACCTCTACCGGTCGATGCTGGGTGCCTCGAAACCTTCCACGGGTGTTCAGCGATCAGGGGGGGGGGGTGTACCCATTGTGGTGTTGCTAACGAAACGTATGCGGCCCACCGATGCCCCGAGTTCCGTAGTCGGCATATCAATCGTGGCCGATCCAAAGGAACCTTACGCCATGGAGAGAGTTCCCAGTTGTTCGTCGGACCGGAGGGGTCTTGAGAGGGCGGCCTCCCGTCGTTCGAGATGAGGGGAGTATTTCTGTAGCGGTTTCTGCTTTTTAGCCTAATAAAGGAACATGAATAAGGAATTCATTTCACTCTTTGCTCCGGTTGATATCATACGAAATGATGAAGGGGATGCGGCTCGGCCTTATCGTTTCGTGAGGAATCGGAGTGGGATGAGGTGAAGTCTTGGGTGTCGATCCCCTAACCTGGTGTTAGGTCGGATCTGCAGAGGCGTTTGGAGCATGATACAACGAGATTTCCTTAGTATAAGATAGGAGGGGCCGCTAAAACGGCTCTTTACAAAGGAAAGCTTTACAACAGGTTCACTTCTAGCTAAGTTAAAGTCTATGCTTGTTCTTCGCAGGGATTCACCGGGCGCTTGGCGTCAAGGGGGGACCTCTTCGGCTCGTCGGCAGGTCCGGGGGTAGGGCCGTCCTTCTCGGGTTTGAATTTGACGGCGTCGAGGGGGAACATTCCTCCCCCGACGGTGGTCATGTAGCATGATCGCGCTGCTTCTTGGCTGCCTCGGACGACGCCGACCCCTTGTGGGGTCAGAAATTTGAGCTTCAGATGGTAGGCCGAAGGCACTGCTTGGAGGGAGCATAACCCGGGTCGACCGAGTATGGCGTTGTAAGCCGCCTTGACGTTGACCGCCATGAAGTCCATAGACTCGGTCCTCTTGACGGGAGCCGCTCCTGCGGTGACGTCGAGGGTGACAATCCCTTCTATCACGATAGGGATGCCGGAGAACCCATGCAAGGTGTATCCGGCCGGCTTGAGTTTGCCTCTAGGTAACTTCATATTCTCGAAGGCTTCGAGGAAAAGGATGTTCACCGAGCTGCCGTTGTCGACGAGGATTCGGCGAACTTCACAATTAGCCATGTAGAGGCTAATGACGAGGGCATCGCTGTGGGGGAGGCGAACGCCTTCGAGGTCCTCCCCTGAGAATGAGACTGGCATGGGTTGCAGCTGGGGAGAGGGGTTGTCTTGGACAGCATTCACCTTTCTGACGAAGGCTCTTCGGGAAGTATTCGATTCCCCTCCCATTGGCCCTCCATGGACACAATGCAAGATAAATGGTGTGTCTGCGGCTCCTTCGGACTCGGGATCCCGACCCTGGACGCGGTTTGGGGTAGGGTTCGGGGGAGAGTGTCTCCGGTTCCTAGCATCTCGTCGATCCCTCGGGACTTCTTGGGTGAATTCTCGGAGGTATCCCCGGGAGATGAGTCCCTCAATCTCGTCTTTCAGGTCCCGGCATTGGTCTGTGTCGTGCCCATGGTCTCGGTGGAAGCGGCAGTAGAAGCACTGATCTCGGTTCTTGCCGCCGTTAGGTCGGGAAGGTAATCGAACAATGCCTTTATCTTCGATTTCTAAGAGGATGGCGGATATGTTATGCGTCAAGGGAGTGTACCTCTCGAAACGGGGGATCGGCGGGATCTTTTTTACGGCCCCTGCGTCCCTCGGAGCTCTCTTTGAAGGTTCGACTTCTTCGGCCTTCCGTTTTCCCTTCGAGTCGGCCTCCCTGGCCTCTTCGGGGCTAAGGGCCTCTTCGGCTCTAATGTATTTCTCGACTCTGTTGAGGAGGTCGGGAAAGTCGATGGGGGGTCTCTTCGCCAGAGAAGCTTTCAGCTGTCCGTGACGGACGTTGTGCCGAAAGGCCGCAGAGGCGACGCCTGGATCAAGGGAGGAGACTGCCCTTGCTTCCGTGGTAAACCTCCGGACGAACACTTTGAGGGACTCTCCGTCTAGCTGTCTGAGCCCAAGTAAAGAGGTGCTGGTCCTTTCCGCTTTCCGGCTGGTGACGAAGTGAGCAAGAAAATTGCCTTCCAGTTGGTCGAAGGAGTAAATGGAGCCGGGGGTGAGTTTTGAGTACCATTCACGAGCCGGACCTCGGAGTGTGGCGGGGAAGGCTCGGCATAGTAGGGGATCCGAGGCGCTGTGAATCATCATGAGGGTTTTGAAACCCTCCATGTGATCAGCGGGATCTCCCTCGCCGTCGTAGGTCTCGAATTGAGGTGGTCGGAAATTCCTGGGTATTTCTGCTTGGAGAATGGGGGCGGAGAAGGGAGGATGGACAGGTCTGTACCCCTGAGCCGCTCTTTGGCTGCCGTCCCCTATGTGATCGAGGCGATCCTCCATTTCTTGTAGGCGCCTTAGGAGTACGCCATCGTCCTCGGGTTGGATTGTTGATGGGTGGGACGCGCTGGCTTCGGCGTCCGACCCTGTTTGGATACTGAGGGTTTCTTCCCTGGGGGCCCGTCGGAGAGCTCCCAGAATTTCTCTTCGTAAGGCTTGTAGCTCCTTGTGAGTGACGGGGGCTCCCTCGACCCGGCTTGGTCGGTCCGAGGGTTGTCTTCCGACTCGGCTGAGCGCGGGTCTTCGTCCCTCGGGGGGCGGTCTTGGACGGTTCGGGGCCGGGTTGGAAGCGGCCCTTCTCCTGTTGCGGGTAATCTTGCGGTTGAGGATTATCCCCCGGAGGTCGGGCTGGACTGGCTGGGTGACGCTCCTTTGGGACTCTTGAGGGGGAGCCCTATGTTTTGAAGTGCGTGGCCCGGCGTTAGCATTTGGTGGGGGCGAGTCCCGTCGGTTGACGGAGGAAGCAGCCCCCTTGCCTTTGGAGGCCATGAGGATTCGGTTGTCGAGGCCCCTCGAGGGTCTGGCTCGGATCGGCTTCTGAAGCAGTTCCCACAGACGGCGCCAACCTGATGCGGTTTATTTCTGGGAGACGTGTGGATGCACCAGGTGTGAGTTCGGACTCGATTTGTATTTGAAGGAGAATGCTGCTCGTCTGCCGATCTTCGGTTGACCTTCTGGAAGCTACGATGAGCTCGGAATGATGTTGAAGTCTGGGCTCGGATCTGAGGGGTCGGATCCGAGGTCTTGTGTACCTGCAGACGGTCCTGAAACACCGGGGTTTATCCCGGTGGCGGACCCTCCGACGATCTAGTCAGTCTCTGTGAGAGAGTAGCAATAACTAGGTATATTTAGGTGGCAAAAGATTGATTACCTCAAAAGGTGGGTGTGGGTCTAGTATTTATAGAGAATCCCAACCGGGTTTGGTTCCCTTTGGGGGCCGGGTCTGGATCCGAAGGCCCGTGGGCCTGACGTGTCAGCAGGCCCAGGGGGTTTAGGGCAGACGTGGCAATACCAGGAGTGGTATAGGGCTGACGTGGCGAGACCCTTGGTGGTATTTGGAGCCGACGTGGCTGATCGTGGGCCTCCTGTTCTTCTGGGAGGATCGGAGGGCCAAGGCTGCGCCAGGTCATCCTTCTGCTTCGCCAGAGAGGGGGGACGGCCTGTGGCACTGTCACGGGTCGGACTCCGAGGACTACCGAGGCTCGTCGGCACGAGGAGGCCCGTACTGTGAGGGCAAACATGAGGTTCGGCGCCGACCCTGAAGTGGTGCGGGGCCGAGCTAGATAGCTATTTTTACCTTTTCGAGTGAGAATTGTATTGGGCCCTGGTTGGGCCTCAGGCCATTTTTACCCTATCACAGAGGTAGTGCCCCATACTGTCTCATCTATGAACGCTAACCCCGTTAGCGTGAGTGGTTTAAACACGCACGCTAACGAAGTTAGCATGTCTATATTGGGTGAGTTTTTTTGCACACCCAAACTAGAGGGAAAAAGTTGTATCCCCTGCAGCACGCTAACTGAGTTAACGTGAAGAAAATTACTAGATGCGCTAACTCAGTGTAACATCCTGAATTTTTATAACAGTTTGAGATTTTATATGTTTTGCACGTATGATTTCATATGCATTTTTCTAGAGACAAATATTTTCTTCATAGCCTAAGCTATTAATTATTCTCCATGTTTCCTAAAAGATATATTTTTAAAGCCTAAATAAAATCCTAGGCCTAATTCTAGCCCATTATAAGTAATTTATTAATTAATTCTCTTGAGCCCATGGTCTTTTGGCCCATTACTGAGCCCAATTAATTTAAATTCTCTTTTAATTAACCCAACTTGTAATGTAGACCAACTTAATAAACAATTAATTAAAAGTGCATGAACAAAATTTTGTAGGGGTACTAGTTTGCATGTGCATTGCACTTGCACGTGCAAATGCACCTTTGGGAGTAGGCCGGATAGTGCAAAGAGAGGGAGAGATGGGAGTAGTGGTGAGGTGGTTATCTCATTCAAGGGTGGTTGCTACAACTCTCAAACTCATCCTAGCCTTTGATCCTAGACTATTTTGACTAATCCTAGTCATTCAATCCACTCAAAAATGTGTATCAATAACCCCTCTCATTTACTCATTTTTGCACTTGAAAAAGTAAGAAACATAAAGAGATAGAAAAAGATTGAGAGAAAGTGAGAGAAAGATTGAGTGTATGCTAGTGTGTGTGTGCACCTTTGGAGGCCGGCCAAATCGACAAGAAGAAGGGGAGCTCGGGTTCCATCAAGCACGAGGAGGTGAAGGCAATTTGCGGCTCGATCTAGGAGGAGAAGGATCACTATTTGTTCAAGGAGATTTCTAGGAGTTCTTTCTTTTGTTTCTTCAAATAGGTGGGCAATTTTCTCTAACTTCTAAGCAGTATCATGCTAGGTGGTGTGCTAATCATGCTAGAATAAATAAGTGAAAATATTGCTCTTTGATAATACCATGATTAAGGTGAAAATGGAACATATGTGAAATTGCATGAAATGACTAAGTGAAATTGATTGAATGATATGATTGTTGTTGTGATATTTTGATATTGATCTAGCATGCTAAATTAGAATAAATGTTTCTCCACGTCGAAATATTCGTGTATGTGGGAAAAATGCAATTTAAGAAGCTTGCTTATGTGGAAAATACAAATGGTGAGAATCTCCATGTAATTAAAATAAGATTGATTAGTAAATTATGCATGTTTATGGCTAGTATGATTGTTACTAAATAATCCTTAAAGTTGTATGTTATTTGTTGGGAAAAATGAACATTTTATTATTTAGGCCAAATTCAAGAAATGATCATTTTGTGTGTAAATCAAAAGGGAGGAAGAAAAACTCATTAGTCTAATAAAGAAGAACCAAAATATGATTGGAAGAAACGAAGAAAAATGTCTCTTTGAAAAGGGAATTGTTAATAGAACATTATGTGATTTTTTTTATATACAGTTGTAGAAAAAAAGAGAGATACTTTATATGGAAAATGAGAGTTAAGTGGTATTTTGAAAATCTTGAGTTACTGTATAAGTTCCAAATTTCGGACTTTAGTTACTGAACAGTCGACCGTATATGTCTTAATAGTCGACTGTCCAAACTGTTTATTTTCGAGTTTTAAATCATCACAGAACAGTCGACCGACTAAGTCCTAACAGTCGACTGTCCTGACTATTTTAAATTTTGAGTTTTTAATCATCACAGAACAGTCGACCGACCATGTCCTAACAGTCGACTGTCCTAACTATTTTAATTTTCGGGTTTTAATCCTCGCAGAGCAGTCGACCGATTGTGCTTTAACAGTCGACTGTCCTGACGATTTAATTGATATCCAGATTTCACAAGAAAAATTTTCTATAACCCTTGGCCTAGTGTAAAGGAGAAATCGAGACTTTTGCAAGAAAGAACTTATTCTAAATTGTTAGTTTAAAGTATTTTTGGATAAAAAAAAGTGTATTGTTTAAAAGAGTTCGAAAAGAGATTTTTTTTTTGATAAAAATGAAATTGAAGGTATGAATGTTTGATTTAGTATTGGCAAAGAGAATAAGAGAATGATGTGAAAAGAATGAATTATGGATGTGACAAATTAGAAAATGAATTTATTTGTCTTATGTATAAAATTAAGCATGAAAGTAAAATCAAATATCCTGATGCATTATGAAAAGTCTTATGAATATGAATACATAAATGCTATGGACATGAAATGAGATTTTGAACTAGAGGGTAGCTAAAATCCTATTACCGGCAATTGAATGAATTAAAATTGTAAAGTTGAATTATTGAGATGAAAGACCAAGTTGGTCATGTTGTTGATTGAGACCGGTATAGAGGAAAGAGCTAACTCTAGGGGTTGATTTTATTCATGATTCAAATAAACTAGGGATTTAGATACATAGTGGTGATGTGACGAAAATGAGAGAAAAACATGAGTATGAGGGCCATCGGATTGTCGGTATGAGAGTGATTCACAGACTGCCTGCTTGATGCATCATGACATGGCGTGAGCACTACTCTGGAATTATTGTCCTGGAGCCGACGCTTGCGGGGTGTTTGGCAACTACGGGTGGTGCCATCGTTCCATGGCGGAGGTTGAATCGTCCATAGTCTACCTGCTTGATGCGTCGTGTCAGTGCGTGGGATTCCCCTCCAGACTGCCTGGACATGGGCTCATAGATCGTAGAACATCTAGGATACTTACCGTAGTCACTGTAGTAGTTTAAGTCATGGCGAGGGATTGAACCCTATAAGATGAAGTACGATTAAGGGCTTGCCCTCGGGCCTATGTAGTATGGGATGTATAGAATCCGAACAAGTGCGCATTAGTGTCATATAACATAACAACTATATTAAGGACTAAGTGCACAACACAACACGACATCTTTAGGATAGTTCCCGTAGTTTTGCTTGTGACAAGTGTGTGTTTTCTAAGTAAGAGAAAATTGATGTTTTATATCCTTGCGTCAGTTGAATTAACTGACGAACCCCACAGTTTCTATGCAGGGTAAAGAGATTGACAAGAATAAGTATGCAAGCTGCTTATAGAATGTTTCAAGTGTTGTACATTTTATTCATGTAATTATTGTAATTTGCTTCTGCTGTTTAAATGTAATTTAAAGATGTAACTCTGATGTAATGAAAGTTTTAAATTTCCTTCTAAAATTGTACGAAGAGATGTGTAAAGATCATGTGGAACTTCGAATTCAGTCTGTTTTGGAATTCGGGTTGTATCAGAGTGGTATCAGAGTCAGGCTTCCAAGTAGTACAAATTTATAAGGAACGACACCCTAGAAGTGGACATTATACCGTGTGTTGAGTCTAGAGATTTAAATGTAAGTTACTTACATTTGTGTTGCTCTATGATTTATGCTTCTTCTTCTCCTTTCTCTAAGATGGCGGACCACTTCGACCCAGCTGGAGATGACGACTGGCACATTGTTGAGGAGGATTACTACCCCGGGCAAGTTGATTCAGATGAAGAAGATCCTGAAAAATTTGCAGAGGCGCTCGAAATGGTGAAGGTCTGGACTTGGAAACGGAATTAGTAAGAGTCTATCTGACACTCAATGCCGTTGCCATGAATCAGAACCAAGGGATGGTGCCTGTGAATCTAGTACCTGAAGCAATCAAACTCGTGGAATCATTCAAACGGATGAAACCACCGGTGTTTGAGGGAAAGTCAGACCCTGACGTGGCTGACAATTAGATCCGACAGATCGAGACTATCTTCGAAGTATTGGAGACTCAGGAGGACAGCAAGGTGAAGTTGGCGGCACTGCAGTTCGAGAAGGATGCGGCTGTGTGGTGGTAGTCGATGAAGCGGATGATGGGAGTGTAGCGCCCCGAATTTCTAATATAATAACTTAGAAAATACGTGGCACAATCCCAGCATCAACTTCAATGTAATAGTATACATAGCTCAAAACACAAATAATTTTATTCCAAATTTTTATTACAACAATTTTTTTTTATAAACACAGCGGAATTACAAACACCTTGAATTACATCTTTCTTTTCACACACTTCTTTTACTAAAATTTTACACAAAGCTCTATTACATCAGTGTGTCTCCAAATCTATCTCAAGCATCCAACCTCCAAACTCTAAGCAACAACCTGTAACATATGAGGCTAGAGATGATCCCTAACCCCCAAAACTAAAGGGGTCAGCCATAAATGGTGTGAGTGACATAAAGTCAAACAACATAATTTAATCGTAAAACATAAAGTCATCAACAACATGTATTAACCACAATAACAAAAGAATGAGGAATAACAAAGATGTAAAGCATGAAAACATCATAGAATGAAAACGACAAGTGCATCTAGTCTAAGTGTCAAGTGTAGGAAAACTGGAAAACTCATGCATAAAACCAAGTCAAGACAACACAAAATCTATATGCGGACTCTCTAATGCATACTTGTCGAAGTCTATGCATCCCATTCTACATAGGTTCGGTGCAAGCCCTTAACGTCTCCACTTCATAGGGTTCAATCCCCGCTATGAAACTATTCCTAACTCGATGACTACTACGAGATAAAAATAAACTGTGAGAATTAGCCCATGCCTGATAATTCCGGAGATAGATCCCACATCTCAGGTAATTTACGTGGATAATTCCGGAGATCATCCCACATCTAGACATTGACACATCATCACATGAATACCCCATGTGCGTCGCCTCGACTTTGATAATTCCGGAGATCAATCCCACACATCAAGCAAATCACTTGGATAATTCCGGAGATATATCTCACATAGCAGGTAATTTACCTGATAATTCCGAAGATAAATCCCACATCTCAAGTAAGTTACTTGGATAATTTCGGAGATTAAATCCCACATCTAAAGCCATACTGAGGTGCATAACCCATGTCCCCGTTCATCATATCACTACTAGTGCCTGTCCTTATCATTTGGGTTATTTAATTA
This sequence comes from Hemerocallis citrina, assembly GCA_017893485.1. NCBI lineage: Eukaryota > Viridiplantae > Streptophyta > Magnoliopsida > Asparagales > Asphodelaceae > Hemerocallis > Hemerocallis citrina. The sequence continues at coordinate 136,456,257 of CM030363.1, forward strand.
CTTAAAGAATCTCCTAGAGTTGGTGTACCCTACCGGCCTAAATTCAAAACTGACTAACTGAAATGCCTCACGGGCCTCAACAAAATAACTCAACACCAGTATACTAGGGTCACTCACTTCTAGGGACTCAAACTCAAAAGTCTTAATCAACTTTCCACTAAACAAAATTAGCTCAACTGAATATCTCAAACCAAATGCTTAACTGAAGACAAAGTATAGACTGAATTATCTGAAAGCCAATCATTCGAAAGAACACTCAAGTTACAAAAATCCATCAGTACCAGTCGACTCATACTGTGGTAAGTCGACTTTCCAGAGGACAAATATCCAAAATTTTACAAAAATAAACTAAGTCATACCAGTCGACTTAATCGAGACAAAATTCCAATAATTCTCAAGAAAATATTCTAAGTACATAAGTCGACTTAAAGAGGTCATAGGTCGACTGTCCAGAAAGGACTGAAATAATTTTACAAAATAATTTCTCAGTGAACCAGTCGACTGCCTAAGAGCTAAGTCGACTGTCCAGAACGACTTTTCAAGGAAACTAAAATACAGTAGCAGGTTCGTATCAGTCGACTGTACAGTAGACCAGTCGACTGTCGGCCTACAGTTTTTCATAGTTTAGGTCTGAATACAAAATCAAACTGGAGTTTTCTAAAGATTCTTTGTTCACGAAATAATTCGTATTCAGGAAAAATGACAAATCTCATCAATTCTTCATTATGGATACATTACTCAAAACATCAAATATGTCAAAACTCAAGTTCTCATGTTCTAAATTACTAATTCTCACATTAGGGTTTCTCAATACTAAATTTCTTTCATAACTCTTAATAAAAATCTGATTTACAAATATAAGATCCAGATGCTCATCATCCGATCATAACCATACTCAAATTTTAACATGCATTTTAGCAATACAATTTTGTAAGTCAAGATCTACTCAATATTCTTAGATTCCACAACCATGATACAAACAACGATCTTTGCATTGTTCCCATGCAAAATATTAAATGATATTCATGTCAAAAAAACAATCATAACAATCGATCACATCAATCAAACCACCACACAAAGTTCATATCATTCATACAACAAGACAAAACAAAACAATTTCATATCACTCACCTTTGAATTGAAAAGATCCAACGAAAAGCCTTCCTTTTTGCGAGATCCAAAAATTCTCCTCTTGATCACCAAGAAAATAATAATATAATAAATCTGGAGTTGTGCAGCGAATGACAGCTGCACACCCTCTTTTATACAGGCCGAAAATAAGATTTAGGGTTTTAGAAATGTATTTGCAAAATAGTCCTCCCAAAAATATAACTTTTCTCATATAACCTTTCCTTAGTTAAAATAGATTAACTAAATCAAAACCAAATCAAATTTTTTATCACTGAGTTGTCCAACAATCCAGAGCAGCCCAGTAAACAAGAAAAATTCGGATTTACAACTCAGGGTGGCGATTTTGCACAAAAGCCCTCCCTTTTGTAATATTTGCAATTACATCATAAAATATTCATAAAAATATAGAAAAATCAGAAATTATATCTAATAATACATATTATATTTTCCGATCAAAATATTTGACTTTTACTTTCCAGAAAATATTTGCAAAAAATTCTACATGAATTACATATTTGCAAAAACACCCTTTTTGTTTAAATCTTTACCAAATCGACTTTAAATAAAATCTAAATATATTTAAATTCAAATGATAACCATGGAGAACCAAAATATCAGTAAAAACGAATTTTTATAATTTATTTAAGATCCAAACGGCTTTTTACATAAAAGCCCCTCTCTTTCAAGATATTTATAAAAATAGTTTCTTTATTCAGACAAATCCCAAAATTTAGAATATACTCCATTATAATTAGGAGAATTTAATAAAAATATAAAATTGGTTATTTACACCAAAAATATATGCACGTGTTTCGCACGTGTAAAAAGATAAATCTTTAGAAAATATTTATTAAATCTCCAGAAAATCATTTTAATTGATTTTCAAATCTTTAAAATAATATTTGAAAATACGGGGTACTACAGGGAGATATTGCCCTTGGCTGGGAGGAATTCCGCAGTCATTATTTTCCATCAGACGTCCAGGAGAAGAAAGCCATGGAATTTCTGGTGCTGCAGCAGGGCAGCATGTCGGTTAGAGAGTATGAGACGAGGTTCAATCAGCTCTCGAGGTATGTTTCCGAATTGGTGATGGACAAGGCAAAGAAGGCTCGAAAGTTCGAGCATGGTTTGAGGCAAAGTCTGAGATCCAGGATGATACCTCTCGGTATCAGGAGGTTTGACAAGTTGGTCAAACAAGCTGCAGCCTGAAGGCGGACATGGAGCAGTTCCACGCTGTTCAGAATAGGAGGAACAACTGGAATGTGGGAAAGAGGCCCGCAGTTGCTGGAAGTGTCAGGGGACAGCCGCCGGCCCAAAGGTTCAAACCGACTGGGGCAAATGCTGTCAATGTGGCAGGAAGACCCGGGAATGCGTGGGTGAAATCTCCTATGGTGACTTGTTACAATTGTGGGGAGACAGGTCACTACCGATCCTAGTGCCCTAAGTTGCAGGATGTCGTCCAAAGGGGACCAATTCAGCAGGCCGGGAAGAAGCCGTACCAGCAGGGGCGAGTATTTGCCTTGACTGAAGCTGACGCTGATGAGGTGGATCACGTCATCATTGGTACGAGGGAGGATGTTTAAGAGTGTTTTTTGTTCTTTCTTTTTCCCGCTTTTATAGTAAACTGTTATATAACGAGTGTGTGTTATTTAACAGGAGAACTTTATTTGAATGGAAAGAAAGTTGTTGTTTTGTTCGATACTGGGTCCTCTCATACTTTTGTGTCACCTAAGTTTGCCAAAGTTTTGGGAGTGGAACTGAAAATATTTCCAGGCAAGGTTTTAACAATAGCTACTCCATCAGGGGAGACTTTAACCACTGATCGGTACTATGCGGACTGGGAGATCGTGATTGGAGATAGAATTTTTGGGATTAATCTGATTGAGCTGAATGTCTTGGGAGTCGATGTTATCATTGGCATTGATTGGATGTCGGTGTACCATGCAAGCATCGAGTGCAAGACCAAAGAAGTAACAGTGAAGGCTCCAGGTGGACCTGAAGTCACTTTCCAAGGGAAGAGGATATGTTCAGGCTTGGTTGCTGCTATCAGCAAGAAGAAGGGGATTCCTACAGAGGTGTAGCAAATTCCAGTGGTTCGGGATTATTCGACGGTATTCTTGGAAGATTTGCCTGGGTTACCCCCGCATCGTAATGTAGAGTTCAACATCACTATTCAGCTAGAGAGTGCACCTATTTCCAAGGCATATAGGATGGTGCCTGTGGAGCAGGATGAGATCAAACGGCAGATTAAGGAACTGATGGAGAAAGGCTTTATTCAACCGAGTGCGTCACCTTGGGGAGCACCCGTGCTATTGGTAAAGAAGAAAGATGGTTCGATAAGGATGTGCATCAATTACCGAGAGCTGAATAAGGTCACTGTTCAGAATAAATATCCGATTCCAAGAATAAATGACTTGTTCGATCGTCTACAAGGAGCAGCAGTTTTCTCCAAAATAGATCTTCGATCAAGATATTATCAAGTTCGAGTGAAAGCTGAAGATGTGCATAAGACTGCGTTCAGAACTCGACACGGGCATTACGAATTCTTAGTTATGCCGTTTGGAGTGACGAATGCACCTGCAATCTTCATGGATATGATGAACAGAGTTCTAAGACCGTTTATTGATTCTTTCGTCGTGGTGTTTATTGACAACATTCTTGTGTACTCCAAGTCAGAGGAGGAGCACACAGAGCATCTGGCATCAGTTTCGAGGAAGCTTCGGGAGCATGAATTATATGCCAAGTTAATAAAGTGCAATTTCTGGAAATCTGAGGTGGCATTCCTAGGTCACATCCTTTCTAAGGAGGGAGTGACAACTGATCCGCAGAAGATAGAGGCGGTGAAGGATTGGGCAAGGCCTACTAAAGTGAAGGAAATCAGGAGTTTCCTTGGGCTAACAGGATACTATAGAAGGTTTATTCAAGGCTATGCTCAGATAGCCGTGCCACTCACTGGTCTGACCAAGAAGAATGTGAACTTTAAATGGACCGAGTAGTGCGAGAAGAGCTTTCAGAAGTTGAAAGAGAGGCTGACTACTGCTCCTATTTTAGCTTTGCCTAGAGCAGGTGTTGAGTATGATGTCTACAGCGATGCTTCACATCGTGGACTTGGTTGTGTCTTAATGCAAGAAGGAAAAATGATCGCTTATGGGTCTAGGCAACTAAGACCGCATGAGAAGAATTATCTGACTCATGATCTGGAGTTGGCTACGATTATCTTTGCCTTAAAGTAATGAAGACATTATGTGTATGGTGAGAAGCTGAACATGTACACAGACCACAAAAGCTTGAAGTACATCTATCAATAGAAGGATCTGAATCTGAGGCAAAGGAGATGGCTAGAGGTGCTTGAGGACATTCATTCGGAGATTAAGTACCATCCGGGAAAGGCTAATGTTGTTGCGGATGCACTTAGCCAAAAGAGCAGTCTATCTAGTTTGATTACGACTCAAAGGCAGCTGGCAGAAGAGTTTGATCGAGTTGGTATTGAAGTTGTTCAGTAAGGCTTGGGATCATCTTTAGCTCAGTTGAGGCTTCAACCAACGCTGAATGAAAGGATTATCACAAGTTAGGAGGAAGATGCAGAGATTCTGAAGATGAAGGAGCTGGTCGTTGCAGGCAGGTTGCCCGAATTTCAAATCAGGGATGAAGTGCTGTGATTTGGAGAGAGGCTGTGTATTCCGGATCAGTCGAACTTGAAAGAAAGTATTCTTCAGGAGGCACATGCTACTCTTTTGTCTATACATCCTGGGAGTACCAAGAAGTATAAAGACATTAAGCAATATTTTTGGTGGTCAGGTTTGAAGCGGGATGTGGCCGAGTTCGTGGCAAAGTGTGAGGTCTGTCAACAGGTCAAAGCCGAGAATCAGAAACCCGGAAATCTATTGCAACTGTTACCTATTCCGAAATGGAAGTGGGATAACATTAGTATGGATTTCATCACGGGCTTGCCCAAGAGTTCAAAGGGCAATGATGCGATTTGGGTCATAGTCGACCGACTAACCAAGTCCGCTCATTTCTTGGCGATGAAACTCACTGCTTCAATGGACAAGTTGGCTGAGTTGAATATTGGTGAGATCGTCAGGCTTCATGGTGTTCCGTTAACCATTGTGTCTGATCGATGCGCGGTTTACTTCACATTTCTGGAAGAGTCTTCAGACAGCTTTGGGTACCAAGACGGATTTTAGCACTACTTTTTTCATTCACAGACTGATGGGCAGACCGAGAGAGTCAACCGTATTCTTGAGGATATGCTTCGGTGTTGTGTACTAGACTTTGGAGGCAGTTGGGAAAGGCACTTAGCTCTGGTGGAGTTTGCCTACAACAACAGTTTTCAGACTAGTATCGGGATGGCACCGTACGAAGCTCTGTATGGTAGAAAATGTAGAACACCTGTTTGTTGGTTTGAAGTGGGGGAACGACAGATGTTTGTGCCTGAGATTGTGTAGCAGACCTCTGAAAAGATTGATCTAATCCAGAAGAGGTTGGTGAATGCTCAGAGTAGGTAGAAGAGCTGTGCAGACAACCGGAGGAGGGACCTTGAGTTTGAGGTTGGTGACTTTGTCTTTCTGAAAGTTTCACCTAGCAAAGGCGTGATTCGCTTTGGCAAGAGTGGGAAGTTAGCCCCGAGGTTCATAGGCCCGTACAAAATATTGAAGCGGATTGAGAAAACTACTTACCGGTTGGAGTTGCCGGAAGAGTTGTCTCAGGTGCACAATGTCTTCCATGTGTCTATGCTGAGTGGGTACATGCCAGACCCGAGTCAACATTTGCCCGAAGTGCCAGAGGGTTTGCAGTTGGATCTGAGTTACATTGAGCTTCCGGTTGAGGTTGTGGATTGTAGGGAGAAAGTCTTGAGGAACAAGACGATACCGATAGTCAAAGTAGTCTGGAGAAACCAGTTGGTTGAAGAGGCTACTTGGGAATCTGATGAGAGGATGATGAAGGATCATTCTGAGCTCTTTGTTTGATTTGTATCTTCTTTCTTTGTCTTTCTTATCTTCTTGTTGTATTTCTATTTTCTCACCCTTTAAGTGTAGTTCCGCGACGGAACTATTCTAAGGAGGGAGTGTTGTAACATCCTGAATTTTTATAAGTGATTGAGATTTTACATGTTTTGTACGTATGATTTCATATGCATTTTCTAGAGACAAATATTTTCTTCATAGCCTAAGTTATTAATTATTCTCCTTGTTTCCTAAAAGATCAATTTTTAAAGCCTAAATAAAATTCTAGGCCTAATTCTAGCCCATTATAATTAATTTATTAATTAATTCTCTTGAACCCATGGTCTTTTGGTCCATTAGTGAGCCCAATTAATTTAAATTCTCTTTTAATTAACCCAATTTGTAATGTAGACCAATTTAATAAACAATTAATTAAAAGTGCATGAACAAAATTTTGTAGGGGTACTAGTTTGCATGTGCATTGCACTTGCACGTGCAAATGCACCTTTGGGAGTAGGCCGGATAGTGCAAAGAGAGGAAGAGATGGGAGTAGTGGTGAGGTGGTTATCTCATTCAAGGGTGGTTGCTACAACTCTCAAACTCATCCTAGCCTTTAATCTTTAACTATTTTGACTAATCCTAGCCATTCAATCCACTCAAAAATGTGTATCAATAACCCCTCTCATTTACTCATTTTTGCACTTGAAAAAGTAAGAAACATAAAGAGTTAGAAAAAGATTGAGAGAAAGTGAGAGAAAGATTGAGTGTGTGCAACTTTGGAGGCCGGCCAAATCGACAAGAGAAGGGGAGCTCGGGTTCCATCAAGCACGAGGAGGTGAAGGCAATTTGCGGCTCGATCTAGGAGGAGAAGGATCACTCTTTGTTCAAGGAGATTTCTAGGAGTTCTTTCTTTTGTTTCTTCAAATAGGTGGGCAATTTTCTCTAACTTCTAAGTAGTATCATGCTAGGTGGTGTGCTAATCATGCTAGAATAAATAAGTGAAAATATTGCTCTTTGATAATACCATGATTAAGGTGAAAATGGAACATATGTGAAATTGCATGAAATGACTAAGTGAAATTGATTGAATGATATGATTGTTGTTGTGAAATTTTGATATTGATCTAGCATGCTAAATTAGAATAAATGATTCTCCACGTCGAAATATTCGTGTATGTGGGAAAAGTGCAATTTAAGAAGTATGCTTATGTGAAAAATACAAATGGTGAGAATCTCAATGTAATTAAAATAAGATTGATTAGTAAATTATGCATGTTTATGGCTAGTATGATTGTTACTAAATAATCCTAAAAGTTGTATGTTATTTGTTGGAAAAAATGAACATTTTATTATTTAGGCCAAATTCAAGAAATGATCATTTTGTGTGTAAATCAAAAGGGAGGAAGAAAAACTCATTAGTCTAATAAAGAAGAACCAAAATATGATTGGAAGAAACGAAGAAAAATGTCTCTTTGAAAAAGGAATTGTTAATAGAACATTATGTGATTTTTTTTATGTACAGTTGTAGAAAAAAAGAGAGGTACTTTATATGGAAAATGAGAGTTAAGTGGTATTTTGAAAATCTTGAGTTACTGTATAAGTTACAAATTTCGGACTTTAGTTACTGAACAGTCAACCGTATATGTCTTAACAGTCGACTATCCAGACTATTTATTTTCGAGTTTTAAATCATCATAGAACAGTCGACCGACTATGTCCTAACAGTCGACTGTCCTGACTATTTTAAATTTTGAGTTTTTAATCATCATAGAACAGTCGATCGACCATGTGCTAATAGTCGATTGCCCTAACTATTTTAATTTTTGAGTTTTAATCCTCGCAGAGCAGTCGACCGACTGTGCTTTAACAGGCGACTGTCCTGACGGTTTAATTGATATCCAGATTTCATGAGAAAAATTTTCTATAACCCTTGGCCTAGTGTAAAGGAGAAATCAATACTTTTGCAAGAAAGAACTTATTCTAAATTGTTAGTTTAAAGTATTTTTGGATAAAGAAAAGTGTATTGTTTAAAAGAGTTCGAAAAGAGATTTTTTTTGATAAAATGGAAATTAAAGGTATGAATGTTTGATTTAGTATTGGCAAAGAGAATAAGATCGAAAGAATGAATTATGGATGTGACAAATTAGAAAATGAATTTATTTGTCTTATGCATAAAATTAAGCATGAAAGTAAAATCAAATATCCTGATGAATTATGAAAAGTCTTATGAATATGAATACACAAATACTATGGACATGAAATGAGATTTTGAACTGGAAGGTAGCTAAAATCCTATTACCGGCAATTGAATGAATTAAAATTGTAAAGTTGAATTATTGAGATGAAAGACCAAGTTGGCAATGTTGTTGATTGAGACCGGTATAGAGGAAAGAGCTAACTCTAGGGGTTGATTTTATTCATGATTCAAATAAACTAAGGATTTAGATACGTAGTGATGATGTGACGAAAGTGAGAGAAAAACACGAGTATGAGGGTCATCGGATTGGCGGTGTGAGAGTGATTCACAGACTATCTGCTTGATGCGTCATGACATGGCATGAGCACTACTTCGGAATTATCGTCCCGGTGGCGACACTTGTGGGGTGTTTGGCGACTACGGGTGGTGCCATCGTTCCATGGCGGAGGTTGAATTGTCCATAGTCTGCCTACTTGATGCATCATGTCAGTGCGTGGGATTCCCCTCCAGACTGCTTGGACATGGGCTCATAGATCGTAGAACATCTAGGATACTTACCATAGTCACCATAGTAGTTTAAGTCATGGCGAGGGATTGAACCCTATAAGATGAAGTACGATTAAGGGCTTGCCCTCGGACCTATGTAGTATGGGATGCATAGAATCCGAACAAGTGCGCATTAGTGTCTTATAACATAACAACTGCATTAAGGACTAAGTGCACAACACAACACGACATCTATAGGATAGTCCCCGTAGTTTTGCTTGTGACAAGTGTGTTTTCTAAGTAAGAGAAAATTGATGTTTTATATCCTTGCGTCAGTTGAATGAACTGACGAGCCCATAGTTACTATGCAGGGTAAAGAGATTGACAAGAATAAGTATGCAAGCTGCTTAAAGAATGTTTCAAGTGTTGTACATTTTATTCATATAATTATTGTAATTTGCTTCCACTGTTTAAATGTAATTTAAAGATGTAACTCTGATGTAATGAAAGTTTTAAATTTCCTTCTAAAATTGTACGAAGAGAATTGTAAAGACCCCGTGGAATTTCGAATTCAGTCTGTTTTGAAATTCGAGGTGTTACACTCAGTTTGTAACACCCAGCAAAATTTAAATGACAATTTTGCCCTCGGGTGGTACTCACGTGTATTTTGTACTGTTATTGATGATATCCATCGCGTTTTGATATGTATTTGAATTCCGATTATTTATGCAATCCCGCATTCTTAAAATCCCATTCGAGACAACTCAAATGCTAAATTTCAATCTTTGAGTTTTTACGTGCTTTTTACGTATTATCGATACACGTGTTTTCCTGTACGTTTGAGTACGTTATCAAATATATATATATTAAATATTTTTGTTGTATTCCGATTAATTATAAATATTTTTCGGTTGATAAAATCAATTTTTGTATTTTTGAGATTTTACGGGCGGCGCACGTGTTTTGGCGCACGTGTCTGAGCGCATGTTATCTTTCAAAATAAATTTCATGAAATGTGTCTATATATTTTAATTGTGCATGAAAAGTATAAATTTTAAGTTAATTTTATATGTTTATTACATATATAGATAATTGTTTTAAAAGGGATAATTAAATAATTTATTTTGGGGTGTACACAAAGCATGTGCACGTGCACACGTGCGATGTGCACACATTTTGCGGGCCGAGCTATTTATAAGAGAGGGAAAACTGAAATTTTGGTTTTTGAAAGTAGGAGGGAAAGCAAGTTTAAATCTTAGAATATGGGGTTAGTGGTGTTCATGTGGGAGGTGGTTATTCTAACTACCTACTAATTGATCTATAAAAATATCCCTAAGTCTTTCTCACTCTCTCATTCTCTCCTTCCTTCTTTCCATACCGAAAGCAAGCCACCAACAAATCAAACAAACCAACAAGTTTCAATGGCCCTTTTATCCACCATACATTTGAATGTATCCATACACATATGTATGCAATCCCATCATCCTTTCACATTACTTATCCTTCTTTCTCCTTGTCTCTTCCCGAAACCACTCCCCTACTCCACCTACTCTTACACACATCCATACCTATTCACCATATATATATATATACAATTATGTACATATATATAGGTGGATATATGTAGGTGTACACCTATAAAGACATAAATGAAGTTGTTTTGCCTTTCCTGGGTGCTGCCGAAAAATGGAGGAGTGTGGGTTTGTTTTGTGCACGGATTTTGAGGAGTTCTTCTTGGAGCTTTTGAAGGAATTTTCTTTAGGAGCTCTTAATTCTAGGAATTCATTTGAGTACAAATTCTTCAACTTTAGGTGGGTGTTTCTTAAATCCTTTCTAATATAGGAGTAGAAATTGCATGATAGATAATATACAATTTATTAGTTGAATTAGAATTGGTATGATGAGATTGCATGCAAATTAATGAAGAGTTGAATTGCTAAATTTTGATTGGTGTGGTAGATGTAAATTGCTTTATCTATTCTCTAAATTGTTATGATTGTTAGTTTGGAATGCTAGATTTGAAGTGATTTGTATGAAATTGATGCATGTTGAGACATTGGTTAAAATAATGCAAATGTGTAGAAAAGAATTGTTTGATTCTAACCTCAAAAATATTTATTCTTATGAGTATAGAGATTTTTATAAAGTAATTTTTGATAAAAGACAACATTGTATTTGGAAAATTGATTGTATGTGTTTTATGCATTTTGAAGAAGGACTTTATTATATTGCAAAGATGAGAAACTTGTGAAATTGAGAACAAGTATGATATTGTTTTTCAAAAGAATATATTCTGGAAATGATCTATATTTTTATAGAAGTACAAATCAATTAAAAGGTCGAAATATATTCAGGATCCACTTTAAACTGCAACTAGTGCAGTCGACAGTCGACCGAGCTAGAGTCGGCAGTCGACTGTCAAGTATTAAGATTTTGGATTTATCAACAGGACAGTCGACTGTCTATTTTCCACAGTCAACTGCTACTGTCTTGAATTTCGGTGCATGTGTTTTCAAAGTTTTGCAGAACAGTCGACTGATCCCTTGCCAACAGTCGACTGAACTAACTGAGTTGTGTTTGAGTTTTAAAGTTTCGTAGAACAGTCGTCTGATTCCTTATCAACAGTCGACTGAACTGAACAGGCTTTTGTTTTTGAGTTTGGATTTGATTTTGACATGTGAAAGTTGAATAAGATTGAATATGAGATTTTATGATCATTATTACTTGATTGTGATTATTTTGAAATGCACACAAGGGCGTGAATGAGGAAATTGATTAAGAGATTGAATTGAATTGTTCTCATGATATGAGATTATAAAAGAAATATTTTTGAAAGAGATATGAATAAAAGAAATGGAAATGATTAATTGAGATTGATTATGAATTATTGTTGATCTCTAGAAATAGATAGTTGTTGGAATCTAGAGGCTAGGCGAGATCCTAGTGACCGGCAGTTTTATTTATGATTTTGAGAGCTAACCGCCGAGGGTTGAGCGTCTCTTGAGAAGTAGTCAGGTAGGCTGACTGTCTCTGTTGTTTTAATTTAAGTTCGGTAGGGTAAGCTAGCTCTAGGTTGTGATGATTTTCTTTTAAACAAACATTGTAAGGATTAGATACATAGTGAAGATGTGATGAAAGTAAGAGAAAAATATTGAGTATGAGGGCCATTGGATTGGCGGCGTGAGAGTATCCACAGGACGTCCCATGATGCGTCATGATAGGGCGTGGATACTGCTCCAGAGTACCGTCCCGGTGGCGACGCTCGTGGGGTGTTTGGTGATTGCAGGTGGTGTCATGTCTATGGTAGGAGCTGAATTACCACAGGATGCCTGCATGATGAGTCATGTGTCAGTGCGTTGGGATTCCCTCCAGGGCACCTAGACATGAGTTCGTATGTCATAGAACATCTAGGATACTTACCGTAGTTACAGAAGTAGATTAATTCATGGCGAGGGATTGAACCCTATAAGATGAAGAACGATTAAGGGCTTGCCCTCGGACCTATGTAGTATGGGATGCATATAATCCGAACAAGTGCGCATTAGTATCATGTAATATAAATAACTTCATTAAAGACTAAGTGCACAACACAACACGACATCAACAGGATAGTCCCTTTGTAGTTTTGTTTGTGATCAAGTTTGTGTTTGCTAAAGTATTTAAGAATCTTTATACTGTTCCGGCATAGAGAGGATGGCCGTATATAATATTTCGTCAGTTGTAAGCAACTGACGTGCCCACAGTTTTGTATGCAGGACTTGGAGTTTACAGGAAGATATAAAGATGATTTGATGCTGTTGATTATTTAAATGTTAAAGTTGTAACAATTGTACATTCATTATTATTGTATTTTATTAATTCCGCTGCTTGTTGATGTAAAAGACTCTGATGTAATCATTGTTATAAGAAAAGTTTTAATTTCCTTGTAAAATTGTACGAAAGAAGTGTAAAGATCCTGTGGAATCTCGAATTCAGTTGTATTTTGGAATTCGGGGTGTTACACAGTTAGCAACAGAGATGTTTTGGTATTAAATTTTCAAACAGGGATAGTTTTGTACATACTTACAAAAAGTGGGATAGTTTGGTAAAAAATTCAAATAAAAGTCCATGTTTCCATAAGTATATATATATATATATATATATATATATATATATATATATATATATATATATATATATATATAACCTTGTCATGCCCCGCTTCCCAAAAATACGGAATGCAAGCACGCGTGACATGGCCCAGCGAATGACTTGCGTCATTCATAGGCTGTCATCGATTCAACTTAACAATATAAAATAGGAAGTAAAACAACCACGCAAGAAATAAAAGAAGTAATTACATAAATAACAAGACTTGAAATTTAAGCATAAAATAACCAACATAAAATAAATCCAGCATCTAGAATCACCAACCATAATATTCGGGTCAAAAGCCCACAAATACAACAATGTTCAATTATTAAAGTTCAGAAGAAAAAAAATGATATATATATATATATATATATATAGGAAAATCTTCCATTGTGCACCACCCCTCTGTGTGCACTCGGCCTTTCCGTCTTCGTATCAACGATCCGAACCGTTCACATTGATCTACACATCTAAATCAGTCTAAATATGTAAAATCAAATCATTTGAATTTCATTTGCCCATCCATCTTGTGACTATAAAAAACAATGATTTTCAGTCATACAATTTTATAACACTTCAATGGATGGGCAAATGAATTTCAAATAATTTGATTTTACATATTTAGACTAATTTAGATGTGTAGATCAATGTGAATGGTTCAGATCGTCGATACGAAGGCGAGAAGGCCGAGTGCACACGCCGTGTGCACCAAAGGTGGTGCACAACGGAAGACTTTCATATATATATATATATATATATATATATAGATAGATAGATAGATAGATAGAGAGAGAGAGAGAAATAATTAAATAAATAAAGTTGTTGTTTTGGGGATTTGAATTTGAATTTTGGGGGAAAACTTTTGTGTGTGTGTGTGTGGGGGGGGGGGGGGGGGGGATGCACACGCCGTGTGCACGATAGGTGGTGCACAACGGAAGACTTCCATATATATATATATATATAGAGAGAGAGAGAGAGAGAGAGAGAGAGAGAGAGAGAGAGAGGGGTAATTAAATAAATAAAAGGTGTTGTTTTGGGGGATTTGAATTTGAATTTTGGGGAAAACTTTTGGGAGGGGGGGGATGTGTTTTGTGAGGTTAGATCTTGGCCTTTGATGTTGGCGGAATTGAATGAGAGCCACTTGATAGCTTTCTTTGTGTTTTATTATATAGATATGGATAAAATTAATCTGGATCGGATTCAGATATATTCATACATATACTTATTGTATTACAGAGAAGCCTGTTTTTCGGCCATTGGTCTTTCGATTCTATTAAAGGCCTCAATTGCGTACTAGGTTTTTTGCAGATTCGAGTCATGGCAGGTTTTTTTTTAAAAAAATTGCTCTAATATAAACTAGTATACTCTTGTGCAATGCACAAGATTTTCAAAATTGTCAAAATGAAGAAGTAATATTTAAAAATTTTGCTACAGATATTCTTAAATATATAAACTTTGTAAACTAGCATAATTATTAGTGGTTTTCATACTTGAGTAAACAAACAAGTTTAATATCATAAAAATATAAAGACAAATTTAATCACAAAATTAGATTATATTCGTTTTTGCTAAAAGTAAAATATATTTATGGAAGTATATGAAAATTAAAAAATTTCATATCCAAAAAGATATAATGCGTAGTAATCAATCGAGGAGCATCTCCTAGTCATATTGAAGAGTTAACACCCTAAAGGTCCAATGAATGATTCTAACTAAGCACTTAGAACCTCATTACCAAGGTAGAATCCTCAAAACCAAAACAATAAATTTGAAAATATTTTAAGAAAAAAAATTGCAGATAAATTAGAAGAATAACATTCGGATAATGTATACGAAGAAAAGATGAACCTTTACAACCTCGTCCACCTATTATATATTTACACAGTTCATAATGAATAGTGTATACCTACACATCATAAGTAGTTTTTTCAACGTTTTCAAACACTTTGCATGACTTTGATTTTTACATTAAATACATAAAAGGGCTTACATTAAACATATGCCAAATAGTTTAAACTCTACCGTGGAATTCAAGAAAAATAAAATAATGAATTCATTAAATACTCTTAATTACGAAATACACTCTTTCCCCAATATAAGTTTCATCAGTTTCATTGAAGTGTCCAGCATAATATGAAGAGGAATAGTACATATCACAATACTAGATTTGCAAAATTAGAAAAGAAAAAAACAAAGTATGAAGTTGGTATCTCATGACTAAAAGTATTTAACTAATTGTTATCATTGTGGATCATGAAATTGCTAGTCCTCAATGTCAATAGTCTTACCGATCCAACACAATAAAAAAAAATAATGAATAAATACTAATATCAAACATATTGGGTAGCTGTACAATAAGTAAAAGTATAAACATAAATCTACCAATCAATATATAAATAAAATCAACAAAATAATCAAGAGAAACAAACTAACACCAGATCATAGTGCAAGTCCTTCATCGAAAATTGTTTTCGAAGCAATCACCCAAATCAATCATATCACAAGCAAACTGCAATAAGAAAGAAATTAACAAATTAGCATATAAAATCCAAAAGTTTTTGAAGCAATCACCCCTAAATCTCATTACAAATAAACTGAATAACAAAAAAAAGTTAATAAATAAAAAACATCTAAATCGTTGATGTCAAAAATTTTATAAAAAATGCTGATATTGGAAAACCTTAATCACTATGTGAGAGTTGTTTTGTGAGGATAATACATTTTCTTTAATTAAAAAAACAGATGAGCAAGAGGGAGAGTCATGGATTAGAGAGAGAGAGAGGTGGATGGTGGTTTTAAAGAGGGATGAGAGAGAAAGAGAGTGGGAGTTTAGAGCACCTGTAGTCGTTAGACTCAAAATTTTCATATTTGGCTTTTAGAAATAGGATTTTTGAGTTGGGCTTGTAGTTGTTGAAACCCAAAATTTGGTCGAACGGTGGATAACCGTTTTAATTTTGAATCTCAGCCGTTGGTTAAAAAAAACCAGTCCAAAACATTTATAATACGAACACATAATAATTCCTGTAGGCCTATCCCATCTCATTCCTTGATCAAATAATCAAACTAATCTCAAATTAACTATATATGCATAAATAATCTTATAGGCTCTGTTCCATAGAAATTAAAAATACAAAATGGGGGAAAAATCTCAGGGACGCAACATGCGTTCGTCCCTTTTTTCCTTTTTTTAAAAAAATTTCACTCGGACGCTTCTTCAGTAGATTTTTTTTTATAATCAGACGCAAAATGATTTTGCGTCCGACACATTTTTTTTTTGTTTGAAAAATTGATCAGACGTAAGATCATGACCGACCTGTTTATTTATTTATTTATTTATTTTAATTCTTCAAATGCAAGATCATCTTGCATCCGAGACAACTTTTTTAGAACGGACGCAAGATGATCTTTCGATTCCTATATTTGGGAATTTCCTATATCTTCTCTCAAATATAGTCGACTACTGTTCATTTTTTCCCAAAATTTGGAAATAAAGGGAACGACTACAACGTCTTGTTCCTTATATTTTCCAAATTTTGAAAATATAGGGAACAACTACAGATGCTCTTATGGCCCCAAAATCAAAGGGGGACAATTTAGTTTGTTTTAAATTGATTTTATCGTTTATCTTTAATTTCCTTTAGTGTTTTTTTTATAAACTTTAAATTTCATTTAAATTTGCTTTTCTCATTCTAAATTCAAATTTTAAATCTTAATTTATGTGGGAACCCCAACTTTTCATTTTCTTTCTTCATTTCAAAATAGAGAAAGGAGAGGGGGGTGGACCTTTTTGCTTAACATATAGTTATAAAGTTATAATTAGTATATCCATGTGCAATATTGCACAAAATTTTCATAAATAAAATGAAAAATAACAAAACAAATTTGGAAAGTTCATCTAATAACATTAATACAATATTGCACAATTTTTTTAGGTTTGATTAAGAGGTAAGCTTTCAGTTCAAAAATTGGATGGAGAAATAGTGAGAAGTTGCCTTCTACATTTACTCACCTTTTTTTTGTAATTTTTTTTAGGAGAAAATTCTTTGGATCATAAGTGGTCTTAGCATAATCTATTGTATATATTTTTTATATAGTATAAAATTAAGAACCCTTAGTTGATTCATGTATCCTTTATCAAATTTCGTTTTATGTCTTTGTTCGAATTTATATATATATATATATATATATATATATATATATATATATATATATATATATAGAAATGCTCCATTGAAAACATGTTCATTTTCACGGGTTGGAAAACAGCGATCTGGGCCGTTGGATTGCTGTTGATCGTGATCAGCGGCTCAGATCGCTGCCGCCCATCACCCATCTCACTTAAGTGGTGGAGGGTTATTTTGGGAATTTCGTCCCAAATAACTCTTTGCCTGATTCGCTTTGAGGTTATGAAAACACCTAGGACGTTGTTGGGAACAATGTTCTAGGTTATAAAGGGCCGTTCTTCCAAACAACGACCTATGTTCATAACCTAGGTCGTTGTTCCCAACAACGGCCTAGGTTATATCAATTTTTCAGAGCGAATCAGGCGAAGAGTTATTTGGGACGAAATTCTCAAAATAACCCTCCGCCACTTAAGTGAGAACGGGTGATGGGCGGAGGCGATCTGAGCTGCTGATCACGATCAAGAGCGATCCGACGACTGAGATCCCTGTTTTCCAACCCGGTGAAAACAAACCTGTTTTCAATGGAGCATTTCTCAAATATATATATAGGGAAGTCTTCTGTTGTGCACCACCTATGGTGCACACGACGTGTGCATTCGGCCTTCACGTCTTTGTATCAACAATCCGAACTGTTCACATTGATCTACGCATCTAAATTAGTCTAAATATGTAAAATCAAATCATTTGAAATTCATTTGTCCATTTATTGAAGTGTTACAAAATTGTATGGCATAAAATCATTGTTTTTTATAGTCACATGATTGATGGACAAATGAATTTCAAATGATTTGATTTTACATATTTAGACTAATTTAGATGAGTAGATCAATGTGAACGGTTCGGATTGTCGATACGAAGGCGGAAGGCTGAGTGCACACGAGTGCACACGGAGGGGTGGTGCACAATGGAAGATTTTCCTATATATATATATATATATATATATATATATATATATATATATATATATATATATATATATAGATAAAGCTTCGGTTGTGCACTCCTCTAGTGCACACAGCCGTGTGCACTCACGCTCAGCCGTCCGATCTAGGTTTTGATCATGATGCAGATCTAAAGGCTGCCATTCTCTCCCGCTCTTCTCACAGGGGTATATGTGTATTTTACCCCTACCCTCAGACTCTACCCTCTCTTTCTCTCTACCTTTTCGATCTGCCCCTTTTCCCCAAAAAACAAAAACCCTAATCTCCTATCAACCGACCTCTCTCTCTCTTTCTCCATCGACGCAAAACCCTAATATCCTAATCTCTCTCTCGAGCGACCTCTCTCAGTCTCTCCATCGATGCGAAACCCTACTCCTTCTCAGATCGCTCTACCTCTCTCTCCTCTAGTGAGACGATTACCCCAGGTGTTCGCTGAAACCTCCCTCTCTCTGTCTCTCTTGGTCGACGAATCTTCCCCTCTCTCGAGCGACGCTCCAATCTCAAGAATCGAAACCCCAAGGTATAAAATTTTACCTTCAAATTGCTTTAAATTGAAACCCTAGTTTCTTCTTTTTTTAATCTTGTTTAAAAAAATTAGGGTAAGTTGCAGAGCTTCATTAAATTAGGTAGATTGGGGGATAGATTAGAGAAAGTAATTTGGAGCATTTTTAGATTATGGTAAAAAAAATCTCCAAGAAGGTGATTTTATATTGGATAGCTATTTGATTATATACTGTGATAGATATTTGATTAGTAAATAAGATAGTAATTTGCAGACGTATACTGTGATAGTAATCTGATTATATATTGGAATTTGTAATAGGTATGGAGAGTGGGAAAAGTTGCTCACAACTCGGTGATAATTTTTTGTGTCTTCAAGAAGTTGACTTTACACCTACTGTTAACGAGCATCTAACACCAAGTTAGGTATGAAATTTGATACCTTTGAGCTAGTAGAAAATTATTATGATAGCTATGCGAAATGTGCTGGTTTTCAAATGCGTAAGGGACCTCATAAACTGAAGAATGGTGAGGTAGTGGAAAAAAGTTTCTTTGTAATAAAGCGGGGGTGTCGAAAAGTAAAAATAATAAAATTAGAATGGGTGCTACATCTAGAACTGCTTGCAATGCATTGGTTCGTGTGAAATTAAACAAAAAAACGAATTCATGGTCTTTTTATTCTTTTCATGAGGTACACAATCATGCATTTACCTCACCCGGTAGACGGCATTTGTTTTCACGTAACAGTGTTGTGTCAAGTTCCGATAAAGTCATAATGGAGCAACTTACGGGTGCTAATATTCCAACATGCAAACAAATGCTTTTTTTCGAAGGTTCAAGTGGGGGATATGATAAGGTTGGATTTACCCTAACCGATGCTAGAAATCATGAAAGAGACTTGAGGGATTCATTGAAAGGTCATGATGGTCAAATGTTGGTAGATTTGTTCAAATGACAAAAGGAAAATGATCCATCCTTTTTTTATGCATTCGAGCAAGATGAGTGTGGTAGATTATCTCATTGTATTTGGGTTGATGGGAGTGCTCAGATGAATTATGAGTTATTTGGTGATGTAGTTTCATTTGATGCAACACACAGTACAAACCGTTACGGAATGCTATTTGTTCCATTTGTTGGAATAAATCATCATTGGCAGTCTGTTTTTCTTGGTTGTGGTTTCATCCCAAATGAAACGGCTTCATCTTTTGTTTGGTTATTTCAAAAATGGCTAGGAGTCATGAAGAAAGCTCCTCTTGGCATTGTAACGGATCAAGACCAGGGTATTGATGCTGCAATAAAAGAAGTTTTCCTTCAAATTTGTCATAGATATTGTATATGACATATTTTAGATAAGATCCCTAGGGATGTGCCTCAATTGGTTCAAAATGTTAAGTTATGGATGCATTTAAAGATAATATTTGGAATTCGTATAATAATGTTTGCTTTGAAGATCAATGGAAGTCTTTGGTTGTGGAATTTGGGGCAGAAAACAATAAATGGTTGAATGATATTTTTGAAATTCGTGAGAAGTGGGCCCCCGTATATCATAGGGCTCATTTTTGGGCTGGCATGTCAAGTAGCCAAAGAAGTGAGGGACTGAATTCTTTCTTAAAGAAGTATTCACTTCATGAATTGGCCTTGATCTTCGAAAGAGTAATTGGTAGGAAAAGAGAAGAACTTAAAGAGAACCATCGTACACTTGATCGAAAACCTAAATTGAAAACCGGTTGGTATATGGAGGAACAAATGGCCTAGGTGTATACTTTGGCTTTGTTTTATGACTTCCAAAAGGAACTCAAAGCAAGCCTATTATATAATGTGAATTTGATGGAAGTAGACGTCAATGCCGCTAATGATTATTATGCCGTGACATTTATTGGTAGGTCAGAAGAGGAGACCATGATTACTTATTCCAAGTATACTCAGTTTGGGTGTTGTTCATGCTCCATGTTTGAATTTGTTGGCGTCCCTTGCAAGCATCTTCTAGCTTTTCTTAAGTTCTCTAATTGTAATGAACTTCCAAAGCAATATATTTTAAGAAGATGGACTCGAGAAGTAATTAGAGGAAGTTACATATTCCCAAATCCAATTGGCATCGATGAAGGAAATAATAGTGAGAATTTTGGTTCCCGCTATTGTTAGTTGAATAACCTAGCCAAAAGACAAGTTGAGATTGGATTAGGATCCAATGAAGGGTACATGTACATGCGGGACAATATGATCAAGTGTATTGAAGGATTCAATCTAATGGCACCCGAAGGTAGTGGAGTGGGTAAAGGTAGTGCAACAAGATTACACGGGAAGGAAGTGGTATTGTCGCAAGTTTCAGTGGAAGAACCTCTTCAATGTAAAACCAAGGGAAGACCAAGTGGGAAGAGGATGAAACCAATGCGCGAGAAATTAAGAGGAAAACCAAGAAAGTGCAACTGTTGAGGATTGCGCGGGCAAGGCCATGATGCGAGAACTTGCCCAAAGAAGGTTGATAGGTATAGCATGAACTTGTCTATATTTGAAAATCTAAATTTAGCATACACTTTCTTATTATTTGTTTAAATTTCCATTTTAACTTACTTTTGATTCATCTTTTCAATCGCAACAGTGCATTCATTGAAGAAGAGGTGAATTCTTCAACTGAAGATAGTTTCGAGGATGGTAACGACTATATGAATTAAGGGAAGTATTTGATTCGTGAATAATTTGGTAAATTTGATGCTTTACTGTCTTTTATTTTGGGGATGAATCGATAGGCAGCGATGAATGCATGAAATGGTCAAGTTGAATTTATTGTTTTCCCCCACCTACCAAGTCAAATATATCTTTGTGCTTCTCTGTTTTTATATAAATACTGGGCTGGTGTGTGGTGCACACAGCTATGTGCACTCCTACTCAGCCATCTGATCTTAATCTTGATCTTGATCCATATCTAGTGGCTGTGCAACACTCCCGCTCATTTCACACTTACTGAGGGGTACTTTGTACATTTTATATAGGAGCTTTTGCCCTACCTGGATCTCTGTTTGATAGCTTCAGCTATGTTTGGTTATTGATCTCTGTTAATATTTGGTTTTTGAATGAACTTAAAAATTGATATTGGTTTACATTAGTTTGGTTATTGAGCTATTCAAATATTAGCAAGAGAACAATTTCAGTTTCAGCTGTGTTTCACAATGAGCCTTGTTTCAAAAATGGGTTTGCTTTGCAGCATGGCTGTGTTGTTTTTTTAGAGAGTGCATATATTTGATTTTGGTACATGTGGGGGTTTGTGAAGGTTGCATCTATTAGGCGTGGCAATCTATTGCAGCCGTAGTGCTAAACCTATACACTTTCTTAGTGGAATGCTTGATACACTTATACACTTATGAAATAACCTAGTGTTGTGAATTCATGTGACTTCTGAGCCTACTTCATTTCATGTTGTTAGCGTAAACATGCTCTCCATTATCTAAATTTCTGTTCTGAGCCTATACTAATGCCTGATTGATGATATTTTCAATCAGAATACAGCAACAACGGTAGCAGCATTAGCAGCAGTAGCGGTGTGAGAAGATGATATTTTGTAGTACAATTCAGTGTCATGGAGCATGAACAACAGCAGTAGCAGCCAAAAAAACATATACAACAGCTGTAGCCAACAATTCCAGTGAGAAGATGATATTTTTTTTTGTAATACAATTTGAAAGTGTGAGAACATGATATTTTGTAACCAAATAGATGGTTGAAGAAACAGTCTCATTGTAATTTTGTGCCTCAATTGAGCTGTGTGTTTTTTTTTAAACTTCATTTTCTAAGCTCCGAGATGAATTATGAGTTATTTCTGAGTGTTGGGATGATACTTAATTATGGTTGTGTTGAGATGAAACTTCTCAGTGTTGAAGGGACACATCCAGCTATTCTCCACTGACGAAACTTCATTTCATTTTCTTGATTCATTCAGCTATTCTCCAGTGTTGTTAGACCTTGCATACATTTTCATCAACCATTCTTTGATTACTTTGATCAAAGACTTTTAGTTATGATTTCCTATTCTTGTGGAGTTTGTTCAACCCTCCTTTTTACCAGCAGTGTAAACAGAGCAATAGGCTATAGTCTCAACCTAACTCTATGTTGGCTAGAGTTTATACTGGCAAGTATAGTCTGAACTCCAATGTTTAGCAATGCAGGATACGAGTTGGGTGATTTTCAAGCTTTGGGGGCTCTGAACAGTGCCGGTTATGTTCTTTGCGAAGGATGAAGTTGGTTTGTGGCAAACAGGACGTAGCCTTCTCAAAGAAACAACCAAAAGCACAAACTGCTTTAGTAAATAACTTTCCACCTAATCATACACAAGAACAAAAAACAACTTACTCAAGCAAAAACAAACTACAGTTCATCACAAAGTTACAGTTCATCACAAACACAACTTACAATATCTATGATGCATGGTAGTTTGGGGAAAACCACTATAATGCAGCTCCACCGGAAAACACACAGTATAAAGTTCATCACAGCTGCTATCATACTCCATGAAATTGATCAAAAAGATATGGTTTCAATTGCAAGTAAATAAGAATAGCTGAATAAGTTAACTTACAAAACTAAAAGACAAAGGAATTTTAACTCATAAAATATTAAATAACACACGATAAGAGTGTACACATACAAAATGGTATTCAAGTAGTCAAATATGAAATAAGCTATACAAAACCCATACTAACTTTCCACTACCCTTGACAAATTTACTTATACTTGAACATTACAAAGTAGAAGAAACAAAATACATCACCACTACAACATACCAAAATACATCATCACCACCACTACAACATACCAAAATACCAACATAGATGATATATAAATCCACCAAAATACATCACTAGTACAACATACCAAAATGAAACTTTATACTTCAAGGGACACATCCACCACCACACCACCACCACCACCGCACTACTACTTCAAGAACAGATGAAACAACACCATCGACACCAGTACACCACAGAGAAATCCTAACACCGAATAATGCTTCGCACCTGCCATGTAACCATTCTTCCTCGCAGCATCACAATCTTTTCACCCCAACAATGACTGAATAACAAGATCATCATACTGTAACACCCCGAATTCCAAAATAGACTGAATTCTAAGTTCCACAGGATCTTTACACTTCTTTTCGTACAATTTCAGAAGGAAATTTAAAACTTTCACTACATTATAGTTACATCTTTAAATTACATTTAAACAGGGGAAGCAAATTACAATAATTACATGAATAAAATGTACAACACTTGAAACATTCTTTAAACAGCTTGCATACTTATTCTTATCAATCTCTTTACCCTGCATAGAAACTGTGGGCTTGTCAGTTCATTCAACTAAAGCAATGATATAAAACATCAATTTTCTCTTACTTAGAAAACACACACTTGTCACAAGCAAAACTACGGGGACTATCCTATAGATGTCGTGTTGTGTTGTGCACTTAGTCCTTAATACAGTTATTATGTTATATGACACTAATGCGCACTTGTTCAGATTCTATGCATCCCATACTACATAGGTCCGAGGGCAAGTCCTTAATCGTACTTCATCTTATAGGGTTCAATCTCTCGCCATGACTTAAACTACTACGGTGACTACGGTAAGTATCCTAGATATTCTACGATCTATGAGCCCATGTCCAGGCAGTCTGGAGGGGAATCCCACGCACTGACATGACGCATCAAGCAGGCAGACTATGGATAATTCAACCTTTGCCATGGAATGATGGCACCACCCGTAGTCGCCAAACACCCCACAAGCATCGCCACCGGGACGATAATTTCGGAGTAGTGCTCACGCCATGTCATGACGCGCAGTCTGTGAATCACTCTCACACCGCCAATCCGATGGCCCTCATACTCGTGTTTTTCTCTAACTTTCGTCACATCACCACTATGTATCTAAATCCTTAGTTTATTTGAATCATGAATAAAATCAACCCCAAGAGTTAGCTCTTTCCTCTATACCGGTCTCAATCAACAACATGACCAACTTGGTCTTTCATCTCAATAATTCAACTTTACAATTTTAATTCATTCAATTGCCGGTAATAGGATTTTAGCTACCCTCTAGTTCAAAATCTCATTTCGTGTCCATAGCATTTGTGTATTCATATTCATAAGACTTTTCATAATTCATCAGGAGATTTGATTTTACTTTCATGCTTAATTTTATGCATAAGACAAATAAATTCATTTTCTAATTTGTCACATCCATAATTCATTCTTTCCACATCATTCTCTTATTCTTTTGGCCAATACTAAATCAAACATTCATACCTTCAATTTCCATTTTATAAAAAAAAATCTCTTTTCGAACTCTTTTAAACAATACACTTTTCTTTATCCAAAAATACTTTAAACTAACAATTTAGAATAAGTTCTTTCTTGCAAAAGTCTCGATTTCTCCTTTACACTAGGCCAAGGGTTATAGAAAAATTTTCTCAAGAAATCTGGATATCAATTAAATCGTCAGGACAGTCGACTGTTAAAGCACAGTCGGTCGACTGCTCTGCGAGGATTAAAACTCGAAAATTAAAATAGTCAGGACAGTCGACTGTTAGGACATGGTCGGTCGACTGTTCTGTGATGATTAAAAACTCAAAATTTAAAATAGTCAGGACAGTCGACTGTTAGGACATAGTCGGTCGACTGTTCTGTGATGGTTTAAATTCGAAAATAAACAGTCTGGACAGTCGACTGTTCAGTAACTAAAGTCTGAAATTTGGAAGTTATACAGTAACTCAAGATTTTCAAAATACGACTTAACTCTCATTTTCCATATAAAGTACCGCTTTTTTTTCTTTCTACAACTGTACATAAAACAAAAACACATAATGTTCTATTAACAATTCCCTTTTCAAATAGACATTTTTCTTGGTTTCTTCCAATCATATTTTGGTTCTTCTTTATTAGACTAATTTGTTTTTCTTCCTCCTTTTTGATTTACACACAAAATGATCATTTCTTGAATTTGGCCTAAATAATAAAATGTTCATTTTTCCCAACAAATAACATACAACTTTAGGATTATTTAGTAACAATCATACTAGCCATAAACATGCATAATTTACTAATCAATCTTATTTTAATTACATGGAGATTCTCACCATTTGTATTTTTCACATAAGCATACTTCTTAAATTGCACTTTTTCCACATACACGAATATTTCGACATGGAGAAACATTTATTCTAATTTAGCATGCTAGATCAATAACAAAATATCACAACAACAATCATATCATTCAATCAATTTCACTTAGTCATTTCATGCAATTTCACATATGTTCCATTTTCACCTTAATCATGGTATTATCAAATAGCAATATTTTCACTTGTTTATTCTAGCATGATTAGCACACCACCTAGCATGATACTGCTTAGAAGTTAGAGAAAATTGCCCACCTATTTGAAGAAACAAAAGAAAGAACTCCTAGAAATCTCCTTGAACAAAGAGCGATCCTTCTCCTCCTAGATCGAGTTGCAAATTGTCTTCACCTCGTTGTGCTTGATGGAACCTGAGCTCCCCTTCTTCTTGTCGATTTGGCCGGCCTCCAAAGGTGCACACACACACTAGCACACACTCAATCTTTCTCTCACTTTCTCTCAATCTTTTTCTAACTCTTTATGTTTCTTTCTTTTTCAAGTGCAAAAATGAGTAAATGAGAGGGGGTATTTTATACACATTTTTGAGTGGATTGAATGGCTAGGATCAGTCAAAATAGTTAAGGATCAAAGGCTAGAATGAGTTTGGGAGTTGTAGCAACCACCCTTGAATGAGATAACCACCTCACCACTACTCCCATCTCTCCCTCTCTCTTTGCACTATCCGGCCTACTCCCAAAGGTGCATTTGCACGTGCAAGTGCAATGTACATGCAAACTAGTACCCCTACAAAATTTTGTTCATACACTTTTAATTAATTATTTATTAAGTTGGTCTACATTACAAGTTGGGCTAATTAAAAGAGAATTTAAATTAATTGGGTTCACTAATGGGCCAAAAGACCATGGGCTCAAGAGAATTAATTAATAAATTAATTATAATAGGCTAGAATTAGGCCTAGGATTTTATTTAGGCTTTAAAAATAGATCTTTTAGGAAACAAGGAGAATAATTAATAGCTTAGGCTATGAAGAAAATATTTGTCTCTAGAAAAATGCATATGAAATCATACGTGCAAAACATGTAAAATCTCAAACTCTTATAAAAATTTAGGATGTTACACATACAATTCTCTAATTGTAGCATTTCTATCCTTGTCTTCCCCATAATTCTCTACCAAACAAAAAATTCACACCCATTAGGAAAATTTGGACAATTGTAGTAGGCTTTACCTGGGTTCTTCCTCGAAATAGAATATTTGACTATTGTTTGCATTCGAGAAAAACATTGAAGAGCTTTAAATCTTGGTCCTGAACTGACTCTGGAAGACCGGGAGCTACTACTGTAGTGATTGTGGATTTGGTTGGAAGAGATGCCATCCTACAAGATTATAACTGGTTTAAGCCACTAAACACATTATCAAATCACAATTTATTAACTGACCAAAAAAAATGCATGTAAGGTTTAACAGCATGTCATCATTTAAACTATACTCAAAGTCAAAAATGCAGATCCAGATTAGCATATTTTAAAATGATCAGATTACTATCACAGTATACGTCTGCAAATTACTATCTTATTTACTAATCAAATATCTATCACAATATATAATCAAATAGCTATCCAATATAAAATCACCTTCTTGAAGATTTTTGTTACCATAATCTAAAAATGCTCCAAATTACTTTCTCTAATCTATCCCCCAATCTACCAAATTTAACGAAGCTCTGCAACTTACCCTAACTTTTTTTAACAGGATTAAAAAAAGAAGAAACTAGGGTTTCAATTTAAAGCAATTTGAAGGGAAAATTTTATACTTTGGGGTTTCGATTCTTGAGATTGGAGCATCGCTCGAAAGAGGGGCAGATTCGTCGACCAAGAGAGACAGAGAGATGGAGGTTTTGGTGAACACCTGGGATAATCGTCTCACTAGAGGAGAGAGAGGTAGAGCGATCTGAAAAGGAGAAGCAATCGATCTGAGAAGGAGTAGGGTTTCGCGTCGATGGAGAGACTGAGAGAGGTCGCTTGAGAGAGAGATTAGGAGATTAGGGTTTCGGTTCGATGGAGAGAGAGAGAAAGGTTGCTCGATAGGAGATTAGGGTTTCTGTTTTTTGGGGAAAAGGGGCAGATCGAAAAGGTAGAGAGAAAGAGAGGGTAGAGTCTGAGGGTAGGGGTAAAATACACATATACCCCTCCGTAAGTGTGAGAAGAGCGGGAGAGAATGGCAGCCTTTAGATCTGCATCATGATCAAAACCTAGATCGAACGGCTGAGCAAGAGTGCACACGGCTGTGTGCACTAGAGGAGTGCACAACCGAAGCTTTCCTTATATATATATATATATATATATATATATATATATATATAGAGAGAGAGAGAGAGAGAGAGAGAGAGAGAGAGAGAGAGAGAGAGAGAGAGAGAGAGAGAGAAATGAGAGAAATGCTCCATTGAAAACGGGTTTGTTTTCACAGACCCGTAATGACAGACCCGCTTTGGTTGTATGAACCTAGGCCGTTGTTTGAAACAACGACCTAGGTGATTAAAAATTGGATGAACCTAGATCGTTGTTTGGAACGACTTTTTATAACCTAGGCCGTTGTTCCCAACAACGGCCTAGGCTATAAATTTTTATAGCCTAGTTTGTTTGAAACAACGAAATTTTATAGCCTAGGCCGTTGTTGGGAACAATGACCTAGGTTATAAAAGGCCATTGTTCCAAACAATAACCTAGGTTCATTCAATTTTTTAATTTTTATAACCTAGGACGTTGTTTCATTCAATGTTTTAGAGCGAATGAGGCGAAGAGTTATTTGGAACGAAATTACCAAATTACCCCTCCGCCACTTATGTGAGATGGGTGATGGGTGGGCTCGATCTAATCCGTTGATCACGATCAAGAGCGAGCCAACGGCCAGAATCGCTGTTTTCACGGGTCTGTGAAAACAAACCCATTTTCAATTGCGCATTTCTCATATATATATATATATATATATATATATATATATATAGAGAGAGAGAGAGAGAGAGAGAGAGAGAGAGAGAGAGAGAGAGAGACTCATATAGAGTATGAGAAAACTTTTCTCATACAAAATGATTATACTCACTTGGTGGGGCCCTTATAGAAGAACCACTCCGTCCATCATGTTTATCATGCTAATGGATGTATGTATTGAAAAAATTAAGTGGTTTGGAGGTCATTCACTCATGTATAATGTAGTTGAAAATGAACAATTTCAACAATAATACAAATCGAAGCACAAATTGGACCCACACGATGCATGAGTGATTGACCTCCAAACCACTTGGTTTTTTCTACACATATTTCTATTGGCATGATAAACATGATGAACGGAGTGGATCTTCCATGTGGGCCCCTCCAAGTGAATATAATCACTTTATACGAGGAAAATTTTCTCATACAAATCTCTAATATTATAATGAGAGAGTTGGGGTTGTCATTTGTAGACAACCTGTAATTTGTAGACATTCATTCAACCATCTAATCTCAACCATTCATTTTTAAGTGAGAGTTTTATTAACCATTCATTTACTCAACTGTTGTTAGTTAGCATAATACTCTCAAAGTTCAAATTTATTTACAACATTATTATTTACAAAAGTGACACTGATATAAAATAAAAGTTTGTGCCACTATGGATAATTTGAAGAGTATGTGATGAATAAAGGGAGGTCTCATTTCGATGCCAGATTACGTTTATTATTTAATATATTTTAAAAAATTAATTAGAATGCGTGATGCACTTGCAACAGGTTACTAGTATAAGTAATGTGAGCCTCATATTTGTATGAGGAATTTTTTCTGATATTAAATTCACTTGGTGGGGCCCTCATGGAAGATCCATTCCGTCCATCATGTTTATCATGCCAATAAATATATGTGTAGAAAAGAATCAAGTGGTTTGGAGGTCATTCACCCATGCAGCATGTCGGTCAAATTTGTAGTTCGATTTGTATTACTGTTGAAATCGTTCATTTTTCAACCACATGATGCATGAGTGAATGGCCTCCAAAGCACTTGATTTTTTCTACACATACATTTATTAGCATGATAAACATGATGGACAGAGTGGATCTTCCATAAGGACTCTACCAAGTGAGTTTAATCACTTTGTATGAGGAAAATTTCCTCATATTCTATATGCGGCTCACTTTTCTCATACACACACACACACACACACACACACACACACACACACAAAGATATAAGGATCTTATAAATTTTTAAACACATAAAAATAAATAAAAGAAAGAGAGCTTACAACTTAAAACCATAGCCCCATCAAACAACTTAATATTCAATCATTACTAAAAACTTCAAATACTAAAGCACACTTTGTAACACTCCGAATTCCAAATATGACTAAATTCGAAGTTCCGCAGGATCTTTAAACTTCACTTCGTTCAATTTTACAAGGAAATTAAAACTTTTATACAACACTGATTACATCAACGCAGCGGAATTATAAATTACAATATGATACATGAATTAAATAAAAACTTGAACATTTCTTTAAGCAAAATTCAATCTTTAGTCTTGTCATCAACTTTATCCTGCATAGAAACTGTGGGCACGTCAGTTGCATACAACTGACGCTAGGATATAATACATCAATTTCTCTTACTTAGAAATCACACACTTGTCACAAACAAAACTAAGGGGGACTATCTTATCGATGTCGTGTGTAAATGTGCACTTAGTCCTTAATGCAGTTATCTCTCCATTCTACAACTATCCAACAAATCCTAGCCCTCCAATCTACTCTAAAAATAGTATAAATACTCCCCCCCCCCTTCATACTTGTATTCTACACTAAAGCAAATATTAAAAGGAGACATTATATAGGAGAGATATACATATTAGTGTGTGAGTGTGAGTGTATGTGTGTACACCCCCATTGGAGGCCGACCATCCCTACATTGGTGCTCTCGGTTTTTGGCAAGGAGCAAGGAGAAGAGTTCGTGCATTGCAATCTAGGAGGAGAAGGCACTCGCTCGCAATCTAGGAGGCTCTAGGGGATTTTCTTAATTGGTTTTCTTCAAAAGGTGGGTGTTTCTCATGAATTCTAGACTAGAAAATCATGCTAGAAAATGAAATTGAATTATTATTATTATAAGCTACTAGTTGAAATGAAATACATGCTTGTCTAATTAGAAGAAGGTTGTTAATTAGCAAATGTGTGTTGATTGATTACTAGAGTTATTGCCTATGAGTAAAAGTGTATGTTTCTCATTGTTATAAACATTAGAATGCATGTTGATTATATTAAATTACAATTATGTGACATTCGCTAGTAAGAAATTGAACCATGCTTATTGATTAAAAATGCCAAAGTAGAATAGTGTGTTAAAACTGAATTGATCGAATTGTTTGTTAATAGATGTAATGAATTTCCCTATTGTGATATTTATTATGTGGAAGACTTGAATAAATGAAAAAGAATGTCTTTTTACATACGGATAATTAAATGTATCATGTGTATATTAATTAATAATAATAATAAAAGGTGGAAGTCTTTACTCACTTATAAAGTTAATTTTTTGTGCTAAAAAAATATTTTAGTTATCAATCTAAGCAAACATCATTGTAATGAAATTTGTGCAAAAAATCATCTTTGATTATGAACAATTAAGTAATAGTTTTCAAATGTCGAAATAGTGTTCATAATATGCAATCTAAGGCTAAATACATGTTTTAAAATAGGGGAAAATAGCTTTAAATATACTGGTTATGGTTAAAATAAATGTAGGTTTATTCTGGACATTATTGTTTTCAAAAGAGGAGAAAAAGAGACAAATTCGTTTTGAAAATTTGAAATTTAGTTTTGAACAGGGAGTAAAGTCAAAACCTGTTTTATTTATTATCAGATCAATATGTTCACTTAGACCAACTGGTCGGAAGAGATTTGGGTCGCTACAGTATCGGAGGTCTCGGGTTCGATACCGCGGCTCTGTTTTATTTTTTTTGGTAAAAAAATCCAAATCGCCGAGAACAGAAACATAGGGCTTTTAATCCCTAATTAAATCGCTTGCGGCTGTGGCGCTTTGGTCTTGTGCGCTGTCTGCCTCACCGCTGGTCGCTGGTTCAAATCTTGGTGGGTTTGGAGTTTAGAAAAAATATTTTTTTTGGGATTTTGGAAATAAAAATGGACTTTTAAAATAGCATAAAAATCAGGAAATTATGGATTAAATTCTGAAAAATTATTGGAACTTATTAGGAAATATTTATACAACTTTTGGTGAAGTGTGAATAAGAAATTGGAGTTTTGCAAGAAATGACTCATTTTTGAAATTAAATTATTTTTTTTAAACAAAGGAAAATAAACAAAAATTTTTGGGTATAAAAGATGAATTTTGAAAAGTTGTAACTCGTATGATTAAATGGAATTATAAAAGAAAATGTGTTTGTAGTAAGATTTGATTTGTGAATAATAGATGTGTGGAACACACAAATTATTGGTGATTATTAATTGAAATTGACCCTTGCATATGGATTGCACGTGAAATGGAATTATTGATTGTGATGAATTAGGAAAGATATGAATACATGAATACTATGCTTTTGGAAATATGAATTATGATTAATCATGAAAAGATCATATGAGCATGACATTGTAATTATGAGTTGAAATTGAGAATTAGGGTATAGCCAAGCTTTATACCGACAAAGAAAGAATTATGAGATGATATTTTGAAATGAGAAGACCAAGGTTGGGTCATGTGAAATTAAATGAATAAGATCGGTATAGTGGAAGTGCTACATTCTAAGAGATTGATTTTATTCATGATTCAATTAAATTAAGGATTAAATACATAGTGAAGATGTGATGAAAGTAAGAGAAAAACATTGAGTATGTGGGCCATTGGATTGGTGGCGTGAGAGTATTCACAGGATGTCCCATGATGAGTCATGATAGGGCGTGGATACTGCTCCAGAGTATCATCCCGGTGGCGACGCTCGTGGGGTGTTTGACAACTGCGGGTGGTGTCATGTCTATGGTAGGAGCTGAATTACCATAGGATGCCTGCATGATGAGTCATGTGTCAGTGCGTTGGGATTCCCTCTAGGGCGCCTAGACATGAGTTCGTAGGTCAGAAAATATCTAGGATACTTACCGTAGTTACAGTAGTGGATTAAGTCATGGCAAGGGATTGAACCCTACAAGATGAAGAACGATTAAGGGCTTGCCCTCGGACCTATGTAGTATGGGCTGATAGACTCTGAACAAGTGTGCATTAGTATCATATAATATAAATAATTGCATTAAGGATTAAGTACACATTCACAACATGACATCAATAGGATAGTCCCTTTAGTTCTGTTTGTAACAAGTTTGTGGTTTGCTAAGAAATGAGAATTATTATACTGTTTCCGGCATAGAGAGGATGGCCGTGTATAATATTTCGTTAGTTGAATGAACTGACGCGCCCACAGTTTTATATGCAGGGTAAAGATGCTTGACAATTGAAGTATACATGCTGCACATGATTGATTTAAATGTTAATTCATGTAAATTGATTGTAATATTGCTTCCGCTGTGATAATGTACAAGTGTAATGTAACTCTGATGAAAGAAAAGTTTTTATTTCCTTGTAAAATTGTACGAAAGAAGTGTAAAGATCCTGTGGAACTCGAATTCAGTTATATTTTGGAATTCGGGGTATTATACATGTAACTAGGTTCATGGGTTCTTTCTCAAGTTTGAGCTAGAATCACCTAGAAACTAAATGCATGGGTTCTTCATCAATTTGAGCTAGAACCATCATGGAACTAGTTTCGTGAGTTTCTTCTTAAAAGCCAAACTAGAACAAATGTGGAACATGGGTTCATTTTAATAGTTCAACTGGATTAGCATGCAAGCTAAACTAATGGGTTCCTTTTAGAAATTTAACTAAAACCACTACAACATACAACTTAAGCATGCATGAGTTCTTTTAACTAGAATACTACAACATATAACTCAAGCATGGGTTCTTTTGAATCTAGAACAATTATACAACTCAAGCATGGGTTCTTTTGAATCTATAAAACTTAAGCATGGGTTCTTTTGAATCTATAACAACTATACAACTCAAGCATGAGTTCTTTTGAATCTATACAACTATACAACTCAAGCATGGGTTCTTTTTAATCTAGAACAACTATACAACTCAAGCATGGGTTCTTTTGAATCTATACAACTCAAGCATGGGTTCTTTTGAATTAATACAACTCAAGCATGGGTTCTTTAGAATCTATAACAACTATACAACTCAAGCATGGGTTCTTTTGAATCTATACAACTCAAGAATGGGTTCTTTTGAATCTATACAACTCATGCATGGGTTCTTTTGAATCTATACAACTATACAACTCAAGCATGGGTTCTTTTGAATCTATTTCTAGAATGATCATGCGATCATGGGTTCATGGTAGGGATGGCGAACGGGTCGAGTGGGCCGGGCCGGGCCCAACCCGTACGGGTTGCCACGAATACTTAGCCGGGCCGGGCCGGGTTGCACCCTTATACGGGCCGAGCCGGGCCGGGCTAAGTTTTCGTTTGGGTGGCCCGTGAACCCTTTAGGGTTCGACCCGGGTTGGGCCGGGTCGACCCGCGGGTTGGCCCGTTTAATATTATTATTATTATTATTATTTTGTAGCTTAAATTAAAATAATAATAATAATAATTTTACAAATGATGTATACAAACAACCATATCTTTGTTTGATGAATACTACAATTCTTCAAAAATTATAATACTAAGTAAGTAATAATACTAATAAGTAATAATACTACAATTCTTCAAATATCCCCAAATGATGTTTAATTATAATACTAAGTAAGTAAGTAATTAATAATACTAATAAGTAATAATACTACAATTCTTCAAATATCCCTAAATGATGTTTAATTATAATACTAAGTAAGTAATAATACTAATAAACAATAAAAATCGTAATAATAATAATAAGATTGAAAGAGTGAAGTTGACAACAAATTTTAAAATATTATTCAGATGAATTTAAGTTATACAATTTGAACAATTTATAACGAAATGAAGAATTCAATTCACAAATAAGTTTTATACAATAACATATTTCCTATATACAATTTTAATTGAGTACAAGTTTTCTAATTTGACATAACAAGCAAAGCTATTGTTGTTGTTGTTGTTGTTGTTCTTCGGGCGAGTTGCTCCCACTTGTGGAACTTGATAGTGCTTTCCCTTACGTCCTATCTTCAGCCTTCAGCCAGTCTTCTGTGCAAACGAGCATCTCTAACGCCTCGGGCTTCAACCGATTCCTGTAATCAGATAGAACCCTGCCACTTGTAGAAAATGCACTCTCATAAGCAACTGTAGAGACAGGAGGAGTTAGTAAATCTTTAGCCATAATTGACAGAATACTAAAAGTGTGTTCATATTCTTTCGACCATTGTAAAATATCTAGTGGAGAAAAAGTAGGCTCAGTATCCTGTTGGTTATACCAATTTAATTCATTTGGTTGATTAGTCTTAGGTTTTTTAGATTGAATTTGTTCAGGTAAACTAAATGTTCCATCACCAATTCTACTTTTACCCTTACCTGTAGAACTACCAGAAGAAAAACTAACTAGAGAAGTTGTACTACTAGAAGCTAAACGTCTATCATAATAATCAAACAAGTTATTTAACGTAGATTCAAACTGAACTAAAAAAGTAGCGCAATCAGTTGTTAATTCTACATTGTCCTCTAAATATCCAAAAAATATTTCTATCAAATTCTTCGTACCTTCTAATTTGATACGGGGATCCATAACAGTAGCAACACAAATCAACATAGGAGGAGGAAAATAATACTTCAAAAATTTTTGAAATGCAGGTACTACAATGTCACTAATATAGGGATCATTTAACATTTCGTTAAATATTTGTATCATGCTAACTAATTCAATAAAAATGCTACTAGAAGTAGATTCATATGTTTTTGAAAATTTTAAAGTTGCGGTTTTAAAAGGTTCTAAAAATTTCAACAAAGATTCGGCAAAATACCAATCGGTGGGAGTCATTTCAAAATTGTGCATATTTTTTGCGATACAAAAATCATTTACAACTGCTTTATAATCAGTGACAACATTTAGTAAATCAAAAGTAGAATTCCATCGGTGTCTAACATCCTTTGGAAATTTTCTAAAAGGAACATTTCTAACCCTACACCAAGCTTTCCATTCTTGTAAAATGCTTGGACTTAATGCAATGAAATGTACACAATTTCTAATTTTAACTATATATGCATCAGCTATTCTTAATGCATCTTGAACACATAAATTTATAATATGACATGCACATCTAACATGAAAAATATTGTCAGATGGAGGGTTTAATACAGATTTTAAAGTAGTAATTGCTACATTATTGTTAGATGCATTATCAAAATTAATAGCCATAATTTTATCGCGAATATGAAAAACATCACAAATCTCTATAATACGGTTTGCTATTTCAGCGCCACTATGGGGATACGGCAACGACGCAAGTGATATGATTCTTTTTTGAAGAATCCAATCATTGTCGATCCAATGACAGGTTATTCCCATCGTTGGAATATTGTTGACACCCGTCCAACAATCTGAAGTTAAACTAACCCTACAAGTTCAACTCCATAAAATTGCAATCAAAGCGTCCTTCATTTCCATGTACACTTTAAAACAATCCGATTTGCAAGTATTTCTCGAAATTCTTTTAAAATGAGGGATAGGAAAATGGCAACTCTTCCTTAATGACTAATCGGGCCATTTTCCGACGAACAAGTTCGGGATCATAAGGGTGGCTATCTACTTGACCGGTCCTAGGATTGATTTTTTGTTGGCCTTGTATTTGATCAAGAAGTTCTTTACGATTATGTTGTATGTGCCTACTAATTGTACCGGTGCCGTCACCCCTCTTGAATTTGTATGTTTTACTACATGTTTTACATACTTTCAAACCTATACCCGGAGTATGTTTGTCCGGGATATAATCATAAAACTTATGCCAATCGCTAGTTTCTCCGCTACTTTTCCTACTACTACGGGATTGTGTAGTTTCGGTTTGATGTTGTTGTTGTTCTTCTTCTAATTGTATGTCACCTACAACATCGTCGTGTGTACCCCATTGTTCCATAGTAGGATCAATGTAATCTTGGGCGGGCTCACTAGTTGGGACAATTGGTGGCCTACGTGAAGAGGAGGAGGAATCTTGTCCGCTACGACCGCTACCGCGTGATTTAGACATAATGTAGTAATGTGCTAAAGTAAAGTATGTAAAAAAAAATATAGAATGTAGGAGCGGTGAATTATACAAAAAAAAATCTAAAAAACAAGAGGGTTGAGATAGAGAAGTTCAAAAAAACGAACAATAATTTTAACTACAACGCAAAAAAAATTAACGAGAGAGATAGAGATATTTTGATACCGTTCACCGTGGAATACGCGTATGTAAAAAAAAACCATAAAAATAAGAATAGAATAGAAAAGATGGAGGAGCGCTTTGCCGATTCCGTAATTGAAAAGTTGAGAAGAGGTTGAAGTAGATTTGATGAGGGTTGAAGAGAGTTGAAGACGTTGAAGACGTTGAATTTTGATTCCGATACGACCGAAATTTGATCGTGTATATGCCTCCTTGTACACTTATTTGATGAATACTACAATTGTTCAAAAATTCTTTACAAATGATGTATAATAGTAGAGAGAGTAAGAGAGTGAGGTGTGATTTTTTATGAGATTTTGGGGATATTTATAGGCTAAATAAGTGGAGAAAAAAAATTGCAACGGCTCAAAGAGCCGTTCACAATGGCTCTGTCCCAAGACAGAGCCATCAGCAGCGCAACGGCCCCATTTTCGACCGTTCGACCCGCGGGTCAACGGTCGACCCGTCACAGGTCGAACGGGTCGAAAACTGCGGGTCGACCCGCGGGTTTGCGGGTCCAACTCGCGAATTGGGCCGGGTTCGTGGGCCGGATTTCGCGAATTTAATTCGCGTAAATTGCGACCCGGGTCGACCCGGTACTGTTCACCGGGTTCGACCCGAACCCGCGGAGCAAATTAACGGGCCGGGTCGCGGGTGGGTCGCCGGTTGACCCGGCCCAGTTGCCATCCCTAGTTCATGGATCTTCTAGCAACCTAAAGAAATTAGAACATAGCTACTAAAACATACAACTCAAGCATGCATGGGTTCTTTTAACAACCTATGATTACTCAATTTGATTCTTCACAAGCATGAAAGTAAACTTATAAAAACTACTAAGGATTTTATCTAGATATTACAAAAACTACTTCTTTTATGAATTACAAGTTACAACTCTACTTTTTATATACTAAAATTTACAACCTCTACTATTTTATGGAATTACAAGTTTCTATATATTACAAGAATCTATTTTATCGAATCTACAAGTTCCTACATATTACAATATACTTTTAATCTACAAGCTTTACATACAATATGAAAAGAAGTTATCCTTTCTATCATAAAAGCAAAATAGACATGCTACAAAAAGAACTAATCCTTTCTACCATAGAAGTTAAATAAGCATGAAAGAACTACTCTTTTCAACGTAGAAGCTAAATAAACATAAAAGAACTAATCTTTTACAATTATAGAAGCAAAAATGGAAGCTTAATCTTTCACAACCTAGAAACAAAATAGAAGCTTAATCTTTCATGAACTAGATTTACCAAGAACTTGATTTTTAACAAGTATGAAAAGTAAACATACAACAACTACTAAAAGATTTATCTTTTATGAACTAGAATTAGTAAGGACTTGATCTTTAACATGGTAGGAACAACATATAATAAAAAGGAATCATCCTTTATTAGGCTTGTTGAGTTCCACAACCCAGAAATGGGTACGTAAGCATTCTCACTTCTCTAATCTTTATGTGCTCATAGTTTTAGTCCAAGTTGTAGTTTTGTGTTAACAAATAAACCATAATAACAATAATAATCATAACAAGATAAACGATTCCATCTTTATGGGTTTTTAGTGAGTTCCACCCTTCAAACTTTTCTTTCATGTAACCACTTTGATTTCCAACCATTCTTTTGCACAAATCGTAGTCCAAGTTGTTAAAATAACCACAATAACAACAATAACCATAAGAAGGTTTAAAGATTCAACCTCTATGTTATTTTGTTTGGGTTCTACCATTCAACTCCACGTGTGATCATTTTTGATTTACTATTGCCATTTATATGCTCATGATTTAGTTCAAGTTATTTTAGAACGTCCAACATACACTTACAACAACCATACATCATAAAGATGAGTTCTTTTTAACCTACAACAAACAAAACATCATAAGATGGGTTCTTTTTAACCTACAACAAACAAAACGTCATATGATGGGTTCATTTTACAAGCAACAATAATTAACCCTAAAGATGAGTTCTTTCTCACATACAACAAATAACTTAACCCTAGGAATGGGTTCTTTCATAACATACACAACAGCTAACCCTATAAATGGGTTCTTTTTCACATACACAAATAGCTAACCCTAAAGATGGGTTTTTTTTCAACTAGAAACCATCCATTGTTTTAACCAACAAGAGGTGCTTTCTTTACAACAAAGCTATTTAAAGATGGGTTCTTTCTACACATACAACAATAATAAAAGAGAACAAAAACCATATAAAGAGAAGTAGAGAACCCCCACCTTTTGATTTATATGTAGGAAGAACTAGCCAAGAATCCTTCTCCTTCCTCCTAGCTCCTATGGAAAGCTCCTATGAAAAAAACCCACAAATGGAGAACTCTTTAGGGTTTCTTCTCTCTTTCTTTTGCTCTCTATATTTTTCTTTTGGTAAAATGAGGCAAGGGGTGGTGGTGGTGGGGGCCGGGGGGGGGGGGGGGGGGGGGGGGGCATATTTGTAGGAGGGATGAGAGGGTTAGGGTGCAATATGTATGTAACATCCCGTATTTTAAATTTAATTAAAAATATATTTTTCAATTTTTGGACTTATGAAGCACATGCTAATTTTTTCATCTTTATTTTTCTTACTCTCATTTATTATTTTAGCATGCATGAGTCTTTTTTAGCCTTTCTTTAAACCCATGGCCCTAAAAATAGATTCTAGCCCACTAGACTAATTAATTAATTAATTAAAAGCAAGCCCACAAGACAAGTCCATTAATAAAAATCAATTTTTGGTTGTGCATGGACTCACACATGACATGTAAAACCTTTTAATACTCATATTAGAATTATAGGATTTGTATTTATTTTTGTGTGTGTGTGTGCACTAGTGCACAACACGTGCACGTGTAATAGAGAGAGAAGGCCGGTCGGTTATGGGATGAGAGAGGTCGGGAGTTAGAGAGTTGAAAAGGTGGGGTAGTGGGAAAGTGAAAGGTTGAGTGGGTAGTTATTAAGTGGATGAAATTTGCGTTTTACCCCTTCTTTTGTCCTATAAATACCCCTTTTCTTTCTTCTCATTTAACACCTAAACAAAAGAAATCAAGAAAGGAAAAAGAAAGAGAGTTAGAGAGTGTTCTTATTGCATTGGAGGCTTTTTGGAGTGCTCTTGCTAGGAGGAGAAGGACTAGGTGTTGCTTGTTGGAGCTAGAAGTTGTGTCTCATCTTCTTGTTTGCAAATTCTTCATAAGAGGTGGGTGATCTTGTGCTTTCTAAATATAGAAAATGCATCCTAGTAATGTTAAATGAGTATTATAGATAAATTTGATGTGATAAATATAGAACAAATCCATGCTGTTGTGTTGTGCCATGAATTGTAGAAATTTTGCTATGATAAAAGAAATTAATTGCCATCATGTTAGTTAGAAATGAGAAAATGAAACATTAAGTTATTGCCATGAACAAACATGCATGTTAATTTACAAATGTCGAAATATATAATCGTATGAAAATTGTTGAGACTTCCCTTATAGTAAAAATGAATTTTTAGTGAATTTAAACTGGTAATCATAGATTCATTAAATTCGTTGTAAAAGATACAAATTGCTATTTTGATTAAATTGAAGAAATGCAATTCATGTTCACTAATGAAAGAAAAATAATTTGAAATTTAGATATAATGTCTAGAATGTCAGTTAAAAATTCGTGAGTTACTGTTCTCAAGTAAACCCAGTCTAGATAAAATAATTGCAGCCTAATGAAAGATTAGATCGAATGAAAGATCGAGTTTTGTGAAGATAATTGAATAGGAGAGTTTGGGTATTTAAAACCCCAGGTGTACTTCACTCACGTGGGCGCACTTGGCCCCTTGGCTTGGGCGTTGGGCTTTCTCCTTGCTGACCCTGGGTTCGAACCTTTGTGGGGGTCTCTAACTTTGTTTCTAAAACTTTTTTTTCCATATGTGAAGGCTCTGACTTGGTTTCTAAATTTTTTTGAAAAAAATGTGAAGGTTCTGAGTTTGTTTCTAAACCCTTTTTCCAATATGTGAAGGCCCTGACTTTGATTCGAAAACTTTTGTTATTTTCCATGGGGTATTTTTGAAAATACTGGGAGTGTGAGAAGAACTTAATTAAAAGTGAAATGGAGATAATTAATAAATTGATGAATTTGAAAACTTATTCAAGAGTATGACATTGATTATAAGAAGATTAATTTTTGGCAATGCAATTGATTTTTCTCTAAATGAGATTCCATGATTATTTTGGTTGAGTAAAAATACTTGATGTGATAAGACGTTAATGAAATCGAAATCTATTATGTAGAACTTTTTGAAAGAATTGTGAATGAATAAAGGAATCATGAATGATGCCAAGACAAGACATTGATTAAATTGTGAATAAGTTGAAGATAAGAATACATTGAGTTTAATACATGATTATTGAAGGGTATGAGTATCCATGGATTCTTTTACATGAAAGGTTGTGATCTAGAGGTTTAGTGAGACCTCGGGTACCGGCATTGTTGAATTAAAAGAATTGAGTTATATTTTTGAGATATGGCCATGGAGCTATCTCGGTATTTGTGATTAATTCTGGTAGGGGGTAAAGCTAACTCTAGGTATGATAATTTATTCATGTCTTAAACTTAAGAACTAGGCACTAAGAGAAGATGTAGTAAACCTGGGCAAACATAAGTGGGGCACTCTATATAGTCGGGCGGTGTACTCCGGGACTATAGACCCAGTCGGGCGGTGTACTCCGGGACTGAGGTTGCTTCAATGGAGACAAGCTTTCATTTTAAATCCGGGACTATGCGTATTCGGGCGGATAGTTTACCGTACTCCAGTGTATATATGTATACCGGGGCTAAAAGGGCACTTGCGGGATGTTCGCACGACGATGAGTCTGTTATAATAGTCGGGTGGTGTACTCCGGGACTGGGATCCGTACTCGTGGAATGTCTAAACCTTGCTTTTGTTACTGGGTAGTTTTCATGGCGAGGGATCGAAACCCTTTAATGCAGAGTACGTAGTTGCTTGCCCTCGGACCTATGTAGTATGGGATGCATAGAATCCGAACAAGTTTGCATTGGTGTCATCTTAGTATAAAATATCTGCATTAGGCATTAAGGCATTGCATACACTTACATGTTTAGAGTAGTCACATTTAACACTTTATTTGCATTCAAGTTTATGGTTTGTTAAAGTATTAAGATCGTTATATTTTCGGCATAGAGAGGATGACCGTGTATAATATTTTTGTCAGTTGTAAGCAACTGACGTGCCCACAGTTTTATATGCAGGAGATGGATGTTCGTGAAGATATAAAGTTGACATGCTGCTGTTGATTTATTTAAAAGTTACAGATGTTGCAATTGTATAATTTTTCCTTAGTGTACTTCGTTTTACCTTCTGCTGTGTAAGTAAATGTAAAAGACTCTGCTGTATTATAAAAGGTTCAAGTTTTCTTATAAAATTGTACGAAGTGAAGTGTAAAGTTCCTGTGGAACTTCGAATTTGGTCGTATTTGGAATTCGGGGTGTTACAGAGTGGTATCAGAGCCAGGCTTCATAAGTAGTACAAATCTGTATGGAACGACACCCTAGAGTGGACATTAGAGTGTGAGTTTCAACTTATAGAAATTTAAATATAAGTAACTTACGTTTGTGTTACTCTATATGATGATATTTTCTCCGCTTTTCCCTATAAGATGGCCAATCATCATGATCCCCAGAATAAGGCACATTGGTTTGTCCGCTTTGAGGATGAAGAGGAAGAGCCAATGGAGGAAGAAGAAGAACCAGAGGAGATAGAAGAGGAATTCCCCAAGTCCAGGGAGATTACTCCACCTCTGCCTGATTTCCCCGAAGAATCCTCAGACGAAGAACTCGTTCCTGATGACCAAGATGATATTGTTGCTTCTCTTCGAAGAGAATTTGATGCTCAAAAGTGGAGAGTAAACCACTTGAAAACGCAACGGGCAGAAGATAAGGAGCGCATTCAGGAGCTGAGTTTTCAAGTGTGCGAACTCGAGAAGGTTCAGCACGTGAATGATCGACACTTTGCCAAGTTGGACCACCTCACTCGCTGGGACAAGCAGGAGCGGCATAAGAGATTTGAAGAAATGAAGGAGGAAATTCAGGAACTACGAGAAGAGCTCAGAGCAGCCAAGAGAAATCGTGGAATCTAGGATGTCTTTATGAAGGGTGTGATCTTGAGATCGGAGGCAGGCTCTTTGGCATCGACCTCATTGAGTTGGCAGTTTTGGGGGTCGACATCATTATTGGCATAGACTGGATGTCAGCTTACAGTGCCACTATTGAGTGCAAGAGAAAGAAGGTTGTAGTGAAGGCGCCAGGAGGACCAGCAGTTACATTTAAAGGGAAGAGGAAGTGTAAGCATTCAGTAGCAGCTTTGGCGGAACAGAAGATTCCTGAAGAAGTGAGGCAAATTCTAGTGGTCCGAGATTTTCCAGCAATATTTCTTGAAGATATATCTGGGCTTCCTCCTCATCGAGATGTAGAGTTCAACAGCACCGTTCAGCCAGGGAGTGCACCTATTTCCAAGGCACCATACAGAATGACACCGGTTGAGAAAGATGAGATCAAGAAGCAGATCGATGAGTTGTTGGGCAAAGGATTCATCAGGCCGAGTGCGTCATCATGAGGAGCCCCAATTCTTTTGGTGAAGAAGAAGGATCGATTGATGAGGATGTGTATCGACTACAGAGATTTGAACAAGGTTACAGTACCGAACAACTATCCAATTCCTCGAATCGATGATCTGTTCGACTGTCTACAAGGAGCAGCTATTTTCTCCAAGATAAACTTGCGGTCAGGATATCACCAAGTCCGAGTAAAGGAAGAAGATGTGCACAAGACGGCTTTCCGAACTAGGCATGGTCACTATGAGTTTCTAGTCATGCCATTTGGAGTAACTAATGCACCTGCTATCTTCATGGACATGATGAACAGGGTTTTGCAGCCATTCATCTATTCTTTTGTCATTGTGTTCATAGACGACATATTGGTCTATTCCAAGTCAGAAGAAGAGCATCCCAAG
This sequence comes from Hemerocallis citrina, assembly GCA_017893485.1. NCBI lineage: Eukaryota > Viridiplantae > Streptophyta > Magnoliopsida > Asparagales > Asphodelaceae > Hemerocallis > Hemerocallis citrina. Next base: position 136,500,327 of record CM030363.1, read on the forward strand.
TGCCTAGCAGAGGTACTGAAGAAGCTACAGGAGAAGAAACTGTATGCAAAGCTGTCCAAATGTGACTTCTGGAAAACCGAAGTCGCTTTCCTGGGTCACATCCTTTCTAAGGAGGGAGTGGCTACTGACCCACAGAAAATTAAGGCAGTGAAAGATTGGCCAAGACGACCGACCACAGTGAAAGAGATTAGGAGTTTTTTGGGTTTAACTGGATACTACAGAAGATTCATTCAGGGCTACGCCCAGATAGCTGTGCCACTCACAGGGCTTACAAGGAATAACGTGAGTTTCAAATGGTCAGAGCAGTGTGAAGCTAGCTTTCAGGAGTTAAAGGGAAGGTTGACTACCGCTCCCATTTTGGCTTTGCCAAGAGAAGGAGTCGAATATGATGTCTACAACGATGCTTCCCATCGCGGTTTGGGTTGTGTGCTGATGCAAGAAGGAAAGGTAATAGCTTATGGGTCTAGATAGCTGAGACCACATGAAACGAATTACCCAACCCATGATCTGGAGTTAGCAGTGATCATATTTGCATTGAAGCAGTGGAGGCACTACGTGGATGGGGAGAAGGTCAACATGTACACGGGTCATAAGAGTCTGAAGTATATTTATCAGCAAAAGGACTTGAATTAGAGGCAGAGGAGATGGTTAGAAGTGTTCGAGGATATCCGACCCGAGATCAAGTACCATCCGGGCAAGGCCAATGTTGCGGCTGATGCGCTCAGTAGGAAGTGCAGTTTGTTCCGATTGATCACAACTCAGGAGAAGTTGGCAGAGGAGCTTGATCTAATAGGGATTAAGGTGGTTTTGCAAGGTTTGGGAGCTCCCTTAGCTCAGTTAAGGATTCAACCTACTTTGAGAGACAAGATCATCGACAGTCAGAAGTCCGATCCAGAGATTCAGAAGATGATGGAGTGGTTGGCATTGGCAGGTTGGCAGAATTTCAGGTGAAAGATGAAGTGTTGTAGTTTGGAGAGCGGCTGTGTATGCCAGATCAAGCGGAACTGAAGGGGAGTATTCTTCAGGAAGCGCATGCTACATTATTATCCGTGCATCCAGGGAGTACCAAGATGTACAAGGTCATAAAGCTATATTTCTGGTGGCCAGGGATGAAGCGAGATGTGGCTGAGTTTGTTGCCAGGTGTGCAGTTTGTTAGCAAGTCAAAGCCGAGAATCAGAAACCCGGAGGTTGTTGTAGCCATTACCTATCCCGGAGTAGAAGTGAAATTGTGTCAGCATGAACTTTATCACATGTTTGCCCAAGAGTTCCAGGGCAATGATGCAATTTGGGTGATAATGGACCGACTCACCAAATCGGCTCACTTTTTGGCGATGAAGCTTACTTGGTCAATGGAGAAGCTGGCCGAGTTGTATGTTGGCGAGATTGTGAAGCTCCATGGAGTTCCGCTATCGATAGTATCCGACAGAGATGCGCGTTTCACTTCGCATTTCTGGAGAAGTCTTCAAGCAGCTTTGGGACGAAGACTGATTTCAGTACGGCCTTTCATCCTCAAACTGATGGGCAGACTGAGAGAGTCAACAGAGTACTGGAAGATATCTGAGATGTTGTGTGTTAGACTTTGGTGGCAGTTGGGAGAAGCATTTGGCTCTTGTGAAATTTGCCTAACAACAGTTTCCAGGCAAGCATCCGGATGGCGCAGTATGAGGCTTTGTATGGAAGAAAGTGCAGGACACCGGTATGTTGGAATGCAGTAGGGGAATGACAATTGTATGGGTCGGAGATTGTGCAGCAACCACAGAAAAGATCGAGCTGATCAGGATGAGGTTAGTTGACGCACAGAGCAGGCAGAAGAGTTATGGCGACAACTGGAGGAGAGACCTGGAGTTTGCAGAAGGTGACTTTGTCTTTGTGATGGTGTCTCTGACCAAGGGGGTGATTCGGTTTGGAAGGGGAGGAAAATTAGCCCCGAGATACATAGGACCTTATAAGATATTGAACAGGATTGGGAAGACAGCTTATCGATTAGAATTACTAGAAGAGTTGGCCCAAGTATACAATGTCTTTCATGTGTCTATGTTACGAGTTTACATCTCGGATCCGAGTCATTATTTGCCAGAAGTGCCAGAAGGTTTGCAGTTGGATTTGAGCTATGCAGAGCGTCCAGTAGAGATTGTGGATCACCGAGAAAAGGACTTGAGAAATAAGACAATACCTATGGTCAAGGTCATTTGGAGGAACCAATTTATGGAGGAGGCCACTTGGGAATCAGAGGAAAGGATGATGAGAGATCACCCTGAGCTTTTTAACTAAAAATTTTGTAAACTCTTTTCTTTTCTTTTTTTTCTTTGTCTTTTCTCACTCTTAAGTGCAGTTCGAGGACGGATCTATTCTAAGGAGGGAGTGTTGTAACATCCCGTTTTTTTATTTTAATTAAAAATACAATTTTCAATTTTTGCACGTATGAAGCACGTGCTAATTTTTCCATCTTTATTTTTCTTACTCTCATTTATTATTTTAGCATGCATGATTCATTTTTAGTCTTTCTTTAAACCCATGGACCTAAGAATAGATTCTAGTCCACTAGACTAATTAATTAATTAAAAGCAAGCCCACAAGACAAGCCCATTAATAAAAATCAATTTTTGGTTGTGCATGGACTCACACATGACATGTAACAACTTTTAATACACATATTAGAATTATAGGGTTTGTATTTATTTTTGTGTGTGTGTGCACTAGTGCACAACACGTGCACGTGTAATAGAGAGAGAGAGGGCCGGTCGGTTATGGGATGAGAGAGGTCGGGAGTTAGAGAGTTGAAAAGGTGGGGTAGAGGGAAAGTGAAAGGTTGAGTGGGCAGTCATTAGGTAGATGAAATTTACATTTTAGCCCTTCTTTTGTCCTATAAATACCCCTTTTCTTTCTTCTCATTTAACACCTAAACAAAAGAAATCAAGAGAGGAAAAAGAAAGAGAGTTAGAGAGTGTTCTTGTTGTATTGGAGGCTTTTTGGAGTGCTCTTGCTAGGAGGTGAAGGACTAGGTGTTGCTTGTTGGAGCTAGAAGTTGTGTCTCATCTTCTTGTTTTCAAATTCTTCATAAGAGGTGGGTGATCTTGTACTTTCTAAATATAGAAAATGCATGCTAGTAATGTTAAATGAGTAGTATAGATAAGTTTGATGTTGTAACACCCCGAATTCCCAAAACACACTGAATTCGAAGTTCCACAGGATCTTTACACTTCTTTCGTACAATTTTACAATGAAATAAAAACTTTTTGTTACATTAGAGTTTACACTTACATTACAATTTACAGCGGAAGCAATTTACAATAAATTACATGAATTGAAATGTACAACACTTGGATCATTCTTTAATCAGCATGCATTTTTTAGTCTTGTTAATCACTTTACCCTGCATAAAAACTGTGGGCGCGTCAGTTGTTTACAACCGACGAAATATTATACACGGCTATCCTCTCTATGCTGAAACAGTATAATGATTCTCAAATGCTTAAACAAACCACAAGCTTTAATCACAAACAGAACTACAAGGGACTATCCTATAGTTGTCGTGTTGTGCGGTGCACTTAGTCCTTAATGCAGTTGTTATGTTACATGACAGTATTGCGCACTTATTCAGATTCTATGCATCCCTCACTACATAGGTCTGAGGGCAAGTCCTTAACCGTTCTTCATCTTGTAGGGTTCAATCCCTTGTCAAGTCTTAAACTAATACTGTAACTACGATAAGTATCCTAGATGTTCTATGAGTTACGAGCTCATATCCAGATAGCCTGTAGGGGAATCGCACGTCATGTCACAACGCATCGTGAAGAACCTATGAAAAATTCAGCCTCCGTCATGGGACATGACACAACCCGCAGTCACCAAACACCCCACGAGCGTCGCCTGCGGTACGGACTCCTGGAGATATATCAACGTCATGTCACGACGCATCGTCAAGACAGCCTGTGAATATTCTCACACCGTAGCTCCGAGACCCTCAAACTTGTGTTTTTCTCTTATTTTCATCACCTCTTCACTATGTATCTAATCCTTAGTTATTTGAATCATGAACAAAAATTATTTTTTTAGAGTTAGCCTTTCCACTATACCGGTCCTAACCATTTATATAACATGACCCAATCTTGGTCTTTTCATCTCAAATTTCATTTCAACATATTTCTTTTCATTGCCGGTATGAGGCTTAACTACACTCTAGTCCTCAATTTCAATTCACAATCACAAAATTGAGTCTTTTATACTCGTAAGTTCTTTTTCACAATTAACATTGATTTCCATTCTTTTCTATGAATCAAGTCTCATACATATAGTTCAAACGTAATTCATGCATTTCATATTCCAAGTTAATCTCTATAAATTCATTTAATTCTCATACTATTGTTCATATCATTTATTTAATTCAAAAGGTCACAAAGTTGTATTTTCATTCATAAAGAATACCCAATTTAACAATGAGAGTCCATAGACAGTTTTAAAATTTTCTTTTATTCAAAACTTCTCCTTTATCACTTGGCATAACTTTCTCAATGAAGATAGATCACTTTTATAGTTTTTCAAAAGTAAATTTCCATAGGATTCTGCACAATTTTTCACTTCTAACTCACTTTTATTTAGTCAATGGTACACAAATATTTTTCATAGGATCTACATATTTTTAGAATAATTGTAGTATTTTTTTTTATTTTTAAAGCCAAGAATTTAATTTAAAACTAAAAAAATCAAATATTTCAAAACCGCCAAAGCTCAGGTTTCGAACCTACGACCTGAGGGTAGTCAACCGCCACCGAAAGCCACTGAGCTAAGGTGCACATGCGGTAAGTGAAGGGAAAATAATAGGTAAGTGTTTTGGGTTTCGGGTTGGGGTTTATTCAAAAATATCAAACTAAAGGCTGAGCCTAGGTTTCGAACTCGAGACCACATGGGTCACCCGCACGCTACTGTAGCGCCCAAGCACCCACAACCATTTGGGTTTAATGGACCAGATTGTCATAAAGAGGATTGGGACAGTTTTGATCCAATCTCTGCTCACTACTAATTATTAAAATTCCCAAAACATTTTTCGTTCTTTTTCTTCTCTTTTGAATCATCACTTTCCAGATTTTAAAATATATACAAATACAGTAAACCAGTATTTTTAAATTCGTTATTGGCTTAGAAAACTTACATTTTTGATCTTATTTTATGTTCTATGTCCATAATTTCGACATTGAGAACAAATCACATTGGTACCCTATTTACAAATCTTGATTTCTACAAAACTACTTCATTTCTTTATTCACCCAATTATTAACAATCTACAATATTTTTAAAACACAAATTCTCATCTTACTACAATAGAGGTATCTTTAATTTAAGCAATCAATTTAACATGATGCATTTAATTAACCATTTGTCTCATAAGCATAGATTTCTTCACAAAGCATAATTCATAGACATCTAGCATGACTAACATAATAGTTTTCTAGCACTTTAATTCACAATTTATCAACTAGCAATCATTTTAGCTAACATCTTCTAAATTACCAATTCATCTCTACATAAGCAAACATGGGGCCAATCTCACATAAGTTTTCATTAGTAATTTTATCAAATATTCCTAGCATGGTATCTAGCTTTAGAAGCATGAGAAACACCCACCTTAAAATCGAGAGAAAAACCAAAGAACTCCTAGAGAATCTCCTACAACGAATGAACAAAGCCTTCTTCTCCTAGATCAACCACCAAGTTGTGCCTCGCCTTGTTGCAAGCTTGAACCCGAGCTCACTCCTAGTGCAGGCCTCCTTCCTTGGTTGAAGCACTCAAACAAAACACTCACTCTTTTCAACTCACAAAACTCCTCAATCTTTTGTCTTACAACTTGAATCTTTTCTCTCTTTCAATTCTTTCTTTTAGGTGCAATGAGAACTAATATAGGCAGGGGGGGTATTTATACAAATTTTTAGGATAAATGGAGGGCTAGGATTAGATCCAATGGTTAGAGATTAAGGGCCAAGATGTATTAGGGAGTTATAGAAACTACCCATGATGAACAACCACTCCTCCACCACTTCCATCTCTCCCACTCACTCCATTCTAATCTGGCCAAGGGGAAAAATGGTGTGCAATGCACACTTCCATTGCATGCACATGCCACCTAGTGTTCCCCATTTACAAATTTGTTCATGTGACAAATTTAATTGTCCATGAAATGAATCTATACTACAAGTTAGACCATTTCAAAAGAGAATTAAGTAAATGGGCTCACTAAAGGGCCAAAACTAACCATGGGCTTTAAAATAATTAAATTATTTAATTAAAAGAGTGGGCTTAAAAGACAATTAGGCATAGATTTTAATTAGGCTTTTAAAGAGAATATATTTTTTTTTTTGGAAAATAAAGAGGACAAATACTATATAAAAATATTTTATACGAGAAAATATACAAATGAAATCATATGTGCAAAACACGTAAAATCACAAAATCTCATAAATATCAGAAAAATATTTGCAAATATTTGAAATATTTGCAAATATGCCAAATAAATATCAGTAAAATCCAGAAAATTTATAAATAAAACCTAATAATAAATATTAGGTTTTCCCAAAATAATTTCTGACTTTGAACTTCCCAAGAAAATATTTGCACGTGTTTTGCACGTGTAAAAAGATAAATTTCAGAAAAGTGTTTATTAATGCACAAAAAATCATTTTAATTCATTTATTATTCCCAAAAACATTATTTAAAAATCTAGGGTGTTACAACACTCCCTCCTTAGAATAGTTCCGTCTCCGGAACTATACTTAAGCAGTGAGAAAACAGGAATACAACAAAGAGATAAGAAAAGAAAAGAAAGAAAGATACAAATCACTCAAAGAGCTCAGGATGATCTTTCATCATCCTCTCCTCAGATTCCCAAGTCTTCAACCAACTGGTTTCTCCAGAGCACTTTGACCATCGGTATCGTCTTGTTCCTCAAGACTTTCTCCCGACGGTCGACAATCTCAACCGGAAGCTCAATGTAACTCAGATCCAACTGCAAATCCTCCGGTACTTCGGACAAATGGTGACTCGAAATTGAAATGTACCCTCTCAGCATAGACACATGGAAGACGTTGTGCACCTGAGACAACTCCTCCGGCAACTCCAACCGGTAAGCAGTTTTCTCAATCCGCTTCAATATCTTGTATGGGCCTATAAACCTCGGGGCCAACTTCCTACCTCTGTCGAAGCAAATCACACCCTTGCTTACATCATCATGTAAGCAATTAAATCCATTATTTGATTATTTATTCGGATTAATTATTTAAAAATTTCAAAAAAATAATCAAAATTAAAAATTTTCATTAAAAATTCTTTAAAAAATTATTACTCGGAAAAGTATTTTTAATTTTCAAAAATATAATTATTAATTTAGAATAATTAATTAATTTTTTTGAAAATTAATTATTAAAATTTAAAAATCGAATAAAAATTCGAAAAATGATTAAGAATTGGAAAAATTCAGAAAAACCTTGAAATATCACAAAAAACTAGAAAATTCTCAAAACAATTCTGGGTATTTCAAAAACTCATAATGGCATCATTACACCTCGAGCAAGATTAAAACGTCCCCGAAAACACCGATAAGTTCTGTAAACCCTTAAAAACGGGCGAACTACTCCCCAAAGGCTCTGAAACTTAGTCTTCAGGATTGAAGGCTTGTGATATGGGTAAAAATAGAACCAAACCGGGATCGTTCAAATTGGGCACGAATCTTAAAGCTCTCAGGGGTAAAACGGTAAATTTAACTAGAAACAAGTCCATAAATGAAAATTGGGTAACCCAAAACTGATCTGTCCTACTGGGTTGTCATAATAGCTCAATATAAATGATTCAATGTTATTTAAATATGGTTTAAACTCATAATTATTCATAAGAAACGGCTCGAAAAACCATCTCTTATCATAAAAAGAGTTTTAAATCAATCTCTCCAACCAATCCCATCTCTTCATGAAGAAGAGATAATCAATTCAATCCAAAAACACCAGGAAGTAAAGATAAATCATTATCTTGAAACAGATCTCAAAAGTGACTATAAATACCCCCTACCTCAACAGAAATCAAGTAATCAGTATTTTGCCTCTAAAAACGTTCTTTCTATTATTGAGTTCTAACTTGAACGTCAAAGAGTCTATCACCATGGTCAACCTCAGTATTTCAGACTTTTTCAGGGCAATCGGAGCGATCGTCACCATCCAGATCAGATCCAACGGTGCAAACGAGTCAGATTCAGAAGTCAACATCAGTTGCAAACAGTCAACATCGGTGAAAGTAAAAAATGTTAGTTTTTTATTGGTTATAAAAGAACTCATGTAATCTTTTTGCTCCCATACAGAAAAAAGCAGCAACAATAGGTATCATGGAAACCAATTTATGCCATGGTCATGTTTACTTCAATGTATTCCCGGATTTAAGTTTATCATTAACAGATGCTAATATATTTGAATGTGTCAGTCTTAATATAAAGACTCATGGGTATAATTTCTTACATGGAAAAGAAACAATAGCAAATGTTTATAGAATTCATTATATAATCTTAAGCACTCTAGCTCCGAAGGCTAGATTTCATACACCACCAGGAATGATAGTTTTAATAGAAACTAATTAACTTTCATCTAGAATTTCCTCTAATAGACAAATAAAATGAGATGAAGTAATTTTTTATGATATTTGGTTATACCCCAAGCAGTACAACCAAAGCCAATTGTTAATCAAGATGTAGAACAAATTATCCAAATGGCTGATGGTGATGTACGAGTAGCATTTAATCCACATAGGTTAATAACTATTACGGATGCTTGAAGTAGATCTATTTCTCGATCTTCATCTATAAGGGAAAATGAAGAACAAGCAATAAGAATTTCAAAAGCTAATATACCACATCCGGTATATAAAGATAGGGAAAATACATCCCGAATTAGCTCTGAAATGAGCTTTCATATATAATTACTAGATTTGCCCGTGGGCACGTGCCTACGGCACGTCTTTGGAACAATACAACATATGAAAGTCTTGTAAACAGTAAAACAGCAATTATGTAGCTCGAGTTTGAATAGTAAAACAATAATTAGTTGTAAATAAAAGTCCATGTTTCCATTAGTATATGTCGAAAAATAATTATAAATGGGGGCGTAAAATCCAACTCCTTAAAACTTTGAGTGTGGAAAATAATGAAATTTAATTGTTGATGAGATATTTGCTATTTTCAATGTAACACGAGCAATAAAAAATGTATAAAAAATCTGAAAATTTACAAACCTGAAATCTGAAAATAAATAAATAAATGGAGAGAGAATGAGAGGGAGAGAGAGAGAAAATAAATAAATAAATAAATAAATAAATAAATAAATAAAGGAGTTGTTTTGGGGATTTGAATTTGAGTTTTGCGGGAAACTTTTGGGCAGAAAAAATATATTTTGTAAGGTTAGATCTGGACCATTGATTTCAACCCTATTGAATGAGAGCCACTTGATAGCTTTCTTTGTGTTTTATTATATAGATTGTTAATTGATTTAAGTCCAGGAAGTAATTTGAGACAATTCCTTAATAAAGAATTTCAGAAAAATATAATGCACCATTTCTTAAATGGGACTATGCCAGTATGGCAGAAGAAAGATTACCACAACAACAAAGCCTTTTTCCCAATTAGTTGGGGTCGGCTACATGAATCCTGGTTTTCCATTTTGCTTGGTTTAGAGCAATATCTTCTATAAGGTCACAAGCTATCATATCTTTTTTTTACCATTTCCACCCAAATTAGTTTAGGTCTTCCTCTACCCCTAACTCTACCCTCAATACTTATCAAATCACTCTTTCTAACAGGGGCACTACTAGGTCTACGTATGACATGTCCAAACTACCTAAGGCGATTCTCTCTTAACTTATCTTGGATTGGAACTACCTTTAGCATTTCTCGTATATGCTCATTTCTATTTCTATCCCTCCTTCTTTTACCACACATCCATCTTAGCATCCTCATCTCCGCTACATTCATTTTTTGGACATGTTGTTTCTTTGTGCCCAACACTCTGCTCCATACATCATTGCTTGTCTAACAGTCGTCCTATAAAATTTTTACTTTAACTTCAAAGGTATACGTTTCTCACACAAAACACAACTGACACTTCTCCACATAAGCCACCCTACTTGGATCCTATGTATAACATCTTCACAAATCTCCCCATCTCTTTGTATAATCGAACCTAAATATCGGAAACGGTCTCTCTTAGGTATCTCTTGGCCATCAAGCTTCACTACTTCCTCAGTTGTGTTCCGAATATCACTAAAATTACACTCCATATAATCTGTTTTAGTTCTTTTTACCCTAAGGCCTCTAGCTTCCAAAGTTTCTCTCCATAATTCTAATTTAGCATTGACTCCTGCTCTAGTCCGTCAACTAAGACGATGTCATCAGCAAAAAGCATACACCAAGGAACCTCATCTTGTATTCCTCGTGTCAATTCATCCATAACCAAAGTAAAGAGGTAGGGGCTTAAAGCCGAACCTTAGTGTAAACCTACTGTAATAGGAAAATCCCTGGTCTCTTTTGTGGTTGTTCTAATTGTGGTAGTTGCCCCTTCATACATATCCTTAATTACCTCAATATACCGAATAGTTGCTCTTTTATTATTTAACACCCACCATACCATATCACTAGGGACTTTATCATATGTTTTTTTAAGATCTATAAAAATCATATGTAGATCTTTCTTATTCTCCCTATATTTTTTTATAAGTCTCCTCAGTACATAAATTGCTTCCATTGTTGACCTCCCAGGCATAAACCCAAACTGATTCTCAGACACTGTAGTTTCTAGTCTCAGTCTATATTCGATCACTCTCTCCAAAATTTTCATCGTATGACTCATTAATTTAATTCCTCGGTAGTTTGAGCAACTTTGTATATCTCCTTTATTTTTATATATAGGTACTAAAATATTCTTTTTCCTTTCATCGGGCATCTTCTTAGTCATAAAATTTCATTAAAATTTTTTTTTAGCCAACCCACTCCTATATCCCCAAGACACTTCCAAACTTCAATGGGTATATCATCCGGTCCTAAAGCTTTAACTATTTTCATCATTCCTAGAGCATTTCGAAGCTCAGAAGTTCTAATTCTACGGAAAAACATATCCTCTCAACTCTCTCTCTAATCCTCTATATTTAAGTTGGCAGAAGATTATTTTATAAAAATAAATATTTTGAAATAATCAAATTAGAGAATAGATTACATCATTTTGAGCCTTGGTTCTTAGACTATTATATTAAAGAACAAGAGCAACAAATTAATGTACTAGAAGAACACGCTAAACAGTGGAAAACTGGTAAAGGAAAAAAACAATAATATCGTTATTCCCTCCTTCAGAATCATTAAGAATGTCAGGAATTCATGCTTCTAAATTAGAGGCTAGTCCATATATCAAAACATCCGATAAGGATGATGAATCTCTTAAAGAATTTAATAAAATTTTTAAGCAACACAACTACTCTAATTTATATTTACAAGTAGTTGGACAACAATTATCAAGAATTTAAGACACTTTTATCAAACTTAATAAATTAGAAACAAAAATTCCTGATTTTACCAGTGTTGGTAGTAAAGCTGTTATACAGCAAACCAAGCAAGTATCACTACAACCCATTCTAGAAATATCCGGATTCAAATTACAAAAAGAAAGTTCGAGTGCAAAAGATATTACTTCTAATGTAATAGAATCTTTAACCAAAAAGTTAAAAGATTCAAAATTACAAACCATTGAAGGCGAACCATCAACGGTGTTGGTGTATGCCCTAGAGGCCAGTTGTGCACTGACATTACTAGTTTACATTGTATCATGACGTTTATTTCATATTAAGGCAGTTCATTTATTGTGTTATTTTGTGAATTAAATGAACATAATAAAGTCTTTAGAATAGTAAGTTCAATGACATAGGATATCAAGTGCATGACTTGATTGTGAGATCCTATTGGCTGAAATCAGAACACTATTCTTAAATGTCCCTAGTCAAGTATTATTGTGAATTAGGACAACGATAATACATAAAGACTAGTATGTGCGTAGATTGATGACCATTCTCATGGGTCATGGATATGAGATATCAAGTCTACAAATGGGTACATATTATAGTAATAATGTACTTGACTGATCCACCAAGAGAATGCTACATGGAACGTTACATGAGTATCATAAGCGGTTCTCACACTGACCATGGTGTACGTAGTCCTTTGACTTGAAGTCACTACGGTTCCCTACATGAGAAGTTATATGTTTTAATGCCGTCAAACGTTGCCTATAATAAGGTGATTATAAAGTCGACTATTGGATATACTACAAATCGTGCGGAGGGATAGTGACTTGGATAGGATTTTTTTTCCTCTTACATAACAGGAGTGATATCTACGGGCTCCTTGATTGAATAAGACTGCAAAATGCATGGTCTTGCTCAAATAAGTCAATATAAGATATTGATCTCATTTGTTTCAGTAAGTCTACTCGGACATTAAGAAACCAAAGATTGAACTATACAAGGGTGACACGCTCTATGTCTTGTGATCAATTAAGATATCTAGATAAAGGGACTAGACTACATGATAACATTGGTTACGGATAGGTTATATCAACTCACTGACATTCCCGATACTTGAGTAGCAGTGATGTATTGCTAGATACCACTCACTGTTTGTAATACTAGACTATGATTTTAGTATTACTGTCAACATAATGGTAACCTACAGGGTCACACACTTAGAATGGATCAAAATTGAAAATCAAATTCATAAGATAAATTTATTAAGGATCCAAGTAAGACTTGGACTCCTGACAGTGGTCGGACATTTAATTAGATTAAATGGGCCGACTAAAGTTCAAAGGCCCACACACGAATCTGACCCAGGTCAGATTGTAAGCCCAGCAACCTCATTACTCTCTTTGGGTTGGTTTTCAGCACCTATGTATATGATAAGTATATGTGGAAAAGATACATGTGAAAAATGTAACACCCTTTTTTTCATTTATGAGATTTTTGGTGATTTTACGTGTTGTGCACATATGATTTCATTTGTAAAATTTCTTTTATAAAATATTTTTATATAGTATTTGTTCTCTTTATTTTTCCAAAAAAAAATATATATATTCTCTTTAAAAGTCTAATTAAAATCTAGGCCTAATTGTCTTTAAGCCCACTCTATTTTATTAATTAAATTAATTATTTTAAAGCCCATGGTTAGTTTGGCCCATTAGTGAGCCCATTTAATTTAATTCTCTTTTGAAATGGTCTAACTTGTAATGTAGACTCATTTCATGGACAATTAAATTTGTCACATGAACAAATTTGTAAATGGGGGACACTAGAGTGGCACGTGCATGCACTAGCATGTGCAATGTGCACACTTTGTAGTTGTCCAGGTGGGATTAGGAGAGTGGGAGAGATGGGAGTGGTGGAGAGTTGGTTACTCTCACCATGGGAAGTTATTTCAACTCCCTACTTCATCTTGGCCCTTAATCTCTAACCATTTGATCTAATCTTGGCCCTCCATTCACCCTAGAAAATTGTATAAATACCCCCTCCCACACTCTTCATTCTCACCCATGGAAAAAATTGAAAAAGAAAGAATAGAAAGAGAGAAAAGAATACAAGTAGTAAGGCAAAAGATTGAGGAGTTGTGAGTTGAAAAGAGTGAGTGTTTTATGTGAGTGCTTCAACCAAGGAGAAGGAGGCCGGACTGCATAGGGGAGGCTCGGGTTCAAGATTGCAACAAGGAGAAGGCGATTTTCGTGGCTTGATCTAGGAGGAGAAGACTTCACTCGTTCGTTATAGGAGATTTCTAGGAGTCTATTTGATTGTTTCTCTCCATTTAAGGTGGGTGTTTCTCTTAAACTTCTAATTAGACATCATGTTAGGATGACAAATTAAGGAGAACTCTAACAAATATAGCCATGCATTATGAAAATGAGACAAATTGCTATTAGTTTGATTATATATTAAAAGAGTGTTAAATTGATTGCCAAATTATGTTTACCATGCTACCATGCTCAATTTTGTTGTGATGTGCTAGATAAACAAATACATGCTTGTATGTTGAACAATTGAATAAAGAACTATGGATAAAGGTGATTTTATTAATGTGTTGTTAAATGACATGAAAAAAAATGAATTTTATTACTGAGATAATTGTACAATGTTAATAAAAATATTATAAGTGATATAGGAAAATTTTAAGTGTAATTTATAAGGAGATTATGCTTATTTTCCCCTAAATTCGAAATTGAAGAATAAAAATGAAGTAGAGAGCAAATTATGTTGTTTTGTATCAAAAATTAAATTTTATTTTATTGAAATGTTGTAATAAGATGAAAAATGAAATCTGGAATTTTTGAATGAATTTGGAGAAGAAAAGAATTCAAAAATATTCAATTTGGTAAAAATTCGAAATAACAAAGACTCAGACTTTAACCCTAAAAATCCCATCCTATAACAGCTTGGCCACTTAGACCATTTGGTTGAAGGTGGCTTTGGCGCTTATTGTAGCCGTGGGTTGGTCTTGGTGGTCTTGAGTTTGAAACTGGGCTCTGCCCTTTGTTTCTCTTTTGTTTTTGAAAAATATCCGAAACCCGAAACAAATTATATACCCAATTAAATCCCGTCTTGTATCGTACTCGCGCTCTGGCCTTTCTGGTTAGCGTTGGAACCACAGTGCGCTGCACTATAGCAGCGGCAGGTCGTGGGTTCGATTCTTGGTTTCGGCAGAATATAACATTTTTGATTTTTGGATTTTAAATTGATTTCTTGGCTTCTAAAAATCCGAAAAAAAATACTCTAATTATTCTTAAAATATGTGGATTCAATGAAAATGTCATGCCCCGCTTCCCACTATACGGAAATACAGGCATGCAACTGAGGCCCAGCGAATGATATACATCATCCATAAGCTGTACAACTATAAGCTCAACAAGATCTTTACAACACAGTCACGCAGGCAAATATAATAATCACATGAGCTGGAAATAGAATAACCATCATCCATATAATACATCAACATCGGGTCAAGTTGCCCGGGAATAGCCATAATTAAAATAGTACGATAGTCAGTTCGCTATAACAACTGGAGAAAATAGCGACTGAAAGAAAAACAACATGAAGTAGTAAGGAAGCAGCAACGATCGTCTAGAGAGTCTGCTCGTCGGGTCCATCAGTACCTGTATAATTATTAACTCAAAGAAAAATAGAAAAACTCCCGTTAGAGCAAGTTTCGGACAACAAGTAGCAACAAGCAGTAAAAGGGATAATATAACAAGATATAACATGGAAGAAACAAGAAGTAACGGTGCAAATACAATATAGAAGGAAGCAAAGAACTGGGACAATATGATCATGTAAGTAATAACTGTAACTAGTGTATTCAAGACTTCAAGGTATAAGCAATTGATAACCTAGGCTCAGTTAATCGATAATCATGTAATCAAGGATCGAAAGTCATGTAATCAAGAGTCATGTAATGAAGAGTCATGTAATCAAGAATCATGTAATCAAGAATCAAGAGTCATGTAATGAAGAGTCATGTAATCAATAATCATGCTTAGTGAAAATCTCGAGTTTATCTGTTTTATTATCTTATCTAATGCACGCAATCATGTATCCCATACCACAAGTTCGGTGCATATCAATCATGTGACGTTTAGACTTAAGTAGTGAATTCTATAGGACTATGTACTCAGGTCTTCTAGTGATAGTATCAAGACATGTAATCATGAATCATGTAATCGAGAATTATGTAATCAAGAATCAAGAATCAAGAATCAAGAATCAAGAATCAAGAATCAAGAATCACTATTACGGGAAACACGGGCCCCCTTCCGAGTATACTCCCCTATATTGTCCACTATTAAGTCGTACCCTTATAATCCCGACTTGTTATTCTTTTATAATTAATTATGAACATGCAGTTGGTATGACTAGTGGAACAGTGTTATCATGACAGTTTAATCAAGGAAAATACCAAGGACAGTAATCATGGATATGAGACGTAAAACGAGTACATGTATCGAGAGTAGTTATTATAGAATTATCAAGTGGTATAAAATGCATGCTATCAACCTATTATATCTATGCAAATTATTATTACAAGAACAATAATACACTCAGTTCATTAAATATGAAAAGTAACGGGTTTATATGCAAAAACGTAGAGATGAATTTTTAGACAACTTGGCATATCTGTATTCAAATTCACTTTCCCGTTGTTACAGAAAAGCAAATCCGATTCCGTCAGAAATTCTAGAAATTAGACTTTCTTTCGGTTCCAACGCATATTCACACGATACATTCTAAAGACATTAGCTATGCGTACAAATTCATTCTTCGCTGGTTTCGATGTTTCGCGAGCATTCTGAAAATTCGGAGTCACAATACTAAAACTGCGATATCTCACAATCTATACATCGGATTGAGAAACTGTAGGATGTTTCGGATATCTAGACTCGAAGGGCTACGATTTTCATGTAGAAAGTTTTTCGATCCAGTGTCGGGAACATGGTAAAATTCTCAGTACAAGAGACAGGTTAGTGATCCCGTGCAGGTTCAGAAATTCACGATATGACGGTACTAAAATCGCGATATCTCACAATCTATACATCCGATTGAGAAACCGTAAGATGTTCTAGATTCAGGTACTCGATGGGCTACGATTTTCACGTAGAAAATCTTCAATCCAGTATTGGGAACATGGTCGAATTCTTAGTGCAAGGTCAAGAAATTTTAGAGATAGTAAGGTTGAATATTCGATATTTGATAACACGATTCGAAATGGGTTAACAGTTCACTCTTGAGTTGATCTAGCATGAAAAAAGTGACTAGAACAGAGTTTGACAGTAAAATATGATGATAACTAGACTACTTGCCACGAGTCAAAGGAAAATGCTTGTACGAGAACAAAGAGCATGTACAAGGTACTTACCTTATAACGTGACGATTACGGTGGTGGTGTTAACCACGGAAAGACGAAGCGAAGTCGGCAACGGACGGTGGCACAACGGTGGTAAGAATGGCGGCAAGACGGCAGCGAGCGAGCAACGGTAGCAACGGTGAGCGACGACAACAACGAGGTGATGGCGGGGCATCGGGTTCTTTTTCGGGGTTTACGGGATCGTAGAAGCGGAGTCGTTGGCTTGAAGGTGGAAGGTAAAGTGGAGCTCGGGTGTTGCTTGAGCTCTCGGGTGTGAAGAAGGAAGAGTAAGAATGGAGGAAAAATGAAGAATGAGACGTAGAGATGAGGGTGGGGTGTAATATGAGCATGTATATATATAAGAGAGAGAAAGGGATTGGAGGTTTTGCATGTGTGTGTGTGTGTATATAAATATATATATATATATATATATATATATATATATATATATATATATATATATATATATATATATATATATATATATATATATATATATATATATTTATATAAGTGCATGCATGTATGCATGTGTGTATAAAATAAGGGGTGAAAGAGATGGGGGTGTAGAAAAATGAAAAAGGAGATACTGGAGGAAGAGGGGATTAGGAGTAGTAGGGTGGTGGAGGCAGTAGAGTAGGAGAGAAAAAATGAGAGAGTTAGGCATAAAATAAGAAAAATGAGATGGAGAGATTGGCGTATGTGAGTGATTAGTGGGAGTGGGTTAGGCAGATGTAGCGATGGCGAACGGGTCGACCGGGCCGGTCCGGGCCCAACCCGTGCGGGTTGGCACGCACGAGTGGGTGGGCCGGGCCGGGTTGGGGTGTTATGCGGGCCGGGCCGGGCCGGGTCAATTTTGCATTTGGGTGGCCCGCCTAACCCGTGAACCCATTAGGGCTCAACCCGGGTTGGGCCGGGTCGACCCGCGGGTTGGCCCGTTTAATAATATATATATATAATTTTATTTTTTTTTTTGGGTAGCTTAAATTGAACTAATAATAATAATAATTTTACAAATGATGTATACAATTATACAAACAACCATATTTTGTTTGATGAATATTACATTTCTTAAAAAATTATAATACAAATAAGTAATAATACTACAATTCTTCAAATATTCCCAAATGATGTTTAATTATAATACTAAGTATGTAATTCAGTAATAATACTAATAAGTAATAATACTACAATTCTTAAAATTAGAATCAAATATCCTCAAGGCCCAAATGATGTTTAATTATAGTACTAAGTAAGTAATAATACTAACAAACAAAAAAATTCGTAATAATAATAATTAGATTGAAAGAGTGAAATTGACAACAAATTTTGAAATTTTATTCATATGAATTTAAGTTGTACAATTTAAACAATTTACAACGAAATGAAGATTTCAATTCACAAATAAGTTTTATACAATAACATATTTCTTATGTACAATTTTAATTGACTACAATTTTTCTAATTTAACATAACAAGAAAAGCTATTGTTGTTGTTGTTGTTGTTGTTGTTGTTGTTGTTGTTGTTGTTGTTGTTGTTGTTCTTCAGGCGAGTTGCTCCCACTTGTGGAACTCGATAACGCTTTCCCTTGCGTCCTATCTTCAGCCTTCAGCCAGTCTTCTGTGCATACGAGCATCTCTAACGTCTCGGGCTTCAACCGATTCCTGTAATCAGATAGAACCCTGCCACTTGTAGAAAATGCACTCTCAGAAGCAACTGTAGAGACAGGAGGAGTTAGCAAATCTTTAGCCATAATTGATAGAATACTAAAAGTGTGTTCGTGTTCTTTCCACCACTGTAAAATATCTAGTGCAGAAGTAAAAGGCTCAGCATCTTGTTGGTTATACCAATTTAATTCATTTGGTTGATTAGTCCTAGGTTTTTTTGATTGAATTTTTTCAAGTAAACTAAATGTTCTATCACCAATTCTACTTTTACCTTTAGAACTACCAGAAGAAGAACTAACTACAGAAGCTGTACTACTAGAAGCAAAACGTCTATCATAATAATCATACAAGTTATTTAACGTAGATTCAAATTTAACTAAAAAACTAGCGCAATCAATTGTTAATTCTACAATGTTATCTAAATATCCAAAAAATATTTCTATCAAATTCTTCGTACCTTCTAATTTGATACGAGGATCCATAACAGTAGCAACACAAATCAACATAGGAGGAGGAAAATAATACTTCAAAAATTTTGTAAATGCAGGTTTTACAATGTCACTAATATGGGTATCATTTAACATTTCGTTAAATGTTTGCATCATGCTAACTAATTCAATAAAAATGCAACTAGAAGTAGATTCATATGTTTTTGAAAATTTTAAAGTTGCGATTTTAAAAGGTTCTAAAAATTTCAACAAAGATTCAGCAAAAAACCAATCATTGGGAGTCATTTCAAAATTAGGCATATTTTGTGCGATACAAAAATCATTTACAACTGCTTTATATTCGGTGACAACACTTAGTAAATCAAAAGTAGAATTCCATCGGTGTCTAACATCCTTTGGAAATTTTCTAAAAGGAACATTTCTAGCTCTACACCAAGCTTTCCATTCTTGTAGCATGCTTGGTTTTAATGCAATGAAATGTACACAATTTCTAATTTTAATTATATATGGATCAGCTATACCTAATGCATCTTGAACACATAAATTTATAATATGACATGCACACCTAACATGAAAAATATTGTCAGATGGAGGGTTTAATATTCTTTTTAAAGTATTAATTGCTACATTGTTGTTAGATGCATTATCAAAACTAATAGCCATAATTTTATCGCGAATATGAAAAACATCACAACTTTCTAAAATATGGTTTGCTATTTCAGCGCCACTATGGGGATACGGCAACGACGCAAGTGATATGATTCTTTTATTAAGAATCCAATCATTGTCGATCCAATGACAGGTTATTCCCATCGTTGGAATATTGTTGACACCCGTCCAACAATCCGAAGTTAAACTAACCCTACAAGTTAAACTCCATAAAATTGCAATCAACGCGTCCTTCATTTCCATGTACACTTTAAAACAATCCGATTTGCAAGTATTTCTCGGAATTCTTTTAAAATGAGGGTTTAAGGCCGTTTGATTAAAATTTTCCAAGTTCCTACTCTCGGGATAGGTAAATGGTAACTCTTCCTTAATTACTAATCGGGCCATTTCCCGACGAACAAGTTCGGGATCATAAGGGTGGCTATCTACTTGACCGGTCCTAGGGTTTATTCTTTGTTGGCCTTGTATTTGATCAAGAAGATCTTTATGATTATTTAGGATGTGCCTACTAAGTGTACCGGTTCCGTCACCCCTCTTGAATTTGTATTGTTTACCACATGCTTTACACACTTTCACACCTACACCCGGAGTATTTTCGTCCGGAATATACTCATAAAACTTGTGCCAATCGCTAGTTTCTCCTCTACTTTTCCTACTACTACGGGGTTGTGTGGTTTCGGTTTGTTGTTGTTGTTCTTCTTCTAAATGTTCGTGTCCAACATCATCGTGTGTACCCCATTGTTCCATAGTAGGATCAAATTCTTGGGCGGGCTCAATAATTGGGACAATTGGTGGCCTACGTGAAGATGAGGAAGAATCTTGTCCGCTACGACCGCTACTGCGTGATCTAGACATAGTGTAGTAATGTGGTATGTAAATAAAATCTACAATGTAGAAGCGGTGAATTATACAAAAAAAAAACTAAAAAACAAGAGGGTTGAGATAGAGAAGTTCAAAAAACAAACAATAATTTTAACTACAACGAAAAAAAAAACAAGAGAGATAGAGATATTTTGATACCGTTCACCGTGGAATACGCGTATAAAAAAAACCGTGAAAATTAGAATATAATAGAAAAGATGGAGGAGCGCTTTGCCGATTTCGCAATTGAAGAGTTGAAGTAGATTTGAGTTGATGGTTGAAGAGAGTTGAAGACGTTGAAGACGTTGAATTTTGTTCTCCGATACGACCGAAATTTGATCGTGTATACGCCTCCTTGTACACTTGTTTGATGATTACTACAATTGTTCAAATTTTTTTTTTTTGATGTATAATAGTAGAGAGAGTAAGAGAGGAAGGTGTGATTTTTTTGGAGATTTTTGGGGGCTATTTATAGGCGTAGAAGTGGGTAAAAACAAAAAAAAAAAAAAAAAAAAACAACAACAACAGCAAGCACAACGGCTAAAGAGCCGTTTGCTGCTGTCAGGAAGCCAACGGCACCAACCCAACGGCTAGCGACCCGCTCCGAACCGCGGGTTTCGACCTGTTCGACCCGCGGGTCGAACGGTCGGCCCGCCACGGGTTGGGGGTCGAAATTCGCGGGTCGACCCGCGGGTTGGCGGGTCCAATTCGCGGGTTGACCGGGTTCGTGGGCCGGGTTTCGCGAATCCAATTCGCATAAATAGCGACCCGGGTCGACCCGGTACTGTTCACCGGGTTCGACCCAAACCCGTGAAAGACTTAACCGGGCCGGGTTCGTGGGCCGGGTCGCGGGTGGGTCGCCGGTTGACCCGGCCCAGTTGCCACCCCTAGGCAGATGGGAGAAATGTTGATTAGGGATAATTGGGATTAGAATTTATATTTAAACTCCGTTCGAAAAATCACAAAATTATAGAATTGATCAGAAAAATATTCTGGCTTTAGATAAAGAGTCCAAAGAGAAAAATAAAACTGATCTAAAAATTGAAGTACAAAATTCACGTAATAAAATACGTACAACTGGAACAGGGAGTTACAATCCTACCCACCTTACAAAAAAAAATTCGTCCTCGAAATTTACTTAGGCGGGATATAGGATAGCTAAGAATGCAATACTCTTCAACTGAGAGTTCAACAGAAGATAAAAGAAACAAAGAGTACAAAAGCACGAAAACAACTAAAGACAAATTGTGCACCCTCAACTGAAGGACTCATCAATTTAATGTCTAGGCTCAGAATCTGAATCACCGACATCGCTAACATCCCAGTTCAGCTGGGTCACAAGCTCATCACGCTCTGGCACATACTCTTCCAATTTTCTGAGTAACTCCTTAGGCGATGGAGCTGAAATCAAGATGCGTCTGGCCTTACTGGATATAAACTCCTTAGCCATAGCTGAATCTATGAAGGACAGAAGTAAGTCGTAATATCCATCAACGTTTAAAATACCCACCAGTTTGCTGTGGACCCCTAGTTGAGCCCAAGTGATCACCTCGAACAATTCCTCAAGTGTTCCATAACCTCCGGGCAAGACTATGAAAGCATCAGCAGCACGAGCCATTTCAGCCTTTCTCTCGTGCATGTTAGAGACAACTCTAACATCTCCCACAGTTCCCCCAGTAATCTCTTTCGGCATCAGCGATTTGGGAATTACTCCCAAAACGTGTCGGCCACCCGCACGAACAGCATCAGAAACCAGGCCCATCAATCCTATGCTCCCACCACCGTAGACGAGATCGATATTTCTCTCTACAGGCTCCTTGCCGAGCTCGATCGCGGCTTCTTGGTAGCTAGCTCTTTTGCCAGAGCTACTACCACAAAATACACAAATCCTACCAAATCTCGATGAAGATGAAGAAAGCTTCATCTTCTTCCCTGCTTTACTTTCTTCTTCCACCGATTTTCTCTTCATCCCTGCTACCAATTCTTGATCTCTTTTTTCCATTTGCCAAGAAAATCCGAGCTCCTACTCTCTCTTTCTTTCTTGCTCCCGCCTCTGCTACTGGATTCTCACTCTTCTCTTATTCGAAGCTTGCTCCCGAGTTGCCTTCTTCTTTATCTTCTCTCCTTTCTTCCCCAGCTTCTCTCTCTCTCTCTTTCTTCTCCGACTTCTCTTTCTTTCTCTCTTTCTTCTCCGACTTCTCTCTCTTTATTCTTCCTCTTTCTTTCTCTTTTTCTTTCTTTCCCTTTTTCTTTCTTCTTTCTTTGACCCCCCTCTCTCTTTTTCTCTTCTTTTTATTTCTTCTTCTTCTTGTCTTTTCTTCATTAATGCACCGCCCCCTATAACCGGTCTATGGCCAATATTTGTACTTTGTTCCCTATCCATTCTAAATATAACATCGAAACCTGAGATGTTGATGACGATTTGCTTTGAAATTCATTCCACGAATCAATAAGGGACTCTGCTATGCTTTCGCTGCGCCACTCTGATGGTGATGCTTCTTGCTGCTGATATCAAGTGATAGCGATCGACGAACTGAGCAGAATTAAGAGATTGGTAACACGAAGATGTTGGTTGTCAAACTTATTTGGTAAAGTGGGCCCAACCCACCTAACAATGTTGAAAAATTGTGGTAAGATTGGTGCCGCAAAGAAAAATGGGAGAAACTGAGATGAAGAATTTTTCAGTTACTCATCTCTCATTCCTATAAATGAGAGATTTAGGAAGAAGAAAAAAAATTAAGCAAGACAAGAACAAGAAACAAGCAGAAAAGAAGAAAAAGAATAGAGTGTATATTTGTAAGGTGTAGTAATACCAGTTTTAGAAAATAGTGAAGAGTCTTCTTGTTGGTATTCCAGTTTCCAATTTGTTTGCCATTTAGCCCAACAAAATTTCTTCTCTCTTCCAACAGAAGATTCAAGAAAATAGGGATAGAAAGAAATAACTAGTATGATACTCAATAATGGATTGATCGATGAGAATGAATGCAATGTACAAAAGGTAACAAACGACGCAGGAACTGAAGCATGACTAGATCGAAATATACCAGTAACTATTTCTTTGGTGATCTCTGCCTTCTCTGTAATCAGGTTATGAGCCTGATTGCACTCTCCAGTTTGTCCTCCACTGGAATTTGATCCTCCTATAGGTGTGACACTCTTTCTCTTTGAGCAATCCCGAACCATGTAATCATTCGCTCCGCATGCAAGACACAGGTTGTTGGCTTTCCAACAGTTCTTGCGTATGTGTCCAACTCGGCGGCAATAATAGCACTTCTGATCCTTCTTCGGAGTCGCCGATGAGTAAGGTGATGCTCTAGTAGTCAGGGGTCTGAACTGGCCTCCGTATCGGTCCACCTATAGACTGTGCGACAGTAAGGAGATGTAATGCCCCCTGAACGGCATTCCACCCTCTACGGATTTGCTCCTGGGTATCGAGCATGGCAGTGTAACTCTTATGCTGGTGCACAAACAAGTCCCATTGAGTGGAGTTTGCGACATCCTGTATCCTATCCAGATTAGCTCTCATCGGTTCATTTTGCTCTTGCTGTAGCTCCATCATTCGTTGCATCTCCTGGAGAATGGCGACGATCTCCGATAGTTCATCCCTGGATGTAGAAGTCGAAGAGCCTCCATGAACCATAGTCTGAAATGCATATTCGAATGGGGTAAATCACTAGATGGCAAGTTGGTTATTAACATTCATGTGATCCACGTGATGTGTATATTATTGAGCTTAGCATAGTTCGAGCCTAGCCTCTGATACCACTAAAAACATGTCATGCCCTGCTTCCCACTATACGGAAATACAGGCACTGAGGCACACAACTGAGGCCCAACGAATGATATACATCATCCATAAGCTGTAAAATTATAAGCTCAACAAGATCTTTATAACACAGTCACGCAGGCAAATATAATAATCACATCAGCTGGAAATAGAATAACCATCATCCATATAATACATCAACATCGGGTCAAGTTGCCCGGGAATAGCCATAATTAAAACAGTACGATAAGCAGTTCGCTATAACGACTAGATAAAATAGCGACTGAAAGAAAAATAACATGAAGTAGTAAGGAAGCAGTAACAATCGTCTAGAGTGTCTGCTCGTCGGGTCCATTAGTACCTGTATAATTATTAACTCAAAGAAAAATAGAAAAGTTCCCGTTAGAGCAAGTTTCGGGTAGCAAATAGCAACAAGCAGTAAAAGGGATAATATAACAAGATATAACATGGAAAAAACAAGAAGTAACGGTGCAAATACAATATAGAAGGAAGCAAAGAACTGCGACAATATGATCATGTAAGTAATAACTGTAACTAGTGTATTCAAGACTTCAAAGTATAAGAAATTGATAACCTAGGCTCAGTTAATCGATAATCATGTAATCAAGGATCGAGAGTCATGTAATCAAGAGTCATGTAATCAAGAATCATATAATCAAGAATCAAGAGTCATGTAATGAAAGAATCATGTAATCAAGAATCAAGAGTCATGTAATGAAGAGTCATGTAATCAAGAATCATGCTTAGTGAAAATCTCGAGTTTATCTGTTTTATTAACTTATCTAATGCACGCAATCATGTGTCACATACCACAAATTCGGTGCATATCAATCATGTGATGTTTAGACTTAAGTAGTGAATTCTATAGGATTATGTACTCGGCTCTTCTAGTGATAGTATCAAGACATGTAATCGAGAATTATGTAATCAAGAATTGTGTAATCAAGAATCAAGAATTAAGAATCACTATTTCGGGAAACACGGGTCCCCTTCCGAGTATACTCCCCTATATTGTCCACTATTAAGTCGTACCCTTATAATTCCGGCTTGTTATTTTTTTATAATTAATTATGAACATGCAGTTGGTACGACTAATGGAACGGTGTAATCAAGACAGTTTAATCAAGAAAAATACCAAGGGCAGTAATCATGGATATGAGACGTAAAATGAGTACATGTATCGAGAGTATTTATTATAGAATTATCAAGTGATATAAAATGCATGCTATCAACCTATTATATCTATGCAAGTTATTATTATAAGAACAATAATACACTCAGTTCATTAAATATGAAAAGTAATGGGTTTATATGCAAAAACGTAGAGATGATTTTTTAGACAACTTGACATATCTGCATTCAAATTCACTTTCCCGTTGTTACAGAAAAGCAAATCCGATTTCGTCAGAAATTCTAGAAAGTAGACTCTCTTTCGGTTTCAACGCATATTCACACAATATATTCTAAAGACAGTAGCTTTGCGTACAAATTCATTCTTTGCTGGTTTCGATGTTTCACGCGCATTCTGGAAATTTGGAGACACAATACTAAAACTGCGATATCTCACAATCTATACATCGGATTGAGAAACTGTAGGATGTTTCGGATATCTAGACTCGAAGGGCTATGATTTTCATGTAGAAGGTTTTTCGATCCAGTGTCGGGAACATGGTAAAATTCTCAGTACAAGAGACAGGTTAGTGATCCCGTGCAGGTTCAGAAATTCACGATATGACGGTACTAAAATTGCGATATCTCACAATCTATACATCCGATTGAGAAATCGTAAGATGTTCTGGATTCGGGACTCGATGGGCTACGATTTTCATATAGAAAATCTTCAATCCAGTAATGGGAACATGGTCGAATTCTTAGTGCAAGGTTAAGAAATTTTAGAGATAGTAAGGTTGAATATTCGATATTTGATAACACGATTCGAAATGTGTTAACGGTTCACTCTTGAGTTGATATAGCATGGAAAAAGTGACTAGAACATAGTTTGACAATAAAATATGATGATAACTAGACTACTTGCCACGAGTCAATGGAAAATGCTTGTACGAGAACAAAGAGGGTGTACAAGGTACTTGCCTTATAACGTGACGATTACGGTGGTGGTGTTAACCACAGAAAGAAGAAGTGACGTCGGCAATGGACGGTGGCACAACGGTGGTAAGAATGGCGGCAATACGGCAGCGAGCGAGCAACGGTAGCAACGGTGAGCGACAACAACAACGAGGTGATGGCGGGGCGTCGGGTTGTTTTTCGGGGTTCACGGGATCGTAGAAGCAGAGTCGTTGGCTTGAAGGTGGAAGGTAAAGTGGAGCTCGGGTGTTGCTTGAGCTTTCGGGTGTGAAGAAGGCAGAGGAAGAATGGAGGAAAAATGAAGAATGAGACGTAGAGATGAGGGTGGGGTGTAATATGAGCATGTATATATATAAGAGAGAGAAAGGGATTGGAGGTTTTGCATGTGTGTGTGTGTGTGTGTATATATATATATATATATATATATATATATATATATATATATATATATATAAGTGCATGCATGTATGCATGTGTGTATAAAATAAGGGGTGAAAGAGATGGGGGTGTAGAAAAATGAAAAAGGAGACACTGAAGGAAGAGGGGATTAGGAGTAGTAGGGTGGTGGAGGCAGTAGAGTAGGAGAGAAAAAATGAGAAAGTTAGGCATAGAATGAGAAAAATGAGATGGAGAGATTGGCGTATGTGAGTGATTAGCGGGAGTGGATTAGGCAGATGGGAGAAATGTTGATTAGGGATAATTGGGGTTAGAATCTGTATTTAAACTCCGATCAAAAATCACAAAATTATAGACTTGATCAAAAAAATATTCTGGCTTTAGATAAAGAGTCCAAAGAGAAAAATAAAACTGATCTAAAAATTGAAGTACAAAAATTCACGTAATAAAATACGTATAACTGGAACAGGAAGTTACAGAAAAATATTTGTGCATTATTTGACTAAAATAAAAGTGACTTAGAAGTAAAAAATTGAGTAGACTTGTATGAAAATTGACACTTGTATAAATATGAAAAGTGATTATTTTTCATGAGAAAATTTTCAAAAAGAGATATTTTGAAGGGAGGAAAATTTAAGTGTGTTGATTATGGATTTTTGTTCATCTATTTTGGGTTTTGTGTGCACTCTAAAGATAGATGAAAAATGCAACTTTGTTGAATGAATTAAATAAAAGAAAGAAATACTAGTTTGGGAATCTAATGGATTTATTGAAATAAATTTAAGTATAAAATACATGAATTGAAATTGAACTTTATGTATGAGATTTTATTCATAGAAAAGAATGGAAATCATGTTAGTTATGAAAAAGAATTTATGAGTATAAAGACTCAATTTTTGTGATTATGAATTGAAATTAAGAACTAGAGCGTAGTTAAGCCTCATACCGACATTGAAAAGAAATGTGTTGAAATAAAATTTGAGCTGAAAAAACAAAGATTTGGGTCATGTTGAATAAATGGTTAAGACCGGTATAGTGGAAGGGCTAACTCTAGAGAATTGATTTTGTTCATGATTTAAATAACTAAGGACTGATACATAGTGAAGACGTGATGAAAATAAGAGAAAAACACGAGTATGAGGGCCTCGGAGCTACGGTGTGAGAATATTCACAGGCTATCTTCAAGATGCGTCGTGACATGACGTGGATATGTCTCCAGGAGTCCGTACTGTAGGCAACGCTCGTGGGGTGTTTGGTGATTGCGGGCAGTGTCATGTCCCATGACGAAGGCTGAATTGTCCATAGGTTCTTCACGATGCCTCGTGACATGACATGGGATTTCCCTCTAGGCTGTCTGGACATGAGCTCGTAACTCATAGAACATCTAGAATACTTATCGTAGTTGCAGTAGTAGTTTAAGTCATGACGAGGGATTGAACCCTACAAGATGAAGTAAGGGCTTGCCCTCAGACCTATATAGTATGGGATGCATAGAATCTAAACAAGTGCGCATGAGTGTCATCTAATATAAACAACTGCATTAAGGACTAAGTGCACTGCACAACACGACATCTATAGGATAGTCCCTTGTAGTTTCTGTTTGTGATCAAGTTTGTGATTGTTTAAGTATTTGAGAATCGTTATACTGTTCGACATAGAGAGGATAGCCATGTATAATATTTCGTCGGTTATAAGCAACTGACGCGCCCACAGTTTTTATGCAGGGTAAAGTGATTAACAAGACTAAGAGAATGCATGCTGATTAAAGATTGATTCAAGAGTTGTACATTGTTGTAAATTGTTTCCGCTGTAAATGTGTAATGTAATTGTAATTTGATGTAACAAAAGTTTTTATTTCCTTATAAAATTGTACGAAAGAAGTGTAAAGATCCTGTGGAACTTCGAATTCAGTTGTGTTTTGGAATTCGGGGTGCTACAAAAAATTCCTAGCCATCACAGAAAGTGAGAGAGAGAGAGATCGTGAGGAGGAACATCTCCTTCCCGTAGCTAGCACTGTGGTATAAGGGAGAGCCGTTTTTCGTTCCGTTAGTGTGGAAACCTTAGAGGCACTGCAATATTGCAGTGCTGTGATCGGCATACTTTGGAGACAGCAGATTCATATTTAAGGTATAACTCCTAAACACGATTTATGTTTTTTTGCATGGATCCATGGCTAGGTTTCGATATTTTTTTTGTAATTTTTTCGCTGTGTATTTAATCTGTGATTGTCTTCGAAACCTAACAAACGGTACATCAAAATTTTCTGATAATGATTTAGTTATACTTTCAAGTGAAGACACTTCATCAGAAGAATCAATTGATCTTAATCAAATCAGTAATACTAAAAAGCAATTCAGAAAAATTTTTAAAAAAATTTCGATCATAAACCTCTAAGGATAGAAAACTATTAATCCATGACCAACACCAGTGTATGTGTTATTTGAAGAAAATGATGTTTTCATGCAAAAAGAGTTTAGTGGCTCATATATATATCAGTGGAATACTGATGGTTATACTGAAAGCCACATTAACATTCATATACATCAAATGTTGATGTTTGCAACTTTAGCTAAACAAAATGGAAATTATGATGAGTTGATTGCTGCTTTTATTACCTATGGTTTTCGAGGAACTTTGAAAGGACGGTGGCATAATTACTTAAGTGAAGATAATAGACATGAAGTATTTGGTGCAGTAAAACAAGAAGGTGAACAACAAAAAGAGGTGGTTGTTTTACACTATTGGTCTAGCCATTCTTGATCATTTTACTGGTGAAGTAGGAGATCAAGGTGAAAAAATTTGGGCTTTATTACAAAAATCTAATAGCATTCATTGGAAATCTAAGTTTGTCGACCTAATCCATTCGTTGAAAGGGTGAAAACTCATCTCCAATCAGCTGGGAGGGGAGGGGAGGGGGGGGGGGGGGGGGGGGGGGGGGGGGGGCTGAGTGAGTTCATACACTATGAAAATCTCACATATGGTACATTAATAAATGTCTGTGTAAAACAAGGCTTAGCCTTCTGTAATGATTTAAAATTATGAAAACAAATAAAATAGAAAAAGCTATCAAAAAAGCAACAATTAGGTGAAGTTTGCCAACAGTTTGCATATGGGCAAGATTATGCATCCACCAGTCATAAGAAAATAAAGAAGGGTAAAAAAGTTTTTTTTTTATTTGACACTTTTTGAAAATATTTGCAGAAAGATGACAGTTGCTAAAGTATTTGTGTTCGTGGACTCAAAAGCTAAACTCGTCGTTCCCATCGGCGAGTTTAGTTGTTTCATGCTCGCCGTTGGGACACGGCGAGTGTAGTGCTAATTTTTTGAAAAAATCGCCATTCCCAATGGCAAATACATTTATACTAGACTCGTTGTTGGAAACAACGAGTTTAGTTCAAAATTTTGAAAGAAGACTCGCTGTTCCCAATGGCGAGAAAATTTATACTAGACTCGCTGTTGGGAACGGCGAGGATGTAGGAAATTTCACAGAGAGTGAAACATTCTGTTGGACTTAGTGAATTTTCAAAAAAAGCTCCATAGATTTTTTTTTTGAACTAAACTCGCCGTTCCAACAGAGAGTCTAGTGTAAATGTTCTCGCCGTTGGGAATAGCGAGTCTTCATTGAAAAATTTGAACTAAACTCGCTGTTCCCAACTACGAGTTTAGTATAAATGTCTTTGCCGTTGGGAACAGCGAGTCTTCATTGAAATTTTTTGAACAGAACTCGCCATTGGGAACGGCGAGTTTCTCAAATAATTAGCACTAAACTCGTCGTGTCCCAACGACAAGCATGAAACAACTAAACTCGCCGTTGGGAATGACGAGTTTAGTTGTTGAGTCCACAAACGCAAATACTTTGGCAACTGTCCTATAAGTGCAAATATTTTCAAAAAGTGCCGTATAAAAAAAATTCTGGTAAAAAACCTTATATTCTACATAAAAAAACCTTATGTGAAGAAGAAGAGGAAGAAAGATAAATATTGTCCAAAAGAAAGACGAACCACTACTTACAGAGCAAAAAGGATTAATAATTCAAAAAAATGCCTAGTGCTATAAATGTGGAAAATTTGACAATGCAAATCTCTACTATTATTAAGCAAAGCCCTATTTTGGCGGCTTTTTACTATCATGCCCTCATAAACAAAGAAAGCTAAAAAAATAATGTAGGGTTAATTCTGTCAAATTTTACCGCTAATCCTTACACAAAAGGAGGTCACAACCGTAATTTTCACTCAAATCAAACTCTCTCTCTCTCTCTCAAAAAACATCCCCCCCCCCCACTCGTCGATTCCTATCCCTCTCTTTCAAAATCCACACCGCTTCTCTCTCTCCTTACCCCCCCCCTGTCGATTTCTCTTCCTCCCGCTCCGCCCTCGAACCCTCCTTCCTTGCGTCATGTGATCGCCGTGACCCCCCCCCCCCTCGACTTTGCCATTAGCTGCTCTGCCCTCCAGGCCTCCTGCCTCGCGTAGAGCGACCACCGCGACCCCCCGACTTCGCCAACTGCCGCTCCGCCCAATATTTTTATTCTCATGTTGATGGATTTTTACTCACTGCAGCGATTACCTCTTCAATCCATCTAAATCGGTGACTCCTCCGTTGGAAAATCTTGCCTTCTCCTCAGATTCGCTATAAAGATCTGATTTTTCACCAATTTTTGGGTTAAAGATTTGATTTTGATGGAATGTGGGTGATATGAGTTTGGGGTTTGCTTTTTGCAGGACGATTCGTATGTCGATAGTGCACTATCGGAGTCGACTTCGTAAGTGTTCTTGGGTTCTGTTTATTATTTTGTAATTTTGAGATTTTAGGGTGTAATTATTATTATTATTATTATTATTATTATTATTATTATTATTATTATTATTGCTTTGTTAGAAAATTAGAACGCTGGAGCTGGATGGGAAGATGGTCAAGCTGCAGATTGTAAGTTGTTAAATTTTTTTAAAGAGAGAATTGCACTGAATTCGTTGGTTGTTTCTTTGCAATTGATGGTTGGATCTATTTCTGGCGTAGGTACATTTTAGATTGCATAATGGGTTTTGTCTGCATCACTGGTTGCTGTCATGTTAGTTAGTATGTATGGTGTAGTTGGCCACTTTACAGAACCACCAAATGGTTGGTGAGATTTCAATCTATAATGAGTCTATTTTTAGGAATGTAATGTCACAACAAGTTTCTTTGTTTTTAAAATGGGAGTGCTAAAGTTTTGATTTTGATGGAATGTGAGTGATATGAATTTGGGGTTTGCTTTTCGCAGGACAATTCGTATGTCGATAGTTACATTAGCACTATCGGAGTCGACTTCGTAAGTGTTCTTGGGTTCTGCTTATTATTTTGTAATTTTGAGATTTTAGGGTGTAATTATTATTATTATTATTATTATTATTATTATTATTATTATTATTATTATTATTGCTTTGTTAGAAAATTAGAATGCTGGAGCTGGATGGGAAGACGGTCAAGCTGCAGATTGAAAGTTGTTAAATTTTTTTAAAGAGAAAATTGCACTGAATTCATTGGTTGTTTCTTTGCAATTGATAGTTGGATCTATTTCTGGCATGGGTACATTTTAGATTGCATAATGGGTTTTCTCTGCATCACTGGTTGCTGTCATGTTAGTTAGTATGTATGGTGTAGTTGGCCATATTACAGAACCACCAAATGGTTGGTGAGATTTCAATCTATAATGAGTCTATTTTTAGGAATGTGATGTCACAACAAGTTTCTTTGTTTTTAAAATGGGAGTGTTGATTCCGAGCATTCGAACAGTTTTTACAGTTGTTTATTGTTGACTTTGCAAAATCATATAACATGACTACTTAAGAGCTGGTCTTTTTGGATCACATGCAGCAAGGGGAGGGGGGTATGAGGAGAGAGAGAGGCGGTGGGGATTTTGAGAGAGGGAGAGGAATCGACGGGAGGGGGGTGTTTTTTGAGATGAAGAGAGTTTGATTTGAGCGAGAGAGAGATTGAAGTAAATGTGAAGTGAAAATGCTTAATAGTAGTAGAGATATATCTAAGTTTCAATTTATGAACACATATAATACATTTGCAAGGAGAACAAATGTCTCTGTAACATCTAAGATTCAACTTTATGATATGATGCAAAATCCTTCTTAAGTTAATGTGTTTTCTATTTTAATCTACAGCCCCTCGACTTCCCGCTGCCGTAGCCGACGACTTTGACCCTTGCTCTCTCTCCAAGCTGTCATAGATTCTCAACAGCCAACAAGGTAGATTTTGGGATTTTTCGTTTTAATTTGAGGTTTGGGGTTTTAATCAATTTAGGTTATTCGATTTTTTTAAAAGGGTTTTGTGTATACATAGGCTTTTGATTATGGGTTTTAAGGTAGTGTTTGGCCCAGCTTAAAATTAGCTTAGCTTTTCCTTTAAAAGGAGAAGCTGGGCCAAACACATATTTTGAAAAGCCCAAAAAAAATAGAAGTAGCTTATTTTTTATTAAGAAAAGGAGCTCCAAAAGAAGCCCTTCAGATCTACTTCTGGCTTCTGGCTTCTCCTTTTCTTCTTATTTTACCCAAAACCAAAGATCAAAAAAATTCTCCTTCCCCTTCCCCTTCCCCTTCCCCTTCCTCCATTCCCAGTCCATCTCGTTGAAGACCGCCGCCGCCGTTGAAGACCGCCACCGCCGTCGAACCACGCCGCCGTCGAACTACCGCCGCCGCCCTTTCCCCTGCCCTTTCCCTTTCTCCTTTTAGATCTGTTCCTTGAAATTGATTTATTTGGAATTAGATCTGTTCCTTTTATATCTGGTGGTATACGATGTCAGTTGCTTGTCATCAAGCTGTTGTTGTATATAATTTTGATATTTTGGTTTCTATCTGATTTTTTCATTATAGAAATTTGCTTGCAGCTAATGTGTGAAAGAATTTTTGTTTCTATCTGATTTTTTTTCCTTCTCCTTCTTTTTTTTTTTTTTTTTTGTGCTCCACAAATGAGTTTTGTTTCTTGTTGTGATGTAGTACAGATATTTATGGGAGAAGGTGATTATTTTTGTCGAAAAGAGTATCAAGTTCTATATAGTTTGATCTTTGAAAAGTAAGTATTAGGATTGGTCTGTTATTTATTGATGATACTGAACATATCATAAGTAATGCTTAGGCATTTCTGATCCAATACGTTGTACTATGAGTCTATGACTAGCCTATTTTGATAGTCGCTGCGATTCGAACATGATATTGCAATGTTAATTCACTCTTCTATTTGTTCTCCTATCTAATGAATAGTTTTGAAATATTAGATGATTTAACACATGCATGCAATCTGATTGTTCTGAGCTTAAAAAATATAAAGATTTTTTTTTAAAATTTGATAACTTATATTTTATTTTTAAATAAAATCAAAAACTTAAGTTAAGTATAAAAGTAGCTTACAATTGATATATTATGCCAAACAACTTCTAGCGTAAAAGTAACTTTAAAGTTAAAAAAAAAGCTGACTATCCAAACAGCTTCAGCTTTTAATTTCAAAGTTGTACTTTCTAGCTTCTCCTTCTGAAGTAGCTTTAAAGCTAAAAAAAGCTAGGCCAAACGCACCCTAAGAATCAACTCATTCTAATTGTTTCTCATAGAAAATCCCCACTGAGAAGATGCCAAGAAATGACTGTTTGAGTGATATTAAGAGACAAGCAAGATCTGGATCCCCATATCATGTAGTATCTGAAAATCAAGAATGTAACCTCCCAAAACTACAACTCTTTTATAAATTAAAATCATTGTCAATGATGTTTTAATTAATATGCACCTTTCAACAGTTCATCATGGCAGGCATAATTCGACGACAGTTGTGCCTCGGGGGTAGATTGAGCGATATAAGAAGGCAAACTAGACAAATTATGCTCGCAACAAATACAACTTCAGTTATCCTTAGCGAAGGTAAGGTCTTATATCTAAATGTTCGTACTCAAAAAACAATAGTCAACTTCTTTTATCACTTCCAATGTAAATAAAAAAAACCCACCCCTTTTTCCCTTTTGAATATGTGTAGGTCTACAACATAATTTCACTCCTCCAATTTTTAACCGTAACCCGGCAAGGAGACACTATAACTGTGCTACAAATTATGTCGAGTTTTTTGTACGCGTGCATCGCACGTGCATTATACTAGTAAGTGTTATACAAAAAAGAAGTTCAATGAGGATAAAGGTTTACGAAAATGTTTACTAAAAATCAGATTAATGTGAAATACACTTCGATTATGATGAAGATAGAGAAACCTCTTCAGACGAGTCCCACAACCCTTGTAAATGTGCAATTAATAATTGCAATGTAGACAAATCAGACTATTGGAAGGATTTCATTGAGATGAATGGTTTATGTATTAATGTTAATTCTTCTAATCAAGAAATGATTAAACATATATTACCGGATGAAAATATAACATTTAGAAGGATCCCTTTTAAAAGACAACGAAAGGGAAAACAAGCCTAAAATGAAAGCTCCAGACATTGATAATGTTTAGTTTCAAGAAATTCTGAAAAGAAGAGAAGAAAAACAGAATAAAACTCTATCATTGTCCGATTTAAGTAGAGAGATTAATTATCTCAAAGAAGAAGTTAAACTTGTTAAATAAGAAAATAAATACATGTTATCTAGATTAGATGATCAGGAAGAATATTCCCAATAAAATCTTGTAAACGAAGAATCATCTAACTTACAAACTTCTGTGTTGTTAAATGTGTTACAAGTGACATATCCTAGAAGTGGTACATATACTTTGATAATAGCCAAACAACATATAATACAAGATCTAATAACACTAGTTGTAACACCCTGCAAAATTGAGTTATGACAATTTTTTTCCACGTGTGTTACACACTTATATTTGTACCGTTACGTGTAATATCCGTAACATTTTTAATGTAAGTATTTTTACGTATGTTGTATTTCGATTGTTTATAAACATTTCTCCGTTGCTCAAATTCATTCTGTATTTGAATATTTACTGATACGTGTAACGCACGTGTTTGTAGTGCATGTGTTGGTTGTATTCTTGTTCAAAATAAAATTAATGAAGTGTGTATATTTATTTTTATTTGTGCATAATTTTTTTTATTATGATTAATTTAAACTAGTTTTATTAAATTCATATTAAATTAAGTAGCCTATGTAATTTTATTAAATAAAACTCGTAATATTTTGTGTGTAGTTTATGTGAACACACAAACACATAGCAAGCCTATGCAATTCCCACACTAGAATGGCCGGCCAAATTGATGGGAGGGAAAAGAAAAGAATTTGAATGAGTTTAAGGGTTAAGTGTGTAGTTAAAAACCTCCCCATCACTCTCTCCTTTGTAATACCACATCCCGGCCGTTCATCAGTAAAAAGAAAGAAAAAAAATTCATCTTTGGCATTTTCAAAAGGCTTTTACTGTTGGTTGCTTTTGGAGCTCGGATTTTGACGAGGGAGATTGGAGACTATTTTTCTAGGAGTTCTAATTGCCAGGAATTCATAAAAAGAGGTGGGTGTTTCCTTCTTTTCTAATTTTGTTTGTAGAATTATGCCATGATATTAGACAGAAACCATGTTGTGTGTAGTTTTAACCTCCTTTAGATTACGAATCAATTTTTAGAATAGAATACATGCCAATTGAATTAAGTTTAATGTGATTATATAAAAGAAATAAAAAATCCAATATTATGTATTAAAATTCTAAAATATTGTTGAATTATTAATGTAGAATGCTTCTGTTTTGATAGCAAAATTTTATTTAGAAATGAATACATTTCTCTTGAGAACTTGTAGATAACGTAATGGTAGAAGTGCTTTGCTCGTATTAGGATGGATTGATTAAATCGATGTTGTGTTGATGCTTAATTTAGATGAATGTAGTTGTACATATTATGAACATTGAATTATCATTTTATTATTCTCCGTGATGTGATTAAAATGTAGAATTCAAAAGTTAAGAATTGATGTTGCATTCGAATACTATAATAATGAAAATGAGTTATGGGTCAGTAGACTATATTCTAATTTATGAGAGAATTTTAGACAGTGAGCGAGGCTTGAGAGCTTGGTTAGAGCGTTCTTGTTTGTACTTTGTATAGTGTTCAAGGTCGCGGCATCTGTTTCTTTTAAATTATTTTATTAAATCAGTAAACAATAATCAGAAACATATAGCAAATTTGTGTGTGAAGTTTTTCACCCACAGTGAGTTGGACTTCCTGGTTGTTAGGTGTGGTTTAGAGCGGGTGGTTAGCGCTTGAGTTCGATCCTGGTTGTGATTGGATTATTATTTTTTATTTCTATTATTTTATTTTTAGTTCTTTTAAACCCCTTTAATTTTCATTTGAGATAAATTTTAAATTAATATGGGGTATTAATAGAATATTTTGACAAGATTATACATATTAGTTCAAGATTTATTTTTGTGGATAAATTACGCTGTAAACTAATTTAATTTAAAAATAATTTTTGGGGCTATTTTGTTTTAAATTGAATGTGATTAAAAGATTGAAATGTGACGGTTTTAATCAGATTTAATCTAGGATTTTTATATCGTATGAAAAATGAGTTTAATTTGGAACTTATGAAAATTTGTTTAGATGACGAATTAAGAGATAAGCAAGGGAGGAATTTAGAAAAGTAGACGTATGGTATTGTAAGGCTTTTCGAAATGTTATTGAAATATGGTTATAAAGGGATAAGAAGTTATTTATTTACTTTCAAATTGATAAATTTAAAGAGAATGAATAAAGGAATCAAATGATTTATACCGAATGAGAATTTTGTAAAAGAGGTTAAGAATATCCTAGAAGATCTCTGTGTTTGAGATGTGAAAATTCTAGAGGCTAAGTGGACCCAAAAGTGCCGGAAGATTATAATTTGTGAAAATGTGAGAAGTGGCCATGGTGGGCTAGTGTTCTCAGTGGTTTGGCTTAAGTCTGGTAAGAGGGTAAGCTAGCCCTAGGTGATAATAACTATAATTAAACCTAAGGACATACACAAGATGGAGATGTGACGAAGTGAGAGTAAACATGGGTAGGGCGGCCTCATATGATTTGCAGTGGGAGATCGTCTCAAGAATTATCGGGATGTGAGGAAGATATCTAGAATCACTTGTGGTGTGGGATTTATCTCCAGAATTATCGAGATCGAGACATGCTCATAGGATGTTTGTGTGATGAGGCACCCTATGGTTTGCTGTGTGAGTTTCATCTCTCGAATTATCGAGGTGTGAGGAAGGTATCCAAAATCACTTGCGGTGGGAGAATGATTCTCAAGGATTACCAGGACGTGGGCCAGATACTCATAGAATATCTAGATCTTACATTAGTCAGTTGTTTAGGTTTTGCATAATGAGAATTTGAACCGTACAATGAGGAGTACGTTAAAGGCTTGCCCTCGGACCTATGTAGTATAAGATGCATAGAATCCGAACAAGTGCGCATTAGAATTGTATTGTAAGCATAAGTATCTGCATTAGTGACTAGGTTCATATCATACACTGACATGTTTAGGATAGCCACAATTTTCTGTTTCTGCATTCAAGTTTGTGATTGTTAAAATTGAGGAATCGCTGTATTATAGAATTGTGTCAATTGTATGCAACTGACATGTCCACAGTTTTCAAGTTACAGGACTCGAATTAGCAAGCGACGTGGACATGAGTTTGACATCAATAGGTGTTGCAAGATTGAAGATGTTTGATGTTATAAATTGTAATTCCTTTTATGTAAAATTTTCGTTGCGTATTGTAATTAATAACATTGTAATGAATAAGTTTTAAATTCCTTGTATTTTTGTACGAAATTGAAGTAAAAATCATGGTTGTGCTACGAATTGCCTATGTTTGGAATTGGGGACGTTACACTGGTTGACAGTGGTGCATATTTAAAATGCATTAGAGAAGGAATTGTACCATCTATTTATTTTCTTTAAAAAAATCACACTGTCACTTAGTGGTGCTAGTGCAAAAGTTGGATATTAATTATAAATTAACAGATGCACATATTTGTAGTAACAGTATATGCATCTCAACCCCATATTTATTAGTAACAGACTTATCCCAACATGTTATTCTTGGAACACCATTCTTGAATGAAATTATGCCAATTACTAGCGGAATTACTACTATCTTTAAAAGAAAAACAATAGTTTTTAAATTTATTATAGATCCTCAAACAAGGATACTAAATGAAGTAAAAGATATCTATACTATTATTAAGCAAAGTCCTATTTTGGCGGCTTTTTACTATCATGCCCTCATAAATATAAAAGGCTAAAAAAATATAAGGTTAATATCGGAGGTTAGAAATGTAATTTGCATGTATTGGGAAAATAATTAACATGCATAGATTTGCATGCCTTTCTGCATAGATTTAAGAAAATAATTAATAGTATAGATTTGTATGTACTTGCATATACAATTTATTCATAAGAAAGTTTCCTCCTATCAAAGCCAGTGGGTCTAACACATGCATGCAAATATCAAAATGAATAAATTGTGCATGCCTGTCTGCATGCATTTATGCAACCTCTTCGGTGACCTGCCCCTTCCTCAAAATCCTACACACCTTTATAGACGTGCATCGCACGTGCATTACACTAGTTTTTATTAAAGAAAGCAAATTAGTTATCTTAAAGATGAAACTTTCTATGCTCAAATTGAACAAAAGTTAAAGGAAAAAAAAACTAAAAATTTAATAAATCAAGTTTTTGAGAAATTCAAAACAACTACTTGTAGTTCTGTACCAAATGCATTTTTGGACAGAAAACAACATATTGTAACTCTTCCATATGAAGAGAATTTTGTTGAGAATACGATACCAACTAAGGCTCGACCTTGTTAGATGTATGTAAAAAAGTAAATTGCAACTCTATTAGAAAATAAATTAATTGGAAAATCATATTCCCCATGGAGTTGCACTGCTTTCTATGTTAATAACAAGGCATAAAGAGAAAGAGGAATTCCTCGATTAGTTATTAATTACAAACCCCTTAATGAGGTATTAAAATGGATAAGATATCCAATTCCCAATAAAAGAGACTTATTAATGCGCATTCATAGTGCAAAAATATTTTCTAAGTTTGATTTAAAATCTGATTATTGGCAGATTCAAACAGAAGAAAAGGATCAATATAAAACAACATTTACTATCCCTTTTGGGCATTATGAATGGAATGTTACGACATTTGGTTTAAAAAATGCCCCCTCTGAATTCCAGAATATCATGAATGATATTTTTAATCCATACACTAATTTCATAATGTCATACATAGATAATATTTTAGTCTTTTCAAATAATTTAGATCAGCATTTCAAGCATCTTAAAATAATTAGGAATTTAGTTACACGAAATGGTTTACTTATATCTGAACCAAAAATAAAATTATTTCAAACAAAAATTCGATTTCTTGGTCATAATATTCATCAAGGAATGATTATACATATTTATAGAAGTATTGAATTTGCTTCCTAATTCCCTGATGAAATTATTGTTAAAAAACAAATTCAGAGAATTTCAAGAGCTTTGAATTATGTGGCAGATTATTATAAAGATCTAGCCAAGGACACGGTCATTTTATACAATAGATTAAAAAAGAATCCATCCCTATGGACTGCTCAGCATATTGGTTAAAGAGTAATGCTTTAGCCACTACCAATTTCACTATCATTTCCTTCACTACCTTAGGTGGCATACTCCTATTGGAGAGTTCTCCCACCTACTCTATCATCTCCTACCTATTGGAGTGTGCCACCTAAGGTAGTGAAGAGAAATGTAGTGAAATTGGTAGTGGCTCTAGCATTACTCTTGGTTAAAAGGATTAAGGCTAATGTTATACATTTTCCATGCACTCACTTAGCAATCCCAAAGTGGTTTAAAATTGTAGAAACCGATGCCTCAAATATTGGTTACGGAGGAATTTGAAAACAATTTCATGTAGACACTAATAAAGAAGTATTTGTTCGCTTCATATATGGGAAATGGAATCCAGCCTAATATAATTACTCCACAATTAAAAAAAGAAATGTTTTCTATTATTAAATGTTTACATAAATTCCAAGATGATTTATTAAATTATACATTTTTGTTACGAATTGATTATAGCTCTGCTAAGAGTATAATAGAAAATGCATGATGTTAAAAATCTCACCTCTAAGCAAATTTTTTGCTCGCTGGCAATCTGATTTATCAGTTTTTGATTTTGCCAATGATTAATTACATTAAAGGAGAATTTAATTCCTTACCTGATTTTCTTACTTGTGAATTTATGCAGGGTAGCCATGAAACGCCAGCAGCCGCCTCTTGATCGGGTGAGGGTAAAAGGTTATAGAGGAGGTTATATCATTTTCTTCAAATAACACATCCATTGGTGTTTTTTTTTTTTTTTGAGATAAAAGTGACCACGGTCACCAATTTCATTAATGAACAATTAACGAAATTACAAAAGTCCATATTACAAAATATCGTGCAGTAGGGGGTAAACACCTCCCCCCCCCCCTCACATCGACCTACAGCCATGGATAAATGAAAAGCATAAAAAAGATACAACCAGCTAGGAATGAACTCTCATCCCTCAAAAGAGCAGGGCCGAAGGGCACCCTGATAGAAAACGCCGCCCTCCATCACTAGTGGACGAGCACTCCCTCCCCCCTGCATCACTCGCCCCCCTCGAATCTGATCCTCTTCCTAGCCGCCGAATTACCTGCCCAGAAATCTATTAGCGCCAGAATATTATGCAAAGCCAATTTGAAAGGACATCTATAGTTACGAAAGCATAGATCATTCCTATCCCGCCACAGGGACCATAAAACCGCCCCCGTCGTAATATCCCACAAAACTCTATGGTTATTACAAATGAGCCTAGATCTCCCTCTACCCCAAATGTCCTCTATACAACTAGGGATGCAATCTATATGAAACCCTAAACCCATGATCTCCCAGATTAACCTCGCTTTCGGGCAGCCAAAAAAAATGTGGGCAGAATCCTCCTCCCCTCCGGAACATTGTAAGCACGTGACATCTAGCGGAATGTTTCTCTTTCTAAGGTTAACCTTTGATAAAATCGCGTCGTGCTGAACCAGCCACATGAATGCCTTCACCTTGTTAGGGACACGGGACTTCCAAATAGTAGTCGCCATCGAACTCCTAACTCCCCCGTCGTTCAATAATCCGTACATAGAAGCTACCGAGAAATCTTTCGAAATTCCCCCAATCCAGATTCTTTCGTCCTGTTGCCCCTTAATAGGCCGCTCTAGAGAGCCCAGCAAGATCTTTAGTAGACCTAATTGCTCCTCCGCCCGAGGCGACAAGGAGCCAATGCATCTAAACCTTAAGCCCTGCCTCTTCCACACCTCCGCGATCGAGTCATCTTTCCCAACAATCTCTGCAGCAAGTTGCGGGAACAGCGAGCCAATGGAGTTATCCCCAAACCACTTGTCCTTCCAAAATCTTGTGTCTCTGCCATTACCGAGAATGCATTTCGTATTGGCATGGAACAGATTCCCTACCTTAGCAATTCCTTTCCACATAGTTGAAACCTTCCCCTGCTTCTTACAACCCCCAAACCTACAGATTTTCCTTCTCCGATACTTCAAGAACGAATTACTCCACCACGCCTTATGCCTCTTATGCATCTTCCACCACCATTTGGAGAGAAGTGCCTTGTTCATGTCACGTAAATTTACCACTCCTAAGCCTCCAAACTCTTTCCTCTTACACACCCGGTCCCATCTCATCAGGTTAAAGCCCTTGCCATCCTCCCTGCAACCTTTCCATGGAAATCGCCGCCTACATCTATCGATTCTCTCAATCACCCAGCTCGGAATATCATAGATAGACATAAGGTAAGTAGGAAGGCTACTGAGAACAGAGTTTATCAGAGTTATTCTCCCCCCCAAAGACAGGCACAAGCCTTTCCAACCTGCCAGTTTCCTCTCGATCTTCTCAATAAGAGGCACCCAGTCCTCGCGAATCATTTTCCCCGGTCTAATCGCACTGCCAAGATAGCGAATAGGGTATGCCCCTGTGGCACACTCTAAGATAGCCGACGAGAGTTGTACCGAGCTACCGCTGTTATTTCCGAGATCCAAAACGCAACTCTTCTGCAGGTTAACCTGTAACCCAGACCAGGATTCGAAGCATCTAAGAAGCACCCTAATGCCCAACAGCTCTTCCGCTTGAGATACCCCAAATAATAGAGTATCATCAGCGTATTGAAGAATAGAAATCGGCTCAGCAATCCCCTTTACTTTCACCCCCTTGATAATGTTCTTCTCCAAGCATCTCCTATTCATTTCTGCAAGACCATCCGCGATAAAGGTGGAGATGAGAGGTGACAGTGGATCCCCCTGTCTCAACCCTCTCTTACACCTAATTTCTCTTCCCCTT
The DNA here is from genome assembly GCA_017893485.1 of Hemerocallis citrina. Lineage (NCBI taxonomy): Eukaryota > Viridiplantae > Streptophyta > Magnoliopsida > Asparagales > Asphodelaceae > Hemerocallis > Hemerocallis citrina. The sequence goes on from CM030363.1 coordinate 136,543,548, forward strand.
TCCCCGTTAATCTGAACGAAAGACTTCCCGTTCCTGACACACATTCTGATCCACTTCCTCCATTTATCCCCGAAACCTTTAAGAAGGAACGCCTCATCCACACAGTCCCACTCGACCGTATCATATGCCTTCTGGAAATCCAGCTTAAGAAGGAAGCCATCTATCTTGTCTTTGGCACCTCTGAAAACCACTTCGTGGGCGGAAGCAATGCTGTCCGTGATATCTCTCCCTCGAACAAAACCACTTTGAGATACCCCGATAATGTCGGAGAGAAAAGGCGTTAATCTATTAGCCAATACCTTAGTAATGATTTTAAAGGAGCCGTTCAGGAGGCTAATGGGGCGCAAATCACTAACCCTCCTAATGTCGGACTTTTTTGGGATAAGGACCACATTGGCATAGTTCAGCCTGTCAATCTTCGCCTCCCCCTCGAAGAATTCTTTGAAAATATCTAGGAAATCTTTGCCGATAATGTGCCAAAATCTCGAATAGAAAAAAATTGGAAAGCCATCAGGTCCCGGAGCTTTATCCTGACCCAGGGACCTGATAGCTTTCGAAACTTCTTCCTCCTCGAAAGGAGACTCTAGGACCTCACTCCCCTCAATCCTCGAGTTAACCCACATATCCGAGTCCAAACTGCACCTGACGGTCCTCTTGCTACCCAGGAGCTCTTTGAAATTAGCCTCTATATGGTCTCTAATAACCGCATCTTCCTGATGGAATAGTAATAGTGTTGGTCGTGGATAGTAATAGTTTTCTATCCTTCGCGGTTTATGATAAGAAATTTTATTAATTTCTTTGAATTGCTTTTCAGTATTAACTGATTTTATTAAGATCAATTGATTCTTCTGATTAAGTGTCTTCACTTGAAAGTATAACTTCCTCATTATGAGAAAATTTTGATGGTACCGATTATGGTTACTCCTTCAATGGTTTGTAATTTTGAATCTTTGAACTTTTTAGTTAAAGGTTCTATTACATTAGAAGTAATATCTTTTTTAAATCGAACCTTCTTTTTGTAATTTGAATCCAGATATTTTTGGATTGGGTTGTACTCATACTTGCTTGGTTTGCAATATAATAACTTTACTACCAATACCGGTAAAATCAGGAATTTAATTTTTGTTTCTAATTTATTATTTACATAAGAGTGTCTTCAATTCTTGATAATTGTTGTCCAACAACTTGTAAATATAAATTAGAGTAGTTGTGCTGCTTAAAAGGTTTATTAAATTCTTTAAGCGACTCATCATCCTTATCGGATGTTTTGATATATGGACTAGCCTCTAAATTAGCAGCACAAATTCCTAACATTCTTAATGATTCTGATGGAGGGTATAATGATATTATCGTTTTTCCTGTACCATTTTTTCCACGTTTAGCATGTTCTTCTAGTACATTAATTCGTTGCTCTTGTTCTCTGATATAATAGTCTAAGAACCAATGCACAAAATGATCTAATCTATTCTCTGATTCGAGAATTTCATAATATTTATTTTTATAAAATAATTTGTTTTCTTCTGTCATATTGGCATATACCATTTATGAAATGGTGCATTATACTTTTCTGAAATTCCTTACTAAGAGCATCTGTAGTCGTTATCTATATATCGATAATATCGATATTTTGTAAAAAAAGTAGCTGCAGTCGTTTGCTATATATCGATATTATCGATAAAACGCTACAGTGCATTGCTATATATGAGAATGGAAATAGCTTTTATCGATAAGTCAGCGACGGTGGTCGAAGCGCCGTCGCACGATGGAAATTATTATTATAATTGTCGGACGGCACTTCAAGTGCCGTCCGTTTGAAAATAACCGAATTTATCCGATTTATTTAAACCCAAAAAAATTAAAATCAAATCCAAAACAGCCGTCGGACGGCACTTGATCAGCCGTGTGTCGAAAAGCCGGATACCTTGGACGGCACTTGATGTGCCGTCCGTCGCTGATTGAATAAAAAAAAAAAAAATTCGCCTGTTGACCAAATTGCCTTAATTGGAGCCTTTGGGTATTTTAGGGAAAAATTTTGGTCCAAAGTGGAAATCTTTGATGGGAAAAGTGGGAATCTTTGGGTATTTTGGTCCAAAAAATTGTCAACTAGCCTTAATTGGAGCCGGATTATAGGGAAAAGTGGGATTTTTTTTGGGTTTGTTCAGGAATAGCTGCAGTCCAAATTTTTTTTTTTTTTTTTTTTTTTTTTTTTGACAGACGGCACTTCATGTGCCGTCCGACGAATGCGACAGAATTTTACGCGTTTTCTTCTTCCGACGGCACTTCATGTGCCGTCGCTTAATATTATATAATTGATTGCTATAAAATAGCTTTACACGACTGCAGCGAAATCGTATTTCCTATATCTATATATCCATATATGGATAATTTTAAGATAAACGACTACAGATGCTCTAAGGAACTGTCTCAAATTACTTCCTAGACTTAAATCCATTAAGAATAATTATATATGAAAGCTTATTTCAGTGCTAGTTGGGGACGTATTCCCTTTCTTTATATACCCAATGAAGTATATTAGCTTATGAAATTCTTTTTGATTGTTCTTCATTTTCCCTTATGGAAGGAGATCTCATAGATGAAGATCGAGAAATATATCTTCTTGAAGGATCAATAATAGTTAATATCCTATGTGGATTAAATGCGACTTGTAGATCACCATCAGCCATTTGGATACTTGGTTCTACATCTTGATTAACAATTGGACTTAGCTGTACAGCTTGGGGTGTAACCCAATAATCAAGAAAATTTACTTCATCCCATTTTATTTGTCTATTAGAGACAATTCTAGATTGTAACCCTGTTTTCCCAAAAATATATTTTCTGTATTTAAAATTTTCGTAAATTATTTTTACTGCTTTCAAATTTTTTTGTCAAAATGTATTCTTGGATCTTCCGTTCAAGTCTATTTATAATCGATGATTTTATTTGTGGCTATTTTCCAATGAATTTATGTAGTAATTCAAATCCTATTATTTTTGTTAATATTGTTATTATTATTATTATTTCGATTATTCTTATTCTTCTTCTTATTATTATTATTCTTTTAACTCGATTAAAACAAAATGTATCTTGCAAATTATATATATAGCCTTTTATTTTGAAAGCCACTTATTTTATTATTTTTATTTTTAGTGTTAAATAATTTAGTATATGATTATTTAATTTTTTTCCTTATTGGATAATCCAATACCTTATACTACCCAATAACCCTATAAACCATAAAACCTAACTACCCATACCCATTAAAACCCCCTTGGACCCGTACCCATTACCCCCACACCCGAAACCCTACTCAGCCTAAACCCACCTAAATCTGCCTATATAACCCATGCAGCTGCCTATTTTTCCCTTGCCGCTTCGTCTTCTCCCCCGTCTCCCTAACCCATTCCCTTATATTTAAACCTACCCCTGTGCCTGTTGTCCTACCTCCTAGCCCCCGCCGTCTCATCTTCTCCCCTAACCCATCCCTGTCCCTTCGTCTATATAACACCCTGCAAAATTGGAAATGATAATTTTGCCCTCGTGTGTCACGCATGTATATTTTGTAACGAGTTTTCACTATGTATTTTGACTTCCAACTATTTATGCATTTTCCGTATTGATTTCAGTCGACTAAAATATAATATTTCAATTTCGGTAATTTTACGTGCTTTTTACGTGTTTTGATGCACGTATCGATCACGTATTTTTCCACCGCTACAGGTTATATTTTCTGGGTTTCAATTATCTATTTTATGTGTTCAAATATACTTTTATAAACAGAAATTCATTTTTCTCTATTTTGATTAAAATAATTTTGTACGTGTAATGCACGTGTTTTTCTACGTACGTAGTGATTACGTCGTGAAATATATGAAATTAGTAAATATGTTTTCTTATGTTGTTTTCGATTATATTTTAATAACTTTCCATTTAGTAAAATCAATTTTCATATTTCGGCATTTTTACGTGCGACGCACGTGTTTTGGTGCGCGTATTTGAGCGTATCCATTTTCAAATTTTCTTTTTTGGAGTGTGTGTATTTATTTTATTTGTGCATGATAAATTTTAGATTTTTAATTAAACTATTTTACTTACATACAGTGTATATATAGATTAGATAGTATATATATAAAATGTATATAATGTATATTTTGATATTTGGCTGGATTGATAAATTTTGGTAAATTGAATTAGGATGGGAGGGGGCCCACGTTGAAGACTTGGGCTGATTGTGTAAAGGTTTTGACTTTGTCAAACTATGGAGAAAGTTTTAATTTCCTTGTAAAATTGTACGAAGTGAAATAAAGATCCTGTGAAATCTCGAATTCGGTCTTATTTGGAATTCGGGGCATTACAGATGGTATCAGAGCCAAGTTTCACAAGTAGTACAAATTTATAAGGAATGACACCCTAGAGTGGACACTAGAGTGTGAGTTTCAACTTATAGAGATTTAAATGTAAGTGATTTACATTTGTGTTGCTCTATATACTGATGTTTTCTCTTTCCTTTTCCTATTGGATGGCTGTAGTCGTGAATGAAGTAGTTATTGACTTTCATTCATGATGCTCTCCTCGTATACATTAATGTGAGATTGTATGCGAGCACATTTTTCCTGGGTATCAGAGTGGCGCAGTGGAAGCGTGGTTGGGAGAGACCCTACATTCATGATACATTACACATCGACACACTTCCTTTTCAAATTATTTTCGGGAATTTTCATCCTAGTATTTTTCAACATTCAATATTTTTCAAATAAATACTTTCTTATATTATTAAATCAATTGGATATGTATTATTTTGACTATGTTTCTCTTTATTGCATTGTTTTCCGAACTATTTTAAAATTAATAGTTTAATTGATTTTTCCTTTTTCTAATGCATTACCTAATATTATTTTGTATGAAACTTTTCTCAATCCATCCTGTATTTTTGTCACATTTCTTTTCTTATGCCATTTTCCCAGTTTTCTTGTTTTGTTCTTATAAAATTTTGATGATCATAATCTTCTTATAAAGAGTTAGTCTTATTTTTTCTCATTACGTATCTTTATACTACATTTATTTTTCTTAAAATTGTAGTTTTCTAAATACAATAATGATATTTTATTTCGCGGGTACAAAATACAATATTTACCCTAGCGAGTTCCGGGGATGGAACTACTCTAAGGCGGGGAGAGTGTTACACCACGCAAAATTGAAAATGATAATTTTGCCCTCGTGTGTCACGCACGTGTATTTTGTAACGAGTTTTCACTACGTATTTTGACTTCTAACTATTTATGCATTTCCTGTATTGATTTCAGTCAACTAAAATATAATATTTCAATCTCAATAATTTTACGTGCTTTTTACGTGTTTTGATGCACGTATCGATCACGTATTTTTCCACCGCTACAGGTGATATTTTCTGGGTTTCAATTATCTATATTATGTGTTCAAATCTACTTTTATAAACAGAAATTCATTTTTCTCCATTTTGATTAAAATAATTTTGTACGTCTAATGCACGTGTTTTTCTACATACGTAGTGATTACGTCGTGAAATATATGAAATTAGTAAATATGTTTTCTTATGTTTTTTTCGATTATATTTTAATAACTTTCCATTGAATAAAATCAATTTTCGTATTTTGGCATTTTTACGTGCGACGCACGTGTTTCGGTGCGCGTATTTGAGCGTATCTGTTTTCAAAAAAAAATAAAATGGAGTGTGTATATTTTATTTTATTTTTGCATGATACATTTTAGATTTTTAAGTAAACTATTGTACTTACATACAATGTATATATAGATTAGATAATATATATATATATATATATGTATATAATGTATACTTTGATATTTGGCTGGTTTGATAAATTTGGTAAAATAAATTAGGATGGGAGGGGGCCCACGTTGAAGACTTGGGCTGAATGTGTAAAGGTTTTGACTTTGTCAAACTATGGTGAAAGTTTTAATTTCCTTGTAAAATTGTACGAAGTGAGGTAAAGATCCTGTAAAATCTCGAATTCGGTCTTATTTGCAATTCGGGGCATTACAGTCTACCTCCCGTCTCCCCCACTTTACCCCACCTGCAACCACAACTGCCTAAACCCATCCACCTCGCCGTGCAGTAGCCGACGTAGCCACCCTGGTTGTGCTGCCCTCCTACGCTGTCCTCCCTCTTCCCGATGCTTCGCCCTCACCCCTGTGTTGTCGCGACCACAGCCAGCAGTCGCCACAGCACTAGCATCTCCGCCCTGTGCCTCCTGTTAAGACACTGCGCCGTGCCGCCGCCGTGTCCCCTGATGGTAGCGTCGCTCTGCAGACCAGTGCACCCATCCCTCCTGCAGACCTCGACGCTGGCAGTGCCCTCCATTATGTCCCCGCTGTGCTCTGCCAGTTGCCGTGTTGCCTGCCTGCATCGCCAAGCCACAGCCAAGCTTTTTGGCTGTTTGTTAGTGTTTTGATCATTTTGGATCTCGACCATTGGATCGCTTCATCATCATCCTGATCATCATGATCTCGTCTTTGAATGTGAGTCGTCGACCACCGTGATCATCTTGATGATCATGATCATGTCCCCTTGATTGATTCCTAGTCGTCCGTTGATTTATCTTGATCATCACCATCGAGGTGTTCTTGGCCGTCCGTTGGATCTTGATCATCACGCTTGATTGGATGTGGGCCATCGATCTCCTCCTGATCATTCGATTAGATCCTAGCCGTCCGATCTCTTCTTGATCGTCATGATCATGATGATCATCAATTTTCTTTGATCATAGTCGTTCGATCGATCGATCTTGATCTTCATCATTATCTTCATCATCAGAGAGATCTGGTTATCCGACCTAATCCGATCATCTTGATCTTGATCTTTGATCTCAGCCGTCCGATTGTGTTCGTGATCTTGATCGTCATTGTGATCCGTTCGTTGGATTGTGTTTGTGATCTTCTCGTTCGTGTTCGTGGTTTGTCGTTCGGTTTAGTTCGTGTCCTGAGAATCCGTTCCCGTTATTCTTTCTTTTGTGTCGTTTTTGTCGTCGTCTTTCAGGCAAGTAACTTGTATTAAATTGCTTTGCAAATACAAGTACTAAATACCGCTTGTAGTGTAGTTGGGTTCTCGAGACAATTTGTGTGTGAATTTCCTTGTTGATATTGTCTCTATAGTCATGTTTTGACCATAGTTGCCTCACGACATACATGACATGATATAACCTAGGATTGACCACATCTTGTTGCATATATGCATGTTGTTCATGTGTTATCTTGTACTCGTTCGTATTATTCGTGGTAGACTTATGGTGGACTTGTGGAATACCCTATATCATTTTGCTTGGACATCTTGTACACCATTTTTTGTGTTTGGTCGTGTTTTGGTTGAGTTCTATGTGAACTAATGGATTTTGTGCATATGCGATATTTTCAGTTTTGCTGTCTTTTCAGTTTTGATCAGTATTTTAGACCCTATTAAGGTCAGTATTTGAAAATATTTTGTGAACATGATTTGAAGATAATTCTTTCTATTTTTCATTCCTTTTGACGGATCTCAGTTTCGATTTTCGTTTGTGAGTTATGTTGATTTTACTACAGTAGTGTCGAAAGATTTCCAGATTTTGTTTTCCATGAAATATGAAGGGCAATATATTTTTATTGTGATGTTTAAATTATTATTTTGATCTGAAATTTTGCTTAGTATTCCTAGACTTGATTGGGGTTTACTCAGAATTTTGGTGGATTTATCTGAGAAGTTTTACAAACCTTTTCATGCTTGTAAATAAAGATTTTACATGCAGAATTTTACTACTGTGCAGTAAAGAACTTGATTTTCGACCTATTTCTACTTGTTGTTTCTAAATTATCTCTGAATATAAAAGTTCGCCTGCTGAATCTATTTTATTACTCTTTTGGCGGATTTTGATTTTGATTTATGGTTTGTGAGATATTGCTATTTTCGTACTGCAGCGTTTGTGATTTCAGATTTACAAAACTATCGTATCTTGTAGTTTTCTGATTTTACTAGACTACTCTATTTTTGTTGGAAAATTATGAAACTTGATTTTCTGTTACTACACATATAGAGGAATACCCCAGATTTTTCATGGATTTAATTAAAGAGTTTTCATGCTGTTTTCCTGACTTTGAATACAATCTTCTGATTTCTGACTGAACGTGTTTTCTGAATTCAAACATGTTTTGAGTTTTGATTTTGTGAAATAGTATATGACTTATATATGTTTGCTGGATTCTGAAGGGAGTCTATTTTCCAGATCCTTCGACGGATTCAGATTTGCATGTTTGTGGTAACGGAAATCCTTGTTTTAGTGCAAGACTGTCTTGTTGTCCTGAACTGGAATTTTCATTGTATTGTTCTTTTATGTGTTATCTTTAGTCTGTATATGTTTATCTATCACCCTGAACCTGTTACATGTTTATACCATGCTATTTTCACTATATTTTCTGCACATACATGTCTGTCTGATAATAATAATAAATAACTAAGTCGGGGTTTGTGGGAAAGATCTAGTAGTGGTAAATATAGAAATGTGTACTGAGAAGAGGGCCCGTGTTCCCTATCTGTTACGTGTTCATGATTACATGATTCATGACTCTGCTATCTGACCATGACTACATTACTTCCCTATAGGAAGGTGTACTCAGAAGAGAACCCATAGGTTCTATCTATCTATCTATCTGATCTGATTATCTGATATCTGTCGGTCTGAATCCTGAGTACACTGCCCTATGGACTCCACTGTGAAATCTAAAGCGAAACTATTTGGATGTAGCAACCATGCCGCATGAAGTGCTACCTAGATAGTAATCACACAAGACTTATAAGAACATGACATCTGATATATATTTATCTGTATCTGTTTATCTAACATCTGTTATCTGATTATCTGTTATCTGTCTGACTATCATCTGACACTACCATCTGTATATCTGTCTGCATACCATTTGACACTTGACACTTGACACATGTTACCTGTATCTGTTAGTATACCATGTTATCTGATTTGTTTTCCTGATTCATGTTAGATATTAGATTCTGTTGACATGCCCATACCATGCTATGTTTGTTCTGTTGTTATTTTATATTTGTTATTTATCCTATGTACTTGTATCCTGCACTCCAAGCGGCCCGTAACTTGCATTGACGGGAGTTTGTTTTTCTCTTTTCCTTTTTCCTGCAATTTATTAATTGCAGATCAGGATGACCAGTTGTCAGATGGAGTTGGTGACATGAGATACTAGATGCTGGAGTTTTACTATTATTATTCTTGTTGCTTATCTTGAACAATTGTACTTGATTACTTGGATTTATTTGTATTTGGGAAATGTGACCCAGAATATTTGACTTATTCAGATCTGATTTATTTGGAATTATATTATATTTTGGTTTCAAGTAAATTTCTGCTGGTATGTTTGATTCGATTATACATACTTGGTTGATCCTTTTGCTTCCAACTCTGATTATTTCTGTGAGATGTTGTAAAGATTCTGAACAGCTTATGGATGATGAAAATCATTCGCTAGGCTTTTGTCACGTATCCGTATTCCGTAGTTCTTTTTTAGGATGCGGGACGTGACACTAGATGAAAGTAAATTAGTTTCTATTAAAATTGTCTTTCCTGGAGGTGTATGAAATCTAGCCTTTGGAGCTAGAGTGCCTGAGATTTTATAATGAATTCTAGAAACAGTTGGTATTGTTTCTGATCCATGGTAAGAAATTATACCCATGAATCTTTATAGTAAGACTGACAGATTCTAATACATTAGGATCTGTTAAAGATAAACTTAAATCCGGGAATACGTTAAAGTAAACAGGACCATGGCATAAACTAGTTTCCATGATACCCATTAATGTTTGAGACCAATCAAGGCATCTAGCATCTCTTAAACTAGCTAACATTGATGCATTTAATCCTTCTAAGTCAAAGGTTTAAAAGCGACCTCCACATGGATGTTTGCATGGATGTAACTGTACTCATCAACATATGGTTGAATATCTTCTTCACTAAGAAGTCTAATTATTTTCTCTTTCTGATTAACAGTAAGAGTTCTTGCATCCAGCATCTCTTAAACTTGCTAACATTGATGCATTTAATCCTTCTAATGTCAAAGGTTTAAAAGCGACCTCTGCATGGATGTCTGCATGGATGTAACTGTACTCATCAAAATATATTTGAATATCTTCTTCACTAAGAAGTCTAATTATTTTCTCTCCCTGATTAACAGTAAGAGTTCTTTCAAGAGTTTTAATGTTATTTAAGGATTTTACATCTAGAAATCCGATTTTATAAATTTCCTTATTAGGAATATTATGATTGGACAACTTATTAAGTTGGTCTAATTCTGAAGGAAATTCTACTAATTGAGCTTATTAAATCTTGATACTCTGCTAAATGAGCATTTTAAATCTTGCTACTACTAGTATTACTGGTGTGTTTCCTAAAAGTAGTAAGTGTTAAACTCATTATAAAGATTGTTGTAGATCTAAGTACATGGTGTTTAAAGTGTAGGATAATTCAATATAATTTTTTTTATTTTGTTTAACTTTATTTTCTTTTAGCTTGCACGTCTGTCAACAACTTACGAGCCTACCCTTTACAGCCTAACTCCGACAAACATGGGATCAATGGCTTTACGCGACTTTGGTGACGTCTTACAAGTTTAAAGAGAAGTGAGCAAAACAAAATAACTTATCTAAATTTAAACATCCAATACTATAAACAATATCTACTTAAATCTACAAGGCAAATTAGAACATCATTGCTCCGAAACCAAATTATTAAAGGATCTTATAAAATTTTAAACATAAATAGAAATAAAAGAAATAGAGCTTACAATGTAAAGCGTTAGCCCTGACAAACAACTTCTTCTTCAATCTTTATTAAAAGCTTCAAATATTACATCCGCACACAATCTAGAAATATTACAGATAGAAAGTGGAAAGTGGAAGGATGCCTTACATCGAATTCAGGCTAAAATATTTATAGAGGAGAAAAGAAGAAAGAAGAGACGAAATATTGGTAGGTTAAATCTTCACCGGCTCGTTTTATTTTGCTGCATTATTAAAGTGTCCTTTTCTGCCTTATGCTTTGGTGCTGGCATTGCTAACACTGTTCCTTTTTAAAGCAGCTTTATAAAAGCAACTTTATAACCCCAGTGCTACAGTGATGCTACAGTTGTTGAGGACGAATTCGTTCTCTAAGATCTTCTAGACCCTGGGTTCACCCATCGGTGATTTTCCTTTTCATCGTTTTTCTTTTTCTTCCGGCCTTTTAGTCACCAGCATGTCTAAGTCTTCATCTTCCTCCACATTGGGATCCTGTGCATATTGAATTGTTGTTTCTAGAGGAATATATGGTTCAATAGTTTGTCATGAATAATGTGAATGTTCAGATCCTTCTGACATTTTATCTGTCTCAAATATATTTGAGAATGGTGTGAGCATGTGCTCTTGGTGTTTCTGCATTATTTCTTCTACAGAGGCTGGCGAATATTTCATTTCTAACATTCTTTTTAATTTTAACAGTGGATTTTCTGTTTCGATTTCCTTTATCAAGGATTGTTATTGAATTTGTTTATTTCTTTGAATAATTTCTTTAATTTTGGCAACTTTAGTGTCAACATTGATTCGAGTCCACCATTTTGTATGAAAATATTCTTTTCCAGTAAGGGATATGATATTCATTACAGGTGTCTTCAATTCTCCTTCACCAAATCATGGAATCTTAGTTCCGTAAAGAAATATATTGGACATAGACCTTCATTAATTTCTTGTTCATCCATCTTGTTAATGATAGGATGAGAATCGGCCCATTGATCGTATAAATCCATAATAGGTTTCAGTAAAATTTACATGTTAGCACCATATTTGTGCCACCAGTTGTAAAACCAGGTTGGAACCCCTTTATTAAGGGCTACATAATATAGTTTAAAAAACCAGGTATGTTTCCCTTAGAATTATCGATGTACCTCGTAAAAGGCTTATACATAATCCCCATAATTAAAAACCTGACATTGTCCATCTACCTTTATTATAATGGTATGTGGGTATTGAAGCTCTAATATGTAGGAGTAATTACTTCCTTAATAACACATTTGCTAAAATTAGGTGACAATTTGTCATTAGAATTAGGATGGTAATGATCAAATAATACTTTTTTTCGGTTGTAAGTGTATTATGGCCATTGTTGAAGATAACCCCATTAATTCTTAGATATTTTATGAATGATTAATTTCTGGCCTTCGTATATAGTTTTTTTTTTTTTTTTTTTTTTTTTTTTTTTTTTTTTTTTTTTTTTTTTTTTTGAAGGAAAGCCTTCGTATAGTTCTTTGTGAGTTTGATGATGATGAATGATATAACGGTATGGATGACATGATTTTTCTTCATTTACATGCGTAACTCATTCAAAATTAATTAGTTTTGTTTATTAAGGTAGCCAATCATAGAAGTTAACTTTGAGTTTATCCTGACATTCAAATTTACTGCAGGGGAAGATATCGAGGGAAGAGGTAGCACGGATTTGCATAGCAGCTTTGGAGAGCCCATATGCATGTGATAAGACATTCGAGGTTAGAAAACTCTTGAGATTTCCCGACTACCCAATAACATGAACTAGAGTAGGTTCAACCAAATTAGCTTTTTCAGAGTATCACAGATTCATCATGCCTGGACATAGAAATTGTAAATGGCTAGATCGCTCCTTCGGAAAATTATTTAATGATGCGTAAAACCTTGCCTAGCAATTTTTTTTATCGAGTAAAATCTCTGATATGTTCAACTGGAAGAACTCTCAAATTATATTGGAATGTTTAATGGAGTGACAGGTTACACCATAAATTAGAAACATGAGAAACTAAACACTAGACAAAAAAAGAATTAGAATATATTGTTCCATAGCGGCATCTAAGTCCTTTTTTTTTTTCCTTTGGATTCTACCATCTCGCTTATTCAATCTAATTATTATTATTATTATAATTCGAATTGGTGATCAGGTTAAAAGTACTGTTCCGTTTAGCCAACCATTCACGATCAACCCCTCAAACCCTCCTCCCGAAAAGGATTATGATGTGTACTTCAAGACTCTAAAAGTGGGAATAACAGGGAAAGAAGCCTTGGAGCAGAGTCCCCTGCCAATATGCTGTAAATATTACTTGCATTCGAAATGAATGCCGTATAATTTATGTAATTAACTTGATAGATTCAGTTTCCTGTCATTAGCCTGCAGAATCCTTTTTTATTTTATATCTGGTTGGCTACTTCGTTGCAAATAACTTGCGCCTATGGGATTTTACAGGAAGAAACACTGCACTTCTTTTATGCAACTAGAAACTTGGCTCCTTTTGTATATTATGCAACTAGAACCTGATTGAGTTGTTCTTCATGTAGCAAAAAACACTGCATTTTTTTTTTTGTGGAGAAAAAGATAAGATAAAGAAAGTCAGTGTTATCTTTTCATAACTGATCAATTAAATAAGAAATCTCTGTTGCATTTACATAAAATTCAAACCACATCAAACCAATCAAAAGTACGTAACTTCAAGACAAACACAGATCTTTCCACTCACAAGACACCAATATCTTTAGTTCAAACATCTTACCTCTCAATATTGAAAAAAAAGGAAAGTGAACAAAAAGAAATAAATGAAGATAACCTTAATAGAGTTGACTGAATGTGTTTTTTTTACCTTTTTTCAAAGAGGTTCCAAAAAGTTGACTCATTTTGTATTATTTCATGCAAAGGTTTTTGTTTGCTGTTTATTGTTAGTTATTGTTTGCTGTTTGTTGTTAGTTAGTTTTAAAACTCTCATTGTTTTGATTGATTATTGTAAACTTTTACTATTTGTTTCGAAACTCTTACTGTTTTTTTAGGTACACTGTTTGGTCCCATTTTTGAAGACTTGAAGCATTGTATTTTTCTACAACACTGTAATTTTTTTTGGTCATTCGGTTGGTTGATGTATATTTTGGTGAAGGTTGTAATAGTTGTAATATTTAGCAATTTGGGAGATTATGTAAGTATCTGTATATAATGATGATATAATATAGTTATGTTAATACCCGTACCAGCAATTTTGTGGAGTATTGGGTTCTGTGTTTGGTTTTTGAAAGGTTTTTCGAAGGTTTTTCAAAAAATCCATTATGTTTTCAAACAAATTTTGGGTTTTTATTTTGTATCTTGCATTATATTATGATTTTTTTCCCCGGAGCCTTATATATATGATGCATGTGTGATGTTGCTCGGTTTCGCCTGGGGAAGATTGATATTTATTGCCTGTGATGTCATATATTTAATTGTTAGCAGAATTCCGTAAGGAATTTCTGTAAAAGGGCTAATATTTTGGGGGAGGTTTTGTCAAAATTTTTACTAAATTTTCTAAAATCTATTATGTTTCCAAACGATATCTTGGTTTTTATTTTGTATCTTAGTCATATGAAGATTTTTTCTTCCCAGAGCCCTATACATATAATGTCTGTGTGATGTTGCTTGGATTGGCTTGGGGAGGATTTATATTTCTTGACTGTGATGATAAACTTTTAATTGTTAGCAGAATTCCGTAAGGAATTGCTGTAAAATGGCTAATATTTTAAGGGAGGTTCTGTCGAAATTTTCAGAAAATTTCCTAAAATCAATTATGATTCCAAACTATATCTTGGTCATTTGGATAGCGACATGTAAAATGGTTAATATTTTTTTTACAAATGAAGTGTCAAACAGAGACAGAGCATAAAGTGTCAAAGTTTGTAAGCTCAAAACTAACACAAACAGATCATGAAGTATCAAATTTTGTAAGCTCAGAACAAACACAAACAGAGCATGTAGTGTTAAATTTTGTTAGCTTAGAACAAACAGAAACAGAGCATGAAGTGTGTAATTTTGTAAGCTCATAAATAACACCAACAGAGCTTGATGTATCAAATTTTGTAAGCTCATAACAAACACAAACAGAGCATGTAGTATCAAATTTGGTAAACCCAGAATAAACAGAAACACATCATGAAGTATCAAATTTTGTTAACTCAGAACAAACAGAAAATGAATAGCAGAAACTGAACATGAAGTATCAAATTGTGTACGCTCATGACAAACAGAAGCTGAACATGAAGTTTCAAATTTTGTAAGCTCAGAACAACAGACACTGAACATGTGGTTTAAAAAAAATCAGTAGGCTCAGAACACACTATTCATAACTAGGGCTGCATTGAGGTGCCGCGCCAACTAGGATATGATAGATATATAATCAAGAATAAATACAACAAGCTTGAAATAATTATTCAGATCATATAGTGTTTTGCATCATTGCATACACCAACACACCAAAGGAGAGAATCAACCACCAAAAGTCTTAAATGAGAATCAACAATATAATTTCAAAGGAGACCTGTATATAGTAGATGATTGTATTAGAAAGGTGGTTGTATTTGTTTACAATCAGTTTTTTTTCCTGTCATGGTGCATATTTTTAATTAATGTTCTCACATTTCTTTAAAAAAATATAGCTTTTTGAAGAATTGGATAAGTCAATATTTAGATATTTAAGGCAATAAAGATAAATTCCTAAAAAACTGAAACAATTTAACGAATAATTGTTAAAAATGTATAAAGAGGTATAGTGAATGATTTTTGATCATCCAACCAAAGATGTATAATGCATAAATTTATATGCAGTTCATCCAACCAAATAACTCCAAATAAATTTATATGCAGTTCCGAATACGTGCCGTAGGCACGTGCCACGGGCATTCCTAGTATATATATATCTCTAATACTAAAATGGGAGAACCCCTTAGTCAGTAACCCAACCCATGCAGCGCACGGGTTGGGTTACTTTGGTAAATATTTTCGAAAATGGACCTGTTTGGTAAATATTTTCGAAAGTTGATCAGTTTTAAAATTATTTTTATTTTTCTTTTTAATTATGGACTAACTTTGGTAAATATTTTAGAAAGTGGAACTGTTTTGTAAATATTTTCGAAAGTGGATCGGTTTGGAAATTATTTTCTTCTTACCCTTTTCATTATCCTTCAATTTTTTCCACGTGCACGTGTGCACGTGTCTGATACTAGTATATATATATGGAAAAAGGGGTATGAGCAACTTGCTCATTTAGTAAATAAGCAATTGATGATGTGGCATGCATGTGATTGAAAAATCTTTAATAGAGTTAGTTGTCCAATGTATCACATGCGTGCCACATAATCAATTGCTCATTTACTAAATGAGCAAGTTGCTCATATCCTTTTACCCATATATATATATATAATTTTTCTTTCCCGGCTATAATCTCCTAAGAACAATTTTTTTCCGTACTGACCTACTCTTTAAAGTTATTTACCAAACTGACCCACTTTTAAAAATATTTACTCAACTGACTCAATTTTGGACACGGTGGCATAAAACGCTCTTGGCAACAATGACATCAATTCTTTTGATGTCGTTGTTGCCAAGAGAGGCATCTGTTAATTTTTTTTAGACCATGCTGCTTTCTGGAGTATCGACATCAATTCATTTCCTCTAAATCGTAAACTCTCTGACTTGGGAAAAAAATTGTAAGTGTGAAAATATCTTATAACTAATGCCACTATCCCCAACAACGACATTCTCAAGGCTGATGCCATTGTTGGGCATCAGTTATAATAGTTATTATATATAAATAATTGGCAATAGCGGTATGTGTAATTTTTTCCACATGCCGCTTTTTGGAGTAATGATATAAGTATGTTTTCTACTCATTCGTAAACTCTCCGTCTCCGAAAAAAATTATAAGTGTAGAAACACATTATAAATAATGCCGCTATCCCCAACAATGCATCAAAAATACCTGATGCTGTTATTGTAAATAATGACAACAATTCAAATAATATTTTAAATTTTAATTTCAAAATTGTTTAACGATAATAAAAATTCAAAATTTTCTTTGAACTGTTGCCGCTATCCCCAACAACAACATCAAAAAACTGATGTTGTTATTGTAAATAGCGGCAATAGTTCAAAAGATGATTTCAAATTTTCATTCTCGTTAAACATGTCTGAAATCAAATTTGAAATCTTCTTTGAACTGTTGCCACTATTTACAATAACGACATCAGGTATTTCGATACTGTTGTTGGGGATAGGGCATCAGTTATACGATATTTTCACACTTACAATCTTTTCCTAAGTTAGAAAGTTCACGAATGAGTAGAAAATGTACTTATTCCGTTATTCCGAAAAGTGGCATGTGATTTTTCTTTTTACAGATACCACTATTGAAAATAAAGGCATAAAAATAATATATGTCGTTATTTCCAATAGCATTTTATGTTGACGCGTCCAAAACTGAATCAGTTGGGTAAATATTTTTGAATATGGATTAGTTTGGTAAATATTTTTAAAGTGGGTCAGTGCAGAAAATAATTCTCTAAGAAGACTGAACACATGCATTGTACGCTCTGTCTAGTCGTCTACTTTAAACAAAATTTTTCCGAATTGACCCACTTTTTGAAAATATTGACCAAACTGACCCACGTTCGAAAATATTTACCTAACTAATCTGGTTTCGGACATGTTAGGATAAAATGCTTTTGGCAATAACAACATATATTACTGTCCTTCTCCCAGAGTTTCTCTCTCTAGAAAAGTCTAGAGAGAGAAACTAACCCCCAAATCCTCAATGCAAACCTTAGATCTCTGAATAAAGTCAGGGGGCCGCCGTCCCCTCGTTCCGCCGTCGTCCCTCCTTCCACTCCCTCTCCTCCTCCCTTGTGATCCGTCGACAAAGATGCCCCCCTCCCATCCCCAACGTAATCCATCAACCTGTCGCCCACAGCCATCTTCCAAAGCTGCTCGCCTCCGTCCCCTTCCTCCAGCTCCTCCATCGTGCCACTTGAGATCCACCATTGACCAGAGCCGCCGACGCATCCCCATCCCCGTTGTGTGATGCGTCCAGCCGTCGAGCAACGCATCCAGCCGTCGCGCCTGGTACTGCCGTCGAGCGAGGAGTCTGGTTGTCCTGCCATCGAGCCGACGACCAAGCGGCAGCGTTGACCTCTAGATCTGTGACGATTTGGAGTTGGGGGTGAGTTGGTTGGGGTTTGGGTTAAGTTGGGGTTGGTTGGCTTTGCTAGATGTTTGCCCGGATGTTCTTCGCGATTGCCACCATTTCCACACTCTTGGGACCAATCATGGCAATCTGCGGCTATGATTTGGTTTTTCGAGGGTTGGTGGTGCATGTGAAGAAGCTGAGGTGTGCTTCTCTCTCTGCGATTCGCAATGATAAGAGAGTAAGTGAGGATGGCAATGGTGTTGTGCGAGAAGGCAGGGATTTTATTGGTGTGGGGGGTGGGTGGAGCTGTCTGAGTTGGGTGTGTAGCGGTGTGATGTTTGCGGTGTAGTACGGTTGTGGGGCTAGGGCCCGAAGACGGGGTCCCCCCATGAGATGTGCTCACTCGCTACTCCTGTGCCCTATGCCTTCTACCGACACCGTCGTCCGTCTCCCTCAGTGGTGCCGGAACGGTTCCTTCGCCGCCACCACCATGTCCACGCTCTCGGGGCCGATTACGGTGATCTGCAGCCATGATTTGGGCCTCCAGGGTTGGTGTAGTCAGCGAAGTAGTCGGGGGTTTGTGTTGATGGCAGCACCAAAGATAGTGGCTGGAGCTTGTATCCCGTTCTGTTGGGGTATTTTCTAGAGGGGCGGGGGCTGCATTCGGGCTGCTTCACCTGATGACCACAGTCGATGGGGTACCACCACCACTACACCCTCATAATGGAAGCTGACGCCCAATGCCATCACCCGGTGTGGCGATAGGAGAAGGTGATACTTCATTCAACTGGGTCTTGTATTAGTTTTCTGATTGAGAGAGAGTGTGAGAGAGTGAGTGAATGAAGATGTTGCTCCTCACTACTCTATGTTGGTGGTGGTCTCTATTTGTGAGAAATCACTGGAGATAGGCGTGAGAGAGGCAAAGGTATCCTCTTCACGGCTCTCTCCTTGACTGCGGTTTGTGGTGAGGGAGTAATTATAGCATGTTTATGGGAGGATAGGAGGTGTAGACTGAGCTTGGCAGTTGTCAAAACTCTGCATATGGGGCTTGGGCCTAATGATGCCCCCCCCCCCCCCCCCCCCCGCGAGTAGACTGAGCTCGACAGTTGTCAATATTCAGCCTACGGGGCTTGGGCCCAAAGATAGGTCCCCCAGCGAGGTGAAGGCAGTGATCGGCGGGTGATAAAATCCTGCCAGACTAGTTTCAGGTGGGTGTGCATGTGCCGTGAAGGCAGTGTACGAAGCTAAACTGACATACATACAATTTTGTTGGACCGAGCACGTTTGTCGGCCCACCCTCTAGGGCTGTTGGAGGGATTTGTTATTTGTACGGGTTATGTTGCTTCATGTATGTTCTATTTTCTGTCTGTAGGTTGTATCTGGGCCCAGTACTATGGGTTTGTTTCTTTAATTCTTGTTAATGAAACAGGGGGGGCCATATTCCACATTTTCCTTCAAAGAAAATATAACAGCATATATTATTTTGATGTCGTTATTGCCAATAACGGCACCTGTAAAAAAAAATTTGTTACCGATATTGAGAGTAACGACGTCAGTATATCTCGCATTTACTTAGAAATTATATGACGTGAGGAAAAAATGTAAGTGAAAATTATTTATAACTGATGCAATTATTTTCAATAACAACATAATTAGCCTGATGTTGCTATTGGCAATAACGACATTAGTATAATCGACAGTGTACTCCAAATTTTATGCAGGTGCATCAACTTCAAGCCCGATTTCGACCTTGATACTTGTGGTAGGGTAAAAATGGTCTGGAGGCCCTACCAGGGCCCAATACAACTCTCACTCAAGAAAGGTAAAAATAGCAATCCAGTTCGGCCTCGAACCACCGCAGGGTCGGCGCCGAACCTCACGTTCACCCCCGCAGAACTGGCCTCCTCGTATCCGACGGGCTTCAGCGGTCCTCGGTCTCCGATCCGTGACAGCCCCACGGGCCGTCCCCCATCTCTGGCGAAGCAGGGGGATGACCTGGCACAGCCTAGGCCCTCCGATTCTCCCAGAAGCACAGAAGACCCACGATCAGCCATGACAGCTCCAAATACCACCCAAGGTTTTGTCACGTCAGCCCTATACCGCCCCTGGTATTGCCACGTCTACCCTAAATCCCCTGGGCCTTCTACCATGTCAGGCCCATGGGCTTTCGGGTCCAGACCCGGCCCCCAAGCGGAACCAAACCCGGTTGGGATTCCCTATAAATACTAGACCTTCACCCACCTTTTCAGGTAATCAATCTTTTTCCACTTAAATTCACCTAGTTATTGCTACTCTCTCACAGAGACTGACTAGATCGTCGGAGGGTCCGCCACCGGGACAAACCCCGGTGTTTCAGGACCGTCTGCAGGTACACAAGACCTCGATCCGAATCCTCTGATCCGAGCCCAGATCTCCGAATCACCCCGAGGTCGCCACAGGTTCCGCCCGGTCAGCCGAGGGTCGTCAGACGAGCAGCTTTCTCCTTCAAATACAAATCAAGTCCGAACTCACACCTGGTGCATCCACACGTCTCCCAGAAATAAACCGCATCAGGTTGGCGCCGTCTGTGGGAAACTTGCTTCAGAAGCCGACCCGAGCCCGACCATCGAGCGACCTCGACAGCCGAACTCCCATGGCCTCCAGATGCCAGGGGGCCGCGTCCTCCATCAACCGACGGGACACACCCCCACCAAATACCAATGCTGGGCCACGCGCATCAAGGCACGGAGATTCCCATCAGGGATCCCGGCGAAGCGCCACCCATACAGTCCAGCCCGACCTACGAGGAATAATCGTCAACCGTCAAATCACCCGCAGCAGGGGAAGGGCCGCTTCCAACCCGGCCCCGAACCATCCACGACCACCGCCCGAGAGACGGAGGCCCGCACTCAGCCGCATCGGAAGGCAACCTTCAGGCCAGCCGAACAGGGTCGAGGGAGCCCCCGTCACTCAGAAGGAGTTCCAGGACTTCCGAAGAGAAATTCTTGGGGCTCTCCGACGGGCCCCCAGGGGAGAAACCCTTCATTCCCAAACCAGGTCGGACACCGAGGCCAGCGTGTCCCGACCATCAACAATCCAGCCAGAGGACGATGACATACTCCTAAGGCGCCTCCAAGAAATAAAAGATCGCCTCGATCACATAGGGGACGGCGGCCAAAGAGCGGCTCAGGGGTACAGGCCTATCCGACCTCCCTTTTCCGCCCCCATCCTCCAGGCAGAAATACCCAGGAACTTCCGACCCCCTCAATTCGAGACCTACGACGGCGAGGGAGATTCTGCTGATCACATGGAGGGCTTCAAAACCCTCATGATGATTCACAGCGCCTCAGATCCCCTGCTGTGCCGAGCCTTCCCGGCCACCCTTCGGGGCCCGGCTCGTGAATGGTTCTCGAAGCTCGCCCCCGGCTCCATTTACTCCTTCGACCAACTAGAGGGCAATTTTCTTGCCCACTTTGTCACTAGCCGGAAGGCCGAAAGGACCAGCGCCTCATTACTGGGGCTCCGACAGTTAGAGGGGGAGTCACTCAGAGTGTTCGTCCGAAGGTTTACCGCAGAGGCAAGATCGGTCTCCTCCCTCGATCCGGGCGTCGCCTCTGCGGCATTTCGGCACAACGTCCGACATGGACAGCTGAAGGCTTCTCTGGCAAAGAAACCCCCCGTCGACTTTCCCGACCTCCTCAACAGGGTCGAGAAATACATTAGGGCAGAAGAGGCCCTTAACCCCGAAGATACCAAGGAGGCCATCGGGAAGGGAAAGCGGAAGGTCGAAGAGGTCGAACCATCGAAGAAAGCTCCAAGGGATGCGGGGGCCTTGAAGAAGGTCCCGCCGGTCCCCCGCTTCGAGAGATACACTCCCTTGACACATAACGTATCCGCCATCCTCTTAGAAATCGAAGACAAAGGCATTGTTCGATTACCCCCCCCGGCCTAACAACGGCAAGAACCGAGACCAACGCTTCTACTGTCGCTTCCACAGAGATCACGGGCACGAAACCGACCAGTGCCGAGCCCTGAAAGACGAGATTGAGGAGCTCATTTCCAGGGGGTACCTCCGAGAATTCACCCGAGAAGTCCCACGGAATCGGCTAAACATTAGGAACCGGAGGACCTCGCCTCCGAACCCTACTCCGAACTGCATCCAAGGTCAGGATCCCGACTCCGAGGGAGCCGCGGAGGCGCCCTTCATCTTGCATTGTGTCCACGGAGGGCCCATGGGAGGAAATTCAAATACTTCCCGAAAAGCCTTCATCCGGGAAGTGAATGCTGTCCGCAACAATTCCTCGCCCAAGATACAACCGATGCCGGTCTCCTTCTCAGGAGAGGACCTCGAGGGCGTCCGCCTACCCCACTGCGATGCCCTCGTCATTTGTCTCCACATGGCTAATTGTGAAGTTCGCCGAGTCCTCGTCGACAACGGCAGCTCGGTTAATATCCTTTTCCTCGAAGCATTCGAGAATCTCAAGCTACCTAGAGGCAGGCTCAAGCCGGCCGGATACACCTTGCAGGGGTTCTCCGGCATCCCTGTCGTGATAGAAGGGATTGTCACCCTCGACGTTACCGCAGGATCGGCTCCTGTCAAAAGGACCGAGTCCATGGACTTCATGGTGGTAACGTCAAGGCGGCTTACAACGCCATACTCGGCCGACCCGGACTATGCTCCCTCCAAGCGGTGCCCTCGGCTTACCATCTGAAACTCAAATTTCCCACCCCGCAAGGGGTCGGCACTGTCCGAGGTAGCCAAGAAGCAGCGCGATCGTGCTACATGACCACCGTCGGGGGGGGGGGGGTGTGTTCTCCCTCGACGCCGTCAAGTTCAATCCTGAGAGGGACGACCCTGCTTCCAAATCCGTCACCAAGTGGGAGAAGGCCCCAGTCGAAGCCAAGTGCCAGATAAAACTCCTCGAAGGGCAAACATAGGCTCTAGCCTGGCTTAATGTAAACCAGTTTTTTGTGTAAACACTCATGTGTACAGGACCGTCTTAGCGGCCCTCCGTACCTTATACGAAAGAGATCTCTTTTTGTTAAAACCCTAAACGCCAGATAATGAAATCGGCGCCTGAGTCCTCACTCTGGTATCGTCCCCAACGCCTCGATAGGCTCCAACCGAATCCGAGCTAGGGACTCTCCCTAAGACCCCACTTCGATCCCTCGCGGGTCGGTGGGCTCTTCTTAGACCACTCCACTCATCTCAAACTGGAAGAACGGGATTACTCCGAACGAGCGAACGAGCGACTAAAATCCCTCTCCTTGTTATAATGGTCCTTAAGCTCAGCCACGGTCGACTCCCCAGCCACGGAGCTCTGGGCGTCATCTGATCACATACGCAACAATAGCAGCCTCGCAGAGGAAACCCCTCTGTTTGCCGACCCGACCGAGGAAGATGCCGAGGCACCCGGCATGATATTATGGCGGTGTATCTCCATTTCTTTCTCAAGAAAAACATCACGAAGTAACCTCCCAGAAGTGGACCAAGACACCCAACACGACCGGTCCAAGGCTCGCACCGCCGAGTTCCCGATCCAGCATCGCCCTTCTCAGCCGGCTCGCCTCCTCGTCAAGGGCTTCAGACATGTTCCTGTGATAATCGAAGGCAGCGTCAGCAGTACGGGCCCTCTCAAGGTACCGAGCCAAAGTGGTCTCCAATGCCTCAACCTCACTCCAAAGCCACGCCGCATCGGGACGACGGGGGTCCGCCTCGGGAAGGGAAGCCACAACCTGCAAGAGTACCGACTCAACGCACATAAGCAAGGAGGTTCGGAAATACCCAAGGTCAAAACACTTGGCCAGTCAAAGATACTTTTTATAAAGTGTACTACTTCTTACAAAAAAGGCGGTGGCCAGTCCGCAGGAGGCGAATACAATCAAAGGAGAGAAAAAAGAAAGATAAAACTACACAACTTGATTTCCCGCCTCGGCATCGATCGGGTTCGCAGGAGGGTCGGCGGCCGGGTTGCCAACGGGCCCTTCCTCGGCAGGAGTCTTCAGTGTCCCCTCAATCTCCATGTCATACTCGAAACCGGACAGGTCGACGGACGGGTAGAAGTGCCTCACATGGTTGAGGGCCTTCGCGTAGCACTCATCCTGGGCCTTGATCACCATCCGCTGACCCGCATCCGTCAGCTCGGCCCTCTCCTTGGCAAACACAGCCGTCAACTCCTCCTTCTCCTTGGCAAACTTCTTCTTCAAGGAGACCACCCTCTTCCCCCACTCGGCATCCTGAGCCTCGAGCTCGAGTTTCATCTTCTGCTCCCTCTTATGCGAACCCTCGAGCTCGATCCGCATCTCCTTCATCTCCCGCTCGCTCTTGTCCGCCCGAACCCGCTCTTGCGACAGGGACGCTTCGTAAAGATTCTTTACATTAGCTCCCTGCATACAAGCCTGCGGCCAACATAACACTGATAAGGGAAGAACTCCCGAAGCAAAATTAACGAGAAAGATGAGGTCGACAAGCTTACCAGCACGGTGGCCTGCGCCAGGCGCGTAAAGGCCACCTCTACGGGCTCACTCTCCATCGCTTGGCGATCACGAGGGGTCGCCAACTTCTCCACCACCTCAACGGCCTGGGCTTCCTCAGTCAGACAGTCGCCCATCCGAACCGACCAGTCTGGCGCCCACCGTTGCCGCAACATCTCCACCACCGGGTCCTCCTCCTCAATCTCTACCAAGGGACCTTTCCCCTTGTCGAGATCGGACGCCCTCGCTGGACCCTTACCCCTCGAAGGGGCCGCCTCCTTGCTCGTCTCCGAGCGAGTCCACTTAGCCTTCGGCTCGAGCGGGACCTCCGAGATAACCAGGGGCGGCTCCCTCGGCCTCTTCACCGACTCCCCCTTCTTCTTCTCGGCGTTCTCCTTCTTCATGGCGAGCCTCCTGGCTTTGATCGATGCCTCATCCATATCTGCGGAAAAAACCATTAAGAAGCAATAAGCAGGAAAGCACGAAAAGACCAAGAGAAAAGAAACAACTACATATGCAGAACGGCTGGGCTCAGTCCGACGCTCGCCAGATGGGCCTCCGTCACCTTCGTCCAATCGATACTAGGGACAAACGGAGGCGCTCGACAAACCCCCACTCCTCGGCCGACAGATCCCCCTGCCTCGGCGCAGGATAGCTCGGCTTGGAATAGTTCCATCTAGTCGGAATGTCCCAGGGCTCTGCACTCCGAATCACCAAATATTTCTTCTTCCAATCCTTAACAGAGTCCGGGTGGCTGTGTACAACCTTCCTCTTACTCCGGGGGGAGATATAGTAAATGCCCTCAGCCGCCGAACTGATCATCAACATCGCTCGGAACACGTTCAACCGCAGGGGTACCTTCCGTGCCTCGCACATCAGTATGAAACAGATTATCTGCTTCCAAGAGTTCAGCCCGTACTGCATCGGAGCCAAGGAGGCCCAGTTCAACACTTCCCGAACAAACGGGTGGACTGGCAGCCTCAGTCCAGAAATGAAGGCGTCCACTGGGAAGACGCAATACCAAGCAGATAAGGGATCGGTTGGGCGCAGAGTAGGGCTCGGCAGCATCAATTCGTAGCCAGGACCTATGTGGTACGCCAGCTGCAAAACCTCTAAGTCCCCGCCCTCCAAGACGGTCAGAATCGCGTCCATCGTCCCCCTCTTCCGACTCGGCGAGGAAGCCTGCACGCCAAAGAGCTCCTTGTCAGATAGGTCGTCAGGATACTGACGGAAAGGCTTCGGCTGCACAGGCGAACCTGTCCACAAATTACTGTATACGGGCGCCTGGCTCGAACCACCAGTCCCTGGTCCTGCCTTCCTCGGAGCCTTCTTCTTCTTCGTCTTGGTTCGCTCCGGCGAGGGAGTGAATAAGGGCCCCAGGACGGTCGGCATGGAACTCGGACCCGCACCCTGAACTGTGGATCTCTTTACAATGCCACCCTCGCCTCCCTCTTCCTCGAAAGTCAACTCCAAAACGCGGACGCCGCCCGAGCCATCATTCGTCTCCCCCGACTCACTACTCTCCACCATAAAGGGACGTCGGGAGCGTAACGGCCTCACACCATGTACCTCCTCCTCCTCACCTACGGGTTCCTCCCACGAAACCGAATCGGAAGACTCCTCGACGTATACTGACTCCCCCTCAAGTACGGGCTCCTCCCACGAAGTCGAGTCGGAAACAGGTTTCACTTCCCCCCTAGATGTCGACGCTGATGAGCCAGACTGAGCCCTATCCATCTGTGCCTAAAACTAAACAAACTTACCAACTCACCTGGGGTCACTTCGGAAGGGCGAGTCTAGTACCACAAGTTGCAGGGACGAGCGCTATAGTGTTGGGAAATTTTTGAACAAAAAATGGCGGCAAGAAAGGAGTGGGCTAGAAGGGGAGAGGGGGGAGTATTTATAAAGGACGAAAGCGACTCCTCGATTCCCGCAAGAACTGTTCACCTATTTGACGTGCAACTGCCGCCTGGGAAATCGCGCCACAACCTCAAAACGTGCGCTGCTGACGTCATCCAACGCCAGGCTGGCAGCCAGACGAGGGGGTCAGTTCGGAGGGGGCATTCGGCAAAGAGAACGTTTTTACTTAAAGGTTTAAGGTGCCGCCCTTAGACAGACGCCCCGGGCTCCAGGACTCGGCCGATTCCCCTATCACCCGCGAGCAGTTCGGGGCTTACAGCCTCGACGGCCGAAACCCCGAACTGTTCGAGGGTGAGACAGAAACCGCCATCACCTGGGGCCCTATTTAAAGACAGAGTGGTCGACCTCCAATCGGAGACGACCCACCTATCCGGGGCACTCCGGCCCCAAGCCTGGGGTTTGGAAGATGCCCCTCCCATCTGGATCTCTCTCGGGCCAAACAACCATATCAGGGTCGTCTGTCCCGAAAAAGGATCCAGACGGCAGAAGCATCACCAATCCGAGGCTACTCATCTATTGGTCCGAATTTCGGTCGTTACCCCTCTCGCCCCGATCCCCCCTGGATCTGGCGGCCGTATCAGAGCGATTAGATCCGAGAGAAGATCGGGGCGGCAGAGAAACCACCTCTCCAACACAACCAAGGGAAAAATTTTGCAAAAGACAGACGTCCGCCGAAGCAGACACCTTGGAGGACCAGTAGACCACTCTTGCTGTGATCCAACCCGCTGCGGAGAGGGGTACTTATAGCCTCCCCCATAAACCAGCTTTTATGACGTGGAGAAAACCAAACGACGGAAGACCATGCACCATACATTTATTAGGCAGCGCCATTAAGGCCCCTGGGAAATTGGTACATCGCACAGATCCCGGGGCGCCTTCAATACTCCGCAAAAGACGGTAGGCTACCCCGCCCAACATTCCTAAGGCACAACGGTTCGCCCCCCACCCTTGGTTGGCCCATAAGTCCCTCGCCTGCTCGAGGTCGGGTCTAGCACCAGGGTAGTCTTCTCAGAAAGGCTTCACGGCTCGCCATCGCCCTTGCCGACCCGTAATCCCTCGCCAAGCTCGAGGTCAGGTCTGGCACCAGGGTAGTCTTCTTAGGAAGGCTCAACGGCTCGCCACCCCTCCTTGTTGGCCCATAAGTCTCTCGCCTGCTCGAGGTCGGGTCTAACACCAGGGTAGTCTTCTCAGGAAGGCTCCACGGCTCGCCATCGTCCTTACCGACCCATAATCCCTCGCCAAGCTCGAGGTCAGGTCTGGCACCAGGGTAGTCTTCTCAGGAAGGCTCAACGGCTCGCCACCCCCTTGTTGGCCCATAAGTCCCTCGCCTGCTCGAGGTCGGGTCTAGCACCAGGGTAGTCTTCGCAGGAAGGCTCCACGGCTCGCCATCGCCCTTGTCGACCCTGTAACCCCTCGCCAAGCTCGAGGTCAGGTCTGGCACCAGGGTAGTCTTTTCAGGAAGGCTCAACGGCTCGCCACCCCCCTTGTTGGCCCGTAATCCCTCGCCAGCTCGAGGTCAGGTCTAGCACCAGGGTAGTCTTCTCAGAAAGGCTTCACGGCTCGCCATCACCCTTGCCGATCCGTAATCCCTCGCCAAGCTCGAGGTCAGGTCTGGCACCAGGGTGGTCTTCTCAGGAAGACCAACGGCTCGCCATCACCCTTACCGACCCATAATCCCTCCTCATCTCGAGGTTCGGTCTGGCACCAGGGTACTTTTCTCAGGAAGAAACAACGGCTCGCATCACCCTTGTCGACACGTAATCCATCGTCATCTCGAGGTTGGGTCGAGCACCAGGGTACTCTCCTCCAAAAGATTCAATGATTTGCCATTCCATTTCCACGACCATGAACACTCCTCCCCGGCTAGCTCCCGCACCCCCGCAGGAGTGGGGGGCTTGTGTGGTAGGGTAAAAATGGCCTGGAGGCCCTACCAGGGCCCAATACAACTCTCACTCAAGAAAGGTAAAAATAGCAATCCAGTTCGGTCTCGAACCACCGCAGGGTCGGCGCCGAACCTCACGTTCACCCCCGTAGAACTAGCCTCCTCGTATCCGACGGGCTTCAGCGGTCCTCGGCCTCCGATCCGTGACAGCCCCACGGGCCGTCCCCCTTCTCTGGCGAAGCAGGGGGATGACCTGGCACAGCCTAGGCCCTCCGATTCTCCCAGAAGCACAGAAGACCCACGATCAGCCATGACAGCTCCAAATACCACCCAAGGTTTTGCCACGTCAGCCCTATACCGCCCCTGGTATTGCCACGTCTGTCCTAAACCCCCTGGGCCTTCTACCACGTCAGGCCCATGGGCTTTCGGGTCCAGACCCGGCCCCCAAGCGGAACCAAACCCGGTTGGGATTCCCTATAAATACTAGACCCTCACCTACCTTTTCAGGTAATCAATCTTTTTTCACTTAAATTCACCTAGTTATTGCTACTCTCTCACAGAGACTGACTAGATCGTCGGAGGGTCCGCCACCGGGACAAACCCCGGTGTTTCAGGACCGTCTGCAGGTATACAAGACCTCAGATCCGAATCCTCTGATCCGAGCCCAGATCTCCGAATCACCCCGAGGTCGCCACAGGTTCCGCCCGGTCAGCCGAGGGTCGTCAGACGAGCAGCTTTCTCCTTCAAATACAAATCGAGTCCGAACTCACACCTGGTGCATCCACACGTCTCCCAGAAATAAACCGCATCAATACTCAAAACTCAAAACATGAAAGTTGTAGATCTTTTCTTAGCGTTCCATAACATTTTGAATTATCTCAATCGGAGTTTGGATGATAAATTTATGCCCATATTACTTAGCGATGTCGAAATTGTCCAGAATAAATTGTAAGTGAAAATCGCTTATAACTGATGCCGCTATTCCCAATAATGACATAATTAGCCTGATGCCACTATTAGCAATAATGAAATCAGTATAATCCACAGCGTACTCTAAATTTCTGGATAGTTTCGACACGCTACGTAATCTGGGCATAACTTTTTCATCCAGACTCCGATTAAGATGATTCAAAATGCTATGAAATACCAAGAAACAACTCTACAACTTTTATGTTTTGAGTTTTGAGAGATACTGGTTGCATTAAGGTTGAAAATGGGGCCGAAGTTGATGCACCTGCACGAAATTTGAACTAAATTGTAGATTATATTGATGTCGTTATTGCCAATTGCGGCATCAGGCTAATTATGCCGTTATTGGGAATAACGACATCAGTTATAAGATTTTTTCCCTCAAGTTAGAGAGGTTCTAAGTGAGTGTGATATGTATTGATGCCGTTATTTCCAATAGCGGCAACGATTTTTTTTTACAGGTGCCACTATTGGCAACAACGACATCAAAATAATAGATGCCGTTATTGCCATCAGCATTTTATATTGACGTGTCCAAAATTAGATTAGTTGAATAAATATTTTTGAAAGTGGATAAGTTTGGTGAATATTTTCAAAAAGTGGTTAGCACGCGAAAAATTCACTTCAAGTAACACCATGTCAGGTAGTTGTTAAACTAAGATAAAGGGGAAAAAAAAAGAAGAAGGAAGTACCAGATGATTAAAAATAAATAAAAATAATTATAGATAAATAAATTTCTCCATGAAACGACTACATTTAATATCCGTACGGTATGTAGGTTAGGGTTGGCAAACGGTCCAGGCGGGCTGGGTCGGTTTGAACCTGTCCGGGTTTGCACCTAACTTGGGCGGGTTCGGGTCGGGTCGTGGGGTTAAACGGGCCAGACCAGGCCAGGTCGGAGGCGTAAATTTGCAACCCGCCCAACCCGTTAACCCTTTTGGGTCCAACCCGGGCCGGGTCGGGTTGCGGGTTGGCCCAGCTAGAGTCAACTTTTTTTTTTTAACTTAAAAAAAATGTAATTTTAATAATAAACATACAAAATTGTAATAATAATAATAAGATTGAAAGAGTGAAATTGCCAAAAAAAAATTGATATATTATTCATATGATTTCAACTTAACAAGTTTCACAATTTGTAATAAGAAATAAAAATTTTCTACAAATTTGTTTTATACAATAACAAATTTCTTATATACAATTTCAATTTACTTCAATTTTCCTAATTTTAAATAACAAGGAAAGATTTAATACAATTTTTTTATCTATTTACAATTGTCTTCAATTTGATGGCCTTCAATTTGTTGTTGTTGACTTGTTGTTGTTGGTCGTGAATTCTTCATTTTGGTTGCTATTGTTGTTGTTGTTGTTGTTCTTCTTCTTCTAACGAGTTGCTTCCACTTGTGGACGTTGATAATACTTTTCCTTGGGTCTTATCTTCAACCTTCAGCCAGTCTTCTGTACAGACGAGCATCTCTAATAATTGGGGCTTCAAGCAATTCCTATAATTAATTAGAACCCTACCACTTGTAGAAAATGCACTTTCAGAAGCAACTATAGAGACATGAGGCGTTAGTAGATCTTTAGCCATATATTTAAGAATACTATAAGTGTGTTCATGGTCTTTCCACCATTGTAAAATATCTAGTGAAGAACTAAAAGACTCAGAATCTTGTTGGTTATACCAATTTAATTCATTTGGTTGATTAGTCCTAGGTTTTTTTTATTGAATTTGTGCAAGTAAATTAAATGTTCTATCATCAAATTTACTCTTACCCTTACCTTTAAAAGTAGCAGAAGAAGAACTAACTAAAGAAGTTGTACTACTAGATCAAAACATCTATCATAATAATCATACAAGTTATTTAATGTCGATTCAAATTTAACTACAAAAGAAGCGCAATCAATTTCTTTATCATCATTCCCAAGTAAATTAAAAAACATTTCAATTAAACTCTCCGTACCTTCTAATTTGATACGAGGATCCATCACAGTAGCAACACAATACAACATAGGAGGAGGGTTAAAATACTTCAAAAATTTTGTGTATGCAGGTTTTACAATATCACCAACAAAAGTATCAACGATCATTTCTTTAAAAGTTTGCATCATAGTAACTATTGAAATAAAAATGCTACTAGAAGTAGATTCATAAGATTTTGAAAACTTGAAAGTTGCGGTTTTAAAAGGTTCTAAAAATTTCAACAAAGATTCGGCATAATACCAATCGACGGGAGTCATTTCAAAATTGTGCATATTTTTTGCAATACAAAAATCATTTACACATTCTTTATATTCATTAACACATGTAGCAAATCAAAAGTAGAGTTCCATCGGTGTTTAACATCATTGGAAATTTTCTAAAAGGTAAATTTTAAAGCCTACACCAATCTTTCCATTCTTAAAATACGGTGCTACTTAATGTAATAAAATGTACATAATTTCTAATTTTAACTATATATGGTTCGGCTATTTTTAATGTATCTTGAACACATAAATTTAAAATATGACATGCACATCTAACATGAAAAATATTGTCAGATGGAGGGTTTAATGCGGTTTTTAAAATACTAATTGATGCATTGTTATTATATGCATTATCAAAACTTATACACATAATTTTATCGCGAACATGAAAAACATCACAAATTTCTATAATACGGTTTGCAATTTCATTGCTACTATGGGGATATGGCAACGCGGCAAGTGATATGATTCTTTTTTGAAGAATCCAACCACTGTCGACCCAATGACATGTTATTCCCATCATTGAAATATTGTTGCAACCCGTCCAACAATCGGAAGTTAAACTAACTCTACAAGTTAAACTCCATAAAATTGCAATCAAAGCTTCCCTCATTTCATTGTACATTTTAAAACAATTCAATTTGCAAGTATTCCTAGGGATTCTTCTAAAATGAGGGTTTAAGGCAGTTTGATTAAAATTTTCCAAGTCCCTACTCTCGGGATAGGAAAATAGTAACTCTTTCTTGATTACTAATCGGGCCATTTCCGACGAACAAGTTCGGGATCATAAGGGTGGCTATCAACTAGACCGGTCCTAGAATGATTTTTTTTTGGTCGGGTAGGTCAACAAGAAGTTCTTATTTTAGATGTGTTGCCTAATTGTACCCGTGCCCTCACTCCTCTTCCATTTGTATGGCTTCGAACATGTTTTACACACTTTTAAACCTACACCCGATACATTTTCGTCCGGAATATAATCATAAAATTTGTGCCAATCACTATTTTCTCCTCTAGTTTTCCTACTACTAGCCGGTAGTGTTGTTTCGGTGGCTTGTTGTTGTGGTTCTTCTTCTAATTCTATATCTCCTACAAACTGTAACCCCTGTTTCCGATTATACAGATTTCCAATTCTTTTCTTTCTCTCCGTGTATTCTTATATTTCAATTTTCGTATAAATTCTTTTCGATGCATTTAAATCTTCTTGAATCTCCTATTGAAACCCAAATTTATATTCCAAACTAGAATTGGTCTCTCTTCTTTTTATTTATCTCCTTTGAAGCAATTGATTGTTGATATATGTTGTATTATTTAATTATTTGGTTTGAAGCCCAAAGAGTAGCCCATCCCTTGTTGGATTTTAGCCAAACTCAAGTCCATCTCCTATTAGACTAATCCTAAACCCAAACCCACAAACCCATATTCTACTCACCCGTATACAATCTCTTCACATTTCTCCCACTTTGCACGTTTCTGAACTATAAGAGCATCTGTAGTCGTTATCTATATATCGATAATATCGATATATAGGTTAAAAAGTACCTGCAGTCGTTTGCTATATATCGATATTATCGATAAATCGCTACAGTCGATTGCTATATATGAGAGACGAAATAGCTTTATGGATAAGTCAGCGACGGTGGTCGAAGAGGCGTCCCAGGCGTGAAAAATACTGTTGGGAGCGTCGGACGGCACTCGATATGCCGTCCGTTTCAATTTCCCCCGCAAGAAAGTACACACGTCGGACGGCGCTTGGTATGCCGTTGGAGGACTCGCCACCTTTCCCGGACGGCACATCGAGTGCCGTCCGTTGGGATCTCATTAAAGACAAAAAAATTGGCCGCATGACGAGATTGCCCCTCTTCCATTTCAACGGCTATATTGAGTCAGGAATCTATCCAACGGCAATATTATTGTTATCGAACGGCTAATTTTTTTTTTCTTCGATTGTAGTTTATAAAATTGGCCTATATATAGTACTTAATCTCAATCAGATCTCAGCACAAAAAATCCTACATCTCATATTTCTTCTCTGTCAAAATTAGTCTCTTCTCGGTTTTCAATTGAGCTTCTCTTCTCGGTTTTCAATTGAGCTTCTCTTCTCGGTCTTCATTTGAGTTGCCATAGAGAAATAATGGCAAACGTTAAAAGTGCAAGAGGCAGAGCTTACACAGCTCAGGAAGATCTTCTGTTATGCCAGAGTTGGGTTAGTATTACTCAAGATCCAATTGTCGGTACTGATCAATCCGGAGCACAGTTTTGGGAACGTATTTATTCAACATTTAAGGTATTATTAGGCTATCCCACCGACAGAACAGCGGCCTCACTCACTAGTCGGTTTCAAATCATTTCCAAAGAAGTTGCTCTGTTCATAGGAAAATTGAGCAATGCAACTAGTCGAGCCGGTAGCGGAACAACAGAGGCGGATAAGGTTTGTATAAATAAATGTAATATTTGAAGTCATTATTTGTATAATTGGTTTAGCAAATAAAAATTTTGAATATAAATGTGTTTTCAGATTCGCGAGGCCAGAGTACAGTATTTGGCATCTTCAGGGAAAGCTTTCAAGTTTGATGAATGTTATGAGATCCTGAAAGATCAGCCAAAGTTTTCGTTGCGCACAACACAAATTTTTGATCGAGTACCAAATACCTAATTCGGTGAAGGTAGTGAAAGCCCAAACTCCCCAACAATCAACTTGGACTCAGATCTACCCATGGATACAGATTCACCAACACCCCTCACCCGACCACCTGGTCGCAAAGCGTCCAAAAGAAAAGGGAAAAGTGTTGCCGAAACATCAGGGATCAAAGATATGGCTGAAGAAACAGCCATATTTACCGCTGTATACAAAGAATCGCAAGTTTCAAGGAATGCGATTAAAGCTCGAGAATGCGATCTTAGAGAACGGATCGAGGAAGATCGTATTATGGCTATAGATCTTAGCACGTTACCTACGACTCAGCGATATTATTTTATGTGTAGGCAAAATGAAATTATGCAAAAACGTGGTTATAACGATGGGTGATGTAATTGTTCCCTGAACTATCTGCAATTTATGTTGTTGAAATGAAAAAAAATGTCTTGGGTATTTAGTACATGCAATTTATTAAGTTGAAATGAAGAAGTTTTTTTTCGGCAATAAAAACATCTTGTTTAATATGTATGGGGTAATTAGTACATGTGAAGACATTATGTTTAAAATGGAGAAGGTTTTTTTTTTGGGCAGTGAGAACATCTTGTTTGTTTAAAATGAATACCATAGTTCTAAACGAGAATTAATTAAAATAGTACGATTGACTCAACTACAGTTGAAAAAACAACAATAACTAATTTTTGGTTTCTACCATGGAAAATAAAGTTACAATTCTAGGAATACAACTCTAGGAAATTAAAGTTACAATTCATGGAAATTTTTTGTTACAACAATTACAATTTCTTCAATTACTCATCTCCAAATTGGTTCCAAATATGTTCCACAAGATCTTGACGAAGAGCATGATGTCTTTGTCGATCATGTAGAATTACATTACGAAACGTTCGTCCTGCTTCATCAATCGGTCCACATGTGGTAGGTTCGACCCCAATTGAGTCAGGAATTTGATCATAATCAAAGTCGATATTTTCATCGTCACGTTCATCCTCGACAATCATATTGTGTAAGATGATACATGTTTTCATAATGTAAGACAAACTATCTGCATCCCACATGCGTGCTGGACCTTTCACTATTGCAAAACGTGATTGTAGAACACCAAAAGCACGCTCGACATCCTTTCTCGCACCCTCTTGTAATTCTGCGAATTTTCTTTTCTTTTGGGTATCTGGTGCGGTGTAAGTTTTAACGATGGTTGCCAACGGTGGGTATATACCATCCGCAAGATAATAACCCATATTGTAATTGTTGTTGTTGATGACATAATTGGCTGGAGGTGCACGGCCGTCAAGAATCTCATTAAATAAAGTAGACCGGTTCAGCACATTTAGATCATTGTTGCAACCTGGCATACCAAAGAACGAATGCCAGAACCACAGATCATAAGACGCAACTGCTTCGAGAATAATAGTTGGTTCTCGAATATGTCCTGTGTATTGCCCGTGCCATGCCGCCGGACAATTTTTCCACTTCCAATGCATGCAATCTACACTACCCAACATTCCAGGAAATCCTCGGGCGCTATTCTCTGCTAGTAGTCTTTCCACATCGCCTAGGTGTTGGTTTTCTCATATATTGTGCAGCAAATAAAGTTACAATTGCAAAACAAAATCGACGTAAACTTTTTAATACCGTTGTTTCGCCTATACGTACATATTCATCAACAGCATCAGCCGCCCCTCCATACGCTAAACAACGCAGTGCCGCCGTAATTTTCTGATGGGGACTTAACCCAACTTGCTTACATGCATCCTGGGACAGTTGGAAATATTGATCGTAACCAACAACGGCATTCAAGACCCGGTTGAAGAGTTGGCGGCGCATACGGAATCGACGTCGAAAAATTGAATCTGGATAAACTGGATTTTCGGCGAAGTAGTCGTTCCACATCCTTCTATGACCTTCCTGTCTTTCGCGTCGAATATAACGACGACGATTGATTTGTGCGCCTTCTCGGATTGCGTTGCCAACCCTTACTAGACGGTTGTGGAACATCTGCGCTACAAGATTGTTGTCTTCCTCTGATGAAGAGGAAGATGAACTCCAAGGGAATGTATTTTCTAAATTGGCCATTGAAAGTGATTAACTCAGTGCTGTAAGTTCAACGAATGCAATGGGGCATATATATACTAAAACTTAACCGACTCTCACTGCAATAAAATTGGAGTATGTCCTGTCGTTCAAGGAAAAATTATAACCAAACAAGTTAAATGCAAACTTTGAACCGACAATGAAAAAGTACTGTCACATGGTGCCACCTTTTGACTAAAATGTCACTACCCTTCAAGAAAGAGTGTCAGAATAAGCCAATATGCTTTTCTCCACTAACCACAAATCAATAGATTTTGTCCTTTCACTACAAACCAAAATTGCTTTCTCCTATCACTTAACACCAAATGGAGTATGTCCTGTCAATCAATTTTCACTACAAACCAAAAGAACACAATTATGTTCCTAAAATACCTTTGTGATTAAAATACAATAGTGGTTTCCATAATTACAATTTACATTTTTTGACCGCCATATAAATTTTTTGTAAAAACAATCGGGGGTCAAAATTATAAAATACAATAGAGTTCAATTTACTCAGTCATAACTATACTGCGTTTCTGGTACAACTGTAGAAGTTGATGCTCCTGTGTCACCCAAATTTGCATTCATTGCGCGTTGTCGAGAAAGAGAAGCCCTGCCCATCGATACAGACCGCCTTGTATTTGTCAAATCATTTGGAATTGATTCCCTCAGAACCATATCTGACAGTATCAAACTCCGCAACTGTGCTTCGATGTTGCTCAAATGTTGACAACGATTGTATAACTCTTCCTGCGCGAAAATTAATGTTTACTCGGAAAAAAAAATTGGTTAAATAAATTAAAATTTAGTAAACTCACATAGGTTGGTTGCCCGCTATGATGAAATGGGACATTGACACTGGAGTCCAGATTCTTCACAGTAGTGCCGCTATGAAATAGAGGCACTTCGACGTACGATTCACCAAGTAGTCCAGATGTTCCTACGGTTGATTGAGTTGGATACTGGGATGGTTGCCAACATGGAGGTGCAGCATATGGCAACTGAGCAGCAGTATCCCTAATAGATGCTGGGCCGATAAAATCAACATTGGTTGCATGAGAAAGTGTCGGCATTATAGGACCAACTGAAACCCTTGTCCAATACTGATTGTATGTGGTCTGGTCTACACGGCGCACAAAAGGTGAAGCTTCAATTGGTTCAGGTTGTGTTATACCAGATGCCATGAAACGCATTTGGGGCGGTGGATTTTTTGGTATGGCTATATCACCAGTAAGTTGGCGAATGCAACGATCGGCAAGATACCATACACCCTACAATCAATTGTTCATTTTAGCGTAATCATACTAATTATAAAAACTGAAAGAAATTAATGTGAATATTTTCATATACCTGTCCGCTATACGTAAAAGTATGACGAAACCGTGATATATATTTAGCAACTTCTATGACATACACATCTGCCGTACTTGAAGAATTATTATATGGCTGCCAAATTATTGACGCGGGAGTGCGCATCTCAAATTGATCACGGGCCATCGATTGATTGTACCGAATAGGATCAGAGCGACCTGAATCCAAGAATTCTTTATTCCATCGCAAAATTCTCGGCCATACATCAGAGTTAGACACGTGGGTCTGCAATGGGGTGTTCCTATCTCTAACTGGGATACAGCAATTCGTGTACTCGTATGCCCAATACTGCACAGCATAACAAATAAATAAATTGAAATTAATTCATGAAATATTTGATATAAAATTAGTAATTAAAATGATTAGTATTACCTCCAGCACTTGCCACGGCCCATTAAATGATTTCACTTTTAGTCTGCTGCATGAATCCAAAGACAAATACAACAGTGCAAGTGCATGACTATCCCAATCATATTTGCCAATAGCATTGAGGTCTACAACTGCGGCTAGCCAACCACATCTTACTAATCCAGAACCATTCGTGAAAAGAAATGCACCGAGAAAGAACATGAAGAATGCTATAGCGAGCTTAACCTCGACAATTCTGTCAGTCTGGGCTTCTTCAATGAAAGCATTAGTAAAATAATTCTTGAAAAAAGCAACCCGTATACCTTGTGATTTCCAATCATCATTTGTTAGTTCTGGAAAGAAGCGTTCCTGAACGACTTCAAAAGAATACATTTCATCGTCGCATGGAGGCAAGTCGCCGACACCGATAGAAATTCCCGTCAGCATTACCCAATCTAATGGAGTGAAACCCAACTCACCACACGGAAAGTGAAAGTGTGGGTAGTGTCCCACCATCTCTCTACGAGGGCCTCTACGAGCCGAACCGACGACTTATTTGTATTGATGGTCATGAATCGGTTCCATCCCGCCCGCTCTACTAGTAGTTGGATCAGTGGAACCTGTGAGCAGTACTGATTGTACATTTTGATCGGTTCCTTCCAGTTTCCCCTGAATTTACAGAAGCCACCCTCAGGGGTAACAATAACATATTGACTAATATGTTTCGAATCGTCTACTACACGATTCCAGTTGGACTGATCGGCGTAATTGACATTGGACATATCTGCTTCACCTTCCGTACTTGTACCGGGTTGAGCTGGCACCTGCTCTCGTTTTGATTTTAAACGACCAATAAATCTTCGTATTGAAGACATTTTTTTCAACAAAAAAAATTTTTTTTTGGAGGAGTTGCCGAGAGGAGGTAGTTTACACAAAGAAGAGAGACAGAGAGTGTGGTAGGAAAGTAGTCGGTTTGCG
Organism: Hemerocallis citrina; assembly: GCA_017893485.1. NCBI lineage: Eukaryota > Viridiplantae > Streptophyta > Magnoliopsida > Asparagales > Asphodelaceae > Hemerocallis > Hemerocallis citrina. The sequence continues at coordinate 136,582,457 of CM030363.1, forward strand.
AAGAGTGTGTTAATTAGTTCAACAAATGATCTAGATATATATAGAATCATTCCGAGGGTATTTTGGTCCAAGAAAAAATTAAAAGCCGGGATTTGGGGCTTGAAATTAGGGAAATTAGACATAAAGTAGGGAACCATGCTCTTAGTGGAGCTACACGCCAAAAAAGGGTGTCGGACGGCACTTCGTGTGCCGTCCTAGACATCCGGCGGCACTTTTTGAAACAAACGGCACTTGGTATGCCGTCCGACAAGTACGCCAGCCGTTTTTCGCACTTTTTGCCTCCGACGGTATTTCGTATGCCGTCTCTTAATATTTTATAGTTGTTTGCTATAATATAGCTTACGACGAGTGCAGCGGAATCGTAATATCTATTTTTATTTATCGATATATGGATAAATTTATAGATAACGACTACAGATGCTCTAACCCGACTTTCTCTAACTACTTTGATTATTATTTTAATAAACACTCTCCCTCTCTCTCCCCGTCTCCCTCTCTCCCTCTCCTGTTTCCCAACAGGAAACCCAAACAAACCCAACGCCCAAGTCATTGCCACCTCCACTCCATCTTCCTCATCCCTTCCTCATCGACAGCACCTCCTCAAATCGCCATCAGCCTCGCTCTCCACAGTCGCCCTTACCGCTTGACTCCACGGGAGTGACCTCTGCCTCTCGCGCTCGCGCAGCCAGCTGACCGCCGAAATCGCAACCCAAAACCAGAGCCGCTCATTGAAGCCGTCGCTCGCCGCCCCGTCTCCATCCTCGACTCCCCGACCCTCGAAGCCCTCTTCGCTCGAACCCCGAAGCCATTCCCGTCATCATTGCCACCATTGGCCGAACCCATCACTGGAGCTCCGACCCTGAGCGTGCCCTGCCAATCGTCGCTGCTCCCCCTTCTGTCGCCGCTCCCGCTCCAGTCGCGCGCCGTCGCCTCGCAGCCCCGCCCTCCAGTCGCTCGCCATCCTTCCCCGTCGCCGTACTCTCTTCTCCCGCCGAATCTCTCTCCCGCTCTCTGTCTCATCCTCTCTCTCTGTGTCGAAATGTGGGGAGAAGGAGACAGAGTTTTGGGGATTGTTGCTGTTTTAGATTAGTTGCTGTTTGGTGGGTTGATGCTTGTGGGAAATTGGGGATTACTGTTATCGTATTGGTGTATGGTGTTGGAAGAAGACCAAAGTTGAGTTGCTGTTTGTATGTATTGGTGTTTGGTACTGTGGAGTAGGAGATTGGACTGGAGTGTTTGCTGTTTTGGAGTTGTTGAAGGGATTGTTCTGCCTTTGTGGAGTTGGTGTGTTGGTGTTGTGTTTGGTGTTTCGGGAGTGGATTGGATTATTGTTGCTATGTTGGGGTTACTTTTGTTGGGTACTTGTAAAGAAGGATCCGATTGGAGTTGCTGATTTGGCATGACTGCCACATATTTTGCACGTGTTCTTGGGATGATTTTTCGGGATTCTGATTCCGTTATTCCTTATTATTATATTGAATCGTCTACAAAATAAGGCAAGTCCACTTGAACTCCGTTATTTATTCTAGTTCAAGATTTTTGATCTCTAAGCAAGTAGTTCCATTTCAATTATTCTAATTTGTATTGTGTCCCTTCCGTTGGGAGTATCGAGGGTTTACACGAGCTAACCCGACGTACTCTTGACTTCTTATTATTATCCATTGACTCAAACCCAAGCCTAGATACATACTTGACATGAATAAAATAAATAGAACTTGTACATGAGAAAATACTCTGTGATTAAATACATGCTGTTACTTGAGATCTTGTGACTTGAATTTGATATGATAAACTTGACTCGTATACTGGAAAAATTCACACTACTTGTTGTACATTAGTCTTGATACATGCATGATACAATAACTCGATAATTTTTCACTTGATGAACATTTATGTGATGCCGCCTTGTCTGTCTTGTACTGAGGTTTCGACCCAGTTATATTTGAAATCAGTTAAAATATTATAAAGAGAATTGTTGTTTTAGATTTACTAGTTCTTGTTTATTATTGTGTAATGCATCATGTTGCTGCATTATTATCATCCCCTTGACATTCTAATACCTGCTTGCATGTATATATATGACTTATTAATAAAATACTAAACAAGCTGGGGTTTCTAAGGGTTGACCTAGTAGTGGACAATCTCAGAAAATGTACTCGGTAGAAGGTGGAGAATTACTTGTGAAGACGTGAACTTGTTATCTTGTTATCTTGTTATATGAAAATTTGACATGGAAGGTGGAAAATTACTTATGGAGACGTGAACTTGTTATCTTGTTATCTTGTTATCGTGATACACCGAGTACACGCTCTGGAGACCCACCACGAAGTCTAAAACGAACACTGTTGTGCGTGCATCGAACCTGTGGTATGGGACGCAGTAGTACGTACACTAGATAGGAAGAACAACTTGATAATAGATATACTTGACATGTATATATACTTGATTAAGACCGTTGCTATTAGTACCATTACTGTCCTTGCAATTTGATCTTGATTCACATTTCTACATGCACCTTACTCCTTTACTCTCTGCTTTCACTACTTGTTGTCCGTACTTGCTCTAAGGACAAATTTTTCTTTCTTTTTAGATGAACAAGTACAGGTGTACAAGGAGAATTTCCAGAAGGTACTGACGAGCAGTTCTTCTACGATTGGAGCAGGAGCCTCTCGAACTATTTGGTAAGTTCTTATACTCCAGATTTGGTTTTTGGATTTCATTCTCGTTTATGTGATTATGTTTCCTACGTGGTTGTGATTCATTTTTCTTATAATGTTGAGTTAAGACTGGTACAGCTTATGGGTGCTTATATCATTCGCTGGGTCTCAGTTACGTGCCTGTGTTCTCGTATTCCGGGAAGCGGGGCGTGACACAAACTCATCGTGTGTACCCCATTGTTAGGGAGGAGGATTAGGGTAGTCTTCGGCGGGGTCATTTTGTGGGATAATTGGAGACCTACGGGAAGTGTCGGTGGAATCTTGTCCACTTTGGCTACGGCCGCTACCGCGTGATCTAGACATGTTGATATATAGTAGTGTATGTAAAAAAATTAAACACAATGTAGGCGCGATAAGTTACAAAAAAAATCTAAAAAACAAGAGGGTTGTGAGAGAGAAGATCAAAAAACCAACAAACAAATATGATACAAAAAATTACAACTACAAAAAAAATAAAAATAGGAGGGATATGAAATTTTGATACCGTTCACCGTGGATACTCGTATATTAAAAAAACCCGTAAAAATAAGAATAAAAGTAGAAGTAGAAGTCTGGAATTGAAGACTTGAAGAGAACTTGGAGGAGAGTTGAAGACTTGATCACTTGAAGGATATTTGAAGACTTGAAGACGATCGGAATTTTGAGTTCGATACGATCGGAATTTGTCGTTTGATCGTGTATATGTCTTGCTACCTTGTTTGTTCAATTGTTCACAAAAATTGAAATGAATTGAGTAATAATAGTAAAGAGAGTAAGAGAGTAAGAGCATCCACAATCGTTCAATGGAAAAAATGGCAAAATGCATATTTTGGCAATGCATTTTGAAGAAACGCTGTTGTCGTCCAATGGTAAAAAATGCATAAGTTCGTTGAAAAAGGATGTTTCGTCTGTTAATAAAAAATAATTTATACTATCGGAAACTTAGAAAATAATAATAAAAAATACGGGACGGGACGAAACATGATGTTTCAAAGAAGAAAAAATTTCAAATAACCGGACGAAACATTAAGTTTTTTTTGCAAAAAAAAAATGCAAATTTTTTTTAAAAAAATAGTTTGTAAAAAATATTTGCAAAAACAAATTAAAAATTTACAAAATTAATTTCCAAAATTAATTTTAAAAAATGACCTTTAAATTCATTTAACCAGTTAATTTATTTGGTTTTTATTTGTTTTAAATTCGGACGAAACATCATGTTATGCTTCGTCCGATCAATTAAAAATATAATTAAATAATCCAGAAGAAAATGATGTTTCGTCAGCTGTAATATGCATTTTGCTATTTCGAATGCTATTTCTTCCTTTCTACTGTAGACGAATTGCCAAAAAATGTCAAAATAGCAAGCGACTGTGTGCGCTACAGTACACAAAAAATGGCAAAAAAAAAACAAATGACTGTGGATGCTCTAAGGTGTGAATTTTTAGTGTGGGTTTTAAGGGGTGTTTATAGGGAAAAAATAAAAAAAAACCAAAAAAACCAAAAAAAAACCAAAAAATAACGCGGGAAGAGGATCAGCCCGTTAAATCCGCCCGTTAAATCCCGTTAAATCCCGTTAAATTCGCGGGTCGAACGGTCGACCCGTTAAATCCGCGGGTCGAACGGTCAACCCGCGCGGGTCAAACGGTTCGCAACCCGCGGGTTCGCGGACGGGTCGAGCACTGTGCATCCGGTTTAACGGGCTGGGTTGATCGGGTTAAATTTGCCTATTTTAAGATCCGAGTCGACCCATTTCTGTTAACGGGTTCGACCCAACCCGAATCGGAATTTTGCGGGCCGGATTAAACAGGCGGGTCGCGGGCCCACCCGGCCCTCGAGATGATGTTTGTTTTCTGTCTCTACACGTGGCAAAAGAAAATTATTATTATTATATTCTTCTCAATTCCGATTCGTCCCCCCCCCCAAAAAAAAAGAAGGATATCGGGTATAACTGTTGGTCCAATCTCTATCCATGGCTCGCCCACCGTCTCTCTTCTCGAAACTGAAGCTATTCAAATGCAGCACCATCGACCTGATCTTCTACTCCTCCGTCGTCCTCCTCTTCCTCCTCGCCGTCACCCCCCTCAGCGACTGTTAGAGTCGCCGCCGGCTGGATAGCTCCGATCGTCGACTCCGTCTGAGAAGCTAGTGCAAGAGAGTAGGAGATAGCTGATAAATATCAAGTATCAGAGTAGGGAGGAGAATAATCTATTTCAGAGTGAGAGTCTGTATCAGAGTGGTTGTACGCGCTTAGCGCACTATTTTTGAATTGGAGCTGAGCGGGTGAGTCTGTTGGCGGGAAGAGGGTTTCGTGCATGTTGCACGTACCTCCAGCCTGTCGAACAGAGAATCAGTTGTAGCTCTTTATATAGCTGTAATGTTCTGGAAAGGATTATGAATAAAAATCTTCTTTCATCTTCTCCAAACTTCCTCTATCTTCTTCTTCTTCCTCCTTCTCTTCCCCCAACTTCTTCATGGCTCAATTCAGAACCCATCACACCCCCCACCCTGACAACTTGGTATCAGAGCCAAGCTATAGCGAAGGCGATGGAAGAGACGAAGGGAGTGCTCAGTTGGAAGGAGAAGTGGCCAATCTCAAGAGTCAAATGGCGGAGATCCAACTGCAAAGTGGGTATCTCACCGAAAGAGTCGAAGCGGTAGCGGAAGGCATCAATGAGCGATTCCTCGCAATGGAAACAAGGGTGAATGTTAGATTGGATGCTATACTGGCGTTGATGCAGCCGAATGCACATCGACCCCCAAACCCACCACTGCTACCAACTCCCCCCACAAACCCACCATTGATTCCGTCTCCCCCTCCACAGAACACTCACATTTTCCCCCCACCATTGAATCCGTCTCCTCCTCCACAAAACACTCACATTTTCCCCCCACCATTGATTCCGTCTCCTCCACAGAACACTCACTTGTTTCCCCCCTTTCAAGTTCCCAATCACCTCACAGGTATTCAGGACCATGGAGGGATCTATCGCACCCCCTTCAAGGTGGAGTTCCCAATCTTTCAGGAAGGGGATCCGACGGAGTGGATATGCGGCGTAGAACAGTTCTTGGAGTTCTATGAGGTACCGGAGATACACAGGCTCAAATATGCTTCGCTCAATCTTCGGGGAAGAGCGGCGCAGTGGTTTCGTCGACATATCAAGCCAAAAATGCCGGAGATGACATGGCCTCAGTTCTTGCAGGAATTACTCACAAGATTTGGTCCCTCTGAGTTCCAAGACTACAGCGGTATGTTGTCTAAACTTCAACAAAAGGGAGACATTGAAGCGTACATCCAGGAATTTGATCGACTCTCCAACTTCGTAGACGATTGGACGGAGAAGCACTACCTGAGTACGTTCATCAGCGGGTTAAGGGACGAAATACGGTGGGACGTTAAGTCGCAGAGGCCAAGGAATGTGACGGAAGCTATGGGTTTAGCTAAAGGATTCGAAAAGAAATTGGCTTGCCTCAAGAAAAGCTATTGCGTGCCGTTCACTCCTAAGTCGACTCTGTTGTCTCCCGCTCCTGCAGCAACTCATAACTCACCTAATCTCAAACCTCCTTATCAGAATTTTGTTCCCAGGAGACTCAGCGTTCAAGAGATGAGGGAACGGAGGGCACGAGGATTGTGCTTTAACTGTGAAGAGAAATACACCGCGGGTCACATATGCAAGACTCAAAAATTCTACTACCTGGAATGCTTTGAAGAAGAGGAAGAGGAAGAAGTTCACATGAACTCCGTGACTGCGGAGGAGCAAGCACCAGCAGCCTCTACTTTAGCTTCCCTTCCCTCACCATCCCCCCCACATTCGTCTCCAGATTCCCCTACTCTCTTCAATCCCCACACCAACGCACAGCAACCTGAAATCTCTCTACATGCTTTGGTAGGAACTCAAATATACCCTCAAACTATGAGAGTTAAGGGCACCATCAATAGCAAGGAAGTGAACATCCTAATTGACACCGGCTCGACCCATAACTATTTAGACCCCTACACCGCTGCTTCAGCTAGATTGCAAATTAACAAGGAGCTTCGATATAACGTCACAGTAGCCAATGACCAGGTGATGCAAAGTGAAGGAAAGGTGGTGATAGCATTCTTCACGGTCCAAGGGGTATCCTTGCAAGCGGAATTGCTGCTACTACCCTTGGGGCCGTCGCAAATGGTCTTAGGAGCCCATTGGCTTCGTACATTGGGGCCGGTAACGATGGATTTTGGTGAAATGACAATGGATTTCATGGTCAATGGCAAGATGAAAAGGCTGCAAGGAGTAGTACCTCCATAACTGCAGATGATGCAAGTTTCTGAGCTGCAGGGAATGAAGAATTGTGCTTGCCAAGCATACATGATACAAGTGAATGAAATCGCACAGGAAGAGAAGAGCCAGGAAGCTACGACCCATCCTGATATTTGCAATATCATCAGTCAATTTTCGGATGTGTTCAAGGAGGAATTGCAATTGCCGCCACACAGGAGCAGTGATCACAAAATCCCTCTTCAAGATGGCCATCAACCAGTATGTCTGAGACCCTATAAACACCCACACTCCTACAAGGCCGAGATTGAGAAACAAATCAAGGAAATGCTCAATGCAGGTTTCATCCGTCCAAGCCACAGCCCCTACTCTTCTCCCGTCATCTTGATCAAGATGTCTGATGGAAGTTGGAGGATGTGCGTCGATTATAGAGCTCTGAATAATCAAACCATCAAGGCGAAATTCCCTATTCCTGTCATTGATGAATTGTTAGATGAACTCCACGGGGCTCAATACTTCTCCAAGATCGATCTGAGGTCGGGGTATCACCAGATCAGAGTTAACAGCGATGACATTCCCAAAACTGCGTTTAGAACACATCATGGACACTTCGAATTTGTGGTAATGCCCTTTGGTCTTACCAACGCGCCATCAACATTTCAAAATTTGATGAACAACATCTTTAATGAGTATCTCCCACAATTTGTATTGGTATTTTTCGACGATATTTTAATCTACAGTTCATCATGGGAAGAACACTTGCTGCATTTGCACAAGGTTCTGAAGGTGCTAAAGGAGAACAATCTGCGGGCCAAGGCAACCAAATGCAGCTTTGAGCGCACGTCGGTGGGTTACTTGGGGCACATTATCAGTGCCAAGGGAATAGAAGTGGATGAGAGTAAGATCACGTCAGTAGAGGAATGGCCAGAGCCAAAGAATATTAAGGAGTTGAGGGGTTTTCTTGGGCTTACGGGATACTACCGACGATTTGTGAAGGATTACGGAAGCATCGCCGCGCCGCTTACTCAACTATTGAGGAAGAATGCATTCAAGTGGTCTATTAAAGCAACTCAAGCCTTCGAGAAGCTGAAGAAGGCGCTCACCAGCACCCTGGTCTTGCAGGCTCCAGATTTTGCAAAACCCTTCATTGTCGAAACAGATGCTTCCAAGGAGGGCATTGGCGCAGTTTTGATGCAAGAGCACCACCCCATCGCGTACATGAGTAAATCTCTAAAGGGGAAGAATTTGTCTCTCTCAACATATGAGAAGGAGGTCCTAGCCATTCTACAAGCCATCAAGCAGTGGCGAAACTACCTTCTAGGGAATGAGTTTGTGATTCACACCGATCAACAAAGCATCAAGCATATCCTCGAGCAGAAGATTCACACGGAGATACAAGAGAAATGGTTGTGGAAGCTATTGGGGCTCACATTCACCGTCGAATACAAGAGGGGAACCCTCAATCCAGCTGTCGATGGCCTCTCCAGGAGAATAGGACCCTCGGAAACTTGCTTGGAGATCTCGCTGGTCCTCCCCCAATGGATTGATGACATCAAAAACTTGGTGAGGCAAGACACTTATTATCAGCGGTTAGAAGAGAGGAGAAGCAGTGGAAACTTAGATGCTCAGCTCTACCGCTTTGCTAACGGCCTGTGGTTCCATAAGGGATGCATTCTGATCAGTCCAAAAGCTAAGGTAAGGAAGCTAATCTTCCATGATTTACACTCATCAAGCTCAGGTGGCCACTCCGGTTATCACAAAACACTACACCGAATCAGGAGGTCGTTTATTTGGGAAGGCATCACCAGGGATGTGAAATTGGGGATCAAAGAATGTCTAGTCTGCCAAAGAAACAAATGTGAAACTTTGCTCCTTGCTGGATTGCTACATCCTCTTCCAATTCCGGAGAAAGTTTGGGAGGATATTTCCATGGACTTCGTCGAGGGATTGCCCAAAAGCAGAGGCAAGATTGCTGTGATGGTTATGGTGGATCGTCTCACGAAGTACGCTCATTTCATAGGAATTTCTCACCCATACACTGTAGAGTCTATTGTGCAAATCTTCGTTGATCAAATTTATAGGCTCCACGGAATGCCACGAAGTATTGTAAGTGACAGGGATCCCATATTCATGAGCAAGTTCTGGAGAGAATTCTTCGCTCTCCAACAATGCAAGCTGCGGCACTCCACGGCATACCATCCACAGAGCGATGGGCAGACTGAAATCGTGAACAAGGCTTTGGAGCTCTACTTGCGTTGTTTGTGTGGTCAAAAACCAAGAGAGTGGAGTAGATTCTTAGGGTGGGCGAAGTTCTGGCACAATACTAATTGGCATGTATCAACCGGCATTACCCCTTTCCAAGGAGTATATGGGACTCCTCCGTCGCTGCTGCGTTATGTTTCAGGTACTGCGGCTGTGCAAGAAGTAGAGGAGGGGTTACTTTCGCGTGATGAGGTCCTGCAGCTGTTGAAGGACAATTTGAAGATGGCTCAGCAAAGAATGAAGCTCTTCGCTGACAAGAGGACGGAGAGGGAATTCTCAGTCGGGGACTTGGTGTTTTTAAAAATTCAACCATACAAACAAGTGTCCATTCGAGGGGGAACTCCGTAGAAACTATCACCTAAGTTCTTTGGTCCATATCGCATACTAGAAAGAATTGGTGAGGTCGCATATCGACTAGAACTGCCATTGAATGCTTCCATCCATCCCATCTTCCACGTCTCAAAACTCAAACCCTGTCATGGAACCCATCCTCCAGAAGTGGAACTTGAGCCCCCTCAATGGTGGGTTCCCGCCATTAACGAAGATGAGCTAGAGCAAGTGCTGGGTCGCAGGATATTCAAGAAGAATAATAGGGTGGGAATCAAGCTATTAATCAAGTGGAAGAACTCCTCTGCTGAAAATGCTTCTTGGATCGATATTGATGATTTGCGTGTTAATTTCCCCAATTTCGAGCTTGGGACAAGCTCGCTGTAAGAGAGGGGGAGTTGTTAGAGTCGCCGCCGGCTGGATAGCTCCGATCGTTGACTCCGTCTGAGAAGCTAGTGCAAGAGAGTAGGAGATAGCTGATAGATATCAAGTATCAGAGTAGGGAGGAGAATAATCTGTTTCAGAGTGAGAGTCTGTATCAGAGTGGTTGTACGCGCTTAGCACACTATTTTTGAATTGGAGCTGAGCGGGTGAGTCTGTTGGCGGGAAGAGGGTTTCGTGCGTGTTGCACGTACCTCCAGCCTGTCGAACAGAGAATCAGTTGTAGCTCTTTATATAGCTGTAATGTTCTGGAAAGGATTATGAATAAAAATATTCTTTCATCTTCTCCAAACTTCCTCTATCTTCTTCTTCCTCCTCTTTCTCTTCCCCCAACTTCTTCATGGCTCGATCCAGAACCCATCACAACCCCAACCCTGACAGCGACCCCCTCGCCGCCACCGGCACCCGCACCCTCTCCCGTGCCCGACCCCATCCCTACTCCCACCAGATCAAGAACACCATCTCCCTCGTAGACTCCGGCAGGGGCGACGTCATGATCGAGGAGGGCTCGGCGGACAAGGTGGATAAGATGCCCTGTGAGGATCCAAGGCGGAACAGTGATCCAAGTCCTTGAACTTGGCTCATGGTGTTGCGGTACTCAAGAAGCAAGCACAGGTTGAAGGAATGAAGCTGAAGGAAATGGTATGTATCAGTAGTATCAGAGGAAGTGTAAATATGTGTGTTCGGAGGTCTAAAGTGTAAAAATGCCAAGTAAACTTGCATCAAATCCCTTGTAATCAGTTAGTGCGTAAGCCAGGTGTGCGTCTTTGGTTGGAGGATAACGGTTCGTTTGGGGCCCACCTCTAACCGAATTCTATTAGAATTGTTCAATTTCCGTGCGTTGCACGTGTCTTGTATCTTGTATAAGTTCAAAGGGGAAACCCATTGTTGAGATATGAACGGAAATTTGCCATTTGTCTCCTGTTCATCACTATCTTCCTTCTATCAACTCTTGATCTCAACTCAGAGTTTTGTAGATCAATGGTGAGAAGACGACCCACGGCGTATGTGCGCACTGGTAGAGGTCGAGCTGCAACAATGGTATTAGAGCCGGATCTGGACACGGCGATCGATCAAGATGGAGATCTAGATCTGAATCCGGGAGCTGAGAATCCTTTAAGATCTAGAACTGGATTTCGATCTAGTTCTAGGCAACAGGATCAGATTGCGCGAGCGGCCACTGGTGACGGTGGTGCTGCTCACAAGCAATCCAGCATCGAATCTAGGATCGATCGTATAGAAAGAGCTATAGAGAGGCTGTTGGAAGACTCTCCACGCCACCATCACTCCCGTTGTGTTTCTCCTGAGTGGCACCAGGAGGCTAGTAGAAATGATTCAGAAGGAAGTGGAAGTATCAGTAGGTCGCCAGGTGTTCGAGACCGGTAAGCTGATCGGCGAGGGGGTGAAAGAGCTAGAGAACAACATTACGACTACCAAGGGAACTTCAGGAGAAGGCCAGAACCAAGGAATAGTCGATCAACTCAAGGTATAATTAGTACTTTCTTTCCAAAACATCCCAAGATAGATTTGCCTAGTTTTGACGGATCGGGAGATGTCACAAATTGGGTGTATCATATGGAACATCACTTTCACACTCAAGGAGTGAGTTACCATGAGAAGTTGCCCTTCAGTGTTTACTATTTGAAGGGGGGGCATTGTTATGGTGGAGGTGGTATGAGCAACAAGAAAATGGAGTGATTGATTGGGAAATGGCCAAGGAAGAGTTGCTATTACAATTTGGACCCTCTGAACTAGATGATTCGGAGGCCACCTTGTATAAGCTGCAGCAAAGTGGTACAGTTTTAGAGTATCACAAAGAGTTCCTTAAATATAGTCATCTAGTGAAAAATGTAGCTATGTCATCCCTAGTGAGCTGCTATATCTCTGGTCTTAAAGGGGAGTTAAGGAAGGAAGTTAAGCTGAAACATCCCTGAAGTGTTCTCGAGGCTTATAGGGAGGCAATAGCTAGAGAATCAATTTTAGAAGATCATAAGAAAGCTTGGAAGCATGCTGGGTTTGTAAAGAACACTACTAATGCTGCTATATCTTTCCAACATCACAAGGCTAGTGTGACTACAAGTAATCCTCCTCCAAATAAACCTTACATTCCCACCACTTCACCCATGACTTATTCCCCAGTTGTTCAGAATAGAACAAGGGATCCACAGGTGTTGCAGTACATGAAGGAGAGAAGAGAAAAGGGTCTTTGCTTCCATTGTGATGAGAAGTTTGTGAGAGGGCATAGGTGTGCAGGAAAAACTTTTATGCACATGATGGGTGCTTATGAGGGAAGTACTTTCATGCAGATGCTTGGAGCTTTTGATGATGAGTTGTTGGAATATGAACCCAAGGCAGAAGAAGGGAAAAATAGTGAGACCATGGATGAAAATTGTCATGAAAGGTCTCAGAATACAGAGTTGGCTGCAATATCAATGAACACCTTGACTGGGAGCACTGGGCCTAGGACCTTTAGAGTGTGTGGCACAATCAAGTCCACTCCAGTATGTGCATTGGTGGATTCAGGAGCTTCGCATAACTTCGTTGAGGATAAACTGGTTAAAAAGATCAATCTGCCTATTAACAAGGATATGCAATTGGAAGTAACAGTACCAGGGGGAAAATGTTGTATAGTAAGGGATTGTGTGAAGGGGTAAAATTCATGTGTCAAGGGGTGCCTATTGAAGCTGATTTTTATGTTCAAGCTATGGATACTAGCCAATTAGTCTTGGGTGCTCAATGGATGGAAACCTTGGGGGATGTAGTCTGGAACATGAAGGAAAAGAGGATGAGATTTTACTTTGATGGCAAGCCAAAACAGTTGTTGGGCATGCTACCCAAGGAAGTGGAAGTGACTACTACTAAAGCTATACATAAAAGTCTTCATGCTATGCAAGGAGGATGGCTCCTTCAATTGACTGGAACTTCAAGGAATGCATCAGCTGTCGAAGGTGTCAAAGTCCATACCACTGGCAGTGCAACCAGAGATCCAACAGGTATTACATAAATTTGATGTAGACTTCAAAGAAGAACTGACCTTGCCATCCCCTAGATCTTGTGATCATAGCATACCCCTTGTACCTGGAGCAAAACCCATTAGTCAAAGACCCTATAGACATCCTTGGCACCAAAAGAATGAGATAGAGAGGCTTGTTAGGGAAATGTTGCACGGTGGTATTATTAGACCTAGCCACAGCTCCTATTCTTCTCCAGTAGTTATGGTGAAAAAAGCTGATGGAAGTTGGAGGATGTGTGTAGATTATAGGGGTTTCAATGACATTACTGTTAAAGACAAATACCCTATTCCCATCATAGATGAGCTCTTGGATGAATTGCAAGGGTCTACTGTATTTAGTAAGTTAGATTTGAGAAGTGGGTATCATCAAATTAGAATGAGAGAAGAAGACATTCACAAAACTGCTTTTCGAACACATGAAGGCCATTATGAATACTTGGTAATGCCTTTTGGGTTATCAAATGCTCCTGCAACATTTCAATCACTAATGAATGATCTTTTTAGACCCTATCTAAGGCAGTTTGTGTTGGTATTTTTCGATGATATCCTGATTTATAGTCCCAACTTGAACTCTCATTGCCAACATTTGGAAAGTGTGCTGACAATTTTGCAAGACAATCAGTTGTATGCCAAAGCTAGTAAATGTCACTTTGGAGTTGAGCAGGTGGAGTATCTTGGGCATGTGGTGTCTTCGAAAGGAGTGGCAGTAGATCCAAATAAAATTGAAGCTATTCAAGGCTGGCCAAGACCAAAAACTCTTAAAGCATTGAAAGGGTTCCTTGGATTGACTGGGTACTATAGGAAATTTATAGCTCATTATAGTACTCTTACTTGGCCATTAGTGAAACTCACCTAAAAGGGGGCTTTCAAGTGGTCAGAAGAGTTTCAAAGAGCTTTTGAAAAAGTGAAGTCAGTCTTGACTACTCCACCAGTGTTGCAGCTGCCAGATTTTTCCTTACCTTTTGTTCTGGAGTGTGATGCCTGTGGCTCAGGGGTAGGAGCTGTGCTAGTGCAGAAAAATCATCCTATTGCCTATCTAAGTCAGCAGCTGAAAGGTAAGAAGTGACTTATGTCTACTTGTGAAAAAGAGATGTTATCAATCCTCTTAGCAGTGCAAAAGTGAAGACAATATCTTTTGAGAAGGGAATTTATTATCAAGATGATCACAAACCACTCTAGCATTTATTAGAGCAAAGATTATATACCGAGGCTCAGCATGAGTGGCTAATCAAGTTACATGGGTATCAATTTGTGGTATAATATAGAAAGGGAAGAGATAATGTGGTTGCGGATGGTCTTTCAAGGCAGTATGAAGATGAGGAGGGGACCTTATTCACTTATACAATTGTTCAACCTAAATAGTTGAAACTGGTGCAGCAAGAAGTCACTTCCAACCCTTTCTACCATGATATTCAGTTGAAGATGGAAGTTGGTGACACTAACTATGGTTTAGTGAATGGTGTGTACTTTTATAAGGGCAGAGTTCTTCTCAGCCCAGACTCATCTTTGAGAAATTGGTTCTTGTTTGATACTCACTCAACTCCCCAGGGTGGTCATGTTGGTATGGATAAGGTTTGGCCTTCACTGAAGAAGGTGGTGCATTGGAAAGGAATGAAGAAGGATATGAAGAACTATATTAGGTCATGTGATACTTGTCAGAGGAACAAGTATATGAGCACAAATCCTGCAGGCCTATTACAACCTTTACCAATTCCTGATAATGTTTGGGAGGACATTAGAATGGATTTTTTTGAGGGTATGCCAAAGAGCCAAAGATGTACTGTGTTCTTAGTCGTGGTAGATAGGTTGAGTAAATTTGGTCATTTCTTACCTTTGAGTCATCCTTTTACAGCTAAATCTGTGGCCTAAGTTATGTTTGCGCATGTTTTTAAGCTCTATGGGTTGCCAAAGAGTGTTATGAGTGATAGAGACACCATCTTGACCAGTCACTTTTGGAAAGAACTCTTGAAAGAGCAAGGTACTAAACTGTGTCTGAGTACTGCTTTTCACCCACAATCTGATGGGCAAACTGAGGTTCTTAATAGAGTTCTAAAGACTTATCTTCAATGTTTTGCTGCTTACAAGCCTCAGGATTGGGTTAAGTAGGTGCCATGGGCTGAATTCTACTATAATACACATGTTCAAAGTGCCACCAAAGTCAGTCCATATCAAGCTTTGTATGGGAAAGCTCCACCTACAGTTTTGTCATATATACCTCAATCTGCTAAAGTTCAAGCTGTGGAGGAAGAATTGATCAGTAGGGATATAGCACTGCAATTATTGAAGGATAATCTACTTACAGCTCAAGGGAGGATGAAAGGGAAGGCTGATACTCATCACACTGAGAAGGAGTATGTAGTGGGAGATTGGGTTTTTTTAAAACTTCAACCCTATAGGCAAGTCTCTGTGGGGGGACATAGAATACACAAGCTTTCATCACTTTACTATGGCCCTTACAAGGTGATAGAGAGGGTCGGAGCAGTGGCTTACAGGTTGTCATTACCTGCAGAAGCTAAGATCCACGATGTGTTTCATATATCCCAATTGAAGAAGCACATTGGTACTTCTATTGATCATACAACTTCTATTCCTGCATATTATGTTGAAGTAGCTCCAAAACCTGTTAAGGTCCTGGATAAAGGAATGGTACCACGAAGGGGAATTGCAATTTCGGAGGTGCTCATTCAATGGGAAGGGGGCTCGGAGTTGGAAGGAACTTGGGAGAGCTATTGGGATGTTTACTGGAGGTTTCCGGAGTTTCGAGGCTCCTTGGAACCTCCTTTAGATGGGGGAAGGATTGATCCAAGTCTTTGAACTTGGCTCATGGTGTTGCGGTACTCAAGAAGCAAGCATAGGTTTAAGGAATGAAGCTGAAGGAAATGGTATGTATCAGTTGTATCAGAGGAAGTGTAAATATGTGTGTTCGGTGGTCTAAAGTGTAAAAATGCCAAGTAAACTTGCATCAAAGCCCTTGTAATCAGTTAGTGCATAAGCCAGGTGTGCGTCTTTGGTTGTAGGATAACGGTTCGTTTGGGGCCCACCTCTAACCGAATTCTATTAGAATTGTTCAATTTCCGTGCGTTGCACGTGTCTTGTATCCTGTATAAGTTCGAAGGGGAAACCCATTGTTGAGATATGAATAGAAATTTGGCATTTGTCTCCTGTTCATCACTATCTTCCTTCTCTCAACTCTTGATCTCAACTTAGAGTTTTGTATATCAATGGTGAGAAGACGACCCACGGCGTATGTGCGAGCTGGTAGAGGTCGAGCTGCAACAAACAGCCAGCTGAGTCGGGAGATGAACTTCTACAGGGAGCGGCACTACTCGCTGGCCAGGGAGGTGCCGCTCTGCTTGGTGCCCCCGCCCAAGGGCTACCGGATTCCGATTCCGTGGCCTGAAAGCCTTTATAAAGTAAGTTTTAATTCGTTCAGTTCTTGATTGATATTTATATGGTACGGATCTTAAAGCATTAGGCTTCGAATTCCCGAGGGTAGTGGAGATAACTTGTCTACATTTATCTAAACCTTGCTCTGGTTTGTTTGTTGTATTTTGGAGGTACACTACCTCTGTTTTTTTTTAAGGCTAAAAGTCAAGATAAAGTGTAGGATATGATAGGTATCTAAACTCCAATCAACCAAATGTATTTTTTAAGCCAAAATGGGGTACAACTATGCAACCTACTTGTTGCATTCCTCTGCCTTTACTTGGACCTTGTTTGGATACGGAGGTTAGTGGAGGTGAATTGTTTACATGGAGTTATCTAAACTTTGTCCCGTTTGGATCATACTTTGGAGGTATCCTATCTCTATTTTTTTGGTCTTAAAGTTAAAGATAAATCGTAGCATATGGTAGGTATCTAAACTCCAACCCTACTAAATTTATTTTTTAAGCCAAAATGGAGGTACAACTATGCAGCTTGTTGGGCCATATTGATACAGAGGTTAGTGGAGGTGAATTGTCTACCTATACTTATTTAACATTTGGTCTGTTTGGATAATATTTTGGAGGTACGCTACTTCCCTTTTTTTCACCTAAATGTTAATAAAAAGTATAGGTTATAGCAGGTATCTAAACTTCAATCCAGTGGTGAACGCATGAATTTTAATCAGGGTTGGCATAATTAAATAGTATTTAAAAAAAAATTTATTTAACAAAATTTGTAAAAAAGAATTGTCTATATATATTATGTTGAACCGAAGTTTTTTACTTTTAGCATTTGTAAGTTATATGAAACCATATGTTATTTAACTAAAGGCCATTTGGTGATGAGTTCTACTATTTTCTAATATATGATTGAGTAAATGTGTGTATCAGTGTATCATATGTAAAGTTGAGTTGCACGCCTAATGAGAAACTCATACTTGTAAACTTCAATACTCATTTAATTTTAAATGATAAATATACAAATATTATATTAAGAACGTAAATAATAATTATATTCAATTGTATATTTTTAGTATGAAAATGAATTTTCTCAAACTTAAATTAGATATATAAATTTTAAAAATACATAGTATAATTTTATTAAAGACATTAATGAAAGTTTATTCACAATTCAAAACCAAGTAATATAAAAAATGAATAAAAAATTAAGAGGGTTTGAACCCTAGTTCCCGTTTTATGGAGTTTGAACCACCTAACTAGGAAGTCAAATCGCAAATTTGTCAACAGAAGTATACAAATGTTGATATAATAAATAACTGTATATATACGTAGGTCTTACTGATTTTGCAAAAACTCAAGGTGGGTGTCTACCTACCCTCGCCACCATGTAGGTCTGCCACTACTTCAATCCAACAAAATATATTTTTTAAGGCCTTGTTTGGATACAGAGGTTAGGTGAGGTGACTTATCTACCTCTACTTTATCATTTGGTCCGTTTGGAACTATTTTTGAGGTACACAGCCTCTTTTTTTTTTTTTACCTCAAAAGTTAAAATAGAACGTAGGTTATACAGATATACAACCTATAGATTGCAAACATCTATCTTTACTTAAAATTTATCTATGGGTATCCTACCTCTATATCCAAATATGGCCTAAGCCAAAATAGAGGTATAGGAATGCAACCTACAGGTTGCATTTCCCTATCTTCACTTAAAAAGTACCTATAGGTAAACCGGGCATCGGTGGGGGTAGAGGAATGCAAATTATAGGTGCGTACCTCAGTACCGCCTTTTTTGGTTTGAAAAGGTTGCAATTTTGATACCTTCGGTTATTGTAACTTGGTAGGATTCTCATATGTTGGCGCGCTAGCCTTCATAAAATAAGTGTTTATCAACTTCTTGATTGGGATTTATTGCACGGATCTTGAAGCATTATGTTGAAGGTAGGATAAGGCTCTAATTGGATAAAAGGTATTAGGTATGATACGTGTAGGTGATTACCGTGATTTGAAGTGAGATAATGGGAACCTGCATTTTGGCTTGAAAAGAAATTTATTAGTTTGTTTTTGGAGTTTTGGTACCTGTGGGACCTGTGGTTATATTAACTTTGAGGTGAGTTGGTGGTGACTTAATTTCAAAATTTGACCCCGATGGATCAAAGTTTAGATATATGCAAGTTGCTTCCACTATGGTTGGCTTACTTTGGGTTCTATGTCTGGAATTGGGGAGCAGTATGGTGATGGACTATTGGAGTTTTGAGAATTTGCTTTTAAGTATTTATTTGATGTAGATGAATAGAAGAACGGAAAAGAAAAACATCCAAGAACAAGAATGATGAGGGGAGAGTGAACATTCCAAATAAATTGTTTTTGTTTAAGGGATAATGCCCTGCGGTACAAGCTGAGAAGCAGTCACATAAAACTGTGAGATTGGAACTGGATGTGAGATACAAGAATGGAAGTTTTGGGCTGGAGAGTTTACAGGATTCGTGAAAGATAAGTTTAGAAAGGGTGATGAATCATGGATACAACAGGCTTTTCTTTTAGTTGTTTAATAGTGGTTCTTCGTTGAGAGAAGAAAACAATTTGAGGTAAATGACAATGTTGTATGTTTGAATGGGTCAAAATGATGGAAGATTGAGAGTTCTTGCAGACACGATTAGATGAGATGGACGTTAAACTGATGATGGATGGGCAGTGAAAGGCATGTCATAGAAGGTTTACTCAACTGAATGTGATGGAGAACTGAGTCAAGAGTGTTCTGACAAGTAAACTACAATCTTGGGAGGCCCTGGCAGGGGCAGGGGTCAGGTTTTATGGAAAGTTTTAGATTTTTTAAAATAAGAATGTGAGTCATGCAAACATTTAGAAGGCTGATCTCCAATGGCAAGGGAAGAAATGGTCATAACAGTTGTAGTTGATTTGAAGTATTAGTAAATTACTAAGCTAGACATTTGTAGCATGAGACCCATTTCTGGTTCTTACCCTAACCAAAAGCGTTTCGTTTTGAAGCTAACTGCAGGCATATGTTTAAATATGGATGTACAGATTATTAAATACGAGAATTGAAATAATATCCCAACAACAAATTTTACTTCAGCTTGTCTATATTCTTTCATAGCTAAAAAGAAATTGGAAGTTTGGTTCATACTTGCTAGAGCTAAAATTGCGTTATTTTGTGTCATGCTCTTATCTAAGTTCATTATTAAATATAACACATAATTTATTATTAGTCAAATTAAGAGAAATTAAGATACATAGTTTTAACCGTTCTCACTTCAATTGGACTAATTTCTCAAAGAGTGTTACAGAAGGAATTCTCCAAATTTAGGAAACTAGATATATAGATAAAGTTGATTTTGAGAGTATGGTTATGGTATAAAGGTAACAACATCAATCTCAGTGTTAAAATCCTTTAGATTGAAGTGGCTAACTTATGCTTTGAGAGGCAAAGATATGGGAAAAATGGCGAGATGAGCGCGTACCATTTAGAGAAGCAAGAAAGCAGGCTTCATACTGAAGGAGGATTAAGACATCTTTACATGTTCCACTGACGAGATGAGATCAAACTTCATTAAAAGTTCGATAGATGTTTTGGTGCTGCAAACTTCAAACAGTTTAATAGAATTTAGGAGAGAATAGGAGGATTCTCTAGAAAATTGATAATTGGTACCCCAGTCATCTAGACCCGAAGAAATTCATCCTATCTTTACAACGGAAAATTTACAACATATATCACAATTTATGATCATAATAGCTTTTATAGTTACAGCCAAGTTAAAGTGACTATTCCTACTTCTGTACTACTTTCTGGTTTTCTGTCCTCTGAAATCTTTGATTAATAATATCCTTAGGGGAGTATGCTTATGGATATTTAGACTATTAAAATTTCAAATCACTATTTAAGTACCTTAAAGTTGTATAGCTTTCATATGCATAATTATACTTCTATCGTTCCTATTTAAATATGTCTGTTTATCAGTTTATTTTGAAGGCTCATCCTATTCTTGTTCGGTGCCTATATATTACCTTCTTTAATCCATATATTGGCAGATTTTCTGATGTTGATTTTGCACTATTTTATTTTTAACTATTGAACTTAAATGGATAAATTGTACGAGCCATGACCAAAAAGTGCTAAAATGGAAATACATGGTAATTCTACTTGGTTGACAACCAATTTATCTCTTTTTGATACACTTACAGCTTTTCAATGCCCACACACAATAATCTGAATCTGCGACTCACCACACCCATCTCCATTTTTGCATCCTGTACTAGGCCTTAGAGGTTTAGTCCTTCTGTTTTCCCCTTCTTGCTTGCTTTCCTTTGGTTGGTTGTTTATTTTTAATTAATAATTTAACCTATTATTTGCAGATATGGCATGGGAACATGCCCTATGATAAACTTGCTGATAGAAAAGGTCATCAAGGCTGGGTGAAAAAAAAAGGGCCATACTTCATCTTCCCTGGTGGTGGTACTATGTTTCCTGATGGAGCTGTAGAATACATTGAGAAGCTTGGACAACATACTCCAATCGGCAAGGGTACTTTGAGGACAGCTCTCGATATGGGGTGTGGGGTAACATGCATCACACTCTTATTCTATCCTATTTTACTTTCTTCCTTCTCTGCTGTATGGTTTACATATGTCCAACATATTTCACACAGGTTGCCAGCTTTGGTGGTTTTTTATGAGGACATCAACTCTAAATAGTTTAATATTTTATTTCAGTACCATATTTGTTTTTGACAATTATAGCCAATGTAATCTTTTTTTTATGCATTATATTTTTGAAATTTTGAGAATATTTTGAGATTTATATCAAGATTTGTTTTGAGCCTATATATAGGCCCTGAGATTAATGAGAAAGATGACATTCTTGATTAAAAAAATTATTGTGTTGAGTTTTGCTCTTCCTGTCTCTTTTTGTGTGATACAATTGAGATCCAATTATTAGAATTTGTGATAAATCCTAATACAATTTTAGGGTTAGTGATTAACTCTAAAATCTACCCTCAAATTTAAAAAATCCCCAAATAAAAACAACCTAAACCCTAATTTCCCTTCCCTCTCCCTTTCGTCTTCCTCCTACCCCAACCCCGACCGAAACCCTAGTTTCTCCACGTCGCGACCTCGACACCACAACCCCCCTGCCCTTCCAAAAATCCCATCGCCTTTACCCCTGGCCCATCCTCTCATCCTCATCCCCCTCTCTCTCCCTACTCCCGCCCTCTGTCATCTTCAACCCACACCCCCGAAACCCACAGCCCCTGATCGCCACCCCTCCTCGCTCACTTCGACGCCCATCTAGCCACCAGCCACCAGCCAACCCTAGCCTGACCACCCCCCTGGTCCCCTCTTCCCGTCGCACCTCCGCGACGCAACCAGCACTGTTCGCCCTCGCGACCTCCTGTCGCCAGCACCCCTGTCGTCACTGCCGCCCAGCACCCACAAGGCAAACGCAACCAGTCGATGCACCACCCCTTGCCAGATCCCCGGACTGTTCTTCCAACAGTGGTTTCATCTTCGGTCGTGCCAATTGTTCTACGAACCTTCGGTATACTCTTTCCATTTTTTTTCAAATATTTGTGTTATACTACTTTATTATCTCTATTATATTATTCGATTTAACTGTCGATCACAAATATTAAGAGTGAGCGTTCCACTTGCCGAATTAGAGTACCAATCAGTATTGAATCTTTTACTTGCTAAGAATGCTTAGGAATTTAATTATTGATTATTAGAATTAAATTATTAATTGGGATTGTTAAACGTGATTCAGTTCTTGAAAATCCATCAAACTGATTAACTGTTTAAAATTCTAACTTTGATCCGCATTATATGTTGGTAAAATTAATCCTTTAAGATTCTTGAAAATTCTCTATTTAGGGTTAGTTTTACATTATTTTGGTATCAGAGCAAAGGTTCTTAAAACCCTAGTTCTTACATTATTTAGGCATCATTTTTTGCATTCATTTAGGAGCATTTAGAGTCTTTATTTTTTCTTGCTTTATTTTAGATCACTTCAGATTTTTAATTTTTATTTTTTTAAAAAAAAGAAGAGTTGCATTTAGGACATGCTTTTCCCAAATTTTAGCAAACACACGACACCGTTTTTCACTTTTGGTGAATGCATCTTCGCAGCACCATCACAAATCCCGAAAAGCCTTTCGTCTCCTTCCCCGACCAACCAATTAGGAACCCTAGACCTCCCCGACCTGAAATGGACAATTTTGATATTTTCGCTACCCTAGCTGCCATTCAAGTAACTCTTGCCAATATCAATCAAAGGTTTGAGAAAGTGGAATTAAATCAAATTGTTGCCTCTGAGCTTCATGTTAATCGTCAGATCCCTCAAGGGATTGTTCGTGACGATCGACGTCAAGAACGTGATCCTGACAAACAATATAAGAAGAACGTTAAGGCCGACGTTCTCCATTTTGAAGGCCGCATGGAACCCCAAGCTTACCTTAATTGGATTTGTGCGATGGACCACTACTTTGTGTGGTTTGATATGAGCGAATCCCTGAAAGTTAAATTTGTCACGATGAAATTGACTGGGAAAGCTCAACAACATTAGACAAATCTTGAACACGCCTGCAGAGGCCGAGGCCTGGTACCCATATCCACTTGGAAAGCCATGAAAGAGAAGCTAACTGAAAGCGATGTACCGTTATCATTCCACACCCGATTGTTAGATTCGTAGAACCAACTTCATCAAGGAAGTAAATCCACACAAGAATATGTTGATAAGTTTGATGACTTCCTTATTCGGTGCAATGCTTTAGGTAAAGAGAGTGAAGAACAAACTCTCTCTAGATTCAGAGCTGGACTACGAGCTCACCTTAGGAACGAGCTAATTCATGGAATTGTGGACTCACTAGCGGTAGCCTATGCCCTAATCCTCGATATGGATTCCCTTAAAACAAGTTTCCATTACAAGTCTAGCGATTCGATGGATCATTCCTCTAGAATGAATCCTCCTGACCCCTCTAGACTTGAGCACTCCTCTCCTCAGTACCCTAACGAGTCTTACCCAAATAAACATACTTCAAATTTCTATTTACATAGAAATGACAACACGGGTAAGAACACCGAAAGAGACTATTCTAAGATTGATCCTCACACTAAGTGGTATAAATGTAAGGGATATGATCATGTTGTTGGTAACTGTCCCAGCCCAAGTAGGATCAATATAGTAGAGGGTACCGCAGTCATCGCTGATGAGCCCGATAATGAGTTTACCTATGAACCTAATATAAGTGATGACTTTGATGAAAAAGAAAATGACTAGTCTCTCAATTGTATTCAGTCTGTCCAGTCACCTCCATTGAGTGTACCTGAGTCATATCCTTTTCCAAGTCACTTGGCAGCCTATAGATTTTATCCGTATGTTAGAACATCCTGGAGTCACAGAGTCTGCACCCACATTTGCATCACATTCATGACTTGTATAGAGAAATTTCTAAAGAACTTAATGAGAATAATTTTAACTATAAGTTAATAGCAGTAACTAGAAGAGAATTTATAACTTTTGATATTGGTAACGAAGTGATGGTTCGGATTCATCCGGAACGGTTTCCAGTTGGATCCATTAAGAACTTGAACATACGTGCTGCAGGCCCACTTAAGATTCTACATACAATCAATGATAATACCTATGTCGTTGATCTTCCTGAAGGTTTTGGCATAAGTAAGACTTTCAATATTTAGGATCTAGTACTCTATGAAGGCTCAAAATTCAACCCTAGAATTTTTTTTATAGATGAGCCTACTCTGCACCCTAATAGTGAGATTCTCACGTTTGCCCCTCTACCGGATACTATTCATCCACCGACAGAAAAATTGAATAATATTTTAGATGATCAGATAATCTCTATAAGAGATGGTGGTATGCACAAGTATTTGGTGAGGTGGTAGAACAAGCCGATGTTGGATGGCACTTGCAGTGATCGTGAGGAGCTCCCGCAACTGGATCCAGATCTTTTGGAGCACCATGACAGGATCACTTGTTTTGACTCGACTGGGTCGAGCTCTCTCCCACCCAGAGAGAATGATGAGGACATCAATTCTAATTAGTTTAGTATTTTATTTCAGTACCATATTTGTTTTTAGCAATTATAGCCATATGTAATCTTTCTTTTATGCATTAGAATATTTTTGAGATTTTGAGAATATTTTGAGATTTGTATCAAAATTTATTTTGAGTCTATATATAGGCCCTGAGATTAATGAGAAAGATATGCTATTCTTGATAAAAAAAATTAGTGTGTTGAGTTTTGCTCTTCCTGTCTCTTTTTGTGTGATACAATTGAGATCCAATTATTAGGGTTTGTGATAAATCCTAATACAATTTTAGGGTTAGTGATTAACTCTAAAATCTACCCCCAAATTAAAAAAATCCCCAAATAAAAACAACCCAAATCCTAATCCCCCTTCCCTCTCCCCATCGTCTTCTTCCTCCTACCCCTGCCCCGACCGAAACCCTAGTTTCTCCACGTCGCGACTTCGACACCACAGCCCCCCTGCCCTTTCAAAAATCTCGTCGCCTTTACCCCTGGCCCATCCTCTCATCCTCATCCCCCCTATCTCTCCCTACTCCCGCCCTCTGTCGTCTTCAACCCACACCCCCGAAACCCAAAGCCCCTGATCGCCACCCCTCCTCTCTCACTTCGACGCCCATCCAGCCACCAGCCAACCCCAGCCCGACCACAACCTGGTCCCCTCTTCCTGTCGCCCCTCCGCGACACAACCAGCGCCGTCCGCCCTCGCGACCTCCCATCGCCAGCACCCCTGTCGTCACTGCCGCCCAGCACCCCCGAGGTAGACGCAGCCAGCCGACGCACCACCCATCGCCAGATCCCGCGGACTGTTCCAACGGTGGTTTCATCTTCGGTCGTGCCAATTGTTCTACGAACCTTTGATATACTCTTTCTATTTTTTTCAAATATTTGTGTTATACTACTTTATTATCTCTATTATATTATTCGATTTATCTGTCGACCACAAATATTGAGAGTGAGCGTTCCACTTGCCTAATTAGAGTACCAATCAGTATTGAATCTTTTACTTGCTAAGAACGCTTAAGAATTTAATTATTGATTGTTAAAATTGAATTATTAATTGGGATTGTTAAACGTGATTCAGTTATTGAAAATCCATCAAACCGATTAACTGTTTAAAATTCTAACTTTGATCCGCATTAGTTGTTGGTAAAATTAATCCTTTAAGATTCTTGGAAATTCTCTATTTAGGGTTAGTTTAGATCAGTTTTCTTGTCGAGAAAAATATCATGACACTTTCTTTTGCTCCAAGGGATTCTCACAAAGCCCAGATACAGTTTTCTTTAGAAAGAGGAATACCTACATTTGTTGCCATGCTGGGCACTCGTCGGCTCCCATTTCCTGCATTCTCTTTTGACCTGGTCCACTGTTCTCGGTGTTTGATCCCTTATACAGCCTACAGTAAGTATTTTTAATGCTTATGACAATTGTTATCATGTGCAACTCTCATTTTGCTACATAGATTCCTGATGAATTTGGCTACTATAGATGGCTCGTACATACCTGAGGTGGATCGGTTACTTCGACCTGGAGGATAGTTCGTTATGTCTGGTCCACCTGTACAATGGTATAAACAGGAAAAGGAATGGGCTGACCTCCAGGCTGCAGCAAAAGCATTGTGTTATGAAGTTATAATAGTGGAAGGTAACACAGTAATCTGGAAAAAACCATCAGAGGATACATGCTTTCCTAACGACAATGATTTTGGGTATGGTTTGTGCATAGACTCTGATGATCCAAGTGATGCATGGTAAGCATTTACGGATAGATCTTTGACATTTCATTACCAGCATGATGCTCTCGGCCAACCTCAAGTGTCAAGCTATGTTTATAGACAACAGATTCTTTGCCTGGTTAATTGTAAACCTTAAATTTTTATTTATCCAGGTACTTCAAGTTGAAAACCTGTGTAAGTGGCATTGCTAACATTCAAGAAGTGGCTGTTGAGTCAATGCCTAAATGGCCACAGAGGCTGTCTAAACCTCCTGCAAGGGTGTCATCGCTCATGGAAGATGGAGCTATTGTGTTTCAATCTGATGAACAACTTTGGGCAAAGAGGATTGTATACTATAAGGAGTCCCTTGGCTTAAAGCTTGGAACTCCAAAAATTCGCAACATCATGGATATGAATGCTCATTCATTTTGGAGGACTTGCTGCTGCATTGCAGTCTGACCCAATTTGGGTCATGAATGTTGTTCCTGCTCACAAGGTTACGAATGCTGGATGTGATTTACGATAGAGGATTTATTGGAGTATATCATGATTGGTAAGATTTTGCTGTTCCTTTTCAAAATTTCCCTATAGCAATGCTGGGATCCATCTCATTTCTTATAGTGCTGCGTGGACTGACCAGTGATCACTAGTCCTTATCACATGTGTAATTTATTTACAGGAAATGTGTTTTAAATGTTTATAATGGATTAAAGAAAATTTTAATGGAACTAAATGCTGACTGATGGCTCTGGGAGTGAGTCCCTGACATTGGAAGAGTATCTAATTGTTGGCTTGTTTAGTTTTAGCTTTTAATGGAAAACACTTTTTAATGGACTTTCCAAGACAACAATGAAAAGGTAAATGCTTTTGTTACAGTTCCTTTTGTGAAGAACAATACCAGGCAACAACAATATATCCTTTTGTTTTCTATTAACAGGATAGAAGCCAACAAAATTAAGCATGAATTCAGTAGAAAGCAACATAGCTGGGAACCAACCCATCACAACCATAATATCTCATCTTCAGTTTTTATTTCAGAACCATTTCCGTATATTGATACTGCATCTAGTAAACAAATATGGATATGGTATTGTACATCTCGGATCTGATAATATCTCATCTTCAGTTTTTATTTCAGAACCATATCCGTATATTGATACTGCGTCTAGTAAACAAATATGGATATGGTATTGTACATCTCGGATCTGTATTGTATCTGATTACAACCTAGCTAGGGCCTAGTCTTTGCTCCTAGTGTTAATGGCTTGTGGCTCTTGCATTGGTTTGCAAGCTTCCACACTAATGAAAGCTTAACGATCAGAGTCTCAAATTTTCTTTTAACTTTTAAATGGAGATTTCTCAGTACGTTAGTCACCACATTGTTCATCAGGTGCTTTTTCTGATAAATTTCAAGCTTTCTTTGAGTGTATACTTCCTTGTTTGCCTTTTCACTTCTTTTTCCATCCATAGAAACCTCAAGTACCGGGCTTTAACTTCTGAGCTTCAACAGAGTATGCCTTTTGTTACAAGATATTCTGGCTACTCACTTGTGTTTGTGTCCTGCTAAAAGATTGAAACAACATTAAATGGTTCTCTAGTGACATGCTTCAGGTTCCAATTCAATGATCATTTAGAATTTTGTAGGTTTCGATTCAATGATTATTTATAATTTTGTATCTTGATGAGTCCCTTAGTGAGATTATTCGCTGAGCACCGTAACCTACCTTAAATTTCGTCTCAAATAAAATAATATTACCTTATTTTGGTATATTGTAGTGGGAGAATTTTGTACTATCATATATACGAGAAATTCTCTCTGTAATTATTGAACACGAGATAATTAACCTTGCAAATTTGTTGGTGCTAGGTGTGAGGCATTCTCAACATATCCTCGAACTTATGATTCCATGCATGTATCTGATATTGACTCTTTAACAAAAGATTCATCATCCAGCAGAAGCAGGTGCAATTGGTTTTACCGATTATCTTTTCTAGTTTCATTATCGGTTTGTTATTATTTCATGAGATTTAGATGGTATTTTCCGTTTATTTTCAGGTGTCACCTTGTTAATTTGATGGTAGAGATGGACCGCATTTTACGTCCAGAAGGAACTGTAGTGATAAGAGACTCTCCAGAAAACATTGACAAGGTGGTACGAGTGTATCTAATGCAATAAGATGGAAGGTTAAAATACATGACACTGAGCCAGAATCACCAGAGAATAAGAAAATTGCTGTGGCAACCAAGACATTTTGGAAGTCCTCTAAATCAAAATAATACTTTGCTGTTGGTCTTTATTCCTCATTGATTTTGTTCCTTTTCAAAATAGATCTCACTGTGGTAATATGTAAGTATAGTTTGTTATTCGAGAATGTTAAATTAGAATAGCAAGGGAATTGGTGTATTTGTTTTGTAGAAGGATGATAGGGTTTAGTTCTTCTGTATTGATCATTTTTCGTGCAAAGGGTAGCTGATGTCCCATTTTCAGGAGCAAGTCCTTTGTTCGATTCATTATGTAACTGTAATCTAATTACAACTCCTACATCTTATTCTTTACACACCTCCTAGAGTTGTTTTACTTGTAACAGATGCTTTGTCATATGATGATTTCCTTTTATATTATTCTTGGGGTGAAATTTGCGACAAAAGTGTTTTCCATTCTCACTAGTTTGCAGGACCATATGGATTCGGACCCAGCTTTGGTCTTTTCGATCTTGCAGCTTTGTTCTAGTTCCTTTTTTTTCATCATTTTAATCTTTCAAGTCCTACTATGATTTTGTATTTGCAATTCATGATCATGTCCCGAATAATAGGATAAAGCTTGTTAGCTGTTCCGTGTTGTATTTTCATTTCAAAGAAAACTCATCATATTTCATTCTAAAGAACACTCTTATCAGATTTAGCATGGACTTTGATTTCAGAATCTAACCAAATACGGATAGACTGAGAACTTGATATCTTTCTTATGCACTGCCCTTAAATTCTTCCGAAATGCCTGCAACATATTTGAAATGTGTGTTGTGAGCACTCTTATTATTATTATATCTTTTGGTAAATGTGAGCACTGTTATTGATACAAGGATATCAATTCAAGTACCTTATAATTACTAGATAATTAGTACATGCATTGCCTGTGCTTTTTTCCTTGATAAAATCACAAGTCATTGGGCAGACAAAACAAAAAGCACGTCGAAACGATAAAATCCTTTGTTCACAACCTTTAGCCTGAATTTTCTAATTACAGTATTAAAGATTCAAATTAAGATTCATCCGTTCAGAATTTCTTGATGTTTTGTTATTTGATCTCGCTGGGCACAATGTTGAAGAAGCACCAACTGTCGAATTCCCATCCGTTGCATATGGTTTCGCTGTTAAATAACATCCAGTGGTGTGAATTGCTTTACTCATGTATTTGATTCTGAATTTTAGTTTTAAGGAGCATAACTTCTTCTTCTTCTTCATCTTTTGTTTTTGGACTGAACGAGGTTCCTGTTGGCGAATAAGAAAAGCCCAAAGTATGTGTAGTTCGGTTTGGATTTGAGCCGGGCTGAGCCCGATTCATATAACCCACTGAAACCCCCAACATGTTGGGTGAGGGTTTAAGTTTGAACACTAAGTTTCATCTGTACGTAGTCCTAGATCGATCAATACTTGTCTTGTCTATTAAGAGCATCCACAGTGGTTTTCTATAATTCTCAGTTTGCCATTTTTTAGCAAACGAAGCCCTGTAGTGGTTTTTCATTTTGCCATTTTTTAGCAAACGATCTATATTCGTTTCTCATATTTGAGAAACAAAATAGCGATTCTCAAATTATAGAGGACGGAATATCATATCCCGTCTGATCTATTTTTTTTAATTTTTTATTAAAAAAACACCTCTCAAACGGGAGATCATATCCCGTCTCAATCAGACGGGATATGATATCCCGTCTGAGGGATGTTTTTTATTTATTTATTTATTTATTTATTTTTAAATGAACGGAGGTGATTGGCCGGAAAAAAAAAAAACAAAAAAAACAAAATGGTCAGACGGGGAATGTTTCCCCGTCCACCAAAAAATTCAAAACTCTCAAAAAGTAGGTTAGTCAGTAGGTTAGTAGTTAATTAAGGTTAAAGTAGTTGTATAAGTAAGTTTAGTTATTATTATATTAATTTATTTATTTAATTAATATAGTTTAATAGTTAATAAGTAATTAACTATTTTAATTTAATTTCAAAACGTCAGACGGTATATCATATACCGTCCCACTCAATTTTGACAAACAGTATAGCAAACGACCACTGCAGCGATCACTTCTATTTGCTATTACTGTAGCAGTCATTTTTTGGCAAATGAGAAACACCACTGTGGATGCTCTAAGGAAGGTCCCCCTGATTGATCGACAACCGTTGGATTAAAGTCTTCCCTCTCTCTACAGTTTGTAATAAGCATTAGTGTATCCACTATCGTCTGCTATAAATCTAAAAAATGAAAAATTTGAAAAAAAAAATCGACACGATCGTTGACTAAAAACCTATTTTATGGCCAAAACGCGAACAGTAGACTGCCATATATAGCAGAGTATAATAGCAAATGCAAAATATAGAAGACGAAAGATGATCTTCTGTCTGTTAAAAATTTGGAATTGTTTCGAATAAAAAATTCAGATAGACGAAAGAAAATCTTCCGTCTGTAGTGTTGAACGGTCAAAATTTGAAAGACGAAAGAAGATCTTCCGTCTCTAAAAATGGCTTTATTTAAATAAAAAAAAGACGGAATATGTTCCTCCGTCTGTCTCATTTAATTTTTTTAAAAAAATAAATAAATGAAAGAGACCGAAGAACATCTTGCGTTCCTTTCTTTTATTTCTTATTTTTTATTTTTGGTTTAAAACGGAAAAAGATATTTCCTAAAATACCCCCTCTACACTATTTTATTATTTATATCTCTAATATTATAATGGGAGAAGGCCTTAGTGTCATTTTTCATTGTGTCATTTTGTCAACACGTACAGCGCACGTGTTGGTAGATTTTTTTTTGTCCTTTTCATTCTCCCTCCCCATTTTTTCCCACGTGCAACGCACGTGTATAATACTAATTTTTTTTCTTCTTTTCATTCCCCACCCCATTTTCTCCACGTGCAACGCACGTGTATAATACTAGTGGGTGAATGAAGGGAGAGAAACCATTTATTTTTGGTAAGCATACACATCCACAGACAGGAAACTAAATGCCTACAGATCTAAATGAAGTGCGGTCCAAAGCACAAGTTCAAGAATCTTTTGTCTGAAACTTCAATAAAATGTGTTGGAATTCCACTAAAATAGAGAAAATGATGGTTAAAAGTTTGTGGAGAAATGATGGAGAAGATGAAATCAATAAAATCTTCTGGCTGAGTTGTTTAATTTTTTTTTTTAATTAAAAAAAAAAACCCCGATCTTCTGGCTGAGCGTGTTTTTTTTTATAAAAATAAAATGAAAATCCTCAGACGGAGGATCATCGGCCGTCTAACCTATTTAAATTATTTTTTTTTCAATTTACGAAGAGACTGAAGTAGATATTCCGTCTAATTATATATATATATATATATATATACATATATATATATATATATATACATATAATAAAACACAAAGAAAGCTATCAAGTGGCTCACATTCAATTCCCTCAAAATTAAAGGTTCACATCTAACCTCACAAAACATATTTTCCCTCCCAAAAATTTGAATCCCAAAACCAAAATTTTCCCTCCAAAACTAAAAAAACTCATTACTTTATTACTATCTCTCTCTTCTCTCTTCTTTCTTCACTTTTTTATATTTCTCTCTCTTTTCTCTCTCCCTATCTCTCTCCCATTCTTTTTTAATTTACTTGGAAATTTCAATTTTAAGATTTCAGATTTGCAAATTTTTAGAATTTTTATGTTTTATATTGCACATGTTATACTGAAAATATCAAATATCTCTTCAATAGTTAAATTTCATCATTTTTCACACTTAAAGCTCTAAGAAGTTAGATTTTACATCTCATTTATAATTATTTTTTAACGTATACTAATGGAAACATGGATTTTTATTTACAACTAATTATTGTCATACTATTCAAACTTGAGCTACATAATTGTTGTTTTACTGTTTACAGGGCTTATTGTATTTTGTAATGTTTCGAAGACGTGCCGTAGGCACGTGCCCACGGGCAAATCTAGTATATAATAAAACACAAAAAAAGCTATCAAGTGGCTCTCCTTTAATCCACCCAAAAATCAAAGGCCTAGATCTAACCTCACAAAACATATTTCCCCCCCAAAAGTTTTTCCCCAAAACTCAAATTCAAATCCCCCACCCAAAACAACTCCTATATTTATTTAATTATTTTTTGTTCCCTCCCTCTCTCCTTCCCTCCTATATTAAAAAAATTAAGAAAATAAAAATTTTGAAATTTTTTTTAAATAAAAAATTAAAAAATTTAATAACTTTAAAAATAATTCAAAAAAAAAACCCATATAATATGTTTTTTGCTCTGTGTTTGCTACTTCAATTAATTTGCTAGACTTCCAAAACTATTTTATATGATCAAACAAGATGCACCGTGCCGAAGACGTGCCGTAGGCACGTGTCAACGGGCAAACCTAGTATATATATATATAGAAAAATACTCCATTGAAAATGCAAATGTTGTGAAAACACGTGAAAACCACCTAGGTCGTTGTTGGAAACAACGGCCTAGGTTATAATGCATTATAACCTCCAACAACGACCTAGGTGGTTTTCCTCATTTTCATCGCTACAGTACGTTTTCAATGAAGCATTCCTCATATATATATATATATATATATATATATATATATATATATATATATATATATAGGGTAAAAGGGATATGAGCAACTTGCTCATTTAGTAAATGAGCAAGTGATGAGATGGCATGCATGTGATTGGGAAATCCTAAAAGTGATTAGATACTCAATGTATCACATGCATGCCACCTCATCAATTGCTCATTTATTAAATGAGCAAGTTGCTCATATCCCTTTTACCCATATATATATATATATATATATATATATATATAGGGAAAAAGCGGTATGAGCAACCTGCTCATTTAGTAAATGAGCAATTGATGATGTGCAAACATGTGATTGGAAAATCCTTAAAGGGTTAGTTGTCCAATGTATCACATGCATGCCACATAATCAATTGCTCATTTACTAAATGAGCAAGTTGCTCATATCCCTTTTACCCACCCACCCACCCACCCACCCACCCCCCCACACACACAGATATATATATATATATATATATATATATATATATATATATATATATACACACACACACACACACTAGATTTGCCCGTGGGCACGTGCCTACAGCACGTCTTCGGAACAAAAAAGCGGTATGAGCAACCTGCTCATTTAGTAAATGAGCAATTGATGATGTGGCAAACATGTGATTGGAAAATCCTTAAAGGGTCAGTTGTCCAATGTATCACATGCATGCCACATAATCAATTGCTCATTTACTAAATGAGCAAGTTGCTCATATCTCTTTTACCCCCTCCCCCCCCCCCCCCCCCCCCCCCCACACACACACACACATATATATATATATACTAGATTTGACCATGGGCACGTGCCTACGGCACGTCTTCGGAACGATACAACACACGAAAAGCCCTGTAAACAGTAAAACAATAGTTATGTAGTTCAAGTTTGAATAGTATGATAATAATTAGTTGTAAATAAAAGTCCATGTTTCTATTAGTATGTGCTAAAAAATAATTATAAATGAGGGTGTAAAATCTGACTTCTTAGAACTTTAAGTGTGGAAAATGATGAAATTTAACTGTTGAAGAGATGTTTGCTATTTTCAATATAACATGTGTAATAAAAAAAAGCATAAAAATTCTGAAAATTTTCCAAACCTGAAGTCTTAAAATCTAAATTTCTAAGTAAATAAAAAAAGAATGGAAGAGAGAGGGAGAGAGAGAGAAATATGAAAAAGTGAAGAGAGAAGAGAGAGGGAGAGTAATAAAGTAATGAGTTTTTTAGTTTTGGGGGGAAAATTTTAATTTTGGGGTTTGAAATTTTGAGCGGCAAATTATGTTTTGTGATCATCAATCTAGGCCATTAATTTTAGGGGAGATTGAATGAGAGCCACTTGATAGCTTAGCTTTCTTTGTAATTTATTATATTGATATATATATATATATATATATATATATATATATATATATATATATATATATATATAGGGAAAGGATCCATTGCACACTACTTTGGTGCTCACCGCGTGAACACTACGCCTTCGGGCATTCATATCGAAAATCTGAACCGTTCACATTGATCTACACATCTAAATTAGTCTAAATATGTAAAATCAAATCATTTGAAATTCATTTGCCCATTCATTGAAGTGTTACAAAATTGTATGGCTGAAATTCAATGTTTTTATAGTCACATGATGGATGGGCAAATGAATTTCAAATGATTTGATTTTACATATTTAGACTAATTTAGATGTGTAGATCAATGTGAACGGTTCGGATTTTCGATATGAATGCCCGAAGGCGTAGTGTTCACGCGGTGAGCACCAAAGTAGTGTGCAACGGATCCTTTCCCTATATATATATATATATATATATATATTATTTTAAACGAAACTTGATCTTCTGTCCATTCAACTTCGAGTATTAAAAAAATTGGTTTTTTTGGTTAGACGGAGGATGTTATTCCGTCTTTACATTTTAAGCCAAATGCCAAATACCTAAAATATAGCACGAACGATAGTGGATGCTTCTTGGTAGATGCGAGGAGGTGGTGCCTGCGCTTCTAGCAAATGTGTTAGATTGCAAAGTTGGAAAGTTTCCCATTAAATATTTGGGAGTTACACTGCGACCAGGTCAACTTAAACGAATTGACTGGAACGTACTCATTGAGAGAATTGAGAAATGACTACCGGGATGGAAGAAGAAACATCTCTCGTTTGGGGGCAGAATCACTATCATTAATGTTGTTCTCTCAAATCTTCCTATCTATTGGATGTCGATCTATGAATTTCCTACCTGGGTTATCAACAAGATTGATAAAATCCGTAGAGACTTTTTATGGAAGGGTAGTAGTGAGGAGGGGAGAGGCATACCCTTAGTAAAATGGAGCATGGTTTTTAGAAGAAAAGAGTTAGGTGGGCTGGGGATCCTTAATCTAAGAGAGATGAATCGTGCCATAATATGCAAATGGTGGTGGAAAATCCATTCTCGCCATTCCACTTTTCATGGTTGGGTGCGTTATCGAAGATGTAGACGCTTCAAGTTTTGGGGAGGGGGGGGCATCACCGGAGAGGTATTTCTCCTGTTTGGAAAGGGATAGACAAAGTGGGCGAGTTATTCCATTGTCACTCACCTAGTAGGGTGGGGAACGGAGTAAATACCACATTTTAGCATGATGTTTGGAGTGGATCCAATACATTGGCATCTATCTTTCCTGAGTTGTTTGAGTTAGCCCTCGATAAGTTTGCCTTGGTTGCAGACTATTGGGTAAGGGATTCAAGGCACATTAGATTGTCTCCTCGTAGTGTGGGTAGTCACGAGTTTAGTTGTTTACCTTTATACACTTTTTTAGAGAATTGGACGCATTCCGTTACGAACCGTGAGGATGAACGGGGTTGGCGTCTTGCTCCCAACGGACTTTTTCGGTCAATTCATTGTATATTTCCCTCTCTGCCGGGGGAATGAGATGCGCCGAGAACAAAGTTATTTGGAATACGAGTACTCCGCATAAGGTCCAAGCATTCATGTGGTTGGTCCTCAAAAATGCTATTTTAACTCGGGAGAATCTTGCAATTAAGAGATTGATCACGATGATGTCTTGTCCCAGGTGTGGAAACTTGTTAGAAACCATCGATCACTTATTTCTTGAATGTGTTCACAGTAAACGAATTTGGGAGTTCCTTCTTGTGGGCTTTGGCCTTAATTGTTTTTCCCTACATGTTTCTCATTTATGGGGAGTATTTAGAGATTGGGAGGTGAGTTTTGAAAGGCTCAGGGATTGGGATTGTTTAATTGCAGCTTCATTATGGGTCATTTGGCTCGACAGAAATGACTTGTGTTTTAGAAATCAGTCTTGTAACTTTATACAATTGATTCACAAAATATTCTCACTCACTGCTTCTTGGATCTCCATTCCAGGTGCTAGGAAGGTGCAACAGGTTACGGGAATTAGTGATCAGTCGATGTCTCAACCCCGGTCTTTAGTGCTTGCTGGAGAATGTAGACAGAGGCCACCTATCTCTTTTGGGTTGATGCTTTGTGGTGACGTTCATCTATCATAGTAGTCTATCAGTGTTTGAGTGGGAGCCCACTTGTATTTGTAGACTATGAGTATTTTGAGTTTTTTTGGAGGCCCTTCGTAACTTTGATGTATCTTTGTTATAATCGTTTGAGCTATCTATAAGATTTTCGATGGCAACTCTCCCCCTCTCTCTCTCTCTCTCTCTCTCTCTCTCTCTCTCTATATATATATATATATATATATATATATATATATAATCTAGGTTTTGCATGCGAAAAAGCTAGAGAAATTAGTTGTATCTCAGTTAATTGCTTTGTGTCCAAGTAACTCGATTAGGGTTTCCATCCATCGGCTTGCGGGTGAAGGAGTGGAATTCGTGTAGGTGCATGGGGGGAGACGATTGAGGTCGTGGATTGGGAGGAAAACAATCTTCCAACAGTAAGAGATGAAAGAATCAAAAGCAAAGCTTTTAGAGGCTGAAAAGCGAGCGCAAATTAAGCAGGGGGTTGTTGGAACTGAGTTGGATCAAGGCAAGGAAGATGTCATGACTGAAGAGTCGCAATCTCAAGCAGGTGAAGTTGAATCCCGGCAGGATCAAGAAGAAGCCAAAGCTGTAGAAGAGGAGGAGGAATATGATCAATGAGGAGTGGGATGCAAAGAGCTGTGATGTTGTTGACATAAACATTGCCTTGCTCAAGCCCTTAATTTTTCTGAGGACAGGGATCGGGAGGAGAATGCTCAGCAAGTTGTGAGGAAAGGCGCTCCTGTCGGTTGTGTATGTGTGTAACTGTGAAGAAAGGAGATATGGGGATTCACACAATGGAGAATGGACAAGTGAGGAGGAAGACAGAAGTAATTGTTGGGTTTATGTCTTGCATACTATATTGGATAAGAAGATGATAAGACGATGGAGAGACAAAGGCGATTGGAAACGGAGTGGAAGTAAGAAACAGTCAGCAGAAGGCGACAGAGGAGGTTGCGGTCGACTGGACCTTGGGGTCGGTCGATCGCCCTACTGCAGCGAGACGATAGTCGACTGCGTGGTCGACCAGTATGCTCTCGGGTGGACTTCAGAAGGTTGCGGTCGACCGTACCTTGGGGTAGGTCGACCGGCAACGGCGCTGATGGGTTTTCGGGCTTGAATCTAGGTGATTCGAGAAAGGCCCAATTTTCTCTTCAAGTTAGATCGTGTGGCTCCTATCGTAGGGTTATCTCTTGGGTACTATCCAATGGTTATTGTAATAAGATATTAACTTAGGGTTTGTCTCTAGATCTATATAAACAATTGTAACGTCTCATAGATCGATATAATTCTATTAAGTGCCGAATAGAAGAAGAGAGCGAGTCTATGGGCGAGACTCAAACTGACTACTCGGGATCGTCGTTGCTAGATCGGATGTATTGGAAAAGGAAGCTGTTTAGGTTCTCAATGAAGGAAGGTACCCATCTTCAAGATCATATTGTGGAGTTCAATAAAGTAATATCTGAACTGAAGGCGATTAACGCTGATGATCTTAACGAAGAGGATAAAGCTTTCAACTTGATATATTCACTGCCAACTTCTTATGATCACTTGATAACTACCATGCTATATGGAAAATCGGCCAAGGAGACACTCACTGTAGCCGGGGTGATTAAGGGTCTGAAGGAAGATGAACTAAGAAAGGAAACTCATAAAGGAGGGTCTACTTCTTTAGGGTGCTTTGCGGTGAATGGTGATACTTCAATTGGAAGGGATACAGCACACAAGGGGAAGATTCGTTGCCATTACTGTAAAGGAGTTGGGCATTACAAGAGAAACTGTCACATGTGGTTGAGTCAGAAGAGCGCTACTAAAGAAGGGGAACAAGCCCATATAGTCAGCGCAACTGAGTCAAGTAATAATGTTGATTGTTGTCTTCTTGTTTCAAGTTCTTCAGATGTGGATTCAAGTTGGTATCTTGATTCGGGAAGTTCTTTTCATATTTGCTTCGAGAGGGAGATGTTTTCTACTTACAAGTCATCAACATGCCGTAGTCTGAGAACGGGGAGTGGTGAGGTTTGTGAAGTAGTGGGTGAGGGAACTGTTAAATTGGAGATGCCAGATGGTAAAGGGTTCAAACTAGAAGAGGTCATGCATATTCCTTCGATACAGAAGAATCTTATATTCTTGGGTACTCTTGATGCTCGTGGCTGCAAGTACACAGCTCGAGGTGGAGTTTTGATAGTTTGGAATAGTTGTTGTAAGGTAATGAAGGGTAAGAGGGGGATTGGGAAGGTTCAGCATAGCCTCTACCAGCTTTGTGGGAGCAGGAAAACTCGGCCGAGTGTATAGATGCCCATTGTTCCTAAAGCGTTATCTAGTAAGCTGTCACTAGAATTACCGACACGAGACTGCAACATTCGAATACCGTTGGAAGGTGGATAAAGCCTTGGTGTAGGTGGAGTTCGTGTGGAGGGTGGTACCTCCATGATTACATCTACATGGGTGTGCTCTTGAGGGGGGCATACAGCTAGAGGAAAACAGGTAGAGATTTGTTCAACTAGCAGGAGAAGCCATTGAAGTATGTTGTTTACAATGCGGGGAAGAAAGATCTAAGAGAGTTTTAATCACAAAGGCATGGATTCATGCGTATGCAATCCAAGGTAGAGACTGTTGGGTTTATGTCTTGCATACTATATTGGATAAGAAGATGATAAGACGATGGAGAGACAAAGGTAATTGGAAACGGAGTGGAAGCAAGAAACAGTCAGCAGAAGGCGACAGAGGAGGTTGCGGTCGACTGGACCTTGGGATCGGTCGACTGCCCTACACCAGCGAGACGACAGTCGACTGTGCGGTCGACCGGTATGCTCTCGGGTGGACTTCAGAAGGTTGCGGTTGACCGTACCTTGGGGTAGATCGACCATCAATGGTGCTGATGGGTTTTCGGGCTTGAATCTAGGTGATTCGGGAAAGGCCCAATTTTCTCTTCAAGTTAGATCGTGTGGCTCCTATCATAGGTTTATCTCTTGGGTACTAACCAATGGTTATTGTAACAAGATATTAACTTAGGATTTGTCTCTAGATCTATATAAACAATTGTAACAACTCATAGATCGATATGATTCTATTGAGTGCCGAATAGAAGAAGAGAGTACTTCATCCGAGAGGGTGAGAGAGTTCTCCATTGTAAGCAGCATCAAGTCCATTAGGCATGAGAGAGGGTCGTGGTGAGAATTGTATTCTTGTATTTTTTCTAGTTGAATAATATCTTGGTTCTTCCTCCCCCGGATTAAGGCGAAAGTTCCAATCGGGACAACTCTTGTGTGCTTGTGTGTTTGGTGTGATCTAGTCTTGATTGGTGGTTTTGTGTTGATTGTGTCAAAGACTCAACAAGATCCTCATAATTTTCTAACAGTAATTACTAGCACGAAGGTGGTGAAAGCTGCAGAAGAAACCTCAGAAAAGAACAGTGTGCCTATGTGTTTCGTTCGCCTATTTGCTGTATTCTTGGCCATGTCAATCGGTAGCAGAAAGACCAAGTTGCTTGACTGTATAAGGGGCACTGATTTACAAGGCAGCCGGAGAGGCTGGGGGTATCACTCAACAGATTGGGGCCACCTATTTCCGGATTGAAAACATAAGAGAAAGAACCAAGGAGTTGAAGGCATATGCGATGTTGAAGGTCCGTGGTCCGTGGCTTACTTGTCATTGATACACCTGGCCAAGAATCCTTCACCATTCTATGATCTAGTGGTGGTAGTGTTAGGGATTTCTATTGAAAACCCTCCTTAGGATCTTGTTGAGTTATTCGATGCAATCAACACGAACTACCAAGCACATATGAGATCATACCAAACACACCAAAGCACACACAAGTTTGTCCCGGTTGGGGCTTACGCCTTAATCCGGGGGAGAAGAAATCCAAGATGTTATTCAACTAAAGAAGATATAAGAATATTACAATTCTCACCACGACCCTCTCTCAAGTCTCACTAGCAAGTACTAGTTGTTTACAATTAGAGAATCACTCAATCTCTCTTCAATGAAGTACTCTCTCTCTTGGCTCTCAATGGAGGCCAATAACAACAATATATAGAGATCTAGAGAAAACCTAATTTGATATCTTGATACAATAGCCTTTGGATATACCTGAAGAGATAACCCTACGATAAGAGCCGTCAGATCTGACTTGAAGAGCAAGTTGGGTTTTTCACGAATCACCAAGATCCAACCAAAATAATCCATCAGCGCCGCACGTGGTCGACCACACCACAAGGTCGGTCGACTGTCCCTCTCTCGAGAACTTCTGCAGAGTTGGGTGGTCGACTGCACCCCATGTACGGTCGACCGTGCGGTCGACCACAACTCCACTTGTTGCTGCTACTGACTGTTTCCCTTGCTTCCACTCCATCTCCGATCATCTCGATTGCTCCATCATCTCATCGTCTTCTTATCCAACATAGTATGCAAGACATAAACCCAACAGGTAGTTCGTACGATGTCATGGTGGTAGTGGTTGACATTACACATGGACTTCAGCCACAAACAATAGAATCTCTCAATCTTTTGAAAGAAAGGGGTACAGAGTTTATTGTAGAATTGAATGAGGTGAGCTCACAGTCATGTCTAAGTAGCACTTATTTGTCAGTTGTTTAATTTCGCTACTAATTCATGGTTCTTTGTGGTTAATTTAAGGTGGATTTGGCTGTATGAGTGGAAATCGATCCCAAATGCTCTGATTATTAAAGCTATGATGAAGCAGCAAACCAATAACGTCAAAAAAGAGTTAAATGAGAAGCTTGGACAGGTTTGTGTACGTACATATATAGATACTTTCAGTTTTCAATTGGTTTTATTTGAAACTAATACTGATAGTATATTAGGTTCAATTTCTTTTGTCGGTAGGTTGTTTGGCAGTTCCAGGAGCAGGGTCTAAACAGTACTGCTCGATCTACTACAGAAACAAAAACATGGGGGAAACATACAACATTATTCCGACTAGTGCCACCAGGTAATTTTCTAGTTATTAGTTTGCACCATGTGTACAATACGCACAACACTCATTAACTTGCGTTCATGAGTTCCTGCTGGTAGTCTTTATAGGTTGACGTGTTTGAAAGATAGATAATAGTAGTA
The DNA here is from genome assembly GCA_017893485.1 of Hemerocallis citrina. Lineage (NCBI taxonomy): Eukaryota > Viridiplantae > Streptophyta > Magnoliopsida > Asparagales > Asphodelaceae > Hemerocallis > Hemerocallis citrina. The sequence goes on from CM030363.1 coordinate 136,623,987, forward strand.
CGCTACCATCTTGGCATTTGATGTCAAAATAATGCCTGATGCTGAGGATCTTGCAAAGGATGCCGGTGTCAGGATTTTCAAAGAAGATGTTATATATCAACTGTTTGACCAGTTCATGAAGTACATTAACGATTTGAAGGAAGAAAAGAAGGCAAGCGCTGAAGAGGCAGTTTTCCCATGCATGCTTAAGATTATGCCGAACTGTGTATACAATAAGAAGGATCCGATAGTTTTGGGAGTGGATGTTGTTGCAAGCATTGTCAAAGTATTTTCTTATTTATCTACTTGGTTTTTTTTTTTTTTGTTTTTTTAAAAGTTAAACTTTTAATCTACTTGTTCTATTTGTTTTAATTATAAGTCTAAGGATATCAGCTACATTTTGGCAAAATTTGCTCATATATATATTTTTGGATATGTACGCGCGGTGATATGGATAAAAAACTCAGTCAATCTGAGCCATTTGATCCTCTCACGATCTCGACATTCATAGGGGGGATACAGTCCTATCACATCAGCTGCAAGTCCACTGCCCAAACATGGGCCGTTTGCAGGCCCACCTCCAAAAACAACAGCCCACCAGGGGATGGTTGAACAGTCATTTATGATTGGTAATTAAATCGTCTAAAATCATGGGGATAATGACCCAACCACACCCTTAATCCAAGAGATTTGATTAGATAGTTAGAAAATCTTTTCCTAACTGATTCTTCACAAGCCTATAAATACATGCTCCCCTCCTCAATTACCAGGTAATCAAAATTTGCAACTAAACCCTAGCTCTCACTTTCTGATTATTGACTTGATCGTCGGAGGGTCTGTCACCGAGAAAACTCCCAGTGTTTTAGGTTTTTTGCAGGTTTTCGACGGCCAGCGACCAGCGCAACCACCACCAGATCCACCCAATCCACTTAAATATTAGCCTCTCATTTACCTCAGGTCGACGATTGTGATCTCTGCTTTCCACATAAATATAAGAACTCATCATCTGTTGCTCCCACACTAGAAACAAGCAGCATCAGATTGATGTTGACTGTGGAAAACACACAGATCTAGCTTCCTACTTGCATCGTTCAATCCTAAGAGTCTCTTCCTACCAGGCACCTAAAGCCAGAAAGATGACTACTGTAGGGTGTCAGGCAGAATCCCCCTTCCTCCAGTTCACCAGTCCTGTAGCAGAGAGGCCACTCAGGGGTCATTACTGCCATGTGTCGAGCATCGATAGGGCCCAGCCCCCAGTGCTTCTCTCTTGGTTGCACGAAGAGTCAAGCGCCCCGTAAGGCTGGACCTCTGAAACATAATTAATAATTGACAGGACAGTAAGGATCTCTGCCACCGTATTGAGTTCAACTGCTCGGGTTGACGCCCGAGCCGCAACATCCTCCCGACATGAGCGGGAGGAGGAGTGCAGCCACTCCTCCAGAGATCGGCGAGTCTCCAAAGGCCACCAAGAGGAAGGGGGCCACAAAACCAGAGCCAGATTCTAAGAATTCTGGAACGAGGTTCTCCAAGCCTTCTAAGGGGGCACTAGGAATTGCCATCACTTAGATAAACAGTGCATCGGCTTGTCCGACAATGAAGAGTCCTACGGGTTCACCTGATCCAAGGGATGCAAAAACTTGGTGATGAGGCGGCTGCAGGAAATGGAGGACCGACTCGCTCAAATAGGGGAAGACGGGCGACAATCTAACAGGGGCTACCGACCTATCTGACCACCCTTCTCCTCTTTCATCTCGAGGCCCCTGTCCCGTGAAGCTTCAAGACCCCGACTTTCGAAACATATAATGTTGAGTCAGATCCAACTGATCATATTGAAAGATTTGAAACTCTCATGATGATTCACAGCACCTCCGATGCACTCCTTTGCAGAACCTTCCCCGCCACACAGTGAGGTTTAGCAAGGGAGTGCTCTGGCTTGCCCCTGCTCCATCTACTCATTCGACCATCTCGAGGAGAGTTTTCTCACTCATTTTGTGTCTAGCCGCAAGGCTGAGGAGACGAGTGCTTCATTGCTAGATTTGAAGCAGAAGGACGTAGAATCGCTCTGGGACTTCGTCCAAAGGTTTACGGCTAAAGCGAAGTCCATCCCTTCTCTTGAATCCGGAGTCGCGACAGCTGTCTTTGGGCACAATGTCCAGCACAACCTCCTCATGATCTCGCTTGCTAAATATCCTCTTTCGGATTTTTCTGATCTCCTCCTTCAAAACGAGAAATACATTTGGGCTGAGGAAGCCTTACATCCTGGGGGTTGTAAAGAATCTCCTCCCAAAGGAAAGAGGAAGATGGATGGCACCGAAGCTCCCTAAGAAGTCTCAAAAGGATGCCTCTGGGAAGAGGCATCCTCCCTCAGCGTCTCGGTTCGAAAAGTTCACTCTCCTTAATGCTAATGTTTCCGTTATCCTCATGGAGGTAGAAGAAGAAGGACTGGTTTGACACCTTCCTCGGACGAATACTGGCAACAAGAAGAGCGACAGAAGGTTCTAGTGATGATTTTAACGAGACCACGGTCATGAAACCGATAACTGTTTGGTCCTAAAGGACAAGATGGAAGCCCTTATTAGTAGGGGCTACTTGTCGAAATTCATTCAAAAGGACCAAGTGACTTCTCCTCCTCCCCAAAGGCCTAACAAATGTCTAGAAAAGGACTCCTAGCCTCAAGGGTCCGAAAGAATGGCTATCCTCCATTCCATACAGGGGGAGCTTGTAACACCTGGCAAAATTAAGTTCTGACAATTTTGCTCCACGTGTGTTACGCAGATATATTTTGTACCGTTACGGCTAATATCCGTAACATATTTTAATATAAATATCCTACATATATTTGTACTTCAATTATTTATGTATTTTTCCGTCCTCTCAAAATTCATCTTATCCTATTTGAGCCAACTCAAATATAAATCCTAATCTTTGTGTTTTTACGTGTATTGCACGTATTTTCAATGTATATGTCGATTACATATATTTTACCATTACGTAAAATATCCGTAATATTATCAATATAAATATTTTTACGTATGTTATATTTCAATTGTTTATAAATATTTTTTCGTTGCTCAAATCTATGCGTATTTGAATATTTATTGATACGTGCGACGCACACGTTTGTAGTGCATGTGTTGGTTGTATTTTCTTTCAAAATAAAATTTTATGAAGTGTATATTTATTTTTATTTGTGCATAAAGACTTTTATGATTAATTTAAATTAGTTTTATTAGGTCATATTAATGCAAGTAACATATTGTAACACCCTGCAAAATTGAGTTATGACAATTTTGTCCCTCATGTGTTACGCACGTATATTTTGTACCGTTACGGATCATATCCATAACATATTTTAATAAGTATTTTGTATTTCGACTATTTATGCATTTTCCGTCTTCTCCAAAATTCATTTTTTATCTTATTTGAGCCAACTCAAATATTAAATTTCAATTTTTGTGTTTTACGTGCATTGCACGTGTTATCGATGCACGTATCGATTACGTATATTCCACTGTTACGTATTCTCTATGTGTTTCAATTATTTATTTTATGACTTGTTCAAATTCGTTTTATAAACGAAAATTCATTATTCTCCTATTTTGATTAATATTTTATACGTGCGGTGCATGTATTTCCTATGTACATATTGATTACATTATGGTATATGTATAACGAAATATATTTTTGTATGTTGTGTTTCGATTATTTATAAATATTTTCCCATCGATAAAATCTATTTCGTATTTTTAATATTTTTACGTGCGACGCATGTGTTTGCAGTGCACGTATTAGTTGTATTCTTTTTCAAAATAAAACTCATGAAGTATGTGTGTGTCTATTTTTATTCATGCATTAAAACCCGAAATTTTAATTAAATTAATCTAGTTTTATTTAAATACTTATTATATTATAATACATGTTTTAATTTAAATAAAATAAAAGAGTGTGCATGTGTGGTGCACGTGCACGTGTTTTGTGCTTGAGAGGAATTGGCCGGCTGCACACTTGGTGGGAAAAAGAAGTGGGTGGATTTTGAATGAGTAAAAAATGGAGTTAATAGGTGGTTAATTGTGGTTAGTGGGCTAATTAAATAAATTTATATTAATTAATTACTTTATAAAAACACCCCGTAACCTTCACTCTCTTCTACTTTCCCTTCTTCTCTTATCTGCCAATTCCGAAACCCCCAGCAAATCCATTTTTCTCCCTCCACTCACTCACCATATATATATATATATATATATATATATATATATATATATATATATATTCTCTCCATTCAATTGTATATATATATATGGTGCTTGGCCGAAAGCTTGCTGGGTTCTTCTTCCTTCATGTGCACAGATTTTGAGAAGGGGATTAGAGGCCTTCTTGGAGTTCATTGCTAGGGATTTATTTACACTTCATATAGGTGGGTGTTTCATTATACTTTCTAACTTGTATTCTTAATGTATGTTTAGGTGATTTATATTACAATTGTAGATGCCATTTGCTTAGTTTATACCTTAATTCTTTGATATGATGCATGTGGTAGGGAAATCTTTAATTTTTGTGATTGATGAATGAAATGCATGATTTAATGAAAGTACGTATTGTATGTGAAATTAGAAATTCAAATTGTGCAAATTATTATGTGTGATGCCATGAATTTTTTTAATGTAGTATAAGTAGATTTTGTTTAGAAAGATTGTGAAAGAAATTGAATTTGTGCATGAATTGAATTGGTTATAAAATTTTGGAGGGAATTGTCATTATATAGTTAAAATAAAAGTTTTTCTGAGTTTAATTCGTACTAATACTCAGATTATTGAAGAAAATGTATGTTGGAAATAATTAAGATTTATTGATATGAAACAATTTGGAAATCGGGAATTTTTAAAAGAGAGTTATAAACAGAGAAGTATAATAAAGAGATTTTAACCCCTATATATATTAGAGATTGACTGTGGACTTACTGGTTCTGGCGTGGATTCTGAGCGCTGTTAACAGTTGTCATAGGTCGTGGGTTCGAGTCTTGAGAGGCTCTGTTTCTTTTGTTAAAATTCGATGTTTATCAAATACACAGTAAATCTGTATATAAGGCACTGAAAGCTATCTCCTTCAATAGTTGCTAAGGGCCTACTGGTCTTGGGCGCTGCCTTTGGGTGCTGTGTTGGCTGTCTGGTGGCGTTGGTTCGAGCCAGGACATGGACAATTGAGTTTAAAACACATTTTTTAAAGGGATTTTGAGTAAAATTTTATGGAAAAATTAATGAAAAATTCATAAAACATTATTAGAATAATGTGGAGTTATCTTACACTATTCTAAAGATATTTTTAGAATCTAAAGGACATGTTTTATTTAATTGTTGAGTTGGAGTTCAAATTTAAAATGTATATGGTTGAAGACATTAAAAGTTGATTTTAAACGAAATTAAAGTAAAGTTTGAATTGGAAATAAAGAAATTTTGGTGATGATTTTAAAAAAGTGTGAAATTTAAAAAGAAAGAAATGAGTTTTGATTAAAAAATAGATTAATGTGAAAAGAGCTATAAATTTTTGAAAGTGGTTAAATTTGAAGAATCGAGTTTTGAGAAAACTTTGGTAGTGATTAGTTTGATTGATTAATTAAAAGTTATGTATGGAGAATTCGATTTGGAAATTATTATTAAATGAGTTATGAAAGTTGAATACTTCATGAATAAAGTAAATCATTGATTTAAAGTTGAAATAATTTATGTTGAGGTTAATTATAACCTATTTTTATATCTAGAGGGAGATGGTTGTTGGAATCTAGAGGCTAGGCGAGATCCTTGGTAACCGGCATTTCTGATTAATGAGAATTTGAGAACTAACCAGTGTGGGTTAAGTGTCTCCTGTGAAGTAGCCAGTTTGGGTTGTCTTTCTCTTGTGTCGATTTAAGTCTGGTAAGGTAAGCTAGCTCTAGGTTATGATGATTTTCTTCAAAACTAAAACTTAAGGGCAGGCACTAAGGGGAGATGTGATGAAGTGTGGGCAAACATGAGTATAAGGGCCTAGATAGCGCGGTGAGAGGTGTCTCAGGAATTACCGGAGTTGAGGCTCATGGTAGGGGATATCCTTCAGAATTACTGGGATCAAGATGATGCTCATGGGGTATTTGTGTGATGAGGTACCGATGATGGCGCGATGTGGGTATTCGCCTCCAGAATTACTAGTTGTGAGGAAGTGTGTCCAAAATCACTTAAAGTGGGAGTGCGATACTCAAGAATTATCGGGGTCATAGCTCGCGGTGTGGGTATTCGTCTCTAGAATTATTGTGTGTGAGGCAGTGTGTCCAAAATCACTCGAAGTGGGAGTACGATACTAAAGAATTATCGGGGTGGTACTAGATACTCACAGAATATCTAAAACATACATTAGTCACCGTAGTAGTAATTCATGGCGAGGGATTAAACCATATATTAAGGAGTACGATAAGGGCTTGCCCTCGGAACTATGTAAAATGGGATGCATAGAATCCGAACAAGTATGTATTAGTGCATCATAGTGTAAATCTGTATTAGGCATCTAAGACATATCATTCACTGTCATGTTTAGGATAGTCACTTTTACACTTTGTTTTACATTCAAGTTTGTGTTTGCTAAAGTGTAAAGAATCGTTATATTACGACAAAGCAAGGATCGCTGTTTATAGCATTGCGTCAGTTGTATGCAACTGATATGCCCACAGTTTTCCAGTGCATGGCTTGGATTGGTGAAAAGACATGAAGATGAATTGGTGCTAATGATTGCTTTCAGATTTAAGTTGTTGATGCTAAAGTTGTATTTATCATGTTCTATTTATTTATTCAGCTGCGTTGTTGTAAAAGAATAATGTTGTATGAAAAAGTTTTAAAATTCCTTGTAATATGGTACGAATTTGAAGTAAAAGATCCTGTTGTGCTACAAATTACCGTATTTTGAAATTCGGGGCGTTACACATATGCATTTATATTAAATAAAATTCCTAACTGTTTGTGTGCAGTGTATGTGCACACACCAATACATAGCTAACCCATCAAAAACCCGTGCTTAAGCCACATTAATGGCCAACCATGTCTTAGGAGGGAAAATAAATTTTGAGTTGAGTTAAGGGAGTAGTGGGTGGTTAATTAAATTAGTGGGTAGTTAAGTTATTAATGTTCCACTCTCTCTCCCTTTATAAACCATCCTGGCCAATGCCTAGGCAAAAGAAAGAAACAAATTTCATTTTTGCATGCTGTGGGTTTCAAAAGCTTGCTGTCGAATTTTTTTCTCTTGGAGATCGGATTTTGAGGAGAAGAATTGGGGCATATTTTCTAAGAGTCTATTGCTAGGAATTCATCAAAGAGAGGTGGTTGATTCTACTATTTTCTAATGTCTTGTAGATTTGGCATACTTAGATGTAAATTTATTTAGATGATGAATAAATTCCTATATGAAATGTGTATGTGTAGAGATACTCTTAAGAATTGTGTCTAAATTATTATAGGAGAAATTTCATTTTATGCCATGAATCAAAGTAATTAGATTATACAATTGTGAAATGCTATGGGTGATTGTTTCTCTCATTTTATTATATGAACATTTTCCATGCGATTCTTTGTTATCATGAAATTAACTTTGATTGAACAAATTGATGCATGAAATTGCGTGATAATTCTAAGTAGATTGAGGTAAATGCAAATTCATATCAAATTGTGTTGGATTAAATAATTTTTCTTTCTGGAAATTTATTAGAATTCATAATATATTGTATAGAAGTTGTAAGAGTGATTGTAGAATCGAATTATGGCTTAAGTTTAAGAGGCTTGACTGACTGGTCTTGGCGTTGGGTTTGGGTCGCTGTGTACAACGCTTTCAGGTTGCAAGTTTCGAGTCCCTAAGAGCCCAGTTTTTTAAAAAGAAATTCTCATAAACTTGTATAAATAGTGAACATGAGGTTTATAAGATATTCTGTAAGCTTCTCTACACAATAGCAAGTGGTAGAGTTGGTTTTGGGGTGCATTTCTGGGCACTGCTGTGCTCGGGTTTGACTCAGGGGTAGAGTCATTTTTATTAGATTTTTATTATTTCTAACTAATTTGCAAATCCTTTTTTTTAATTGAGAAGAGGTTTAAATTATCCTAGTATATCATTGGGACATTTTGAAATAATTCTATAAAAATCTAAGATTTATCTTGAGGTTAAAATTACATTACAAGTTAGATGGTATGTTTAATGGATTATTTTGGATTCATTTCATGGAGAATTGTTTTATTTTAATCGAGCTAAGTTTTGAGTAGTTTGAGATGATTAAATACAAATTTAGCAATTCACTTTTGGTAGTAAATTTTGGAGATATTTCGTTTTAAATTCAATGTGATTAAAAGATTGGAATGTGATGGTTTATTCTAGAATCTTTTATCATATGAAAGCGTGTTTAATTTTAAACTCATGGAAATTGTTAGATGTTGAATTAAGAAATAATAGGAGTGTGGAAAATTAGACGTATGATATCTGTAAGAGTTTTACCAAGTTAATGAAATGTTGTTATAAAGGGATAAGAAGTTGTCTATTTACTTTGAGATTGATAAATTTAAAGAGAATGAATAAGAGAATTTAAATAATTTATAATGAATGATTTTTTTTTATGAAGAGGTTAAGATTAACCTAGAAGATCTCTGTGTTGAGATGGTTGAATTCTAGAGGCTGAGCTAGACCCGTAGTGACCGGCAAATCGTGATAAATGAAATTTGATAAGTAGTCAGTGTGGGCTAACATTCTCCGGCCGTGTGTTGATTTTAGTCCGGTAGGGTAAGCTAGCTCTAGGTCGTAATAATTATAATTAAACCTAGGGACAGGCACTAGAAGGAGAAGTGATAAAGTATGGGCAAATATGAGTATGAAGGCCATATATGATTTGCGGTGGGAAATATCTCCAAAATTATCGGGGTGCTAGACATGATGTCCAAAATCACTTTCGGTGTGAGATTATCTTCAAATTATTGGGATTGAGGTGACGCTCATGAGATATTTGTGTGATGAGGTACCATATGGCTTGCGATGTGGGTTTCGAATCCAGAATTATCGAGGTGTGAGGCATGATGTCCAAAACACTTGCAGTAGGAGAACGACTCTCAAGAATTATCGGGGTGGGACTAGATACTCACAGGATATCTAAACCTTACATTAGTTACTGTAGTAGGATTTCATACCGAGAGATTGAACCCTATATTGTGGAGTACGTTAAGGGCTTGCCCTTGGACCTATGTAGTATGGGATGCATAGAATCTGAACAAGTGCGCATTAGTGTTGCATCGTAAGTATGAATATCTGCATTAGTCATTAAGTTCATAACATACACTGACATGTTTAGGAAAGCCGAATTTTCTGTTTGTGCATTCAAGTTTGTGATTGCTAAATTAGATGAATCGCTATATTATAACATTGCGTCATTTGTATGCAGCTGACGTGCCCACAGTTTTCAAGTTGCAGGACTCAGATTTGATACTGATGGATATTGCCAGATTGAAGTTATTGGATGGTAAATTGTTTTTTTTTTCATGTAAATTTCCGCTGTGTGTTGTAATTAAAGACATTGTAATGAAAAAGTTTTAAATTCCTTGTATTTTTGTACGAAGTTGAAGTAAAAGATTTTGTTTGTCCTACAAATTACCTGTGTTTGGAATTCAGGGCGTTACAGGGCTCATGGGGGGTGATTCCAACTCCTCCCGCAAGACATTTGTCCGAGAGGTGAACTCTGTCCATAATTACTCCCCTCCTCAAAATCGATGACTGCCTGTCTCCTTCTCTGATGAGGATCTTGAGGTTGTCCGCACTCCCCACTATGACGTGTTGGTAATCAGCCTCAGCTTGGCTAACCAAGAGGTTTGCCACATCCTTGTGGACAACGGTAGCCCCATCAAAATTTTATTCCTTACCTCCTTCGAAGGATTGAGGCTTTCCAGAGAGAGGCTTAATCCAGCAGGCTACACTCTTCATGGTTTCTCTGGCGCTCCCATTCAAATAGAAGGAATAGTCACCCTGGATGTGATAGCGAGAATTTCTCTTGCCACCCACACTGAGCCCATGGACTTCATGGTGGTAGATGTCAGAGTTGCCTATAACGCCATTTTTGGGAGGCCTGGTCTCACGTCTCTTCAGGCGGTAGCCTCGCCATCACATGAGAATGAAACTCCCCACGAGTGTTGGGGTTGGAGTTGTAAAGGGCAGTCAAGAGGCCGCCCGACCCTGCTACACCACCATAGTGGGAGGATCCGTCCTTCCCCTCGATGCGTTCGAACTCCCCAATGACAGAAGCTCGATTGGCTCTGAACTAGTCGATGAGGTGGAAGAAATCTCCTTTCCCGAGGAAGATGGGACCAAACGATTGCAGGTAAGCAAGGTTCTGCTTCGAAAAGAGGGGCTCATCATCTGCATCCGGTAAAACCAGGATCTGTTTGCCTGGAATCCCTCGGACCTGACAGGCATCTTGGAAGAACTGATTATGCATAAATTGAGCAACAATCCTGACCAGAAAACCAGTGCAGCAGAAAGTTTGTCCCGAGAAGCAGCAGGCTGTGAAGGAGGAAGTCAAAAAACTCCTCGCCGCCCGTTTCATACAAGAAGTCAACTATCCAAAGTGGTTGACTAATGTCGTGATGGTAAAGAAGGCGAGCAGCATGTGGATGATCTGTATTGACTTCACGAATCTCAACAAGGCAACATCTGGGCAGCCTAATTTCCCTCTTCTGAGTATCTACACCCTAACTGATGCAACATCTAGGTACGAACTCCTGAGCTTCATGGACACCTTCTCCGGGTACAACCAAATCTGAATGTTCCCCCCAGATATCCTCAAGACATCTTTCGTCACCAATCAAGGGCTCTACTGCTACTGGGTAAAGCCTTTGGGCCCGAAAATGCAGAAGCCACCTATCAAAGGCTGGTAAATATAATTTTTAAAGAACATATCATACGGACTTTGGAAGTGTATGTGGACGACATGCTCTCCAAAAGCCTCAAAAGCGAAGATCATGTAAGATACCTCAAGGAGCCCTTCGCTGTCTTGTGGAAGAACAATATGAGAATTAACCCATCTAAGTGCGCCTTTGGCGTGACCTCAGGAAAATTCCTCGGCTTATGGTTAGTCAACAGGGGATAGAGGCAAACCAAGAGAATATTCTAGCTATCTTTGGCATGGCTTCCCTTACCAATGTCAAAGAAGTTCAGAGGCTCACGGGCCGGCTTGCTACAATCAGACGCTTCCTCTCGAAGTTCGGGGAAGTCCCTTCCCTTCTTCAAAGCCCTCATATGGGGGCTAAGAACTTTGAGTGGGGAGAGCCTCAGCAACAGGCCTTCATCCAGCTGAAAGAATACCTCACTAACCCCCCCTCTACTAAGTAAACCAGAATCGGGTGAAGTCCTCTGCCTCTACTTGGTGGCATCCGAGCATGCCCTCCGCACCGTTTTAGTCCAAGAGGAAGATGTAGTTGAGAAACCCATCTACTATGTGAACAAGGTGCTCCACGATGTCGAGCTCTAGTATTCCAAGATGGAGAAGATATCTTACACCCTGGTTATGGCGGCGTAAAAACTTCACCCTTATTTCCAAGCCTACTCCGTCCAAGTCTTCACGGACCAGCCTCTGAAACAAATCCTCAACAAGCCCGAGACCTCTGGGCATTTGATCAAATGGTCCATTAAGCTGAGTCAACATGACATCAGTTATAAGTCAAGGACCACCATCAAGGGCCATGCGTTAGCTGAATTCATCATTGAGTGCACTATCTTGGTGGCAAACGAGTCCAAGCAGGAGCCGACAGTATGGAAGCTCTATGTGGACGAGCCTCTTGTGAAGAAATGAGCAGAGCAGGGGGATACTGCAGGGCTTAGATAGTTTTGCCCTCTAGTACTCCTTACACCTAAACTTCCGGGCCTCCAATAACGAGGCCGAGTACGATGCACTAATTGTCAGGCTACTCCTAGCCCACAAAACCAGGGCAAAACAGGTCAGGGCCTTCAGCAACTCCCAATTGGTGGCCAACCAAGTCTCCAGGGAATATGAAGCCTGAGACCCCGCATGATTCAGTACCTGACCCACGTCAAGGATCTCCTAGTAAACTTTGAAGCAACCTCTGTCATTCGTATCCCTCGAGAAGAGAACAACCATGCCGATGCATTGTCGAAACTGGTGTCCTCGAAGGTCATGATCTCACAATGCTTGTAAAGGTCCTCGTTCGACCAAGTATTGATAAGGGGAATGCCGATGTCTTCTGTGTCGAACCCTAGCCACTATTGGCGACTTGGATGGACCTGATTCAAAACTTCCTTGAAATAGGGGACTTACCCTAGCAAAAATCAGAAGCATGGAATATTTGAGCCATAGCAAAGAGATTTGTGCTTATCGAGGGGGTATTTCAAACAGTCATATACCATTGTCGATGGTCGACCATCAAACACCCCCCCATACTGAGCTTACGTCACTGGCAAGTCTAGATCCCTTCACCATGTGGGGAATGGATCTTGTCGGACCGATCCTTAAAGCAACAGGTCAACGTCGCTTCCTCATAGTCACCATATACTACTTTACGAAGTGGGTCAAGGCTGAAACCCTAGCCTCCATAACTGAGTATCAATCCCAACAGTTCTTTTGGAAGCACATTGTGTGCAGGTTCGATGTCCCCCAAATCCTAATCATTGACAATGTCATTCAGTTCATTGGCAAATGATTCCGCAAGTTCTGTATGGACTTAGGGATCCAGTAGAAGTTCTCATCTATCTTGCATCCCCAGTCCAATGGACAAGCAGAGAACGTTAAGTGCCACATTCTAGATGAACTCAAGAAGTGACTGGATGAATCCCCCAAGGGAATGTGGGTTGAAGAACTCTCTAATGTGCTCTGTTCGTACATGACGACCAAGAGAATTCCGATAGGTGAATCACCGTTTAGTCTCACCTTCGGAACTGAAGCCGTAATCCCCTTGGTGGCCGGGCTACTCTTCCCCCATATAATGATCTTCAATAAGGACTTGAAATATGACAGCCTCAGGGCCAACCTAGATCTCCTTGAGTAAGTACGAGATAAGTCAATTGTCAGAAGGAACATCTACCAGCAGAGAAAATAGAGTTTCCATAACAAGAATCTGACCAGTGAACATCAAGGAGGGTGACTTGGTCCTAAAAAACTCGAGATTTTTTAGCCAAGCAAGAAGCGAAAGCTCGCCATAAACTTGGAAGGCCTTAACAAGGTTTCCCAAGTGGGTCGCCATGGGACTTACCGACTTGAAGACCTGGGGGGCAGAGTAATCAAGAGGACTTTGAATGTGGAACACTTGATGAAATTTCATGAGAGCGCCTAACGCTCCAGGTCTAGTGCCCTTGACAAATTGTAATAAGGCCCTAAAAGGCCCTCAAATGTAACAAGTGCTCGCCAATAGGTGGCTGCCAATGAATAAAATTTTATTTTATCACAACTTTCTCTTAGACTTTTGCTAAGATCAGGTCCATCTGCCTGAGTACCATTCCTTGGCATCAACTTCGAGTCGCACGTGAAGAAATCTCCTTCTTCGCTCGGCCCCTTCTCGGCACGGAAGAACTTTGCTTCTCCACTTGGCCTTGCCCTTCAGCAGGACCTCGAGCCATATGCGAAAACTACAACTTTGCTTGGCCTTGCCTCGCTACCTCACTGCTTTGCCTCGCCGAAGCACATAGGCTCGGCGCTCGGTATGAACTTCGAGTCACACTCAAAATTTTTTGTCTTCGCTGCACTTAGAGTGGGACCAAGGAACTTAGTTTGAGGATCGAAACAATTGTTCGAGAAACACGTCGCTGATAGCGCATCTACTACCAACTCATTCGAATACGCCCAATCGAAAATGAAAACAAGAACCATGCTAAACGCCTAAGGAGGAAGTGATCATTATGTCAAACGCTGATAGCTAGCAGTAGACCAGTCATACTTCACCATTACCCCTAACTGTCAGCGTGTGGTAGAAGCCCCACATGAACGATGACAAGTAGAAAGAATGGAAAGGAGTTAGGGGTATTAAAGGCCCTTGCGGAAGTAAGTAATCGATCCCACAACGCTGACATAAATAGATCCAAACCCTCCATCTCCATCCAACGGCTGCAAATGGAGAAAATTTCAACTCCCAAGATTAAAGAACTTTTCAATTCCCAAGATTGAAGGGCAGTTAAACTCCCAAGGTTGAAAAACGTCCCAACTCCCAAGGTGTTCTCTCACGTTCTAGTCCATGTGATCACACATGTGCTGACCCTTAGGACTCCAAGTTATGAAATTCATATGCAAGAAATCTGATGCAAAAAGTATTAAGTAGAGTCTTCATTATTAACACACTCGAAAAACCGATGGATAAATACATATTGATACATTAGGCTTGGCCGACAAGATACAGTAAGTTACAACAAGCCGTGAAAATCGGCTACAGAACCTCCTCGTTAGGGACACATATCTTCTAGCTCGCGCAAACCAACTCGAGCCTAACCAATTTGGTACGCGCCTCAACGGATCGTTCAGGCCCCTCCCAAAAGCTAGCCTTGTTGGAAAATCCGGCCACTTTGCTCTGAGCATCTCCCGAGCTCGTAGGCTCTAACCAAACCATTGGAGAGGGACATTGGATAAAGGTCCAACCACTATGAAGAGAAGTCGCTTGAGACCCCGCCACTCTAAACTCCACCTTCAACTGGTATATCTCCAACTTCTTCTCTACCAGCATCTCTTGAAGAAAAGAATCTGCCGAACGCATTGCACCTTCCAAGGAAGGGGTCGGGATGACTCGCAAGGGAGAGCTACCAGTGCCCCAACGTGGCCCAAATCCCTGTTGACCATTGCCTTTTTTAGACAAGCAAGTTCTAACCTTATTTGATGCGACCTTCGGATGTGGTCCGAGCCTCCAGCGGGTCGGCCGCGGTAGCAGGAGACCGAGTGTCCCCATCCCCATCCGAGGGGGTCTCCTCTGGAGTTAAGGGAGTCTCGTCGAACTTCATGGAGTAGGAGAAGCCCTCGAGGATGAGGTCGGGGTACTTCCACTGAACGTGCTTGAGGGCTCGCTTGTACCCTTTGTCCTGGGCGAGGATGATCCTGTCGATGGCCTGCACAATGTTTGCCTTCAACATCTTCTCCATCGCCTCAAGGCGAGTCTTCTCCTTCTCCAGCGTGACCTGCTCGGCATTTTCGGAGGTCAACTCGGCCCTGAGAGCCTTCTTGCTCTTCTCCAGGTCGTCAGACTTAAGCTTGAGGTCCTTGCATTCCCTGTCGACTTGGTGTGCCCTCCGATCAGAGAGCTTGAGTTTGCAATTGTACTTCCTCATCTCTGCCCCTTGCATAGTCACCTACAAACCGAGACCAAGATACTTAGAAAAACTTCAATTGATTGAGAGAAATGAACACATCCGGGGAGGAATACTTACCACAATGTCAGCCTGAGCCCACTTCATATAGCTTGAGTCGAATGTCTCGGTCGTGAGACACTCTCTGTTGCAAGGTGTCACGAGGTTGTTCACAACCTCCATGGCAACCGGACCCTCTAGGATCTAGTCCGCCATCTTCATAGCCCAGTCGGGCCTCCAAGGCTTTCAGCCCTCCTCCCCAACGACTTCCCTAGCCTTGGGATGAACGGGAGACCAGAACTCGCCACCTTGACCACGCTGAGGTTCTCCATGCGTGGAGGCGCCCTCGTTGAGTCAGGCGAGTCGGTGATTGTAATGGGCCTTTGACCTCATGGACTTTCCTTCGAAGGCAGAGGCTGTAACCCTCTTCTTTCCCTTTGGCTACTTCGCAACCTTCTTCTTCACTAAGGTGACCCTCCTCACCTCGATGTCCTTGTCATCGATCATCGCTGCAATAGGAAGAATAAGTTGTGAGGATGAAGGGAAAAAGTTGAATTAAAAAAAGGAATGAGAAACATACAAGGGTCGGCAGGGTTTAGTCCAATCCTAATAAGATGCCTTTTTGACACCTTTTGCCAACTCACACTCCCCCCGATGAAGCTCATCCTTCTTTTGCATGGTGAAGTCTTTGGGCCTCGGGGCTTTATGTTTTGGGAGCCAGAACATCCATTTCGTGGGGATGTCCAAAGGATTGGGGCTCCGGATGACGAAGTACTTTGACATCCAAGCATTTATAGAATCCGAGTGGTTATGCACGATGCGCCACCAAGGTTGAGGCATGAAGAAGCAACGCCCTTCATATATCCTATAGTGCTAAGGCCCAAGCAAGATTGGAAGTACTTTAACCTCAGCGGAACCCCCTTCTCCTCGCAGAGAAGTATGAAGCTAACAAGCTGCTTCTACGAGTTTGACCTGTACTGCATCGGACTCACACCTGCCCATTTCAGCACCTCCTTGATGAACATGTGCATGGGTAAACGAAGCCCCGAGACGAAGGCATCTAAGAGGAACATACAAAACCAAGGGGCTAGGTTGTCCGTTGTCCTGAGTCCAAGGTTAGGGATCATCAGTTCGAATTGCCAAGGAATATGGTAGCACAACCGAATCTAAGGAAGGTTGGTCTTCACAAGTGTGTTCCTTATCTTGTCAGCCTGACTTTTCTATCGGCTGGGCAAGGACGGCTTGTTGCTGCTTAGTTTGGTGTAGAAGAAAACAGATAGTGAGTTAATATTTGATGGAAACTACTAAAAATTGACCTTTTATCTTTACCGTCAAATGCAGTTGAGCTTCTGAGATTGAATCTAGATCGTTGATTGAACACCGTAATATGGATCCGATGGTTGCTGACGTGGCCGATGAACCTGCAAAAAGCCTGAAACACCGGGGGTGACCCTGGAGACAGACCCTGCGATGCTTAAGTCATAACCAGAGAGAGAAAGAGAGATTTTAAGAGAGAAACTGTTGATTACCTTCTGACTGAAGAGGGAGGAGTATTTATATGCCTGAGAAACAGTACAGGAGATTGATATGAATCCATTAGATTGACTATGAATTCCTTATTTCCTATTCGAATCTCTCCCTCAAAAGATAAGCTCTCTTGTTTGGGGATAAGAGATTTGACTAATAGCCTTCCTGGGCTGGGTCTCTCTTAATGGGCCTAATCTGTCACTTTTTATAGGCTTAAAAAGAGGCCCATGTCATGTAGAGGAGCCCGAAGGAAGCCCAGACCTGTTAAGGAGGCCCGTTATGATTAATATGTCTGTAGAAGCTTTAAGATCTGTGCTAGAATTGTACAATCCTGATTTTCTGTGATTTTTACCATTAACATAAGCCCCCCACTTCCGGAGGACATTTTTTTTGGCTTTCGGGGAGTAGTTCGCCTTATTTTTGGATTCTGGGGTACAATCTTAGCTTGCAGGGTGTCTGAAGATACCTGAAACTAATCAGAGGCTTCTGAAGGCTGCGATTATCTTCTTGGAATTTTCTGGAATTTTTCATATTTTTTCAGATTTTTTCGATTTTTTCTGGATTTTTAATAATTTTCCCAATTTAAAATCACTTTTTCGGATTTTATAATTAATAAACCCAATTTTAAATTATTTTTTTTTTGGAAATTTTAATTAATTTTCTGTATTTAATTAAGTATTTTTGGTTTTTTAATTAATTTTTTGAATTTTAACTAGTTTTTTTTAGGACTTTTGTCGAATTATCCGACCTCGACACAAAATTTGATGCGATTTGAACTACTGATCACATCTGGGCTTATGCGCTGATGAATCTAAGAGGCCATGATGAAGAGCTGGTGATGTGGTGCTATCAAGAGCTTGTTCGTGCAAGGAAGAGATCGTTTTGTTGAGATGAAGCCTCTATAATGAGATGCAACAGGGAATGAGTGATTTGGTCGGTGGAGATGGAGCTGTGTTGAGTTGGAGTGATCGCAAGCGTGGATCAAGCGCTTAGCATGCATTTCAGGGGGATCGAGTGGCGAGTTTAGGCAGAGCACTGTGGAAGAAGAAGGGCAATGTGGATAATCTCACGTGTCCATCGTGCTTTTGCTTGAATTTCGAAGCGATCCAAGGGCCAGCGAAAGCAGCGAGCGACTGTCTAGCTCGGTCAACGATTTCGCTGAGCTATGACAATTTTTCTTGGGTTTTGGGGCTTCGTCGAGCTATAAGCTTTGCCGACTTACCTGTTCACCGACCTATAAGCCAAGAACTCTGGCCGAGATATAGAAAATTTTCACTGAGCTATGGTGTTTGGGGCAGCGCCGAGATATGGCATTATGAACGTCGCTGTTATGGGGGTTCGAGTTTCACCGAGCTATAGAGCTTTGAGCTCAGGCGAGCTATGAGGTATGGGTTCGTCATCGAGCTATTCTTCACTGAGCTAACTCCTCGCTGACCTATCTTACTCCACCGACCTATGAACCTCACCGTGCTATGGATTCTTGAACTTGGTCATTGAGCTACGAGGTGGTGTCACTGAGCCATGAGCTTCATGCCAAGCTATGGAGTTTTGAGCATCTCGCCAAGCTTTGGTGGCCGAACTATAGTCTTCACGGTGGCCGAGCTATGAAGCTCTTTATCGTTGAGCTACTCTTTTGCCATTGCAGTCGAGCTACCGAGCTATGAAGCTATTAACGACGCTGAACTAAGGATCTCTTGATTCTGCCGAGCTGTGGAGCACTCGACTTCGTTGAGTTATGAAGTTTGTGTTGCCGAGCTATGAAGTTAGCTTTTTTGCCGTCGCTGTGCTACAACACTTGTTTGGCGAGCATGGTAATGACATGGGGCACTCTGCTTTGTCGAGCTTGGTTGACCTACAACTTAAGGTGAGCAATGGAGTTGTTGTTAAGCTATGGCTTTGGGTTTCAGCGAGATAGGCAGTTGGCGAGCTACTCAGGGTGAGCAAAGCTTTGGTAATTGGCGAGTGTTCTCCTCTTCGTCGAGCTACTCAGGGCGCAGCCTGGTTTTTGGCGGCTGCCTTCGTTGTCGACACAAACATTCATGGGTTTTGAAGACTTGAGCTCTGAAGAAGAAAACTTTGTTCTTGGTATCTGGTTTCGGGTTTGAAGTGCAATCGGGCTTGAACCCAAACCCAAATCCTCACTGAGGTTAAGCCTCTTGGTTCCTCGGGTTTGGACCTTGGTGTTGGGTCGGGTTTGTACCCAAACCACAATCCCCCTTCTTGGAGTTTCTAATAGACTACGGGTCGGGTTTGTACCCTAGTCTCCTCCATTATTTCGAACCCGTGACCCCATTGCTTGCGGTTTGGAATTTTTAGAAATTTTGGAGCTTAGGGTGGAACTCTTTGCTATTGGAGTTTAGGCGAGATTAGTTAGGAATTTTGGAGCTTTCAACTCGTTTCTTCCTCCTCTTGCTGTTGGAGTTTGGAATTGTGAAGTTGCCCTTGAGCTGTGTGGAACTCAAGGTCAGTGTAACGCCTCAAATTTCAAACACAGGCAATTCGTAGAATAAACAAGATCTTTTACTTCAAATCCGTACAAAAATACAAGGAATTAAAAAAATTTCATTATAACATGTTCTTTATAACAGCACAACGAAATTAAATGAATACAATACAATCTACAATAATGAAAATTCTTCAATCTTGTAACCACTCATCATAGTGACTTCAAGTCCATGCCGAATCCAATCCTGCAACTGGAAAACTGTGGGCACGTCAGTTGCATACAACTGACTCAATCTTATAATATAGAGATTCTTCTACTTTAGCAAACATAAACTTGAATGCAGAAACAAAATATGAAAAGTGACTGTCCTAAACATGTCAGTGTATGATATTACCTAATGCCTAATGCAGACATTACACAATGATGACACTAATGCATACTCGTTTGGATTCTATGCATCCCATACTACGTAGGTCCGAAGGCAAGCCCTTATCTTACTCTTTATTATAGGGTTCAGTCCCATGCCATGCAACATACTACTATTAAAACTACAAGATTTAGATACTTTGCAAGTATTGGTCCTTGCCCCGAAATACTGGAGATCAATCCCACTCCGCGAATTATCCTGGGGCCTATTTAATCCCTCATCCCGAAATACTGGTGATTGTCTCACTCCGCGAGTCATCCTGGAACCCTCATTGCACAAATACCCCGTGAGCGTTGCTCTCGCCCAAGAATACTGGAGATCAATCCCACTCTGCGGATTATTCTGTGGCCTATTTCATCCATCGTTCCAGAATACTAAGGATTGTCTCACTCCGTGAGTCATCCTGGAGTCCATAACTCACGTTTGCTCTTGTTTCATCATATCTCCAACTAGTGCCTGACCTTAAGTTTAAGTTACTGTTATTAAAACTTATTTAGCTTTGCCCACCGGAATTAAACCAAAACACTGAGAATACTAGCCCACACTGGCTACTTCTCAAAGAGAAAGTTATCCCATACCGGTTACTTCTCAAATTCCATTTATCACAACTGCCGGTATTCTGGGTCCCGCTCACTCTAGAACAAGTAACAATCTCAAAAGAGATCACATAGGTTACATCTAACCTCATATAAAAATTTCCATTCATTAAACATCTTTTAACTTCTTTTATCCATTTTCTTTATGTTTATTATCAATCATGAAGTAACCAACTTCTTATAGTAACATTTAATAACACTTGATGAGTTAAAACTCTTATAAACATCATATGTTTAACATTCCAACTTCATCCTTCAATTATCTCTTAATTTTTCATAAGGTACATATTACTAACATCCCAATTTTAAATCCAAGTTTATAGTTGTAAAAGTTTTAGGACAACTAGATAAAAGATATCAACCCAATGGTATTGGAAAAAAAATCATATAAATTACAATACTACTCCAAAAATAGATTTAGTAGTTTCATAAGAATCATAAATGAGTCTACTAAAACTTTGTAGTTAAGATCATCTAAAATCATCCTCAATTACATCGTCTAAATTCATTTGCAAAATATGAGGTTCAAATTCGAAAACTGCAGCTCATGCTACTTGTAAAAATCATAGAAAATTCTATACTTCATGAAACTTTGTGTTCTTTAGATCAAATTAAAGGTATAAAAGACTATTATAACTTTGTAGTTATAATTTCCCCCAAAATATTGTGTCTATAACCCTGAATTCTTCGAAATCTACAGTAGGGTCGAAATATTATACAGACTGCCACTGTTCGATCTTATAAAATTCACTATAAATTCTGTTCTTCATGAAAATTTGATTTCTTAGACTTTAAAGAAAGGTTAACGAGTCTGCTTCAACTTCGTAGTTTTGACCTTCCTCAAAATACTTCATCTAAGATGATAAAATGATCAAAATCCGAAATGTATACAAATTTCCAGCAGCTAGCCAACTGCCAACCAGTCCTAAATTGGAATTTTATTACAATATTAAACGACATCCAAATATTATGAAATTTTAATGAGATGTTCTTGACATATACGGGGTGCTCCTATAAAAAATGTTAGCTCTAGATTCTATTTAGTTTAATAGATATGATTTTCGGAAGTGCAACTAAAACTTAAAACAAAAACTTATAAAAATGCCCCCAAATCAATTATATCATAATTTCACACCTTTAATCAACAACACATAATCTAAATATGAATACTTAATCTATATAAGTTATCATGCATCTAACAATTCACACATATATATTATACAATCTAACATTCTCCTAATAAAATTATATTAGAAAGTTGGAGAAACACCCACCTCAATTGTAGAATTCCTAGCAGTAGAACTCCTATAAAATAATGCTCAAAAGCTCCAAGCTCCCTAAAAAATGGCCGGCCTCTTCCTAGCACAACCCGCAAGCTCTTCTCCCTCTTTCTCTCTTTTGTTTTTGTTTGGAGTTGTGTTGTTCATGACAAAAGTAGGGACTATCTATAGAAAAATTGTGTGGTCAAAATAGCTCCCCACTTTCCCACTAACTCACACAACTCTCCCTCATTGTCAACCATGATAAGAAACACGTGCACGTGTAGTCAATGTGTGTGCATACAATTCATTGAGTTTTTATTAAATTAAATACATATGTTATAATATGTAACATGTATTTAATAAAACTAGTTTAATTTAATTATAATTAGAGTTTTCATGCACCAATAAAAAAATAAACACACACACACACTTTATAAATTTTATTTTGAAAGAGTACACAACCAACACGTGCATACAAAGACATGCATCGCACGTAAAAAAAAATTCAAATACGAAATAGATTTTATCAACGGGGAAATATTTATAAACAATCAAAATACAACATACGAAAAATACATTCAATCAATTTTATATATACCACAATGTAATCAACACATACATAAAAAACTCGTGAATCACACGAATAAAATTTATATTTGAGTCAAAATAGGAGAAAAGTGAATTTCAATTTATAAAACGAATTAGAACAAGTTATAAAAATAAACAATTGAAATACGTAGAAATATTACACGTTACGGTGAAATATACGTAATCGGTACGTGTATTGAAAACACGTAAAAATACAAAAAGATTGGGTTTTATATTTGGGTTGGCTCAAAATAGGATAAAAATGAATTTTAAGAAAATAGAAAATGTATAAATAATTGAAATACAAAATACATATGATATTTAAATTAAAATATGCTATGAATATTATTCGTAACGGTACAAAATACACGTGCGTAACACACGAGGGAAAATTTTGTCATCACTCAATTTTGTGGGGTGTTACAGTCAGGGCTCGAGTTTTCAGCTTGGAGTTGATTCGATGCTTTCGTTGCTTGAGTTTTGTGGCTCTTTTGATGAGTTGTTGTGGACTTGCTTTTTGATCCCAACAAGTTTGTTGAGGCGATTCTAGGATGGCGTTGAACACTTGGACTTGTCATTTGTGCCCAGCAAGCCTATAGAGGCAACTTTTAGACAGAGTTATACGTATAGCTCGCTGTTTGGTCCCAGCAAGTTTGTGGAGACAACTCTAAGATGAAGTTGGTCATTTGAACTTGTCGTTTGTGCCCAGCAAGTTCGTGGAGAGGCAACTCTCAGATGGAGTTGATGTTGAAACTGCCGTTTGAACCCAATGACTTTGGAGACAACTCTGTGATGGAGTTGAATATTGAACTTGCTTTTTGCTCCCAGAAAGTTTGGAGAGGCAACTCTGAGACAAAGTTGATCATTTTGAACTTGCCGTTTGCGCCTGACAAGTTAGTGTAGAGGCAACTCTCGGACGGAGTTAAGGTTGGGCTTGCTATTTGATCCCAGCAAGTTTAAAGAGAAAACTCATAGTGAAGCTCACCTTTGGACTCGCTGTTTGTGCCCAGTGAGTTTGGAGAGACTACTCTGAGGCGAGTTGATCGTAGAGCTTTCCATTTTGATCCTGGCAAGTTGATAGAGAACTCTTGTGATGGAGTTGAATGTAGGACTTGCTGTTTGCCCTCAGCAAGTTTGGAGAGAACTCTATAACGGAGTTGAACATTTGAACATGTTATTTGCACCCAACATGTTTTGTAGAGGTAAATCTGTAACGATGTTGGATGTAAGACTTGCCATTTGATCCCGACAAGTTTAGAGAGACTTCCGTGATGGAGTCAGATGTTGAGTTCGCTGTTTGAGCAAGTCTATATGGACAAATGTGAGACAGAATTGGTCATTTGAACTTGTTGTTTGTGCCCAGCAAATTTGATGAGGCAACTCTTTGATCAAGTTGATATTTGAACTTGCTGTTTACGCCAACCAATTTTTTAGAGTCAACTGTAAGATAGAGTAAGATGTAGAACTTGCTGTTCTCACCCAGAAGTTCGTTGAGAAATTCTAGGCCGGTGTTGGATGTCGAGCCTATTGCATGAAGATGAAGAGTTGTTGGAAGAGCTCGACTGATAAGCAGGGCACTGAACTCGTTCAGAGCGTTGAACACGTTGTTTGAGGTCGACGAGTTGTTAACAGAGCTCAAGCGAAGAGTGGGGTGTTGAACTCATCGTTTGGAGCCAACAAGTTGTTGATGGAGCTCGAGCAGTGAGCGAAGCGTTGAACTCATTGTTTGGAGCCAACAAGTTGTTGATGGAGCTCGAGCGAAGTGCAAGGCATCAAACTCATTGTTCGGAGTTGATGAGTTGTTAATGGAGCTCGAGCAGAGCACAAGGCATCAAACTCGTTGTTCAGAGTAGACGAGTTGTTGATGGAGGTCGATCGGAGAGCAGAGGGTTGAGCTCATTGTTTGGAGCCAACAAGTTGTTGACAGAGCTTAAGTAAAGAACCAGGCATTGAACTGATCATCGGGAGCCAACAAGTTCTTGCTAAAGCATGAGGGAAGATCAAGGCGTTGGACTTGTTGTTAGTAGCCAACGAGTTGTTTACGGAACATAAGCGAAGAACAAGGCTTTGAACTCGTTGTTAGTAGCCAACTAGTTGGTGACAGAACTTAAGCGAAGAACACGGCCTTGAACTCATTGTTTGAAGTCAACGAGTTGTTGATGGAGCTCGAGCGGTGATGAAGGTGCTAAATTCATTGTTTGGAGCCAACGAGTTTCTTGATGGAGCTCGAGCAGAGTGTGAAGCATTGAACTCGTTGTTTGGAGCCAATGAGTAGTTAATGGAGCTCGAGTGAAGGTCGATGGGGCTCAAG
Source organism: Hemerocallis citrina (assembly GCA_017893485.1). Taxonomy (NCBI): domain Eukaryota; kingdom Viridiplantae; phylum Streptophyta; class Magnoliopsida; order Asparagales; family Asphodelaceae; genus Hemerocallis; species Hemerocallis citrina. The sequence continues at coordinate 136,648,438 of CM030363.1, forward strand.
TGGTGAGCGGAGAGCTAAACTTGTTGTTTGGAGCCATCAAATTGTTGACAGAACATAAGTGAAGATCAAGGCATTGAACTTGTTGTTTGGAGTCAACAAGTTGTAGTCGGAGCTCGAGTAGAGACCAGAGCGTTGAACTCATTGTTTGGAGCCAACGAGTTGTTAGCGGAGCTCAAGTGAAGAACCAAGTGTTGAACTCAATGTCGGGAGCCAACTAGTTGTTGATGAAGCCTTGTGGAAGATCTAGGCATTAAACTCGTTGTTAGTAGCCAACGAGTTGTTGACGGAACTTGAGCAAAGAACAAGGTATTGAACTCGTTGTTGACTCAACTTGAGCAAAGAACAAGGCGTTGAACTCGTTATTTGGAGTCAACGAGTTGTTGATGGAACTCGAGCAGTGATCAGGGCATTGAACTCGTTGTTTGGAGCCATCGGGTTGCTTGATGGAGCTCGACCGGACAGCGGAGCGTTGAACTTGTTGTTTATAGCCAACTCGAAGTTGATAGAGCTCATGCAAAGAGCAAGGTGTTGAACTTATTGTTTGGAGTGAATGAGTTGTTGATGGAGCCAGAGAGGTGAGTAAGGCATTGAACTCATTGTTTGGAGTCAACGAGTTGTTGATGGAGCTTGAGCGGTGAGCAAGGCGTTGAACTCGTTGTGAGGATCGAATGAGTTGTTGGCAGAGCTCGAGCAGAGAGCGGAGCATTGAACTCATTGTTTGGAGCCAACGAGTTGTTAGCGGAGCTCAAGTGAAGAACCAAGTGTTGAACTCGTTGTTGGGAGCCAACTAGTTGTTGATGAAGCTTGGGAAAAGATCTAGGCGTTGAACTCGTTGTTAGTAGCCAACGAGTTGTTGATGGAACTTGAGCAAAGAACAAGGCATTGAACTCGTTGTTGACGGAACTTGAGCAATGAACAAGGTGCTGAACTCGTTATTTGGATTCAACGAGTTGTTGATGGAGCTTAAGCGGTGAACATGGCATTGAACTCGTCGTTTGGAGCCAACAGGGTTGCTTGATGTAGCTCGACTGGAGAGCAGAGCATTGAACTTGTTGTTTAGAGCCAACTAGAAGTTGATAGAGCTCGTGCAAAGAGCAATACGTTGAACTTGAAGTTTGGAGTGAATGAGTTATTGATGGAGCCTGAGCAGCGAGCAAGGGATTGATCTCATTATTTGGAGTCAACGAGTTGTTGATGCAGCCTGAGCGGTGAGCAAGGCGTTGAACTCGTTGTGAGGAGCGAATGAGTTGTTGATGGAGCTCGAGCAGAGAGCGGAGTGTTGAACTTATTGTTTGGAGCCAATATGCTGTTGATGGAGCTCGAGCGGATAGCAAAGCTTAAAACTCGTTGTTCGGAGTTGACGAGTTGTTGGCTGGAGGAACTCAAATGGCGTGAGGAGCACCAAACTCATTTTTTGGAGCAAATGAGTTTTGGGTGTTCTGAATCTTCTTGATATTGAAGTGAACACTTGTGTTTGTTCAGTGTTGAGATGATTGTGTTCTTCTCTTTGCTGACAAGTACTTGTGTACATCGAATGAGGTCCTTGGGACATTGAGCTTGCTCTCGTTCGTGATATGCCACGCTTGATGGCATTGGGACACATCCTTTTGCGCGGCGCTTCACGTGAGAAGGAGTTAGAGCATGCTCAGGAGAAGGTGGTAGGATAAACATTGAGCTTGTCCGGAAGACTTGTCTTGAATTTCATCATCAAGAGTTGAGAAGGCCCTCGGGAGCTGTCAACTGGCAAGGAGCCTGGTGGAGAGGTTTGTGTCTCTTAGGCGGAGCATTCCTATAGTGTGTAGCTTGAAGAATGACTTGCAGGACAGTTTGTTGTACAATGTTTGCAGGACTTTTGTAACGATTCTTAGACATGAAACATAGATTTTTTGTAATTCTATAGTTGTAATGAGACTTGTTGTTGAGATTGATGGGTTTTCGATTGGGTTCTTTGTATCTAAATAACATGGCCTCAAGTTTGTTGTGTATAGCTAACGAACTGTCGACGATGAGCATAATGTTTGATGAAGTTTAGAACTAATTTATCTTGTACTCAGCTAGTTGTAGCAGAAACTCTGATGGAGAGTTGTTTTCCAAATTTGATGTATGGTTCCTCTAATAAATTATGAGAGTCACATCGAGTGGTGAGTTGAACTCCAATTGTAGATTCTATAAGTTATATTAGAGTAACTACAATCCACAATTTTTGATTTCTAATTTGTCTTTAAGGGATTTTAACTAGTTACAGGAACATATTGAATGGCGAATTGAACTCTGAACGTGCTTAATTGCAGGTTGCTAAAGTAACTCCGAGCCATGGGTATGGATTCCGAACTTGTTAGTATAGGTATTAACAAGTTGCAGGAGCAGATTGAATGACGAGTTGAACTCCAGACTTGCTTTGTCGCAAGTTGCTAAAGTATCATCGAGCCATGGATATGGACTTCGAACCTGTCATCGAGGCGCTAACGGATTGCAGGAGTAGCTCGAATGGCGAAGTGAACTCTGAACTTTCTTTATTGTAAATTGCTAGTGTAACTTCGAGCCATGGGTGTGGACTCCGAACTTGTCTTATAGGGAGCTTTTAACGAGTTTTTGGTGCTATTTTTGTGTATAAGTGTCACGCCCCGCTTCTTAAAATACGGAAATACGAGCACGTAACAAAGGCCCAGCAAATGATAAGAACATCATCCATAGCTATAACAGATTAACTCAACAATATACAAGAGATCACAACCACGCAAGAAAGAATAACAACATAAACAATGAATAAACTCCGAAATAATTATGAAATAAATTCATAAAATAATATCCAACATCTGGGAGAAAAGTAAAGTTCGGGTCATACAAGCCCGGAATACAAAGTACGACGAAGATAATAAAATAAACAAAAAACATAAAATAACTATAGCAGTCTAATGGTTCAGCTACGTTCTTTAGAAAGTTTGCTCACCAAGTCCATGGGTTGAATTTCCTTTTGTACATGTAAACTCATCAACTAGAGGTGGGAAAAAATTGTCCGTTAGAGCAAGTTATGGACAGCAAGTAGTAGAAACAAAGAAGCAAGGAAAACATGGTATATCAAGAAATAATGAACTAGATCAAAATCAAGATCAATAACAAGGTTTGATAATAAATTCAAGGTCTAGAATTAACGATGCAATAAACAACGACTGTAATCAATGATTCAAGGCCGATAACAATAATCATGATCAAGAATGCAAATGTCAATCCTAGGTTTATTAGTCTTTAATTATTCTATCTAATGCACGTAAGACTGTCCCTTACCACAGGTTCGGTGCATGCAAACAGTGATCCTTTAGATTGTAGTGGTGAACTCAATAGATTGTGTACTCGGCACAATAAACAATAATTTAACAATCAATAATCCACGATCAATAATCCACAATCCATGACAATAAACAATCGAGAACAAGGGACCCATTTCGAGTACAGTCTCCAATTATTCACTACTAAGTCAACCCTTAATACCCCGGCTTGTTAATATTTTATTATACTCAAATATGGACATGCAATGGGTATAGAAGTTTCAAAGGGATGTCAAAGAGATGTCAAGACTATGCAATGCATGGTATAACTGATTCTATTCACTAGATGCAAAATCAAACATGGATACACTTAAAAACACAAAACACATATTCTGGACAGCAAGACGTTATTGTACAAAAATCAACTTTTCCGTTGCTACAGGAAATCAAAACAAGTTCCATCAGGAGTTATAGAAACTAGACTCCCTGCCGATTCCAACACATATTCACACGATACATTATAAATAACATAGCTAAGTGTAAAAACTCATTCGTTACTGGTTTCATGTACATGCTCGATTCTGGAAATTAAAAACCTAGCAGTACTAAAAATATGATAACTTATAGTGTAAAAATCGTAATTTAGATCTGTAAAAGTTCTGAGAAATAAATTCAGAGGTCTTCAAATTTTGTTTACAAATTTCTATTAAATTATAACAGAAACTGGGTCGAAAACTCAAAACAACATGGGATAAACAGCAGGCCAGCAGTTAGATTATTATTATTTAGCAACAAAACGAAATACACATGCATTTGACTTCCTAGCAATAATTAACAGAAAATTATACTCAATCATAAGGGTGTGATTCTACTATTAACAGGACAATTTATTATTAATATAGCAAGAACATCACATCCAATCTAAAGTATTCAATCATCATTCTTTTATATAACATGTTTCTATTTTTATGTATTCGTGTAGTGTATGCATATGAGAAAATATACAGGATTGGGTTTGAATTAAGGGAATGGCACGAAAAGAAAACTACTACTTTGTTTCGCCGATGAATCCGTAGTAGTCTCTTTGAACGGTATCAAGCAAATAAAATATGATAATTGAAAGATGAACTAATTGCGGAGATCAAAAGAAATTCTTGAACAAGAAAAATAAAACTGGTTCAAGGGAAACTTTCCTTTTTGACGATTATTCAGAATATTAATGACGATGATATGAAAAGATCCAACAGCTGCAGCATGTGCAAACTACGTACACAACAACCACGTGCTAAACATGGCAACGACAACATGTGCAAATCACAGAACGACGGCGACACGACAATGCAAGGGACAACAGCAATCACAGCAAGAGACACAACAACAACAGCAAGAGATGGCGAAGAAAACAACAAGATTAAGCGGAAGCGATAGCGGTGGTCGTTGGTGGCAATAGGCAGCCAGGGCGCTTACTGTGATAGTGGTGCTCGACAATGGCTGGGGCGAAGTGGTCCGCAATGTAGGCTCAGTCGGCAGGGGTGTTGCAGTTAGTGACAGCGACGAGGGGGATGGAGGTGGCTGCAACAATGGCGAGGTCAAGGTGCGAAGGTTGGTAGTAGTGGAGAGAGCGACAGGGTGGAGAATTGCAGTGGGATGCTGTCATCGATGGAGATGGTGAAGGTGGTGACGGGTCCAGCAATGGTGGAGGAAGGGAGACGGGGATGCTGGCGACGAGCAACATGGGGGCAACAGTGGTTGGCGGAGGTGCTGGCAATGGAGGAGACTGGGCGACGATGAAGATGAGGGTTCTACAGGTGGTCGCAGGTGGCGATGCTGGCGATGGTCGGGACTGGGGCGACGGGGTATGAAGCAATGGGGATGAGCGGGGATGGGTGCAACAGCGAAGGGGGTGTCGATGCAGGAATGGAGGCGAGGTGGAGTTTCGGTGGCAGTGCTCCGGTGGAGAGGTGAGGAAGAAGGCAGCGGATTGGGGGGCGATGGTGGCTTCGGGATCGAACAGGGGATAAAATGAGCGGCGGTGAAGATGAAGATTTTGATGGTAATTAGGGTCCGTAATTAGGGTTAATGTAGATTAGTATATAGAGAGAAATTAAGATGTGGGTTTAGGGTAACGGGTTTGCAGGTTATGGTGCAATAAGAATGGGCTATAGGGTTTAAAAATAAATAAATGAGAATGGGATATTGGGTTAATGGGTTTGTGTTTAGGATTATAGGGTTTATAAAATTGGGTTAACGGGTTTAGAGTGGGGCTACCCACTAAAAAAATCAATTGATCAAATAATAGAATGAAGTTTTGTGCTTTTCAAAAATAATCAATAATAAATATTAGTTAAATAATCGATTACTTCTAAAATATAATTTCTGGGTTCTAAAAATTATTGAGTGAGCCAATGGATGCAATTGAGTTTAAGAGAACATGGTTTATTTTAGTTTCAAAATATTGATCAGATAAAATATATATAAAATGGATTTAAAAAATAGATTTTACGGTCTCACGCTTTATAAAAAGTCAGATAATAAAATTGGACTTGGTTTGGGCTAGAATATACGTAATTGATCGAATAAAAAAAATAAAATTTTAGAATGCAATAAAATTTGTGTTAAAATACATAATCAAGAAAAAGAATTAAGATTATAGAATGAAATATAATTCGGGTTAAAATCTATAATCATTTGAAAATGGCTACAAATACAAATGATAATTAGGGAGGATTTAAATAAGAATCTAATATTAGATTGTATACAATTGGGTTCAAAGAATAGTAGAATTTATAGATTATTCAAATACAAGAATACAGGAAAAAATTTGTATAGACAAAAATGGGGGTTACAATAAGTTTGACACTCAACTCATTGGTATACGTCCATGGAGTTGTATAAGAATTTTGCAAAAATTAATACAAAATTTTATTGGAAAATAAAACTAAGCGGCTGCACTAATGGTTGACCGTTATTACATGTAGTGATCGGTAGTGGAAGCAGTTTTTATTACAAATTGAGAAAATTTGCTACTACTTCTAAGAGAGGACATTTTAGACGACCTCGTTCAACTTCATAGGGTGTTGTACTTTTCAAGTCCCTATTGATATCTCCTTGCCCCCCGAGTCATCAATTTGATGAGCCGTTAGGCCAAAAACTTGGTAGACATTGCCTGGACTTGCCTGTTTCGGAACGAGCCTCCCATTGCTTTGCATAGAGAATGAGAGATCCTCAGATTCACCAATGTGTGTTGGCAGGACTGTTTGTTTCTATTGAGTGAGCGGAGTGACTTCGGGCGGGGGATTCAGGTCTATTACTCGGTTATGATGAGAACGAGTTGGACCCGGTGAGAGATGATTTGGCAGATTTGGAAGTTCTTAGCAAGATTGTTTATGACAGTGGCTTCAAGCTTGTTTACAGTCTTGGAATTACTATGACTGCTTTTTGGCCATAACTCTATGGCAGAACTGAGTCCCCCATTGTAGCGGTGTAGCGTGCTCGTGCTGCATGTTGTCTCCATACAACTTGGCCTACGCTGCTATTGTTGGGAACTTTATTTTCATGTGGAAGGCGGAAGCAACAGCATGGAAGGCCGCTATGCTGGGACGGCCAAATATGGCATTGTATGTGGCTTTGACATCGACTACCATAAAGTCCAGTGCTTCCGTTCGAATAATGGGGGCTTTTCTTGCTGTCACATCGAGTGTGATGATTTCTTCTACTTGAACGGGGACACCAGAGAATACATGAAGTGTATAGCCAGCATGCTTGAGGCTATTCGAGAGAGCTTGAGGCTGTTGAAAGTGTTCATGAAAAGGATGTATTTTGGGCTGTCATGTCCACCAAGATGCGGTGTACCTCATGATTCACCGTACAAAGGTTTATGACTAATGCGTCACAATGAGGTGTTCGGACACCTTCTAAGTCCTTATCGGAGAAAGATATCGTGACCCTTGGTACTTGACAGGCGGAATGTTATCTGTGGAGTTGACTTCCCTGACAAAAGCTTTGTGGAAGGAGTTAGAATCTCCCTCCATTGGACCTCCGTGAATGGAGTGGAGAATGGCCAGGTGTTCTGAGTCTTGCGATTCAGAGGGTCTTTCTTGACGCTTATTAGCCTCCCATGCCAGAGGGATTTCAACATTGTTATTTTGTTGGACAAATTGAGAGAGATAGCCCCGACGAATCAGGCATTCAAGTTCTTCTTAGAGGGTTGGAAAGTTGTTAGTAGCGTGTCCATGATCTCTGTGAAATGTGCACCACTTATTCTTATCCATTCTCTTGCTACACATTGACATTTTGGGCGGAGGGAGGATTGTTCTGTCCTTCTCAACTGCCATGAGGATGACTGATATGCTTGTGTTGAGAGGAGTGAACTTGTCGAAGCATGATGTTGGAGATGGATGGCGCTGACAGGCGTTGTCTTACTGAAATTTCCCGGGTCATTCCTCATTTGTATTCTTCCATTTGTTCCCGGAAGATGAATTATTCTTGCCTCGAGGATAGAGTGCTTCCTCGACCTTGATATACTTGTCACTCCTTTCCAGGAGCTTAGCAATTTTTTTTGGGTGGCTTCTTCAAGATGGAGGCTTTCAGGTCTTTGTTAGTAATGTTGTGGCGGAATGCAGCAGCCGCCACTAACGAATTTAGGGAGGAGATGGACCTTGCTTCAACTGTGAAACGCTTGACAAAGTCTTTCAGCAATTCTCCGTCTCTTTGCTTCATTAATAAGGAGGAACTTGTTTCATCAACCTTGCAGATAGTAACGCAGTTCGCAACGAAGAGCTCATCGAGTTGATCGAAGGAGAATATTGACACCGGAATGAGGCCAGGATACCATTTTCTTGTTGATCCTTTCAAAGTATGTCACGTCCCGAATTCCAAACACATGTAATTCATAGAAAAAACATGATCTTTTACTTCAACTTCGTATAAATTTACAAGGAATTTAAAACTTTTTCATTTACAATATTGTTCTTTACAATAACCCAGCGGAAATGAATGAGTACAACACAATATATGATAATAGAAGCTCTTCAATCTTATGACAACCCGTCACTGTGACTTCGAGTCCATGCCAAAACCAATCTTGCAACTAGGAAATGTTGGATCCTGTAGGCAAGGCAAGAAACATTAGAGGGGGGGGGGGGGGGTTGAATAGTGTTTTATAAAAATAAAAAGCGGAATTAAGATTTTCTTCTGCTCAGTCGACTTGAAGATGAGACAGTCGACTTGTCACACAAATTTTCTGAGAGTAGTACGAGTCTGATCAGTCGAATTACAGAAATACACAGTCGGCTGTCCAGACAAGTTTCACAGAAAAAATTATAAACTGAGAAAAATGAAATGCAAGTTCAAAGAGATACAACCACAGAGTGCACACGATGTATCCTGGGTCGGTCCTCCCGACCTACATCCAGTCCCCAAGCAAACCCACTTGAGATTTTCCACTATTCTTGAAAAAGATTACAAGAATACCCTATGGCGTTAGACAACAACCTTGTCTAACCCGTAGTCATTTCTCACAACTAGAGAAAGCAACCCACTCTTCCACCAAGAGTGAAAAACCTGACTCTACACCCTAGAGTCTTACTCTCCAACCGAGAGGAAAAGAAAACAATAAAATTGTTTACAATCAACCTACAGCCTTGTTGTGATTGTGATTTTGTATGTGGCTATTTGGTCGACTTCTAAATTCAGTCCACAATGAAATCAATGTTATGCTGGAATGAAAACAGAGAATCAAGACTTAGTGAGTTTGAAAATTTTTCTCTCTTGAATGCACAATACTTAAACTTTTTCTCAAAAAAATGCTTGGAACTTTTCCATGGTGATTCTAAGGCTCTATTTATAGATTAGAATCCCTGGACATTGAAAAAACAGTTTCTTACAACTGTTCAACAACGGATAAATAATGGATTATAGTTTTGAATTCGAAAAAACAACTTTTGAAATCAGTAAATTGTCGAAATCACTTGAACAGTCGATTGGGTTGCCTTTATGAGTCGACTGGTCAGAGTTTGAATAAGATCAGTCAGTTTTGTACAGATTCAGTCAACTGGTTCTAAACGGCAGTCGACTGGTACTCAACAGCTGTTCTAGTTCAAGCTGTTTCGACCTTTAGATGTTGTAAAACACACAGTTTTAAAAATTATGTGTGTGTGTGTGTGTGACAAGGCTGTACATCAATCTAAGACTTAACAATGAGAAAATTATATTTTACAAGACACACAATAATATAAGACATTGAAGCGTTGGTCTTGACTTAAGTCTTGAGTCTTGAGTGAAGTTTTAGCCATTGTCTTTATCTGGAGCTTTGCTTGATCATTGTTCAGCTTTAGAATATTGTGACTTGCTTGATCAATTTGTTTTGAGGCCTTTGTGTATCATACATGATAACCTTTGATACAACCTGCAATTATATGAAGCATAGCACAACAAATTTTGCATTGTGTTGTAATCTTTAAAATCAAGAATCAACATTCTCCCCCTTTTTGATGATGACAACACAATAGCTGATAATAAAATGACTAATAAAAAAAATACAAGTGTTCATATGCTCCCCCGATCAGATATACATCATGCATATATTCTCATAACAGAAAATTAACATAAAGAGACTGATATTTGATTTTCTCTCCCCCTTTGTCATTAACAAAAAAACAAAATGGAAAAAAAAAATACTTCACACAAACAAAATAACCCAAAATGTATTCATAAAAACTTAGTCTTAGTTCAAACTAGTACAAATAACAAAATGCAACAATGAGTAAAAAATAGCAAATAAGAAAATAGGAACTCATTAATCTTCGTCCTCGTCATCTTCGTCATCTTGAGAGGGAGGAGGAAATTGAGCAGTGAACAGGTGAGTAAGATGGGAAATTTGGGATTCAAGAGCATCTTGACGATCCATGAGATAATTGACAGCATTATAAATACTGCGTGGATCATCAAAATCTGCTCGAGGGCGAGAAGAACTAGAAGCAGAAGATGGACGAACTGAAGTGGCTAAAGGAACTTGGGCTTGGGGGAAAGTCCTAGTGGTAGACCTAGGTGGAGAAGCAAGAAGCTTCATGCGTGCTAAACTTGCACGATCAAAGTATTCATAGTGCTTGACAACATTGGTCTCTGAGTCGAGATCGACATCATAAGCACAAAAGACACGAGTAAGTAGGGCACCAAAAGGAAGAAAAGTGGAATGAGACTTATGAAGTCTAGGAAAAATAATGCAACCCCAATTGAGATTGATTTTGCCAAAAATTGCATAGACAGCTTGTTGTAATTCCATGGAATACTGATCATAACTCCCTGTTTTAGGGATGATATTATATGATAGTATCCGTGCAACAAGTTTTACAATAGGGGTAATGGATTTATTTGTCATAAGGGGTCCATGATTTAGCAAATAAATTTTAGATTAAATGGAGGCATCGTCCATCAAGACTTCTCCTAACTCAAGTCCCTCATCGTCTATACCCATAATAAGATTAATTCTCTCAGATGCGAGTTTCATCTTCTTATTTTTGATAGAAGAATAAATTATTATTTCACCATCATCCGATTGAACAACCCTTATATTTGTATAAAACAAGTAAATGAGTTGAGGGTAGTAATAGAGTTGATTTTCTAAGGACAAGAATTCATAAAGACTACAACGTTGAAATAATGACACAAGATTAAATCTATCAAGATCCGAAAAATTAACAAATCGACCCGGAAAGATAATCATAGAACAAATGATGAACCATTTTTCTACTAGATCTGGACTTCTAAGATATTGAGTGTAATCTTTAGAAGAAGAAACCTCATCTACATGAGAGGTTGTAGATCTCTTGGGTGCCATAATATGAAAGAAACGAGATGAATGAAAGTATACCAACAAGAAGATGCAAAGAACAACGGCAAGGGAACTTGAAATTGCAAAGAAAGCAACAGGAATAGATCCTCTCAAGACGGCTGCAGCACTGGCAGTCAACTTCTTTTCTCCTCTCTTCTCTTTTCTTCTTCAGATCTGGAAAGGGTGTGGTAAAAGTAAAAAGAAGGGGGTAGAGTTTTAGGGTTTTTTACAATGATAGCAACGGCTGTGATCAAGGGAAAAAGGATATCAACGGTCGAGAATGGTCAAAAAAGCATACCAAGATGAATAGTCACCTCAAGAAATGTGCTTAGATTCGAATCAGAAGATAAATGAGTCGCGACAGTCGACTGGTTTTAGTATGCAGTCGACTTAGTCGAGAGTTAAAAAAAAATGAACATTTTATTAACACAACTGGTCGGTCGACTGGTTTAGAATCTCGGTCGACTGTCCAGAGTACAAACCTACAGACAAAAAAACAATACTTAGCAGTCGACTGAACAACATGTGTAAGTCGACTTACAAAAAGAAAATTCAAGAAATATCATGAAAATCACAAATCCCTAGTTCTCTTCTTAGGGTTATAAAGGTGTCTTCTTTAAGGGGTTTGGTAAAAATATCAGCTACTTGTTTATCAGTAGAAATAAATTCTAAAGAAATGTCTCCCTTTAAAACATGATCACGTAGAAAATGATGTCGAATATCAATATGTTTCGTACGTGAGTGTTGAACCGGATTCTTAGATAAGTTAATGGCACTGGTATTATCACACATTATTGAGGATTTTTCAAAAGAAAACCCATAATCTAAAAAGGTTTGTTTGGGCACAAGCCAAACTTGCAGCGATATATTCGGCTTCTGTAGTAGATAGGGATACCGAATTTTTCTTTTTACTGCACCAAGAAACTAGTGAATGCATGTCCCAAAAAGTGACATGCCCCACTAGTACTCTTGCGGTCAGTTTTACTGCCAGCAAAATCCGCATCACTATACGACAAAAGTTGAAAATTGTCGGTGAGTGGATAAAATAGACCATAATCAGATGTGCCTTTAATATATCTTAAAATGCGTTTCACAGCTTTCAAGTGAGATTCTTTAGGACTTGACTGATATCTAGTACACAAATATACACTGAACATAATGTCTGGTCTACTAGCAGTTATATATAAGAGTGAGCCAATCATACCTCGATAGAGTTTCTGATCGACACTCTTGCCTAATATATCTTTGTCAAGGGTAGTGGTAGTAGCCATAGGTGTGGCCTTACTACTTGTGCTATCCATGTTAAACCGTTTGAGTAATTCCTTTGCATATTTTTCTTGATTAATGAATATGCCATTTTGTGACTGCTTAATTTGTAGTCCAAGGAAATAATTGAGTTCACCCATGTGACTCATCTCAAACTCATTTTTCATTGTGTTAGCAAACTCTTGACATAAATTGCTATTAGTAGAACCAAAAATTATATCGTCAACATATATTTGTATGATTAAAATATCATTCTTAATTCTTCTAATAAATAAAGTAATGTCTACTTTACCTATTTCAAAACCTGTTTCTAAAAGAAAAGTATTCAGTCGATCATACCAAGCACGAGGTGCTTGTTTAAGACCATATAAAGCCTTTTTCAATTTAAAAACATGGTTTGGGAATTGTTCATGTTCAAAACCTGGTGGTTGTTTAACATAAACATCCTTCTTTATAAACCCATTAAAGAATGCACTTTTAACATCCATTTGAAAAAGTGTAAAATTCATAAAACAAGCAAAAGATAATAAGATACGAATTGATTCTAACTTAGCAACAGGAGCATATGTTTCATCAAAATCTATGCCTTCTTCTTGATTATATCCTTGAGCAACTAGTCTAGCTTTGTTCCTTACAACTTGTCCTGATTCATCTAACTTATTCTTGAATACCCATTTAGTACCAATTATAGTATGATCAGGAGGTCGTGGAACTAAATCCCATACATCATTCCTTATGAATTGGTTTAACTCATCTTGCATGGCATTCATCCGAAATTCATTCTCACATGCTTCTTGTATATTCTTTGGTTCAAAATCTTACAAGAAGGCTGTGTGAGATATCATATTGATATGTGATCTCGTCTGAATACCATGTCAGATGTCACCAATTATTAAGTCATGAGGATGATCTCTAACTTCAACAAAGGATTTTGGTAAAGTTGGAGATATCACAACAGGATCAGTCGACTTAACAAGTTCCTCAGTCGACTGTTTCACATCAGTTGACTTGACTTCCTTATCGGTCGACTTATCCGCAAGACTAGTTTGTTCTAAAGATGTAATTACTTTATTCAAAGGTGATGAATTAGTTTCATCATCTTTAATTAAATTCGATGAAGCAGGAATTCATCAAAAACATGCATGGATTCTTCAATAGTCATTGTTGACTTGTTGAAGATTCTATATGCTTTACTCCTATTTGAGTATCCTACAAATATACCCTCATTAGATCTAGGATCAAATTTATCTAAATTATCTTTAGTGTTCAGAATAAAATACTTTCAACCAAATAGTTTAAAATAAGAAACCTTAGGAATTTTATTAAAAAATAACTTATAACAAGTCTTCTTTAGCTTGGGCCTTATCAAAATTCTGTTTAAAACATAACAATCTGTAGCAACAGCTTCAGTCCAAAAATACTTAGGTAAATTGCTTTCAACAAGCATGGTACGTGCACATTCTTGCAAAGTCCTATTCTTCCTTTCAACCACTCCATTTTATGGTGAAGCTCTAGGAAATGCAAATGAATGAGTTATACCATTCTTGTTGCAATATTCTGCAAACGTTTCATTTTTAAATTCTCTACCATGATCACTTCTAATAGTGACTATGGTTAGAGACTTTTGATTTTGAATTCATTTACAAAAATTTGCAAATTCTTCAAAAGCATCATTTTTATGTTTTAAAAAGAAAGTCCAAGTGAATCGTGAAAAATCATCTACTAAAACAAATATATATCTACTTTTATTTAAAGATGCAACTCTAGTAGGGCCAAATAAATCCATATGAATTAATTCGAGCGGCCTACTAGTAGAAATTACTTCTTTTGTTTTAAAAGTAGATTTAATTTGTTTACCTAGTTGACATGCATCATATAACTTATCCTTTTTAAAGGTTAGTCTTGGCAGCCTTTTAACTAGGTTGTACTTAGACAATTTAGAGAGATTTTTCATATTCACATGACCAAAACGTCTATGCCAAAGCCAAGAATCATTATTAGAAGCTACTAAACAAAAATCATTTGAAAACTCATTTGCTTTCAAACATAACTCATAAATGTTATATTTCCTAAAACCTTGAAAAATTATGTTTTGTATGGTAGAATCATAAATTAAACAAGCATCTTTTTCAAACATGATATTATAACCTTTATCACAAAGTTGACTAATACTTAACAGATTATGTTTAAGTACACTAACTAATAAAACATTTTCTATAGAAGGGTTAGTGTCCTTACCGACCATACCAATTCCTATGACTTTTCCTTTATTGTTGTCGCCAAATGTAACTGTTCCTCCATCAATGTTTTGTATGGTAGAGAGGAGGTTGGCATGACCAGTCATATGCTTAGAACATCCACTGTCAAGTATCCAACGATCTTTCTTAGGTACCTATAAAATATCCAATGTGAATATGGTACCCTTTTCATTGGGTCCAAAAAATATTAGTTTGTAGGAAACCAAACCCATGATGAGTTTGATTTTCCAGCATAAACAGAAATGAAATTAGCAGAATTACATACATTCAACATATATGAATTTATATAAGCAATTCTATCTTTCGAACTCAGGTTGACTAGAACCCATACATATTTGCTCTGTTCAGTCGACTTTATAACACCTTTCAGTCGACTTTTACTATCTGTCAGTCGACTGGGAGGTAGTATAGGTCGACTTATATGAGGTTTTAGTCTTATTGAACAAGACTCAGTACCTCTGGACAGGCGACTGGTGGATGGATGCAGTCGACTTGGCCGAATTTTAGATTTGCTTTTATCAGTAGGACTCACAAATTTAGGATTTTCAAAGAACTCATAAAGTTTATGTTTAACACTAGAAATGGATATAGGCTTATTTATACTAGTGTTCTTAGAAGAATGATCATTTTCAAGTAATTTTTTAAAACCAAGTCCAAATTTTTGACTAGATTTTACTTGATTCTGAAGAACATCATTTAAATTCTCTTTTCCTTTATTAAACTTAGATACGTTCTTGGATATCTCTTCATAATTTTTCTTTAGAGATTCAAGATCCATATCTAAACTTGAAATACGAGAATTTAAAGATTTTACTTCTTTATCAAGGTTAAGATTCTCTTGAGAAAGTGTTTGATTAACTTTCTCTAAGTTCTTAACTCTAATATTTTTCTTTTTAAGTTCTTGAAAAATTTCATTAAAGGCATTAAGTAAATCATTTGAATCATACTCATTACTTACTTGGTTTTGTGATGCCATGAAGCACACGTTTGTAACCTCGTTGGTCTCATCAATTTCTTCTTCCGGAGAAGAATCTCTATCATCCCTAGTTGCTTGGTATGCCTTTTTATTTTTGACGAACTTGTTCTTTGTGTACTTATCCTTCTTGAAGTTGGATGTCTTTTCCTTGGATTTTGTGTTCTCTAGTGGACAATCCTTCTTCATATGGCCTGCCTTGTTGCACCTGAAACAAGTTGGAGGATCATTAGAATCTTTAATTTTTGAATTAAACTTACATTTTCTTAGGAATTTTTTGAATCTCCTTGTGAACATGGCAATCTCTTCTTCATCTTCTTCTTCATCTTCGGAGTCTGACATGGCTTTGAATGCTAATGTCTTCTTTTTTGATTGTTGTGGTTCGGCATCCTTCTTGCGTTCTTCAATTTGTACCTCATAAGCCATAAGATTTCCCACAAGATTCTCAAGAGAAAGTTGTGATAAATCATTGGCCTCGTCTATGGCGGTGGTCTTCTTCTCCTATTCGGGGGTTAGTGCACGGAGTACCTTTCTCACCATCTCTGCTTGAGTGTATGCCTTCCCAAGTGCCACAAGTGAGTTTGTAATGTCTGTGAATCTAGTAATCATCTCGGACACATTCTCATTCTCCTTCATGCGGAATATTTCAAACCTGTGAACAAGAACAGATATTTTAGACTCTTTCACTTTGTTTGTTCCTTCATGAGTTACCTCGAGTGTGTGCCAAATTTGATGTACGGTTGTTGCATTGGACACACGGTTGAACTCTTCCTTTGTAAGGGCACAGAATAACGCATTCATTGCTTTTGCATTGTTCATTGTTTGGTTTTTTATGTCGTCGTTCCATTGTGCATATGAAATAGTAGGAGCGGTGTACTCTGTTTCCGTCATGTTCCATATTTCATAGTTGATGGATTGTAGGTAGATCTTCATTCTACACTTCCAATAATTGTAATTTGTTCCATCGAAGAGGGGTGGCCTTTGTGTAGATTGGCCTTCATGGTACTGATTTGCATTTGAAGTAGTTGCCATTGCACTCAACCAGGCTCTGATACCAAGTGTTGGATCCTGTAGGCAAAGCAGGAAACACTAGAGGGGGGGGGGTGAATAGTGTTTTATAAAAATAAAAAGCAGAATTAAGATTTTCTTCTGCTCAGTCGACTTGTCACATAAATTTTCAGAGAGTAGTACGAGTCTGATCAGTCGACTTACAGAAGTACACAGTCGACTGTCCAGACAAGTTTCACAGAAAAAATTATAAACTGAGAAAAATAAAATGCAAGTTCAAAGAGATACAACCACAGAGTGTACACGATGCATCCTGGTTCGGTCCTCCCGACCTACATCCAGTCCCCAAGCAACCCACTTGAGATTTTCCACTATTCTTGAAAAAGATTACAAGAATATCCTATGGCGTTAGACAACAACCTTGTCCAATCCGTAATCCTTTCTCACAACTATAGAAAGCACTCAACTCTTCCACCAAGAGTCACAAACCTGACTCTACACCCCAGAGTCCTACTCTCCAACCGAGAGGAAAAGAAAACAATAAAATTGTTTACAATCAACCTATAGCCTTGTTGTGATTGTGATTTTGTACGTGGCTATTTGGTCGACTTCTAAATTCAGTCCAAAACGAAATTGATGTTATGCTGGACTGAAAACAGAGAACCAAGACTTAGTGAGTTTGAAATTTTTTTTCTCTTGAATGCACAATACTTAAATTTTTTCTCAAAAAAATGCTTGGAAATTTTCCATGATGATTCTAAGGCTCTATTTATAGATTAGAATCCCTGGACGTTGAAAAAACAATTTCTTACAACTGTTCAACAACGGATAAATAATGGATAATAGTTTTGAATTCGAAAAAACAACTTTTGAAATCAGTAAACTGTCGAAATCACTTGAACAGTCGATTGGGTTGCCTTTATGAGTCGACTGGTCAGAGTTTGAATAAGATCAGACAGTTTTGTACAGATTCAGTCGACTGGTACTCAACAGCTGTTCTAGTTCAAGCTGTTTCGACCTTTAGATTTTGTAAAACACACAGTTATAAAAATTATGTGTGAGTGTGTGTGTGTGACAAGGCTGTACATCAATCTAAGACTTAACAAAGAGAAAATTACATTGTACAAGACACACAATAATATAAGACATTGAAGCATTGGTCTTGACTTGAGTCTTGAGTCTTGAGTGAAGCTTTAGCCATTGTCTTTATCTGGAGCTTTGCTTGATCATTGTTCAGCTTTAGAATATTGTGACTTGCTTGATCAATTTGCTTTGAGGCCTTTGTGTATCATACATGATAACCTTTGATACAACCTGCAATTATATGAAGCATAGCACAACAAATTTTGCATTGTGTTGTAATCATTAAAATCAAGAATCAACAGGAAACTCTGGGTACATCAGTTGTATAAAACTGACGCAATGCTATAATACAACGATTCTTTTACTTTAGCAAATACAAACTTGAATGTGAAACAAAATGTGAAAGGTGACTAACCTAAACATGTCAGTGTATGTTATGAACTTAATGCCTAATGCAGACATTACACTACGATGACACTAATGCATACTTGTTCAGATTCTATGCATCCCATACTACATAGATCCGAGGACAATCCCTTAACGTACTCCACAATATAGGGTTCAATCCCGCGCTATGAATTCCTACTTCGCTGACTATTGTAAGGTTTAGATATCTTGTGTGTATCTAGTACCGCCCTAATAATTCTTGAGAATCGTTCTCCCACCGCAAGTGATTTTGGACATCCTGTCTCACACCCCGATAATTCTAGAGACGAGACCCACACCACGAGCCATCTGGTACCTCATCACATAAATCCCCCATGAGCGTCGCCTCGATCCCGATAATTCTGAACAAATATCTCCACTGCAAGCGATGTTGGACATCATGCCTCATGCCCCGATAATTTAGAAGATAATCTCCCAACGCGAATCTTGATCCCAATAATTCTTAAGAAATATCTCCCACCGCAAATGATTTTGGACATCATGCCTCATACCCTAATAATTTTGAAGATAATCTCCCACCGCGAATCAAATAAGGCCCCCATACTCATGTTTGCCCATACTTCGTCACATCTCCCTCTAGTGTCTATCCTTAAATTTAAATTGTAGTTATTAGGAGTTAGAGTTAGCTTACCCATCGGACTTAAACCAAAACACTGAGAATGTCGGTCCACATTGGCCACTTCTCGAAAATAAAGTTAACCCGCACTGGTTATTTATCAAATTTTCACATATCATAACCTGCCACACTCTAGGTCTCACTCAGCCTCTAGCATCCACACATTCCAAGATATTCACAATATTTTCAGGTTATCCATAACCTCTTTTATAATCAGTTACAATTTTCATTTATTCATACACTCAATTCATCTCTTATTCATCACATTTCTCAATCAATATAAATTCCATTCAACTAGTCATCCTCAAATAACTAGACAAAATTTTCCAAAATATTATAATAGTACTTCAATAGTCTTAGTGTTACCCTAGTGTCCTCCACTTACAAGCTGTACATACTAGTTTAATTAATTATCCATTATTTGAGTCTACACTACAAGTTAGACTAAAATAAAGAATAATTAAATTACATGGGCTCACTAATGGGCCAAGAGACAATGCGCTCAATTAAGTTAATTAATTAATTAACTAATGTAGGCTACAAAGAGACAAATTAAGCTTAGAATTAAATTAGGCTTTCTAAAAGAATAAATGGGGATTACTAGTTTATGAAACACATTTTCTTTTTTGAGAAATGCATGCATAATTTTTTTTTACGTGCACAACACGTAAAAATCAAACAACTCCAAATATAAATAAGATTTGAAAATCCAGGATGTTACACTTTAAACCCATTCCTCTTGATGATCTCATAACTTGCTCTCGTAACAAACCTTTAGTGAATGAATCCGCTAGGTTTTCGGCCGATTTTATATACTCTATAGAGATTATTCCATTTGAGAGCAGTTGTCTAATGGTTTTGTGTCGCCTTCTGATATGACAAGACTTACCATTATACATACAACTCAGTGCCATTGCTATAGGCGATTGACTGTCACAGTGTACACATATAGCAGGCACCGATTTTTCCCACATGGGAATATCCTCTAAAAAGTTTCGAAGCCACTCTGCTTCCTCTGCCGCTTTGTCTAAAGCAATAAATTCAGATTCCATAGTGGATCTGGCCAGTAATATTTTTTTAAAGGATTTCCATGACACAGCTGCACCACTAAGAGTGAAGACATACCCACTTGTAGATTTCGAGTTCTTGGAGTCTGATATCCAGTTGGCATCATTGTAGCCTTCTAGTATTGCTGGATATCTTGTGTAATGCAGCCCATAACTCTGAGTATGTCGCAAGTTGTTCAATACTCTAGTTATTCCTTTCCAGTGACTTCGTCTTGGATTACTTGTGTAGCGGCTCAGTACATTTACTGATTGTGCCAAGTCTGGTCTTGTACAATTTGTTAAGTACATCAGACTACTGATTACACGTGCATATTTCAATTGTGATATGCTATCACCCGTGTTTTTGAACAAGCAAAGACTGGTATCCACAGGACTTTTGGCAGTCCCATTGGAGTAATTTTTGAATCTTTCAAGTACTTTCTCAGCGTAATGAGCTTGAGATAAAGTAATTCCCTCAGACGTTCTGGAAACTTTGATTCCTAGTATGATATCTGTGATTCCTAAATCTTTTATATCAAACTTACTACTAAGTATGTTCTTAGTTTGTTTGATAATATCATTATTGCTACCAATAATAAGAATTTCATCTACATACAGACACACCAGAATGTATCCATTTGGAGTGTCTTTGATGTAGATACACTTGTCACATTCATTTATTTTGAAACCATTTGACATCATAACATTGTCAAATTTTGCATGCCACTGTTTTAGAGCTTGTTTCAGTCCGTACAAGGATTTTACAAGCCTACACACCTTGTTTTCCTATACAGGAACTACGTAACCCTCAGGTTGTTTCATGTATATTTCTTTTTCTAAATCCCCATTTAGAAATCCGGTTTTGACATCCATTTGATGTATTTCGAGGTTACGTAGAGCTGCAATAGCTATCAAAATTCTTATGGAAGTTATTCTTGTGACCAGAGAATAAGTATTAAAGAAGTCTAAACCTTCCTTTTACCTAAATGCTTATATCACAAGTCTCGCCTTTTGTTTCTCTATTGAACCATTTGGTTTCAATTTCTGCTTGAAAATCCATTTGCTTCCTAGAGCTTTACACCCAGAAGGGAAATCGACCAACTCCCATGTATGGTTTTGCATGATCGAGTATATTTCACATTCGATTGCTTCATTTACATAGGAGCATCAGGCGTAGACATAACTTCCTTGAATGTTCTGGGCTCATTCTCTAACAGAAAGACCGTTACAAAGTCAGGACCAAATGACTTTGATGTTCTAGCCCATTTACTTCGTCTAGGTTCATCATTATCATGTCCTGGTTCATCAACCAAAGTGCTTGCATTCCCTTGCTCACATGTACGTTTGGGATACATAGCATCCTTGCACGAAAATACATGTTCAAAGAAGGAAGCATTCCTTAATTCCATTATAGTATTTACAAGGATGTTCGGTATATCCAATTTATATATCAAGAACCGATATGCACTACTGTTGTGTGCATAGCCTATGAATATGCAATCAATGGTATTAGGTCCTATTATGACCTGTTTTGGATTAGGTGCTGCCACTTTTGCTAGACACCCCCACACTTTGAGATATTTATACGAAGGTACATTACCTTTCCATAGTTCGTATGGTGTCTTACCAGTTTTCTTGTGTGGTATGTTATTGAGAATATAGTTGGCAGTCAGCAACGCTTTCTCCACATGTTTTGGGGTAACCCAGAATTCAACAATAAGGCATTCACCATCTCCTTAAGAGTTCGGTTCTTGCGCTCGGCAATACCGTTTGATTCAGGTGAGTAAGGAGCAGTAGTCTGGTGAACTATTCCATGTTCAGAACAGAACATATTAAATGGTGCATCATATTTTCCTACTATATCACTCCTAACGATTTTAATCATTTTGCCAAGTTGATTCTCAACCTTAAGCTTATATTCCTTGAATTTATCCAAGGCCTCATTTTTGCTATGTAACAAGTATACATAACAGAATTTTGTGCAATCGTCTATGAATGTCACAAAATACTTTTTGCCGCCTCTGGTCTGCACGTATTTTAAATCACACAGATCCGTGTGAATTAGACCTAGAGTTTCAGTATTTCTTTCTACAGAACGGGATGGAGTTATAGTAAGTTTGGCCTATGTGCAAACTTCACATTTTTTGCAGTTGTCTACCTTAAATTTTGGTAGTAAATTAATGTTAATTAATCTACGCAGAGAATTGAAATTAACATGGCCTAGTCTTTCATTCCAAACAGAGGAAGACTCAACAACATAAGCAACATGATTAATTTCATTAATTTTGGGAACAACAGATTTTGGGATGACTGTCATTACATTGAATTTGAATAGTCCATCCTTCACATATCCTTTTCCCAAGTATACCCCATTCTTTGAAAGTACAAAATTATTAGAAGCAAGAACAACCCTAAATTCATTCTTGCTTAGCAAAGATCCCGAGATCAGGTTCTTTCTAATATATGGAACGTGCAACACATTGGTTAGTGTTAATTCCTTGCCTGAAGTTATCTTCAGCACTATCTTCCCTGTTCCTTCAATCTTGGAGGTAGAAGAATTACCCATGAACAACTGTTCATTCTTGTTGCATTTCTGGTATGAGGTGAACATCTCTTTGTCTGAGCAGATATGCTTGGTGGCCTCAGTATCGTACCACCACTCACCAGGATTGCTCCCTACCAGATTTACCTTCGATACAACAGCACAGAAGTCCAAGTCAGAGAGACCAGTAGACAGGTTCTCAGCAATGTGCACATAAGATTTGTCATTCCCTTTTGACGGTCCAGTTCCAGCACGGTTGTTATCCTTGCTGCGATAGTCAGAGATTTTGTGCCCTATCTTACCACACTTGTGGCATTTTCTAGTGAACCTCTTTGCGGCAAGTTTTTTGTTCGAGGCCTGTGGCAAGAACTTCCTCTTTTTGCCCTTTTGTTCGTGCTCCGCCATGTTGGCCTTTTCTATGGACTGATTTCCATAGGACTTGTCAGCCTTGCGATTCTCCTCTTCAATCCGCAACCTGACAATTGGGTCCTCAAGAGACATCTCCTTTCGCTTGTGCTTGAGGTAGTTCTTGAAGTCCTTCTATCTAGGTGGAAGCTTCTCAATAAACGCTGCAACCTGGAATGGTTCACACAGCGTCATGTTCTCTACAGCGATTTCGTGCATTATCACCTGCAGTTTCTGAATTTGACTTACAACTGTCTTAGAGTCAACCATGTTGTAGTCCAGAAATTTGCCAACTACAAACTTCTTGGAGCCGGCATCTTCTGTTTTGTGCTTCTTCTCCAAAGACCCCCACAGAAGTTTGGAAGTCTTGAAGACACATTAGACATTGTACAGCGGGTTTACCAAGCCGTTCAGGATGTAATTTTTGTATAGATAATCATCCTGAGTCCATGCATCAACCGCAGCAACGGAGTGCACATCCATAGGTGCCAGCATATGGGCAGTTTCAGTGAGAAACCTTTCCAGCTTCAAGGTGGTCAGGTAGAACTGCATCTTCCCTTGCCACTTCTTGAATCCAGTTCCATTGAACTTTTCTGGTTTTTCTCCCACAGTTATATGTGTAGGCAGAAAGACCGTTTGTGCCGCAACCGATTGTGCAGTCACATTTTGGGTCACTGGTTTTTGTGTACTGAGAAGTCTACTGACATTTTCGTTTTGTGTGTTTTCCATTTTCTGAAACAGTTAAAATTGAACTGTTAGTTGTTTGTTTTTCGGAAATGATAATGTCACGCCCCGCTTTCTACTATACGGAAATATAGGTACGCAACTGAAGGCCCAGCGAATGATATACATCATCCATAAGCTGTACAATTATAAGCTCAACAAGATATTTATAACACATTCACGCAGGCAAATATAATAATCACATGAGCTGAAAATAGAATAACCATCATTTGGATAATACATCAATATCGGGTCAAGATGCCCGGGAGTACAAGGTGTCAGAATTAAAATAATATGATAAGCAGTTCGCTATAACAACTAGATAAAATAGCGACTGAAAGAAAAACAACATGAAGTAGTAAGGAAGCAGCAACGATCGTCTAGAGAGTCTTCTCGTCGGGTCCATCAGCACCTGTATAATTATTAACTCAAAGAAAAATAGAAAAGTTTCCGTTAGAGCAAGTTTCGGGCAGCAAGTAGCAACAAGCAGAAAAAGGGGTAATATAACAAGATATAACATGGAAGAAACAAGAAGTAGAAGTACAAATACAATATGGAAGTAAGTAAGGAACTGGGACAATATGATCATGTAAGTAATAACTGTAACTACTATATTCTAGACTTCAAGATATAAGCAATTGATAACCTAGGTTCAGTTAGTCGATAATCATGTAATCAAGGATCGAGAGTCATGTAATCAAGAGTCATGTAATCAAGAATCATGTAATCAAGAATCATGCTTAGTGAAGATCTCAAGTTTACCTGTTTTATTAACTTATCTAATGCACGCAATCCTGTATCCCATACCACAAGTTCGGTGCATATCAATCATGTGACGTTTAGACTTAAGTAGTGAATTCTATAGGATTATGTACTCGGGTCTTCCGGTGATAGTATCAAGACATGTAATCATGAATCATGTAATCGAGAATTATATAATCAAGAATTGTGTAATCAAGAATCAAGAATCAAGAATCACTATTTCGGAAAACACGGGCCCCCTTCCGAGTATACTCTCCTATATTGTCCACTATTAAGCCGTACCCTTATAACCCCGACTTGTTATTCTTTTATAATTAATTATGAACATGCAGTTGGTACGACTAATGGAACGGTGTAATCAAATAGTTTAGTCAAGGAAAATATTAAGGACAGTAATCATGGGCATGAGACGTAAAACGAGTACATGTATCGAGAGTAGTTATTATAGAATTATCAAGTGGTATAAAATATCTTCTATCAACCTATTATATCTATGCAAGTTATTATTACAAGAACAATAATACATTCAGTTCATTAAATATGAAAAGCAATGAGTTTATATGCAAAAATGTATAGATAAATTTTTAGACAACTTGACATATCTGCATTCAAATTCACTTTCCTGTTGTTACAGAAAAGCAAATCCGATTCCGTCAGAGATTCTAGAAAGTAGACTCTCTTCCGGTTCCAACGCATATTCACACGATACATTCTAGAGACAGTAGTTATGTGTATAAATTCATTTTTCGCTGGTTTCGATGTTTCGCGCGCATTCTGGAAATTCAGAGTCACAATACTAAATTTGCGATATCTCACAATCTATACATCGGATTGAGAAACTGTAGGATATTTCGGATATCTAGACTCGAAGGGCTACAATTTTTATGTAGAAAGTTTTTCGATCCAGTATCGGGAACATGGTCGAATTCTCAGTACAAGATACCGGTTAGTAATCCTGTGCAGGTTCAGAAATTCACGATATGCCAATACTAAAATCGCGATATCTCACAATCTATACATCCGATTGAGAAACCGTAATATTTTTAGATTTGAGACTTGATAGGCTACGATTTCCACATAGAAAATCTTTAATCCAGGATCGGGAACACGGTCGAATTCTTAGTGCAATGTCAAGAAATTTAGAGATAGTAAGGTTGAATATTCGATATTCGATAACACGATTCGAAATGTGTTAACAGTTCACTCTTGAGTTGATATAGCATGAAACTAGTGACTAGAACGGAGTTTGACAATAAAACATGACGATAACTAGACTACTTGCCACGAGTCCAAGGAAAATGCTTGTACGAGAACAAAAATAGTATACAAGATACTTGCCTTATAACGTGACGATTTCGGTGGTGGTGTTAACCACGGAAAGAAGAAGCAATGTTGGCAACGAACGGCGGCACAACGGCAGTAAGAATGGCAGCAAGACGGCAGCGAGCGAGCAACGGTAGCAACGGTGAGCGACAACAACAACGAGAAGATGGCACGACGTCGGGTTGTTTTTCGGATTGAGTTCGGGTTGTTCTTTGGAGTTCACGGGGCCGTAGAAATGGAGTCGTCGGCTCGAAGGTGGAGGGTAAAGTGGAGCTCGGATGTTACTTGAGCTCTCGGGTGTGAAGAAGGCAGAGGAAGAGAAGGAGAAGTGAAGAATGAGAGGTTGATGTGTTATGCATGTGTGTGAGTGCATGCATATATACAGAAAGAAAGGCATAGGAGTGTGTTGCATGTGTATAATTAGGGGCGTAGAAAAATGGGAGAATAGGTTAGGAAAATGAGAGTATAGGTGTGGAAAAATGAGAACATAGGTGTAGAAAAATGAGAACAAGGAGGAGAAGTCGTGGAGTTAGGTGTAGAATTAGGCAGGATTAGGATTAGGATTAGGATTAGGATTAATCAGGGTTTAAAATTTGTATTTAAACTCCGATCGAAAAATCACAAAATTATAGAATTAATCAGAAAAATATTCTGGCTTTAGATAAAGAGTCCAAAGAGAAAAATAAAACTGATCTAAAAATTGAAGTACAAAAATTCACGTAATAAAATACGTACAACTGGAACAGGGAGTTACAATCCTACCCACCTTACAAAAAATTTTGTCCTCGAAATTTACTCAGGCTGGATATAGGATAGCTAAGAAGCGAATGCAATACTCTTCAATCGAGAGTACAACAAAAGATAAAAGAAACAAAGAGTACAAAGGCACGAAAATAACTAAAGACAAATTGTGCATCCTCATCTGGAGGACTCAGCAATTTGATGTTGAGGATCAGAATCTGAACCATCGACATCGCTAACATTCCAGTTCAGTTGAGTCACAAGCTCATCTCGCTCTGGCACATACTCTTCCAATTTTCTTAGTAACTCCATAGGCGATGGAGCTGAAATCAAGATGCGTCTTGCCTTACTGGATATAAACTCCTCAGCCATTGCTGAATCTATGAAAGACAGAAGCGAGTCGTAATATCCATCAACATTTAAAAGACTAACCGGCTTGTTGTGAATTCCCAGTTGAGCCCAAGTGATCACCTCGAACAATTCCTCAAGTGTTCCATAACCTCCGGGCAAGGCTATGAAAGCATCAGCAGCACGAGCCATATCAGTCTTCCTCTCGTACATGTTAGAGACAACTCTAACATCTCTCACAGTTCCTCCAGTAATCTCTTTTGGCATCAGCGACTAGGGAATCACTCCCAAAACGTGTCGGCCACCAGCACGAACGGCGTCGGAAACCAGGCCCATCAATCCTATGCTCCCACCACCGTAGACGAGATCGATATTCCTATCTACAAGCTCCTTGCCGAGCTCGATCGCGGCTTCTTGGTAGCTAGCTCTTTTGCCAGAGCTACTGCCACAAAATACACAAATCCTACCAAATCTCGATGAAGATGAAGAAAGCTTCTTCATACCCACTTCTCCTTCTTCTTGCACCGATTTCCTCTTCATCCCCACCACCGATTCTTGATCTTTTCTTTCCATTTGCCAAGAAAATCCGAGCTCCTATTCTCTCTCTTTCTTTCTTGCTCCCACCTCTGCTATCGGCTTCTCACTTTCTCTCTTCTCTGAAACTTGCTCCCGAGTTGTTTTCTTCTTTCTCTTCTCTCCTTTCTTCCCTGGCTTCTCTCTTTTTCTTTCTTCTCCGACCTCTCTCTTTCTCTATTTCTTCTCTGACTTCTCTCTCTCTTTCTTCTTCCTCTTTCTTTCTCTTTTTCTTTCTTTCTCTTTTTCTTTCTTCTTTCTTTGACTTCTCTCCTCATTTCTCTTCTTTTTATTTCTTCTTCTTTTTGTCTTTTCTTCATTAATTCACCGCCCCCTATAACCGGCCTATGATCAGTATCTACACTTTGGCCCCTATCCATTCTAAATATAACATCGAACCTTGAGTTGTTGATGACGATGAAGTTTGCTTTGAAATTCATTCCACGAATCAATAAGGGACTCTGCTACGCTTTTGCTACGCCACTCTGATGGTGATGCTTCTCGCTGCTAATATCAAGCGATAGCGATAGACGAATTGAGCAGAATTAAAAAATTAGTAACACGAAGATGTTGGTTTTCAAACTTATTTGCTAAAGTGGGCCCCACCCACCAAACAATGTTGAAAAATTGTAGCAAGATTGGTGCCACAAAGAAAAATGGGAGAAACGGGAATGAAGAATTTGTCAGTTACTCATCTCTCATTCCTATAAATGAGAGATTTAGGAAGAAGAAAAATTAAGCAAGACAAGAAGAAGAAACAAGCAGAAAAGAAGAAAAAGAATAGAGTGTATATTTGTAAGGTGTAATAATACCAGTTTTAGAAAATAGTGAAGAGTCTTCTTGTTGTTATAATAAAATATAACACAAGTTTCCAATTGTTTGCCATTTAGCCCAACAAAATTCGTACACTCTTCCAGCAGAAGATTCAAGAAAATAGGGATAGAAAGAAATAACTAGTATGATACTCAATAATGGATTGATCGATGAGAATGAATGCAATGTACAAAAGGTAACAAACGACGTAGGAACTGAAGTATGACTAGATCAAAATATACCAGCAACTGTTTCTTTGGTGGTCTCTGCCTCCTCTGTAATCAGGTTATGAGCCTGGTTAAACTCTCTAGTATGTCCTCCACTGGGATTTGGTCCTCTTATTGGTGTGACACTCTTTCTCTTCGGGAAATTCCGAACCTTGTGATCATTCGCTCCGCATGCAAGACACAGGTTGTTGGCTTTCCAGCCGTTTTTGCGTATGTGTCCAACTCGGCGGCAATAATAGCACTTCTGGTCCTTCTTCGGAGTCGCCGATGGATAAGGTGATCCTCTAGTAGTCGGGGTCTGAACTGGCCTCCGTATCGGTCCACCTGTAGACTGTGCGACAGTAAGGAGATGTAATGCCCCCTGAACGGTATTCCACCCTCTACGGATTTGCTCCTGGGTATCGAGCATGGCGGTGTAACTCTTATGCTGGTGCACAAACAAGTCCCATTGAATGGAGTTTGCGACATCCTGTACCCTATCCAGATTAGCTCTCACCAGTTCATTTTGCTCTTGTTGTAGCTCCATCATTCGTTGCATTTTCTGGAGAATGACGATGATCTCCGATAGTTCATCCCTGGGTGTAAAAGTTGAAGAGCCTCTGTGAACCATAGTATGAAATGCATATTCGAATGGGGTAAATCTCTAGATGGCAAGTTGGTTATTAACATTCATGTGATCCACGTGATGTGCATATTGTTGAGCTTAGCATGGTTCGAGCCTAGGCTCTAATACCACTAAAAACCTGTCACGCTCCGCTTCCCACTATACGGAAATACAGGCACGCAACTGAGGCCCAGCGAATGATATACATCATCCATAAGCTGTACAATTATAAGCTCAACAAGATCTTTATAACACAGTCACGCAGGCAAATATAATAATCACATGAGCTGGAAATAGAATAACCATCATCCATATAATACATCAACATCGGGTCAAGTTGCCTGGGAATAGCCATAATTAAAACAGTACGATAAGCAGTTTGCTATAACAACTAGATAAAATAGCGACTGAAAGAAAAACAACATGAAGTAGTAAGAAAGCAGCAACGATCGTCTAGAGAGTCTGCTCGTTGGGTCCATCGGTACCTGTATAATTATTAACTCAAAGAAAAATAGAAAAGTTCCCGTTAGAGCAAGTTTCGGGCAGAAAGTAGCAACAAGCAGAAAAGGGGGTAATATAACATGATATAACATGGAAGAAATAAGAAGTAGAAGTACAAATACAATATGGAAGTAAGTAAGGAATTGGGACAATATGATCATGTAAGTAATAACTGTAACTAGTGTATTCTAGACTTCAAGATATAAGCAATTGATAACCTAGGTTCAGTTAGTCGATAATCATGTAATCAAGGATCGAGAGTCATGTAATCAAGAGTCATGTAATCAAGAATCATGCTTAGTGAAGATCTCAAGTTTATCTATTTTATTAACTTATCTAATTTACGTAATCCTGTGTTCCATACCACAAGTTCGGTGCATATCAATCATGTGACGTTTAGACTTAAGTAGTGAATTCTTCCAGTGATAGTATCAAGATATGTAATCATGAATCTTGTAATCGAGAATTATGTAATCAAGAATTGTGTAATCAAGAATCAAGAATCAAGAATCACTATTTCAGGAAACACAGGCCCCTTTCCGAGTATACTCCCCTATATTGTCCACTATTAAGCCGTACCCTTATAACCCCAGCTTGTTATTCTTTTATAATTAATTATGAACATGCAGTTGGTACGACTAGTGGAACGGTGTAATCAAATAGTTTAGTCAACAAGTTTGTCCCGGTTGGGCTTTCACCTTAATCCAGGGGAGAAGAAACCCGTGATGTTATTCAACTAAAGAAGATACAAGAATATTACAATTCTCACCACGACCCTCTCTCAAGCCTCACCAGCAAGTACTAGTTGTTTATAATTGGAGAAACTCTCAAACTCTTCAATGAAGTACTTTCTCTTTTGGCTCTTAATGGAGGCCAATAACAACAATATATAGAGATCTAGAGAAACTCCAGTTTGATATCTTGATACAATAGTCATTGGATATTATAGAAGGGATAACCCTACGATAAGAGCCATACGATCTGATTTAAAGATGAAGTTGGGCTTCTCACGAATCAGCCAGACCCGAGCCCAAAACCCATCAGCGCCGCGAACGGTCGACCGCACCACACTTGCGGTTGACTGTCCTTCTCGCGGGAAGACCCTGTACAAGGGATGATCGACCGCACCTCAAGGTTTGTCAACCACAACCTACTACTGGTGTTGCTGCGAACTGTTTCCTTCTCTATCTTCAACCATCTCGATTCTTCTATTGTCTCATCGTCTTCGTATTCAATATAGTATGCAAGACATAAACCCAACAATCTCCACATTGGATTGCATACTATGAATCCACACCTGTGTGATTTAAAACCTTCTAGACTCTTTTTACTCTCCTCTTGCACACAACTAGGTTCTGTGGCTTCCTCTGCTAGTTGAATCTACCTCTATTTGTTTTTTTCATGTTGTATGCCCCCCTCAAGGACATATCCCAGTAGATGTAATCATGGAGGTGCCACCCTCCATACAAAATCCACCAACCTCAAGGCTCTCTCCACCTTCCGACGATATTCGAATGTTGCAGTCTCGCTCAGATGATTCTAGTGACGGCAAACTAGTAGTGCTTTAGGAACAATGGGCTTCAAACCACTTAGCCAAGGTTTCCTGTTCCTCCAAAGCTGATAGAGGTTGTCTTAACTCTGCTCACTCTCCCTCTCATCCATCATTACCTTACGATGACTTTTCCAAATTGATCGAACTCCACCTGGATCTGTGTACCTGTAGTCCCGTGCTTCTAGAGTTCTCATGGATAAAAGGCTCTATTTCATCAAAGGAAAATACATGCCCTCCTCTAGTGTGTGTCCCCTTCTATCTGTCATCTTCGACTCTACTGTAATCTCACCCCTTACTTTACAAATCTTATCAACCTTCGTTCTCACACAACGTGATGCAAACTTGTAAGTAGAAACCATCTCCTTCTTGGAGCGAACTTGAGAAGAACTAACCGAAGCAAAAGAACAACAGGAATTCACATCTAAGGAACTTAAAACAAAGGCATTGTTTAAGCCATCACCTGATTTAGCGGCACTAGAAATTATCCCTCTGACTCAACCACTTGCAACGGTCTCTCATGTAATACCCAATTCCTCTACAATGGTGGCAACAGATCTTACCCTTACATACACTTTTTCTTCCATTCGAATACAATCCACCTCCAAGTAACTCACAAAAGTTGACGCTGATTTCTAACTCTCCTTTCTAAGTGCATCCTCCTCCAACCCCTTGATCATACCTACTATCGAAAATTTCTCCTTGGTAGATTTCTCGCCTAGCACGTTTATCATGTTGAATGAATTTGGTGGTGAATTTATCAAGTTGGAAGCTTTTAGATCATCTACGTTGATCGCCCTCGGTTCAGATAACTCCATATTGAACTCCACTATATGATCTAGAAGAGCGATACTTTTCTTCATTGAGTAGCCCCACAACTTTTCTTTCTAGTACATCTGACCCTGTAATGACGATTCCAAGTAGTCAGTTCTGAATCTTGCCCAAAGAATCACCACGCTTCTCCTACACCTAACTTCACTCGTCGAGGACATTCAAATGAAACCCAAGGCTTCTGAATAAATCTCCTTCTAATTCTCCTGCTTTGTGCCAATTGGTCTCCTTTTATCTCATTCCAAGACTAGATCCAAGTTCTATTGAACCGATGCTTCATGCATATCATCCTTTAAGAGATAAAAGTTGATCCTACCTTTGAACCGCTTGATCTTTGTGATCTGATCTGCCATCTTCTCCAAGAAACTCGAACAAACCCTCGAACCTAAAATTGCTCTGATACTAATTGTTAAGGAAACAAGTAGTACAATGACACCACGTGTTAGGGAATTAGCGAAACTCTTCCCTTCGAGGATCTTGTTGAGTTATTCGATACAATCAACATAAACAACCACGCACATATGAGATTATACCAAACACACCAAAGCACACAAGTTTATCCCGGTTGGAGCTTTCACCTTAATTTGGAGGAAAAGAAACTCGAGATGTTATTCAACTAGAGAAGTTACATGAATATTACAATTTTCACCACGATCCTCTCTCAAGCCTCACCAGCAAGTACTAGTTTTTTACAGTTGGAGAAACACTTAAACTCTCTTCAATGAAGTACTCTCTCTTGGCTCTTAATGGCGGCCAATAACAATATATAGAGATCTAGAGAAATCCTAGTATGATATCTTGATACAATAATAATTGGATATTGTAGAATAGATAACCCTACGATAAGAGCCACACGATCTGGCTTAAAGACGAAGTTGAGCTTCTCACGAATCAGCCAAACCCGAGCCCAAACCCATCAGCACCGCGAAAGGTCCACCGCACCACACTTGCGGTCGACTGTCCTCCTCACAGAAAGACCTTGTACAGGGGATGGTCGACCGCACCTCAAGGTCGGTCGACCACAACCTGCTACTGCTGCTGCTGCTAACTGTTTCCTTCTTTATCTTCAACCATCACGATTCTTCTATCATCTCATCGTCTTCGTATCCAACATAGTATGCAAGACATAAACATAACACAGAGGAGACCTTCCACAGAATCTGTTTAAAATGAGGGAAGTATGGAATTAGAACAACCTAATAAGTTAAAGTGTAATTAACAACAAAACTAAGCATCAAACCCAAATCTTATGAGTAAGTTACATGAAGGCTATCTTATCGGTTAAATAAACATGTACCATATTTTCCATGCTCCATGAACTCCAATCCTATCACTCTTCATATCTTGCATCATTTCATTGTTGCCTCTATTGCACATGTCCAAATGTTGATCTCGGTGATCTAGAGCGGCCTTTCTCGCAAGAGGATGTATTTGATTCTATCCGTTCACTGAGGCGGCAGGATCTATGCAGTTAAAATTGGGGAAAATCAGTGATTAATCGCTCATTAATCGCTAATCGGAGGCAGTTATTTTTTAGCGATATATTAGGCTAAATCTAGCCCAAACCCATCCTATTCGTTTACAGCCCCTCTCCTCAACATTTCCAGCATTCTTCCCCTCACCTTATTCTACTTCCGTATCCAAAATCCAAATCCAAACCCAAAATCCAAACCCTTTAAGCTCCCTCTCAATTCTCTTCTTCCTCGTCGTGCCACCGCAACCCCAAACCCCTGCGTTGCAGCTCCTGAGTCACTACCAACACCCCCCATGCGCCGCAGTGCCCCTACCACCGTCAACCTACTCCTGCTCTCCCCCAGCACGGTCAAGCCGCAAACCCAAACTTATGTAACTTCTGTTGCTGCTCCTCCTGCTGGTTCTTCAGTTATGTTCCTCATTCTCCTGTTACTGCTCCTACTGTTGTGTGTTATTGTTTGCTAGAACCGACCCGTAAACCCGACCCGACCTGAATCCACAATCCAAACTATGCTCAAACCAGGTATTCTATTCTCTTTCTCTATAACTATATGCTCCCATTTTATAATTTCAAAATAGTTTTATGTTACTATGCTAGGATTTTATGTTACTTCTAAGAAGATAGATCATTTTTTTAATTTTTTTTCATATATATATACACACACACATATATACATATATATACACGATTTTTTCAATTTAATTCCCGATTAATTTTCGATTAACCGATTAATCATTAATAGTTCCTATACAGATTAGTTTCGAAAACCGATTTTAACTGCTTATGGCATGATTGTGAAAGTCCCTGCCACTAAGCTAAAACTTTGAAGTTGTAGAAGCGTTAATTGCACTTGTATTCTAACAAGGATAAAGCGCCCGGTCCTGATAGTTTCCCTATTCTATTCTTATTAAAGTTTTGGGAAATCATTAAGGTGGATCTATTGAATATCTTTGATAAATTAATTTGAAATCAAACCCACTTTTAAAATTCGTAGTTATCAACTGACATTTGTCTATTTTTTGTCTATTACAATTTTGGGCTTACTATGGATGATTTAGTTGTACTCAATATGAGTAGCAGAATGTATAAGAATGGAAATGAGTAAGCGTGTTGGCTCGATGGTATGACAGGGAGTTATTGGCATATGGAGGGAGGGCATATGAAGACAAGTTTTGTTTTTAAGGTCCTTTCCCCATTTGTAATAATCTTCTTATATTTTCCTTGTAATTATCTCTTTCATCTTCTCTCATTGTCGAAGAGGATAAAGAAACTCTGGGTTGTTCCTTTCATTTCTTATTAATGGAATAGGTTGGCCTTTTTGGGCCTACTTTAACTCAAAACAAAATGCAATACTACTCATTACTCTGTACAAGTATCATCTCTCGCATAACTCACTTGCTTACTCCTATTTAACACCACATATGTGAACCAAAGTAAACTCACTTACTCACATAAATATATAAGAACCAACATTATAAAACACAATTAAAACTAGTATCGTCAAGATGAGGGGCGTAAAATGTCGAAAAGATTCAAGTTGTGCACAATCAAATGCAGCCCTAATATTCATAAAATGAAGTTACCTAAAGACGTGGTCTTTCCACCACCATTCACCCCAACAAGCATAATCACTGCTGGCTTCCTACCGACAAAAAACACAAAAACAATCCCCTCACATACAAAACAAGCAAGAAAAAACTTCACATTTACATAATACGTACAAACATTCAAATACCAATATCACCTAAACCCAAGTTGCAGCTCAGTCTTTCCCCCTTTCGCCATCAGCACATTCCTTTTCAACGCATCCTACAAACTCAAACAAAAAATGATATTTTTTATTAATTAACTCGCAATTCTTTAAATTAAAAAAAAAAACAAGAAACAGTACTAAGGCTCCGCTTTGGCAAACTTAAATAAAATCGTGTCTAGCCAAAAGTACTGTCTCCAAAACTGCTACTTTTAGCCTCGTTCTCAAAGCACCTAAAGTGAAGAATTGAGCTGCTCAAAAAGCTGTTATTACTAGGAAAATTTTGAAGTTAATCATAATTCTTTCTAACAGCATTTTTTGTACCAGCACTTTTCGATCACGGCAATGAGGGCTGGCCCTGGGCCTATGCGACCTGTGCGGACGCACGAGGCCCACTAATCAGGAGGCCCGTTCAACATCAGACGTAATTAATGGAGTAGCTATTTTTAATTTAGCACAAAAGTCATTCTGTCCGAGTGGTCAAGGGAATAGACTTTAAATTTGTTGGGCTTTGCACAGGTTTGAACCATACTGTTGACGATTTTTTTTCATTTTATATATTTATTTATTTATTTATTTATTTTATACATATATCTACTTTTATTAAAAATAAATAAAAATTAATGATTTCTATGTTTTTTCCATTAATTGTTGAGATTATATATATATATATATATATATATATGAGTAAGTCTATTAAGAGCTCAGAAGCTGAATGCCTTATCGGGAGCTGGGAAGCTCAGCCGTCTGATCGATCTTGATCACGATCGGACGGCTGAGATCCCTCTCCGCCTTTCTTCAGATTAGCAGAGGGGTAAAAGGGGTATACTCATTCGACTGAGTATACCCCTTATCTCTAATCTTCCTTATCGATTAAGCCTTCCTCTCTTCTCTCCCGCTCTCTCTCGTTCCAAACCCTAATCGCCTCTCCCGTTATCGATTCCCGCTCTCGAAGTTCAAAGACGATCTCTTTGGATTCCTCTCTTCTCTTCTCACCCTATCTGAAGAGATCGGCATCTTCGAAACCCTAATCGATAAGAAAGTGAAGTCGAGCGCTCTTCTCTCCCGCACTCTTTCTTCCTCACCTGTGTAAACCTCTATCTCTACCATCGATCGGATCCAGACTTCGCTTATCTTCAGATCTGTTGAGGGATAAAAGTGGTATAGGCGATCGATTTCAGGGCTACCGGTTTGGATTTCTCGGCTCATTGGGTTGTTCCTCTCTCATATTCCGGAGGGAAGTATTTGACTCTCATAAATGCTTTAATGATATCTGTTTAATTTCTTGCATTTTCTTTTGGTTTTGTTTGTAGACAATGATGAGATTGATTTGAATATTAGTTGGTTACAAAATTTTGGGCCATTGAAATTATTGTTTTGAAGGGTATTTGATTGTGTGCCATGATAATTATTCAAAGTTGAATACACATCTGGGGTATGAGCGGGAGAGAAGAGAGGAAGGCTTGAAAGTATCAATTTTTGAGTTTTGAGACTAGCTCAATTCACCAAAATTTTTGGCACCGATGACTCATAATGGTTTAGGCAGTGATGCAAAACACTTTATGATCTGAATAATTATTTCAATCATGTTTTAAGTATTCTTGATTATATATCTATCATATCTCAGTTGGCGCGGCACTCCAATGCAGCCCTACTTATGATTAGTGTTTTCTGAGCCTATTGGTTTTCGTTAGTCTATATATATTCATGAGTAAGTCTATTATGTGAGCTTGGCCGATTGATTGTGAGAAGATAAGAGATAGGGGTATTTGATTTTACCCCTTTTACCCCCAAACATTTTGAAGATAAGCAGTATTAAATATGAGTCGTTCCATCGCATACAATCGCGAAGGAATGGCTAAAACCTCCCCGCTCCCGATAAGGCATTCAGTTCCCAAGCTCTTAATAGACTTACTCTATATATGTAACACAGTTGATGATAAGCTCCAACCAACACAGACAGAACATGAAGTATCAATTTTTGTCAGTCCAGAACAAACACAAACCGATCATGAAGAATATAAAAAAACTGTATATTAGGCAGTGATGCTAAACACTTTATGATCTGAATAATTATTTTAATTTGTTGTATTTATTCTTGATTATATATCTATCATATCCTAGTTGGCACGGCACCCCAATGCAGCCCTAGTTATGGATAGTGTGTTCTGAGCCTATTGTTTTTTTATTTGTTTATGAAAGACAGTTGATAATAAGTTCAAAACTACAGAAACAGAGCATGAAGTATGCAAAATTTGTAAGCTCCAAACAACAGAAAACTAGACTTGATAGTAACTGACGTTGGATGTGTATGTGTTGGGTACTCATCTAAGCCTTTCGGTCTTTGAGTCTCTCAAATGCTTTGTTGGTGTAGGCCGTGATGCAAAACAGTTTATGATCTGAATATTTACTTCAAGATTGTTGTATTCATTCTTGATTATATATCTATCATATCTTAGTTGGCACGGCACCCCAATGCAGCCCTGGGTATGAATAGTGTGTTCTGAGCCTACTAGTTTTATTTAAACTACATGTTCAGTTTCTGTTGTTCTGACACTATACCAAGTTTGAAACTTCATGGCAAGCTTCTGTTAGTATTGAGCACACAAATTTTGGTACTTCGTGTCCATGTTGAAAGAGTTCATTTTATGTTTGTTCTGAGTGAACAAAATTAGATACTTCATCAATATGTTTCTGTTTGTTCTGGGCTTACTTCAAGTTCACAACATTGGATACTTAATGACCTGCACTCGACAAACTTGGATACTTCAAGTTCTGTTTTTGTTTGTTCTGAGATTAAAAATTTTGATACTTCATGATCTGTATCTGATTGTTTTGAGCTTACAACATTTGTATACTTCATGCTATGTTTCTGTTAGTTCTGGACCGGCTAAAATTGATACTTCATAATCTGTCTGTGTTTGTTCTGGGCTGGTAAAATTTTTATACTTCATGCTCTACTTGTGTTTGATCTGGAATGGCAAAATTTGATACTTCATGTTCAGTTTGTGTTAGCTCTAAGCATACAAATTTTGTCATACTTCATGCTCTGTCTGTGTTGTTTCTGAGCATACAAATTATGCATACTACATGCTCTGTCTGTGTTGCTCCTCAGCTTACAAATTTTGCATACATCATGATCTGCCTGTGTTTGTTCTGGGTTGATAAAATTTTTATATCTGATGCTCTATTTGTGTTTGATCTGGACTGGCAAAAATTGCCACTTCATGTTCTCTCTGTGTTGGTTATGATCTTACAAATTTTGCATACTAAATGCTATGTCTGTGTTGCTTCTCAGCGTACAAATTTTGCATACTTCATGATCTGTCTGTAGTCAGTTCTGGACTGGCAAAATTTATACACTTCATGCTCTCTTTGTGTTTACTCTGGGCTGGCAAAAATTGATACTTCATATTCTATTTGTGTTGTTTCTGTGCTGGAAAATTTTGATAGTTCATGCTTTTTTGGTGTTGGTTCTGATCGAGGAGGATAATTTAACACTTCATGACTTTTGAACTTCATGTTCAACCTCTGTTTTCCTGAGCCTACAATATTTACTTGAAGATTTTTTGCGTTCTGAACCGACTATCTGTTTTAATTTATTTTGTCTTCTCCAGGTTCAATAATTTCAGTTTACTTTTGATTTCAGGTTGATTTCAGCGTGAAGTGCATTTTGGAGCCATTGAAGACTGCAGTATGGGAAAATTTGAAATTCAGAGCAAGTTATCTAAATTTTTTCATGTACTTGAAATTTATTAAACAATGTACTATGTTGTAAAATATTATTTATGTTTCAGTTCTTTGTACAGTGTCAGATGTCAAGTACATTTCTTATGCTGTAGAGTTTTTGTGAACTATTACTTTGCAATTCTATGAAGATCCAATTTTTTTCCAAATATTTAGTTCATTATTGTCTTGATGTAATGATTGAAATTTTGTGTATTTTTGGGTGTATTACGCAGCATGGCGTATCCAATTGATTTTCATGTTCAGAAATACCACAAACCGAGCATCATGTACCTAAATTTTGTAAGCTCTGAACTAAGACAGACAGAGCATGAAGTAACAAATTTTGTAAAGCTCATAACTAACACAGGCTAGTCATGAAGTATGCAAAATTTTTTAAGCTGAGAAGCAACACAGACAGAGCATGTAGTATGCAAAATTTGTATGCTCAGAAACAACACAGACAGAGCATGAAGTATCAATTTTGCCAGTCCAGATCAAACACAGATACGGCATGAAGTACAAAAATTTTGTCAGCCCAGAACAAGCACAGGCAGTTCATGAAGTATGCAAAATTTGTAAACTGAGTAGCAACACAGGCAGCTCATGTAGTATGCAAAATTTGTATGCTCATAAACAACACAGACAGAATATGAAGTATCAATTTTTGGCATTCCAGATCAAACACAGATAGAGCATGAAGTATAAAAATTTTATCAGCCCAGAACAAGCACAAGCAGCTCATGAAGTATGCAAAATTTGTAAGCTGAGTAGCAACACAGACAGAGCATGTACTATGCAAAATTTGTATGCTCATAAACAACACAGACAGAATATGAAGTATCAATTTTTGGCATTCCAGATCAAACACAGATAGAGCATGAAGTATAAAATTTTTATCAGACCATAACAAGCACAGGCAGCTCATGAAGTATGCAAAATTTTTAAGCTGAGTAGCAACACAGACAGAGCATGTACTATGCAAAATTTGTATGCTCATAAACAACACAGACAGAATATGAAGTATCAATTTTTGGTATTCCAGATCAAACACAGATGGAGCATGAAGTATAAAATTTTTGCCAGCCCAGTACAGACACAGATAGATCATGAAGTAAGCAAAATTTGTAAGCTGGGAACAAACACAGACAGAGCATCGAGCATGCAAAATTTGTAAGATCATAACCAACACAGACATAACTTGAAGTATCAATTTTTTTCCAGCCCAGAGCTAACACAGACAGAGCATGAAGTATAAAAATTTTGCCAGACCAGAACAAACACAGGCAGATCATGAAATGAACAAAATTTGTAAGCTCAGAACCAAAACAGTCAGAGCATGTAGTATGCAAAATTTGTAGGCTGAGAATCAACACAGACATAACATGAAGTATCAATTTTTTTCCAGCCCAGAGCTAACACAAACAGAGCATGAAGTATACAAATTATCTTAGCTCACAACAATCATATACAGATCATGAAGTATCAAATTGTGTAATCTCAGAACAAACTCAAACAGAACTTGAAGAATCAAATCTTGTCGAGTGCAGATCATGAAGTATCCAATTTTTGTCAGCTCGGAGTAAGCCCAAAACAAACAGAAACATAACTTGAAGTATCTCCGGTGTGTCGCTAACGAACATCTCGTTCTTTCTCTTCGATTCTTGCATCAAATGATTCATCAATTAGAAGAAAATTCAAGTACGTATGTGGCATGTTCCTGGAGAGTGTATGTTGAACATGGTTAAAACTTGTAGGCTCAGAATAAGTGCAACAGAAAACATTATATCTTTCACTCGGAATAAAAAATTCATGCCGGTTCAGAAAAACACCACCATCAACTTTAATATCCGGTAAAACCATTGTTAAAGATGCATTTTCAAAATGAAAATGAAAATTTGTAAGCTCAGACCCAACACAAACAGAGCATGAAGTGGCAAATAATTTTAGCTTCCCAACTCAAAACAAAACCGAAATGAACATGAAGTTGAACACCATCCAATAATCATGAAGTATGAAATCATGCATAAATTTTCATCACTGCCGCATATTAAATCAAGTATAAATGAGTCAAATTTGAAATTTTGAATTTGTCACTAAGGCCGCTTTATTAAGGCACACCGGCTAGTGTCCAAGAACAAAATTCAAGTTGCATATACTTTTCATCATTGCCTACTAAAAGTGGAAATATAAACTATAAACCCAAAATTTTTTACCAACTTTTCAGGAACTAAATTGCTTATCGAGCATCAATTTTTTTCCATCAATAATTTACTTGCAAAGAAACAAGACAAAAGCGTCAAATTAACAAATGTGTTATAATGTATTATACTAATATAACGGCAGATATGTATGACACTTACCTTGCAAAAGCCACAGAAATAAATCAACAAAGTTCATGCTATATTCGGAGCATCCTCTGTTATAGGTTGCATTGTTGAAACTGTAGTAGAAGCTTGTGACTCATTTATAGTAGAGCTACACGATTAATTTTCACAAAATGAAATTAAGATTATACTATATACAAAGAAAATAAAGTATAAACTTTGTATTTAATTACTAACATTTCCTTTAAAGGACAAGTACGACTGTCATGATTAACAAGCTTCTTGCACAAGCGACACTTTCTCAGTGGTTTCGCAGCCTTCTCCAATACTTTCTCCTTACCCCCTTTGATGCGCTTCCCACTACCCTTGGTTTTTGCGATATCGGGTACTTGAATATGGACTGTTCTAGGTAGTGAACTAGTTGTTGCTTGTTGTAATTCTTGGGGCATATCTTGTTGCAATTCTGCAACAACACCAACTAGTAATGTTTTAGCCTTTTGGCGCATCTCCTTTGATGAGCGAGCAATCCTCATCACTTTGTTGATTTCATTGGACAATTCCACCATGTCCAAATCTTGTGGACTACCGTAACTACCCATTATTTCATCACCAGCATCATCATATACAATCTCGGTAGTCACAGAAGCGGTCCACCTCTTCAAAATATAACATTGAGGCA
Organism: Hemerocallis citrina; assembly: GCA_017893485.1. Taxonomy (NCBI): domain Eukaryota; kingdom Viridiplantae; phylum Streptophyta; class Magnoliopsida; order Asparagales; family Asphodelaceae; genus Hemerocallis; species Hemerocallis citrina. The sequence continues at coordinate 136,690,130 of CM030363.1, forward strand.
GGGACTCAACAAACTCATTCCTCAATACCACAAGGATGTGTCTACAAGGAATTCCCTCCACTTCGAATTTACTACATGTGCACGTCCCAGCAATATCCATCCCCTTGTAGAACACATCTCTTATTTTATCAGATTGTACCGACTTTCCCATTCTCCTGACAATATAGTGTCACACACTACCAACGTCAGTTTTCATTAAAGATGCATAATTCAAGCTTTCAACTAGTTCAGCCTGAAATATATGAAATTTCGATCTAGTGTACAGTTCAGACATTTGGGACTCAATTTCAAAATCTGTCTACAGCTTTGGTTTGGTATGCAGAGTGGCGTAGTCAGCTGCTAACTGATTTTGTCTTTGTTTCCTTATTGCCCTTTCAAATCTCGTCATAAATTCATGTAAAGAATTTTTGCTATTAACATATTTATCTACAAAAGCATTCATGCTTTCTGATCTCTAGGTTGTGCGAATTCCAGCAGTAAAAATATGCTTCGCATAAGCTGGTATCCACTTCTCACGAAGCAAATAAATGTCAGAAAGCCAAGGATTACCTGTTATTGTAATATAATATGTATCAAGTACTAATAGTACACAAAAAAGTTCAAACATAAGAATAATTTATTGAAACAAGTAATACCTGCAATTTGCACATTAGCGTGCATTACGTCATTCCATCTCATCTCAAACTCTTCTGGGGTCTCAGATTCCCAGATGCAACTGTGGAATGGAATGCTAAAATCACTATTCAAGTCCGGGCCACCAAGCTTATCAGGAAGCTTTTTAAGAATGTGCCACATGCAAAGCTTGTGGCTCGAACCAGGGAAACACATGCGAATTGCATTATCCATTGCAGGATCTTGGTCTGTGATGATCACTTTTGGTGGAGACCCACCCATTGTTTCACCCCATTTTTGAAACAACCAAACAAAAGAATCGGTGGTCTCTTTATTTATAAAAGCCGCACCAAAATTTACAGATTGGCCATGATGATTAACTCCAGTAAACGGAGCAAAAACCAACTTGTATTCGTTGGTATCATATGTGGTATCAAAAATTAGCACTTCACCAAAATGCTTGTAAGCCTTCCTGGAAATAGCATCAACCCATAATACATGGGTTAATTTGTTGTCTTCATCAACCTTGTAATGAAAACAGAAAGAAGGATTTATCTCTTTTTCCTCTTGGAAGTGCTCCAGCAATATATCAACATCATAAGGTCTCATACCATCCTTATCTCTTTGTAAGAAATTTCTAATGTCTTTTTCAGTACAATTAATGTTACTGAAACCTTCATTTTCTATTTCCATGAAGGACATAAACTCTGAAGTCCGTATGTTAGCCTCTTTGAAAGTACTGAGTAAACTTTTTTGCACTTCAGAGACAGTTCTATTACATCTTAGAAATTGTTGCTTTCTAGGTGTGACACAAATATGGCTGTGCTCCTCAAAAAATCTACGGATTGACCATCTCCCGTCATCATCCCTTTGGATTCGTATTTGAGCCATACACTCTTCTTTCGTCACAGCCCTTTTCCTTCTCTTGATCAAATTTGAAGAAGAAGATTCTTCGTTATTGGCAGCATTCACAACAGTTGTATCAACCAGCTTGCCTTGTTTTGAGCAAACAAATTGTTGTGAATATCTCTCCTTTGTGGTAGTATCAACCATCATTGCAAACTTGCGTACTGAAAAACCAACTAATTTTGCATATGTTTTATAAAATTCATATCCGTCTTCTAATGTTGCAAATACTAAACCAACAAATGGTTTAGAAGCATCATCAACATCCCTCCAACTGGACTGAACATCCTGGCTTAGTAATTCCTCATTTTCAACCTCCATCCTTCATAGGAGAATGAGACAACAAAAATTAAAAATAAAGCTACAACCTTAAATTAGCACAAACGAAAAAGTCCAACATAATACATTCTTGATCTACAAGTCCAAATTTTTTTCTTTTATGGGAGAAACATTTAAAAGGAAAACAACCTACAGCTTCTTACATGGATTCTACGTGGAATTTGGGTGCTTATATGCATGTGTCATGTCCTATTAGCAGTGATTGAAGCAAATCTCGAAAGAAACAAAAACTAGACTGCATATTACATGGATTTTGTGTGCTTATATGCATGTGTCATGTCCACATCTAAAATTCTATATACCAGTACGAATATTATTTGCTATTCTAAATGTACTAGTCCGAATACTAGTGCGAATATTATCAGAGCATAATTTAAGCGCTAAAAATATAACAACAACCTAGAAGCATTTATAAAGGAAATAAAATTTGAATTCGAGATGAGAAATCGAAACCCTTGTCGCAGTTTGGGTTCTCCGTCGGAAGGAGAGAACGAACTTGTAAGTGCTCTTCTAAGGTGCAGCTCCCGGCAGCCCTGAAATCGATCGCTTATACCACTTTTACCCCTCGACAGATCTGAAGATAAGCGAAGTCTGGATCCGATCGATGGTAGAGATAGGGGTTTACACAGGTGAGGAAGAAAGAGAGCGGGAGAGAAGAGCGCTCGACTTCACTTCCTTATCGATTAGGGTTTCAAAGAGATCTTCGATTAGGGTTTCGAAGATGCCAATCTCTTCAGATAGGGTGAGAAGAGAAGAGAGGAATCCAAAGAGATCGTCTTTGAACTTCGAGAGTGGGAATCGATAGCGGGAGAGGCGATTAGGGTTTGGAACGAGAGAGAGCGGGAGAGAAGAGAGGAAGGCTTAATCGATAAGGAAGATTAGAGATAAGGGGTATACTCAGTCGAATGAGTATACCCCTTTTACCCCTCTGCTAATCTGAAGAAAGGCGGAGAGGGATCTCAGCCGTCCGATCGTGATCAAGATTGATCAGACGGCTGAGCTTCCCAGCTCCCGATAAGGCATTCAGCTTCTGAGCTCTTAATAGACTTACTATATATATATATATATATATATATATAGTTTTTTAATGGTTTCCATGTTTCTTTCGTAAGTTGTTTAGATTGACTTATACATGAAATTTTTTTTAATCTTGTATTTCATGCGTTGCAAGAATATGAAGATCCTTAACCACATTTATACTATCTCGTCTTAATTGATGATACGACTAATTCAAGATATGATTAAGTCGTCCCAAGTATTGGAGCCTCCAATGACATAAAATTTGAAAGGTATCTATATAATAAAACACAAAGAAAGCTATCAAGTGGCTCTTCTTCAATCCCCGAAAATCAAAGGCCCAGATATAACCTCACAAAACACATTTTTCCCCCAAAAGTTTTTCCCCAAAACTCAAATTCAAATCCCCCAAAAACAACTCATTTATTTATTTAATTATTTCTCTCTCTCTCTCTCTCTATATATATATATGTGTGTGTGTGTGTGTGTGTGTGTGTGTGTGTGTGTGTGTGTGTGTGTGTGTAATGCTCCATTGAAAACACCACTGTAGCGTTGAAAACGTGAAAACAACCTAGACCGTTGTTCCCAACAACGGCCTAGGTGGTTTTCACGAGTTTTCACAATATTTGCGTTTTCAATGGAGCATTACTATATATATATATATATATATATATATATATATATATATAGGAATGCTCCATTGAAAACGTACTGTAGCGATGAAAACGGGGAAAACCATCTAGGCCGTTGTTTCCGTTGTTGGAAACAATGGCCTAGGCCTAGGTGGTTTTCACGTGTTTTCACAACATTTGCATTTTCAATGGAGCATTTCCCATATATAATATATATATATAATATATATATATATATATATATATATATATGCGTGTGTGTGTGTGTGTAAACATGGACTTGTATACCCCATTTACAATTATTTTTCACATATACTAACGGAAACATGGACTTTTATTTACAACTAATTATTGTCATATTATTCAAACTTCAACTACATAATTGTTGATTTACTGTTTACAAGACTTTTCATATGTTGTATCGTTCTGAAGACGTGTCGTAGGCACATGGCCACGGGCAAATCTAGTTTTTCAATAAATTCATATAAAATTTTCAAGATATAGAATGTACCCTACTCATATTTTTCAATTAAATTCTTATAATATATATAAATATATATATATGATGTTCAAATCAAAATAAAGTAAAATTAGTATTAAAATATTTGAAGAAGGCCCTTTTTTTTCTTTCCCACCCTATAAATCTCAGGATCGTTCCTGATGGCAGTACCTACCTTGATCTTACATCCGGTTTTGAGCTTCCCTACTAAGACATCATCGCGAATGCTATCGACGATCTTGATAGAGATTCTGGGGCCGAAGTCGGAGACAAGCAGGGCATCTTCGAGCTCGTTGAGTAAGCGCTCAGAGTCGGAGAGGTTCCAGTAGAGGAGGAGCTCGTCGACGACGGCGAGGTTTTGACGGGTTTTCGAGAATCCGGAGAGGATCTTCTCGACGTCGGATTTAGCTTTCTCTTTGATGAGGCAGCTCAGGCGGGTGAAGAAGCCGGTTTTGCCACCGGTGGCGGAGCACCGGACGTTGGTGGCGGGGGTGAGAGGAGAGGGGGAGAAGGAGAGCTTGATTTGGCGGAAAAATGTCAGGTGATGGGTTGCGGGGAGCTCGAGATCTTGCCATGGCTTGGGAAATGGAGGTTTTGGGATTAAGAGAGAGAAAGAGAAGATGAAGGAAGATTGGAGAAGAAGAAATCACTTTTCATTTCCTGCCCCAGTTTGATACAAATGGGTGGTTTAAGTAGCTGAAGGGTGTAGGCGGTTACACAAACGACAAAGATTTAAAAAAGCACGTGCGGAACGCACTTTTCCTTCCCGCCACCTCTCCCGCTACTTCACCATTTAAAAAATAGTGCACTAAGCACGTAAAAACAGACACACTTTGAATTCTGATACAGACTCAATTACAGACTCGATATACTGAACCCATAACACTCCGACGATGACAATGGACTAGAGCTTCACTCCGGCGACTGAGCTGCTGCCGGTGTCCCTGACAATTCCTCCCCCCATAGAACTGAACTTGTCCCAAGTTCAAAGCTCGGGTATTTTCAACGGAATTCATCTATGTCGATCCACAAAGCACAGTTCAAATCTTCATTCTTCCACTTAACTAACAGCTGAATTCCCACCCTATTATTCTTCTTAAACACTCTCCGCTCCACTATAGATTCAGGTTCTTCAAATAGAGACTCATCAACCCACCAATGAGGTTCTTCCGCTGATATATTAGGGAGATGATCGCCATAGCATTTCTTTAACTTTGACACATGGAAAACTGGATGCAAGGAAGTAGATGGGGGTAGCTCCAAACGGTAAGCAACTGAACCTACCTTCTCCAAAACTCGATACGACCCAAAATACTTGGATGATAGCTTCTGAGGAGTAGCATTTCTCAACGATACCTACCTGTATGGTTGCAACTTTAATAACACCAAATCTCCCACCTCAAAACTCCTCTCAGTTCTTCTTCGATCAGCAAAGAACTTCATTCGACTCTGAGCTTGAGACAAATTATCCTTTAACAATTTAACAATCGCATCTCTAGCCATCAAACTATTCTCAACCGCTGGTAGAGCTGACGTACCAGGGACATAGTGCAATAACGATGGTGGTGGCCTTCCATAGACACCCTCAAAAGGTGTGAGTCCCGTCGACACATGCCAACAGGTATTATACCAAAATTCTGCCCATCCAAGCCAACGAACCCAATCTGTGGGCTTCTGAACACACAAGCATCTCAGATATAATTCCAGCGCCTTATTCACTATCTCAGTTTGATCGTCGCTTTGAGGGTGATACGCCGTCGACATTTGAAGTCGGCAATTCTGCAATGTGAAGAATTCCTTCCAGAATTTGCTAACAAAAACAGGGTCTCTATCGCTAACTATGCTACGGGGCATCCCATGTAACTTGTAGACATTGTCGATAAAAACCTACGCTATTGTTTGAGCCGTATATGGATGTGCAATCCCAATGAAGTGCGCATATTTTGTTAAACGATCAACAACCACCATGACAGCATTTTTACCTGCACATTTGGGCAAACCTTCCACGAAATCCATGGAAATATCCTCCCAGATTCTCTTAGGAATGGGGAGGGGCTGGAGATAGCCTGCAGGCAAAGTTGTTTCATTCTTGTTGCGTTGGTAGATTAAGTATTCCCGTATGAACTTCTTCACATCCTTGCTAATTCCTTCCCATGTGAAAGCTCTCTTTATTCTTTGCAGTGTCTTATGGAAACCAGAATGCCCCCCCCCCCCCCCCCCCCCCATACTAGATGAATGGTGGACTAGGAATATTAACTCTTTAACACTTGCATTTGGACTCACCAAAATTTTCCCTTGGTAATACCAAATTCCCCCAATTTTCTTGTAGTCTGCAGGATTTAGCAATCCTCCTTGTTGCTTCTCATCTAGCTCAAGGAAGTATGGATCTTGTTCCACCATGATTTTAATCTCTTCTAACCAATTTGGAACTACAAAGGTGATCTCACAATAAGTGTCTTGATTCCCTTGTCTTCTCGACAATCCATCAGCAACCGTATTGTCAGGACCCTTCTTATATTCGACTCTAAAAGTATATCCGAGCAGCTTCCACATCCATTTTTTCTTGAACCTCAGTATTAATCTTCTGTTCAAGCATGTATTTGATACTTTGATGATCTGTTTTGATCACAAATGAGGACCCCAGCAAGTATTGCCTCCAATATTTCACTGCTTGCAATATAGCAAGGATTTCTTTTTCATACGTTGACATAGCCAGTGCTCTTCCCTTTAGTGCCTTACTCATATAAGCCATTGGGTGCAACTCTTGCATAAGAACCGCGCCAATTCCTTCTAATGAAGCATCCGTCTCCAAGGTAAAGGGTTTTGAGAAATCAGGGGGACGAAGAACAGGAGTAGAAGTCATAGCTGACTTGAGTTTGAGGAATGCTTGTGTTGCCTTCTCTGACCACTGGAATGAATTCTTTTTGAGCAATTGGGTAAGTGGAGCTGCTATACTACCATAATCTTTGACAAATCTCCGATAGTAACCCGTAAGCCCAAAAAAACCTCTCAGTTTCTTAATATTCTTAGGCTCAGGCCACTCTTCCACAGCTTTGATTTTGTTTCTATCCACCGAAATCCCATCAGCACTAATGATATGGCCTAAGTAACCTACAGATGTTCTTCCAAAGCTGCACTTACTCTTCTTGGCTATTAGCTGATGATCACTTAAGATCTTTAAAGCATGTGTTAAGTGTGCAATATGGCTTTCCCAGGTAGCACTATAGACTAGGATGTCATCAAAAAAGACCAAGATGAATTTGCGAAGAAATTCCTTGAAAATATCATTCATAAGGTTTTGGAAAGTTGCGGGGGGTGTTTGTGAGTCCAAAAGGCATGACCAAGAACTCAAAATGCCCATGATGAGTTCGAAACGCTGTCTTTGGGACATCCTCTTGATGCACTCTAATTTGGTGGTATCCCGACCTTAAGTCGATCTTAGAGAAATACTTGGCACCACTCAATTCATCTAAGAGTTCATCTACAATGGGAATGGAAAACTTGGCCTTGAGAGTGAGGTTGTTCACAGCTCTATAGTCCACACACATTCTCCAACTACCATCGGACTTCTTCACTAATATGACGGGGAAGCATAAGGACTATTACTTGGTCGAATAAACCCTGAGCTGAGCATCTCCTTCACCTGTCGTTCAATTTCATTTTTGTAGAAGTGTGGTTGTTTGTATGGTCTAATACATATAGGTGTGTGGCCTTCAATCATAGGGATGTGGTGATCGATTGATCTTGGTGGGGGCAAACTCATTTCATCGGAGAAAACCTCAGGGAAACTTTGCAGAATCTGTACAATTTCAGCATCTCTCTGTTCAGCCAGGTCCTCATCTCCCTTGTTATCCTTCTCACAATTTGCTTTGTCTGATGCTTCTACTTTGGGGGATTCCTCTTGCAACTGTATCATATACGCTTGGCAAATGCAGCTGCTAATTTTAACCAACTCCTCTCCCTCAAGACACTGCAATAGGGGATTAGTAATTCCCTGCAGTTTTTGACTCTTCCTTTCATATTGAAATTGCATCATCATTGCCTCAAAATCCATAGTAACTGGACCAAGAGATCGAAGCCAATGAGCTCCCAATACCATCTGTGCTCGGCCCAATGGAAGTAATAGCAAATCAGCTTGTAGACTCACACCTTGCACTGTGAAATTGATCTTCTCTACAGTTCCTTCACTATACATTACTTGACCATTCGCTACTGTGACCTTATACCTGGGTTCACCTCTAATCAGCAAATTGGCCTTAATGGCAGTGAGTGGGTTTAAGTAGTTGTGTGTAGATCCAGTATCAATCAGGATACTAACTTCTCTCTCGTTAACTTTTCCTTTTACACGCATGGTTTGAGGATATACCTGTGCTCCTACCAAGGCATGGAAGGAGATTTCTGGAGTTGAAGTTGTGGGAGAAGGGAGTGGCGAGCTGAGGGTAAGCTGCTCTTCGCTACTTTCAACTAGATCTTCCGCACTCTCTTCCTCTTCCTCCAGAGCTTCAAGATAGTAAAACTTCTGAGCCTTGCACAAATGTTCCTGAGAATACCTCTCATCACAATTAAAACATAACCCCTTGGCCCTTCTATCTCTCATTTCTTGAATGCTTAAACGTCGAGGATTAAAATTAGCTGTGGGATTGGAGGAATTAAGGTTGGATGCAGGATTGGAGGAAAGGTGATGGTTGATGGTATTAGAGGGTGTGGAAGTTGTTTTTGCAGGAGGTGGAATGTTTATAGGAGCCTGTACCCTGGGAGTAAAAGGAGCCTTGTAACTTCGTCTTAGACAGGACAACTTCTCTTCGAACCCACGAGCCAACCCAATGGCTTCGTTAACATTCTTGGGACGCTGTGATTTTACATCCCATCTAATTTCATCTCTCAGGCCGCTTATGAATGTGCTCAAATAGTGCACCTCCGTCCAATCTTCAACATAGTTAGAGAGTTTATCAAACTCCTGTATGTAAGCCTCGATGTCTCCTTTTTGCTGCAGCTTCGACAAAATTCTGCTGTAATCATTGAACTCCGTTGGGCCAAATCGAGTTAGCAGCTCTTCCAAAAACTTTGACCAAGTAACCTCATGAACTCTGGGTTTGATATGCCTGCGGAACCATTGCGCTGCCCTCCCCCGCAGATTTAGAGAAGCGTACTTCAATTTTTATGCCTCTGGAATCTCATAGAACTCTAGGAATTGCTCCACGCCACGGATCCACTCCGTAGGGTCACCCTCTTGGAAGATTGGGAATTCGACTTTAAATGGAGTCTTGATCAAATTCCCAAAATTGCTCTGACCTGTGAACACAACTGAGTGAGAATTAGCATGGTTTACCTCTCTAGAAAACTGCGATGGCGGCGGATTGGGAAGCAGTGGAGGTTGCTGAGCCCTGAATTGTTGAGGATTGGAAGGATGTTGTGAGCTAAATTGTTAAGGATTGGAAGGATGTTGTGAGGCTCATTGCATCAATCCCATCATCGCCTCCATTCAGGATTCTATCGCTGAGAATCTCTCGCCGATGCTGGTCGCAATAGCCTCAACTCTGTCCGTCAAGAACCCTGTCTGTAGTTGATTCTGCATCAGACGATTTCTCAGATGCGCCACTTCTCCTTCTAACTCCGTACTTCCCTCGGTACGACCATCATCATCGGCGTTACCTAGATTTAGCTCTGATACCAAATTGTCAGGTGATGGGTTGCGGGGAGCTCGAGATCTTGCCATGGCTTGGGAAATGGAGGTTTTGGGATTAAGAGAGAGAAAGAGAAGATGAAGGAAGATTGGAGAAGAAGAAATCACTTTTCATTTCCTGCCCCAGTTTGTTACAAATGGGTGGTTTAAGTAGCTGAAGGGTGTAGGCGGTTACACAAACGACAAAGATTTAAAAAAGCACGTGCGGAACGCACTTTTCCTTCCCGCCACCTCTCCCGCTACTTCACCATTTAAAAAACAGTGCACTAAGCACGTAAAAATAGACACACTTTGAATTCTGATACAGACTCAATTACAGACTCGATATAATGAACCCATAACACTTCGACGATGACAATGGACTAGAGCTTCACTCCGGCGACTGAGCTGCTGCCGGTGTCCCTGACAAAAAACAAGTAGTAGTAGAAGCGGAAGCAACCGCCATTATTGGCATTTAGTTTGGTAATCGATGAAGATGAAGATTAAGGAAAATGTAAGAGGATAGGACTTGAAATGCTGTGAATAATTTGCCACTATGACTTGGAAATATTTTCGGAAATGCCATTTGGTTGGCTTGGGTTAGGTCATAAGAGCAAGTTCAATAAGATCCACTATCGTTGATGCTAAAATATGCATATATAGCAGTTAGAAAATCTCTAATATTATAATAGAAGAGTTGGGGTTGTTATTTGTCAACATACAAATCCGTGTCTTGCACGTACAACTCCAACTCTCCCATTAATTACAATAAAAAAAATCACCTATTTAAAACATGCAACACACGTGCAAAACAAATTTATAATATTTTTTAACACTAAACACACACATATCTTGCACGTACAACTCAAATTCTACTTATAAATACATGCATTGCACGTACAAATTGTAGATTTTTCTTCAAAATATTTTTCCCAATTACGTGCAACGCACGTCCAACTCCAAAACTATTTCTTAACACGTACATCGCACGTAAAAATCTCCAACTCTTATCAAAACATGCATCGCACATGAAATATACTAGTAGCAATTGAAGGTAGGCGCTGTAGTCGTAAAAAGCCAAATTTAAAAGGGAGGGAAGAACATCTTCCGTCTAATTGTTTTTTGCGATTTTTTTTTTTATAATGGCATTTTTGTACATAACTTGATGGCATTTTGGTAAACATGTTTTAAAAAATTTTGGTGGACAAATGAACTTCATCCGTCCCACTAGTTTTTTTGTTTTTTTTTAATTGAAAATGACATTTTCGAAATAAAATAGGTGGCATTTTAGTAAATATCTTTTAAAAAAAATTTGTGGGACGGTGCTTCTTCATCCGTCCCATTTTTATAAAAATTATTAAAATAGCATTTTTGTAATGAAATGGGTGGCATTTGCGTAATTAAATGTTGATGGACGGATGATCTTCATCTGTCAGTTCTAAAATATATATATATATATATATATGAGACGGAGCTTCGTCTTTTGTCTTCTATATTTAGCATTTCTCTATCTCCGCTTCTAAGTTTAGTGAAGCACTGTTCACTCTTATTCTAACAAATGGGTTTTTAGCAAACGATTGTGGCACTCTTTTCTAAAATGATTGCTATTTTTTGGGTATTTAGAAAACAATAATGGATGATCTAATGGGGTGGCTTTCCACTCTTATTCCCATCGGAAAAAAGGCACTTCCACTATGGGAACACGAGTGTTTCTGATAGAAGACTTGCTCATCCATGATGGGAAGCCATTCTTGTATTAGAAACGCGAGAATATTTCCACGGTGAAAATGGCTTTTCAAGATGTGAAGAAGATCTCCTATTAGATTCGCTCTATAATTTTTCTCGACTCATCTTTTAGGTTTTATATTTATTTTAATCAATATGATAAAAAATTCACCGTACACGTATTTGGCCGTATTTTGTTTGTATGGTGTGTTTTTATATATTAAAATGTTATTATTAATTAAATTATAAGTTTATTAAATAAGATTAAGTTACATAAATAACATGCATTATTTTCACTAAGAGGTTACATAACCATTGTGGAATTATAGAAAATAAGCATCATCTCCATTATTTATTATAGTTGTAGCCATTTTCATTGCTACTATTGCCATCATATTGAGCACGAATACGTATTATTTTTCGTTGTTCTTCCTTCCAAAATACAGTTTTATAGGGAGTCATTATGGTAGTGTCATACAACATTATTGTATTCTCCAATGCTCGATGATCATCGCTTTGCTCTTTTCTCCTTATCTTCGCCTTCGCTATTTTATCGTTCATAAACCATGTCATTGGTTCTTTTTGTCTTATCATCCACTCGTCCAGCTATTTTTCGATGTTGTCTGCTGCAATTCACCTACTCTCACCCGACAAAGCTTTCTCTTTTTTTCGAGTAGCCTCTTTTTTAGCCTTTCTTCCCTCAGGTCTTGCATAAGTGGATGTCAGCAATGATGTGGGATCTTCATCGCAAGTCAAATCAACAAGAGTTGCTTCAATCAGAGTCGCTCCAGCAGAAAATTGTTGGCTTCATCCAAATCCAGTTTCAGGTGGATCTTTGAATTTTTCAACACCTTTGACTATGTCCCAGCAAACATCTAAGTTCCAATATACACCCATTTGATTTTTGTACCATGATCTGGCATCTACAATCTAACCAAGCATACAAAAATTAATCAAAGAAATATTAATAACATTGATAATTGTGAATAAATTTGTAAAAATATTTGCCTCATCTAGATAAGATTGGTCGCTCTTAGTTGTTCTCTTAACACGCATCAAATCTTTATGCCACTTGGTTAGGCTCGGAGCTAGATGTTTTATCCACCTACCCTAAAATCCAAGTGCGGGTCGAAGTTTATCGGGAGGACCCTTCCAAATTTCTGCATATCTGACTCGAATGCGATCGTAAAATATCCCCTTGGGTTGTTTGGCACCAGTCTCCCCATCGAGGGTGACTCTAACCCAAGTTTTGCACAATGCTTCTTCTTCATCGTAACTTCATTTTGTACATTCTCCCTTTTTTTAATGACAATTTGCAACACTTAATTATTTTTTAAATGAAAATTTGTAGAGGAAATGGAAGAAGAGAATTGATTGTGATTTGTGGGTAAAACATCCTTGTATTTATAGGGAAAAATTTCCGTTGGAAACTTTAAAAAAATTATTACTATTGAATTTTTTTAAAAATTAGCCATTGGATTTTTTCTTAAAAATAAAATTTGCTCACGTCAGCAAGTCAAAGTCGTTGGAAATTTTCCAATGGCTCTTGCATGTGCTGACGTCACCCACAGGCCTACTTCTTCTTGTCGGGCTTCTTTCCCCCTACCCAAGTTGACCACACTTCTTGTCTCTTACCTCTTCCCCCACATCTTGGCTCTCATGTTAGAACTTGCCTCGTCCCCCCCCCCCCCCCCCCCCCCCCCCCCCCCATCTTGCCTTTCCTATTAGACATGCTGTAATGGACCTGAAGATGCCCAACTTAGCTCAACTTTTATTTCCAGCTCTTATATACATTTTCTTAGTTTTACTGGTTTTTTTCGTTATTTTACTTGCACATGATACATGTAACACCCCGAATTTCAAAACAGACTGAATTCGAAGTTCCGCAAGATCTTTACACTTCTCTTCGTACAATTTTATAAGGAATTAAAAACTTTTGTTACATCAGATTTACATTTACATTACACTTATACAGTGGAAGCAATTTATAATAATTACATGAATAAAAATATACAACATTTGAATCAATCTTTAAGCAGCATGCATACTTTAATCTTGCCAGTCATTTTGTCCTGCATAGAAAACTGTGGGCATGTCAATTGCTTACAACCGACGAAATATTATACATGGCCATCCTCACTATGCCAAACAGTATAACGATTTTCAATACTTAAACAAACCACAAACTTGATCACAGACAAAGCTACAGATGGACTATCCTATTGATGTCATGTTGTGCTGTGCACTTAGTCCTTAATGCAGTTGTTTACATTATATGATACTAATGCGCACTTGTTCGAATTCTATGCATCCCATACAACATAGGTCCGAGGGCAAGCCCTTAATCGTTTTTCATTTTGTAGGGTTCAATCCCTCGCCATGACTTAATCTACTACAGTAACTACGGTAAGTATCCTAGGTGTTCTATGAGTTACGATCCCATATCCAGACACCCTGGAGAGAATCCCACGCACTGACACATGACTCATCATGCACACATTCTGTGGTCAATTCACCTCTTACCATAAACAATGGCACGACCCATAGTCACTAGACCACCCCACAAGCATCACCACCAGGACGGTACTCTGGAGTTGTGTCCACGCCCTAATCATGATGCATCATGAGGACATCCTGTGAACACTCTCACGCCGCCAATCCAATGGCCCTCATACTCATATTTTTCTCTTACTTTCATCACATCTCCACTGTATATCTAATCCTTATGTATAAATGAAGGTCAATATTTTAGAATCTAGCATTACTCCTACATCGGTTTTTCCAACATCAATCATTAACAACGACCCAAACTTGGTCAAAATATCGCATTTCTCTTTTCAATACTTTTCATTCTTGCCGATGTAGTCTTAGCTAAAATTCTAGTCTAAATCCTCTTTTCATATTCATAGAAGAAGCATACTTGCTTACAAAATTTTACATTTTATCATGTTCTCTTTTTCAACACATTTCCATGCGCAACTTACATATTCTTAAACCAATTTCTCATTTACTTCTACTCAATAATTATAAGTGAAATATCTCAATTAATCTCTTTTCAATAAAAATTTTCTAATTTGTTTTGAAATCATAAAAGAATCAAGTCTAATATTTTTTTAATGAATTTTTATTTTCAAATTAACTCCTATTTCTCATAAAAGTTCAATTGTTTTAAGAAAATGATTTTTTGTAAAGTCCTTATAATTTCAGAACTCTTCCCAATATTTTTTCTCAATTTTTATTATATTTAAAAAACCAAAAAAATATCAAAAGCACCAAAAAATTGGATTTTTATTAAAAAGTGGTCACAGCCGGTTTCGAATCCACACTCAAAGGCCCCAAACAGTGAACAGTCACCGCTCTAAACCTCCACGCGCTAGCCAAAAGGGACACAGTGCCCAACTGCTCTAAAGGAGAGCATTAATAGGGTTAAGCTCTGTTCTCGGGATTAATGAAAAATCGATTTTTTGGAAAATAAAAGCTTCTTCCGAGACTCAAACCCCCACACACACAGGGTGCCATCGAGCTACAGTAGAGTACAAATGGCGCCCCCCCTCAAACCAGTATGACCTTATGGGTTAACTGATATGAGAGTGGGTCAAAATAGGTTTGTTTCGAATCTCTGTTTATCAAAATTATTTCGTTTTTCAAAAGCTCTTAACTTAGTTTCTTTTTCACATAAAGCCATAAAAATTTTCAGAATACTGAGTTTATGTATAATTAACAAACCAGTGTTTTAAAAACATTTTTTTGACATTAAAATATGAATTTCTCATTCTAATTTGTGTTCTATGCCTACAATTGCAATAACTCAAATTAGCAAATTCTATACAAAATTTTTGCATTACAACTACATTAGAAATATTTATCCTTGCTTTTCTTCCTCTTTTATTTCCACAATACCCAATGTCATGGTCTCATTCATTACCTAGTGTCACAATAGTTTAATAAGCACAAATTCAATATTTTCAACTACTAATCATTCACAAGCATATTCTACAATTAACATGGTTACAATTTCACATTTTCATAGCAATAAGGCAATTCTACTACAATAAACATGTTTTATAACAAATAGCATGCAATTTATCAAACATTTACTCAATCATCTACCAAGTCATTTTTAAAGCCAACACATAGTTATCTTATTAGTTACTTTAGCATTCTCATTTAATCAAAAATCCTAGCATGGTGTCTAAGATTAGAAGTAGAGAAAACCACCCTCCTATTTGAAGAAAAACAACTACAAAAGCTCCTAGAACCTCCTTGAATACACGAGCGGTCATTCTCCTCCTAGTTTGAGCCACCACGATCGCCTTCTCCTCCTTGCCTAGTGAAACCCGAGCCCTCTCTTCCTCTAAATGAAATGACCGGCCTCCAAGAAATGGAACACACACAACTAGAGTACTTCTCAATCTTTTTCTAACTTTCTCTCAATTTTTTTACTCACTTTGTGTTTTCTTTCTTTCTTTTCTTTACAAAATTTTAGTGTACTATATGTATAGAAGGGGGGGTATTTATACTAATTTTTTGAGTGAAACAGAGGGCTAGGATTAATCTAGATGGTTGAAGATAAATGGCTAGGAAGTATTGGGAAGTTGTAGCAACCACCCATGAACAAGTAACCACCTATCCACTAAGCCAACTAACCCCATCCCTCACTCCCATTTCCGGCTTACTCCTTAATGGCTTAAGACATGTGCTAGTGCAATGCACATGTCAAATGTAGCACCCCTAGTTACTAGTTGTACATGATAAATTAATTAATTGTCTACAAAGTTGATCTACACTACAAGTCATGTTAAATAAAAGAGAAATAAACTAATGGGCTTTCAATTAGTGGGCTAAAACTCCATGGGCTAATTAAAATAATTAAATAATTAGGATGGGCTCAAAATAAACCATTAGGCTTTCAAAAATAAAAAGAGATAGAAAATATTTGTTCATGTTACAAAATAAATAATTTTCTAGAAAAATGCACATGAATTAGTACGTGCAAAACACATAAAAATTCGCAAACCTATCATTTAATCAAAAATAAAGAATCAGGATATTATAATACATTGTGGGCACATTCCATATTTAAAAAAAAAAATAAGTCCACTTTGTGAATATAATTCTTTTAAGTGATCTACTTACACTGTTTATCAGTGTAACCTCCGTTTCCAATCGTACAGAAAAATCTACGTACTTTGTATTCGATCTCTTATAGTTTTTTCCGTTCTCTCAAATTATTTTTTGTATTTGAATTCATCTTTAATCTCCTATTGAGCCCAACTCGAACACTTTTTGATCCGTTTGTACATATTTTTATACGTACTTTTGTATCAATACTTCTCATTTCCTATTCCATACATATACATACACAATTATCACATCCCAAATATTCTGATGTCCCTCCCTATATTTTTATAATGTATGTACACACACATCATACATATCCACCTCATCCTCTTCTACTTCATCTCCTACACTCCAACTCTATACAACCTACTCTCTATATATACACATATATATATTCGTATGCATACAAATAGACCCTCCATATCCTTTCCTTCTCATTTCCGAATTCCCCAACTGCACACTCCCCACTAATCACTCCCAATTAACTACCCATTATCTCCTCCATAATCTCCTAACTAATCCACCAATTTAAACTACCCTATTAAAACTCCCCTAATAATCTCTCCTTCTTCCTCCTCATCATCTCTCCATTGCAACCCAACCCGACCACCTCTCTCCCTTCGTCCTCCAAGCCAGCACCACCTCCACACCTCATAACCGACTACCGGCAACCACCGCCCCCAAGTCCATCTTCATCATCAACAACACCTTAATCCTCTACTCATAACCGACCGCTGCCTTCTTCTTCCACCACCCGCGCGAGTCACCGATAACCTGCGAAACTTATCGTAACTGCCGTTGCTTCCTCCCGCACATCCGAACCTCATCGAAAACCCGCTACCGCAACTCACAGCCCCATAACCTATCGACAGCACCACCCGACTTGAGCCCACTACTGCACCTTCTCCCGCTCTCACCCTCAACAGGTCGCACCATCATACAATCACCCCGCATGTAACACCCCGAATTCTAAATAAGACCGAATTCGAGATTCCACAGGATCTTTACTTCACTTCATACAATTTTACAAGAAAATTTAAACTTTTCATTAATACATCAGAGTTCTTTACAATTTGCTTATACAGCGGAATATACAATGAAATACAACCATAAAAATGATATACAATTTATACATCTTTAACAATTAATAATTCAACAACATCGAAATCAACTTTACTCCTTGAATATGTCCATTTCCTGCATAGTAAATTGTGGGCACGTCAGTTGATTACAACCGACAAAATGTTATACACGGCTATCCTCTCTATGCCGGGAATAGTATAACGATCTCCATACTTTAACAAACCACAAACATCTTGAATGAAATAAAGTGTAGAAATGTGATTACTCTAAACATGTAAGTGTATGCCATGTCTTAATGCCTAATGCACACATCTTATACTAGGATGACACTAATGCACACTTGTTCAGTATCTATGCATCCCATACTACATAGGTCCGAGGGCAAGCGCCTACGTACTCCACAATAAAGAGCTTGATCCCTCGCCATGATAACTACCCGGTAATAAAACAAGGTTTAGATCATTCCACGAATATGGGTCCCAGTCTGACGGCTATTATTACGGTTCCCTCATCATGCGAATCATCCTGCAAGTGCCCCCTAGCCCCGGTATATGTATATACATTGGAGACGGTAAACTATCCGCCCGACTTTGCCAAGTCTCGGATTTAAATATAAACAAAACTCGTCTCCCATAGAGCAACCTCAGTCCACCGACTGGGTCTATAGCCACGGAGATCCACTGCCGACTAAATAGAGGCAACCCACTTACGTTTGCCCAGGTTTACTACATCTTCACCTAAGTGCCTAATTATTTTAGTTCAAGACATGAATGTGTTATCAATCCTAGAATCAGTTTTACCTCCTACCGGATTTGTTCACAAAAGTACGCGATTGCCCAACGGCAATATCTCAAAATCAAGTCTAAAAATCTTTCTTTCAATGTTGCCGGTAACCGAGGTCTTACTATTTCTTAATCATAAACTTTCACGTATAAGAAACATGGGTACACATACCCTTCAATATTCATATATTAAACTTAGATTATTCTTATATTTGTTTCATTTCACAACTTAATTCATGTCCATTCATGATTCATTTGTCCATTCATAATCTTTAAAAACAAATAATTCCTTTCAAGAACACAATTTCATCATATGCATCTTATTAACAAAATCAAGCTCATGCAATGTCTCAATTCACTTCAAATTATTCTTTAAACAAAATAGGAGTGTAATCTCTTCAAGAGAATTCACTTCAAAATAATATTTTACTCTTCTTCACAAAAGAAAGTTCTATTCTTAAATAATAAATTTTGAAGTCACATAATTCATTTTCCTATCATTTATTCATACTCTTTCAAAACAATAATTCTTCTCATAGATTCATCTAACCTTACTTAATTTAAGCTCATATAGAAATCAAATATTCAACATGAATGCATAAAGTCATCATGATAATTTATTTCTCATATCAAAACTTTATTATTTTTCTTCTAAGAATAAAAATCATGTTTTTAAAATAATTAACTTGAGAACAAAATCTCATTCTATCTCAATGTCTCTTTTATATCTCAAATATGCATAAAAATCTCTAAAACTATTTTAATAAATTCTCCATCATCTTTTATAAACACTAGTATTTTTGTATATTTTTGTATTTTTAAAAGCTCTAAACTCATTCAAAAACCCTTTGAACTCAAAAAGTTACATAAAAGCCACCCCTGGACTTTGAACCCGTGAAGCCCCAGGCAGTGACCAAACCTTTCACCGACAGCCACTAGCCCAAGTGGGCTACGTGTCCAGATCTCGACCGAAACCCCTTAAATACATCTCAGTTGGTGCTTAACAAGTTTCGAACCCAACCCGACCAAGAGCCAGCGCAGTGCCAAGCCAATAGGCCAAATGCGCCCACTGATATGGAAACATCCCGATAACTTTTTATTTCAATATTATGTTATTTCATTATTTTTACAAAACTCGATTTCTCTAACTTGATCAAATCTTTAATTTAACTGAAATAATTTTATATGAACTGAAATTTCTTTATAACAGTAACTCACTGCTTTATATATCATATTTTAGAGAAAAATAATAAAACAAAATAAAACAAACTTTCAAAGTTGTTTCTTATTATTAACAACACTATTTTTACATTCATTCTTTCTAGTCAAAGATAGCATATTATACTTTTATAACAATCTAATGGGTTCCATAACATAAATTTTATTTTATAAAACTTTATTTACTTAACAAGCAAAGTGTTTCCAATATTTTCATACAACCTATTATTCCTTCCTGCATATCGATTCACAACAAAAACTAATCAATTAATTTGCATGATATGAATCAATTTACTTAGCATAGCATGCCTCACTATCATTCATACTACACACAAATCAAAATTCCTCATTTGTTATCCCTAGCATGCATAGTTCTAAAAATTAGAAAGCATGAGAACACCTACCTTAGTTGAAGATTGAACAATTGGAAGAAAGTGAACACCACTCCTAGCTCCACGACTCCTAGTTCATCTTCTCCTCCTAGCAATAGTCTCCAAGAACAAGAACTCTCTTTCTCTCTTTCTTTCTCTCTCTTAATTTTCTTTTACTTTTGGTGTGTGGAATGAGAAGAAGAGGGTGCTCTTTATAGATCTAGGCTAGGGTTCAAATTGCATAATTTTCATCCTAATTACTCTTCCTATTAATTCTTTGAACTCTTCATTTGCTTAACTTCTCCTTAAGACAGTCCAAATGCTATAACTCTCAAACCCCGAATCTTTATCTCCCTACTGCTCTAAAAACTTAATCCCCACTTCAAATGCATGGTGAAGTCATCAACCAGCACACCCAACTGTGCTGCTCTTCATTGTGGGCCCCCAACAATCAACCAAGGCACAATGTGCTGCGGCTGTACCGTGGGCCCCCCATTCTCATACACTTACTCATAAATTAGTCATTACACCAATTATGCATTTTATGATTCAATTTCCCAACAGTACCATGTTGTTCTTCAACCAGACCGTGGGCCCCATTCACAATACCAATACACATTTGATTACATATATGATAATGCGCCATACATTTTAATACATGTACACTAATCAGTTTTATAATAAATGCTATTACATATATACTACACCATATATTATATTTTATTACACACTACTATATTTTAGCTCTTTTAAAATTACGAGATGTTACACACACCGAAATTTATTTTAAAAACAAATGCACCCAAATACGTTCGCCGAAAATACGTGCATCGCATGTAAAATATCAAAATGCGAAATCGACTTCATCAATGGAAAATTATTAAAACAACATAACAAAAATATATTTATTAATTTTATATATTCCACGATGCAAAAATATATTTATTAATTTTATATTAACAAAAATATGTTTATATATTCCACGTGCATTATACGTATAATAATATTTTAATCAAAATAAGGGAAATGCATAGATAGTCGGAAATCAAAATGCGTAATGAAAAACACGTTTCAAATATTACTAGTAATGTTACAAAATACACGTGCATAACATACGAGGGCAAAATTGTTATTTCTAATTTTTGCGGGGTGTTACACCGCAACCCCATCCCCGACTGCAGCTCTGAATGCCGTTGTCGCCGCCCCTGACTACGACCAAGCACCGCCTGACCTCCACCTCAATACCTCTCTTGAACCCATCGCCAACCCGAAGCTCCATTGCAGCTACCCCCGATACCCCCACTGCATCCGCAACCCACTGCAGCACCACCTTCTCCCACTCTTCTTCTCTCCATCCGCACTGTAACGCCCCAAATTTCAAATAAGGCTGAATTCGAGATTTCACAGAATCTTTACTTCACTTCGTACAATTTTACAAGGAATTTAAAACTTTTTAAACAACAATACATCAGAGTTTAAATACAACTTTGTTTTACACAGAGGAAGAATGAATGATTACAACATTGAAAATAATAATAAGACTTGTACAACTTTATCAAATAAGTCATCAAATACATTATAACAGCTTTATTTCTTCAAGAATAGTCCATTACCTGCATATCAACTTGTGGGCACGTCAGTCACTTACAACTGACGAAAATGTTATACTCGGCTATCCTCTCTATGCCGTACATATAACGATCTCATTACTTTAATAAAAATCACAACAATTGAATGGATAAATAAAGTGTTAAATTGTGACTATGCTAAACATGTAGGTGTATGTCATGCCTTAATGCCTAATGCACACAATTTTATACTAGGATGACACTAATGCATACTTGTTCAGATTCTATGCATCTCATACTATATAGGTCCGAGGGCAAGCGCCTACATACTCTACAATAAAGGGCTCGATCCCTTGCCATGATAACTACCCGGTAATAAAACAAGGTTCAGATTATTCCGCGAATTTGAATCCCAGCCCCAGAGTCCACTGCTGACTGTTATAACAGATCTCACATCGTGCGAATCATCCCATAAGTGACCCTCTAGCCCCGGTATATGTATATACATGGGAGTATGGCAAAAAAAAAAACTATCCGTCCGACTACTCAAGATACCGGAGTCCACCGGTGACCGTCCTCATAGTCCCGGATTTAAATATAAAAAGTCCATCTCCCACGGAGCAACCTTAGTCCACCAACTGGGTCTATAGCCTCGGAGTCCACCGCCGACTATATAGAGCACCCCACTTACGTTTGCCCAGGTTTGCTACAACTTCACTTAAGTGCCTACTTACTTTATTTCTAGACATGAATAATTTTCCAACCTAGAATTAGTTTTTGCTTTCTACCGGACTTAATCAACTTTTATCAAAATGGCTTCTTGGCCACATCTTCAAAATCACATCTTAACATCTTTTATTTCAACAATGCCGGTAACCGAAGTCTTACTAATTCTTAATCATAATCTTTCATGTACAAGAAACATGGGTACACATACCCTTCAATAAACATGTCTTAAGCCTAGTTAACTTCATCTTTCGAATCATCACAAAATAAACATAGTCTCGACACTATTCATGTTATAGTTCTTCCATATTCTTTATAAACAACATCCTTTTCGAGAATACAGTTCCATCACATGAAATGTCATGACCAATCTAAACTATCACAATGTCTCAATTCATTCACAAACATTTCTTAATCAACATACAAGTATGGTTTCTTTAAAGTATTTACTTCACAAAATAATTCTTTTCTTTTCTTCACTACAAGTTTTATTCTCAATGAGATATCATTTCTTTTTATACTTCACAAAAACATATAAGAAAAACTATCCCTCAATATTTCCATTTCATCTTATAATCAATATAATTCATATATGAAATTTTTCTATATTAAAAATCCCATTTATGAAGCAAAAGGGGTTAAATTTAAATCAAAAGAAGGCTCAAATTCGAACCCACGACCTCCGGTCAACCCTGGTCAACACCCAAACCCAGCCCCACAACCAACTGAGCTATTGAGCTCTAGTGTCAAAATCCATGCCGAAATAGTCATATATTGACTTTCGGTTTCGGGGTCCTTTAAAAAAAAAAAAAAATAGTTGCGACTATTAAGTTTCGAACCCAAGATCTTTTGCAGCAGTGCTCTATTTGTACTAGTTAACCACTAAGCCCAAGTATATTTTCTGTTTAGAAATTTTATTAGTATACTTTTGTTTAAACTTTTCAAAGAGTGGTTCCTTTTTATGCAACTTATTTATCAATGATCAAATATCCTTAAGAGCTTGAAATAAAATTTTCCTTTGATCGAGATTGAAATTAAAATAGTAAACAACAAGTTTTAGATTTATTTAAATTCCAATTTTTCACTTCTTTAAACAATTCTTTTTTTTCATTTTTCATATATGCTTGTATTTCTCAAACTTGAGTTTAATAAAAATCATCTTCATGAATATTAGTTTACATTCCTCTTTATAAAAATAGAAATTCATAGTATGCTAATATATCTTTCGATCATGAGGATTCCCAAAAAAAAAATCTCTTTCATGAAGAATTACTATTTTCAAATGCAAAAACATGCAAAATGTACATATGTCAATACTCAAACTTATTTTATTTACTTTCTTCTTTCTTAGTCATTAGACCCTAAGGCATGATTTGCTTATGCCATTCATCCATAAATTTCCACATACCCATCAAGTACAAAGGTTGCAAGCATATAAACAAGATTCATAGTATAAAGCATTTCTTCTTTTTAATTAGCATGATATCTACTATTTACTTATTCTCAACAAAATTATCCTCATTTATAGCATGATACTCTAACATGGATCTTATCAATAATTTTCTCATTAATTTATATTATACATTCATATGTTTTTAGCATGCATAGTCTAGATCTAGGAAGTATGAAACCACCCACCTTAATTGAAGAATGAAAGACCAGAAATGCAAAGAGATCCCTCCTAGCTCCTAGCATCCCTAGCAAGACCTTCTCCTCCTAGCAAGCACTTCACCAAGCAAGAACTCTCACTCTATTTCTTTTCTTTCTCTCTTTCTGTGTTTCTTTTCTTTCTCTTTTGATTTTGTTTTGGTGCAAGATAAATGTAGGGATTTGGGTCTCTATTTATAGGATTTTGGGAGGGTTTAAAGTGCAAAAATCCCACCCTAATAACTCTTCAAATTAATTCATGCAACCTTACACTTTCCTAACTCCTAAAACCCCCATCTCTTCACCCCCCCCCCCCCACTCTCCACAACTCCAACTCCACCTCTTCTCCTCCCCTCACCAAAACCGGCCACCCCTTTTACCCACATTTTGGTCCATGTTTATTGATGTATGCATGCACACATGCATAAACAAATATGCATACATTTCTATAATCCTAAATGTATACTAACATTTGTAACTTGTCGTGTATTAGTGCATACATAACTAAAAATGTGATTTTAATAGTGGGCTTGCTACATGGGCTTACTACTAATTAATTCATTTAATTATCTAGTGGGCTCCTCTCCTAATGGGCTAGATTTTATACTATAGGTCCATGGATCAAAGAAAAGGCTAATTAAAACTTATGCATGCTAAAAGTTGTAAATGAGAATAAACAAAATGAGAATAAAAATTTGCACGTACATCATACGTGCAAATTAAAAATGCATTTTTAATTAAAATAAATTGTGGGGTGTTACACACACCTCAACTCTCCCCCTGTACTCCAACGCCAACCGAGCTCCACTTCAATAACCGTCGCTTGCTGCCCCATGCCGCCGACAGCTGACTCCCTCGCCGCCCGATCCTCCCACACCACTGCAGCAACCCGTCACCTATTCACCATTGCTGCCCGAGCCTCCACTACTTCCCCTTCTTCGTCACCACAGCCAGTTCACCTCGCCGACACCTCAATCGCAGAGTCCACCCGACTGCCACCGTTTATAGCTCCTCGCGGCTTGTTGCCTTTCATGCTATCGTCACAGCCATTGTTGCTGTTGTTTGCTGTATCTCTCTCGTCTTCATCATCAATCCTTCTTTCGCACGTTTGATTCTCGTCACGCATCGTAAGCACCGTAAAAAGGCAAACGTCTCTTAAACTCAATTTATTGTTCTAGTTCAAGAAAACATTTATTGAAATCCGGCAAGTAGTTATTGAATTGAATATCATATCTAATTGAATTCCATTATTGATTCATTTTTTTCCTTATCGTACCATGTTATTGATTCGAATCTTGACCGTTAATTCATCATGTTATCGAATACTTGAATGTTCTGCCATATTGTTTGTCCGAACTTGTACTGAGGTTTTGACCCAGTTTTCGATACTTTTTACATAAAAGTTGTAGCACATCGAGTCTAGAGTCCATAACATCTTACGAATTCTCAATCCGATTTATAGATTGTAAGTTATTGACTTTTTAGTACTATCATGTTGTAATTTTCAGAATATAAATCGTACCAGTAAAGAATGAATTGATATGCATAGCTACTGTAACTATAATGTATTCTGTGAATATGCATTGGAACCGGCAGTGATTCTAGTTTATGGAACCCCTGACGGAATCATATTTTTATTCCCGTAGCAGCGGAAAAGTGAATTTGAGTACCAATAGGTGTTGCTGTCCAGAACTTGCATTGTTACATTTTTTGCATACAAACCCGTTATTTTTCATATTTAATTAAATGAACTATGTGTATTTCATGTATTGCATAGCCTTGATATCTTCTTGATATTGTATTAATATTACCGCCTCATCGATTGTACACATTGTATAATTATTGATACTACTGTTCACACTAATTATATTGACTGTATGTTAACAATTGATCATAACTGTTCCACTGATTATATTGACTGCATGTTAATAATTGATCACAGTAAAAGAATAATAAGTCAGGTAATAAATGTTACAACTTATTAGTGGACAATATAGGGTAATATACTTCGAAGGGAGCTCGAGGTTTCCCTAAGATTGTTGGTTACTGTTACTGAATACTGATGACGGATTACAGACTGCAGTATCCCGACTACTGTTATTGAATACTGAATACTGTTCACTGAATACTGTTTACTGTTTATATGTTTTCCCGAGTACATGAATCTATAAAATTCACCACTAGAGTCAAACGTTCACTTGATTGTATGCATCCGAACTTGTGGTATGAGATACATGATTGTGTGCATTAGATAAGTTAATAAAGATCGATAGACATAAGATTAACACTGAACATTGATACTGATTCCTGATTCCTGATTCCTGATTCCTAATTACTGATCCAGTGATTACTGACAATTGATCTTGTTACCGACTACTGTTATCGATCACTGTATTGATTGTTGTTTTATTGAATATTGACTACATTGTTTATCGACTATTGATCCTGCTATCGAATGTTGTTTATCAACACTTGATTACCGATTGAATACACATTGAAGTCATGTTTTTCCCGTCTGCATGTTTTCCCCATTTACAAGTTTGTAGTTTTTAATTGTATCGTTCCAGTTTCTTGTTCATTGTCCCTTGTTTGACCATTGTACCATTGATTATCGACTATTGATCTTGTTATCAACTATCATTTATTGACCTCTGATATTATTTCAGTTTCTTATTTCTTATTGTATTGTACCTTATTGTTTTACTGCTTACTACTACTTTCCACCCGAAGCTTGCTCTAACGGGTACTCCCTCCCCCTTTTGAGTTGTTGTTTATACATGTACAAATGCTATAATACTGAAGTAACTTAGAGAACTGTTTACTACATGGTATATGCTCAGGCATTTTGACCCAAAGTTTTTGTATTTCAGGTATTGGACCTATTGGTTATTGATTCTATTATGTTCATGTGATTATTATTATTACATGTGTTGTTGAGCTTATTGGTATTGTACAGGTTATGGATGATATGAGTTGGTATCCTTATATAATTTGTTGGGCCTTAGTTGCGTGCTCGTATTCCGTACACGAGAAGCAGGGCGTGACAGGTTTTTAGTGATATCAGATTCATGTAGGCACTAGCCAGTTTGGCTAATATGTTAGCCAGGTTCGAACCATGATAAGCTCAGGAAGTATGCATCTCGCATTGATCACATGAACATGTAATAACCATCTTGAATCTGGATACTTAACTTATCCTCTTTTATTTCTTCTCAATTCGTCGATCGACATCGTTTGATCTTCTACAACATGTATGACAGTCTTTCCGATCAGAATGGCGCAGCGGAAGCATGGTGGGCCTATAACCCACAGGTCCCAGGATTCTCATATTTCTCCTTCTTGAACCATTTACTTCCTTTTCATACATTTCATTCGTCATTGTTCATCGATTCATGATTTGACATCAATCATATCCTTGTTCTTTCTTATTCCGGTGTTGTCCCCACTTAGTTCCTCTCCCTCTAATTTCCTGCTTCATTATCTCTTAAGTTTCTGCTTTGGTCATATCATATGTTCCACATGAATGAATTCCGATGACGAAATTCTTTTTGTAAGGAAGGGTAGGATTGTAACCCCCGTTTCCGACCATACAGAAAATTCTACGTACTTTATATTCGACCTCTTATAGTTTTTTTCGTTCTCTCAAATTAATTTTTGTATTTGAATTCATCTTTAATTTCCTATTGAGCCCAACTTGGATACTTTCTGATCCATCTATACGTATTTTCATACTGCATTTGTATCAACTCTTCTCATTTCCTATCTCATACATATACATACACAATTATCACATCCCAATTATTCTCTCTCCCTCCCTATATTTTTATAATGTATATATGTACACGCACATCATCCATCTCCACCTCATCCTCTTCTACTTCATTTCCTACACTCCAACTCTATATAACCTACTCTATATATATACACACACATATATATTTGTATGCATACAAACAAACCCTCCATATCATCTCCTTCTCATTTTAGAATCCCGCCCAACTGCACACTCCCCACTAATCACCCCTAATATCAACGATGCTTGACCACAAGCATGGACGGTAAAAGTCTGAATCAACCAAGATAAGAGAGGGAAAAATGAGCAAAGAAATCAAAACAGTGAGAAAGATAGCAAAAATTGAAGAGACTGTCACTTCATTTGGGGAACTATCAGATTCAGGTCCAAATCCAAAGCCCATTTCACTCAAAATAGAGCTATAGGGCTTCGGGTCGGATCCAAACCAAACCTGAAACCCACTAAAGCTCCAATAAACCCTTTCGTCACCCAACAATCGACCACCTTCAAAACACAAAAAACTACTCCTTCTAGAAGCAGGGCTCCTGACTGAACCCATCTTCTTTGTCGCTCAACTCCACGAGTCCAAACTCCAAGATCCCACTTGTTAAGAGCCTCGCCAAAACTCCTGGTCGACGACTTTGCCAAAGCTTGAACACAACTCGACGCCTACTCAATAGCTCGACCAAGAGCTCATAGCTCGGTAGAGAATCTCCATAGCTCAGCCAAACCACAACTCATAGCTCGACCAAACCCCAACATAGCTCGACCAAACACCAACATAGCTCGACGAAGATGATTCTCACCGAGAAAACAGAGCATTGCAAGTTCAAAAATAGAGTATAACCTCTCGTAGCTCGGCAAAGTGATAGAAGAAATCCATAGCTCGGCGGCTGTTCGAAAAGTCTATAGATCAGCCAAAGAGATTGGAGTTTGCCGAGGTGTTCATAGCTCGGCAACGAGCACCTTCGTAGCTCGGTGAGGAAGATA
Source organism: Hemerocallis citrina (assembly GCA_017893485.1). Lineage (NCBI taxonomy): Eukaryota > Viridiplantae > Streptophyta > Magnoliopsida > Asparagales > Asphodelaceae > Hemerocallis > Hemerocallis citrina. The sequence goes on from CM030363.1 coordinate 136,718,821, forward strand.
GGTCGGCAAGAAATTTAAGAAACCATACCTCATAGGTCAGCAAGGAGGATGGGTCGGCAAGCATCGTAGCTCGGCGAGGGGGGGAGGGTCATAGCTCAGCCAAGTTCAATGCTCATAGCTCAGCCAAATCGTTGGCCGAGCTAGGGGGTCTTCATAGCCAGCGTGGGCCATTCGATCTCTTAAAAACCCGAGCAGAAGCTTGATGAACGACGCAGATCTCACCACGCCTCTGATCTCCCATTCGCTCTCTCCTTAGTCATCCGATCCGACTTCGCGGGCGAGCATGTAGCTGATCGACGCATTTGATGATGCCATGTCGCAACTGATCAGTTGATCTCCATCACAACCATTAAAACCACTCTGCAGGCGAGCTCCTCATGATCATTGCTGCAAATTGCTTTAAAAAGGGTGACCAGGTTTGATAATTCATAAAAATCCCAAAAAATCATTCAAAAATAAAAAATTAATTCAAAATCCAAAATAATTATTTAAATTCGTAAAATTAATTAAAACTTCCAAAAAATAATTTAAAATTGGGTTTACTAATTATAAAATTCAAAAAAGTGATTTTTTAAATTGGGAAAACTATTTAAAAAATCCAGAAAAATTCGGAAAACCCAAAAAAATATGGAAAATTCCAAGAAAATATTTGCCACCTTCAGAAGACACTGATCAGTTCTAGGTATCTCCAAGCACCCTGAAAGCTAAGATTGTATTCCAGAATCCAAAAAATAAGGCGTACTACTCCCCGAAAGCTAAGAAAATTGTCTTCTGGAAGTAGGGTGCGTATGATAATGGTAAAAGTTGCAGCAAATCAGGGCCGTATGATTCCAGCACAGATCTCAAAGCTTGTACAGGCAGATTAGTCATAATGGGTCTCTTTAATAGGTCTGAGCCATCTCTAGCCTCTTCTACAGACATGGGCATTTTTCAAGCCAATAAAAAGTGACAGATTAAGCCTACTAGGAGTGACCAGCCCATGAAGGCTATTAGTTAAATCTCTTATCCCCAAACAAAAGAGCTTATCTCTTGAGGGGAAGATTTGAATAGGTGATAATGAATTCATAATCGATCTAATGGATTCATATCAATCTCTTATACTATTTCTCAGGCCTATAAATACCCTTCCCGGCTCTTCAGTAAGAAGGTAATCAACTATTTCACTCTCAAACTCTCTTTCTCGCTGTGGTTCTGACTTGAGTATCGGAGAGTCTGTCGTCGAGCCAAGCCCTGGTGTTTCTGGCTTTTTGCAAGTCCATTGGTCGCATCAACAACCGTCGAATCCAGATCATGGTTTTTAATCAAGAATTCAGATTCAATCTCAGGAGCTCTAACTGCATTTCACGGCAAGGATCAAAGGTCAGGTTTTTAGCTCCTTCAAATATTAACTCACTATCTGTTTGCTCCTACACCAAAGTGTACCTTGTGTTCTTTGCTAGAGAAGCGTGAATGTATGATTTATCAACTACAAAATACTAGAATTTATAGAAGAAATTCCAATTGTAGATAAAAAGATTTATCTCATAGATGAGGATCAAGGGAGCAAATAATCATGCCCATAATTGAGAGAAAGCTAATCAATGTCCAAGAAAAAGTTTGCATAATTAATTATTATAAAGTATCATAAGCACCAAACTTTAGTGGGAGATGATGATCTTGTCCCCGATATAGTGAGGTCTAATAAAATTGAAAGTGTAAAAGTTACTGAATATTGAGGCTTCTTGTAAAGGGACTTATTTCCAAAGCTCCTTACACTATCTTGATTGATGCAGTACTGGCAACTATACACCTCAGAAACAAGTTAGCTTTCATATGAACTGATAAGAATACTCACTTCGGGTTTATATGTAGTACACCACCATGTTTGTTGCACGTTAATAACTCCATTACTGCATATTGTTGCTGATTTCGGGTGTGGGAGCAAACAAATGAATTTGTAAGTTCTTTGAGGAAAACAGTAAGGCAAACATGTTGACGACACCTGGGTGTTGACTTGTTCCTAGCCGCTGAACTTGCACGAAGTTCGATACACCGGGAAGGATCCCGGCGACGAACCCTCTGACGCTCTTGTCAGTAATCTCCAAGATTAAAAAAGAGCTTTAGGTAGGAAAAGATTCTTTTTTGTAACGGTAGGGGGAGAGGGGTATTTATAGTCGCCTTAGGGATCCGTTTCGAGATAAGAACAAATTTCTACTTTCCGGTGTGGATGGATAGAAGTGATTAAAACTGCCTTTTAGGGATAACCACGAATCTGACTTCCTTTTTAACCTTCTGAACTGATTTGTAACGAGTTGGTACCCGTATCCAATGTGACAGATCCGTTTATGGGTTATTGGGCTTTGAAGAAGAGGCCCAGTTCATATTTCGAACCCGTTTGTAGGTGAAATTACCATTTTACCCCTAAAAGCTTTAAGATTCGTGCCCGATTTGAATGGTCCCGATTTAGTCCTATTTTTAGCCATATCACGAGCCCCCCACTCCCAAAGACTGTGTTTTACAGCCATTGGGGAGTAGTTTTGCTGTTTCGATGGCGTACGGACTTTATCGGAGTTCTAAAAGGGGTTTGGATCTTGCTCAAGGTGTGACGGTGCTGAGTTGGGCTTGCAAAGTGCCCAAAATGTGTCTTGGAGTTTCCTGTATTTTTTCCAATTTTTAAATTATTTTTCAATTTTTTAATTTAATTTTGCGAAGTTGTGATCTATTTTAGAGAGTATCAATTAATCGTTCTAATTAATAATTAATATCCAGGGGCTTAAAAATATTTCCCTGAATTTATAATTATTTTTTAGAATTTTAATTAACTTTCTTGAAATTTTAATCATTTTTTGCAATTTTTAAATAATTGATTAGAATTAGAATTAAAATAAAAGGATTAATCAGGGGAATTATGACGTGGTGCGATCTGGAACGTCCATCGTATTGCTGGCGCGAATTTCTGAACAATCTGAGGGCAGATCGGTGCTTTGCTGATGTGGTGCGATCTGGGCGGTCGGATCTGGAGCGCGCATCGGGAGGTAGGGGCTTTCCCCCGTTAGCAGCTTGGTAGCTCGGATTTCAGATCTGAGCTACATGGCACGATCTGGACGGTTGATCACGATCATGCGCGAATCATCAGGCATTAGTTTGCGCCAATTCGTAGCTCGGATTTCAGATCCGAGCTATGTGGCACTATCTGGATGGTCGATCACGATCAGGCAGGAATCTCAAGGCGGTAGTTTGTGCCAATTTGTAGCAAGGTAGCTCGGATTTCAGATTCGAGCTACGTGGCATGATCTGGACGGTTGATCACGATCAGGCATGAATCTCGAGGTGGTAGTTTGCACCAAATTCGTAGCTCAGTAGCTCGGATTTCATATCTGAGCTACGTGGCACGATCTGGACGGTTGATCACGATAATGCACGAATCATGAGGCATTAGTTTGCGCCAATTCGTAGCTCGGTAGCTCGGATTTCAGATCCGTGCTACGTGGCCGATCTGGATGGTCGATCACGACCAGGCACGAATCTCGAGGTTGTAGTTTTTTCCAATTCGCAGCTCGGTAGCTTGGATTTCGGATTCGAAGGATGTGGCATGATCTGAGCTGCTTGATGAAGATCTGGCATGAATCATGAGGCAGTAGTTTTTGCCAATTCGCAGCTCAGTAGATAGGAGTTCGGATTTCAGATCCGAATTACGTGGCATGATTTGACCGCTTGATGAAGATATGGCACGAATCGTGAAGCAGTAGTTTTTGCCAATTCACAGCTCGGTAGCTTGGATTTCAGATTCGAGCTACATGGCACGATCTGGACAGTTGATCACGTTCATGTGCAAATCACGAGGCATTAGTTTGTGCCAATTCGTAGCTCGGTACCTCGGTAGCTCGGATTTCAAAATCCAAGCTACGTGGTACGATCTAGACGGTTGATCACAATCAGGCATGATTCGTAAGGCAGTAGTTTTTGCCAATTCGCAGCTCAGTAGCTCGGTAGCTCGGATTTTGGATCCAAAGTACGTGGCATGATCTGAGCTGCTTGATGAAGATCTGGCACGAATTGTGAGGCGGTAGTTTTTGCCAATTTGCAGCTCGGTAGCTCGGTAGCTCAGATTGTAGATCCGGAGTACGTGGCGTGATCTGAGCCGCTTGATTAAGAACTGGCACGAATCGTGAGGCAGTCTGACTGGTCAACGCACCATATCGTGCTTCTGCCCTTACAGATTCTGTCGTTTTGCCTTCTAATGGGCTTCCGTGGGGGCCCAACACGCTCGGAAGCCCACGTGAATCTCCTTTTTTACTATAAGACTTCTCGCCCTCTCACCACTTTCTCTTTCTTCACTTTTTTACTCTGAGAATTTGTTTTTGCTCTTTGGTGGCTCTGCTAGCAGGTGGCAGCCAAGTGCTCAATTCTTCGATGAACTATTCCGACTGCAGCTGTCATGTCAAGGTAAATATATACTTTATTTTATATATTTTTCAAGATGTCTAGAGAGTCGTCGGGGAGTGAGACCTCCAACTCGGACCAAGAGAGTGATCGACCATTAGTAGTCTCATCGGTGGTGGACAAGGGGAAGAAAGTTTCAGGGTCTGCGATTATGGAGACAATAGTGGAAGGCATGAAGAGAGCGAGTGAGTTAGGCAGGCTGCCTTCCATGCTATCAAGCCACGGGAAGGTGAGGGATTACTCCGACGACCTTCTAACCAAGGTGGTATACGAGAGGTTGGCCTCATACGAGGAGAATAAACCGAGGGAGCATTCCGAGGTTGATGACATCCCCTCGGTTCTGACTGAGGGGGATCTGCAGCGTATTAGGAAGGGGTTCATGATATCGAAAGAGTATACCCTGCTCCTCCCCAGCCCAGGATTCCGAGCGTGTTCGGCGATCTCCCCTGACACATGCGTCTTCCCGTATGACGCACTCAATGCTGACCTTCACTGCCCCTACCACCCTTCGTGACCGAGGTGATGTGGTGGTATGGATTGAGTCCGGTCTAATACATGCCGAACATGTGGCAGCATGTCATCGGCTTTATCCTCCAATGCCAGGCGGTAGGGGTCGAGCCTTGGCTCGTCTTGCTCCGTAGTCTATACCGGATCAACCGTATGAGCAAGATGGAGTACCGGTATTACTAATCACCGTGGAAGGGCATCAAACTGATTAAGAATCCAGACCCCATCAAACATTGGAAGGAGAAGTTTTTCTGATCCGAGGTCCCCAACAGTGGGGTTTCCCGATGAGGTGGAGGGAAGACGTTCCGAGGTGGGCAAAGGCCGAACCCGTGCTGACTCCAGAGGAGGATGAGATTGTGTCGAAGATGTAATACCCCGCAAAATTGGAAATGACAATTTTTCCCTTGTGTGTTATGCACGTGTATTTTGTACCGTTACTGGTAATATTTATAATGTGTTTTCATTACGTATTGTGATTTCTGACTTATTATGCATTCCCCATATATCTTATTCTATTTAAATCAACTAAAATATTAAGTTTCTATCTCTGCATTTTGACGTGCTTTTTACGTATTTTGATGCACGTATCGATTATGTGTTTTCACCGTTACATGTAATATTTTCTATGTGTTTAAATTATTTATTTTAGGTATTCAAATCTATTTTTATAAAATGGAAATTTATTTTTCCTATTTTGATTAAAATAATTTTATACGTGTAATGCACGTGCTTTATACGTACATAGTGATTACGTCGTGGAATGTATAAATTAATAAATATATTTCTTATGTTGTTTTCAATTATATTTTAATAATTTTCCATTGATAAAGTTGATTTTGCATTTTTGATATTTTACGTGCGACGCACGTGTTTCAGTGTGCGTATGAGAGCGTATTCGTTTTCAAAATAAAATTTTGGAGCGTGTGAACTTATTTTATTTGTGCATGAAAAATTATAATTTTTAATTCAATTAATTTTTACATATATATTATATATATAGCCTATGTTTTAATTTAAATAAAAATAATTAATTGAAGGAAGTGTGTGTGCACTAGTGCACAACACGTACATGTGTGTGCACTCCAAAAGACTTTGGCCAGTTATGGGAGATGGAGAGAGGCCGGGGGTTATGGGAGAGGAAGATGTGAGTGGTGATTAATTGTTTAAGTGGATAATTAATAGATCAATTGCATTAATGTATGGTTAATTGAATCCCCTTATATAATGCCTCTAAACTCCTTCACATTTCCTTATCCCCTTCCTTCTTTGTTGTCTGCCGTAAGCCATCCCAACCAGCAAGCAAACCATCCCATCTAGCAAGACATGTGCTTTCTCCATCCATTTATCTAATACACATACACATACCTATACTTATACCCCTAAAACATATCTATTTCTCCTTTCTCCCTTCTTTCCTCCTCTGTGTATTCCGAAAAGCAAACCAATCCCATCCACCGACTCTCGACTTCTCCACCTAACACACATTCATACCTAGCCTATTCTAGCATATATATGTATATATACATATATATACATATATATATATATACATCTATATAATAAAACACAAAGAAGGCTATCAAGTAGCTCTCATTCAATAGAATTGAAATCAATGGTCCAGATCTAACATCACAAAACATATTTTTCCGCCCAAAAGTTTTCCCAAAACTCAAATTCAAATTCACTCAAAACAACTCCTTTATTTATTTATTTCTTTCTCTCTCTCATTCTCTCTCTATTTACTCACAAATTTATATTTTCAAATTTCAGATTTGAAAATTTTCAGATTTTTTATGCATTTTTTATTGCTCATGTTACATTGAAAATAGAAAATATCTCATCACAGTTAAATTTCATCATTTTCCACACTCAAAGTTCTACGAAGTTGATTTTTACACCCCCATTTATAATTATTTTTCAACATATACTAATGGAAATATGGACTTTTATTTACAACTAATTATTGTTTTACTATTCAAACTTGAGCTACATAATTGTTGCTTTACTATTTACAAGACTTTCATATGTTGTATCATTCCGAAGACGTGCCGTAGGCACGTGCCCACAGGCAAATCTAGTATATATATATATATATATATATATATATATATATATATATATATATATATATATATATATATAGCTATATGTATACACATATATATGTTAGAGAAAAGTGAAGTTGGAGTGCTTCATGTTTGCATGCCGAAATGTGAAATGGGTGCTGTTCCTATTGCTTTAGCTGAAGTGGGGTGATTCTCACGGTGTGCGGATTTCAAGGAGACAAATCAGAGTTTCTTTAGGAGTTTTTCTAGGAGTTGTGTCTCTTCATCTTTTTGCAATTCTTCATAAGAGGTGGGTGATCTTGTGCTTTCTAAATGTAGGATATGCATACTAATATGTTAAATAAGTAGTATAGATAAAATTGATGTGATAAATGTAGAACAGATCCATGCTATTGTTTGTGCCATGAATTGTAGAGATTTTGCTATAATTGAAAAAGTACTTGTCATCATGTTAGTTGGAAATGAGAAAAAGAAATAATGAGTATTTGTCATGAACAAATATACATGCTAATTTACAAATATCGAAATACAAAATTATATGAAAAATTATTGAGATTTTTTCTTGTGGTTTAAAATAAATTTTAGTAAAGTTAATTTGATACACATAAATTCGTTTAATTATTTGTAAGAGATACAAATTGCTATTTTGATTAAATTGAAGAAATACAATTCATGTTTATTAATAAGAGAAAATAAGTTGAAATTTAGATTTAATGTCTAAAATATCAATTAAAAATTTGTGAGTTACTGTTTGAAAATAAACTCAGTCTAGATGAAATAATTGCAGTCTAATGAAACATTAGATCGAATGAAAATTGAGTTTGTGAAAATAATTGAATAACAGTAAGATTTGAGAAAAACATATTTGGGTAACTTGATATCAGTTATCGCACTTGGACTTATTGGTTAATCGGTGCACTAGAGGTTGGTAGTGTAGCCGTTGGTTCTGGGTTCGAAGCTTGGTACCCCCTTTTTTGTTTTGATTTTTCTTTAAATCAAACACAGACCGGAAACACAATATGTAGGGTTTTGGGCTCACTGGTGTGACAGTTAAGCCACATGGGTTTAGTGGTTTTCGGTGTGGGCTTTGGGTGTTCATTGTGTAGGGCGGGGGAGCTCGGGTTCGAAACTTGATGGCTTCCAACATTTTTTTTGGGTTTGTTTTAAATCAAAAGAAGTATTTTTAATACCATTAAAAATTTGGGAAAATATCTAATATTCCTATAAAATAAGGAATTTATTAAAAATAGTTTTAGAAATTTTCATGTATATTTTGAGGAATAAAAAGGGGAATTAAGATAGAAAATGAGTAAATGACTTCAAAATTATTTATTTGAGAATATTACTTTTATTTTGGGAAGAAGAGTAAAATATTGTTGTGTGAATTGAATTTCTTTTGAAGAGATCATACACTTGTTTGGTTTAAGAAATGCTTGATATGGGTTGAGATATATTATATGAGCTTAAATTGCTAATGAGACTTAAAGTGGATGAATCTATGTTCATGAAAAGAATTATTGCTTTTGAAAGATAGTGAATAAAATGAATCATGAATGAGCTAAGATAAGACATTGATTAAATTGTGAATAAGTTGAAGATAAGAATACATTGAGTTAATACATGATTATTGAAGGGTGTAAGTACCCATGGATTCTTGTACATGAAAGGTTGTGATCTAGAGGTTTAGTGAGACCTCGGGTACTGGCATTGTTGAATTAAAAGATATGAGTTATATTTTGGAGATATGGCCATGGAGCTATCTCGGTATTTGTGATTAAGTCCGGTAGGGGGTAAGAATAACTCTAGGTATGATAATTTGTCCATGTCTTGAACTTAAGAACTAGGTACATAAGTGAAGATGTAGTAAAACTTGGGCAAACGTAAGTGAGGCACTCTATATAGTCGGGCAGGAGGATTCTGTAACATCTGTTTTTCTTAATTCCTTAATTATTTGGTTTGAATTATTTTCAAATATGCTTGTAAGTATATTTTCCCTTATTAATTGATTTTATTTGTATTAGAGTGATTAAATTGACATTTGGGGTTAAACGAAAAAATTGCAAATATAGAAGTTTTGGGATGTGTTTTCTCAGAAAAAACGAATCCGATTTGACCTGATATTTTTCTGGGGCATGTGTACATTATAGGGGGTAAATAAAATGGTGGATTTTTTATTTTGTGGCATTTAGTTGTAAACTTCTCAAAATCGAGCCGTAATAACCTATTTTAGGTCATTTTCTTAAGTAATTGGGCTTAAAGCCCATAACCCTAAACCCAACCCTTATTAAAAACCCTCAAAATTACAATTATGCCATTTTCACTCATCTATCTCCCTCTCCTCTTTCCTGGCCGACCAGCACTCTCCCTCCCCTTTGGAAAACCCAACTAGGGTTTTGAAAACCCACCAAATTTCCACCTCCAAAATCTAATCTTTTGGGGTTTTAAGTAGATTTTTGGGTGCTCTTCCCCGTGGCGGTGTCAGTTTTTCAAGAAAATTTCAAGAAGGTATAAGAAATTGTATGTTAGTTTATTAAATTGTATGTTTTTCATTTCTTTTACTCGAAATTGATGTAGGAAGATGTAGAGAGCATATAGAACATGTTAGGAGTTAGAAATTATGCATATCATGGTAAAAGTATGAAGTGGTGATTTTTGGCATAAAGCCAATTTTTATAATTAGGTGAAGTTGGGTTAGAAACTTGCTTTTAGTGAGTTCAAAAAATGCATAGGAGGTTGTGGAGTAGTGTGAGAGCGTTAATATGAATTTAGAATGAATTTTGTAGACTTAGAACTTAATGGAAAAGATTGGAAATAAAAGTGTAATTTATATGCATGCCGGGTGTTCGGTGGAATGCCTGAGAGAGATTGAGGTGAGAATTTGTTAGGTTCGGAGGTGTAATTGAGTCTTATTATTATTATTATTAACCCTAATTTGAGATATTAGGACAAAGAGATTAAAGAAATTAGGAGATAAGGAATTTTCTTAATAATAAGCCTCCGATCAGTAAGTGAGTTTTTGCATTGGGAACCAAATTTGAAATCTGTTGATGTAGCTCACCTACATATGTCATTTGTGATGCGTGGGTGAAGACGGATTCAAATTTGGAGGTTCGTAGGCCGCGTTTTGAGTTTTGAGCTAATCGGCCTATAATTTTCTATTTAGGTTGAAAAAGTTGAACTTTGACTGGCTACCGGGTGGACATGGGACATCGTTTGCTCGATCCGTCAGGTGAATATGTTGTATCTATATATATTTTACTTTGTGGCCAAATTTCGTGACTTTTTGATATATTTCATAGAAGTTATGCTAAAAATTGTTTTTAAAGAAAAATACGGATTTTTAAGGGGCTGAAAACGGGTTTTTGTGATATTTGAAAAAATTAACCATTTTGAATACATCAAACCTACCTTAGAGGTTAGTGTGACGTGTTTAAGCATAAAAATTAATAACTTACACGGTTTATGGCTTTTTCTACTCCGTGCATGTTTTGTGCATGTTTTTGGCCATATAGGCCCTTGTAGGCGGTTTGGATTACGTGGAGCATGGTGTATGGGCTAGCATGCTATAATGGGATGTTATGAGATATAATTTGACGAAATAAGTGATTGTGGTGCATTTTTGTGATATATACATATAGTCGGTAATGAGTGGTGATGTGATAATTGATGAAATTAGTAAGAGAGCTTATATATATATTATAGTTGTGTTTGTAGTGAACTAATGGGTGATAATATGATAGAATCTTCCATTTAAATTAATATATGCATAAGTTATTATAGTGTGATGAGCTACATACTTTGATATCTTTATGATACGGTATACTTTGAAGTAATAACCATATTAATGCAACAACCGAAAGAATGTATGTGTAGTATGATGAGATAATAACTCACATGATTAAAGTCAAGGATGTGGCAATTATTGAATTAACAAGTGAAATGCTTGTGTTGATAAAATGAGATGAAAGGATGAAATAAAAATGTTAATAACAGATATATTTTGTTGACCAGTACCTACAACAATCCTGGGGGTTTGGGCTAAACCTCCTAATACCCAAGTTATCGGCTTGGGGTGTGGTGTATGCGTAAGACCCTTGGTGGACAGCGATGCGTAAGACCCTTGGTGGGCAGCGATTTGTATTTGACAGAGCTATCAGCTCTAGTCTTGTTAGAGGTGTAAGACCCTTAGTGGGCAGCGATGCGTAAGACCCGTAGTGGGCAGCGATTTGTGTTTGACGGAGCTATCGGCTCTAGTCTTGTTAGATGCGTAAGACCCTTGGTGGGCAGCGATGCGTAAGACCCTTGGTGGGCAGCAATTTGTGTTTCCCTCGCTAGTTCGGCTAGGAGGAAGACGTAGCCTCGGACGCGTAAGAATCTTGGTGGGCAGCGTTCTGCGTGTTTACTGGGCTATCGGCTTTCAGTATATTGGGATATTGTGGCTCACTGGTCGACAAATAAATGAATAAAGTGAATAATGGTAAAGTGGTAAATGAAAAGTAAAATGTGGAAGTAATGAAAGTACGTGGGGTAATATGAGAATGAGAAAGTAAAGAAAGTGAGATGTGAATGTAAAAAAAAGTGATTATGAATGAAATCGAGTATGAAGGAATACAAGTTATGAGTTTGTATATGAAAAGAAATGGTAAATGAAGTAATTATATTATGAGAATGATTATTAAAGTAAAATGCAATATGATATGAGTTGATGCACCTTGGAATTGTGTCGAGGAACTACCTGCCCGCTATTTTCGTGGAAATGGTAGGAACTACCTGCCTTGGTACAATTTGCAGGGTGAGCTGGTGAGTGGTTAATCTAATATCGGTATGAAATAAAGAATAAAGTAAAGTGTAAGATGAAAAGTAATTGAAGTAAATTAATAACCGAGCTATTGGCTTGAGATGTGATGTGATACTACCCAAGTTCTACCTGGGGTGCAGTGATTATCACCCAAGCTATCGGCTATGGGGTGTGATATATTATTGCCCAAACTATGCTTGGGATATGAAGTATATTGTGATGATAATGAAAGTGAAGTTAATGGTAACTTGAGATATAAGTGAAAATGATGGTAAGATATATTACTTATAAGAATAAGAAAATACTAAAGTGGTATAACGGGATGAGAATGAGTAATAAAATATGTTTTTGATGCAATAAGGATGAGCATTCAAGTAAGTGATATGATAATGATGTGATGAAATGCAAGTAAATTGCTATGTGTACTGAGATGTTATGTTTTGTGTTATAAGACATGAATTAATGTGATATTGTGGGAATGAATGCATATGTTTATGATGCGATACGTGATGTAATACAATAAAATAAACACCTGTAATATGAGAGTGGTTATGAAAATGGTTATTAAAGAAAAGTATGTTATGATATGAGTTTGTGTACCTTGGAAGTGTGTCGAGGAACTACTCGCCCGCTGTTTCCGTGGAAATGGTGGGAACTACATGCCTTAGCACAACTTCTAGGGTGAATGAGTGAGTTGTTGATGTGATACTGGTAAATAAAGTGTGTGGCTAAATAAGTACGAAGAAAAGATGTAGTAGCATCAGGTGATTATATATATAAAGAGAACAAGAAATAAAAAAAGTGCATTTGTGTGATACTTGTGTGATACAATATTATGTGAATAAGAAACAAATAAAGTATATATGTGGTTAGTGGGATGTATATAGTGAAGTTATATATATATATATATATATATATATATATATATATATATATATATATATATATATAGTTGGATGCAGATTCAAAGAATACTTTGATGTAAAGCAGTAATTGTGATGTTTTATATTCAGATTCCAGGTTGAATCTTCTTATCTTGGTATTTGTAAGTCCAATTTATTTTCTTTACTCTGGTAATTTATTTGTTAGACTTCTTAAATTATACTCACACCAGAAATGGCTAATCCTTATTGTTTTCTGGAGGTTAGGGGGGTCCCTCCCTGAGGTGGACAACCCTAACTCTCCTACAGGTTTGCTGCAGCCCGGCGAGGTAGATATAAAGTTGATATTATATTTTTGTTGAAATGATAGATTATCTATGTATTTAGTATATGAAGAAACAGGGACAGTTGATGTATTATTTTGTATTAAGGTGAATATATATATATATATATATATGCTGTGATGAGTTAACAAATATATATATATATATGTATTATTTTGTATTAAGGTGAATATATATATATATATATATATATATATATATATATATATATATGCTGTGATGAGTTAAGGAGGCCCGTACCTACCTCGTTGTGGAGTATTGTGTTCTGTGTTCGGTTTTTGGAAAGTTTTACTACAGTTTCTCTATTACTTATATAAGTTTTCAAAGAAAATTTATGGTTTTTAAATTATAATTGATGTTCTGTTATGAGTTTGGCCCCCAGTGCATGATATTTATATTGCCTGTGTGATTTTGCTCATTTTGGCCTGGGGACCTATGATTATAATGCTATGTTGTAAGCTACAGAATTTAGAGTAGAATTTTGTAAGCTTTTTGTGTTTCAGGACAGAAATTTCAGAGGAAACTCTGCCAAAATTTTATTTGAAATATACCTATCTTAGTTTATGTTTAAAGTGGTATAGAAATTGAAAGAATTGAATTTAGAGGTTTAGTTTTTAAAAAAAATGGGGGGTGTTACAGATTTCGGGACTATAGACCCAGTCGGGCGGTGGATTCCGGGACTGTGGTTGCTTCGTGGGAGACGAGCTTTTATTTTAAATCCGGGACTATGCGTAGTCGGGCGGATAGTTTGCTGTACTCCAATTTATATACGTATACTGGGGCTAGAGGGACACTTGTGGGATATTCGCACGACGGGGAGTCTGTTATAATAGTCGGGCGGTGGACTCCGGAACTGGGATCTGTACTCGTGGAATGATCTAAACCTTGCTTTATTACTGGGTAGTTTTCATGGCGAGGGATCGAATCCTTTAATATGGAGTACGTAGGTGCTTGCCCTCGGACCTATGTAGTATGAGATGCATACAATCTGAACAAGTATGCATTAGTGTCATCTTAGTATAAAATATCTGCATTAGGCATTAAGGCATTGCATAGACTTACATGTTTAGTGTAGTCACATTTAACACTTTATTTGCATTCAAGTTTTGTGGTTTGTTAAAGTATTGAGATTGTTATATTTTCCGGCATAAAGAGGATGGCCGTGTATAACATTTTTCGTTGGTTGTAAGCAACTGACGTGCCCACAGTTTATTATACAGGAATTGGATTATTCATGAAGATATATAGTTGATATGCTACTGTTGATTTATTTAAAAGTTAAAGATGTTGCAATTGTATAATTTTTCATTATTGTACTACATTTTATCTTCCATTGTGTAAATAAATGTAAAGAACCCTGTTGTATTATGAAATGTTCAATTTTCCTTGTAAAATTGTACGAAGTGAAGTGTAAAGATCCTGTGGAATTTTGAATTCGGTCTTATTTGGAATTCAGGGTGTTACAGAAGATCCTCAGTCTTCCGACCATGAGTTGGAAGGATATAACCGAGGGGATTCTCTTCGGTGGGGGTCTCAGTCTGATCGACCCCAGTATGCTTCATATATTTTTCCATTTTTTATTCCCAATTTTGATTTCTTCTCGTGCTAACTCTTTTGGTGTTCGTTTCCTCAGAGGCCCCGGGTATGGACTTTTGAGCCATGCTGCTTAAGCGAGGAGGGGTGCCGGAAAGGGCTCCGACAACAATAAGTGGAAGAGGACAACAGCGGGACCCTCGTCCAGCCGAGCTACTAAGGCACCATCAGTGGTGGCCCCAATGGTGGACTTGACATCCTCCTCTCTGTCCGCTCCTCATGCGGTCCTTCCACAGCCCACACCTTTCGACCCTTCTGTCGAGGCCTTCTCCGTCGGAGCTGTGCTAGCGCTTGAAGCGCCACCTCTTACCGCCGAGGCAGATGCTATTCTCACTGAGGATCACAAGAAGCTCTTCGTCCCCGACTGGCAGGTGAGGAAGCATGATGGCTTCCTCGGAGATGCCGCTTTGAGCATGCAGGCTCTGCGTCACCTGCCGACCCCAAAAGATCGAGCAGCTTTGAAGGGGGGCATCGTGGGTGACGATGTGCTTGAGATCGCCAGGGCTACGATGTCGGTAAGTGTCTTTGTTAGGCCTTCGGAATTTCAAAGTTTGTTACGTTTGACACTCAAGTCTTCTCTGCTTTCAACTTTTAGATCACGTGCCACTTCATCCACCTCCTAGAGCAGTTCGCCAAGCAGGAGAAGGAGCTCAAGGCAACGTGCGACAAGGACTGGGCCGAGACAGCTAAGGCCATGAAGTTGTACGAGGCAGAGCAGCATCTCTCGTAGTCTCGAGCTGCTCTGATCGACCTTCTCGAGGCGGCCTTGGCTAAGGCGAACGAGCATATTGCCATGGAAGTGGTGAAGGCGGACGAGGAGAAGGCAAAGGCCGAGCAGGAGAAGGAGAAGGCCATGAAGGCCTCCGAGGAAATGCAGAGGTAGAGGGAGGCAACGGTGGCCGCGGCTGCGGTGACGCTCCAGGCCGAGGCGGACGCACACATGTGCACGAACATGGAGCATTCCTACGCCTGAGCCCTCAAGCACGTCGAGGCTCGCATCTTCGGCTTCGACAGCTCAGAGTATAGCTTATATGCCCCCATCGAAGGCGAGGAGGTGGTGGCGGCAGCAGAAGCTGAAGGAGAAGGGGAAGAAGAAGAGGAGGAAAATGAGGAAGAAGAGGAAGATGTAGTGGTGGCGAATCTGCAGACAGCGATAGTGGAGGTGCCAAGGGTGATTGCTGAGCAGCTCCCCAAGGTGGCTCCTTGACTCCAAGTCTACTCGCTCTTCGTCTTTTATTTTTGATGTTTTGTTTTTGTACTGCCTTATAACAAACTTGCCACCTCTTTTGTACCCTTTTGTCAATGAAATGAAGTTTCTTACACTTAATGTTTGCATCATAGGGTCCAAAGAAGATTAGAACTATCTTGTAGTTCCTTTCACTTCGAGCATTTGACTTTTGTTTCCTCTTCTATTGGTTCACTCAAGGTGGCGATTTGTCCGTTCTTCATCATAGGCTCGGCGTCGCGGAGTTAGGCCTTTCTCGTTCTTGGGAGTTACTTTATAAAGCAGAGCGAGAGTTGGTCCATTTGAGGCTGACCTTAGCTCGCCGAGATATCGAGATGAGGCATCTCGAAGAGAGGCTTCACAAAGTGCCTCCCGAGGGCGAGGAGTCTTGTCCTTCACTGGAGGTCAACCAGGGTCTCCGACTCCCGTCACACTCTATTCGAGGCGAGGTCAGAGAGAGACGGATTGAAGAATGTGATGCTCGAGAAAAGCCTGGAAGCGGCTTATCTCTGAAGGACTTTTTCTAATGTCTTGCACGGGGCTGGTTCGAGCTGACTGCCTTGCCTAAAGATTAGAGTAACAGATGACTTGCTTAAGGAGCGGGTTGTCGAGCAGGAGACGGAGAATGCTCGTTTGCGACAGTTGTCCAAAGGAAGCTACGTCAGGAGCACCTCCTGCCCTCGGGGTGAGTACGCTCAGGAGAGGTCGTTCCATGAGCTAGCACTTTGCTCACCCCCTATACTGCGAAATCCCAGAGCTGCGCAAAGTGGCATGGCCGGTTCGTCGAGCTGAGAATCTATTGGGGCCACTTTTAGATTGGGTACTGACGATGCGACTCGACTTGCTGGCCTAAGGATGTCCGTGGAGGTGGGGTGTCAGCAACTCAGTGCTCAACGCCCCTCGCGTCTCTTAATAGAAGCATCCCACTCCCTAGGAAGTGTTCGGATGAAATTTTGTAATCTTGTAATTTCTTGTATGAGTTTTTGGTCTAGAGTTAGAATTGTATCTCAAATTTTGAAGAAATAAAATGTTCCAACTTTTTGTGAGAATTTTTCTTTTGTTGATGTTCGCAAGAGTATCGACAGTTGTAGGAGCAATTCTGAATGGTGAGCTACTTTGTACTCGCACGTTCGCAAGTAGCAAAAGTTGCATCAAACCAAGTGTTGGACTCCGAACTTGCCATTTAGAGAGTATCAACAGTTGCAGGAGCAATCCCGAATGGTGAGCTACTTTGTACTCGCTCGTTTACAAGTAGCAAAAGTTGCATCGAACCAAGTGTTGGACTCCAAACTTGTCGTTTAGAGAGTATCAACAGTTGTAGGAGCAATTCCGAATGGTGAGCTACTTTGTACTCGCTCGTTTGCAAGTAGCAAAAGTTGCATTGAACCAAGTGTTGGACTTCGAACTTGTCATTTAGAGAGTATCAGCAGTTGTGGGAGCAATTCCAAATGGTGAGCTACTTTGAACTCACTTGTTCGCAAGTTGCAAAAGTTGCATCGAACCAAGTGTTGGACTTCGAACTTGTTGTTTAATGAGTTTTGATTAGTAAGCCCAAAAGTAGTACGACCAGAATGCTTAGAATAGAGAATTTCCAGGGGTAGATCACTTTTATTGAAAACAACTAAGCGGCTGCTTCTAAGTTGCGAGCCATTATTACACTTAATGAAGAAAAAGAGACAAATTTTGACATGCTTTAAGGAGCGCTCTTGGAGAAGTTGCTTGGAGCGGTGTTTAAACACCCTCTTGGTACTTCAACAATTGCTCTGTATTCCATGTCCTCGTCACCCTCTTGTCCCCCGGATCTTCAAGTTGATAAGCATCCTGGCGGACAACTTTGGAGATCCTAAATAGTCCTTCCCAATTGAGTGCCAATTCGCCTTTCTTGCTCGGGATAGAAATAGACAGCTTCCTGAGCACCAGATCTCCTTCTTTGAGATTAGTAGGGCGGACTCTCTTGTTGTAGGATTGCTCGATCCTACACCAATAGATTTCTTGCCGAATGGAGGATCTCTCACGGATTTCATCGATGAGGTCCAAGTTTCCGCGAAGCTCGTTCGCGTTTTGCTCTTCATTGTTAGCAATCAAGCGGGGGGGCGGTAGACCCACCTCTAGAGGGATAACAGCTTCGTAGCCGTAAGTGAGGTTGAAGGTCGATTCTCCCGTGGGGGTCGTCTTCGTAGTTTGATAGCTCCAGAGCACATTGGGGAGCTGCTCTACCCATAACCCCTTAGTCGACCTGCACAGTCCCTTTTTCAGGCCGAAGAGAATTTGTCGATTGGCATTCTCTGCCTGACCATTGGACTGGGGGTGGGAGACTGAGGAGAATCATTGTTGAATGCCAAGGTCTGTGCAAAAAGTGCGGAAGGCTGCCCACGTGAACTGAGTTCCATTGTTCGTTATCAAGATTTAGGGCACGCCGAATCTGCAGACAATGTTTTTCCAAAAGAAGCGCTGCACCCTATTCTCCGTGATCGTTGCTAGGGGCTCAGCTTCGATCCACCTAGAGAAATAGTCGATCGCCACAATAAGGAAATTTAGCTGGCCCGGTGCTGGAGGGAACAACCCGAGCAAGTCCATTCCCCACATCGCAAAAGGGGTTGGACTGGATAGAGAGGAGAGTTGAGCTTGCGGTAGGCGGCGAATTATGGAGAATTTTTGGCAAGGGCCGTATTAGAGAACGTGTTGTTCGGCATCGCGAAGGAAAGTAGGCCAGAAATATCCATAGTTCAAGATCATGCGGGCAAGGGAACTTGCTCCCAAGTGAGCGCCACATATCCCTTCATGCACTTCCTTCAAAGCGTACTGGGCTTCGTCGGGGGAGAGACACCTCAAGTAGGGTCTGCCGTCTACTTAGGTGTAGGAGCGTTTGTACAAGACTCCCTCGATGAGTGTGTACCACTCAGCTCTGGTTCGAATCTTCCGGGCCTCTTTAGGATCTAAAGGGAGGATCCCATCTCTAAGGAACTCAAGCAGAGGCCTTATCCAATTCTCCCCGAGTTGTAAGGGCAGCATCTCCATCAGCTCGAGGCCTTCTTCCTCGATGCTGGGCTTTAGCAGAACTTCTATCAAGATAGTTTGTTCGAGCCCTTGGAGGGAGGAGGAAGCTATAGTTTTGAGAGGGCGTCTGCCTGTGCATTCTTTTCTCAGGGGATCCGATGGAGTTGTGCATCCTCAAAAGAGGCCATCAGCTCTTTGACCTTGGCCAAGTACTTGGCCATGCGACCGTCTCGCACTTCGTATTCTCCTGATACCTGGTTCACCACCAGCTACGAGTCGCTAAATACCTTGACATGCTTTGCCCCTGCCTTGCGAGCCATGAATAGGCCTGCTATAAGGGCTTCATACTCGGCCTCGTTGTTGGATGCCCTGAAGTTGATGTGGAGTGATTACTGGAGGATGAAATCATCTGGGACCGCCAGGATGACTCGTGCTCCACTCCCATCGGTGCACGAGGACCCATCTACATACACCGTCCAGAAGGGGGTTCCTCTGTTGCTTTGCTAGCCTCGAAAATTGTACTCTCTACCATAAACTCGGCTAGGGCTTGAACCTTATAGCGGTTCGAGGTTGATAGCTGATATCATGTTGGCTTAGCTTGATGGACCACTTCATAAGGTGCCCGGAGATCTCGAGCTTGTGGAGGACTTGTTTGAGCAGCTGGTCGGTAAGAACGACCACTGAGTGAGATTGGAAGTACGAGCGGAGCTTTCGGGTCACCATGACCAAGGCATATGCCATCTTCTCTAGCTTTGGGTAACGGAGTTCAGCGTTCCTAAGGACTTTACTCACGTAGTAGATGGGCCTCTACGTCTTGTCTTCTTCTCTTACTAAAACAGCGCTGAGGGTCTGCTCCGAAGCGGCGAGGTATAGGTAGAGGACCTCCCCGAATCTTGGCTTGCTCAGGGGTGGGGGGTTGACTACGTAGGCCTTGAGCTGGTCAAAGGACTCTTGTTGCTGTTGCCCCTATTCAAAGCCTTTATCCCCCTTGAGGGCCTTAAAGAAAGGGAGGCATTTCCCACGGATTTGGAGAGGAAATGCCCTATCGCCGCAAGGTGCCCGGTGAGTCTTTGCACATCTTTCACACTGGAGGGGGAGCCATGTTGAGTGTGACCTGGATCTTCTCAGGGTTGGCCTTATGCACTGGATAATGTCGGAGCGAACGGGAGGGGGGAGGACTTTGCTAATTTGAAATTTCCGGGTCGGATCTCCTTCTGAGAAGGCAATCTCTTCCAGCTCATCGACCGGCTCCGGTATAGGTGGGCTACTCCCTTGGGGGAGTTCAAGAGCTTCGAGGGAGAGGACTGGTCCTCTCACCGAGGTCATGTAGCACTTGCGGGCCACCTCCTGGCTCCCTCTGACTTCTCCCATGCCCGCAGTGGTAGGGAATTTCATCTTCATGTTGTAGGTCGAGGGTATGGCCTGGAGAGCTGCTAGGCCTGGTCGGCCCAGCATGACATTGTAGGCGGCTTTCACATCCACCACCATGAACTCCATCGGCTCGGTTCGGGTGGTGGGAGTTTTGCCAGCAGTTACGTCGAGAGTTATGACACCCTCGATCGTCACTGGCACTCCTATGAACCCGTGCAGAGTGTAGCCGGCGGGCTTGAGCCAATCCCTAGATAGCTTGAGCCCCTGGAAGGCCTCCAGAAAGTGGATGTTGACCGAGCTACTGTTGTCAACTAGGACCCGGTGCACGTCAAAGTTGTCCATGTGGTGGTTTATCACCAACGCGTCACAATGGGGGGTTTGGACGCCCTCTATATCTTTATCTAAAAAAGTGACCGGGACCCCTAGTGTAACGCCCTGATTTTCGGTAACTGGGAAACCGTAACATAAGCCAGAATCTTTCCTTCAATTAGCCACAATACACAGAAAAATAGGAAAATTTAAAACTTTTTATTCAACACAAATGTATTACAAGTCTGAATGTTATAAAACTGCAATACATTTCATCAGTGTTACAATAATACCTTTTCAATCTCAAGTGTTACAACTTTCAACATTTTACATCAGAGTATAATGAATAAATAACAACACTTGGATTTCACTTGGATGCTTCCCCAACAATAAATAAATTACAACAATGAATAAATTACAATAATTGTTACAAATGAAATTACAACATATATTTTAGCGGAAACTTAAAATGAAATCGACTCCTTGCTTCTCTTGCATTGAGTCCTCCTGAAACCTATACCTGTTTTTCTGCAATCCAATACCTATTGAAGTGGGGACGTCAGTACATATACTGACGCTTTAAGGCTGATAACTAGCAGCGAATTTCAACTATAGCAAATAGATTGATGAAAAGAGAGACGTGTATATATATTTGATGTGTCAGTGTATGTTATGACTTAGACTTTAATGCAAGATTACTAATGCAAGGATTCTGTTATTCTAATGCAAGCAAGACTCTATGACAGTATACAGCCCATACTACATACGCCCCATATCAAGCCGTTTCT
Source organism: Hemerocallis citrina (assembly GCA_017893485.1). NCBI lineage: Eukaryota > Viridiplantae > Streptophyta > Magnoliopsida > Asparagales > Asphodelaceae > Hemerocallis > Hemerocallis citrina. The sequence continues at coordinate 136,740,122 of CM030363.1, forward strand.
TCATATATAGGGATTTGAACCCACATCATGAATTCTACTTTGTACCCATCCTGTTCCTGACACATACTACATGACTGATGAGGTTGCAGGTACGGTCTAGTTTCGTTACTGCAGTACAATAGTGGTGTCCCCATTTTTCCACTATTGCCCGGCGAACCGGTCCTCACTCAAAGCCAACACGAACTACAAGATACTTGTCAACCTTCTTCCGTGCCCTCAACTTATCACGAGAAGGCATAGAACCTGATGGAATTGTAGGGTCTATTTTCCTAGGAAAACCTCCCGTTCTTATCATGGCAGTTCAGGAATTAACAATGAAGATACGTATCCCGTGCTCCCAACTTATCATTAAAAAGCACCGTCCATATCCCTTTGACATGGGAATACATCCCAATAACACCACCTAGTCTCAGCCTATAGGAGAGGTTGGATTATAGGGTATCACCCCTAACACCAACTCTCACCCTTCGGCATTATATAGATAAAAATGGTTAACTAACTGTTACTACCCTAACGATGTCCCTAACCTTAACCAAACAAGCGGGACATGCCACTGTGCTTCCAACTCGTCATGAAAAAGCATCGTACGTGTCCCTCTTCTAACCAAACAAGCGAGACATGCCACTGTGCTTCCAACTCGTCATGAAAAAGCACCGTACGTGTCTCCTTTCTAGAGGGTGCAACAATTTGTTGACACAATTAACCAAGTCTTAAACTAGACTTCACAAGATCTCCTTGAATCCGCTCATAGCCAACTTATTTAAGACAATACCTACATACAAGCCCAATGAGCTTCGTACGAGACAACAATATACATACGAGCCAAATAAGCTATGTATGGGACCAACAGCTACATACGGGCGACGTATGAGACAACAACCTACATATGAAAACAACTATACAGGTAATCAACCTAGAAGCAACCGAACGTGCTTACTAGCAACTCTTGGTCTTCTATAATTAGAAGCAACAGAAGAATCTACTAACAGTCTAAAATAGGCATTCTATCAACGAGAAGCCCAAAAGCGACATAAAAGCCTTCCGACGGCCTAGAAGCAACCAGTGCTATGCTTATCGGATTTTAATAGAAATATACTTTTTAGAAAGGTAAAAATATTTACCATAACTCTCTAATGGAACACTATTTCAGATTTTGTAAGGAATCCAAAATCCGGTCCATCGAACACACGCAAACAGTTTACCCAAACTGCAAATTTTCAACAAAAAGCTGAAACTTTGCAAGCTGGTAACTTTTGCTCTACTCGTCGGAATCTAACGAAACTGGGCAATTTGAAAAGGTGGAAACATCTACTACAACTCCCTAGTTGACCACTTTCTTAGATTCCATAAGGAATTCCAAATTCCTGACCTCGAACATACACAAACAATTACCAAACTACAGATTTTCAATAAAAAGATGAAACTTCTGTAGCTTGTAACTTTTGCTCTACTCGTCGGAATCTAACGAAACTGGAAAATTTTAAAAGGTGGGAACATCTATTAAAACTCCCTAGTTGACCACTTTCTCATATTCCAGAAGGAATTCCAAATTCCTGACCTCCAACATACGCAAACAATTACCAAACTACTGATTTTCAATAAAAAGATGAAACTTCTGTAGCTTGTAACTTTTGCTCTACTCGTCGGAATCAGAATCTAACAAAACTGGATAATTTGAAAAGGTGGGAACATCTACTAAAACTTCTAGTTAACCACTTTCTCAGTTCCGTAAGGAACTCCAAGTTCCTACCCATCGAACACACGCAAATGGCAATAAAACAGCAGATTTGACAAAGGAAAATTGAAACTTTAAAATCCTATAACTTTTGTTCCACATATCGAAATTTAACCTAAGAGGACAATTCGGAAAGGTCAGAACGTCTACTACAACTTCCTAGTTGGTCGGCTCCTCATATTCAGCGAGTAAGACACTTAAAAACTGTAAGGAATCAAGACAGATGCAATTCCAACCCGCCAAATACACAGCCAAGCTGAAAACTTTCAAAGCCCATAACTTCTACTCCGCTTGTTGGAATTTAATCCGAAAGGTCAATTCGGAAAAGGGTGAGTCTCTACTACAACTCTTTAGTTGGTCTCCACTTCAGATTCAACCATTAAGTCACTCAAAAACATCAAAGGGTCAAAACAGCAAGCACACTCAGCTCAAAACTGGCTGTTGCATCTTCCAAATACCATAACTCCTATTCCGCTTATCGGAATCTAGCCCAAGAGGCAAATTCGGAAAGGGGAGAACGTCTACTACAACTCTCTATGTAACCCCTGTTTTCATTTTTGGTATTTTGGGAGTGTATTTTTCATTTTTGTGTATTTTCATATCTCTTGTATTTTTCGGAACTGTGTATTGGATTATTTTCAATATATATTCTTTTTCTTTCATTTTTGACCTCCTTATGCTGATTGTTCGTCGTTTTGTTCATTTTCGTCATTTTGAGTTCTTTTCTCATTTTTCTTGGCCCCATTCATGATTATTATTTATTTTGGTGATGAGATGGATTTTTGGTGGTGATTTACCAAATTGAGATTTTTGGCCCTTAAGGAGATTTTTAGGAGGCATAAAATTCTCTATATATTGTATCTCCATTTGAATTTGACCCAATACCCATTACCCATTTGTATACCTATTAACTCATATTCATACCCACTACCCATTAACCCACAATTAACCCATATATATGACCTCTAATCTCCCTTAAACCCTAACCCTAATCATATTTTTCCTCTCTTGTAATCCGGCCTCTCCTTTCCTTCCCTTCTACTCTCGGCCTGTGCTTTCCCTTCCCAAAACTGACCCTCCATCAGCCCTCCTAGACCTTGCCGACCCCCACATACATCTCCATCACCATACTACATCAAAAACCCAACCATACAAACCCTAAACCTCCACTCTTGTGGCCGGCATCTCCAAAACAGCACCCCATCATCCCAAAACAGCACAAAGCTCTCTCCTTTGCTGGTTTGCCAAGTGGTTATCATCCACTTTGGATCGTGCATCAAGGAGATTGATCGTAAGGCGTTTCTGGTTCGTGGGTTCGCTTGGAAATGCGTGAGAAGGCTATTTTGTTTGTGGGTTTTGCACTTGGATTCGTTTGCGTCGTATTTCACTCCATAACGAGGCAAATAACTTGTACATAATTTCATTAGGTTGATACAAGTCAAAAAGTTTACATATAGGGTAGTTGTGTCTAGAGACGGCCAAAAATTGGATTGTTATTGATGGGTTTTGTCTCTATTGTGTTAATTGGCCATCGATGACTTATAGCACCAAGTTTGATAGGATTATAACATAGGTTATGCCCAAAATTGGATTTTTGTTCGTATGTGTGATTAATTGCATGATATGTGTTCGATTGATTGTCCATGTGAAAATAATAAGTTTGGACATGTTAGAAATCCTTTAATGGTAGGCTGAGTTTCAAATTTGGAGGAGTTTGGTTCATTATTATGAAAGTTATGACGTTTTTAAGATGAGGTGTGGAATCTGGAATTTGCGGGCTGTGCTGTATTGTTTGCTGTTTTCACCTATGCTAGGGTCCGAATCTCAACTTGGACATCCGAAAGTAAATTGTAGATAATCATGTCTATTTTTAAACCCCACTAGTTTTACTGCATTTGGAGTTTGTATGACAGAGATATGATAATTTTGGTACAGGCGTGTCGGTAGTTTTCAGATTCAGTTTTGTGTCAATTTTGCTAACTATTTAGTTTCAAGATCTAGGCTATACATAATATATTGCTATAATATTTTGCTCAGTGTTTCCTCATGATGTTAGGGACTTTCCAGATTTTTGATGTATTTTAAAGATAAGATTTTTGTGGTGTTTCATATCCTTTTCTAAAATCTACTTTTGCTGTAAATTGCGTGCTGTTCAGTATAGAACCCTGTTTTCACCCTAATTTTTTTTACTGTATGAAAATTATTTGTGAAATATGAAAGTTGGAAAATTTTATCTATTTTCACGTCGTTTTGGCAGAATTGGATTTTGATTCACTGATTGCGAGATATCCTTGTTTTCGTACAGCAGTGTTGAGAAATTCCAGACTCGTCAAACCATGTTTTTGTGTTACTTTTTATTTTTGATAACTTATCTATACTTACTAGAATATTATGAAACTTATTATTTTGAGTCTATATCTATAGGGGATTACCCCATATTTTTTGTGAAATTATTTGATACGTTTTCATGCTGTTTTCATGCGTTTGAAGTCGTTTCCCTGTTTTCTGGCTAAACATAAATTTAGTATTCAAATCAGTTTTGAGTTGAGATATTGTGAACTAGTATGTGACTTAATTATATGCATTGGAATCGTGTGAATGTCTAGTTTCCAGATCCTTCGACGGATTGTGATTTGCATGTCTGTAGCTCTCAAAATCTCTGTTTTAGTACTGATTGGTTTTGCTGTCCTGATTATGAGCATAGGCTAATTTGCTCGGTTGTGCGACTCTATATTACCTATACTTGCTGATGTGATTCCCTGAACTTAAACCTGATTATATCATATTAGTTTGACACCATTTAGTGCACATTCATGTCTGTTTTATAACCATAATAAAAGTAATAAAGCCGGGGTTTATGGGAAAGATCTAGTAGTGGAAAAGCATAGAAATGTGTACTTAGAAGGGAGCCCGTGTTTCCCATAAAATTTTCTGTATTCTGACCCTGTCTACATTACTTCTTATATATGAAGGTGTAGAGTAGAAGAGAACCACTAGGTTCTATCTGTTTGTTTCTGACCTTGTCTACATTACTTCTTATAGGAAGGTGTAGAGAAGAAGAGAACCACTAGGTTCAATCTGTCTGTTCTGATATCTGTCTGACCCTGAGTACACGGCACTATATAATCTCCTACGAAATCTAAAGCGAAACTGTTGTGTTGTAGCAACCATGTAGGGTGGGTTGCATGTCGTGTTACCTAGATAGTAATCACACAAGACTTAGATTAATCTAAAATCTGAATCTGAATTTGTTTCTAAAATCTAAATCTGAATTCTGAATCTGAATCTGAATCTGTTATATGGAAATCTGAATCTAAACCTGAATACCTGATTATCTGAGATCTGTTATCTGATTACCTGACATATCTGTTATCTGACACTTGACACTTAACACTTGAGACATATGCTAGGATACCATGTTAGTTGATTATGCCATACCATATTAGGTCTGTTTCTGATATTAGTTAGATCTGTTTAGTTTCCCCATGTGCTTGTATCCTACTCTATTTGTGACCCGGACTTGCAATTAACGGGTACTTGTTTTCTCCTTTTCTCTTTTTCCTGCAAATTTACTTATTGCAGATAAGGTTGGACAGCTGCTTGATGGTAATGGCGAAAGGATTTATTAAGGGGGACATTTCTATTTTCTGCTTTATTATTATTATTATGAGTTGTTGCTTGAACAATGAACAAGTTGTATTTGGTTTATTTGGATATTATCTGTATTTAGGTGATGTGACCCAGAATATTGTTTTTCTCCAGACTCTGAATTTTATTTAGGAATATTGTATTTAATTTCAAGTAAATTTCTGTTGGTAATTTGTTCCAAGTATTGCAAGTTGGTTCCACTTTTTGCTTCCGACTCTGATATATTCTGTGATGTGTTGCAAAGATTTCTTGAAACAACTTAAGGATGAAAATAATCATTCGCTGGGCTATTGTTACGTATCCGTATTCCGTATTCCTTTTGGGAAGCGGAGCGTGACGCTCTATTTGGTCTCCTCCTCAGATTCTACAAGTAAGCTACTAAAAAACTACAAAGAAGAAAAACAGCAAGCTTTCAGCAAATGCCAGCTGCTGACATTTTATAACGGCCATAACTTTTGCGTCACTTATCAGAATTTAGCCCGAGAGGCCAATTCGGAAAGGGAAGAGTGTCTAAGAAAACTTCCTAGTTGATCTCCACTTCAGATTCAACAGGCAAGACACTTTAAAACCTCAAAGAAGCAAAACAGCAAGAATCCAGTCAAGACAGCTAGTTGCTGTACTTTGCAAACGGCATAACTCCTACTATGCTTATCTGAATTTAACTCGCGAGGTCAATTCAGAAATGGGAGACTCTCTACTACAACTCCCTAGTTGGTCCGAACCTCAGATTCATCAAGTAAAACCCTAAAAAATAACAAAGAATCAAAACAGCAAGCATCCTGTCAAATAGATAGTTGCTGTATGTTTCCAATACCGTAACTCCTACTCCACTTATTGGAATTTAACCCAAGAGGTCAATTCGAAAGGGGAGAGTCTCTACTACAACTCCCTAGTTGGTCCGAACCTCAGATTCAACCACTAAGACACTCAAAAGTATCAAGCAACCAAAACAGCAACGTTCAGCCAAACAGCTAATTGCTGTTTTTGTAACGGTCATAACTTTTGAGTCTCTTATCGGAATTTAACCGGAGAGGTCAATTCGGAAAGGGGAGAACGTCTATTACAACTTCCTAGTTGGCCCAAACCTTAAATTTCGCAAGAAAAACCAAGTTCTAGCCCCTCATAGCTACTGCGACGCTAACCCCAAAACAGTGAGCTCACTGTTTTGACTTGAGACTCGCTGTTTTGGGGGAAAGGCTCGTTTCACCCATCAAAATGGATCCAAAAAATCCCCAAAAGTTCCAGCATGGTAACAACACATAAGAGAATCTCCCACATAAATTTCAGGATCAAAATTCTTCTTTTAACACTGTTAATTAAATCTAACCCTACAACCATAAAAGCCGAATCTTTATGCCAAATTTATGTGTTCTACCATTTTAAACTTTGCATACACTTCTAATCTAGTCCATACCATTCATATGCACATGAATCTAGTCCAATACAACCACAAACAACAATAATAATCCCTAAAATAACTAAAACAATTCAGAGTGAGAAACTCCCACCTTTAATTCGGTTGGAAGGACTAGCTTCGCCTTCTCCTTGCTCCTTGTTCTTGATCCTCTTCAAGAACTCCACCATGAATAACCCATGAAAATCAACCCATAAAAACCCCTCTTTTCTTTTGATTGATCTCTCTTTCTTTTTCTTTCTTCTCAATCTTTTTCTAAACTTAAAATAAGTAGAAGAAGTAGTAGTAGGAGATAGAGAATGGGATGAGATTGAGAAGAGATTGTGAATACACCAAAGTGAGAGGGTTTCTAACCCTAGGGGAAGTTGGGGCCGGCCAAATGAAGGGACGGGGAGGGTTGGGGGGTGTTTTGTAGTGAAAGGGTGAGAAGGGTTGTGGATGAGAAGAGTCCACATGTAATTGTTCTTGTGGCTTACAACAATTGGAAAATTTTTTGCAAATAATTATTGCAATCAAGCCCTAATCCATCCTAACCCTCCATCTCATCATGATGGATCAAAATATAAAATATAATTTCCTAAATCACATACGACACGATTTGTATAATCGCCTGAAATCGACACGATTCAAATCCGTGCATATATCCGATTATACAGATAATTTTCGTTCGTGAAAATGAACAAATCAGTCCAAAAATAATTTTATTCCGAAAAATAAAAATAAAATAATTTTTTTTACAGGCTTGGAAGATTCCAGTATCAATTTGATACAAAACAGTCGTATACCGACTAGTATATATACATATAAAATGTTTATTAACAAAATCGGGTGATGTCCACAAAAAATATTTCAATTCTGGAAATAAAAATAAAATAATAATTTTTTAATATCTGCCCGATATTTTCCAGACATTCTCAAAAATGCATTTTTGAAGATTTTGTACAAGTGCACAAAACTGATACAATGCATATATATACTTACTAGTATATATATCCAGATAAATTTTTAAATGAAAAACCAAGTAATTTCCATTAAAAATATTTTAATTTCAAAATAATAATTATACAAATATAATATCCGTCCGGGATATTACACCCAGACCCTTTGGGAGAGGACGGTTCTGCACGGAATTTACTTTTCGGACGAAGGCTTTTCGGGAGGAGTTGGAATCTCCTCACATTGGACCTCCATGGATGAGATGCAGGATGGCCTCTGGTTCGGAGTTCAGTGTCTCCGCTTGCCGCTCGGGTCACTTATTAGCCCCTCTGGGGGGCGGGGGAGGATCTTCCCTGTCTTTCCTCACGAACCTGGAGAGCTGTCCTCTCTAAATGAGAGCATCTATCTCGTCTTTTACGGCCCGGCAGTCATCCGTGTCGTGGTCGTGGTCCCTGTGAAATGACACCACTTACCCTGGTTCCTCTTCTTCCCCGGTGTGTTCATCTTCGGAGGCGGCAGGAGAAGACCCTCTTTCCCAACCTCCATCAGGATGGCTGAGACACTTGCATTGAGTGGAGTGAACTTCTCGAAGTGGGGGGGGGGGGGAGGACGATGCTGGCCTCTGTTGTCTTTCTGAAGCTTCTTAGCTCTTTCTTCTTCAGCGCCCTTCCGTTCGTTCCAGGAGGACGATCCTTCAAAAGCAGGGCGAGAGAGAGCTTCTTCCGCTCGGATGTATTTCTCACTCCTGAGCAGGAGCTCTGAGAAATTCTAAGCAGGCTTCTTGGCAAGGGATGCTCGAAGGCTGTTGTTAGCGACATTGGATTGGAAGGCAGCGGAGGCTACGGACTGGTCCAAGGAGGTGATGGATCTGGCCTCCATGGTGAAATGCTTGACATAGTCTCTCAGCCGCTTGCCCTTCCTCTGATGAAGCAACAACATGGAGGGGCTTGTCTTCTCAGCTCGTCGGCTGCTCACGAAGTGAGTCAGGAAGAGGCTTTCGAGCTGATCGAAGGAGAAGATGGAGGTCGGGGCTAGACGGGAGTACCATTCTCTTGCAGGCCCCTTCAGTGTGGCCAAAAAAGTCTTGCAGAGGAGCGCATCTGACGCCTGATGTATTATCATGAGAGTTTTAAAACTCTTGATGTGGTCAATGGGGTCGAACTCCCCGTTGTACGATTCAAATTGAGGAGGCTTGAAGTTATCTAGAACCGGTGCCTCCATTATAGTCTGAGAGAATGGGGGTCTGCTGGGGCAGAAATTCCTCGCCCGTTGCTCCTCCTCTCTGTCCAGTCGGCCAAGACGCCTCTCCATCTCATAGATACGGCAATAGACCGAATCTTCCCTCCTGTCGTACTTTGCTGAGGCCCGGGATTCGTCCTCGCACGGAAGGGGACTGAGAGTGCGATGAGGATAGCTCGAGGCCGGTTGAGGACTGGGCGTGCGACGCGTATGGTCTTGGGCAGGTTGAGGACTGGGCGCCCGCTGACCGTGGTCGGGGGCAATATTAAGGGCCCTCAAGATTGCCTCTTGGAATTTGCTGGAACTCTGCCCTCGTTACGGGGGCCTCCTGCTCTCGATGGTCCCGAGGAGCGGCTTGGCCAACTGGAGAGCGGCTTTTCCTTTGATGGCACTGGGGTGACTCCCTCCGCCTCCTGGGAGAGTTGGACCTTCTGCGATCCGGCCTATGGGGGGACCGGACTCTAGAGGATCGGATCGTTAGACCCCTGTAATGCTCTCGGCGGGGTATCCCATCATGAGTCAGCCTCTCATCTAGGTAGGCCCGGAGGTCCACCCCATTCTGCCTATTGATGATGATGTCCTGGAGGTCCTTCAGCGTATGGGGAATGTGCGAGGCCATGGAGTTGGACGAGGGGTTGTGTATCGACAAATGGTCGCGATGAGGATGTTGTCCTTGCCGACTTCGGCGGGAGGGTCTCGCGGCAGCCTCTTGTGGCCCTTGAGGAGCCTGCTGGGGCTGTGGTTGTTGAGGAAGAGACCGTCCAGACTGTGGTTGCTGGATGGGTAGAAGGAGAGGCTGTCCAGGTTGCTAGACTTGCTAAGTGGGTTGAGGGGGAACCTCATGGACTGGAGGAGAAGAAGGTGTGGAAGTGGCCCTGCGGTTAAAGACCGCTGTCTTTCCCTTCTTGGGAGGCATGGCTTGAAACTGGTTTGGCTGATGAGAGGGGACTGGATCGCTGCTTCTGTTTCCCACGGACGATGCCAATTTGTTGCTGCTGATTTCAGGTGTGGGAGCAAATAGATGAATTTGTGAGTTCTTTGAGGAAAACAGTAAGGCGAACCTGTTAACTACACCTGGGTGTTGACTTGTTCCTAGTTGCTGCCACGAACCTGCACGAAGTTGGATACACCGGGATGGATCCCGACGACGAACCCTCCGACGCTCTTGTCAGTAATCTCCAAGATTAAGAAAGAGCTTTAGGTAGGAAAAGATTCATTACCTTGTAACGGTAGGGGGAGAGGGTTATTTATAGTCGCCCTAGGAATCTGTTTCGAGATAAGAACAAATCTTTACTTCCTGGTGTGGATGGATAGAAGTGGTTAAAACCGCCTCTTAGGGATAATCACGAATCTGACTTCCTCTTTATCCTTCTGAACTGATTTGTAACGGGTTGGTACCCGTATCCAATGTGACAGATTCGTTTATGGGTTATTGGGCTTTGAAGAATAGGCCCATTCCCATTTCGGACCCGTTTGTAGGTGAAATTACCATTTTATCCCTGAGAGTTTTAAGATTCGTACCCGATTTAGTCCTATTTTTAGCCATATCACTGCATTAGTCCTGCAGAGTAACCCCACTTGTCAAATTGCAAGGTGGCAAATCCAAACGGATCTTGATATGTTATTTATTTTTTATTTTATTTTATCACTAGAGTTTCCCGTGGGCACGTGCCTATGGCACGTCTTCAGAACGATACAGCATATGAAAAGCTTTGTAAACAGTAAATCAACAATTATGTAGCTCAAGTTTGAATAGTATGACAATAATTAGTTGTAAATAAAAGTCCATGTTTCTATAAGTATATTTGACTTTTGGGCGGAAACTTTTTTTTTTGGGGGGGGGATGGGTTTTGGTGTTTTGAGAGGTTAGATCTGGACCGTTGATTTTGGGGGGATTGAAGGAGAGCCACTTGATAGTTTTCTTTGTGTTTTATTATATAGATAATCTACAAGAATATCATAATGATATTTGCAAGGAAATATAACAACTGTAAGTGACCTTTTTCACCTTCTACATTGAGTCACTAAATCTTGATATCAAGAAGATAATTAATTTATTTGGCATTTTAAACGTAGTTGTGTTAATACCTTTTTAAAACAGGTTAAGATTACTTGAGGATGTTTTTGAATGCAGAGCTCCATTGTCATTTGCAAGGTTCACCATCTGCATATACATGTCCTTTTATTACTCACATGAATTGAATCATGATTGTTTTCCTCCTGTATGTCATTTGCAAGTAAACGAATTGTATCATGAACTTTTATCTGCACTAAATTGTTGAGTTTATTGTACAATGTAGTGCATGCATCTCATGACTGATTGCTGATGCATCGATCAGCACATGTTGAACTCAGGTAAACTGGCCTTGGAATTCTAATGCGTGCTGCTTACTAGTTACAACTTTCTATTAGGGGATTCACAACATGTGTTTACCCTCTAGAGCTATTGACATTGGTGAAGGCATCTATATTTCCTAAAACATCTTTATGCATATACTGGATGCTTGACTTGTCTATTTGTATCCTTATATCTCTAGATGTTGATTACCTCTGGAATGCAAGAGGGATGCCAGAGTGCTTAAGATAATGTCCATTTTATTTGGTGCACTACTCCAATTAAATTTTCTAGTCTTGCTAGTTCAAATCCCATTTTCATCCATCAATGAGCCATTGTTCATATTATTAGATATTATATTATATATTTAGTCCCATATCAGAATATATATTATTTTAGTATTTGCTTCCCTCCTATATATAGGAGACATTGTACTTAATTATAATCAATCCAATAATGTTTTCTCAATCTCTCCATTAATCTTAAAATGGTATAAGAGCTCTAATTACAAAACCCTAATCCCCTCCCTGTCTAATCCCTAATCAAATCCCAAACCCTAATTCCTATTTCTAATTACTCTCATCATCTTCTTCCCAACATCAACAGATCCAATCCCCTTCATCTTCAACAGACCCAATCCCCTTCCTCTTCCCATTACTAACAACAACAAGAGCAACAACAAGAACCAACATCAACAAGAGCGGCGTCAACTCTGATTGCAACACCTCATACCGACTGCAACCTCCCTCTGATTCCCGTTGACCCCTCAAATCCCCTAACCCAACTGTAAAGCCCTTAACCAGTCCGACTGTCCCAACGCTCGACTGCAACATCCTAATTTCGTCTTCAAACTCCGGCCAAACCCAACTTCCGAACCCACCACCCTCATCTCCCCGAACACATGGCCTCTTCCCCAACCTTCTCACCCCTCTCGACCTCCAAACTCTGGCCGAACCCAACTTCCGAACCCATTACCCTCATCTCCCCAAACATCCTCACCCTAACCCTCGCCGCCAGAACACCAGATCAGATCCGACAGCCACCTTTCCCTGCTGCCCCCAACCCGCTCTCCCTCCACCCCACCGCTACTTTCCCAATTGATCTTCCACATTCCTAACCCTCATCCTATTTCCCTCTCTTTCAAACCCTAAAATCCAACTCAATTTCCTACCCAAACCCGACCAGAATACAATACAAACCGTTTCTGTTCCCCCAAAAAAATCCAACTCAAACCTGAAAACCAAACCCACAACCAATTCAAACCCCAAAACCCTAACCTAATTCTATCTACTCCCTTGCTCTGTTCGTAGCCGCCGCCGCCGCCGCCATTTGTCATAAAAAACAAATAAAATAAAATAAAATAAAATAAAATTGCAAGTACTAACACTTCTCCAATGGAACCGTAGCTAGTATTGTCAGTATCTTCCTGTCTCTACTGACTTCCCAGTTATTGCATCTTCCTCATCACTCATCCATGATCCTCACGCCGACAACAATAACATTTTCCCGATCAATGCCTCCTCCCTCCTTCCCATGCCAGCAACAATATTACCATCCAGATTCTAACAGCAACAGAACCGCCATCATCCCGATTCCGGCCTCCTCCCTCCTCCCTCCTTTCACCATCATCCCTATCCCTGCTCCAACGCTTCTTACAATAATAGCAACAATAGAAACATCCCGATCCCAACAACAACAATATTGTTGTCCTCAACCCTACCACAATATCACTAGTCACATTCCTCCTCGACGTACTTCTTTCCTTACTTCTTCTGTCATAACCGTTACTCCAGTTTTGTCATCTCCTGCTGATTGGGTCAATCTTCAGCATTGCCTCACTCAGCTGGAACTCAAGCTCTTGGGTTAGTCTGCCAATGTTGGCCCCTCTGTCCCTGCATTCTCTGTTACTCCCGGTATGAATTCTTCTTGGAATTTAGATTCTAGTGCATCACATCATCTTACTAGTAATTATATACTTCTCACCACCAGCACTGCACTTTCCTCTCACTCTCCATCCCTTCACATAGCTGATAGCTCATAACTTCTTACTACACACTCAAGACCTATTAACTATTCCACTCTCACATTGCCTTATGTTCTTTACGCTCCTCATTTATCCATGAACCTTTTTTCCATTAGTGCTCAATACGATAGTGGTCTTGTCATTATACTTGATTCTTTAGGTTATTCTATTACAGATTCACACATTGGACAAGAGTTTGGGTTTGCTACTCGACAGAGTCGTCTATATCACCTAGAATTTCGACATGCACATAGATATCATTCTAGTTTTGCTAGTGTTGAGTCCTCTGATGTTGATCTATGACACAAATGCTTAGGTTATGTTAACAAGTCTTATCTCAAGACTTTAACCGGTAGTGGTGCCCTTGGCCATATTTCTTTTACACGTTTATCTGTTTGTCAGGATTGTCAGTCGGCCAAATACATAACACTTCCTTTGAATACCAAAAGTAATTTTCAAACTACTCATCATTTTCAACTTGTACATTTTGACATATGGGAATTATCTCCTGTACCTTCTAGCAAAGGCTATCTTTATTATGTTGCCTTCATAGATGACTTCCCTCGATGAACATGAATTTTTCATATGCCCCAACGATCTGAGATTCCTAACATTTACCAGTTCAAGCTTCTTTGCTCAGACGGTGCTCGTGAGTGCATTTCTGCTACTATAAGATCGATCCTTCAGTCTCACAGACACACTTTTTCAGCAATCATGCCCTCACACTCATGAGCAGAATGATGTAACTAAATGCAAGCATCGTCACATTCTTGAGACGGCTTGCGCATTTTTACTCTCCTCTTATGTTCTTTATCCTTTCTAGGTTGAAGCTGTCATGACTTCTGTTAGCCTCATTAACATCACTCTCTCGTTTACCCTATCTGGTATGACACCTTACGAGGCTCTTCATCAATCACCAATAGACTACAGTCTCCGTACTTTTAGATGCACATGTTACGTCCTTCTACCTCCTACGAAGCGCACGAAGCTGATCGTCAGGGCTGCTAAGTGCGTTTATCTATGTATCAATTCTAAGCACAAAGGATATCTTATTCGGTCCCTTGGCACATTGTGTTCGTATTTCTGACATGTCTCCTTTGTGAAAGACTCTCCGTACTACATGTTCTCCCCTGAGGATACTAGCTTTCTCGATTCCCAGTTCCTTTGACTACCTCCCCGGACACATCTTCATGCATTTCCTTCAATCCCAGTCCTTTGGCTCCTCTCCCATCTTCCACAGATATTACGACTCCTACCTCTCCTACAGAGGCCCCTCCTACACCAACTGCATCACCACAGCACCATGCACTCATTTCACCTGCATCCCCACCGCCGTATGCACCCACCCCACCGACCTCACCCCCACACCCTGCCAATCCACCACTGGTTCGTCAGTCTACACGTTCTACTTCGGGCATTCCACCGACACGTTATACACCTGATGTCATTGGTCTTTTTGACCAGTTTGGCTTTGCCACCCTAGCCTCCTACTCACCACAGTTCCATGCATATCCCACTGCTATACACTCCACACATGAGCCCATAACCTATCATGAAGTAATTCAATATCCCGAGTGACAAAAAGCTATTGTAGAGGAGTTCAGTGCATTTGATCATACTGACACTAAGGATATTGTTCCACTATCAACGAGTGTCAAGCCTATTAGTTGCAAGTAGATATTCAAGGTCAAATATTGACCTGATGCCTCCATTGAGCAGCACAAGGCCTGTCTTATTTTTCAAGGATTTACCCAGGAGTATGACATTGATTATGATGAGACTTTTGCTCCAGTTGTACAGATGACTATAGTTCGCATTCTCCTTGCCGTTGTCGCCTTCCATTAGTGGCCGTTATACCAGCTGTACGTGAAGAATGCTTTTCTTCATGGTACCCTATCTGAGGTTGTTTACATGTGTAACACCCCGCAAAATTTAAATGACAATTTTGCCCTCAGGTGTTACGCACGTGCATTTTGTACTATTACTGATCATATCCATAACGCATTTTTGATATGTATTTTGAATTCCGATTATTTATGCAATCCCGTATTCTTAAAATCACATTTGAGACAACTCAAATGCTGAATTTCAATCTTTGAGTTTTTATGTGCTTTTTACGTATTATCGATGCACGTGTCGATTTTGGGTATTCCATCGTTACGTGCAAAGTTTTCGATGGATTTCAATTATTTATTTTTATAAATATTTTTAAATTCATTTTTGTAAATAGAATTCAATTTTTGTCTATTTTGATTAAAATAGTTTTTTTTCTACGTGCAATACACGTGCTTTCTGTACGTTTGAGTATATTATCGAATATGTATATTAAAAATACTTTATGTGCATTCCAATTGATTATAAATATTTTTCGGTTGATAAAGTCAATTTTTGTATTTTTGAGATTTTACGGGCAACGCACGTGTTTTGGTGCACGTGTTTAAGCGCGTTCTTCCTTCAAAATAAATTTTCATGAAATGTTTCTTTCTATTTTATAGTGCATGAAAATTATAATTTTAAATTTAATTTTACATATTTATTACATATATAAATAATTGTTTTAAAAGAGATTGAATAAATAAATTATTTTGTACACAAAGCATGTGCACGTGCACACGTGCGATGTGCACACAATTATTGGGGACCGGGCTGTTGTGAGAGGAGGGAAAAATTCTGAAGTTTGATTTTAAAAATAGGGGGGAAAGTAAGTTACAAGTTCAAATATGGGGTTAGTGGTGTTCATGTGTGGGGTGGTTGCTATAACTACCTACTAGTTAATCTATAAAATACCCCTTAGTCTCTCATTCTCTCATCTCTTCTCCTCCTTCTCTTGCCCATGCCGAAACCAACCAAAAGCCAGCAAAGTCTTGCCCATTTCTCCACCTAATCACCATTCCACTTGCCTATATACATATACTAATGTATATATATGTACATACATAGTATGTGTATATGAAAGAAGATGGGAGTTTGTCCTTGTTGTTGCCGAATGGAGTGGGGATGGAGATGCTCTTGATGATGGATGCTTGCCGAAATGTGGAGCTTGGAGGCTTGCCTTGGTGCGCGGATTTCGAGGAGTTTGCAATTGGAGTTTCTTTAGGAACTCCTAATTCTAGGAGTTCATTTGGGTACCAAATCTTCACTTTAGGTGGGTATTTCTTAAATGCTTTCTAATTTAGGAATATAATTTGCATGATAGATAATATATGATTTATTTAGTTGAAATTGAATTGATTGCATGCAAATTAATGTAGAAATGAATAGTTAAATTTTGATTGGTGTGGTAGATGCAAATTGCTATGCTATTCCTTAAATGGTTATGATTGCTAGTTGAATTGCTAGAATTGAAGTGATTGCATGAAATTGATGCATGTTGAGACATGATTAGAATAATGCAAATATGTTGTTTGTTGAGAATGTGGCAAAGAATTGTGATTTTTAACCTCAAAATATTTATACAAGTATAGAGATCTTTATAAAGTAAATTTTGATAAAAGAAAACAGTTTATTTGGGGAAAGAAATTGATTTGAATATATGTTTTGATGCATTTTAAGGATTTCATTGAAAGTGAGAAATTTGTGAAATTGAGAACATATACGATATTGTTTTTAAAAGGAATATATTCTGAAAATGATCTATATTTTTATATGGGAGCACGAATCAATTAAAAGGTCGAAAAATATGTGCAGTTGCAAATTGACAATCGACTGTTTACCTTCTACAGTTGACTGGTAAGTATAAGAAATTGGGTTTTCGTCGGCAGGACAGTCGACTGACTACTTTCACAGTCGACTGTTGCTGTACTGAATTTTGATGTTTGAGTTTTTAAAGTATTCATGGAACAGTCGACTGATTCCTGGTCGACAGTCAACTGAACCGTCTGTGTTATTATAGATGTTTTAAAGTTTCATAAAACAGTCGACTGATTATTTGTCGACAGTCGACTGAACAGACTGAGATGTTTTGATGTTCGCTGAACAGTCGACTGATACTGTCACCAGTCGACTGAACCGAACTGTTTATTTTGGTTTTGAGTTTGGATTTGATTTTGACAAATGAAAGTTAAATAAGTTGAATACGAGATTTTATGGTTATTAATATTTGATTGAGTTTTAGTGTGAAATGCACACAAGGATGTGAAAGATGAAATTGATAAAATTATCGAATTGAATTGTTCTCATGTTATGAGATTATAAAAGAAATGTTTTGAGAAAGAGTTTGTGAACAAAAGAAATGGAATTATTATTGGAGATTGATTATGAAATATTGTTGATCTTTAGAAAGAGATAGTTGTTGGAATCTAGAAGCTAGGCGAGACCCTAGTGACCGGCAGTATTATTTGAGAGCTAACCGTTGAGGGTTGAGCGTCTCTTGAGAAGTAGCCAGGTAGGCTGACTGTCTCTGTTGTTGATTTAAGTCCGGTAGGGTAAGCTAGCTCTAGGTTGTGATGATTTTCTTTTAAAACAAATCTTGTAAGGCTGTGATGGAAGTAAGAGAAAAACACAAGTATGAGGGCTATTGGGTGGGTGTTGTGAGGGTATGCACAGGCTGTCTTCACGATGCATCGTGACATGACGTGGATACTACTCCAGAGTACCATTCCGGTAGTAATGCTTGTGGGATGTTGGGTGACTGCAAGAGGATCGTGTGCCATGAAGTGAGGCTGAATTACCACAGGATGTCTGCATGATGAGTCATGTCAGCGATGGGATTCCCCTCCAGGTTTTCTGTACACGTGCTTGTAATCGTAGAACATCTATGATACTTACCGAAATTACAGATAGATACATAGTGAAGACGTGATGAAAGTAAGAGAAAAACATTGAGTATGAGAGCCATTGGATAGCGGCGAGAGCGTATCCCAGGAATTCCCATGATGAGTCTGGGTGAGGATGCTGCTCCAGACAACCGTCCCAGTGGCGACGCTCGTGGGATGTTTGAAGACTACGGGTGGTGTCATGTCTATGGTGAGAGCTGAATTACCACATGATGTCTGCATGATGAGTCATGCCAGCGATGGGATTCCCTCCAGAGTGCCTAGACATGAGTTCGTAGGTCAGAAAACATCTAGGATACTTACCGTAGTTACAGTAGTAGATTAAGACATGGCGAGGGATTGAACCCTACAAAGATGAAGAACGATTAAGAGGCTTGCCCTCGGACCTATGTAGTATGGGATGCATAGATACCGAACAAGTGTGCATTAGTGTCATATAATATAATAACTGCATTAAGGACTAAATGCACCGCACAACACGACATCAACAGGATAGTCCCTTTGTAGCTTTGTTTGTGATCAAGTTTGTGATTGCTAAAGTATTTAAGAATCGTTATACTGTTTCCGGCATAGAGAGGATGGCCGTATATAATATTTCGTCTGTTGTAAGTAACTGACGCGCCCACAGTTTTATATGCAGGATTTGGAGTTACATGAAGATATAAAGATGATTTGATGCTGTTGACTACTTAAATGTTAAAGTTGTAACAATTGTACTTGTATTATTGTTGTATTTTATTGTTTCCGCTGCATATTGGTGTAAAAGACTCTGATGTAATCATTGTTGAAATAAAAGTTTTAAATTCCTTGTAAAATTGTACGAAAGAAGTGAAAAGATCCTGTAGAACACCTCGAATTCAGTTGTTTTGGAATTCGGGGCGTTACAACATGCATCCCCATCTTGGCCTTACCATATTTTCTCATCATGTTTATCGTCTACACCGAGCTATATATTCTTTGAAACATCTCCTCAAGCCTGGTTTAAGTGTTTTCGCCTTGTCATCACACATGCCGGTTTCAGTTAGAGTTCACAAGACCACTCTGTTTATGTGGTCAACACCGTAGGGGAAGGTAATTCTACTATTATATGTTGATCATATGATTATCACTGGGGATGACCCCGCGGACATTGCATTCACTCAGAGATACCTTCACCACCAGTTTCATATGAAATAATTTAGCAGACTACGCTATTTTCTAAGTCTAGAGATTGCCCATGGATCTCAGGGGATACTCATTTCTCATCAGAAATACACAACAGACATTATCTCCGCTGCATGTCTCTCTGACAGTCGATCAGCTGATACTCCCTTAGAGCTTCACGTGAAGCTTCGTCCCACAGATGGTGACCTCCTTCCCGATCCCACTAGATACATGCAGATTGTTGGACATCTTGTCTACTTATGCATGACCAAACCCGATATTGCTCATGCAGTCAGTATTTTCAGCCAGTTTGTTTCAGCTCCTACATCAGTTCACTACAGTGCTCTTCTTTGGATCCTCAGATATCTTCAGGGTACTATCACTCACTCATTATTCATGTCTTCTATATCTAAACTGGAACTTAGTACATATTTTGAATCAGATTGGGAGGGTGATTCTACTACCAGACAGTCTACCACAGGTTTTCGTCTATTTCTTGGTGATTCGTAGATCTCATGGCAAAGAAAGAAATAGACAGTTGTTGCATGTTCTTCCACAGAATCTGAGTGCAGAGCAATGATAGCTACTACTAGAGAGATTGTTAATATTTGATGGCTGTTATCAGATATAAGTGTCACTCTTACAGGAGCTACTCATCTTCATTGTGATAACTAGAGTGCATTGCATATTGCAAGAAACTCGGTCTTTCATGAGCAGATGAAGCACATAGAGATTGATTGTCACTATGTTCGTGAGTGTTTTGGGGCAGGGACGGACAATTTCACTTCATTCTGTGACATATTCACACAAACAACCGACTTCTTCACCAAATCTCACACTATTCAGAGATTTTGATACTTGATTGTCACTATGTTTGTGAGTGTTTTGAGGCAGGGACGGACCATTTCACTTCATTCTATCACCTCTTCATAGCAAATAATAGACTTCTTCACCAAATCTCCCACTGTTCAGAGATTTCGATACTTGATGGGCAAACTCACGCTGTTCGACCCACCATGAGTTTGAGAGGGGGTGTTAGATGTTATATTAGATATTTAGTTCCATATCAGAATATGTATTAGTTTAGTATTCGCTTTCCTTCTATATATAAGAGACATTGTACTCAATTATAATCAATCCAATAACTTTTTCTCAATCTCTCTTTTAACCTTAACACCTATAATCTTTTCGTCAGCCCTTCAACCTGTTTGATTTATGCTGCACGAATACTGACAAAGTATTTACACATTTCATTATCAAAAACAAATTACTTTTTAGTTTTTTTCTTATCATTTTCTACCAGTCTCCTCATTTGTGGGGGTACTAAAAGACCAGAATTGATAAACTTTTTTGAGATGTATTCCCTGATGCTATTCAAGCAGTCATGTTAGTTTTCATATTCTTCTTCAGCCTATGATAACATGTAATAGACATGTATAACATCCAACCATCCCAGGTCTTTTCCTAAAAGGCTGAAACACTGCTTTTATGTCAGTTGTAACGTGCATTATAGTACTCCCAATAATTATTTTGCACAACTATATTTGGTATAAGAATAGTGTTGCATTATTTTGGTACAACAATATTTTGCATATGAATATTGTTGCACGTGCTAAAAAAATTTATCTTGCGTAATTGAGTTGTATGGTATGGACTCAACTCAATTGAATTCAAATAAGACTCAACTATATTGACTAGTTTATGCTATGCACACGTGCACATTTATGACATGGACAACACGTGAATATTTATTACGTGGATGACACGTGAATCCATTATCATGAACATACTACAATGTGAACAAGGGTAGCCCACAAATTTTGACTTGAAGTAAGATGGATGAGGTGTAACCCTAGAAGGAGTTTATGTGTAACCGTAACCCTATGATTATTAATTAAAGTAGGACACTTAAGCATTCCTAGATTTTTCTACACACACCCACACTCACCCACAGCTCCCTAGCCCTCTCTAACCCTTGGCTAGCTAACCCCATACCCCCTCCCTATATAAGTGAAGGCATGGATTCGCTAGCTCATTCTTCATACAACCCTACATTTCCACACTCAGTTTTCCTACTTCACTCCATACTCATTCCCATACTTCCATAGTTCATTCCATATTCACTCCATATTTCAATCCATACCCCACTTCAGTCCAATGATTCTCTTAGTTTCCCTAAAACTCTATTTGGCTATTTAGAGCAAGAATAAGGAGAAGAAGCAAGCTAGGAGGAGAAGAAGCCAGTTGGAAGTGTTGGGACTCCCTATATCGAGGTGGGTGTTCCCTAACCCTCATGATTTTTTGGCTTGTGTAGTGTAGTATCTATTTCATGATATGGATTGCATGCAATTGTATGTGTGTTTATGATTGTTAACAAATGTTAGTATATTTTGTGGTAGAATAACTTGGAAATAAACTCTCGATTTTGTCCTGAAATTAGGTCTCAACTCTGAAAATCATAACTCCTTGACTAGATGAAATTTAGGGCTAAAATTTTTATAGCAGCATCTCATGCATGTCTAGAACATCTCCATAAAATTTCATAATTATTTGATGATATTTACTGTTTAAATAAAATCCGAAATTAACCGTTGTTTGAGAGGAGCATAAACTGTGATTTTGTCCACTTTACTACTTCCTTTTCAAAAAATCATATATCTCTGACGATGTCGTATTTCAAGATATTATATGTGATACTTGTATGCGTTTAGAATATGCTCACAAAGTTTTCTGAATTTTGGACATCATTTGTTATTTTAAATAAATTTTAATTCACAGCTGGTTGACAGTTTTATTAGTTTCTGAAAATTTGTATGCCTTTCGGTTCTTGATCATTTTGGCCTTTTAAATAAAGTATTTGGAGGAAACTTACAACTAAGAACTTGTAGTAGACTCACTGACCTTTCTTTAAAACCTAAGATATCGAAATTCCAAGAAGTGTGTGATTATTAGTGATTTTTATAAGTAGTAAGAACTGCATGTTGGATGTTTAACTTGCTGGTTGATGCATGTAAATTGTCACCACATTAGGACTTCTTAATAGACTTAGAAATATTGTTTATTAACTTTTAAATCATGCTATGATGTGTAGTTGAATTAATTCCAAAACAATTGTGTGAAAACACATAATTATATCCAAGTTTTGTTGTAGACATTATGCATATAAAGATTGCACATGAAGTGTTCGATGAAATGCCTGAATGAGGAAGTATGCATAGATGAATAGAAAGTTTAGTAGAATTGAATGGCTAGGAGAAATAAGGTTAAAACCTAGTGTCAGAGGAATTTTAATAAGTATGAAATGCGGTGTTGGGTGAAATCCGGTTATGCAAGTGTATGTATTTAGTATATGCATACTTGTATGTGTGCGTGTTGGGATGTATAGTGCACATTGAGTACACTAGTTGGTGCATGTTTTGGTCAACTCTTAGCATAATTTGGGAGGATAGGTTGAACCCGAATTAAGTTGAGTTGAGTTAAGACCATTGTAATTTAACTTGGTCCGTTAACATATGAAATTAGGTTGGAATCACCTAGTGTTCATTAACCTAGTTAAGTGACCTGTAGAAGGATAACGTAGGAACTAGGACCATAGTTTAATTGACTAATAATATAAATGTCAAATTAGAAACTATAAGTGGTGAGTGGTAATAATAGAGCCATTAGAATCGGATAAAGCTAGCAAATTAATGAGCTAATATAGTATAACTACATTCACTAATTGCAGATTGTAGTAGCTTAAGATCGTGTGACTATCGTTGCAAGGACAGGAAAGGCACTAGTTGGGTGTGTACTCACCTGTCAAGGGGGCACGTGCGGCGTCGCCTTGTCAGGTACACGTACGGCGTTGTCTCGACTGTTAATTTCTGGAATCTAGTGATAAGAACGGGACACTGTCCTGTCAGAATCTAGGGGATGGACCCCTATGAGTACGACTATGTTCTGAGTTATCCATACGAACAAGGAGCAAAAGTGTAAATCTGAGTCTCTTGGCGGAGTATGGGAGGCCCTACTGATTCGTCTTATGTTCACTGTAACTTTGGTAGGGGCAGGAGTGGAGAAGGATCATGATTCCGGCAGAGCTATGGCGGAAGCCAAACGATCACCGGCCTGACCGGGAATGGAGAGGGACCATGATCTAAACGAACAGAGTGATCACTGCCATTCGAAATGGAGAATGACCACGATCCTACTACAGTAGTGGAAATATACCGCACCAACTATAGACTCTACCAGTCACTAGATAAATGTCAGAAACATGGTAAGAGTACAAGAGTAGGTTTGAATTGCAAGGGTTCGAACACTGTAATCAGAAGTACGTACAAGCTTGATTGGGGAGTATATAGTATGAGATGCATATATTTTCATTCAAGTGTGCATTAGAATAAAAGATCGAATAAAAAAGGCCATTATTCCCATTTCAAGCTCCTCCTTAATGGAAGTCTTGGAAGAGGGACACTCCCCCTAGGAACATGAGCAGCCCTTAAAACGTTCCCCTATGAGTACCCTTTTCTGGAACGTTAGGGGGCTAGGGAGGGGGGGTAAGAGAGATATGGTTAGGGACTTCATTATTACCTCTAAAGCGGATGTCGTGGGTCTCCAGGAGACCAAACACACGCAGGGGTTTAAAATCAAAAGTTTAGGGGGAAGTAGAATCAACGAGTGGAAGGTTCGCCCTTCTATTGGTGCTTCTGGTGGTATTGCCATTGGCTTTAACTCGGATATCTTGACATGTCTAGATGAATCCTGAGGTGATTATTCTTTGTCTGTCTGACTGCTTCGTCGGACGGACAACTGGTCGCAAACAATTACAGTTGTCTATGGGACAAACCAATCTAGTGATAAAGGTGCATTTTGGCATGAGCTCTTTGCAATCCAAGCACAATGGAAGGATGTCTAGGTTGTTGGGGGGATTTCAATATATCTAGGTTTGCATTTGAACATTGGGGTAGAGGATCGAGCGACATGCATAGGGAAGAGTTCAATAGTGTGATTACTGAGCTGGAACTGATTGACATTTCAATTAATGACAGACTATTCACTTGGTTGAACAAGCAAGTGATCCCTATTATGGCTAAACTGGATAGAATTCTAGTCTTTCTTGATTGGGAAGCTAAATTCCAGATGGCATCTGCTAAGTCACTCTCGAAACCTACATCCGACCATGTCCCCATCTCTCTCTCCATCAGGGAGCAGGAATGCCGAAAACCAAGGAAATTTAGATTTGAGAAGGCATAGCTAGAGATTCAAGGTTTTCATCACAGGGTAATGGATAGCTGGGCGTTACCTACTCGAGGTACGGATGCTGCTTCCTACTGGTGTGATAAACTCTGCAGGCTTCGCAATAGATTGCGAAAATGGAATCACACTATATTCTTGACTATTTGGCGAGCTAAAGAGTCTTTTTTGGAAGGCATAGACAATTTGGAGAGATTAGAAGAGTCTCGTGACCTATCCCAAGACGAAAGAAACATACTTCTTGAGCTTAGAGACAGCATTGCAAATCTTTACAAACTTGAAGAAATCAAATGGCAACAGAGGTACAGGATTTCGTGGATCAAAGAGGGTGATGCGAACACGACCTTCTTTCACCGGGCAGCTAGTGCTAGGTGATGGTTTAACCTTATTCTCTCTATTCAAACTGATTCTGGAATATCTCAGGACGAGACAGAAATTTCAAAGACCTTCCAAGATCATTACAAGGACCTATTTGGGAAAAAAGAATGTTTTTAGGGTTCCGCTTAGAGAGGACTTCTGGCTTCACAATCAACATGAAGCTTCTCATTCCCTAAGTGAGTTGGAGGGTCTCTTCACGAAAGAGGAAGTGAAAAAGGTGATTACTCAAATGGGAGCAGACAAGGTGCTAGGCCCGGACGGTTCCCAAAAGAGAATACGGAATACAGATACGTGACAAAAGTCCAGCGAATGATTTTCATCATCCATAAGCTGTTCAAGAATCTTTACAACATATCACAATATAATTAGAGTCGGAAGCCAGAAGAGTTAACCACATGCACATATGAACCAAATACCAACAAGAATACCTGAAATAAAATATATTAATCTCAAATAGTCATGATCTGAATAACACAAATGATCCTGGGTCACATTGCCCAAACACCAAGAATACAAGTAACAGATACAATGTTCAAAATGAGCAACAGAAAATAAATGAAGATAGCAAAAATCTCAACCAACTATAACTTTAGATCGCATACCCCATCGGTCAGCTGATCACCAAAATCTGCAATTGATAATTGCAGAAGAAGGAAAGAGAAAACAAGTACCCGTCAAATGCAAGTTGCGGGTCACAAATAATGTAGGATACAAGCACATGGGTTAGAAAATTCTAAGTAACAGGCCTAGCATGGTATAAGTGTGTCAACAGAAATATAATATCTAACATGAATAAGGAAAATAGAAACAAGTAGCATGGTATACTAACAGGTACAGGTAACATGTCTCAAGTATCAAGTAATCAGGTAAACAGGTAAACAAACACAGGTATCAGGAAACAGGTATACAGGTAAACAGATAAACAGATAATCAGGTAACAGGTAACAGGTACAGGTAAACAGGTAAACTGGTAATCAGGTAATCATGTAACAGGATAATCAGATTTATATCATGTCAAGTCTTGTTATATTACTATCTAGGTAGCACTTCATGTATTCCGGCTTTTACTACATGGTTGCTACAACAAACAGTTTCGCTTTAGATTTCATAGTGGAGTTCATAGGGCAGTGTACTTAGGTACATGAAATAGGAACAGGTAGAACCTAGTGATTCTCTTCCGAGTACACCTTCCTAAGGGAAGTATGCAGTCAGGTACAGGAAACAGGCATAACCTAGTGGTTATCTTCCGAGTACATCTTCCTATAGGGAAGCATGCAGTCAGATACAGGTAACAGGATCGTGAATCATGTAGTCATGAACACGTAACAGGCAAGCAGGACACAGGTCCTCTTCCAAGTACACGTTTCTATATTTTTCATTACTAGATCTTTCCCTTAAACCCCAGCTTGGTCATTTATTATTGTAATCAGGCATGCAAATATGTGTTGCAAAACAAAGCAAGAATAACAGGATATAAACATGTATCAGGTTCACGGTGCAAGATAAACAAGTACAGGTATAAGATATCACATAACAGGGTAAAACAACTAGTTTTCTAATTCAGGACAGTAAGACAGTGTTGTACTAAAACAGTGATCCCCGCTACTACAAACATCCAAATCTGGATCCGTCGATGGATCTGGAAAATAGACTTTCACACAAATCCAACGAGCATAAATAAGTCATATAGTAATTCACAACATCATAAGTCAAAATAGATTTGAAAACAGAAAACATGTTCAGTCAGAAATCAAGAAAACAAATTCTAAGTCAGGAAAACTGCATCAAAACTTTCCAAATAAATTCAGGAAAAATCTGAGGTATTCCTCTATATATTCAGCATCAAAATATAAAGTTTCATAATATTCCAGTAAAATTAGTTTAGTCATCAAAAATAAGAAAACATCAAGAAATGACACTTCGGAAAATCTGGAAGTCCCAACACTACTGTACGAAAACTGAGATATCTCTCAACCAGTGAAACAAAATCCAAATCTGCCAAAGGGAGGTGAAAATTGAGAAAATATACTAACTTTCATATTGCACAAACAATTTTCATACAGTATAAGGAATCATAGTGAAAATAGGGTTTTTTACAGAACAGCGAGCAAAATACAGCACGAATAGATTTTATAGACGAGTATGAAACATCACATAAAATTTATCAATAAAATTCACCAAAATTCTGGATAATCCCTAACTTAATAAAAAAACACTGACCAAAGTTTCAAACCAAAATAATATGTATAACATGGTTCTTGAAAATAGTTTGCTATCAAAATACCGCAAAACAGAATCTGGAAAAGATCGACACCTCTGTACTAAAACAGTCATAACTCAGCCATACGAAATCAAAATCAAGCAAGGTCAGAGGGATTTGAAAATAAACAAAATTATCTAAAACTCATATTTTATACCAAAATCAAGATACTGACTCAAACCCAGTCGAAAACAGCAAATGAAACAGAACAGTGCCCAAAAATACAGATTTTTCCCTTAGAAACAAAATCAACATAGATTCAAGAAAATTGCTCCAAACACATCCAAACTTGAAATAAAGTCTACTAAGTGTCTAAACATCATGATTTAGGGTTATTAACATGTCCATGCCAAATACATCTCATGGGTCTCAACCAAAACACAAGTTTGCACACAAATCTCACATACATGTTCCAAATCAAGAATCGGGTGAATCCTAGGTTAAATCATGTCAAGACTGTGTCGTGAGTCATTCTATGGTCATATTTTTACAATAGAGACAAAAACCATCAAGAAAATCACAAGCAAGAGTCGTTTCTAGACCCAACTAAACTATAGGTAAACTTTTTGACTTGTATCAAATAAATGAATTGGAGTACAAGTTACTTGCCTTAAATTGGGATAAAGAACGACGAACTCAAAAGTAGGAGCAAAACCCACAAATGAAAATCTACGAACTCACGAACGATCTACACGCACACTCGCGCACGCGCAAGAAACCACAAGAGCAAGAGAGCGCGAGACGGCGGATGGAGAGAAAGTGGAAGGGATGAGGCACGGATGGCGCAAGAGTTTGCGGGAAAAAATGCAGTTTTCGGATGAACAAATAGACAAGGGTATATATAGATTGTATATGTAATAGGATTTAGAAGAAGGAGGGGTGCACATCAGCCGACGGCTCCAGGAGAAGGAATTGGGTTGGGTTACTATGGGTAGTAATCGGTTTTTGTTTTGAGTGGGATCGGGTTGGCTTGCACACATGGGTAGGTCTTTGAATACGGAATATTTGTACCTATTTATCCATAAAAATTGCTTGTATTCGTCGATCTTGTTAATAATCAATCTTATTTCCATATATTTCAGTTAATTAATTATTTTTGAAGGAATAAGATTTTTTTTTATGCAAAAGGTGAATATTTTCAGTAAAAATTAACAAAGAAAACAAGGAGAATGATTGATTAATTTTTATTGATTTGTTGAAATTTGAATTTTACAAATTGGTCCTCGAAAAAGTTAATAGAAAATATTATTATCAATTAGGGGTTAGAATGAAATTATATAATTTTAAAAGTAATAAAAAAAATTGAATAAATGAACGGTAGGGATTGATAGATGAGGAAAGAGTTTAAAAAATTAGTTAATTAGGTTAATAGATTAATCTTAATTTAAATATTCTAATTAATTATTTATTTATTAACTAAACTTATTAACTAACCTAAACCTATTCTCTATTTCCTATTTAAACAACATCATGAGAAGACCAAGACGTGGAGCGGCGTGAAGAAAAAGTGGGTTGGCGGTGGGACCAGAAGACAAGAAAAGGAACAAAAAAAAAAAAAAAAAAATATAAAGAGAAGAAGCAGAACGAAATCAAAGAAAGAGGAGAGAGGAGAAGGGGGCCCTGACGTGGACACTGTGTGTGTGGCGTGGAAAACGAAGGAAGAGAGAAGAGAGACAGAGGCACTGTTGAGCGTGAAATTCGAGGCGTTTCGACTTGGATTTTCGGCGACAAACAGAGTTTTTTTTTTCCTTCTTCCTCTCTTCTAATTTTTAATATGCAACCCAAGAACATGTTTGTTAGTTGAAAATTTATTATGAAATAGCTTTGATGTAGCCAAGTTTTGAGAACACAATTTTAATTCCATATTATTTTTCTATTTTTCCATGGTTGTGTGTTTGATTTTTGTTCTTAATGCTTACAATTGTTTGGCCAACTTTGTATGATTTATTAGATCATGGAGAGACTAGACTGGTAATTTGTGATTTCGAATTAATAAAATTAAACACCATTACAAGAGTGAACCGCTCTTAATGTGACCGTTAAGAAATCCATTGATCTTATTGAATTTTCAATTAGTAATTTTTCCATGAACTATGACAAATAATTAGTGGAGAATATTTTTGATATTGCTTGAGAGAGAATATTGAATAATTTGGGAATTTTGGTATACAACTTGAAAAAATAATATTTTTATTTACATGGCGTTATAAATTGTATGGGATTAACTAGGTGAAATCAAAAGCCCTAGAATTAGTTTTGCAATTAATAAACAACAAAATTTCAGATTCCGCTCATTTTAATTAATTTAGTTTGTTCTTTAGATTAATTTAATTTAGTTGCTTTCTTTATTGAATTTCAATTTTCCAAATAGTAGTTAATCTAGTAAATTTCGGTACTCAGTAAAATAATTAGTCATTGTGGGTTCGACACTCTTTTCACTTAACTAAACTACTTGCGATTTTATACACTTGCAAATTATCACATCACGTTTTTGGCACTGTTGCCGGGGACTAATTATTCTTTTATTGATATTGATAATTGCTAGATTGTTACTAATTTGGAATTTTCTATTTATTTTCTATTTTGTTGTATTTTTGTTATTTAATAGCTATATTTCAGGATATAGAAGTGCATCACAATGGCATCCAACAACCACCAATGGTCTTCAGAAAGAGCAATGCCAAGAAAAGTGGCTGGAGTTTTTGAGCTTGATCCTATTGCCTCATTGACTGTACAAATTGATATTTTATCTAAACAATTAGGTAATATGAATGTTAATTCTATTCAAACTAATATTATTTGTGATCGTTGTGCAGGAAATCATCCAAGTATTGATTGCCAAGTGGGAAATCCTTTTGCTCAATCAAATTTCAACCAAGCAAATTATGTGCCCAATTTTCAACTTCAAAACAATCCTTATTTGAACACATATCATCATGGATGGAGAAACCACTGCAATTTTTTTTGAAACAACAATCAAGGAGCAATTAGACCACCTCAAAATTTTTTACAGCAAGAAAAGAAGCCAAAACTTGAAGATATGTTTATGCAATACATGCAGAAGACAGAGCAATACATGCAAAAGACAGATTTGACATTACAAAATAATACGGCTTCAATTCACAATCTTGAGGCTCAGATTGGTCAGATTTCAAACATGCTTATAAAGAGAACAGCAGGAACATTACCTAGTAACACAGTAACTAATCCTAAAGAGCATGTCAAAGAAATAACAATGAGAAAAGGGACAACAAGTGAGCAGCCACAAGCACAAACTGCAGAACAGAATGTGGTTGAAAAGCAAAGTGAGATGAGCAAATTGTAGAGGAACAAACGCAGCAAGTGGCCAATCACCATTCTAAGAAGGATAAAGGAGTTTCAAACCAAACAATTTCAGGGGGGTTTAATTCTGACACTTATCCTAATTCATATTATGATCCACCTATTCCTTTTCCGCAAAGACTTAAAAAGAATAATCTCGAAAATCAAATTTCTAAATTTTTGAATATTTTTAAGAAATTGCATATTAATATTTCTCTTATTCATGTTTTGGAACATATGCCTAAGTATGGTAAATTTATGAAATAAATTTTATCAAACAAGCGAAAATTGGAGGAACATGAGACGGTGATGCTAACCGAAGGGAGTGGTGCAATTTTACAAAAGAAGCTCCCTCATAAACTTAATGATCCAGGGTGTTTTACAATTCCTTGCACTATTGGAAATTCTTTCCTTGATGAAGCATTATGTGATTTAGGAGCAAGTATTAATCTTATGACATAATTTGTTTTCAGGAAATTAGGTATTGGAGAAGCAAAGCCCACTACAATTTCTTTGCAATTGGCCAACAGATCTATCAAGTATCCAAGAGGAATAATTGAAGATATTCTGGTAAAGGTAGACAAGTTTATATTTCCAGCTGATTTTGTAGTGCTTGATATGGAGGAAGATGAACAAATACCGTTAATTTTGGGGCAACATTTTCTAGCTACGGGGAGAGCTTTGATTGATGTCCAAAAAGGAAAACTTATTTTAAGGGTTGAGGATGAGCAAGTAACGTTTGATGTCTTTAAATCCATGAAGTTTCATACAGAAGAACAATCATCTTTTCAAGTAAGTGAAACCGTTTTAATTGTGGGCGAGAAACATAAGGCTGAAAATGAAAAGTTATCAATCGAAGTATGTCTAACAAATTCAGCAACTCTTGAATCTGAGAAAGAAAATATTTTTGAATATGTTATGTATTTGGATGCTACACCATCTATTCATCCATTTTCTCAACTAAAATTCAAAGAGGGGGGGATATCAAAGACTCCATCTTCAAAAAAGAAACGATTGAAATTCGAGCCGCTACCATCTAATTTGAAGAATGCACATATAAAATCTAATCCACACATGAAGAGAATTATTGAAAAAGAGGCTTGTATGTTGTTGGATCTTGGCGTTACATAACCATCTCAGCAACCATGTCTGGCTAAAGACTTAAAACTTAGCACTTCTTGGGAGGCAACCCAAATTTTCTTTTTACTGCATTAGATTTGCCTTTTCCTTTAGTTTACTTTAATTTTAATTTTTTAATTTTATTTTTTTAGGATTGCATGAGTTTGGAAGTCGCCGGGCGGAGCTATTTTCTACCCCTACATTGATGGCTGTTTTTGAGCAAGATGGAGTCAGAATCTGGAAATGTATTTTAAAGTGCGATCATAGAAAATTGTCTTAGCTTTATAGAACAAAAAGAATCAGGCAATTTGGACATCTACAGCTCCAGATATCACCGAAACAATGAACATCGCGCGTCCAGAATTTTAACACAAATCAAGAGAGAAATTCTGAACTTTTTGCATTATTTTTGTTTTTCTTTTTTCCTTTCCCATTGAGGACAATGTGATATTCAAGTTTTGGGGTGAGGGTAAATATTTTTTATATATATTTGAAAAGAAAAACAAAACAAAGTACTGCAATTAGGATTACCATTACACTTTTTGAGTTCTTTATTGTGCTAAAGCATTGATTTTTTTTTAAAATTTAGGATAGAAAATATCTTATAAAGCAAGATTGAGCATACCTATTTACTTTAGGATTATTGAATTTCAAAATTCCTTACACAATTGTGACAGTCATGTGATTATACATAAAAGAAGAATGTGATGCTTGTTGTTGTGATTATCCCCTTTGATCTAGTCCTAAACAGAGTTTAAGTAAATAGAGTAATATTTATAAAATTGAATGAATAAAGTTCTATCTACTGCAATGTTTTGAGTTTCTTAGTAACTAGGGGTATTCACCACCAATGCTTACTTTTACGTCAAACGACAACTTGAAATATGAGTATGCAAAATCACTCTAAGTTTGTGACTTGTTGAGTAACCGGGTGAATTCATCACTAATGTTTGCATTCATGTCAAAAGGCAAGTGACAACGTAGAAAGAGACAAAAAAAAAATTCTAGTTTGCTACTCGGTTTGTAGTAGTGAGAAGGGGTAAACACAGATGGAGTTGTTACATGCTATAATTACATTAATTGCATGACAAATATGATTGGGTTTGGAATTATGAATGAATAATTGCACTGGAGAAAGTGAGTATGCTTGGTTTTGATTTTATTTGCTATTGTTTATATTTTAAATTGAAATTTTGATACTTGCATGATAAGATCTCTTGGTGAGATGCGTTGAGCCTAATTATGATTACTATATCTTGATTTAAGGTTTTTACTTTTTGCTCGAGGACAAGAAAAATCTTAAGTTTGGGAGTATTTGATGTGTCTAATTTTTATACAAATATTTGTACTCATTTACCCATAAAAATTGCTTGTATTCGTCTATCTTGTTAATAATATATCTTTTTTTCATAGATTTCAGTTAATTAATTATTTTCGAAGCAATAAGATTTTTTTGATGCAAAAGGTGAATATTTTAAGTAAAAATTAACAAGGAAAATAAGGAGAATGATTGATTAATTTTTATTGATTTGTTGAATTTTAAATTTTACAAATTGGTCCTCGAAATAGTTAATAGAAAATATTATTATCAATTAGGGGTTGGAATGAAATTATATAATTTCAATTTCATAAGTGAATTC
Organism: Hemerocallis citrina; assembly: GCA_017893485.1. NCBI lineage: Eukaryota > Viridiplantae > Streptophyta > Magnoliopsida > Asparagales > Asphodelaceae > Hemerocallis > Hemerocallis citrina. The sequence continues at coordinate 136,773,326 of CM030363.1, forward strand.
AATTCCAAAATTAAAAAAAAAATTGAATAAATGAATGGAAGGGATTGATAGATGAGGAAAGAGTTTAAAAAATTAGTTTATTAGTTTAATAGATTAATCTTAATCTAAATATTCTAGTCAGTTAATTAATTATTTAACTAAACTTAATTAACTAACCTAACCCTATTCTCTATTTCCTATTTAAACAAAATCATAAGAAGACCAAGACGTGGAGCAGCGTGAAGAAAAAGTGGGTTGGCGGCGGGACCATAAAAAAGAAAAGGAACAAAAATAAAAAAAATAATTTTTTTAAAGAGAAGCAGCTGAACGAAACCAGAGAAAGAGGAGAGAGGAGAAGGGGGCCCTGACGTGGGCACTGTGTGGGTGGCACGGGAAACGAAGGAAGAGAGAGGAGAGAGACAGAGGCACTGTTGAGTGCAAAATTCGAGGCGTTTAGACTTGGATTTTCGGCAACAAACAAAGTTTTTTTTTTCTTCTTCCTTTCTTCTAATTTTTAATATGCAATCCAAGAACATGTTTGTTAGTTGCAAATTTATTATGAACTAATTTTATTTTTCTAGGGCTTTGATGTAGCCTTGTTTTGAGAACACAATTTTAATTCCATATTATTTTTCTATTTTTCCATGGTTGTGTATTTGTTTTTGTTCTTAATGCTTACAATTGTTTGGCCAAATTTTGTATGATTTATTAAATCATGGAGAGACCGAACTGGTAATTTGTGATTTCGAATTAATAAAATTAAACACCGTTATAAGATCGAACCGTTGTTAATGTGACCGTTAAGAAATCTATTGATCTTAATGAATTTTCAATTAGTAATTTGTGCATGAACTATGACAAATAATTAGTTGAGAATATTTTTGATATTGCTTGAGAGAGAATATTGAATAATTTGGGGATTTTGTTCTATAACTTGGAAAAATAATATTTTTATTCACATGGAGTTATGAATTGTGTGAGATTAACTAGGTTAAATAAAAAACCCTAGAATTAGTTTTGCAATTAATAAACAAAAAAAATTCAGATTCTGCTTCTTTTAATTAATTTAGTTAGTTCTTTAGATTAATTTAATTTAGTTGCTTTCTTTATTGAATTTCGATTTTTCAAATAGTAGTTAATCTAGTAAATTTCAGTACTCAGTAAAGTAATTAGTCCTTGTGGGTTCGACACTCTTTTCACTTAACTATACTACTTGTTACGATTTTGTACACATGCAAATTATCACATCATTTTTCCAAATCTTTTGGGAGGAAATTAATGGGGACATTATGTCTTTTATGGATGAATTCTTCAAACATACTCTTAAATTGGGCATGTTCAAATTTGCTGAAGTCATCCTCATCCCTAAACGGGAGGACTCCCTTCGAGTGGGTAATTTTAGGCCCATTAGCCTCCTTAATTGTTCGGTTAAGATTATCACCAAGGTGCTGGCCAACAGTTTGGGTAGAATCATGGACAACTTAGTGAGCCGCGAGCAATCTGGCTTTATCATGGGAAGATGCATTCTGGACTGTAGGGCAATTGCGGAGCAGGTTATACATCAGTGCAATATTGACAATTCTAAGAGCTTCATACTAAAATTGGTCTCTGAGAAAGCATATGACTCAGTGGATTGGGGTTCCTTGCTAGAAGCTCTCAAAGGCAGAGATTTTGGTGACAGATGGATCAAATGGATCAGACACTGCTTGCGTACCAGAAAAATGTCCATTTAACGGACGTACTGGGCATCCCTTTTCTTGTAGGAAAGGTCTTAGACAAGGGAACCCACTGTCTCCCCTTCTCTTTACTCTTGTGGTTGATGTGCTTAAGGGTATGTTAGATAACAACAGCAAAAAATGGTGGATCACCCCAGTGGCTAGCAGTAGGACGCGACAGGGATGTATGATTTTACAGTATGCGGATGATACAATCCTAATTGGTAATAGAACCAGGGCGAAAACAATATGTTTTAAAGGTGGTCTCTACTACTTTGAAACTTGGTCAGGTTTAAGGATTAACTTCCATAAGAGTGCGTTGGTTCCGATTGCGCTGTTAGAAGCAGAGGCAGAATCACACGCTACCATTCTCAATTGTTTACGGGAAAGTTTCCTTATCAGGTACCTGGGTCTTCCAATTAGACCAGGGAAACTTAAAAAGTCTGACTGGCTTCCTATTATTGACAGAGTGGAGGACCGGCTGGTAGGTTGGAAAGGAAAATCTCTCTCCCTTAGGGGAAGAGTGGTCCTTATTTACTACATGTCATTCTTTGAACTTTCAAAGTGGGTGATCCTAAGGATTGACCGCATCCAGAAGCGATTCCTTTGGAGAGGTTCTGACGCGGATAACGGTGGTTACCATTTGATCAAATGGGGAAAAGCGTGAATGAATAAGACGCATGGTGGGCTAGGTATCATCGATTTGAGAGACATGAACCTTGCTCTCCTGGGTAAATGGTGGTGGAAAGTGTTTCACCCGAATGGCGAAGGATGGCAGGAGTTCATTCAAGCTTACTTACAGGGGATAGGAACGAGAAATTTAGGTTTGCAGGTGTGTTCAAAGGTTTCATGGTTCTGAAAAGGGATTACTCGCGCTAGTGGGCCTTTCAACACGGCGGTTACGTCATTTATCGGCAATGTTCAGTCTACTAGATTTTGGTGGGATAAATGGTGTGGCGCCCACACTCTTAGAAAGAGATTACCGGATCTGTAGGAGCAGGCGGCCCATCCTCACACCTCTGTGGCTATGACATGGAGGATGGGATCATGGAAACCGTCTTTTAGAACTCGTCTAAGTCCATGATCCCACCAGAGGCTAGTAGAACTCCAAGACTACATCGCACAGCACGGGGTGAAATGTTCACAAGGTCCGGATCGAAAATCCTGGGGACTAAAGAGCAATGGTTTCTTCACTGTCCGGTCTATGTATAACCGTATTCATTTCCGGGGTTGTAAATCTAGTTGGGCACATATCCTCTGGAAAGCAAAAATGCCTCTTAAAGTTAGGGGTTTCCTTTGGTTGGTACTCAATAATACCATCCTGACCAAAGATAACCTAGGCAAAAGGCAACCTCATATCGCGACTAACTGTGGGTTCTGCAACTTCCATACGAAGTCACTGAACCATCTCTTCATCGATTACCAATGGAGTAAGGCAATACTGGTTGAGGTCCTACGGGCCTTAGGTACGAGTGATTACCCCAACTCATAAGAGGATCTGTGGGTCAGCCCCAAATTCGCCTCTAAACGTCACGAGACGAAAGAAGCATGGTACATTGCATCATAGCCTCTACCTGTGTTTTATGCTAGATAGAAATAATTTATACTTTTGTGCAACTTATAATAATATTTCTGGTATTTTAATTCATATCATGCAAATTTTTTTTGGGATACAGCTGCTGTTACAGGGGCGAGAGAGAAAGAGGATTTCCAGAGCCTTCCAGGTGGATAACTACGATGATGAGGAGGTCGAGTTTAGACCGACACTTCACTGAGTTGAGCAATTATTCCCTGATTCTCACCTTCCAGAGATTTGTTGGAAGGACCGCTATGTTTGTTAACTTCTATCTTTGTACTTGTTTTTTGTTCTTTCTGTAACACTTTTGGATTGTTCCACCCACCATGGCGTTGTTAGAGGTTTATATTATATTTTCTGTATAGTAGTTCTTTGTACTTTACCCCGGTACCCCGGGTATGTTTTATTAAGTTCTTATTAATGAAATAGGGTGGCTTTATTCCACCTTTTCCCTCAATTTTTTTCTCCACACAAGCACCAATTTTCATTGTTTCCAAAATTCGACTGGCACAAATGGTATACTAACTGAATTTTTCCTCAATGGAGGGACATGTATAGTCTACTAACTACAAAATTATACAAACAGTGCTCAAATCTTATTTGGAATCTGTATAAATAGAATCGAGCACAGATTTTTACCTCCATATTTCATCCATGCTGTCAAGTCATGTTTTCACTATACTGATTTTTCGACCCCTTTCGACTTGATTTGGATAATACATCCTCCCAAAAAAGATCAAATTTGGAAATTTTACAATTATATATATATATATATATATATATATATATATATATATATATATATATATATATATATATAGGGAAAGCTTCGGTTGTGCACTCCTCTAGTGCACACGGCGTGTGCACTAGGCCTTCGAGCGTTCATATCGACGATCCGAACTGTTCACATTGATCTATACATCTAAATTAGTCTAAATATGTAAAATCAAATCATTTGAAATTCATTTGCCCATCCATCATGTGACTATAAAAAACAATGATTTTCAGCCATACAATTTGGTAACACTTCAATGGATGGGTAAATGAATTTCAAATGATTTGATTTTATATATTTAGACTAATTTAGATGTGCAGATCAATGTGAATGGTTCGGATCGTCGATATGAACGCCCGAAGGCCTAGTGCACGCGCCGTGTGCACTAGAGGTAGTGCACAACCGAAGCTTTCCATATATATATATATATATATATATATATATAGGGAAAGGATCGGTTGAGCACTCCTCTAGTGCTCACCGCGTGAAAACTAGGCCTTCGGGCGTTCATATCGAAAATCCGAAACGTTCACATTGATCTACACATCTAAATTAGTCTAAATATGTAAAACCAAATCATTTGAAATTCATTTGCCCATCCATCATGTGACTATAAAAATAATAATTTTCAGCCATACAATTTTGTAACACTTCAATGAATAGGCAAATGAATTTCAAATGGTTTGATTTTATATATTTAGACTAATTTAGATGTGTAGATTAATGTGAACGGTTCGGATTTTCGATATGAACGCCCGAAGGCCTAGTGTTCACGCGGTGAGCACTAGAGGAGTGCTCAACCGATCCTTTCCCTATATATATATATATATATATATAAGCTTTCTTCCAATGCAAACGGGTCTGTTTGCACAGATCCGTTTTAAACGACGATATGAGCCGTTGGATCTAGATCCAATGGCTCAGATTGCTTATGGTTTTTTTTGTGTGGAATTTTTTGTCTTAGCTCGTCGTTGGCAACGACGGGCTAAGGCATAATTTAAAAAAAACCAATTTTTCCTTAGGTTGTCGTTGTCAACGATGGGCGATGGCAAAGTGATTTTTTTTAAAACTCTATCTTATCACTCTCTCACTCTCTCCCTACTCTATCTCTCTTCTTCCCCGAACTCAAACCCAATCCCAACAGAAACAGATCCCCTCTCACTCTGGTGACTCCTCCTCTCTAACTTCACTCTCTCACTCACTCTCTCCATCTTCCGAAGCACCTTGCGAAGCCCCAAAAACCCTAATCATAACCATCTCTCAATCTCCTCCTCCCCCATCCACCACTGCTCCTCCTCCTCTATTCACACTTTCGCTTACTCCCAATCTCTCCTCCAATCTTCGAAACCCGTCCTCCTCCAATCTTCGAATGCAAATCTGGAAGTTGAAACCCTAGTTCGGCGATAACATCTACATTGGGGAAATTCGCAGTTGTGTAAGGTATTGACTTAATCCTTGGCTTCATAGTTATATATTTATATATTTTTTTGTTATGTCTCTTTCTAATTACTTGAAGTAATTATTATGATGTGTAATTTTGTAGATGTATTAATTTGTATGTAGTATTTTGATGATTTTAGACGGTGGAATTTTATTAGTAGTTGTTGTTGTTCGCTCGTCGAAATTATAGATTGAGTCGTGTTTATAATTATTCGATATTAGTAAATCTGCATAAACCGTAAAAAAAAACCGAAACATTGCGAGTGGGTCGGAATCACGACACTCAAGATAACGGAACTTGTAAGAGTGAGCTTCGACTCACGATTTGCAAGATACGGCTGTGTATCGCTTTTGGTCAATATAAACCCAAATAAAGCGATACACGGTCATATCTCGCAAACCGTGAGACGAAACCCAACTCTAGAAGTTGTGTTGGCTTGTGTGTCGTGAGTAAGACCAACTCACAAAGTATCGGAATTTTTTGATGCCGTTTGTGCGGTTTTGTCACATATCTCGATCAAGACAACTAAAATCTGAAATATATTAGTACGGTTACACTAGAAACCCCTACAAACGACATCCGAAATTACGAAATTTTGTGAGTAGGTAAGACTCACCCCACACAGGCCAACGCAACTTGTAGAAGTGATTTACGATTTTGCTCACTTTTACAACCTAAACAACTAATTTTGGATATTTTGAGTACGAAATCATATAAACCGCACAAAAGATATCCAAAAATTCCAAAAGTTTTTTGGCAGTATGGTCCTACCCTACAAAAGACAATGCAACTTGTAGATGTGAGTTTCGACTCACGGTTTGCGAGATACAGCCAAGTATCGCTTTTGGTCAAGATAAACCGAAATAAAGCGATACACGGCCGTATCTCGCAAACCGTGAAGCAAAACTCAACTCTAGAAGTTGCGTTGGGTTGTGTTACATAAGTAAGACCAAATTCAAAGTTGTGGAATTTTTTGATGCCATTTGTGTGATTTTCACTCGAATCTCGAACAACAACAATTATAACTTTAAACAATTTGAGTACGGTTACACTAGAAAACTGTACAAATGGCATCCAAAAATTACAAAACTTTGTGAGTGGGTCGGGCTCACCTAACACAAGCCAACACAACTTATAGAAGTAATTTTTTACTCACGATTTGCGAGATACGGCCGTGTATCATTTTTGGCCAACAAAAACCAAAATAAAGCGATACACGGCCTTATCTTGCAAACCGTGAGTCGAAACTCACTTCTACAAGTTGAATTGGCTTGTGTTAGGTGAGCCCGACCCACTCACAAAGTTTTGGAATTTTTCATTGCCATTTGTGTATGTTGTTTTGTGTCTTTATATATGCAAATAGTGTAATTATGTCTAAATGATTAGTGTATTGATAATTGTTCTATTATTTTTTATATTAGATATGAATAGTGTTGAAGGAAGTTCCGTTGCTGGAGAGAAATTTGTTCGTGCACAAGAAAGTGGTGAATTTTGGCCGCAGGTTGACGAGCACCTAAAACCGAAGATAGGTATGACGTTTCATACTTTAGATGAAGCGGAGAAATTTTATGCACCATATTGTAGATGTGCAGTTTCTCTATGCGTAAGGATGGAAATAAATACAAGAAAATCGATGTAATCGATAAATCATATGTATGTAAGAAAGCCGGGGAGTCACCGAGTCAGCCGAATGATGCTAAATGGGGAACTACTTTTAGAACGGGTTGCAAACCTTTCATTCGTGTAAAACTAAACGAACAAAGTAATACATGGGTTATTTATTCATTTAATGAACATACAATCACGAATTTACTTTATCCGGTAGACGTTATTTGCTGCCTCAAAATCGTAAGATGTCAAAATCCGATAAAATAGTGATTGGTTAACTTACCGAAGCTAATGTCCCTATATGAAAACAAATGCTTTTCTTCGAAGGTGCAAGTTGAAGTCATGATAAAATTGGATTCACTGACACTGATGTTAGAAATCTAAGGAGAGCCTCGATGGAATGTATGGGAGGACACGACGGGCAAATGCTCATTGAGTTCTTTGAATCGAAAAAGCAGACCGATCTTTTATTTCTTTATGATTACCAATTAGATCCCGAAGGCCGATTTTTCCACTGTATTTGGGTGGATGGTATCGCTAGGAAGAATTTAGAAGTATTTGGAGATGTAGTTTGCTTTGATGCCACATACAACATGAACCAATACGGAATGTTATTCATACCATTTGTTGGAGTCAACCATCATTGGCAATCAACATTCTTAGGTTGTGGGTATTTTCCAAATGAGAAGACATCCTCATTTGAGTGGTTCTTTGAAAATTAGCGAGGAGTAATGGTACAGAAGCTGATCAGTATCGTGACGGATGAGGATCATGGAATCAGTGCCGCACTGAAGAAAGTTTTCCCTGTGACTGAGCATAGATATTGCATTTGGTATATTTTAGATAAGTTAAAGTAGGAGGTGCGTATGTTGAATAATATCGATGAGTTTAGAGATGCTTTGGAGAGTATCATCTATACGAAAGAATACAAAACTGATTTTGAAAAGAAGTGAAAATTATTGCTTTTGTAATACAAAGTGGAGAATAACAAATGGTTGAACGATAAATTTGAAATTCGTAAGAAATGGGCCCTTGTCTATGCAAGAGAGTCATTTTGGGCCGGCATGTTGAGTACCCAACGGAACGAGTCTCTGCATTCATCCTTGAAGAAACATACCCATAAGAAGTACTCCTTACATGAATTTACTGTCATCGTTGCCAAGTCTTAGTAAAACAAAGACACGAAGAACTTAAGGAAACTTATTGTAATCGCGAGGAGAGACCAAAATTGAAGACCAAATTGGCGATGGAGGAACAAAGGCACGAACATACACATTGAAGATTTTCTACAAATTCCAACAAGAAATGCAAAAAAGCTTATTATTTAATGTGAGTTGCATTGTTGATATGGATACACCACATAGTTCAGCTTTCTCTGTAATGCTTTGTAGAAATTCAGAACCAGGGAGGGTGACTTCTTTTTGTAAACACCGTCAAATGCCAAATGTCCTTATTGTCTCTATGAATTCGTAGGCATTCCATGTAAACATATTTTGCCGGTTCTTCGGTTCACCAATTACACCGTACTACCGGAGCAATATATTTGTAGACGATGGACCCGGGATCAGTTGAGAAGAAGCTATACATTCATTTCCAATAGTATTGGCGATAATTTTGCTCCTCAATATTGTGAATTGAGTCAGCACTCAAGACAGTTGTTCGATCTTTGTTGTTCTTCTGAAGACACTTACAAGTACATGCTCGACCATATGCTTAAGGGCATTGAAGGCTTTGTTCACTTACATCCTAGAATTAGCACACATCACGAAGGTAGTACACAACCAGAGAGTGGTGGACATGCACATGCACCGGTGGGGGACCCTTAATAATGCACTACAATGGGAAGGCCTAGAGGGAAGAAATTGAAGCCGATAAGAGAAACGCAAAAATTCGAAAAACCTAGACGGTGCAGGACATGCCTTCGTGTCGTATATCATGATTCAAGAAGTTGTACAAGCAATTTGGCTAGGTAATATATGTGCTTTTAGTTTATATTAATTTAACTCACTCAAACTTGACTTGTTCTTATTGACTAATTCATTCTTCTCATTTATTTAGTGGGCCGAAAGTATATGAAGAAGATCCAAGTGTTGAAGAGAGTGATAACGAAGAAGGTGAAGATTAAGGTAAATTTCTTATTATGTATGTGAAATTTAACTTCGAGACCTTTATTACAAATTTCATTTGATGATAAGAAATTTATGAATTTCTACAAGTTTTTTGTTGGTTTTGATTGGAATATGATCGTGATGATGGAAGGCGTTTCTCTTCAAGAAAATTTAAATTTCTGAATGTATATATATGCTCATGTAAATGCATTTTTGAACGGTTAAGGGTTGAGGATTGTATTTGAATTTATAAGTATATTTTTGTGTATGTAATTGCAAATTTTTGTACCAAATTGTTGAGAATGTGAGAGATGGATGAGAATGGTAATGTGAATGAGATGAGAATGTTGTTGTTGTAATTGCTTTGACAATATATATATATGCTGAAATTTGAGAAATTTGTGTATGTATGCAGCTAATAGATGTTGTGTGTGTTTTTTGTTTTTTTTTAACTTAACCCGTTTTTGTTTTTGTTTTTTTTAACTTAACCCGTAATCGCCAATAACGGGTTAGGTGGAATGAAAATTTGTACAAAATTCAACTTCATAAGATTAAGTTCTGCCAAATTCTTCCAAATTACCCATTATTAGAGATGACGGTTTAAGTGTGCTAACCCGTTATCGAGAATAATGGGTAAAGTTGAATGATTTTTCCAGTGTATTTTCTCTTTGTGGATGAAAATTTGTACACAATTCAACTTCTAAAGATTAAGTTCTGCCAATATCTTCCATTGTAATCCATTGTTGGCGATGACGTGTTAAGTGTGCTTACCTCGTTATCTCCAATAACGGGTTAGGTTGGTTGACTTTTCTAGTGTATTTGCTATTTTTGGATGAAAATGTGTACAAAATTCAACGGATGAAGGGTGTAAGTTCAGCCAAAATCTTCCAACTTAACCCGTTGTTGTCGATGACGAGTTAAGCACACTTATCCCGTTATTGAAAATAACTGGTTAAGTAGAAGAGAAATGTACAAAAAACATAACCCGTTGTTGTCGATGCAGGGTTAACTTAGTATATATAATTTATTCTTTGTTGCTCTTAATGAATTCATTTGGGCAATATTCTATTTATTACTATACTTTCATTATTTACTGCTATTATTATCTTTTCTTCTTTATTTGAGTATGGTTTTACTTAGCACTGCTATTGGGTCGGGTCGGGTCTGGTAGTAAGATATCCGGACCTTCCTCTATGAGTCCGGATCCAGGTCCGGGTCCAAGTTCAGGTCTATCTAATTTTTCGGGTCCAGTTCGAGTCCAATTGGTTCCTGGGTACCCAACGGGTCTATTAATATACGACAATAATTTTTTTTTCAATATTCAAATTCCTAACATATTTTTTTCTTTAAAGTACGACATGAATTAGCTACATATTGAAAGTGAAAGTAAAATTAATTAATATGTAAATGAATATAATTAAGTTTATTTTATAAAATAAAGACTATGAGATGCAAATTGGGAGTAAAAGAAAAGATTGCACACTCTTTATTATGTTATATGAACATATTAAGCCTTATTTTCTATCAATAAAAGTAAAAAAAAGTTAACACATACAACTATCTTTTTCTAATATATTAAAAATTAAGTTATTGGTGTACTAACGGGTCCATGGGTCGGGTCCGGGTTGGGCTGGGTCCGATTGGGTCCTAAATCATCGGAACCTAATTATACTAGTCTAGAATTGGGTCGGTTCCGATCCAATATCGTGTACGGGTCGGGTACGGGTCGGGTCCAGGTCTTGGGTAAATGTGATAGTGCTAGTTATACAGTTGTAGAAAGTCAGTTCCTAATAATATTTCATTAACATTGTATTCTGGGTCTACATGTAAGTGCAACATATTTTCATTTCTATTATTTATTCTTATTGGTAATACTACTTTCATGTATATTTGGATGTTCATTATTATAGTATTCTAAATAGTAATATGGTTTTTCTAATAGTATTAATTTCGTTGTTTTTAATTGTTTGTTTAATGTGTGAATTAGTAGCACATGTATCTACAAGGGCTATTTGTTTTCTCCATTCACCATAGTCAAGTATTCTATTTCTATCTTAAATTGATTATTAGTCTGCTTATCTAATGTATTTATTATGGGTAAAAGGAATATGAGCAACTTGATCATTTAGTAAATGAGCAATTGATTATGTGGCATGATGTGATACATTGGACAACTAACCGTTTTAAGAATTTTCCAATCACATGTATGCCACATCATCAATTGCTTATTTACTAAATGAGCAAGTTGCTCATACCCCTTTTTCCCATTTATTATTGGTATTAGTTCCAACTTCTGTTGTCTGTTTCTTATTGATAGTGATCTTTGTCCAAACATTATTTGTGGTGCTTTTTCTTTTGTAATCTTTTTTGCTTTTTAAAACAAATTCTATATAATTTGGTATAGTTATTTCCTGGTTTCTGTAGCTGATTTATATTTTAAAATTTCTTGGAATAGTAGTTCTATTTTAAAGTTATCTGTATTTCTGTTTTTTACTTCATGATTACTTATAACAACATAGATATTTTTATTTGTATGATCGTAACCATGCTTTTCTCTATCATTTCTATTCCTGATAATCTGTGATATATGAGTAAGCATTTGCCCTGATTTTTCTTTGCCATGCTTATAGAGAAATTAGGTTTTATCGTAAATTTTATTTTTTGATTCATTAAGTTTTCTTGTACTATTCCTATTAAAGCATCTTGTGTACTTGAAATTATTCTATCGTTCATTAAGTATATTTCTCATGGTGTATTTATTCATTCCTTAAAATAAGCTTTTATTATTATATGTACTGCTCTTAAGAGTATGTGTCTTAATATTTTTCCAATTTTCTCACTTGTTTTTATACATTTATTATCTTTTCTGTTATTAAAGGAATTATAATTTTTATTTGAGCTTGTTAAATATATATACGTTGTTTATTATTTTTGGCAATTACAATGATATTCATTTTTCTCTCAAATATTGGAAGTTTAAAATTTTCTTTCGGGTTTATGTCTAATTTGGTTGCTCTTATTTTATCATATTTCTGTATATCAAAACTCATTCTTTCTCTTACTTCTTCATTATTTTCTTCTTTTTCTAATTGTTCTTCTATTTCTTTTATTTCTGCTATCACATTTATTTCATATTCTTCTATTTCATCCACAATACTTCTGCTATCTTCTTCCATTACCATTATCTCTTCATCTTCACTTATTTTTTACCACTCTTCTTCAGACTCTATGAGTTTATAGTTTATGATATACATTTCTTAATTTCTTTTACGTATTTTACATTTTCTTTCTTCATTTTCTTAAGACGTTTTGGTGATATACGTCTTATTGCTTCGTAAATATAACAATTACATTTTTTTGGGTTTTTTTTGGAAATTTTTTGTTTTAATTTATTTTTCTGAAGTATTTTATAGGGTTTTCTATATTTCTAAAATGTTTTCTATATTTTGGTTTATATTTTTGCATTTTGTTTTTACGTCTTTTTGTATAATTATATCTATTATTACATCCCCAATGATTTTGTTTTGCTTCTTCATAACACATTCTTTATTTATACGTTATATAGTGTTTTATAATTGATATAACTTCTTGACTCACTTTATCTCTATAATCCTTTTACTAATTGTGTTCTGTATCCTAAAGTATCGGTTTATGGTTTTACTTTCTCATTTATATATGCACTATATATGTTTATACTCCATGGATCTGTTAGTTTTTGGAAAAAATGAGTCTAAAATTGGATTCTTTTTCTGTCACGCTCTGCTTCCCAAAAAGGAGATACAGAATACCGATACGTGACTAAGTTCAGCGAATGATTTTCATCATTCATAAGCTGTCAGGATCTTTGCAACAAGCACAAGTATAAACAAGAGATATACAAGAGAAATAGTCAACCACGCATGCATAATTGAATCATATAGTCAACAAATTACTTGAAAAGAAACAGAAATACTGAATTTCAAATAATCATGTCTGGAACAAAACACAAGTCTGGGATACAAAGCCTAATACAAAATAATCCATGTAACCAAGTACAATTATTCAAGATAAGCAACAAGAAATAAATAGATATAGCAAAATCTCTAGCCAACTAGAATCTCAGATCACCTACTCCACCGGAAAGCTGATCACCATAATCTGCAATTTAACAAATTGCAGGAAAAGGAAAGAGAAAAAAACGTCCATCAGTGCAAGTTACGGGCCTCTTGTAGTGCAGGCAACAAGTACAGAAAAGGATAAACAAGTAGACAAGAATAGAGTAACAGTTGAAGAAAGTATAGTATGGAAAGGGATGTAACAACAAAATAGGGAACTAACTCTAATCAAGAATAGGAACAACTAGCATGGCAAGATGAACAGATGCAAGTGGCATGAAACAAGTGTCAAGTAGACAAGTATCATGTAAACGAGTAAGGTAACATGTGTCAAGAATCAAGCATCATGTACAAGTAGCAAGTAGCAAGTGTCAAGTGATCATGTTCAAGTCTTATATCTAGTCCTATCTCGGTAGCACTTCATGCGTCCCAGGGTTTTTACCACATGGTTGCTACATTCAAACAGTTACGTTTTAGATTTCATAGTGGATCATAGAGGGCAGTAACTCAGGGACAAGTATCAAGTAATCAAGTATCAAGTATCAAGTATCAAGTATCAAGTATCAAGTAATCAAGTAATCAAGTATCAAGTATCAAGTATCAAGTATCAAGTATCAAGTATCAAGTACCAAGTATCACGTTTCAAGTTTGCAAGTGTCAAGTAATCGCGTGTTAAGCTCCAAGTATCAAGTATCAAGTAATCAAGTATCAAGTAATCACGTAGGATCTATAGATCCCCTTCCGAGTACACTATTTTCCACTATTAGATCTTTCCCTTTAACCCTATCTTAGTTTCTTGTTATTATTATTCAAGCAAGCATGGACGTGCACAATCAAGTCAAGAATCATGGAGAGAAAACAAGGGACAAGTACAAGTCGAATAAAGAACACAAACGAATGATGAATGAATCAAAATAGACTAAGACCTCGAAAATTCTAGTTCAGCATAGCAAGACAGTACTGCACCAAATCTGGGATTCCCATTACCATGGACATGCAAATCTGGATCTGTCAGAAAATCTGGAAAATAGAGTCCCGGCCGAATCTAGAAAATTTATATAAGTCATATGGTATTTCAAAAAAATAGGGCTCAAAATAGATTTGTATCCAGAAAACATGTTCGGCCAGAAATCAGGAATTTGTATTTATAAACAGGAAAACGGCACAAAAACTTACTGATTAAATCCAAGAAATATCTGGGGTAATCCCTAGTATGTTTACTAACAGAAAATAAAGTTTCATAATTTTCCAACATAGATAGAGTAGTCAAAAAAATTCAGGAAGTAGCAAGATACAGAAAATTTGTAAATCTGAAATCATAAACACAACAGTACTAAAATAGCAATATCTTACAAAATATAAATTGAAATCCAGATCCGTCAAAAGGGTGATAAAATAGATACAGTAGGCTACAATTCATATTCACAACATTTTTATAAACAACAAATTGAATCAGGTCAAAATTAAGGTTCTTTACTAAACAGTATGAAAATTCTGCATGTGCAATAGTTGTTTGCAAGTATAGAATAGTTTATAAAAGTTATCAATTAAATCTAAAAATATAAGGGGTTAATCCCAATCAAGTCTAGTTGTATTCAGAAAAATATTGGATCAAAATATTATATTTGGCATCAGTATAAAAATAAATAACCCCATAGAATTCATAATAATCAGAATCTGGAATTTTCTACACATCTGTAGTAAAATAGCAATAACTTGCAACTCATAAATCGAAACTGAAATCTGTTAGTAATTCTGGAAAGTAGAAAAAATTCTCTATAATTCATATTCACAAATAATTTTCATATACTGACATTAATAGGGTCAAAGTTACTAAACAATAACGGGGTCACCGCAAAAACAGAAATCTTCTTCAAGCATAAAATCAACTAGATCATATGAAACACATCCAAATCATAACTAAACATGAAATAGGGTATACTAGATATCCAAGAAATATAGTATAGGGTATTCTACAAGTCTACAACAAGTTATACTACTCCTAACACATCAAGCATACACGATCATACAACACATCATAAATCACGAACAACATGCATGTATACATCAAGAATCTATTATATCTAAGTTATTTCATGTCGTGTGTGTGATGTGACAACTATGGACGGATCAACACATAGAGACAAGATTTAACAAGGGATTTCATGGGATAGATCTTGAAGTAACTACACTACAGGCGGTATTTAGTAATTGTATTATACAACAAAAAGAATACAAGTTACTTGCCTTATACTTGATGACGAAAACAACGAAGCAAGAGCAAGAATAACGGGAACGGATTCCCGAGCAATGAACACAACAACGAACGAACGAACCCACGAACCAATAACGAACATACGAACACAACGAGATCACACATGCACACCAAGAGAGCAAGAGGGAGAGAGACGACGCTGCACACGGCTGCACGGCATCGGGAGAACGACGACGGCAGCAAGGGTGCTGCTGCTGCTGCTGTGCTTGCGTCGGAGAGAGAGAGCAGCACAGTGGGTGCTATGTTGCATTGCTGCTGACTGGCAGCAGGGTGAGACGACAAGGAGGGCGCCAGAGAGGTGCTGCGGGGTTGTTGATGTGGTCGACATAGGGAGGCAGGGCGGACAGGGGTTGACGACAAAAAGGCGGTGGCAAGAGGGCGGCACAGTGAAGGGGTCAGGAAGCACAGGGTTAGGAGGTCGGGGGTGAAGCGACGGGATGTGGGTGTAGAGGATCGGGAGCGGCTGCTAGGGTTGAGGGTGAATGGGGAGAGATATACAGAAGTATATATAGATAGTTGGGTAAGGGTTTGGGTAGATGGGTATATAACGGGTTAGGGTGGATATAGTTAATGGGTATTGGGTTTTAAACCTAATAAGAAGAGAGCAATAATATGGTTTGGAGCTTTAATGGGTTGTAGGGTAGGGGTTTAAATGGATATAATGGATCCAAAGAAATAGAGTTTTGAATAGGATTGGGTATAAATAAATCAAAATAGAAAAAAAAAGGATGAACCAAAATAAATGGAATGGGAACAGAATGAATACTTAAAATAGGACATGAACAATTAAAATAGTGGGGATCAAAATGATGGCCCGATCAAACAGATATGAAATAATATGAGACAATTGAATCAAGAATATCAAATTAAAGGGGACAAAACAATTAGATGAATATATAGGGAATGAAGATCCAAATACACTGTTCAGAAAGAGACGGAGAAATACCAGATGAATAAATACCGAAAGAAGAGAAATATATCCAAAATACAGAAAATGAAAAACAGGGGTTACATTTTCTCTTTTGTAAAGTAGTTTTCTTAGAAATATTCTCTGAATTCGCAAGCGTAGTTGTCAAAATAACACATGTGCATATTTCTAGATTACTTAGTCTCCATCTTACTTGGTTCTTTTTATATATAATATGTTGCTTTGTTTTTTCATAGACACTAAATTTTTCTCTTATTGTTTTTTCATAATTTGTAATTATTTCTTTTAATTCTAAGGTTTGCAATGTTGAAGTTTCTTGTGTTCCTTGGTAATCTATTGGTCTGGCTTTTCTGATCTTATTTTTTTTTTTTCTTCTGATAATACATTCCATTATTTTGCTACTACTCCTATAAATGTTGCTTCTATAAAATTTTCGAACCTATTTCCCGTGAGATTTTGTCTAAACCTTACATTAAAGGATTATTTTACCCATTCTTCTATTTTGTATCTAGATTTTTTACACAGTCCAAATCTATCCATTCTCCATTTCATGCTATTCATTTATCATATTGGTTTTTATATATTGGAGTATTATTTAATTTTTATTTTTCTGGTTCCTTCCTTTCTCTATTTTGCCATTTCCATGGTGTATAATTTTGATAATAGGTAGGATAATGATGTGAGTATAAGTGATGTGACCCAATCAGGGCCATCAGATCTCCTCTGTATCCGCTCATATCAGATCATCAGGTCAAAAGATCCAACAGGCCTTCTCCAACTTTAAGCCCACAGACAAACGGATCTAACCCAGCCCATTAGAGTTAGTACCCATTTACTCTGCTTATAAATACCAGGTCTCCTCCTCCTTAAAGAAGGTAATACCAAATTTATCACTTGAACCCTAGCTTCCTTCACTTTTTCCATTGATTGACTAGATCTTCGGGATTACTCCCGGTGTTTCTAGGCGCTTTGCAGGTGTTCCAGTTGGCCAGCCACCAGCTACTCTTCCGAGCTGACCTCCAGTAACAGACTAGATATGCGGTTGAGACATGTCCTTTCCACTTTACAAATTACAAGAACTCACACCTGTTGCTCCCTCACCGGAAACAAGTAGCATCAGGTTGGTGCCATCTGTGGGAAGGCTTGGCAGATCCAAAACCAGATTCCGGCCTCCAGACTCTTCCCTTACTATGGCCGCCAAACCAAGGAGGGCGGCCACGACAGGGCGGTGTGCCAACCATCATCACCATACTCACTGTTAGGCGAACACGCAAGATTCTAGAAGGCACCGGCCTAAGAATCCCTTGGGTCCGGGTTCGGGTCCGAGGGCCTCACGCTCAGTCGCGGGGTGACCCAAGCGCCAAGAAGCCCATGACCTTCGGAAGGTGATCAATCATCGGAAACCTGAGGATGACCTCCGAAAACAACTAGACCACTCCAGGAGTGGAGCTGCCCCCTCTATCCAGTTTCCGACCCATAGCATACAAGCTCAGGAGCAACGGTGCAACCGCTCCCCCAGAGATCGGCGACCTCCGATGGTCCAATTCTAAGAGGTTACGGTCACGAGGACCGAGTTCCAGGAGTTCAGGAACGCGGTCCTCCAAGCCATCAGAGTCGCCCCAGGACCGAACAACTAGTCGATCTTTCCATCCTGGGTAGCGAGTCGCACGGCTCGACCCCAACACCGAGGAGGGATGATGCTGTCCTCAAACGACTCCAGGAGATGAAGAAACGCTTCGCCCGGATCGACGAGGGGGAAGGCCAATCCAGTCGGGGGTACTATCCTACCGGACCCCCATTCTCTGCTCGAATCCCTGAAGCCTCGATCCAAAGGAATTTCCGACCACCTCAGTTCGAGACCTACGATGGGGAGAGTGATCTAGCTGATCACATAGAGAGGTTCAAAATAGTCATGATGATTCACAATGCCTCGGATCCTCTCCTCTGTCAAGTGTTCCTTACCACTTTGTGTGGAACGGCTAGAGAATGGTTCTCAAAGCTCGCCCCTAACTCGATCTTCTCCTTCGAATAGCTCGAAGTAAACTTTCTCTCTCACTTTGTGACCAGTCGCAAGGTCGAGATGACGAGCGTGTCACTTCTGCACCTCAAACAAAAGGAAGGGGAGTCCCTACGGGACTTTGTGCGAAGGTTCACCACCGAGGCCAGAGCAGTCTCTTCTCTCGACGCTGGCCTCACGTCTGCGTCCTTCCGACATAACGTTCGCCATGGCCAGCTAAAGGCCTCCCTGGCGAAGAAGCCTTCAATCAATTTTCCCAACCTCCTCCACAGGGTCGAAAAGTACATTCGAGCCGAAGAAGGTCTACACCCTTAAGGCTTGACAGAAGCCCCCTCTAAGGGGAAACGGAAGGTATATGGTCCAAACCCCACAAAGAAGGTTCAAAAGAACCTCTAGGTCAAAAGTGACCACCTCCGGTCTCCCACTTCAAAAAGTTCACCCCGCTGACTCATAGTGTGTCGGCCATCCTTATGGAGATTGAGGACAAGGGGATAGTCTGCCATCCTCCTCGGCCCAACAACAACAAGAAAATGGACCGGAGATTTTACTTTCAGTTCCACTGGACCACAGGCATGAGACTGATACGTGTCGCGCTCTTAAAGACAAGATCGAGGCCCTCACCCAAAGGGGTTACCTGAGGGAGTTCACTCGAACTAATCTACGAGAATAGCAGGCTTCGCCCCCTCCTCGAGCAGCCGGTCGGTGTCCTGAGGTGGAAACCGAGCCTGATGAGGCCGGGGGCCGGCCATCCTTCACTATTTCATGGTGGCCCCACCCATAGGGCCTTCGTGCAGGATTTTAACTAGGTCCATGATCACCTGTCCCCTAGGGACCAAGGCCTGGGGGTCTCATTCTCCAACGACGATCTAGAAGATGTCCGACTACCTCATTATGATGCTCTGGTGATCAGCCTTGGTATGGTGAATCACGAGGTTCGTCATATCCTCGTTAACAATAGAATATTGGTGAACATCATGTTCCTTGCCACATTCGAAGTGCTCAAACCCTCTCAGAAAAGGCTGAAATCGGTGGGATACACGCTGCATGGGTTTTCAGGCACTCCTATACAGATTGAAGGGATAATCACGCTCGACGTCACAGCCGGAACAGCCCCGAAAATCCAAACAAAAGCCATGGATTTCATGGTGTTCAATGATCTGTAGCAGGCCCGGCCTCTGTTTCTTTTAAGCAATACCCTCCGCATACCACTTGAAAATGAAATTTCCTACCAACCACGGAGCCGGCGTGGTCTGAGGCAATCACAAACAGCCAGGTCTTGCTACATGGCCATGGCAGGAGGCGGAGTTTTTCCACTCGACGCAGTCGAACTTCTGTCTGACATGAAATCGTCAGACTCCGAGCTCGTCGAACAATTAGTAGAAATTCCCTTCACTAAGGAGGACAGATCCAAGTGGTTCCGGGTGAGCCAGTCCCTCGCCCCAGACCTAAAACTAGCCATCAATGACTGCATCAGGCAGAATGTTGATATTTTCGCTTGGACACCCTTGGGCATGCCAGGAATCTCAGAGGACCTCATCATGCAATGACTGAGCGTCCACCCGGATTCAAAGCCCGTCCAGCAGAAGCGCCAAAAATTCACCCCCGAAAGGCAGCTGGTGACCAATGAAGAAGTGAACAAGCTCCTTTTGGCTCGTTTTATCCATGAGTTCAACTATCCCGAATGGCTGGCCAACGTAGTGATGGTGAACAAATCGAGCGGGAAGTAGAGGATCTGCATAGACTTCACAGACCTCAACAAGGCCTGCCCCAAAGATCCCTTCCCCCTTTTGAGCATCGACGTTCTGATAGATGCGACTTCTGGTCACGAACTGCTGAGCTTCATGGATGCCTTTTCAGTCTATAACGAAATCAGAATGTTCTCCCTGACATCCCCAAAACTGCCTTCGTGACTGACTAGGGCCCATACTGATACCGGGTCATGCCTTTCGGGCTGAATGTGCTTCCTACCAAAGGCTTGTCAATCAGGTGTTTAAGGAGCAAATAGGTTGGAACATGGAGGTCTATGTCGACGACATGCTCGTCAAAAGCTTCTGAGGCCAGACCACGTCACTGATCTCAAGGAAGACTTTGGGGTCCTGAGGTCCCGCAATGTAACACCCTGCAAAATAGTCTATAACTATTTTGCATTGTAATCCGTGCATAGTTGGGAATTGCACGATATTCTATATTTTTCCATGATAATTAATTTTAATTGAGAAATTTCAGATATATGCATTATTCTAAACCAATAAGATAGATTCGGGATATCTTCTCAATTAAACTGTGGATTTGACAAGACAATCTTCGGGAAAATAACAATTTTTATAAACATATATTTTTAAAAATTCAATTATCTTATTTTTAAGTATATAGATAGATATCTATTTATATATATGTGATTGGATCGTATTGGATCGTATATGATATACGATCTATAATTGTTTTGAATGTGAGTATCCGTATATATTCTATAAATATTTGAACATATTTTCCTATGCATATCAAAATATTAATTTGAATTGTAATTAACCATACATTGTTTTTTCCCATTGGGTTAGAGTTTGCTTAACCTAGGGTTAAGGGTGTAACGCCCCGATTTCCATACACTGGGAAACCGTGACATAAGCCATAATCTTTTCTTTCAATTAGCCACAATACACAGAAAAATAGAAAATTTTAAAACTTTTTATTCAACACAAATGTATTACAAGTCCGAATGTTATAAAACGGCAATACATTACATCAGTGTTACAATAATGCCATACAAGCCCAAGTGTTACAAACTTTCAATAAAAATTACATCAGAGTACAATGAATAATATATAACACTTGGTACTTCACTTGGATGATTCTCAATAATTAATAAATTTACAATTGAAACAATGGTAACCAACAGATATTACAATTGAAACAAAATCAACACTTTGCTTCTCTTGCCTTGAGTCCTCCTGAATCCTGTACCTGTAATTTTGCAGTCCAGTACTTATTGAAGTGGGGACGTTAGTACATATACTGATGCTTTAAAGCTGATGACTAGTAGCGATTCTCAAATTTAAACAAACAGATTGATGAAAAGAGAAAAGTGTATATATAATTTATGTGTCAGTGTATGCTATGACTTAGACTCTAATGCAAGATTAACTAATGCAAGGATGCTCTGATTCTAATGCAAGCAAGACTCTGGAACAGTATGCAACCCATACTACATACGTCCCATATCAAGTCATTTCTTCATATATAGGGATTTGAATCCGCGCCATGAATTCTATTCTTGTACTCAACCTGTTTCTGAAGATACAATGTGACTGATGAGGTTGCCCTGGAATGGTCTAATCCCGCCATTCGCAGTCATATAGTGGTGTCTCTGTTTGCCACTATTTCCTGGTGTACCGGACCTCACTCAAAAATCTGATGAACCCTTGGAGTTAACTACAACACAGGTTAGCTCAAAGCATCCCCTGTGGTCCCTAGTAGATAGACCGAAGTCTATAGCTTGTTTGCCTTTCTTGATATAGAGCATGACGGAGTTCCGGGGGTCCATCCCTAGCTCCGACGGGATACTTCCCACCCTTATCATGGCACTTTAGAAATTAACAAACGAGATATGGATCCCATGCTCCCAACTCGTGAGAAGGCACAGACCGTATCCTTTTGATAGGTGGGGTACAACCAATAACACCACCTAGTGTTGGCTTGTAGAACAGGTCGGATCATAAGGTATCACCCTTAATACCAACTATTTTCCTTCGGCGAAAATGATAATAAATAAGGGTTAAGTAGTTATAGCCATAAGTTACTACCCTAACGATGTCACTAACCCTAAATAATCCGAGGGCTGACAACAGTATTAACACAACATGCTAGGTCTTAAGTTAGACTTCGAAAGATAATTCTACTAGGTGCTCAACCTAGACTTACTAGAATCCCTAAGGATACTGTTCATAGACTATTGATCCAAGACCCAGACAATACGAACGTATTCGCATGCTACTACCCTGAACTTGGATTCTGTCTACACTCCCGGCTCGCCATCAACCTACACCGGTTAAGATCTGACAGTGCACGACGGGTGACTCGTCTGCAGTCTAGGAGGAGTAAAATAAATACACGTCTTGATGGTCGATGGCTCTTAGGGTAATGATATCACCCTAGACGAGCACAGTAACTGTGTAATAGCTAATAAGCTACATACAAGCAAAACAACTTACATACGAGCCAACTGGCTATGTATGAGACAAATGAATCATATAGAAGCAACCATAAAGACTTCTAACAACCTAGAAGCGAAATAACATGCTACTAGCCAAAACTTGATCTTTTATACATAAAAGCAACATGAAAGTCTTCTAACACCCTAGAAGCAATTAAACAGGCTACTTATGAACACAAGGAACACTTATTACTCATGATCAAGTGCATGATTCAAACTAATAACAAAACTCGATCTTTTATATTTAGAAGCAACAGAAGAATCTTCTAATAGCTTAATATAAACATACCACTAATGAGAACTTGATCTTTTATACACAAAAGCAACATACAAAGCCTTCTAACAACCTAGAAGCAATTAAACATGCTACTCTTATCGGAATTCAATAAAATTAGACTTTTTAGAAAGGTGAGAACATATAATACAACTCTCTAGTTGAAAACTTTCTCAGAATAAGTCAATAAGAGGTAAAAAAAAACCTCGAACAATCTAAACAGCGAAGCTTCAGCCGAAATGGCCAGCTGCTGTGACTTGTAAATATCATAACTCCTACTCTGATTATAGGAATCTAACAAAATTGGTTATTTTGGAAAGGTGAGAACCTATACTATAACTCTCTAGTTGAAAAATTTTACAAATTCAGTAAGTAAGAGGTAAAAAAACTTCGAACAATTCAGACAGCAGCTTCAGCAAAAAGGCTAGCTGTCGTCAATCTTATAAAAATCATAACTCCTACTCCTCTTATCGGAATCTAAAAAAATGGGACATTTGGAAAGGTTAGAACCTCTAATCCAACTCTCTAGTTGATAACCTTCTCAAATTCAATCAATAAGAGATACAAAAACTCGAACAACCTAAATAGCGAGCTTCAGCCAAAACGGCCAGCTGTTGTGACTTTGTAAAAGTCATAACTCATACCCCGCATATCGGAATCTAACCAAATAGGACATTTTGGAAAGATGAGAATCTTTACTACAGCTCTCTAGTTGATAACCTTCTCAGATTCATTCAATAAAAGGTACAAAAACTTTGAACAATCTAAACAGCGAAGCTTCAGTCAAAAGGCCAGCTGCTGTGACTTGTAAATGTCATAACTCCTATTCCGCTTATCGGAATCTAACAAAATAGGACATTTTGGAAAGGTGAGAACATATACTACAAATTCCTAGTTAACAACTTTCTCAGATTCCTTATGGAATTCAAATCCCTGCTCTTTGAACAAAATTCAAGAACAACAAAAGACATCACAAAGGTGAAACTTGTAAAACTCAACTTTTGATATACTTGTCGGAATCTAACAAAATTGGACAATTTGGAAAGTGGAGAACATCTACTACAACTTTCTAGTTGAACACTTTTTTAGATTCCTTATATAGCTCAAAATCCAGCTCTTTGAACAAAATTCAAGAACAACAAAAGCTGAAACTTGTAAAGCTTACAACTTTTGCTATACTTGTCGAAATCTAATAAAATTGGACATTTTGGAAAGCTAAGAACATCTACTACAATTTTCTAGTTAACAACTTTCTCAGATTTCTTATGGAATTCAAATCCCTGCTCTTTGAACACAATTCAAAAACAACAAAAAGCACAGCAAAAGCTGAAACTTGTAAAGCTTATAACTTTTGCTATACTTATCGGAATCCAAAAAAATTGGCCATTTTGGAAAGGGAAGAACATTCCATTACAACTCTCTAGTTGAACACTTTTCAGATTTCGTAAGGAACTCAAAATCCAGCCATTCGAACATAATTCAAAAACAAAAAAAAGCACAGCAAAAGCTAAAACTTGAAAAGCTTATAATTTTTGCTATACTTATCGAACTCATAAAAAATTGGACATTTTGGAAAGGTTAGAACATATACTACAACTCTCTAGTTGAACACTTTTTCAGATTCCGTAAGGAACTCAAAATCCAGTCCTTTGAAAACAATTCAAAAAACAACCAAAGCACAGCAAAAACTGAAACTTGTAAAACTTATAACTTCTGCTATACTTATCGGAATCTAGCAAAATTGGCCATTTTGGAAAGGGGAGAACATATAATACAACTCTCTAGTTGAACACTTTTTCAGATTCCGTAAGAAACTCAAAATCCAGTCCTTTGAACACAATTCAAAAAACGACAAAAGCACAGCAGAAGCTGAAACTTGTAAAGCTTATAACTTCTGCTATACTTATCGGAATCTAGCAAAATTGGTCATTTTAGAAAATGGAGACCATCCAATACAACTCTCTAGTTGAACACTTTTTCATATTCCGTAAGGAACTCAAAATCCAGCCCTCTGAACACAATTCAAAAACAACAAAAAGCACAGCAAAAGCTGAAATTTGTAAAGCTTATAACTTTTGCTATACTTATCGAAATCTAGCAAAATTGGCCATTTTGGAAAGGGAAGAACATCTACTACAACTCTCTAGTTGAACACTTTTTCAGATTCCGTAAGGAACTCAAAATCCAGCCCTTTGAACACAATTCAAAAACAACAAAAAGTACAACAAAAGCTGAAACTTGTAAAGCTTATAACTTTTGCTATACTTATCAGAATCTATCAAAATTGGCCATTTTGGAAAGGGGAGAACATATACTACAACTCTCTAGTTGAACACTTTTTCATATTCCATAAGGAACTTAAAATTTAGCCCATTAAACACAAGTCGAATCAACAAAACTGTATTTTTGGCTAAAGAACTCGCTATTTTGGGGAAATAATTTGTTTAACCCATCAAACTAACCCAGAAAAATCTACAAAAGTTGGAGCATGGTAATAACACATACAAGAACCTCTGAAATTAATTTGGAGTCAAAATTCCAACTTTAACACAAGTAATTAATTCTAACTACAGACTAGTTTAAGATTGATTCTTTAGTGTTCTATTTGAGTTCTACCACTTCAATCTTTATATGCCTTTTATTCTAGTCCATAAACATGATTGTGCATATGAAATTAGTCAATGTTCTTCATTTAATCAACAATAATAACAACAAAAAAAGACAAGTTGAGAATTCCCACCCAAAAGTGTAGGAAGGACTTGCTAGCTTTTCCTTCTCCTTCCTTGTTCTTGCTCGTCCTCTAAAGAACAATCCCTAATGAACCCACTGTTTCTTTTCTTTCTTCTCAATTTTTTTATAAAATAAAAACAAGTATAAGAAGAGAAAGAAATTTGAAGAGAGAGTGAGATGAGAAGGAGTTGTAGAAACACAAAATGAAAGAGCTCCTTGCTCTTGGGTGTGTGTGTCCACCCGGGGGGGGGGGGGGGGGGGGGGGGGGGGGGGTATAGGAGAAGGGAAGTGAGCTTGTGTGAGAAACACCCAATTGTCACTCCCTTTTATGGTTAAACAATTAGAGTTTAATCTGCAAATTTAAATTGCAATCAACACCATACTCTTCTCTAACCCTCCATTTGATCATGATTGATAAAAAAATATGAGACATTTTCCCAAAATCACATACTACATGATTTCGTACAAACGTACGAAATTGATACAGTACATATATGTACATATATTTGTCTATAAAGATAATTTTTATTAGTTAAAACGAATAATATCTACCAAAAATATATTAATTCAGAAATAAAAAAATAATTTTATTACCTGCTTGGAAAATTCCAGTATCAATTTGATACAATACAGATGTATACAGACTAGTATATATATATATATATATATATATATATATATATATATATATATATATATGATATAGATAATGTCTATTAGTAAAACCGGGTAATATCTACCAAAAACATTTCAATTCTGAAATAAAAATAAAATAATAAAATAATAATTTTTTTATATCAAGCCCAGATATTTCAGACATTTTCTCAAAAACGTATTTTACAGGATTTTGTACAAGTGCACAAAACCGATATAATACATATATATACTTACTAGTATATATATACAGATAATGATTATTTATTAAAACTAATTAATTTCCATAAGAAATATTTTAATTTTAAAAATAATTATAATACAAATATAATATCCAACCGGGATATTATAAAGGGTCTTTGACGTAACCTAGGGTTAGGAAACCCTAGTCATCATGATGATCCTAGTGTGATCTTGGTGAGATCCTAGGGTTGGAAAATTAACCATGTTTGATTTTTTTAATGAAAAAAATGAGAACCATGTTGAAGGTTCTGGTTATTTTGTGTTGGCTACATCTCAACCATTCATTCCTTCACCCACCCTACTCTCCATCCCCACCCTCCACCTCACCACCCACCCTCCTACCCACCAATTTTCGAAAATGAATAACCCCCTCATCTCCTAATTTCCATTTTCAAAAAGCTTCCTCCTTCTTCTTCAACCTTCTTCCTTTCTTCTAAGTTTCAAAAAATATATATAAGAAATAAAGTGAGAAGAAAAGATAAGATAGTGAGAAAGAGAGTGTTCAAATTGTTTTGTTGGGTTACTTGGAGCTCTTGGAGGTGAAGAAGCAAGCTTGGTGAAGGAGATGGAGAAGTTGAAGACAATGCTTATTCTCAACTTTAGGAGGTGGGTGTTCTCAACTATAATTAGTATATTTTTTGTGTGTGTATGAATTGGTATGTAGGAGTAAAGAAGGGTAGCATGAATACCATGCATGAGTATTGTTATTTTATGTAAAAAAAATTGAACTTGTATGTCAACATAGTTTCATACCATGTTAAGAACACATATGTGATATTGTGACTTAGGAATTTCTATCATGGAAATGACATACAATCTAGACCCAAAATTTTTGATGGCCTATTCTAGGATAAGTTTAAAGAATCCTCAAATTTTTTATATTTTTCTGGGTTCATTATTAGCCCAACAAAATTATTCTTTTCGGAACAGAGAGCAGCAGAAAAACTGCTGTGTATGTTAAAGTTTGTGTGTTTTTCAAAAATTCATAACTTGGAATTGGCAAGGTATCTTGGGCTGAATTTTTTACTAGAGGTACTTGAATGTGTTAAAAACAATATTTCCAAGTTTCAGATTTTTCTGAATTTATTTTCTATATTTAAAAATTTTGTTTTTGTGACTGGTCCAGAGCCAAGAACTAGCTCTGTTTTATTTCAATGGTGGAATTTAATAAATCATAACTAATTTATAGTATATGATCTTGCACTAAAATGTTTATTTTAGCATCTACTATGTATCTAGATCATGTACCTAAAATTTTAGAAAATTTGGACAAAATTTGATAGGGTTTCAAAATTAGTTTGTAAGTAGAAGCTTTACACACTGTTGAGAACATAAAAAAATTTCTACTATATTCAAAAGGCTATAATTCTCTGTATATTTTTGAATCTTGATGAAATTTGTGGATATGTTATACTTGTATATGTCTAGTTACTGAATCCCAAATTTCATAAGTATTGGACTTATGGTTGAATTGATATTGAATTTTTAATAGACCTTATTCAGTTAAGTGCAGATTTAGCTAGTCTGTGAACTTGAGCTTTTCTGGAATTATATGTTGAGAATATGGAAGAATGATTAAATAGAGACTTGTAGTAGAGAGTCTTAGATTTTCAAAATATCTTGAATCATGTAATTTCAGTTTGTGGTTTGAAAGATATGATTTTCCTGAGTTATAAACTGAACCAGTCTTAGTAGAAGACCCTGTTTTGTTAAGGGAGTTAATTTTTCTATGTGTACACTGATGAAAATAGGGGGTTTTAGAGTACTTTAGTGGATGAATTTGATGATGTGATCAACTAGAAAGTTGTAGTAGACACTCCCAGCTTTCTATAGAATCTAAAATTGCGTAATTCCGATAAGTGTGCGAGTTTTTATGTTATTAGCAAGATGCAGCAATTGCATTGAAGAAGTGTGCAGCTAATAAAATGTTGGGACTTTATAGTATCTAATTGGCTGAATCTGAAGGAATGGTTAACTAGAGACTTGTAGTATAGAATCTTAGCTTTCTAGAATGGGTAAGATCATGCAATTCCATTTTGTATCTTGAAAGTTATGAATTTTCTAATTTCAGGAGTTGTGTATGAGTTTGATATAGAATTTGAGAAAACTTGTTGGCATAGCAGTAAACTTGTTGATTTCTGGAACTGTGTGTTTGAAATATGAGAAAATAATCAACTTAAGAATTGAAGTAGATCCTCTTAGCTTTCCAAAGAGTATTCATTCATGAAATTGTAGTGTGTGGATTAGAAGTTATGAATGTTTTCCTAATGACTGGGTAGATTCACGTCAGTAGTAGTTGTGTTTTTACTCTATACCTAAGAATTGAGTATGTCTCATTATGTAGGATGGGTAATTGATCTCGGACCCGGATATTGGATGTGATCCAAGTTAGAGGTGATGGCGAACGATGGAGATCGGATCGCCACTGTTTGAGTTAATTGACTAGGTCAGATCCATTTCTGACCTAGGTATTACTAAAACTGATCGGTGTATTAATACCCTAGGTCTGTTAATAAGTCAGGTGTTGATGATTATGTATGTTTACCTCTATTGCCGGGTGTAAGGATTCCCTAGGGTCACAGGCCGGGGATTTGGTTGAGAACCAACATGGGTATGGCAGCCGACGAGTATCGACTCACCGGGTTATTAATTTGATAGACCAGTCAGGGATCAATTGTTTGATAAAACTTCGTGCATGATTTTGGGAGAAAAACTTATTTTTTAATAAACTGTTATTTAATTAAGTTTCTTTACTTTTCGCTTAAAGATTGAGTTGGTGTTAGGGGTGATACCTTATAATCCAATTTGATCTAAGGGCCAACACTAGGCGGTGATAACCAGGGTTGTCTCTTCCTATCGTAGGGATACGAGCTGTGTCTTCTCACTAGATGAGTACACAGGAGCCGTATCGCGTTCTTTTAATTCTTGAGGTACCTTGATAAGTACGGGATGTTCCCTTATTCTATGTTGGTGGAAACAAACGGACCAGGGGGCTATGGTCTCGTGCATCTTCGGCACCATGGGTATGCTGTGGTGTATCTTTACATTCGTCATGGCTTTTGAGAGAGTTCCGATGTGCCAGTTATTAGTGACAAACGGAAACAACCCGAAATTTTATAACCTCCTCAATCATGTTGTACTTATCGGGAACAGGAAGTGTACAATAGTAGAAGGTAATGCATGGCGAGGGTTCGAAACCCTTAAACTGGAGGAAACGGCTTGATTTGTAGCATATGTAGTATAGGATGTATGCGTGTCCAAAGTCTTGCTGACATTAGACTAAGTGCATCTATTTTTCCATACATTGTGTACTATGCATTAGACTTCAGGTCATGGCATACACTGATACTAGGAAATTAGGATGCATGTTTCTGTTTTCATCAAAGGTTGGTTGTGATTATTAGTTGGAGATCGCTGTTTTCTTATTAGCATTGCATCAGTATATGTACTGACGTGCCCACTCAATTAGATACTAGATACCGGGTTGCGAGTGTAGGAGGACTCAAGACTAGCAGGGCACCCAAGTGGAGTAGCAATATACCTACTTACCATTCGAGCAAGTGCAGGAATATCAGAGTAGCACAGCGAAAGATTCGAGCTACAGGGCATTTCTTAGGGAAGCAGATTGACCACTCATTAGAGTTCCAGTGGACGATCAGTTGACTACCGTTCTAAAGGGCAGGCAAAATATTTAAGTAATATTTGTAATACTTTAATGTAAATTGTATTCCTTGTTCAAGAACAAAGATAATAATTGTAATTGATGATGTAATGATTTTATTTTGGAAATAAAAAGTTTTTAAATTTTCGTGTTATTACTGTGTTGAGATGCATTTGAAGGAAAAGATTCTGGTTGTGTCACGAATTTTTGGTAGTGGGAGCCGGGGTGCTACACACAACGTGAGACTTAATTGTTGGGTTTTCGGGGCAAAAATGCAGCGGATTAAAACAATAAAATCGAAACCCAATCGCAGGATCCATGCAAAACAAGACGTTTAATTCGTAGTTATGAACGTTTACCTTAAAACGAAGCTTTAACAGTTGAGAAAAGGATGACTAATGGAGGTCCAAGCTTCTTGAATCACCACGCATCCCGCTGACGCGATCGACGCTCTATCGGTATCCACACGAACACTTGGTATTTGAAGGAGCGATGTACTAGCATCCGAAAAACAAATTCTCTCTATCTCCATCTTCTTCTCTCAAACGGCTAGGGTTTTTTCTCTTAGCCTCAAAAACAATTTGAGAGTTTAAGATCTTTATATAGAGAGACAAATCTATTTTTCTAAAGCCCAATCCTATTGGGCTTTTATTAAAATTAGAATTCTTAATTAAATAAATAATTAAGTCAAACTTAATTAATATTCTAATATAATTCTAATTCTAATCATTAGCAAATTTGAAATTATATTTAATTAATTAATTAAGTCCCACTTAATTAATATCATAAATAAATTCGAATTACTATTTAATTTAAATTCATAATTTAAATCAAATCTCCTTTAAGCGTTCTTGTGTGTGACCCTTTAGGTTATTATTACGTTGGAAATAATTTTAATATCCAATAATAAAATTATAAACAATGAGCGGCATCTAGTAATACATCATTGCTACCCAAGTAATAATAATAATTGGTGATCCAATAAAACCTTTCGTGATTAATGTTTCCGTGTAATATAATCCCTTTAACCATATATTATAGATTAAACTCGAGGCATGTTCTCAGTCATCCTCTTCAACATTTAATCCGGGTTTCCTTGATCAATGAGTAGACTATTAAAACAAATCATTATTTGAGCATGGCCATGCATTTCATAGTCTCACTCAATCAAGAGGCCAATAATATCTCTCCTAATTATAGGAGGGTTAAATCCTTTATCTATCATTCATATTTCTCATACGACTCATAATATACCCGATGTCCACTTTTATCATCACCCGGTCAAAGGTAACTTTTAATGTAGTCAAAGTATATTAATCCTCTTATAGAAATATAATGATCTCAAGTCAGAGGATCATTACACCATTATCACTGTGAGTCTTTCTTATGACTTTATTTAAACATGAAGAATCTCACTGTGGGTCTATCCAGTGCCATGTAGAATCTTACATGCACCTATGTTCTTGACTTTAGTATCACTATACCTATGACCAATGAGATGTGGTCATCAGTCAACAAACATACTAATCTTTATGCATTATTATTGTCCCATAATGACAATGCTTGATTAGGGATGTTTAGGAATATAAACACTATTCATATAATCTCATTTTTAAGTCTCATACTTAAAGATATAGAATACGTATTATATATTCCAAGGACATTTATTATTCTAACATTTTTATCGCAGTAAATTAAGACATAATAAATTAACATATAATAATCAATAGAACACAATCATTAATTAACAAAAGTATTTCCTAGAAGCACAATCACATTGTCTCTAGGGCACTAACACTAACAATCTCCCACTTGCACTAGAGCCAGTCACTCATGTATCTAATACCCATGGAACTAGTGTGACCTTCGTGCTTCTGCTGCGACAAAGCCTTAGTCTTGTGGGTCCGCAACGTTATCTTAAGTATGCACTTTACATATGTATGTATTCTGACTTAAACCGATTAATCTTTTAGATCTATCTCTATAGATCCTGATCCCTAAGACATATGTATCATCGCCAAAGTCTTTTATCGAGAAACTATTTCCCAACCAAATCTTCACAACCTGTAGATTAGGAATGTCATTCCCTATTAATAATATGTCATCTACATATAATACTAGGAATGACACATGGCTCCCACTAACCCTTCGTAAATACACGACACATTTTCATTTTACATGAAGCCAAACTCTTTGACTGTTTCATCAAAACGAATGTTCCATCTCCTCGAGGCCGGCTATAATCCATAAATGGACCATCGCTTTTCACAGACCATTCTAGCAAACTTTGGATCGACTTGACATCCATTTGCCAGATTTCATAGTCATAGTAAGTTGCTATCGCAAGCAAAATCCTAATGGATTTGACCATAGCCACCGGTGAGAAAGTTTCATCATAGTCACTACTATGAATCTGCTTGAAACTTTTCGCCACTAGTCTTGCTTTGTAGGTCTGTACATTACAATCCACGTCAGTTTTCTTCAAGAAACCCACTTGCACCCTATGGGTTTTACCCCTTCGGGTGGTCCAACCAAAGTCCATACTTTGATTTTCATACATGGAATCCATCTCAGATTTCATGGCCTCCAGCCATCTCTCAAAATCTGGACTATTCATAGCATCTTTGTAGGTGAGAGGCTCATCATCATCTATGATCATCACATCGCCAATTTGAGTCAGAAGAAATCCACGATATCTCTCTGGCTCATAGCGAATCCTACTAGATCTACGAATAACCTGTGTTTCTTGAGCAGTGTTGTTATCAACATCTTGAGTCACACTCTGCTCATGTTCCAACTCTTGTTCAACATTATTCTGTGGTTCTCGATCCTCATCGAGATCTATTGTCC
Organism: Hemerocallis citrina; assembly: GCA_017893485.1. Lineage (NCBI taxonomy): Eukaryota > Viridiplantae > Streptophyta > Magnoliopsida > Asparagales > Asphodelaceae > Hemerocallis > Hemerocallis citrina. The sequence continues at coordinate 136,806,464 of CM030363.1, forward strand.
TCCCACTATTTTTCTTAGAAAGTAAATCTCTCTTTAGAAACATAGCCATTCAAGCAACAAACACTTTGTTCTCCGAAGGTTTATAGAATTAATACCCTTTTTGTTTCCATTGGGTATCCCACAAAATCTGATTTTGGTCCTAGCTTGTCAGAGATCATACGTTTCACAAACGCTTCATATCCCCAAATTTTCATAAATGACACGCTGTGACGTTTCTCAGTTCATATCTCATATATGGTGTCTTTTGAACTGATTTAGAAGGAACTCGGTTTAGTGTTTCTGCAGCCGTCTCTAGGGGCATAACCCCAGAAATTAATTGGAAGATCCCCTAGACTCATCATCAATCACACCATGTCCAACAAAATGCGATTTCTCCTCTCAGACACACCATGTCTTTGTGGTGTTCCAGGAGGAGTGAGTTGTGATACTATACCACACGCTTTTAAGAAATTTTAAGCTTAGGTATTCTCCTCTACGATCAGATCGTAGAGTTTATACTTTCGCCTATTTGTTTTTCTTCTTCAATCTCTTACTCTTTGAATTTTTCAAACGATTCGGATTTGTTCTTCAAAAGATACACATATCCGTATCTACTAAAATCATCAGTAAAGGTTAAAATTAGTAAAAGCCACCTCTTGCCAACATACGCATTGGACCACATACATCACTATGTATCAATTCCAATTGTTTGGTGGCCCTCTCACCTTATCCGGTAAAAGGAGTTTTAGTCATTTTGCCAATGAGACATAGTTCACATTCTTCGTATGATTCAAAATCAAACTTATCCAAGTATCCATCCTAATGTAACTTGGAAATGCGATTCTCATTTATATGGCCTAAATGACAGTGCCAGAGGTATGTTTGATTTGAGTCATTTATCTTTAGACGTTTATTATTTACATTATAGATAGGAGTATCAAAATCAAGAACATATAAACCATTAAACAAACGTGCAACCTCATAGGTAACATTATTTAATGAAAAGGAACAACAATTGTTCTGAATCAAAAAGGAAAAACCAATCTTGTCCAAACAAGAAACCAAAATAATGTCTCTGCAAATTGCAGGCACGTAAAATAGTTCTCAAGTTCTAAAATAAGCCCCATGGGCATCGATAAATAATAAGTCCCTACAGCTAAAGCAGCAACCTTTGCTCCATTGCCAACATGTAGGTCGACTTCTCCTAACGCCAAAGTTCTACTCCTTTGTCGTTTATGCACATTTATACAAATGTGAGAACCACATCCAGTATCTAATACCCATGATGTAGAAGTAGACAAATTTGACTTCTATAATATAAATACCTGAATCAGAAATCTGAACAGCCTTCAGTTTCTTCAGATCCTCCAAATAAGTTTGACAGTTTCTCTTCCAATGACCCGGCTTCTTGCAATAGTGACAATCACCCTTTGCCTTTGCCTTTGCAACACCTCCAGTAGGCTTCTAAGCCTTAACAGCGGGTTCTGGATTAGCAGGTTTAGATCCAATCTTGTTCTTGCCTTTCCATTTACCCTTTCCTTTGGCATTCCCTTTGTTGACCATCATTATGGGAGCAGGGGATGCCTTCTGAATGTTGGTCTCAGTAGTTTTCAACATAGCCAACAATTCGGTAGGTGTCTTGTCTATCTCATTCATATTGTAATTCATTACAAATTGAGCATAGTCGTTGTTCAAAGATTGCAAGATTAGATCTATCTGAGCTTCCGGACTGATGGCGGAACCCAGAGTAGCAAGGTACTCCATATATCCATCATCTTTAGAACATGCAGTGCAACTGGATCACGATCACCCTATTTACATGCATACAAGGCTTTACTTGTATCGAACCTCTCTTGACGAGCCTGTCCTTCAAACATACGTTTAAGGTGCTCTATCATTATATGAGCATCCATATGCTCATGCTGTTTCTGAAGCTCAAGACTCATAGTCGCAAGCATAAGACAAGTGACATCCGTGTCATCATCGATATGTTTCTGATAAACATTACGTTGATCAACCGATGCACCTACAGGGAGAGGTCCAGGGCGAGGAAATGACATAGAGCTTTCACTCTTACCTGAGGACTATCCTCAAATTCCTTTGCCAATCGAGGAAGTTTGTTCCTGTCAACTTGTTCTTCTCAAGGACAGATCGTACAGAGAAGTTATCTGAGTTGTTTGCCATTAGAATATCTATAATGTAAAATGCATAAAAGAATTAGTCTACGGAATTATTAGTTTATGTTCAAATGATTATTCATCTATATTCATAATATATATCTCCCACTATTTTGATCAAATTAATAGCCCTTACTATTAATTCGGAAAGCATTTATTATATATCTTTCTAGTGAGCCAAGATCCATATTTCATCATGTCTTGAGTCAGCGTTGGCTGAAACTCCCAAAACACAACTATTTAGGTAGACAACATTTGTCAATTATATCACGTATATAACTCTTGGATAGTTTGGTGAACAACCATTGCTCTAATTTATCTAATAAATTTTTCGCCAAACTCTATGCTTCTAAGTTCATAATCTTATTGTGACGACTTAGTTAAGTTAGGCCCAATGAATCAACATAACGAGTATCACATTTACTCTTTCGCACCTCACCACGATTAAAAGGAGCACTCTGCTTTGGCAAACCCACCCCTTATGATCTAGGCCTTGATGAGTGTTATTCATTGGAAAGCATCTTGTTTAACTTAATATTTATTAAGGGATTTACTTATAAACGATCATGATCCCATCATAAAGAGATTCTCAATTTTTCCTTGAATCAAATATTTCAAATCAAAATTCGTTGAATGAATGATTTCCAGATCAGAGGTTAACGCACAGACGGCATTATTGGCACCCCTTTTCTTACAGATTCGTAATCGGTTGTTGACAAAATCATTCAATCGTTGAATAATGAAAATTCATATTTAATTATCGTGTTTCATAAACACAAGAATCTCATGATCGTTTGTTTAATGTTCATCTTAAATCGTTATAGATTTTATCTTGTTTAAGCATGAATGGGTATCTAATACATTCATCTTAATCTAATTAAGCATGCATCATTATCTCTACACATACATTGTATCACATATATTCATACATATGTAAAGTGTATAAAGTAAACGTGTTTGGTTATGGCCCATCCTATATGATCTTTCCAAGCTAATGGAAAAATCAAGGTCAATCAATGGGTGGTTTAAAATACTACACTATTACATGTCTTTATCTTCTTCATCTTCATCTTGTATCTCCTTCTTTGGAATGCTCATTAGTTTGCCTCCTTGCTTCCATGTCTTCATTGATCATTACATTGAATAATGGAAAAAAAAAAAATGTTCTTATGAACTTACAAGAGGAACTCGAGTTACATTCGAGAATATAAATTACAAGAAATTGAAGACGACATGTAAGTCGTATTTAGAAACCAAACCATAAATCAAAACCACTAACCTATGGGTCTTAAGGCCATAACCATACACCATGCTCATATAACAATTAAGAATATCTCATATTTCATTATGTCATCATACCACATCATATTTTTCATAATCCAATCACAAAAATTAAATAGGGTAAAATCAGAAAATTGCAATCAAAATTCTGAAAACAGTAAATCGCAGTTTTCGGGTTCTATACGGCGTCAAACGCCTTATATCCGCGTCGGTGACAAAGTCAGTATTGCTCAGTGATCCGATTCCAGTCAGAAAACATATTTTATTTGCGAAAATCGGACACTGGACATAGATTTCACCAAATCTGCTCATCTTTGCAGAAACCGTATCGTATACAATCTACGCGATAAGAACAAATATATAATATTCAAATAATATCATATATTATCTTATCATGTTATACCATATCATATTTCATCATGATCCAATCATAAAAATCATATAAGGCATAATTCAGAAAATTGAAATTAAATCTGAAAACATAGAATTGCATATTTCAGGCCCTAAACGGTGTCAAACGCCTTACAGACGAGTCGGTGATAGCATAAGCTATCAGTTTTGTTCAGACGCTCGTTTCCCTTTCCGAAAAGGTACTCATTTGCAAAAATCGGACACTAGAAATAGATTTCAGCAAATCTGCAGCAGCCGTTTCAGAATCCATATCGAATACGATTCTCGTAATTAGAACAAACATAAATCATATACATATCAGTATACATACAGATTATAAGATCATCATATGATCATTCCAATCATCATTAACTTACAGTTTATGCATATATATCAAAACTGTAACAAATAAACGAATTAAAACGTTTTCGCAACCTTGCTCTGATACCATTGTTGGGTTTTCGGGGCAAAAATGCAGCGGATTAAAACAATAAAATCGAAACCCAATCGCAGGATCCATGCAAAACAAGACGTTTAATTCGTAGTTATGAACGTTTACCTTAAAACGAATCTTTAACAGTTGAGAAAAGGATGACTAATGGAGGTCCAAGCTTCTTGAATCACCACGCATCCCGCTGACGCGATCGACGCTCTATCGGTATCCACACGAACACTTGGTATTTGAAGGAGCGATGTACTAGCATCCGAAAAACAAATTCTCTCTATCTCCATCTTCTTCTCTCAAACGGCTAGGGTTTTTTCTCTTAGCCTCAAAAACAATTTGAGAGTATAAGATCTTTATATAGAGAGACAAATCTATTTTTCTAAAGCCCAATCCTATTGGGCTTTTATTAAAATTAGAATTCTTAATTAAATAAATAATTAAGTCAAACTTAATTAATATTCTAATATAATTCTAATTCTAATCATTAGCAAATTTGAAATTATATTTAATTAATTAATTAAGTCCCACTTAATTAATATCATAAATAAATTCGAATTACTATTTAATTTAAATTCATAATTTAAATCAAATCTCCTTTAAGCGTTCTTGTGTGTGACCCTTTAGGTTATTATTACGTTGGAAATAATTTTAATATCCAATAATAAAATTATAAACAATGAGCGGCATCTAGTAATACATCATTGCTACCCAAGTAATAATAATAATTGGTGATCCAATAAAACCTTTCGTGATTAATGTTTCCGTGTAATATAATCCCTTTAACCATATATTATAGATTAAACTCGAGGCATGTTCTCAGTCATCCTCTTCAACATTTAATCCGGGTTTCCTTGATCAATGAGTAGACTATTAAAACAAATCATTATTTGAGCATGGCCATGCATTTCATAGTCTCACTCAATCAAGAGGCCAATAATATCTCTCCTAATTATAGGAGGGTTAAATCCTTTATCTATCATTCATATTTCTCATACGACTCATAATATACCCGATGTCCACTTTTATCATCACCCGGTCAAAGGTAACTTTTAATGTAGTCAAAGTATATTAATCCTCTTATAGAAATATAATGATCTCAAGTCAGAGGATCATTACACCATTATCACTGTGAGTCTTTCTTATGACTTTATTTAAACATGAAGAATCTCACTGTGGGTCTATCCAGTGCCATGTAGAATCTTACATGCACCTATGTTCTTGACTTTAGTATCACTATACCTATGACCAATGAGATGTGGTCATCAGTCAACAAACATACTAATCTTTATGCATTATTATTGTCCCATAATGACAATGCTTGATTAGGGATATTTAGGAATATAAACACTATTCATATAATCTCATTTTTAAGTCTCATACTTAAAGATATAGAATACGTATTATATATTCCAAGGACATTTATTATTCTAACATTTTTATCGCAGTAAATTAAGACATAATAAATTAACATATAATAATCAATAGAACACAATCATTAATTAACAAAAGTATTTCCTAGAAGCACAATCACATTGTCTCTAGGGCACTAACACTAACATTAACCCCTCCAAATGCGCCTTCGGTGTCACTTCAAGGAAATTTCTCAGATTCGTGGTCAGCCAGCAGGGCATTGAGGCGAACCCCGAAAAGATCCAGGCCATTCAAGACATGGCCCCTCCAAGAAATGTCAAAGAGGTCCAGAGGCTCACGGGTTGGTTGGCGGCCATCGGCCGCTTCCTTTCCAGTTCTGGTGAAAAGTCGCTCCTGTTCTTCAAAGCCTTCCGACGGGCTAAAGGGTTCGAATGGGGAGAACCCCAATAGCAGACCTTCGACCAACTAAAGAACTACTTGGCCAACCCCCCGCTCCTCAGCAAACCAGAACTGGGTGAGCCCCTCTACCTCTATCGGCTACATCTGAACACGCGCTCAGCGGCGTACTTGTCAGGGAGGAAGACGGGGTCTAGAAACCCATCTATTACGTCAGCAAAGTCCTGAACGAGCTGGAACTCCGATATGCCAGAATGGAAAAATTCGCTTACTCATTAGTAATGGCCGCTCCGAAATCCTGACCATATTTTCAAGCTCAATCCATTCAAGTCCTAACAGATCAGCCGCTCAAGCTCATCCTCAAAAAACCAGAAAATTTTGGGCAACTAATCAAGTGGTCAATTGAGCTGAGCCAACACGACATCAACTACCAACCCCGGACAGCTATCAAGGGGCAAGCCCTCGCAAAATTCATCACAGAGTGACGATTTCTGAAGTACCCGAGATCCTATAGCCGGATCCCACTTGGGAGATTTATGTAGATGGATCGTCCAGCAAGGGCGGAAGCAGAGCTAGCATCATACTTTGTGGCCCTGATGATTTCTTCCTCCAGTATTCCTTACGTCTCAATTTCCAGGCCTCTAGTAACGAGGCAGAATATGAAGCAATGATCGCCGGCCTCATACTGGCACGGAATGTGTGAGCAAGACGAATAAGATCCTTCAGCGACTCTCAGCTCGTGGTTAGCCAAATTTTGGGAGATTATGAGGCACGTGATGCTCGGATGGTCCAGTACTTGGAGCACATCAAACTCATCCTGGAATCCTTCGAGCACGCCATCGTCAAGTGGATACCCAGAGAACTAAATGGTCAGGCTGACATCTTGTCCATGCTCGCCTCAATGTCCTTCGAGGGCCTCGATCACACGGTCCTCATCGAGGTCCTCTATGAGCCAAGTATCGAGAAGGCCGAGGTCATCTTCCTCAATACGGGCATCCAGTCGCATAACTGGATGGATCATATCCATAAATTCTTGGCACCATGATTGAGAACGTCCTCTTTAAACGTTCATACACTAGAGTGGACGGTAGACCTTACCTTCGATGCCTGGGTCCCGATGAAGCGAGGTATGCACTGGAAGAGTTACACGAGGGAATTGGAGGGTGCCATATGGGCAGCAGGTTGCTCACAAGAAAGGTACTCAAGCATGGGTACTATTGGCCAACAATATTGCAAGATGCCCGTGATCACGTTAAGCAATGTGGCCCCTGCCAGAGATTCTCTTCCATCAAACACATGCCCTAAGCCGAACTCTGGTCGCTGACCAGTCTAGCCCCCTTCGCCATGTGGGAAATGAACTTGCTCATCCCATTTCCGAATGCCACAGGCCAAAGATGTTTCCTCATTGTGGCCATCGACTACTTCTCCAAGTGGGTCGAAGCCGAACCCCTGGCCACAATCACAGAGCAAAATCCCGACAGTTCTTCTAGAAGAACATCATCTGTTGATTCGGTATCCCGCGCCTGCTCATCACCGATAATGGGACTTAATTTACAGGAAATTTTTTTCGAAAGTTCTGCGAGGACCTCGGCATCCAGCAACGGTTCTCATCAATAGCTCATCCTCAATCGAACGAACAAGATGAAAATACCAACCACCAAATTCAAGGCCTCAAAAAATGATTAGACCAATCTCCCAAATGACTATGGGTCGACGAGCTGCTGAGCGTCCTATGGTCGTATCGAACAACCAAAAGAATCCTTACGGGCGAGTCCCCATTCAATCTGACATATGGGACGAAGGCTGTCATCCTACTGGAGATCGGGCTCGCTTCAATGAGGAATCCAACTCAAGCGACCTCAGGGCCAACTTGGACCTAGTCGATGAAATCAGTGAAAGATCCTCCATCCGACGAGCCATATATCAGCAGCGAGTTGAGAGGTTCTAAAACAAAAAGGTCCATCTGACCAACATTAAGGAAGGCGACCTCGTACTCAGGAGGCTTGCTATTTCCCCCGCAAAAAGGGCAAACTCACCCCGAACTGGGAGGGCCCGTATAAGGTCTCCCAAGTGGTACGTCCAGGCACGTAACGACTCGAAGACCTAGGGGGGGCGGGCAGTTAAGCGACACTGGAATGTGGAGCATCTTATCAAGTTCTGTGAGGAGAGACATCCATAACTATGATAGGCACTACACCTCTTTTATGTTGTCCCCAAGTGTAAAAATGTACAAAAGCAATGAAATTTCTTTTACGAGTCTATGCACATGTCAAAACTTAACATCGAGCAAGCTACTGGATCTCGCTCAAGCTCACCTACGAGAGATTTCTCAATATCTCACGTCCTTAGCCTCTTGACTTGGACTTCGACCATCTACGAGAGATTTCTCAATCTCTCACATCCTCGCATCTCAGCTTGGACTTCGACCACCTACGAGAGATTTCTCAATCTCTCATGTCCTCGCCTCTCGGCTAGGACTCCGACCACCTACTAGAGATTTCTCATTCTCTCACGTCCTCGCCTCTCGGCTTGGACTGCGACCACCTACGAGAGATTTCTCAATCTCTCATGTCCTCGCCTCTCGGCTTGGACTCCGACCACCTACAAGAGATTTCTCAATCTCTCACATCCTCGCCTCTCGGCTTGGACTCTACCCACCTACGAGAAATTCCTTAATCTCTTACATCCAAACCTCTTGGCTTGGACTTCGACCACCTACGAGAGATTTCCCAATCTCTCACGTTCTCGCCTCTCGGCTTGGACTCCGACCACCTACTCACGTCCTTGCCTCTCGGCTTGGACTCCGACCACCTACGAGAGATTTCTCAATCTCTCACATCCACACCTCTCAGCTTGGACTTCGACCCCCAATGATAGATTTCCCAATCTCCCACATCCTCGCCTCTTGGCTTGGGCTTCGACCACCTATGAGAGATTTCTCAATCTCTCACGTCCTCGCCTCTCGGCTTGGACTCCGACCACCTAAGAGAGATTTCTCAATCTATCACGTCCATGCCTCTCGGCTTGAACTTCGACCACCTATAAGTGATTTCTCAATCTCTCACATCCTCGCTTCTCGGCTTGGACTTCCGCCACTTGCGAGAGATTTCCTAATCTCTCACGTCCTTGCCTCTCGGCTTGGACTTTGACCACCTACGAGAGTCGCACACTCACTTACGAGATTTCTCAATTTCTCAATCTCTCTCACGTCTTCGCCGATCGGTCTGGACACCGAAAATCTAGGAGTCGCACTCATACTACCCGATTCGGAATGCAGCACACTAAAAACCCAAAAGAAGAAGCCAATTCACTACTATTTTTCTTATTATTATTACAACCAACAAAAGTGTATCGACACAATCGGTGGAACTTTATTACATCGCTCGCAATCGACCTAAGGCTCCCACGCAAGAGCCGTAGGGTTGGTATAGACCAGTTCAAGACTGGCCGAACGAGTTTGTTCCTCTGCCGGATCTCCCGGGGTTGCTAAAGTGGACACACCCGGGACGGAGCTCTGGGCGTTACCTAGCTTTGCGGGCCCCATCCACAGGGTCGGTAATAAGACTCCAACAGAAGGGAAAATTCCTTTGAAAGAAACAGATTGGGATCCTGTCATCCCGAGCATTATCTTGTACCATTGTATCTCTAACTCTTTCTCCATAATGATCTCACAAAGGAAGGATTCAGACAACGGTCGCCGGGCGGAAATGCTGGACATCGAAAACACAACCTCTGCCCTTCCCAAGTCACGGTCGGCTATCAACTTCTTCAAATGTGCCAACTCCAAGCTAAGTCCCTTCGACTTATTCATAAAGTATCGAACGACTACCTCTCGATCGCAAGCCTCTTTACGATACTAGGTCAGCGCGGACTTTAAGTTCGTGACCTTATCCCTAAGCCGTGCCATCTCGGCACGAACAGGGCCTACCCCAGAGGGTGCATCCATCTGACAGAGACAATAGAGACATCACTGCGAGCCCTATATAGTTGGCTAAATTTGCAAAATCTGGCTAACTTCACAAAATCTTACAAGTCGAAAGGTTCGGCCAATAAACTCTTTTCATAACTCACAAATTTCATACAAAGGTGCGGTGGCTAGTCTGCGTTCGGCAATTACAAAATACAAAGAAGAAAGAGGGGGGAAAGCAAACACAAGGACTACTGTTCAGAAGTTGGGCGAATCTCTTCTTCGGCGGCAGTTTCGACATCAGAGTCGGCCACGACAACGTCTTCATCACCACCGCGTCCAGGAGTCAGCGGGTGGTCGGTAGCTTCATGTCGTAGTTGAACTCTTCAAGCTACAACTCGAGGTGGTAGTACTTAACAAGCTCGATCGCCTGGGCATACACCTCGTCCTGAGCCTCGATGACCTTGTCTATGCCGGCCCGCTTGATCTTCTGTATCTCACGGGCGGCCGCCTTCTTTAGATCGCCCTTCCTCTTCATTCTAGAGTTGGCCTGGGAAGCCAGCTCAGCATGAAGGGCTTGATTACGGGAATCAGCCGCCATCAGCTCTACCTTCAGGTCCTTCATCTCTCAGTCATAGAGTTGAGCATTCCAAACCTCCCAGTTTTACTCCTGGTGATGCAGCTTCATCACCAGGTCACCCACCATGAACGCCTACATCCGAGGGAATAAAATTTGAACAAAAATTAGTAACCAAAATACAAGGGAATCAGAGCGAAAAAAGGCTACCTGCACACTCGCCTGAGCCCACTTCATATAGATGGACTCAATGGTCTCACACTCCATGGCCTCCCGGTCCCGAGGTAGGGTGAATTTCTCGACCACTTCGATCACAACGGGACCGTCGAACAGGGTATCGGCGACCCGAACGAGCTAGTCAGAGGCCCATGATCGGAGCCCCATGTCGCCCATGACCTCCTGGGCCTCTGGATTGATGAGAGGGAGGCCACCCCTCAAAACCTCAGTAACCTTTAGGTTGCTGGAGCTTAGGGCCGCTTCGGAGAAGCCGAGAGTTCCGGGGACCGCCCGAGTCAACTGTCTCTTCTCCACCGGGTGGGAAGGTTCTTCGGAACCCCCTTGGGAAGAGACCTTCCCCTGCTTCTCCTTTTCGGCCCGATCAACCTTCTTCTTCTTCAACATCGCCCTCCTCTTGGCGATCTCTGCGGCATCCATATCTGCAAAAGAAAGAGAAGTGCATAAGACGAAGGAAAAAACTTGAATGAAATGTAAACAAAATACATACTAGAAGTGGGGCTTAGTCCAATCTGAGCTAAATGCCTCTTAGTCACATTCGGCCAACCGATGCTATTGCACACACATATTCGGTCGATCTCCACCCACTCCTCTGCCATCAGATTGGCCTTTCGGGGGCCCTTAAAGTTGGGCTTGTAGACGTTCCACTTCATAGGTATCACCCAGGGTGTTTGACTCCGAACTACGAAGTACTTTCCGTTCCACCCCTTTATCGAGTCCGGGTGATTGTGGACGATCTTCTTCCCTTGGTGGGACAAAATATATTAGATCCCTTCATACTCGCCCGACGAGCTGATACCTAAAATAGCTCGGAAATACTTCAATCTTAGGGACACGCTCCTCTCCTTACAAAGCAGCATGAAGCACACGAGCTGCTTCCAAGAGTTCAGTCTGTATTGCATCGGACTCGGCATGAGCCTCGAACAGGCATCCAGCTTTCTCTAAAAAAGCACCTCAAAGCAAGGCCATCAGTCTCGACGCTCGGCATGTGCCTCGAGCAGGCAGGCAACTTTCTCACAAAAAGTGCCTCAAAGCAAGGCCATCAGGCTCGATGCTTGGCATGTGCCTTGAGCAGGCATCCAGCTTTCTCACAAAAAATGCCCAAAGTAAGGCCATCAGGCTCGATGCTAAGCATGTGCCTTGAGTAGGAATCCAACTTTTTTGCAAAAAGTGCCTCAAAGCAAGGCCATCAGGAAACGACGCTCGGCATGTGCCTCGAGTAGGCAATCGGCTTTCTTACAAAAAGCGCCTCAAAGCAAGGTCATCAGGCTCGACGCTCAGCATGTGCCTCGAGTAGGCAGCCATGTTTCTCCAAAAAATGCCTCAAAGCAAGGCCATCAAACTCGAAGCTCGGCATGTGCCTCGAGAAAACAACCAGCTTTCTCACAAAAACTGCCTCAAAGCAAGGCCATCAAGCTCAACGCTCAGCATGTGCCTCGAGCAGGCATCCAGCTTTCTCACTAAAAATGCCTCAAAGCAATGCCACATGGCTCGAAGCTCAGCACGTCCCTTGAGCGGGCACACAACTTCCTCAGAAAGTGCCTCGCTCGTGGCTCTCGGCACTGACCCTAAGGAAACATGGCTTGGAGCTCGGCACGTACCTCGAGCAGGCATACAACTACCTCAGAAAGTGCCTCGCTAATAGCGCTCGGCACCGACCCCATTGCCACATGGCTCGGAGCTTGGCACGTACTTTGAGCAGGCACACAACTCTTTCAGAAAATGCCTCGCTCGTAGTGCTCGGTGCCGACCCCAAGGCCACATGGCTCGGATCTCGACACATACCTCAAGCAGGCGTACAGATCCGTCCAAAACTACCTCGCTCATAGCGCTCGGCAACGACCCCAAGGCCACATAGCTCGGAGCTCGGCACAAACCTCGATCAGGCACACGGCTCCCTCCGAAAGTGCCTCGCTTGTAGTGCTCAGCACCGATCCCAAGGCAACATGTCTTGGAGCTCGGCACAAACCGCGAGCTGGCAAACAACTTCCTCTTAGAAAGCGCTCGCTCGTAGCGTTCAACATCGACCCCGAGCGAGCTACTGGCTCGAAGCTCAGCATGAACCTTGAGCAAGCACACAACTTTCTCTCAGAAGGCGCCTCCCTCGTAGTGCTCGGCACCAACCCCAAGGCTACATGGCTCGGAGCTCGGCATAAAATGTGAGTAGGCACACAACTTCCTCTTAGAAATAGCTCGCTCGTAGCACTCAGCATCGACCCCGAGCAAGCTACTGGCTCGGAGCTCGGCACAAACCTTGAGCAAGCACGCAGCTTTCTCTCATAAAGTGCCTCGCTCGAAGCGCTCGACACTGACCCCGAGCGAGCTACTGGCTCGGAGCTCGGCTCGAACCTCGAGCAAGCACATAACTTTCTCTGAGAAGGCACCTCCCTCGCAGCGCTTAGCACTGACCCCGAGCAAGCTAGTGGCTCGGAACTTGGCACAAACCTCGAGCAGACACATAGCTTTCTCTTAGAAAGTGCCTCTCCTGAAGCACTCAGCACCGACCCCCAAGCTCAGCACCAACCACCCAAGCTTGGTGCTCGGCTCGGACATCCACCAAGCCACACACCACGCTCGGCTCGACCCCTACCCCAAATACTTGTTTCGGGATTTCACTTCTCATCTTTGCAAAACCACTCTCCTCCAATCTTCTCACAAGAACGGACTACTCCTCGACGGCTGGTACACACAACCCTCCAAGAGTGGGGGGCTTATGATGTGAGTATAAGGATGTGGCCCAATCAAAGTCGTCGGATCTCCTCTATATCCGCTCGGCTCAGATCATCAGGTCAGAAGATCCAACGGGCTGTAACCCCTATTTCCGGTTGTACGGATTTTTCTTGTATTTTGTAGTGTCCACTTTCTATTTTAATGTATCTTGGGCTTGTTATGGGCCTTCTATTGCAAATCATTCTCTTGTATTAGTATTATTATTATTATCCTTGTTTTTTTTATTTTGTTTTATTTTTTTATTTTTCTTCACCAGCCCATACTTTTATCCTAGCCCAACCCAAAATTTTCCTTATTGGATCCTAGACTACCCATTAACCCAAACCCACAATCCAAATTCTCCCTAACAAACAAACCCAGATCTTCTCCTCCATAACCCCCCATTTCTTCTAACTACCCACAATTCACTCCCACTTATCATTAAATAATTCTTCTCTTTCTCCCTCTCTCCCAAAAACCAAAGCAGCCAAACAAACCCCTTCAACTTCCAAACCTCCCCCATTACGGTTCTACACTGCGCAACCCCTAACCCAACCCTCGTCAACCTTACCCCGAATGTTCATCCTCCACCTTCAGTCGAGCCCCAAAGCCATCGCTGCACCGCCTCGCAACTCGCCTCGACCTTGCCTTTTCCCGTCCTCCAACCCAGTCATCGTCGACCCACTCCCGACCGCCATTATCATCCTCATCATCGTCTCCTCACGAGCCCCCGCTCATCACCTCCCCAACTACCACAACCGAACCACCAAAGAATCCCAGTCTTCGCTAGTCCTCCCGTGCTCCTCATCGATAGCCTAGTCGACTGCACCCTCCCGCCAATGCCAGAACCCACTTCAACCCAGTCCCCGTCGTTGTGCCTTGCCGCAGTCGAGCGCCGAGTGCCAGCACCCAGTCGACGCCCTTTCCACCGCAAGCCAGCCAACACCTCCGTCGATCCTCGCCGCTACAGTCGAACACCACCAATCCCTGAGCCTCCTCTATGGCACCATCAGATAAATTCTTGATCCTTTGATCAATCGCCACCCTTCTGATCAGATCATCATCATCATCATCATCAGGATAGTTGATCTGGGCCGTCCGATCCTCCTCTTGATCATCGTGATCAGATCATCGTCCCCTTGATCGTGATCGATCTTAGCCGTCTGATCATCTGATCTTGATCATCATCGAGATCCATTCCCGATCGTGATCATCTCATCAAGGTTCGCTTGGTTCGTGATCTTTGCCATGTCATCAGGATTTCGATCCCGTTATTCTTCGTACATTCGGATCAAATCTTCGTCTAAAGGCAAGTCCACTTGAACTCGTTTAATTTTTCTAGTTCAAGATTATTGATCTTCGCAAGTAGTTCTCTTTCGGTTATCGTAATATTGCATTGTGTACCTTCCCTTAGGGATATCAAGGGTTTACACGAGCTAACCCAAAGTATCCTCAACTTTGTACCAATATCCATTGATTCAAATCCAAACTTGCATGCATACACGACATGAACAAATTGACTAGAACTTGCATATGAGAAATATATAGTGATTAAATGCATGTTGATCGATTGTGATTTTAAAACTTGAATCATAACATGAAAATCTTACCTTGTGTACTATAGAAACTTATCCTAGCTTTTGGTGTGTAATGGTAATACATTTCATGACACGAGAATATGTGGATTAATCCATTGATGAAATTATATGATAACTTTTTATTAAATCCTGCTTCCTGCTCCGTTTTGTCCTGAGATTTCGACCTTGTTACAATAAGAATCAACAAAAAATATATAAAAATGAATTGTAGTTAATGAATCTAGTTTATAGAAAATCTTAAGGATCTATATTCCGATCTGCGAGCTGTGAGATATTGCAGTTTAAGTCACTGCTGGTTTGTATTTTTCAGAATTGCAATTTAGTGAAACATAGACACAACTTTCAGTTGAAACACCATGATAATAGTAGTGTAATGACATGGAACTCTCCATAAACTTAGTAGAAATGCTTATGATCCATTCCTAATTTTCATAGATTTTTATGTTGATTTTACACCATGTTTTTACCCATAGAATTTTGACTATAAGCTGCTGCCAGAACCCTTAAGCTGTAAAGATTAGAGTAATCGACCTATTTATAGTCAAAACCAATTGAAACTTACTGAGTATGAATTGTATCCCCATATGTCTAGTTTACAACCCTTTTAACGGAATCAAATTCCGAATTATAGTTTGTGAGTTATTGCTATTTTAGCACTACTGTGTCTGCTCTTTTCATATTCACAATTACATGTATACTATCATGCATCGCATCATTCTGTTGCATCTTTATCATCTCCTTGACACTCTTATACACATTGCATGATCATAAATGATTTAATAAAATATTAACAGGCCGGGGATAATAAGGGTTGACTTAGTAGCGGATAATCTCAGAAAATGTACTCGGTAAGGCCCTATCGTTATATAGTATTGTCATGGAAGGAGTAACGATTGTAAATTATTGACCGTCAATTATTGATTGTAAATTATTTTTATTGATGTCGAGTACACACTCTGTAGATCCCACCACTATAGTCTAAACAAACACTGGTTGTATGCACCTGTGGTATGGGATGCAGTAGTACCTGCATTAGTTAGGCTAAATACTAATAGACTAGATTGACACTTGCATCCTTGATCATGACTATTTACATTTACATTATTTATCAGTTATTGTTATTCAAAATTGCATTGTTAAATCTAGACTTTTCATCAGTCCCTGTTATTGCTTTTGATTTTGTTCTAGCTTCATATTTCTTGATGTACCATGTTCTTTTACTCTTTGCTGTCACTACTTGCTGTCCGTACCTGCTCTAACGGACATTTCACCCTAACTCTAGGTGATCAAACTACAGGTGCACAAGGAGAATTGCCAGAAGGTATTGTTGAGCAGTTCTTCTAGGATTGGAGCAGGTGCTTGCTTTGCAATAAATTATTTCTTCCATGTTTATTTTTATATTCGTATTGTTACTTCGTTGAACTTTGTATCCCGGGCATTGTTGACCCGTATTTGTTGTTTATTTCCACTTGTTGGTTATTATGTTGCAGACTATGGCTCATGGAGGTCCTTCTACTTCCTAACAGAGGGATGATCAGTCCGAGAACTCAGTTGTGCTTCAAGCACTATAGCAAATGATGGCACTGCAGCAGGAGCACAATGAATTGATGAGGGCCAGTTTGGAGCCCAGGAATCAGGTTCCTGTGGGACCCACTCCAGAGCAGCTGCCACCCCGGCCCGGTACGGCAGCAGATTTCATGAGATTGCACCTGGACAAGTTCTCGGGTACGGAGATGCCGCTGGAGGCCGAACAGTGGCTGATTCACAACGGAGCAGTTGCTGCAAGCAGTGCGGGTCTCTGGCTTGGACCGTGTGGATGTGGTGAGCATCCAGCTTATTGACCTTGCCCGCATCTGGTGGCAGGCAGAAACTGAGAGGTTGGAGAGACCCATCGCGTGGATCACCTTCACTGGGAGCTTCATGGCTAAATTTTCCCCCAGTGTCACCAAGGTCGAGATGGAGCAGTAGTTCATTTCATTGACTCAGGTTGGATAATGTTATTTAATGTCTCTTATTGTTGCCTACTACATATGTGATAGTATTAATTAAACACTATCTTAGACCAGGGAAATCGTTCGGTGGACGAGTATACCGTAGAGTTTGCTCAACTCAGCCGCTTTGTGACCGCCATGGTAGCAAATGAGTAAGACCGGGCTTGCAGATTCTTGTCAGGACTGCGTTCGAATATTCAGAACCAGTTGGTGGCCCACCGCCATCGCACCTATGCTGACGTCTTGGATGCCGCAAGGATTCAAGAACAGGATAATAGGAGGAACACCGCCACTCAGCAGGCGGTGCAGTACCCCACTGCCGCTCAGCCTACCGGAGGGCCTATTCGGAGGCCAGTCCAGACTCCCCCAGCAAGGGCACTACTGTATTCGCCCGTTGCCCTGAGAACAGTGCCGACTTGTACCTTCTGCCGTCAAGTTAGGCATTTGCACAAGGATTGTCATGTGGACAACCATCTATGCCTCGTATGCAGGAGTAGTGAGCACGTAGTTCGTGATTGCCCCAAGAATAGGTCCATTGTACTGGCTGGAGGTCCAGGTCAGACGGGAGTACCAGCCCGAGCTCAAGGAAGACCACCTCTTCCACCACTGAGGCAGGCCTTCGATCAGCGGAGGATGGCCCCTAGAGGAGTTCAAATGGGAGCCTGTGGTCAGGCCTTTAATCTGACTGCAGCGGAAGCTGAAATGACTACTGGAGTGGTTGCAGGTATGTTGTAGTAATTGTGTTATTTATATTCAATTTCTGCATATTTTCTTTCTTTCATGCTTAATCTTTTGTGCACCCTGCATGCATTATTCATCCTTATTCATTGGATCTTTCTGTTAGGTGTCATACTTGTGCATTCTCTCTCTGCCCAAGTTTTATTCGATTTCGGTGCGACCCACTCATTTGTGTCTTCCCACTTCGTCGATCGTCATCGGTTGGCAAGAGATGTCATGCCAGTAGCCTGGAATATCACCACTGGTGGATGCACCATTGTCTGTTCTAAGGTGTGCAAGCAGAGTCCTCTAATGATATGTGGCAAGGAATTTGAAGCTGACCTGATTGTGATTAACAACTCTGGCTTCGACATTATTCTGGAAATGGATTGGTTGGGAGTAACCCATGCGGTGATCGATTGTCAGAAGAAGAAGGTGGTGTTCAAACTTCCAGACCAACCAGATTTTGAATTTCATGCAGGTAAGACACAGTCTGGGCGTAAGCCCGATATCCCTGAAGGCTGGTGCACTTGAGTCATTGTGCACTAATGGTGAAGTTGTACCCATAGTCATGAGGGATTTTCTTGATGTCTTCCCTGAAGAATTGCCCTGATTACCGCCAGATCGGGACGTGGAGTTCGGCATTGAGGTTCAATCGGGTACGGCACCAATCTCGAAGAGCCCATTTTGCATGGCACCAGTTGAATTGGCCGAGCTAAAAGTGCAGGTCCAGGAGTTATTGGACAAGGGCTTTATCAGACCAAGTGTTTCACCTTGGAGAGCTCTAATGTTGTTCGTCAACAAGAAGGGCGGTAGTCGCAGGCTCTACATCGACTACCGGGAGCTGAACAATGTCACGGTGAAGAACAGAAATCCACTGCCGAGAATTGACAATCTGTTCGATCAGCTGGGTGGTGCATCTGTGTTCTCGAAGTTGGAACTCTGCTCTGGTTATCATTAGGTCAAGGTAAATACTGAGGATATTCCGAAGACGGCGTTCCGCACGAGATACGGGCACTACGAATTTTTGGTGATGCCCTTCGGCGTTACCAATGCACCGATGGTATTCATGAGTCTGATGAACATAGTGTTTTCGCCGTTCTTGGATTAGTTTGTCATTGTGTTCATAGACGCCATCTTAGTGTATGCACGGAATAGGGAAGACCATGCCGAGCACTTGAGAGTTGTCTTGCAAACTCTGAGAGAGAATCAGTTGTACGGGAAGCTCAGCAAGTGCGAATTTTGGCCGAACCGCATCACTTTTCTGGGCCACATTATCTCCGGTGAAGGTGTATCAGTGGATCCGTCGAAGATTTCTGCTGTCAATGATTGACCGGTGCCAAAGTCAGTGCCAGAGGTGCGGAGTTTCCTCAGATTGGCAGGGTATCATCGGAAATTTGTCCAAGACTTCTCGAAGATTGTAGAACCCTTGACCAATTTGACGAAGAAGGAGTAGAAATTTATTTGGGATGGTGCCTGTGAGGAAGCTTTTGTGGAACTAATGAACCGGTTGTCATCAGCACCTGTGATGCAATAACAAACAGTTCTGGAGGATTCGTGATTCACTGCGATGCTTCAGGTAGAGGTTTGGGAAATGTTCTGATGCAGAAAGGTAAGGTTGTGGCTTATACGTCCAGGCAGTTCAGGCCGCATGAGAAAACTACCCCACCCACGACCTAAAACTTGCAGCTGTGATGTTTGCTCTGAAATTATGGAGGCACTATCTACTTGGGGAAAGAGTGGAAATCTTTACAGACCACAAGAGCCTCAAATATGTGTTCACGTAGAAGGAGTTGAACATGAGGTAGAGAAGATGGTTGGAACTGATGGCCGATTTTGACATCAATTTGCGGTATCAGCCGAGCAAGGTAAATTTGGTACCCGATGCTCTGAGCAGGAGACCTGCTGCGATGTTTCTGACCAAACAGAGGGAAATGATGGAGGATATGAGAAGGCTAGAATTGGAGGTGATTCTTCCGGGCACAGCACCGCAGTGTATGATGTTGCAGTTGCAGTCTTCGTTGGTGAAACAGATCAAGGTAGCTCAGGCAGATGATCAGCAATTGCATGAATTCTGCAGTGAAGTGGAAGCAGGTTTGAGGTACGATTTGGTCATTCATTCAGATGGGTTGCTCCATTTTGGCTCCAGGCTGTGTGTTCCCAGAGATGAAGTCGGGCATAAATTACATGATGAAGCCCATCGGTCTCCATGCTCTATTCACCCAGGAGGTACCAAGATGTACAGAGATTTGAAGCAGCATTTTTAGTGGCATGGTATGAAGAGGGTCGTGACAAGGTTTGTGTCACAGTGTCTGATCGGTCAACAAGTAAAGGCAGAGCATCAGAGAACCGATGTACTGTTGCAACCTCTTCCGATCCCGGAGTGGAAATGGGAGAATATCACTATGGATTTCGTGACAGCGTTGCCAAGGAGTCCAAAAGGTCATAATGCTATCTGGGTGATAGTTGGCCGATTGATGAAGAGTCCCCACTTCATCCCATTTAGAGTGGGTCAGTCCACTGAAAGTCTAGCTGAACGGTATATTCAGGAGGTAGTGAGATTGCATGGTGTTCCCGTCAGCATCGTATCCGACAGGGATACGAGATTCAGGTCCCAGTTTTGGGATAACCTTTAGAAGAGTTTGGGGAGCAAGTTAAACTATAGCACGACATTTCACCACCAGACGGATGGACAGTCTGAAAGGACGATTCAGACACTGGAGGAAATGTTGAGATCCTGTAATATGCAATTTGAAGGTTCTTGGAAGGATCATCTGCACCTGATTGAGTTCTCATACAACAATAATTATCAGGCAAGTCTCAATGCAGCTCTGTTCGAGGCACTTTATGGTCGCAAATGTAGGTCCCCAGTCTGTTGGGACGACATTGACGAGAGAAAACTCTTGGGACCAGAGTTAATCACAAGAACAGTTGATGCGGTAGCTCAGATCAGGAAGCACTTGCAAGCTGCTCAGGATAGGCAGAGGAAATGGGCTGACTGTCATCGACGACCTTTAGAGTTTAAATCAGGCAATCATGTATTCCTAAAGGTATCACCATGGAAGGGTGTTATTCGGTTTGGTGGTAGGGGTAAGCTGAGTCCCCGACTTATTGGCCCCTTTGATATCATGGAACATGTGGGCAAGGTAGACTATAGACTTGCGCTACCGCCGGCCTTGTCTGAAGTCAATGACGTATTCCACGTCTCCCATCTCAGGAAGTATGTTAGAGATGATAGTCGCATGATTGACTACTCAGAGTTTTCCATGAGACCAGACTTATCCTGCGAAGTTCAGCTAGTTGCTATTCTAGACAGACGTGAGAAGGTGCTGAAGAATAAAGTTATCAAACTTGTTCGTGTCTCATGGAACCCTCACTTGCACAGTGAGTCTACTTGGGAACTGGAGGAGGAGGTCCAGAAGAAGTTCCCTCATCTCTTTGAGTAGTTGTTTGTTGTTTTATTTGCTTTCTTTTCTCAAGGTGCCCTACGATCCACCGATGTGAATTTCGAGGACGAAATTCTTCTTGTAAGGTGGGTAGGATTTGTAACCCCTATTTCCGGTTGTATGGATTTTTTTTGTGTTTTGTAGTGTCCTCTTTTCTATTTTAATGTATCTTGGGCTTGTTATGGGCCTTCCATTGCAAATTATTCTCTTGTATTTGTATTATTATTATTATCCTTGTTATTTTTATTTTTATTTTATTTTTTTTCTTCACCAGCCCATACTTTTATCCTAGCCCAACCCAAACTCTTTTCTTGTTGGATCCTAGACTACCCATTAACCCAAACCCACAACCCAAATTCTCCTTAACAACCAAACCCAGATCTTCTCACCCACAATTCCCCGTATCTTCTAACTACCCACAATTCACTCTCATTATTTTATCATTAAATAATTCTTCTCTTTCTCCCTCTCTCCCAAAAACCAAAGCAGCCAAACAAACCCCTTCAACTTCCAAACCTTCCTCATTACTGTTCTACACTCAACCTTGTAACATCCTGAATGTTTATATATTAAATATAAATTTTTCATTTGATTTCACGTGTTTCGCACGTGCAAATTAATGTGTACATTTGGCTTTAAAATTCTTTTTATGTCGTGAACAAATATTTTCATTTCTTTTAAAAAAAAGTCTTTTATTACTTATTATGGAGTCCTAGGCCTAATAACTTAATTCTAACCCGCACAAAATAAATTAAATTAATTAATTAAAAGCCCATAGATTTTAGCCCACCTAACTAGCCCACTAATTAATTCTATTATTAATTAAAACAACTTGTACGGTAGACTTGTCATGTAACAAACTAGTGTAATAAATAAATGAACAAACTTAACTATAGGTGTGCATGTGGGGGCACGTGCATTGCACATGCACGTGCAATGTGAAAGAACAAGAGGAGGCCGGCCATTCATGGAGTGGGGAGATGGAGAGAGTGTAGAGTTGGTTGCTTACTAGTGGGTGGTTCTTCTAACTACCAAGTGCATCTTAGCCCTTCATCCAAACACATCTCAACCATACATTTGTTCATGAGTTGTGTATAAATAGCCCTCGTCTTTCTTCATCCCTTGAACCATATATATTTTTGAAAGAGAAAGATAAGACATTGTGAGAAAAAGATTGAGTGTGTGAGAAAGATAAGAGTTTGGGTGAGGAAAAGATTGAGTTGTGTGTGTTCATCTTTATTGGAGGCCGGCAAGCAAGAAGAGAGAAGTCTCGGCATAGCTAGGAGGAGAGGCTCGGTTTGCACAAGCTAGGAGAGAAGGCTAGGATCAAGGAGATGGGAAGACAATCGTGCTTTCAAGGAGTTTTCTTTAAGAATTTTCATTGTTCTTCAAAGAGGCGGAAAATTTCTCTACTTCTAATTTAGATATCATGTTAGTAGGCTAATTTTATGAATATGCTAAAGTAAATAATTAAGTTGCCATGTGATTGCTTAAAGAGACTAGTAAAAAAAAGGGAAAAATCTTGATTGCCAATATGAAAATTAGTAAAATGGGTTGAGATTAGTGATTTAAAATTTATCTTGATGCCTTATTAATATAATTCATGATAGAATAATTATTTAATGAACCATGCTAGTATGAAAATTGTGCTTGTGATGGATTGTGTAAAGTAGCGTGTAGAATGTAAAATAACATCCATGAATTGTTGAATCAATTGATTAGTATAGAAAGTTGTAATAGATGTCAAATTTTATTTGCATTATATGAATAGTTCTATATCCATTTTATGGTCGAAATATGTGCAATTGGAATTTTAAGAGGAGAATTAGTCTCATGTAAAGGATAAAATTGATCTAAGAGAATTAATTATGTTAAAGAATGAAAAATTGAAAAAAAAACTATGTGAATAAATGTGGAGAACAAGTAGCTAAAAGATTTATCAAGAAAAGAAAATCCAATGTCAATAAATACATTAATTTTTCATTTCTCAAAAGAAATAAAAGGAATAGTTTCTATTATGCTGTTGAAACTAAGAATTTTGTAAATTTAAATATAGATACTATACTGTAATTTTGAAAGGAGAAATTCTGGGGAAAAAATTAGATTCTTAAATGGTACAAAATTAATTGAGAAATCTAATTTATTAAAGAAGGAGTTAGATACAGATTAGTAGAATAAAGCAATTTTAACTCAGGGTTATAACAGAAAATGAATTTGGGCATACTGGCTTTCGGTGTGAGGTTAAGGCGCTGTGTACAGAGGCCTTGGTCGTGGGTTCGAGTCTAGAGAGGCTCTGTTTTTTTATTAAATTTTGAGTTTAAACCAAATCACCGAAAACATATTCAAAATTATTTCGAGTTCACCTTATATCGCTAGTTGCCTTTGGACCTTCTGGTCTTTGGGTGCGCTTTGGATCGGTTACTGTAGCTAGGCGGAGGTTGTGGGTTCGAATCTGCCAGCCCTCTTTTGTTTTAATATTTGGTTTTGAAGAGTTTTAAAGAGTATTAAATTGGGAAAAATTCTGATATTCTTCTAAAATTATCTAGACTTCATAAAAATTATTTCTACAATATTTTGACATATTTTAGTGAGAATTGGGAGTGATTTTTTGGGATGAAGAACTCGATAATTTTCTTAGAATATGACATTGAATAATTAAAGAAAAGGAAAATTTTAAATGTAAAGAATTGTGTGTAGAGATCGAATATTGAGATTTTCGACATGAAAAATTTGAGTAAGTTAATAAATGAAATTTGATGTTTTAATATATGTAAGTGTGCATGGAAAATAAAATAAAAAGATCTTATTGTGAATATGGAATTTGTGAGTATATACACTCAATTTTGGTGAACATGAGAATAGGTTGAAATCTAGAGTCTAGCTAAGTCCTTACACCGACGTGAACGAATTTTGAAGAGAAATGTTGTAATAAAAGACCAAGATTGGGTCGTTGTTATAAATTGATGTTTAAGACCGGTGTTGAGGTAATGCTAACTCTAGGGTGTTAATTTATTCATGGTTCAATTATCTAAGGACAACACTATAGTGAATATGTGATGAAAGTAAGAGAAAAACACAAGTATGAGGGCCTCGAATTCACGGTGTGAGAGTTTTCACAGGCTGCCTACATGATGCATCATGTCATGACGTGAATTCATCTATGGAATTATCGGGATCGTGGCAACTCTTGTGGGGTGCTTGATGACTACATAGTGCCATTGTCCCATGACGGAGGCGAATTGTCCATAGGCTGTCTACATGATGCGTCATGTCATGACGTGGGATTCCCCTCTAGGCTATCTGGACATGGGCTCGTAATTCATAAAAAATCTAGGAACTTACCGTAGTTACCATAGTATTTAAACTCATAACGAGGGATTCAACCCTACAAGATGAAGTACGGTTAAGGCCTTGCCCACGGATCTATGTAGAATGGGATGCATAAGTTCAAACAAGTGTGCATTAGTATCATGAAATATAAATAACTGCATTAATGCTAAGTGCACTAGCACACACGACATCAATAAGATAGTCCCCCTTAGCTTTGTTTGTGATCAAGTGTGTGCTTTCCAAGTAAGAGAAATTGATGTATTATATCCTAGCATCAGTTGTATGCAACTGACGTGCCCACGGTTTCTATGCAGGATAAAATGAATGAAAGGACTAAAGAAGGAATGTTGCTTAAAGAAATGTTTCAGTTGTCATTTTATTCGTGTATTATGTTGTAATTTATTTCCGCTGCGTTGATGTAAACATTGTTGTATAAAAAATTTAAATTACTTGTAAAATTGTACGAAGTGAAGTGTAAAGATCGTGTGGAACTTCGAATTCAGACTTATTGGGAATTCGGGGTGTTACAACCCTACCCCGAATGTTCATCCACCACCTTTAGTCGAGCCCCGAAGCAATCGCCGCACCGCCTTGCAACCCTTCTCGACCTCGCCTTTTCCCGTCCTCCAACCCAGTCGTCGTCGACCCACTCCCGACCGCCATTATCATCCTCATCGTCGTCTCCTCGTGAGTCCCCGCTCATCACCTCCCTGACTGCCACAGCTGAACCACCGAAGAATCCCAATCGTCGCCAGTCCTCCCATCCTCCTCATCGACAGCCTAGTCGACTGCACCCTCCCACCATTGCCAGAACCTACTTCAACCCAGTCCCCGCCATTGTGCCTTGCCGCAGACGAGCCCCGAGTGCCAGCACCCCGTCGACGCCCTGTCCACCGCAAGCCAGCCAAAACCTCCATTGATCCTCACCGCTGCCATCGACCACCACCAATCCCTGAGCCTCCTTTATGGCACCATCAGATCACTTCTTGATCATTTGATAAATTGCCAGCCGTCCGATCAGATCATCATCATCATCAGGATGGTTGATCTGGGCCATTCGATCCTCCTCTTGATCATCACGTTCAGATCATCATCCCCTTGATCTTGATCTTGATCTTTGATTTCAGCTGTCCGATCATCTTATCTTGATTGTCATCGAGATATGTGCCCAATTGTGATCGTCTCATCAAGGTTCGCTTGGTTCGCGATCATCGCCGTGCTGCCGGGATTTCGATCCCATTATTCTTCGTACATTCGGATCTAATCGTCATCTAAAGGTTTTCCACTTGAACTTATTTAATTTTTCTAGTTTACGATTATTGATCTCCGCAATTAGTTCTCTTTTGATTATTGTAATATTGCATCGTGTACCTTCCGTTGGGGATATCAAGGGTTTACACGAGCTAACCCGAAGTATCCTTGACTTCGTGCCAATATCCATTGATTCAAACCCAAACTTGCATGCACACAGGCATGAACAAATTGAGTAGAACTTGCATATGAGAAATATACAATGATTAAATGCATGTTGATCGATTGTGATTTTAAATCTTGAATCATAACATGAAAATATTACCTTGTGTACTGTAGAAACTTATCCTAGCTTGTGGTGTGTAATGGTAATAAATTTCATGACACGAGAACATGTGGATTAATCCATTGATGAAATTATATGATAACTTTTTATTAATTCCTGTTGCCTGCTCCATTTTGTCCTGAGATTTCGATCCTGTTATAATAAGAATCAACCAAAACTATATAAAAACTAATTTTATCCTAATGAATCTAGTTTCCAGAAAATCTTACGGATCGACATTCCGATTTGGAGCTGCAAGATATTGCAGTTTTAGTCACTGCTGATCTGTATTTTCCAGAATTACAATTTAGTGAAACATCCATGATAATAGTATTTTAATGACATGAAACTCTCCAGAAATTTAGTAGACATGCTTAGGATCCATTCCTAATTTTATAGATTTTTATGTTGATTTTACACCTTGTTTTCACCCATAGAATTTTGACTATAAGTTGCTGCCAGAACTCTTAAGCTGTAAAGATTAGAGTAATCGACCTATTTATAGTCATAATTAATTGAAACTTACTGAATATGAATTGTAGCCCCATATGTCTAGTTTACATCCCTTTTGACGGAATCGAATTCCGAATTAGAGTTTGTGAGTTATTACTTTTTTAGTACTGCTGTGTCTGCTCTTTTCAGATTCATAATTACATGTATACTATCATGCATCGCATCATTCTGTTGCATCCTTATCATCTCCTTGACAATCTTATACACATTGCATGATCGTGAATGATTTAATAAAATATTAACAAGCTAGGGTAATAAGGTCGGTAAGACCTTATCGTTATATAGTATTGTCATGGAAGGAGGAGTACCGATTGTAAACTATTTATTGTCAATTATTGATTGTAAATTATTGTTATTGATGCCGAGTACACGCTCTATAAATTCCACCACTATAGTCTAAACGAACACTGGTTGTATGCACCGAACCTGTGGTATGGGATGCAGTATTACGTGCATTAGTTAGGCTAAATACTAATAGACTAGAATGACACTTGCATCATTGATGATGACTATTTACATTGACATTGTTTATCGATTATTGTTATTGAAAATTGCATTGTTAAATCTAGACTTTTCATCAGTCCCTGTTATTGCTTTTGATTTTGTTATAGCTTCATATTCCTTGATGTATTATGTTCCTTTACCCTTTGCTTTCACTACTTGCTGTCCATACTTGCTCTAACGGACATTTCCTCCCAACTCAAGATGATCAAACTACAGGTGCATAAGGAGAATTCCCAGAAGGCATTAGTGAGCAGTTCTTCTAGGAATGGAGCAGAAGCTTGCTTTGCAATAAATTATTTTTTCCATGTTTATTTTTATATTCGTATCGTTACTTTGTTGAACTCTGTATCCTGGGATTTGTTGACCCATATTTGTTGTTTATTTTCAGTTGTTGGTTATTATGTTGGACTACTGCATGTTTTATCTTAGCATCTTGTTTATGTGATTATATTTTTCTGCGTGGTTGTGATTGTTTCTTTTCATGTTGTTGAGTTAAGACTAGAACAACTTATGGATGATGTTAAAATCATTCGATGGGCCTTCGTCACGGACTTGTATTCCCGTATTTTGGGAAGCGGGGCGTGACAGGTGTTCTGCAACTTCAGGCCCACAGACAAACGGGTCTAACCCGGCCCATTAAGGTTCGATACCCGTTTACTCTGCCTATAAATACCAGGCCTCCTCCTCCATTAAGAAGACCCAAATTTCTCACCTGAACCCTAGCTTCCTTCACTTTTTCTAGTGACTGACTAGATCGTTGGAGGGCCAGTCGCTTGGATTTCTCTTGGTATTTCTAGGTTCTTTGCAGGTGTTTCGATTAGACAGCCACCAGCTACTCTTCCGAGCCGACCTTCTAGTAACAGACCGGATCTGTAATGCCCCAACTTTCATTTATGAAAATTATTTATTTATTTTGCACGTAGTGTGCACGTGCAATTTTTTTAAGTATGAAATCTTATAATTATTTTTATTATGGATAATGTGTGTTCTTTAATTATTTTTATAAAGACCCATTTTTCTTCAAATAAACATAAGCCTTTTTTTTGTTAGCCCAAATCTAATTTATTTACTTTCTTTGATAAAACTATTATTTTGGCCCATAAACTAAAGCCCATGAGTTATTTTTATTACAACTTGTAATGTAGCACATCTTTTAAAAATTTTATTTTTGTAGAAAATATAATGTACAACTTTTGTTAAATGGAGACAAGTGCATGCACGTGCATTGCACGTACATGTGCAAAGCACCTCATGTGAGGCCGGTTTTGACACGGAGGGAAATGAAAATTTTGAGTGGAGTCATGGGTGGTGGTTGCTTGATCATGGTTGGTTATTGTAACTCCACCTTGAATCCTAGCCTTTTGTTTCTAACTCCTAGTTTAATCCTAGCCTTCCATTTACCCAAATTTTTTAGTATAAATACCCCCCCCCCTAGCCTAGTTATTTTGTACTAATTAATTCTCCAAGACCTATAGTATTAAATACATTATTAGTAGTTTAGTAAGTGAGTTAAAAGATTGAGAGTTGTGTGTGGGGAGTTTGTGCTTGCATCAACAAGGAAGGCCGGCATCAAAGGAGCTCGGGTTCGGCATCTTGGAGGCTTGTGTGCGCATCGACGAGAAGGAGGATCGCTCTCTTGGCAAGGACTTTTGTTTAGGAGGTGTTGCAAATTGTGTTTCTCTCCAATTAAGGTGGGTTATTTTCCGTATTTCTAATTAGGAAGCATGCTAGAATTAAATTGAAATGATGATGCATGAAAAAGATTATTAAGAGTACATTTTAATCACCAAAATGGCTTATTAATTGATTGGAATGTTAATAAATAGCTTGTATGTGTTTCCATCATTTAATTTAAGTTGTGTGTAGATTAATTATAGCTATGGATTGTTTGAAGAAAAATTTATTATTAGCATCAATAACTATATGCAAAACTTAGTAGATGACAATATTGCCTTATATGCTAAAAGGGACTTTTGTGATAATGTTGTAATAGATGATGTAAAAAAATATAATTTGTGTGTTTATGAAATGAATAAAAACAGAGAATTGATATAGAGATTATTGAGATCATGATTGGATAAGAAATGTCGAAAATGAAATGTGGAAAAAGAAATGTGGTAGTAGTAGCTTACAATTTAACCAAATTGTATAGGAAATATATGTTTAATTATTGAAAAAATTATTTTTTATATACTGGAGTATAAATTATTAGAGGAATAATCAATCTGGAAATTTACATCAAGATTAGTAAGAGCAAAATCAAATGAGAGCTTTTTGAACATCGAAATGTTCTATTAACAGAAAGAATTGATTTAAGTAGACTTCGAGTTGTATCTAAGACAACCTGAGCTTATAGCTCAAGTGGTCGGGATGCTCTTAATCGCTACAGTGCGCGGGGTTCCCCACAGAGCGATGATTCGATTCCCGTTAGCACCATATATTTGTTTTATACATTTAAAAATAAATTAATTGCAGCCGAGAGCATGTATAGCTCTCAGCCCTCCTTTATACTGCTTGGCGCGATCAGCCTAGTGGTCTGTGCCTGCAGCTTGTTTCCCTGTGGTTGTTGGTTCGAAACCCGGTCTCGGCCTGGGTTTAATTTGTGGGAAAAAATATTTTTGGGGGTTTTTTTGTGATTAAAAATTATGGAAAAATATGATTATTATCCTAAAAATATGTGGGACTTATGAAAAATAATTTGTTAGTTATCAAAATAAAATAGAGTATATTTTTGAGAACAAATGTATAAATAGAACTATGGTTTTTTTACACTTGTATTTTGTGGAGGTTATAATTCGTAAAAGAATTTGAAATAAAGTGTTAGATAAGAAATATGAATAAGAAGAAAATTATATGATGTGAAGTGATGTGTATTATTCTTATTGAAGAATAGTGTGACCATATTGAGTAGTGGATATTTACAAATCTTGATATGATTTTTAATGTGGAAATGATATGTGATGAATTACTTGATGAATAATTGAATTCCATGTATGACTATGGACTCATGAATGATTTAGAAATCATGTTATTGGAAAAGAGTAATGTTATTGAGTATGATAAATCAAGCATATGAATTATGAATTGAAATTGGAAAATTAGAGCGTAGCCAAAACTCACACCGGCAAGTGAAAGTGATAAATAATTATGATTTTTGAAATTGAAAAGACCAGTTTGGGTCATTGTGAAACGAAAGAAATAAGATCGGTAGTAGTGAGAGGGCTAACTCTAAGAGATTGATTTTATTCATGATTCAATTAAACTAAGGATTAGTTACATAGTGAACATGTGATGAAAGTAAGAGAAAAACATGAGTATGAGGGCCATTGGATTGGCGGCGAGAGAGTATCCCAGGATGTCCCATGATGAGTCATTATAGGGCATGGATACTGCTCCAGAGTACCGTCCCGGTGGCGACGCTCGTGGGGTGTTTGACGACTGCGGGTGGTGTCATGTCTATGGTAGGAACTGAATTACCACAGGATGCCTGCATGATGAGTCATGTGTCAGTGCGTTGGGATTCCCTCCAGGGCGCCTAGACATGAGTTCGTAGGTCAGAAAACATCTAGGATACTTACCGTAGTTACAGTAGTAGATTAAATCATGATGAGGGATTGAACCCTACAAAGATGAAGAACGAATAAGAGGCTTGCCCTCGGATCTATGTAGTATGGGATGCATAGAATCCGAACAAGTGTGCATTAGTGTCATATAATATAAATAACCGCATTAAGGACTAAGTGCACAATCACAACACGACATCAATAGGGTATTCCCTTTAGTTTAATATGTGACAAGTTTGTGTCTGTTAAATATGGAAAATCAGTTATACTATTTCCGGCATAGAGAGGATGGTCGTGTATAATGTTCGTCGGTTGAATAAACTGACGTACCCACAGTTTTGTATGCAGGGTAAAGACATGATAAAGATTAAAGAGGAACAGATGCTTAAAGATTATTCAATGTTGCTGTACTTTATTTAAATGTTGTAAATTTGCTTCCGCTGTGCAATGTAAAGAGTAAAGTTTTTCATGTAACTCTGATGTAAAGTGAAAAGTTTTAAATTCCTTGTAAAATTGTACGAAAGAAGTGTAAAGATCCTGTGGAATCTCGAATTCAGTGTATTTTGGAATTCGGGGTGTTACAGAGTGGTATCAGAGCCACGTTTCACACTTGTTCAAATTTATAAGGAATTACACCCTAGAAGTGGACATTAGAGTGTGTGCTTGAGTCTAGAGATTTAAATGTAAGTGACTTACATTTGTGTTGCTCTATGACTTATGCTTCTTCCTCCCTATTTCTAAGATGGCTGATCACTTCGATCCTGCTGGAGACGACAACTGGCATATCATCGAGGAAGATTATTATCCTGGACAAGCAGATTCCGAGGAAGAGTACTACCCAGGGCAAGTAGATTCTGACGGAGAAGAATGGCCTGAGTCCCGAGAGATCACCCCACCTCCGGATTTATCTGATGACTCTTCTGACGAAGAATAAGAACCGGTTCCAAATAGTCTTGTGATATCTCTTCAGAGGCAGGTAGAAACACTGTGGGAGAGAGTCGGATTATTGGAGGCTCAATTGGAAAAGCGCAATGACGACTTTGTAGTTCTCAGTCATCGTGTATGGGAACTCGAGAAGAGGAAGAATATGACCGATGTGCTGAAGGAAGAAGTTGAAGAACTACGGGGAGAACTTCGAGAAGCGAAGAGGAACCGTAGGAGTTAGACTGTTGTAGCTTCTACTGTTTTCTTTCTGATGTCAAGAAATGTTTTCAATTCGAATGTATAAAGTTTGGAATTCAATGAAATGCAAGTTGATTTAAAATTCATGTCCTATACTTCGAATTTAATGGGTCTTTTGTATCAGAATATGGCTAGAAGAGGAGCTAGAAATGGGAAAGGTCTGGATTTGGAAACGAAACTTGCGAGGGTCTATCAGACGCTCAACGTCGTGGCCATGAATCAGAACCAAGGAAGGGTACCTGCGAATCCGGTGCCCGAGGCGATCAAACTCGTGGAATCGTTCAAACGGATGAAACCACCTGTGTTCGAAGGAAAGTCAGACCCTGATGCGGCTGACAACTGGATTTGTCAGGTAGAGACGATCTTCGAAGTGCTGGAGATCCCTGAGGACAGCAAGGTGAAGTTGGCGACTCTGCAACTTGAGAAGGATGCGGCTGTTTGGTGGCA
Source organism: Hemerocallis citrina (assembly GCA_017893485.1). NCBI lineage: Eukaryota > Viridiplantae > Streptophyta > Magnoliopsida > Asparagales > Asphodelaceae > Hemerocallis > Hemerocallis citrina. Next base: position 136,838,797 of record CM030363.1, read on the forward strand.
GTCGATGAAGCGGATAATGGGAGGCATTGTTCTTGGATGGGAGGAATTTTTGGAAGAATTCCATAGTCACTATTTCCCCTCCGACGTCCAGGAGAAGAAGGCTATGGAATTTCTATCACTACAACAAGGTGGCATGTCAGTTAGAGAGTACGAGACCAAGTTTACTCAGCTCTCTAGGTATGCTCCTGAATTAGTGATGGATGAGGCGAAGAAGGCTCGTAAGTTCGAGCATGGATTGAGGCCGAGCTTGAGGTCCCGGATGATACCTCTTGGTATCAAAAGATTTGACAAGTTGGTCAAGCACGCGGCAGCCACAGAAGCAGACATGGAGCAGTTTCATGTTGTTCAGAATTGGAGGAACAACTGGCAGTTTGGAAAGAGGCCCGCCAATTCTGGGAATTTCAAGGGTCAACCATCACAACAAAGGTTCAAACCGACAGGTGCGAATGCTGTTCAAGTGGCAGGAAGACCCAGGAATACTTGGGCGAGACATCCAGTGACTTGTTTCAACTGTGGAGAGACAGGCCACTACAAGTCTCAATGCCACAAACTGCAGCATGTCGTCCGTAATGGACCAACTCAGCATCATGTCATCACTGGTACGAGGGCGGATGTTTAGGAATTTATGTTGTTTCTTTTTCCTGTTTATTTAGTGAACTGTTACGTAATGAGTGTGTATTATGTAACAGGAGAACTTTATTTAAATGGAATGAAAGCTGTTGTGTTGTTCGATACTGGATCCTCTCATACTTTTGTGTCTCCTAAATTTGCGAAAGTGTTGGAGTTGAACCAAAGATTTTTCCAGGCAAGATCTTAGCAGTAGCTACTCCATCAGGGGAGACTCTAACCACTGATCGGTACTATGCTGACTGTAAGATCGCAATTGGTGATCGAATCTTTGGGATTAATCTAATCGAGCTGACTATCTTGGAAGTCGATGTTATCATTGGCATTGATTGGATGTCGGTGTACAGTACAAGCATCGAGTGCAAGACCAAGACGGTAATAGTGAAGGCTCTAGGTGGACCTGAAGTCACTTTCTAAGGGAAGAAGAAGTGTTCTAGGCTGGTGGCAGCTATCCGCAAGGAAGAGATTCCTGTGGAAGTGCAAAGAATTCCTGTGGTTTAGGACTATCCGACCGTGTTCTTGAATGATTTTCCTGGGTTACCCCCGCATCGTGATGTAGAGTTCAGCATCACTGTTCAACCGGGAAGTGCACCCATTTCTAAGGCACTGTATAGGATGGCTTCAGTGGAACAGGATGAGGTAAAACGGCAGATTGAGGAACTGTTGGAGAAAGGCTTTTTTCAAACTAGTGCGTCACCTTGGGGAGCACCAATGCTTTTGGTAAAGAAGAAGGATGGATCGATGAGAATGTGTATCGATTACCGAGAGCTGAATAAGGTCACTGTTCAGAATAAGTATCCTATTCCCCGAATTGATGACTTGTTCGATCGTCTACAAGGAGCAGCTGTTTTCTCCAAAATAGATCTTCGATCAGGATATCACCAAGTTCAAGTGAAAGCTGAAGATGTGCAAAAAACTGCATTTAGAACTCGACATGGGCATTACGAATTCTTAGTTATGCCATTTGGAGTGACGAATGCACCCGGAATCTTTATGGATTTGATGAACAGAGTTCTGAGGCCGTTCATTGATTCTTTCTTCGTGGTGTTTATCGACGATATCCTCGTGTACTCCAAGTCAGAAGAGGAGCACACCAAGCATCTGGCAGCAGTTTTGAAGAAGCTGGAAGAGCAGGAGTTATATGCCAAGCTATCCAAGTGTGATTTCTGAAAATCTGAAGTGGCATTCCTAGGTCACATCCTTTCTAAGGAGGGAGTGGCAACTGACCCTCAGAAGATAGAGGTAGTGAGAGATTGGGCTAGGCCTACTACAGTAAAGGAAGTCAGAAGTTTTCTTGGAATGACTGGATACTACAGGAGATTCATTCTAGGTTATGCTCAGTTAGCTGTACCGCTTACTAGTTTGACCAAGAAGAATGTGAACTTCAAGTGGACTGAGCAATGTGAGGCAAGCTTTCAGAAGTTGAAAGAGAAGCTGACTACTGCACCTATTTTGGCTTTGCCTAGAGCAGGTGTTGAGTATGATGTTTACAGCGATGCTTCACATCGTGGACTTGGTTGGGTCTTAATGCAAGAAGGAAGAGTAATCACTTATGGGTCTAGGCAACTAAAACCGTATGAGAAGAATTACCCGACTCATGATCTGGAGTTGGCTGCGATTATCTTTGCCCTGAAGCACTGGAGACACTACGTGTACGGTGAGAAATTGAACATGTACACGGACCACAAGAGTTTGAAGTACATATATCAGCAGAAGGATCTGAATTTGAGGCAGCAAAGATGGTTGGAAGTGCTTGAGGACATGCGACCTGAGATCAAGTATCATCCTGGGAAAGCTAATGTTGTTGCTGATGCACTTAGTCGCAAGAGCAGTTTATCCAGTTTGATTACAACTCAGAAGCATCTGATTGAGGAATTGGATTGAGCAGGTATTGAAGTTGTCTTGCAAGGATTGGGAGCATCTTTAGCTCAGTTGAGGCTTCAGCCTACACTAAATGGAAGAATCATTGCAAGTCAGGAGGTTGATGTTGATATTTTGGAGATGAAGGAGCAGGTTGGTGCTGGCAGGTTGCCCGGATTTCAAATCAGGGATGAAGTGCTGTGGTTCGGAGATAGATTATGCGTTCCAAATCAGGCGAACCTGATAGAGAGTATTCTTCAGAAGGCGCATGCTACTCTTTTGTCAGTACATCCTGGATGTACTAAGATGTACAAAGATATCAAACCGCATTTCTGGTGGTCAGCTTTGAAGCGGGATGTGGATGAATTTGTGGCGAAGTGTGAGGTTTGTCAGCAAGTCAAAGCTGAGAATCAGAGACCCGGAGGTTTATTACAGTCGTTACCTATTTCGGAATGGAAGTGGGATAACATCAGTATGGATTTCATTATGGGATTGTCCAAGAGTCCTAAAGGCAATGACGTGATTTGGGTTATAGTCGATCGACTAACCAAGTCCGCTCACTTCTTGGCGATGAAACTCACTGCTTCGATGGACAAGTTAGCTGAGTTGTATGTTGGCGAGATCGTCAGGCTCCATGGTGTTCCATCAACTATTGTGTCTGATCGAGATGCGCGGTTTACTTCGCATTTCTGGAGGAGTCTTCAGACAGCGTTGGGTACCAAGACAGATTTCAGCACTGCTTTTCATCCGCAAACCGATGGGCAGACCGAGAGAGTCAACCGTATTCTTGTGGATATGCTTCGGTGTTGTGTACTAGACTTTGGAGGCAGTTGGGAAAGGCATTTACCTTTGGTAGAGTTTGCCTACAACAATAGTTTTTAGACTAGCATTGGGATGGCGCCGTACGAAGCTTTGTATGGCAGGAAGTGCAGGACACCTGTTTGTTGGTTTGAAGTTGGGGAGCGTCAATTGTTTGGGCCTGAGCTTGTGCAGCAAACCTCTGAAAAGATTGATCTGATCAGGGAAAGGGTTAGTAGAAGCTCAGAGCAGGCAGAAAAGCTATGCAGACAACCGGAGAAGAGACCTTGAGTTTGAGGAAGGTGACTTCGTCTTTCTGAAAGTATCGCCCAGTAAAGGTGTGATTCGATTTGGCAAAGGCGGGAAATTAGCCCCGAGGTTTATAGGCCCGTACAAGATATTGAAAAGGATCGAAAAAACTGCTTACCGACTTGAATTACCGGAAGAGTTATCTCAGGTGCACAATGTCTTTCATGTGTCTATGCTGAGAGGTTATATTCCAGATCCGAGTCATCATTTGCCTGAAGTGCGGGAAGGTTTACAGTTGGATCTGAATTACATCGAGTCTCCTGTCGAGATTGTTGATCGTCGAGAGAAAGTCTTGAGGAATAAGACGATACCGATGGTCAAGGTAGTCTGGAGAAACCATTTGGTTGAAGAGGCTACTTGGGAGTCTGAGGAGGGGATGTTGAAGGATTATCCTGAGCTTTTTGCTTGATTTGTATTTTGTATTTTCTTGTGCTTGTTGTGAGTATTTTTGTTTCTCGCTCTTGACTGTAGTTCCGGGGACGGAACTATTCTAAGGAGGGAGTGTTGTAATGCCCCGATTTTCATTTATGAAAATTATTTATTTATTTTGCACGTAGTGTGCACGTGCAATTTTTTATAGTATGAAATCCTATAATTATTTTTATTATGGATGATGTGTATTCTTTAATTATTTTTATAAAGGCCCATTTTTCTTCAAATAAACATAAGCCTTTTTTTTTGTTAGCCCAAATCTAATTTATTTACTTTCTTTTATAAAACTATTATTTTGGCCCATAAACTGAAGCCCATGAGTTATTTTTATTACAACTTGTAATGTAGCACATCTTTTAAAAATTTTATTTTTGTAGATAATATAATCTACAACTTTTGTTAAATGGAGACAAGTGCATGCACGTGCATTGCACGTACACGTGCAAAGCACCTCATGTGAGGCCGGTTTTGACATGGAGGGAAATGAAAATTTTGAGTGGAGTCATGGGTGGTGGTTGCTTGATCATGGTTGGTTATTGTAACTCCTCCTTGAATCCTAGCCTTTTGTTTCTAACTCCTAGTTTAATCCTAGCCTTCCATTTACCCAAATTTTTTAGTATAAATACCCCCCCCCCTAGCCTAGTTATTTTGTACGAATTAATTCTCCAAGACCTACAGTATAAAATACATTATTAGTAGTTAAGTAAGTGAGTTAAAAGATTGAGAGTTGTGTGTGGGGAGTTTGTGCTTGCATCAACAATGAAGGCCGGCATCAAAGGAGCTCGGGTTCAGCATCTTGGAGGCTTGTGTGCGCATCGACGAGAAGGAGGATCGCTCTCTTGGCAAGGACTTTTGTTTAGGAGGTGTTGCAAATTGTGTTTCTCTCCAATTAAGGTGGGTTATTTTCCGTATTTCTAATTAGGAAGCATGCTAGAATTAAATTGAAATGATGATGCATGAAAAAGATTAATAAGAGTACATTTTAATCACCAAAATGGCTTATTAATTGATTGGAATGTTAATAAATAGCTTGTATGTGTTTCCATCGTTTAATTTAAGTTGTGTGTAGATTAATTATAGCTATGGATTGTTTGAAGAAAAATTCATTATTAGCATCAATAACTATATGCAAAACTTAGTAGATGACAATGTTGCCTTATATGCTAAAAGGGACTTTTGTGATAATGTTGTAATAGATGACGTAAAAAAAAATAAATTTGTGTGTTTATGAAATGACTAAAAACAGAGAATTGATATAGAGATTATTGAGATCATGATTCGATAAGAAATGTCGAAAAAGAAATGTGGTAGTAGTAGCTTACAATTTAACCAAATTGTATGGGAAATATATGTTTAATTATTGAAAAAATTATTTTTTATATACTGGAGTATGAATTATTAGAGGAATAATCAATCTGGAAATTTACAGCAAGATTAGTAAGAGCAAAATCAAATGAGAGCTTTTTGAACATCGAAATGTTCTATTAACAGAAAGAATTGATTTAAGTAGACTTCGAGTTGTATCTAAGACAACCTGAGCTTATAGCTCAAGTGGTCGGGATGCTCTTAATCGCTACAATGCGCAATGCGCGAGGTTCCCCACAGATCGATGGTTCGATTCCCATTAGCACCATATATTTGTTTTGTACGTTTAAAAATAAATTAACTGCAGCCGAGAGCATGTATAGCTCTCAGCCCTCCTTTATACTGCTTGGCGCGATCGGCCTAGTGGTATGTGCCTGCGGCTTGTTTCCCTGTGGTTGTTGGTTCGAAACCCGATCTCGGCCTGGGTTTAATTTGTGGAAAAAAATATTTTTGGGGGATTTTTTGTGATTAAAAATTATGGAAAAAAATATGATTATTATCCTAAAAAAATGTGGGACTTATGAAAAATAATTTGGTAGTTATCAAAATAAAATAGAGTATATTTTTTAGAACAAATGTATAAATAGAACTATGGTTTTTTTACACTTGTATTTGGTGGAGGTTATAATTCGCAAAAGAATTTGAAATAAAGTGTTAGAAAAGAAATATGAATAAGAAGGAAATTATATGACGTGAAGTGATGTGTATTATTCTTATTGAAGAATAGTGTGACCATATTGAGTAGTGGATATTTACAAATCTTGATATGATTTTTAATGTGGAAATACTATGTGATGAATTACTTGATGAATAATTGAATTCCATGTATGACTATGGACTCATGAATGATTTAGAAATCATGTTATTGGAAAAGAGAAATGTTATTGAGTATGATAAATCAAGCATATGAATTATGAATTGAAATTGGAAAATTAGAGCGTAGCCAAAACTCACACCGGCAAGTGAAAGTGATGAATAATTATGATTATTGAAATTGAAAAGACCAGTTTGGGTCATTGTGAAACGAAAGAAATAAGACCTGTAGTAGTGAGCGGGCTAACTCTAAGCAATTGATTTTATTCATGATTCAATTAAACTAAGGATTAGTTACATAATGAAGATGTGATGAGAAAAACATTGAGTATGAGGGCCATTGGATTGGCTGCGAGAGAGTATCCCAGGATGTCCCATGATGAATCATGATAGGGCGTGGATACTGCTCCAGAGTACCGTCCCGGTGGCGACGCTCGTGGGGTGTTTGACGACTGCGGGTGGTGTCATGTCTATGGTAGGAACTGAATTACCACAGGATGCATGCATGATGAGTCATGTGTCAGTGCGTTGGGATTCCCTCCATGGCGCCTAGACATGAGTTCGTAGATCAGAAAAAATCTAGGATACTTACCGTAGTTACAGTAGTAGATTAAATCATGACGAGGGATTGAACCCTACAAAGATGAAGAACGAATAAGAGGCTTGCCCTCGGATCTATGTAGTATGGGATGCATAGAATCCGAACAAGTGTGCATTAGTGTCATGTAATATAAATAACCGCATTAAGGACTAAGTGCACAATCACAACACGACATCAATAGGGTATTCCCTTTAGTTTGATATGTGACAAGTTTGTGTTTGTTAAATATGGAAAATCAGTTATACTATTTTCGGCATAGAGAGGATGGCCGTGTATAATGTTCGTCGGTTGAATAAACTGATGTACCCACAGTTTTGTATGCAGGGTAAATGACATGATAAAGATTAAAGAGGAACAGATGCTTAAAGATTATTCAATGTTGCTGTACTTTATTTAAATGTTGTAAATTTGCTTTCGCTGTGCAATGTAAAGAGTAAAGTTTTTCATGTAACTCTGATGTAAAGTGAAAAGTTTTAAATTCCTTGTAAAATTGTACGAAAGAAGTGTAAAGATCCCGTGGAATCTCGAATTCAGTGTATTTTGGAATTCGGGGCGTTACAGGATCTGCGGTTGAGACCTGTCCCTTCCACTTTACAAATTACATGAACTCACACATGTTGTTCCCTCACCGGAAACAAGCAGCATCAGATAAGGTCTTTTATTAGGTGGTGGTCTTAAATATTCATACATATCAGTTGTACTTTCTTTAGGGTTTATATGGCATTGTCTTCTTCTTGATCCATTTTTATTTCTTCATTTGTTATATCAAGATTCCTTAAGGCTTCTTCTACGTTTTCTACTGAATTGAGATTTGCCATTAAGTCTTCGATTTCTAAAATATTTATATTTAATTTTTGATGTGGGTAAAACTCCAGCCCAATCTGAGCTGTCTGATCTCCCCAAGATTTGCAAATCCTTATCAATCAAGTCGGTAGACCCTATGGGCCTTCTGTTATTTCAGCACACCAAATAGGCCCACAGTAGAGGGTCATCCCGACCCAATAGGGTTAGGGTTCCTTCTATCTGCCTATACATACCAGGTCCCCTCCTCCTTTACAAAGTAATATCATTTTTAGCCTTCCAAACCCTAGCTTTCAATTCCTCAAGTGACTGACTATATCATCGGATGGCCTATTTTCGGGCTATCTCCCGGTGTTTTTAGGCATTTTGCAGGTGTTCGAGGTGGCCAGTAACTAGCAGCACCACCTCTCATTCTCCTTACAAAAGCCCCATCTCAGATCCAGATCTGTGGCTGAAATCTGTTTCTCCCTCTACAAATAACAAGAACTCACATTTGTTGCTCCCACCACTAAATTAGCAGCATCATATTGGCATCATCTGTGAGAATATTAGGCAGATCCAGGACTAGACTCCGATCTCATTCTACTATTGTTCCCTTCCATGGCACCTAAAGCCAAAAGAGCAGCCACAGCAGGATGCCATCCTGACCTTCATCCTTTTCATCTGTCTCGCAGCCATGTGAACACATAAGGGTCTCGAAGGCAACGAGCCAATGGTCCTTTGGGACTGGGCCCGAGTGCTTCTCACTCGGTCGCGAGGCAACCCGAGCGCTCGGCTGTTGATGACCTTTAGAATGTCATCAATAATCGGCAGACTGTGAATGACCTATGGCACCAGCTCAACCGATCGAGGGGCGGGGCCACCCCCTCTAACCAGGCTCCGACCCACAGCATTCATCCATCCCAGGGTCGGGAGCAGAGGCACAGCCACTCCCCGAGAGATCGTCCACCCCCGAACAGTCAAGGCAAACAGGTCTCGGTCACGAGAGCCAAGTTCCAGGAGTTCTGGAACGAGGTCCTCCAAGCCCTCTGAGACAGCCCCAAACCGAGCATCAAAACAACAAATTTTCCTAGGAGGAAGCCCAGGGCAGCAAGTCTTACAGCTTGACATGGTCGGCGAGACGGGATGATGCCATCCTCCAGTGCCTCCAAGAGATGGAAGATCACCTTGCCCAGATCGGCATGGGTAGAGGACAATCCAATCGCGAGGTATCAGCCTACCCGTCCTCTGTTCTCTGCTCGAATCCCCGACGCTCCGATACCAAGGAATTTCAAACTGCCTCAGTTCAAGACGTACAATGGAGAGAATGATCATGGTGGCCATATGGAAGAGTTCAAAACCCTCATGATGATTCACAGCACTTTAGATCATATCCTCTATCGTGCATTCCCAGCACCCTGCGTGGCCCGACATGGGAGTGGTTCTCAAAGCATACCCCCAACTCGATTTTCTCATTTGACCAGCTCGAGGAGAGCTTCTTTGCTCACTTTGTGACCAGTCGCAAGGTCGAGAAGACAAGCGCGTCCCTTCTGGACCTCAGACAAAAAGAAGGAGAGCCTTTGAGACTTTGTGTGGAGGTTCACCGCCAAGGCTAAGGCAATCTCTTCTCTCGATGCTGGCATCGTATCCGCAACGTTCCAATACAATGTTCGCCATGCCCAGCTGAAGGCCTCTTTGGCAAAGAGTCGCCCATTGATTTTCCCGACCTCCTCAACAGGGTCGAAAAGTACATTTAAGCCTAGGAGGGTCTGCACCTTGAAGGTTTGAGTGAAACCACAGCTAAGGGGAAAAGAAAGGTTGATGACTCTGAGACTACGAAGAAGGCTCAGAAAGATGCCTTCGATCGATCCCCCTCTTTGAAAAGTTCACTCCGATGACTCATAGTGTGTCGACTATCATCATGGAAATTGAGGATAAGAGGATAGTCTGCCATCCTCCCCGATCGAACAACAACAAGAAGATGGACCGAAGATTCTACTGTTGGTGTAATGCCCCGATTTCCATACAATGGGAAACCGTGACATAAGCCAGAATCTTTCCTTCAATTAGCCATAATACTCAGAAAAATAGGAATATTTAAAACTTTTATTCAACACCAATGTGTTACAAGTCCGAATGTTACAAAATTGCAATACATTACAACAGTATTACAATAATACCTTTACAATCCCAAGTGTTACAACTTTCAACAATTTACATCAGAGTACAATGAATAAAGAACAACACTTGGTACTTCACTTGGATGCTTTCCAACAAATAAATAAATTACAACAATTGTTACAAAAGAAACAATAGCAATCAACATATATTACAGTGGAAAATTTAAATAAAATTGACTCCTGCTTCTCTTGCCTTGAGTCCTCTTGAATCCTGTACCTGTACTTCAGCAATCCAGTACCTGTAATTTTGCAATCCAGTACCTATAGAAGTGGGAATGTCAGTACATATACTGACACTTTAAGACTGATGACTAGCAGCGATTCTCAACTTTAAGCAAATAGATTGATGAAAAGAGAAACGTGTATATATAATTGATGTGTCAGTGTATGCTATGGCTTAGACTCTAATGCAAGACTTATTAATGCAAGGATGCTCTGATTCTATTGCAAACAAATCTCCGGAACGGTATGCATCCCATACTACATACGCCCCATCTTAAGTCATTTCTTCATTTATAGGGATTTGAACCCGCGTCATGAATTATACTCTTGTACTCAACTTGTTTCTGAAGATACAGTGTGACTGATGAGGTTACTCTGAAACGGTCTAATCCCATCAATGCAGTACGCTCATGGTGTCTGCGTTTTCCACTACTACCCGACGCACCGGACCTCACTCAAAAACCAGACGTACCTTCGGAGTTCCTGCAACACAGGTTACCTCGGAGCATCCCCTGTGGCCCCCTAACTCATAGACCGTAGTCTTTGGCCTGTTCGCTTCCTCGGCATAGGACATGACGGAATTCTGGGGGTCCATCCCCTAGCTCTGCCCTCCCTTATTATGGCACTTCAGAAATTAACAGACGAGATACGGATTCCGTGCACCCAACACGTGAGAAGGCAAAAACCGTATCCCTTTGACAAGAATAATACAATCCAATAACACCACCTAGTGCTGGCCTGTAGGACAGATCAGATCATAAGGTATCACCCTAAATACCAACTTTTTTCCTTCGGCGAGAATGATAATAAGTATAGGTTAAGTAGTAATAGCCATAAGTCACTACTCTAACGATGTCACTAACCCTGAACAATTCTAGGGATGACAACAGTATTAACACAACATGCTAGGTCTTAAGTTAGACTTCGCAAGATAACTCTACTAGGTGCTCAACCTAGACTTACCAGAATCCCTAAGGATCCTGTTCACTGCCTATCGATCCAAGACCCCAGCAATACGAACGTATTCGCATGCTACTGCCCTGAACTTGGATTTCGTCTATGCTCCGGTCTGCGATCAATCTACACCGGTTAAGATCTGACGGTACACGAGGAGTGACTCGTCCACAGCCCCTTAGGAGTAAAATAAATACATGTCTTGATGATCGATGGCCCCTAGAGCAATGTTATCACCCTAGACGAGCACAACAAAACTGCGTACTAGTTAATAAGCTACATACGAGTAAACAAAACACATATGAGCTAACAAGCTACATATGAAACCAACAACTACATATGTGCCAGGCGGGCTGCGTATGAGCAAAACAACATATAGAAACAACCATACATGTATTCTAACAACCTAGAAGCAACAAAACGTGTTTACTAACAAAACTCGATCTTCTATAATTAGAAGCAACAAAAGAATCTTCTAACAGTCTAAAATAGATATACTACCAAAGAAAAACCCGAAAACGACATAAAAACCTTCCGACAGCATAGAAGCAACCAGTGCGCTTATCGGAATTCGACAAAATTAGACTTTTTAGAAAGGTGAGAACATCTTCTGCAACTCTCTAATTGAAAACTTTTTCAGATTCTGTAAGGAATCCAAAATTCAGTCCACCGAACACACACAAACAGTTTAACCAAACTGTAGATTTTCAACAAAAAACTGAAACTTTGCAAGCTGGTAACTCTTGCTCTACTTGTCGAAATCTAACGAAACTAGACTATTTGAAAAGGTGGGAACATCTACTACAACTTTCTAGTTGACCACTTTCTCAAATTCCGTAAGGAATTCCAAATTCCTGTCGTCGAACATATGCAAACAGTCAACCAAACTACGAATTTTCAACAAAAAGCTGAAACTTCCACAACTTGTAACTTTTGCTCTACTTGTCGGAATCTAACCAAACCATACAATTTAGAAAGGTGAGAACATATACTATAACTATCTAGTTGATGACTTTTTTCAGATTCCTTATGGAACTCAATCTACCGTCCCTTGAACACACGCAAAAACTAACAAAGGACAGCCGAAGCTACAGCAAAGCTAAAACTTTCAAAGTACATAACTTCTACTCCGCTTATCGGAATCTAACTAAATAAGGCAATTTCGAAAGTTGAGAGACTCCAATACAACTCTCTAGTTGAACACTTTCCCAAATTCATTAAGTAAAAGACTCAAAAACCACAAACAACCAAAACAGCGAGCACTTCAGCCCAACCTGGCTGCTGTGTTTTGTAAAGGCCATAACTCCTACCCCGCTTATCAGAATCTAACCAAATAGGGCATTTTGGAATGGTGAGAGACTCTACTATAACTCTCTAATTGAACACTTTCTTTGATTCCGCAAATAAGAGGTTCAAAAACAACAAACAAACAAAACAGCGAGCACTCTCAACCAAAGCTGGCTGCTGTGTTTTGTAAAGACCATAACTCCTACCCCGCTTGTCGGAATCTAATAAAATAGGGCAATTTGGAAAGGTGAGAATGTCTTCTAAAACTCTCTAGTTGGTCACTTCCTCTCATTCCGCAAGTAAGAGGCTCAAAAACAACAAACAAACAAAACAATGAGCACTCTCAGCCAAGCTGGCTGCTCTGTTTTGTAACGGCCATAACTTTTGCGCCTCTTATCAGAATCTAATCAAATAGGGCATTTTGGAAAGGTGAAAATGTCTACTACAACTTCCTAGTTGGTCACTTTTTCAAATTCCATAAGGAACACCAAGTTCCAGCCCCTAGAACCAGGCCGTTGTTCACTCCCAAAACAGCAAGTGTTGTTTTTTTCCGAAACTCTCGCTATTTTGGGGAAACGGTTCGTTTCATCCATCAAAACAACTCAAAAAAATCTATACAAATTAGGGCATGCTAATAACACATATAAGAACCACTAAAGTTTATTTGGAGTCAAAATTCCAACTTTAACACAAGTAAATAAATCTAACCCTGGAACCACAAAAATTGAATCTTTATGCTTCTATTTTGTGTTCTACCACTTAAATCTTTATGTGCCCTTTATTCTAGTCCATAAACATGATTATGCACATGATTTTAGTCCAAAAAACATACAACAATAATCAAAACAAACAAACAAACATAGAAGTTGAGAATCCCCACCCAAACTTTGTAGGAAGAACTTGCTAGCTATCCTTCTCCTCCTTGCTCCTTGTTCTTGCACCTCAAGAACACCATGAAAAAGAACCCATGAAACCCTAATCCCTATTTTCTTTTGATTTGATCTCTCTCTTCTTTTCTTTTCTTCTCAATCTTTTTCTAAGTTAAAAACCAACTAACTACTAGAATAAAAATATAAGAAAGAAAGAGATGAGAATGAGATGGAAACACAAAATGAGAAGGGGGTTTTTTCCCCTTTTGGTAAATGGCCGGCCTATGGAGGAAGGGGGGGGGGGTGTTTTATGGGGGAGGGTGTTGAGTTTGTGGTGGAGAATGAGCCACTTGTTCTCATTCTTGTGGCCCAAAACAATTTGAGTTCAATTTGTAATTTTAGATTACAATCAACACCCAAAATCATCTCTAACCCTTCATTTTGATCATGATCAAAATAAGAGGTATTTTCCCAAAATCACATACTACATGATTTCGTACAAACGTACGAAATCGATACAGTACATATATGTACATATATATGTCTATACAGAAAATTTTCATTTGTTAAAACGAATAATCTCTACCAAAATAATTTAATTCCGAGAATAAAAATAAAATAATTTTATTACCGGCTCGGAATATTCCAGTATTAATTTGATACAAAACAGTCATATACTGACTAGTATATATGCATAGATAATGTTTATTAACAAAACCGGGTGATATCCACCAAAAATATTTTATTTCTGAAAATAATAATAAAATAATAATTTTTAATATCTGCCAGGGATTTTTCACATTTTCTCAAAAACGTATTTTTCAAGATTTTGTACAAGTGCATAAAACTGATACAATACCTGTATATACTTACTAGTATATATATCCAGATAAATTTTTATTAGAAAAACAAAGTAATTTCTATAAAAATATTTTTTTTAAAATAATAATTATATAAATATAATATCCGTCCGGAATATTACAGTTGGTTCCACCGAAACCACGGGCACGAGATCGATAATTGCCAGGCTTCCAAGACGAGATTGAGGCCCTCATCCAAAGGGGGTGGTACCTAAGGGAGTTCACCTGGACTAACCTGAGGGCTTTGCCTCCTCCTCCAATAGCCAACAGACGTCCCGAGATGTAACCCGAGCCCGAAGGAGCCCCAACAGACGTCCCGAGATGTAACCCGAGCCCGAAGGAGCCCCTGGGACAGCCATTCTCACTGTGTCCATGGCAGATCCATGATGGGAGAGTCGAACACCTCCCACAAGGCCTCCGTACAGGAGGTCAAGTCAGTCCATAACTATCTGCCCCCAAGGGATCAAGGACTGACGGTCTCATTCTCCGGCAAAGATATGTGAGGCGTTTGACTGACTCATTGCGATGCCCTAGTAGTCAGCCTCGGCATGGTTAATCACGAGGCCCGTAACAACCTGGTTGACAACAGAAGCTCAGCTAACATTGTGTTTCTAGCTGCAATCGAAAAGCTCAAACTCTCACGAGAGGCTGAAGCCGACCGGTTACACACTTCACGGGTTCTTAGGCGTCCTATCCAAATTGAGAGAGTCTTCACGCTTGATGTCACATCCGGAATGACCCCGACCATCTGAATAAAGGCAAAGGACTTCATGGTGGTTGATGGCAAGGCCACCTACAATGCCATCCTTGGCCGACCCGCCCTCTGATCCCTCTAGGCAATGCTCTCCGCCTATTACTTGAAGATGAAATTCACTATCAACCACGGGGTCGGCATTGTCCGAGGCAATCAGGAATCTGATCGTTCATGCTATATGACCGCGGTGGGGGACAGAGTTTACCCCCTTGACACAGTCGAACTTCCGTCTAACAGGGGTTCGTTGGGCTCGGAGCCCATCAACAGGTTGGAGGAGATCCCCTTCTCTGGAGAGGACAAGTCTAAATAATTCTGAGTGAGCCAGTCTTTGCTCCAGACCTAAAACTGGCCATTATCGACTGCATTCGTCGGAATGTAGACCTCTTTGCATGGACGTCCTCGGATATGCCAGGAACTTCAGAGGACCTCATAATGCACAAGCTTAGCGTCCACACAGACTCGAAACCAGTCCAGCATAAGTGCCGTAAGTTTGCTCCCGACAGAACACATGCGATAAAAGAAGAACTGGACAAGCTCCTCTCGGCTCGGTTCATACAGGAGGAGTTCGCTCCCGAAAGAAAACATGCGATAAAAGAAGAAGTGGACAAGCTCCTCTCGTCTCGGTTCATACAGGAGGTCAACTACCCAGAGTGGTCGTTGTGATGGTGAAGAAACCGAATGGAAATTGGAGGATTTGTATAGACTTCACAGACCTCAACAAGGTTTGTCCTAAAGATCTGTTCCCCCTCCCGAGCATCAACGCCCTGATAGATGCGGCCTCGGGTCACGAGCTGCTAAGTTTCATAGACGCCTTTTCAGGCTACAACCATATCAGAATGTTCCCTCCGGACATCCCCAAGGCTACCTTTGTGACCAACCAAGGTCTCCATTGCTATCGGGTCATGCCCTTCGAGCTGAAGAACACCGGTGATACGTAACAAAGGCTCGTTAATCGGGTCTTTAAAGAAAAAATAGGACGGAAGATGGAGGTATATATCGACGATATGCTCATCAAGAGTTGCAGAAGGCAAGATCACGTCACTGAACTCGAGGAGGCTTTCAGGGTCCTACGATCCCACCACATGAGACTAAACCCTTCTAAATGCGCTTTTGGCGTCACCTCAGGAAAATTTCTCAAATTCGTGATCAGCCAGCGAGGCATTGATGCGAACCCCGAAAAGATTCAGGCCATACTGGACATGGCCCCTCTAAGAAATGTCAAAGAAGTCCAACGGCTAACGGGTCAACTGGTGGCCATCGACCATTTCCTCTCCAAGTCCGGAGAAGAGTTGCTCCCATTCTTCAAAGCCCTCCGGAGGGCGAAAAGCTTCGAGTGGAGAGAACCTGTAACCCCATTCCCGACAATAAGTATTTTATGTATATTTTATATACTTTGATTTTTATAAACTTATTTTGTGCTAAATTCGTTTCAGATCTTTTATTAAAGTATTTTCTAATTGAAAACTTTATTCATTTCGAATAATGGTGTATTTTAATCTTACTTCCTATTTCTTATTGATCGACTATTTATATTTGAGTCTAAACCAAATATATTATTATTATCGTATTATTTTAATAAATTTTTAAACCCGAGTACTAATTTGTTATATAATTTTATTTTTATTATGATTAAAATTATTAATTGTTATTTCTCGATTATTTATTAAAATTCATCTATTGAATTATTTTAATCTATTTTCTTGGTGACCTCTAATTTATTTTCAAGCCAATTTATATTCTTTTCATTTGTATTATTTATCTATCTAATTCAATTTAAATTTTTATTCATGAACTATTCTTTTCTTCTTGTTGGACTACCTATCTTGTGGATTTTATTTTATTGGATTGTGGTTATTTTAATTGAACCATATTGTCTTCAAACTCATCTCTTGTTGAACCCAAAACCCAATTGCAATTATTTCTAGACCCAAACCCATTATTATTGGATCATAACCCAATAACCCAACAATCAATAGTATTCTATAAATAAAATCATATTGCAAACCCTAAAAACACAAACACAAATCCTAACACTAGCCGTCTTCTCTCTCCTCCCTCGTTCTTTCTCCTCGATCTGAACCCCAGCCCGTCAAGCCATTTTTGGCTATCTCCCCTAGCGCCACCCTTCGACGAGCACCCCCTTGGCTGCTCCTCCCTCCTGCCGACGCCCAGACCCCCTGACCTTCCTCCTTTCCGCTCCTCGACCGCTGCAGACTCGATGACCCCCACCCCCCCTCCCCCCACCCCGCTATCCCTGTTACGATCGACAAGCAGCCAAAAACCCGACACCTCTCGACGTCAGTCACCACCGATGATGTTGCCGCCCTTGCTCTCTCTTTTGCTGTTGTTGCTTGTTTCTTCATGCACGTGGTTTGCACATATTATTTCGCGGGTTCGTGAGTTCATTGCTCTGGGATTCTCATCCAATTATTCTTGGTATTCAAATTTATCGTCCATAAGGCAAGTCACTTTCCTCTTGAAATGAATCTTGCATCAAATCCAAGTTTTAATGAAATTCTTGCAAGTACATCCAATTGTTCATCGTATCGTATATTGTTCCTCTTTCATTGGGTATATTGAGGGTTTACACGAGCTAACCCAAATATCCTCGACTCCATACCACTTTTGACTCTAAATATTGAATATTTCATGTACTCATATAGTATCGTTAATAGGGTTATGCATACAATCATCACACAAAGAATTTATGATAGAAATTATTGCTAGGTTGTATGTTTGGATGATCGATTGATGTTTGGTTGTTGTTCAAATAGTGTATGTGTGTGTTTTAATTGTATTTATCATGCTATCACACCCATCATGTTGATTATAAGATTTATTGACTATATAATCGATACCCATCATATTTAATCAATTTATTTCAAGAAAAATATCGAAAAACTTGTATGTTGCTTGTTGTCTGTATTTTGCATGACGTTTTTGACCCAGTATTTGACCTCAAAATAAATAACTTTCTGAATAAGAGTTGTAGCCCTATGTCTCTAGTTTCCTGAACATATAAGATCTTTAAATTCTGAGTTGTATAGCAAAAGTTATGATGATTTTACTACTGTTGTGTTTTCATTTCCAGATTTCAGATTTCATGTATATTTTCATGTTCAATCTATTAAAAGGCTGATTTACTATAAAAATAATGCTCTGATAAATTCCAGAAGGTTAGTTAACATGTTTAGAAGTTGAATAAATATTTTTGATGAATTTATTATCGAATTTTTGCTAATTCTAAAAATATAACAACTTGATGTCTATTTTCTGCCTGAACATATAATTAGTAAAGAATGATGTGTTTGACCTAGCTACTGTTGTCGGATTTTGTATTGTAAATATGCGTTGGAACCGTGTGGAAGTCTAGTTTTCAGAATTTTGACGGTTTTAGTTTTCGATTTCTGTAGAAGCGGAAAATTTAATTTTAGTACATACAACTCTTGCTGTCCAGAATTTTACTTTCTAGTTTTCTTAAAATAATTATTCCTATATCATTGTATTGCATAAATTAAAGTATATATATTGTATTGCATGATCCTGATGAGTTATTGTCATCATTCTAATTGTCCTATTCCATGTTACCACCCTATCATTCTCCTATCGATTCTATTGTTCATCTAATCTCTCCAAATTGCATAATGTATTGTTGAATTGATAAAATAATTAACAAACCGGGGTTTAAGGGATTGACTAAAGTAGTTGATGATATAGGAACTGTACTCGGATGATGGCCCATGTTATTATTGTTATCGTCATCGTATAAGAAATTACACCATGGCCCGTGTTATTATCGTTATCGTCATTGTGTAAGAAATTACACCATGGCCCGTGTTATTATTGATATCATCATCATAACAAGTACATGGTCTATAGAATCTACCACTTGAGTCTAAACGAAATTGATTGTATGCATCGAACCTGTGGTATGGAACATATGGGACACAGTAGTACGTTCATTAGTTATGATTAAAATGATTAATAGACTTAAGAATTTGCATCACATCGACATTGCATATTGTACATCATTGTTCCTATTGATATCGAATATTATCTAAGTATTATTGACATCGACCATTGAACATTGTTATCGTATATTGAATCATCGTGTATACCAATTGCATTGACTATCATTGATATTGATTATTGTTATCGTCCCATGTTATTGATTTCTATTGATCCATTGAACTCATTGTTATATCGTTATTATATTGCTTTGTTTTCTCTACTTCTGTCCATGACTTGCTTTAAGGACAATTTTTCTCATTTATTTTAGATGAAGTGTTCACAGGTAATGAAGGAGAATTGCCTGCTGGAATTGGAGAACAAACTTTCTAAAGATTTAATGCTTTCTAGTTGCTTATTATTTCATGAACTTATGTATTGAGACTTATTACTATTGTGTTGGGAATAAAAAGGGGCTGGGGAAAGCTTGAACCCAATTCCTACAGTGATGGATATAAGCGCAATTGAAATTCCTGGGGAGTTATACATTTGTGTATTGATAAGACCATTCACTATTTCTTGAAGCTAGATCTCCCCCCCAGATGAACCATGTATCAGACCAAAATGAACCAACTGAGGATCAGTCCGATTCCTCGCCATAAAAGTCAATCTATCTTCTATCTTTACGTCTTTCGGTTCATATCGGCTCGACCATGGGAAAGATGATCTTAAAAACCAATTGCGTTCCGCGAAAAGATCGCAATATCGTATTCGTCGAGAAGAAAAACGGAAGTTGTGTTTTCATTCCCCTGTTTCCACCTACATATATGGGATATTTTAAGAAGTGAACGTCTTTCTTCATAGCGGGGTCAGGGAAAGGATAGGAAAGACTAATTTGGTGGAATAAAAAAAGAATAGAATAAATTATTCAAAGCAAAGAAGGGGATATGCCTTATGGTTTTTTGTCGTTGTCACACAAAAAAACTTTTGGAATCCCCGGTAGAAACTGACTTTGCTAAAGAAAAAGCTTTTATTGCAGCTAAATATTGTTGGGTTTTCGGGGCATAAATGCAGCGGATTAAAACAATAAAATCGAAACCCAATCGCAGGATCCATGCAAAACAAGACGTTTAATTCGTAGTTATGAACGTTTACCTTAAAACGAAGCTTTAACAGTTGAGAAAAGGATGACTAATGGAGGTCCAAGCTTCTTGAATCACCACGCATCCCGCTCACGCGATCTACGCTCTATCGGTATCCACACGAACACTTAGTATTTGAAGGAGCGATGTACTAGCATCCGAAAAACAAATTCTCTCTATCTCCATCTTCTTCTCTCAAACGGCTAGAGTTTTTTCTCTTAGCCTCTTTTTTTTTTTTCTCTGAGAGTTTAAGATCTTTATATAGAGAGACAAATCTGTTTTTCTAAAGCCCAATCCTATTGGGCTTTTATTAAAATTAGAATTCTTAATTAAATAAATAATTAAGTCAAACTTAATTAATATTCTAATATAATTCTAATTCTAATCATTAGTAAATTTGAAATTATATTTAATTAATTAATTAAGTCCCACTTAATTAATATCATAAATAAATTCGAATTACTATTTAATTTAAATTCATAATTTAAATCAAATCTCCTTCAAGCGTTCTTGTGTGTGACCCTTTAGGTTATTATTAAGTTGGAAATAATTTTAATATTCAATAATAAAATTATAAACAATGAGCGGCATCTAGTAATACATCATTGCTACCCAAGTAATAATAATAATTGGTGATCCAATAAAACCTTTCGTGATTAATGTTTCCGTGTAATATAATCCCTTTAACCATATATTATAGATTAAACTCGAGGCATGTTCTCAGTCATCCTCTTCAACATTTAATCCGGGTTTCCTTGATCAATGAGTAGACTATTAAAACAAATCATTATTTGAGCATGGCCATGCATTTCTTAGTCTCACTCAATCAAGAGGCCAATAATATCTCTCCTAATTATAGGAGGGTTAAATCCTTTATCTATCATTCATATTTCTCATACGACTCATAATATACCCGATGTCCACTTTTATCATCACCCGGTCAAAGGTAACTTTTAATGTAGTCAAAGTATATTAATCCTCGTATAGAAATATAATGATCTCAAGTCAGAGGATCATTACACCATTATCACTGTGAGTCTTTCTTATGACTTTATTTAAACATGAAGAATCTCACTGTGGGTCTATCCAGTGCCATGTAGAATCTTACATGCACCTATGTTCTTGACTTTAGTATCACTATACCTATGACCAATGAGATGTGGTCATCAGTCAACAAACATACTAATCTTTATGCATTATTATTGTCCCATAATGACAATGCTTGATTAGGGATATTTAGGAATATAAACACTATTCATATAATCTCATTTTTAAGTCACATACTTAAAGATATAGAATACGTATTATATATTCCAAGGACATTTATTACTCTAACATTTTTATCGCAGTAAATTAAGACATAATAAATTAACATATAATAATCAATAGAACACAACCATTAATTAACAAAAGTATTTCCTAGAAGCACAATCACATTGTCTCTAGGGCACTAACACTAATAATCTCCCACTTGCACTAGAGCCAATCACTCATGTATCTAATACCCACGGAACTAGTGTGACCTTCGTGCTTCTGCTGCGACAAAGCCTTAGTCTTGTGGGTCCGCAACGTTATCTTAAGTATGCACTTTACATATGTATGTATTCTGACTTAAACCGATTAATCTTTTAGATCTATCTCTATAGATCCTGATCCCTAAGACATATGTATCATCGCCAAAGTCTTTTATCGAGAAACTATTTCCCAACCAAATCTTCACAACCTGTAGATTAGGAATGTCATTCCCTATTAATAATATGTCATCTACATATAATACTAGGAATGACACATGGCTCCCACTAACCCTTCGTAAACACACGACACATTTTCATTTTACATGAAGCCAAACTCTTTGACTGTTTCATCAAAACGAATGTTCCATCTCCTCGAGGCCGGCTATAATCCATAAATGGACCATCGCTTCTCACAGACCATTCTAGCAAACTTTGGATCGACTTGACATCCATTTGCCAGATTTCATAGTCATAGTAAGTTGCTATCGCAAGCAAAATCCTGATGGATTTGACCATACCCACCGGTGAGAAAGTTTCATCATAGTCACTACTATGAATCTGCTTGAAACTTTTCGCCACTAGTCTTGCTTTGTAGGTCTGTACATTACAATCCACGTCAGTTTTTCTTCAAGAAACCCACTTGCACCCTATGGGTTTTACCCCTTCGGGTGGTCCAACCAAAGTCCATACTTTGATTTTCATACATGGAATCCATCTCAGATTTCATGGCCTCCAGCCATCTCTCAAAATCTGGACTATTCATAGCATCTTTGTAGGTGAGAGGCTCATCATCATCTATGATCATCACATCGCCAATTTGAGTCAGAAGAAATCCACGATATCTCTCTGGCTCATAGCGAATCCTACTAGATCTACGAATAACCTGTGTTTCTTGAGCAGTGTTGTTATCAACATCTTGAGTCACACTCTGCTCATGTTCCAACTCTTGTTCAACATTATTCTGTGGTTCTCGATCCTCATCGAGATCTATTGTCCTCCCACTATTTTTCTTAGAAAGTAAATCTCTCTTTAGAAACATAGCCATTCAAGCAACAAACACTTTGTTCTCCGAAGGTTTATAGAAATAATACCCTTTTTGTTTCCATTGGGTATCCCACAAAATCTGATTTTGGTCCTAGCTTGTCAGAGATCATACGTTTCACAAACGCTTCATATCCCCAAATTTTCATAAATGACACGCTGTGACGTTTCTCAGTTCATATCTCATGTATGGTGTCTTTTGAACTGATTTAGAAGGAACTCGGTTTAGTGTTTCTGCAGCCGTCTCTAGGGGCATAACCCCAGAAACTAATTGGAAGATCCCCTAGACTCATCATCAATCGCACCATGTCCAACAAAATGCGATTTCTCCTCTCAGACACACCATGTCTTTGTGGTGTTCCAGGAGGAGTGAGTTGTGATACTATACCACACGCTTTTAAGAAATTTTAAGCTTAGGTATTCTCCTCTACGATCAGATCGTAGAGTTTATACTTTCGCCTATTTGTTTTTCTTCTTCAATCTCTTACTCTTTGAATTTTTCAAACGATTCGGATTTGTTCTTCAAAAGATACACATATCCGTATCTACTAAAATCATCAGTAAAGGTTAAAATTAGTAAAAGCCACCTCTTGCCAACATACGCATTGGACCACATACATCACTATGTATCAATTCCAATTGTTTGGTGGCCCTCTCACCTTATCCGGTAAAAGGAGTTTTAGTCATTTTGCCAATGAGACATAGTTCACATTCTTCGTATGATTCAAAATCAAACTTATCCAAGTATCCATCCTAATGTAACTTGGAAATGCGATTCTCATTTATATGGCCTAAATGACAGTGCCAGAGGTATGTTTGATTTGAGTCATTTATCTTTAGACGTTTATTATTTACATTATAGATAGGAGTATCAAAATCAAGAACATATAAACCATTAAACAAACGTGCAACCTCATAGGTAACATTATTTAATGAAAAGGAACAACAATTGTTCTGAATCAAAAAGGAAAAACCAATCTTGTCCAAACAAGAAACCAAAATAATGTCTCTGCAAATTGCAGGCACGTAAAATAGTTCTCAAGTTCTAAAATAAGCCCCATGGGCATCGATAAATAATAAGTCCCTACAGCTAAAGCAGCAACCTTTGCTCCATTGCCAACATGTAGGTCGACTTCTCCTAACGCCAAAGTTCTACTCCTTTGCCGTTTATGCACATTTATACAAATGTGAGAACCACATCCAGTATCTAATACCCATGATGTAGAAGTAGACAAATTTGACTTCTATAATATAAATACCTGAATCAGAAATCTGAACAGCCTTCAGTTTCTTCAGATCCTCCAAATAAGTTTGACAGTTTCTCTTCCAATGACCCGGCTTCTTGCAATAGTGACAATCACCCTTTGCCTTTGCCTTTGCAACACCTCCAGTAGGCTTCTAAGCCTTAACAGCGGGTTCTGGATTAGCAGGCTTAGATCCAATCTTGTTCTTGCCTTTCCATTTACCCTTTCCTTTGGCATTCCCTTTGTTGACCATCATTATGGGAGCAGGGGATGCCTTCTGAATGTTGGTCTCAGTAGTATTCAACATAGCCAACAATTCGGTAGGTGTCTTGTCTATCTCATTCATATTGTAATTCATTACAAATTGAGCATAGTCGTTGTTCAAAGATTGCAAGATTAGATCTATCTGAGCTTCCGGACAGATGGCGGAACCCAGAGTAGCAAGGTACTCCATATATCCATCATCTTTAGAACATGCGGTGCAACTGGATCACGATCACCCTATTTACATGCATACAAGGCTTTACTTGTATCAAACCTCTCTTGACAAGCCTGTCCTTCAAACATACGTTTAAGGTGCTCTATCATTATATGAGCATCCATATGCTCATGCTGTTTCTGAAGCTCAAGACTCATAGTCGCAAGCATAAGACAAGTGACATCCGTGTCATCATCGATATGTTTCTGATAAACATTACGTTGATCAACCGATGCACCTACAGGGAGAGGTCCAGGGCGAGGAAATGACATAGAGCTTTCACTCTTACCTGAGGACTATCCTCAAATTCCTTTGCCAATCGAGGAAGTTTGTTCCTGTCAACTTGTCCTTCTCAAGGACAGATCGTACAGAGAAGTTATTTGAGTTGTTTGCCATTAGAATATCTATAATGTAAAATGCATAAAAGAATTAGTCTACGGAATTATTAGTTTATGTTCAAATGATTATTCATATATATTCATAATATATATCTCCCACTATTTTGATCAAATTAATAGCCCTTACTATTAATTCGGAAAGCATTTATTATATATCTTTCTAGTGAGCCAAGATCCATATTTCATCATGTCTTGAGTCAGCGTTGGCTGAAACTCCCAAAACACAACTATTTAGGTAGACAACATTTGTCAATTATATCACGTATATAACTCTTGGATAGTTTGGTGAACAACCATTGCTCTAATTTATCTAATAAATTTTTTCGCCAAACTCTATGCTTCTAAGTTCATAATCTTATTGTGACGACTTAGTTAAGTTAGGCCCAATGAATCAACATAACGAGTATCACATTTACTCTTTCGCACCTCACCACGATTAAAAGGAGCACTCTGCTTTGGCAAACCCACCCCTTATGATCTAGGCCTTGATGAGTGTTATTCATTGGAAAGCATCTTGTTTAACTTAATATTTATTAAGGGATTTACTTATAAACGATCATGATTCCATCATAAAGAGATTCTCAATTTTTCCTTGAATCAAATATTTCAAATCAAAATTCGTTGAATGAATGATTTCCAGATCAGAGGTTAACGCACAGACGGCATTATTGGCACCCCTTTTCTTACAGATTCGTAATCGGTTATTGACAAAATCATTCAATCGTTGAATAATGAAAATTCATATTTAATTACCGTGTTTCATAAACACTAGAATCTCATGATCGTTTGTTTAATGTTCATCTTAAATCGTTATAGATTTTATCTTGTTTAAGCATGAATGAGGTGTCGTATCTAATACATTCATCTTAATCTAATTAAGCATGCATCATTATCTCTACACATACATTGTATCACATACATTCATACATATGTAAAGTGCATAAAGTAAACGTGTTTGGTTATGGCCCATCCTATATGATCTTTCCAAGCTAATGGAAAAATCAAGGTCAATCTATGGGTGGTTTAAAATACTACACTATTACATGTCTTTATCTTCTTCATCTTCATCTTGTATCTCCTTCTTTGGAATGCTCATTAGTTTGCCTCCTTGCTTCCATGTCTTCATTGATCATTACATTGAATAATGAAAAAAAAAAATGTTCTTATGAACTTACAAGAGGAACTCGAGTTACATTCGAGAATATAAATTACAAGAAATTGAAGACGACATGCAAGTCGTATTTAGAAACCAAACCATAAATCAAAACCACTAACCTATGGGTCTTAAGGCCATAACCATACACCATGCTCATATAACAATTAAGAATATCTCATATTTCATTATGTCATCATACCACATCATATTTGTCATGATCCAATCACAAAAATTAAATAGGGTAAAATCAGAAAATTGCAATCAAAATTCTGAAAACAGTAAATCGCAGTTTTCTGGTTCTAAACGGCGTCAAACGCCTTATATCCGCGTCGGTGACAAAGTCAGTATTGCTCAGTGACCCGATTCCAGTCAGAAAACATATTTTATTTGCGAAAATCGGACACTGGACATAGATTTCACCAAATCTGCTCATCTTTGCAGAAACCGTATCGTATACAATCTACGCGATAAGAACAAATATATAATATTCAAATAATATCATATATTATCTTATCATGTTATACCATATCATATTTCATCATGATCCAATCATAAAAATCATATAAGGCATAATTCAGAAAATGAAATTAAATCTGAAAACATAAAATTGCATATTTCAGGCCCTAAACGGCGTCAAACGCCTTACAAACGAGTCGGTGATAGCTTAAGCTATCAGTTTTGTTCAGACGCTCGTTTCCCTTTCCGAAAAGGTACTCATTTGCAAAAATCGGACACTAGAAATAGATTTCAGCAAATCTGCAGCAGCCGTTTCAGAATCCATATCGAATACGATTCTCGTAATTAGAACAAACATAAATCATATACATATCAGTATACATACAGATTATAAGATCATCATATGATCATCCCAATCATCATTAACTTACAGTTTATGCATATATATCAAAACTGTAACAAATAAACGAATTAAAATATTTTTGCAAGAAAGCTCTGATACCATTGTTGGGTTTTCGGGGCATAAATGCAGCGGATTAAAACAATAAAATCGAAACCCAATCACAGGATCCATGCAAAACAAGACGTTTAATTCGTAGTTATGAACGTTTACCTTAAAACGAAGCTTTAACAGTTGAGAAAAGGATGACTAATGGAGGTCCAAGCTTCTTGAATCACCACGCATCCCGCTCACGCGATCTACGCTCTATCGGTATCCACACGAACACTTGGTATTTGAAGGAGCGATGTACTAGCATCCGAAAAACAAATTCTCTCTATCTCCATCTTCTTCTCTCAAACGGCTAGAGTTTTTTCTCTTAGCCTCTTTTTTTTTTTTCTCTGAGAGTTTAAGATCTTTATATAGAGAGACAAATCTGTTTTTCTAAAGCCCAATCCTATTGGGCTTTTATTAAAATTAGAATTCTTAATTAAATAAATAATTAAGTCAAACTTAATTAATATTCTAATATAATTCTAATTCTAATCATTAGTAAATTTGAAATTATATTTAATTAATTAATTAAGTCCCACTTAATTAATATCATAAATAAATTCGAATTACTATTTAATTTAAATTCATAATTTAAATCAAATCTCCTTCAAGCGTTCTTGTGTGTGACCCTTTAGGTTATTATTACGTTGGAAATAATTTTAATATTCAATAATAAAATTATAAACAATGAGCGGCATCTAGTAATACATCATTGCTACCCAAGTAATAATAATAATTGGTGATCCAATAAAACCTTTCGTGATTAATGTTTCCGTGTAATATAATCCCTTTAACCATATATTATAGATTAAACTCGAGGCATGTTCTCAGTCATCCTCTTCAACATTTAATCCGGGTTTCCTTGATCAATGAGTAGACTATTAAAACAAATCATTATTTGAGCATGGCCATGCATTTCTTAGTCTCACTCAATCAAGAGGCCAATAATATCTCTCCTAATTATAGGAGGGTTAAATCCTTTATCTATCATTCATATTTCTCATACGACTCATAATATACCCGATGTCCACTTTTATCATCACCCGGTCAAAGGTAACTTTTAATGTAGTCAAAGTATATTAATCCTCGTATAGAAATATAATGATCTCAAGTCAGAGGATCATTACACCATTATCACTGTGAGTCTTTCTTATGACTTTATTTAAACATGAAGAATCTCACTGTGGGTCTATCCAGTGCCATGTAGAATCTTACATGCACCTATGTTCTTGACTTTAGTATCACTATACCTATGACCAATGAGATGTGGTCATCAGTCAACAAACATACTAATCTTTATGCATTATTATTGTCCCATAATGACAATGCTTGATTAGGGATATTTAGGAATATAAACGCTATTCATATAATCTCATTTTTAAGTCACATACTTAAAGATATAGAATACGTATTATATATTCCAAGGACATTTATTACTCTAACATTTTTATCGCAGTAAATTAAGACATAATAAATTAACATATAATAATCAATAGAACACAACCATTAATTAACAAAAGTATTTCCTAGAAGCACAATCACATTGTCTCTAGGGCACTAACACTAACAATCCCATTTTCTTCCAAATATTTCTACGAATACATTTTTTATCCAATCTCCAAAAAAGTCCCAATTGTTTCGAACTTTCTATTTTTTGAATGGGATATTTACGGAATCCCCATGAATAGGATTCAAAAGCATCAAACCTCTCTTGTTTGGAAAAATCGAAACACATCAAAATGGTACCAGCCATACTTAATAATGGAAGGATTTGGCAGAAATATGTAAAACTATCCCTCCTAAAAAAATTATTCCGGAATAAATGGGCAATAGTTAGGAGAGGTGCGCCAGCGGCGAGCAAAAGCAAGGTTATTAGATACCGAAGGAAAGCCCGACCCCTAATTTTTGACTGGAAGGGACACCAAAGGCCTCTGCCCTTCCCTCCCATGTGAAGATATTTATACTTCTTTTCACATCCAAAAATATGAAATTCAGACTCATGTGATAAGACAAGGTCCCGAAAGAATCACTAAAGAAAAAACCGCATTTAGAGGCTCATGAATATTACTAGCGATCCTGGCTTCATGCAGGCGAGTTGCAGCCTGCAATCCGAACTGAGGACGGGTTTTTGGAGTTAGCTCACCCTCGCGGGATCGTGACCCTTTGTCCCGGGCATTGTAGCACGTGTGTCGCCCAGGGCATAAGGGGCATGATTACTTGACGTCATCCTCACCTTCCTCCGGCTTGTCACCGTTCTGCCCTCCCGTTTATTTACCTCCCATACAACATTTTGGGAACGTCCAGTGCCAAAGTCACTGAATGGGTAAGTCGTCAATCCCTAAAACGGACTTTCTTTTTGTTTCCCACAAAAAGCTTAAAGAAAATCAATGGTGTATCCCATTGATTTTAAACATAAACTTAAAAAGACTTACCCCCACTAGAAATATCTATATAAACATAAACTTAAAACTAATAACCAGGATTCAGAATATCATACATTGATCGATCAAACAAAGATTCAGCAACTAAAAGAAAGATCGATTCTTTGGGATCCTCCCTTTCTTTAAACGGAACGAACAGAGGAAAAATGAATTAATGAAAGGTTGGTTTTTACTAGGAACGTGAGTAAGGAGTAGTTCTTTGTAGGGTTTTCTTTTTATCGAACAAAGTAAAAAAAAAAGAACTCCCTTTTTATTTTATTGTATTGGGTTTATGACTCAGATATTACTATTTGTTTCCAGTTGTTGGATTATCATATTTGGTTATTTCATATTATTTTATTCCAAGTATTATTGTTCTTGCGGTTATTATTATTGCCTGCGCAATTATTTTGTATTGTTATTGTTGTTGAGTTGAATGGGTAAACAGCTTATGGATAACGCAAGCCATTCGCTGGGCTAATGTCACGTGCTTGTATTCCGTATTTTTTGGAAAGCGGGGCGTGACAGAACCTGAACGGCAGGCTTTCGACCAGCTGATGTCCTACCTGGCCAACCCCCCGCTCCTTAGCAAGCCAGAGTCGGGTAATGCCCTTTTTCTCTATCTTACCACTTCGGAACACGTGCTCAATGTCGTACTTGTCAGGGAGGAAGATGGGGTCCTCATCTATTATGTCACCAAAGTTCTGCACGATGCTGAGCTTCGATACACCAGGATGGAAAAGGTCATCCACGCATTAGTGATGGCCGCTCGGAAACTCCGACCATACTTTCAAGCCCGCTCCATAAGTCTTGACAGATCAGCCTCTTAAGCAAGTCCTCAACAAACCAAAAACTCTGGCCGCTTGATCAAGTGGTCAATTAAGCTGAGCCAGCATGACATCAGCTACCAACCTTGAACAACCATCAAAGGGTAAGCCCTTGCAGTATTCATCACGAAATGGAACATTCCCAAAGCATATGAAATCCGAGAAGATGAACCCATTTGGGAGATTTATATCGATGGATCATCCTGCGAGGGCAGAAGTGGTGTTGGCGTCAGACTCAAAGGTCTCAATTTTTAGGCCTCCAATAATGAGGCGAATACGAAGCGATGATCGTCGGGCTCATGGTAGCCCACATGGCAGGGGCAAGACGAGTGAGGGCCTTTAGTGACTTTTAGCTCGTGGTCAACGAGATCTACAAGGATTATGAAGTCTATAATGCCCAGATGATCCAGTACTTGGCGTGCGTCAGACTTCTCTTATCAGTCTTCGAGGGTGCCACTGTCGAGCGTATTCCGAGAAAACAAAATATTCAGGTCGATGCCATGTTCAAGCTCGCCTCGTTGTCCTTCGAGTGCCTAGATCACACATTCCTAGTTGAGGTCCTCCTCGGGCCTAGCATCGAGAAACACGAGGTCCTTTGCCTCACCCTGGACATACAAGTAGAAACTTGGATGGATCACATTCGGAAATTCTTGACAGATGGCGAACTCCCATAAGACCCGGCCGAGGCCATGAAGATCAGAATCCGATCAGAAATATTCATATTGATTAACAATGTACTTTTCAAGCGCTCATACACTAAGGTGGACGAGAAACCATATCTCCGATGTCTGAGTTCCGATGAACCCAAGTACGCGCTGGAGGAGTTGCATAGAGGAATTGGTGGGTTCCACATGGGTAGCAGATCACTCACGAGGAAAGTACTCAACTACGGGTACTACTGGTCGACGATACTGCAAGACGCCCATGATCTTAATACGGCCCGTGCCAAAGATTCTCTTCGATAAAGTGCATGCCACAAGATGAACTCAAGTTATTCACCAGTCCGACCCCCTTTTCCATGTGGGGGATGGATCTAGTCAGCCCCTTCCGGAAGGCCATGGGCCAAAGGCGCTTCCTCTTTGTGGTCATCGACTATTTCACCAAGTGGGTCGAGACAGAACCCTTGGCCACAATAACGAAGCATCAAGCTCAATGATTCTTATGGAAACATATCTTTTGTCAGTTTGGAATCCCGCACGTGCTCATCACTGATAATTGAAACAAATTCGCTGGAAAAAATTCTGAAAGTTCTGCGAATACCTCGGGGTCCAGCAGCTGTTCACAGCAATATCACATCCCCAGTCGAACAACCAAGCTGAAAATGCCAACTACCAAATTCTTGAAGGTCTAAAAAAATTGTTGGACAAATCTCCCAATGAACTGTGGGTCGATGAACTGCCAAGCATCCTTTGATCGTATTGAACAACCAAGAGGATCCCCACGGGCGAGTCCCCATTCAACCTGACACATGGGACAGAAGTTATCATCCCCCTGAAAATTGGGCTCCCTTCGCCTAGGATCATAGGTTTCAACGAAAAATCGAATTTGAAGGATCTTAGTGCCAACTTGGACCTAATCGCCGAAATCCGTGAAAAATCCACCATAAGAATAAATATCTATCAGCAGCAGATTTAAAGGATTTACAATAAGAAAGTCTGTCCGACCGACATCAAGGAGAGTGACCTCATACTCAGGAAGCTTGCTATTTCAGACACTACCAAGAAAGG
Organism: Hemerocallis citrina; assembly: GCA_017893485.1. Taxonomy (NCBI): domain Eukaryota; kingdom Viridiplantae; phylum Streptophyta; class Magnoliopsida; order Asparagales; family Asphodelaceae; genus Hemerocallis; species Hemerocallis citrina. The sequence goes on from CM030363.1 coordinate 136,870,352, forward strand.
CAAACTGGCCCAGAACTGGGAGGCCCCGTATAAGGTCTCCCAAGTGTTATGCCTAGGCACATACCGACTCGAAGACCTAGGGGGCATGGTAGTTAAGAGACCGTGGAACACAGAGCATCTTATCAAGTTCCTTGAGGGGCCACTAAGGCCTACATAGTTGTCAGTGACGGTAGCAAGCACTACTCACTTTATGTACCTCCTTTATGTAACAAAACAAGTAAAAGCAATGAAGTTTCTTTTTTGAATCAGAACGTCTTGACTTTACTTCTCCAAACAAGGGATTCCTCAATCTCCCAGGTCCTCGCCGCTCAGTGTTGATCTCATACACTAATGAGAGATTTCTTAATCTCTCAGGTCCTCACCGCTCGGCATCGACCTCATACACTAACGAGAGATTTATCAGTCTTTCAAGTCATCGCCGCTCGGCGTCGACCCCCAAAAGCCAATGAGAGATTCCTCAATCTTTAAGGTCTTCGCCGCTCGCGTCAACCTCACACACTAACGAGAGATTTTTCAATCTCTCAAGTCCTCGTCGCTAGGAGTCGACCTTATATACTAACGAGAGATTTCTCAATCTCTCAGGTCCTCGCCGCTTGGCGTCACCCCCAAATGCCGACAAGAGATTCCTCAGTCCTCAGGTCATCGCCGCTCAGCGTCGACCTCATACACTTACGAGAGATTTCTTAATCTCTCAAGTCCTCGCCGCTTGGCATCGACCTCATACACTAACGAGAGATTTCTTAATCTCTCAGGTCCTCGCCACTCTGCGTCGACCCTCAAATGCCAACGAGAGATTCCTCAATCTCTCAAGTCCTCGCCGCTCGGCATCGAACTCATACACTAACAAGAAATTTCTCCATCTCTCAGGTCCTCACCGTTCGGTGTCGACCCCTAAATACTAACGAGAGATTTCTCAATCTCTCAGGTCCTCTCCGCTCTATGTTAGCCCCTAAATGCAAACGAGAGATTCCTCAATCTTTCAGGTCATCGCCACTCGGCATCAACCCCCAAACGCTAACAAGGGATTTCTCATTCTCTCAGGTCCTCGCCGCTCCACTCGGTGTCAACCTCATACACTAACGAAAGATTTCTCACTCTTAGGTCCTCGCCGCTCAGTGTTGACCTCAAACCCTAATGAGAAATTTCTCTCAAGTCGTCGCTACTCGGTGTCGACCCCAAACCTAAGAAAGTTTCAATTATATTTACGGTCCTCACCTTCGGCAATGACCTGGAGCTCCATGCCCTGAGTTGGTCCCTCCCCCACCCGCTGACGAACAGGGATAGACATGCCCTGGAAAATGAAACGTCCATATTCCAAATGGACAGTAGATATGCGTCGCCAACACAAGCACGGAATAAATCCAGATCGAAGCCGAATTCAAAAAATAGAGAGATCATTTTATTGAGAAGACCTTTATGGTATTACAAAGGTATAGAAGTTCATTAATACAGTCAGCGAGGTGGCATGAGTTATGATCACAACAAAGTTACAACTTTTATAAACTTAACCTACCCCTTCGCTTGGGGGGGCTTAGGACTGGCATAAACCAGTTCAAGTGCAATCGAACGCTTTTGTTTGCCAGCGAGCCCATCAAAATCCCTAGGAGTCCCTAAGGTGGACGCTCCAGCAACAGAGCACTGAGCATTACTCGGTCTCGGCGGATCCAGCCTTAGGGTCCGAAATGGGCCACCAACAGCAGGCCAACCGCTCCCTAAAGAACGGGTTCGGGATCCACCCATTCCGAGCATGACCTTCAGTCTCTGTATCTCCAATTCCTTCTCCACTATCACCTCGCGAAGGAATGACTCTGAAGTGAGGCATTGAATGGAAGCGAGAGATCTCGACCACTCTGACTCAGTGTCATCCAAGCCTCGACCGGAAATCGTCTTCTTCAAATGGGCTGATTCCAAGCTCAACTCTTTTGACCTATTCATGAAATAAGTTAGGGTCGCTTCCCAGTCCCTGGCTTCTTTGTGATAACACACCAAACTAGCCTCCAGGGATTTCACATGATCCCTAAGGTGTTCGAGCCCGGCGTTATGAGGGGCTACAAAAACAAGGCCGACCATCTGGCATAAAAGTAAAAGACAAATCATTCCGAGCCTCATAGACTTGGCTAAATCACAAAGCATCCCCAACGAAAAGAGAAAGAGGTTGGCTCAAAAAAGTTCTTTCCGTTCAGTTAAAATTGATAAAAAAAAGTGTGGTGGCCAATCCACATTCGGCAAATACAAAAAACAAAAACAAAAAAAGGAAAGCTACTGCTGAGTGGAGGGGAGCACCTCATTGTTCCCCGTGGCGTCGGCTTCGGAGTCGACCATTGATTGTTCTTCCTCCTCACCAGGCTGGCGACCATCGTCCTCCTTTTTGTCTCCCCTGGGAGTTGGCAGAGGCTCGTTGAACCTCATCAAATAGTGAAATTCCTCGAGGTCACACTAGGGATACTTGCAGAGCACGTGCTCAATGGCCCGATGGTGCACTTTGTTTTGAGACTCGATGAACTTGTCCATGGCGAAGGTCTCACCTCCTTGAACTTCCTCTCGATCTCCGCCTCCATCTCCTTCTTCCTCTGAGCTTGGCTTTCGGTAAGGGAGGTCAGTTCCACCTGAAGAGCCCACTCGCGAGCTTCGAAGTTATCAACTTGTACTTTTTGCTCCTTCACGATACGCTCATAACGCTGAGCATTCTTTACTTTCCCCTGGAGCTCGAGAGTGTGCAGTCTCCTCAGTTGGGCCCTGGCAATTGTCACCTATAAACGAGGGGCCAAGGCTTAGAATTTTATAGGAGAAAAGGACTTTTGAAATTACGAAATTTGTTATCACTTACCACCATATCGGCTTGAGCCCACCTCATGTAGCATGATTCAGTTGTCTCGGTGGCAAAGCCCTCCCGGTCGCGAGGCATGGCAAGGTGCTCCATTGCCTTGACTGCTATGGCTTCCTCGGTCAGCGAGTCCGCTATTTTCACTGACTAGCCAGGGGCCCACGGTAGGAGCCCAGCTTTGTCCACTTTCCCCTGGAGCTCGAGAGTGTGCAGTCTCCTCCCGTAACACTCTGTCGCCACCCACAGCCTCGACCTCCACTGCTGCGCACCGCCACCACACCGTCCACCGTGCTTGTCCCTCTCCTCCGCTGCCGCCCTGACCAATGTTAGCCGCATCGCCAACCCGAAGCGCCATCTTCCACCTTCACCCATGCTACACCGTAACCCGCAACACCGCGCCCTGCCACTCTCACCCACGTCATCGCATCTCCAAGTCGCGACCACCTTGCTGCTCCCTTACTGCAGCCACCCCGCACAGTCGCCCCTTGCTGCCCTTGCCATCATCTTGTCGTCCACTTGCTACCATTACTTGATCTCAGCGTCGGTGTCGAGTCGCAGTGTAACCCCTGTGACTCATTTTTGTATTTTATTTGTATTTAATTAAATTTCTGGTTATTTTATTTTATTTCTGATTGTATTTCTTTTCGACCCTTTTGATAGTGTGTTGTTGTCTCTCTTTATAATCCATTTTGCTTTGAATCAGCCTTTATATTCTCATTTGATTGATCTACAAATTTGTTCTTGACCTTGTTTATTTTCTAAACCTAATTAATGGCTTATTTGATTAATATTGGACTATTTTCTTTCTATTAGATACTACCCAGTTTACCCAAACCCATTTTGACTCTACATAAACCTCCTAATACACCCTAACCCTAATTACCAAACCCTAAATCCCTATCTCTCCCTAACCGTCACCCCTACCCCTCTCTCTCTCCCGAACTTCCCTCAACGTCGTCGCCTGCACCCATCACCCAACGCCGTCACGCTCGAGTCTCCCGCTCTTCCCCGTCATCTCCTGTCGAAGTTCCTACCCCCGTAAACCCTTCATCACCCTCCAGAACCTCATCCCCGTGCACCATCTCCCCAATCCCCTAGCCGATCCCTATGCTGCCCTACCTCCATCCAAGCTGCAGCAACCTCACACCTCGAACCTCGATGCTGCCGTACAGTGTCATCACTGTCGTCGTCCCCTTGCTGAGCTGCCACTACCGTCGCCTAGCTTGCTATCCCTGTTCCTCCATCCGCCGTCATCTCCTCGCCCTAGCATCGAGCCACCTTTGGCACTGTGCTCTTTGCTGTCGTGCTGCCGTTGTCGTCGCACTGCCGTGTTGTGTTGGTGTTGGTTTGTGCTGTCTCTTGTTCGTGTTGTGTTTGTCGTCCGAGATCCATTCCTGTTATTTTGTTCTTCATCTTCAACGTCATTTTTCAAGCAAGTAGTGTGTATGTATTTGTTGCCATACAAGTTAAATACCGTAAGTAGTCTTGCATGTGTTGTTGTCACTCTCATGTTGATCATATATCTTGTTAGTTGATCCGTTCCTTCATCTCTTGATCATGAGTAGTTCACAATAAGTTGTTACCCGTTGCATAAAAACAATTAGGTTAGATGGACATCTTGATGTTTATATTGTTGTGACTTATCGTATGTTGTAGATGATTGCTTCATGAATGTTTAAAAGATCTACTATCTTATTATAGAATGTTTATTCACGTGCCATGCTGAATTGAGTTGCCTATATACCATGCTTTGTATGCCATCTTAGATTCGAACATTTGTAATTAAACTATTTGATAAAATGCATAAAAGAACTTTTGTTTCACTACTGCCTTATTTGTGTACAGTAATTTCGAACCTGTTAACATCAGTAAAATAAGTAAATTTTTGAACATGATTTGTAGGTTTTATTTTCTAGTTTTCAGAACTTTCGATGGATCTGAATTCTGATTTTCGATGCATTAGTTATTGTTGATTTACTACAGTCATATCATATATTCTAGATTCTAAACTATACGATTGCTGTATGAATTATTATTTTAAAACTGATATTAAAAATAGAATTTGAACTCTATATTTTTCTGAGGATGTTTAGACATGACTGAGATCAATCCCTAATTTTTGTGGAATTATTTAATGACTTTTTTATCTCATTCATGCTTATGAAACCAATCGATATATCTCCAACTGCATGTTGTTCAGTAACGAATTATGTTTTGAACCTAATTTTATTCATTTTTTATGAAAACTTTTTGAATATAAACTGTAACTTGATTTGTCTAGTTTTCTACCCTTTTGACGGATCTGGATTTCAAATTGTATTTTGTGAGTTATCTCTATTTTGGTACTGCTGTGTCTGAACTTTCAAAATTGAGATTTTGTTTCATTACTTTATTTTTGCAATTATATTGACTATACTATTTGCAATATAATTTCCTGATATTTTATATGTTGAGACTAGATATACTAGGGAATCTTTCAGATTTTTCTCAGATTTAATTATGATGTTTTAAAACCTTTTCCATGCTTATAAGCAAGATTTTGCATTTTTTGGCTGAACATAAGTTCTGTATTAAACGCTGTTTTCAACCTTGTTTCTATGGCTGATGTATGACTTGTATATATGCACTGGATTCGGTAGAGAGTCTAGTTTTTGGATTTTCTAATGGTCTTGATTTACAGTTTTGTAGCAACGGGAATCTCAAATTTGGTACAATAGTGTCTTGCTGTCCAGAACTGAAAGTTTCGTTGTTTTGATTGTTATGAGTTGTTTTTGTCACCCGTTTGTGTTTCCTATTCATGTTAGACTTGTACTTTGTTCTTGACATGTCTTTTAGCCTATTTGTGTTCGTTCACACCTGTTGAATAATAATGAAAACTAATCAAGCCGGGGTTGTTAAGGGAAAGATCTAATAGTGGACAATATAGAAATGTGTATTCAGAAGGCAACTCGTTTCCCCACTATTTACTGTGGCACCCACTATTTATCTCTGAATGCGTAAGGGCATGATCCATGACACCGTTACTATTTGCTATTACTATTACTGTTAATGTTTGTCTGAATATACGGCCCTATAGGTTCCACTACGAAATCTTAAAACGAAACTGTTTGATGTAGCAACAATGTGGTATAATTTGGGACGCATGAAGTGCTACCTAGATAGTAATGAACATTAAATATAAGAACAACTGTTTTCACTGTCACATCCTGTTACTATTACCGTTGACTTCACTGTTACTGTTGACTTAACTGTTACCGTTACTGTTATTCTCCGTACTGTTTACCTTCTGTTTACTGTTACCTGTAGACTGTCATCTTTATTCACTTATCTCCATGTTAGTACTTCCTGGTTTTTTTATTCTTCCCTTTCCTTTTCCTGCTTGTACTACTTGCGGTCCGAAACTTGCATCTAACGGGCATTATATTTTCCTATCTACCTTTTTCCTTGTAATTGCTATATAAGCAGGAATTGCTGATTAATTGCCTACTGGAGTTGGTAAGAAAATATTTTGAGCTGCGCATTGGAAAATTTTCTTAATGTTTCGTTTGAAATATTTTATTCATGTACTGAGTTGAGACTTGTATTGAGCTTGTAGTCCTGGGATATTGTTTAGTTTCAGATCTCGTATTTGTTTGGGATGCCTAGTCAGCTCCGTAACAACGAAAGAAAGCATATTCATTATTTTTGCAAATAAATACTGTTGGGTTATGATTGTTTATGCATGGCTGGTTGAGTATATTGTTATATTTACTATTTTGCTGAGTCAAATAGATCAGTACAGCTTATGGATGGTGAAAACTATTTCCAGGGCTTAGTCACGTACCGTATTCCGTATTCTTTTGGGAAACAGAGCGTGAAAAGTTTTTGTGTGGTATCAGAGCTTCAAGTTTGGCTAATATGTTAGTTTGACTAATACATTATACAGGCCTGACTCAATCAGAATTTACTTAACTGCCAACAGGCCATGCATTGCACAAACATTGATAATCAACTTGATCTGAATGCTAATTGTTTTAGGTTTTGTGCAGACTATGGTTCGTGGGAATGCTTTGAATTCTCAATTGCAAGAAATCCATCCTGAGTTGGCATCTGTTACTTAGGTGCTCCAGCAGATTGCTCAGATGCAGCAGGAGCACTATAAACTGGTTAAGGCCGCATTGGAGGCTGCTAACCGAAATGCTATTCTGACCCCCATTGTGCCTGCCCCTGTAGTTTTGCCCCCTCGTTCGGGTACCGTTGTGGATTTTATGAGGTTTCACACTGATAAGTTCACTGGTACTGAGATGCTACTCGAAAGCTGAGCAGTGGCTGATACGGACGGAGAGTCTGTTACAGGCAGCCAGGGTCACTGATGCCGATCGTGTGGATGTGGTATGCATCCAGTTGGTGGAATTGGCCCACATCTGGTGGAGGGCAGAATTCGGGATGCTAGAGCGGCCTATTGCTTGGGCTACTTTCGCTCAGAGCTTCCTGGAGAAATTCCTCCCCCGCATCACCCAGGTAGAAATGGAGCATCAGTTTCTTACCCTGAAGCAGGTTGGTTGGTTGGTTGTCTGGTTGATTTATTAGTGCCGTGTTTTAAGATTTTGTTACATATTATATATGTAGTATTGTAACACCAAGTTTTTCTTGGAACAGGGCTCTAGATCCATGGATGAATACGCCGCGGAGTTCACCAGGCTTAGCTGCTTCGCTACCACCTTGGTGGCGAATGAGGAGGATCATGCTCGGAGGTTCCTTTTGGGTCTCGATCAGGGTATTCAGGTGCACTTGGCCGCCCATCATCACTGAACCTATGCGGATGCCTTGGAGGCAGCTCGAGCAACAGTGCAGACTCGAGCTCGAGAGACCCCTTCTCAGAGGGTTGTGCAGTACCCCGCAGATATTGCTGCGAGACCTACTGGAGGTCCGATCAGGAGGCCAGCTCCGATCCATGCCGTTAGGATAGCTCCCTACCGTCCTTTTCCTCTATGGAGGGGTGTTATTTGCAACTATTGCCAGACCCTTGGGCATTTGCACAAGGATTGCTGGAAGGCCAACCACCGGTGTCTCGGTTGTGGTGCTGTCGACCACTTAGTTCGAGATTGTCCTCGGAGGAGGCACGACCAGGCTGTAGTCACGCCAGTCCGTAGTCAGATCAGACCGCCACTTCCCCCTCAGCGTCAGATCGTCAGTCAGAGGACCTCTGCTCCAGGGAGAGGTCAGGCTTTCAGCTTGACAGCGGAGGAAGCTGAGATTGCAAAAGAAGTCATTGCAAGTATTATTTTTTATTTTTCTTTTATTGTCTGTTATTTGTTCCTTGTTTTATTTATTTCCCTTGCATCCTTCTTTCATGTTGTTTTCTTACATCATTTTCCATATTCCTTGGTTATCTTTCATTTGTTCATCTTTTTCCTTATTTTGACTCTACTTAGGTGTCATTCTTGTTCATTCCGTTCCTGTTCGTGTTCTTTCTGATTCTGGGGCAACCCATTCCTTCATCTCCTCTCACTTTGTGGATCAGCATCAGTTGGAGTGCAGTGAGTTGCTGGTGGCTTGGAACATCACCACAGGTGGCGGTGTTTTCATCTGTTCCTGAGAGTGCAAGCAGAGTTCCGTGGTGATTGGAAGTGCTGATTTCAGAACAGATCTGATTGTGATCAGCAGTTGAGGGTTTGATGTAATTCTTGGCATGGATTGGCTGGATGAGACCCATGCTACCATTGATTGCCGAGCGAAGAAGGTTTTTTTCAGGATGCTAGACTGTGCAGAGTTTGAGTTCCATGCTGAGGAGTTACCCCTTGGGCATGGTCAGGAAGTGGTTGTCGATGCCGGTTGTGCAATGCAGTTGCACTCAGGCTGTTAGGTTGCGCCTCTTGTAGTGCGGAAATTTTTGGATGTGTTTCCAGAGGAGTTTCCTGGACTACCCCTGGATAGGGAAGTGGAATACAGTATTGAGGTTCAGCAAGGTACTGCGCCGATATCGAAGAGTCCCTACTGGATGGCACCAGTTGAGCTAGCAGAGCTGAAGGTGCAGATCTAAAGATTGCTGGACTTGTGTTTCATCAGGCTCAGTGTAATCTGTGGGGCATTCCTATCTTGTTTGTCAGTAAGAAGGACGGGAATCGTCGACTGTGCATGGATTACCATGAAGTGAACATTGTTACAGTGAAGAATCGGTATCCACTACCCAGAATCGATGATTTGTTTGATCGGCTGGGTGGAACTGCTATCTTTTTGAAGTTGGACCTTCGCTCTGGTTATCATCTAATGAAGGTGAAGGCGGTTGATGTGCAGAAGACTACGTTCAGGACCCGATACGGGCACTATGAGTTCCTAGTGATGCCTTTCGGAGTCATGAATGTGTCAACAGTATTCATGAGTCTGATGAACAGAGTTTTCTCTCCATTTCTGGAAAGATTCGTGGTGGTCTTCATAGACAAAATTCTGGTGTATTCTTGGAATCGGAAGGATCATGCTGATCATCTGAGGTTGGTTCTGTAAACCTTGAGGGAGAATCAGCTCTATGAGAAACTCAGCAGGTGTGAGTTCTGGCTTGATCGAGTTACCTTTTTAGGGTACATTATCTCAGGCGATGGTATCTCTGTTGATCCGACCAAGATTTCTATGGTCAAGGATTGGCCTGTTCCTAAGTCAGTTTCGAAAGTGAGAAGTTTCCTTGGTTTGGCCGGGTATTATCGAAAGTTTGTCCAAGACTTTTCGAAGATAGCTGGTCCGTTGACTAAGCTTGTTGGGAAAGATCAAAATCTCATCTGGGATGGAGCTTGCAGTAGAGCTTTTGCAGATTTGAAGAGCCAGTTGACGTCAGCGCCAGTGTTGACTATTCCGGATGGTTCGGGTGGTTTTATGGTTCACTGTGACGCTTCTGACAAGGGCCTAGGTACAGTGCTGATGCAGAAGGATCGAGTTGTTGCTTATGCATCCAGACAGTTGAGGTTGCACGAGAAGAACTACCCTACCCATGATTTGGAGTTGGCTGTGGTGATCTTTGCTTTGAAGTTGTGGAGACAATATCTGCTTGGTGACTGAGTGGAAATCTTTACCGACCAAAAAAGTCTCAAGTATGTCTTCACTCAGAAGGAACCGAACATGAGGCAGAGGCGATGGTTAGAGTTGATGGCTAACTATGACATCAGTTTGCAATAACATCCTGGTAGAGTGAACTTGGTGCTAGATACTTTGAGTAGGAGAGCAATCGCCATGTTCCTGACTCAGCATAGAGAGCTTGTTGAGTAGATGAGGAGGTTGGATTTTGGATGTGTTCTTGCCAGGTTCTGATCGGAGTTGCATGATGCTTCAGTTCCAGTCATCTCTTGTTAAGTAGATTAAAGAAGCTCAGGCAGGTGATGAGCAATTGCAAGGGTTCAGAGCCAAAGTTGAAGCGAGTATGAGGACCGATATGGTTGTTCACTCAGATGGATCACTTTATTTTAAGTCCAGGTTGTGTGTTCCAAAGGGTGAGGTTCGTCAGAAGTTGCTTGAGAAAGCCCACCAATCACCGTACTATATTCATCCTGGTGGTACAAAGATGTATCAGGACTTGAAGCTTAATTTTTGGTGGCATGGTATGAAAAGGGCCATGGCAAGATTTGTGTCGCAATGCTTGATCTGCCAGCAGGTGAAGGCAGAGCATCAGAGGACCGCTGGACTTCTTCAGCCTCTTCCCATTCTGGAGTGGAAGTGGGAGCATATCACCATGGATTTGGTGACCGCTTTGCCAAGGAGTCCTAAGGGTCACAACGCCATTTGGGTGATTGTGGACAGGTTGACGAAGAGTGCTCACTTAGTTCCCTTCCGAGTTGGAAATTCTACTGAGTGCGTAGCTGAGAAGTACATGCACGAGATCGTCAGACTTCTTGGGGTTCTAGTCAGTATTGTATCCGACAGGGATACGAGGTTCCGATCGTAGTTTTAGGAGAATCTTTAGAGTAGTCTGGGGAGTAAGTTGAAGTATAGCACAGCTTTTCACCCTCAGACCGATGGACAGTCAGAGAGGATCATCTAGACTCTAGAGGACATGATGATGTCCTCAGTGCTACAATTTGGAGGTTCTTGGGAGGACCACTTGCATCTTGTAGAGTTCTCGTACAATAACAGCTTTCAGGCCAGTATTAAAGTTGCTCCGTTCGAGGCACTCTATGATTGTAAGTGCAGGTCGCCAGTGTGATGGGATGACATTGGCAAGAGGAAGTTTTTGGGCCCAGAGTTGATCATCAGGAAGCATCAGAAAGCCGCGCAAGACAGACAGAAGAGATGGGCTGATGTTCATCGGAGAGCCTAGGATTTTGAGGTGGGAGACCATGTTTTCCTTAAGGTATCGCCTGGCGAGGTGTCACTCATTTTGGTGGCAGAGGCAAGTTGAGCCCTAGGTTCATCAGACCGTTTGACATCGTGGAACGAGTAGGCAAGGTGGCCTATTGTCTGGCACTGCCACCGGATTTATCTGGAGTGCACAACGTCTTCATTGTCTCACAACTGCGGAAGCATATTCGTGATGAGAGCCACGTGATTGACTACTCGGAATTATCCGTGAGGCCAGATTTGTCTTGTGAAATTCCGCCAGTTGCTATTTTGGACCGGCGGGAGAAGGTTTGGAAGAACAAGGTGATCAATCTTTTTCGAGTTTCTTGGAATCCTTACTCGCCGGGTGAATCAACTTGGGAGCTGGAGGAGGATATCCAGCGGAGGTTTCCTCATTTTTTGGTGTAGCTCTTGTTTTGTTGTTTTTGCTTTTGTTGTTATTTTCTTATCTTTTGGGGTTACCCTATGTACTTCTTATTAAATTTCGAGAAGTAAATTCTTCTTGTTAGGTGGGTAGGATTTGTAACCCCTGTGACACATTTTTTGTATTTTATTTGTATTTAATTAAATTTCTGATTATTTTATTTTATTTCTGATTGTATTACTTTTCGTCCTTTTTGATAGTGTGTTGTTGTCTCTCTTTATAATCCATTTTGCTTTGATTCAGCCTTTATATTCTCATTTGACTGATCTACAAATTTGTTCTTGACTTTGTTTATTTTCTACACCTAATTCATGGCTTATTTGATTAATATTGGACTCTTTTCTTCCTATTGGATACTACCCTGTTCACCCAAACTCATTTTGACGCTATATAAACCTCCTAATACACCCTAACCCTAATTACCAAACCCTAAATCTCTATCTCTCTCCCTAGCCATTAACTCTACCCCTCTCTCTCTCCTGATCTTCCCTCAATCCCGTTGCCTGCACCCACCATCCAATGTCGTCCCGCTCGAGCCTCCCGCTCATCCCCGTCATCTCCCGTTCAAGCTTCTGTCCCCGTAAACCCTTCATCACCTTCCAGACCCTCGTTCCCGTGCACCCTCTCCCCGATCCCCTAGCTGATCCCCGTGCTGCCCTACCTCCGACCAAGCCGCATCGACCTCAGACCCTGACCCTCGACGCTGCTGTACTGCGTCTTCACTGTCGTCGTCCCCTTGCTGAGCCGTCGCATACCATGCTGTCCTCGTTCCTCAATCCGCCGTCGTCTCCTCGCCCTAGCATCGAGCTACCCTCAGCGCTGAGCTCTCTACTATCGTGCTGCCACTGTCGCCGCACTTGCTGTTTGCTGCTGCTTGTGTGTGTGCGTGTGTAATATCCCGGTGGGATATTAATTTGTATTTTTATTATTTTTAAAAAATAAAATATTTTTATGGGAATTTCTTGGGTTTTCTAAATAAAAACTTACCTATGAATATATACTAGTAAGTATATACTTATGTTGTATTGGTTTTGTGCACTTGTACAAAATCTTATAAAATGCATTTTTGAGAAAATGTCTGGAAAATCCCGAGCAGGTATTTTTATTATTTTATTATTATTTTATTTTTCAGAATTGAAATACTTTTGGTGGATATCACCCGGTTTTGTTAATAAACAATATCTATATAGATACCAGTCTGTATACATCTGTATTGTATCAGATTGGTACTATAATCTTCCAAGCCGGTAATAAAATTTATTTTATTATTATTTTCTAATTTAAATTATTTTATACGGAATATGCGGTTTAACAAACGGAACTTATCGGTATACATATATATGCATACATATGCGTATTGTATCGATTTATATGTTTGTACAAATTGTGTTGTGTAAATTTTTTTGGATAAAATATCTCTTTTGTCATGATAAATCAACTTGGATGGCTAGGTTTTCTTTAAAGGATTAAACCTAGGATTAAAGATACATAAGAGTTTAAGTGTTCTTCTAGAAGCTCTCTCTCCTCCACCTCACCCCTCCCACCATACCTCCACCTCTCCCCTCCCACCATACCTCCACCTCACCACTCCCCCATCCTTAAGTAAGGCCGGCCAACATATCCCCAAGGGGGTTTTTGCAAATGTGCTAGTGTTTTTACACTCTCCCCCTTCTCTTACACCCTATAAATACCCCCCCCCCCCCCCTCCACCTCTTGTCTCATTTTTACAAAGACAAAAAAGAGGAAAAGAAAGAGAGAACAAAAACCCTAACTAGAGAGTTTTTCTTTGTAGGTTTCCTAAGAGTTGTAGTAGAAAGCTAAGGAGGAAGGAGAAGGTTGCTAAGACTAGTTCTTCCTACAAAGAGAACTAAGTTGGGGGTTCTCTACTTCTCTTTGTTGTGTTTCTTTTGTTCTCTTTTATGGTTTGTTCCTCTTTTATTTTGGTTGTGTGTGAGAAAGAACCCATTTTTATGATGACTTATTGTTGTAAGTAAAAAAGAACTCATCTTTATGATGGTGGTTGTTGTATGTATGATCTATAATAACTTGGACTATTTTTTTATTAAGCATAAGTGGTTGTAGGAATTAAAATGATCCCATGGATATATGGATGGTAGAACTTAAATAAATGGCATAAAGATTAAGTCTTTAAGACTTGTATGATTATTTTTGAACTACTTGGACTAATTACTAAGCATAGGGATCAAAATGATCCCATGGATGGTGGAACTTGAACAAAACACATAAAGGGTGAACATTTAACCTTGCTATGTTTATTGTTGTTATTATTGTTGTTTTGTTGAACACCAACCTACAACTTGGACTATGACTAAGAGCACATAAAGTAAGAATACTCACATACCCATTTTTGGGGTTGTAGAACTCATCCAGCCTAATAAAAGATAAGTCTTTTATTGTATGTTGCTCTCTGCTTTTACTAAGATCAATCTTTACTAAATCTAGTTCATGAAGAACTAAGCTTCTTTTTTTACTTCTAGGTTGTGAAAGATTAAGTTTCCATTTTGCTTCCATTATGATAAAAGATTAGTCTTTTATAGCATGTCTATTTGATTTCATAATGAAAAAGGATTACTTCTTTCTTATTGTATGTAGGAACTTATAGGATTGAAGAAAAGTGAATTTTTGTAATATGTAGGAAATTATAGTTCATGCTTATGTTGTAGTAAGGATCATGCTTAAGATGTGTAGTAAAGAACCCATCATGTTGAGTGCTAAAGAGCCCATGCTTATATTGTATTCATGCTTGAGTTGTATATGCTAAAAGAAAACCATGCTTAAGTAGTTGTAGTAAAGAATTCATGCTTGAGCTAATATGTGTAGTTATTCTAGATTCAAAAGAACCCATGCTTAAGGTTGTGTAGTTATTCTAGACTCAAAAAGAACCATTCATGCTTGATATTATATGTGGTAGTGTTCTAATCAAAAGAACCCATTCATACTTGTATAAGTGTTCTAGTTCAAAAGAACCCATTCATGCTTGTGATGTAGTAAAGAAACCATGCTTAAGTGGTGTAGTAAAGAAACCCATCATGTTCTAATTGTAGTATTGTAGTAAAGAATCATGCTAAGTTGTATACCATGCTTAAATTGTTGTAGGAATCATGCTAAGTTGTATACCATGCTTAAATTGTTGTAGGTGTGATGTAGTAAAGAATCATGCTAAGTTGTATACCATGCTTAAATTGTTGTAGGGATTGTAGTAAAGAGCCCATGCTTATGTTATATCCATGCTTAAATAGTTGTAGGGTTAGATTTGTTTACATGTGTTAAAAGTGGAATTTTGACCCGAAATTTATATGAGACGTTCATAGGGGTGTTATTACCATGATAAAATTTTGGTAGATTTTTCGAAGCTATCTTGATGGGTGAAAAGATCGTTTTCCCCAAAACAGCGAGCTTTAGGCCAAAACAGTGAAGTCTGTGTTTTCGGGTTAGTGTCGCAGTAGGTTCAAGGGGGAAAATCTTGGGGTTCCTATCAGAATTTGAGGAAGAGAACAACTAGGAAGTTGTAGTAGACGTTCTCTCCTTTCCGAATTGACCTCTCGGGTGAAATTCCGATGAGAGACGCAAAAGTTATGACCATTACAAAAACAGCAACTAGTTGTTCGGCTGAAAGTTGCTATTTTGGTTGCTTGATACTTTTGAGCCTTTTACTGGACGAATCTGAGGTTCGGACCAACTAGGGAGTTGTAGTAGAGTCTCTCCCCTTTCCGAATTGACCTCTTGGGTTAAATTCTGATAAGCGGAATAGGAGTTATGGTCTTGGGAACATACAGCAACTAGCTGTTTGACAGGTTGCTTGCTGTTGTGTTTGTTTGTCATTTTTTAGGGTTTTATTGGTTGAATTTGAGATTCGAGCCAACTAGAGAGTCGTAGTAGACATCTCCCCCTTTCCGAATTGGCCTCACGGGCTAGATTCCGATAAGTGGAGTAAGAGTTATGGTATTTGGAAGATGCAGCGGCCAGCTTTGAGCTGAGTGTGCTTGCTGTTTGACTTCCTTGGTGTTTTAGAGTGTCTTACCTGTAGAATCTGAGGTTCGGGCCAACTAGAGAGTTTTAGTAGACATTCCCCCCTTTCCGAATTGACCTCTCGGGTTAAATTCTGACAAGCGTAGCACTGGTTGCTTCGAGGCTGTCGAGAGGTCTTTATGTCACTTTCAGGCTTTTCCTTAGTAGTATGTTTGTATTAGACAATTAGAAGATTCTTCTGTTGGTTCTAATTGTAGAAGATTAAGAGTTTCTAGTAAGCACGTTTGGTTGCTTCTAGTTTGATTACCTGTATGGTTGTTTTTGTTTGTAGTTTTGCTCATATGCGGCTCGTCTGGCCCGTATGTAGCTGTTGGTCTCATACGTAACTTATTTGGCTCGTATGTATGTTGTTGTCTCATATGCGGCTCGATTGGCCCGTATGTAGCTGTTGGTCTCATACGTAGCTTATTTGGCTTGTATGTATATTGTTGTCTTATACGCGGCTCGACTGGCCCGTATGTAGCTGTTGGTCTCATACGTAGCTTATTTGGCTCGTATGTATGTTGTTGTCTCATACGCAGCCCACCTGGCTCGTATGTAGTTGTTGGTTTCATACGGAGCTTGTTGGGACGTATGTGTTCTGTTTACTCATATGTAGCTTATTAGCTAGTACGCAGTTTTGTTGTGCTCGTCTAGGGCGATATTATTGCCTTAGGGCTATCGACCATCAAGACGTGTGTTTACCTTACTCCTAAGGGACTGTGGACGAGTCACTCCTTCTGTACCGTAAGATCGTAACCGGTGTAGGTTGATCACGGACTGGAGCATAGACGAATCCAAGTTCAAGGTAGTAGAATGCGAATACGTTCGTATTGCCGGGGTCTTGGATCGATAGGCCATGAACCAGATCCTTGGGGATTCTGGTAAGTCTAGGTTAAGCAGCCTAGTAGAGTTATCTTGCGAAGTCTAACTTAAGACCTAGCATGTTGTGCTAATACTATTATCATCCCTAGGATTGTTCAGGGTTAGGAACAACGTTAGGGTAGTAACTTATGGCTATTACTACATAACCATTACTCATTATCATTTTCACCAAAGGGAAAGAGTTGGTGTTAAGAGTGATACCTTATGATCCGACCTGTCCTATAGGCCGGCACTAGGCGGTGTTATTGAGTTGTACCCTTCTTGTCAAAGGAATACGGTCTGTGCCTTCCCATGAGTTGGGAGCACGGGATCCGTATCTCATCTGTTAATTTCTGAAGTGCCTTGATAAGCGGGAGCGATTCCTGTCGGAGCTAGGGGGATGAACCCCCGGAACTCCGTCTTGTCTTGTATCTAAGGGCGAGAAGCTATAGATTACGGTCTGGCTAGGGGGCGGCAGGGGATGCTTCGAGCTAACCTGCGTCTGCGGAAACTCCAAGGATTCGTTAGGTATTTGAGTGGGGTCCGGTACGACCGAGCAATAGTGGAAAACGGGGACACCACTATATGACTGCGAATGGCAGGATTAGACCGTTTCAGAGCAACCACATCAGTCATGTCTAATCTTCAGAAATAAGTTGAGTATAAGAGTAGAGTTCATGGTGCGGGTTCAAATCCCTATATATGAAGAAACAACTTGATATGGGGCGTATGTAGTATGGGCTGCATACTGTCCCAGAGTCTTGCTTGCATTAGAATAAGAGCATCATTGCATTAGAAGTCTTGCATTAGAGTCTAAGTCATAGCATACACTGACACATCAACTATATATACACGTTTCTCTTTCCATTAATCTATTTGCTTTAAGTGGAGAATCGCTGCTAGTCATCAGCCTTAAAGCATCAGTATATGTACTAATGTCCCCATTTTAATAGGTACTGGATTGTAGAAGTACAGGTACAAGATTCAGGATGACTCAAGACGAGAGAAGCAAGAGTCGATTTTATTTCTGCTGTAATTTATATTGTTTACTATTGTTCCATTTGTAACAATTGCTGTAATTCATTTATTTATTGGGAAGCATCAAAGTAAAATACCAAGTGTTGTTCTTTATTCATTGTACTATGATGTAAATTGTTAAAAGTTGTAACACTTGGGATTGTAAAGGTATTATTGTAACAGTGTAATTCAGTTTCATAACATTCGGACTTATAATACATTTGTATTGAATAAAAAGTTTTAAATTTTCCTGTTTTTCTGTGTATTGTGACTAATTGAAGGAAAGATTTTGGTTTATGTCACGGTTTCCCAGTTACCGGAAATTGGGGCGTTACAGCATGTGAGCATGTACACCGCCATGTTGTGTTGGTGTTGGTTCATGTTGTCTCTTGTTCGTGTTGTGTTCGTCATCCGAGATCCGTTCCCGTTATTCTGTTCTTCATCTTCGATGTCATTTTTCAGGAAATTAGCTTGTATGTATTTGTTGTCATACAAGTTAAATACCGTAAGTAGTCTTGCATGCGTTGTTGTCACTCTCATGTTGATCATATATCTTGTTAGTTGATACGTTCCTTCATCTCTTGATCAGGAGTAGTTCATAATAAGTTGTTACTCGTTGCATGAAAACAATTAGGTTAGATGAACATCTTTATGTTTATGTTGTTGTGACTTATCGTATGTTGTAGATGATTGCTTCATGCATGTTTGTATGATGTACTATCTTATTATAGAGTGCTTATTCACATACCATGCTGAATTGATTTTCCTATATACCATGCTTTGTATGCCATCTTAGATTGGGTCATTTGTAATTAAACTATTTGATAAAATGCATAAAAGAACTTTTGTTTCACTGCTACCCTATTTGCGTACAGTAATTTCGACCCTATTAACATCAGTAAAACAAATAAATTTGTGAACATGATTTGTAGGTTTTGTTTTCTAGTTTCCAGAACTTTCGACGGATCTGAATTCCGATTTTCGATGCATGACTTATTTCTGTATTACTACAGTTATATCGTATGTTCCAAATTCTGAACTATATGATTGTTGTATGAATTATTATTTTAAAAATGATATTAAAAATAGAATTTGAACTCTATATTTTGCTGAGGATGTTTAGACATGACTGTGATCAATTCCTAATTTTTTTGGAATTATTTAATCACTTTTGTATCTCATTTCATGCTTATGAAACCAATCGATACATCTCCAAACTGCATGCTGTTCAGTAAAGAATTATATTTTGAACCTAATTTTATTCGTTTTTGATGAAAACTTTGTGAATATAAACTGTAGCCTGATTTGTCTAGTTTTCTATCCTTTCGACGGATCTGAATTTTGAATTGTATTTTGTGAATTATCTATGTTTTGGTACTACTGTGTCTGAACTTTCAGAATTGAGATTTTGTTGCATTACTTTATTCTCCCAATTATATTGACTATACTATTTGCAATATAATTTCATGATATTTTATATGCTGAGACTAGATATACCATGGAATCTCCCGAATTTTTCTCAGATTTAATTATGATGTTTTAAAACCTTTTCCATGCTTATAAGAAAGATTTTACATTTTCTGGCTGACCATAAGTTCTGTATTAAACGCTGTTTTCAACCCTGTTTCTATGGCTGATGTATGACTTGTATATATACGCTGGATTCGGCAAGGAGTCTAGTTTCTGGATTTTCTGACGGATCTAGATTTACACTTCTACAGCAACGGAAATCTCAGATTTGGTACAGTAGTGTCTTGCTGTCTAGATCTGAAAGTTTCGTTGTTTTGACTGTTATGAGTTGTTTTTATCACTAGTTTGTGTTTCCTATTCATCTTAGACTTGTCCTTTGTCCTTGCCATGTCTTTTAGCCTGTTTGTGTTCTTTCACACCTGTTGAATAATAATTAAAACTAATCAAGTTGAGGTTGTTAATGGAAAGATCTAGTAGTGGACAATATAGAAATGTGTATTCAGAAGGGAACTCGTTTCCCCACTATTTACTGTGGTACCCACTGTTTATCTCTGGATGCATGAGGGCATGATCCATGACACCGTTACTGTTTGCTATTATTGTTACTGTTACTGTTTTTCTGAATATATAGCCCTATAGGTTCTACTACGAAATCTTAAAATAAAATTGTTTGATGTAGCAACCATGTGGTATAATTTAGGACGCATGAAGTGCTACCTAGATAGTAATAAAAATTAGATATAAAAACAATTGTTTTCACTATCACATCCTGTTACTGTTATCGTTGACTTCACTATTACTGTTGACTTCACTGTTACTGTTACTGTTACTATTATACTCCTTACTGTTTACCTTCTGTTTACTGTTACCTGTAGACTGTCATCCTTTGTTGCTTATCTCCATGTTAGTACTTCATGTTTTTGTTTTATTCTTCCATTTCCTTTTCCTACTTGTACTACTTGCGGCCTGAAACTTGTATCTAACGGGCATTATGTTTTCCTGTCTTCCTTTTTCCTTGTAATTGCTATATGAGCAGGTTTTACTGATCAATTGCCGACTGGAGTTGGTGAGCAAAAGTTTTGAGCTGCGCTTTGAAAATTTTGCTTAATGTTTTGTTTGAACTATTTTATTCATGTACTGAGTTGAGACTTGTATTGGGCTTGTAGTCCCAGGATATTGTTTTGTTTCAGATTTTGTATTTGTTCTGGATATTCATTATTGTTGCGAATAAATACTATTGAGTTATGATTGTTTATGCATGCTTGGTTGAGTATATTGTTATATTTACTGTTGTGCTGAGTCCAGTAGATCTGTACAGCTTATGGATGGTGAAAACTATCCGCTGGGCTTAGTCACATACCGTATTACGTATTCTTTTGGGAAGTAGGGCATGACACGCAGCCTCTCCCACCATCTATAGTCGAGCCACTCGCTTCCTTGTTACTCCACCGCAATCTCCAACACCGCTATTCCGAAGCTTCCCTTCCTTGTTACGTCGTTCTTATTGTTGCACTCGTTGTTGTGACGCTGTCTCTTGCTGTTGTTGCTGTTGTTGTTGCTGTGTGTTGCCGCTGTCATCCTCGCTGTTGTGCCGCTGTCTCTTGCTGTTGTTGTTGTTGTTGTTGTTCTTGCTTGTGTTGCCACCGTTCTCCTCTTATTGGTTCTCGTTGATCGTGCAAACGTGGTATAAGGCAAGTATCTCTTGTACATTTTTTATTGTTCCGTACAAGCATTTTATTTGACTTCTCGCAATTAGTATTCATGTTTGATTATCATGTTTTGAAACCCGTTACCGTCCATGTTTATAAAAAGTGTTCTTTATAAGTTTCAATTGATTGAACCATCGTATTTGAAATACTTCCATGTTTAAATCTGTCATTATATATTGCACTGAATCAATCCAGTTGCCTCTGTGATTCAATGAACATAAAAGATCGTAAACATCAATTTGTGTGCTTCTGCCCTGCTACTTTTTCTAACTAGTTACACTTTAAATCGAACTTTATTAAATAAAAATTGTAGCTCTCTGAATCTAGTTTTGGGAACTTCTAACGGATACAAAATCCGACATGTAGAGTTCGAGATATACTGATTTTAGTACCGATATGTTTTTAATTCCATACGATTAACTAATTAAAATATCATGTTAACTGTAGAATAAAGACTTGAAATTTATCAGGATGCTACTAGACATGATCAGGATTCACTTTATAAATTTTATAAGATTTTTAAATGAATTTACAGTCGATTTATATACATATGAATTTGACCCTGAGCTATTGCCTGAACACTAGTCCAGTAGAGAACTGTCTGGTTGACCTAGTTAATGTTATTTTAATATGTCGTGTGAATATGCGTTGGAACCAGCATGAAGTCTATTTTCTGGATCGTCTAACGATACCTGATCCACCTTTCTGTAGCAACAGAAAAGTGGATTTTTTTGTACAGAAACGTATTGATGTACATTATTGTAACTTCATGTCCTTGATTGTAAATATGCTTATTTCTTGCATTTAATTAATTGAGCTTGTATATCATGCATTGCATAACCCTCGATACCTCCTTGATCCTATCCTGATAATCGTTCTCATTGTTGCATGTTCATGTTTAATTATTGTAAAAGAATAACAAGCCGTGGTAATGAGGGATAGAATCTACTAGTGGACAATATAGGAGAGTGTACTCAGAAGGGATCTGTATTTCCCGTAATAGCGACTCTATACATGTTTACATGATATGATCTGATTCTGGTTATTATCGCTGCAAAACCCGAGTACATAACCCTATAGAATTCACCATTAGAGTCTAAACGTTAACTTGATTGTATGCACCCGAACCTGTGGTGTCGGACGCAGGATTATGTGCATTAGTTATGATTTATAAAAGATTGATAGACATAAGATTAACACTGAGCACGTGCATGATTCTGTTAGAAGTTATATGATTCATGTTTACAAGTTATATGGTTCCTGTTTACAAGTCAGATTATTCCCGTTTACAAGTTACATGATTCCTGTTTACATGATATGTTCCTGCATTCTGGATTCCTTGTTTCCCACTTGGTTATATTTTGAGACTTGTTCCAATTGTCACGTGCATTACACTTCATGATGTTGTATTACAATTACATCGCCAGTTCTTGTTTCTCTTCTTATTCAGTTCTTGTTTCTTTCTTGTTACATATATTGTTTCTTGTTATCATACTTGTTCCATATTGAATTGCCAGTTCTTATTACATTTCCTGTTATGCCTGTTTCTTGTTCCTATTTTTCTTGTTACTACTTGCGGCCCGTAGCTTGCTCTAACGAGTACTCTCCCCTTTCTTTTGAGTTATTGTTTATACAGGTACAGACGATGGGATACTAAAAAATTATGTTGAACTATTTACTACATTGTGTATTCTTTGACTTTTGTAAGTTCTTGTATCTCAGATATTGATTCTTAGTTACATGCATGTGTTTCCGTACAACGGAAAGCGGGGTGTGACAATTATATTTTGTAGTTGTTCTGATAATTTTTCTATTAATTCTTTTGTTTCATCCATGTTTTTTTTATATTTTTCCTATTTTATCTACACTATTTTTTGTGTTTTTATCTATGTTTACTCCAAGTTTATTTAATAATTATAAATTATTCCAATTTAATTGCTTATGTTTTCCTAATCATCCTTCTCCTATTAGGATAAAAGGTTTAAATTTTCCTAATCATTTGTTCCTGATGGCCAATAACTTTTATTAGGCAATTCGCTGGTATTAAAATTATGACTTTTAATTATATTTGTGGGACTTTATCCATGATAATACCAACTTAATTCTTTGTTTAATTTAATATCTTGTATGCTAATACCACTTGATAATACTAACTTAATTCTTTGTTTCTGTAATATAATATCTTTTGTGGTATTATTTTTAGTAACCTATTAGTTATTCTATATCTTAATATAGAGTATTATGTTGTTTCTTTATCAGTTTTATATTTTCTTTCTATTAAACTTCTATAGACGTCTATTATTTTAAATTCTAAGGGGGGTGTTTTAGTCTTAATTCCTTCAGTTTTTGTGGAATATAAAGCCTTTTGTCCTATTGTTGGAATTAGTTTGGGAAATCTATACAATATATTATGCCAAATCCACTTTTGGTCCAAGGATTTTTCACCTTTTTTTTGTTTTTAAAATAACAAAAATGAGAGCAAATGTGGAAGGCAACCATCCCACTCTTTCTGCATCCAAATTTTGAACGAGAATCATATCTCATAATCAAACCTTAAAAATCGTGCAATATTGTATATATGTAATTAGATTAATTTTTCAAAAAAGTATTGTTATATATTTTATTTAAAAAAATTATGTGCAATATTACACAGGGTTATAGTACATATTATATTATTGTAACACCCCGATTTTCGGTAACTGGGAAACCGTGACAAATTGAACACATTATAACTGGGAAGCCACAATACACATAAAAACAGGAAAATTTAAAACTTTTTATTCAACATAAATGCATTACAAGCCCGAATGTTACAAATTGCAATACATTATAACAGTGTTACAATAATACCTTTACAATCCCAAGTGTTACAACTTTCAACAAATTGTATCAGAGTACAATGAATAAAGAACAACACTTGGTATTTCACTTGGATGCTTCCCAACAATAAATAAATTACAACAATGAATAAAATAAATTAATTGTTACAAATGGAACAATAGTAAACAACATATAGTACAGCGGAAATAAAAACGACTTTTGCTTCTCTCGCCTTGAGTCCTCCTGAATCTTGTACCTGTACTTCTGCAATCTGGTACCTATTGAAATAGGGACGTCAGTACATATATTAACGTTTTAAGGCTGATGACCAGCAGCGATTCTCCACATAAAGCAAACAGATTGATAAAAAAGGAAACGTGTATATATAATTGATGTGTCAGTGTATGCTATGCCTTAGACTCTAATGCCCGATTAACTAATGCAATGATGCTCTTATTCTAATGCAAACAAGACTCAGGGACAGTATGCAGCCCATACTACATACGCCCCATATCAAACCGTTTCTTCATATATAGGGATTTGAACCCACGCCATGAATTCTACTCTTGTACTCGACTTGTTTCTGAAGATTACACATGACTGATGAGGTTGCTCTGAAACGGTCTAATCCTACCATTCGCAGTTATATAGTGGTGTACCCATTTTCCACTATTGCCTGGTCACACCGGACCCCACTCAAATATCTGACGAATCCTTGGGGTTTCCGCAACACAGGTTTGCTCGAAGCATCCCCTGTGGCCCCTTAGCCAGACCGTAGTCTATGGCTTCTCGCCCTTAGATACAAGACAAGACGGAGTTCCGGGGGGTTCATCCCCTAGCTCCGACAGGAATTGCTCCCACTTATCAAGGAACTTCAGAAATTAACAAACGAGATACGGATCCCGTGCTCTCAACTCGTGAGAAGGCACAGACCGTATCCCTTTGACAAGAAGGGTACGACCCATTAACACCGCCTAGTGTCGGCCTATAGGACAGGTCGGATCATAAGGTACCACCCTTAACACCAACTCTTCCCTTCGGCGAGAAAATGATAATAAATAAAGGTTAAGTAGTAATAGCCATAAGTTACTACCCTAAAGATGTCACTAACCCTGAACAATCCTAGGGATGACAACAATATTAACACAACATGCTACGTCTTAAGTAAGACTTCGCAAGATAACTCTACTAGGCTGCTCAACCTAGACTTACCAGAATTCCTAAGGATCTGGTTCATGGCCTATCGATCCAAGACCCCGGCAATACGAACGTATTCACATGCTACTACCCTGAACTTGGATTCCGTCAACACCCCGGCCCGCGATCAACCAACTCGGTTAAGATCTGGCAGTACGCACGAAGTGACTCGTTCACAGTTCCTTGGGAGTAAGGTAAACCATGTCTTGATGGTCGATGACCCCTAGGGTAACTATAAGAACCTAGACGAGCTTTTACCGAGGTAACAATCCTAGTGACTTTCCCAATCATTATTACCCATATATTAAAGATGATGTATGTTCACATCATACGGTCCAATTTAAATTAGAACCGCATACAACTAGAACTCATGAGTTCTTTTTCCCAAATTTGAACTAGGACAACATGTGACTAGGTTCATGGGTTCTTTCTCAAGGTTGAGCTAGAACCACCTAGAGCCTAAATGCATGGTTTCCTCGCCAATTCGAGCTAGAACTATCATGGAGCTTGTTTCATGGGTTTCTTCTTAAAAATCGAACTAGAACAACTATGGAACATAAGTTCATTTCAGTAATTTAATTGGATTAACATGCAAGCTAAACTCATGGATTCCTTTTAGAATTTAACTAAAAGCCACTACAACATATAACTTAAACATGCATGGATTCTTTTGAATC
This sequence comes from Hemerocallis citrina, assembly GCA_017893485.1. Taxonomy (NCBI): domain Eukaryota; kingdom Viridiplantae; phylum Streptophyta; class Magnoliopsida; order Asparagales; family Asphodelaceae; genus Hemerocallis; species Hemerocallis citrina. Next base: position 136,895,684 of record CM030363.1, read on the forward strand.
TAGAACAACTACACATCTCAAGCATGGGTTCTTTACTATAATCAACTCAAGCAAGGGTTTCTTACTATAATCAACTCAAGCAAGGGTTTCTTACTATAATCAACTCAAGCAAGGGATTCTTACTATAATCAACTCAAGCATGGGCTACTTACTACAATCAACTCAAGCATGGGCTACTTACTACAATCAACTCAAGCAAGGGTTTCTTACTACATCAAACCTACAACAATTTAAGCATGGTATACAACTTAGCATGAGTTTCTTTACTACATCAAACCTACAACAATTTAAGCATGGTATACAACTTAGCATGACCTTCTTACTACATCAAACCTACAACAATTTAAGCATGGTATGCCACTTAGCATGATTCTTTACTACATCAAACCTACAACAATTTAAACATGGTATATAACTTAGCATGAGTTTCTTACTACACCAAACCTACAACAATTTAAGCATGGTATACAACTTAGCATGATTCTTTACTACATCAAACATACAACAATTTAAGCATGGTATACAACTTAGCATGAGTTTCTTACTACATCAATCCTACAAGAATTTAAGCATGGTATACAGTCTTGGCATAAGTTTCTTTAATACATCAATCCTACAACAATTTAAGCATGGGTTCTTTAGCAACTCAATCATGATGGTTCTTTACTAGAATTCTACAATTAGAACATGATTCTTTTACTACAACTTAAGCATGAAACTTTAGTACAACCTTAAGCATGAAACTTTACTTTTACTTAAACATGAGTATCTACTACAACTTAAAGCATGAGTATCTACTACAACTTTAAGCATGAATATTTACTATAACTTAAGCATGAGTATCTACTACTACTTTAAGCATGGATCATTTCTACAACTCAAGCATGGATATAACTTAAGCATGAATGCTTACTACAATCTTAAGCATGGGTATCTACTACTACCTTAAGCATGGATAACTACTACAACCTTAAGCATGAACATTTACTACCATTCAAGCATGAGTAACTACTACACTCTAAGCATGGATGTTTACTACAACTAGGCATGGATATTTACTAGCCATTACAAGACTACATCTCTTTAAGAATTACAAGTCCTAAGATATTACGAAAATCTAACTTTATGAACTATAAAATTTCTACATAACACAACAATCTACTTTTTATAAATTACAAGTCCTACATACAACAAAATTCACTTTTCTTCAATCCTACAAGTTCCTATATACAATAAGAGAAGAAGTAATCATTTCCATTATAAAAATGAAATAGACATGCTATAAAAGACTAATCTTTTATTATTATAGAAGCAAAATGGAAACTTAATCTTTCACAACCTAGAAGTAAAAATGGAAGCTTAGTTCTTCATGAACTAGATTTAGTAAAGATTGATCTTAATAAAAGTAGAGAGCAACATATAATAAAAGACTTATATTTTATTAGGCTAGATGAGTTCTACAACCCCCAAACGGGTATGTAAGTATTTTTTCTACACTACTCCTTATACACAATTTTAGGTCCAAGTTGTAGTTTTGTGTTAACAAAACAACCATAATAACAACAATAAACATAACAAAGTTAAAAGTTCAACCTTTATGTGCTTTATTTAAGTTCCACCATCCATGGGATCATTTTGATCCCTATGCTTAATAATTAGTCCAAGTAGTTCAAAAATAATCATCACAAGTCTTAAAGACTCAATCTTTATGCCATTGTTTTGAGTTCTACCATCAATAATTTCATGGGATCATTTTGATCCCTACAACTTGTTTATGCTTAAAGTCTTTAGTCCAAGTTGTTAGAAACACACACATATAGCAACTACTCATCTTAAGATGAGTTTTTTTTAACCTACAACCAATAATAAACCCTAAAGATGGGTTCTTTTCTACATACAAAAATAAAAGAGAAAACCACCATAAAAAGGGAACAAAAAAACAACAAGGAGAAGTAGAGAACCCCCACCTTGGTTCCTTGTAGGAAGGACTAGCTAGCAACCTTCTCCTTCCTCCTAGCCTCTACTACAACCTACACTGAAGAACTCTCAAATTAGGGTTTTGTTCTCTCTTTCTTTTTCTCTCTTTCTTTTTGTCTTTGTAAAAATGAGACAAGAGATGAAGGGGGGGTATTTATAGGGTGGAAGAGAAGGGGAAAAGTGCAAAAGCACTAGCACATTTGCAAAAAACCCCTTGGGGTAATCAAGGCCAGCCATAACTATGGATGGGGGAGTGGTGAGGTGGAGGTGTGGTGGGAGGGGTGAGGTGGAGGAGAGAGAGCTTCTAGAAGAACACTTAAACTCTTATGTATCTTTAATCCTAGGTTTAATCCTTTAAACAAAACCTAGCCATCCAAGTTGAATTATCATGACAAAAGAGATATTTTGTCCAAAAAATACACAACACAATTTGTACAAACATAGAAACCGATACAATATGTATACATATGCATATATATGTATACCGATAATTTCCGTTTGTTAAACCGCATATTCCGTATAAAATAATTTAATTCCGAAAATAATAATAAAATTAATTTTATTATCGGTTCGGAAGATTACAGTATCAATTTGATACAATACAGATGCATACAGACTGGTATATTTACAGATAATGGTTATTAACAAAACCGAGTGATATCCACCAAAAAATTTTCAATTCTAAAAAATAAAATAATAATAAAATAATAAAAATATCTGCTCGGGATTTTCCAGACATTTTCTCATAAATGCATTTTACAAGATTTTGTACAAGTGCACAAAACAAATACAACATAAGTATATACTTACTAGTATATATTCATAGGTAAGTTTTTATTTAGAAAACCCAAGAAATTCCCATAAAAATATTTTAATTTTAAAATAATAAAAATACAAATATAATATCCGACCGGAGTATTACAATTATATAAATTTGTGTAATATTGCACAAGGGTACACTATCTATACAAAATATTATGCTAAGACTACTTTTGGTCCAAGGGTTTTTTTTTTAAGAGCAAATGTAGAAGATAACCACCCACTCTTTCTCCATCTAAACTTTAATGTCATGCCCCGCTTCTCGTTAGACGGAAATACGGGCACGTAACTGAGGCTCAGCGGATGATATAAGTATACCAACTCATGTCATCCATAAGCTGTACAATGCCAGTAAGCTCAACAATACAACAATAATCACATGAACATGAATATAATATAATAACCAATATCTGGGATACAAGAACTTACAATAAGCCTGGGAATATACAATATAATAATAGTCTGTCGAGTTCTTCCAGTAACCCATCATCTGTACCTGTATAACATTAACTCAAACGAAATATGAAGGAAATTCGTTAGAGCGGGCTACGAGCCGCAAGTAGTAGAAAGCAGTTAAACAGTAAAAGGATGATGTAACAGGAATAAGAAACTGAAACGATATCAGGGTCAATAAATAACAGACGATAACATTGATTAAGAAAGTAAGGGTCGGTAAACAATAGTCGATAATGCAAAGATCGATAGACAGTAAACAGTAATGTAATGAGCGGTAACCAATATTCAATAATCAATAATCGGTAATCAATATTCAATAATCACTGATCGATAAATAATAATCACTGATCGATAATCGATAAACAGTATTCAATAATCAATGATCGATAAACAATATTCAATAATCAATGATCGATAAACAACAAACAATGATTAAAATGAAAGTGTCGATGCTCAGTGTCAATCTTATGTCTATCAGTCTTTTATTAATCAATCTAATGCACGCAATCTTGTGTCCCATACCACAGGTTTGGGTGCATACAATCAAGTGAGTGTTTCAACTTTAGTGGTGAATTCTACAAGGTCATGTACTTGGGTCTTGTAATAACAATATTCAATGATCAATAAACAATACACGATACAATACACGAGAAATTGGGATGCTGCAGTCTGTAATCCACAATCAATCGATAAAACAATAACATGTCAATACGGGAAACACGGGCCCTCTTCTGAGTACACTCTCCTATATTATCCATTACTAAGTCGTTTACCTTTTTACCCCGGCTTGTCATTATTTTATTACAATGAATCATGCATATGCAATCGATGGAACGGTGTCAAGGATCAGTAAAAATGAGGTACCAATGGCTGTGCAATGGTCGGTATGTAGTGCAATTCTGTAAATTTAACACATTTATATGTCTAAAAGCATGAGAACACAATTCTGCATAGTAGTACCTTGTTGTACAAAAACTAACTTTTCCAATGCTACGGGAAAGCAAATCAGAAACCGTCAGAGATTATAGAAACTAGACTCTCTACTGGTTCCGATGCATATTCATACGATACATTTCGATTACATTAACTATGTCTATTAGTTGATTCTTTATGAGTCTACTATTTTGGCAGCAACTCAACATTAAGTCATTATATGTACAATTCGACTAAAAACTTAACTAAAATTCTTACAAAAATTATAATTGAGTTCCTGACATTGCTTACTAATATTCTTGTAAATTTGGAATTTTAATTCTTATATTAACCTACTGTTTTGATCAGTTGAACATGGTGAGGCAACTATAAAGCAGTAATCTGAAACTTCGAAAATACAGTGGTAGGAACTGCATATTTTACAATCTATAAGTCAGATTGAAGATTCGTCAGATGTTCTAGAAACTAGACACAGTGTGCTACAATTTCTTTTTAATGAGTTTTAGATAATATCATCAGTAACTATGTTGAATTCTCGTTCCAATCTGGAGTAGATAGCAGTCCAGAACATATTAAGTTGGTGTTTGTGATTTTTCATTTGTAGGGTATAGTTTGATGATTAGAATTGAATATACAACTACATCTAGACATCGACATGGTTTTTAATATTAACGTGACAAACAGTAGCACATCAACGATATTAAACTACGAATGCAATCATGTGATCATATATGCAAATACAATTCATTCAATCACTCATTCTTCTCATGTTCTAGTGTTTCAAATTTGCGTTTGTTAACGGGTGTATCTATAAACAGTTTCATGAATTTCTAAGACATATTGGGTGGATAAAATTCAAATGAGCCAATGAACGATGTCAATTTAGGATTCAACAATATTCAAAGGATACAATTGATATTAACATGGATATAAAAGAGGGAAATTACTTGCGGAGGTCAAGAATGAGTCTTGCACATGCATAAACAAAATTTTGCAAGAGATGCTTGCCTTTTTGACGATACAAAGATGACACAAGCAACGGCAACAACACGTGTGAACGACATATACTGCAAACACGTGCACGCGACGGCAGCAATAATAGCAAAAGCAACAGCAACAAGGGGGCCTCCGGTGGGGTGCAGCCAAGGAGGTCGTGGTCGCCTACTGGTGGTGGTGCTACGGCGGCAGACGGTCGCAGCGAACGGGGGTTTTGATAGTAGAGATGGAGGGCCTTGTCGGCGACTGGAGGCAAGGCAGTAAGGGAACAGTAATGGTGTTGCAATCAGGCTGGTGATAGGTCGATGGTGAGGCTCGGTGAGTGAGATGGAGCAGTGGTGGTTATTGGCGGTTGGAGAGCAGTCAGAGGTCTTCGAGGCAGGTGGCTCGAGCGGCAAGTCAGCGATGGCTGCGGGGTCCAACAGGGAGAGAAGGAAGAGGAAATGGATGGGAAGAGGATGGGATTCGATGGTTGTGGTGGTGATGTTGGGGTTGACGGCAGTGGGGAAGAGCGGCAGCGGCGTTCGGTGGTTGGTGGCGATGAGGTTGGAGGTGAGCTCAGTGGTGGTCGATGGTGGAGGAGCAGGGCGTCGATGGCTCTATGGCGGTTGCTGGCGATGGAGGCGGAGCTCGGGCCTATCGGTGGCCGGAGGGGGTGAGAGCGGGACGGTGGCGTGCCAGAGTTGGTGATGGCGTGGCGAGGAAGCGGAAGTGGACGTAAGAGAGACAGGAATTTTTTCCCAAAATGACCCTCTTTTTGAAAGTTTTTCCAGAACTGCCCTGTTTTTTTTTAAAATTCCCTAAACGACCCACTCGCTTTTTAAAAAAGCGAGTTTGGTTAAAAATAACTCGCTTTTTCAGAAAGCGAGTGTGAAACTTTTAATTTTCGAAAGGTTAGACTTGCTTTTTGAAAAAGCGAGTTATTTTTAACTAAACTCGCTTTTTCAAAAAGCGCGCTTGGTTATTTTGGTAAATATTTTTGAAAGTGGGTCAGCTTGGTAAATACTTTTAGAAAGTGAGTTAGTTTGGTAAATAATTTTAGCAAGTGGGTCAGTTTGATAATAAGTTCTTTCTATATCACATTGTCACTTCATCTTCTTTAGACTACTATATATAAAATCGTTTCTTTAGACTACTATATATGAAATCGTTTGTCAGGACTTTCTATATCACATTGTCACCTCATCTTCTTTGATCATGATTTTATAAAGTTAGTAACTGTTTAGCAGTAGTTGAGAATATACATAACTTGACATTATTTCAGTATACACATAATTGATGTGTTTTAATTTGTCGAGAATGAGCCCATAGATACTCTCAATCTCCGGTATACAAATAATTGGCTTTTGACCTATCAATCATATGCGCTGAGTTCTTGCGCCAAATGTCTCACACTCACTTTCTGAAAAAGCGAGGGTGGTTAAAAGGATCCATGATTTTTTTTTTATATATATTTCACATTGGCGGAAATGACCAAGTTACCCATTCCTTCATATAACCAGATTATCACCTTAGGGATAAAAGGGTCATGCGGTAGTGATAAAAGGGATATAACCAGATTATCCCTTTTATCACCTTAGGGATAAGAGGGATAAAAGGGTCATATGCACTGGGTTCTTGCGCCAAAAATTTTTCTATTAAAAGGGTGGTTGTAACTTCGTCCATGACTGCTGTTATACATAATGGTAGACCACAAAAGCCTGACGTGGTAATTGATGAGACATGGTTCTCTAGTTCTGAATATTATCAGCAGACTAAGGTTTGCTCATAATATATTGTTTTGTATTTCTTGCACTTATTGGTAGGAGCATCAACATATGCCAATTCAGTTTTTGGGTGGATAAATGTTAAAATTGTTGTCGAGGCTCATATCTGTTAACCATTAGATCTAGTTCTGTTAACAGATATGAGCTTCGACAACAATTTTAACATTTATCCACCCAAATACTGAATTGGCATATGTTGATGCTCCTACCAATAAGTGCAAGAAATACAAAACAATATATTATGAGCAAACCTTAGTCTGCATGCCTATTTGTGGGGTACGTGGCAGGGAGGTGATTCTCCAGTTTTAGAGTTATGCTTACATGATGCTTGCGCGTCGAGGGTTGTCAGGCCTATTCGCGGAGTATTCTAGATCTTGTTTCTATCACCGTAGTATGATTAGTTACATAACGAGAGATTTAACCCTATAAAGTGGAGAACGAACGATAAGGGCTTGCACCGGACCTATGTAGTATGGAATGCATAGAATTCGACAAGTATGCATTAGAGAGTCATCATACTCCATTTGTGTTTTCTTGACTTGTATTATGCATGATGTTTTCTGTTTTCCTACACTTGATACTTATCTTAGTTCACTTGATGTTTTCACACTTTATTTATCGTTATTTCATATTCTATTTGTTACTACTGTGGGTACGTGTTGATTATGAATTTATTCTTTATGTTTCATTTATATTGTATTTCTTTGATGTCACTCACACCATTATGGCTGACCCCTGTAGTTTTGGGGGTTAGGGTTATCTTTAGCCTCATATTTTACAGGAAGGTACCATTAACTTGGAATTTTGATATCTGTTAACCATTAGATCTAGTTCTGTTAACAGATATGAGCCTCGACAACAATTTTAACATTTATCCACCCAAACACTGAATTGGCATATGTTGATGCTCCTACCAATAAGTGTAAGAAATACAAAACAATATATTATGAGCAAACCTTAGTCTGCTGATAATATTCAGAACTAGAGAACCATGTCTCATCAATTACCACGTCAGGCTTTTGTGGTCTACCATTATGTATAACAGCAGCCATGGACGAAGTTACAACCACCCTTTTAATAGAAGAATTTTTGGCGCAAGAACCCAGCGCATATGACCCTTTTATCCCTCTTATCCCTAAGGTGATAAAAGGGATAATCTGGTTATATCCCTTTTATCACTACCGCATGACCCTTTTATCCCTAAGGTGATAATCTGGTTATATGAAGGAATGGGTAACTTGGTCATTTCCGCCAATGTGAAATATATAAAAAAAAAATCATGGATCCTTTTAACCACCCTCGCTTTTTCAGAAAGTGAGTGTGAGACATTTGGCGCAAGAACTCAGCGCATATGATTGATAGGTCAAAAGCCAATTATTTGTATACCGGAGATTGAGAGTATCTATGGGCTCATTCTCGACAAATTAAAACACATCAATTATGTATATACTGAAATAATGTCAAGTTATGTATATTCTCGACTACTGCTAAACAGTTACTAACTTTATAAAATCATGACCAAAGAAGATGAAGTGACAATGTGATATAGAAAGTCCTGACAAACGATTTCATATATAGTAGTCTAAAGAAACGATTTCATATATAGTAGTCTAAAGAAGATGAAGTGACAATGTGATATAGAAAGAACTTATTATCAAACTGACCCACTTGCTGAAATTATTTACCAAACTAACTCACTTTCTAAAAGTATTTACCAAGATAACCCACTTTCAAAAATATTTACCAAAACAACCAAGCACGCTTTTTGAAAAAGCGAGTTTAGTTAAAAATAACTCGCTTTTTCAAAAAGCGAGTCTAACCTTTCGAAAATTAAAAGTTTCACACTTGCTTTCTGAAAAAGCGAGTTATTTTTAACCAAACTCGCTTTTTGAAAAAACGAGTGGGTCATTTAGGGAATTTAAAAAAAAACAGGGCAGTTCTGGAATAACTTTCAAAAAGAGGGTCATTTTGGGAAAAAATTCGAGAGACAGAGGGTGGGTTTCAGGTGTGAACAGGATGGGGAAAAGAAGAAGGAAGAGGGGGTTATTTAATTAATAATAGGGTATATTAATAATATTTTAATGGGGTGATTAATAGGGACAATTAATTTAGGGCTAGTGGGGTAGGTCATGATTTTTGTTTTAATAGATTTTTAATAGGAAGAGAGAGGGGTTGTTAGTTAAGAAATGAAGGGGTAGAATTACCTTGAATTTGTATTTAGTTGCGGGCTTGGGTTGGGCTCTCAATATGATAAAGAAATAAATATATTTGTAAAGTGAGATAGGATAAAAGAGAAAAATAATTACAATTAAAATAGACTGGGCTTACAAACTATAAGATGGTTTGGGGTTGATAAAAATAATTGATTATTCAAAGAGAAATACAGAAGAATTTAAGATACAATAATATGGAAAGAAAAGAAAAGAAAATACAATTCCATATAATCGGAAACATGGGATACATTAAAATTGGAATCTTATCCGTTAATCAAACCTAAAAAATCGTGCAATTAATGTATAGTTGTTATTAGATAATTTTTTTAAAATTAGTTTTTCCATTTTCTCATATTTTGAAAATTATGTGCAATATTGCACATGATTTATACTAGTTTATATTAAGAAAAAATGCCTGCCCCTATATTCTTTTTCTATTTTGAAGTAAAGTAAGGACATGAAAAATAGAATAATAACCTCTTTTCAAATTTCAAATTTCAAATTTCAAATTTCAAAGATAAAGAAAGTTAGGAAATGAAGTTATAGTACACAATATTTAAAAGGTTACAATCTCTCTACAAAATCAAAACGCATATTTATAAGCATAATTTTTGTATGAAACCCATCATTTTTCTCCTCTCACTCTCAAAATTTACTGCTTCTGTTGCAAACAAAATAAAAAGAAAAAAAAAACTCTTCGACTCTCTTTCTTTTCCCCTCGCGTTCTCAAATCTCTTCCACTCATATTAGATTATACATGGTAATTAATGGAGGCGGAGTTTGGATAGTAGATGCATCAAATAGTTTTGACAATTTTCTTCATTTTTTCATCTCAAATCAATTGTTTCTCAACAAATGGTGATTGTAATATTTTCTTTTTTTCTTCTACCTGTACATCTCTTTCATATTTCTATTATTATTATTATTATTATTATTATTGTTGGAATAGGAGTTTAGTTTGGGGTTAATTTTAAAGAAAACTTACTTTAAAAATAATATGTGCAATATTGCACAAGGATTTATCAGTGTTCTATTGTTGTAAATAGTTTTAAAAAGTGTCTATTTTTTGTAAATTGCTCACATCTTGCTTCCTCCATAGATCTCCAAATTTTTTGCTGTACTAGGCCATTTTTTGAAAATATTTGCGATTATGGTCTAGTTTCGAAATTATTAACGCTTGTGGGCTACTTGGTGCTACGTCAGCAGCAGCCTCTAATCTCATTAGCGGCTTGTTCCATTTAGAGGTCGCTAATGGGAATAGCGACCTGTATTTAAAAAAAATGAATTTTTTATTTACTGTTGCTATTCCTATCAGCGATCAAAGCATATATGAAGTAGCTGAGATTAGCGACCTTCAATGAACTGTATTTCAATACTTAGTAAAATCTAGAAAGCTTTTTCTCTCTGAAAAAATAACAGTCAATTTATTTTTGAAACTGAGGTCGCTATTAAGAATAGCGACCTTAGTTATACAAAGGTCGCTATTCAGAATAGAGGCCTTTATTTTACTAAGATCGCTATTCCGAATAGAGACCTTAGTTGTGTGATTATTTTGCAAATTTTACAAAGAACAAGAAGATTGAGTTTCCTACTGAGGTCGCTATTGCGAATAGCGACCAAAGTATACTAAGTTCGTTATTCCCAATAGCGACCTTAGTTGGATGACTATTTTATTAATCATACAAAGAGCAAGAAAATTTAGTCTTCTACTCAGTTCGCTATTTGGATTAGCGACCTAGTTTTTTTTCCTAAGAGAGCAAAATTTTTATAAAAATTGCTAAGTGTCACAATACATTCATTTGAGGTCACTAATCCCATCAACGACCTTATACATACTTCGGTCGCTAGTAGGATTAGCGACAGCAAACAAAAAATTCCAAATATTTTAAAACATAGGCCGTTATTCCCATTAGCGACTTTCAAAGTGAAGAGCCGTTAATGAGAATAGCGGTCGTTGCTGATATGGCACCCAGTAGCCCACGGGCGCTAATAGTTTCGAAACTGAACCATAATCACAAATATTTTAAAAAGTGGTCTAGTAAGGCAAAAAAGTCTAGATCGCCTTCATTCCACCTCCATTGGCATTGGCATTCACAATATTCATATCGAGCTCAAAAAAGAAGAGTGAATAATGGATGCTCCCTCATCCTCTTCAACTTCGAGTTCAATGGTCATCCTCTCCCTCGCTGCCTAGAGCTGGTATCGGGTCCTATCGGGTCGGGTCCTCTACTACCCAGATCCGGACCCGGTACCTCACGGGTCCAAAAATTGGACCCGGACCCGAACTTACAAGAACCGGGTCCGGGTCTGGGTCCGGGTCCTAGTTAAAAAAAATTACCCGACGGGTCCGGTTGTAGAGAATAAATATTTGCACTTAAGTATTTTTGTACCCGATACCCTACGATTCTAACAATTTTTGCACTTAAGTACATGAATTAATATTATATTTACACATCAATCTTCAACAATTACTTTTATATGTATATTCCTATAACTCTATTATTCAAATTTTATATGTTTGGGGGTATCTTTTAACGGGTCTGGGTTCGGGTCCGGGTCGGTTCTATTTTGAGCGGACCCGAACCCGGAGCTGAAAGTGCATTGTGTCTTATTTTAGGACCCGACCCAAACTCATATAGATCGAGTCGATTCCGGTCCAATGCCGGGTCCGGATCGGGTACGGGTATTGGGTAAATGTGATAGTGCTAATGCCGCCACCTCCCTCACCTTCACCCTTCTCCCCTACCTCCTAAACCTCCCCTCCCTCTCCCTCTCCGGCATCCACACCTGCATCCACCCCGACTCCCTCCCCTCCCAACCCCAACCCCAACCTTCTATCGCCATTCACCGCCCCTCCGACAAATCCAGATCCAAAATCCCTAACCATAACCCTAACTTTGATGAATCCAAAGTCCAGCTCTACCGCCTCCGCCTCTTCGACTCCCACCTCCCCTCCCGCCTCTTCTTCCCCTACTTCCTCTTCTCTTTCCTCCTCTCATCTCTCTCCCTCTCCAACCTCTCCCTTCAATCCTCCTACACCCGCTCCACCTCATTCCCTTTCTTTATCTCCTTCCTCACCCTCTCCTACCTCCTCTTCTCCCTTATTTCACTCTCCCTGTAACCCCCATTTTCAACAATAGGTATTTTCTGTGTATTTTCTATAATTTAATTTTTATAAATTTATTTTGTGCTAATTCGTTTCAAATATTTTATTAAAGTGTTTTCTAATCGAAATTTTATTTATTTCGAATAGTAGTGTATTTTGATCTTATTTTCTATATCTTATTGATCAGATATATATATATATATATTTGAACCCAAATCAAATATATTATTATTATTGGATTATTTTAATAAATTGTTAATCCCATAAACTAATTTGTTATATAATTTCATTTTATTATGATTAAAATTATTAATTGTTATTTCTTGATTATTCAATTAAAGTTCATTTATCGAATTATTTTATTTTCGTACTTGAAATAATTTTCGTGGCGAATTCCAATTTATTTTCAAGCCAATTTATAGTCTCCTCATTTGTATTATTTATTTATTTATGTGGATTGAAATTTTTGTCCATGAAATTCTCGTTCTTCTTGATTGAGTTACTGTGGTTGATCCTATTTTCTCCCATTTAATAGTGGGTATTTTTAATTGAACCCTATTGATTTAGATCTATCTCTTGTTGAACCCTAAAATCCAATTGTAATTTTTTCTCAACTCAAACCCACTATTATTGGATCCTAAACCACTAACCCAATATTCTAATTGTACCATATAAATACAACTCTATTGCAAACCCTAAAAATACACAAATTGATCCCTTACTAGCCGTCTATTCTCTCTCATCTCTCATCTCTCCTCTATCTTTCTCCTCCCTGTTTCTCTCTCCCCGATCTGAACCCATCCCATCCCTGACCAAATTTCCGATGCCCCCTTCTCCGACGACCCCCATTGCTGTCCTCCGTCGCGCCACCCCTTGACGCGCGCCACCACACCCGAACCCCCAGCGCCTCCTCCTCTGTATTCTTAAGCAATGCCAGCCAAACCCCCACCTAATCTCCCATGCTCCTCCGTCCTGTTGACCAGCACAGCGGCATCGCCACCGTTCGTGCGCCTACCATCGCCGTCGCCGCCAGCAACGCCACCGCCCCATTAGCCCTTGTCGTCGTTGCTCTTGCTTTATTGATTGCTATTCAGATCTTGCTGCTATTGCTTTGTTCTCTTTTGCACGTATATTGCATATGCTAAATTATGCTAGTTCGTGGGTTCGTTGCTTCGGGATCCTTATCCCGTTATTCTTAGTATTCGTTTTCATCGTTAATAAGGCAAGTCACCGTCCTCTTGAATTGTTAATTGTATCAAATTTAAGTTTTTTTGAAATTCTTACAAGTAGATCCCTTGTTTATCGTATTATACTTTGTTTATCTCTTCGGTGGGTCTATTGAGGGTTTATACGAGCTAACCCCAATTTACTTGACTTCGTGCCACTTTGACTCCAAAAATATTAAATCTTGCATACATCATATTGTATGGATGATAGGAAACTTTCATGCATCTCATAACGCGATTAATTATTGTAGAGACAATTGCTAGGTTGTATGTTGTTGGTCGACTGATGGTTGATTGATGATAAATTGCTGTATGTGTGTGTTCTTAATTTTACGGATCATGTTATTGCACCCATCATGTTGATTACACAATTTATCGACTAATAGAATTGATACCCATCATGTATAATTAATATGTTTCGTGAAAATATACCCAAAACCTGAATATTGCTTGCTGGCTGTATTATGACTGCTATTTTTGACCCAGTAAATGATCTTAAAATGAATTAATTTCTGAATAAGAATCGTAGCCTCATCTTTCTAGTTTCCATAACATCTTGAATTTCTAAATTCCGAGTTGTGTAGCAAAAGTTATGCCCGTTTTACTACAACTATATTTTTACTTTCAGATTTTCAGATTCTTTTATCTTGCATACTTAAACAGTAAAAAGGCTGATCAAATGATATAATTTTGCTGTAATAATATCCAGATCTTTAGTAATCATGTTTAGGAGTCTAGAAAATATTTTTAATGAATTTATTATTGAGTTTTTGCTGACTCTAAAAATTATAACAACATGATATCGAGATTTTTCCTGAACATGAAGTCTGTAAAGAATGATCTGTTTGATCTAGCTACTGTTGTCAGATTTTGAACTTTAAATATGTGTTGGAACCATGTGGAATTCTAGTTTCTAGAACTTCTGACGGATTCAATTTTCGAGTTCTAAAACAGCGGGAAACTGCATTTTAGTACAGACTACTCTGGCTGTCCAGAATTTTATATTCAAGATTTTAATTGCTAAATTATTCCTATATCATAGTATTGCATGAATTAATGTGTATATGTTTCATTGCATGATGCTAGTATCCTATTGTCATCATTTTCATTATCCTATTCAAGTTATCATCTCATTGTTTCTCTACTGTTACAATCTTTCATCCAATGTCTTGAATTGCATATCGTATTGTTGTATTAATAAAATAATTAACAAGTCGGGATTTAAGAGAATGACTTGAGTAGTGAATAATATAGTGACTGTGTCGGCCAGTGTTTATCTATTGATTGTGGAGTACTGACTACGACACCCCAGTCTTTCGTGTCGTGAACTCGTGAACTCGTGAACCCCTGAACTCATGAACTCGTGAACTCGTGAACTCGTGAATTAGTGAATCAGTGTATCATTATAATAAATTGTGCAACAATATTGTATCGTATTAGTAATTATTGTACGGACACATGATCTATAGAATTCACCACTAGAGTCTAAACGAAATTGATTGTATGCATCGAAACTGTGGTATGGAACATATGGGACATAGTAATACATGCATTAGTTAGGATTAAAATGATTAATAGACATAAGGATTGACACATCACCGATTTTACATATTGTTCACCATTGCTTCTATTGATATCGAATATTAGCCAAGTGATATTGTTATTGATCATTGATTATTGTTACCGAATATTGAATCATTGTTTATAGCCATTGTATCGATTATCGTGATATTGATTATTGATTATTGTCCCATGTTATTGATTCCTATTGATCCATTGATTCATTGTTGTACTGTTATTCCATTGTTCCTTGCATTCTCTACTTGTCCATGACTTGCTCTAAGAACAATTTTTCTCCACTTTTTAGATAAAGTGTTTACAAGTGTTGATGGAAAATTGCCTGATAGATCGGGAGAACAACATTGGTGAAGGAATTGATAGCATCGCCGCTTAATAAATTATTGTTTTATCATGGAGATTTAATTATTGAACTATTGTTATTTCATTGTATTGTGGGGTTTTGACCCGAATATTTTTATTATTGTTTCCATATGTTGGTTTATTGTATTTGAATATTTCATATTGCTTCATTTCAAGTATTATTGTTCATAAGATTATTATTATTGCCTGTGCAAATGTTTCGTATTGATTATATTGTTGAGTTGATCTGATAAACAGCTTATGGGTGACGTTAGTCACTCGCTGGGTCAATGTCATGTACTCGTATTCCGTATTTTTGGGAAGCAGGGCGTGACACTCCCTCTCCTTCCTTTTCCCCCTCCGCTTCTTCGACTTCCCACCTTACCTTATATATTTCATTCCTAATCCTAAACCATTATATATTTTATTTATTATTTCTTTTAATTCATTTATCTGTTGTTTTAATTCTATGATTTGTTGTTGAATGGATTTATTTATTTCTTTTGTTGTTGCTTTATAGTTATCTAATGTTATTATATTCTGTAGTTGTTCTGATAATTTTTCTATTAATTCTTTTGTTTCTTCCATGTTTTTTGATTTTTCTATTTTGTATCTACTATTTGTTGTGTTTTTATCTATGTTAACTTCATGTTTATTTAATAATTATAAATTAGTCCAATTTAATTGTTTATGTTTTCCTAATCATCCTTCTCCTATTAGGATAAAAGGTATAAATTTTGCCTAATCACTTGTTCCTGATGGCCAATAACTGTTATTAGACAATTCATTAGTATTAAAATTATGTACTCTTAACTATCTTTGTGGGACTTTATCCATGATAATACTAACTTAATTCCTTGTTTAATTTAATATATTGTATGCTAATACCACTTGATAATACTAACTTAATTCTTTGTTTTTGTAATATAATATCTTGTGTGCTATTACTTTTTGTATTTCTTTCACTACAACATTTTTAGTTTACCCTGACGTTTCTATCCCGGCGTTTTGGTAGAAGCGTCGGGGTTGACTTGGGAGATAACCAGGTTCGAAAATTTCCGTATGCTACCCCACCGTTTATAAAAGACGTCAGGGTATATACACTCTACACCGGCGTTTTTTAGAGAACGTCGGGGTATATACACTCTACACCGGCATTTCTTTATAAAACGCCGAAGTAAGATCTGGGTTAAAAAACCCAAAATTCTGAACGCTAAAAGTTTCACTCGATCCTCAAATCTCTCTCGCTTTCCCGCCCTCTCCCGCCCCTCATCGACAACCCTCGTCCCCGCCGTCGCCATCCCCGTTCACTCACTCTTTCTCCTCTAAAAAAAAAGCGCAGCTCATCCCTGCCTTCGCCGTCACCGTCCCCACTCCCTCTCCCTCCTGGTTTCTCCTGCTCCCTTCTCTCCCACCCCTGCCGTCACCCCCCTTGGTTCGTCCCCGTCCCCTACCGTCGACGACCACAGCGTGAGAGGTATAAAACTCAAATCTTTTCTAGAGGTTTAATCAATTGTCATGTGTAAGTTATAAATTTGTCACCTCATCATCGCTGGGGTATATACATTCTTTCTAATTGTGTGTATGTCGATAAATGTGGGGGGTTTAGTTTAGGATAATTGCGTGTATGTTGATAATTAGAGATAATTGGTGTGCAATTTGATTTGATTTTCATTCTAAGACTACAATTTTGTAGTAAAAGATAATTAGAGAATACAAGGAGAAATTTGACAAACACGAGCTCAGACTTTTCTATGGAAAAAAATATAGCCTAGGAATTAGGACTTGAATCAACAACAATTTTTTTAGTTTTAAACTTATGGAGTAGGAATGCTTCTATTTGTAATTCATGTTGAAAAAGATTGCATTATGTCCATGTTTCTTAGTGTTTAGGATAGGTGGATATTAAAGATGAAGATACTGGAATGAAATTGATCAAATTGTTCAAATTGTTATTGGGTCATTTGTAAATCACAATAGGAAAGTGAACAGGGTGATTGTGCGGAAATTAAAAAAAAAAAAATTAAGTTGCAAAGTAAATGAGAATAGATAGACCGCCAGGTCATTTGTAAATCACCCCCAGGTCTACGTACACACCACCTACATGTAGTAATTCTCCGCCACAAGCGTTCCACTATACTCAAACCCTTGTACAGTGATTCTCGGATTCAGGCCGAGAGACCTATTACATCCACAGGACTTCTAAGACAAGTCCCGTCAATCTCACCGAAGGAAAAGAAAAACTCAATATCTTTAATGATCCTGACTGATGAAAACAAATAAGTATCACACACTTGGATTGATTGTTGAATTGATTAGTTCAGAAATTTTTCTCAGAAAAATAGGTCAGGAATACACAGTGGGTTCATCCAAATATATAGACTAGAAAGTGTATCTCTCAAAAATAGAAACGATACATTCTAAAAGAGAAATCTGTACGAGGTACGATCGACCGCAAACAGGGACAGTCGACCGTTCATCTTTTAATCGAAAAGTTAAAAGATGAATGGTCGACTGTCTCATTATTTTAGCTGTGATGAGCTGCCAACTGTGGTGCGGTCGATCGACAATATGATACGGTCGACCGCAATCGTGCTGATTCTGACGAAACCACTTTATATTCTTACCATATACTAACCAATCAATTACATATAAAATCTCACATATATGGAATTACAGAAATTGATCTTGCTGGCTTTCTTGGGTTCTAATCAACATGTGCTCTTTTTTGAATAATGTCTTTTTTTGCTTGATTTTGTAATCCTTCTTTATTGCTTTCCTTCTTTTGCTTTTTTTTGGATCTTTTTGACTCTCTTATTAATTTATTTATTCTTGAAAAAGTATCTCAATTAAAACTTATTAGTATTTGTAAGCACGTTTTGTGCACACCAAACTAAGAGTCAATATCATTTAGTATTAGTCTAGATTAGATTTGGAATTTGGCTAATGAAGGCATTTATTAGGAACTAAGACCCATATTGGTTCTTGATAATTGTTAAGAGTTTGTATACCATGTGAGGTTTTATTTACACTTTGCAAGGATCATCAAGGGAGACGCATAAAATTAAATGATATCGGGCCTTTAATATAACTCACAGAAAGGATATTTTCCTTCATATAATGTATCAGTGGTGTAGTTGGTGAATGTTGCTGATGATGATGGAGAAGTGGTGGTGAATGTTGCAGATGATAATGTATCAGTCATAACATTTCATTTCAAATAATATATGATGATAATGGAGAAGTGGTGGTTGTTTGAGGTAGTTTAGAGCTTAATTTCAAATGGGTGCTGATGGGTTTCGAGTCTAGTGATAGATCTGAGTATGAATGGGTGAAGAATGAAGATATACAACTACTTCTACTATAATGGCTTAGCATATTAGTCAGTATACTTCTGCTTACAACAAAATAATTCAATCTATTTGTGCACTATTTGTTAATTTCCAGTCAACATAATTTTAGAAAAGGCAATATCATGCTTGCTCCTTTGCAAATGAATGACATAAAGAGAGTTTTTTTTTTGTGGTTTCAAGGTAGTCTAGTTGAGGCAGACATATATGGAATTTATTGCATAAAGGAAAGTTAATGTGTGATTATTTTAACTCCATTTGTCTGATTATCAAGAAAAGATGGTCTAGTTTTGACAAACACATGTGGATCGAGCTGAGTAGAATACGGAAAGAGAGTGCGATTTATTTATCACTCTCCATGTGTCTGATCATCATGAAACAATTTTTCTCCAGTCAAGATTTGTGTTCTTGTTCAAAAGTGATTGTTTAATTATATACTATTGTTAACTTGTAATTTTGTATCCGAAGGGGATGGCTCTGAAATAGGTTGTAGCCGTATCCATAAATTGAAGCATGCATTTGACACGCAATTAGTGAATTTAGGACTTTGTCCACCATGGTATTGTCTGCACTATACCTGCCACGACCTGGTGCGCACATTTTCAGCAACTAAACTTTTTAGGACTTTGATTAAAATACACTAATTGCAGGTATAATATAGGGTCAGATATAAATTAAAAGCATGTACAATACATGTATGAAGGTATAAGGTATTTATCGTCCAGCAGTTTATACATGTACTTGTGACACTATCACTCTCGAAAATCTTCTTTCATAGTGCCTACTTTAAACACCGAGTGCTATCCACCATCTCCCTCCCCATCCACCCCTTGTATTTATTATTTGTCTTAGTTTTTAAAAAATTGTCTTAATCTGATGAATATTACAGTTACAATATGGCGAGGACGAAGAAAAGAATCACCACAGTGGAAGTTAACGAAAATGAAGGGCAAGGGTCAGAGCAACTTCCAGAACAAAGTGGCAGTCAGCTTGAGGTCAGGGAGGGAAGCACGCCCACTGTCAAAAAACAAAGAGGACCCACAAAGTTGCCCGATGTGTGGAAGATGAAAACCAGCGAGAGGATTTTCGTAGAGGCAAATAGTGCCAGAGAACCTGTCGGGGGCAATGCAAGAAAATTGGCGCAATTTATTGGGTAGTTGCTAGGAATGATCACATAGTTCCATTGTCATACGAGAGTTGGCCAAAGGTGCCCGACAGGCCGACACGACAAAAGCGGCTACCTATTCGACCATCAAGGTAACACTGATTTCTTTTGTGTTGTTGGGAATAGTTTTGATTGAGGTTTAACTTAATGCAAGTTTACAGTTATTGATATGCATTTAAATTGATAATCTTTTTCAAGATTTAATTACTAATAATATCTAATGACTTCATATTTTAACTTGTATATGGTAAGTATCATTTAAGTGTGGACTTGGGAAGTGGATAAGGTTTAGTTTATGTAAGTATCATGTTCTCTTCCTTTACTCATAAAAGCGAAGGAATCTCTTCTTCAATCTACAAACAAAAGTGACAAACCAGCGAAACAAAGCACCAAGAATAATACACACATAAATTTGAACTTATTACTCAAATTTGATTTATGTATATTAGATTTTAATTATTTGTAATCAATGTTATTCTGCAGCAATACTTCTCTTACCCGAACACTCTCGAAAATTGGGTGGGAAAATCTCTTTCAAAGAAGTGGAGAGATCACAAAAGTGATTTGAAGGGGAAATTTTATGACAAGAACAGATCTGAGGCTAATAATGCAAGGGTCGTGCCCCCCAGTGTTGAGGCTTCGGATTGTCAATTCCTCGTTCACTTCTGGAGTTCAGAGATGGGACAAGCATTTATGTTTAATGAGTTCAAAATGTTTGTTTAGTGAGGTTAATTAAGTTATAAATTTTTTGAAATGTACAGACAAGGTCGGGTATTGGTGTTACTAGTCGAGCACAACAACTTGTGTTGCACACTGCCTATACGCAGAGCTTCACTATAGTTCGGGAGAAATTGGTAAATGTGTAATTTTTTATAAGTTTCGGTTTCTGAGTTTTATGTTTATAATAACTTCATAAGAGGAATTGGGTGTTGATTCATCGGCGATATAGAAATATTTGATGCTACCCACAGGTCAAAAGATGGGTCATTTCCAACCCTTACAGCAGAGGATATCTTAGTAATTTTATATATGACTTGAGTGGTTATTTAAAATTTTAATTCGCTTCTACAACCATTAACGTATTTTCATTTTTTTTCTTTGTCTTCCTTTTCAGACCAAGGCCAGAAAAAAGTATGATGAGATCTCTACTGGTTCCTCCGAGTCTTCTACTGCTTCCTCCGACATATTAGCACGTCAGCGCCAAGCTATGATTGAAGTAATGGGAAAAGAGCGCCCTGGACGTGTTCAAGGAATGGGGTTAGGACCGACTCCATCTCAAGTCTTTGGTCTTCGTGCATCTTCTTATGATGGGAACCAAACCGTGGGGATGGATCAATTTGTAGCTCTTCAAGTGCAGATGGCTGCTCTTCAAAAGCAGATGGATAATTTAGTCAGACAACAGAGTCGGTTCTGAAATCCCAGTCCCACCGGTTAGTATTGTAACATCATACACATACACGAGCTAATACAGATAAAGAATATTCCTTGCCTTCCACTGTAAACCTTTGTTTTCTCTAATTAATATGTTTTTTCTATCTACTACACATTTTCTATTTTGATGTTAACTGATAATGCTTAATATGTGTTTTCTATTTTGACATGTCATGCAACCTCTCTATTCTTAGAGCAATTTATGTTTCTTTATGTACAGTGATTTAAGCAATCGGGATTTTTTAGCTATATGCAAGAAATTATACAAGAACCTAATTTCCAGTGTGAATGTACTTGCAACCTAATTGGTCAATTGACTTGGATTGGTTTGGCACATTATTATTATACTCCATATCTTCACCTAAGACTGATCAAATCAAATTAATGTCAACTATATGCAAAGCTCCAAGGTGTAAAAGGCTCAAACTGATTGATATTTTTTTATATATCTTTGTTTACAGGTACAACTCTTTATATACAGTTTCAATACAACCTAATAAGGTAAATACAATCATACTGCATGACTTAATCAATCCTAGACAGCTTAGCATACAATCAGTCATTCAAGAATCAATCCTAATCAAATAGAATAGGAAAGAGCATATAATCAGACTTGAATGAATACAATCAGTCATTCAAGAATCATTCCTAATCAGATAGAATAGGAAGGAGCGTACAATCAGACTTGAATGATTGAATCACTCCTAATCAAATAGAATAGGAAAGACAGCTTGATTTTTATACAGAAGGGCCGAATGTGTGGGGTGATGAAGCAGATTGTGTTGTTGATGAGATGATCTCCTTTGATGTAGGAGATTCCCTAATACGCCCTCGCAAGACGGTGGCGCCATCGGAGACACCGATCTTGGAACGAAGTAGATGAAAACGGGGACGCGGTAAGGGTTTGGTGAGAGCATCAGCTAGCTGATCAGTAGTAGAGACGTGAGAAACTTGAAGAAGACCACGAGTGACACGATCCCGTACAAACTGGAAATCAATTTCGATATGTTTCATACGGGAATGTAGGACAGGATTTGCACAATAGAATATTGCTCCAATGTTATCACAGGAGACAACTGGTGTTGCAGGGAGAGAAATGTCTAGTTCACGCAATAAGGACTGAACCCATGCGAGTTCAGCAGTGGTGGCAGCAATGGCCCGGTATTCAGCTTCGGTGGAGGAGCGAGAGACAGACCGTTGTTTGCGAGAGCTCCAAGAGATTAGATTTCCACCGAGGTAGATAACATAGCCAGTCGTGGACTTGCGATCATCACGATCACCAGCCCAGTCAGCATCGGAAAAGGCATAGAGACGATGAGAGGGGCGGCGACAAAGATGAAGGCCAAAGGAGATGGTACCCTTCAAGTAGCGAAGAAGATGCTTGAGTGCTTGCCAATGAGTCTCGGAGGGAGAATGCATGAATTGAGAGAGCTTGTTGACTGCAAATGAGATGTCAGGGCGTGTAAGGCTTAGGTATTGAAGACCACCAACAAGACGACGGTAGGGCGTGGCATCCGTTGGGGAGGAGCCATCATGGAGTATAAGTGAGGTATTTGCGGACAAGGGTGTACTCACAGCCTTTGCACCATCCATCTTGGCATTGACGAGAAGATCATGAATGTACTTTTGCTGAGAGAGGAATAGACCAGTGGCTGTGGGAAGCACCTCAACACCAAGAAAGTAATGTAATGAGCCCAAGTCCTTGACAGAAAATTGACTGGCTAAGAGTTGAATGAATTTCGCCATAAGTGAGGAATTGTTGCCTGTAATAAGAAGATCATCAACGTAAACCAGAAAATAAATTACAGTAGTCCCATTTTTTAGGAGAAAGAGTGAGGCATCAGAGATGGCATTGACAAAGCCATGGGAGAGCAAAAATGAGTGTAATTCCTTGTACCACGCCCTTGGAGCTTGTTTGAGGCCATAGAGGGCTTTCCTCAATTTACACACATGAGAAGGATGATTATAGTCAACAAAACCAGGCGGTTGGACCATATAGACATTTTCATGGAGTGTCCCATGAAGAAAAGCATTGTTAACGTCCAACTGACGTATTGGCCAACCATGAGTCACGGCAAGATGCAAAACAATTCGGATGGTGGTAGGTTTGACCACCGGACTGAAAGTATGTGAAAAATCAACACCAGGGCGTTGGTGAAAACCCTTGGCAACTAAGCGGGCCTTGTACCTGTCAATTGTGCCATCAGGATGCCGTTTAATACGAAACACCCACTTACAACCAATAAGGTTTTGAGAGGGGAGTGAAGGAATGAGCTCCCATGTACCATTGCGAATTAATGCATTGAACTCATTGGACATTGCTTGTCGCCAAAGGGGATCCTTGACGGCCTGGGAAACACATGTCGGTTCAAGTGAAGAGAGGATGGGGTGTTTGGTAGCAGTCATAGCATATCGGGGATTAGGTTTGTGGATACCTGCTTTGGCACGAGTAACCATGGAATGATCGGGTAGCAGAGGAGGTATAGGGGGGTTGGGAGGTTGTGGGTCAATGGATGGAAAGGTGACAACAGTCCTATGAGGGTTTCTAGTGTATGTACGAAGTGGTTTGGGATGGGGAGGTGGCTGGGCTAGGTCAGTTTGGGTTGGAGAATGTGCGGGTGGGGTGAATATGGGTGTGATGGAGGTAGGGGCCGAGGCGTGGGGGTTGGGTGACGGTAAGAGAGAAGCAGCAGTAGAAGCAATGGGGGCCAGGACAACCGATTGTGACGGCTCCGAGATGGGGGCAGATGGCACTGTTGATGATGATGTGACATGTGGTGGCAATGAAGAAGAAACAACCGGCGCAACAGGCATGGTGGGTGAGTGTATAGGAATATGAGTAACTGGAGGAAGAGAGGAGACCCAAGTGTGAGAGTTATCAACAGTTACATGGGGAATGGAGGAAGGGAGGTTAGCAAGTGGAAAAGTGGTCTCATCAAACTGCACATGCCGAGAGATAAAAAGTTTGTGAGAGGAAAGATCAAGACACTGGAAGGCACTTTGATTAGTTGAGTAACCAAGGAAGAGACATGGGCGGGAACGAGGAAGTAATTTATTTGAATTGTAAGGACGTAACCAAGGAAAACACAAGCACCCAAAGGTACGAAGACGAGAGTAATTGGGCTGTTCATTAAAAAGTTGACTGAATGGGGAGAGATTGTGGAGAAGTGGAGTAGGCATACGGTTGATAAGATAGGCAGCTGTTTTAAAGGCGTAAGACCAATAGGTAAGAGGTAAAGAAGATTGATGAAGAAGTGTAAGTCCAGTTTCAACAATATGACGATGCCGGCGTTCGGCGACTCCATTGTGTTGCGGAGTGTGGGGTGGTGTAAGAAGATGGGTGATGCCATTGGATGAGAGAAAATGTTGAAGTTTGGTGAATTCCCCCCCACCATCAGTGTATAATCTAGTAATTTTTCTTTTGAAGTAATTTTCGACCAGTGCTTTGAAGGTGACAAAGGTGGAAAACACATCAGATTTCTTTTTAAGAGGGTAGAGCCATATGTATTTTGTGAAATGGTCAACAAAGATAACATAGTACGAAAAACCATCAATAGAAGAGTATGGAGCAGGGCCCCAAACATCACTATAAATGAGATCTAATGGACCATGACTGGTGAGAGACGAAGTACCAAACGGGAGCTTATGGCTTTTATTACATAGACACGAATGACAAACGGACTCAGACAACTTGGAAGACACATTAATGGAAGACAAACGAAGGACTTGTTGGAGAGTTTTGTGGCTGGGGTGACCAAGACGACGATGCCAGAGGTTGGGAGAGACCACCACACCCACCATAGCTTGTGGTTGAGAAAAGGATTTGGGAGACCACTCGTACACATCATCCTTATTCGGGCCTCGTAGAAGAACCGCCCCCGTGCTCAGATGCTTGACATGAAAGAAATCAGGAAAAAGTTCAATAGAGGTATTATTTTGTTTATTAAATTTAGAAATAGAAATAATTTTTTTTTTATAGAAGGAACACAGAGAACATTTGATAAGCTGAAAGATTGGGAGGATGCGGAGGGTAAAGTGGTTGAACCGACATGAGTGATACCCAAACCTGAACCATTACCAATAATTATTTCATCAGGACCATCATATGTAGAAGCACCAGAAAGAGTGTTGACATTGGCGGTAACATGATGAGAGGCACCGGAATCAAGCAGCCATGTTGGAGAAGAGGTGGACCGGCCATGGGTGATAGGATTGGCCACTGGCTGACTGTGAAGTCCAGATTGGAGTTGGGGGCAGCGTTTAGCACTATGACCTTGAGTGCCACACCATTGACAGAAACCACGGTAACCTGTGCTGTTCATGTTGGTAGAGCGGCGATTATTGTCAGTGAAAGATGGTTGGGTGGGCCCGTAGGAACTACGAGAATTGTTGTCAAAGGAAGATGTATGGGAGTGTCGAAAGGAACCACGAGAAGGGTTGCGAGAGGGAAAGGACCCACGGTTGGAGTTGGAGTTGTTAGAGCGGTAGCCACGGTTTGAGGTGTGGGAGCGAGATATATGAGTGACATTGGCAGTGATCACTGGGGCGACAACAGCGGTATCATCACGCTTGAGAGCAGCTTCATGTTCAACCAGTTTGTCATGAAGGTTTTCAAAGGAAATTGAGGTATCGCGGGAACGAACCACCGCAGCGATTTCCTTGAAGTCAGATCCAACACCATTAAGAATGTAGAGGAGGAGATCGTCATCCGATAGGGGGACATCAATGATGGCGAGCTCATCTGCAATAGCGCGGACTTCTTGTAGATACTCAGAGACAGGCTTGTTCTCACGGCGCAGGAGAGTTAGGCGTTCTTTGAGACCAAGAACGCGAGCTCGGGCTTTGCTAGCAAAGAGATGGAGAAGCTTATCCCAAGCCTCCTTGGATGTCTTGGCAGAGGCGATAAGGGAGATGACTTGTGGTGAGACGGAAGCAAGAATCGCATGGAGGAGGAGTTGATCTTGCCGAATCCAAAAGGTGCGAAGCACGGATTGAGTGGTTGATGGGCAAAGACTAGAACCGTCCACATAACCCATGAGGTCGTAGCCGTAAAGGAGGGCGTTGAATTGAGCACGCCAGGATGGGTAATTGGTGGGTGTAAGTTTCACGGGGAGTTGGGCTGTAGCATTGATTGTGATCAAGGTGGGAGTGGAGGAGTTGATCACTGGCGTAGGGATGGTTCCAGAGGTGTCAGTGGCCATGGATGAAAATAGAGAAGAGAGGGATCAGAGAAAAAAAAAAAGTTGCTCGTTGGAGTTTTTGGGCTCTGATACCATGTAAAAGGCTCAAACTGATTGATATTTTTTTATATATCTTTGTTTACAGGTACAGCTCTTTATATACAGTTTCAATACAACCTAATAAGGTAAATACAATCATACTGCATGACTTAATCAATCCTAGACAGCTTAGCATACAATCAGTCATTCAAGAATCAATCCTAATCAAATAGAATAGGAAAGAGCATATAATCAGACTTGAATGAATACAATCAGTCATTCAAGAATCATTCCTAATCAGATAGAATAGGAAGGAGCGTACAATCAGACTTGAATGATTGAATCACTCCTAATCAAATAGAATAGGAAAGACAGCTTGATTTTTATACAGAAGGGCCGAATGTGTGGGGTGATGAAGCAGATTGTGTTGTTGATGAGATGATCTCCTTTGATGTAGGAGATTCCCTAATACAAGGAATGTATGACAAAAATTATCCATAAGTTGACCTTAATGATCTACTTAAAGAACAATATTCCTTAAAAAAAGAAACTTACATAACAATATACTCATCAACATGTAACAAAGTCTGATACCAAATTGCACATGAGCCGGTACAAATCTAATCAACATGCTAACTTTCCAGCACTGGCATACCCATCTGCATTCAATCAAAAAATATTGTGACCATAATAGTGTGTATAATAGTGTGAATGAATATTAATGTGAATGATTTGATTGTGAAGATAGTGGTTATCAGGTTATGTATGTAAGACTTTTACTTGGAGCTTTGTTTTTGGTGGGGAAGAACTCTTTTCCAGATGATAGAAATTCTTTTGCACAATGGGGTGTTTAATTAAGATTTTAAACAACGTTTATTGAAAGCTGAAGCTATGCAGTGGCTTTTGCGGGCAGACGATAATTGTTGCTTTTGGCATAAAAGGTGAAGTTAGAAATCTATTAAGTATTTAATGAAAAACATAGCTCCTTTTCATCCCAGTCAGACCCTGATACCTCTCCTTTTCGTATCGTTCATATCTTCTTCTCCTTGTACACCTTCTCTACCTCCTCCTTCTCTAATATTTTTTGTAATCTAAGATTTCAGAAAACAATAAGGAATAAAGATTTTATTTTATATAGTTGATCAAATTAAGACTTCAATTTCTAACTCCAAGAAGACTGGTTACTACGAGGATACATCTCGTGAACTAAATGTCCAGAAAACATATTTAATTGATTGGAACTACCTTTGGTGATTTTTATTTTGAAATTGTTTTCTGATAATTAGAATAGGAAATCTGACATCACAGAACTTTCCAGTCTATCTCTAGGTCTGTGATACTCTGATGCTTGATTGTTCATGTTTAGATTGAATATTATTTGACTATTTTGTGCATTACACAGGACAACGAAAGAATTCCATCGGTTACTAGTCGTGCAAATCTAGAGGAAACAACAGATCCTAATGGAAGCAACTCTGCTGCCAGGAGATATACACACTAGCAGACCAATGGAGATGGCTTTTGTGTTAGTTACTGTATTTGTATAATGACAAGTACAATTTTAATTTGTTTTTAAACTAGTTAATCAAACATATATATATATATATATATATATAATGAAACGAGTAGAATGGGTGGATAATTATTGGAGTTAGTGTTACTTTATTATGCTTTATTATTGTGTATGAATGTGATTTGTATTATTATGTATGATCATTGAAATTTTGTGAAATTGATTGTATTACAGGTTTTGTAGTAATAATGTGTGAAATGAATTATATTATTGGTAAAATGAAAATTTGTATTAAATAGAGGGGAAATTTTTTATTATACCTACCCCGGCGTATACAAACGTCGGGAAAGTGTTTATTGTTTTTAAAAAAATTATTGAAAAAATAGTTGCAAACCACCCTACCTCGGCCGTCAAAAAACGCCAGAATAAGGTTTTTATTAACAAATGATATGCCAAATACCGGCGTTTTACAAATGCCGGAGTAGGCGTCGATCTATACCGGCGTTGACAATAACCACCGGTGTAGGCCCATCACCTACCGTGACGCAGCCTTCAGCGACACTCCTACCAGCATTTTGGTATGGTCTACCCCGGCGTTTTAAAACGCCGGGGTAGCCAAATAAAAATGCCGGAGTAAACTGTTTGTGTTGTAGTGTTTAGGTAACTTGTTAGTTATTCTTTATGTTAATACTAAGTATTATGTTGTTTCTTTATCAGTTATATATTTTCTTTCTATTAAACTTCAATAAAGATGTCTTATTTTAAATTCTAAAGGGGAGTTTTAGTCTTAATTCCTTTAATTTTTGTGGAATATCCAGCTTTTTGTCCTATTGTTGGAAATAGTTTGGGAAATCTATACAATATATTATGCTAAAACCAATTTTGATCCAAAGAATTTTTTACTTTTTTTGTTTTTAAAACAAAAAAAAAAAGAGCAAATGTGGAAGGCAACCATCTCACTCTTTCTCCATCCAAATTTTGAACGAGAATCATATCTCTTAATCAAACCTTAAAAATCGTGCAATATTGTATAGATGTTATTAGATTAATTTTTCAAAATGGTATTATTATTTTCTTATTTTTAAAAAATTATATGCAACATTACACTGGGTTATAGTACGTATTATATTATATAAATTTGTGCAATATTGTACAAGGGTACACTATCTATACAATATATTATGGTAAGACTACTTTTGGTCCAATGATTTTTCTTCAAAAAAATAAAAAGTAAAAAATAGCAAACGTAGGAGACAACCACCAGCTCCTTCTTCATCTAAATTTTAAATTGGAATCTTATCCGTTAATCAAACCTAAAAAATCGTGCAATTAATGTATAGTTGTTATTAGATAATTGTTTTAAAAATTAGTTTTGCCAATTTCTCATATTTTGAAAATTATGTGCAATATTGCACATGATTTATACTAGTTATACTATATCTTCAGCTAATAGGCCTACCCCCTTTCTTCTTTCTCTATTTTGAAATAGAGAAAGGAGAGCAAAAGTAGGAATCAATACTTACCTTAGCACGTGCAACCCACACCTTTTACTTAAAAAACACTCAAAACTCAACCCCCCCCCCCCCCCCCCCACAAACCCAACCCAAAAAAGAAAGAAAAGAAAAACCTCACTCATCCTTCCTCATGCCAAAACCCATCCATCGCCGTTCGGCAGTTCGCACCAATTCAATCTGTCGTCGTCGTCCCTTGCCCATAACCCAGCCCTAACTGATCGTTGTTCGCCACTTCGCCCAAATCCAAGACGTCATCGTGCACTATTTGCGTATCCTCGTCGTCGCCCCTCACCCAATGTAACACCCCGCAAAATTGAAAATGACAATTTTGTCCTCGTGTGTTACGCACGTGTATTTTGTAACGTGTTTTCACTACGTATTTTGATTACCGTCTATTTATGCATTTTCCATTAATTTCACCCTATTTCAACAAAAATATAATATTTCGATCTCTGTATTTTTACGTATTTTTTATGTGTTTTCGATGCACGTATCAATTACGTATTTTTTCATCACTAAGTGATATTTCTATGTGTATTGATTATTTATTTTACGTGTTTGAACTCATTTTATAAAACGGAAATTCACTTTCGCTATTTTTGATAAAAAATAATTTTGTACGTGTAATACACGTGTTTTCTATATACGTAGTGATTACGTCATGAAATATATAAAAATTAGTAAATATATTTTCTTATGTTGTTTTTGATTATATTTAATAATTTTCCATCGATAAAGTCAATTTTTCGCATTTTGATATTTTACGTACAACGCACGTGTTTTTGGGGAACATGTTTGAGCGTATTCATTTTCAAAATAAATTTTTTGGAAGTGTGTGTATGTTTATTTTATTTGTGCATGAAAAATTATAATTTTTAAATTAAACTAATTTTATATGCATCCTATATATTATATACATGTGTTTTAATTTAAATATTTAATTGAGGAAGGGTGTGCAAGTGCATTGCACGTGCTAATTTTTCAATCTTTATTTTTCTTACTCTCATTCTTATTTTATCATGCATAAGTCTCTTTTTATTAGCCTTTCATTAAACGGGACCTAAGAATGGATTCTAGCCCACTAGACTAATTAATTAATTAATTAAAAAGCTAGCCCACAAGACAAGCTCATTAATTAAATCCTATTTTTAGTTGTGCATGGGCTCACACATGACATGTTACAACTTTTAATACACATTTTAGAACTATAGTATTTGTATTTATTTTTGTGTGTGTGTGCGCACAACACATGCACGTGTAATGTGAAGAGGTAGGAGGAGGTCAGTTTTGGGAGTTTGGAAGAAGAGAGGTTGGGGGTTATAGGATGTGAGAGGTTGGGAGTTAGGGGTAGTGAAGAGGTGGAGAATTAAGTGAGAAATTATTAGGTGGAGAAATTTACAATTTAGACCTTCACTTTGTCCTATAAATACACCTTAGTTTTCTTCTCATTTCACACCTAAACTAAACAAAATAGTGAAAGGAAAAAGAAAGAGAGAAAAAGAGTGTCCTTGTGCATTGGAGGCTAGTTGAAAAACTCTTGCTAGGAGCAGAAGGACTAGGAGTTGCTTTGTTGGAGCTAGGAGCTAGAAGTGGTGTCTCATCTTCCTTGTCACAAATTCTCCATAAGAGGTGGGTGGTCGTATTGCTTTCTAATTCATAGGTTGAACATGCTAGAATATGACATTAGTAATGTAAATCAAATTGATGTAATGTGGGTGATCTTGTGCTTTCTAAGTGTAGGAAATGCATGCTAATATATTACATGAGTAGTATAGATAAATTTGATGTGATAATTAGAGAACAAATCCATGTTTTATGTGTGCCAAATTGTAGAAATTTTGCTATTGATTGAGAAACTAATTGTCATCATGTTAGTTGAAAATGAGAAAAAGAAACAATAAGTTATTACCATAAACAAATATGCATGTTGAGTAATTGTATGAAACTTATAGATTTTGTTCTTGTGGTTAAAATGAACTTTAATGAAGGAAAATTGATACACATTGAATCATTTTAAATTGTTTGTAAGAGATGCAAGTTACCATTTTTGACTAAATTAAAGAAATGAAATTCATGTTTATTAAAGAGAAAAAATAATGTCAAAAATATAAGTTTGGAAATTTGTGAATTACTGATTTCAAACAAACTCAGTATGAATGAGTACAATCTTTTAAAAAGATTAGATCGATCATATGTTGGAGTTTTGTGAAATAAACTAATTTCTGTACCGTATGAACAAAACTACAATAATGCGATCCCTAATCAGTATTCACACTTGGACTTATTGGCTAGTTGGTGCGCTATAAATCGGTACTGTACTTGTAGGAGATCTTGGGTTAAAAACTTGTTAGACACATTCTTTTTATTTTTAATTTGTTTAAATAAATCCGAACCCGAAATTGAGTATAAGGGAATTTCGTTATGGATTTCTTAACATCAAGTCCACTTGGACTTTGTGGTGCTCGGTGGTGGCTCTGGGCACTGACTATAGTTCACGGGTGGTCTTGGGTTCGAAACCCTATGGCCACATTTTGATTTTTTGGACATTTTAATATTTTAATTGAGTTTTCATACAAATATAAAATTGGAAAAAATATTTAATGTTCCTATAAAATGAGGTGGAATTTATTAAAAATTATTTAAGAAATTTTCATGCATATTTTGAAAAATAAAAAGAGGAATTGAGATAGAAAATGAGTTAGTGATTTCAAAATTGTTTACTTGAGTGTATGACATTTATTTTAGAAGAAGAGTAAAATATTCATGTGAATTGATTTCTCTTGATGAGATTATGCATTTATTCGATTTAAGAAATACTTGGGTTGAGATATGAATTGTTTTTATGAGCTTAAATTGCTAATGAGACTTAAAGTGATGAGTCCATTATTCATGAAAAGAAATATTGTTTTTTTTTTTTTGATTTGTAAATGAATAAATGAATCATGAGTAATATTAAGATAAGACATTGATCAAATTATGAATAAGTTGGAGATAAGAATAAATTGAGTTTAATACATGATTATTGAAGGGTATGAGTACCAATGAATTCTTGTAATGAAAGGTTGTGATCTAGAGTTTAGTGAGACATCGGGTACCGGCATTGTTGAAATAAAAGAATTAAGTTATATTTTTGAGATATGGCCATGGAGCTATCTCGGTATTTGTGATTAAGTCCAGTAGGGGGTAAAACTAACTTTAGGTATGATAATTTATTCATGTCTTGAACTTAAGAACTAGGCACATAAGTAAAGATGTAGTAAACTTGGGCAAACGTAAGTGAGGCACTCTATATAGTCGGGCGGTATACTCCGGGACTGAGGTTGCTTCGATGGAGATGAGCTTTTATTATAAATCCGGGACTATGCGTAGTCGGGCGGATAGTTTGCCGTACTCCAGTGTATATTCGTATACCGGGGCTAGAGGGGCACTTGCAGAATGTTCGCACGACGAGGAGTCTGTATAACAGTCGGGTGGTGTACTTCGGGACTGGGATCGGTACTCGTGGAATGATCTAAACCTTGCTTTTATTACCGGGTAGTTTTCATGGCGAGGGATCGAACCCTTTAATGTGGAGTACGTAGGTGCTTGACCTCAGACCTATGTAGTATGGGATGCATAGAATCCGAACAAGTATGCATTAGTGTCATCTTAGTATAAAATATCAGCATTAGGCAATAAGGCATTGCATACACTTACATGTTTAAAGTAGTCACATTTAACACTTCGCATTCAAGTTTGTGGTTTGTTAAAGTATTGAGAGCGTTATATTTCAGCATAGAGAGGATGGCCGTGTATACATTTTCATCGGTTGTAAGCAACTGACGTGCCCACAGTTTATTATGCAGGAGTTGGACTTTCATAAAGATATAAAGTTGATATGATACTGTTGATTAATTACATGTTAAAGATGTTGCAGTTGTATAATTTTTCATTATTGTAATTCATTTTATCTTCCGCTGTGTAATAATTGTAATGAACTCTGTTGTATTATGAAAAGTTCAAATTTCATTATAAAATTGTACGAAATGAAGTGTAAAGATCCTGTGGAACTTCGAATTCGGTCTTATTTGGAATTCGAGACGTTACACCCAAAACCCAACCCTAACTGATCGCCATTCACCACTTTGCCCAAATCCAAGCCGCCGTCGTATGCCGTTCGTCAATCCGCCCAAATTCAAGCAGTCGTTGTTCGCCGTTACAAACAATGACAGAGGGCGATTCTCTCTTATTTTGTAAGATCTTCTCTTATTTTGATTAGATATATTATTTTTTAGAATTATACTTATACTATATATTATACTAATACATATTATTTGGATTATATATATATATTTTTCTTTGGAACTCAATAATATGATGAAGTAGAAAAGCATATTGTTGTTGTTGTTAATAGTAAAAATTGTTAATAGAACATCGGGCTATTGAACACTACAAATACTATGTTCTATTAAAAATTGTTAATAAAATTGTTATATTCTGTTCTATTAACAATTTAATCATACAAACTATTTAAGACTAATAAGATGATGAATTTAGAACAGAATATTGTTGTCGTTTCTTAGATATTTCGTGGAGGGAGGCAGTGATTAATAAAGCATATGGTTCATTTATCAAGTTGTAATGTTGTTGTTGTTATTGTTAATAAAATTGTTATATTCTGTTCTATTAACAATTTAATCGTACGAACTATTGAACCCTAATAACACGATGAATCTAGAACAAAATATTGTTGTCATTTCTTAGATATTTCACGGAGGGGGGCAGTGATTAATAAAGTGTATGGTACATTTATCAAGTTGTAATGTTGTTGTTGCTTTTAATAGCGATATTTGTTCTATCATCTATTACAACTTTGGTCGTATGTATTGGAGTTGCATTGACTTTGCTTCTAAGAAACAAGAACCATACACATCGGGTTCCTAAGACATCACTGCCCCCTTCGCGAAATCATCAGGTAGAATGTTTGTGCAAATAGTTTACCACTTGTGAATTTCCTTTATCAACAAAGTTGTTCACAATTTAGACATTACTGATAAACTAAAATATTTCAAAAGTAGCTTTCTTTTTCATCCCCAGTCATATTTATCCAAAGTCACTAATCTATAGATTAATTGGGAAATGTAGTAAAAGACATACTAGAGGGATTGATTTTATTTTATATCTATGTTGCGTGACCTTGAGGTTGTGTCACAACTTCAGAATCTAAGCGTTAAGTTATAGAGAAAAAAAAATGCAAGCAAAGACAAGCGAAGGATTGAAAAAATAATAATAAAAAATAAATAACACGATCATTAGATAATAAAGATAGCGTGGACCATCTATTTTGATAGATGTATGTAGCTAAGAAGTTGAGCTACCCTAATCAAGAAAATATGTTTTCAGAGAAGGCGGTTGTAAGGAGTGAAAGAAAAGGGAAGGAATGATATATCACTATACATGGAATCTTCCAATCTAGGTCCAGTTTTGAACTAAAATTTCCAAATACCAATCATTGTCAAGGGATTAAAATTAATAGATTGTTGTCATTCCACATTTTAATGTTATCGTAAAAGAAACTGCACAAAGCCATCATAGAAGAAAACAAGGAGAAAAAAGAAGAGAAAAAAAGATTGTACACTTTATTAACTTTTTATAATGTACGTTGTTAACATTATATGATTGCCAGTCAAGATGGAGGTTGTTGCCTTCATATTATTATTGCTTTCCTTGGTCATAGGTTGATTTTGCAATGGTACAATATGGTAAATAATCAATGTGTGAAGTTTGGTGCAGAAACCATCTGATAAACTAAAATATCTGGTGATGAATATCTTAACATATCATCTTCTTCTACCTTTTTATTGGAGCATATGTTCTTTTTTAGATGGATGTCCTTACTTTTTAGTACAAGCCTAACAACATGATGATATGTTATTTAAAATATTTTCAGTAATGTTTGAATATTATTTTACCAATAAATCCCATAATTTTTTTTATATTTTACAATTTGTATTGTTCATGCAAAAGTAAATGCACAAACATTGGTTTGTTTTGTATTCCATTGATTTATCACTTCGTAGTTATTGAGTGGTTAGCTTATTGCCTATATGGGCTTGGTTAATTTGTATTTACTCATGAATCTATTGACGTGTGTTAGGTGTCCTCAATATTATTTGCAGTGAGCTAATGCTAACTTTAAAAGAGGCTTCAGTGACATAATTTATGCAATTTCAGGTATAATTTAATCCAAGCTCAAATTGGTTGGTAATTTTGTTGACATGTTATTATTCTCCTTATTCTACATCATTCTTTTAATCTATGATTTTTTTTTTTTTAGTGACTAAGTAAGCAAAGCATTTTCTCTCCCAAATCCCCCTAACCCTCACTAACCCTTTCTTGCCCAAAACCCACCCGTCGCCATTCGTCGTCCACCAGTCTACCCAAATACAAGCCATCACTGTTTGCCTATCCCCGCCGTCATCCCTCGCTAATCGTTCGCCGTTCGGCAGTCCGCCCAAATCCAAGTTGTAGTCGTATGCTAGTCCCCAAATCCAAGTCGTAGTCGTACGCTAGTCCCCAAATCCTCCCCAAGATAAAGTATTCAAGAAGTTGTAAGATCCTATCTTATTTTGGATTATATATATACATATATATTTAAGAATATGAGATTAAGGTATTGATTAAGTTGTAACATACTCTCTTTTTTAGATGTTAAGAAATATACTTTAAAAAAGAAAGTGGGATGCTTTTTGTTCCAACCTGCATACCTCCTTCATATTTCTATTATTATTATTAATTTTTGGAATAGGAGTTTACTTTGGGGTTAATTTAAAAAATAATTTACCTTAAAAAAAACATGTACAATATTGGACAGGGATATAATTTTCGGAATAATGTTCTATTGTTGTAAATAGTTTTAAAAGTGTCCAATTTTTGTAAATTGCTCACATCTTGCTTCCCCATGGATCTCCTTCATCCCACCTCCATTGGCCTTGGCCCTTGACATTATTCATATCGAGCTCAAAAAAGACGAGTGAATAATGGATGCTCCCTCCTCCTCTTCATCTTCTTCTTCGAGTTCAATGGTCATCCTCTCCCACGCCGCCACCTCCCTCACCTCGACCCTTCTCCCCTACCTCCTCAACCTCCCCTCCCTCTCCCTCTCCGGCATCCACACCTACATCCACCCCGACTCCCTCCCCTCCCAACCCCAACCCCAACCCCAACCTTCAATCGCCATCCGCCGCCCCTCCGACAAAACCAGATCCAAAATCCCTAACCCTAACTTTGATGAATCCAAAGCCCAGCTCTTCCGCCTCCGCCTCTCCGACTCCCACCTCCCCTCCCGCCTCTTCTTCACATACTTCCTCTTCTCCTTCCTCCTCTCATCCCTTTCCCTCTCCAACCTCTCTCTCTCCCTCTCTTCCTCCTACAATCACTCCACCTCATTTCCTTTCTTTATCTCCTTCCTCACCCTCTCCTACCTCCTCTTCTCCCTCTCCCTCTCCCTCTCCCTCTCCCTCCACCCTCTCTCCCTCCTCGCCGCCTCCCTCTCCTTCCTCTTCCCACTCCGCTTCTTCGACTTCCCACCTTCCCTTACCTCACTCTACACCACCTCCTGCATCTGTGCGTTTTTCTCTTTCATTATCTTCACCCCTGCCACCCGCACCGCCCGTGCCTTCTGGCTCGGTACTGACCAGCTCCGCTGGAACCTCTCCGTCGTCTCCTGCGGGTCTCTGACTCGGATCTTGCTCTACGCCACCGTCTTGTTGAACATTGCCGCTCCGCTCCTGTGGTTCCATCCTGTGCTGGAGCTGATAGGAGCGGAGTGCCTTCTGAAAATGTATAGAGTTTGGATTTTGACGGCGTCTGCGGTGGTGCAGGTTGTGGCCGTTAGGCCGAACCTGCAGTTGTATTTGAACGAGTCGGTGCTGTGCTGGTACCAGCGGCTGCATTCGAGCCGGGTACCCGATTTGGATTACGGGAGGGCAAAGGTGTTCTTGCATAATCACTATATTTGTTTGGTGCTGATGCAGCTGTTTGTGCCGCCGGTGGTGGTGGTGATTCTGATTGGTGTGTCGCAGATGAGAGGTAATTTGTTTAGTGGGGTTTTGTTTGTTGATGGATTGGGAGGGTATTCTGATTTGGTTAAGGAGTTTGCCTTGTTTTTTGCTTGGTGGGTTGTGTTTGTTTCGGGTGTTTTGGTTGTGGGTACGCTTGCCCTTTATAGGTGTCGAGTTTTGTTAGTCTCGTGATTATTGGTTTTGCCCTTTTTAGGATTGCTTTCTTATTCATTGATCTGACTGATATACGGTTTTGCTGTTTTTCAGATTATGTAATTCTAAGTGAGCTACTACTATACATTTCCGTCCGAGAAGATGTACTGGTTATCAAATGTCGAAGAATGAAATAAATACCAAATTTCTAATTTCTACTAAAAAGAAAGAATTCATTTTAGGAACCACTTCCCATAATGATAATAAGATCCTGATATTGTCATCTATATCATTCATTGATTCCTAGGGTTCGTTAACTGGAAGGCTTAACTTATTGAATGAGTTTCTATAAATTTTGTCTAATTTTTGTTGTTTTGTCTTTCATCCTGGTCAAGTTTGATATATATAGCATTTACAAAGGCCTAGGAAGATCGGACTATGTGCAAGTAATTAAACTGCACTGTATATGTTAAATAATTCACGCCTTAGAGCATCTGTAGTCCTTGAATGTAAAAATATGGATATATGGATAAATGAAAATAAGAATCGCAGTTTTGCTGCACTCGTTTAAAGCTATATTTTAGCTATCTATATTAAAATAATTAGCGACGGCACATGAAGTGCCGTCTGAGAAAAAAAAAATTAAAAAAAATAAAAAATTTTGTGGGACGGCACTTCAAGTGCCGTCGGAGCGCGAAAATAAAAAAAATAATTTATTTTATTGGAGGGACGGCACATGAAGTGCCGTCGGAGAAGGAAAAAAATAAAAAATAAAAAATAGGACCGAAAGCACGGACGGCACATGAAGTGCCGTCCAAGAGGTCAGTGAAATTTTTGTTGTCATTTTCCACTTTTCCGGAAATTACAAAAACATTTCAGTAATTACAAAAAAATAACAAAAAATTACAAAAATATTTCAGAAATTGCAAAAAAAAATTAAAAAATTGCAAAAACATTTTCAAAAATTGCAAAAAAAAAATTAAAAATTACAAAACCCTCCGGACGGCACTTGAAGTGCCATCCGAGGATTTCGGCCAGCGCTGGGTTTTTTCAATTGAAAAAAAAATAAAAAAATCAAAGGACGGCACATGAAGTGCCGTCCGAGGGATTTGGGGGATTTTTTAATTGAAAAAAATTATAAAAAATCAAGCGACGGCACTTGATATGGATAAAACCTATGGATAAATATGGATAAAACCTATATCCATTCTCAAATATAGCAATCGACTGTAGCAAATTATCGATAATATGGCTATTTGGCAAACAAGTGCAGCGATTTTTTTGGCCAAATATCCATATTATCGATATATAGCAAACGACTACGGATGCTCTTACCTTCAACTTCCAAACACTTTGAATTAGTTTTGGGTGTCTTCTGGTTCATTCATCCTCTTTTCTTCCTCAGTTGGTGGTGTCCCTCATGCCCATTAGATTTTGTCATCAAATAAGCTCACGTAACAACCCTTTGATTCTTTTAGGTACCACTGTTAAACTAAGCACAGAGAACTTGGAAGTTTCATAATTTTATATATGTGATGGTTCTTTACTTTGAATTTATAGCTTAGTGTCGATTTGATTTTCATGGTTAAAGAACTTGGTACTGTTGTGCCGTTAAATGAAGAAGTTTCTGTCATTCTTGGTGTTTTCTTTTGATTTAGTTTAGCATAAATGATTCCCTGATCACTTAATTTAGAGGCAGTGTATTAATTCTCCCTTTCATGTCCCTGTTAAAGCAAAAGACCAAAGTGATCTCCATTTTGCTCAACTCCGCAATTTTCTTCCGTTAAATGAAGAACTTGGTACTTTTTTATGTTCTAGGTATTTTGAACATAGGATACATTTTTTACATAGGATACACACTGTTTTAAATTTCCTCCGATACGGCCTAAATTTCGTTTTGGCTAGTTTGCCGATACGAAATCACATATTTTATACTCTACACCGTTTTAGACCGAAATGTGTAGATTTCAGCCGAAATTACAGAAATATCGGCTGAAATATTGCCGAAATATCAGTCGAAATAGACAAATTTTATTGTGAATATATTAAAAAAAATTATTTTACTTTTTGCATATATGTCTCTCAATATAGAACCTTAAGCTAAAACAATGTGAGGATTTCGTATCGCTATTGTTTGTATATATGCGCTATTGTTTGTATATATGCAAAGTCAAGTAAGTTTATTAACTAATACATTTTTTCTAATCAATGCAAATTTAATTTAGTTATATACTCATATTATATTTTCTTCTATACTATTGTTAAATTATGCGAAGATTTACCGTAATTGATTTATGTCATTAGTTACATTATACAGTAATTTATATAATAAATGACATGTAGGACATATAATATTTTATTTAGTAACAAAAAAAATATCTATTGAGTATA
Source organism: Hemerocallis citrina (assembly GCA_017893485.1). Classification (NCBI taxonomy): domain Eukaryota; kingdom Viridiplantae; phylum Streptophyta; class Magnoliopsida; order Asparagales; family Asphodelaceae; genus Hemerocallis; species Hemerocallis citrina. The sequence continues at coordinate 136,935,874 of CM030363.1, forward strand.
GGAAATGAATATGATAGCATTTTCTAGATATCTCCTCCGATATCTTCGATCCGAGACGAAACACTCCTTGCCGAGACGAGTTCAAAATCCGCGTTTTTAAAACCATGAGGATACATTTTTTTGGCCATAATAATTTGAAATGAATGCCTTTCTACAAGCATTCTCTTTTGAGCTAAAGTGCCCACATCTCTCCCTTGGACTTTCTTTCCCTGCCCATCCTGCTATCTTTTTACCATTGGTATTCTTGGTTAGCGAGGAGGCAGGCTGTGATTGATGCATCTCAAACGAAAGACTAAAGACGTAGCCTGATGAACCTTGGTTTAAAATGACACTTGTTGTCGAGGGTCACTTCATCATTTACTTAAAATGAAAATCCTTTGACGGTCATGCTAGGGATGGCAAACGGAACGGTTCGGCCAGAAACCGGATTGGACTGTCCCATTTTGTAGCTTGGACCGGACCGGACTGCCACTGTAGCAGTTCGGTCACGGGCCAACCCGCTTAATTTAGGCAGGCCGGTCTGGTCCGTGCTTGTTGGAACAACAGCCTGGTTGTAACCAAACCGTTTTGGTCGGTGACCTGCAGGGTTGTGAACCGGCCTGGAATGGTAACCGTTATACAATTATTTTTAATATTTTTAATATTTAAAGTTAATAAATGTCTAAAAAATCATTCCCAACAATAAACAATTAGCTTGTGGGGGGTAAATTAGAAACAAAAAAAAAAAGAAATTCTATAAATATAGAAGTCTTCCAAATCATTTTTTTCGCATCAAAACTTCAGACAGTTCTCCTAACTCTCTTAGTGTATTTGCACAAGTTATATAATTACAATAATACAAAAATTCTTGCAATTGTATAATGTCAAACTTTGAAGAAGTGAAGAAGTGCAATTTTAAAATTCTTTTGGAATCAATCAGCATTCAAGAAGCATTCAATATTTTGAGAATTCTTCTAGTGCAGTTTATTTTTTATAATTCAATATTTATTGCTTGTTAATTTGTTAGTGTAATATTAATTTTATATTTGGCATACAGTTATGGTATCATCACCGAGTCAAACTGCACAAGGGTCTATCAATACATTTCACCATGTTTATGTTACACATTTAGATCCCGATAATGTTAGAGAGTTGAATACCAGTATACCACCAACATTTACGATTTCAATTTTTTCGGCCTTCCCGACAATGATTATGAAATTCATTTAGATGATACCGAAACATTAAATATCAAGGCCCCATCTTCTTTCAGAAAACTTTAGAAAAAAAACTTCCGATGTGTACAACTTTTTTACATTTATTCGAGCTTCGTCCAATCCAAAAGAGGAAATTATGGCACATAGCATCTGTCAAATGACTTACAAATGGAAAGTGGGTGGGGGACGGGTACACTTAAGGGACACTTGATTAGTAAACACAAGGAAACACAACAAGATCTTACCCAATAAAAATTAAATTCCAAGACCTGTCAAGTAGATAATTTTAGTTATAATCATAAAATTGTACGTAGGGAAATAACTAAACTCGTTATTAAAAATGAATTACCATTTACTAATTCAGAAAGTAAAAATCTAAAAATGTTTACCCAACCCACTCCAAACCCTCATTTCGCAAAGAAATCATAAACACACCATTAAATCTGATTGTTTCAAAATATATCATAAACCCACTATTAAATCTAATTGTTTCAATATACACTATTACTGAGGTAAACCTGAATATAATAGGATTGGTACAATTGAGAATGATACAATTAGTGGGGGGGTTCCCCTTCACTCCTGATATTTCCTCTTGTTTTCGGTGTGATAATGTGTGGTTTGTATTCACATCTCATCTTACCATCACACACTAGAATTCCTCTTCATTTATAAGTTTCAACATGATATTTGTTTTAATCTTTATTAATCAGGAAAGTTTTATTCTGTTTTTACTTTTTATTGTTTAGGTATTTTAGATATAGGATACATTTTTAGGCCAGAATAATTTGAAAAAAGTGTAAAATGAATACCTTTCCACAAGCAACCTCTTTTGAGCTAAAGTGACCACATCTCTCCCTTGGACTTTCTTTGCCTGCCCATCCTGCTCTCTTTTTACCATTGGTATTCTTGGTTAGCGAGGAGGCTGTCATTGATGCATCTCACACGAAAGACGTAGCCTGATGGATGAACCTTGGTTTAAAATGACACTTGTTGTCGAGGGTCACTTGATCATCATTTACTTAAAATGAAAATCCTTTGACGGTCATGCTAGGGATAGCAAACGGATTGGTTCGGTCAGAAACCGGATTGGACTGACCCATTTTGTAGCTCGGACCGGACCGGACTACCACTGTAGCAGTTCGGTCACGGTCTTACTCACTTAATTTAGACGGGCCAGTCCGGTCCTTGCTTGTTGGAAGCGCGGTCCGGTTGGAACCAGATCGTTTTGGCCGGTGACCTGCCAGGTTGTGAACCAGATCGTCCCAGAACTGTAACTGTTATACATTTTAAAAAAATATTTAAAGTTAATAAATGTCTAAAAATCATTCCCAACAGATATAAACAGTTAGTATATGGGGGGTAAATTAGAAACACAAAAAATATGAAATTCTATAAATATAGAAGTCTTTCAAATCATTTTCTTCGCACCAAAACTTTCAAACAGTTTCCTAACTCTATCAATGTATTCTTACAAGTTATATGATTACAATTACAATTTGTACAATCTCAAAGTTTGAAGAAGAGCAGAAGTGCAGAAGCGCAATTTTAAAATTCTTTTGGAATCAATCAACATTCAAGAAGCATTCACAACACAATTTTGAGAATTCTTCTAGTGCAGTTTCTTTTTTATAATTCAATATTTATTGCTTGTTAATTTGTTACTTGTATTAATTTTATATTTTGCATACAATTATGACATCATCACGGAGTCAAAGTGCACAAGGGTCTACCAATGCATCTCACCATGTTTATGTTACACATTTGGATCCCGATAATGTTAGAGAGTTGAATACCACCAACATTTACGATTTTGATTTTTTCGGCCTTCCCGACAATGATGATGAAATTTATTTAGTTGATACCGAAACAAAAAATACCGAGAATCTTCCTTCAGAAACTTTAGAGAAAACTTCCCATGTACACAACTTTTTTACATTTATTCCAGCTTCGTCCAATCCAAAAGAGGAAATTATGGCACATAGAATCTGTCAAATGACTTACACATGGAAAATGGGTGGGGGGACTGGTACACTTGAGGGACACTTGATTAGTAAACACAAGGAAACACAACAAGATCTTACCCAACAAAAATTAAACCCCAAGACGTGTCAAGTAGATAATTTTAGTTATGATCGTAAAATTGTACTTAGGGAAATAACTAAACTCGTTATTAAAAATGAATTACCATTTACTAATTCCGAAAGTAAAAACCTAGAAATGTTTACCCAACCCACTCCAAACCCTCATTTCGAAAGAAATCCTAAACACACTATTAAATCTGATTGTTTCAAAATATATAATAAGCTTAAAGATACTTTAGTTGCTACTTTGTCTTCTTTGCTTTCTAAAGTTGCATTAACTAGTGATTGTTGAAACAGTTGTAATGATATTCTTATTATGTGCACTACTTGTCGTTAAATTGATAGTGATTGGATCATTCAAAAAACTACTGTACAATTTGGTTATTTGATGTATCCCAATAATGGTGCGGTTATCGCATCACAAATTAGATAAGTGATATGGGTTGGATGACGTGGCCCCTCCTGGGCCACAGGATCTCCTCAAAATGCGCGCGCCTCCAGATCATCCAGATCTGCCACGTCAGCCCGGAAACCGTCCGGGTCCTTGCCACGTCAGCCCTATACCGCCCGGATTTCCATCCCTTCAACCCCACGGGCAACCGGGTCCAGACCCGGCCCCAAACGGGTCCAGACCCGGTTGGGTTCTCTTATAAATATCAGACCCCTACCCCTTGATCCAGGTAATCGATCTTTTCCCACTCAAACCCTAGTTGCTGTTACTCTCTCTCAGTAGCTGACTAGATCGTCGGGGGGTCTGCCACTGGGACCAACCCCGCTGTTCCTAGACCGTCTGCAGGTACACGAGACCTTGGATCCGAGCCTCCCGATCCGAGCCGAGCATCTAGCCTCCACCTCACTACCGCTTACTTCCGTACCGTTTGCCCGGCCGAGGGTCATCTGCATAGGAGTTTCCTCTATCAATACAAATCGAGTAAGAACTCACACCTGGTGCATCCACACGCCCGCCAAAAATAAGCCGCATCAGGTTGGCGCTGTCTGTGGGAAACTCTCTATAACAGACGCCGACCCGAGCTCCGCCGTCAACGGTGTACTGTCAGTCCGAGCTCACATGGCGCCTAAAGCCACGAAAGCTGTTACCTCTGCACGTCGGCAGGACGTCCCTCCATGGGGCATCGCTACCGACGCCCACGGATCCAACCATCCGGGGGTCAGTCACCCACATCAACCGAGTGCCTCCCGTCCGGTCCAGCTCGACCTGCGGGGGGTAATCCTGAACCGACAGGCTAGTCGCAGCAGGGGAGGAGCCGCTTCTAACTCGGCTACAAACCGTCCAAAACCTCTGTCCCACGGGCGGGGGCCGGTGCTCAGCCGTATCGGTCAGCAACAGTCCGCTCAACCAAACTGAGCCGAGCGGGCCCCAGTCACTCACCAGGAGTTCCAAGACTTCCGGAGGGAAATCCTGGAGGCCATCCGGGGGACCCCTATCGATGAGAACATCCACCATTCCCATATCCGGTCGGATGCCGAGGCCAGCGTGACTTACATCCCATCTATCCAGTCGGAGTATGACATTGACCTCCTGAAGCGCCTCCAAGAAATGGAAGACCGACTCGACAACTTCGACGACGGCGGCCGAAGGACAGCTCAGGGGTACAGGCCCGTCCGACCTCCTTTCTCCGCCCTCATTCTACAGCCGGAGATACCCCGAAATTTCCGTCCTCCCCAGTTCGAGACCTATGACGGCGATGGCGATCCTGCTGATCACATGGAGGGCTTCAAGATCCTCATGATGATTCACAGCGCATCGGATCCCCTCCTGTGCTGAGCCTTCCCCGCCACCCTCCGGGGCCCGGCCCGGGAATGGTTCTCCAAGCTCACCCCTGGCTCCATCTACTCATTCAATCAGTTAGAGGGCAACTTCCTTGCCCACTTTGTCACCAGCCGAAAGGCCGAAAGAACAAGTGCGTCCCTGCTTGGCCTCCGGCAGAAGGAGGGGGAGTCGCTCCGAGTGTTCGTCCGGAGATTCACCGTTGAGGCAAGGTCGGTCTCCTCCCTCGACCCCGGCGTTGCCTCAGCTGCCTTCCGACACAATGTCCGGCACAGACAGTTGAAGGCCTCCCTGGCAAAGAAGCCCTCGGAGGACTTTCCCGACCTCCTCAACCGGGTCGAGAAGTACATCCGGGCTGAAGAAGCTCTAAACCTAGAAGAGCCTAGGGAGGTTCTCGGGAAGGGAAAACGGAAGGCCGAAAAGGCCGAGCCAACAAAGAAGGCTCCAAGAGACCCGGGCGCCATGAAGAAGGTTCCGCCGGTCCCTCACTTCGAGAGGTACACCCCTCTGACGCAGAATGTATCCACCATTCTTTTGGCGATCGAAGACAGGGATCTCGTGCAGTTCTCTCCTCGACCGTCCAATTACACCAGCAAAAAGAGGGAACAGATGTTCTACTGCCGCTTCCATCGGGTCAACGGGCACGACACAGATCATTGTCGTGCCCTGATGGACGAAATTAAGGCCCTCATTCAACGAGGGTACCTCCGAGAATTCAAAAGGGAAGGCACCGGGGAACAGAGGGACACCAGAAATAGGAGGGATTCCCCTCCTCCTCGAGCACCCCGACAATGCCCCGAGCGGAATTCGGAACCCGAGGAGCCTAAGGAGCCCGAAGGTTAGGCAATCTTACATTGTGTCCACGGAGGGCCCATGGGAGGGGAATCCAACACTTCCCGCAAGGCATTCGTCCTGGATGTCAACACCGTCCAGGGCCCTCTCTCCCCCAAAATCTAGCAACTCCCTATTTCTTTCTCGGGGGAGGACCTGGAGGGAGTCCGTCTCCCTCACTGTGACGCACTTGTTATCAGCCTCAGCATGGCGAACTTTGAGGTCCGGTGAATCCTCGTGGACAACGGGAGCTCGGTCAACATTCTATTCCTGGGAGCATTCGAGAACTTGAAGCTCTCCCGTGAGAAGCTAAAGCCGGCAGGATACACCTTACACGGATTCTCCGGCATCCCCATGACAATAGAGGGGATCGTCACCCTAGACACCACGGCAGGCACGACCCCGAACAGAAGAACCGAGTCCATGGACTTCATGGTTGTGAATGTCAAGGCAGCCTACAACGCTATACTCGGCCGTCCGGGGCTCTGCTCCCTCCAGGCGGTTCCCTCGGCCTACCACCAGAAAATGAAATTCCCTACTAACACTGGTGTTGGAGTTGTCCGAGGAAATCAAGAAGCAGCCCGTTCGTGCTACATGACGGCGATCGGGAGCAGTGTATTTTTCCTCGATGCCGTCGAGCTGGAGCCCGAAAGGACCCAGCAGAACCAGAGCTGGCGGACGAGCTAGAAGATGTCTCGTTTGAGACAGGGGATGCGTCGAAGCACTTCCGAGTAAGCTGCTCCCTCGCACCCGACCTCAAGAACCCCCTGATTGGCTGCATTCGCCGCAATATCGACCTCTTTGCCTGGAAGCCCTCTTACATGCCCGGGATCTCCGAGGATCTCATCATGCACAAACTCAGCGTGATTCCCGGGTCGAAACCCGTTGTCCAAAAGCGGCGCAAGTTCGCTCCGGAGCGACAACAGGCAGTAAATGCGGAAGTGGACAAGCTCTTGTCCGCGCGTTTCATACAAGAGGTCAGCTACCCTGAGTGACTGGCGAATGTCGTCATGGTCAAGAAGGCGAGCGGGAGTTGGAGGATCTGCATAGATTTCACCGACCTCAACAAGGCATGCCCCAAGGATCCGTTCCCTCTCCCCAGTATTGATGCCCTGATCAATGCCACCTCGGGCCACAAGCTCTTATTCTTCATGGATGCCTTCTCGGGCTATAACCAGATTCAGATGTTTCCTCTCGACATCGCCAAGACGTCCTTCGTCACAGATCGGGGGCTGTACTGCTACCGGGTTATGCCCTTCGGGCTGAAGAACGCCGGTGCCACTTACCAGAGGCTCGTCAACCGAGTCTTCAAAGATCAAATCGGACGTAACATGGAGGTATAATAGACATGGCCCCTCCCAGGAACGTCAAAGAAGTCCAGAGGCTAACGGGGAGAGTTCATCGTCAGCCAGCGCGGCATCGAGGCGAACCCCGAAAAGATCCAGGCCATAATAGACATGGCCCCTCCCAGGAACGTCAAAGAAGTCCAGAGGCTAACGAGGAGACTGGCGGCTATCGATCGTTTTCTCTCCAACTCTGGAGAGAAGTCCCTTCCGTTCTTCAAGGCACTACGCGGCACCGGAGGGTTCGAGTGGGGCACTCAGCAGCAAGAGGCCTTCGCCCAGTTAAAGGAGTACCTCGCTAACCCTCCTCTCCTCAGCAAGCCCGAACAAGGTGAGCCACTTTGGCTCTACCTCTCGGCATCGGAGAACGTGCTTAGCGCCGTCCTCGTTCGAGAAGAGGAAGGGGTCCAAAAGCCCCTGTACTATGTAGGCAAGGTCCTGCTCGACGCCGAGACCAGATATTCCAGGATGGAGAAAGTAGCATACGCCTTGGTCATGGCCGCACGAAAGCTTCGTCCATATTTCCAGGCACATTCAGTCCAGGTACTCACGGATCAACCCCTAAAGGCGGTGCTTTATAAACCCGAGAGCTTGGGGCGACTAGTCAAGTGGTCGATCGAGCTCAGTCAGTACGACATCGGCTACCAGCCAAGGACGGCCATCAAAGGGCAGACCCTAGCCGAATTCATCACAGAATGCACCATTTCCGAGCAACCCGCGAGCAAGGAAGCCGACCAGACGTGGGAAGTTTACGTCGATGGCTCCTCTTGCGAAGCAGGAAGTGGTGCGGGCATCATTCTTCGGGGTCCAGATGGTTTCCTCCTTCAATACTGTCTCTGCCTCAACTTTTTGGCCTCTAACAACGAGGCTGAATACGAGGCCATGATCGCCGGGCTCAACCTGGCTCATCAGGCCGGCGCCAGATAGATCAGGGCCTTTAGCGACTCCCAGCTGGTGGTCAACCAGATCACCGGGGAGTACGAGGCCCGCGACGATAGGATGATCAGGTACCTGGCCGTGGTCCAATGCCTACTAACGTCCTTCGACGAATCAGCTGTCTTGAGGATCCCCAGGAGCTGAACGCCCAGGCCGACGCCCTGTCAAAGTTGGCTTCCTCATCCCTTGAAGGCCTCGACCGCACGGTCCTGATTGAAGTCCTATTGAAGCCAAGTACAGACTTCCCGGAGGTTCTGTGCATTGAAGACGGAGCCCCTCCCAACGACTGGACCACTCTTATCAAGAAATTTCTAGTCAAGGGAGAGCTCCCCGAAGACCGGGCTGAAGCAAGGCGGGTCAGGGTCCGATCAGAAAGATTCGTGGTAATCAACGCCACCCGCTTCAAAAGGTCCTACACCACAACAGATGGCAAATCCTACCTCCGTTGCCTGACCCCCGACGAAGCCAAGTACGCCCTCAAGGAGCTGCACGAAGGGATAGGCGGATGCCACATGGGAAGCCGTTCGCTAGCGCGGAAGGCATTAAATCATGGGTACTACTGGCCCACTATGCTGCAAGACGCCCTCGCCCTAGTGAAGAAGTGCAGCCCCTGTCAACGGTTCTCCCCCGTGAAAAGGGCTCCTCAGGCAAACCTACGGTCAATGGCCAGTCCGACCCCCTTTGCAATGTGGGGGATGGATTTGGTGGGCCTATTTTCAAAAGCAACGTGCCAGCGAAAGTTCCTTATTGTGGCGATCGACTACTTCACTAAGTGGATCGAGGATGAGCCGTTAGCAATGATCACCGAGCAACAGACCCAGTAGTTTTTCTGGAAACACATCGTCTGTCGGTTCGGAATTCCGCAGGTGCTCATTACAGACAATGAGACTCAATTTGCAGGTAAGCATTTCTGCAAGTTCTGCGAAGATCTCGGGATCCAACAGCGCTTCTCCTCAGTATGCCATCCCCAATCCAACGGTCAGGTCGAGAACGCGAACCGCCAAATCCTCGACGGCCTCAAGAAACGACTCGATAACTCTTCTAAGGGGTTATGGGTAGACGAGTGGTCAAGCGTTCTCTGGGCCCACCAGACAACAAAGAGAATCCCCATGGGAGAATCCCCTTTCAATCTGACATACGGTGCGGAGGCCGTCATTCCCTTGGAGATCGGGATCTCTTCACCCCGAATCATGGCCTTCGACGAGGCAGCAAACTCCAAACAGCTGCAAGCCGACATGGACCTCATAGACGAGGTCAGGAAGAAGTCCGCCATTAGAAGAAGCATCTACCAACAAAGGATTGAGAAGTTCTACAACAAGAAGGTGCGTCCCACCGACATCAAACTCAGAGACTTCGTTCTCTGAAAACTGGTGGTATCCAATCCCGGCCAAAAACGGAAGTTAGCCCCTAACTAGGAGGGTCCTTACAGAGTATCGCAGGTCGTGCGCCCAGGGACGTACCGCCTGACCAATCCAGAGGGCAAGGCCATCAAGAGGCCCTAGAATGCGGAGCACCTCATCAAGTTCCTAGGAGGAGATTAGCATCCATCATGTAAATTATCAGGAATGTAGTCGGCATGTCGTGCCTTGTTTTTGTAAAAATCCAGTATGATGTAAATATGCCCGCTTCTTAAAACAAGTTTGTGGCTTCGTATTTTTGTTCTCAATAAAAAACGTCGCGAGCTCGACGCTCGGATAGCATCGCGAGCCAGAAAAGCTTTTTTTACAAGCTTGAGGCTCGGCGCTCGGATAGCATCGCGAGCCAGAAAAGCTTTTTTACAAGCTTGAGGTGTGGCGCTCGGATAGCATCGCGAGCCAGAAAAGCTTCTCTTACAAGCTTGAGGCTCGGCGCTCGGATAACATCGCGAGCCAGAAAAGCTTTTCCTTACAAGCTTAGGGCTCGACGCTCGAATAGCATCGCGAGCCAGAAAATCTTCTCTTACACATCTTTCTTGAGAACATGGACGGGAGCTCGGCGTCGACGTCGAGCAAGGCCGGGGCTTTCTTCAAAGCACCCTGACCTTAACGCTGGGTGCCGACCTTCGGCTACGCCTGCTATTGGCTTTCTCACCGATGTGGGGGCTCGGCCCCTGTCCCTTGCATGGTCCGGGCTTCTTCAAGCCCATCAACCTATGCGCGAGGCGACCACTGCCGGCTACACCCGTGCTGTCTCTCTTGAGAACAAGTGCGGGAGCTCGGCGTCGACCTCGAGCAAGGCGGAGGCTTTCCTCAAAGCCCCCCGACCTTAACGCTCGGCGACGATCCGTGGCTACGCCCGTTACTGATTTTCTCCCCGGTGTAGGGGCTCGACACCTGTCCCTTGCATGGTTTGGGCTTCTTCAAGCCCATCAACCTCTGCGCGAGGCGGCAACCGCCAGCTACACCCGTGCCGTCTTTCCTGAGAACAAGTGCGGGAGCTCGGCATCGACGTCGAGCAAGGCCGGGGCTTTCTTCAAAGCACCCGGACCCGAATGCTCGGCGCCGACCCTCGGCTACGCCCGTTACTGGCTTTTTCCTCGGTGTGGGGGCTCGGCACCTGTCCCTCGCATGGTTTGGGCTTCTTCAAGCCCATCAACCATAGCACGAGGCGGCAACCGCCAGCTACACCCGTGCCGTCTCTCCTGAGAACAAGTGCGGGAGCTCGGCATCGACCTTGAGCAAGGCGGAGGCTTTCTTCAAGGCCCCCTGACCTTAACGCTCGGCGACGACCCGTGGCTACGCCCGTTACTGGCTTTCTCCCCGGTGTGGGGGCTCGGCATCTATCCCTCGCATGGTTTGGGCTTCTTCAAGCCCATCAACCTATGCACGAGGCGACCACCGCCAGCTACACCTGTGCCGTCTCTCCTGAGAACAAATGCGGGAGCTCGGCATCGACTTCGAGCAAGACAGAGGTTTTCTCCAAAGCACCCCGACCTTAACGCTCGGCGACGACCCGTGGCTACGCCCGTTGCTGGCTTTCTCCTCGGTGTGGGGGCTCGGTACCTGTTCCTCGCATGGTTTGGACTTCTTTAAGCCCATCAACCATAGCACGAGGCGGCAACCGTCAGCTACACCCGTGCCGTCTTTTCTGAGAACAAGTGCGGGAGCTCGGCGTCGACCTCGAGCAAGGCGGAGGCTTTCTTCAAAGCCCCCCAACCTTAACGCTCGGCGACGACCCGTGGCTACGCCCGTTACTGGCTTTCTCCCCGGTGTGGGGGCTTGGCACCTGTCCCTCGCTTGGTTTGGACTTCTTCAAGCCCATCAACCATAGCACGAGGCGGCAACCGCCAGCTACACCCGTGTCGTCTCTCCTGAGAACAAGTGCGGGAGCTCGGCATCGACCTCGAGGAAGGCTGAGGCTTTCTTCAAAGCCCCCCGACCTTAACGTTCGGCGATGACCAGTGGCTACGCCCGTTACTGGCTTTCTCCCTGGTGTGGGGGCTCGGCACCTGTCCTTCGCATGGTTTGCGCTTCTTCAAGCCCATCAACCATAGCACGAGGTGGCAACCGCCATCTACACCCGTGCCGTCTCTCCTGAAAGGAAGTGCGGGAACTCGGCGTCGATTTCAAGCAAGGCCGGTGCTTTCTTCAAAGCACCTCGCCCATACGCTCGACGGCGACCTACCCCCACGAATACTTCAACAAAATTTTTCATTAAGGTTTAAGATGTCCGCCTTCCGCGGACGCCCCGAACTTTGAGTCGATTGGTAGACCCTCCTCTCGCCCTCGAACAACTCGAGGTTTACCGCTTTCACAAGCCAAAATCCCGAAATGTTCGAGGACGGCAGGAGATGCTTCTTGCCCTTCTTTGCTTGAGAAGGCTCCTCGGCTACCGGGGCTGGCCCCTTAGCGGACCCCCCGGCCTGAGTTGCCAGCTTCTCCTGCTCTGCCTTCTTCTTCTTCTGCATATCGCCCTTGCCTTTGCGGCAACGGCCAGCAAGGCTCGCCTATCGTCCACCTGCTCGGAAGTCATCTCTGCAAGAATGAAAAAAGAGGCTAAAGTTAACACGAAGGCAGAAAGATGAAAAATTCAGAACGAAACATACTAGGGTCGGCTGGGCTCAGTCCGGCCTGAGCGAGGTGTAGCTCAGTCACTCGAGGCCACACAATACTGTGCCCCCTACAATCTTCTCCACTCTCTTCCAGTCCTTTGCTGTCAAGTTGCTTCGCTTCGGAGGTTTATGGTACGGCTTGAAGAAACTTCACTGGGTCGGTATTCCCCAAGCCTTCTCACTCCGCACCACGAAATACTTTTCTTTTCACCCTTTGATGGAATCCAGATGGCCGTGCATGATCTTCTTGTGCGGCCTGAGTGAGAAGTAGAAAATCCCTTCCTGATCTCCGAGTGAACTGATTCCTAGGATGGCTCAGAAGTACGTCAACCTCGGCTTCACCCCCTTCTCTTGGCACCTCAGAATAAAACAGATCAAGTGCTTCCAGGAGTTCGGGCCGTACTGCATGGGGCATAGCTTCGCCCAATTCAAGACTCTCTTAACAAAGGGATGCAGAGGCAGCCTTAGACCCGAGGCGAAGGCGTCCTCAGGAAACATACAATAGCCCGGCACCAGGACCGTGGTGGGCCGAATGCCGGGGCTCGGGATGAAGACTTCGAACTCCCACAGGATGAAATAAGAGGCCCTCAGAATGTGGAGATAGTCCGCCCTCAAGATGCATGGGATGCTGTCCATCCGAATCTTCACCCGGCTCTCTTCACCTGGCACGGGAGGGATGAGGTCGATGTCCTTGATATCATCAGGATACGTCCGGATCGATCCTGAATTTTTGAAGGAGACTCGGGGGAACTCGAGCCCCGGCCTGGGTGCATATTCATCCTGCGGAAGAGGACTGTCTGGGATAGTTAGCTTCCGCTTCTTCCGACGAGGACGAGCCTTCCTCTCGGGAGACGGCGTCGACAAGGGTGGGAGAGGTGGAAGGTCATCCCCAACCAACCTTCTCGCTGTGCCTTCGCTAGCACCCTTTTGAGCGCCCTCATTCTCATCATCAACAGCACCCTCATCCTCCTCTTCCTCATCGTCGGTATCCGGATCCTCCTGATCCTCATCCTCCTCCTCCTCTTCGCCGTCGGTGCCCTGGTCCTCCTCGTCCTCTCCCTCCTCCTCTTTGCCCTCGGCGCCCGGATCCCCCTGGTCCCCCTCGTCCTCTCCCTCCTCCTCTTCGCCCTCGGCGCCCTGATCCTCCTGATCCCCCTCATCCTCTTCCTCCTCCTCTTCGCCCTCGCTTACAGGCTCCTTCCCCGGCCTTCGGGATCTCAGTGGCGACACTATGAAGAGTACGTCGTGACTACTAGCCGACCCAGGGTCTGTCAGGACCTCCTTCTTCACCTTATACTTGCTAAAAGACGAGGACGTCTCGGACTTGGACTCCTTCGCGGAGCGGCCCAACGAGCTGGCCTCGGATCCGGACTGAACGCGCGACATTACAAAAACAGAGAATACTAACCTGAAGAGTTACCGAACGATCACCGGAAAAAGTTGCCGACGGCAGGTAAAATCCTGTTCTTGAAATAGTGGAAAGTGAGAGTAAAGAAATGAAGAAGAAAAAGTGAAGAGGGGGAGGGGATTTATAAGGAGAAAGCGACTCCTCGATTTCCGCAATTAAGATCTGGCCGTTGGATCTTAACCATCAAGATCTAACGGCCGCTAAGATCTGGGGACACTTCGATCCTTGCGCTTCTGATGTCAGCAGTGGGCGTGGAATTACCCAAACTACCCCTAGGCCTTTCTTCCCCACACAGCGGACTTTCTCGACAAGTCAATGAAGCTCGGGGCTCAGATTGCACCGCGAGCCACAACTCCTCTCCTATTTTTCAAAACAGTCGACGCTCGGATGGCACCGCGAGTCATAATTCCTCTTCTATTCCACAGAAGGGTCAACGCTCAGATGGCACCGCGAGCCACAACTCCTCTCCTATTTTTTCAGAAGGGTCGACGCTCGGATTTCATCGCGAGCCACAATTCCTCTTCTATCTTTACAGAAGGGTCGACGCTCGGATGGCACCGCGAGCCACAATTCCCCTTCTATTTTTACAGAAGGGTCGACGCTCGGATGACACTGCGAGCCACAATTCCTCTTCTATTCCACAGAAGGGTCGACGCTTGGATGGCACCGCGACCCACAACTCCTCTCCTATTTTACAGAAGGGTCGACGCTCGGATGGCACCGTGAGCCACAATTCCTCTTCTATTTTTACAGAAGGGTCGACGCTCGGATGGCACCACGAGCCACAATTCCTCGTCTATTCCACAGAAGGGTCGACGCTCGGATGGCACCGCGAGCCACAACTCCTCTCCGATTTTTTCAGAAGGGTCGACGCTCGGAGGGCACCGCGAGGCCCAATTCCTCTTCTATTTTTACAGAAGGGTCGACGCTCGGATAGCACTGCGAGAGACAATTCCTCTTCTATTCCACAGAAGGGTCGACGCTCGGATGGCACCGCAAGCCACAATTCCTCTTCTATTTTTTCAGGAAGCTCGAAGCTCAGATGGCGTTGCGAGCCACGAAACAGCATCCCCTATCCACAGGGGCTCGGAGCTCAGATGACACCGCGGGCCCCAGAGTCCTTCCCTATTTATAGGGGACTCGGAGCTCGGATGACACCGCGAGCCCCAGTGTCTCCCTCTATCCCACAGGAAGGGGGCTCGACTGCCGACCCCCAGAGCTCGACAAACCGAGCCCCAACTCACCTAACCTCGACGTCATCTCGCTCTTCCAACTAGCGAGAGGACCGTCTGCCGACCCAGTGTCTCCCTCTATCCCACAGGCAGGGGGCTCGACTGCCGACACCCAGAGCTCGACAAATCGAGCCCCAACTCACCTAACCTCGACGTCATCTCGCTCTTCCAACTAGCGAGAGGACCGTCTGCCGACCCAATGTCTCCCTCTATCCCACAGGCAGGGGGCTCAACTGCCGACCCTCAGAGCTCGACAAACCGAGCCCCAACTCGGCTGACCTCGACGTCATCTCGCTCTTCCAACTAGCGAGAGGACCATCTACCGACCCTCTGAGCTCCTCTGCCGACCCCAGGCGCTCGACAATGACCGACCAATGCCAGCCGTCAGGACTCCTAAAGCATTAAATACAATGAAATCATCCCGTCGCTACTACCAAGTGTAGGGGCTCGGACCTCGGATGTCACTGCGAGCCCCAGAAGCACTCCCCTATTCACAAGGGGCTCGGAGCTCGGATGACATCGCGAGCCCCTACAGCCCATCTCTATTCCCAGGAGGCTCGGAGCTCGGATGAAATCGCGAGCCCCAAAAATTCTCCTCAAGTGAGGGGCTCACCGACCAACCCTCTATGCTCGGTGAGCCGATCTCCAACCCAACAGCGTAGGCATCCCCTTGCTTTTCCAACTAGCGAGGGGGTCGCCTGCCGACCCTCGAAGATCGTCCACCGACCCTCAACGCTCGCCTATCGACCCTTTATGCTCGGCGAGCCAATCTCCAGCCCAACAGGCGTTGGCATCCCCTTGCTCCTCCAACTAGCGAGGAGGTCGTCTGCCGACCTTCGAAGCTCGTCCGCCAACCCTAGACACTCGGCAAACCAAGCCTCAATCGAATGGTCCTCGACGTCCCCTCGCTCTTCCAACTAGCAAGAGGATCGTCCGCCAACCCCCGAGGCTCGTCTGCCGACCCTAAGGCTCGGCAAGCATCACTCCGACCCCTCTACACAGCATCCTGCGCAAACTCCGACGAGGGATCCCTTCCTCCTAACTCCTGGCCTCTTCTGGAAGTAGCAGATCCTACTTTCTCACCGCACCCTCCACTCTGCTCCTCCAACAGAGGCGAAGAACCACTCCTACACGACTGGTTCACCCAGTCCTCCAGGAGTGTGGGGCTTGTGATATGGGTTGGATGACGTGGCCCCTCCTGGGCCACAGGATCCCCTCAAAATGCGCGCGTCTCCAGATCATCCAGATCTGCCACGTCAGTCCGGAAACTGCCCGGGCCCTTGCCACGTCAGCCCTATACCGCCCGGGTTTCCACCGCTTCAACCCCACGGGCAACCGGGTCCAAACCCGGCCCCAAACGGGTCCAGACCCGGTTGGGTTCTCCTATAAATACCAGACCCTTACCCCTTGATCCAGGTAATCGATCTTTTCCCACTTAAACCTTAGTTACTGTTACTCTCTCAGTAGCTGACTAGATCATCGGAGGGTCCGCCACCGGACCAACCCCGGTGTTCCTGGACCATCTGCAGGTACACGAGACCTCAGATCCGAGCCTCCCGATCCGAGCCGAGCATCCAGCATCCACCTCACTACCGCCTACTTCCGTACCGTTCGCCCGGCCGAGGGTCGTCTGCATAGGAGTTTCCTCTATTAATACAAATCGAGTAAAAACTCACACCTGGTGCATCCACACGCCCGCCAAAAACAAACCGCATCAATAAGCATGTAATATTTTTGATATTGAAGATAAAATTATTTCTATTAGCCTTGATAATATCTCCAATATAAAAGAACGGTTTCTTCCTTAATTGATGTGTTTATGTATTAATATTGCCTGAAATATTTTCTATTAAATGTGGATGATTTGAAAATAACCAAACTATATATTAGTGCAATAAAATATTGTGTGCATTTTAGAATTTTTGACCAAAATGACCCACTTTTTGAAAGTTTCTACCAAAATGACCCACTTTCGAAAGTTTTTACCAAAACGATCCATTCGCTAACTCAGTTAGCGATCCTAATGAAAACATGGTCGCTAACTGAGTTAGCGAGTGTATACTTGGACTTTTTCTTCAGTTTTTTTTTCAAATGGTGAAACCTGAATAAAAAAAATAAGTATACACTCGCTATCTCAGTTAGCGACCTTGTTTTCACTAAGGTTGCTAACTGAGTTAGCGAGTGTGGTACAAACGAATTGGGTTTAGACTCGCTATCTCAGTTAGCGAGTGTTTTTGTACCACACTCGCTAACTGAGATAGCGAGTCTAAATCAAAATGTATTTTTCTTCAAGTCAATACACACACTATCTCAGTTAGCGAATGTGGTACAAACACACTCACTAACTGAGATAGCGACTCTAAACCCAATGATTTTTTTATAATTCAAGTCAAAATATGTTTTTCCTCAATTCATTTGTACCACACTCGCTAACTGAGTTAGCGAGCCTAGTGAAAACAGGGTCGCTAACTGAGGTAGCAAGTGTATACTTGACCTTTTTCTTCAGGTTTTTCTCCAAGAGGTGAAACCTGAAGAAAAAGGCCAAACATACACTCGCTAACCCAGTTAGCGACCCTGTTTTCACTAGGGTTGCTAACTCAGTTAGCGAGTGGGTCGTTTTGGTAAAAACTTTCAAAAGTGGGTCATTTTGGTAAAAGCTTTCACAAAGTCGGTCGTTTTGGTCAAAAATTCGTGCATTTTATTAATATGAGTGATCATAATCTTCAAAAATTTGCACAATGATGTGGTCTTGAAGAAATATAATTTAGAAGATTCTCGAAAGATATTAAAACTAGATGAAAATCTATTTACAAATTGATTACAATTGTTAATATATACAAAGAGGTTGTAAATAATGTTTGTATTGTAAAACACATGAAAAACTTTTGCATGAATCAAGAGTATGCGAATTATGCCGATAGTTAGTTAAATTTTTTTAATCATTTTCAAGTTACAACTCTTCAATTTTCAAAATCTTATGAGTTCACTTCTAGTTATATTTTATTTACTATAGTTACTATGATGCAAAATTTTTAAGAAAAAAAAAAGAAATTTGACCATTTGATTAGCACCATTGTTATTCCCGCAAAATTCATAAGACATTTCCACCCTCTTCCTTTTTTATATTGTGTTGCAAGTGTAATTGATCATCATATCAAGTTAGATGGTGCAAAGGGTTTGATTGAAATAATTATAGTTTTGTTGAAGATTTAGATTATGATGTTGATGAATATATATTAAAATTTAAGTCATCATTAGATACTTTATATGATATTTATGATAGAAATTTTGCATCTAATGGTTAAAATACAGCAATAACATTATCTTTATTGGAAGGTAAAGGCATTGCATCATTACAGTTGTATGGAGTTGTATTAAATTAAAAAAAACCTAAAACAGATGCACCAAATGAATTAAAATGGTACAATGCACAACCTACATTGCCTAGCGATAACAAAATTGATGTTTTAATATGGTGAAAAAATAATGAAGGTTCATTTCGTGTTCTTTCTCACATGGCACATGATGCAACGCCCCCTGTCGCATCAGAAAGTGCTTTTTGTTCTATTAGCAGGATATTAAACAAAAAAAGAATTGTTTGTTACCGGAGATTTTGCAAACGCTAGTGTGCTCGGAAGATTAGATGAAAGCGAAAATTAGCATTCAAGGAATACAAGACGGCTCAAGTGGTAGCAACACTTCTGAAGAATGAAAGCGAAATCTCAAAAAACCCGGGGAATGAAGACCACATCTCAAGAACTCTCCGAGTATGAAGACTAAATCTCAATAACTCCATACGAATGAAGATCAACTGTATTTTTTATTTTTATTTTTGTAAACTAACTCAATGTTTAAATTTCTATTAACAACAATTGTAAATTTTTACAATAATAATAATTACAGAGGTTTTTTCAAAATTACATGTTTTTATTTATTTTTTTTATGTTAAGAGAAAAAAACTTAATAATTCAAAAATTGGTCCGGACTGCAACCTCGGCTGGCTGGTTGGGTTGGGCTCACCTCCTCCTCCTTGGAACAGGACCGGCCCGGACTGGTTCTGATACGAACCGGAACCAACTTAGTACAGTGATTGGCCCGACGAACCGTGAACCGGACCTGCCCGCTGGGCCTATTTTTAGACCCTAATTTGTCCAACTTCATCCCTTACCATCTCCATGGCATTGACTAATTGCGCCCAGACCTGATTGTCCACGCAAATCAATTTCGTCTGGAGTTGCAACAATATTGTTCCCCTAACTTTGTGCAACAATATCGTCGGTCCCTTAACTTTCCTCATAATTCGTTATACGTGCTCGACTTGTCAATCGTCATCATCTCTGATGCAGTCTGTTTTTGGGGGGTGTGGATGCACCAGGTGTGAGTTCTTCTCGATTTGTATTGGTGGAGGAACCCTGTGTGCGGACGGTGGTCCCGACTCTCAGCCGGGGGAACAGTTCGGGAGTAGGAGGGAGCGAGGCGGAGATCGGATGCTCTGCTCGGACCTGGAGGCTCGGCTCGGATTGAGAGGTTCGGATTCCGAGGTCTCGTGTACCTGCACTCGGTCTAGGGACACCGGGATTGGTCCCGGTGGCAGACCTTCTGACGATCTAGTCAGCTACTGAAAGGGAGTAACAGTAACTAGGGTTTGAGAGGGAAAAGATGGATTACCTTGGGAAGGGGTGGAGGGTCTGGTATTTATAGGAGAAGCCAACCGGGTCTAGACCCATTTGGGGCTGGGTCTGGATCCGGTTGCCCGTGGGCCTGATGTGGCGGAAGCCTAAGCGGTGTAGGGCTGACGTGGCACAGGCCCGGGGTGGTTTAGGGCTGACATGGCGGAGACTTGGGTGGTTTCCAAGCTGACGTGGCAGACCCGGATGAGCTAGCGGTGCACGCTCTTTGAGGGGATCCTGTGGCCTAGGAGGGGCCACGTCATCTGACCCATATCAGGAGCCCCCCACTCCTGGAGGGCTGGGGGACCTAGCCGTGTAGGAGTGGTTCTTTGCCTCTGTAGGAAGAGCAGGGTGGTGTGTAGGGTGAGGAATAAGATCCGTATTTTCCAGAAGAGGCCAGGGGGTAGGGTGAAGGGGTCCCCTATTGGAGTCGTGCGGAGTGCTGGGCGTAGAAAGGTCGGAGCTCAGTTTGCCGAGCGTCAAGGGTCGGTGGACGAGCCTTTCACTTGTTGGAAAAGTAAGGGGATCGTTGAGCTCTGTCGAGTGGGACCTCGGCAAGCCGAGGGTCGAGGGTCAGCAGACGAGCCCCTCACTGGTTAGAAAAGCAAGTGGGCATTGAGATCTGTCGAGTTGGAGCTCGGTTTGCCGAGGGTCGAGGGTCGGTAGACGGGCCCCTCACTGGTTGGAAAAGCAAGGGGGTGTCGAGCTCTGTCGAGTGGGAGCTCGGCAAGCCGAGGGTCGAGGGTCGGTAGATGGGCCATTCACTGGTTGGAAAAGCAAGGGGGCATCGAGATCTGTCGAGTTGGAGCTTGGCAAGCCAAGGGTCGAGGTTCGATAGATGGGCCCCTCACTGGTTGGAAAAGCAAGGGGGCATCGAGATCTATCGAGTTGGAGCTCGGCAAGCCGAGGGTCGAGGGTCGGTAGACGGGCCCCTCGCTGAATGGAAAAGTAAGGGGGCGTCGAGATCTGTCGAGTTGGAGCTCGGCAAGTCGAGGGTCGAGGGTCGGTAGACGGGCCCCTCACTGGTTGGAAAGAGGTGGGCTTTGGGGCTCGCGGTGTCATCCGAGCTCCGAGCCCCCTGTGAATAGAGGAGGACTTTGGGGCTCGCTGTGTCCTCCGAGCTCCGAGCCTTCTGTGAATAGAGGAGGACTTTGGGGCTCGCGGTGTCATCCGAGCTCCGAGCCCCCTGTGAATAGAGGAGGAGTTTGGGGCTCACGGTGTCATCCGAGCTCCGAGCCCCCTGTGAATAGAGGAGGACTTTGGGGCTTGCGGTGTCATCCGAGCTCCAAGCCTCCTGTGAATAGAGGAGGACTTTGGGGCTTGCGGTGTCATCCGAGCTCCAAGACACCGAGCTCCGAGCCTCCTGTGAATGAAGAAGGACTTTGGGGCTCGCAGTGTCATCCGAGCTCCGAGCCTCCTGTGAAAAGAGGAGTTTGGGGCTCGCGGTGTTATCCGAGCTCCGGGCCTCCTGTGAATGAAGGAGGACTTTGGGGCTAGCGGTGTCATCCGTGCTCCGAGCCTCCTGTGTAAAGAGGAGTTCGGGGCTCGCGATGTCATCCGAGCTCCGGGCCCCCCAAAACATGTAGGAGTTTCTGAGTGGTTTCTCGTCGGTGGAGCTGTATATTGGTAATGGCGGCCGAATGGAATCTAATAATTTCATTACATTTAATGCTTTGGGTGTAGGAGCCTGTGGCTCGTTGTGATCTCCGAGCTCCGAACCTTTTGTGAAATAGAGGAGGGGTTTTAGGCTCGCGGTGACATCCGAGCATCGACCCTCCTGTTGAGTAGAGGAGGAGTTCGGGACTAGCGGTGCCATCCAAGCATGGACCCCCTTTTGAAATAAAGGAGGGGTTTGGGGCTCGCGGTGCCATCCGAGCGTCGACCCTCCTGTTGAATGGAGGAGGAGTTTGGGGCTTGCGGTACCATCCGAGCTCCGAGTCCTCTGACTTGTTGGAAAAAGCCGGCTTGTTGGAAAAGACCTGGGGGCATTAGGGTAATTTTGTGTCAACTGCTGACGTCATGTGCGGAAGGATCGAGGCAACTCTGGATCCTAGCGGCCGTTAGATCTTGATGATTAAGATCCAAGGGCCAGATCTTTTCGCGAAAATTGAGGAGTCGCTTTCCCTGTTATAAATCCCCCCTCTCCCCCTCCACTTTTCTATCCTTCATTTCTTTACTTGCATTTTTCAACTTTCAAGAACAGGGTCTTACTTGCCGTCGGCGACCTTTTTTCGGTGATCATATGGTCAATATTTCAGGTTAGTATTTCTAACTCGTAATGTCGCGCTCTCAGTCTTGCTCCGAGGCAAGCTTGTTTGGCCGTTCTGCGAAGGAAGCTGAGTCAGAGATGTCTTGGTCCTTGGGCGACTATGGGATTAAGGAGGAAGTGCTGTCAGATCCAGGGTCGGACGACGGGGATGATGTGGTCTTCGTTGTGTCACCGTTGAGGTCCCGTAGGCCGGGGAAGGAGCCTCTGGATGAGGGCGAGGAGGAGGAGGAAGAGGTTGACGAAGAAGAGCATGATCCCGAGGGAGAAAGGGACGTTGAGGATGAGGGTGATGAGGAGGAGTAGGATTCCGAGGTAGAGGGTGTCATTGAGGGCGAGGAGGAATTCGAAGGAAATCAGGGGGAGCCTGATCGGAATGCGGGGAGGCCGATGCTCGAGGAGGTGCGGGCGGAGGCACCGCAGGAGGCGTAGCCGGGGGCGAGGGTGATCTCCCCCCTCTACCACCTTTGTCGTCGCCGTCTCCCGAGAGGAAGGCTCGTCCTCATAGGAAGAAGAGAAGGCTGAGCCTTCCGGATAGCCTCCCTCCACCGGACAAATATGCCTCTAGACCGGGGTTCGAATTTGCCCCGGTCTCCTTCAAAAATTCAGGGTCGATCAGGATGTATCCTGACGACATTAAAGACTTCGATCCTCTTCCTTCGGTGCCGGGCGACGAGAGCCGGGTGAAGATCAGAATGGATGGTATTCCATGCGTGTTGAAGGCGGACTACCTTCACATCTTGAGAGCGGCCTACTTCATTCCTCGGGAGTTTGAAGTTCTGATTCCGGGCCCCGGTATTCGCCCAACTACTGCCCTCGCACCAGGTTACTGTATTTTTCCCGAGGACACCTTCATTTCGGGGCTAAGGCTGCCGCTGCACCCCTTCATTAAGCGGGTCTTGAACTGGGCGAAGATAAGCCCGATGCAGTACGGCCCCAACTCTTGGAAGCACTTGATCTGCTTCATCTTGAAGTGCCAAGAGAAGGGGGTCAAGCCGAGGCTGACGTACTTTCGCGCCATCTTGGGGATTAGTTTGTTGGGCGATGCAGAGGGGATCTTCTACTTCTCGCCTAGGCCTCATAAGAAGGTGATGCACGGCCATCCGGACTCCATCAAAGGGTGGAAAGAGAAGTATTTCATAGTCCGGAGCGAGAAGTCTTGGGGGATTCCGACATCATGGAATTTCTTCAAGCCGAACCATAAGCCTCCGAACCGTAGCGAGCTGACGGAGAAAGAGTGGGCGAAGGTGGAGAAGATTGTTGAGGGGCACAACATAGCGTGGTCTCGAGTGACGGAGATGCACCTGGCCCGAGCCGGACTGAGCCTAGCCGACCCTAGTATGTTTTTTTTCTAAATTTTATATCTTTCTTCCTTCGTGTTAACGTTAGCTTCTCTCCTATTTTGCAGAGATGACGGCCAATCAGCTCGACGACAGGCATGCCTTGTTGGCAGCTGCCGTCAAGAGGAGGGCGGAGAAGGAGAAGAAGACGGAGCAGGATAAGGCGGCTGCTCAAGGCGCGGGGTTCGGTAAGGGACCGACCTCGGCAGCCGTGGAGCCGGCCCCGAAGAGAACAAAGAAGCAACACCACCACACGGCGAGGGAGTCTCGGGAGGAGGGGGGAAGCTCGGCTAGCAAGAGGACTTCCGAGACCCCGAAGCAGAGGCTTCCCCCAACTCGGCCTACCGCCGAGCAGATGGTGGGGCGACAGGGACTTCGGCCGCACGCTCCTGATTGGTCGGTCGTCGCAGGGGACTCCCTGCTTGAAGGTCCCGTGGCCATTGAGGTGGTCAGGAACATCGCCACCGAGCGAGATCAGATGGCGCTGGCGGTGCATACGTCTGAGCAGGCCTTCATGCGGTGGTCTCAGGCGCAGATCTCGGTGAGTGTTTGTGACTTTGTATTGAGTTTGGATTCTAGGATTTATCTGACTTTTTCTTCCTTAGACAGGCGATGCTTCACGGGCAGCACTTTCAGAAGTGCTTGGAGAAGGAGATCCTCATCGAGAGGAGGAACGCGGAGAAGTATCTCCACGAATTGAATAAGGCGATGGACGAGCTAAAGGATGCTCGGAGTATGGAGGCCGTCCACGAGGCCCAGATGACCTCGATCTTCGACCACCACAAGAAGGACGTAGATTGCCTCAAGGAGAAGGTCCAGGAAGAAGCGGAGAAGGGGCGGAAGGTCCTAGAGCAGGCAGAGATCACCATAGCGGATGCCCTGATCCTGGCGCAAGACGAGGTCTATGACCGGGCTAAGGAGCATTTCTGGATGATCTATCCGGACCAGAAGGTCGACCACCTTCACTACAGCTGGCAGCCGGACCTTCTGCCGACTCCTAGTGGCGAGGAGATGGGGGGCGACCCGGCTGACGAAGAGGTGCCACCCCCCCTCCCCTCAAGCATAGCTCAAGTTTTTCTTTTTTCTTTTTGTGATTGTATATACCTCGCGCGGACTGGCCACCGCATTTTGCAGCACAATTTTTGAAACTAATGAAAGATAACTTTTTGGCCGATGCTCCATGACTTGTGCTTCTTCAGTCTCTTTTGTGACTTGTTGTTTTCTTATCTTTCTGATAGACGCATGGGGTCCATGGTGCCGACTCTATTTCTGCCGGGGACTCTTTCGTTCGAGCTGGGCCGGAGGCCATGGAGGCGGCTTTGGCTCGCTAACGAAAACAGGCTCAGGACCGAGAAGCCGCAGTGAGTTATTTTATGAACAAGTCCAGGGAGCTTGGCTTGGAGGTCGCTCGTTTGAGGAAATCCATAACCGACCGGGACTGGTGGGTAATCGAAACGGACTGGTCGATCTCGGATGCCTCTAATGGGCGGTCGGCTTCGGAGTCTTTTCTTCATGAGGCCGTGGTTGAGAAGGAGTTGGAGATCCGTAGGTTGAAGCTGGTGCTAGGCGCCGATTTGATCGAAGAGCAATTCGGTATTAGGACCGTCTCCGACCTTTTTGTTGGAGGGGGCCTAGCATGATGATGTGGCAAGCTCGGTGGCGTGGGAGCCTTCCCCGGTTGGGCCGACCGAGGGAGAGAGGGAGCCTGAAGGAAGCGCCGACTTTGAGTTTTAAGCCGAGTGCGAGTGAGTTGTAAGCTTTTCATTGTATTTGTGCCGCCGTTACGGGCGCGCGGTGAGTAATAATAATAATAATAGACTCCCGACTTCTTTAACCTTGATAATTCCATTGAGTGGGATTGTCGCTGGGCTCGGCTTTGAGCAAGGGGTCGACGCCAAGGCGGAAAGACCGAACAGTGACTTTGCACAGGCGACGCATAATCCATGGCATTTTGCCTCTCGATGAGTAGTAATGGCGATGTTTTGCCTTTCGATATGCATTAATGGCGACGTTTCGCCTTCCGCCGTTTGGGCTTCCCAGATGCAATAACTGCGCCCCTGCGGGGGGCTATATAACCCCCATCCCCTCCTTGTTGGTTGTCAGGGATTCGGGTGCCCGCCGGAGGTGGGCGCCCCAGAATTAGAACTTTTGTCCGAGGGTTCCGGATTGGTGGCACACCGATCACCCTTGAACAATTCGGGGTTTTGGCCTTGAGGGCCGTAAGCCCCGGGTTGTTTGTTGGTGATTGGTGGGCCGATCAATTGGTTCGGAGTCTCGGAGAGAGCCTTTAGTCGGTGGCTCCCTTGCCACTCGCGAACAATTCGGGGTTTTGGCTTTTGAAAGCTGCAAACCCCGAGTTGCTCGCGGGTGAGAGGAGGGTCAACCAACGACTCGAGGCTCGGGGCATTTGCCGAAGGCAGGCGCCCTAAACCTTAATGAATTTTTTTTTGAAGTGGTCGTGGCGGAAGGTCGTCGCCGAGCTTATTGGTCGAGTGGCTTTGAAGAAAGCCACGGCCTTGCTCGGGGACGACGACGAGCCCCCACACTTGTTCTCAGGAAGACGGTATGGGTGTAGCTGGCGGTTGTCGCCATGCGCATAGGTTGATGGACTAGAAAAAGCCCAAACCATGCTAGGGGCAGATGCCAAAGCCCCCACATCGGGGAGAAATCCAGTAATGGGCGTGGCTTAAGGTCGTCACCGAGCATATCGGTCGAGTGGCTTTGAGGAAAGCCACAGCCTTAGTCGGAGTCGACGGCGAGCCCCCAAACTTGTTCTCAGGAAGACTGTACGGGTGTAGCTGGTGGTTACCGCCGTGCGCATAGGATGATGGACTTGAAAAAGTCCAAAACCATGTTAGGAGCAGATGCCGAGCCCCCACACTGGAGAGAAAGCCAGTAATAGGCGTGGCTTAAGGTTGTCACCGAGCGTATCGGTCGAGTGGCTTTGAGGAAAGCCACGACCTTGCTCGGGGTCGACAGCGAGCACCTAAACTTGTTCTTAGGAAGACGGTACGGGCGTAGCTGGCAGTTGCCGCCGTGCGCATAGGTTGATGGACTTGAGAAAGCTCAAGCCATGCTAGGGGCAGATGCTGAGCCCCCACACCGGGGAGAAAGCCAGTAATAGGCGTGGCTTAAGGTCGTTGCCGAGCGTATCGGTCGAGTGGCTTTGAGAAAAGCCACGGCCTTGCTCGGGATCGACGGCGAGCCCCCACACTTGTTCTCAGGAAGACGGTACGAGTGTAGCTGGTGGTTGCCGCCGTGCGCATAGGTTGATGGACTGGAAAATGCCCAAACCATGCTAAGGGCAGATGCTGAGCCCCCACACCGGGGAGAAAGCCAGTAGTGGGCGTGGCTGATGGTCGTCGCCGAGCGTATCGGCCGAGTGGCTTTGAAGAAAGCCGCGGCCTTGTTCGGGGTCGATGCCGAGCCCCCACACTTGTTCTCAGGAAGACCTTTGTGGCTCGCGATGCTATCCAAGCGTCGAGCTTTAATCTTTTAAGGAAAGCTTTTGTGGCTCGCGATGCTATTCGACCGCCGAACCCTAAGCTTGTAAGGGAAGCTTTTCTGGCTCGCGATGCTATCCGACCGCCGAGCCCTAAGCTTGTAAGGAAAACTTTTCTGGCTCACGGTGCTTATCCAAGGGCCGAGCCGTGAGCTGGTAAGGAAAGCTTTTCTGGCTCGCGGTGCTGTCCGACCGCCGAGCCATAAGCTTGTAAGGGAAGCTTTTCTGGCTCGCGGTGCTATCCGAGCGCGAGACATGTTTTTAATGAGAACTAACACGAAGCCAAAACTTGTTTTAAGAAAGCTGACATAATTACAATATATTTGAACTTTTACAAAAAATAAGGCACGACATGCCGATTACATCCTTCATAATTTTCATGGGCTGTAGAGGCTAATCCTCCCCTTCTAGGAATTTGATGAGGTGCTCTGCATTCCAGGGCCTCTTGACAGCTTCGCTTTCCGGGTCAGTTAAGCGGTATGTGCCTGGGCGTACGATCCCAGATACCTTGTATGGGCCCTCCCAGTTTGGAGTCAGTTTCCTCTTTTGGCCGGGGTTGGACACCGCCAGCTTCCGGAGGACGAGGTCTCCGAGCTTGATGTCGATGGGTCGCACCTTCTTGTTGTAGAAACTTTCGATCCTTTGTTGGTAGATGTTCCTCCTAATGGCGGACTTCTCCCTTACCTCGTCTACGAGGTCCAGGTCGGTCCGCAGCTGTGCAGAGTTGCTTACTTCTTCGAAGGCAATGATCTGGGGTGAAGGGATCTCAATCTCCTGTGGAATGACGGCCTCCGTGCTGTATGTCAGGTTGAATGGCGACTCTCCCGTGGGGATTCTTTTTGTGGTTCAGTGGGCCCAGAGAACGCTCGGAAGCTTACCGACCCATAACCCCTTAGAGGAGTTATCGAGTCGCTTTTTTAGACCGTCAAGGATTTGGCGGTTCGCGTTTTCGGCCTGACCGTTTGACTGCGGGTGGCACACTGAAGAAAAACGCTGCTGGATCCCGAGATCTTCGCAGAACCTTCAGAAATGTTTACCCGCGAACTGAGTCCCATTGTCAGTAATGAGCACCTATGGGATCTCGAATCGGCAGACGATGTGTTTCCAGAAAAATTGTTGGGTCTACTGCTCGGTGATCGTGGCTAATGGCTCGGCCTCGATCCACTTCTTGAAGTAATCGATTGCCACTATGAGAAACTTTCGCTGGCCCGCTGCCTTCGGAAATGGGCCTACCAGATCCATCCCCCACATCGCAAAGGGGGTCGGACTGGTCATGGAATGGAGGTTCGCCTGCGGAGCCCTCTTCACGGGGGAGAACCGTTGACAGGGGCCACACTTCTTCACCAGGGCGAGGGCATCTTGCAGCATCGTGGGCCAGTAGTACCCGTGGTTGAGAGCCTTTCTCGCGAGCGAGCGGCTTCCCATATGGCACCCGCCGATTCCCTCATGTAGCTCATTGAGAGTGTACTTTGCTTCGTCGGAGGTTAGACAGCAGAGGTAGGGTCTTCCGTCCGTCGTTGTGCATGACCTTTTGAAGAGGGTCGCGTTGATCACCGCGAACCTTTCTGAACGGACCCTGACCCGCCTTGCTTCAGCTCGGTCTTCGGGGAGCTCTCCCTTGATTAGAAATTTCTTGATGAGTGGTCCAGTCGTCAGGAGGAGCTCTGTCTTCAATGCACATAGTCTCGGGGAAGTCAGTACTCAGCTTTAAAAGTACTTCAATCAGGACGGTGCGATCAATACCTTCGAAGGATGAGGAAGCTAGCTTCGATAGAGCGTCGGCTTGGGCGTTCTGCTCCTTGGCCATGACCAGGGCCTATGCTATCTTCTCCATTCTAGAATATTTGGTCTCGGCGGCGAGTAGAACCTTGCTCACATAGTACAGAGGCTTTTGGACTCCTTCCTCTTCTCGAACGAGGACAGCGCTGAGCACGCTCTCCGAAGCCGAAAGATAAAGCTAGAGGGGCTCACCTGTTCAGGCTTGCTGAAGAGAGGATGGTTGGTAAGGTATTCCTTCAATTGAGCGAACGCCTCTTGCTACTGAGCACCCCACTCGAATCCTCCGGTTTCGCACAGTGCCTTGAAGAATGGGAGGGACTTCTCTCCTGACTTGGAGAGGAAATGGCCGATTGCCGACAGTCTTCACATTAGCATTTGGACCTCTTTGATGTTCCTGGGAGGGGCCATGTCTATTATGGCCTGGATTTTTTTGGGGTTCGCCTCGATGCCGTCCTAGCTGACGATGAACCCGAGGAATTTTCCCGAGGAGACACCGAACGCACACTTCGCCGGATTGAGTCTCATGTTGTGGGTCCGAAGGACCCCAAAGGCCTCTTCCAGGTCGGCGACGTGATCCTGTCCCTACTGGCTCTTGACGAGCATGTCGTCCACGTACACCTCCATGTTGCGCCCGATTTGATCTTTGAAGACTCGGTTGACGAGCCTCTGATAAGTAGCGCTGGCATTCTTCAGCCCGAAGGGCATAACTCGGTAGTGTTGATTCTTGATTTTGATGATCACAACACACTGCACATGTATCAATGCTAAACTTACAGGTGCTATACACAAAGGACCTACTATTATACAGCTGAACAAATGATCAAGCACAAAAGCTCCACAAAGCTTCAGTCAAAGACTCAAGACTCAAGACTCAAGACTTAAGACTAAAGCTCAAATGTGTCAAATTGTCATGTCTTGTAAACATTATATTTTTTACTTTTGTTGAGTCTTAGTATGATTGTAAAGCCTTGTCACACACACATACACTCACTATTTCATAAATGTGTGCTTTTCAACAAACAACAAAAAAGAGTCAAAACAGTTTGAAGTAATTTAACTTTTGAGTACCAGTCGACTGATGCCTCTTGCAGTCGACTGACAGTACAAAATTGTTTAAATTTATTCAAACTCTGACCAGTCGACTCATATGGCAACCCAGTCGACTGTTCGAGTGCTTTTGACCGTTTTCTGTTTTCAAAATCGAATTTTCAAAATCAAAAGCTTTAAGATCTGTTGGTTGACAGTTGGAATAACTGTCTCCCAACGTCCAGGAGATCTAACTCTATAAATAGAGTTCAGATCTCACTGAAAAGATCTTACAACATACTTTTCTAAGATCCGAGCATTCTTTGAGAATTTTAAGTGAAAAGTGAGAAAAAGCTCTCAAGTTCAAAATCTGTGGTTCTCTACACTCAGTCCAGTATAACAACGATTTCGTTCGGGAGTGGGTATAGAAGTCGACCTTGTTTTAGCCACGTGCAACAACACAATACACCAACAAGGCTATAGGTTAACTGTAAAGTTTTTCTTGTTTCTTTTTGTTCTCGGTTGGAGAGTTAGACTCTAGGGTGGAAAGTCGGTCGTTCCCTCTCGGTAGTAGAGTGGGTCTGCTTTCTCTGGTTGAGAGAAAGGTCTACGGGTTAGACAAGGTTGTTGTCTTAACGCCGTAGGGTATTCTTGTAAACTTGTTTTTCAAGAATAGTGGAAATCTCAAGTGGGTTGCTTGGGGACTGGATGTAGGTCGGAAGGACCGAACCAGGATATATCTTGTGTACTCTGTGATTGATTGTCTTGATCTTGCATTTACTTTTGTTTACTTAAGTTCTGTAAAACTTGTCTGGACAGTCGACTCCTTGCACTATCAGTCGACTGGTCAGCCTCGTATAAGTTGTACTTTCATTGTGTCTTCAGTCGCCTGTCTCATCTATAAGTCGACTGCACAGAGTTGTTATATTTGCTTTAATTTGGTCATATCAGTCGACTGGTTCACAACCAAGTCGACTGCACCGAAGAAAATTTCTGCAGTTTTTTATTAACACTATTCACCCCCCATCTAGTGTTTGTTGTCTCGCCTACAGGATCCAACAATTGGTATCAGAGCAAGGTTACAGGCTATGGCAACTGCTTCAAATACTAATCAATACAATGAAGGCCAATCTACACAACGGCCACCGCTATTCGATGGAACGAACTACAATTATTGGAAGTACCGAATGAGAATCTACCTCCAATCAATCAACTACGAAATATGGCACATGACGGAGACGGAATTCACTGCCCCTACCATTCCATATGCACAATGGAATGATGATCAAAAGAACCAAACTATGAACAATGCCAAAGCAATGAATGCATTATTTTGTGCACTCACAAAGGAAGAGTTCAACCGAGTATCAAATGCTACAACCGCACATCAAATCTGGCATACACTCGAGGTAACACATGAAGGGACAAATAAAGTTAAGGAGTCTAAAATTTCTGTTCTTGTTCACAGGTTTGAGATGTTCAGAATGAAGGACAATGAAACCGTATCCGAGATGATCACCAGATTCACTGATATCACAAACTCTCTTGTGGCACTTGGAAAGACTTACAATCAAGCAGAGATGGTTAGAAAAGTCTTACGTGCACTCACTCCAGAATGGGAGAAGAAGACTACGGCAATAGAAGAAGCAAATGATTTGTCACAACTTTCTCTTGAGAATCTTGTGGGAAATCTCATGGCATACGAGGTTCAACTTGAAGATCAAAAGAAGGATGCAGAATCACATCAAGCAAAGAAGAAATCTTTGGCTTTTAAAGCCATGACAGACTCAGAAGATGAGGAAGAAGATGAAGAGGAGATAGCAATGTTCACTCGAAGATTCAAAAAATTCTTAAAGAAGGGTAAGATTAATTCTAAAAATAAAGATTCTAATGACCCTCCTACAGGTTTCAGGTGCAATAAAACAGGACACATGAAGAAGGATTGTCCCCTTGAAAATGCAAAGAACAAGGGAAAACCATCCAACTTGAAAAAGGACAAATATTCAAAGAATAAGTTTGCCAAGAACAAGAAGGCCTATCAAGCTACATGGGATGATAGTGATTCGTCTTCCGAAGAAGAAACAGATGAAAACAATGAAGTGGCAAACATGTGCTTCATGGCTTCACAAGATCATGTAAGTAATGACTATGAATCATAAGATTTACTTGATGCCTTCAATGAAATATTTCAAGAATTGAAAAAAGAAAAGATTAGAGTTAAGAGTCTAGAGAAAGTTAATCAAACACTTTCTCAAGAAAATCTTAACCTTGATAAGGAAGTGAAATCTTTAAATTCTCGCATTGCAAGTTTAGATACTGATCTTGAAACTGTCAAAAAGAATTATGAAGAGATATCAAAGAACGTATCTAAGTTTAACAAAGGCAAAGAGAATTTAAATGATGTCCTTCATCATCAAGTAAAATCTAGTCAAAATATGGTCTTGGTTTTAAAAATTCTTCTGTAAAAGAATCTCCTGCTAAAAACACTAGTAGAAATAAATCAGCATCTATTTCTAGTGTTACACACAAGTTGTATGAATTTTTTGAAAAGCCTAAGGTTGTAAATGTTAGTGATAAAAGCAAGCCTAATGTTCGGTTAAGTCGACTGAACCAATCTACCAGTCGTCTGTCCAGAGGAATTGAATCTTATTCAACGAGATCAAAACCTCATATAAGTCGACCTAGTGTACCATCAAGTCGACTGACTCACACTAGCAGTCGACTGAAGGACACTGTCAAGTCGACTGGACAGAACAAGTGTGTATGGGTTCCAGTCAGCTTAAATCAGAATGATAGAATTGCGTATATTACTTCATATGTATTAAATGTGTGTAATTCTATTAATTATATTCCTGCTTATGGAGGAAGATCAAACTCTTCATGGGTTTGGTTTCCCCCAAACTAATATGTTTTGGACCCAATAAAAAGGGTACCATATTTACCTTGAATTTTTTATTGGTACCCAAGAAAGATCGCTGGATACTGGACAGCGGATGTTCAAAACATATGACAGGACATGCCAACCTTCTATCCACCATTCAAAGCATAGATGGAGGAACTGTCACCTTTGGTGATAACAACAAAGGCAAAG
This sequence comes from Hemerocallis citrina, assembly GCA_017893485.1. Classification (NCBI taxonomy): domain Eukaryota; kingdom Viridiplantae; phylum Streptophyta; class Magnoliopsida; order Asparagales; family Asphodelaceae; genus Hemerocallis; species Hemerocallis citrina. Next base: position 136,968,397 of record CM030363.1, read on the forward strand.
TCATAGGTATCAGCATGGTCGGTAAAACTTCTAACCCAACCATAGAAAATGTATTATTAGTTAGTGGTTTAAAGCATAATCTATTAAGTATTAGTCAGTTATGTGATAAAGGATATAAAATAGTATTTGAAAAAGATGCATGTTTGATTTATGACTCTACTATGCAAAATGTTATTTTTCAAGGTTTTCGTAAAAATAATATTTATGAATTGTGTTTAAATGCAATTGAATGTTCAAATGATTTTTGTTTAATAGCTTCTAACAATGAATCTTGGCTATGGCATAGAAGATTTGGACATGTGAACATGAAGAATCTCTCAAAATTATCTAAATATAACCTAGTTAAAGGACTGCCAAAACTATCCTTTAAAAAGGATAAGTTATGTGATGCATGTCAACTAGGAAAACAAATCAAATCCACTTTTAAAACAAAAGAAGTAATTTCTACTAGTAGGCCGCTCGAATTAATCCATAAGGATTTATTTGGCCCTGCTAGAGTTGCTTCTTTAAATAAAAGTAGATATGTATTTGTTTTAGTAGATGATTTTTCAAGATTCATTTGGACATTCTTTTTAAAACATAAAAATGATGCTTTTGATGAATTTGCACATTTTTGTAAACGTATTCAAAATCAAAGATCTCTAACCATAGTCACTATTAGAAGTGATCATGGTGGAGAATTTGAGAATGAAACATTTACAGAATATTGCAACAAGAATGGTATAACACATTCATTTGCATTTCCTAGAGCTTCACCACAAAATGGAGTGGTTGAAAGGAAGAATAGGACTTTGCAAGAATGCGCACGAACCATGCTTGTTGAAAGCTATTTACCAAAGAACTTTTGGGCTGAAGCTGTTGCTACAGCTTGTTATGTTTTAAATAGAATTCTTATAAGACCTAAGCTAAAGAAGACTTGTTATGAGTTGTTTTATAACAAAATTCCTAAAGTCTCTTACTTTAAGATATTTGGTTGTAAGTGTTTTATTCTAAACACAAAAGATAATTTAGACAAATTTGATCCTAGATCTAATGAGGGTACCTTTTTAGTATACTCAAATAGGAGTAAAGCATATAAAATTTTCAATAAGTCTACAATGACTATTGAAGAATCAATGCATGTTACATTCGATGAATCTCTGCCTTCATCAACTTTAAATAAAGATGATGAAATTGATTCATCACCTTTAGATAATGTGATTAAATCTTTAGAACAAACTAATCTGACTGATAAGGACTTCCAGTCGACTGAAGTGAAGCAGTCGACTGAAGAACCTGTCAAGTCGACTGATCCTATTGTGATATCTTCAACTTTACCAAAATCATTTGTTGAAGTTAAAGATCATCCTCATGACTTAATAATTGGTGACATCTCCCATGATATTCAGACATATTCACATGTTAATATGATTTCTCATACAGCATTCTTGTCGAATTTTGAACCGAAAAATATACAAGAAGCTTGTGAGAATGAATATTGGATGAATGCCATGCAAGATGAACTAAACCAATTCATAAGGAATGATGTATGGGATTTAGTTCCACGACCTCCTGATCAGACTATTATTGGTACCAAATGGGTATTTAAAAATAAGTTAGATGAATCAGGACAAGTTGTAAGGAACAAGGCTAGATTAGTTGCTCAAGGATATAATCAAGAAGGTATAGATTTTGATGAAACATATGCTCCTGTTGCTAGACTAGAATCTATTCGTATTTTATTATCTTTTGCTTGTTTCATGAATTTTACACTTTATCAAATGGATGTTAAAAGTGCTTTCCTTAATGGGTTTATTAAAGAAAATGTTTATGTTAAACAACCACCAGGTTTTGAACATGAACAATTTCCAGATCATGTTTATAAATTGAAAAAGGCTTTATACGGTCTTAAACAAGCACCTCGTGCTTGGTATGATCGTCTGAAAACTTTTCTTTTAGAAACAGGATTTGAAATAGGTAAAGTAGACACTACATTGTTTATTAAGAGAGTTAAGAATGATATCTTAATCATACAAATATATGTTGATGATATAATTTTTGGTTCTACTAATAATAATCTATGTCAAGAGTTTGCTAATACCATGAAAAACGAGTTTGAGATGAGTCACATGGGTGAACTCAATTATTTCCTTGGACTTCAAATTAAGCAGTCCTCAAGTGGCATATTTATCAATCAAGGAAAATATGCAAAGGAGTTACTCAAACGTTTTAACATGGATAGTACTAGTAGTAAATCCACACCTATGGCTACTACTACTACTCTTGACAAAGATATATTAGATAAGAGTGTTGATCAAAAACTCTATCGAGGTATGATTGGCTCACTCTTATATATTACCGCAAGTAGACCAGATATTATGTTCAGCGTATGTTTATGTGCTAGATATCAATCTAGTCCTAAAGAGTCTCATTTAAAAGCAGTGAAACGAATTTTAAGATATATTAAAGGCACATCTGAATATGGTTTATTTTATCCACGCACCGATAATTTTCAACTTCTGTCATATAGCGATGCTGATTTTGCTGGAAGCAAAACTGATCACAAGAGCACTAGTGGTACATGTCACTTTTTGGGACATTCACTAATCTCTTGGTGTAGTAAAAAGCAAAATTCCGTGTCCCTATCAACCACAGAAGCTGAGTATATCGCTGCAAGTTTGGCATGTGCACAAATCTTGTGGATGAAACAAACTTTATTAGATTATGGTATTTCATTTGAAAAACCTTCAATTATGTGTGATAATACCAGTGCAATTAATCTATCTAAAAATCCGATTCAACATTCACGTACAAAACATATTGATATTCGACATCATTTTCTACGTGATCATGTTTTAAAAGGAGATATATCTTTAGACTTTATCTCTACTGATAAACAAGTAGCAGACATATTTACCAAACCCCTTAAAGAAGATACTTTCATTAACTTAAGAAGAGAACTAGGAATATGTGATTTTATTGATATTTGTTGAAAATTGTTTCTGTTAAGTCGACTGTGTTCTTGAGTAAGTCGACTGTACTGTATTTTAAAACATACCTATTTTGTTCTCTGACCAGTCGTCTGGTCCTTATACCAGTCGACTGATAAGCAGACATAAAAATTTTGTCTCTTCTCGACTAAGTCGACTGATATACTTTACCAGTCGACTGTCGCGAGTTCAAATGTCTTCAGCGACGATTCATCGCAGCTTTTGAGATACAAATCTCTTCACTTTCTTACCCGTGACCTCAATCTCAGCCATCGATCTCTATTCTCTCCATCTCAGCCGTCCATCTTCGGTTAAAAACCCCTTTTCACCGCCCCCTTCTTCACTTTTACCAATCTCAGTTTTCCCCCAAATCTTCAAACCCTAATCTGAGAAGAAGGTGTAGTCGACTCATCCGGTTGCTGTTGCTCAAATCAGTGCTGCTCTTTCTCTTTCTTTGGTAAAATCTTTCCTAATCCCTTTTTGTTATGGCTCCTAAACGATCTAAGAGATCTCATGAGGGTAGCTCTTCTCAAGATTATTCTCAGTTTTTGTTAAGCCCGGATCTTCTAGAATGTTGGCAATTGATGTGTAGCATTATCATTTTCCTGGGTCGGTTTGTTAACTTTAATGATTTGGATAGGTTTAATCTAGTACCCCTATTCCAAAATTGTAGCCTTTATGAATATCTTTCTCTTGCTAACCAACCCGATTATTATCCACAATTAATCTATCTCTTTTATACAAATATGAGAGTTGTCCAATTAAGAGATGGACCCGTTGTGATTTGTTCTTCCGTTAAAAATACCAAGATATCTCTCACACCCGAGAGAATCAATCAAGTAATGGGTATTGATAACGAAGGACTTGACTTAGGTGACATAATCCTTGATGACTTTTCTATTTTATCTAAATTGTTTTTACCAAATCAAGGACCCCCAATGACAAGCAAAAATATAACTCCTGTTGCAAAACTAGTTGCTAGAATACTTGCTTATAACATTCTTCCCAAAAGAGGAAGTTATGATCAGTATTCGATGGAATTGCAACAAGCTGTTTATGCCATTTTTGGTAAAAATAGCTATTAATTGGGGTCATGTCATTTTTTCTAAGCTTCAACAGCATCATGTTCATTTCCTACCTTTTGGAGGTCTCCTAACCAGGGTCTTTACAGCTTACGATATTGATCTCGATTCCGAGACCAATGTTGTTAAGCAGTATGAATGCTTCGATCGTGCTAGTTTAGCACGTATGAAGCTTCTTGATCCTCCTCCTAGAACAACCCCTAGGTCTCCTCCACTCTCTCAAGTTCCTTTGGCTTCTACTTCTAGACCTTCTAGACCTTCTGCCTCTTCTAGTTCATCTCTTCCTCAAGCTAACTATGAGGATCCAGCTACTCTCTATGAATGTGTCAATTATCTTATGAAACATTCAGAGACTGTTGATTCTCAGATTCACACCCTTGATTCCAAAATTGATCATCTCACCGATCTTTTCACTTCCCAATTTCCTCCTCCTTCTCATGCTGCAGATGAAGACTCAGACGAGGACAATTGAAGACTTTATTTTTTCACCATTATGTACTTTTCTATTTTCTTTATATTTATGAACTTATTTATGTATGAAACATTTCTTAGTTTATTTCTATGTTTTTGTAATGCAAAAGACTGTTTATTTTGTGCTTTTTTTTATGACAAAGGGGGAGAGATATCCTCTTATTTATTCAACTGTGTGTATGTGTTTACTGTGTTTTCTGTGTATTGATTGTTCCTCTGGTAAGTCGACTGGCTCAAAGCCTATCAGTCGACTAATATTACTGCATCTGTGATTTTATTATGTATGTTTATTTTTATCTGATCAGTCGCCTGATCTATTGTTTAGTCGACTGATACATACTCTATGATATATTTTTATGAATGCATGATGTGTTTTTAATAGGGGGAGCATATCATTCCTATGCTTGTATGTTTTATATAAATTATTATCAGCTATTGTGTTGTCATCATCAAAAAGGGGGAGAATGTTGATTCTTGATTTTGATGATCACAACACACTGCACATGTATCAATGCTAAACTTACAGGTGCTATACACAAAGGACCTACTATTATACAGCTGAACAAATGATCAAGCACAAAAGCTCCAAATAAGAGACAATGGCCAAAGCTTCACTCAAAGACTCAAGACTAAAGCTCAAATGTGTCAAATTGTCATGTCTTGTAAACATTGTATTTTTTACTTTTGTTGAGTCTTAGTATGATTGTAAAGCCTTGTCACACACACATACACTCACTATTTCATAAATGTGTGTTTTTCAAAAAGCAACAAAAAAGAGTCAAAACAGTTTGAAGTAATTTAACTTTTGAGTACCAGTCGACTGATGCCTCTGGCAGTCGACTGACAGTACAAAATTGTTTAAATTTATTCAAACTCTGACCAGTCGACTCATATGGCAACCCAGTCGACTGTTCGAGTGCTTTTGACCGTTTTCTGTTTTCAAAATCGAATTTTCAAAATCAAAAGCTTTAAGATCCGTTGGTTGACAGTTGGAATAACTGTCTCCCAACGTCCAGGAGATCTAACTCTATAAATAGAGTTCAGATCTCACTGAAAAGATCTTACAACATACTTTTCTAAGATCCGAGCATTCTTTGAGAAATTTTAAGTGAAAAGTGAGAAAAAGCTCTCAAGTTCAAAATCTGTGGTTCTCTACACTCAGTCCAGTATAACAACGATTTCGTTCTGGACTGGGTATAGAAGTCGACCTTGTTTTAGCCACGTGCAACAACACAATACACCAACAAGGCTATAGGTTGACTGTAAAGTTTTTCTTGTTTCTTTTTGCTCTCGGTTGGAGAGTTAGACTCTAGGGTGTAGAGTCAGTCGTTCACTCTCGGTAGTAGAGTGGGTCTGCTTTCTCTGGTTGAGAGAAAGGTCTACGAGTTAGACAAGGTTGTTGTCTTAACGCCGTAGGGTATTCTTGTAAACTTGTTTTTCAAGAATAGTGGAAATCTCAAGTGGGTTGCTTGGGGACTGGATGTAGGTCGGAAGGACCGAACCAGGATATATCTTGTGTACTCTGTGATTGGTTGTCTTGATCTTGCATTTACTTTTGTTTACTTAAGTTCTGTAAAACTTGTCTGGACAGTCGACTCCTTGCACTATCAGTCGACTGGTCAGCCTCGTATAAGTTGTACTTTCATTGTGTCTTCAGTCGCCTGTCTCATCTATAAGTCGACTGCACAGAGTTGTTATATTTGCTTTAATTTGGTCATATCAGTCGACTGGTTCACAACCAAGTCGACTGCATCGAAGAAAATTTCCGCAATTTTTTATTAACACTATTCACCCCCCCTCTAGTATTTGTTGTCTCGCCTACAGGATCCAACAGGTAGCAGTAAAGACCTTGGTCCGTGACGAAAGACATCTTGGCTATATCGGGAGGGAACATCCGGATCTGGTTGTAGCCTGAGAAGGCATCCATGAAGGAAATGAGCTCGTGACCCGATGTGGCATCGATCAGAGCGTCGATGCTGGGGAGAGGGAACGGATCTTTGGGGCACGCCTTGTTAAGATCTGTGAAGTCTATACAGATCCTCCAGCTCCCACTCGCCTTTTTGACCATGACGACGTTCGCCAGCCACTCAGGGTAGCTGACCTCCTGTATGAAACGAGCGGACAACAACTTGTCCACCTCTGCCTTTACTGCATGTTGCCTCTCCGGGGCGAACTTACGTCGCTACTGGACGATCGGCTTCGAGCCGGGGATCACACTGAGTTTGTGCATTATGAGGTCCTCAGAGATAACGGGCATATCGGAGGGCTTCCAGGCGAAGAGGTTGACATTGCGGCGAATACAGTCGATCAGGACAGATTTGAGGTTGGGAGCGAGGGAGCAGCTCACTCGGAAACACCTTGACGCGTCCCATGCCTCAAACGAGACTTCCTCTAACTCGTCTGCCGGCTCAGGTTCTGGCTGGGTTCTCTCGGGTTGTAGCTCGGTGGCATCCAGGGGGAACACACCACCCCCGATCGCCGTCATGTAGCACGATCGTGCCGCTGCTTGGTTCCCTCGGACAACTCCGACACCTAATTTGGTGGGGAATTTCACCTTTTAGTGGTAGGCCGAGGGGACTGCCTGAAGGGAGTAGAGCTCGGGACAGCCGAGGATGGCGTTGTATGCTGCCTTGACGTTTACAACCATGAAGTCCATCGACTAGGTTCGCCTATGAGGGGACGTACCGGCGGTGACGTCTAGGGTCACGATCCCCTCGATAAGTATCGGGACGCCGGAGAACCCGTACAGGGTGTACCCCGCTGGCTTGAGCTTATCCCGGGAGAGCTTCAAGTTCTCGAACGCCTCCAAGAAAAGGATGTTTACCGAGCTCCGTTGTCAACGAGGATGCGACAAACCTCGAAGTTTGCCATGCTGAGGCTGATGATGAGCGCGTCGCAGTGCGGGAGCCGAACTCCATCCAAGTCTTCCCCCGAGAAGGAGACAGGGAGTTGCTAGACCTGGGGGGAGAGAGGGCCCTAGACGGCGTTGACCCCTCGGACAAATGCCTTGCGGGAAGTGTTGGACTCCCCTCCCATGGGCCCTCCGTGGAAGCAATGCAAGATGGGCTGACCCTCGGGTTCTTCAGGCTCGGGGTTCCGCTCGAGATGCTGCATGGGCGCTCGAGGAGGAGGGGAAGGCCTCCTATTCCTCGTGTCCCTCTAGTCGCGAGCGTCTTCCCGTTTGAACTCCCGGAGGTATCCTCGTTGGATGAGGGCCTCGATCTCGTCCTTCAGGGCATGGCATCGGTCCGTGTCGTGCCCATTGTCCCAGTGGAAGTGGTAGTAGAACCGCTGATCCCTTTTCTTGTTGTTGTTGGTCGGTCGAGGAGGGTATTGCACGAGGTCCCTGTCTTCGATCGCCAAGAGGACAATTGACACGTTTTGTGTCAGCAGAGTGTATCTCTCGAATCGGGGGACTGGAGGAACCCTCTTCGTGATGCCCCCTTCTTTTGGGACCTTTTTTGCTGGCTCCGCCTCGTCGGCCTTCCGTTTTCCCTTTCCGGGAATATCTTTAGAGTCAGGATTCAGGGCTTCCTCGGCCCGGATGTACTTCTCGACCCGATTGGGGAGGTCAGGAAAATTTATCGGAGGTTTCTTTACCAGGGAAGCCTTCAGCTGAACGTGCCGGATGTTGTGCCGGAATGCTGCCGAGGCGACCCCTGGGTCGAGGGAGGAGATCGACCTCGCCTCCGTAGTGGACCTTCGGACGAACAACCGGAGGCCCAGTAGGGACGCACTCGTCCTCTCGGCCTTTCGGCTGGTTACGAAGTGGGCTAGGAAGTTACCCTCCAATTGGTCGAAGGAGTAGATGGAGTCGGGGGTGAGCTTGGAGAACGATTCCCGAGTCGGGCCCCTGAGGGTGGCGGGGAAGGTGCGGCACAGGACGGGATCCGATGCGCTGTGAATCATCAAGAGGGTCTTGAAGCCCTCCATGTGATCAGCAGGATCGCCCTCACCATCGTAAATCTCGAATTGTGGGGGGAGAAAATTCTGGGGTATTTCGGCCTGCAAGATGGCAGTGGAGAAAGGAGGTCGGGTGGGCCTGTGCCCCTGGGTCGGCCTCGGGCCTCCATCGCCAAAGTGGTCGAGGCGGTCTTCCATTTCCTGGAGGCGTTTCAAGATGTCATCGTCATACTCCGACGGGACAGTCGGGCCGCGGGACGTGCTGGCCTCGATGTCCGAGCGTAAGTTAGTGCGGCGGTCCGTCTTGTCGACGGGGACCCCGCGGATGGCCTCCATGATTTCTTTCCGGAAGTCCTGGAACTCCTAATGGGTGATCGGGGCTCGTTCAGCCCGGCTATGTTGGGCCGGCGACCTCCTGCCGACGCGGCTGAGCGCCGGCGCCCGTCCTTGGGGCGGTGGTCTGGGATGGTTCGGGACCGAGTTGGAAGCGGCTCCTCCCCTAGTCTAGCTTTCTTGTCGATTCTGGATGACCCTGCATAGGCCGGGCACTACCGAATGGGAGGCCACTGACTGGTGTCCGTGGTTGATCCCCAGATTGTTGGATCCATGAGCATCGGTAGGGATGTCCTGGCGACGCGCAGAGGTGACAGCTCTCCTGGCCTTGGGCGCCATATGAGCTCGGATGGACGGAATACCGTTGATGGCTGAGCTCGGGCCGGCGTCTGCACTAGAGCGTTTCCCACAGACGGCGCCAACCTGATGTGGTTTGTTTTTGGGGGGTGTGGATGCACCAGGTGTGAGTTCTTCTCGATTTGTATTGGTGGAGGAACCCAGTGTGCGGACGGTGGTCCCAACTCTCAGCCGGGGGAACGGTTCGGGAGTAGGAGGGAGCGAGGCGGAGATCGGATGCTCTGCTCGGATTGAGAGGCTCGGATCCTGAGGTCTCGTGTACCTGCACTCGGTTTAGGAACACCGAGGTTGGTCCCGGTGGCAGACCCTCCGACGATCTAGTCAGCTACTGAAAGGGAGTAATAGTAACTAGGGTTTGAGAGGGAAAAGATGGATCACCTTGGGAAGGGGTGGAGGGTCTGGTATTTATAGGAGAAGCCAACCGAGTCTGGACCCGTTTGGGGCCGGGTCTGGACCTGGTTGCCCGTGGGCCTGACGTGGCGAAAGCCTAAGGGTGTAGGGCTGACGTGGCACAGGCCCGGGGTGGTTTAGTGTTGACATGGCGGAGACTTGGGTGGTTTCCAAGCTGACGTGGCAGACCCGGATGAGCTGGCGGTGCATGCTCTTTGAGGGGATCCTGTGGCCCAGGAGGGGCCACGTCATCTGACCCATATCAATCTCATACCAAACAAGATATGTTATGATGTTGTAAAGCTGCACACAAATCCAAGTAGGTCGTTAAACCATCAGATCTCTCACCGAACTGCTGTCACATTCTCCATCGTCATATAACAATACCATCTCAGGTCCCTACTCATCGGTACACCCCTTCCATATTTCGATTTTTTTTTCTGTACTGACCTTCTTTTTGAAAATAAATATCAAACCGACCCACTTTCGAAATTATTTAGCAAACTAGCTCACTTTTGGAAGCATAACACACTTTTGGAAATAACGAATCTGTTATTTTAATGCCGTTGTTGTCAATAGTGGCACCTATATTTTTTTCTTTTTTAGATGCCGCTATTGGGAGTAACGACATAGGCGCATTTCACTTTCAATTAGGAGCTCTCTGACTTGAGAAAAATTGCAAGTGTGGAAATATCTTATAACCGATGCTGCAATCTCCAGTAACGATAACCTTAAGCGTGATGCTGTTATTGGAGATAGCGACACCGATATAATAATATAACCATATATATAGTGGTCCCCTCTTCTCCTTCTTTCTTTCACTTTATCAACTCTCTAACATCTCTCTCTCCCTAAACAACGAAGCGAAAACCCTAAAAACCTAGAGTACAAATCTGATTTATGTTTACTCTCAAACATCATCTCTCCTACCTCCCTCTCCTCCCACCCCGAAATCTAACTCCCCAAATTTGAAAAATCTCCATCATTGTTTCAGGTCATTTCATACATCATCCACGACGTATTCTCCGTCCTCCAACTTACGATTTTATTTGATGGTATTCCTATAACTATATGTTGTATAATTTGCATATGTTATGCTTGTGAGTAGATAATAATTCGAAGATTCGTCCTTTTATGTATATGTATGAATTACGATATTCCTGTTGGTTATATTTTGAGGGTGAAATGATTCGAGATCCAAAATTAGGTATTGTTATAGCGTTATTGAACCAGAAATTATTTGGGCTCCTCGTAATATTATATACTCACAATTAGTAAAGAAGATATTTGAAGTTTCTATTTGGGATAAAGGTGAATGGAGTATCAAAATTAAAGTCTATTATGCTGTCGGAAAAGAAGGACAATATTTCATAGTGGTTCCTATAGATAATGATAATGCACTAAGCTCCATGATTTTTAGGACACTTGATCCAAATTATAGTTGGACTACATTGGAGTTATATATTGAGCAAATTAAGCTTCCTAATGCTCGACCACTTTTTATTCTTAGTCCATGCCCCGGGATGAGTTTCAAATCAACTGCTGAATCACATGCAAGAATGCCCCATCCACAAGAAGACATGAGCACAATTCCAATATAATAAATTACCACAAAAATATGATCCGGTACATCCTTACAGTTTGATACATGATATTGATGACAACAACAGTGTTATGCTAGACTTCGATAACGCTATTGTTAATAACAAATTATTAGAAGAAGAAGATGATGATGATCATGAAGAAAAGACGATGAAGCGGAGGAAGGGGAAGGTGGAGGAGATGATCGTGTTAATGATGTTAACGTTAAGGTTATGTTAACGCTGTGGTCCTCTTGAGGCAATCTATGAGTGCACATGTACGTGAGTTTCAATCGGTTGAATGAGTTAACAATGCGACCGTACAAGAAAATCCACCATCTTCGGTCAACTCATCGAACATAAATGAACTCTATATTGGGCAAAGGTTTCCAATTAAAGATAGTATTCAACATCAAGTGAAGATGTACTCCGTAAAGAACCATCGAGAATTTGTGACGGTTAAATCGAACCCAAGTTTATATCGTGAAATGTAAATTGGCACCGATCAAATATACATCTGATGAGATTGCACAAAATCCAGGACTCGTAAACGAGGGGGTTGTCCATGGTGATTACGTGCAACCTTTTCAAGAGGGTAAACATATTTCATGGTGAAGAAACTTCAAGGTCCGCATACATGTGAGAATCCCACGTTGAATCAAGATCATAGTAAAGTTGATTCTAAACTTTTGTCAGCGATGATATTGAATGTTGTGAAGGCACAACTAGGACTAACACCACAAGCCATAATTGAGATAATCAAGATTCTATTCAATTACAAGATTTCATACAAGAAGGCATGGAGGGCAAAACATAAAGTAATTGAGCGGTTGTTTGGTTCCTTTGAGAAAGCGTATACTAGATTGCCTTATCTTTTATCAGCAATTCAAGCCTCAAATCCAGAAATGGTTGTCCATTGGGCTACTGTTGTGTCCGGTCTCGGTGATGAAACATTCAAGGGAGTATTTTGGGCATTCGGGCCCTCGATCGAGGGGTTTAAGCACTGTATTAAATTTTTCACGAAATTTTGTTTCGTCTTGCTTCCCGATATGAAATCACATATTTTATACTCCATATCGTTTTGAACCAAAATATGTAGATTTCGGTGAAATTGCTGAAAAATTGCCAAAATTGTTGAAATATTGGCCGAATAAGACACTAATGTTATTGTGAATGTATAACTTTTTTTTGTTTTACTTTTTACATTTAAGTTTTTCAATATAAGACCTTAAGCTAAGATAATCTGAGGATTTCATCTCTCTATTGTTTGTGTATATGCAAAGTCAAGTAGGTCTATTAAGTAATGCATCATTTCTAATCAATGTAAATTCAATTAAGTTATATAGTTATATTACATTCTCTTTTATATTGTTGTTAAATTATGCGAATATTTACCGTGATTGATTCATGTCATTAGTTACATTATATAATATTTTATATGATAAATGACATGTAGAACACATAATATCTTATTTAGTAATAAAAAAATATATTTATTGAGTGTCCGAAATGAACATCCGTGATGAGCACATTTTTCCGAGATCTCTTCTGATATCTTCGTTCTAAGATGGAACACTCCTTATTGATACGAGTCTGAAATTTGATATTTAAAACCTTGGGTTTAAGGCATGCAGACCTGTTATCAATGTTGACGGAACAGATTTGTATGAAAAATACAAGGGTTATTTGTTGATAGCTGTTTCACCCAATGCAAATGGTAGGTTGTTTTCATTTGCATTTGAAATAGTGGATGTAGAGAGCATAGATACGTGGACATGGTTCATGAGCAGTATTCGATGTTTTGTCACATATCGTGTAGGACTATGTATTATTTTCAATAGTCATGCAGGTATTTTGTCAGCTATGGATAATGAGTATGGAACATGGAAAAAGACACCTGCATATTATCATTATTCTATGTGACATATTGCTATAAATTTTTACCGCCAATTTGATACCTAGTTTATTATGGAAAAGTTCAAGGTGGTCACATGTCAAAATCAGCCGAAGAAGTTTGAGGCAAAAATAACAGAGCTTGAAGCCGCTAATGTCGAAGTGGCTAATTGGTTGAAAGAGAAACCGAGTGAGAAGTTGGCACTTTATGTAGATGGAGATCATCGATATGGTATAATGACTACGAATCCATCAGAAGTGTTGAATTTAGTTTTAAAAGGTGTCTGTAGTTTGCCTGTCACCCTGACCTGTGATGTTATGTAGTCGTTGATCGTACATGCGGTTATTGGGGATTTTTTGTTTCCCGCTAAATTGCCAGAAGACTCTATCCGGACAGTACAACTCTACGATATTAAAGTTCACAAGTGAAGTTCTCGTCAACTATAGTTGCATGTTAGCCATGCACAAGGGTGGCGGGAGTCTTTCCAATCGATCAGGGGTGTACGGATCACAGTTGACGTACTCTTTCTGTAGTTGATCAAACTTATCTCTGTTGTACGTCAACACTCTACGTGGGTTATCTTTCCACGTATGGCCACCGGTCTAGTAAACCCCTATAGGAGCCCTCATCACGGGGGTCTCATCAGCTACTGCCCAATTTTGTGAAAGAACCGTTATTCGGGGACAACCGAGGTGTATACGCTCCCAACACTAAATCTGTAACAACCTCATGGCCCTGCCATCTATATGGACCCCATCGCACAATTACACAATGCACGATACAGGTAACGTCGCACTTTTCCAACTATAACAGCTGGCTCTTTGTAGATTGGCTATCAATGGTAGGTACATAAAGTGGACGACATCATCGGAAGAGCTTAAGAAGATCACACCTCTCAACATACTCATGAGGTACGCCTGCGTGTAGCACTGAAATTGGAGGTCGGTCGGGTTATGTATTCTTGAAATTTGAATATATTCACGAACGTCAGATTGATTCACCGATGAACACACCTTTGTGGTCCTCATCAACATCTTTCCTAAGATAATCTCTAACCAAGACAACTTTATTGAAATCCAGGTTTTCGGTCATGACAACCCCATCTATCGGATGTCCGGATATAACCGCTATAGCATGGAGTGTCAACGTCATCTCTCCAACCAGTAGATGAAACGTGTGTGTTTCGGGTCTCCATCGCTCGACAAGACTGTAAGTAATGAACGATCGAGTTTTACATTCCCCACTGATAAGGGTAAAAAATCACCGTCGATCTGCACCGTACGATCTTTGCATGCATCTTGAAACTCTCGAAGCCAAGACAACAACCCACAAGTCATTTACTGGGCCTCCACACAGATTCAGCCCACCTAGAGGAGGGTGATTGGCCATTCCAAGTTAGTAATCAAATCCCCTAAAATTAGTGGATTAGTAGGAAAATCAGGCCCATAATCCAAGGGATCCAAATCAAGCAGTAGGGGATCTTTCCTAACAGATCACCCCACCAACCTATAAATACACTCCCAATACACTCCTATGACCACTATTACAAGGTAATCACATTTTCACTTCCTAATCCCTCTTAATACCGTTGATTACTGACTTGAGCGTCGAATGGTTTGTCACCGAGAATCCACCCAGTGTTTCAAATTTTTTGCAAGTCTTCGGCGGTCGTTGTTCCTTTACACCCCACTCATACTAGCCTCACATCAGGGTCAGATCTATGGTTGAGATCTAAGTTTTCTCTTCAACAAAAGTACTCACTATCTGTTGCTCCCACACCCGAAAAACATCAACATCACCCACCATTCCCATTCCGTGGAAATCGACTGACCAAATAGTTGCATATACGAGGATGCATAGGCAATGTCATGTGTAACCGGAAACTCATAGCCTTCATCGACCCCTTCCACACGGACTGAGATTAGTGCTCTTCTTGCAAGTATAGTAGGATTGGGTTTAATGAACCTGGACCTCCATGTGGGGCTGAAAACGATGCACTTACTTCGTGCGAAAAAAATGGTTTGCCAGCATTTTACACAACATATAAATTCTTGTTCTTATAGAAACAATATTAGACAATAAGATTCATAACGAAAAATAATATATGCTTCTTAATTGTGAAGATGATACCTATACCACTGTCCGACGGCTGTGACGATCCACTCGGTCGAACTATTTCTCTGTCAACATTAACAAAGCATTTCTCATGTAAAAAATTCAAGTATTGGGAATACATTACCTGTATCAATACACTACTTATATCATTATCGACAACACCTCAATACACTACGTATATCCATTCATACATACACATAAATTTTCTAAAATTTGAAAATAGAGCAATTCTTGTATATATAAAAATCGAGTATTGGGAATACACTATTCGTATCAATACATTACTTATATTAATCTCCACAACATCTCATTACACTACGTATATGCATGCATACACATAAATCTCTATACACAAAGTGAATATTTTAAAACAAATTAAGAGTTTTGGATTACCTTGCACAATACAAAGTTTAACCGCGTAGATGTTGTCGGTGCTGAGTGGGAAAGTTGCTGGATAAACTCCAATATTTGTGTAGCACCCCGGATTTCCAATAATTAAAAATTAGAAATACGTGGCACAAATCCAGAATCAACCTCAATTAATAGTAAACATAGCAAAACACAGGAAATTTTCAACTTTTATTACATCAATTCTTTACATAGCACAGCGGAAATTTAACACATTGAATTACATTTTCTTTCTTTTACAATCCATTTTTTTACAATTTGCATAAGCCATATCATCATTCTACCACATGCATCCAATCCAAAGCTAACTGTACCTAACGGTAAAACATGAGGCTAGAGGTAACTCTAACTCCCAAAACTACAGGGGTCAGCCATAACGGTGTGAGTGACATTAAAAAATACAATTTAAATGAAACATAAAGAACAAATTCGAAATCAACACATTCCTACAGCAGCAACAAACGGAATATGAAATAACGATAAATAAAGAATAAAACATCAAGTGAAACTAGGCTAAGTGTCAAGTGTAGGAAAATAGAAAACAAGCACGCATAATACAAGTCAAGGAAAACACAAATGCAGTATGATGACTCTCTAATGCATACTTGTCGAATCTATGCTTCCCACTCTACATAGATCCGGTGCAAGCCCTTATCGTTCTCCCTTTCTAGGGTTTAATCCCTCGTTATGCAGCTAATCTTACTACAGTGATAGAAACAAAATCTAGAATACTCCGCGAATAGGCCTACATCCCGGTATCTACCAGATAGACTAGCACCCTCAACGCGCAAGCATCATGTAAGTGTCGCCCTGAACATTTCATGCCGAAATTCTACCAATAGGTCCCAGCCTTTGGAATGAAACTGCCCAACTGTAAAAGGCCCTCAACGTGCGAACTCAGGTGATGACAATGATAATCATAGCCTTTGGAATCAAACCGCCCAACTACAACTGTAGTCCTGAATCTCATCCGTCCACTATACAGTGCTTCCCTACTTATGTTTCTCAAGATCTATCACATCTCCATAAGTGCCTGTCCTTATGTTTATTATGTTCAATTAATTAACCACCCTCTAGAGTTGGTGTACCCTGCCAGACTTAACTCAACTAAAGTCAACATCAAGGCCCCAACTGGCCAAAATTCACAAAATCTCATCTGCCGGTATATTAGGGTCCCATTCAACCTCTAGAGAATCACAACTCAAAGTAACAACACAAATCTTTCATTTAATCTCTTAATTCCATTATAAATTCATTCACGTTAGAAAACTTCTTCAAATCAAACAAATCCAAATTCATCTCAATACTCACAAATTCCCAATAGTAAAAATCTGAGATTAATCCTTTAAACAACTGAGTTTCACATTTTGAAGTCATAGAAAATCACAAAACATCATTCTCTTGAAATCCGTAAGTATTTCGCTTTCTAAAGCTGTAGAAATATGAGTTAAATTCTATTATAAATTAAAAATATAACTCTTTCTAAAATACAGTAATCTGTAGTAGAAACTTCATTTGAAACAGTAGTTCAATAATCCATAAGTTCGACGAACAATTGTTCAAGAAAAACAGCAAGAACTTAACAAAACAACCAAAAACAACAATGTCGGTAAACCTACATTTTAGTTCAAAAGTCACAGTCGATCGGCATGATAAAATGCCAAAGTCCATACATGACAGTCGACCGACATCCTAGTTCAAAAACATGACAGTCGACCGGCATGTCAAAAGAACAATCACTTTAAAATTCGTGGATACGTAGTTTAAAATCTCCAAATGCATGAATGTAAATGATTAGAACCCTGAGATAAGTAAATACAACTTGTCCAAAACAGTACAATTCATAAATCAACTCAGACCATAACAATTTCATAAAAGAGTAATTTCAACAAAAACTCTTCATAATCAGGAAACAACTATATATATGGTTATATATGTGTGTATGTAACAGTAAACTAATCAAGAAATCATGGTATATGAGTGGTATATTGTTCAATCCAATCTCAGTTTCTATAGAAATCAGACTCCAATCAAAACTTCACAAAAATCCCAAAAGCAAACTTTCGACCTGCACTTCCTCAGACCCGAAATTGAAAATCCTCTTCAACATGTAAAACTTAATCTTTTGATCCAAAAAACCTCTCCTGTAATTCATCAAATATATATACAAACTAGTTATATCAATTTGCCCTTGATTATATGCTTCTACAATAATTTTTAATCAAGTTCTACTCATCAAAAACATTAAAACAGATCATATATTTTCAAACAGTGAATAAACCTTCTTTTTCTACTCATATGCATCATACACCATTCAAATCTCAATCTACATGATCAAATCAATAAGAATATAGGGAAAACAACACATTCATGAGCACTGTTATTGTTTCTAACATTCCTAGATCATCTATACAGTAAGTTTATTCATCAATTGCATATTGTTCATGAAAAATCCTATTTTTAATTTTTCATTCATCAATTTATTCATTATATCAACATATAATCTTCTTGCATGCATCATACTAGACAAAAGATCACATTCATCATGCATAGAACAACAAAAGATAAAACATATCACTCACCTCAATGGAGAATCAACCTAAGAATAATAAAGAGAAATAAGAAAGCTCCTTCCTTGCAAAGTCCAAGATCCAATCTTCCAATCCACAAGAATATTGAAGAAAATAGAATTTTTTTTCTTTTTTTGTTTTTAGAAAGATGGGCGGCTGCTGCCCTAGGTAATTATACAAAATATTATAGGCTAGAAATCACTTAGGGTTTGGGAAGATTTTACAAAATATTCCTTTAGAATATATCTTTACATATATGGGTTGTTTCTTTAGGAAATCAATTATACAAAGTAAGTTGGGATTCAATCCCTCAAATCTCTCTCTCCAGACCCGTCGGCCTCAATGTAGCCCCCAAGAATCGAATTTTGAATGTTTGCCTCTAAGTGGCAATTTTGCAAAAAGACTCTTCTTTATTTAGTATAATGCGAAATGTCCATAGTGACTTATTCTCACGCCCCGCTTCCCAAAAGAATACGGAATACGGATACGTAACAAAAGCCCAGCGAATGATTTTAATCATCCATAAGCTGTTCAAAGAATCTTTACAACATGCTCGAGAAACATTCAGAGTCGGAAGCGAATTAATTAACCACATGCACATAACGAATCAAATACCATCAAGAATATTTGAAACCAAATACATAAATCTCAAATAGTCATGATCTGAATAAAACACAAGTCTTGGGTCACATTGCCAAAATACAAGAATAATACCAAGTCTCAAAAATACATGAATAATCCAAGTCTCACGAATACAATTATTGTTCAAGCACGATACAAGAAATAATAATAAATACAGCACTAATACTTCAAGTCTCTGATACCATCTGGAACATGTTCTCCAAAATCTGCAATTCATCGAATGCAGGAAAGAGGAAAAGAGAAAATATAAGTACCCGTCAATTGCAAGTCACGGGTCACTTATAATATAGGATACAAGCACATGGGGAAACTAACACATGGTATAAGTGTGATGTCAAGGTAAACAACTAGCATGGTAAAAGTGATCAACTGTACATGGCATAAATCAAGGGTCAAGTAATCAAGTATCCAGTAAACATGTGTCAAGTGTCAAGTGTCAAGTGTCATGTAATCATGTATCAAGTATCAAGTGTCATGTAAATAAGTCTCATGTATCATGTGGTCAGGTATCAAGCAAGCACATGTTCACGTATCATGTTCAAGTATCGTGTATCAAGTCTTTGTAGTGAATTACTATCTAGGTAACACTTCATGCAGCCCATACTATATGGTTGCGACAACACAACAGTTTCACTTTAGATTTCATATTGGACCATAGAGGGCGGTATACTCGGGGACAAGCAAGTAATTGAGCTCCAAGCTCCAAGTATCATGTATCATGTAATCACGTGTCAAGTTGTGCAAGTGACAAGTATCGTGTCATACATACAAGTATCAAGTAATCATGTCAAGTAATCACGTAGGATCAGTGGATCCCCTTCTGAGTATACATTTCTGAATTATCCACTATTAAATTTGTCCCTTAAACCCCGGCTTGGTTATTTTATTATGAATGTCAAACAAGCATGTATATGTGCAAAATGTATCAAGAATAGCATGGCATGATCATGTGACAAGTGCAAGTTTCAAGATAAACATGTACGAGTGCAAGATATCTCATAAAAGACTAAAATAAATACATATCAAGTTCAGGACAGCAAGACCACGCTGTAGTAAAACAGTGATTCCAAGAGTTACAAACAAGAAAATCTATATCCGTCGAAGGATCTGGAAAATAGACATCCACACAAATCCAGCGAGAATAATTAAGTCATATACCAATTCACAACCACACAGTTCAAAACTGATTTGAATACAGAAATTAGGTTCAGCCAGAAATCAAGGAAACAAATTCAAGAACATGAAAACACATTAAATAAATTAACGAAAAATCTGAGGTATTCCCCTATATGTCCAGAATCAAAATATAAAGTTTCAGAATTTTTCAGTAAAGGTAGATTAGTTATCAAAAATACAAAAGCATCAAGAAAACATAGTTTAGCGAATCTGGAAATCCCAACACCGCTGTACGAAAACTAAGATATCTCGCATCCAGTGAAACGAAATCCAATTCCGTCAAAGGGATATAAAAATAGATAGAATTTACTAACTTTTACATTTCACAAAAAAATTTCATACAGTAAAAGGAATCATAGTGAAAATAGGGTTCTTTACAGAACAACGAGTAAAATACAGCATGTATAGATTTTATAAACGGGCATGAAACATCACATAAAACTTTTCAATAAAATTCATCAAAATTCTGGGTAATCCATAACTTAATAAAGAAACACTGACCAAAGTTTCAAATCAAAATAATATGTATAGCATGGTTCTTGAAAATAGTTTGTTATCAAAATTATTCAAAAACAGAATCTGGAAAAGATTGACACCTCTGTACTAAAACAGTCATAACTCAGTCATACGAAATTAAAATCAAGCAAGGTCAGAGGGGTTTGAAAATAGACGAAATTATCTGAAACTCATATTTTATACCGAAATCAAGATACTGACTATAGCACATTCGAAAACAACAAACAAAACAGGACATCCAGAAAATACAGATTTCACCCTTAAGCACAAAAACAACATAGATTCAAGAATATTGATCCAGACTCATCCAAACTTGAAATAAAGCCTACCAAGTATTTAAACATCATGAATTAGGGTTATTAACATGTCCACGCCTATTATTTCACATGGGTATCAACAAAACACGAATTTGCACACAAGTCTCACATACACGTCTAAAATCAAGAACGGGCGATTCCTAGGTTACTTCATGTCAAGATTGGTGTCGTGAGTCTTCTATAGCCAAAATATCACAATAGAGATAAAATCCATCAAGGAAAACACAATCTAGGGTTGTCTCTAGACCCAACTACACTATAGGTGAACTTTGGTACTTGTATCAAACAAATGAATTAGAGTACAAGTTACTTGCCTTAATTTGGGAACGAAGAACGATTCAATCATGCCTAGAAGCAAAACCCACGAATGAAATCCGGTACAGGCACGAATCCAAGCAACTACGAACGAAATCTTCTCACGAACGAATCTTCTTAAAGCAACGATCAAAGTGGCAAGAGATCACTTTGAGAACACCACGAAGAGAGAGTACTGGGGTTTAATGGTGCAAGATGATGGTGGTGTGTGGAGATCGGCAACCAAGGGATGGAGGGGTTCGGGTTTGATTATGTGGGTGGTCGAAGGTGGAGATGGCCGAAGCTAGGGTGAAGCTCGGCCTGAGTAGGGTTCGGCCGGGATGTGGAGGCTGGGCTGGTGTGTCTGGGGGTCGAGATGCAGCCGCAAGGAGAGGGAGAGGAGAGAGGGAGGCCGAGATCTAGAGGGAGAGGGAAATAGGGTTAGGGTTAGGGTTTGTGAGGGTTAGGGTATTTATATTGGGTTTAAATGTGGGTTAATGGGTAATGGGTATAGGTAGTTAGCAATAGGTACACAATTGGGTTTTGGATTTTGGGTCAAAAACAATAAGAATGCAAATAGGAGTGAACTCGATGGCTTTTGAAAAAAAATCTTATTAGGGATCAAAATAATAATAGGATGGGAAAAGGCAACTAAAATACCACCACAACACCAAGAAAAATAAAATTAAAGATAACGAGACCAAAAATAAGGAAAAGATTAAAACAATGAAAAACGATACAAAAGAGACAATCAATCAAACACAAGGAGCTCAAAATAAATAAAACGAATATATATTGAAAACAAATCCAATATACCGTTCAGAAAAATACAAGAAGAAAAATACACCAAAACGAAAAATACAGTCAAAAATACAGAAAAATGAAAAATAAGGGTTACAATCCTACCCACCAAACAAGATGAATTTCTTCCTTGAAATTCAAAAAGAAGATACAATGGGTAACCCCCCAAAACAACCAAAAGAACAAAACAAAAAAAATTACTCAAACAAATGAGGAAACCTCTGCTGAATCTCCTCCTCCAGCTCCCAAGTCGACTCACCAGGCGAGTGAGGATTCCAAGCAAAACGAACCAACTTGATGACCTTTTTCTTAAGCATTTTCTCGTGCCGATCCACAATAGCAACTTGCGGAATTTCACAAGTTAAATCCGGCTGAACGGTCAACTCAGAATAGTCGATCACGTGGCTCTCATCTCGGATATATCTCCTGACTTGTGAGACATGGAAAACATCGTGCACTCCTGATAAAGCTGGCGACAATGCAAGAAGATAGGCCCCTTGCCTACCCGCTCCAAAATCTCAAACGGTCCAATAAACCTAGGGCTAAGCTTGCCTCCGCCACCAAACCGAATGACACCGCGCCACGGCGATACCTTAAGAAAAACATGGTCACCAACAACAAACTCCAAAGCCCTACGATGGACATCAGCCCATCGCTTCTGCCTGCAAGTGCTTTCTGATCTGAACCACTGCATTAACTGTCTTGGTGATCAACTTCAAACCCAACAACTTCCTCTCACCAATGTCATCCCAACATACTGGTGATCTGCACTTCCGCCCATAGAGTGCCTCGAACAGAGCAGCTTTAATACTGGCTTGAAAGCTGTTATTGTACGAGAACTCCACGAGATGCAAATGATCCTCCCAAGACCCACCAAACTGAAGCATACAGGACCTCAACATGTCCTTAAGAATCTGAATAGTCCGCTCTGACTGTCCATCAGTCTGGGGATGAAAAGTTGTACTGTACTTTAATTCGCTCCCCAAACTGTTATGAAGACTCTCCCAGAATTGAGATCTGAATCTCGGATCCCTGTCGGATACAATACTGATTGGAACCCATGAAGTCTAACAATCTCTTGCATATACCTCTCAGCTAGGCTCTCAGTAGACTGCCCGACGAGAAAAGGAATGAAGTGAGCACTCTTCGTCAAACGGTCGACAATCACCCAAATGGCGTTATGACCCTTAGGACTCCTCGGTAAAGCAGTCACGAAATTCATAGTGATATGTTCCCACTTCCACTCTGGAATAGGAAGCGGTTGAAGAAGTCCAGCAGTTCTCTGATGCTCTGCCTTAACCTACTGGCAGATCAAATACTGAGCAACAAATTGAGCCACAACCCTTTTCATATCCTGCCACCAGAAATGAAGCTTCAAATCCCGATACATCTTAGTACTGCCAGGATGGATAGAATATGAAGACTGATGAGCTTCCTCAAGCAACCTCTGACGAACAACACCTTCCAGGACACATAATCTGGACCCAAAATGAAGCGATCCATCCGAATGAATAACCATGTCAGTCCTAGACCCAGACTCAACCTCAGTTCGAAATCTCTGCAAATGTGCATAACTAGCCTGTGCCTCTTTAATTTGATCAACAAGAGGTGACTGCAGCTGAAGCACTAAACAACTCCGATCAGAACTCGGCAACAAAACAACCAACTCCAACCTCCTCATCTGCTCAATCAGATCCCTCTGCAGAGTCAAGAACATAACTGCCGGTCTCCTGCTCAAAGCATCTGGCACCAAGTTTGCTTTAACAGGATGGTATTGCAAACTGATGTCATAATCGGCCATTAGCTCCAATCAACGCCTTTGCCTCATGTTTAACTCCTTCTGGGTGAAGACGTACTTGAGACTTTTATGGTCTGTAAAGATCTCCACTCGGTCCCCAAGTAAATAATGTCTCCACAGCTTCAAAGCAAAAATCACTGCCGCTAACTCCAAGTCATGAGTAGGATAGTTCTTCTCATGCGGCCTCAACTGCCTCGATGCATACGCAATGACCTGGCCCTTCTGCATCAAAACTACTCCAAGACCCTTACCAGAAGCATCACAGTGAATTACAAATCCGCCTGAACCATCCGGAATAGTCAACACAGGCGCTGATGTCAATCATGTTCTTCAACTCAATAAAAGTTCCATCACACTCATCAGACCAACAGAACTTCTGATCCTTCCCAGTCAATTTAGTCAGCGGTCCCGCTATCTTCGAAAAATCTTGGACGAACTTCCGATAATAGCCAGCCAAACCGAGAAAACTCCTGACTTCAGAAACTGACTTGGGAGTAGGCCAATCCTTCACAGCCTCAACCATAGCTGGATCCACAGAAATACCATCACCAGAAATAATATGCCCCAAGAAAAAAATCCTGTCGAGCCAAAACTCACAATTGCTGAGTTTCCCATAGAGTTGATTCTCCGTCGAAGTCTGCAAAACCACTCTAAGATGCTCAGCATGATCTTCCCGATTCCGAGAATACACCAAAATATCATCAATGAAGACCATCACAAATCTCTGTCCAAGAACTGAGAGAAAACCCGGTTCATAAGACTCATGAATACAGCCGGCGCATTTGTAACTCTGAACGGCATCACAAGATACTCATAGTGCCCGTATCTAGTCCTAAAAGCAGTCTTCTGTATATCTGCAGTCTTCACCTTGACTTGATGATACCCAGAACGAAGATCCAACTTCGAGAAAACAGCAGCCCCACTCAGTTAATCAAACAAATCATCTATCCTGGGCAATGGATACCAATTCTTCATAGTAACTCTGTTCAGTTCTCGATAATCTATGCACAGTCGATGACTACCATCCTTCTTGTCAACAAAAAAGACCGGAGCACCCCAAGGCGAAACACTAGGTCTGATGAAACCCAAATCAAGCAACTGCAGAATCTGCACCTTAAGCTTTACTAGCTCAACTGGTGCCATCCTGTAGGGACTCTTCGATATCGGCTCTGTTCCAGACTGAACATCAATACCGAATTCCACTTCCCTATCAGGGGTAAGCTAGGCAACTCATCTGAAAAAACATCCAAGAAATCCTGAACTACTAGAGGCGCAGCCTCACAGCCTGAATGCAACTCCATCGCACAAATCTCCTGATCAACTGCAGCTCGGCCAAGGGAAGACTCCCCGGCATGGAACTCAAACTCTGTGCGATCTGAAATCCGGAACACAACCTTCTTGGCACGGCAATCAATAATGGCATGGGTTTCACCCAACCAATCCATACCCAGGATAACGTCGAATCCCGAATTTTCAATTACAATCAGATTGGCTTTGAACTCCGCGCTACCAATAATAACAGGACACTGCCTGCACTCCCAGGAACAAATGACAACTCCACCTGTCACAATGTTCCAAGCCTCTGACATGTTGCTGCACTCCAACTGATGGTGAGCGACAAATCGAGAGGAGACAAAAGAATGGGTTGCCCCAGAATCAAACAGAATATGAGCAGGGAAAGAGCACACAAGCACAACACCTAAGACAGAAAGCAAAAGAGACAAAGAAGAGAAGGGTTGAACAGGGGATGAGTAAAAACAAAATGCAGAGGAACAACAGAAAGAAACAAAACAAAGGAAAAAATGAAGAAAAACAAATAAAAGCAACCAACAATAAAACAATAAAACAAAAGATACCTGCAACCACACCCTCAGCTGACTCAGCATCTGCAGCAGTCAGGTTGAAAGCCTGACCTCTCCTCAGAATAGCGGTACTCTGACCGACGATCTGACGCTGCGGGGGAAGCGGTGGTCTAGCTGGACCGCGAGCTACGGCAACTGGCTGGACAAGACCCTTGGCTGGAGGAGCCAACCGCGGGCAATCCCGCACCGAATGATCAGCAGTACCACATCCAAAATAGCGATGATAGGCACGTCGGCAATCCTTGCACTAATGCCCTGGAATACGGCAGAAGTCACAAAAACCAACTCTCGGAGGACCCGCAGAAGAGTAAGGAGCTACCCTGACTGGAGGGGCTGGAACAGGTCTCCGAATAGGCCCACCAGAAGACCTAGCAGCTGAATGTAGAATAGTCCACTGAGAGGGAGTCGAACCACCCCGAGCCTGCTCCTGGGCCCTAGCTGCCTCAAGAGCCTCAGCATAGGTACGCAAGCGCACAGAGACAAGTTGCACCTTGATGTCTCGCTCAAGCCCCAAGATGAACCTACGAGCCCTATCCTCTTCGTTCGCCACAAGAACGGCTGCGAAGCGGCTAAGTCTAGTAAATTCAGCTGCGTACTCGTCTATAGACCTGGAGCCCTGTTTCAGAAAGTCTTATGTTATAACATTGCATGAACAATATGTAACAAAATTTTATTGCTAGAAATAACGACCAACCTGTTTCAGGGCTAAGAACTGCTGCTCCATCTCAACTCTGGTGCTGCTAGGAAAGAACTTCTCCAAGAAGCTCCTAGTGAAAGTGGCCCAAGTGATCAGTCTTTCAAGCATTTCGGGCTCGGACCTCCACCAGATTGAGCCAAGTCCACCAACTGGATGGTAACCACATCCACACGATCTGCATCTGCAACTCTAACTGCCAAAAGTAGGTTCTCTGTCTGAATCAACCACTGTTCAGCCTCCAAAGGCGTATCAGTGCCTGAAAACCTGTCCGGATGCAGCCTCATAAAGTCTGTGACCGTTCCCGGACGGGGAGGAAGAACATCCTGCCTAGGCGCAACAGGCAGAGTAGCTATAGCGGCTTCCAAAGCAGCCATCACCAAGTTACTATGGTTCTACTGCTGATTAATCAAGCGCTCATGCACTGCAGTGACTGCCTCAATCGGGTCACCCTGCGTCTAAGAAGTAGATCCTTTACGAGCCATAGTCTGCACAAAATAAAAAACAGTTAGCATTCAGATCAATGTTGATAATATTTGGTTCATTCTATGCATGCTTGGTTGGTGAATGTTGCGCAGATTTCCAGTTCGAGCCAAGCTTGTCTAATATATTAGTTGCCCAATATATTAGCCAAACCTGGCACTCTGATACCACTAAAAAACATATCATATCCCGCTTTCTAAAAGAATACGGAATACGGTTACGTAACAAAAGCCCAGCGAATGATTTTCATCATCCATATGCTGTTCAAGGAATCTTTACAACATGCATGAGAAACATTCAGAGTCGGAAGCGAATTAATCAACCACATGCACATAACGAGTCAAATACCATCAAGAATATTTGAAACCAAATACATAAATCTCAAATAGTCATGATCTGAATAAAACACAAGTCTTGGGTCACATTGCCCAAATACAAGAATAATACCAAGTCTCAAAAATACATGAATAATCCAAATATCACGAATACAATTATTGTTCAAGCACGATACAAGAAATAATAATAAATGCAGCACTAATACTTCAAGTCTCCAAAACCATCTAGAACATGTTCTCCAAAATCTGCAATTCATCGAATGCAGGAAAGAGGAAAAGAGAAAACACAAGTACCCGTCAATTGCAAGTCACGGGTCACTTATAATGTAGGATACAAGCACATGGGGAAACTAACTAACACATGGTATAAGTGTGATGTCAAGGTAAACAACTAGCATGGTAAAAGTGATCATGTGTACATGGCATAAATCAAGGGTCAAGTAATCAAGTATCCAGTAAACATGTGTCAAGTGTCAAGTGTCATGTAATCATGTATCAAGTATCAAGTGTCATGTAAACAAGTCTCATGTATCATGTAGTCAGGTATCAAGCAAGCATGTATCATGTTCACGTATCATGTTCAAGTATCTTGTATCAAGTCGTTGTAGTAAATTACTATCTAGGTAACACTTCATGTAGCCCATACTACATGGTTGCTACAACACAACAGTTAGCTTTAGATTTTATAGTGGACCATAGAGGGCAGTATACTTGGGGACAAGCAAGTAATTGAGCTCCAAGCTCCAAGTAACATGTATCATGTAATCACGTGTCAAGTTGTGCAAGTGGCAAGTATCGTGTCTTGCATGCACATATCAAGTAATCATGTCAAGTAATCACATAGGATCAGTGGATCCCCTTCCGAGTATACATTTCTAAATTATCCACTATTAAATCTGTCCCTTAAACCCTGGCTTGGTTATTTTATTATTAATATCAAACAAGCATGTATATGCGCAAAATGTATCAAGAATAGTATGGCATGATCATGTGACAAGTGCAAGTTTCAAGATAAACATGTAAAAGTGCAAGATATCTCATAAAAGACTAAAATAAACACATCTCAAGTTCAGAACAGCAAGACCACCCTGTAGTAAAATAGTGATTCCAAGAGTTACAAACAAGCAAATCTAGATCCGTCAAAGGATCTGGAAAATAGACACCCACACGAATCCAGCGAGTATAATTAAGTCATATACTAATTCACAACCACACAGTTCAAAACTAATTTGAATATAGAAATTAGGTTCAGCCAAAAATTAAGGAAACGAATTCAAGAGCATGAAAACAGCATGAAAACACAATAAATAAATCCACGAAAAATTTGGGGTATTCCCCTATATGTCCAGAATCAAAATATGAAGTTTCAGAATTTTCCAGTAAAGGTAGATTAGTTATCAAAAATACAAAAGTATCAAGAAAATATAGTTTAGCGAATCTGGAAATCCCAACACTGCGGTACAAAAACTAAGATATCTCGCAACCAGTGAAACGAAATCTAATTCCGCCAAAGGGATATGAAAATAGATAGAATTTACTGACTTTTACATTTCAAAAAAAAATTTCATACAGTAAAAGGAATCATAGTGAAAATAGGGTTCTTTACAGAACAGCATGTAAAATACAGCATGTATAGATTTTATAAACGAGCATGAAACATCAAATAAAACTTATCAATAAAATTTATCAAAATTCTGTGTAATCCCTAACTTAATAAAGAAACACTGACCAAAGTTTCAAATCAAAATAATATGTATAGCATGGTTCTTGAAAACAGTTTGTTATCAAAATTATCCAAAAACAGAATTTGGAAATGATCGACACCTCTGTACTAAAACAGTCATAACTCAGTCGTAAGAAATCAAAATCAAGCAAGGTCAGAGGGGTTTGAAAATAGACGAAATTATCTAAAACTCATATTTTATACCGAAATCAAGATACTGATTGTGGCACAGTCGATAACAGCAAACAAAATAGAACATCTAGAAAATACAGATTTCACCCTCAAGCACAAAAACAACATAGATTCAAGAATATTGATCCAAACTCATTCAAACTTGAAATAAGCCTACCAAGTGTTTAAACATCATGAATTAGGGTTATTAACATGTCCACGCCTATTATTTCACATGGGTATCAACAAAACACGAATTTGCACACAAGTCTCACATACACGTCTAAAATCAAGAACGGGAGATTTCTAGGTTACTTCATGTCAAGATTGGTGTCGTGAGTCTTCTATGGCCAAAATATCACAATAGAGACAAAACCCATCAAGAAAAACACAATCTAGGGTTGTCTCTAGACCCAACTACACTATAGGTGAACTTTGGTACTTGTATCAAACAATTGAATTGGAGTACAAGTTACTTACTTTAATTTGGGGATGAAGAACAATGCAATCACGCCTAGAAGCAAAACCTACGAATGAAATCCGCTACAAGCACGAATCCAAGCAACTACGAATGAAATCTTTTCACGAACGAATCTTCTTGAAGCAACGATCAAAGTGGCAAGAGACCACTTTGAGAACACCACGAAGAGAGAGTTCTAAGGTTTAATGGTGCAAGATGATGGTGGTGTGTGGAGATCGGCAACCAAGGGATGGAGGGGTTCGATTTTGATTGTGTAGGTGGTCGAAGGTGGAGATGGCCGGAGCTAGGGTGAAGCTCGGCCTGAGTAGGGTTCGGCGAGGGAGGCCGGGATCTAGAGGGAGAGAGAAATAGGGTTAGGGTTAGGGTTTGTGACGGTTGGGGTATTTTTATAGGGTTTAAATGTGGGCTAATGGGTAATGGGTATAGGTAGTTTGCAATAGGTACACAATTGGGTTTTGGATTTTGGATAAAAAACAATAGGAATGCAAATAGGAGTGAACTCGATGGCTTTTTGAAAAAAAATCTTATTAGGGATCAGAATAATAATAGGATGGGAAAAGGTAACCAAAACACCACCACAACACCAAGAAAAATAAAATTAAAGATAACGCGACCAAAAATGAGGAAAAGATTAAAACGATGAAAAACGATATAAAAGAGACAATCAATCAAACACAAGGAGCTCAAAATGAATAAAACGAATATATATTGAAAACAAATCCAATATACGGTTCAGAAAAATACAAGAGAGAAAAATACACCAAAACGAAAATACAGTCAAAAATACACCAAAATGAAAAACAGGGGTTACACTTATAAAAATCCAGAGAATTTTGAAATTATTATTCACTAAAAAATATTACATCTTCTAAATAAATTCTTGACTTTTGTGTTTCCCAAAAATTTATATTTGCACGTGTTTTTCACGTGCAAAAAGGCAAATCTCAGAAAAAAGTATTAAATCTCCAAAAAAAATCACTTTAATTAATTTATTTATCTCAAAACATTATTTGAAATTTTAAGGTGTTACATCAATCCCTCCTTAGAATAGTCATGTCCTCGGAACTACCAGTAATAGGGACAAAATAAATACAAGCAAAAGAAGAAAAAGTTACACAAAAAGTTCAGGAAAGTCCTTCTGCATGTGATCCTCTGGCTCCCAAGTAGCTTCCTCGAACAAGTGGTTCCTCTATAATACCTTGACCATAGGTATAACCTTATTCCTCATCACCTTCTCCCGACGGTCAACAATCTCTACAGGCTGCTCCTTGTAACTCAAGTTCAGCTATAGTCCTTCGGGCATGCAACCCCTGTTCCCCGTATTTGTATTTTTCTGCTGTATTTTATTCCATTGTATTCTTTTATCGATTTGAGATCCTGTATTTTTGTTTCCAGTTCTAATAAAAATCTTTTCTTTTATTTCGAATCAATTTTGTGCCAATATTTGTTGCAAATTTTATTGTTCTTATCTGCTTTGATTGTTGTTCTTCATGGAGAGTTGACTGTTTCACCCTATCTATTTATTCTTCCCTAATTATGGAGAATTTTGACCCAATCTCCATTTGGATCCTACTCAAACCCGCTATCCAATAACCCACAACCCAACAACCCTATACTATTTAAACCTAACCTAACCTAACCCTAACCTAAATTACTCTGCTAACCTAATTTTACCCAGTCGCCTAAGCTTCCATCTCCCTATCATCTTCCCTATCTCGCCATCTCTTCTCATCGAACCCCCGACCGTCTTTCCACCTCGTCGTCATCCCCATCCCCTGGTCAACCTCGCCATAGAACCCCACCCGTCGAGCCACCCTCCGATCGCCCTCACCATCCTCTTTCTCCTCCTTCAACTTCGAACCCATTGTCTTCACCACCGTTGAACCCATCAACCCGCCATTACCCATCGTCTTCCTTCTCCACCGAACTCATCACCCACCTTCGACTCCACCCTTCCTCATTCCCGCACCCTCTTAAATCCACCATCTTCGTCGCCTCCGCTCTCGAACCCATCGCTTCTCCCTTCGCCATTACCCACCCTCCATCAACAGTGAGACCTTCATCTTCCGTCTCGCCACCCTTCGACTCCAACCACCACTGCTTCATCCCCTAGTCTTTGAGTCGCCGCCACCTCATCCCCTACACTTAATCGAACCCTTTGCTCCCTCACCTCCTCTGTTCTCCCGCCAAAATAGAGAGCTCGCCACCGCCCATCGCAGTCGTCGCTCCTCGATCGTGCCGCCGTAGTAGCGCCCCCCGCTACCGTGCCGCCCTCCCTGTGTCGCGACTTCCTGTTGCCGACGTCAGCCAGCCATCGCTGGAGTCCCACACTCCCTCTCTCTGCCGCTGAGAAGAAGGAAGAAGGGATTGATTTTTTGAATCCTAGCCATCAGATCGCATCAAGATCATCGACCAGGTCTGATCATCACGTTGCCTAGCAGATCTCAATCGTTGATCGTCTTGATCTTGAACATCTCATCAAGATCTGTGTCGATCGTGCTCGTCGCTCGGGATTCATTTCTGTTATCCTCCGTTGGATTCATCGTCTACACCCCAAGGCAAGTATTCTTCTTGTACAAATTATTGTTCTAGTACAAGCGTTTAAATGAAAATACTGCAAATAGATCGTAGTTGTGACTCCTCCTTGTCTCATCGTTTATTGATCTTAAATTATTCCTCATCGATCCCATAATCTTAAGAGTCACAACCCTTCGTTGATATATTTACAAAACTAGTTGGACCTCTTTTATCTCCTAATTACTTGAACATAAACCCCTTGACTTGTAAACGTGTGTCGTGTGATGTATTATGTTGATCTTACATTCTTTTGAGTTGAGAAATACATGTGACTTGCTGATTTGATCCCCAATGCATCCGTATTTGTATCACACACTAACCTAGAATCATAATAGTCATTATCATGCAACTTGTATATAAAAGAAATCACACTTGCTGCTGTTCTTGTCTGTACTTGCTGTTTCGACCCCAATAAAACCAAAATATGAACTTGAGTCCTGAATATGAAATGTAGTCCTAAGTGTCTAGTTGCCGATAATATCTGGAATTTTCAAATTCCATGTTACGGTCTAGGAGATATCACTGTTTTACTGCTGCTGTATCGGTAATCGCAGATTCACAAAAACTGCTGCACCTCTTTAGTTTACAATTATTTTAACTATGCTACCAGTAAGTAAATGACTTGAAATTTTGCATGCTATTAATAGACACCATAGAAAATATTTTCTAATTTTCTCAGAATTAATTAATGATGTTTCAACCCTGTTTTACATGTATAAACTTAGTTTTACAAATTCTGGCTGAACACAAATGCCGTATAGTTTGCTGTTTTGACACATGTTACCACACTTTTATGTACCTTAATTATATGCATTGGAACTGGGAAGAGTCTAATTTCTAGACCTTCCGACGGATCCACTTTTGCTATCTTGTAGCAATGGGAATCACAGTTTTAGTGCAGCAATGTCATGCTGTCCAGATTTGAGGTTTTCATTGTTCTTGATATTTTGATTTGTTTTGACCCTCGAACATGTATCCTATCTAGCCTAGACTTGTTCCATGTTCTTGATTATGTTTACTCGACTTGTTTCGCACACTTTCATGTTTGCTTGATGATAATAATGAATAATAAGCCGGAGTTTAAGGGAAAGACCATATTAGTGGACAATATAAGTAAGTGTACTCGGAAGGGGGCTCGTGTTTCCCTATACTTGGTTCATGAACTTGTTGTATCTTGATGGATTCATGGAGCCATTACTTGGCTCATGAACTTGTTGGATTCTTGAACCCACTGTGTGGTTCTTGAACTTGTTAGTGGATTCACGAACTTGTTTCATGAACTTATTATTTTATTTTCCAATTCATGAACCATGCTTGTTTGATACTTGATACCTGAGTACACCGCCCTTTAAAATCCACCACTAGGCCTAAACTTAACTGTTTGTATGTTGCAACTATGTAGTAAAAGTATGGATGCATGAAGTGCTACCTAGATAGAATTAAACATTAGAGTTAAAAAATAACTTGTCACTTGTACACACTTGATACCCTAATTGAGACTTGTTACTTGATTACATAATACAGGAGACTTAATACTTGAACATAATACTTGACACTCGCTACTTAATACTTGTACTTGACAACTTGACACATTAGACTTGTTACTTGTTACTCGACACTTGTACGTGATACTTGTCACTTGATGTTTGACACCGTTACATGTTCACTGGCCACTTGTTCTACTATTGGTATTTATTACCCAATCTTGTCACTCGAGTTGTCTTTCTTGCTAGCTAGTTTCTTGAATCCCCACTACTTGTTGCATCCCTATTATATTATTGGTTCCAAATCTTGTTCCATATTCTTGTACTTTTTTTACTATTTGCGGCCCTAACTTGCATTAAGAGCGTTTGTCTTGTTTTCTCTATCTTCTCCTTTTTTTTAATATTTTTACAAGCAGACTTTGTAGACGAATTGCCTGCTGGAATTGGTGCGCAGACATTCTAGGCTTCGCTTGGAGCAAGGACTTACTTAAAATATTTGTTTTCTTTGAGTTATTTATTTCTTTTGCTACATGAACCTTGTAACGGGCTTATAGTCCCGAGTTTTTATCTTTTGATCCAGATTTGAAAACTATTTGGGATATTGTTATTTATTTTAATTGTTTTCTGTTGATTAATAAATTATTCATGTATGTGTGGTTGTGTACATTTTGTTATATTCTTGTTATGATGCTGAGTCGATCCTACAGCTCATGAATGATGAAAATCATTCGCTGGGCTTTGTCACGCGCTCGTATTCCGTGTTTTTGGAAAGCGGGGCATGACAGAGCACTTGCGCCAACTGATGACTCTGATCTGGCACATACTTCTCAACATCGACACATGAACACATCATGCACTTATGCCAATTCCTCTGGTAACTCCAACTTATAAGTTGTCTTACCAATCTACCTCAAAATTTTATATGACCCAATGTACCTTGGTGCCAACTTATCTCTCTTCCCAAACCCGATTACTCCCTTGGTCGGAGACACCTTGAAAAAAACTGCATCCCCAACCTCAAACTCCAAGTTCCTTCGCCGAGTATCTGCATAAATCTTCTGCCGACTCTGAACCTCGACCAACCTCTTACAAATCAGCTTTATCTTCTCCAATGTCTGCTGCACAATCTCGGGCCCAAACATCTGCCTCTCTCCAACTTCGTACCAACAGACGGGTGTCCTGCACTTCCTCCCGTACAAAGCTTCATACGACGCCATACCGATACTTGCATGATAACTGTTGTTATAGGAAAACTCAACCAATGCCAAGTACCTCTCCCAACTGGCACCGAAATCCATAACACAAGCTCTCAGCATATCCTCCAATACCCGATTTACCCTCTCGGTCTGACCATCGGTCTGCGGATGGAAAGCAGTACTAAAGTTGATTCTGGTACCCAACACTGCTTGCAAACTCTTCCAAAACCTTGATGTGAACCTTGCATCTCTGTCGGAGACAATCGACACAGGAACCCCATGAAGTCTCACAATCTCATTAATATACAGCTCTGCCAGTTTCTCCAATGACCAAGTAATCTTTATAGACAAGAAGTGAGACGACTTGGTCAAACGGTCCACAATAATCCAAATCAAGTCATTGCCCTTCGGACTCTTCGACAACCCAGTGATGAAGTCCATACTGATATTCTCCGACTTCCATTCCGGAATGGACAGTGGCTATAACAAGCCTCCAGACCTCTGATTCTCTGGTTTGATCTGCTGGCAAGTCAGACACCTTGCCACAAAGTCTTCCACATCTCTCTTCTTACCCGATCACCAAAAGTGTTGTTTGATGTCCTTGTACATCTTCGTGCCTCCAGGATGTACTGACAACAAGGTATTATGTGCCTCCTTCAAGATACTTTCCCTCAAATTTGCATTCTCCGGTACACATAATCGCTCACCTATCCACAGAACTCCATCTTGGACGCGGAACTCTGATAACTTGCCATTGGGAATCTGTTGCAACATCTTCTAAATCTCTGCATCCGATTTCTGACCCTCAATAATCCGCTCCTTCAATGAGTGCTGAAGCCTTAACTGTGCCAAAGATGCCCCCAAACTCTGTAGTACAACCTTGATACCTACCTGATCTAACTCTGCTGCCAACTCCCTCTGAGTCGTGATCAAACTTGACAGGCTGCTCTTCTGGCTAAGCCCATCGACCATGACATTCTCCTTGCCTGGATGATACCTGATCTCAGGACGAATGTCTTCCAACACATCCAACCACCTTCCCTGTCGAAAATTTAGATCTCTCTGTTGATAAATGTACTTCAGGCTTTTGTGATCAGTGAACATGTTGACATTTTCTCCATATACATAATGCCTCCATAGCTTCAAGACATAGATGATAGCTGCCAATTCCAGATCGTGTATCAGATAGTTCTTCTCATGCGGATGCAACTGTCTCGAACCATATGCAATAACCTTATCTTCTTGCATCAAGACGCACCCCAAACCACTTAGTGATGCATCACTGAAGATATCATAGTCCTTCCTAGCTTGCGGCAAAGCTAGGATAGGTGCAGTCGTCAACCTCTCCTTTAGCTCTAGGAAACTCGTCTCACACTTATCAGTGAAGGCCACATTCTTCCGAGTCAATCCCGTCAAAGGAACTGCAATCTGTGCATAGCCCTGAATGAATCGTCTTTAATACCCAGCCAATCCCAAGAAACTCCTGACCTCCTTCACTGTCGTCGGTCTGGGCTAATTTTTCACTAATTCAACCTTCTGAGGATCGGTGGTCACTCCCTCCTTAAAAAGGATATTACCAAGGAAAGCTACCTCGAACATCCAAAACTCACACTTCGATAGCTTGGCATACAAGTTATGCTCCTGCGACTTCTTCAATACCTCTGCCAAGTGCTTAGAGTGCTCTTCCTCCTTCTTCAAATATACCAGAATATCATCAATGAATACCACCACGAAGGAATCGATAAATGGACGCAAGATCCGGTTCATCATGTCCATAAACATTGCTGGTGCATTCGTCACTCCGAATGGCATCATCAAACACTCATAGAGTCCATGACGAGTTCTGAAAGCTGTTTTGCTCACATCTTCATCCTTAACCCGGACCTGATGATACCCTGACCGTAGATCAATCTTCGAAAATATAGCTGCTCCCCGAAGCCTATCGAACAAATCATCAATCCGTGGAAGTGGATACTTGTTATGAATGGTCACCCTGTTCAACTCCCGGTAGTCAATGCACATCCTCATTGACCCATCATTCTTCTTCACTAACAATACTGGCGCACCGCACGGTGAAGTACTCGGCCTGATGAATCCCTTACTCAGTAATTCCTCAATCTCCTTCTTAACTTCATTATACTCTACAGGTGCCATCCTGTACGGAGCCTTAGAAATTGGAGCACTCCCTGGCTGAATATTGATGCAGAACTCAACGTCTCGCTGCGGCGGTAACCCCGTAGTTCCTCCAAGAATACCATAGGAAAATTCCTGACAACCAAAATGCTTCTGACCTCAATCGGAATCATCAACTTAGATATAGCTGCTAACATCTTCGAGCTCTTCTTCTTCCCCTAAAAAGTCACTGCGGGTCCTCCTGGTGCTTTCACTGTAACCTCTTTGTTCTTGCATTCATTTGTAGCATCATACATTTGCCATCCAATCAATTCCCACGATCGCATCTACACCCAAGACCTGCAGTTTGATGAGATCAATGCCGAACAACCTCCCACCAATCACGATATCACAGCCTTCGTAATACCGATCAACAATCAATTCCTCTCCTAATGGTGTTTCCAATGACAAGACTCTGCCTGAAAAAATCTTAGGTTCCATAGCTAAAACTTTAGCAAAATTGGGCGACACAAATGTATGCGAAGAACCAGTATCGAATAAAACCTTTGCTTTTATTCCATTAATCAAAACAAATCTTGTTACATGAAGAATGATACTCAAATCTCCAATTTATTCTTAAACAAAGTTTTACTTAATACATCAATTAAATGAATTTAAAATTCTTACATACCCTAGATCACATCTTCTGAGTTACCCGCATCCTCCTCAGTTAATGCGAACACTCGTCCCTGCCTATGGAATTTGCATCTGCTTGCACTATCTTTCTTTCACTGCGAACAGCTTGGCCTGATATGACACTCTTGACCGCACTGGTAGAAAAACTGAGCCCTTGCTGGTTTGGGGCATGCAGACCTGAAATGACCTGCCACTCCATAGTTGAAAAAAGTCACCCCCTGAATCGCGAGCACCTTCTGCTCTGGCCTACTGAACCTGCCCTGCTTCGTCGGGAATTTCCTCCCACCCTGACTTGCTACTGCTGGTCTCTTGTTCCTGTTCCTATTCAAGGTCTCCTGCTTCTTCTGTCATTGCTGCTCTCTTGAC
The DNA here is from genome assembly GCA_017893485.1 of Hemerocallis citrina. Classification (NCBI taxonomy): domain Eukaryota; kingdom Viridiplantae; phylum Streptophyta; class Magnoliopsida; order Asparagales; family Asphodelaceae; genus Hemerocallis; species Hemerocallis citrina. The sequence continues at coordinate 137,006,193 of CM030363.1, forward strand.
CAGCTTGTCGAACCTTCTGATGCCCAAAGGTATCACCCCGAGATCTCAAATTCAGCCTCAAGCCTTGCTCGAATTTCTTGGCCTTCTTCGCTTCATCAACTATCAGCTCCGATGCATACCTCGATAGCTGGGAGAACTTAGTCTTATATTCACGCACTGTCATGCTGCCTTGTTTTAGGTTCAAGAATTCCATTGTCTTCTTCTCCTGAATGTCCAAAGGAAAGAACCGATCCCTGAACCCCATCTGTCTGATCCAATCATCAGCCTTATTTGGATCATATAGCCCTTCAAAAATAGGTGGCTTTATCCGCTTGAAGAACTCCACCTACTTAATTGGATCAGCATTAACAAGCACTGGTCCAGCCCCTTGATTCTGATTCCGAGTCATGCTGGCTGCCATGAATGCGTTCAAGGTCTGATACACCTTGGCAATTTCTATCTTTAGATAAAGTCAGACCCCTTGGGAACCCTCAACTCCATCATCACCACCGCCATTCCTGGTCCTGGGTCCCGCTATTATACTGAATATTGCAAAATGAGAGAAAAGTTAGAGCATCACAACATAATTCATATTCACTCCAATTTTCTTTTGCAAAAAATTCTACGCATGTACAAACCATTTTCTTGTTTTAATTCCATATGACACTCACACTCTAATGTCCATACCTAGGTTTATTCTTATACCATGTTTAACATTACTATTGAAGCATGCTCTGATACTAACTTGTAGCACTTCGGATTTCCAATAATTCAAAATTAGAAAATACGTGGTACAAATCTAGAATCAACCTCAGTGTAATAGTAAACATAGCAAAACATAGGAAATTTTCAACTTTTATTACATCATTTCTTTACATAGCACAGTGGAAATTTAACACCTTGAGTTACATTTTCTTTCTTTTACAATCTATTCTTTTACAATTTGCATAAGCTACATTAACATTCTACCACATGCATCCAATCCAAAGATAATAGTAGCTAACTGTAAAACATGAGGTTAGAGGTAACCTTAACCCCCAAAACTATAGGGGTCAGCCATAACGGTGTGAGTGACATTAAAAGAAATACAATTTAAATGAAACATAAAGAACAAATTCGAAATCAACATATTCCCACAGCAGCAACAAACGGAATATGAAATCACGATAAATATATCATAAAACATCAAGTGAAACTAGGCTAAGTGTTAAGTGTAGGAAAACAAAAAACAAGCACACATAATACAAGTCAAAGGAAACACAAATGCAGTATAATGACTCTAATGCATACTTGTCGAATCTATGCTCCCCACTCTACATAGATCCGGTGCAAGCCCTTATCGTTCTCCCTTTATAGGGTTTAATTCCTCATGATGCAACTAATCTTACTATAGTGATAGAAACAAGATCTAGAATACTTCGCGAATAGACCTACGTTCCGGTATCTACCAGATAGACTAGCACCCTCAATGCGCAAACATCATGTAAGTATCGTCCTGAACATTTCATGCCGAAATTCCACGAATAGGTCCCAGCCTTCGGAATGAAACCGCTCTACTGTAAAAGACCCTCAACGTGCGAACTCGGGTGATGGCAATGATAATCGTAGCCTTCGGAATTAAACCGCCCAACAACAACTATAGTCCCGAATCTCATTCGTCCACTATACAGGGCCCCCCTACTTACGTTTCCCAAGATCTATCACTTCTCCATAAGTGCCTGTCCTTATGATTATTATGTTCAATTAATTAACCTCCCCCTAGAGTTGGTGTACCTTATCAGACTTAACTCAACTAAAGTCAACATCAAGGCCCCAACTGGCCAAAATCCACAAAATCTCATCTGTCGGCATGTTAGAGTCCCACTCAACCTCTAGAGACTCACAACTCAAAGTAACAACACAAAATTTTCATTTAATCTCTTAATTCCACTATAAATTCATTCACGTTAAGAAAACTTCTTCAAATCAAACAAATCCAAATTCATCTGAATACTCACAAATTTCTAGCAGTAACAATCTGAGATTAATCTCTTAAACAACTGAGTTTCACATTTTGAAGTCGTAGAAAATCACAAAACATCAATCTCTTGAAATTCGAAAGTATTTCGCTTTCTAAAGCCGTAAAAATACGAGTTAAAATCTATTATAATTTTAAAATATAACTCTCTGTAAAAATACAGTAATCTATAGCAGAAACTTTATTTGAAACAGTAGTTCAATAATCTATAAGTTCGAAGAACAATTGTTCAAGAAAAACAACAAGAACTCAACAAAACAACCAAAAACAACAATGTTGGTCAACCTACATTTTAGTTCAAAAGTCACAGTCAACTGGCATGATAAATTGCCAAAGCCCATACATGACAGTCGGCCGACATCCTAGTTCAAAAACAGGACAGTCAATCGGCATGTCAAAAAAACAATCACTTTAAAATTCATGCACCTCACAACTGATACATAGTTTAAAATATCCAAATGCATGAACTTAAATGCTTAAAACCCTGAGATAAGTACAGCTTGTCCAATACAGTAAAATTCATAAATCAACTCAGACCTTAACAATTTCATAAAAGAGCAATTTTCAACTAAACTCTTCATAATCAGGAAACAAATATATATATGGTTATATATATGTGTATGTATCAGTAAACTAATCAAGAAATTATGGTATATGAGTGGTATATTTTTCAATCCAATCTCAGTTTCAGTATAAATCAGAATCCAATCAAAACTTCACAAAAATCCCATAAGCAAACTTTCAGACTGCACCTCCTCAGACCCAAAATTGAAAATCCTCTTCAACATGTAAAACTCAATCTTTTGATCTAAAAAAACTTTTCCTGTAATTCATCAAACATATGTACAAACTAGTTATATCAATTTGCCCTTGATTATATGCTTCTACAACAATTTTTAGTTAAGTTCTACTCATCAAAAACATCAAAACAGATCATATATTTTCAAAACAGTGAATAATCCTTCTTTTTCTACTCATATGCATCATACACCATTCAAATCTCAATCTACACCCTGCAATTTCTGTCTTTAGATAAAGTCGGGCCCCTTGGGAACCCTCAACTCAATCATCACCACCGTCATTCCTGGTCCTGGGTCCCGCTATTATACTGAATACTGCAAAATGAGGAAAAAATTAGAGCATCACAACATAATTCATATTCACTCCAATTTTCTTTTGCAAAAAATTCTACTCATGTACAAACCATTTTACTCATTTTAATTCCATGTGACACTCACACTCTAATTTCCACACCTAGATTTATTCTTATACCATGTTTAACATTACTATTGAAGCATGCTCTGATACCAACTTGTAGCTCCCCGGATTTCCAATAATTATAAATTAGAAAATACGTGGCACAAATCTAGATTAACCTCAATGTAATAGTAAACATAGCAAAACACAGAAAATTTTTAACTTTTATTACATCAATTCTTTACATAGCATAGTGGAAATTTAACACCTTAAGTTATATTTTCTTTCTTTTACAATCCATCCTTTTAATATTGCATAAGCCATATTATCATTCTACCACATGCTTCCAATCCCAAGCTAACGGTACCTACCTGTAAAATATGAGGCTAAAGATAACCCTAACCCCTAAAACTACAGGGGTTAGCCATGACGGTGTGAGTGACATTAAAAGAAATACAATTTCAATGAAACATAAAGAACAAATTCGAAATCAACAAATTCCCACAGCAACAACAAACGGAATATGAAATAACGATAAATAAAGCATAAAACATCAAGTGAAACTAGGCTAAGTGTCAAGTGCAGGAAAACAGAAAACAAGCATGCATAATACAAGTCAAGAAAAACATAAATGCAGTATGATAACTCTCTAATGCATACTTGTCGAATCTATGCTCCCCACTTTACATAAATCCGGTGCAAGCCCTTATCGTTCTCCCCTTTTATAGGGTTTAATCCCTTGTGATGCAACTAATCTAACTACAGTGATAGAAACAAGAAATAGAATACTCTGCGAATAGGCCTGCGTTCCGGTATCTACCAGATAGACTAGCACCCTCAACGTGCAAACATCATGTAAGTGTCGCTCTGAACATTCCATGCTCAAATTCCTCGAATAGGTCCCAGCCTTTAGAATGAAACCGCCCAAATGTAAAAGACCTTCACCGTGCGAACTCAGGTGATGGCAATGATAATCGTAGCATTCGGAATCAAACTGCCCAACTACAACTATAGTCCCGAATATCATCCGTCCACTATACAAACCCCCCTACTTACGTTTTCCAAGATCTATCACATCTCCATAAGTGTCTGTCCTTATGTTTATTATGCTCAATTAATTAACCACCCCCTAAAGATGGTGTACCCTGTCGGACGTAACTCAACTAAAGTCAACATCAAAGCCCCAACTGGCTAAAATCCATAAAATCTCATCTGCCGGTATATTAGGGTCCTACTCAACCTCTAGAGACTCACAAATCAAAATAACAACACAAATCTTTCATTTAATCTCTTAATTCCATTATAAATTCATTCACGTTAAGAAAACTTCTTCAAATCAAACAAATCCAAATTCATCTGAATACTCACCAACTTTCAGTAGTAAAAATCTGAGATTAATCCCTTAAATAACTGAGTTTCACATTTTGAAGTCATAGAAAATCACAAAACATCAATCTCTTGAAATCTGTAATTATTTCGCTTTCTAAAGCCGTAGAAATACGAGTTAAATTCTATTATAAATTTAAAATATAATTCTCTGTAAAATACAGTAATCTGTAGGAGAAACTTTATTTGAAACAATAGTTCAATAATTCATAAGTTCGAAGAACAATTGTTCAAGAAAAACAACAAGAACTCAACAAAACAACCAAAAAAAATAATGTTGGTCGACCTACATTTTAGTTCAAAAGTCACAGTCGTCCGACATGATAAATTGCCAAAGCTCATACATGACAGTCGACCGACATCCTAGTTCAAAAACAGGACAGTCGACTGACATGTCAAAAAAACAATCACTTTAAAATTCGTGCACCTCACAACTGATACGTAGTTTGAAATCTCCAAATGCATGAATTTAAATGACTAAAACCCTGAGATAAGTAAATACAATTTATCCAAAATAGTACAATTCATAAATCAACTCAGGCCTTAACAATTTCATAAAAGAATAATTTTCAACTAAAACTCTTCATAATCAGCAAACAACTATATATAATGGTTATATCTATGTGTATGTTTCAGTAAATTAATCAAGAAATCATGGAATCATGGAATCATGGTATATGAGTGGTATATTGCTGAATCCAATCTCAGTTTCAGTAGAAATCAGAATCCCATCAAAACTTCACAAAAATCCCAAAAGCAAACTTTCGGCCTGCACTTCCTCAGACCCGAAATTGAAATTCCTCTTCAACGTGTAAAATTTAATCTTTTGATCTTATAAAACCTCTGATGTAATTCATTAAACATATATACAAACTAGTTATATCAATTTGCCCTTGATTATATGCTTCTACAACAATTTTTAGTCAATTCTACTCATCAAAAACATCAAAACAGATCATATATTTTCAAAACAGCGAATAACCCTTCTTTTTCTACTCATATGCATCATACACCATTCAAATCTCAATCTACATGATCAAATCAATAAGAAAATAGGGAAAATGGCACATTCATGAGCACTGCTAAGTTTCTAACATTCCTAGATCATCTATACGGTAAGTTTTTTTCATCAATTGCATATTGTTCATGAAAAATCCTATTTTTAATTTCTCATTCTTCAATTTATTCACTGTATCAACATACATTCTTCTTGCATGCATCCTACTAGAAAAATCATCACATTCATCATGCATAGAACAACAAAAGATAAAACATATCACTCACCTCAATGGAGAATCAACCGAAGAATAATAAAGAGAAATAAGAAAGCTCCTTCCTTGCAAAGTCCAAGATCCAATCTTCCAATCCACAAGAATATTGAAGAAAATAGATTTTTTTTTTGGATTTCACAAAGATGGGTGGCTACTGCCCTAGGTAATTATTGTAACGCCCCGAATCCCAAATACAACTGAATTCGAGAGTTCTACAGGATATTTACACTTCATTTAGTACAACTTTACAAGGAAATTTGAACTTTTCACTTTACAGCAGAGTTACATGAAAAACATTACTCTTTACATTGCACCGCGGAAGTAAAATTACAACATTTAAATAAATGTACAACAACATTGAATAATCTTTAAGCATCTGTTCCTCTTTTATCATGTCATTACCCTGCATACAAAACTGTTGATACGTCAGTTTATTCAACCGACGAACAATATACACGGCCATCCTCTCTATGTCGGAAATAGTATAACTCATTTTTCATATTTAACAAACACAAACTTGTCACATATCAAACTAAAGGGAATACCCTAATGATGTCGTGTTGTGATTGTGCACTTAGTCCTTAATGTAGTTGTTTATATTACATGACACTAATGCGCACTTGTTCGGATTCTATGCATCCCATACTACATAGGTCCGAGGGCAAGCCCTTATTCGTTCTTCTTTTTGTAGGGTTCAATCCCTCGTCATGACTTAATCTACTACTGTAACTACGGTGAGTATCCTAGATGATCTATGAGTACAAGCACGTATACAGGACCCTGGAGGGAAATCCCACGCCATGTCTTGACTCATCAAGCATGCATTCTGTGGCAATTCAGCCTCCTCCCTGAACACGATCCTCTTGCAGTCACCAAATATCCCACAAGCGTTGCTAAAGTCGTGTCGTGATTGTGCACTTAGTCCTTTAAAGGGAATACCCTAATGATGTCGTGTCGTGATTGTGCACTTAGTCCTTAATGCAATTATTTATATTATAAGACACTAATGCACACTTGTTCGGATTCTATGCATCCTATACTACATAGGTCCGAGGGCAAGCCTCTTAATCGTTCTTCATCTTTGTAGGGTTCAATCTCTCGTCATGACTTAATCTACTACTGTAACTACGGTGAGTATCCTAGATGATCTATGAGTACAAGCACGTATACAGGACCCTGGAGGGGAATCCCACGCCATGTCTTGACTCATCAAGCATGCATTCTGTGGCAATTCAGCCTCCTCCCTGAACACGATCCTCTTGCAGTCACCAAATATCCCACAAGCGTTGCTAAAGTCCGATCATTACTGAGTTGTGCCCACGCCATGTCTTGCCTCATCAAGCATGCATTCTGTGGCTCACACACCCGCACCGTAAACTCTAACTCTCATACTTGTGTTTTTCTCTCACTTTCATCACGTCTTCACTATGCACTATCCTTAGTTTTTATTAGAATTGATGCGGTGAGTTTCTGGGAGACGTGTGGATGCACCAGGTGTGAGTTCTTACTCAATTTGTATTTGAAGGAGGAAGCCACTGATCAGACGACCCTCGGCTGGCCGAGCGGTACCGGTGACAGGATGGGTGAGGCGAGGCTGGATGCTCGGCTCGGATCAGGGGGACTCGGATCCGAGGTCTGGTGTACCTGCAGACGGTCTAGGAACACCGGGGTTGGTCCCGGTGGCAGACCCTCCGACGATCTAGTCAGTCACTTAAGATAGAGCAACAGTAACTAGGATTTTGTGGAAGAAAGATTGATTACCTGCAGACAGGGGGGGAGGGTCTGGTATTTATAGGGGATGCCAATCGGGTCCAGACCCCTTTGGGGCTGGGCCGGACCCGGTTACCCGAGTGGCTGAAGCGGTGGAAAGCCGGGCGGTATAGGGCTGACGTGGCAGATGCAGGAGTGGTTTCCGGGCTGACGTGGCAGAGCTCCGGACGGTTTTCCAGTGCTGATGTGGCAGATCTGAAGGATCAGAAAGAGCGCGTATCCTGAGGGGATCCAGTGGCCCAAGATGAGCCACGTTTATTCCTGACCCATATCAAGAATCATGAACAAAATCAAAGCTCTAGAGTTAGCCTCTCCACTAAACCGGACTTATTCATTCATTCAAACATGACCAACCTTGGTCTTTCATTTCAAATTTCATTTCATTTCTTTCCAAATGCCGGGGGAGACTTAGCTACTCCTTTGTTTCAATTCCAATTCACAATTTTCAAAATTGAGCATTTCCAATTCATAAGTTCATTTTCATAATCATAACAGATTTTCTTTTTCAAAAGCATGATCTCTAATTTATTCATAAGTCCATAGCCATACATGGAATTCAATTATTCCTTATGTATTTCATCAATAAAATCACAACACTATTGAATATTCACATTTCATATTTTTCACACTATTCTCCAATGAGAAATAATTCCCATCACATCACATAATATAATTTCTATCTTTATTTCACTTCTTTCCTATCAATTTATTTCAAGTCCTTTTGCAAAGTGCAACTTTCATAATGTACAAGTGTATAACCATAGTTCTAAATTATACATTTATTTTCAAAACATACTCCATTTAATGCCAATAATCCTCAAATTATTTTTCACAAGTCCCACATAATTTTAGGATAATAACCATATTTTTTTCATAATTTTTTAATCATTAAAAATCCTCAAAAAAATATTTTTCCCCACAACTAAATACTGGCCGAGCCCAATATTCGAACCCACGACCCCAGGGAAAACCATCGAAGGCACAGACCACTAGGCCGAACGCTATATGCATTAGAAGGAGAGGCTAAGAGCATCTAATGCTCTCGGCCACTGTTATTTTTATTTTTTAAAAAATGGAACAAAAGTATGGTGCCAAGGGGATTCGAACCAGCAACCTGAGACCCGAAACCTACTGTAGCGAATAGAGTCATCCCAACCACTTGAGCTATGCGCTCGGGTTGTCAATAGTGCAACTCGAAGTTTATTTAAAACAATTCTCTCTGTTTATTAAAACATTCGATATTCTACAAGCTCTCATTTCCTTTTGCTTTTATAAGATTTTCTGTAAAATTTCCAGATTGACTAATACCATCATAAATTATACTCCAGTATATAGAAAATAATTTTTCAATAATTAAAACATATTTTTCATACAATTAATTCAGATTATAAACTATCACTACCACATTTCTTCTTTTTCGACATTGCTTACAATTAACATCACTAATCTCTTTATTAGCAATCTTCATATTAATTCTCTGTTTTTAATCATTTCCCAAACATACAATTTATATCTTAATTCATTCATTTCAACATTATCACAAATATCCATTTAAACACATAAAATAGCATTGTCAATCTACTAACTTTTGCATATAATTCTTGATGTAGATAATAAAATTTTCTTCAAGCAATCCATGACTATAATCAATTCACACACGACTTAAAATTTGATGATAGAACCACATACAATTTGCATATCACATTTCAATCAATCAATAGGTCATTTTTCTAATTAAAGTGTACTCTTCTTAATCTTTTTCATGCATCATTCTTTCAATTCACATCTAGCATGCTTCCTAATTAGAAATATAGAAAATTTACCCACATTAATTTGGAGAGAAATACAACTAGCAACCTCTTAAACGAATGTCCTTGCCACGAGAGCGGTCCTCCTCCTAGATGCGCGCACCCGAGCTTCAAGAACACCAAACCCGAGCCTCCCTTGGATTGATGCTGGCCTCTCCTCTTCTTGATGCAAGCACAATTCTCCACAGACACAAACTCAATCTTTTACTCACTTGCTAGACTACTAGATAATGTATTTTGAACTATAGGTTTGGAGGAAATAATAAGCACAAGAATAACTAAGCTAGGGGGGGGGGTATTTATACTAAAAGTTTAGGAAAATGGAAGGCTCGGATTAACTTAGGAGTTAGGATTGAAATGCTAGGATTCAAGGAGGAGTTACAATAACCATCCATGATCAAGTAACCACCACCCATGACTCCACTTGAATTTTTCAATTCCCTCCAAAAAGATCAAAACCGGCCTACCTTGTGTGCATTTGCACGTGTACGTGTAGTGCACGTGCATGCAACTTGGTCTCCATTTTTTTTTGTACATTATATTTTACATAAAAAATAATCTTTAAAATGTATTCTACATTACAAGTTGTATTTAAAAATAAAATAGCTCATGGGCTTTAGTTTATGGGCCAAAATAATAACTTATAAAAGAAACTAAATAAATTCAATTTGGGCTTTTAGAAGGAAAGGCTTTTGTCTATTTGAAAAAGGGCTTTATACAAAAATAATTAAAGAGCACATATATAAATATCTATACTCATCATAATGAAAATAATTACCAAAATATTGCACGTGCACACTACGTGCAAAATAAAATAATTTTCATTAAATAAAAATCGGGGCATTACAACACTCCCTCCTTAGAATAGTTCCATTCCCGGAACTACAGTCAAGAGCGAGAAAACAAACACTTACAACAAGAACAAAAAATGCAAAATACAAATCAAGCAAAAAGCTCAGGATAGTCCTTCAACATCCTCTTCTCAGACTCCCAAGTAGCCTCTTCAACCAAATGGTTTCTCCAGACTACCTTGACCATCGGTATCGTCTTATTCCTCAAGACTTTCTCTCGACGATCAACAATCTCGACAGGTGACTCGATGTAATTCATATCCAACTGCAAACCTTCCGGCACTTCAGGCAAATGATGACTCGGATCTGGAATATAACCTCTCAGCATAGACACATGAAAGATATTGTGCACCTGAGATAACTCTTCCGGTAATTCAAGCCGGTAAGCAGTTTTCCCGACCCTTTTCAATATCTTGTACGGACCTATAAACCTCGGGGCTAATTTCCCGCCTTTGCCAAATCGAATCACACCTTTACTGGGAGATACTTTCAGAAAGACGAAGTCACCGACCTCAAATTCAAGGTCCCTTCTCCGGTTGTCTGCATAGCTTTTCTGCCTGCTTTGAGCCTCTACCAACCTTTTCCTGATCAGATCAATCTTCTCAGAGGTTTGCTGTACAAGCTCAGGACCAAACAACTGACGCTCCCCAACTTCAAACCAACAAACAGGTGTCCTGCACTTCTTGCCATACAGAGCTTCGTACGGCGCCATCCCAATGCTAGTCTGAAAACTATTGTTGTAGGCAAACTCTACCAAAGGTAAATGCCTTTTCCAACTGCCTCCAAAGTCTAGTACACAACACCGAAGCATATCCTTAAGAATACGGTTGACTCTCTCGGTCTGCCCATCGGTTTGCGGATGAAAAGCAGTGCTAAAATCCGTCTTGGTACCCAAAGCTGTCTGAAAACCCCTCCAGAAATGCGAAGTAAACCACGCATCTCGATAAGACACAATAGTTGACGGAACACCATGAAGCCGGACGATCTCGCCAACATACAACTCAGCTAACTTGTCCATCGAAGCAGTGAGTTTCATCGCCAAAAAGTGAGCGGACTTGGTTAGTCGATCGACTATAACCCAAATCACATCATTGCTTTTAGGACTCTTAGGCAATCCCGTAATGAAATCCATACTGATGTGCATTGCGCGGACAACTCAAATTCTACTTAAAAACATGTGCATTGCACGTACAATTTTTTTTGTAGTTCTTTCTTCAAAATATTTTTACCAATTACGTGCAACGCACGTCCAACTCCAAAACTATTTCTTAACACGTAAATTGCACGTGACAATCCTCCAAATCTTATCAAAACGTGCATCGCACGTGAAAAATACTAGTATGAAAAAATGGCAGCAATCAGCTCTACGAAATAATAATCAGTAGCAGTTTTAGTAATCTCTAATCTCTAATATTATAATGGGAGAAGACCTTAGTGTCATTTGTCATTTTGTCATTCTACCAACATGTGCAACGCACGTACATAACTAATATAAAGGAGGTTTCCCGTTCAAGTCCTCCTTACGTCAGAGTTTTTATTTTTATTTTTTGAAATTATTAAAACGTGCATTGCACGTGTAAATTATTATGTCTAACCTCTAATCTCTAATATTATAATGGGAGAAGACCTTAGTGTCATTTGTCAATCTATCAATGCGTGCAACGCACGTATATAACTGTTATAAATGATGTCTTAGGTTCATACCCATACTGCTTTTGAACTTTTACTTAAAAAACCATATTCATTAAGATGCACATCACGCGTGTTAATCTTTAATCTCTAATCTCTAATCTCTATTATTATAATAGGAGAAGACCTTAGTATCATTTGTAAATCTATCAACGCATGTAACACACGTGCATAACTATTATAAATGAGATCTTAGGTTCAAATCCATAGTACGTCCAAATTTTTACTTTAAAAAAAATTATATTTATTAAGATGTGCATTGCACGTGTAAATTACTAGTTAATTTAAACAGCTGAACATGTTAGATGTTTCATGAGAAACGTCTAGCATGTTAATTGATCTAACGTAATGGCTGATCTGATCATTAATGCGCTCCAGCAGTCTGGTGATTCGAAAAACATTGGATACGGCAAAACGGCCTACACATACTACATTTGAATGAGGATACATCCCTCTGATGTAGTTAGGTGCAGTCCACAAATGACAGTAGCCAACACGTTACGAATTAGTGTAATTAAATTAATAAGGGAAAAAAAAAAACTATAATCCACATACAACCAAAGGAGTTTTTCTAGACTCGTTTGCGGGATCACACATGTTACAACAGTTGCATGCACATTCACATGCATCTCCTCTCCAAATCCTAATTCTACAGTACATTACAACCTTTTACCATTACAATCTACACTTTTTTTTACCCTTTTGGGCTACTACTATTATTTCTGTTATCCCGAGAACAAAACAACAACCACGGCCCGTCATCCTTCTGGTCCAACGGCTCAGATTTCACGTCCCTGTCTCCCTCCTCCTCCTCCTCCTCCTCCTCCTCCCTCACCCTTTTCGATCCAATCGAAACCCCGAACAGCTTCGGACTCCGAACCGCCATGGCCGCCTCCCCCTCCTCCTCCTCCTCCTCCGACCTCGCCGGCAACAAATCCAGCTCCATCGACTGCTGTGCTTCTCCTCCACTCCCTCCATACTTCGACATCAACACATAAATATTATTACACAAATTCTTCATCCTCCCGAGCTCGCTCAACAGCTTCCGGTTCTCCCTCTTCAGCCTCTCGTTCTCCTCCACCAAATCCGTCGCCGCCGTCACCGCCGCCGAAGGCAGCGGCGGCGGCGGCGGCGGCGGCGGCGGCGGTGGCGAGCTCGACGAAAGCATTTGCTCTTCGCCGGAGTTAGCCGGCGACGAGCTCCGATTTGTCGGAATCGCCACCGGAATTGTCGCCGCCGCCACCGTCACCTGCTGCGTCGCCCCAACGGCCGTTAATTTGCGGCGTTGGATGTCGCAGAGTAACCGTTTTTCGCCTCTCCGAAACGAATCGTTCGAAAATTCCCACCGATCCGGCACGATCTTCCTAAATCCCTAAAAATAATTCCAAAAAAGTCAGGAAAAGAAATTACAGAAGGAGGTGGGAATGATGACGTCACGCACGTAGGTGTTGAGCTGGCGGACGAAGCTGGAGAAGTTGTTGTGCTTGAAATACTTGGGGAGGAGATCGCGGGCGAATTCCGCGGGCTTCCAGACGATGAAGGCGGATCCGTCGTCGTTCCAGGAGATGACGTCATCGACGCTGGGATCGTCGACGAGCTGGTAGGTCTTGCTGAGGAACGGCGTCGGGAGGGACCGCTGGCCTTCCAGTAGCGGCGGCGCGGAGGCTGACGGCGGATCTCCGGTCTGGTCGACCGCCGGAGCCATCTCAGAAGTTGGATCTGGATTCGTTTTTATTTTCCCGGTTTTGTTGGGGAATTTTTTTGGGTAAAGATTCTAGAAGGTTCGGGGCGGGTGGTTACATGAAGGAGAGGAAAGTGGAGAGGGGGTAAAGTGGAAAAAGGGGAAAGAAAGAGCACGAAAGGTCGAGACGTAGTCCGATTTTGAAGTCCAGAAGCTTCTGGGTTCTAAGAGGAACTGACACGTGTCGACTGGGCGGTGGTGGGGGGTGGGGATGGTGGGACCGTGGGAGAGAGACCAGGAAACAACGTTTGGGATTGGAGATAAGGAGCGAGGGATAAATAGGTCACTTTAAATAAAACAATTTTTTTTATTATAAAAAAAATTTCTGTCTTAATGGAAAGATATTATTAAAAAAAAAAAACAAAGAGAGCAAAAATTTGTGTTTACAAGAATTTATTATTATTATTATTATTTTAATTTTACTTATTTTTCTGCAAAGTTATGTTTTTGGTATTTGCATATATGATTTTAGCAGATGATAATTATTTAAAAAGTTTATTTTTGGTAAGGTTTGCATATCTGTGCATTTAATAGTTTCAAGTGTGATATTGATTGTCTTTTAATGATTTGCAATTTTGTTCAATGAACATATGGGCTCAAAATATTGGCATGCATGTTGCTATTGTTTATTTTGGCGTGGAAGCAAACAGATAATAATTTTATATTTTGAAAGAAACTATTAAAGATCTTGTAACACCCCGAATTCTAAATAAGACCGAATTCGAAGTTCCACAGGATCTTTATACTTCATTTCGTACAATTTTATAAGAAATTTAAAACTTTTATATAACAATGATAACATCAGAGTCTTTTACATCAACAAGCAGCGGAATAAATAAAATACAACAATAATAAATGTACAATTGTAACAACTTTAGCATTTAAGTAAATCATCAGCAACATATTGATCTTTATATCTTCTTGTAAACTCCAAGTCATGCATATAAAACTGTGGGCACGTCAGTTGTTTACAACCGACGAAATATTATACATGGTCATCCTCGCTATGGCGAACAGTATAACTTAAATAATTTAGCAAACACAAACTTGATCACAAACAAAGCTACAAAGGGACTATCCTATTGATATCGTGTTGTGCTGTGCACTTAGTTAGTCCTTCATGCATTTATTTATATTACATGAAACTAATGTGCACTTGTTCAGATTCTATGTATCTCATACTGTAGTACCCCGTATTTTCAAATATTATTTTAAAGATTTGAAAATAAATTAAAATGATTTTCTGGAGATTTAATAAATATTTTCTGAAGGTTTATCTTTTTACACGTACGAAACACGTGCAAATATTTTTGGTGTAAATATCCAATTTTATATTTTTAATAAGTTCTCATACTTATTATGGAGTATATTCTAAAATTTGGGATTTTCTGAATAGAGAAATTATTTTTATAAATATCTCGAAAGAGAGGGGCTTTTATGTAAAAAGCCGTTTGGATCTGAAATCAGTTATGAAAATTCGTTTTTACTGATAATTTGGTTTCCCATAGTTAGCATTTAAATTTAAATAGATCTAGATTTTATTTAAAGTCGATTGGTGAAGATTTAAACAAAAAGGGTGTTTTTGCAAATATGAAATTTATGTAGAAACTTGTGCAAATATTTTTCTGGAAAGTAAAAGTCAAATATTTTGATTGGAAAATATAATATGTATTATTAGATATTATTTCTGATTTTTTTGGATTTTTATGAATATTTTAAGATGTATTTGCAAATATTACAAATGGGAGGGCTTTTGTGCAAAATCGCCACCCTGAGTTGTAAATCCGAATTTTTCTTATTTACTGGGCTGTACTGGATTGCTGGACAACTCAGTAATAAAAATATTTGGTTTGGTTTTGATTTAGTTAACTTATTTTAACTGAGAGAGAGTTATATATGTAAAGTTATATTTGGAAGGATTCTTTTGCAAATATGTTTCTAAAATCTTTCAATCCCGGCCTGTATAAAAGAGGGTGAGCAGCCGTCATTCGCTGCACAACACAAGTTTTATTATATTTTTATTTTCTTGGTGATTGAAGAGGAGATCTTGGATTCTTTGCAAAATAGGGGATTCTTTATCGTGCTTCGTGATATTCGCTTGATCTCTCCAATTATGTGAGTGACATTGTTTTGTTTTATTTGTTTTGGTGTATGTTGTAGGTGAATAACATAATTGTTTGTTGTATTGTTTGCTTTCTCTGATTTGTGTATGTCATATGAGAATGATATGAATGTTTAGATTGATTTGGATGTTGAATATGTTGGATGGATGAAAAATTGGATCTTTGAGAAGAATCCTAGATATTTGTATGAGAATGATTTTAGATTTGTTGAGAACTTGATATAAATTATTAGTAGGCTAAAAATGTTGGATTATTGCTGATTTGGTTGAGTTTGATAGATGTCATGCATTAATTAAATTAAAGATGAGATTTTTGGATTATTGGTGAGTTGGATAAAAACAACTTGACCATGTTGAGGATAAATTTGTTTTGTTTATGAATCAACTATAGAAAATAGTTGAGATTGAGTTGAGAAATTTTGTGAATGATTAATGGTTTAGAGGACCATGTTTTAAGGATTTGAGTTATGAGGATTTAAATTGGGGATTTGTGATTTTTGTAAAAGATGTTGTTCGGACTTGGATTTCTCAAATGCTAAGTTTAAATCTAACTACTTTGGTATTAATAAGATTTGGAAAATAATACAAAGTTATTTTGTTATATGACTGATTCTTAAAAACCCTAATCATGACATATGTACGACCTAAATTCTTCACACTGTAGGCTGACAGTCGACTGGCAGACCTTTCAGTCGACTGGTACGACCCAGCTGCTATGATCTTTATTTTCCTTGAAAATCCGTTCTGGACAGTCGACTTAGACCATTTTCAGTCGACTGGCACACTTAAAATTTATTTTTCAAAGTTATCGTAGATTTTTCTCTAGGAAGTCGACTTATGACTTTTGCAAGTCGACTTATAACACTTAGAATATTTTCTTAAAGATTTCTGGAATCTCTCCCTGGTAAGTTGACTTATGACTTTTAAGTCGACTTATAATCTCTTTTAAGTCGACTTATGACTTTTACAAGTCAACTTATAACACTTAGCTTATTTTCTTAAAATCATGGAACTTTCTTTCTGGACAGTCGACTTATGCTTTCTATAGTCGACTGGTACTGATGTATTTTTATATTTATGAAGGTTCTTTCAAATGGTTTATTCT
Organism: Hemerocallis citrina; assembly: GCA_017893485.1. NCBI lineage: Eukaryota > Viridiplantae > Streptophyta > Magnoliopsida > Asparagales > Asphodelaceae > Hemerocallis > Hemerocallis citrina. The sequence goes on from CM030363.1 coordinate 137,023,129, forward strand.
CTAGATATTTTGATCTATAACTACTTATGCCTTATCTTCTATTGAACTTATGTTTTCAAGATGTTAAGTTGAGCAATTTATGAAGTAAGATTGGTTGAGATATTTGAGTTTGAGTCTCTAGAGGGTGTGTGTAACCCTAGTATGCCGGCGTTGAGTTCTTTTTGTTGAGGCCTGTTGAGGCATTTTAGTTGTTCAGTTTTGAGTTAAGTCCGGTAGGGTACACCAACTCTAGGAGATTCGTTAAGTAATTAAATAACCCAAAAAATGATAAGGACAGGCACTAGTGGTGATATGATGAACGGGAACATGGGTTATGTACCTCAGTATGGCTTTCAGTGTGGGATTTGATCTCCGGAATTATCACGGTAGATTACTTGTGGTGTGGGATATAATCTCCGGAATTATCACGGTAGATTACTTGTGGTGTGGGATTTATCTCCGGAATTATCACGGTAAATTACTTGTGGTGTGTGATTGATCTCCAGAATTATCGGAGTCGAGGCGACGCACATGTGGTATTCATGTGATGATGTGTCAATGTTTCGGTGTGGGATGATCTCCGGAATTATCACGGTAAAGTACCTGTGGTGTGGGATCTATCTCTGAAATTATCGGGCATGGGCTAATTCTCACAGTTTATCTTTATCTCGTAGTAGTCATCGTGATAGGATTAGTTGCATAACGGGGGATTGAACCCTACGATGTGGAGACGTTAAGGGCTTGCACCGAACCTATGTAGAGTGGGATGCATAGACTTCGACAAGTACGCATTAGAGAGTCCGCATATAGAATTTGTGTTTTCTTGACTTGATTTTATGCATGTGATTTTCTGTTTCCTACACTTGACACTTAGTTAGTTCCACTTGTTGTTTACATGTTTCTTTGCTACGTCATATTTTATATATTCTTGTTTATTACATGTTGTTTAAGAATCCATGCTTAAGTTTTATTTATGTTGTTTGTTGTTTTATGTCACTCACACCATTTATGGCTGACCATTTTAGTTTTGGGGGTTAGGGATCATCTCTAGCCTCATGTGTTACAGGTGTTGCTTAGAGCTTGGAGGTTTGGATGTTTGAGATAAATTGATGTAATAGAGCTTAGTATAATATTTTGTAAAGAAAAGTGTTGTAAAAAGACTGTTTTGTAATTCAAGGTGTTTTGTATTCCGCTGTGTTTGTAAAGATTGATGTAATAAAAGTTTGGAATAAAATTATTTGTGTTTTTGGGCTATGTATACTATTACATTGAAGTTGATGCTGGGATTGTGCCACGTATTTTCTAAGATATCATATTAGAAATTCGGGGCGCTACACATACTACATAGGTCGAGGGCAAGCCCTTAATCGTTCTTCATCTTGTAGGGTTCAATCCCTCGCCATGACTTAAACTACTACGGTAACTACGGTAAGTATCCTAGATATTCTATGAGTTACGAGCCCATGTCCAGACAGACTGGAGGGGAATCCCACGTCGTGACATGACGCATCATGCAGAGCCTATGGACAATTCAGCATCCGTAATGGAACGATGGCACCACCCGTAATCACCAAACACCCCACAAGCGTCGCCACCGGAACGATAATTCCAGAGAAGTGATCACGCCATGACATGACGCATAAAGCAGGCAACCTATGAATCACTCTCACATCGCCACTCCGATGGCCCTCATACCTGTGTTTTTCTCTTACTTTCATCACATCTCCACTATAGTGTAGCCCTTACAATTTCAGTTTGTTTTAAAAGAAAATTATCACAACATAGATCTAGCTTATCCTACCGGACTTAAACCAAAACAAAAGAGACAGTCAGGCTACCTGGCTACTTCTCAAGAGATGCTCAACCCACACTGGTTAGCTCTCAAATTCATTAATAAAAACTGCCGGTCACTAGGGTTGTAACGCCCCTGCCCCTAGCTCAGATAATTTACACAATTTAGAAGACAAATTAGATACTATGTAGTACAACTGCCCACCACAGGCTGCCTCTCAAAAGGTGGATAACCGGATTGGTGACTCTTGATCATAGGCTATTATATTTTAATATTATTTTATTCCTTTATATTATCGATGTGGGACATTTCAATTACCTGTCCCCTGCATGGAAGCCCACGTCACCCAACCATTTTGACCGAAGTCAACATGCCAAGCTTTTTGCTGTTACCATCACGTGTGGGCCCCCATTTCCAATAACTATTCCATTTCCATTTTATAACACGATACCATTATGCTTTTATAACCAAACAGCCACTTACCAACTATTTTCAAATCCTTTTCAACATATATTATATATATTTTTAGAAATCACGGGGTGTTACACACACCCCCACTTCAGAAATTAGCGTCCTCGCTGAGCACGGGGCATGCACAACCAAGTGCATGATCTACTTTCTAGCCGTTGTGGAGCATCTGCTCTTCTATCCACCCGATTATTCATGATCCCGGAATTCACAACCCGATCAATCATAATCCCAGATTTAATTGAGCCACCCTTCTATCAGCCTGACTAATTATGACCCCGGAATCCACTGCCCGATCAATAACAGTCCGGATTCCTCACACCCCGGTATCGAAAGTTAGCTCTAATACCATTTGTAATACCCCTGCCCCTAGCTCAGACAATTTATACTATTTAGAAGACAAATTAGATACTATGTAGTACAACTGCCTACCACAGGCTGCCTCGCAAAATGTGGTTAACCGGATTGGTGACTATTGATCATAGGCTATTATATTTTAATATTATTTTATTCCTTTATATTATCGATGTGGGACATTTCAATTACCTCTCCCTTGCATGGAAGCCCACGTCACACAACCATTTTGACCAAAGTCAACATGCCAAGCATTTTGCTTTTTGCTGTTACCATCACGTGTGGGCCCCCATTTCCAATAACTATTCCATTTCCATTTTATAACATGATACCATTATGCTTTTATAACCAAACAGCCACTTACCAACTATTTTCAAATCCTTTTCAACATATATTATATATATATTTAGAAATCACGGGGTGTTACATAGGTCTCGCCTAGGCTCTAGATTCCAACAACTATCTCTTTCTGTAGATCACAATATTTCATATTCAATCTCAAAATAATAATTCAATTCCTTTATTTCAAATCTCTTTCCAAAAGAGTATATTTCTTTATAATCTCATAACACAACATAAGTCAATTCAACCTCTTTATCAAATTAATCGTTCATACCCTTGTGGTGCATTTCAAATTATCTTAATCAAGTATTTAAAATCATAAAATCTCGTTAAGAGAAACTCTAATTGCATTCCAACTTTCATTCTTCTTAAATTAACCATAGTCACAAATTAATTGATAAAAATCCAGTCCTTAATCAATATTTAATGTAAAAAAATCTTCTTCAATACTCCCAAAATATCTCACATATTGTAGAAATAATTTTCATGAAGTCTAAATATTTTCAGAATAATTTTAATATTTTTCTCAAATCAAAATCTTTTAATTTTTCAAAATAAAAAGAAAAAAAAAATTTCCAAAAAGTTTTGGCCAAGTCCGGATTCGAACCCAGCCAAATTCCACCACACATGAACAGTAGTGTTCCCAAATCCCACCCGCTGACCACTAAGGACAGGGTGTCTAACTGATATAAAAGTAACTTATATTATACTTGAGCTCCGGGTTTCGGATTTGAGTAAAATTCACATTTCTGAAAAAAAAGTCTTTGAAGATACTCGAACCCAAGCCTATTGGCTCCGCCGAGCTACAGTAATGTTTTTAAAACGCACCCGAAGACCAGTAAAACCAAGTGACTAACTGTCACAAAATGAGTTGGGTTTTGTATAATCTGACTCTCTGTTTGTTACTAATGTTTCATAATTCAAAACTCTTAAACTCTTTTTCTCCTCTAATTTATTTCATGAAAATTTATAGATTACTGATATTATAAATTAGCAACATAACAGTAATTAAAAATTATTATTTTGACATAAGCACATGAATTTTCATTTCTAAAATGTGTTTTATATCTACATTTCGACATTTGTAAACAACCATGATTTCCACCAAGATTTAGAACCAAAATTATCACATAAGTTTATTTCCTTGTTTTCTTTTATTTCTACAACTGTTGCCGCTAATTTTGGTGTGGGGGCAAACAGATAGTATTTGTGGATTCTTAGGAAAACTGAATAGTAAACCTGTGTACTTGTTCCGTTGGGCTTTGATCGTCGTTCCCGCCGTGCACCTGCAAAAAGTGCGAGACACCGGGGTTGTTCCCGGCGACGCACCCTCCGACGCTCAAGTCAGTAATCTGGAAGACTATGAAAGAGCGCAAAAACTGGTGAAAGATTGATTACCTTTTAATGGAGATGGATGGGGGGTATTTATAGGCGTCTTGGGGAACGGATTAGGAATGTAATCCCCGTGATCTGATAAGGAATATTCTCCTTGTAAACAGACTAGGAATATGATCCCTAATTCCCAGTGGAGGGATAGACATGAATCAGGGCCGTTGATTAGGATCTAATTAAGGGCCCTAATTCTATCCCTCTGATCGGGCTTTATTGCTGGTTGAAACCCGCGCCCGATTGAAGCGGGTCCGTTTTTGGGTTACTGGGTCTTTATCGGAGAGACCCGATACCCATCTCAGACCCTATTTGTGGGTGAAATCACCGTTTTGCCCCTGGACTTCAAGATTCGCGCCCGATTTGGAAGATTCCGATTAACCCCCATTTTTAGCCATATCATGAGCCCCCCACTCCTAAAGGCTGAGCTTGATCGGCCTTTGAGGAGTAGTTTAACTGTTTTAATGGCTAACGGAGTTGTATCGGAGCCTAACTGGGAGGTTTCGAATCTTGAAGGAGGTAGTTTGGTGATTTTCAAGGGGATTAAACTCTGAGTCGCTCCTGGGCTCTGATGACCATGTGGTGTTCTTACAGAAATATCCTTCGGACTTAAGAAAGTGTCTGTTCGTCGTCCTGGGGTTTTTGGAAGATTATTTTTGGGCAACAATTGTTTGTTTGGGGGTAAGAAGGTACTCCCCCACTTTATAATTTCTCCCCATGAATTCTTCCTTACCTTTTTGAATTTTTTATTTGCTTTTCGGAGCGATGGCTTGGCTGTCATCCTTTGTTAAGGGGTTTTTACATTTGTACCACGCCTCCGACTCCTTCTAGGGCTCGCTGGCTAGGGGGCCGAGGTCCGTACGCAGTTCGGCGCGTTTTTTCGAAGAGGAAAACGAGTTCGGCGTAGCCGCGAGTACTAGGAGGGAGTCCGGCATAGCGCGAGGTCCAATTCTTCCCTGTAAGGAGGTCGGTGCCAAGAACGCTCGGCGTTGGGTGCCAAACTTGATTTTTTTCCCGTAACGAGGTCGGTGTCACGAACGCTCGGCGTTGGGTGCCGAACTTGATTTTTTCCCCGTAACGAGGTCGGTGTCACGAACGCTCGGCGTTGGGTGCCGAACTTGATTTTTTCCCCGTAACGAGGTCGGTGTCACGAACGCTCGGCGTTGGGTGCCGAACTTGATTTTTTCCCCGTAACGAGGTCGGTGTCACGAACGCTCGGCATTGGGTGCCGAACTTGATTTTTCCCCGTAACGAGGTCGGTGTCACGAACGCTCGGCGTTGGGTGCCGAACTTGATTTTTTTCCCCGTAACGAGGTCGGTTTCACGAATGCTCGGCGTTGGGTGCCGAACTTGATTTTTCCCCGTAACGAGGTCGGTGTCATGAACGCTCGGCGTTGGGTGCCGAACTTGATTTTTCCCCGTAACGAGGTCGGTGTCACGAACGCTCGGCGTTGGGTGCCGAACTTGATTTTTCCCCGTAACGAGGTCGGTGTCACGAACGCTCGGCGTTGGGTGCCGAACTTGATTTTTTCTCCGTAACGAGGTCGGTGTCACGAACGCTCGGCGTTGGGTGCCGAACTTGATTTTTCCCCGTAACGAGGTCGGTGTCATGAACGCTCGGCAGCTGGTGCCGAGCTCCTGAACTTGTCGCTTTTCGTCCCGACATATGAGTTTGTATCTACTGTGCGCCTTCTGAACTTCTGACAGCTTCTGACAGCTCTGACAGCCCTGACAACTCTGACAGATGGGACGTTCATTAATTGCAGTGACCTCTGGGCTTCTGTCAGATGGGGCGCGCATTAAATTCGACTCATGATTTGGCGCGGTTAGCAAGGCGACGATTGGGGTCGCTCCGTCGTTTCGTTTGAATGGGCCGGTCGTACGAGCCCATTAGCCTCGTTTGGAGCGCCCCTCTCTATAAATCCTCACCCCCCTCTCTCATTTCTCATTTCTCCTCTCTTTTGCTCAGACGGTTTCTTGTGCTCAGGCGAATTTTTCCGGTGTCGGCGTTTGGTTCAGGCGAAGTTTTCCGGCGGCTATCTCTCTTAAGGTAATTTATCATCAATTATGTCTGTAGCTTCTGTCTCCGAAGAAATCTCTTGGTCCGAGCCCTCCCTTGAAGACGTCGAGGATTCGACTCCGACCCCGACCAAAGGCAAGTAGGTGTTCGGCAAGGATTCGATCGTTGTGGATCCGAAGAGAATGGGGGAGTTCGGACAACTACCAGGGCCGTTGACGGGGCTCCACAGAGTTAGGCAGCTCCCGGAGGATCAGGCCGAGCGAATTGTTCATAGGAGGGGGAGGTCCTTCGAGGAGAATGCCGCGAGGGAAACGACGGAGGCGGACGATGCGGCTTCGATCCTGCACGAGGAGGATCTGGCAGTGATCCGAATTCTTTTTTCATCCCGGAGGAGTACGAAATTATGCTGCCGGGCCTCGGAGTTAGGGCCAACTCGCCGCTGCCAGTGACGATGTGTTGCTGGCCGGTCGACGCCTTTATCGCCGGTGCTCGGCTACCTCTCCACGCGTTTGCCGTTACCGTGGTGAGTTGGTTCGGGGTCAGCCCCATCCAACTCATGCCGAACGCGTGGCGAGTGATAAATGGTTTCGTTCTCCACTGCCAGGCCGCAGGGATCGAGCCGCAGCTGAACGTGCTTCGGACGCTATACCGGCTCCACCAAGGGAATAAGTCGGAGTACTGGTATTACTTGACTCCGAGGCACAGCGGCAGGCTTGTCATATGCCCCGACTCCATTAAGAACTGGCGAGAGAAGTGGTTGGTTGTGCGGAGTCGAGAGGCATGGCCGATCCCTTCTGACTGGGTAGAAGGGGTGCCGAAGAGGGCAAAGGCGATGCCGAAGCTCTCAGTGGAAGAAGAAGAGGCGGTCCGGATTCTCCTTGATCGGCCGAAGTACGATTGGAGGGAGCTGACGGAGGACGTCCTCTACAAGGGAGGGCTCTGCCGCGTAGACCCTAGTACGCGGCTCTCGTCAAGTTCTTTTTTTTTTCCGTACCTTCTTCCTTGTTGTTTTTTATGTGCTAACCAATTTCCGCTTTTGATGCAGAATCCATGGACTACGATGCCGTATTGGCGCTCAGGGCAGGGCTCGCCAGCAAGGCGCCGAAGAAGCGCAAGAGGGTCGCATTGAAGCTGCCCTCGACCTCGAAGGCGCCGAGGATTGGGGCCTCTGTCGAGGAGGTGGAGGTCCTCGACAGTCCGGCCGTCACTGTGGCGAGGACTCCGGACCCAGCATCTGTGGGCGAGTTCCCCATTGCTGTCGCCCTCGCCATGCCGACGCCGTCGCTGACTGTGGCAGGCGAGGAGCTCCTGACAGAGGAGCACAAGCAGATTCACATCCCGGACTGGCAAGTCCGGAGGCATGATGGGTTCCTCGGGAACTCGCTGGCGAGCATGCAGGCCGTCAAGCACCTTGCCACCCCAAAGGACCGAGCCGCCATGGAGGCGGGGAGAGAGGGCGACGACGTGATCGAGATCGCTCGTTCGGCGGTGTCGGTAAGCTCCGAGTTTCCTTTGTTTGTTGCACTTCTTGGATCGCAAAGAAAATTTTTTCTAACTCTTTTAGTTCTTCTTTGCTGCAGATCATCGTCCACTTCAGCCACCTCACCGAGAGGCTGACAGCTCTGGAGAAGGAGCTGAAGCAAGAGTCCGACCAAGCTCAGAACGAAAAAGCTCGGATGTCGAACGAGCTAGACAAGCTCCGTGTCGAGCATGAGGGCAGGTCGGCGAGGATCCAGCACCTCGAGGCCGAAGTGACGAGGTTGGAGGGTGAGCTCCTTCGCCAGAAGGAGGGGTCGGCTAAGCAGCTGGCCGAGGTCGAGGCCGCCAATGCTGCGGCTGTGAAGGCGGCGGAGGACGCAACCCTTGAGAAGGCGCAGGGGTTCCTCGCCCAGAACATGGCGAAGGCCTTCGCCGCCGCCCTCGAACGGGTGTCGAAGGAGTACCCCGACGTGGACGTTTCGGGGTGGAGGCTGTTCCCCGGCCACGTCGAGGGTTTCGACCCCGAATCCGAGGGGGAGGAGGATGAAGGGGACGACGAAGTTGATGCCGGGGCCGGGGTCACTGGCGAGGCCCCTAGCGCTGCGGTCACTCCGCTGTCGGTGGCGTCTCCTTCGGCGAAGTCAACCCCCACCCCACCTCGTCGCTCGGGGAAAGAGGTCGGGCCTTGACTCCGCTCCTCGCTCTCTTTTTTTTTGTTTTGTTTTTCGTTATGTTTCTTTTCACTCATTGTAACGCCTAATAGCGGACTGGCCACCGCTACTTTTTGAAATGAATGAAAAGAAAATTTTTGCAAGTGTTGGTGTTCGGATCTTTGTCTTTCGCCCCTTTTTCTGCTCAGCGTTCTCCTCTTGTTTCGAGAGTTCCTTGTTTTTTTTTTAAATTTTTTTTCCAAGTGTTGTGCTCCGGCGGTGTTTGACCTTTTTGCTGATTATTTCGACCTTTTTGCAGCTTATGGTGGTTGCCCAAGATGCCGAGCTCGCGCGTTCGGATGAGGAAGCTCGAGCCGAGGCTGGCCTAGGGGCGACGAGGCTGTGTCTGGCGAGGTGCCGAGAGCAGCTCTACGAAGTCGAGCTCGGATTGCGTCGAGCTGAAAGCGAGAGGAACCATCTCCAGCTCGTCCTCGGCCAGCGAGATATCGAGATTCGCCGTTTGGAAAGCATGATCGAAGAGCTTACCCCCGCGGTTGAAGGTGAATATTCGCCTACTGCTTTCAGTAATGAGATTCGGATTCAGTGCATTCGTCATAACTTGTCCAAAATAACAGCGGAGAGGGATGACTTGCTCTCCGAAATACAACATCTGCAGTCCGTAGAGGCGAAGCTTCGGAGTGAGGGCGAGGGGCTGACGGCCGAAGTGGCCAAGTTGACGACTGAACAGGTACAGTTGACTGCCGAGGTCGAAGCGCTGAAGAGAGCGACGGTGGATAAAACCATCGAGGTCACCCATCTTCGTCGCCTCATCGCCAGCCGATCAGGAGTTCCGGACTCAGCGATACCCCCACGTTTCGAAGTCAATGTCAAAGACGACTCGTTGCGGGATCGGATCTCGGAGTTGGAGGCAGAAGTGGCTCGCCTTAAGCCGCATTCAGAACCAATCAACGTTCGAAGCACGTCGTGCACTCGCGCGGAGAGTGAGCGGGGTATTACCTTCTATGAGATGGCGACCCGTCAGCGGATCGGCCAACCTAGTCCGGGGGACGCGCATAGCTCGGTGGCAATTTCGTCGAGCGGAGCATCCGTCGGAGTAGCTACTAGAAGTGGTGCCGAGGATACGTCTCAATTCACCGGCTTGGGGTCGCGCTCCGGAGACAAGCGTCGTCACTCTTGAGTGTCTCTGAAGCGGAACGCTCCGGATCCAAAAAAGCGCTAAAGTCGTCGACTCCACAAACTTTTGTGTATTTCTCTCCCTTTTTCTTTTTTGCTAAGTGTAATAAGTCGGCATTGTAACTTTTTCTTTGACGAGTTGTAATCCTGTTGTGTCTGTCTTTGTACCGCATCTGTTTCATCAATAAAAGTGTTGTTGCCGAACTCGTGTGTTTTTTACTTTCGCGACTGTTGTCTGCTGCGCCGAGGCTTCTAAGCCAGCCGCATACTTGTATGCCGATCGGCGAGGGGAATGTTCGGCCAGTGGTGCCGAGCCTCGTCTATACTTCCCAATCATGCCGTCTTGTGAGGCGAGTTCGGCAGCTGCCTCTCGAACTGCGTCAATGCGCAAGTGCTGGGCCTCGGATCGTTGCTGGAGTAGTTCGGCAGCTATGACCGTGATCCTGAACGGCGAACTACCCCTAGCCCGCTTGGGAGCAATCATGTGAAGTATGATCGATCTAGGAGACGGGCTCCGAACCATCGTTAGGTTAGTTTAAGGATTGTGGGAGCATTTCCGAATGGCGAACTACCCCTAGCTCGCTTAGAAGCGAACTTGCGAAGTAGAGTCGAACCAAGTGTTGGACTCCGAACCATTCAATGGCTGTGGGAGCAATTCCGAATGGCGAGCTACTTCTAGCTCGCTTAGGAGCGAACTTGCGAAGTAGAATCGACCCAAGTGTTGGACTCCGGAACCATTGTTAGATTAGTTCAAGGGTTGTGGGAGCATTTTCGAATGGCGAACTACCCCTAGCTCGCTTAGGAGCGAACTTGCGAAGTAGAGTCGAACCAAGTGTTGGACTCCGAACCATTCAATGGCTGTAGGAGCAATTCCGAATGGCGAGCTACTTCTAGCTCGCTTAAGAGCGAACTTGTGAAGTAGAATCGAGCCAAGTGTTGGACTCCGAAACCATTGTTAGATTAGTTCAAGGGTTGTGGGAGCATTTTCGAATGGCGAACTACCCCTAGCTCGCTTAGGAGCGAACTTGCGAAGTAGAGTCGAACCAAGTGTTGGACTTCGAACCATTCAACGGATGTGGGAGCAATTCCGAATGGCGAGCTACTTCTAGCTCGCTTAGGAGCGAACTTGTGAATTAGAATCGAGCCAAGTGTTGGACTCCGGAACCATTGTTTGATTAGTTTAAAGGTTGTGGGAGCATTTCCGAATGGCGAACTACCCCTAGCTCGCTTAGGAGCGAACTTGCGAAGTAGAGTCGAACCAAGTGTTGGACTCCGAACCATTCAACGGCTGTGGGAGCAATTCCGAATGGCGAGCTACTTCTAGCTCGCTTAGGAGCGAACTTGTGAAGTAGAATCGAGCCAAGTGTTGGACTCCGGAACCATTGTTTGATTAGTTTAAAGGTTGTGGGAGCATTTCTGAATGGCGAACTACCCCTAGCTCGCTTAGGAGCGAACTTGCGAAGTAGAGTCGAACCAAGTGTTGGACTCCGAACCATTCAATGGCTGTAGGAGCAATTCCGAATGGCGAGCTACTTCTAGCTCACTTAGGAGCGAACTTGTGAAGTAGAATCGAGCCAAGTGTTGGACTCCGGAACCATTGTTAGATTAAAGAGCTAAAAGCAGAGAGATGTAATTGCAGCGAAAATATGAAAAACTTTATTTATTAATATCCAATGATCGGTTGCTTCTAAAGTTGCTAGCCGTTATTACAATGAAAAAGAAATAAAAGAAAACTACTACAAGTGATAGGAAAAGAATGGCTCGACATCCCGACTACTTAGAGAGGCGTTGCCGCTTTCTTTTGGTATTTTAAGAGATGGTCGGCATTCCAAGCCCTGGGAATCTCCCTGCCTTCGAGATCTTCTAGTCGGAATGTGCCGGGGCGGATTACTTTTGATATCTTGTAAGGTCCCTCCCAGTTCGGGGCCAATTTGCTTTTCTGACCAGGGAACGAGATGGCCAATTTTCGAAGGACCAGGTACCCTTCTTTGAGGTCCGTTGGGCGGACCCTTTTGTTGTATGCTAGCTCGATCCTCCTTCGGTAAGCTTGCTGGCGTATGGCAGCTCTCTCTCGGATTTCATCTATCAGATCTAGGCTTGCTCTGAGTTCTCTAGCGTTCTGCTCTTCTTCGCAAGCTATCAGACGAGGAGAGGGTATCCCGACTTCTAGGGGGATGATGGCCTCGGCCCCATAGGTAAGATTAAATGGGCTCTCGCCTGTTGGGGTCCGCTTGGTGGTGCGGTGATTCCAGAGCACGATTGGCAGCTGATCGACCCACAGTCCTTTGGAACACTTGTCTAACCTTTTCTTGATGCCCGAAAGGATCTGTCAGTTGGCATTCTCGGCCTGGCCATTCGACTGAGGATGGAAGACGGAGGAGAATCGGTGTTGTATGGCGAGGTCCTCACATAAGGCTCGGAAGACAGCCCCAGTGAACTGTGTTCCATTATCCGTGACTATGACCCGGGGAACGCCGAATCGGTAAATGACATTTTTCCAGAAGAATTGAATGACCCTATGCTCGGTGATTGTAGCCAGGGGCTCGGCCTCTATCCATTTCGAGAAATAGTCGACTGCCACTACTAGGAACTTTAGCTGTCCGGGGGCTGGTGGAAACGGCCCTAGTAAATCCATCCCCCACATAGCGAAGGGGATCGGACTTAATAGGGAGGTGAGCGGTGCTTGTGGAAGGCGTCGGATATCGGAATACTTTTGACAGGAGCTGCATTGCCGAACGTGTCATTCGGCATCCCGTAGGAGAGTGGGCCAGTAATACCCGTAGTTCAACACTTTGCGCTCTAGAGCCCTGGACCCAGAATGGGCCCCGCCGATGCCCTCGTGGAGCTCTTGCAGGGCGTAGTCGGCTTGCCCGGGGGAAAGACACCTCAGGTAAGGGCGACCGTCCACCTGGGTGAAGGAGCGTTTATATAGGATACCTTCGATTAATGTATAACGCTCGGCTCGGGTCCTGATTCTTCTTGCTTCCCTCGGATCTTCGGGGAGGAGTCCGTCCTTTAAGAACTCGACGAGGGGTTTCATCCAGTTGTCTTCGAGGAGGACGGGCAATGTTTCAACGGAGTCAGGTGTTTCGTCCTCTATGCTCGGCTTCAGGAGGACTTCTATCAATACGGTCTGCTCCAGACCTTGAAGGGAAGAGGAGGCTAATTTGGATAGGGCATCGGCCTGGGCATTTTCTTCTCGGGGGATCCTTTGGATGAGGGCCTCTTCAAATAGCGCCATGAGGCTCTTTACTTTGGCCAAGTATTTAACCATTCTATCATCGCGGGCTTCATACTCGCCGAGGACCTGATTGACGACCAACTGAGAGTTGCTGAAGATCTGTAGCCGCTGTGCCCCTGCATTTCGGGCCATTCGAAGACCGGCTATTAGCGCCTCGTATTCGGCCTCGTTGTTCGAGGCTTTGAAATTTATACGGAGGGAGTATTGGAGGATGAAGTCATCTGGGCCTGCCAGAATGACTCCTGCCCTGCTTCCCTCATTGCAAGAGGATCCGTCAACATAAATCGACCAGACCGGTGGTCCCTTCACTGTCTGGCTGGGCTCAGGGATGATACTCTCAACTATGAATTCGGCCAGTGCCTGAGCCTTGATCGCGGTCCGAGGCTGATATGATATGTCATGTTCGCTCAGTTCGATCGACCATTTCATAAGGCATCCCGAAGTCTCGGGCTTGTGAAGAACCTGTTTCAGCGGCTGGTCGGTAAGAACGACCACCGAATGGGACTGGAAGTACGGGCGAAGCTTCCTCGCGGCCATCACCAGGGCATAAGCCATCTTTTCAATCTTCGGGTATCTTAGCTCAGCGTCCCGAAGCACTTTGCTGACATAGTAGATGGGCTTCTGGGCCCGGTCTTCTTCCCTCACTAGGACCGCACTTAGGGTCTGCTCGGAGGCTGCCATGTAGAGGTATAGGGGCTCACCAGGGATCGGCTTGCTGAGGAGAGGGGGATTGACGAGGTAGGCCTTGAGCTGGTCGAAGGACTCCTGTTGCTGCTGCCCCCATTCGAATCCTTTAGCCCCCCTGAGGGCTTTGAAGAAGGGGAGGCATTTTTTCCCAGACTTTGACAGAAAGCGTCCTATGGCAGCTAGGCGACCAGTTAATCTCTGAACTTCTTTAACATTTCTAGGAGGGGCCATGTCCAATATGGCCTTGATCTTCTCCGGGTTTGCTTCTATTCCTCGTTGGCTAACCATGAAGCCGAGGAACTTCCCTGATGAGACGCCGAACGCACACTTGTTCGGGTTGAGTCTCATATTGTGCTTTCTCAAAACATCAAATGCTTCTTGGAGGTCGGCCACATGATCAACACCTCGGATGCTTTTCACAAGCATGTCATCGACGTACACCTCCATGTTCCGGCCGATCTGGGCCTGGAAAACCTTGTTGACGAGGCATTGGTATGTCGCCCCTGCATTCTTTAGGCCGAATGGCATGACTTTGTAGCAATAAAGGCCTTGGTCGGTCACAAAAGATGTCTTCGGGATATCCGGGGGGAACATTCTTATCTGATTGTAACCCGAGAAAGCATCCATGAAGCTGAGGAGCTCATGTCCCGAGGTTGCGTCAATCAGAGTGTCGATGCTCGGCAGAGGGAAGGGATCTTTGGGGCAGGCTTTGTTAAGGCCGGTGAAATCAATACAAATTCTCCAAGTCCCGTTAGACTTCTTCACCATTACTACGTTTGACAACCACTCAGGGTAGTTTACCTCCTGTATGAATCGGGCCTTCAACAGCTTGTCTACCTCCTCTTTTATAGCGAGCTGACGCTCGGGGGCGAACTTGCGCCTCTTTTTGCTGAACCGGTTTGGACCCCGGATCAACGCTCAGGCGGTGGACCAAGAGTTCTTCGGAGATACCGGGCATGTCTGCAGCCGACCACGCGAAGAGGTCTTGATTGCTGCGGATGCATTTCACAATATCTGAGTATAGGGCGGACGGGAGGGTCTTGCTAACAAAGAACTTGTGGGTCGGCTCCTGCTCGGAGAAGAGTACTTCCTCCAATTCGTCCACCGGCTCGGAAGTCGGCCGAGCAGCATCTTGGGGGAGTTCCAGTGTTTCTAAGGAGAGGACGGGTCCGAGGGTAGAGGTCATATAACATTTGCGGGCCTGCTCCTGATTGCCCCTTACTTCTCCCACTCCGGCCCGGGTGGGGAATTTCATTTTAAGATGATAGGCAGAAGGGACGGCTTCAAGGTCGGCCAGACCGGGCCGACCCAAAATGACATTGTAGGCTGCTGGGACGTCCACGACCATGAAGTCCATCGACTCCGTTCGGGTAGTAGGAGTTTTGCTAGCGGTTACGTCGAGGGTAATCACCCCTTCAATAGTCACTGGCACTCCCGTGAACCCGTGGAGTGTGTATCCGGCGGGCTTGAGTCTGTCCCGCGAAAGCTTCAGGCCTTTAAAAGTGTTGAGGAAGAGGATGTTGACGGAGCTGCCGTTGTCTACTAGGATCCTCTCCACTTTGAAGTTGGCCATGTGAAGACTGATGACGAGTGCGTCACAATGAGGGGTGCAGACACCCTCAAGATCTTCATCAGAGAAGGTGACGGGCACTCCGAGGCCTTTGGGAGGAGGGGTGGTTCGGACCGAATTGACTTCCCTTATGAATGCCTTTCGAGAGGAGTTGGAGGAGCCCCCCATTGGGCCCCCGTGGATGAGGTGGAGGACTCGTTCTTCTTCAAAGTCGGGCGTCTCTTCTCGTTCCGGACGCTTGTTAGCCCCCCGAGGCGGGGGAGGGAGTTCGGCTCGGTCCTTTCTTACAAACCTGGTCAGCTGCCCTCTCTGGATAAGGGCTTCGATCTCGTTTTTCAGGGCACGACAATCGTTGGTGTCATGCCCATGGTCCCAGTGATAACGGCACCATTTTTCTTCATCTCTTCTCTTGGCGGGGGTGTTCATCCTGGGAGCAGGGGGTAAGACCCCTTCTTTCTCAACTTCCATCAGAATAGTTGCGACGTTAGTGGTGAGGGGAGTGAACTTCTCGAACCTGGGGGGAGTTCGGCGCTGGCCGGCATTGTCCTTTTGGAGCTTCTTGGCTCCTTCCTCCTCTGTTCCCTTTCTCTTAAACCCGAAGGAAGACCCCTCCCAGTTTGGTCGCTGCTCGGCCTCTTCGGCCCGGATATACTTTTCACTGCGAAGGAGGAGGTCGGAAAAGTTCTGCGGAGGCTTCTTGGCGAGGGAGGAGCGGAGGTTGGAATTGAGGACATTAGATTGAAATGCTGCCGTAGCGACCAACTGGTCGAGGGATGCTATAGACCTGGCTTCAGCTTTGAACCTCTTCACATAGTCTCTCAGTTTCTCCCCCTTCTTTTGGTGGAGGTGCAATAGGGAGATGCTGGTTTTCTCAGCCCTACGGCTTCTTACGAAATGTGTGACGAAGAGGGTTTCGAACTGCTCGAAAGAGAATATTGAGGAGGGGGCAAGGCGAGAGTACCATTCTCGAGCTGGGCCCTTGAGAGTTCCGGGGAAGGTTTTGCAGAGGAGGGCATCGGAAGCCTGGTGGAGAAGCATTAAGGTCTTAAAGCTCTCGATGTGGTCAACTGGGTCGGTCTCCCCAGTGTAAGTTTCAAATTGGGGAGGTTTGAAGCCAAACGGGACTAGCGCATCCACTATGGTTTGGGAGAAAGGGGATCGGCTAGGACGTATGGTCCTCCCCCTAAGCTCCTCTTCTCGGTCTATCTGGCCCAGGCGCCTCTCTACTTCATGAAGACGGCGGTACATGGTGTCATCCCTCCGACGGTAATCAGCCGAGCCCCTAGACTGGTCTTCGTATGAGGGAGAGCGGGGGCTACGGCTATGGTAACTTCGGGAGCGACGAGGACTTGGGGTACGCCGGGAGTTGCTAGGAGCAGGACGAGGAGATGGGGACCGTCGGCGAGGGCTTCGGACCGGAGGAGGGGACGGGGCCTTCGGCTCATTAGGGTTTTGACGGAGGTTGAGAGCCTGCAGGACGGTCGCTTGGAACTGCTGGAACTCGGCACGGGTGATTGGTGCCTCATTGTTCCTGGGCTATTGCCGACCCGCTGGGGAGTGTCTTCTTCGGTAATGCTCAGGGGACTCTTTCCTCCCCCTGCGGATGGGGGACCTGTGGTACCGGTGGCGAGGAGACCGCTCGCCCGGATGGTGTTGGCAGGAGGCTCCCTCTCGGGCCCACTTTTCATCCAGGTGGCGGCGGAGGTCGTCATCTTTCTGGCAGTTGAGGGCGGTATTGTGGCGACCAGAGGCTCGGGGGTGATGGGAAGCCATGGAGTCCGTAGAGGCATTGTGGATGGAGATGTGCTCCTGGTGAAGAGGCTGTTTTTGAGGGTTAGGACCCTTCGGGGGTGTTTGATTAGGAGGAGGAAGGTCTTGTTGGAGTGGGTCTTCCGCCGTAGGGGGAAGCTGCCCTTGTTGTTGAGCATGATTGTTGGGGACTTCTTGCTGCTGATCAGGGTTGGGTCCTCGGTTGGAACCCCTTGACCTGACTTTGCGAGGCGGCATGGCTGGAGAAGACTTGTTCACCAGGAAGAGGAGAGGTCTCTATTCGTTAGTTTCCCACAGACGGCGTCAATCTGTTGCCGCTAATTTTGGTGTGGGGGCAAACAGATAGTATTTGTGGATTCTTAGGGAAACTGAATAGTAAACCTGTGTACCTATTCCGTCGGGCTTTGATCGTCGTTCCCGCCGTGCACCTGCAAAAAGTGCGAGACACCGGGGTTGTTCCCGGCGACGCACCCTCCGACGCTCAAGTCAGTAATCTGGAAGACTATGAAAGAGCGCAAAAACTGGTGAAAGATTGATTACCTTTTAATGGAGATGGATGGGGGGTATTTATAGGCGTCTTGGGGAACGGATTAGGAATGTAATCCCCGTGATCTGATAAGGAATATTCTCCTTGTAAACAGATTAGGAATATGATCCCTAATTCCCAGTGGAGGGATAGACATGAATCAGGGCCGTTGATTAGGATCTAATCAAGGGCCCTAATTCTATCCCTCTGATCGGACTTTATTGCTGGTTGAAACCCGCGCCCGATTGAAGCGGGTCCGTTTGTGGGTTACTGGGTCTTTATCGGAGAGACCCGGTACCCATCTCAGACCCTATTTGTGGGTGAAATCACCGTTTTGCCCCTGGAGTTCAAGATTCGTGCCCGATTTGGAAGGTTCCGATTAATCCCCATTTTTAGCCATATCAACAACATTTCTAGGTCATAAATCTCATTCATCATACTAGTGTCACATTAATTAATATAACATATTACCAATGTTTCAATTAACCAACTAGCCATATACAAACATACATTCTACATCTAGCATGGTTCAAATTTCACATCTTCATAGCAACATGATAATTCTAATGTAACAATCACATTTCATAGCAACATGCATGATAATATAAATTTAACAACTCATACTATATCTACCAAAAATTACTTAAGCATCATACTCCTAATTAGAAAGGATTTAAGAAACACCCACTCAAAAAAATTTAATTCCTAGCAATTGCACTTCTAGAATGAGAGCTCCTAGAAACTCCGATTGACCTTCTCGAAATCCGTGCACAAGAGAATCACCCCAAGCTTCCATTCGGCCAAGAAACAGCAAGCACTCCTCCTCATCATGTCGGCATGCACAACAAAAGCATCTCTACTCCATATACATCTATATGTATATTTACATATGTATATATATATATGGTTGAATAATGAGAAGAAGGGATATAGGTTGTATAAGTATTAGGTGGAGAAGTAGCAACAGGGGTGCTGGATGTGACTTCGGCAAGGACAGAGGAGAAGGAGATAGGGGAGATAAGGTGAAAAGGGGTATAAGTGTATCGGTAAATATATATGCACATATATATATAAGTATATACACATATATTTGAGGAATGAATGGAGAAGTACAGGAAATGGCTGGGATTTGCTGGATGTGATTTGGGGGTTCGGAAGTTAACACAGCAAAGAAAGAAAGAATGGAAGAAGTAGAGTATAGGGGTGGGGGTATTAGTAGGAGATTAATAAAGTGGTCATAGTAACTACTTCCACATGAACACCACTAACACCTCCATTAACTCCACTCAAATATTCAAAAATTCATTTTTTCCCCTCCTTTACCAAATCAGCCGGGCTACATTTTTTGTGTGCACATTGCACGTGTGCACGTACACGTGCTTTGACTACAAAATAAATTATTTATATTTTTTAAATTAAATATAAGTTATATATTTATAAAATACGTATGTGAAATTAGTTTAAATAAAAATTATAATTTTTCATGCAAAAATAAAATAAACATACGCACACTCCAAAATTTATTTTGAAAACGGATAAGCTCAAATACGCACACCAAAACAAACACGTGCGTCGCACGTAAAATATCAAAAATACGAAATTCGATGTTATCAGCAGAAAATTATTAAAATATAACCAAAAAAATATAAGAAAAATATATTTATTAATTTTTTATTTATTCCACGACGTAATCACTATGCACATAGAAAACACGTGCATTACACGTACAAAAATATTTTAATCAAAATAGGAGAAAAATAGATTTCCGATTATAAAAAAATTCGAATACGTAAAATAAATAATTGAAACTTAGAAAATATCACCCGTAGCGGTGGAAAAATACATAATCGATACGTGTATCAAAAACACGTAAAAAGCACGTAAAAATACCGAGATTGAAATTTTATATTTCAGTTGACTCAATTAGGATAAAATCAATACGGGAAATGCGTAGATAGTTAGAAATCAAAATACGTATTAAAACACGTTGCAAGTATTACCAGTAACGGTACAAAATACACGTGCGTAACACACGAGGGCAAAATTGTCATTTCCAATTTTGCGGGGTGTTACAGATCTAATCTTTGACAGTTGTCGTAAAAAGTGGTTAGAACTCCTGAGATTGGATCTGTATCGTTAAAAGAGCACATTGATTTGAATTAGACGGTCATTGACGCGGCCGATGGACCTACAAAAAGGCTGAAACACTGGGGTTGGCCCCGGAGAAAGATCTTCCGATGCTCAAGTCAGAACCAGTGAGAGAAAGAGAGTTTGAGAGAGCAAATATTGATTACCATCTGACTGAGGGAAGGGAGAGGGTATTTATAGGCCTGAGAAACAGTTATAAGACTGATATAAATCTATTATCTCATGTTGATTCTCCTTCTTAAGAGATAGAATATGCTACTCTTTTGATGGGACAAGAGATTTGACTTACAATCCTCATGGGCTGAGTGTTTCTCTTGGTAGGCCCAGTCTCTTTTCATGGGCTAGTAAGCAGCTCATGTCTTATTAATGAGCCAGAAGAAGGTCCAGACCTGTTAAAGAGGCCGTCACTGTTAATCAGCCTGGGGAAGCTTTAAGATATGTGCTGGAATCGTATAGCCCTGATTTACTGCGATTTTTACCATTATCTTAAGCCACTCATTCCCGGGAGACGATTTTCTTGGCTTTCGGGAAGTAGTTTGCCATGTTTTGGAGTTCTGGGGTACTATCTTGGCTTTTAGGGACAGTTGCAGATTCCTGAGACTAGTTGAAAGCTTTTGGAAGCTGCCAATATTTTCCTGAGCTTTTCCAAATTTTTCTGGCATTTCCCATAATTTTTTTAGACTTTTAATATTTTTTTCCCAGTTAGTAATTGCTTTTTCAAAAAATTTAATTAATTAACCAAAAATTTAAAATTTTGGAATTTTTAATTAATTTTCCGAATTTAATAATTATTATTTGGAATTTTTAATTAAATTTCCAGATTTTAATTATTTTTGGGGATTTTTCTATTGATTTATTGAACCTGGCACAATTTTTGGAGCAATCTGGTGCGTTGATTAGACTTAGGCTCGCACGCTAATGAGATCGGGCGGTCGTGATGTGGCTATTGAGATGGGGGGGGGTGACCTGGCGCGATCACGTGCTTCCATCAGGAAGGGGCTCGGGCGCAGAGTGAAACAAGCGTCTGAGAAGCAAGTGGGAGAGTGGAGGCGACGTGGTAAACTCGTAAGTGTCGATCTCATGCTGGCTGGCACATCGGGGTGATCGAGCGACTGAGAAGTGAAGCGGCGACGTGATGCAATATTGAGAGCACCCACGCTTCTGAGTGATCCTACGGTCCGCAGCTGCTGTGAGCGCTCGCTTGGTCGCCCGACTGTTTGGACGACCTAGGCTGCATTTTTTTGGCCGACCAATGTTTGCCGACCTACTAAGAGCCTTTGCCGACCTCCCACAAGCTTCACCAACCTACATCCTTGTTGTTTTTGCTGATTTCAGGTGTAGGAGCAAACAGATGAATTTGTGGATTCTTGAGGAAAAAATAAAGCGAACCTGGTGACCTTCACCAACGAGTTGATTTGTTTCTTGCCGTTGTCGCGAACCTGCACAAAGTTTGATACACTGGGATGGATCCCGGCGACGAACCCTCCGATGCTTTTGTCAGTAATCTCAATGATTAAGAAAGAGCTTTAGGTACAAAAAGATTGATTACCTTGTTATGGTGGAGGGAGAGGGATATTTATAGTCGTCTTAGGGACCCGTTTTGAGATAAGGATAAATCTCTACTTCCTGATATTGATGGATAAGCTGGGGAGTTTAAACTCGTTTCATGATAAGAAGTGGTTAAAACCACCTCTTAGGGATAATCACGAGTTTGAATTACTCTTTATCCTTCTGAATTGGTTTGTAACGGGTTGGTACCGGTATCCAATAGAACAGATCCGTTTATGGGTTATTGGGCTTTGAAGAAGAGACCCAGTTTCCATTTCAAACCCGTTTATAGGTGAAATTACCGTTTTACCCCTGAGAGCTTTAAGATTTGTGCCGGATTTGAACGGTCCCAATTTAATTCTATTTTTAGCCATATCACGAGCCTCCCACTCCTAAAGACTGTGTTTAACAGCCTTTGGGAAGTATTTTTACTGTTTCAAAGGCTTACGAGACTTTATCAGAGTTCTCAAGGGAGTTTGGATCTTGCTCGAGTTATAACGTTGTTTTTCTGAGCTAGCAAAATGTCCAAAATTATTCTTAGACTTTTCTAGATTTTTTTTGATTTTTTCCAGATTTTTAAACTATTTTTTGAATTATTTATTTAATTTTGCGAAGTAACAATCTAGTTTCAAAAAGCACCAATTAATTATTCTAATCAATAATTATTTTTCCAGGAGCACAAAATTTTTTCCCGAATTTATAATTATTTTTTAGAATTTTTAATTAAAATTTTGAATTTTGAATTATTTTTCGCAATTTTTTAAATAATTAATTCGAATTAGTAAATAAAAAAGGATTAATCAGCTAATTATCACGTGGCGCGATCTGGAGCATCCATCGGAGCTCTAGCACGATTTCTTGGGCGATCAAATGAGAGATCCACCGCCTGATGATGTGACGCGATCTGAGCGCTCTGATCATGAGCACACATCGGGAGGTAAGCATTTTTCCGCCATTGGGGTTTGGTGGCAAGAGCGCTCGGTACCCATTGCCGAAGTCCAGCAGAGCGACACGTGGTGCATTGACAGTTGACCGTTGACCAGTCAACGCATTTTCTCGCATTTGGACGTCGATGGCAAGAGTACTCAGCACATGTTGCCAAAGTCCAGGAGAGCGACACGTGGCGTGTTGACCATTGACCGGTCAATGCATTTTCTCGCATTTGGACATCGGTGGCAAGAGTGCTCGGCACAGGTTGTCGAAGTCCAGAAGAATTTATTTTTTCGCATTTGGACGTCGGTGGCAAGAGTGCTCGACACACGTTGCCGAAGTCTAGGATAATTTTTTCTCGCATTTGGACGTCGGTGGAAAGAGTGCTCGGCACAGGTTGCCGAAGTCCAGGAGAATTTTTTCTCGCATTTGGACGTTGGTGGCAAGAGTGCTCGACACATGTTGCCGAAGTCCAGGAGAATTTTTTTTCGCATTTGGACGTCGGTGGCAAGAGTGCTCGGCACACGTTGCCAAAGTCTAGGATAATTTTTTCTCGCATTTGGACGTCGGTAGCAAGAGTGCTCGGCACAGGTTGCCGAAGTCCAGGAAATTTTTTTTCTTGCTTTTGGACGTCGGTGGCAAGAGTGCTTGTGATGTGTCGAATTTATATACAAATATTTATACTCATTTACCTATTAAAATGACTTGTTTTCGCTGATATTGTCTATAATTCATCTTATTTCTATATGATTTCATTTAATTAATTATTTTTGAAGAAATAATATTTTTGATGCAAAAAGTAAAGATTTGTGGAAAAAAATCAACAAACAAAGTAAAATAATGGATTTATAAATTTTTATTGTTTTGTTGAGTTAAAAGTGCGACAAATAATGTTTAAAAGGATTTTTATACGCTAATATGATTTATAGTTAGTTTAATAAATTTTAAACTAATTAATTTTATTTTATTTAAAAATCCTAATTTCTGGTATTATTTTGTATATGCAGCAGCACGTGGTTGGCAGAAAAGGCAGAAAAGAAGGAAAGAGAAACAAATAAAATTCTGCATTAAAAAGGAAGGAAATAAAGGAAGAAGAAGGACTATTCTGTAAAAAAGCGCAACCCTAATTGTTCTCCCGGTTCTCTATAAGAAGAAGCAAAGAAGAGAGAAGAAAGTTAGAGAGGTGACGGCTGTACAATAACAAAAGAAACAAAAAGAAAGAAAAGTCAGAGAGAGAGTACTTCTTCTCTCTTCTCTCTCTTGCACGGCACCCAACAGAAGTGTGCCGACCTGGACTCTGACGCGTGGGACCAGCGACTTCCTCTTCTCTTACTTGCGTGTGGGACGAAGCAAACCAACAGCAGCAGTTGACCACGCGTGCTTCGACTGGGCTGTTTCTGCTTTGACGTGGGCCCCAGCTGATCTGGCGTGCGACGTGGCGAGCTGGCGACCTGACAGCTGGCGCGGGACCCACACAGTGGACAGACGACCTGACGCTGCGACTTGGGCCCTGTGCTGATCTGACGGGCGGCATGAACTCCTAGGCGCTTTCAAAAACTCCATGGTTCGGTATTTATGAGACAGAGAGAGGAAGTATATATATATTGTTTTTATTATAATTTTGTGTACTTCTTCTCTAAATATTTTTAGATGAAATGCAACAATTCTATTAATTGCAAATTTGATATGGAGTGAATTTAAATGTTCTAGAGGCTAAGGTGTAGCCGAGTTTTGAACACAAATTTTAATTTCTTATTTTTACTCTATTTTTCCTGATTGTGTTTTAATTTTTATTATTTATGCGTACAACATGGTGGATAGACATTTGTATGATCTTTCAAATCATAAAGAGGCCGAACAGGTTATTTGTGATTAATAAAAATTAAGACCGTATATTGGAGGACGTGACCGTTAAGAAATCCAATTTCTCAATTAATAATTTGGTGGATAGACGAATGATTAATTGAGAATAATTTTTAGACTACGTTGATAGAGTGGTTAATATCTTTAGGATTTTGGTCGACAATTTGGGAAAGATAATATTTTTATTTATAAGAAATAATAATTTGTGTGTGTGATAAACGAGGTGAACCAAGCGCCCTAGAACTAATTTTACCATTAAACAAAGTACAAGAGTTTCAAAGTTTTACAGCCCTCTCCCTCTTCACCAATTTAGTTAGATTTAGTTAGATTAATTTAATTTAGTAATTTTATTCTTATAAAATTTGATCTTCCAAATAGTGATTCATCTAGCGATATCGGTACTCAGTAAAATATCTAGTCCCTGTGGGTTCGACACTCTACTCATCTATCTATATTACTTGTGCGATTTTGTACACTTGCAAATATCAACATCAGCTTGGCACACATTGCCAAAGTCCAGGAGAATTTTTTCTTGCATTGGGACGTCGGTGACAAGAGTGCTCAGCACAGGTTGCCGAAGTTCAGGAGAATTTTTTTTGCATTTGGACGTCGGTGGCAAGAGTGCTCGGCACACGTTGCCGAAGTCCAAGAGAATTTTTTTCTCGCATTTGAAAATCAGTGACAATAGTGCCTGGCATACGTTGCCGAAGTCCAGAAAAAATTTTCCTAGCATTTGAACGTCGGTGGAAAGAGTGCTCGGCATAGGTTGCCGAAGTCGAGGAGAATTTTTTCTCACATTTGGACGTCGATGGCAAGAGTGCTCGGTACAGGTTGCCGAAGTCCAGGAGAATTTTTTTCTCACGTTTGGACGTCGGTGGCAAGAGTGCTCGGCACAAGTTGCTGAAGTCCAGGAGAGCGACATGTGGCATGCTGATCGTTGACCAGTTTAAGGTCTGTTGAGTTTTCTATATTTTCTGTCGTTTTGTGGTAAATAGGCCGTGCCTTCACGCTTTCAAGGGCCTTTTAGTCTCGGTTAATGTGCCCCTCTCTATAAAACTCCACCCCCTTCTCATTTGCTCACTCTCTAGTTTTTTATAGGTGATATCTTTCTCTTACTGGAGCTTCAGGAGAGAATCTTCTTCTTCCGACAATCTTTTCCTGGCAGTCATTATCAAAAAATCAAAGTAATTTCATACTTAGTTTATTTGTAGAGAATGTCTAGCATTCCTTCAAGGCAGGAGACTTCCCCTACTCTCGTCCATGAGCCGACCTCGAGCCAAGTTCCTTCAATCGACAAAGGCAAGGCCGTGGTAGGGTCCTCTTCGATCGTAGTGGAGATGGTGGTTGAGAGCCAGCAGAGGATGGGGGAGTTCGGTAGACTGCCAGGGGAGCTAACCGGACTTCAGAGGGTTCGGGACCTTTTGGATGAATAGGCCGAGCATATTATGTACGGCATGGGGCGGAGCTTTGAGGAGAATGCCGCCAGAGAGACCTCGGAGATTGACGAGACGATCTCCATACTTAACGAGGCGGATCTAGCGTCGATTCGGGAATGTTTTCAGATCCTGAAAGAGTACGACCTGATGTTGCCTGGTTCCGGAGTGAGGGCCAATTCTCCGATGCTAGTGGACATGTGCTTCTAGCCCGTCGTCGCCTTCATAGCTGGTGCGCAGCTCCCCCTTCATCCCTTCATCTTCGAAGTATTGCGATGGTTTAGGATCAGCCCCGTCCAGTACATGCGGAACGTGTAGAGGCTAATCAACGGATTCATCCTTCACTGTCGGAGTTGAGGGTGCTGCGGACCGTGTACTGGGTTCATCAACAACAGAAGTCGGAGTTCAGGTTTTACCTGGCTCCGAGGCATGGTGCCAAGCTCGTTAGCTGCCCCGATTCGATAAAGCATTAGAGCGATGTCGACTTATGCTAAGACTGGGGCCTTCCCCTTAACAGCGGCCTTAGGTTTGGAGGCCCCGCCATTGATGGCTGAGGCCGAGGTGTTCTTGACCGAGGAGCACAAGAAGATTTTTGTCCCGAACTGGCAAGTCCGCAAGCTCGATGGGTTTCTTGGTAACTCATCGTCCAGCATGCAAGCCGTTTGGCACCTCGCTACACCGAAGGACAAGGCTACCATGGATGCCAGCGGCGTTGGTGATGACGCGCCCGAGATCGCACGAGCGGCGGTGTCAGTAAGTCTAGTATTGACTTGTGGTTTTCACCTTTTATAAACTACTCTTTCCAAGTTTGTCATGGTGCTCCTCCTTTCTTTTCGCAGATAACTTGCCACTTCGGTCATCTAATGGAGAAGATGACCAGATTAGAGAAAGATCTGAAGTAGGAGACCGACCGTACTTAGGCAGAAAAGGCTCGGATTGCCAAGGACCTCGAGCAGTTGAGGGTTGAAACCGAGGCGAAGGCTTCAAGGTTGGATTATCTCGAGAATGTTGTGGCGAAGCTCGAGGCTGACAATGCCCTGCTACTCAGACAAAAAGAGCTGGCGGCGAAGGACAAGGAGGACGCCTTTGCCACCGCTAGGATCTCCATGGCTAAGGTGGCCAAGGCCGAAGCGATGGAGAGGGCGAAAGGGTACCTTGCCGTCAATATGGTGAAGGCCTAAGCTCGTGCATTCGAGCAGTAAAGGAGGCCTACCCGGAGGTAGACTGCGCTTGATGGCGCCTGTTCCCTGACCTTGTCCCTGGGTTTGACGACGCCTCTGAGGAGGATGAAGAAGATGACGAGGTTGAGGTGGTCGATGTAGGGGTCGACGAGGCACAGGTAGAGGCCGATGCAGAGGCCATGCCCTTAGCAATCGTCGCCGCTACACAAGGGTCGGAGCCTTCGGCGACCGGGGATCACTCTAAAGAGGTCTGCCCTTGACCTTGTCGTACTTCATACTTCTGTTTTGAATGTTATGAACTGTAGCCTAATTGCGGACTGGCCATCGCTTCTTGTACTCGTTGAATTTTAATGAAAAGCATTTCTTCTCCGCCCTTTTTTTGACAAGTGTTGTGAGACTTTGAAACTTTTGTGGGTTTGCTCTACTTCTGAGCTGTCTCAGTAGCTTTGTTTAGGCGCAATATGGTCATGTTGGTTCTTCAGACTTAAAGATTCACGCTCTTTTTTTTGTTCGACTTTCACAAATCAGTGAGGTGTCTCGTCTCCGGTTTAATCTGGGTGTCACCAAGTTGGGGCTAGCTCAGTGTAGAGAGATGCTCTATAGAGCTGAGCAGGAGTTGGGTCATCTGAATTTGACCTTGGCTCATCGAGAAATCGAGATGAGGCACCTCGAGGAGTGGTTTCACGAAGTGCCTCCTGAAGGTGAGGAGACATGTCCCTCGATGGCTGTCAGCCAAGGCCTGAGACTCAAGTTCCTTCGTCAATCTTTATTCGACGAGAGGTCTGAGAGAGATGTTTAAAAATGTGGTGCTTGAGAAGAGTCTGGAGGTGGCGCACCTTCGGAGGACTATCTCTGAGGCTTCTCGTGGGGGAAGCTCGAGCCGAATGCCTCGCCTGAAGGTCAAAGTGATGGATGACTCGCTGAAGGAGCAAATCGTGGTGCTAGAGGCAGAGAACCTTCGTCTGCGATGGCTTTCTGAGGGGAGTAACGTCAGAAGCACTTCCCGCCCTCAGGGTGAATATGCCCAAGGAAGGTCGTTCCACGAGTTAGCACTTCGTTCACCCCCCGTCTTGAGACACCCTGGGGATGCACAAAGCAGGGTAGCCGGCTCGTCGAGCGGAGCATCTGCCGGGGTGACTGTTGGGCTCCTAGGTGCTACACGCCACTCGACTCGCCGGCTTGGAGACTTCTATGGAAATGAGGCGACAACAACATAGCGCTCGCCGACCCTGTATATCGCTTAATAGAAGCATCCTGTTCCCTAGGAGGGGCTAAGGCAAAATTTTGTAATCTTGTAGTCTTCGTTTCATATGAGTCTTGCATCTTAAATCTTGAAGAAATTTTGTGGGTTTTTTGTCTAGAATTAAACTTGTACCTTAAATTTTGATGAAATAATATACCCATTCTTTGAGCTTCTTGCGAGAATTTGTGTTTCGTTAATGTTCGCAAGAGTATCAACAGTTGTGGGAGCAATTCCGAATGGTGAGCTACTTTGTACTCGCTCGTTCGCAAGTAGCAAAAGTTGCATCGAAGCAAGTATTGGACTCCGAACTTATCATTTAGAGAGTATCAACAGTTATAGGAGCAATTCCGAATGGTGAGCTACTTTGTACTCGCTCGTTCGCAAGTAGCAAAAGTTGCATCGAACCAAGTGTTGGACTTCGAACTTGTCATTTAGAGAGTATGTGCTTGGTGAAAGAATATTAAAACAATAGTTTTTCTGAGAGAGAGAGAACTACTTTTTTTAAAAAACAACTACTAGGTGGCTGCTTCTATGTTGCGAGCCATTATTACACTTAATAAAGAAAAGAAACAAGCTTAAGAAGAACGCTCTAGGAGAAGTTGCTTGGAGCGGTGTTCAAACACCCTCTTGGTACTTCAACAAGTACTCTGCGTTCCATGTCCTCGGCACTCTTTTGCCCCCCGGGTCTTCTAGTTGATAAGCGGCTGGGTGGACAACTTTGGAGATCCTATATGGTCCTTCCCAATTGGGTGCCAACTTGCCTTTCTTGTTGGGGAAAGAAATTGATAGCTTTCTGAGCACTATATCTCCTTCTTCGAGATTAGTAGAGCAGACTCTCTTATTGTACGATTGCTCGATCCTATGTCGATAGATTTCTTGTCGAATGGAGGATCTCTCATGGATCTCATCGATGAGGTCCAAGTTGCCGCGAAGCTCGTTTGCATTGTGCTCTTCGTTGTAGGCTATTAAGCGGGGGAAGGTAGACCTACCTCTAGAGGGATAACGGCTTCGGAGCCGTAAGTGAGGTTGAAGGGAGATTCTCCTGTGGGGGTCTTCTTCGTAGTGTGATCGCTCCAAAGCACATTGGGGAGCTGCTCTACCCATAACCCTTTAGCCGACCTGCTCAGTCTCTTTTTCAGGTCGAAGAGAATTTGCCGATTGGCATTCTTTGCCTGACCGTTGGACTGGGGGTGGGAGACCGAGGAGAATCATTGCTGAATGCCCATATCTGTGCAAAAAGTACAGAAGGCTTCCCCCGTAAACTGAGTTCCATTATCCGTTATCAAGATTCGGGGCACGCCGAATCTACAAACAATGTTTTTCTAAAAGAAGCGATGCACCTTATTCTCTGTGATTGTTGCTATGGGCTCGGCTTCGATCCACTTAGAGGAATAGTCGATTGCCACAACAAGGAATTTTAACTGGTCCAGTGCTGGAGGAAAAGGCCCGAGCAGGTCCATTCCCCACATTGCGAAAGGGTTGGACTGGATAGAGAGGAGAGCTGGGCTTGCGGTAGGCGGTGGATTGTCGAAAACTTTTGACGGGCCGCATTGGCAAACATGTTGTTCGGCATCGCGGAGGAGAGTGGGCCAAAAGTATCCATAATTTAAGATTTTGCGAGCTAGGGACCTTGCTCCCAAGTGCGCGCCACACATTCCTTCATGGACCTCCTTTAAAGCATACTGGGCTTCATTAGGGAAAAGACATCTCAAGTAAGGTCTGCCGTCTACTTGGGTGTAGGAGCATTTGTACAAGACTCCATCGACAAGTGTGTACCGCTCGACTCTGGTTCGAATCTTTTGAGCCTCTCTAGGGTCTAAGGGAATGATCCCATCCCTGAGGAACTCGAGCAGAGACCTCATCCAATTCTCCCCGAGTTGTAAGGGCGGCGTCTCCATTGGCTCGGGGCCTTCTTCGATGCTGGGCCTCAGTAGAACTTCTATTAAGACAGTTTGTTCAAGCCTTTGGAGGGAAGAGGAAGCTAGCTTTGACAGGGCGTCCGCCTGCGCATTCTCTTCTTAGGAAATTTGCTAGAGTTGGGCATCCTCGAAAGAGACCATTAGTTCCTTGACTTTGGCCAAGTACTTGGCCATGCGACTGTCTCGTGCTTCGTATTTCCCTGATACCTGGTTCACCACCATCTGCGAGTCACTAAATATCTTGACACATTTGGCCCCGGCCTTGCGAGCCATGCACAGGCTGGCTATAAAGGCTTCATACTCAGCCTCGTTATTGGATGCCAGAAAGTTGATACGGAGTGAGTATTGGAGGATGAAATTGTCTGGACTAGCCAGTATGACTCCTGCTCCACTCCCATCGGGGACCCATCAACATACACTGTCCAGCTACAGGGTTCCTCTATCGCTTTGCCGATATCGGGAATTGTGCTCTCTACTATGAACTCCACTAGGGCTTGAGCCTTGATAGCGGTTCAAGGCTGATAGCTGATATCATACTGGCTCAGCTCGATGGACCACTTCATAAGGTGCCCTGAGGTCTTGGGCTTGTGGAGGACTTGTTTGGGCGGTTGGTTGGTAAGAACGACCATCGAGTGAGACTAGAAGTAGGGGCGGAGCTTTCGGGACGGCATGACCAAGGCATAGGCCATCTTCTCAAGCTCCAGATAATAGAGTTCAGCGTCCCTGAGGACTTTACTCACGTAATAGATAGGCCTCTGCGTCTTGCCTTCTTCTCTTACTAAAACAGCGCTGAGGGTTTGCTCCGAAGTGGCGAGGTATAAGTAGAGGACTTCCTCGGATTTTGGCTTGCTCAAGAGTAGGGGGTTGACTAAGTAGGCCATAAGCTGATCAAAGGACTCTTGTTGCTGCTGCCCCTACTCAAAGACTTTAGCCCCCCTAAGGGCCTTGAAGAACGGGAGGCACTTTTCTCCGGATTTGGAGAGAAAATGTCCTATCGCCGCGAGGCGCCCAGTGAGTCTTTGCACATCTTTAACAATGGAAGGGGGAGCCATGTTGAGTATGCCTGTATCTGGATGAGACGCCGAACACACACTTGTTCGGGTTCAGTCTCATATTGTGTCTCCTTAACACGTTAAAAGCTTCTTGGAGATCAAAGACATGATCCGATCTGCTGACGCTCTTTACCAACATGTCGTCTACATAGACTTCCATGTTCCACCTAATCTGTTCCTTGAAGACCTTATTAACAAGGCGTTGATAGGTGGCACTAGCGTTCTTAAGCCCGAAGGGCATGACCCGGTAGCAATATAGGCCCTAACCGGTGACGAAAGAGGTCTTCGAAATGTCGAGAGGGAACATTCTTATCTAATTGTACCCAGAGAACTCATCCATGAAGCTTAAGAGTTCGTGGCCCGAGGTTGCATCAATCAGGATGTCGATGCTCGGGAGCAGGAATGGATCTTTGGGACAGGCTTTGTTTAGATCCGTGAAGTCAATGCAGGTCCACCAGCTCCCGTTGGCTTTCTTGACCATCATGACATTGGACAGCCATTCCGGATAGTTGACCTCCTATATGAACCGAGCCCTAAGGAGTTTCCCAACCTCCTCCTTAATAGCCTGCTGGCTCTCAGGAGCGAATTTGCGTCGCTTTTGCTGAATAGGTCTGGCCCCCGAAGCGACACTGAGGTGGTGCATGAGGAGCTCTTTGGAGATTCTCAGCATGTCAGTCGCAATCCAGGCGAAGAGGTCTTGATTTCCCCTTATACACTGGATAATGTCGGCGCGAACGGGAGGGGGAAAGACTTTGCTAATTTGGAATTTCTGGGTCGGATCTCCTTCTGAGAAGGCCACCTCTTCTAGCTCATCGACCGACTCCGATATAGGTGGGCTACTTCCTTGGGGGAGTTCAAGAGCTTCAAGGGAGAGGACCGGTCCTCCCACTGAGGTCATGTAGCATTTACGGGCCGCCTCCTAGCTCCCTCTGGCTTCCCCCACACCCGCTGTGGTGGGGAATTTCATCTTCATGTGGTAGGCCTAGGGTATGGCCTGGAGAGCAGCTAGGCCTGGTCAGCCCAGAATGACGTTGTAAGCAGCCTTTACGTCCACCACCATGAAGTCTATCGACTTGGTTCGGGTGATGAGAGTTTTGCTAGCAGTTACATCGAGAGTTATGACATCCTCGATCATCACTAGCACCTCTGTGAACCCGTGGAGAGTGTAGCCGGTGGGCTTGAGTCGATTCCTGGATAGCTTGAGCCCCTAGAAGGCCTCTAGAAAGAGAATGTTGACCAAACTGCCGTTGTCAACTAGGACCCGACACACATCAAAGTTGGTCATGTGGAGGTTTATTATCAACGCGTCACAGTGGGGGTTCAGATGCCCTTTAGATCTCTATCTGCAATGTGACCGGGACCCCTAGGCCCTTAGGGGGAGGACGGTTCTACACAGAATTTACTTCCCGGACGAAGGCTTTTCGGAAGGAGTTGGAATCACCCCCCCATTGGGCCTCCGTGGATAAGATGTAGGACGGTCTCTGGTTCAGAGTCCGGGGTCTTTGCCTGCCGCTTGGGTCACTTATTAGCCCCTTTGGGGGGCGGAGGAGGATCCACCCTGTCCTTCCTCACGAACCTGGAGAGTTGCCATCTCTGAATAAGGGCCTTGATCTCATCTTTTTAGGGCCCGACAGTCATCCGTGTCGTGGTCGTGGTCCATGCGGAAGCGGCACCACTTGTCCCTGTTCCTCTTCTTATCCGGGTTGTTCATTTTCGGAGGTGGCAGGAGAAGACCCTCTTTCCCAACCTCCATCAGGATGGCTGAGACACTCGCGTTGAGCGGAGTGAACTTCTCAAAGCGGGGAGGAGGGCGATGCTGGCCTCCACTGTCTTTCTGGAGCTTCTTAGCTCCTTCTTCATTAGTGCCCTTCCGTTTGTTCTTGGAGGACGATCCCTCAAGAGCGGGGCAGGCGAGGGCTTCTTCCGCTCAGATGTATTTCTCACTCCTGAGCAGTAGTTCTGAGAAATCTCGAGGAGGCTTGTTGGCAAGGGATGCCCTGAGGTTGTCGTTAGCGACATTGGATTGGAAGGCGGTGGAGGCCATGGATTGGTCCAAGGAGGCGATGGATCTGGCCTCCGCGATGAAATGTTTGACATAGTCTCTTAGCCGCTCGCCCTTCCTTTGATGAAGCAATAGCAGAGAGGTGCTCATATTTTAAGCTCGGTGGCTACTCACGAAGTGAGTCAGGAAGATGCCCTCGAGCTGATTGAAGGAGAAGATGGAGGTCGGGGCTAGACATGAGTACCATTCCCTTGTAGGCCCCTTCAGTGTGGCCAAAAAAGTTTTGCAGAGAAGCGCGTCCGACGCCTGGTGTATCCTCATGAGAGTTTTAAAACTCTCGATGTGGTCAGCGGGGTCGGACTCCCCGTTGTATGATTCAAAATAAGGAGGCTTGAAGTTATTTAGGACCGATGCCTCCATTATTATCCAGGAGAATGGAGGCCTGCTGAGGTAGAAATTCCTTGCCCGTTGCTCTTCCTCTCTTTCCAGTCGGCCAAGGCGCCTCTCCATATCGTGGAGACGGAGGTAGACCAAATCTTCCCTCCGGTCATACCTTGCTGAGGCCCGGGATTCGTCCTCATACGGAAGGGGACTGGGAGTGCGACGACGATAGCTCGGGGCAGGTTGAGGACTGGGCATACGATGCCTATAGTCTGGAGCAGGTTGAGGACTGCGCACCCGCTGACCATGGTCGGGAGCAACATTGAGGGCCCTCAGGACTGCCACTTGAAATTGTTGGAACTCCGCCCTTATAACAGGGGCCACCAACTCTCGGTGTTCCCGAGATACGGGTCGGCCACCTGGAGAGCGGCTTCTCCCTTAACAACGATGGGGTAACTCCCTTCACCTCCTGGGAGAGTTGGACCTTCTGCGATCTGGCTTACAGGGGGATCGGGCCCTAGGAGATCGGATCGTCGGACCCCTCTGATGTTCTCGGTGGAGGATCCCATCATGGGTCCGCCTCTCATCTAAGCGGGTCCGATGATCTACCCCATACTGCTTGTTCACGATGATGTGTCGGAGATCCTTTGGCGTAAGGGCGACTGTGCGAGGCCATAGAGTCGGACCAGGGGTTGTGTATCGACACATGGTCGCGATAAGGAGGTTGCCCCTGTCGACTCCGGCGGGAGGGTCCCGTGGGATCCCCTTGTGGCTTCACCTCCTGGGAGAGTTAGAAATTCTGCGATCTGGCCTGCGAGGGGATTGGGCCCTAGGAGATCGGATCGTCGGACCCCTCTGATGTTCTCGACGGGGGATCCCATCATGGGTCTGCCTCTCATCTAAGCAGGTCCGATGATCTACCCCATACTGCTTGTTCACGATGATGTGTCGGAGATCCTTTGGCGTAAGGGAGACTGTGCGAGGCCATAGAGTCGGACCAGGGGTTGTGTATCGACACATGGTCGCGATGAGGAGGTTGCCCCTATCGACTCCGGCGGGAGGGTCCTGCGGGATCCCCTTGTGGCCCTTGAGGAGCCTGCTGGGGCTGAGGTTGTTGAGGAAGAAGCCGTCCAGGCTGCGGTTGCTGGACGGGTTGAGGGAGAGGCTGTCCAGGCAGCTGGACTTGTTGAGTGGGTTGAGGGGAAACCTCCTGGACTGGAAGGGGAGAAGGAGCGGGAGTGGCCCTACGTTTAGAGACCATCGTCTTCCCCTTCTTGGGAGGCATGGCTTGAAACTAGTTTGGCTGATGAGATAGGACTGGATCGCTGTTTTTGTTTTCTACAGACGGCGCCAATCTGCTGCTGTTTATTTCTGGTGTGGGAGCAAACAGATAAATTTGTGGGTTCTTGAGGAAAACAATAAAGCGAACCTGGTGACCTTCACCAACGAGTTGGTTTGTTTTTTGCCGCTGCTGCAAACATGCACAAAGTTCGATACACCGAGATGGATCCCAGCAATGAACCCTCTAACGCTCTTTTCAGTAATCTCAAAGATTAAGAAAGAGTTTTAGGTAGAAAAAGATTGATTACCATGTTACGGTGGGGGGACAGGGGTATTTATAGTCGCCTTAGGGACCCAATTCGAGATAAGGATAAATCTCTACTTCCCGGTGTTGATGGATAAGCTGGGGAGTTTAAACTCGTTTCATGATAAGAAGTGGTTAAAACCGCCTCTTAGGAATAATCATGAATTTGAATTACTCTTTATCTTTCTTAATTGGTTTGTAACGAGTTGATACCCGTATCCAATAAGACATCCATTTATGGATTATTGGGCTTTGAAGAAGAGACCCAGTTCCCATTTCGGACCCGTTTGTAGGTGAAATTACCATTTTACCCCTGAGAGCTTTAAGATTTGTGCCCGATTTGAATGGTCCCAATTTAATCTTATTTTTAGGCATATCACTTGTTGACCAAGCTTTCTCACTTCATTGACCAAGGAGCTCGTCGACTTAGTTGACTTCCTAGTTTTCGCTGTCGTCGACTTCGTCGTTCATCCCGTTGACTAAGGAGCTTCTCTGGGTCTTCTTGGTCAATCAACAACCCTTAGAAACCTAGCTCGTTCATCGACCACCCTCTTGTGTACCAAGCTCTTCTTGTCGAGCTGTTTGTCGGGTTTCGGCAAGCTTTGATGATCGCATGGCTTCGTTCGATCACCTTTTTCGGCGATCAAGCTTCTTCACCGATGAGAGCTTCAGGCGACCAAGATCTTTCACCAAGCCCACCTCTTCGTCGACCATCTTCCTCGGCGACTACGGGTTTTGGCGACCAAAGGGTGATCAAGAGCTTCGTCGACCACGGTTCTTGGGGACCATCCTCTTCTCACTTTGGTTTCAACAAAGTTTGGGAGCTTTCGGAGCCTCAAGTTGGGTTGCTGTCTTCAAAGTTCTTGTGGATCTCGGGTTGGAGTTTGGCTAAATCTTGAAACTTTTGTGGAGTTTAGAGTTTGGCCAAGTGTCGAGTTCAAGATTTTGCCCAAGCGTTGAAGCCTCATCGAGTTCAAGTTGAGTTGGATTTCGGCCAAGTTAGAAGCTTTTTTGAGCTCGGTTTGCTTACTTCGAAGTTTTTAGTCGAGTTTAGATTTTGTTGATCTTGGAGCCATAGTTGATTTTGAGTTGTAGCGGACTTTGGAGCACCGTCGGGTTGTTTACTTCGAAGTTTTAGTCGACATAGGTCTTGCCAACTTCGAAGCTTAGTGTGTGCTTCAGGCAGCATCTCATGCATGCATGTAATTACATACATATATACATCCACACAAACTTCATCTTATAAATCTTGGTTTATAGACCAATAGATAGAATCTTTTTAGTGAACATGGCTTCTTGTTTTTGTCAACTTATTTTTTCGATCAAACGTCCCATCGTTCGTTTTGCTGAACTGCTCTTTCGTTGACCAAGCCTTGTTTTATTCACTTGTTTTATTGAATGAACGTTTCGCTGTTGGACGTGCGTTTCGTTAGTCTCGAAGCTGAGTACTTTGACCGTTGGATATTGTGTATAAAGCTGATCTAGAAAAGCTGTTGTAGGAGCAAACTTTGGAAGGCAGTCGGGCTCCGGACTTTTTGTTTGATCCCAGCAAGTCTGTTGGGGCAACTTTGGGACAGGATTGAATGTTTGAACCTATTGTTTGTGCTAGCAAGTTTGTAGAGGCAACTCTGAGACATAAGTTGGACGTAGAGCTTACTGTTTGCGCCCAACAAGCTTGAATTGGCAACTTTACGTTTGAGTTGAACGTTGAACTTGCTGTTTGCGCCCAACAAGTTTTTTAGAGGCAACTCTTAGACAAAGTTGGGCGTAGAGATTATTGTTTGTGCCCATCAAGTTTGTAGAGGGAACTCTTGGATGGAGTTGAATGTTTGTGCCCATCAAGATTGTAGAGGCAACTTGTCACGCCCCGCTTCTTAAAAATACGGAATGCAATGTAATATCCCGGATGGATGTTACCTCGTATAAATTACTATTTTACTATTATTTTATTATTATTTTGTTTTAATTCCAAAATCAAATTATTTTGGTGATTTTTCGCCGGTTTGTCCACAAACATTGTCTACGCGCATATATCGGTCGGTGTACATCCGAAGTACATCAAATTGGTAGCGCGATCCTCCGAATTGATAATAAAAACTTATTTTATTATTATTTTCAATTAAACTATTTATGGGGATTATATAAGGATTTTTTTGTATACACATACATATACATATACATACAATTGTATGGTACTTAGTACATTACACAAAATATGTAGTATGTACTCTTGGACAATGTACTCATCCTTGTCATGACAACTTAATTAGATGGTTAGGGTTTGATTAGGAGGCTTAATCTAGGATTTTTGTATGCATGAGGAGATTAAGTAAAAACCTCTTCTAGAAACCTAATCCCTTTACCATGCTTCCACCTCATTTCTAGGCCATACCCTACACCTCACCCCTACCCTCCTACAAGCATGGCCGGTTGCTTCTTCTTGGGGTTTTTGTGCAAAATGTGAGTGCACTTTTGCACTCTCCCCCTCCTCTCCCCTCCTATAAATACCCCCTCCTTCTCCACTTATCTCACTTTTTACAAAACAAAAGAAAGGAAAGGAAAAGAAAGAGAGAACCTCATTCTAACTTGAGAGTTTTTCTTGTAGGTTTTTCCTAGGAGTTCTAAGAGCTTAGGGGAAGGAGAAGTTTAAGCTAGCAAGTTCTTCCAACAAAGGAAACTAGGTGGGGGTTTCTCCACTTGTTTCTTTGTTTGTTTAAGTTGTTGTTTTGGTGCTTCTTCTTCTCATCCTCCTTGTTTGTTTCTTTTCATTTGGTTACTTTCTTGTGATGTTTTGGTATGATGTTTGTGGTATGTGGTGTAACTTGTATGGATGAAAAGAAGTAACTAGTGGTAATGCCTAATAAACACCTAAAGATTAAATCTTTATAGTAGTAGTATGTTGTTTTGTGTTTGTTAATTGGACTAAAATGACATAAGGCATATGGACTTGTACATACAACCATTTGGGGTTGTAGGACTTGATGTGAACTCATGCACAAAGCATATAAACCTTTTATACAACCATTTTTGGTTGTAGGACATGTATTGAACTTGGACTAAAAAGATAGCATATATTGGTTGGACCAAAACAGAAGGTTCTTAATTTATTTCGTTGTTATTTGTTCTCTTTTTATAGTCTTAAGAAAGAAAGAAACCCTTGTGGATGTTAATTCTATTAAGGGAAAAGAAACTATCTAAATCACTAGTTGTAGAATGGTCAAAAAGATCTCTTTTTATGTTCAACTAGTGTTAATAAGAAATAAATAGTAATGAAGATTTGGTAGAAATGTTAGTAGATGTTCATATTAAAATAAAGTAGTAGTAGTAGTAGTAGATAATTAAAAGAAGTAGTTGTAGATGTTTTATGTTCATATTAAAATAAAGTAGTAGTAGTAGTAGTAGATAATTAAAAGAAGTAGTTGTAGATGTTTTATGTTCATATTAAAATAAAGTAGTAGTAGTAGTAGATGATTAAAAGAAGTAGTTGTAGATGCTTTATGTTATGTTCATGGTTAAAATAAAGTAGTAGTAGTAGTAGATGACTAAAAGAAGTAGTTGTAGATGCTTTATGTTATGTTCATAGTTAAAATAAAGTAGTAGTAGTAGTAGATAGTTGTAGATGTTTTATGTTATGTTCATGGTTAAAATAAAGTAGTAGTAGTAGTAGATAGTTGTAGATGTTTTATGTTATGTTCATGGTTAAAATAAAGTAGTAGTAGTAGTAAAATGTTGTAGGATTCATGCTAAAATTATCTATCATGTTTAGGAGTGATATACATGTTGTAGGATTAATGCTAAAATCATCTATCATGTTTAGGAGTGATATACATGTTGTAGGATTAATGCTAAAATTATCTATCATGTTTAGGAGTGATATACATGTTGTAGGATTAATGCTAAAATCGTCTATCATGTTTAGGAATGATATACATGTTGTAGGATTCATGCCAAAATTATCTATCATGTTTAGGAATGACATACATGCTTAGAATGTTGTAGGATAAATGCTGAAATTACTTACCATGTTTAGAAGTATGTATATATATACTTAGGAATGTTGTATGTTCATACTAGTAGTTATCCATGCTTAGTAAGATATTCATGCTTAGTAGTTATTCATGCTTAATAATATTCATGCTTAGATGATAGTAGGAAAGTAGTATACCATGATAGATTAATTTGTCCATGCTTAGATGATAGTAGGAAAGTAGTATACCATGCTAGCTTAATTTATCTATGCTTAGATAGTTGTAGGAAAGTGGTATATCATGCTAGATTAATTTATCCATGCTTACATGCTTATAGGAAAGTTGTATACCATGCTAGATTAATTTATCTATGCTTAGATAGTTGTAGGAAAGTGGTATATCATGCTAGATTAATTTATCCATGCTTACATGCTTATAGGAAAGTTGTATACCATGCTAGATTAATTTATCTATGCTTAAATAGTTGTAGGAAAGTGGTATATCATGATAGATTAATTTATCCATGCTTACATGCTAGTAGGAAGGTTGTATACCATGCTAGATTAATTTATCTATATTTAGATAGTTGTAGGAAAGTAGATATCATGCTAGATTAATTTATCCACGCTTACATGCTTATAGGAAAGTTATATACCATGCTAGATCAAATAAATATTCATGCTTACATGATATCCATGCATAGATAAGTGTATGTTCATGCTATGTTAGTAGATGATCATGCTTAATCATTATTCATGCTATGTTAGTAGATGATCATGCTTAATCATTACTCATGCTAAGTTAGTAGATGTCATGCTAATTATTGTTTATGTTAAGTTAATAGATGACCATGCTAATGATTGTTCATGCTAAGTAGTAGATGATTATGCTTAATCATTATTCATGCCAAGTTAGGAGATGTCATGCTAATTATTGTTTATGCTAAGTTAGTAGATGATCATGCTTAGTCATTAATCATGCTAAAGATGGTAGACATTCATGTTTAAATAATTGTAGGGACCATGCTTATGGCGTATGCCATGTTGTGGGTTTAATGTAGAAAGAAACCATGTTTAGGTTGTACATACATGGTAGGAATTATCATACTATGGTTAGAATGTTGTAGGTCTCTACTTGGAATACATATCATGCTTAGTCGTAGCAATTCTATGTTTATGTTCTACCCATACTAGATTGTAATAGTAGATGTTCCACTAAGTTGTCTTCGTGATTAGATCATAGTAATTAATCATGCTTAAAGTAATGAAGATCCATGTGTAAGGTGGTAGTAGAGATACATACTCTAAAGTAGTAGGCATTCACGCTCAAGTTGTAACTTATGCTTGACTATAGTAAACTTCATGTTTAGACCATAGTGATAATTCATGCTTAAGCTTGATATAAGCACATGCTTAAATCATATTCATACTTAGAAGTATTGTGGTGAGTGGTTACGTTATGTACCATAATTAGATTGTCGTGGATAGATGCTTGCAATTGTATGCCATGCTTAAAGTACTATAGGTTGAAGTAATAAGAATTTGGGAGACCACTAGTAATAGTTAGTTTGATAAAGATTGTTATGTCGCCTTCGGTTTTTTATTGGTAGAATACCGATCATAGACTATTAGTAGATTCTTCTGTTGCTTCTAATAATAGAAGATCAAGTTTGTTAGTAAGCACGTTTGGTTGCTTCTGGGATTGATTACCTGTATTGTTGTTGCATATGGTTGTGCTCGTACGTGGCTCGACTGGCCCGTATGTAGCTGTGGGTCTCATACGTGGTTTATTTGGCTCGTATGTAGGTTGTTGTCTCGTACGCGGCTCGACCGGCCCGTGCGTAGCTGTTGGTCTCATACGCGACTTATTTGGCTGGTATGTACGTTGTTATCTCCTACGAGGCCCGCCTGGCTCGTAGGTAGCTATTGTTTCATACGTAGCTTATTAGCTCGTATGTGGTTGTTACTCGTGTATAGCTTGTTAGCTAGTACACTGTTCGTTGTGCTCGTCTAGGGTGATATTACCACCCTAGGGGCTATCGACCATCAAGACATATGTTTTCTACCCTAAGGAACTGTGGAGGAGTCACTCCTTATGTACCGTCGAATCTTAACCAGTGTAGGTTGATCGAGGAACAGAGTATAGACGGAATCCAAGTTTAGGGTAGCGGCATGCATGTATGTTCGCACGGCCGAGGTCTTGGATCGATGGACCAGGAACCGGATCCCGAAAGGTTCCGGTAAGTCTAGGTTGAGCAGCCTAGTAGAGTTGTCTTGCGAAGTCTACTTTAAAGGCCTAGCATGTTGTGTTTATAATATTGTCATCCCTAGGATTGTTCGAGTCAGGGACATCATTAGGATAGTGACTTATAAAGATCATTTTACTTAAACCTTTTTGCCGGGAGAGAGGAGTCAGTTGTAGGGGGCCCCTTACAACTAACTCGTCCCTTGAGGCAGATCATAGGTGGTGTATTGGGTTGCGCCTTCCTGTCAAAGGGATACGTACGGTGCCGTCTCACAAGTTGGGAGCACGGGTTACGTATCTCACGCTGTTAATTCCTGAAGTACCGTGGCTTGGGGTGCCACAGGATGCATTGTGCAGTCCTGCGCTTGCGAGACCCCAGGGGTGCCACAGGGTAGGCTTCGTGCTACCCTGCGCTTGCGAGACCCTATGATTTTGGTTTTTGAAATGATGCCCGATACACTGGGTTCGTCTGTTTTTGAGTGAGGTCCGGTTATCCGGGTAGCAGTGGCGAACATAGACACCACTGGCGGACTGCATTAGTGGGACTTGACCACGTCTGCAACCTCATTAGTCACGTGTAGGTGTCAGGAACAGGTTGTGTACAATTAGAATTCATAACGCGGGTTCAAATCCCTATATATGGAGAAACGGCTTGAGATGGGGTCGCATGTAGTATGGGCTGCATGTTGCTTCGGAGACTCGCTGACATTAAAATAGGAAGCATCCTAGTTCTAGTTAAATATCGCATTAGAGTCTAGTCATAGCACTCACGAACACTTAAACTACACCAACACCATTGCCATGTTTTGTATGTTGTTTGGGAGATTCGCTGCTTTGATATCAGCCTTTAAGCGTCAGTGAATACTGACGTCCCCACTTCCATAGGTACTGGATCGCCGAAGTACAAGGGCGAGATTCAGGACGACTCAAGGCGAGGAAAGCAAGGAGTCAACGTCTTATTTAGTTCTGCTGTAATATGTGTGTTGTTATCTCAAGTGAGAGTTACCAAGTGTTGTTCTTCATTCCTTGTACTCTGATGTAAGATGTTGAAGGTTGTAATACTCGGGAATGTAAAGGTAATATTGTAACTCTATTGTAAGGTATTGCAGTTGTATAATATTCAGACTTGTAATACATTGGGTGTTGAATAAAAAGTTTTAAATTCTCCTGTTTTTCTGTGTATTGTGACTAATTGAAGAAAAGATCTTGGCTCGTGTCTTGATTTTCCCAGTATTGGAAATCGGGGCGCTACATGCAAGCACGTGACATGGCCCAGCAAATGACTTGAGTCATTCAGAGGCTGTCATCGATTCAACTCAACAATATAAATAGAAAGTAAAACAACCACACTTGCAAATAAAAGAAGTAATCACATAAATAACAATACTTGAAATTTTAAGCATAAAATAACCAACAAAATATCAATCCAACATATGGAATCAATAACAATAATATTCAGGTCAAAAGCCCACAAATACAACAATGTTCAATTATTAAAGTTCAGAAAAAAAGGAACAATAATTATTTAAACGGCGCAGCAACACAAGTCTTTCACCATTATTATTCTTCTAGTCCATCAGGCGAATCTCTCTGAATACCTGTAAGCTGCTCATCTAAAAGCGAGGAAAAATGTCCTTAGAGCAAGTCATGGACAGCAAGTAGAGAAGCAAAGGAACAATGACAATAATGGTATAATGATGAATTCAATGAACAATGAAATCAATAGTATCGAATAGTGACAAGGCGATAATAGTACAATGTGCAATAACAATGATTTATAACGATAACAATAAACAATAAGAAAAATGATAAACAATAAGATAACACTGTTCAATGACGATGACAAAATGCAATGACAATACGATGAAGTCTTAAGTCTATTATTCATTTTAATCCTAACTAATGCACGTACTACTGCATCCCATACTACAGGTTCGATGCATACAATCAATTTCGTGGTAGATTCTATAGGTCATGTACTCGGCACAATATAACACTGGTTATTGAGCAA
The DNA here is from genome assembly GCA_017893485.1 of Hemerocallis citrina. Lineage (NCBI taxonomy): Eukaryota > Viridiplantae > Streptophyta > Magnoliopsida > Asparagales > Asphodelaceae > Hemerocallis > Hemerocallis citrina. Next base: position 137,066,095 of record CM030363.1, read on the forward strand.
TTTCTTACACAATAACGATAACACTGGACATTTGCAATTTCTTGCACAATGACGATAATACTGACCATTTGCAATTTATTGCACAATGACGATAACATTGGCCATTTGCAATTTCTTGCACAATGAAGATAACACTGACCATTTGCAATTTCTTAAAAAATGAAGATAACGATAATTTGGGAATGAGGCCTACATTTCCGAGTACAGTCACTATATTATCAACTACCCTAGTCAACCCTTAACTCTGGCTTGATTAACACTCTTTTATTTAATCATGCAATACTAATAGAGAACAATAGGGGCAGAAACATCAATGGGGAACGATAATGCAATTTATAAGGGACATTAGAATGATAACAAAACAATCCTAAGAGCATGCAATGTACTCTATACAATTAAATACACTAAATATAACATTATAGGTTCAACTGCATATTATTAAACATAAAAACCCAATTCTGGACAGCAGTAGGTGGCTGTACCAAAATCAGAATTCCCGTTGCTACAGGATAGGAAAAGTAGATTCGTCAGAAGGTCTAGAAACTAGACTCCCTCCCGGTTCCAACGCATATAAATAATATACATAAAAGTTGTAATATCAAGTGTCAAAACAGCAAACTACACAGGATTTGTGTTCAGCCAGAACTTGTAAAGTTATGTTTATACATATGAAACAGGTCTGAAACTTAATTAATTAATTCCAGTAAAATTAGGAAATGTTCTCTAGTGTGTCTAGTATCAGCATGAAAAATTTGAAGTCATTATCGTACAGGTAGCATGGTTAAATTAATTATAAATCAGAGTGATGTAGCAGTTTTTAGAATCTGGAATTCTATGACACAACAGCAGTAAAACTGCGATATCTCACAAACCGTAACTCGGAATTCAATTCCGTCAAAGGGGTAGTAAACTAGACATCAGGGGCTATATTTCATATTCAGGAAGTTATTGATTTTGATGACATTATCTAGGTCGAAATAGTATGGTAATGTTCAGGTTGGCAGTAAATTTCAGGGTTTCAACATGTTCTTTTCGAATAAAATAAAGTTGTGAACGATGAGTTAGGGGTTAACAGTCATAAATCACAGCAAGTTACCTCTATGTGAACATGGTATTAAGATGTATAATATCCATAATCTTACTAATCACATTCAACTAACACACTAACATCAGTCATATAAGCCATCAATACTAGCATGCAATCTACAATTATTGTGAGATGTCATGACATGAAATACAATAATAATTCATATTCCTATATTCACTAATTAACTATATGAATGCATGTAAGATCTCAATAAGTCGGAGGCAAAAAGATGGTCCGAAGTCAAGGCTACTACTTGGATTCGCTCGTGTAAATCCATAGTATCCCAACGATAGATAACAATAAGCAATATACGATAATCAATTTGGATCTACTTGCAGGATTCAATAACAATCTCGAATACGATTCAATATAATTCGAAAGTGAGATGACTTGCTTTTAGGACGACGTTAGAATAATCCGAATAAGTGAAGAATAATGGGATCAGAATTCCGGCGACACGGCGACGAGCAAATGATCCCGATGATCACGATCGGGCACAGATCTTGATGGGGATCAAGATCGGATGATCGGCGGCTGAGATCGAAGATCGAGATCAAGATCAAGATGGTGATCACGATCGCGATGATCAAGATGATCAAGATCAGATGGCCAGAATCACCCCGATGGTGATGATCAATATCAAAGAGATCGAACGTTTGGGGTTCCACATGATCAAGGAGCTCACTGTGATCATCAGGGGACTCAATGATCGACGGAGATAGAGGCGGTGCCAAGGGGCAGCGTCGGCGAGGGCGGCAAGGCAGGCTGGCGGTGCGGCGAGGAGCACCGGGGAAGTGGGTCGGTTGCAGTGGTGTTACCGAGCTGAGATCGATGCAGGGAGGCAGGGGACCGGGGGGGGTTGCGGTCGTTGCTGCTACTGACGGCGGTGGCTGCAATGACGCGACATGAGCACAGGGGAGGTGCAGGGCGGCACATCGCTGGTGAGGGGCTGCACTGGCTATCGATGCTGGCAGGAGGGCGCACAGCGGAACAGGGTCGGGGGGTTGCTGGGTGGCAGCGATGCTGCAGGAGGGTGGAGCGAAGCATGGGGCCGAGGGTTTGGTCGCCAAGATGTTGCGACACGGAGAGGAGGTGCAGGGAGAGGAGCACCGGGGATGGGTTTAGAAGTAGAGGATGAAGGTAGGGGAAGAGAGGAGAACGGGGGCGGCTGAAGGTGCAGGATGAGGGATGGGAGATGAAGAGGTAGGGTTGTTAGGGTTTAGGCTAACAGGGTTGGTTATATAGGGTGAGGGTTTGGCAACGGGTTAGGTGCAAACGTGTGTCGGTATTGTGGTAGGTTGGGTTATTGGATGCAGGTTTCGGGTTTTAAAATCCAATAAGAAAACAATTAGGATTATAGGGTTTGGAGTTTTAGAAATTTTTTTTTTGAACAAATAGATCAACAGTAATATAGTAATACAAATAATCAATTTGTACGCATTAAATTAATGTACTCAAATACTGCTAAATACAATAGAATGTAGGATCTCACAAAAAGATCAAGACTGTATTGGAAACGAACCAAGATTTTAATAAGGGGCAAAAAAATATTACATATTATTTAATTAAATAAAATGGTATACATAAAATCCATACTCTAATAAAAAATACAATATAGATTAAGATCTATAGTCTTACAAAAATTTTATAAACAATAAGCTTAATAATAGTAATAATAATAATCATAATAAAAATAAATATAACAGTAATAATAATAATACTGATAACAATAATAGTAATAACAACATTAATAGGGTTTGTATTACAATATATAAATCATTGTAACTAGTTACAAATAAAATTTATTGATAAAAAAAAGACTTTAACAGAAGATCCAACAATACATTTTAACAAAAAGAATTTGAAAGCGGAAAAATAATTTACAAAAATTTTAAATACATAAAATACACGGAAAATACATGTATACGGGAATAGGGGTTACACAACTCTGAGACAGAGTTGTACGCTTGGACTTGTTGTTTAACCCAACAAGTTTGTAGAGGCAACTCTTAGATAGAGTTGAACATTTGAACTTATCATTTATGCCTAGCAACTTTGTAGAGACAACTCTGAGACGGAGTTGGACGTAGAACTTGCTGTTTGCACCCAGCAAGTTTGTATAGGCAACTCTGAAACGGAGTTTGATATTGAGCTTGCCATTTCTGCCCAACAAGTTTGTAGAGGTAACTCTGAGATGAAATTGGACATAAAGCTTGTTGTTTGATCATAATAAGTTTATAGAGACAAAATTTGAGACGGAGTTGGAGGTGACCTTGTTGTTTACGCCCAATATGTTTGTAGAGACAACTCGAGGACAGAGTTGGACGTAGAGCTTTCTGTTTGATCCCAACAAGTTTATAGATTCAATTATGAGACAGAGTTGAACGTTGAGCTTGTCGTTATTCCCCAACAAGTTTGTAGAGGCAACTCTAGGACGGAGTTGAATGTTGAACTTGCTATGTGCGCCCATCAAGTTTGTAGAGGCAACTCTACGACAGAGTTGAATGTTGGACTTGCTGTTTGCACCCAATAAGTTTGTAGGTGCAACTTTAGAATCTAGTTGCACGTTTGAACTTTCCGTTGTGCCCAACAAATTTATAGATGCAACTATGAGATGGAGTTGGATGTAGATCTTGTTGTTCTCACGATTTTCTCAGCTCGATCACCCTTCCGTGCAATAAGCCTCCAATATGGGTCGAATAATAAATATTCCTTTTCAGGGGGTCTACAAGAAGCTCGTGACATGAGTGTGAAAGAGGTTCCAAAATCAGTTTTCTTTTATCAGGGCTAAAAACGAATCACTTATTTTGGCCTTTTGACCTCATATTTAGAACGCCCTTGTTGACGATCTTTTACTCCCACAACATCTTATCCTAACAAGTTTGTAGAGACAAACTCTATGACAGAGTTGGACGTTTGACCTTACTGTTTGCGCCCAGCAAGTTTGGAGAGGCAACTTGAGAACTGAGTTAGACGTACAGATTGTTGTTTGATCCCTGCAAGTTTATAGAGACAACTCTGAGACAGAGTTGGACGTTTGAACTTGCTATTTGGTCCCAGCAAGTTTGGAGAGGTAACTCTAGGCCGGCGTTGGATGATGAACCTATTGCATGAAGTTAAGTGGTTGTTGGAAGGGCTCGAGCGAGGAGGAGGGCATCGAACTCGTTGTATGAAGTTAACGAGTCGTTGACGGAGCTCGAGCGAAGAGCAGGGCATTGAACGCATTGTATGGAATTAACAAGTATTTGTCAGAGCTCGTGCGAAGGGGAAGGCATCAAACTCATTGTTTGGAGCAAGTTTGTAAAGACAAACACTAAGATAGAGTTGGACGTTTGACTTTACTATTTGCGCCCAACAAGTTTGGAGAGGCAACTCGAGGACTGAGTTGGATGTACAAATTATTGTTTGATCCCAGTAAGTTTATAGAAACAATTATGGGACAGAGTTGGACGTTTGAACTTGCTATTTGCTCTCAGCAAGTTTGGAGAGGTAACTCTAGGCCGACGTTGGATGACAAACCTATTGTGTAGCACCCCGAATTTTCAATAAATACAATTAGAAATAAGTGGCACAATTTCTAGAATCAACTTCAATTGCAATCATAAACACAGTATCAAATACAGGGAGAATTTAAAACTTTTTATTAGATCTGTTCTTTCTTACATTTGCACAACGAAAAAATTAAATACATTTATTACAACACAACCCAACACTTAAACTTTAATCATCTCAAACCCAAGCTTCCACTTTACTTGGGCAACTCACTTGCAAATCCTGCAAAATAACTGAAGAGTGGGGACGTCAATTGAAAGCAACTGACGCAATACTATAGTAATAGCAACCTTCCAAAATCTCACAATCACAAACTTGCTACATAACATGAAATGAAAATAACATTGAAAGATTCAATAAACAACAAGTGAAACTATACTAAGTAAGTGTGTGTCAAAGCAAAACAAAAGCGAAATGCATTAAAACCATGTTCAAGAAAACACAATGCACACGATGATTTCTAATACATACTTGTTGGATTCTATGCATCCCATTCTACATCGGTCCGGTGCAAGCCCTTATCGTTCTCCACTTTATAGGGTTCAATCCCTCATTATGCATCATACTACCATGACTACTACAAGATTTAGACATTTTGCAAGTATTAGCTCTCGCCCTTAGAATATTGGAGACCAATCTCACTCCGTGGATCATTCTGTGGCCTATTTCATCCATCGTTCCGGAATACTAAGGACTATCTCACTTCGCAGGTCATTCTAGAGCCCTCATTGCACAAATATCCCGTGAACATCGCTCTCGTTCCTGAATACTGGAGATCAATCCCACACTGTGGATCATTCTGTGGCCTATTTCATCCATCATCCCAGAATATTGGGGATTATCTCACTCCACAGATCATTCTGGAGTCCATAACTCACATATGCTCTTGTTTCATCATATTACCATCTAGTTCATGTCCTTGTATATATAAGCAACCTGAGCCACCTAGAACTAGCCCCACCCTACCAGACTTAAACCTGGACAATTCTCACAATGAATTTATTTACTACCAGTAATTCTGGGTCCTGCTCAACCACTAGTGCTCACATTACAAAAATCCCCAACTAACTTCCTAGGGTCCACAACATAACCCTAATCTCAAATCAAACTCAACTTAGTTCAATAATACAAAATATCATTTTATATATGGAAACAAATTCAACTTACGGAAATTCTTTAAACTCAACCATTTGAATCTCACTTCCATTCATTCGTAAAGTTCAATTCATTCAACTATAAATTCATTCAATCTCAACTAGAAAAAATCTCTTAAATATATGGGATCTCATTCCCAAAATGTGGAATTTTATAGCTTCCAAAATCTAAAATTTACCCCCTTTAAAACTAAGAATAACTCTTAAAATTTCGGAATAAATATCCTTCAAAACTGAAGCATATAACCTTTAAAAACTAAGAATTTCATCTGCAAAAATGTAGATTTATTTTCCCTAAACCATTACTTGAATATATTGAAAATTGAAACTAGAATTTCACCAGAATCTTAAAGATACGTGATTTCGTTCTTTAAAACAGTACGCTCTAAAATTAATATTAAATTTTGGAAAAATTAATTTAAATCCAGCACATGTCAAGGAACTCACCATGAAAATCTGGACTCAAACAAATTAAATTATAGGGGTTAAATTCAACAAATTCTGAAAACTATCTTTTATCAAAAATCTGAAAGTTACACATTCTTCGCATTAAGAGCAATCCGTTCAAAAATGAATATAAAAATCTGGAAAATTTAGTATATATTTACTTCATAAACATATATCATGTCACCAAATTTATAATCCATTCGCACAGAATTTGAAGCTCTAAATTGTCAATAAACTGAAACTAGATCTTTGTAAAAATCTGAAATTTAACAATTTCGAAACTCAACCAAAACTCCATCGAATCTCACATAAATATTAGATTAAATAAATATATATGCGCTTCTATATGTATACTAGTGTTCCCCCACCATAGCACACCAGCCCCACACACAAAACTTCTCGAAATCCGCATCCAAACACTCCATCCCGAGGGCCAACAACGACCGGGTTTGCACAGTGCCCGAGTTGGCACTGTGCAACCCTCGGTTGCTGTTCAACCCCAGGCCGAGCCAACCCTAGGTTTAGGTTTAAACCCCGAAACCCAACCCTAGGTCCTCTACCACTTCTTGAATAATTTCTTCGATTATTTTGACATGTATTTTCATATGAAAACTCAAATTTTCAATTCATCATAATTTTATCTCAAAACAGTAAATAACCCACAAAATTTTTATCTTTTAATTAATCAAAATAGGTTCTTTAATCATGCATATAGATCTACATATCCACAATAACATATAGGTTTATTAGATCAAATTCTACAAATAAAATTGGATCTTTAATGCATAGAAAATTTCCACCATTCAAGAGCAACTTATTTTAGATCAACATGAATATTTAGATCGTATGACAACTCTAATCATCCACAATAATATAGGGGTTCAAATAAATTTTTCCAAATAAAACATGATCTTTCATACATCAAATATTCATTATTCAAAAGAGAATCAACATAAGAGTATCAAGCCATCAAGATTAAATTTTGATCATACTAATAGACAAATTTTTTTCTTTAAACAATCCATCTCTACAATCATCTCATCAACAAAACATCATATTCATGCTAATATAATCATAATCTCACATGATCTAAACCCTAGCATGATTCTATATTGTTCATGAGAAAAAGAAAAGAAGACATCAAGAGAGTTGGAAGATTATCCACCTCAATGAAGACCAAATAAAAGATAATAATAATAGGAAAAAAGACTCCTCCCCCTCCTTGCGAAATTGAGATATCCAAAGCTCCAACTCCCAAAAATGATTAAAGATGAAAGATTTTTGTTCACAATAGTGGGGGGGCGGCTACAGCTATTATAGGCCGGGCTGATTTCTGGAAATTTTACAAACATTGTACAAAAAACCCCTTAAGAAAATATATTTTTACATCACTAGGTCTTTCCAAATCAATTAGTTAGGTCAAATCAAATCAATTAGAGTAAAAATCTAACCCCCCCTAACTCCTCCAACCTGGCCGACCTTCAGTGTAGCCCAGAATTTAAAAATTTCAAAATTTTGCCTATGAGTCACAATTTAAAAAAAATCCCTTCACTTTGAAATATTTACAAATATGCCATAAATTATTCATAAATATCCAGAAAATTTAGAATTATTCTCTACTAATAAAGATTATATTTTCCAAATAAAATTTCTGACTTTTTATTTCCCAAGATAAATATTTGCAATAAAGTCCCCAACAATCTAAAAATTGCATAAATATATATATATAATCAATAAAATAAAATAAAATCAAAGTAGAGGGATAAAATATCTTCCCCCCAGTCTCTCTCTCCTTCAAAACCGGCCTACCAAAACAACCCAACCAAGTTTTGAATTCGAATTTTGGCCACAATCGACATTTTGGACAAAAACCCTTTTCTTTCAAAGTATTTACAAAAATAGTTTCTTTATTCAAAAAACTCCCAAAATTTAGAATATACTCAATTATAATTAGAAGAATTTATTAAGAAATTCAAAATTGGAAATTTTCATCTAAAAAATATTTGCATGTGTTTTGCACGTGTGAAAAATGTCAATTTTACAAAAATTCAAAATAAATAAATAAAAAATTATTTATTAATTCAAAATATTATATTAAAAATTACAGGGCGTTACATATTGCATGAAGTTAAGGGGTTGTTCGAAGGACTCGAGCGAGGAGCAGGGCATCAAACTCATTGTATGAAGTTAACGAGTCGTTGACAGAGTTCGAGCGAAGTGCAGGACATTAAACTCGTTGTATGGAATTAACAAGTATTTGACAAAGCTCGTACAAAGAGCAAGACATCAAACTCATTGTTTGGTGTTTAATGAGTTGTTGATGGAACTCGAGCGGAGAGCATGGCTGTTGGTGTATGCCCTAGAGGCCAGTTGTGTTTTGACATTATTAGTTTACACTGTATCATGACATTTATTTTATATTTAGGAATTTTATTTATTGTGTTATTTATTGTGAATTAAATGAACATAATGAAGTCCTTAGAATAGTAAGTTCAATGCCATGTGATATCAAGTGCATGACTTAATTGTGAGATCCTATTGACTGAAACTAGAACATTATTCTTAAATATCCCTAGTCAAGTATTATTGTGAATTAGCACAGCGATAATACATAGAGACTAGTGTGTGTGTAGACTGATAACCATTCTCACGAGTTATGGATATGAGATATCAAGTCTTCACATGGGTACATATTAGAGTAATAATGTACTGGACTGACCCACCATGAGAATACTGCAAGGATTATTACGTGAGTGTCATAAGCGGTTCTCACAATGACCATGGTGTACGTAGTCTTTTGACTTGAAGTCACCATGGTTCCCTCCAAGAGAAGTTATATGTTTTAATGCCGCCAAACGTTGCATGTAATAAAGTGATTATAAAGTCAACTATTTGATATACTATAAATCATGTGGAGGGATGTGAGTGATTCATATAGGATTTGTCCCTCTTACATAACATAAGCGATATTTATGGGCCCCTTAATCGAGTGAAACTGCAAAAAGCATGGTCATACTCAAACGAGTCAATATGAGATATTGATCTTATTTGTTTTAATAAGTCTACTCGGAAATCAAGAAACCAAAGATTGAACTATATAAGGGTGACACTCTCTATGCCTTATGGTCAATTAAGATATCTGGATAAAGGAATTAGACTACATGATAACATTGGTCACGAATATATTATGTCAAATCACTGACATTCTTGTTACTTGAGTAGTAGTGATGTATTGCTAGATACTGCTTAATTTGTAATACTTAAATATGATTTTAGTATTACTATCAACGTAATGGGAACCTACAGGGTCACACACTTAGAATGGAGCAAAATTGGGATTTAAATTCATAAGATGAATTTAATTAGGGATCCAGTAAGACTTGGACTTCTGATATTGGTTGGACATTTAATTAGATTAAATGGGCTGACTAAAGTTTACAGCCCCCCACACGAATCTGACCCAAGTGAGATTGTGAGCCAAACACTCTCATTACTCTCTTAGAGTTGGTTTTCTACACCTATATATATGATATGTATCTGTGGAAAAGACACGTGAAAAATCCTAGCCGTCAGAGAAAGTGAGAGAGAGAGAGATCGTGATGAGGAACATTCCCTTCCTGCAGCTAGAACTGCGGTCTGAGGGAGAGCCGTTTTTCATTCAGTCATGTGGATACCATAAAGGCACCACAATATTGTAGTGCTGTGATCGGCATACTGTGGAGGCAGCAGATCCATCTTTTAGGTATAACTCCTAAACACGATTTAAGATTTTCGCATGGATACATGGCTAGGTTTCAAAAAATTTTGTAATTTTTTTGCTATGTATTTAATCTGTAATTACCATCGAAACCTAACAATGACATCAAACTCATTGTATGGAGTTAACGAGTATTTAACAGAGTTTAAGTGAAGAGTGGGATATCGAACTCGTTGTATGATGCTAACGAGTTGTTGTTGGAGCTCGAATGTAGAGCGGGGCAATGAACTCATTATATGGAGTTAACGAGCTGTTGACGGAGCGCGAGCGAATAGCAAGGCATTAAACTAATTGTATGGTGTGAATGAGTTGTTGATGGAGCACGAGCGAAGAGCAAGGCATCAAACTCGTTGTATGGAATGAACGAGCTGTTGACGAAGCACGAGGGAAGAGTAAGGCGTTGAACTCATTGTATAGAGTTAACGAGTTGTTGACGGAACTCGAGCGAAGGGCAAGACATTGAACTCATTATATGGAGTTAACGAGTCATTGACCAAGCTCGAGCGAATAGCAATTCATTGGACTCGTTGTGTGAAGCTAACAAGTTGTTGATGGAGCCCGAGCGAAGAGCAGAGCATTGAACTCATTTTTTGGAGTTAACGTGCTATTGACGGAGCTCGAGCGAAGAGCAGGACATTCAACTCTTTGTATGGAGTGAACAAAATGTTGATGGTGCTTGAGTGAAGAGCATGACGTTGATCTCATTGTATGGAGTTAACGAGTTATTGATAGAGCTCGAGTGGAGGGCAAGGTGTTGAACTCATTTTATGGAGTTAACGAGCTGTATGAGCAGGGCATCGAACTCGCTTTTGGGAGTTAACGAGCTGTTGACGGAGCTCGAGCAGAGAGTAATGCATTGAACTCATTCTATAGAGCTAACGACTTGTTAACGAAGCTTGAGCGAAGAGCAGTGCGTTGAACTCGTTGTTTGGAGTTAACGAGCTGTTGACAGAGCTCGAGCGGAAAACAAGGTATTGAACTCATTGTATGGAGCTAACAAGTTGTAGATGGAGCTCGAGCGAAGAGTAAGACATTGAACTCGATATATGGAGTTAACGAGCTATAGATGGAGCTTAAGCGGAGAACAAGACATTGAACTCGTTGTATGGAGCTAACGAGTTGTTGACAGAGCTCAAGCAAAGAGTAAGGCACTAAACTAGTTGTAGAGAGCGAACAAATTATTGACGAAGCTCGAGCGGGACAAGACATTGAACTTCTTGTATGGAGTGAACAAGCTACTGACGGAGCTCGAGCGAAGGGCAGGGCGTTGATCTCGTTGTATGGAGTTAACGAGTTGTTGACAGAGCTCGATCGAAGAGTAAGGCATTGAACTCGAATGGAGTTAATGAGTTGTCGATGGAGCTCAAGCGGAGAGCAATGCATTGAACTCGTTGTATGAAATTAATGATTTATCAACAAAGCTCGACTGAAGAGTGGGGTGTCGAACTCATTGTATGGAGGAACTCGGAAAAGGTGCTGAGCGTTGGGCACACCGCTTGGGGCTGACGAGCTATTGATGTTCCGAGTCTTATTGATATTGAAGTAAAGTCCTTTGTGTTTGTTCAGCATTGAAGTAATTCCGATCTTCTCTTTGCTAACAAGTAGTCGTGTACACCGAGTTTACTCTCCTTCGCAATATGCTGTGCTTGACAAAGTTGGGATTTGTCCATTTTCGCGGTGTGTCACGTGAGACAGAGTTGGAGGTTTCTTAGGTGAAGGTGGTGCTACTCAGGTTTGAAGAGGTTTGTCTCTCTTAGGTAGAACATTTCCTACAGTGTAGCCCGGAGGACAATTTACAAGATAGCTTGTTGTATAGTATTTGCAAGACTTTTGTAGTGACACTTAGGCATGAAACGTAGACTCATTATAATTCTACAGTTGTAAAAAGACTTGTTGTTTGTGAAATAAGAAATATTTTTCATGCATGTGCCTTGTCCAATAATTTATCATCTTGGGTATCAGCTAGTTGTAGAAGTAGCTCTAGGGAAGAGTTGTGCTACAGACTTGCCATTTTGTACTTAGCTAGTTGTAGGAGTAACTTAAGGAGGGAGTTGAACTCAGAACTTGCTATCTTGTGCTTAACTAATTGTAGGATCAACTCTAGTAGGGACTTGGATTCCGAACTTGCTATAAGGGTCCTCCAACGAATTGTGAGAGTGGCCTTGAGTGGTGAGTTAAGCTCCAAACTTGCTTATTTGCTGGAGCAACTGCAATCCACGATTATGGATCTCTAATCCATCTTTAAGGGTTTTAACAAGTTTGAGGAATATATCGAATGACGAGCTGAGTTCTGAACTTACTTGTTTGCAGGTTGCTAAAGCAACTCCGAGCCATGGGTAGGGATGCCAAACTTGGTTCTCTGGGATTTAATATGTTGCAGGAACAGATTGAATGGCGAGTTGAGCTCTGAACGTGCTTGATTATATGTTGCTAAAGCAACTTCGAGGCATGAGTATGGACTCCAAACTTTTTGTTGAAGTGTTTAACAAGTTGTAGGAGCAGATCAAATGACGAGTTGATCTCTTAACTTGCTTCGTTTCAAATTGCTAGAGCAACTCCGAGCCACGGGCATGAACTACAAACTTGTCTTATAAGGAGCTTAGAATGAGTTTTCAGTGCCGTTTTTAGGAGCAAGCTTGTCATTTTTAATCATTGTTTGCATCCAGAGAATTGTACAAGATCTTTGAAATATAAAACTAAGCGGTTGTTGTTGGCCTTTATTACATGCAGTAACCGGTAGGGAAAGCAGTCTTTGTTAGAAAATATTGAAAACATATAGAGGAGGGGGCATTAAGCATCCTTGATGGAGTTCATGAGACATTCGACATTCCAAGTCCCTGCTGATATCTCCTTGCCCCCCGGGTCCTCAAGTAGCTGGTAGGCAAACAACTTGGTAGACATTGCCTGGACTCGCCTATTTTGGAGCGAGGCTCCTATTATTTTTTGGAGAAAATGGGAGATCTTCAAGTTTGCTAATGAGTTTAGACAGGATTACTTCTCTCCGTTGAATGAGTAGAGTGGCTTCGTGTGAGGGTTTCAAGTCTATTATCGAATTCTAACTAGGACTAATTTTGACCTGGTGGGAGTTGGTTTGGCAGGTTTGGGCGATCTCGGCAAGATTGTCTAGTGCAGTAGTTTCAAACTCGTTTACAAACATATAGTTATTGTGACTACTTTTGGCGGTAGCTCTATGGCTTCGAGGGGGGAGAAAAGAGCCCCCCATTGTGGTAGTATAGAATGCTCGTGCCTCCTGTTGGCTCCATACAACTTGGCATACGCCTGCGGTTATTGGAAACTTTATTTTAATGTGGTAGGCGGAAGCAACTACATGAAATTCTGCCAGGTCCGGACGGCCAAATATTACATTGTATGCGGCTTTGACATCAACTACCATAAAGTCCAGCCCTTTCATTCGAGTAGCGGGAGGCTTTCCTGCCGTCACATTGAGTGTGGAAATTCCTTCGATTTGGACGGGGACACCAGAGATTCCGTGGAGTGTATAGTCGGCTGACTTGAGTCGGTCTCCGGATAGCTTGAGGCCATTGAAAGTGTTCATGAAAATGAAGTTTACCGAGCTGCCATTGTCCACCATGATGCGGCCTACCTCATGATTCACCATGCAAAGAATTTTGACTAATGCGTCACAATGGTGTTCGGACACCTTCTAAGTTCTTGTCGGAGAAAGATATCGGGATCCCTGTGCTCTTGGTAAGGAATATATTATAGATAGAGTTTACCTCCTGGACGAAGGATTTGCGGGAGGAATTAGGCTCTCCTCCATCGGTCCTCCGTGGATGGAGTGCAAGACTGCCATGCGCTTTAAGGATTGGGTCATACATTCGATGCTTATTAGCCCCCCAAGCCGGAGGGATTTTGGCGTTGTTTCGTTAGACGAACTAGGAGAGGTATCCCCGACAAATTAGACCTTCGACTTCTTCTTTGAGGTTTAGGCAGTTGTCGATAGTGTGTCCATGGTCTTTATGAAATACACACAATTTGTTACTATCGCTTCTCTTGCTAGCTGTGGTCATCTCGAGAGGAGGAAGAACTATTCCTTCCTTTTCAACTATCATAAGGATGGATCACACACTTGCATTAACGGGACTAAACTTGTCAAAGCGTTGTGCTGAAGAAGGACAACATTTAGCTATGTCGTCTTTCTGAAACTTCCTGCATCCTTCTTTGCTTGTATTCTTCCGTTTGTTCTTGGAAGGTGGATCCTTCTTGACTTGAGGATAGAGAGCTTTCTCGGCTTTGATATACTTGTCACTCCTTTCCAGGAGCTCAGTAAAATCTTTAGGAGGCTTCTTCGCGAGGGAGGACTTCAGGTCTTCGTGAGCGACGTTGTGGCGGAATGTGATAGGGAAGAGATGGACCTTGCCTCGGCTGTGAAGTGCTTGACAAAGTCTTTCAGCAGTTCTCAATCTCTTTACTTCAATTCCAACAGGGAAGCATTTGTGTTTTTCAGCCTTGTGGCTAGTAACGAAGTGCGCTATGAAGAGCTTCTAAAGTTGGTCGAAGGAAATTATCAACTCTAGAGTAAGGCGGGAGTACCATTTCCTTGTTCATCCTTTCAAAGTTGTGGGGAATGTTCTGCACATTAATGCATCGGTGACATTATATGGAACACCCCGTAATTTCAAAATACATACATACATACATATATATATATATATATATATATATATATATATACACACACACACACATAATATAGGGGATGGCATAATCGTAAATAAGTGGTAGAGGGGGGGGGGCACGGTGTGAGAAATAACAGCATCGTTGTGCTATGTGGTTGGAGGCTGACATCATGATGACGTCAGTCTTTCAGCAGTTCTCAGTCTCTTTACTTCAATTCCAACAGGGAAGTATTTGTGTTTTTTAGCCTTGCGGGCTAGTAACGAAGTGCGCTGTGAGGAGCTTCTAAAGTTGGTCGAAGGAAATTATCAACTCTGGAATAAGGCGGGAGTACCATTTCCTTGTTCATCCTTTCCAAGTTGCGGGGAGTGTTTTGCACATTAACGCATCGGTGACATTATATGGAACACCCCGAAACTTCAAAACACACACACACACACACACACACACACACACACACACACACACATATATATATATACATACATATATATATATATATATATATATATATATATATATATATATATAAAAGGGCCATCTTCCGTAACGCAAATGTCGTGCAAATGCGTGCACACCACTTAACCCGTCATTGGGGATGACGGGTTAAGTGGTGTGCACGTTTGCAACTGCTACAGTAGCTTTTGCAACGGAAGAAGGCTGATAAAATATAGGGGATGGCATAATTGTAAATAAGTGGTAGAGGGGGGGGGGGCACGGTGTGAGAAACAACAGCAGCGTTGTGCTGTGTGGTTGGAGGCTGACGTCATGATGACGTCAGTGAGGGGCCCACCCGGCTTTGTGAAAGGCAACATTGTGTTGTGCTCTCTGATGATGTGTACATAAAGGGGCCCACTTACAAAGGGGCTTTGTGTGTGTACACGGGATTTAAGAGAGGAGATGTGAAAAATTGTCCCACATCGGGAATTAAACTAGAATAAAATAACTATAAATAATAATGCCTATGATCAAGAGTCACCAATCGGTTAACCACCTTTTTGAGAGGCCGCCTGTGGTGGGCAGTTGTACTATACTTTAAATAATTTGTCTGATAAATTGTATAAATTTTCTGAGGGGTAGGGGCATTACAAATGGTATCAGAGCCGACTTTCGACACCGAGTGTGGGGCATGTCTATATAGTCGGGCGGTGGATTCCGGGACTATAGACCCAGTCGGGCGGTGGATTCTGGGACTGTGGCGAGCCCTCAATTAAATCCGGGTCTGTGATTGATCGGGCGGTGGATTCCGAGATCGTGATTAGTCGGCGGATAAGAGGGAAGCTAAATTAAATCCGGAATTATGATTGATCGGGCGATGGATTCCAGGATCATGATTAATCGGGCGGATAGGAGAGCAGATGCTCCACATCGGCTAGAAAGTAGATCCTGCACTAGATTGTGCATGCCCTGTGCTAAGAGAGGACACTGATTTCTAAAGGAGGAGTGTATGTAACACCCCATAATTTCAATATATATATATATATATATATATATATATATATATATATATAGGATGGCATAATTGTAAATATGTGGTAGAGGGGGGGGCCATGGTGTGAGAAACAACAGCAGCGTTGTGCTATGTGGTTGGAGGCTGACATCAGCGAGGGGCCCACCCGGCTTTGTAAAAAGCAGCACTATGCTGTGCTCTTCGATGATGTGTACATAAAGGGGCCCACTTACAAAGGGGCTTTGAGTGTGTGTACACGGGATTTAAGAGAGGAGATGTGAAAAATTGTCCCACATCGGGAATTAAACTAGAATAAAATAACTATAAATAATAATGCCTATGATCAAGAGTCACCAATCGGTTAACCACCTTTTTGAGAGGCCGCCTGTGGTGGGCAGTTGTACTATACTATAAATAATTTGTCTGATAAATTGTATAAATTGTCTGAGCTTAGGGCAGAGGTGTTACATTATAGACCATCATGAGAGTTTTAAAACTCTCAATATAGTCAGCAGGACCAGATGTACCGCCCCGAATCCCAAAAGTACTAAATTCGAGATGTTCTACAGGATCTTTTCACTTTCTTCAGTACAATTTTACAAGGAAATTTAAACTTTTCACTTTACATCAGAGTTTACATCAATATTACACTTTTCATTTGCACAGCGGAAGTAAAATGTACAACAATTAAATAAATGTACAACAACATGGTATAATCATTTAAGCATCCATTCCTCTTTAACCTTTAACATGCCATTCACCTCAATATAAGACTGTGGGTACGTCAGTTTATTCAACCGATGATCATTATACACGGCCATCCTCTCTATGCCGGAAATAGTATAACTTAATTTTCCATATTTAGCAAACACAAACTTGTTACAAATCAAACTAAAGGGACTACCCTATTGATGTCGTGTTGTGATTATGCACTTAATTCTTAATGCAATTATTTATGTTACATGACACTAATGCACACTTGTTCGGAGTCTATGCATCCCATACTACATAGGTCCGAGGGCAAGCCTCTTAATCGTTCTTCAGCTTTGTAGGGTTCAATCCCTCGCCATGACTTAATCTACTACTGTAACTACGGTAGTGTCTTAGATGATCTATGAGTGCAAGCACGTGTATAGAAACTGGAGGGGAATCCCACATCATGTCACGACTCATCGTGAAGAACCTATGGACAATTCAGCCTCCTTCATGGCACACGATCCTCATGCAGTCACCAAACATCCCACAAGTGTCACCACAGGGACGGTACCCTGGAGCAGTATCCACGTCATGTCACGACGCATCGTGAAGAACCTGTGAAATACTCTCCGCCGCCACGGCACCCTGGAGCCGTATCCACGTCATGTCACGACTCATCGTGAAGAACCTGTGAAATACCCTCCGCCGCAAATCCGATGGCTCTCACTCGTGTTTTTCTCCTACTTTCATCACATCTCCACTATGTACTAATCCTTAGTTTTTATTAGAATCATGAACAAAATCAAAGCTCTAGAGTTAGCCTCTCCACTAAACCGGACTTATTCATTCATTTCAACATGACCAACCTTGGTCTTTCTTTTCAATATTCATTTCATTTCTTTCCAAATGCCGGGGGAGACTTAGCTACTCTTTCATTTCAATTCCAATTCACAAATTCTAACATAATCTGAGCATTCCCAGCTCATGAGTTCATTTTTCATTGCCTCAGCATATCATGATCTTAGCTTTCATATTCATGTAATTCTCAATTCAAATCTATGATTCATTTCATGTAAATTCTCAATTCAAAACTATGATTCATTTCATGTAAATTCATGCAGCAACAAATAGAGTTTATCAACACCCACCATAAGGTTCACAACTTTCGAAGTAAACAGAATAATGTTCTCTGACATAACAAAACACTCTGGACAGTCGACTTGGATCTCTTCCAGTCGACTTGTTCAGTCAATTCAAGTTCTTCATAACCACTCGGGAGAGTCGACTGCTGCACACGGCAGTCGGCTGTTCTGCAGTGTTCCAATTTCAATTATCAATCACAGGACAGTCGACTGTCGTTCAACACAGTCGCCTGTTTTGCAGAGTTCAATTATGTAATTTCTCAAGTTCTATACAGTCGACTGCTACACACATTAGGTCGACTGAACAGTTTAAAATCTCAAATTAAGGAATCATTCCTTCATTCTATTTACACATCATATTTTGTCTCGCTATTCTTCAACAAGAATAATTCACATTTTATTGTTCACATTATTCTCAAAATGAGAAGTACTAACGAATATTCACAGTTCATATTTTCATACATCTATCACATAATGTCACTTCAATCTTTACTATACTAATCTTCTTTATTTCTAGTTCTTTTGCAAGGTATAATTTCCCAAAAGTACACATGTCCAAATCATAGTTCTAATTACACCTCTCATTCTCAAATCACATTTTATTTCATGCAACAATTTCCAAATTATCTTTATAAAGTCTCATGTATTTTCAAAAGAGTAGAACATTCGAGTTTATAAAAATGCATCAGTACCGTTCGACTTATACTATAGTAAGTCGGCTGTCCAGGGAAAACATCCATGATTTTAAGCAAATAAATTACGCAAAAAGTTGACTTATAAAAGTACCAGTCGACTTAAGTGAGCATATAAGTCGACTTACAAGGTCCTAAGTCGACTTACCCGAAAGATTCTTTCTCGATATTTCTCAACAATTAATGCCACTAATCTCTTTATTAGCCAAGTTCACATTCATGGTTATAGTTAATCCATGTCAACTTAGATTTTTACTAATCCAATCACATACAATTGCATACTCACATTCCAATCAATTTATAGGTCAATTCTCCAATTAAGAGTGTACTCTTATTAATATTTTTCATGCATCATTTCTCAATATAATACTAACATCATTTCTAATTAGAAATAAGGAAAATCAAACCCACTATCATTCATTCAAACAAGCAATTCTACTTTAGAAATATGGAGAATTTTACCCACCTTGTATGGAGAGAAAACAACACAATAGCAACGAAGGTCCTTTGCGAATGAATGCACCTCCTCCTAGACGCTCGCACACACCTCCAAGCCCAAGCAAAACCGAAAGCTTTCCCTTTTGATGCCGGCCTTCTTCTCCTTGTTGAAAGCAATACAATCCCACACAATTCTCTCCATCTTTTAACTCACAACTTACTACTAAATTAGACTATAGTTTTAGAAAGATATAATTGCATATGAATACTAGCCATGTGAGGGGGTATTTATACTAGAAATCAAGTAGAATGAAGGGCTAGGATTAACTAGTTGGTTGTAGGATGGAGGGCCAAGATTAGAGTAGGAGTTATAAAAACTACCCACAACTATACAACCACCTCCATGATCACCACTCAACTTTTTGAATCTCCCTCCAAAAGAAGCAATCCCGGCCCCATGGAGAAGTGTGCATTGCACGTGTACGTGTAGTGCACGTGCATGCAACTAGGACCAAAATTGTGCATTTGATTTTTTTTACATAAAAATAAAATAGACTTTTTAAATAAATTAATCCATGGGCTTAGTTTTGGGCCAAAATAGTTATTTTAAAATAAAATAAATACATTTTGGGCTTTAAGAAAAAGGCTTTAAAATAAGGCTTTCTATCTATTAAGAAAAAGGCTTTTGTATAAAAATTAGTTTGAAAACATATATCACAATAAAATGATTATAAGATTTAATTCAACCAGAATATTGCACGTGCACACTGCGTGCAAAATAAATAATTTTTCATTAATTGAAAATTCAGGTTATTACAACACTCCCTCCTTAGAATAGTTCCGTCCCCGGAACTACAGTCAAGAGTGAGAGAAACAGAAAATACAACACAACAACAAGAACAAAAAGATACAAAGATACAATCAAGCAAAAAGCTCAGGATAGTCCTTCAACATCCTCTCCTCAGACTCTCAAGTAGCCTCTTCAACCAAGTGGTTCCTCCAGACTACCTTGACCATCGATATCGTCTTATTCCTCAAGACTTTCTCTCGACGATCAACAATCTCGACAGGAGACTCGATGTAACTCAGGTCTAACTGCAAACCTTCCGGTACTTCAGGCAAATGATGACTCGAATCTGGAATGTAACCTCGGGGCTAACTTCCCGCCTTTACCAAATCGAACCACACCTTTGCTAGGTGATACCTTCAGAAAGACGAAGTCACCAACCTCAAACTCAAGGTCCCTTCTCCGGTTGTCTGCATAGCTTTTCTGCCTGCTCTGAGCTTCCACCAACCTTTTCCTGATCAGAACAATCTTCTCAGAAGTTTGCTGTACAAGCTCAGGATCAAACAACTGACGCTCCCCAACTTCATACCAACAAACAGGAGTCCTGCACTTCCTGCCATACAAAGCTTCGTACGGCGCCATCCCGATGCTAGCCTGAAAACTGTTATTGTAGGCAAACTCTACCAAAGGTAAATGCCTTTTCCAACTGCCCCCAAAGTCTAGTATACAACACCGAAGTATATCCTCAAGAATACGGTTGACTCTCTCGGTCTGCCCATCGGTTTGCGGATGAAAAGCAGTGCTGAAATCTGTCTTGGTACCCAAAGCTGTCTGAAGACTCCTCCAGAAATGCGAAGTAAACCGTGCATCTCGATCAGACACAATAGTTGAAGGAACACCATGAAGCCGGATGATCTCGCCAACATACATCTCAGCCAACTTGTCCATCGAAGCAGTGAGTTTCATCGCCAAAAAGTGAGCGGACTTGGTTAGTCGATCGACTATAACCCCAAATCGCGTCATTGCCTTTAGGACTCTTAGGAAATCCCGTGATGAAATCCATACTGATGTTATCCCACTTCCATTCCGGAATAGGTAACGGCTGTAATAGACCTCCGGGTCTCTGACTTTGGGCTTTGACTTGTTGACAAACCTCACACTTCGCCACAAATTCAGCCACATCCCGCTTCAAACCTGACCACCAGAAATGCTGTTTAATGTCTTTGTACATCTTAGTACTCCCAGGATGTACAGACAGAAGAGTAGCATGCGCCTCCTGAAGAATGCTCTCTTTCAGGTCCGCCTGATTTGGAACGCACAGTCTATCTCCGAACCACAGCACTCCATCCCTGATTTGAAATTCGGGCAACCTGCCAGCACTAACCTGCTCCTTCATCTCCAAAATATCAGCATCAACCTCCTGACTTGCAATGATCCTTGTATTCAGTGTAGGCTGAAGCCTCAACTGAGTCAAAGATGCTCCCAATCCTTGCAAGACAATCTCAATACCTGCTCGGTCCAACTCCTCAATCAGTTGCTTCTGAGTTGTAATCAAACTGGCCAAACTGCTCTTGCGACTAAGTGCATCAGCAACAACATTAGCCTTTCCAGGATGATACTTGATCTCAGGTCGCATGTCCTCGAGCACTTCCAACCATCTTCGCTGCCTCAGATTCAGATCCCTCCGCTGATATATATACTTCAAGCTCTTGTGGTCCGTGTACATGTTCAACTTCGCGCCGTACACGTAGTGCCTCCATTGCTTCAAAGCAAAGATAATCGCAGCCAACTCCAGATCATGAGTCAGATAATTTTTCTCATGCGGTCGTAGTTGCCTAGACCCATAAGCGATTACTCTTCCTTCTTGCATTAAGACACAACCAAGCCCACGATGTGAAGCATCGCTATAAACATCATACTCAACGCCTGCTCTAGGCAAAGCCAAAATAGGTGCAGTAGTCAGCCTATCCTTCAACTCCTGAAAGCTCGCCTCACATTGCTCAGTCCACTTGAAGCTCACATTCTTCTTGGTCAGTCCAGTAAGCGGCACAGCTATCTGAGCATAACCTTGAATGAATCTCCTGTAGTATCCAGTCATCCCAAGAAAACTCCTGACTTCCTTTACTGTAGTAGGCCTTGCCCAATCTCTCACTGCCTCTATCTTCTGAGGGTCAATTGCCACTCCCTCCTTAGAAAGGATGTGACCTAGGAATGCCACTTCAGATTTTCAGAAATCACACTTGGATAACTTGGCATACAACTTCTGCTCTTCCAGCTTCTGCAAAACTGCTGCTAGATGCTCGGTGTGTTCCTCCTCAGACTTGGAGTACACGAGAATATCGTCGATAAACACCACGACGAAAGAATCAATAAACGGCCTCAGAACTCTGTTCATCAAGTCCATGAAGATTGCGGGTGCATTCGTCACTCCGAATGGCATAACTAAGAATTCGTAATGCCCATGCCGAGTTCTAAATGTAGTTTTATGCACATCTTCAGCTTTCACTCGAACTTGGTGATATCCTGATCGAAGATCTATTTTGGAGAAAATAGTTGCTCCTTGTAGACGATCGAACAAGTTATCAATTCGAGGAATCAGATACTTATTCTGAACAGTGACCTTATTCAGCTCCCGGTAATCGATACACATTCTCATCGATCCATCCTTCTTCTTTACCAAAAGCACTGGTGCTTCCCAAGGTGACGCACTAGGTTGAATAAAGCCTTTCTCCAACAGTTCCTCAATCTACCGTTTCACCTCATCCTGTTCCACTGGAGCCATCCTATACGGTGCCTTAGAAATGGGTGCACTTCCCGGTTGAACAGTGATGCTGAACTCTACATCACGATGCGGGGGAAACCCAGGAAAATCATCCAAGAACACAGTCGGATAGTCCCAAACCACAGGAATCCCTTGCACTTCCACAGGAGTCTCTTCATTGCGGATAGTTGCCACCAGCTTAGAACACTTCTGCTTCCCTTGGAAAGTGACTTCAGGTCCTCCTGGAGCCTTCACTGTCACCGTCTTGGTCTTGCACTCGATGCTTGCACTGTACACCGACATCCAATCAATGCCAATGATAACATCGACTCCCAAGATAGTCAGCTTAATCAGATCAATGCCAAAGATTCGATCTCCAATCACAATCTCGCAATCAGCGTAATACCGATCAGTGGTCAAAGTTTCCCCTGATGGAGTAGCTACTGCTAAGATCTTGCCTGGAAAAACCTTCGGTTCAACTCCCAACACTTTAGCAAATTTAGGAGACACAAAAGTATGAGAGGATCCAGTATCGAACAATACAACAGCTTTCATTCCATTAAGATAGAGTTCTCCTGTTACATAATACACACCATTACATAACAGTTTCACAATATGAACGGAAAGAAGAAATGACAAAACCACTAAACATCAGCCCTCGTACCAGTGATGACATGATCAACCTCATCAGCATCAGCTTCCGTCAAGGCAAATACTCGCCCTGATTGGTACGGCCTCTTCCCATTCTGCTGCGTTGATCCCCCACGGATGACATTTCGTGGCTTGGAGCATTGAGACATGAAATGTCCCGTCTCACCACAATTGAAGCAAGTCACCGCAGGAGGTCTCACCACATTGTTCCCAGGTCCTCCAACTACACTAATAGCGTTCGCCCTTGTCGGTTTGAACATCTGTGCAGATGGTTGCCCCTTGAAACTCCCAGAATGTGCAGGCCTCTTCCCGGACTGCCAGTTGTTCCTCCGATTCTGAACAACATGGAACTGCTCCATATCTGCTTCTGTCGCAGCTGCCCTCTTCACCAACTTGTCGAATCTTCTGATACCGAGAGGTATCATCCGAGACCTCAAGCTTGGCCTCAGTCCATGCTCAAACTTCCGAGCCTTCTTCGCCTCATCTATCACCAGTTCTGGAGCATACCTAGAGAGCTGAGTAAACTTAGTCTCATACTCCCTCACTGACATGCTGCCTTGCTGTAGCGACAGAAACTCCATTGCTTTCTTCTCCTGAACATCGGAGGGGAAATAATGACTACGGAATTCTTCCAGAAATTCCTCCCAGCCAAGCACTATACCTCCCATGGTCCTCTTCATCGACTGCCACCAAACAGCCGCACCCTTCTCTAGTTGCAAAGTCGCCAATTTGACCTTGCTGCCATCCGGTGTCTCCAACACCTCAAAGATTGTCTCCACTTGACAAATCCAGTCGTCAGCCGCATCTGGGTCTGACTTTCCCTCGAATACAGGTGGTTTCATTCTCTTGAATGATTCCACTAGCTTAATCGCCTCGGGCACTGGATTCACTGGCCCCCTTCCTTGGTTCATGGCCACTGCATTAAGCGTCTGGTAGACCCTTGCAAGTTTGGTCTCCAGATCCAAACCTTCCCCATTCCTAGCTCCTCTTCTCGACATATTCTGATGCAAAAGATCCATTAAATTCGAAGTATAAGACAAGAATTTAAATCAACTTGCATTTCATTGAATTCCAAACTTTATACATTCGAATTAAAGCATTTCTTAACATCAGAATAAAAGAAATAGCAGCTACAATAGTCTAACTCCTACGGTTCCTCTTCGCTTCTCGAAGTTCTCCCCGTAGTTCATCAACTTCATCCTTCAGCACATCAGTCAAATTCTTCCTCTTCTCGAGTTCCCATACTCGGTGACTGAGAACAGAAAAATCGTCCTTTCGCTTTGCCAGCTGAGCCTCCAATAATCCGACTCTCTCTCGCAGTGTCTCTACCTGCCTCTAAAGAGAAGTCACAAGACTATTTGGAACTGGTTCTTCTTCTTCGTCAGAAGAAGAGTCATCAGATGAATCCGGAGGTGGGGTGATCTCTCGGGATTCAGGCCATTCTTCACCGTCAGAATCTGCTTGCCCTGGGTAGTACTCGTCCTCGAAATCTGTCTGTCCAGGATGGTACTCTTCCTCAATGATATGCCAGTCGTCGTCTCCAGCAGGGTCGAAGTGATCAGCCATCTTAGAAATAGAGAGGAAGAAGCATGAGTCATAGAGCAACACAAATGTAAGTCACTTACATTTAAATCTCTAGACTCAAACACACACTCTAATGTCCACTTCTAGGGTGTCGTTCCTTATAAATTTGTACAAGTGTGGAAAGCGTAGAAAGCGTGGCTCTGATACCACTCTGTAACGCCCCGAATCCCAAAAACACTGAATTCGAGATGTTCTACAGGATCTTTTCACTTTCTTCAGTACAATTTTACAAGGAAATTTAAACTTTTCACTTTACATCAGAGTTTACATCAATATTACACTTTTCATTTGCACAGCGGAAGTAAAATGTACAACAATTAAATAAATGTACAACAACATGGTATAATCATTTAAGCATCCATTCCTCTTTAACCTTTTACATGCCATTCACCTGCATATAAGACTGTGGGTACGTCAGTTTATTCAACCGACGATCATTATACACGGCCATCCTCTCTATGCCGAAAATAGTATAACTTAATTTTCCATATTTAGCAAACACAAACTTGTCACAAATCAAACTAAAGGGACTACCCTATTGATGTCGTGTTGTGATTGTGCACTTAATCCTTAATGCAATTATTTATGTTACATGACAATAATGCACACATGTTCGGAGTCTATGCATTCCATTCTACATAGGTCCGAGGGCAAGCCTCTTAATCGTTCTTCATCTTTGTAGGGTTCAATCCCTCGCCATGACTTAATCTACTACTGTAACTACGGTAGTGTCTTAGATGATTTATGAGTGCAAGCACGTGTACAGAAACTGGAGGGGAATCCCACGTCATGTCACGACTCATCGTGAAGAACCTATGGACAATTCAGCCTCCTTCATGGCACACGATCCTCATGCAGTCACCAAACATCCCACAAGTGTCACCACAGGGACGGTACCCTGGAGCAGTATCCACGTCATGTCACGACGCATCGTGAAGAACCTGTGAAATACTCTCTGCCGCCACGGTACCCTGGAGCCGTATCCACGTCATGTCATGACTCATCGTGAAGAACCTGTGAAATACCCTCCGCTGCAAATCCGATGGCTCTCACTCGTATTTTTCTCCTACTTTCATCACATCTCCACTATGTACTAATCCTTAGTTTTTATTAGAATCATGAACAAAATCAAAGCTCTAGAGTTAGCCTCTCCACTAAACAGAACTTATTCATTCATTTCAACATGACCAACCTTGGTCTTTCTTTTCAATATTCATTTCATTTCTTTCCAAATGCCGGGGGAGACTTAGCTACTCTTTCATTTCAATTCCAATTCACAAATTCTAACATAATCTGAGCATTCCCAGCTCATGAGTTCATTTTTCATTGCCTCAGCATATCATGATCTTAGCTTTCATATTCATGTAATTCTCAATTCAAATCTATGATTCATTTCATGTAAATTCTCAATTCAAAACTATGATTCATTTCATGTAAATTCATGCATCAACAAATAGAGTTTATCAACACCCACCATAAGGTTCACAACTTTCGAAGTAAACAGAATAATGTTCTCTGACATAACAAAACACTCTGGACAGTCGACTTGGATCTCTTCCAGTCGACTTGTTCAGTCAATTCAAGTTCTTCATAACCACTCGGGAGAGTCGACTGCTGCACACGGCAGTCGGCTGTTCTGCAGTGTTCCAATTTCAATTATCAATCACAGGACAGTCGACTGTCGTTCAACACAGTTGCCTGTTTTGCAGAGTTCAATTATGTAATTTCTCAAGTTCTATACAGTCGACTGCTACACACATTAGGTCGACTGAACAGTTTAAAATCTCAAATTAAGGAATCATTCCTTCATTCTATTTACACATCATACTTTGTCTCGCTATTCTTCAACAAGAATAATTCACATTTTATTGTTTACATTATTCTCAAAATGAGAAGTACTAACGAATATTCACAGTTCATATTTTCATACATCTATCACATAATGTCACTTCAATCTTTACTATACTAATCTTCTTTATTTCTAGTTCTTTTGCAAGGTATAATTTCCCAAAAGTACACATGTCCAAATCATAGTTCTAATTACACCTCTCATTCTCAAATCACATTTTATTTCATGCAACAATTTCCAAATTATCTTTATAAAGTCTCATGTATTTTCAAAAGAGTAGAACATTCGAGTTTATAAAAATGCATCAGTACCGTTCGACTTATACTATAGTAAGTCGGCTGTCCAGGGAAAACATCCATGATTTTAAGCAAATAAATTACGCAAAAAGTTGACTTATAAAAGTACCAGTCGACTTAAGTGAGCATATAAGTCGACTTACAAGGTCCTAAGTCGACTTACCCGAAAGATTCTTTCTCGACATTTCTCAACAATTAATGCCACTAATCTCTTTATTAGCCAAGTTCACATTCATGGTTATAGTTAATCCATGTCAACTTAGATTTTTACTAATCCAATCACATACAATTGCATACTCACATTCCAATCAATTTATAGGTCAATTCTCCAATTAAGAGTGTACTCTTATTAATATTTTTCATGCATCATTTCTCAATATAATACTAACATCATTTCTAATTAGAAATAAGGAAAATCAAACCCACTATCATTCATTCAAACAAGCAATTCTACTTTAGAAATATGGAGAATTTTACCCACCTTGTATGGAGAGAAAACAACACAATAGCAACGAAGGTCCTTTGCGAATGAATGCACCTCCTCCTAGACGCTCGCACACACCTCCAAGCCCAAGCAAAACCGAAAGCTTCCCCTTTTGATGCCGACCTTCTTCTCCTTGTTGAAAGCAATACAATCCCACACAATTCTCTCCATCTTTTAACTCACAACTTACTACTAAATTAGACTATAGTTTTAGAAAGATATAATTGCATATGAATACTAGCCATGGGAGGGGGTATTTATACTAGAAATCAAGTAGAATGAAGGGTTAGGATTAACTAGTTGGTTGTAGGATGGAGGGCCTAGATTAGAGTAGGAGTTATAAAAACTACCCACAACTATACAACCACCTCCATGATCACCACTCAACTTTTTGAATCTCCCTCCAAAAGAAGCAATCCCGGCCCCATGGAGAAGTGTGCATTGCACGTGTACGTGTAGTGCACGTGCATGCAACTAGGACCAAAATTGTGCATTTGATTTTTTTTTACATAAAAATAAAATAGACTTTTTAAATAAATTAATCCATGGGCTTAGTTTTGGGCCAAAATAGTTATTTTAAAATAAAATAAATACATTTTGGACTTTAAGAAAAAGGCTTTAAAATAAGGCTTTCTATCCATTAAGAAAAAGGCTTTTGTATAAAAATTAGTTTGAAAACATATATCACAATAAAATGATTATAAGATTTAATTCAACCAAAATATTGCACGTGCACACTACGTGCAAAATAAATAATTTTTCATTAATTGAAAAATCAGGGTATTACACCAGATTCACCATTGTAAGATTCAAACTGAGGAGTTTTAAAGCTCTTTGGGATGGATGCATCGAGGATGGATTTGCTGAAAGGAGGTCGACTGGGGCAGTAAGTTCTGCTGGAGCGGTTCCTTTCATACTTTATTTGGTCCAGGTGATCATCTACTTCTCGGATGCGGCAATGAATTGATCATCATTCCCCTTGGATTTAGTTGAGTCATTGGATTCTTCTTCTCTCGAAGGAGTAGAGTGGCGGCTCCATAAGCGTCGACCATGATAATAAATACCTCGGATGGCTCGGAGGATGTCATGCTTGAAGTTTTCAGTTTGGCCCTAGTGACTGGGGCCTCTTGCTCGTTGTTCCTCTTAAGATGCTTTCGACTATCACGGGTCAGGATTTTCTCTACACTGCTCCCTTATGAGAGAAGGAACTTCTCTGGTTCTCCTAACGTTTTGAGTGGGAGGCCTTGCCCCATGTACGCCTCTCATCCAAACGGATCCATAGATCAGTCTCCTATTATCTGGTGATGATGACTTGATAGAGATCTCTTCATCCTGGGGAACCTCACGAAGGCGTGGAATGGCTTGCGGCAGAATGGACTGAGACATGGTTGTTTAGAGGGTTCTGTTCATGATGGCTTTGTCGGGATCCCCTCGGCGCATCTCCATTGAGAGGAGTTTGATTACGCTTTGGGGCTGATCCGACTGATGAGGAGAAATAGGTCCTCCACAGGAGGAGCTTGCTGACGAAGAGGGTTGGCTAGACAGCTTGATGCCGCTACTCTCCCTCTTAACTTCGATGGCATAACGTGAAGACTTGGTGTTTCTCTTCTTAATTTCTGATATGTGACGTAGACCTGTGTAGTTTCCTACAGATGGCTTAAATCTATTGTTGCTTATTTTGGTGTGGGACAAACAGATAGTGAGTTTATGTTATGAATGAAACTACCAAAGATCTAACCATTGATGGTCACCGTAAAAAGAGGTTAGAGCTCCTGAGATTGGATTTGGATCATTAAAAGACCACTTTGATATAAATCTGACGGTTACTGACGGGGTCGATTGACCTGTAAAAAGCCTGAAACACTCGGGTTTGCCAGGGGAACAGATCCTCCAACACTCAAGTTAGAACCAGAAAGAGAAAGAGAGTTTGAGAGAGAAAAGATTGATTACCCTCTGACTGAGGAAGGGAGAGGGTATTTATAAGCACGAGAAACAGTTAGGAGATTGATATAAATCTGTAATCTCCTATTGATTCTCTCCCTTCAGAGATAGAATCAATTACTCTTTTGATGGGGACAAGAGATTTGACTTATGACCCTTATGGACTTGGTGTATCTCTTGGTGGGCCCAGTCCCTTTTAATGGACTTGAAAGCTGACCATGTATTGTTAATAAGTCTAGAGAAGGCCCAAACCTATTAAAGATGCTCATTACTGTTAATCTGCCTGTAGAAGCTTTACGGTCTGTGCTAGAATCATACGACCCTAATTTACTGCAAATTTTACCATTATCACATGTTAGGTATTCCATTTCTAAAACTTGACATATACGGGCTATGTCCGTTAAGATTAGAATATTGACCATTATATTTTGATCAGAACTTAGTGGTCTCCTTTCTTCATCTAGAAAATGTTATATATCAACGCTTCATAAAGTTAATAGTTACTGATCTGGATAAAAATTACGACAAATCAGGACCGTGTGATCCCCACATGAATCTTGGAGATTTTACAGGGCAAATCAGTCCTTTCTACAACACCTACATGACCACAACACGAATATAGGCCAACCACATGCCAACAACACAAACTGCCCAATTAGGGGAGATTGAAATCAAATCCCCTAATAATCAGGGAGATAATTAACGGTTCAAATCCTGAATCAAAGAGATTAATTCAAATAAGTTAAGAAATCTTTCCCTAACTGCCCATGCACAGGCCTACAAATACAGACCTCTCTCATCAGTTACCAAGTAACCAAAGCACCACGATCCGAAGCCTCCTTCAGCCATGACCCCCAAGGCAAATAATGTTACGATTGTAAGTCGCCAAGCGGACGCCCAACCTCCTCTCCGCCAGTGCATCCGTCCCGCAGTAGGGTGGCCACTTAAGGGTTGCGATGGCCTCTTCTGAGCATCGGCAGGACCCCATTCGCAGTGTCTTTCGGTCTGCCGGTTGGAGGGCCGAGCACTCAGTAGGGTCGGACCTCCAAAATCTCATTAACAACCGAAAGTAGGCGGAAGACCTCCATCACCGCATTGAACACAACCGTGCCCGATTCGATCATCAAAAGAGCCACACCAGTCACTCCCCCTGTGAGCGGTAGGTAGAGCAAAATCTTTCTCCCGTGGATTGGTGATCCCCGAAAGGCGACCAGGAAGATGGAGGACATGTAACCAGAGCTGAGTTCTGGGATTTTTGGAACAAGGTCATGCGAGCCCTCCGAGGGGGGCCAAGGAATGACCACCGCTCGGACAACCTACACATCGCTTCGATCGAATCCCACGAGTCCACCCGATCAGAGGGATGTGAAGATGTGGTCCTAAAATGTCTCCAGGAAATGGAGGACCGACTTGCTCATTAGGCGAAGATGGGAGACAACCGAACAGGCGGTACCACCCAGTTCGCCCCCCTTTCTCATCTTCCGTCCTTGAAGTCCCAGTCCCGAGAAACTTTAAGCCTCTAGTATTTGAGACCTACAATGGCGAATCCAATCCAGCCGATCACATTAAGAGTTTCAAAACTCACATGATGATTCATAGCGCCTCCGACGCACTCCTCTGTAGGACGTTCCCTACCACATTTCGATGTTCTGCAAGGGAGTAGTACTGCCGACTCGACCCCAGCTCCATCTAAACCATCAATCAGCTCGAGGAGGGGTTTTGACCCATTTAGTGACTAGCCACAAGACTGAAAATGAGTGCTTCCTGTTGTCTTTCAAGGTCAATCACAGAGTAAATACACAGCGAAATTAAATAAAAAAATCGAAACCTAGCCATGGATCCATGCAAAACCATAAAACGTATTAAGATTTTTACCTCAATGATGAATATGTTGTCTCCACAATATGCCAATCACGAGCACTGCAACGTTGCAATTCCTCTACGCTATTCAAACGAACGGATCAAATTGAGGTCTCCATTACGCCGTGATGCTAGCTGTGGAAAGGGGATGTTCCTCACGATCTCTCTCTCTCTCTCTCTCTCTCTCTCTCTCACTCTTTCTATGACAGCTAGGGTTTTCTCTTCACCGTTCTACACACAAATACATATTATATATATACTAGGTTTGCCCGTGCACGTGCCTACGGCACGTTTCTGCGAACGATGCAACATATAAAAAGGCTGTAAAAAAATTGAGTTGAGACATTGATCAGTTGCGAATGTGCACGTGCCTTCGTGAAGAATGATTTATATATATGTGTATTTAGCTGAGACATTGATGTATTCTAAATTAAGTTGTTTATTGGTTTATATCTTGCAGGGTTATTTGTCAGGAGCTCGAGATTGAAAAGAGTACTGTGAATCTATAACAATAGTGGATCAAAATCAATTGCCATGTGTGACTTAAACATAAGAGATTTCATATTTGATTTGTAGCATATTATAAGTAGCAATTTAGTTGGTAATGCAGTTATCACCTCAAACTGCATGAGTTAATTCCCCGTTGTCATATTTTCATGTAGTTAACCATATATGATTTTAAAAGAGGTTAAAATAAGAGAGTGGGAGAGAGAGAGAAAGAGATAGCGTGTTGTGATGTACATGTGAAGATCTTTTGTTAAATGTGATCAGGTACAATTACATCTCCATATTAATATATTTAGTATCCAGATAATGGAGAGCCTACTGCAAATTTGATCTAAAACAGGTTTGTTAGCCCCAATTTTTTATATATTTTAGTGTATGAGATATTTTACATGTTTTTTTTGTAAAAAAAAATCTATAACTTACATCATTTCATAATATTAAGTGAACATGAGAATTGCATATGAAAAATCATTATAATGAAAAACAAATACTAATAGAAATTTTAGTAAAAATTTCGACATATCTCCCTTAAAATATTAGCCCTTTTACAGCAAATCCTCACAGGCAGTTAATATCAATCATCCTCAGGCCAATCCAAGCAACATCACACAGTCATTATATATATAAGGTTCTGGGGAAAAAATCATGATTTGATGCAAGATACAAAATAAAAACAAAAATTTGGTTTGAGGGGTCCAAAATATCAGACCCTAATTTAACTATATATATAAGGTTCTAAAAAAGATTAACTAAGTATTTAAGGTCCAAAATATATTCCTGATAACCACAACAAATGACAGTACTGATCCGCTATTCCTGATAGACATCAAAAGCACAAAATCACATCTTTTTTAGAACAGAACCGAATTAAACATTCACATGATTTTTTTTCTTTTTTTTAATGCATGAAGCCAAGCTGTCACCAAGCTTTCAGAATTTTTCCCTGAAAATTCTTCACTATATTGGATATCCATTAAACTTGATCGTTAATTAAACAATTGTCCAACTACCAAAAAACAGATGTAAACTTGAACACATTGATCATCTTCATAATCATCTTCATAATCATACCTCATGACTTTCTTCCTGAACTCCAGGAAAAATTTCAAGAAAACCTATCGAAACAATTCCTCCCCCAAAAAAGTAAAGATTAAAGTAAGCAGATTATGTCCGACTTTTATTTTTCCTAATGACCTACCAATATATATACATGCACATTATCTCAGACTTTGTTTAAAACTTTGTTTCAGTTGTTTATCACATACAATAAAGATCAACATATGTCCGACTTTGTTTTAGTTGTTTAAGCAGCTTTCAGAGGCCTTCTTAGCCTACATTATCTCAGACTGGCATACTGGACACCATATCCTCTTCCTGAGCCATTTATCAATGCACTACAAAACCAAACAAAAGAAAAGGAGGTCAACAGTTAGCTAGTCAAAAAACTCAACTCCACAAACAGTTTAAACAAATAATATTATAGGATTCTGTACTTCTTTATGTAACAAACAGTTAGCTAGGCAAATGATGGATACTGTCTCCAACTGAGGGGTTCTCCAAGCATATAGCACAAATTTCTTCACTATTTTCACTCTGCACATAACATTGAAGAACATGGTCAAGATATATTGAATGTATGCTTCAAACTGTGGAGTCCATGCGGGAAACAAATAAAAAGTGTCAAAAGAATGAAAAAGGAAGGAAAAACATGTGGAATTTTGCAAACCTGTTTTAATGCTTGGAAGTGTGAATTCCAATTCTGAAACTGGAAATAATGTGATAGTTTGATCTTCACATTGAGAAAATAACTTTTAAAGTGCATTAAGTGTTAACTGAGGATGTCAAAATAATAGGTAACGGAATAGAATGACTTTGCATTAAAAATCAGTTATGATTAACTGATATATGGGGGCGATGCTTCAGATAGTCAGGTCATGATTGAATTGTGTCCAACTGCAATTTTATGTTGTGTTTTCAAAACATTTTGACCTATTACCAAACCTATATACAAAACTTTTCATCTGTTGTGACTTTGGCACAATATCTAAACCTATGTTTTTGTATATACTGCATATGCTAGCTTCTAACATTAATATCCTTTATTACAAAATTGCAGCTGAAATTAATAGAAGGCAACTCCTCCGAAGCTGAATTTGCTAAAAGAGCCCTGTTTGCAAAACATGCAGAAATGGAGGGTGAGCAAAGCATGTGAATTTATAATATGGAAGCTTATGTCATTTCAAAACTGATTGACTATATCGATTCAATGCCCAAATTACTTATATGATCTTACTCCCATTTTTTGCCTTTTGAAAAGAAGATTGAAAAGAAGTAGTTTCCCTCCTGCTATTAGCAAACCCACCACGGAAACGTTCCCTTATCTGCACAAATCAACTATACAGGTTGAGCAACCTTAGCAAAATCAAGGAGGAGGACTGGAGGTGGAGGCGGAGGAGGAAACTATAAGTGCAAGGATATTTAGAAGATAGAAGATTATCAGCTTTCCATTAGAAATACAGACTAAATTGACAGAAAAATTCACAGGAAAGAAAAGAACTGAAGTTAATGTATAAAAGAAAAATGTTCCCTTATCTCCATGAAAGAAAAAATAAACTGTGAAAGTGGACATGAATTAACCAAAATAATAGTAAGGCCGTCAACAGACAATGTGAATCAATAGCAGATAACTACAGTTCCAAGTAAAAAATAGTAAATATAGTCCTAGCTTACAAATAACGATTTTGCACAATATTAGTTGAAACTTTCCTTTGGAAAAAGAAAAAAAAGAAACTAACAAATTCAGAAACTTTGGAAAAAGAAAAAAAAGAAACTAAAAAATTCAGAAACAGAGCTGATTTATCACTAAAAATGATATAACACTTCCAACTTAAGTGCAGTGTAATATGAAGGGTACAGATACTTACCTGTTAGAATAAATTAATATGCGTGCACAACTTGAAGAAATAAATGTCAATGAAAAGAAAAGAAAAACCTGATAGTATGATAATATTAACTACCCGGTATAAAATCCTAATCCATTCAGAAAAACAACTTACCTGATAGTTCTCATCTATGACCTGCAAGACGTAGTTCATTAATGAACTCTGAAATCTTGAGGAGCTCCGAGTCAGTGAAGATGTCCTCAAACACCTTCAGCCCTTTTACAACATTGACCTGATTCCATATGGAGACACAGGATGAGCAATCAATTATAATTTAATTAGGTAAAAAAATGCCAAACATCTCAAAACAAACTACTACTACTAATTCTCCTACAGCTTCTCCTATTACATATCAATAAGAAATTTGAGGTGAGAATCGTGAAGAGATAGAACTCGCCATATGCCCTTTCACTGGTTCCCTTGATATAAAACCTTTACAGGTCTTGATTCTGTCCATTCCCGTCGCAAGCATCCTTCAATGTCCACCCTATGCTCTAGGGATACAAAAGAAATCTATATAATAAGTAAAATACCAGTACAGAAACAAAACAAAACAAAACAAAAAAATGGAGTAGTTTCCATTGCAATTATATTTGATGAATCTAGCTAGTGCTTTAATCTGTGAAAATTATGTAAACCAAATGCATACAACAACCAAAGTATTTGGAATCCTCATTTATACATAGAAAAAAAAAGGTATAGCTTTCTTCATCATTTATACACAGCAATAGTTTTCTCCATTGATGCTTTGGGATTAGAAATGTGTAAAATCAAAAAAAGTTAGCACTGAAATAGGTGGGGGATTTAAAGAAGTTGTTAGCCTACAACAAAAAGTTGTTAGTTGTGCAAGGCTAGGATCTCATCTATATGGTAGTCTCTCAATTGGATGGATAGTTGTGATTTACTGAGTCACACAGCTATATGTCAACAGAATCATCCAATCAAAATTATGCAAGTAGAGATGAGAGATGAAATACTAAACAAACATGAATAGACGATAAAAAATAGACCATGCGAGAGATTTGTAACCTGATATAACTGAGCTAGCCCAAATTGTTGAACATCTTGGATTATAAAGTCCGCTCTCCACTATATTTGTACAAATAAGAATTTTAGTTTCTCCCAGAGCAAACTTTTCCATGGTGCCTTCCAGTTGCATTGAGTGTTTCTAACCAAGTTTCAAAGAAAGTAACCATTTTAGCATGACATAAACAAAGCAAATTAAAAAGGTAGAGTACAGTATCAATAATTTACACTTCAGACATACTAATCATGGTTCAAATGGTGGGAGATGCCAAGACATGTTAGATGTATTGGATAGGGATTTTGCCTAATGATACTTAACATGAACAAATAGTACAATATATCACAGCTGATGCGAGATCCCACAAAAGTCTCTCTGAACCATCTTATTATATATCTATGCTAATGTATAATATGAGAAGGATGTATTTGGTTGGACCCTATGGGGAGAATAAATGAGGCTTCAATATGCACATGCCTTGAATACTGATGATAATCATTATGCATTGAGTGAACAAATGGGGTCTTCATCATGAAAGAAAAAGGATCTTGTGTTATATAGTATACTAAGCACTAATTTTCTGATACCAATATATATCATTCCCTAGTGTAGGAATTGGGGTATAGGTGATTGTTTCACATATATAGGTCTCCAAAGAAATGACCAGTTTTGAGCTTTTGAGTAAGTCGGAGATGATCTTTCTAAGTCATGCAATAAGATTAAATAACTCAAAAGAGAAACACGGCATTTAAAATAATACGACGACAATACAGGGACTACCTTTCCCTGAGCAATTGCAATTTCTTCATCAGGAAATGATTGCTCGAGAAACTCCATGACATCTTCCAGGCCTGTTATGCATGACAAAACTCTTCAGGACAAAAAAAGATCAAGCAAATTATTTTATAAAAATTTAATAAACAGCAAACAGTAAAATGGGCAAGGAGCAGGTGGATCAACGAAAACAATCTTCATCAAGCTCCAGATTTTCTCTGCCAGGCAATCATAGACATGGATCCCAGTGAGAAAAGAGACCATTTTGTTGGTCAGTTTTTAGGAGATAATTTTTTTAGGAGATAATCAACATGCCACATATGAATATGAGAACACAAAAGTAGGCTGAGGTCAATGCTCCAGCCAAAATCCTCAACTGTAACAAATGTAACAGAACACACCTTGACTGATTATGCTAAAGAGTTGTTTATGAAAGCTTGATGCACTAAATTCCTTAATCAGGTAAAATCTATCTCAAAATCTGTCTCAAACTGCAATAACTCGATTAATACATGTATATCTAAGGTAGGTTGCAGATTAAAACAAACTGCAATAACTCGATTAAAACAAAACTACAGTGATATCTAAGGTAGGTTGCAGATTAGCTATAAATGGTTGGGTTGATCCCAACCAACCCACCAGACATCCTAGTGCAAATTTTCAAGTTTCCAATTTCTTCTAACAAATCAACACATATGAGCTGAATGGCATCAAAGAATGGTAAACAACATCTATGCACTCAAACCAAGGAATAAAAGAACACATGACATAAAGTGGGAAATACCAACAAAAATGTGAAAGAATAATTCACTGAAGTTAAATAAATGACCTTTCAGCGACATTTGTTTTCACATTTGTTTTCACATATACTCAAACTACTAATCTTTCAGCGACAATTGGAAATAAAAAAATGACTATAAGGCAAGGAACCTAATAGAGAACAAATTCAAAGATAAATATATCAAGCGACATCTCAGACACTTTCAACTACTATTGCATATCAACAGCTTATACTTTACAATTCATCAGAGGAAACAAATATACCTTGTTACAATTTCTGTGCAGTCGAGATCATTTTTTTTCTGAAAAGGGATCTAGCAAAAAATGACCGTAGCTTGCATATATCCTGTGTGACAGACTTAAAAGTCTGAAATTTAAAAAAACATATAGCTGGATTCAATATCCTATTAACATACTGATATTATGGACATGACAAATTGACAATTATAACCTTCAACTTTCAACTAAGATACTAATAAAAATGACAGGTTTTAACAATAACCTTGAACTTGAATCCCATCCATGTGGCCAAAGAAGATCAGTTCTATTCCCGATAAGCATTGCTCTTCCAGAAATAGAACTGCATGAACATCAAGCAACTTGTCAAAACCAAATCTGACTACGAAAGTAACAGTCCATTTAACCTTCTCAAACCCAAAGCTTCAAATAAACATTCAGTTACCTGAGGTATAACTTTTTTCACATGCTTACTGACTAATTTCAGGGGAGATCCTAATTTCAGGTATAACTCCTCTAGTTTGTGTTGTTTTA
Organism: Hemerocallis citrina; assembly: GCA_017893485.1. NCBI lineage: Eukaryota > Viridiplantae > Streptophyta > Magnoliopsida > Asparagales > Asphodelaceae > Hemerocallis > Hemerocallis citrina. The sequence continues at coordinate 137,104,159 of CM030363.1, forward strand.
TTTGATTTTGAGTTTGTTGAAGAAGAAACTGTTTTTTGAAGAAGAAATTAGAGGAAGAAGAAACTTAGGAAATTAGATCTAAATACCTTTACTGTTGTCGCCGTAGCCGTCGCCTGAACCCATTGCCGTCGCCGCTCCAGTCGCCGATCGTTGCTCTAATCGCAGCGTTAGGGGACGGGGAGATGGAAAGATGGAAAGACAGGGATTTGGGGAAGATGGAAAGACAGGGGAGGTGAGCAGCATTAGGGGGCGGGATTTGGGGAAGATGGAAAGACAGGGAGAGAGAAAGAGAAGGGGGCGGGGAGAGAGAGGGGGGTTCAGGAAAATGGAGAGAGAGAGAGAGAGCGGTGGAAGAGAGAATGGGGGGGGTTTGGACTTTTCGGGAGAGAGAGAGGGAGATCGGAGACAGTGAGAGAGAGAGTGTGCGGGAGAATGATAGAGAGAACGGGTGTAAGGGGTGTTTTTTTTTCTTTTGGAAAAGAGAGAGAGAGAGTGTGTGTGTTTGAATTTGTGGAGTTTGAAATTTGGGCGGGAAAATATGTTTTGTGAGAGTAGATCTGGTCCATTGATTTTGGGTTAGATTGAATGTGAGCCACTTGATAGCTTTCTTTGTGTTTTATTATATATATATATATGTGTGTGTGTGTGTGTGTGTGTGTGTGTGTGTGTGTGTGTGTGTGTGTGTGTGTGCAGCAAACCCTAAGTGAGTAGTGAGATGTGTGGGCCTTCTAATTTGGGTTGGTCCAACTAATCTAATTAATTGTCCAACCAATTTTATAAGCCTAAGTCTTACTTGGAATCCAAATTAAATTCATCTAATGAATTTATGTCCCAATTTCAATTTATTCTAAGTGTGTCACCCTATAGGATCTCATTGCGTTGATTGTAATACTAAAATCCTATTTTAGTGTTACAAACAATGAGCGGTATCTAGCAATATATCACTGCTACTCAAGTAACGGTAATGCCAATGATTTGATATAACCTATCTGTGACCAATGTCACCATATAGTCTAGCCTTTTTGTTCAGATATTTTAATTGACCACAAGGCATAGAGCGTGTCACCCTGTATAGTTCAATCTTTGGTTTTTTGATCTCCGAGTAGACTTACTAAAACAAATAAGGTCAATATCTCATATTGATTCATTTAAGCAAGGACATGCATTTTTGTAGTCTTACTCAATCAAGGGGTCTGTAGATATCGCTCATGTTATGTAAGAGAGGAAAATTCTATCTAAGTCACTCATATCCCTCCGCATGATTCGTAGTATGTCCAATAGTTGGTTTTATAATCACCTTATTACATGCATTGTTTGGTGGTATTAAAACATATAACCTCTCATGTAGGGAACCATAGTGACTTCAAGTCAAAAGACCACGTACACCATGTTCATTGTGAGAACCGCTTATGACACTCATGTAACGATCCAAGCAGCGTTCTCAAGATTGGTTCATCCATTACATTGTTACTTTAATATGTACCCATGCATAGACTTAATATCTCATATCCATAACCCGTGAGATATGGTCATCAGTCTACGCACATACTAGTCTCTATGTATAATTGTTGTTCTAATTCATAATAATACTTGACTAGGGACATTTATGAATAGCATTCTGATTTCAACAAATATGATCTCACTATCAAGTCATGCACTTGATGTTCCGTGGTACTGAACTTACTATTATAAGGACTTTATTATGTTCATTTAATCACAATAAACAACACAATAAATAAAATGCCTCATATATGAAATAAATATCATGGTACAATGTAAACTAGTAAGGTCAATACACAACTGGCCTCTATTGCATACATCAATAATCTCCCACTTGCACTAGAGCCAATCAAACATGTATCTAATGCCTAAAGACCTAGTGTGACTCTCATGCTTTCGATGTGCAAGAGGCTTTGTCAGTGGGTCAGCAATGTCATCATCTGTCGGTACTCTGCATATCTTCACATATCCTCTATCAATGATCTCTCTAATGAGTTGGAAGCATCTAAGTATTTGTTTGGATCGCTGGTGAGATCTAGGCACCTTAGCTTGTGCAATGGCCCCATTGTTATCACAATAGAGGTCCACCAGGTCCATAATGCTAGGAACTATGCCAAGTTCAGTGATGAACTTTCTGATCCAAATGGCCTCATTTGGTGCATTAGAGGCAACAATATACTTAGCCTATGTGGTAGAATCGGCTAATGTCTCTTGCTTCGAATTCTTCCAGCTTACAGCTCCACCACTTAGGTAAAACACAAAATCGACTACAATCTGGAGTCGTTCTTATCAGACTGGATGCTAGAGTCAGTGTAACCCTTTATAGTAAACTCTTCCTTGGTTCCATTTACCAAGAAAGAATCCTTAGTCCTTGTCAATTACTCAAGGTTGTGCTTGATAGCAGTCCAATGACTTTCACAGGGATCTTACTGGTACCTACTCGTCATGCTCAAAGCATATGAGACATCTGAACGAGTACATAACATGACATACATGATAGATCCAATTGTAGATACATATGAAATTTTAGTCATGTGGTCTCTCTCATCTTGAGTGGTTGGATATTGAGCCTTAGACAAGCTTACACCATGCGACATACGGAGTAATCCTTTCTTGGACTCTTGCATATTGAAGCATTTTAATACTTTGTCTATGTACGTACTCTGACTCAGGCTAAGTAGTTTCCTTCATCTATCTCTATAGATCTTGATACCTGATACATAGGAAGCTTCACCCAAGTCCTTCACGAAAAAATATTTTTCTAGCCAAGTCTTTACAAACTGTAAGGTAGGGATGTCATTTTCGATGAGCAGTTTGTCATTTACATACAATACCAGAAAGACAATTGTGCTCCCACTAACCTTCTCATGACACAAGGTTCATCTTCGTTCTTGATGAAACCAAACTCTTTGATTGCATCATCGAAATGAAGATTCCAGCTTCTAGAAGCTTGTTTTAATAAATAAATGGATCGTTGTAGCTTACACACTTTTCCAGCATCGCCTAGAGCGACAAAACCCTCAAGCTATGTCATGTACGCATTCTCGAGATGATTTCCATTTAGGAAAGCAGTGTTGACATCCATCTGTCAGCTTCCATAATCGTGATATGCTGCAATAGCAAGCATGATCCGAATGGATTTAAGCATGGCAACTAGGGAAAAAGTCTCATCATAGTCTACACCATGAACTTGCTTGAAACCTTTAAGCACCAACCGCCCCTTAAAGGTATGCACGTTACCATTCATGTCAGTTTTCTTTTTGAAAACTCATTTGCACCCAATAGGTTTTACCCCTTCAGATGGGTCTACCAAGGTCCAAACTTGGTTGGCATACATGGATTTCATCTCATATCTCATGGCCTCAAGCCATTTATCAGAGTCTGGGCCTTTCACAGCTTCTTTCATAAGTCATAGGCTCATCTTGATCCATTATTAATACATTACCATGTTGAGTCATGAGAAATCCATATCTCTCGAGTTGATGAGGTATCGTACTAGACTTACGTAGGCCTTGTGGTACTTGAGCAGGTTGTTGTTCCACAACAATTTGTGAAGTTTGCTCCCTTTCCACCATTGGTTCGCTGCTACTTTGCGAATTTTGAATTTCTTCAAGTTCTATCGTTCTCCCACTATTTCTTTTGGGGATGAGTTCTCTCTCCAGGAACACAGCAGTCTGTGTGACAAACACTTTGCTTTCGGTGGGATTATAGAAATAGTATCCCTTGGTTTCCTTGGGATATCCTACAAAGACGCACTTATCAGATTTGAGAACAAGTTTATCAGAGACTTGGTGCCTTACATAGGCTTTACAACCCCATTTTTTTAATAAAAGACACACTAGGATACCTCCCAGTCCATATCTCATATGGTGTCTCTTGAACCGTTTTAGATAGAACACGGTTAAGTGTGAAAGCAGCTGTTAATAGAGCATGTCCCCAGAAGGAGCTTGGAAGATCTGCATGACTCATCCTGGATTGGACCAAATCACTAGGTCCGGTTTCTCCTCTCAGAGACACCATTCCATTACGGTGTTCTAGGGGGAGTGAGTTGAGATATTATCCCACTCTTTTAGATGGTCCTCAAAATATTTGCTTAAGTACTCACCACCTCGATCTGATCGAAGGGCTTCAATACTTTTACCAAGTTGATTTTGTACCTCGTTCTTGAATTCTTTGAACTTCTCAAATGACTCTGATTTGTGTTTCATTAGATAAAAAAACATACATCTACAGAATTCATCTGTAAATGTAATGAAGTACTGAAAACCTCATTTGGCCAGTGTATTGATAAGTACACATACGTCACTATGTATGAGACCTAAAAGATCACTTGCCATTTAACCTTTTCCAGTGAATGGAGTCTTATCATCTTGTCCAACAAACAAGGTTCACATACCTTATTTGATTCAAAATCAAATCAGTCCAAGAATCCATCTTTATGGAGTTTGGATATGTGGTTCTCATTTATGTGACCCAAACGACAATGCCAGAGGTAAGTTGGGTTCATATATTTTGATTTGAATTTCTTAGTATTTATGTTATCGAAGGACATTTCGATGTCGAGAATATAGAGTCCATTACTCAGTTGTGCACTACCATAAAAGATATCATTCAAATAAATAAAACAATATTTGTCCTTTATTATAAATGAAAAACCCTTCTTGTCCAAACAAAAAATAGAAATAATATTCCTACTAATAGTATGCACAAAATAACAGTTCCTTAACTCAATGATAAGTCCAATGGGCAATGATCAATAACAAGTCCCAGCAGCTGAAATAAAAACTTTTGCTCCATTTCTAACTTGTATGTCAACTCCGCCATTAGCCAATGGTCTACTCGTTTGGAGAACCTGCACATTTACACAAATGTGAGATCCACATCCAGTATCTAATATTCAATATGCAAAAGTAAATAAATTGACTTCTATAACAAAAATACCCATAGTGGAAGTCTCACTTCCCCTCTTCTTGTTAAGCTCCTCCAGGTACTTATGGCAGTTCCTCTTCCAATGATCGGTTTCACCATAGTTGAAGTATGTGCCCTACTTGGTCACCCCACCCTTAGGTTTCAAGGCTGAAGTGCTAGGCTTGAATTTGCCCTTGCCCTCTCCCTTGCCCTTGGATTTCTTAGTCTGCTTTTTCTCCTTGCCCTTACCTTTTGCCTGTTGGACCATCATAATGGTCTTTTTCTTACTAATATTCTGCTCAGCAGTTCGCAACATGCTTAGCAGCTCTGGCAGAGTTTTGTTAATTTCATTCATGTTGTAGTTCATGATGAATTGATTATAACTTTTTGGCAATGATTACAGGACTAAGTCAGTGTTCAACTCTAGAACCAAAGGGAAACCAAGCCTTTCAAGGTTCCTTATGTACCCAATCATCTTGAACACATGAGTTCCAACAGGGCTTCCTTCCATCAGTTTACACTGCAACAATGTCTTTGAGACTTCAAACATCTCATGCCTAGCCTGCTCTTGATAGAGCCTCTTGAGGTGTACAATCATATTGTAGGTATTCATGTTCTCATGTTGCTTTTGAAGCTCAGAGTTCAAGACGGTTAGCATGAGACAACCAACGTAAGGCGTCATCTTCATGCTTCTTATGCGCGTCCTTTTCGGTGCGAGGGGCACTTGCAGCAGGTGGCTCAGGAATAAGCTGCTCTAAAACACATAGTTTTTTCTCATGCCTAAGAACTATCTTCAGATTCATGTACCAGTATAGAAAATTTGTCCCAGATAGTTTGTCCTTCTTAAGGAAAGATCACAATGATAGGTTATTTAATGCGTTGGATGTCATGGTAATCTATCAAAAGAAATATGCAAAGTAAATATCATTACATTGAAATATTTAAAAGAAATATGTAAAGTAAGAAATATTTAACTATCAACAGAAATATGCAGAGTATGTATCATGACGTTGAAATATTTAATAAGGTCTTTTATTAAATATACCTCATACTATTTTTATTCAAATCAATGACCCTAATCATTCACTCGGAAAATCCCATTGTAAGATTTCCTAGTAGGCAAAGATCCATATTTCACCTAGTTTTGAGTCAGCTTTGGCTGATCACCCAAAATTCAGTTATTTAGGTAGGGAACACTTCCCAATTACATCATATGCAACTCTTGGATAGTTGGGTGAGTAACACTTATTCTAATCTATATCATAGACTAAAGCCTAACTCTATGCCTTTACTTTGAGGGATTCTGTTATTTTATTAATTGATCTCACTATTTATTATCCATTAACATACAACTAAAATGATGCATCTCATACAAAAATAAAAGTATAAAATATATGTGACATGGTTCTGGCCCTAACACACTAATTCCCCCAACTCAATGAGAGTATCAATAACAAAACATAGGGATTATAGCATCCTCTACAAGCAGCTTCCCAATCATGTCCTTTTATGTTTGTCAATTCCTTGCCTCCACAATGAGATTACATACATATAAAGAAAGAATGTACAATCGGAGTGTAGAGAGAAAGGATTACAATCAGAATGTAGAGAGAAAGACATGACACGCAGGCCATATTTAAATTACATGAATGTAGAGACAAAGGCATGACACACATGCCATATTAAATTACGATCAGAATGTAAAGAGAAAGGCACGACACAGGCTGTATTCAAAATACCAAAATATAAACTGTTGCCGCTGGATTCGGTGTGGGGGCAATAGAAAAAATTTGTAGGTTCGTAGGAACTCGAACGGGCAGGATACTACTTCTTCCGTCTTGATGAGTTGACTCCTTGGTGCTCCCGCTGACCTGCACAAATGTTCGAAACACCGTGATGGATCCCGGCGACGAACCCTCCGACGCTCTTGTCAATACAAAAAAAAAGTAAAGGGAAAGAACTCAAGTGCATAAAGAGTGATCACCTGTGACAGTAGGAGGTAGGGGGTATTTATAGTCTCCATGGGGATCTCTTTCAAGATAAGAGTGAATCCCTACTTCCCGGTGAGGCTGGATAGGGGTGGTTATAACCACCTCCTCAAGACCAGGGCGAGCCAGGATTTCCTCCAATCCTGTTAAGCTGGCTCCTAACGGGTTGAGACCCGTTTTCGACTGAACAGATCCATTCATGGGTTAGCGGGTCCAAGAGGAGGGACCCGGTTCCCAATTCGGACCCGTCTGTAATTGAAATTACCGTCTTTCCCCTGGGACTTTAAGATTCGTTCCCACTTTGAATGGTTCTGATCTAACCCCGTTTTAGCCATATCACGAGTCCCCCACTCCCAAAGACTGTGTGTTATGGCCTTTGGGGAGTAGTTTTGTTGTTCTAATGGCGTGTAGGGTTTTATCGGAGTTCTCAAATGGTGGTCGAATCTCGCCTGAAGGGTGACAATGCTTTTCTGTGCTGGTAGCATGATCGAAGTTGCTTCTTAGTTTCTCTGGATTTTTGGTGATTTTTCTCCATTGTTCAACTTTTTTTCGGACCATTTATCCAATTTTGCGAAATAATGATTTATTTTTCAGGAGCACTAATTAATTGTTCCAACTAATAATTATTTACCCACGGGCTCAAAAATATTCTCCCAAATTTATAATTATTTTTTAGAATTTTTACTTAATTTTCTTGAAATATTTGGCATTTTTTGCAATTTTTAAATAAATAATCCGAATTAAGAATTATAAAAAAAACAATTTTAATCACCCATTTATGACGTGGCCGAATCTGGATCGTCCATCAGTTAGGGGCGCGAAGATCTGGGTGATCTGACGGTCGTGATGGAAGCGAACTTTGCCCGTTTGGAGGTCGGTGGAAACCGACCTCGGGGCGTTCGTCGAGGTCCACGGGGGCGAAACGTGGCATGTGGGCCCCTAGTTATTCTCACGATCAGGCACCGTTGGCAAGTGACTTCGGAAAGCTTGCCGAAGTCTGAGAGAGCGACGCGTGGCACTTGGGACCTCGGGACCGTTGACTAGTCAACGCATTTTCTTGCATTTCGACATCGGTGACAATCGACTTCGGAACCTTCGTCGATGAATGAGAGAGCGCCACGTGGCCTGTGGGACCCTGGGACCGTTGACCAGTCAACGCATTTTCTTGCATTTCGACATCGGTGGAAATCGACTTCGGGACTTCTGTCGAGGAATGAGAGAGCGCCACGTGGCCTGTGGGACCCTGGGACCGTTGACCGGTCAACGCATTTTCTTGTGTTTCGACATTGGTGGCAATCGACTTTGGAACCTGCATCGACGAATGAGTGAGTGCCACGTGGCCTGTGGGACCCTGGGGCCGTTGACCAGTCAACGCATTTTCTTGCATTTCGACATCAGTGGCAATCGACTTCAGATCCTTTGTCGACGAATGAAAGAGCACCACGTGGCCTGTGGGACCCTGGGGCCGTTGACCAGTCAACGCATTTTCTTGCATTTCGATATCGGTGGCAATCGACTTCGAAACCTGCGTCGACAAATGATTGAGCGCCACGTGGCTTGTGGGACCCTGGGGCCGTTGACTAGTCAATGCATTTTCTTGCGTTTCGACATCAGTGGCAATCGACTTCGGAACCTCTATCGACCAATGAGAGAGCGCCGCGTGGCCTGTGGGGGCCCTGGGGCAGTTGACCAGTCAACGCATTTTCTTGCGTTTTGACACTAAATGGGCCAGGCCTTTACGCTCCTGGGGGCCCTTTTGCCTCGGTAGGTGTGCTACCAACCTTAGTCCCTATAAATCTCCACCCCACTATCATTTGCTCATTACTCTTGCTTTTTACTCAGGGGAGGATTTTACTCTGTGAGAGCTTCCGACGAGTTTTCACCGTCTTCCGGCGTGTTTTCGACCGTAGCTTTCAAATCAAGGTAACTCCATACTTAGTCTATTTTTGCTTTTAGAAAATGTCTATCGACCCTTCGAGGAAGGAGACCTCCCCCCTTCTTACCCCCGAGGCCTCTTCTAGCCAGGTCCCCCGATCGACAAGGGCAAGGCCGTGGTAGGGCAGACTTCGGTAGTCGTTGAGACGAGGATCTTGGAGGATCAGAGGATGGGGGAGTTCGGGAGAATGCCTGGGGTCCTAACAGGACTGCTGATATGGCTAAAAATGGGGTTAAATCGGGACCGTCCAGATCGAGCACGAGTCCTGAAGCACGGGGGTAAAAAGGTAATTTCGCATACAGATGGATCCAAAACGGGTATTGGGCCTCCTTCTCACAGAACCAACCACCCGCGAATAGATCCACTTCAACTGGGCACAGGTCCCGACCCGATACAAGCCCGGTCCACCAAGAGGAGAATCAGGCCACTGATTTGATCAAATCAAATTAATAAACCTGATTGGCTCTCACCAGGGAATCAGGGGCTAACTTCCCAAAAACAGAATAAGAGGATTTTCCTCCTGACTGTTAGGCAGGAAATCAGGCCCCAAATCATTCCAAAGGCGACTATAAATACAACCCCTCTACCACCAAGACCAGGTTAATCACTTTTTCACCACTTAAGCTCTTTCTTAATCTTTGGCTGATTACTGACAAGAGCGTCGGAGGGTGCGTCGCCGGAATCAACCCCGGTGTCTCGCACTTCCTTGCAGGTTGTGGCAGGAGCAAGAAGGCCGAGTCAGCTGTTCAGGTTTTCCTCGGATCCATAAATTCTATCTGTTTACCCCCACACCAAAATCAGCGGTAACAACTGCCGAGGGTTCGAGAGCTTCCGGGGGACCAGGCGGAGCGGATAATGTATGGGATGGCTCGGAGCTTCGAGGAAAATGAGGCCAGAGAGACATCTGAAGCGAACGAAACGATCTCCATCCTTACCAAGGAGGATTTGAAGAAGATTAGGGTATGCTTTTAGATCCCGCGGGAGTTCGACTTGATGCTCCCCGGGCCAGGGGTGAGGGCCAACTAGCAATGCCTGTCAACATGTGCTTCTGACTGGTCGACGCGTTCTTGGCGGGGGTTCGGCTCCCACTGCACCCCTTCGTCTCCGAAGTGCTGAGGTGGTTCCGTGTCAGCCCCGTTCAGTACATGCCGAACGTGTGGAGGCTGATAAACGGATTCATCCTCCACTGTCAGGCAGCGAATCTTGAGCCGAGGTTGAGCATGCTCCGAACTGTGTACCGGATGCATCAGCTGCACAAGGACGTCTACCGGTTCTATTTAGCTCCGAGGTTCGGGATGAAGTTGGTCAGCTGTTTGGACTCGATCAAGAATTAGAGAGATAAGTATTTCCTGATCAAATGTCGAGGTCCATGGGGGATCTCGACATGGACCTCGACATTGGGTTGATTCCCATAGCTTGGGTTGATTCGGTGCCAAAGAAGGTTAAGCAAAGCCCGACCCTCAGCACCGAGGAGGAAGCTATGGTTCGGACGTTGCTTGATCACCCGAAGTTCGATTAGAAGGACTTGACTGAGGAGGCGCTCTTTCGAGGGGGTCTTAGCTCGATAAACCCTAGTATGGCTTTGCTTTGTTTGTTTGTTTTATGTGCTGTTGGAAAAGTAGTTTTTTTTTTCTAACTCTTTCTCTCCGGCAAAATCAATGGACTTCAAGGACTTGGTGTCGCAGTGCGGGACCCTGAGCAGCAAGGCTCCGAAGAAAAGGAAGAGAGTGGCCTCGAAGACCACTTCGGAGACAGTACTGGCCCACCGCACCATAGCGGAGCAGCTAGGGAGACGACCCCCCTCGGCTCCGAAGCCCTCAGCCGCAGTGGTCACTTTGGCTTCGACCGATACAGGAGTCTTCCCGATATCGGTAGCCCTAGGGCTAGAGGCTCTGCCTTTGACTGCCGAAGCCGAGGTGTTTCTGACCGAGGAGCACAAGAAGATCTTTGTTCCGGACTGGCAGGTCCATAAACTTGACCGGTTCTTGGGCGACTCGGCGGCGTGCATGCAAGCAGTTTGGCATCTTGCTAGGCCGAAGGACGAAGCGGCGATGAAGGCTGGCAGTGTGGGGGACGACGCCCTCGAAGTCGCTCTCTCAGCGATGTCGGTAAGTCTCGAAGTCAAAATTTTCTTTTGTCGACCACTTAGTTTTTTTAAAAACATTTTTCTATGACAATTCATGTCCCATACTCCACAGATCATGTGCCACTTCGGCCATTTGATGAAGAAGGTGGCCGAACAGGAAAAAGAATTGAAGCTCGAGGCGGATAAGGCTCGAGGTGAGAAGGCTCGGATCGCCAAGGAGCTCGAAAAGGCGAAGGCGGAGGCCGAGTCAAAGAACTCAAGGTTGGTGGACCTCGAGGCCGTAGTTGCCAAGCTAGAGGCGGACAACGCTCGGCTCCTCAAGGCTGCCGAGGAGTCAGCCAAGGACAAGGAGGACGCCGTGGCTGCGGCGAAGCTGGAGGCGGCAAAGGAGGTCGAGGTGCAGGCCATGGAGAAGGTGAAGGAAGCCGAGGAGCAGGCCTTGGAGAAGGCGAAAGGGTACCTGATCGTAAACATGGCGAAGGCATATGCTCGGGCCATAGACGAGGTGAAGGGGAAGTTTCCCGAAGTTGATTGCGCCGGGTGGCATCTCTTTTCGGACCCTATCCCCGGCTTCGATGATGTCTCCGACGGTGATGAAGAGGGCGAAGAAGAAGAGGAGGTCGAGGTGGTCGAAGTTGAAGGGGGTGAGGCCGAGGGGGAGGCTCAGTCGGGCGCAGAGCCCCTGGCCATCGTGGCCCCCGAAAAGGGTCCTTCAACCGAGGTCGACCCCTGATCCGTCTTGCATCTTACTTCTTTTTTTTTTCATGTAGTGCCAAACTGCGGACTGGCCACCGCTTGTAATCTTAAAATTTTAATGAAAACTTTTTGAACAAGTGTTGAGGCTCGGCATTGAGTGAGAAAACTCTTCTCTCTATTTTTTTTTGACAATCATTGGGACACTTTTTTTGAACAAGTGTTGGAGCTCGGCATCGATTTGAAACTCACTTTTGAACAAGTATTAAAACACTTTTTCGAACAAGTGTCGGAGTTCGGCACTGCTTTTGAGATTTGTAATGGTTGTGTTTGTACTCAGTAGTTTCACTTGGCCTTTTCAGATCGTCGAAGTACCACCTCTCGCCAAAGTGCCTCTAGGTGCCGAGGTATCTCGCCTTCGGTCTGACCTAGGGGTTGCTAGGCTGGCTCTTTCTCGAAGTCGAGAGAGACTCCTCAAGAGCGAGGCAGAACTGAGTCATCACAAGCTGACACTGGCGCATCGCACCCCCAAACTGAAGCGACTGAAGGAGCAATTAGAAAGTGGAGGAGGGGAGTCCCTCGAAGGCCAGCAAGCAAGGTAAGAAGCTGAAGTCCATTCAGCAGTCTTTGTTCGAGGCTAGAGCGGAGAGAGATGGTCTAAAGAATATGGTGCTCGAAAAGAGTCTAGAGATGGCGCAGCTTCGGCAGACCATCATCGAAGCTTCTCATGTGGGTAATACGAGTCGAATGCCTCGTCTAAAGGTTAGGGTAACAGATAACTTGCTGAAGGAGCGAATTGTTGAGTTGAGGCGGAGATTCACCGGTTGCGACAACTTTTGGAGGGGAGCAACGTTAGGACCACTTCTTGCGCTCGGGGTGAGTATTCACAGGGATGGTCGTTTCATGAGTTGGCATTACTTTTGCCTCCCACTTTGGGGCATCCTGGAGATGCACAGAGCAGAGTGGCTGGCTCGTCGAGTGGGGCCTCAGTTGGTGCAACTCTCGGAGACACAACTAGGCTCGCCGGCTTAGAGACCCCCACGGGTGTAGGGTCGCAGCAATAAGGTGTTCACCGACCTCGTTTGTCGCTCAAGAGGAATATCCCACTCCTTAAGAGGCGTTAGGGCATCTCCCTTGTAATTTTGCTGTCTTCTTTGCACAAGTTTTGTATTTCAATGTAAAGATGGGTAGTTGGTCTTGTAATTAGACTTGTAATCTCAAATTTGAATGAAATAGTACTTGTTTTATGAACTTGCGTGCTTTACTGGTGTTTGTAACTGCCAACAGTTGTAGGAGCAATTCTGAATGGTGGGAAACTACGTACTTACGCGTTTGCGAGTAGCAAAAGTTGCGTCGAACCAAGTGTTGGACTCCAAACTTGTTGTTCATAGACTGACAACGGCTGTTGGAGCAATTTCGAATGGTGAACCGCTTCGTACTTGCTTAGAAGCAAAGTTGTTAAGGTGGAATCGAACCAAGTGTTGGACTCCGAGCATGTCGTTTAGAAAACATCAACAGCTGCAGGAGCAATTCAGAATGGCGATCCGCTCCTTACTCGCTTAGAAGCAGGTACTTGAAGCAAAGTCGAACCAAGTGTTGGACTCCAAGCTTGTCGTTTAGCGATTGTCAGCAGCTGTAGGAGCAATTCCGAATGGTGATCCGTCTCGTACTCGCTTAGAAACGAGTGGTTGAAGTGGAGTCGAACCAAGTTTTAGACTCCAAGCATGTTGTTTTAATGCGAATTTTTTTTTGTAAGTAGAGTTAGGCTACCCAAAAATAGAGAGAGTTAGACTACCCAAAAATAGAGAACTTGAGAAGTAGGGATTTCTTTTCATTGAAAACAACTGGGCGGCCGCTTCTAAGTTGCGAGCCGCCTTTACACTTTGATAAAAAGGAAATACAAGCAAGGACTTTAGACATGTCTTCTGGAGCGCTCTTGGGGAAGTTGCTTGGAGCGGTGTTTAGACACCCTCTCGGTACTTCATCAAGTGCTCCGCATTCTACGTCCTTGGTATCTTCCTGCCCTCGGGTCTTTGAGTTGATACACTCCTGGGCGAATAACTCTGGAGACCTTATACGGTCCTTCCCAATTAGGTGCCAACTTGCCTCTTTTGCTTGGATTGGAGATCGGCAACTTTCTGAGCACTAAGTCACCCTCCTTTAGGTTGGCTCGTTGTACCCTCTTATTGTAAGCTTGAGTGATCGTACGGCAGTAGGTCTCTTGCTGAATTGCGGCTCTTTCTTAGACTTTGTCGATGAGGTCTAAACAGTTGCAAAGCTGGTTCGCGTTCTGCGCTTCACTGTACGCTATGAGTCGAGGTGAAGGCAGGCCCACCTCTAAAGGGATGAGAGCTTTGGATCCATACATGAGGTTGAAGGGGGACTCTTCCATTGGAGTTCTTTTGGTGGTGTGATAGTTCCAAAGCACATTAGGGAGTTGTTCGACCCATAGCTCCTTAGTGGACTTGTCAAGCCTCTTCTTTAAGCCGGAGAGGATTTGTCGGTTCGCGTTCTCTGCTTGGCCATTGGACTAAGGGTGGGCTACTGAAGAGAACCGCTGCTGAATACCGAGGTCGCTGCAAAAGTCACGAAAGGTCGCCCCCGTGAACTGTGTTCCGTTGTCGGTTACGAGGATGCGAGGTACCCCGAACCGACCGACGATGTTCTTCCAAAATAACTTTTGGACCTTATGCTCGGTGATTGTCGAAAGAGGTTCGGCTTCGATCCATTTTGAGAATTATTCTATTGCTACCACTAGGAACTTCAGCTGGCCTGGTGCTGGAGGGAAGGGTCCGAGCAAATCCATTCCCCACATTGCGAAGGGAATTGGGCTTGCTAAGGAAGTAAGTTGTGCTTGGCGTAGGCGACGGATTGGGGTGAACTTCTGGCAGGAGTCGCACTGGCAGACGTACTCCTCGGAGTCACCTAGTAGTGTGGGCCAGAAGTAGCCGTTGTTCAAGAGTTTCCGGGCGAGGGCTCTCGCTTCCAAGTGTGCGCCACATAGACCATCATGGGCCTCCTTAAGGGCGTAGAGCGCTTCCTCCGGGGAGAGGCATCTCAGATAGGGTCGCCCGTCTATCTGGGTGTAGGAGCGTTTGTACATGAACCCATCAAGGAGTGTGTACCACTCAGCCCTTGTCCTGATCCTCCTTGCCTCTTTCGGGTCTTTGGGAAGGACTCGGTCTCGGAGGTACTCGAGGAGGGGCTTCATCCAGTTTTCCCCAAGTGTTAGGGGGTAGGCTTCCATTGGCTCTGGGCCGTCTTCATCGATACTCGATCTAAGAAGGACTTCTATCAGGACGGTCTTCTCTAAACCTTAGAGGGAGGAGGAGGCGAGCTTAGAGAGAGCATCTGCCTGCGCATTTTCCTCTCGAGGGATGCACTGGAGTTGGACGTCTTCGAAGAGGGCTAGGAGCTCCCTAACCTTTGCCAAATACTTAGCCATACGCTCATTCCTAGCCTCGTATTCCCCAAACACTTGGTTAGCGACTAGTTGGGAGTCGCTGAAGACCCTTATGCGCTCGGTGCCTGCCTTGTGAGCCATGTAGAGCCCTGCTATGAGGGCTTCATACTCTGCCTCATTGTTCGATGCTGGGAAATTTAGGGAGGGAGTATTGGAGGATGAAAGCGTCGGGGCCAGTTCAGATGACGCTAGCTCCGCTTCCATCGACGCAAGAAGACCCGTCTACATAAACGGTCCAGATCAAGGGGTCGGAAGACGATTCGCATGAGTCGGGAATGGTGTTCTCCAGAATGAATTCGGCCAGAGCTTAGGCCTTTATTACCGTTCTGGGCTGGTAGCTGATATCGTGCTAACTCAGCTCGATGGACCACTTCATGAGCCCCCCGAAGATCTCGGGCTTGTGGAGAACTTGTTTCAGCGGCTGGTCGGTAAAGACGACCACCGAATGGGATTAGAAGTAGGGGCAGAGCTTTCGGGCTGCCATGACCAGGTTGAGAGCCATCTTCTCTAGCTTCGGGTAATGGAGTTTGGTGTTGCGGAGCACCTTACTCACGTAATAGATGGGCTTCTGCATCTTATCCTCTTCCCTTACAAGGACCGCGCTGAGTGTCTGCTCCGAAGATGTGAGATAGAGGTAGAGGACCTCCCCAGGTACTGGCTTGCTCAGGAGCGGGGGGTTAGCTAAATATTCCTTGAGCTTGTCGAAGGACTCCTGTTGCTGCTGTCACCATTCGAAGCCTTTAGTCCCTCTGAGGACCTTGAAGAAAGGGAGGCACTTCTCCCCGGACTTGGAGAGGAATCGCCCAATCGCAGCGAGGCGCCCTGTGAGCCTCTGTACTTCTTTGACATTGGAAAGGGGAGCCATTTTGAGAATGGCTTGGATCTTTTCGGGGTTGGCCTCTATGCCCCTCTGGCTGATCATAAACCCTAGGAATTTGCCTGATGAGACACCAAATGCACACTTGTTCGGGTTTAGTCTCATATTGTGCCTCCTGAGCACCCCGAAGGCTTCTTGAAGGTTGAGAGTGTGCTCCTGCCCTCGGGTGCTCTTGACCAACATGTCGTCGATGTAAACCTCCATATTTTGGCCAATTTGGTCTCAGAAGACCCTGTTCACAAGGTGCTGATAGGTAGCTCCCACGTTTTTCAAGCAGAATGGCATAACAGGATGCAATAGAGGCCTTGGTCCATTACGAACGAGGTCTTCGAGATGTCGGGGGGGAACAGCCGGATTTGGTTGTACCCTGAGAAGGCATCCATAAAACTGAGGAGCTCATGCCCGGAGGTTGCATCGATCAGGGCATCGATGCTGGGAAGAGGAAAAAGATCCTTCGGGTAAGCCTTATTGAGGTCGGTGAAGTCAATGCATATCCTCCAGCTCCTGTTGGCCTTCTTCACCATCACCACATTGGAGAGCCACTCAGGGTAGTTTACTTCCTGGATAAAGTGGGCATTGAGGAGTTTCTCAACCTCCTCCTTGATTGCCTGTTGCCGCTCGGGGGCAAACTTCCACCTCTTCTGTTGGACAGGCTTGACCCCAGGGGTGACGCTCAGACGGTGCATTAAGAGCTCCTCTGAGATCCCGTGCATATCGGCTGCAGTCTAGGCAAAGAGGTCACGGTTCTCTCGTATGCACCGGGAGATGTCTTACTTAATGGAGGGGAAGAGAGCCTTGCTGACGCAGAATGTCTTAGTGGTGTCTTCTTCGGAGAAGGCCACTTCCTCCAATTCGTCCACGAGCTCGGAGATAGTTTGACCGCCTTCCTGAGGAAGTTCAAGCGCTTCCAAAGAGAGAACTGGACCCCCCATCGAGGTCATATAGCACTTCCAAGCTACTTCTTGGATTCCCCTCACCTCTCCCACTCCTGAGGGTGTGGAGAACTTCATCTTCATGTGGTAGGCCGACGGAATAGCTTGGAGCGCGGCCAAACCTGGACGACCCAGGATAACATTATAGGCGGCCTTGACGTCCACAACCATGAAGTCCGTTGGCTCCGTACGAGTTAACGAAGCCTTTCCAATTGTTACGTCGAGAGTTATAACTCCCTCGATCGTAATCAGGACCCCAGTGAACCCGTGAAGAGTGTAGCCTGCGGGCTTGAACCGGTCACTCGACAGCTATAGGCCCTTGAAAGCCTCCAAGAAAAGGATGTTGACGGAGCTACCGTTATCCACCAAGATTTGACGAACGTCGAAGTTCGCCATTCGGAGATTGATGACGAGGGCATCGCAGTGGGGTGTGCAGACGCCCTCCAGGTCCCTATCGGAGAACGTCACCGGGACTCCTAGGCCCTTAGGGGAAGGATGGCTCTGTATGGAATTGACTTCCCTAACGAAGGCTTTTCGGGAGGAGTTAGAATCTCCTCCCATTGGGCCTCCGTGAATCAAGTGCAAGATGCCCTCTACTTCGGCCTCCGAAGCCTCCGTGCGCTGCTCAGTTCGCCTGTTAGCCCCCCTGGGTGGCGGGGACGGATCGGCTCGGTCCTTTCTCACAAACTGAGTGAGCTGCCCTCTCTAGATGAGGGTCTTGATTTCATCCTTCAAGGCCCGACAATCATCGGTGTCGTGCCGGTGGTCCCGGTGGAAACAACACCACTTTTCTCGATTTCTCTTCTTCCTGGGGGTGTTCATCTTAGGAGGTGGTGGCAGGAGACCTTCGTTCCCGATCTCCATTAAGATGGCGGATACACTCGCGTTAAGCTGAATGAATTTCTCGAAGCGGGGGAGAGGACGCCGCTAACCCCCATTATCCTTCTGGAGCTTCTTAGCTCCTTCTTCTACGCCCTTCGACTTATTCTCGGAAGTCGACGCCTCGAAGGTGGGGCGGTGGACTGCTTCTTCTACTCGGATGTACTTCTCACTCCGGAGTAGGAGCTCTAAGAAGTTCCGAGGGGACTTCTTGGTGAGGGACGCCCTGAGATCCGCTTTGAGGACGTTAGACTGGAAGGCGACCGTGGCCACCGAGGGTTCCAAGGAGGCGATGGATCTAGCCTCAGCAGTGAAACACTTAACATAGTCCCTCAGTCGCTCGCCCTTCTTTTGGCTGAAGAATAGGAGGGAGGCACTCGTCTTCTCGGTGCGGTGACTGCTCACAAAATGTGTGAGGAAGAGCCCCTCGAACTGGTCGAAAGAGAAGATAGACGCCGGTGCAAGCCGAGAATACCACTCCCGAGCTGGCCCCTTAAGTGTAGTCGGGAAGGTCTTGCAGAGGAGGGCATCGGATGCTTGGTGGATCATCATAAGAGTTTTGAAACTCTCAATGTGATCTGCGGGGTCCGACTCCCCGGTGTAGGTCTCGAAGTGTGGACGCTTGAAGTTTTATGGGACTGGAGCTTCCATGATGGAGCGAGAGAATGGGGGCCTGCTTGGGCAGAGGTCCCTGGTCCATCGTTCTTCGTCTCGTTCGAGCTGGCCAAGGCACCTCTCCATCTCGTAGATACGGCGGTATACCGAGTCTTCCCTTCGGTCGTATCTTGCTAAGCCCCGAGACTCATCCTCATGCCAAGGAGGAATGGGGCTGCGACGAAGATGGCTCTGAGTAGGAGGTGGACTGAAAGAACGACGGGGATGACTCGGAGTAGGTTGCGGACTCCGGGAGCAGCGGTGGTGTTCGGGAGAAGGGCGGCTATGGCTCGTAGCCGGCCTAGGACTTCGAGAGTGGCGAGGATGGCTCAGAGCTGGTCGAGGACTGCGGAAGCGGTGAGGATGGCAAGGAGCTAGTCGAGGACTGCAGGAGCGGTGAGGATGGCGAGGAGCTGGCGGAGGGCTGGGAGCTCGACAGCCATTGTTGGGAGCAGCATTAAGCTCCCTGAGGACCGCCTCCTGAAATTGCTGAAACTCTGCCCTCGTGACGGGGGCCTCCTGCTCCCGCTGGGCTCGAGGCGCAGGGGGTCTTCCAGGGAGCGGCTCCATCTTGGGCGTCTCTCTCCGCCCCGGGGAGAGTTGGAACTCGGTTGGATCGGCGCAGCGACCGGCGAGGGTTCACATTATGGGTCTGCCTATCATCCAGATGGGTATGAAGATCGGGCCCATGCTCGGTATGCCGATTTTTAAGCACATCCCACAGATCCTTTGGAGTGGGAGCAGTATGGGAAGCCATAGAGTCTGTGTTGATATTCTGGATGGAAACCCAAACCTGATGCATAGGTTGCTTGCGGTGGCTTCGTTGAGAGGGTTCCCCCACGGCGACCCAGGGCCCCAGAGGCTGCTGAATGGACTGCGGAGCCTGGGGATCGAGCTGCAGGGTCAGTTGGTTGGGTGGCGGGAGATCCCCCTGCGGAGGAAGAGGGGGTGGATGAGAAGAGGATGTTCTTCGGTTAGAGTTTGCGGGCTTCCTCTTGGGATGCATGGCTAGGAGTAGCTTTGGCTGAAGGAGGAAGGTGGAGCTGCTTGTCGAGTGTTCCCCACAGATGGCGCCAATCTGTTGCTCTGGATTCGGTGTGGGGGCAATAGACAGAATTTGTAGGTTCGTAGGAACTCGAACAGGCAGGATACTACTTCTTCCGTGTTGATGAGTTGAATCCTTGGTGCTCCCGCTGACCTGCACAAATGTTCGAAACACCGGGATGGATCCCAGCGACGAACCCTCCGACGCTCTTGTCAATACAAAAAAAAAGTAAAGGGAAAGAACTCAAGTGCATAAAGAGTGATCACCTGTGACAGTAGGAGGTAGGGGGTATTTATAGTCTCCATGGGGATCTTTTTCAGGATAAGAGTGAATCCCTACTTCCCGGTGAGGCTGGATAGGGGTGGTTATAACCACCTCCTCAAGACCAGGGCAAGCCAGGATTTCCTCCAATCCTGTTGAGCTGGCTCCTAATGGGTTGAGACCCGTTAGCGACTGAACAGATCCATTCATGGGTTAGCGGGTCCATGAGGAGGGACCCGGTTCCCAATTCTGACCCGTCTGTAGTTGAAATTACTGTCTTGCCCCTGGGATTTTGAGATTCGTGCCCACTTTGAATGGTTCCGATCTAACTGCTTTTTTAGCCATATCATAAACAAACAAAAAGAACTAAGGCCACAACCATGCACCAGGCATCACAGAACATACAAACCAAGAATATGATATTATGATTTTTTTTAATTTAAATTATTTAAAATGATTAGTTTTGGGGAATCAAAATTACCCTGCACAGAGTTTGCACGGGGGTCCCTTACCACCGCCAGAGTATGAACCATTCATGCCTTAAGAAACCCTAACGCCGCCATAAACAACGCAAGCACATGAACTCTTCATGCTTTAAGAAATCCTAACACAGCAGCAAATCAAATCTTGCTGCTGTAGGGTTGTCAATGGTTCCAAACCGAGGCTACCCTGGTGCGACATCAGTGTCAACAACCAACACATAAAAAATCCTTATACCGCAACAGTTGCAAAACACATATCACATGACTGTTTCTTCCAAATGCGCGAGCATATCATATACAATCGCATGTCGTACATAACCGAATTATGGTTTTACAAGTGGCTCTGATACCACTGTTGGGTTTCATGGTCAATCGCAGAGTAAATACGCAGTGGAAATAAATAAAATAATTCAAAACCCAACCATGGATCCATGCGTGTTAAGAGTTTTACCTCAATGATGAATCTATTATCTTCACAGTATGCCAATCACGAGCATTGCAATGTTGTGGTGCCTCTATGGTATCTACATGAATGGATCAAATTGGGCTCTCCCTCATACCGCGGTGCTAGCTACGGGAAAGGGATGTTCCTCATGATCTCTCTCTCTCTCTCTCTCTCTCTCTCTCTCTCTCTCTCTCTCTCTCTCTCTTTCTCATTTTTTGTGATGGCTAGGGTTTTCTCTTCATCGTTCTACACACACACACACACACACACACACATATAGGGAATCAATCCCTAAGTGAGTAGTGAGATGTGAGGGCCTTCTAATTTCGGTTGGTCCAACAAATCTAATTAATTATCCAACAAAACTTAGGTGCTCAAGCTTACTTTGAACCCGAATTAAATTCATCTAAAGCATTTAAATCCCAATTTCAATCTATTCTAAGTGTGTGACGCTATAGGTTCCATTACGTTGACAGTAATACTAAAATCATATTTTAGTGTTACAAAAAATAAGCGGTATTTAGCGATACATCACTGCTACTCAAGTAACGGGAATGCCAGTTATTTGACATAACCTATCCGTGACCAATGTCACCGGGTAGTCTAGTCCTTTTGTCCAGATATCTTAATTGACCACAAGGCATAGAGCATGCAGCCTTATATAGTTCAATCTTTGGTTTCTTGATGTCTGAGTAGACTTACTAAAACAAATGAAAACAATATCTCATATTGACTCATTTGAGTACGACCATGCATTTTTGTAGTCTCACTCAATCAAAGGACCCGTATATATTGCTTCGATTTTATAAGAAGGACAAATCATATCTAAGTCACTCACATCCCTTCGCATGATTTGTAGTATGTCCAATAGTCGGCTTTATAATCACCTTATTACAGGCGATGTTTAACGACATTAAAACACATAACTTCTCATGTTGGGAACCATAGTGACTTCAAGTTAAAGGACCAAGTACACCATGGTCACTGTGAGAACCGCTTATGACACGTAACAATCCATGTAGCATTCTCATGGTGGGTTAGTGCAGTACATTATCACTCTAATATGTACCCATGTGAAGGCTTGATATCTCATATCCAAGACCCGTGAGGTATGATCATCATTCTATGTACATACTAGTCTCTATATGTTATTGTTGTCCTAATTCACAATAATACATGACTAGGGACATTTAAGAATAGTGTTCTGATTTAACTAATAGGATCTCACAATCAAGTCATGCACTTGATGTCCCATGGGATTGAACTTACTATTCTACGGACTTTATTATATTCATTTAATCACAATAAGCAACACAATAAATAAAATGCCTCATATATGAAATAAATGCCATGATAAAATGTAAACTAGTAAGGTCAATACACAACTGGCCTCTATGGCATACACCAACACTTACCTACTATATTTGAAGCAGAAGGATGAAGAGTCACTCTGGGACTTCGTCCAAAGGTTTACCGCGGAGGTCAGGTCCATCCCTTCCCTTGATATCAGGGTTGCAGCTAAACACAACGTCCAACATGACCGCTTTAAGGCCTCTCTAACTAAGAAGCCTCCCTTGGACTTCTTCGATCTCCTCCTTTAGAGCGAGAAGTATATCCAGGACGAGGAGGCCCTAAATCCTGGGGAGCACAAGAAATCTCCACCCACGGGGAAAATGAAGATTGATAGCACCAAGACTCCCAAGAAGTCTCAAATGGAAGTCTCTGGTCAGAGGCATCCTCCTTCCGCACCTCGGTTCGAAAAGCTCACTCCACTCAATGCAAGTGCCTCCGCAATACTCATAGAGGTGGAGGAAGAGGGGCTGATCTGACACCTCCTACCTCGGATGAACACTCCCAACAAGAAGAGGGACAAAAGGTTTTGGACCCATTTTCACTGATACCACGGTCATGAGATATACGACTGTCAGGCTCTTAAGGACGAGATCAAAGCCCTTATCAAGATGGCTACTTGTCTAAGTTCACTCGGAAGGATCAGAGTGACTCTGCTCTTGTCCGAGGACCCAATAAGCATTAAGTGAAAGACTCCGAGCCTCAGGAGTCTGAAAAGATGGCCGTCCTCCATTCAATATATGGAGGACCTATGGGGGAGATTCTAACTTAGCATCTCAGGGATCTCCTTTTAGGTACACAACTGTTTGCCAACAATAAAGAGCATGAGGAATGTAACCCCTGTTTTCCATTTTATGTATTTTTGGATGTATTTTTTTTCTTTTGGGGTATTTTTTTTATAGCTTGTATCTCTTTTTGGACCCTGTATTGGATCTTCATTTTCTATATATCCATTTATTTGTTTAGTCATCTCTTTACTTGAGTTCTTGATTCCATTGTCTCTTATTGTTTCGTCTCTGGTTGTTCGAGCTTTTATTTTGAGCCCTATTCTATAATTGTTCATGTCCTATGTTATTTACTCATTTTGTTTCCACCTCTTTATTGGATCTATCATTATTATATCTTTTTTTCCAAACTCTATATACTCTTGGATCCATTACTCCTATACATCAAACCCTATAACCCATTTGAAGTTCTTATTGGATCTTTATAAACCCTATACCCATTAACTACCCAGTCACCAACTAAACCCTAAATTATACCTATATATATATATATATATATATATATATATATATATATATATATATATATATATATATATATACTTACCCATCTGTGTATATATCCCTATCATTTCAAGAAACCCTAGCCTCCACCCTATCAGCCGTCTCCTACTCTCCCTTCCTCTCTCTCGCGATCCCCCGTGTTCCCCTCCTGCAGCGCCACCCTACACCCCAGCCACAGACCCCCCTGTGCTCCTCCCGCCTGCTGCACCCCGGTGCTCCCCTGCCTTGCAACCTCGGTGCCGCTCAGATCCCGTCAGCCCCCTGCAGCACCCCGGCCTTCAAAACCCATCCCTTCCACTCTGTGTTGCGACGTCTCAGCGACCTGATCCCTCGGTGCACCCTCCTCTCGACTGCCGACCCCCTTGCGCTGCTGAACCTCGACACCAGTGCCCTACGACAGCACAGCTTGCACCCTGTGCCATGCTCCTCCTTCCACCGTCGTGCTCCACTGTTGTCCGCTGTCTCTCTCTTTGTGTGTGTGTGTTGGTTCGTGAGTTGTGCTCGTAGGTCGTTGTTCGTGGTTTGTGTTCTTTGTTGGGTTCGTGATTCGTTCATTGAGTCCGTTGCCTAGAAATCCATTCTCGTTATTCTTGCTCTTGCTTCGTTCTCGTCGTTGACTATAAAGCAAGTAACTTGTATTCTTTTCTTTATGTAATACAAGTACTAAATACCTCTTGTAGTGTAGTTGTGTTCTAGGGACAATTCTTGTGCAAAACCCCTGTTATATCTTGTCTCTATTGCGTTGTCCCGCCCGTAGTTGCCTCATTACACATATGACATGAAATAACTTAGGGATGACCACTTCTTGATGTGTACATGCATGTTATTCGTATGATATTGTATGCTTGGTTGTGTTACTTGTAGTATACTTGTTGTAGACTTGCTAAACACCCTATACCATGTTGCTTGTACATCTAGTGTACCCTATTTCATGTTTGGTTATGATTTGGATGAGTTTCATACGATCTATGTTGATTTTATGCATAAAAGATAATTCTGTTTTCGCTGTTGCCAGTTTTTATCAATATTTTAGACCCTATTAAGGTCAGTATATGAAAATTATTTGTGAATTTGAATTATAAAGAATTCTGTCTACCTTTTAGATTTTCTGACAGATCTCATTTTTGATTTATGAGTTGCAAGTTATGACTATTTTACTACAGATGTGTAGAAAATTCCAAATTCTGTTTTGTATGAATTCTGTATGGTAAATTGTTTTTCTATTGATGTTAAAGATAATATTTTGATCCAATATTTTGCTGAGTACAACTAGACCTGACTAGTATTAACCCCTAATTTTTGTGGATTTAATTGATAACTTTTATACACTATTCTATGCTTACAAATAACTACTATACTTGCAGAATTTTCATACTGTTCAATAAAGAAATATAATTTCAACCTAATTTTATTTGCTTTTTATAAAACCTTTGTGAATATGAATTGTAGTCTACTGTATATATTTTATCACTCTTTTGACGGATCTGGATTTCGATTTATATTTTGCGAGATATTGCTGTTTTAGTACTGCAGTGTTTATGATTTCAGATTTACAAAACTAATGTATCTTGTTGGTTTCTAATTTTACTTGACTATTCTATCTCTGTTGAAAAATTATGAAACTTTATTTTCTGTTACTAAACATACTAGGGAATACCCCAGATTTTTCTTGGTTTTAATCAATAAGTTTTCATGCCGTTTTCCTGTTGATGAATACAAACTTCTGATTTCTGGCTGAACACGTTTTCTGGATACAATTCTGTTTTGAGTCTTGTTTTTATGAAATACCATATGAATTATATATATTTGCTAGATTTGGCCGAGAGTCTAATTTCTAGATTATTTTATAGATCCAGATTTGCATGTTTGTAGCAACGGGAATTCCAGATTTAGTGCAGTACTGTCTTGCTGTGCTGAACTAGAATTTTCATTTTTCTATCCTTTTATGTGTTGTCTTTCACCTGTGCATGTTTATCTTTCAACCTGAACCTGTTACTTGTTGATACCATGTTATTCTTGCCCTATTTTGTGCACGTATATTCCTGTTTGATAATAATAACAAATAACCAAGCCGGGGTTAAGAAAAAGATCTAGTAGTGGATAATTTAGAAATGTATACTTGGAAGGGAGCTCGTGTTTTCCACAGGATTATCTGTTACGTGTTCATGACTACATGATACACGACTCTACCTGTTTGATTACCTAACTGCACACTTTCCTATAGGAAGGTGTACTCAGAAGAGAACCTGCAGGTTCTATCTGTCTATCTAATGCCTGAGTACACGGCCCTATAGAATCCCCTACAAAATATAAACGTAACTTGTTTGAATGTAGCAACAATTTGGTAAAAGTTTGGGATGCATGAAGTGCTACCTAGATAGAAATAAATATAAGACTTGACATAACCTGACCGCTGTTATCTGTTATCTGTTATATGGTACTGGACATCTGTTACCTGTTTACCTGTATCTGTTATATGTATATCTGTCTGCACACCATCTGACACTTGACATCTGTTACATATCACCTGTACCTGTTAGTATACCATGTTACTTGATTATATTTTTCTGATCCATCATAGACATTCTGTTTTGCTCTGTCATATCTATTCCATGCTATGTTTGTTTCTGCTGTTACTCTATATTTGTTTTTCTTTTCCTGTACTTGTGCCTGCACTACAAGTGGCCCGTAACATGCATTGACGGGCGTTTTTTTTTCTTCCTGCAATTTGTTAAATTACAGACTATGGTGATTAGTTGTTGATGGAGTAGGTGATCTGGGATTTTAGATGCTGAAGTTTTTGCTATTATTATTTCCTGTTGCTTATTTGAATAATAGTATCTGTTACTTGGATTATTTTGTTTTAGGCAATGTGACCCAGAATTATTAACTTATTCAGATCTGGTTTATTTGAAATTTATTAAATTTTTGTTTCAAGTAAATTCCTGTTGGTATATTAATTCATATATGCATGTGTGGTTGACTTCACTTGCTTTTTACTCTGATTATTCCTGTGAAATGTTGTAAAGATCCTGACAGATAATGGATGATGAAAATCATTCGTTGGGCTTAGTCACGTATCCGTATTCCGTATTCCTTTTTGGGAAGCGGGGCGTGACACAGAAAGTTCAAAATCTATGTCCAAAGTTCTCACTCACAACAGAAGCACAAATATTGGACACCAAAAGTATTTTTTGTCCATTCATCTTAAACGGAAGATATATCAAGTGGTGGCCAGTCCACTATTGGGCATATTTACAAAGACAAAACAAACAAAACCTAGAGGATATGAGAAGGATCAAGTGTCCTCCTCGGTCGATGGAGCAGCTGGGGAAGAAATATTAGCTACTTTCTTCTCATCCTCCCCATGCAAGAAAGCGACGTGGTATCCCTTCCAAGTGAAACCTGGGACTCGCTCAACCACGTCATGTATCGGCTTGGCGAACGTCTTATCCATCACATTTTGTAACTTGCTCTTTACCTTGGCCTCAACCTCGGCCACCTCCTTGGCCATCTTAGCATGCGCCTCCCTCTTCGTGGCCTCAGACTCCCTCTTCACGGTCTCTAGCTCAGCCTTGAGAGAGGTGACCATCTTCCTGGACTCCTCAATCTCTCAGCGAAGCTCCTCCTCCCTTCCCAAAATTGACTCAAGCTTCCTTGCTATCATCTTCTTCTCTCATTCGGCGTAGCCAACCTAAGCTTTAAACACCTTCCCTTCAGCCTCATGTTGCACGAGCAAGTCATCGAAGTCACATGTGATTTGCAAGAAGGAAAAACATTAGGACTAATGAACACAAAGAGGAATATGAAAACTACACTATAAAATATAATATGTACCACCATGTTGACTCGAGCGATCTCCATGATAGAAACAACTGACCACTCTTTCCTCAAACTCATCAGATCGAAGATGGTCACGAGGTTCCTAATAGCATCTAGGAAAGCGACCGAGTTGCCCAGGAAACCGTTGTGACACTTTACATTCCAGTCTAGAACGTAGATCTTATTCTTCTCCTTTGTGTGGAGTGCCTCAACCACAGTTGTTGTGAGGGGGAGGCACTGCAACAGCAACGATCGCAGCCAGGGAGGAGCCCTCCGCAATAGGACTCATCACCCCCTCTGGTAGCTACTCCAAGGGGGGCATCGGGATAGTGGTCAGAGAAACCTTAGCCAACTTCGAAGACAGTGGCCTGGTTGATGTCCTCTTCCTCTTCTTCGACTCCTCTGGCACCTTCTTGCAGAGAGCAACCCGATCAACAAAAATATCCTCGATGTACATGCCTTCCTTTTATGCAAAAACGAAAAGAAAGGTAGTATGAGAAAACAAATGAACCAAAACGAATAAATAATTCAACAGGAAAATAAAAACAATAAAAATTTAGCAAGAATCATATTAGGGTCCATCAGGATCAGAAGCCCTTAAAAAATGACCTCCTCGGTCACATCTCTCCACCTTAGCGCCTTTTCCTTAAGGGGGGGCGCTCGCTTATTTCTCCTTATCTGTCACTTCTGGATCGACCATCACCACTGGAGGCAGTCTCTCCCTCCACTTCGTGGGTATACCCCGTGGCCCTAGATTGCAGATTATAAAAAGCTTATTTTTTCAATGTTTGATCGAGTCAGGGTTCTCGATCACTACCATGTCAGGGCGTGGAGAGAGGTAGAACTACTCCTCCAATTTGCTCGGCTGAGTCATTCGGAAGTGCCTCTACCAGAGAGACAAACTTGGCTCGGCACCAATACTATGACACTGAAGGAAAAAACTGATCAAGTGCCTCACACTTTTGGCATAAGATGCTTCGGGCACAGCCTATACCAATTTAGAACCTCTCTAAAAAGGATGGATAAGTAGGCGCAACCGAGAGTAGAAGGCGTCAAAAAGGAAAAAGCAAAAGTCGGCGAGCAAACTGTAACAAGCTCTAACTCCTGGGCCATGAAGGAATAACTCATATTCAGGAGGGATCCCGAAGGCAACCCTGATCTTCACAAAATCCTTCTCCATCAAAATAGTCTTGGCGAAGTTTGCCTCGGAATTTTGGATGTAGTCTGAATCCTCATGGCGCATACCATGCTCAATGATGTCCCCGAGATCTTCAGGATATTGCTAGATAAGAAACAAAACTCGAGGAGGATGGGGCAGATCAAACAAATTTCTCAAAGACTCCTTACTTGGTTAGACTTTCGTCTTTACAAATACCAAAATCCCAACTATCTCTTTTTCCATCTCCTCCTTAAAAGGACGAGAAGAACCATATCTTCTATGCAAAATGAGGGGGCGGAGGAGTTTCACGACGAAGCCCTAAACATAACTTATAAGAAATTGCAAAAAGTTACTTGGCTTGACGATGAGAAACTTTGACGTGACGAAAGCTAGAAAAGTCACCGGGGTGAAAATTCTAGAGCGATAGACTTCGATAAGACGAAAGATAGAGAACCTATCAGAGTGAAGATCCTAGAGAGAGAAGCTCTCGCCCAGAGAGAGTGAAAATGAGAAAATGAGAAGGAATGAGAAGAAGAGTGGAGGCGCAGTGAATATATAGAGAATGAATGGCAATGATCGAGACACGTAGTGGCCTCCACGTCGTCCACATGGCGTCAATATACGCATTCAAAACACGTGGCTGATGTGGCCGCCAGCGGAGCTCCAGCTCAGAAAAAGGTGGGACCGCAAGTCCCACATGACAGCCAACTCAGCAACCAGCTCGAAATATTCGTCATTCAAGCTGCTCAAGCAATATCGCTATGCAACAAGCTGGCTAACGTTACATATGATGTTAGTAGTAGCTCGGAGGCACACCGAGCTAGCAAGCAATTCGGAATATTCATCATTCGAGCTGCTCGCGGTATCTTGGTACCTAACAAGCTAGCTGACGTCACATAAGACGTCAGTAGCACGGAGGCACACCAAGCTAGCAGGCAGCTCGGAATATTTATCATTCAAGCAACTTGGGTAATCTTTCTACCTGACAAGCTAGCTCACGTCACATATGATGTCAGCAGTAGCTTGGAAGCACATCGAGCTAACGAGCAGCTCGAAATATTTGTCATCCGAGATGCTCGCGCAATATTGCTACCCGATCGACTAGTTGACGTTAGCAGTAGCTCGAAGGCACCCCTGCTAGCAAGAAGCTCAAAAAATTCATCATCCGAGTTACTCACACACTGGGACCAATCTGGGGCGTTGGATCTCCCCAAAATTCACGCAAGGTTTGATCTTGATTAAAATTCCTTTTTATAATTATTAATTCGAATAAACTAAATAAAAAGTCAGATAAATTAATTAATAATTCTTAAAACTAATTATAATTCTAGAATTTAATTATAAAATTCAAGAATTTAAAATTGATTAAAATTTTTGGAAAAGTAATTAAAAATTGGAAAAGTTAGTTAAAAAGTATGGAAAAATCTAGAGAATTCCAGAAACATTGTTACTGTTCCCAGAAGCTCCGAACAAAGTTTTTAGCGCCTCCAATTGTTTCCGAAAATTTTACAGGCTCTCCAGACCATGAAAAATATGGCAAATTACTCATCGAAGGCTGAGAAATCCGACCTTCAGGAGTAGGGGGCTTATGTTGTGGCTAAAAGTTGCAGCAAATCAGGGTTGCACGATTCCAACACGAATCTATCTTATAGCTTGTAAGAGCAGAATGGTAATTTCACTAGCTACAGGCCTGCACGAACAACTTGGGTCATTTACCGGCCCATCAATTGAATCATGCCTACAATTATGGCTAATTTGCAGTCTAATAAGGCAGTTCCAATTAATTTAAAACTATTAATCAAATCCTTTACCCAAAATAGATTTAATTTCCTTTTTCTCCTAACGAGGGAAATCTGGGGTTTAAACACAAAAGATGCTCTTTTAAGTTAATATTTTGTAGCCAAACTCTAAGCGTATAAATACTCTACACCTTTTTCATAACCAGGTAATCAATCTTTGGCCAAAAAAACTCTACTATTAAATCTGAGTTACTGACTTGAGCATCAGAGAGTCTTTCACTGAGGCCAACCAAAGTGTCTAGACTTTGTGCAGGTTCTCTAGCAACATCTCAGCCGTCCAATCCGGATCCAAACATCCTCAACGGTTCATATTCAACAACAAAGAGTTCCCAACCATATTTCCCAACCAAGTACAACAGTTAGATCTAAAACTTCTCCCTCAAAATTTGAATCCATCATCCGATTTCTTTTACACCGAAAAAACAGCAACACACATCTTACAGACGATTCTTAGATTCACAGATGATAACATCAATCAAATTTGAAACTGTTGTAGAGTTCTGACCTCATTGAAAAATTTACAAACTCTCATATGTTATTGAATAAATTAGTTGTTAATTAAATATTAAATAGAGATAATGAGATAACCCAGAGTCACACTAAATAAACAGTTTTAAAGTGAGTCATATATGGTAATACTCTTCGAACTGAAACTCCTAGTAGAGTAAAAATTGTAATTTTAATGGTCTTTAAAGTTTAAAAAAAAACTTTGAATTTGAGTTGATTTACTATGTCAATTTGGGTGGATTGCTTGACATATAAGGATTGTAGTTATACTGGGAGAGTGTTTAACCTCACAACATAGATTAATGATATTGGAAGTTAAGATCAGGAAACACATATGAGCATGGAAGGAGCCTAGGAACCCAAGAATTAGGTGGTGGAACTTGAAGGGAGATAAACTAGAATTTTTTAGAGATAAAGTTTTTAAAGGAGCATCATGGAATTGGGAAGGAGAGACAAATATGATGTGGACTAAAATGGTTACGTACATAAAAGAAATTTCAAAAGAGGTACTTGGAGAATCTAAATGTAGAGGGTTTCTAAATAAAGAAACATGGTGGTGGTAAGAAGAACTCTAAAATATTGTGAGAGAAAAAGATCAACCTTCAAATGTGGCAAAAGAATAGAAATGAAGAGAATTTGGAGAGATATAAGACTGTTAGAAAAGAAGTTAAGAAAGCGGTATGATATGCAAAAGAAAAGACTTATGATGATTTATACACAAAATTAGAAACAAAAGAAGGAGAAAATAACATTTATAAGCTTGCTAAACAAAGGAATAGAAAAACAAAAAATCTTGATACAATTAGGCGTATTAAGAGCGAGGATTCAAGAGTCTTTGTAAAAGATGAGGAAATTAAGGAAAGATGGCAAAATTACTTTGAGAAGTTATCAAATGAAAATGTTGTGAGCAACTTCAATATAGAGGACTCAAGGGAGAGTCGAGAGCATATGTTTTTCCATAGAATTAGGACCTCGGAGGATTGAAATGCTCTAGGAAGGATGTAAATAGTAAAAGCTTTAGGACCGAATGATATTCCCATTGAAGTTTGGAAGTGTCTTAGGGATGTAGGAGTGGGTTTGCTAACAAAATTATTTAATGAAATTTTGAAGACTAAGAAAATGCCCGATAAATGGAGAAAGATTATTTTAGTACCTATATATAAAAATAAAGGAGATATATAAAGTTTCTCAAACTACCGAGGAATTAAATTAACGAGTCATACGATGAAAATTTGGGAGAGAGTGATCGAACATAGAGTGAAACTAGAAACTACAGTGTCTAAGAATCAGTTTGGGATTATGCTCGGGAGGTCAATAATGAAAGCAATTTATGTACTGAGGAGACTTATGGAAAAATGTAGGAAGAATAAGAAAGATCTACATATAGTTTTTATAGATCTAGAAAAAGCATATGATAAAGTTCCTAGAGACATAGTATGGTGGGTGTTAAATAATAAATGACTAACTATTCAGTATATTGAGGTAATTAAGGATATGTATGAAGTGGCAATGACCACAATTAGAACAACTACAGGAGAGACCAGCAATTTTTCTATTATAGTAGGTTTACACCAAGGTTCGGCTTTAAGCCCCCGCCACTTTACTTGGTTTATGGATGAATTGATGCGAGTACAAGATGAGGTTCCTTGGTGTATTCTTTTTGCCGATGACATTGTCTTAGTGGACGAGACTAGAACATGAATCAATGCTAAATTAGAATTGCCACTACAACACATATGCGATTTACCGGCGTTTTACCATTCACGCCGGGGTAGGGAGTGACCAGGAATGGAGCGTCAGAATGGATGGTTATACACCGGCGGCCTTTATAAAACGCCGGGGAATCCTGATATTTACCGGCATTTTATTTAGAAATGCCGGTGAATGGTATTATTCACCGGCGTTTTAATAACACACGCCGGGGAATATATAGATACATTCACCGGCGTTTGTAATTTCAAACGCCGGTGAATTAACTGAGATAAATCCCCGCGAACCCTAACATTTCGCTCGCTAATTTTCCAAACCCAATTTGGCCGCCTTCGTTTTCCATCCTCCCTCTCTCTCTTTCGCGCGCTTCGCCTCCGTCCCTTCGTTATCTTCGACAGCCCAATTCGATTTCCCTCCTCCCTCACTCTATTTCGCGGTGAATTTGCGATCGAAAACAACCGCTCGTCACCCCGCTCTCTCTCTGTCTCCTACGCCACCGCTCGTCGCCCCCCTCTCTCTCTTCGGTAATTTCTCTTGATTTCTCTCCCTTTCACTGTCAAAGGTGCTGAATTCATGCATCTGATTGTCATCTTAGCATGATTTTTTTACCAAAATGGGTTAACTGTCAACTAAGGATGCTGGCTGTATACCAAAATCCTCCAAATCTGTACAAGAATTGGGCTGAACAAACCTTGTGCAGGTTTATTTTGGAGCCACAAACATCATGATTTAGTTGGGATGAAGAATTAATAGAGAAACATATATGCTTAGATACTGGAAATTTTCATTTTCTTTTACCGTTAAAGAAACTGATCGCATGCATCTGATTGTCATCATAGCATGATTTTTATACCAAAATGGGTTCACTGTCAACTAAGGATGCTGTATGTATACCAAAATCCTCCAAATCTGTACAAGAATTGGGCGGAACAAACCTTGTGCAGGTTTATTTTGGAGCCACAAACATCAATGGTTTAGTTGGGATGAAGAATTAATAGAGAAACATATATGCTTAGATACTGAAAATTTTCATTTCCTTTTACTGTTAAAGAAACTGATCGCATGCATCTGATTGTCATCTTAGCATGATTTTTTTTACCAAAATGGGTTCACTGTCAACTAAGGATGGTGTATGTATACCAAAATCCTCCAAATCTGTACAAGAATTGGGCGGAACAAACCTTGTGCAGGTTTCTTTTGGAGCCGCAAACATCATGATTTAGTTGGGATGAAGAATTAATAGAGAAACATATATGCTTAGATACTGAAAATTTTCATTTTCTTTTACTGTTAAAGAAGCTGAATTCGTGCATCTGATTGCCATCTTAGCATGATTTTTTTACCAAAATGGGTTCACTGTCATCTAAGTATGCTAGATGTATACCAAAATCCTCCAAATCTGTACAAGAATTGGGCTGAACAAACCTTGTGCTGGTTTATTTTGGACCCACAAACATCAATGGTTTAGTTGGGATGAAGAAATAATAGAGAAACATATATGCTTAGATACTGGAAATTTTCATTTTCTTTTACTGTTAAAGAAACTGATCGCATGCATCTGATTGCCATCTTAGCATGATTTTTTTACCAAAATGGGTTGACTGTCATCTAAGTATGCTAGATGTATACCAAAATCCTCCAAATCTGTACAAGAATTGGGCTGAACAAACCTTGTGCAGGTTTCTTTTGGAGCCCCAAACATCAATGATTTAGTTGGGATGAAGAATTAATAGACAAACAAATATGCTTAGATACTGGAAATTTTCATTTTCTTTTACTATTAATGAAGCTGAATTCATGCATCTGATTGTCATCTAAGGATGCTAGCTGTATACCAAAATCCTCCAAATCTGTACAAGAATTGGGCTGAACAAACCTTGTGCAGGTTTCTTTTGGAGCTACAAACATCAATGATTTAGTTGTGATGAAGAATTAATAGAGCAACATATTTGTAGCCATATTAGTTTCTTTTGTGCAGGTTTATTATTATTATTATTATTATTATTATTATTATTATTTTGGGATAAGTAACTGATTATTAATAGCCATGAACAGAATAGTTCATGAGTCATCAGATCTTCTTGTTACCGTATTTACAGTATGACGCCCTCGTTATTCGTCCGATTCCTCTTCCTCAGCAAATACCCTTTACCATCATTATCTCTTTGAACGGAAAGCCAAATACAGGGGAGACTATAGTCGAATCGATATTAGACTCGAACACAAGGTGTGCGATAAAATGCCACTAAGGTGGTTGTGATAATTTCCACAAAGGTAGTTTAGGATTATGTGAATAGAGTAGATTGTGTTAAGATTTAATTATTTTTTTATACATTTTTGGAACCACGATTTATTTATTTTACAGTTAATTGTTATATCGTTTATTTATTTGTAGCTAGGGATGGTTTTAAAAAAGGTGAAATTAAATATACAAAATGCCTTTTACTGTCAATACTATTTAATATGTCAAATTTTAATTTCAGATTATGTGCTATTGTTATAATGTATAGAAGTTGGATTAGTAAACCACGATTACCCAAGGAGTACCGTGATTGTATTAAAAATTTTATTATCTTTGCCAAACGACATTCCCATGATCCCAACATAATCCTTTGTCCATACCTCCGGTGTACAAATTGTAATTTGAGGACATGTGACGTAGTACATACACATTTGGTTGTCAACGGTTTTCTTCAAGGGTACACACGGTGGTTTTGTCATGAAGAGGATCATACGTCAGCTCCTGTTCGTCCGGTTGTATTAGAAAATGAAGATGAGCCCTTAGTGAACGAAGACTTAAGTGTTCCCGATGAGATGCATCCTTTGTTGCAAGACGCCTTGGGGATTCATAATGTTTCTTTCCACACCAATAATCCAACAACCCAAGTTCATAATGAGTCAACAGAAACATCCCACATTGGTGGTGAGGTGGACGAGGAAATGCCTGACCCCGCCCCTGAAAATAATAAACAGCAAGAATCCTTCGCTAAGTTGCTTGAAGATGCTAGTACTCCGCTGTACCGCGATTGCACCAAATTCTCTGAATTCTCATTCATTGTCAGACTATTTCAGATTAAATGTTTAAACGGGTGGTCTGCTAACTCCTTCAGTATGCTACTTGAACTGTTGAATGTAGCATTTCCAGAAATCTGTATTCCAAACTCAGCCTATAAAATCAAAAAATTCCTAAATTCTTTCGATCTAGGGTATGAGAAGATAGCAGCATATCCAAATGACTGTATGCTTTTCACGGGAGGTAAGGAAAGTTTGGAGAATTGCAAAGTCTGTGGTTCTTCGAAATGGACAGAAACACCAAATCAAGACGATCAAGCCAGTGGATCTACTAAGCGAAGTAGGAGAAAGAAGCCTGCCAAAATACTGCATTACTTTTCTCTGATTCCTAGGCTACAAAGGTTGTTTATGTCTATGAAAACTTCTTCTGTTATGAAATGGCATGCTGAAGGTCGCACTAATGATGAGATTCTTAGACATCCTGCTGATTCTCAATCTTGGAAAAAATTTGATGAAAGATATCCCGATTTTGCGGAAGATCCTTGAAATGTGAGACTTGGACTAGCTAGTGATGGTTTCAACCCTTTTAGGCAAATGAGTAGTACATACAGCATATGGCCTGTTGTGTTAATACATACAATTTGCTGCCTTGGAAATGCATGAAGCAGTCCTCATTTATTTTGTCCATGATAGTTCCTGGACCGAAAGGTCCTGGAAATGATATAGATGTGTACCTACAGCCGTTAATAGATGAACTTCAGAAATTATGGGTGGGTGTTCCAACCTATGATGCTGTGACTAAAGAAACATTTTCTCTTCGGGTCGTGTTGTCTTGGACAATCAATGATTTTCCAGCATATGCAAATTTATCTGGATATAGCACTAAAGGACGTTATGCATGTCCTTGTTGTGCTGACCAAACTAGTTCAAGGTGTTTGTACAATGGCAGAAAGTTTTGCTATATGGGTCATAGGAGATGGTTGCCTGACACATATATATTTCGGGCAGAGACAGCGACATTTGATGGTACCGACGAGTGGGAACATGCTCCTGGAGCTTCTTCTGGGTTAGATATTTTGAGGCGGGTAGATGGTCATCAGTTCAAATATGGAAAAGAACCACAAGTCAGCAAAAAGGGCAAGAAAAGGGCAAGGCCGGAGCAAGGTGAGGAGACAGATTTATGTGGCGAAGATGAGGATCAGAACATGACGAGTTTAGGTGCATGGAAGAAGAAGAGTATTTTCTTCAAGTTGCCGTATTGGGAATTCAACTTATTGCGATATAATTTAGATGTGATGCATATCGGAAAAAATATTGGTGAAAATTGTATAGGAACAGTTATGGGAGATGACCTGAAGACAAAGGACAATCTCAAGAGCCGACTTGATTTGATGTCAATGGGCATCCGACATGAGTTGCACCCAGAGGAATTACCAAACGGGAAAGTACTCCTACCTCCTGCAATCTATTCAATGTCAAAATCGGAGTTGGAATTGTTTTGCAAAGTTCTACTGGAACTTAAAGTTCCTGGTGGCTATTCTTCTAACATAGCAAGATGTGTCAACTTTAAAGAGAAGAGGCTTCAGGGTCTAAAGTCACACGACTACCACGTCCCAATGCAGGATCTCCTTCCTGTGGCCCTAAGGTCTTCAATGTGTGAGCAAATCACTACTGTTCTGAAAGATCTTTGTAGCATATATAAAGGTATTTGCTCAAGAATGCTTCGTGTTGAAGATATTGACCAATTGGAGCAGTGGGCGGCATTGACACTTAGAAAAATGGAGATGATATTTCCGCCATCGTTCTTCACTATAATGATTCACTTGATAATCCACCTTGCTGGTGAAGCCAGAATCGGCGCTCCTGTTCACTATCGGTGGATGTACCCCATTGAGAGGTAAAAGAATTCATGCATCTTACAAAACAGAATTTTCAAAAGCTCATTTCTTTTAATCCCTTACTTCGCTCTAATTCATTAATTATGCATGTTCAGGTACCTATACCGGCTCATGGGTTATGTTAAAAATAGAGCATATCCTGAAGGGTCAATAGCTCAGGGATATCTATCAGAGGAGTGTTCACATTTTTGTTCCAGGTATCTGCAGGGTGTAGAGACATCTTTGACTAGACCAAGGAGAAATCCAGACATTTCCAATCTTGATGGTGCTAAATATCTTTTTGATACTGCTGGCACTACTTTTGGTAAAGTTGATGCATTTGAGCTAGATAACTTAACGTGGGAACAGGCACATCGATATGTGCTAGACCACCATGCATCAGTGGAACCATTTCGAAAGTAAGTTGCTTTTAAATTTAAATCGAATATAGTGAAAACCGCAGAGTTCGATATTAACTTACTTATGTTATTCCTTATTTCAATTGCTTGTATTTTAGCGAATTTGTCAGAGACATCAAACGAAGGGCTAGACCAAGAAGACTACCACCACGTGAACAAAACAAGTTGATGAATGAAAAATTTCATAAGTGGTTTGAATCTCATGTAGGTGAATCAAGAAAATGCAAGTTAATCTTCATTATATCTACATTATCCATGGTGCTGATATGATTTGCGCAAAATTAATAGGTACATTCTTTGGGTCCTGAAGGTGTGTCATCTGAAATACAAGTACTTGCCAAGGGTCCCTATAAGATAGCCAAAAGATACGGAGGATACATATTCAATGGCTTTAGATTTCGTACTAAAGATCGTGAATGTAATTTGAAGTCCCAAAATAGTGGAATGGTAGTGACTTCTAAGACTAGAAGTTATGCTTCCAAGTCGGAGATGAGGCCGGTAGATGAAGATCTCGACTACTATGGAGTGCTCACGGATATCATTGAGTTGAACTATTTTGGTCATTTTCGTGTTGTCTTATTTCGTGGGGATTGGGCTGAGTTTGATAGGAATTTTGCTAATAACAAGGATAAGTTAGGCTTCACAGTTGTAAACTTCTCAAAATTGATTCACATCGGTACACACATTAGCCATGAACCACTTGTGTTCCCATTCCAAGTGCAACAAGTGTTCTACATTGAAGATCCAACCCTGCCAAAATCGTATGTGGCTCTTGAGAAGCAACCAAGAGATGTATTCCAACTGGGTGATACTTCAGAAGATGAAGACGGTGAAGTCATGAACAGTTACATTGCTTCTGAGTTTCCTATGTTTGATGTAAACACAACCGATGGCAGAATTTGCGGAACTTGGCTCCGCAAGGATGGAGAAGAGGGCAATGTATTGGAAGATGTCGTATTGTAGTTTACTTGATTTTCATAGCTCAATATTATATGTCCTGTAATTTTCATGTCTTAAATCTTGTTGTAATATTATATCTTGTAATTCCGAACATGTTTTATGTGAATTTAATAATTGGTTTAATTATCTTTCTATTTTCTACTGCTTGGTATCATTTACATTAAACTATGCTTAGTGTCATTTGCATCAAACTATCATTGTAGTTGAATTTGTTACAAATCTTACTTTTTTAATTTTTTGTAATTATGTTGGTTTGTTAATCCTGGATAATAGTGGCAGTCAAACAGAAGAGGGGGAGGGTAGCACGCCGCACACTGTCAAAAAACATCGAGGGCGAACTAAGATGACGGGCATATGAAAACTTAAGAATGATGAAAGGATTGTGGTGGAGGAAAACGGTGTCGGGCAACCTGTAGCGCCCCGATTTCCGATACTGGAAAACCGAGACACAAGCCAAGATCTTTGCTTCAATTAGTCACAATACACAGAAAAAACAGGAGAATTTAAAACTTTTTATTCAATACACAAAGTGTTACAAGTCTGAATACCGTACAACTGTAATATCTTACAATGGAGTTACAATATTGCATTACATTTCTAAGTATTACAACCTTCACATCTTACATCAGAGTACTTCTTAACTAATACAGAATCAATACATATTTTGCAGCGGGACTAAACTTAATACTGACTCCTTGCTTTCCTCGCCTTGAGTCCTCCTGAATATCGCCTTTGTACTTTGACGATCCAGTACCTATGGAAGTGGGGACGTCAGTATTCACTGACGCTTAAAGGCTGATCATATAGCAGCGAATCTTCCAAACAATATACAAAATATACAAACATAGCAATGGTGTCGGTGTAGTTTAAGTGTGCGTGAGTGCTATGACTAGACTCTAATGTGATACTTAAGTAGAACTAGGACGCTCCTATTCTAATATCCGGGATTTGAACCCGCGTGATGAATTCTAACTGTACACAACCCGTTCCTGACACCCACCCACGGCAGTTCAGGAATTAACAGCGC
Organism: Hemerocallis citrina; assembly: GCA_017893485.1. Lineage (NCBI taxonomy): Eukaryota > Viridiplantae > Streptophyta > Magnoliopsida > Asparagales > Asphodelaceae > Hemerocallis > Hemerocallis citrina. Next base: position 137,143,739 of record CM030363.1, read on the forward strand.
GAGATACGCAACCCGTGTCCTCAACTTGTGAGACGGCACCGTACGTATCCCTTTGACGGGATGGTAGAACTAGGATGCTTCCTATTCTAATGTCAGCAAGTCTCCGAAAGTAACATGCAGCCCATAAATACATGCGACTCCATCTCAAGCCGTTTCTCCATATATAGGGATTTAACCCGCGTTATGAATTCTAATTGCACACAACCTGTTCCTGACAACTACACGTGACTCGCGAGGCTGCAGATGTGATCATATGCCACTGTTGCATATCGCCAGTGGTGTCTATGTTCGCCACTGCGACCCGGCCACCCGGACCTCTCTCAACTAGACGATCCCGACGTATCGGGTGTCATCACAAAAACCAAACCATAGAGTTTCGCAAGCGCAGGGTAGCACGAAGCCTACCCTGTGGCACTCTCTGGGGTATCGCAAGCGCAGGACTGCACAATGCATCCTGTGGCACCCCTAGCCACGGTACTTCAGGAATTAACGGAGCGAGATACGCAACCCGTGTCCTCAACTTGTGAGACGGCACCGTACGTATCCCTTTGACGGGAAGGTACAACCCGGTACACCACCTATGATCTGCCTCCAGAGACGAGTTAGTGTCGGGGCCCCCTACAACTGACCCCTCTCTCCCGGCAAAAGTTAAAATGATCCTTGTAAGCCACTACCCTAATGATGTCCCTGACTCGAACAATCCTAGGGTGACAATATTATAACCACAACATGCTAGGCCTTAAGTTAGGCTTCGCAAGACAACTCTACTAGGCCGCTCAACCTAGACTTACCAGAATCCCTCAGGACCCGGTTCGTGGCTCATCGATCCAAGACTCTGGTAACAATCTCTCTCTCAATCATCACTACCCCTAACTCGGATTCTACCAAACACTCTCGGCCCACGGTCAACCTACATTGGTTAAGATCCGTCAACGTCCGAGGTGAGATCTATCCGTTTTGCTCTAAGGAGGTAGGATGTGGTCTTGATGGTCGATAGCCCTAGGGTGGTAACATCACCCTAGACGAGTGCAACGAACTGTGTACTAGCTAACAAGCTATACACGAGTAACAACCACATACGAGCCAACTAAGCTACGTATGAACAATAACTACCTACGTGCCAGGCGGGCCTCGTAGGAGATAACTACGTACATACCAGCCGAATAAGCCGCGTATGAGACCAACAGCTACGTACGGGCCAGTCGGGCCGCGTACGAGACAACAACCTACATACGAGCCAACTAAGCTACGTATGAGACCCACCGCTACGTACGGGCCAGTCGAGCCACGTACGAGCACGACCGTGTGCAAACAACCATACAGGTAATCAATCCTAGAAGCAACCAAGCGTGCTTACCAACAAACTTAATCTTCTACTATTAGAAGCAACAAAGGGATCTACTAGTAGTCTAAGATCGGTATTCTACTAAGGAAGAATCCGAAGGCGACATAACCGCCTTTATCGAATTAACTATCGCTAGTGGTCTTCCCGATCTTACTACTTCGACCTATAATGTCTTAGGCATGACATACACTCGTAGGCATCTTCCTAAAGTAATCCAATTACAAAATAGGACTACTCACCATCACACTCCTAAGTATGAATATGATTAATGCTTGTGTTTTCATCGAGCTTAAACATAAAAATCACTACGACCTAGACATAGAGTCTACTATAGTCAAGCGAGCATGAAAACTTACTACTTATCTTGACTAATAACCATAACACAAGCATGGATAGATAACTAATATAACATACAATCATTCCAAGGTATAGTAGATATTCTAACATTACTCCTATAATGTTCTAATTATGTATTACTCTAGCATGGCATAGAATCCAACATAAATCACTACAACTAGCCATGGGTAGTTTCTTTACCCTAAGCATGAACATCCTAGTATGAGTATCCTTAACTTAATAAGATCAATAATTTGCATGATCACTACTTACTTAGCATGAATCATGGTCATTCACTAACATAGTATACACTTCTCTACCATTTATCTAGCATGGTATACAATTTGCCTACAATTTAAACTAGCATGATATGCAAAATACTTACGATTAAGCTAGCATGGTATATCGCTTTCCAACAATTAAACTAGCATGAGAACCTAGTAGGATATTTTTAGGAAAAGTCCTACAACATCCTAAACATAAAGCATGATAGGATAATTTTATAAAACATCCTACAACTAATTAAGCATAGATATGGCTTCTAATTATTTTTAGGAGTAATCCTACAACACATGAAGCATAGAAATGGCTTCTAATTATTTTTAGGAGTAATCCTACAACACATGAAGCATAGAAATGGCTTCTAATTATTTTTAGGAGTAATCCTACAACACATGAAGCATAGAAATGGCTTCTAATTATTTTTAGGAGTAATCCTACAACACATGAAGCATAGAAATGGCTTCTAATTATTTTAGGAGTAATCCTACAACACATGAAGCATAGAAATGGCTTCTAATTATTTTTAGGAGTAATCCTACAACACATGAAGCATAGAAATGGCTTCTAATTATTTTTAGGAATAATCCTACAACACATGAAGCATAGAAATGGCTTCTAATTATTTTTAGGAGTAATCCTACAACACATGAAGCATAGAAATGGCTTCTAATTATTTTTAGGAGTAATCCTACAACACATGAAGCATAGAAATGGCTTCTAATTATTTTAGAAGTAATCCTACAACATGGAAGCATAAAACATGGCTTCTAAATATTTTAGAAGTAATCCTACAACATGGAAGCATAAAACATGGCTTCTAAATATTTTAGAAGTAATCCTACAACATGGAAGCATAAAACATGGCTTCTAAATATTTTTAGAAGCAATCCTACAATGTCTTAAGCACAAAACATAAAGGAATATTTTTTAGAAAATATCCTACAACATTCTACTACTACTACTACTATACTCACAACAAAATCACAACATACACTATGTATTACTACTACTTCATTCACAATAAAATCACAACATACAACTATCTCATTCTACTGCTTATTATTTAGCATACTATTCCTTAGTTGCTTACTAACCTCATTTATTACTAGTGATAAAGAAAGGATTATTTTATTTAAGATAGCTACAACTAGTGGGTAAAATAAAAGAAGATCTTTTTGATTAATGGCTACAACTAGTGATTAAGAACAAAAGAAGATCTTTTTACTTTGTTAGCTACAACTAGTGTTTAAGAATAAAAAGAAGATCTTTTTAATTTATTAGCTACAACTAGTAGGTAAAACAAAAGAAGATCTTTTTGATTTATTAGCTACAACTAGTGTGTAAAATAAAAGAAGATCTTTTTAATTTATTAGCTACAACTAGTAGGTAAAACAAAAGAAGATCTTTTTGATTAATGGCTACAACTAGTGATTAAGAACAAAAGAAGATTTTTTTTTATTTTGTTAGCTACAACTAGTGTTTAAGAATAAAAAGAAGATCTTTTTAATTTATTAGCTACAACTAGTAGGTAAAACAAAAGAAGATCTTTTTGATTTATTAGCTACAACTAGTGTGTAAAATAAAAGAAGATCTTTTTAATTTATTAGCTACAACTAGTGTTTTAAAAATAAAGAAGATCTTTTTAATTTGTTAGCTACAACTAGTTGGTTAAAATGAAAAGAAGATCTTTTTAATTAATTACAACTAGTGGTTAAAAATAAAGAAAGATCCTTTTTTAATTAATTACAACTAGTGATTAAAAGAAAGAAAGATCTTTTTATTAGTTTCTACAACTAGTGATTAAAAATAAAAGAAAGATCTTTTTAGTTAATTTACAACTAGTGGTTAAATAAAAAGAAGATCTTTTTATTAGGTTACAACTAGTGGTTAAAATAAAGAAAGATCCTTTTTTAATTAATTACAACTAGTGATTAAAAGAAAGAAAGATCTTTTTATTAGTTTCTACAACTAGTGATTAAAAATAAAAGAAAGATCTTTTTAGTTAATTTACAACTAGTGGTTAAATAAAAAGAAGATCTTTTTATTAGGTTACAACTAGTGGTTAAAATAAAAGAAGATCTTTTTATTATTACATTAGTTACAATTAAGTCCTACAACCAATCAATGGTTGTATTGTTCAACAATATGCCATATGTAAGTTTCTTAGTCCAATAACATACAACAAAAGATTACCATACTAAAGTTATGATCTTTAGTGCTTACTACTACTACTTTTCCTTTTTCCTCTTTTACTTACTACACATACCACACACTCAACCCAAAAAAAAAACAAAATAAAACAAGAAGGTAGAAGAAGAAGAAGTCACACAACAAACAACAAACAACCAAACAAACAAACAAAGAAACAAACAAAAGATCAAATGAAGAAACCCCCACATTCCCTAACTTGTTGGAAGAACTAGCCTTGCTACCTTCTCCTTCCCCTAAGCTTCCTTTTAGAAGTCTTCTATTACCTACAAAACAAAACTCTCTAATTAATTTGTTCTCTCTTTCTTTTCCTTTCCTTCTTTCTTTCTTTCTTTGGTTTTTCTAAAATGAGAGAAGGAGGTGAATGAGGGGTGTTTTATAAAAGGAGATGGGAGTGGTAAGTGCACCAAAATGGCACACAATAACCCTCAAGAAGAGTGGCCGGCCTTGCTTTAGGGGAGTAGGGGGTGAGTTTTAGAGTGGTGAGGTGGAGGGAGGTGTTATGTGAGGGGAGGTTGTTTCTAGAAGGGTTTAATCCTAATCTTGTGCATACAACTCTCTTTTGACCTTCTAATTAAACCCTAATTCTCTATTTAAGTAACCATGACAAGCACAAGTGTATTGTCCTAAAGTACATACTATATAATATACTAAGTGTCATACAATTATGTGTATGTGTACATGTATGTGTATACAAACAATCTCTTTATAAAATCCTCATAAAATTCCCAAAAATAATTTAATTTGGAAAATAATAGTAAAATGAATTTTATTACCAATTCGGAGAGTCGCGCTATCAATTTGATGCGCTTTGGTTGCGCATCGACCGATAGTTGCGCGTAGGTACTGTTTGCGGGCAAACCGGAGAAAAATCGCCAAAATAGTCCGACTTTGGAATTAAAATAAAATAATAATAAAATAATAATAAAATAATAATTTATATGAGTTAATATCCGTCCGGGATATTACATTACTCCCTCCTTAGAATAGTTCTGTCCTCAGAACTACCTTAAGTTAGGAGAATGAATCGACAAACATGAAACAGTATAGTCGGAGAACAAGAAATGAACCGAAATTTTCCATTGATCATCCATCAAATGGGTTACATTCATATGTACATCAACCCCTTGTTTACAAAATGTCATTTTTTCCTAAGTACTAACCTTCCTACCTATACTTACAAGAGTAGGAGTCAAAATAATAACACAGTCTTCCTAGACCTACCTGTTTACAAAGTGTCACATTTTTCTTAGTGACATCCTCCCTATCTATACATCATACATGTAGGGGTCAAAATCCACAAAATGACAAAAACAGCTTCTAGGTACCCGACTGCCTAGTCGGTACTGCTGGCTCCTTCTGGCGGGTCCTGCCCGGTGATCAGCGCCAGTAACTGCGCAACCTGGACCTGAAGGTCCGCGCATCGGCGCTCCAAGCGCTCAAACTGTGCCCTGTAGGCACGATCCCGGATCACCATACGACGCTGCGCCCTGGCGTTGGCGCTTCTCAGTCTCTCCATCTCCCTGGCGTGGTGGTAGTTGACGAACTCCGAGGAGTCCATCTTCGTCTCCAGGTGGATGTGTGACCACGTCAGTACGGAGATGTCGTCGAAGACCTGCTGGAAGGCCTCCTCGACGGGAGTAAGCTGGGGAGGTGGCGGTACCGGGGCCTGACCTCCAAAAGCGAAAGCCCCCTGCTGTGGCAGCTGCGGGGCTCCGGGGGCCAGTCCGGCCTCTACCGGTGGCTGTGCCTCCTCCATGACAGGCTCGGTATCCGAGTCTATCTCGATCACCTCTCCCTGTCCCCACCCACTTCCCGTGGGAACTGAGCTGTCCGTCATCCTGCAAGGAGTGGATACAGAAATTAGCATTGATATAGAAATATTATAAAACATAAGTTGAAAGAACAACAATATGAGTTATAATTATCTACAACTAGCTAAAACCCAATCTCCTACAGGCATCTAAGTTTAAATTTTCCCACTGTGTTGGACTGTAAATTGAAGCTAGCTCTGATACCACTCTGTAGCGCCCCGATTTCCGATACTGGAAAACCGAGACACAAGCCAAGATCTTTGCTTCAATTAGTCACAATACACAGAAAAAACAGGAGAATTTAAAACTTTTTATTCAATACACAAAGTGTTACAAGTCTGAATACCGTACAACTGTAATATCTTACAATGGAGTTACAATATTGCATTACATTTCTAAGTATTACAACCTTCACATCTTACATCAGAGTACTTCTTAACTAATACAGAATCAATACATATTTTGCAGCGGGACTAAACTTAATACTGACTCCTTGCTTTCCTCGCCTTGAATCCTCCTGAATATCGCCTTTGTACTTTGACGATCCAGTACCTATGGAAGTGGGGACGTCAGTATTCACTGACGCTTAAAGGCTGATCATATAGCAGCGAATCTTCCAAACAATATACAAAATATACAAACATAGCAATGGTGTCGGTGTAGTTTAAGTGTGTGTGAGTGCTATGACTAGACTCTAATGTGATACTTAAGTAGAACTAGGACGCTCCTATTCTAATATCCGGGATTTGAACCCGCGTGATGAATTCTAACTGTACACAACCCGTTCCTGACACCCACCCACGGCAGTTCAGGAATTAACAGCGCGAGATACGCAACCCGTGTCCTCAACTTGTGAGACGGCACCGTACGTATCCCTTTGACGGGATGGTAGAACTAGGATGCTTCCTATTCTAATGTCAGCAAGTCTCCGAAAGTAACATGCAGCCCATAAATACATGCGACTCCATCTCAAGCCGTTTCTCCATATATAGGGATTTAACCCGCGTTATGAATTCTAATTGCACACAACCTGTTCCTGACAACTACACGTGACTCGCGAGGCTGCAGATGTGATCATATGCCACTGTTGCATATCGCCAGTGGTGTCTATGTTCGCCACTGCGACCCGGCCACCCGGACCTCTCTCAACTAGACGATCCCGACGTATCGGGTGTCATCACAAAAACCAAACCATAGAGTTTCGCAAGCGCAGGGTAGCACGAAGCCTACCCTGTGGCACTCTCTGGGGTATCGCAAGCGCAGGACTGCACAATGCATCCTGTGGCACCCCTAGCCACGGTACTTCAGGAATTAACGGAGCGAGATACGCAACCCGTGTCCTCAACTTGTGAGACGGCACCGTACGTATCCCTTTGACGGGAAGGTACAACCCGGTACACCACCTATGATCTGCCTCCAGAGACGAGTTAGTGTCGGGGCCCCCTACAGCTGACCCCTCTCTCCCGGCAAAAGTTAAAATGATCCTTGTAAGCCACTACCCTAATGATGTCCCTGACTCGAACAATCCTAGGGTGACAATATTATAACCACAACATGCTAGGCCTTAAGTTAGGCTTCGCAAGACAACTCTACTAGGCCGCTCAACCTAGACTTACCAGAATCCCTCAGGACCCGGTTCGTGGCTCATCGATCCAAGACTCTGGTAACAATCTCTCTCTCAATCATCACTACCCCTAACTCGGATTCTACCAAACACTCTCGGCCCACGGTCAACCTACATTGGTTAAGATCCGTCAACGTCCGAGGTGAGATCTATCCGTTTTGCTCTAAGGAGGTAGGATGTGGTCTTGATGGTCGATAGCCCTAGGGTGGTAACATCACCCTAGACGAGTGCAACGAACTGTGTACTAGCTAACAAGCTATACACGAGTAACAACCACATACGAGCCAACTAAGCTACGTATGAACAATAACTACCTACGTGCCAGGCGGGCCTCGTAGGAGATAACTACGTACATACCAGCCGAATAAGCCGCGTATGAGACCAACAGCTACGTACGGGCCAGTCGGGCCGCGTACGAGACAACAACCTACATACGAGCCAACTAAGCTACGTATGAGACCCACCGCTACGTACGGGCCAGTCGAGCCACGTACGAGCACGACCGTGTGCAAACAACCATACAGGTAATCAATCCTAGAAGCAACCAAGCGTGCTTACCAACAAACTTAATCTTCTACTATTAGAAGCAACAAAGGGATCTACTAGTAGTCTAAGATCGGTATTCTACTAAGGAAGAATCCGAAGGCGACATAACCGCCTTTATCGAATTAACTATCGCTAGTGGTCTTCCCGATCTTACTACTTCGACCTATAATGTCTTAGGCATGACATACACTCGTAGGCATCTTCCTAAAGTAATCCAATTACAAAATAGGACTACTCACCATCACACTCCTAAGTATGAATATGATTAATGCTTGTGTTTTCATCGAGCTTAAACATAAAAATCACTACGACCTAGACATAGAGTCTACTATAGTCAAGCGAGCATGAAAACTTACTACTTATCTTGACTAATAACCATAACACAAGCATGGATAGATAACTAATATAACATACAATCATTCCAAGGTATAGTAGATATTCTAACATTACTCCTATAATGTTCTAATTATGTATTACTCTAGCATGGCATAGAATCCAACATAAATCACTACAACTAGCCATGGGTAGTTTCTTTACCCTAAGCATGAACATCCTAGTATGAGTATCCTTAACTTAATAAGATCAATAATTTGCATGATCACTACTTACTTAGCATGAATCATGGTCATTCACTAACATAGTATACACTTCTCTACCATTTATCTAGCATGGTATACAATTTGCCTACAATTTAAACTAGCATGATATGCAAAATACTTACGATTAAGCTAGCATGGTATATCGCTTTCCAACAATTAAACTAGCATGAGAACCTAGTAGGATATTTTTAGGAAAAGTCCTACAACATCCTAAACATAAAGCATGATAGGATAATTTTATAAAACATCCTACAACTAATTAAGCATAGATATGGCTTCTAATTATTTTTAGGAGTAATCCTACAACACATGAAGCATAGAAATGGCTTCTAATTATTTTTAGGAGTAATCCTACAACACATGAAGCATAGAAATGGCTTCTAATTATTTTTAGGAGTAATCCTACAACACATGAAGCATAGAAATGGCTTCTAATTATTTTTAGGAGTAATCCTACAACACATGAAGCATAGAAATGGCTTCTAATTATTTTAGAAGTAATCCTACAACACATGAAGCATAGAAATGGCTTCTAATTATTTTTAGGAGTAATCCTACAACACATGAAGCATAGAAATGGCTTCTAATTATTTTTAGGAGTAATCCTACAACACATGAAGCATAGAAATGGCTTCTAATTATTTTTAGGAGTAATCCTACAACACATGAAGCATAGAAATGGCTTCTAATTATTTTAGAAGTAATCCTACAACATGGAAGCATAAAACATGGCTTCTAAATATTTTAGAAGTAATCCTACAACATGGAAGCATAAAACATGGCTTCTAAATATTTTAGAAGTAATCCTACAACATGGAAGCATAAAACATGGCTTCTAAATATTTTTAGAAGCAATCCTACAATGTCTTAAGCACAAAACATAAAGGAATATTTTTTAGAAAATATCCTACAACATTCTACTACTACTACTACTATACTCACAACAAAATCACAACATACACTATGTATTACTACTACTTCATTCACAATAAAATCACAACATACAACTATCTCATTCTACTACTTATTATTTAGCATACTATTCCTTAGTTGCTTACTAACCTCATTTATTACTAGTGATAAAGAAAGGATTATTTTATTTAAGATAGCTACAACTAGTGGGTAAAATAAAAGAAGATCTTTTTGATTAATGGCTACAACTAGTGATTAAGAACAAAAGAAGATCTTTTTACTTTGTTAGCTACAACTAGTGTTTAAGAATAAAAAGAAGATCTTTTTAATTTATTAGCTACAACTAGTAGGTAAAACAAAAGAAGATCTTTTTGATTTATTAGCTACAACTAGTGTGTAAAATAAAAGAAGATCTTTTTAATTTATTAGCTACAACTAGTAGGTAAAACAAAAGAAGATCTTTTTGATTAATGGCTACAACTAGTGATTAAGAACAAAAGAAGATTTTTTTTTATTTTGTTAGCTACAACTAGTGTTTAAGAATAAAAAGAAGATCTTTTTAATTTATTAGCTACAACTAGTAGGTAAAACAAAAGAAGATCTTTTTGATTTATTAGCTACAACTAGTGTGTAAAATAAAAGAAGATCTTTTTAATTTATTAGCTACAACTAGTGTTTTAAAAATAAAGAAGATCTTTTTAATTTGTTAGCTACAACTAGTTGGTTAAAATGAAAAGAAGATCTTTTTAATTAATTACAACTAGTGGTTAAAAATAAAGAAAGATCCTTTTTTAATTAATTACAACTAGTGATTAAAAGAAAGAAAGATCTTTTTATTAGTTTCTACAACTAGTGATTAAAAATAAAAGAAAGATCTTTTTAGTTAATTTACAACTAGTGGTTAAATAAAAAGAAGATCTTTTTATTAGGTTACAACTAGTGGTTAAAATAAAGAAAGATCCTTTTTTAATTAATTACAACTAGTGATTAAAAGAAAGAAAGATCTTTTTATTAGTTTCTACAACTAGTGATTAAAAATAAAAGAAAGATCTTTTTAGTTAATTTACAACTAGTGGTTAAATAAAAAGAAGATCTTTTTATTAGGTTACAACTAGTGGTTAAAATAAAAGAAGATCTTTTTATTATTACATTAGTTACAATTAAGTCCTACAACCAATCAATGGTTGTATTGTTCAACAATATGCCATATGTAAGTTTCTTAGTCCAATAACATACAACAAAAGATTACCATACTAAAGTTATGATCTTTAGTGCTTACTACTACTACTTTTCCTTTTTCCTCTTTTACTTACTACACATACCACACACTCAACCCAAAAAAAAAACAAAATAAAACAAGAAGGTAGAAGAAGAAGAAGTCACACAACAAACAACAAACAACCAAACAAACAAACAAAGAAACAAACAAAAGATCAAATGAAGAAACCCCCACCTTCCCTAACTTGTTGGAAGAACTAGCCTTGCTACCTTCTCCTTCCCCTAAGCTTCCTTTTAGAAGTCTTCTATTACCTACAAAACAAAACTCTCTAATTAATTTGTTCTCTCTTTCTTTTCCTTTCCTTCTTTCTTTCTTTCTTTGGTTTTTCTAAAATGAGAGAAGGAGGTGAATGAGGGGTGTTTTATAAAAGGAGATGGGAGTGGTAAGTGCACCAAAATGGCACACAATAACCCTCAAGAAGAGTGGCCGGCCTTGCTTTAGGGGAGTAGGGGGTGAGTTTTAGAGTGGTGAGGTGGAGGGAGGTGTTATGTGAGGGGAGGTTGTTTCTAGAAGGGTTTAATCCTAATCTTGTGCATACAACTCTCTTTTGACCTTCTAATTAAACCCTAATTCTCTATTTAAGTAACCATGACAAGCACAAGTGTATTGTCCTAAAGTACATACTATATAATATACTAAGTGTCATACAATTATGTGTATGTGTACATGTATGTGTATACAAACAATCTCTTTATAAAATCCTCATAAAATTCCCAAAAATAATTTAATTTGGAAAATAATAGTAAAATGAATTTTATTACCAATTCGGAGAGTCACGCTATCAATTTGATGCGCTTTGGTTGCGCATCGACCGATAGTTGCGCGTAGGTACTGTTTGCGGGCAAACCGGAGAAAAATCGCCAAAATAGTCCGACTTTGGAATTAAAATAAAATAATAATAAAATAATAATAAAATAATAATTTATATGAGTTAATATCCGTCCGGGATATTACACAACCGGTTGGTGATAATGCAAGCAAATTCTTATCCTTTATTGGGGTAATAGCAAGGAACCCACGGATAATTCCACCGGTAAGTCTTTAAATTGGTAATTTTGAAGATATTATAATTTTGAATGCATGAAAGACACGTATTAGTGTTTGTGAGTCTGCATTGTGGCTGTCGTCTAGTAGCTGTCGTCTATGTTTCTTTATTGGGCTGTGATTAGAAAGAAAGGGCTCGAGTGGAGATCTGGAAACCCATATAGAGACATCTCGTTTATTATAATCTATTATTATTGTTGGACCAACCCCCTCTTGCTGTGTGCGTGTGTTGAAGAGAAAGAAGGGATGAGAAAGAATTAAGGAAAATGCCGCTATGTTAGCCTGGTGTATCCTCATTCTCTACCATTCCTCTTTCTGGCTCCATTTATGGCTTCTATATTAAATTGGTTTCCTTCCACGATGACAGTTCTGTAAAACTACACTTGATATGAGCTCTGTTCTTATTGTTCTTTAATAAAATTGGGAGTTTTGGTGATCCAACTAGTGATCATAGCTGCACCCCACTGCATACTCACAAACACTAATACGTGTCGTTCATGCATTCTATGACCAACCACACTTTGGCATATAGCATGCTTAGATGACATTCTATGACCTGCACACATGTTTGTTCCGCCCAATTCTTGTACAGATTTGGAGGATTTTGGTATACAGCTAGCATCCTTAGTTGACAGTGAACCCATTTTGGTAAAAAATCATGCTAAATGACAATCAGATGCATGAATTCAGCTTCTTTAACAGTAAAAGAAAATAAAAATTTGCAGTATCTAAGCATATATGTTTCTAGATCCAGGATCACAAATTTTGATTGGGCTGTGATTGGATTTTTTAGTGACTATCAACAAGTGTTCTTAATTGGGCTGTGATTAGAAAGAGAGGGCTCGAGTGGAGATCTGGAAACCCATATAGAGACATCTCGTTCATAATAATTTATTATTATTATTGTTCTTGTCGCTCTTGCTGTTGTTGCAAATGTCTCTTTATGTGCGTTTGCTGAAGAGAAAGCAGGGATGAGAGAGAAATGAGGAAAATGCCGCTATGTTAGCCTGGTGTATCATCATTCTCTACCATTCCCCTTTCTGGCTTCTATATTTGGTTTCCTTCCATGATGACAGGTCCTTAAAACAACACTTGATATGAGCCCTATTCTTATTTTTCTTCAATAAAAATTGGAGTTTTGGTTATCCAACAAACATGTACCCGCATACTTCCAAATGGCATTTCCTTTAGAAAGTCGGGCTCCGAGAATCGATCTATGACTAGAATCTCCATTCAAAGCCCAATCAAAATTTGTCATCCTGGATCTAAAATCTACTTTAAGCCACAAACATCATGATTTAGTTGGGATGAAGAAATAATAGAGAAACATATAGGCTTAGATACTGGAAATTTTCATTTTCTTTTACTGTTAAAGAAGCTGAGTTCATGCATCTGATTGCCTTCTTAGGATGATTTTTTTACCAAAATGGGTTCACTGTCAACTAAGGATGCTGTATGTATACCAAAATCCTCCAAATCTGTACAAGAATTGGGCTGAACAAACCTTGTGCAGGTTTCTTTTGGAGCCACAAACATCATGATGTAGTTGGGATGAAGAATTAATGGAGAAACATATATGCTTGGATAGTGGAAATTTTTATTTCCTTTTACTGTTAAAGAAACTGATCGCATGCATCTGATTGTCATCTTAGCATGATTTTTTTACCAAAATGGGTTCACTGTCAACTAAGGATGCTGTATGTATACAAAAATCCTCCAAATCTGTATAAGAATTGGGCTGAACAAACCTTGTGCAGGTTTATTTTGGAGCCACAAACATCAACAGTTTAGTTGGGATGAAGAATTAATAGAAAAACATATATACTTAGATACTGGAAATTTTCATTTTCTTTTACTGTTAAAGAAACTGATCACATGCATCTGATTGTCATCTTAGCATTATTTTTTCACCAAAATGGGTTCACTGTCAACTAAGGATGCTGTATGTATACCAAAATCCTCCAAATCTGTACAAGAATTGGGCTGAACAAATCTTGTGCAGGTTTGTTTTGGAGCCACAAACATCAATGGTTTAGTTGGGATGAAGAAATAATAGAGAAACATATATGCTTAGATACTGGAAATTTTCATTTTCTTTTACTGTTAAAGAAACTGATCGCATGCATCTGATTGTCATCTTAGCATGATTTTTTTACCAAAATGGGTTCACTGTCAACTAAGGATGCTGTATGTATACCAAAATCCTCCAAATCTGTATAAGAATTGGGCTGAACAAACCTTGTGCAGGTTTCTTTTGGAGCCACAAACATCATGATTTAGTTGGGATGAAGAATTAATGGAGAAACATATATGCTTAGATACTGGAAATTTTCATTTTCTTTTACTGTATCAGAAGCTGAGTTCATGCATCTGATTGTCATCTTAGCATTATTTTTTTACCAAAATGGGTTAACTGTCAGCTAAGGATACTGGCTGTATACCAAAATCCTCCATATCTGTACAAGAATTGGGCTGAACAAACCTTGTGCAGGTTTCTTTTGGAGCCACAAACATCATGATTTAGTTGGGATGAAGAATTAATGGAGAAACATATATGCTTAGATACTAGAAATTTTCATTTTCTTTTACTGTTAAAGATGCTGAATTCATGCATCTGATTGTCATCTTAGCATGATTTTTTTACCAAAATGGGTTAACTTTCAACTAAGGATGCTGGCTGTATACCAAAATCCTCCAAATCTGTACAAGAAGTGGGCTGAACAAACCTTGTGCAGGTTTATTTTGGAGCCATAAACATCATGATTTAGTTGGGATGAAGAATTAATAGAGAAACATATATGCTTAGATACTGGAAATTTTCATTTTCTTTTACTGTTAAAGAACCTGATCGCATGCATCTGATTGTCATCTTAGCAAGATTTTTTTACCAAAATGGGTTCACTGTCAACTAAGGATGCTGTATGTATACCAAAATCCTCCAAATCTGTACAAGAATTGGGCTGAACAAACCTTGTGCAGGTTTCTTTTGGAGCCACAAACATCATGATTTAGTTGGGATGAAGAATTAATGGAAAAACATATATGCTTAGATACTGGAAATTTTCATTTTCTTTTACTGTTAAAGAAACTGATCGCATGCATCTGATTGTCATCTTAGCATGATTTTTTCACCAAAATGGGTTCACTGTCAACTAAGAATGCTGTATGTATACCAAAATCCTCCAAATTTGTACAAGAATTGGGCTGAACAAACCTTGTGCAGGTTTATTTTGGAGCCACAAACATCAATGGTTTAGTTGGGATGAAGAAATAATAGAGAAACATATATGCTTAGATACTGGAAATTTTCATTTTCTTTTACTGTTAAAGAAACTGATCGCATGCATCTGATTGTCATCTTAGCATGATTTTTTTACCAAAATGGGTTCACTGTCAACTAAGGATGCTGTATGTATACCAAAATCCTCCAAATCTGTACAAGAATTAGGCTGAACAAACCTTGTGCGGGTTTCTTTTGGAGCCACAAACATCATGATTTAGTTGGGATGAAGAATTAATGGAGAAACATATATGCTTAGATATTGGAAATTTTCATTTTCTTTTACTGTATCAGAAGCTGAGTTCATGCATCTGATTGTCATCTTAGCATGATTTTTTTACCAAAATGGGTTGACTGTCATCTAAGTATGCTAGTTGTATACCAAAATTCTCCAAATCTGTACAAGAATTGGGCTGAACAAACCTTGTGCAGGTTTCTTTTGGAGCCACAAACATCAACGATTTAGTTGGGATGAAGAATTAATAGACAAACTATATGCTTAGATACTGGAAATTTTTATTTTCTTTTACTGTTAAAGAAGCTGAATTCGTGCATCTGAAGATTTAAGATCCAGGATGGCAAATTTGGATTGGGCTGTGATTGGATTATTTAGTGGCTGTCGTCTATGTTCTTAATTGGGTTGTGATTAGAAACAGAGGGCTCGAGTGGAGATCTGGAAATCCATATAGAGACATCTCGTTTATAATAATTTATTATTATTGTTGTTCTTGTTGCTCTTGCTGTTGTTGCTGATGTCTCTTTGTGTGCGTGTGCTGAAGGGAAAGAAGGGATGAGAGAGAGATGAGGAAAATGCCACTATGTTAGCCTAATGTATCCTCATTCTCTACCATTCTCTGTTTCCATTTCTGGCTTCTATATTTGGTTTCCTTCCATGATGACAGTTCCTTAAAACTACACTTGATATGAGCCCCTTCTTATTTTTCTTATTTTTCATATATTTGGTTTCCTTCCACGATGACAGTTTCAAGGATTGTCTGAACAATCCATGAAAGACATGCTCAGATGATGGATTTTTATTTGTTTTACTGTTTTAGATACTGGATATTCCCAATCAGAGGAGAATATAAAGGTTTCAAGTTAGATACTTGATTTTCATTTGTTTTGCTGTTTTAGATATATTCAAAAACAAAATTAAGTACTAGCTTTTTAGCACTGCAATATAATTATTTTACCTCTCTATATATCATTAACAATTCCATTTGCAATTGGCACTTTGATCTTAGAATTTATGAATTGGGTAGATCTTTTTGCAAGTTCAAAAAATATATATATTCTGTATTGTGGTCTACTGTTGAACTAAATTATTATTTTTTTTCATAGAGCGGTCACCCAGATGAAGGAAATTCTGATGATCAGCACTAAAGCTACTCGAGGGGTATGAATCTGTGGTCGGCCTACTCTAGTTGTTATTGTTATGTTGTCCTTGTTGTTATTATGTTCTGGATTGTTGTTTTAAGTAATTGTTGAGATATTTGGGATGTTAATTATTGTATTTGTTAATTATGTGGTGAATTTGGACGATTAATGGACTATGTGTGAAACTTTATTATCTTTAATTCTTGTGTTTGGTTGTGATTTGCGCATTAATATGCCTGAAATTGGTTGAATCAGTTGTGAATCAGTTTACAGGTTTTTTAAATGAAATTGTGAATTGAAATCGAATGAAAAATTGGAGCAGGAAAAATAAACGGGCATACACCGGTGTTTCATAGAACGCCGGTGTATCTAATTGTTTAGTTGAAAATTTCGTTAGAGAGGCGTTTCCACACACACCGGTGTACCCATATATCTATAGCGGCGTGTCATAAAACGCCGGTGAATATCTATATACCGGCGTTTTATAACACGCCGGTGATTGTAATTAGGGAAATAAGGGCGCTCAGAAACAAGCATACACCGGCGTTCGATGACCGGCGGTAAATATTGGACATACACTGGCGTTTCTACAATCGCCGGTGAAAGATATATACCGGCGGTATGTGACCGCCGGTGAATGTATATGGGGGAAAGAACGACACTCAGAAATTCGCATATACCGGCGTTTGTCTGGCCGCCGGTGTATTTTCAAGATATACCGGCGTCCAGCAGAAACACCGGTGAATACACCTATCTTTCCGCGAAGCTCGATTCGGCAGTATTACCGGCAGCATTTATAAAAACGCCGGTGAATGTTTCACTGGAGTAAAAAACTGCCGGTGTAGGTCTAAAAAAACGCCGGCGAATAACTTCTGTGTTGTAGTGTGCGGAGAGAAACTTTGGAAGCTAGAGGCTTTAGGATAAGCATAACTAAAACAGAGTATTTTGAGTGTAATTTTAGTAATATTCGAAACACTACTGAGGAATTAGTGAAGCTTGATGACCAAGAGATACCTAAGAGAGACGGTTTCCGATATTTAGGCTCGATTATACAAAGAGATAGGAAGATTTGTGAAGATGTTATACATAGGATCCAAGCAGGGTGACTTAAGTGGATAAGTGTCAGTGATGTTTTGTGTGACAAACGTATACCTTTGAAGTTGAAGGTAAAAATTTATAGGACGGCTGTTAGACCAGTAATGATGTATGGAACAGAGTGTTGGGCAACAAAAAAATAACATGTCCAAAAAATAAGTGTAGCGGAGATGAGGATGCTAAGATGAGGTGTGGTAAAATAAGGAATGATAGAATTAGAAACGAGCATATACGAGACATGCTAAAGGTAGCTCCAATCCAAGATAAGTTAAGAAAGAATCGCCTCAGGTGGTTTGGACATGTCACATGTAAACCTAGTAGTGCTCCCATTAGAAAGAGTGATTTGATAAGTATTAAGGGTAGAGTTAGGGGTAGAGGAAGACCTAAATTAACTTGGGTGGAAACGGTGAAAAAAGATATGATACCTTGTGACCTTACAGAAGATATTACGCTAAATTGAACAGAATGGAAAATCATGATTCATGTAGCTGACCCCAACTAGTTGGGAAAAAGGCTTTGTTGTTGTTGTTGTTGTTACTATGTCAATTAAGTTTAGTTAGTGCTAAAACTTCAGCTAAGTTTAAAAATAAAGAAGATAAAGACTAACTAATGCCAAATTCAGTTAAGTAGAGTAAGGGTGCTTTTGGATTGGATACGGATCAAATATCGGCTATACCAACATCTGTATCTCATTCAGAAAACAATTTCAAATATGGATTCGGATACGGATATGACTCAGAAAAAAGTCAAATCCATATCCGCAACTTTCGAATGCAAATGCAGTTCGGATATGCTGTATCAAATACGGATATGAATTCGGGTATAAAATTAATATTATATAAAATAAATGTAGAAAAAGAAAAGAAAATTGAACAGGATATAAAAAACTATTAACTTAATATATTAATTACCCTAAAAAAGAAGGGTAGTTTAGGTGTTAAAAAATATCTATATAATTGGAATTTAATGTTGAATATGAGAAGAAAAAAATTGATGATCATATTTTAACTTTAAGGGGAGGTTAAAGATTATATGAAAATTAGTATATCTATAGTATGTACTAAAACTAGGTTGAACGTCTTTGAAACGCGCCATGTGGCGTCTTTAGAGGCCCCTAAAAATTCGTCATGTGATATTTTTTAAGGGCATGTAAATTTTACATGTCTTTTTTAAAATTTAATTTAAATTTAAATTTAACCTTAATTTAAAAATTAATCTTATTATTATGTATAAATCACCCAATTTCACCACCTTATAAACTTTCGTTGCTTTATGTCTCTCTCATGACAAAATTCTTTCACTTTCTGTACATCTTTTTTTTTTTTTTCTTTAAATGGAAACAGGTAAGGGGGAAACCCTACCTCACGTTCAATTATATGTATTAGATATGAAAGAGAAAGCTATTACAAACTACTAGTGGCGGGGTTGTAGAAAGGGCTAAGCCTTGCGAGTGCGCGGGTTCGAGATGGCATAACGTTGAATCGTAGAGAGGGCAGCGGACGTAATCCTCTACTAGAGACAAATTATGATCTCATCACCGACACACTTAACACAGACTGCACTCGGTAACAAAATCAACCCCCCATCAAAACCAGCATACAACATAAACCAGCATAGTCATTAACATATACAAAACACGGGACAATGTGAGTCCCCAAAATACAAAAGTGCCACAAGTACGACTACTCATGACTGCTTCCATCACTGCATAGTGAAAAGTCTTGATCGCTCCTGCGTAGATCTCTAACTCCTGCGTCATCTAACTCCTTCAAGATCTTTGCTTTCTTCTTAGAGCTCCGCTGCTATCTAGCCAATGGGAGAACCAGAATTTAACATTAGAAATAAGCTTATCAATTCTAATGTGCTTTTTGTTGAAAGTTCTATCATTCCTAGCATTCCATTTACTCCAACAAGAAGCAATTGTAATCAAATTCCATGAGTATGTGTATTTGTGATTGTGAGAATCAAAACACCACCTTGTGAAACAATTTGAAGTGGAGGCAGGCAAGTGAGGAATATTGAAGTGATGGGTGAAATAGCACCAAGTGTTAATAGCCACCGGACATTCAAAAAATATATGGAAGGTGGTTTCAACCAGGCCTGCACAAGCCGTGCAAGTCTGCTCACCATCCCATCCTCTAGAGTGAAGCCTAGCCTTGGAGTTTAGTATCTCCCAACTCAACATCCAAATAAAAATCTTGCATTTGAGGGGTGCGAAGTTCTGCCAAAAAACTCTGAAGTAGGGTGAATGAAGACCTGAAATACTGAAGAAGGAATACGTTGATTTGATTGTGTAGACCCCTGAGCTAGAGTGTCTCCAAGTGGGAATATCCACATTGGTAGAATGTTGCAAGTTGGAGATAAAGTGCAATAACTGATCTTTCTCCATGATAAGGCGAGAGGAGGAAGTGTTGTTTAAGGTAGCTCTCCAAATCCATAAACCAACTTGTAAGTAGCCCTGGAGCAAAGTGTTGCCTCTTTGTTCCAAGCTGCATCGAATAAGGGAGGGAATAAAGCGGATGCCTGAGTAGAGCAGTTATGGCCTCCAACCCACATAGAATTCCAGAACTTGATGAAGTGCCCATCACCAAGTTGCTAAATAATCCCCTGTACGAATTGCTCCCTTAGCTTATGAATCCCTTTCCAGAAATCTGATGACTGAGTAAAGCAGTTGAAAGAGTTTGAAGCTCTGTTAAAATATAAAGATAGAAGTGTTTGGCTGCCAAGAGAGTTATCTGCAAAGAGCTTCCACCACCACTTCATTAGTAAGGCATTATTGAATTGACTAAGATCCAGACACCCCAACCCCCTTGTTCTTTAGGCTGACAAATACACTTCTAGTTTGTGCATGCAGTCCTCTTTCTGTATATCTTCATCTGCATTTTTTTTCCTTTTATTTAATCAAGCATTCTCTATTTTCTTATAATGCTCTGATTACATTTTAATTTTTTAGTTTTAAATTTTAAATTAAAATTTTTGAGTGGATTGATAGTAGGAAGAAAGTTAATGGTTCCCATGTCCATCACAGAATTAGAAAAATCTAATCGTCTTATACAATTGAAGGTTCCTGAAAATTTTGAAAAGTATTACCTATTTAAAATATTAAAGTTTTAAAACATATTATAAGCATGAATAATTTTATATAAAAAAATTCTATTGTAAAAGCACCAATAGAAAATTTATACCTGTCTGGAGACAATCCGAGCCTTTGATCTCATTTTTTTCTAATATAATAGATCCAATCCATGCCGTCCATTTGATCTAATACAACTGATATGTTTCCTAGAGAAAAACCCTACACGCCTCTCTTCTTTCTCCTCACCTGTCTATCCTTCTCTGACTTTTCTGGTTGTTTTTGATGAAGATTAAGTCAAGGAGAAAAGGATTTCGTTTTCAGGTACAATTTCCCTTATCCCTTCTCTCGGTTATTATTATCCGTTGGAAACCTTAAATCCTTCAATCAAGGAGCAAAACCCTTTTTCCTCAATGACTTCTGATATTATGGTTGTTTTTATTATCCTACATGAACTTCCTGTGTAACTTCAACTTTTTGCTAGGATGTTTCAATGTATCACAAATTTGGGTAAGTTCCATTCTTTTCCTGTTACTATTTCTGAAATAAAATATTTAGTGGTACAATTGATACTTGATACTTACTTGATGATGCTTTTTTTAGGTGTGGGAGCAATAAATAATGAGTTTTTTAATGATTAGAAAAAGCTGAGATCTCACCCGTTGATCAGATCTGATGTGAGAGTAATATTTGTGCATATATTTGGAATGTATGGCTAGGATACAACCGTAAACCTGCAAAAAAGCCTGAAAGACCGGGAGATTTTCCAGTGACATGCCCTTGGACGATCAAGTAGTAACTCTGCAGTATAAAGTGGGTTGAGCTAAGGTGGAGGGTGCGGGGATGGCCCGTGTTCTGGTTAGGGGTCTGTTGCTGTAGCAAAATGGTTGTTCTGCCTTTTAGGAATTCTGAGATATGTGCAGAAATCGTACGGCCTTGAATAGCTATAATTTCCACCCGCACCAATACTCTTTAATGAAAACTCATTATCCATGCCCAATTTTGTAATTTGTTTCGATCTTTGGATGCAAACGAATTATAATTTTTTATACACTTTAATATTTGGATAATTTTCGTTAGATAAATGTTTGTGTTGGAAACAAAGGAAAAAATGCTAGCACTGAAAATGGCCAAAGATGCCCTAAAATGTTTCAATGCAGGCAATTCTTAGTCAAGTAAAAAATTGTATCCCTTGCCCTTTTTTCAGATGTACTATTTGCTTATTATTCTAAAGAACAAATTGTTTGGGGAGCTAATAAAATTAAAGAATACAGGTTATATCTTTTTTTAATGATATTTGCAAGTTGTTGCTGTATACAAGTTATCATAAGGTTTCATTAAAAATTAGGAAGAAAGAAAAACAAACAAGAAGATTTGGATGCATTTTTAATGATATCACTTTTTTTCCCTTTTTTTTTCCAACTGAAAAAAGGGTTTGAAATTTCATTTTCGCTTCGCAAATAGGTTAGATTCATATTTTTCTGTATGTCTTATTTAACCTTATAGCTTCTGACTACATAAATGCCATATATGATTATTTTCCGAAATTATTATGGTCAATAAAGTATTTGATAAAATGATACAAAACATATTATATCTTGCATTACTTCAATAATGTTTTCCCAAGTTTACTTTATAGGCTATTGATGTGGGTAAAATTACAGCTGATTGGGGCCGTACGATTCTAGCACGAATCCCAGAGTTTCTAGTGACAAAGCAATAACTTCACAACATCTGTAGGCCCACATCGAGAACATGGTCGGTCCTCAGGTCTACAATCTCAGCCCAACCTGTGATTAAGGCTGATTCTCGGCCCAAACAGGGGAATTCACCAGCCAATCATGGATGGCAATCAAATCCCATAAAATAGGAAGATATTAACTAATTTGATTCATTGATTAGAGAAATCTCATAAATAAGTTAGGAAATCTTTCTATTTCTGCTCCATCTCAGGCTTACCAATACAGCCCCTCCCCAACCATAACCAGGTAATCAACTTTTATCACTGAAACCGAGTTAATACTATGAGTTACTGACTTTATCGTCAGAGGGTCTAACGCCAGAAAAACCCCCGGTGTTTGAGGATTTCTTGCAGGTTCTCGTACAGATTTTCCAGCGCTATCCCAGCCACTATCTTAGCCAACCACAAACATCGGCCTCACATAAGTTCTGATCAGTGGGAGAGGATCTAAGCGTTCTTCATCATCTAAAGAACTCATTATCTGGTTTCTCCAACAGAAAAAAAGTATCACCAGATTGGTGCCTTCTATGGGAAAACAGAGATGCAGCCCACTACTCTGACCCTGATGTTAGAAACCACTTCTAACCATGCCCCCGAGAACTAAGAAGGCAACTTCCAAAAGTCGACAGGCAGCTCCGTCTCCCCCTCCACTATTGCTCCTCTCCCTTAGCAGGAATTCAACTCAAGGATCACAACAGTGACGTTCGGAACCCCTAGTAGGTTCCCCCCCCCCCCCACCTAAAGGTCAGGTCTTGTCCACGCTACCTCTCTCTTAGCCAGTCCTAAGGCAGGAGCCTCTGTACAACAGGCCCTCCGATATGTCCTATACAAACGACAATAAGACGAAGACATTCGTATCGAGCAAGATCGATCCAGAAACGAAGGTCCTCGTTCGGAGCATCAGGGAAGCCGCATGAGCATTTCCCCTATTAGGCAGAGGCCCCGAAGTTTGCCCTACCCCCGAGGAATTTTTTCCCAAACTAACCCACTTTTTCAAAACTATTTTCCCAGCTAACCCACTTTCCAAACTAATTCAATGGGTGACCCACTTTCAGACACGTCAGCATAGGCCGCAGTTGGGAACTACGAACTCTTCGATTTTGAGGCCATATTTCTAGACTGCAGCCTCTTCACAAACTTCTTTTTTCGAGGCTGCCATTCCCAACTGCGACCTCAGATGATTTCATATTTGGGTTATGGAGACTTCGAGGCTTAGACAAACATTGCTAAATTAAAATGTGTTAAATTTAAGCTGCAGTAGCCATCTACGGCCTAGATATAACAGAGGCCGCTTCCTCTCTTACACTAGTAATAGAAGAAGAAGAGAAGCCTCACTGCAACTGTGGCCTCACTTACATCTAGGCCACATATGGCTACTGCAGCCTAAGTTTAACATCGTTTTAACTTAGTTATTTTTGTCTCAGTCTCTCTATCCCAAATATGAAATGAACTGAGGCAGAAGTTGGGAATAACAGCCTTAAAAAGTTTGTGAAGTGGCCACAACTGAGAACTGCAACCTCAAAATGGAAGCGGATACAGTCCCCAACTGTGGCTTATGCTGACGTATCCTGTAACCCCTATTTCAGTTTTTTTTATTTGTAATTTCTTCTTCTAAAATTTTTCTATTCAGATTTATTTTAATAATAATTTTTTTTGCTATCCTGTCACGCCCCGCTTCCCAAAAGAATTCGGAATACGAGTACGTGACAAAGCCCAGCAAATGATTTTCACCATTCATAAGTTGTAAGGATAGACTCAACAACATAACAGGAAATACAAAAGAAATGTACAACCACGATTGCATAAAACAAAACTCATAATCAACAGAATTATTTTGAAAACAATACATATTCCTCACATAAATATTAGATCTGGAACAAAAATAAAATTTTGGGACAACATGTCCAATACAAGTTCAAGTAGCAACAAGGAATTTATAAACTAAAAAAATAGTAAACTAAAGCATAAAGATTATAGCCCAAGCTAAAAATACTTGGTCACTCATTCCGTCAGGTAGCTGATCTCCGAAAACTGTGTATTTATCATGTGGAAGAAATAGAGAAACAAGAGATAAGATGCCCGTTAGTGTAAGCTACGGGCCGCAAGTAGTACAAGCAAAAGGGTACAGGAATAAATACAAGAAGTATAGAACAGGAAACTGGAATCAAGAACATACAGCATATCATGGTAAGAATGCAACTAGTAATAGAGTCTAATGAAACAAGCAAGCAAGTAAACTGAGTCAAGTAACAGGATCATGTAACAAGTGAACATGTAATTTGTAATAGGTACCAAGTAAACAAGTGAACATGTAATATGTAGCAAGTATCAAGTAAACAAGTTAACATGTAATATATAACATGTATCAAGTAACATGCGAGACGGGTAACATGTGCATACAGGTAAACATGTTATTCTTAAGTCTATTGTTTAATCTTATCTAATGCACCACTCATGCATCCTATCTATATACCGCATGGTTGTTGCATACAAACAAGTTACGTTTAGGCCTAGTGGTGGATTCTATAGGGCCATGTACTCAGGTATCATGTAAACAGAAATAGGCACGAATCATGTAATCATGAAATCATGGCATCATGTAATTATGTAATTAGTAACAGACATGAATCATGTAATCATGAAATCATGGCATCATATAATCAAGTACAGACATGAACCATGCAATCATGAAATCATGGCATCATATAATCAAGTACCGACATGAATCATGTAATCATGAAATCATGGCATCAGGTAATGGAAAACACCGGCCCCCTTCCGAGTACACTTACCTATATTGTCCACTACTAAGGTCTTTCCCTTAAACCCCGACTTGTTAATTATTATTATTATCAAAATAGGCATGAAAGTGCACAAACAGGGCAAGTAAACATGATAGTAAACAGGAAACAAGTCCAGGCTAGGTAGAAAATATATTTGAGTGTCAAATCAACTTATAATTATCAAAAACAACAAGAATTTCAATTCTGGACAGCAGGACGTTGCTGCACCAAAACTGGTATTCCCGTTGCTACATGAATACAAATCTGGATTCTTCAGAAGTTATAAAAACTAGACTCTCTTCTAGTTCCAGCACATATACACACGATATATAAAAGTTGCAGCAACTGGGTTCAAATCAACATTCTACACAAATTGTGTGTTCAGCCAGAATTCTTAAAATTGGGTTTACATGCATTAATCAGGTCTAAAAAAGCATCAAATAAATCCTGAAAAATTAACGGTGATTCCTTCGCATGTCTAGTCTCAGCAAGGTAAATTTCATATTATTATATTACTGATAGCATGTTCAAATTAAATTGCAAAATAGGGTGACTCAGTGAAATTATGAATCTGAAAATCCAGACCCATAAGTACTAAAACATCAATATCTCACAAAATAGTGAGATGTTCTGAAAACTAGACACATAGGGCTACAATTCATATTCATAAGACAATTCAAAATTCTGTCATTAACAGGGTCGAAATTATCAGGCAATACCAGGACAGCAGCATTCTCAGATTTCTTTTGCATGAAATATAACACGATTATTAACTACCATGGATCTATGTTAATGAATGATACAAATCAGGTTTTAATGATTATTCAAACAGCACCCATGTCTATTCTCAACTAAGAAAAAGACAACATCAAGACATGCATCATACAACCAAGCATCTATAAGTCATGGTGATTCACAAATTCATGTAACCAAATAATGAGATAAATAACTAGATCTAACTTGTTGTTGTGAAATGAGTGTAGTAACGAATGGTTGTGATCCTTACGATTATGGAAATTAATAGCGACGAACAACGAGTAGGACCAAGATGTATCAACGGTAACAAAAGGTGAGTCACAACAAAATCTACTTATGGTATTTCAAAAAAAGTACTTGTACGGGAAAACAAAAGAATCGTACAAGTTACTTGCCTTGATTGGATAGAAGAATGGCGAAGATCTGCAAATACGAATCCACGAGAGCATGTGCACGTTACGTTCGAGCAACACCACCATGAAACATGTGCAACACGTGCTCAACCCAACACAGCAAGAACCTCAACAACAGCAACAGTGGCTCAATCTCGACAGCAACAGTAGCAACTACATGTGCGATGCACGTATAATCAATCACCCAACAACAACTGCAAGAGTGGTTACAGTGTCGATTTCGATGGCATGGCAGTGCAAAGGCGGTGGTCGCTCGGTAGCGAGGTGCGACGGTGCAAGGCGATCGGCGATAGGGATAGTCGACGGCAGTCGACTGGCAGAGCGTCGATGGCAGGATGGTGGTCGACTGGCTGCAAGAGTGGCAGTCGAGGGTGGTTGCACTGCGGAGGGGAGCTCGGGCGGCGAAGGCGACTGCGAGGGGCTTCGGCATTCGATGAGAAGCCAAAGGAAGAAGATGTGCGAGGTGGAGAGGATGGGTTCGAGGATGGGCGATCGACGAGGGGGGTTAGTCGACGATGAAGATGAGGGGGTGCGACTGGACGGGGATGCAGAGGACGATGGAGGCAATGGGTGCTAGTGGTTGACGAGGAGAATAGGGAAGAGGTTGGTGAGCGGTAGGAATATGAGGAGGCTCGGGTTGCACAGTAGAGCGGGGTGAGGGGTCCACAGGGAGAAGGAGGGTTGAGGTTAGGCGGCTGGGTATTGGAGAGATTAAGGTTTAACACGGTATTATATAGGGTAGAATAGGATAATGGTTTATTGGGTTTCGGGTCGGAAACCAATAGGAGATTGGGCTATTGGGTATATGGTTTGATCCAATAAGAAAAAGAATAATAAAAAATAAATCAATAATAATATATTAGTACAAGTAAATCAATTAGTATGCATTAAATTAATACTCAAACACTAACAAATACAGTAGAATGTATGGATTCACAAAATAAACGAGACTGGATTTGATTTCAGCTAAAATATAATAAGGAGAAAAATAGTATTACATATTAATTAATTAAATCAAATAGTACACATAACATCTATATTCCCACAATATAAAATATAGATCACGATCTATAGGCTTTCAAAAATTAATAAACAATATATTTAATGATAATAATAATAACAATAATAACAAAAATAATTAGATTTGGATTTAACACCTTATAAATTTGGACTTGGTATAAGTAATTAATCAAGTAAGAAAATTAGGTTAAATGATAGAATAGAACTGAATTTGTATTACGATATAAAAATCATTTGAAAATAACAGTAAATATAATTAATGAAAAGAAATGGATATTGACAGGAGATACAAAATAAATTTGAACAAAATGAATTTAAGAAAATGGAAAATAATTTATAATAAATCGAAATACCGAAAATACACAGATTATACATATTGGCAGGAACGGGTTACATATCCATTGGACTCATTTGTTCTCTTTTGATCATCTGTATTCTTTTGGCTTGAACCTATGGGTGTAAAACAAATAGGACGGTCCACCGTCTGTTCGAGTCCGGCTCGAGAAATGGTCCGACCATGGACCGTCCGAACTTTTATACAAACCGATCTTGAACAAATCATTCAGTCCGATTCTTTACCAAGCTTGAGCCGGACATACGTCCGTCCGAATATTATTGCGGTCCGATACTTTACCGAACCAAGTCCGGACTATAAAAATTTTGTCCAACCTAGACCGAGCCGGACATAAGCCCGTCCGAGTAGAATTTCGGTCCGAGCTTGAACATATGGTTGTCCGATCCCGTCCGGTCCGATTTGCAGCCCTACTTGAACCCTACAATTTTTGGTGCCCTGCTAATTTTTTTCTTTTGTGCTTTGGGTTTATTTTGATCCATTATATTCATATCTCCATCTTTATTATGTATTTTTCTCTTTTTGGATCCTAAACTCATACCCCTTTAACCCATTAACCCATAACCCAAACCCAACATCCTAATACCCTATATAAATACCTATTAATCTAAACCCTAATTAATATATCTCTCTCCTTCATCCCGCCGCTCTCACCCATCCTCTTCCTCTGTTTTTGTTTGCTAAAACACAATCCCGAGCTCCTCCTCCCATTGTCGTCCTCCGTCGCTCTAACCGCCACCACATCCACCCCCAGTCCTCATCAACACCCTCATCCATTCCCGTCATCATCCCACCATCGAGCAACCCACTGCCAACTGAAACACCATCATCCCTCCTCGTCTTCATCCTCTCCGTCGACCTCGCCATCCCCAGTGACCTGCACCCTCGTCGCCACCCTCCAACCAACGAAGCACCATCACCATCCTTGTCAGCCCATCTCCAACCTCTGCAATGCCCTGCACCGTCGACTGCCATGTCCCCCCTCCAATGCTCAACCTCTCGTCGACGTCGTTCCCCGAGCGCCATCTGTAATACCCTGATTTTTCAAATGTATGAAAAATTATTTATTTTTTACACGTGGTGTGCACGTGTAATATTTTTGGCTATTATTTTTAATATGATGAATAAGAATATTGTTTTTCTATAAAACATTTTCCTAAAGCCCAAATATTAGTTTACTTATTTTTCTTTCTTGGCCCAATTAATTTAAGCCCATGGATTTAATCCCTTTTTATTATTTTCTACAACTTGTAATGTGTAGCATTTCTTTTTTAGACTTGTCATTGTGTACAAGTTCTTGTAGGGTGATTTGTGCATACACGTGCATGTTGCATTCACGTGTAGAACACACCATTTTTGTTGGCCGGTTGGAATGAGAAGTGGGTTGGAGACATGGGTAGTTATTTAGGGTGTGGGTGGTTTTACAACTCCCTAGTGCATCCTAGCCTTTGATCCAATAACCATCTACTGAATCCTAGCCCTCCATCTCACTCCGTTTGGTGTATAAATACCCCCTCTCATCCATTGTTCCTTTACACTAAAGATTATTTTTGTAAGAGAACTATATTGTGAGAGAGTTGTGTGTGTGTTATCTTGTGGAGTCCGGGCATCATCTTCTGGAGATTTTCGGCAAGGAGCAAGGAGCAAGGAGCAAGGAGTGGTGCATTGCATTAAGGAACTTTTCTGGAGTTCGATTATTTCGTCAATAAGGTGGGTGTTTCTCAGGACTTCTAGTGTAGAAAATATGCCATGATTGTGATGATTGTTACTATGCTTATGAGAAGTAAATTCAAACATACTAGAATTGCCTGAGTATGTTCATGATGATATTGTGGAGGACTAATAGTGTAGCAATGACACTGTAAATAAAAGTGAATTGGGTCTGTACAGTCGACTGCCGCGTAGACAAGTCGACTGGTACGAGGCATATGTTTTATGATTTGCTAAGATGTTTCATAATGCGCATGTGTACAGACTAAAAAGATATAAGAAATGCTAATTTCGTATCTTCCATGTTGCATATGACTGAGAAGACATGAACATGTGGAAAGAACTAGTGATAATTAATGAAACTAAGAATGATCTGTGCAGTCGACTGATGCTGTGAACAGCCGACCGATGCATTGATTAAACTATGAATAGTCCAGTAATTCCGTGAAATGAGATGTTTCCATTGTGTTGTCCTAGTATAATAAATTGAATTAATATTTCATCTCTGCAAGAAAGTTATGAACGAGTGTAAGCGCATGTTTAACACTCCTCGAAGAAAAAGACAATATTAGTTATTTAAAATTCCATGTTGTGATTTTACTGAACAGTAAGAAATTTCGTGTTTACGTAGCATGAATGTATGTATATTGTAATTTGACACCATGATACATGCGCATGTAAGAACTGATGGAAAGATAATCCTTAATTTGAAATGTGAACCTGTCCAGTCGACCTAATGCGAGTAGCAAGTCGACTGAGCTGAACATGGATATGTACTGTTAAGGATGGGACAGACGACTGATTTGTTGACAGTCGACTTCCACGTGAATGACATTTTGAGCATAGAAAGTTGCGGAGCAGCCGACTGGCCATGTGCAGCAGTCGACTCTCCCGAGTGTTTATGAAGAACTTGAATTGACTGTACAAGTCGACTGGTATTTTCTAAGTCGACTGTCCAGAGTGTTTCGACCTATCAGAGAACATTATTCTGTTTATTTTGAAGATTGTGGATCTTATGGCTGATGTTGATAAACTCTACTGGTTGCTGTGTGAATTTACATGAAATGAATCATAGTTTTGAATTGAGAATTTACATGAAATGAATCATAGTTTTGAATTGAGAATTACATGAATATGAAAGTTAAGAACATGATATGCTGAGGCAATGAAAAATGAATTCATGAGTTGAAAATGCTCAAATTGGAAATTGAACAAAAGAGTAGCTAAGTCTCCCCCGACAATGGAAATGAAATGAAATGAAATTTGAAAAGAAAGACCAAGGTTGGTCATGTGTAAATGAAATGAATAAGTCCGGTTTAGTGGAGAGGCTAACTCTAGAGATTTGATTTTTATTCATGATTCTAATAACTAGTACATAGTGGAAATGTGATGAAAGTGAGAGAAAATATAAGTATGAGAACTAGAGTTTACGGTGCGGGTGTGTGAGCCACAGAATGCATGCATGATGAGTCAAGACATGGTGTGGGCACAACTCAGTAATGATCGGACTTTAGCCACGCTTGTGGGATGTTTGGTGACTGCAAGAGGATCGTGTTCAGGGAGGAGGCTGAATTGCCACAGAATGCATGCTTGATGAGTCAAGACATGGCGTGGAGTTCCCCTCCAGGGTCCAGTGCACGTGCTTGTACTCATAGATCATCTAGGATACTCACCGTAATTACAGTAGTAGATTAAGTCATGGCGAGGGATTGAACCCTACAAAAATGAAGAACGATTAAGAGGCTTGCCCTCGGACCTATGTAGTATGGGATGCATAGAATCCGAACAAGTGCGCATTAGTGTCATGTAAATTAACTAATTGCATTAACGATTAAGTGCACGATCACGACACGACATTATTAAGATTTCCCTTCTACTTTAATTGTTATGTGAACAAGTTTGTGATCTGTTAAGAAATGAGAATCGTTATACTGTTTCTGGCATAGAGAGGATGGCCATGTATAATTATCGTCGGTTGAATAAATTGAGGTACCCACAGTTTTGTATGTAGGATAAATGACAAAGAGGAATGGATGCATAAAGATTTTACCTTGTCGTTGTATATTTACTTAAATGTTGTACATTTTACTTCCGCTGTGCAAATGTAAATGTAATATATGATGTAAACTCTGTTGTAAAGTGAAAAGTTTTAATTCCTTGTAAAATTGTACTAAGAAAAGCAAAAAGATCCTGTAGAACATCTCAAATTCAGTGTATTTGGGATTCGGGGCATTACACCATCGAACCCCCGGCCCAGCACCACCGTCGTCCACAGCCCTCGTCGACTGCGCCACCCACTGTTGGATCCAGCCAATGCCACCGCTGCCGCTTTGTGTTGCTGTTGTCTTTGGTTATACGTGCGTTGCACGTATATATAGTTGTTGCCATTTGAACGTGTTGCTGCTACGTGCTTTGCACGTGTATTGTTGCCGTCGCGATCCTTGTCCCGTTATTCTTTCGTGTTCAGAGTCGTCATCTATAAGGCATGTAATGACCCTAATTTTGTATGCAAAATTTTTATTATAAATAAAAATTATATTTTTGGAATTACATTTCCAATTAGTTTTATACATGTATATGTATGTGTATATGAATGAATTGTACTCGTACATGATAATGTACTTGTGTTGTATTTATTAAAAATACAAATTTACATACCCTTTGCATGCACAAAGATATAGCCCTCCATCCACTCTCATCCTGGTTCCAATGGTCAAAAATCAAACCATGGATCAAAGCTAAGCACAAGAGCAAGTGGTTTTAGAAAAAACCACTTGGACTTTTGGCTTCTCTCTTTCCCTTGTCATACTTGCCGGCCACTACCCCCAAGAACCACCCTCTCTCAATCCTTCTTTATTTAACCCCCTCCTCACTCTCCTATCCTCACAAGTTCTGAAATTTTCTAAGAAAAAAAGAGGAGAGAATGAAAGAGAGAGCTAGAGGCAAGGGTAGGAGCAAGAAGGCCAAATTTGGAGCAAGGAGTTGTAGGGCGTCTTCTTCATTTCTTCAAGGTGGGTGATTCTAACCTAATGGTTGTTTTGTGGTTGAGAAATGGTTGGAATGTAGTGTTAACTTGTCTATGTTGTCTAAAACTGAATGCATGTAAGAGATTAGGAGTCTAAAGGCTAGATCCATGCTAAAAGAAACCAAGACAGTAACATTATTAAAAGCAGAATTTTTGTCTGTCAGTATGAAGTTAATAGCATGAACACAACTTGATATTTTGGTCTAAAATTTTTAGGGGATGATCATTTATGCGTCGTACACCTTTAGCAATTTTTTTGGATTTTTATGATTTTTTCTTCTAATTAATAAAAATACGAACTTGCATGTTGGTCAAAAACAGAACAGATCTTGTTGTATGTTACTGTTGTGGATTAAAGTACTTGGAAATCTCTGTGTACTCATGGGGATGACTTGAAATTAATTTATGTTGTTCTATTATCTGTCTAGAGCTTAAGTTTCAAATTTCATGCAATTTGGACCACTATAGTTATGGTAAATAAATCATGCAAACTCAGCTAGTCAATATGATAAACAGAACTGCTGTTGTTGAATGCTCTATCTTGGGTGTTAATAAAAAAGGAATAACTGAAGATCTACTTTATGAAAAGACTTGAATTTTGGATATGTGTTGTGAATGTATGTTATGTGCTTGATTATTAAATTTCATGTTAATCCAGTAACATTTGATATATATAAGATAATTGTCTTTCCCACTGTGCACAAAGTGTTCTGTTCTGGAAGTGTTTTGCTGCATGTTAAAGAACCAAGTTTTTGAGCTTGTTAATATCTGAATTAGTGGAAGTGTTCAACTAAGAAATTGTAGTACACACTTAGGGATTTCCAGAGAGTCCAAGAAGTCATGATTTGGTTCTGTATTTGATTTTTTATGATTTAATTAGTATACTAGTTCTGTCAGACCCGAACCAAAGTTTACTGTTTGAAGTGACATTGAGGTGATGAAGCCTTGTATGACTAATTGAGGGTTGTAGGTGTTATTTATGAGCCATAATGAGTTTGAGTACTGATGTGAAATGGCTATAGACTGATTTATGTACCTCTTAGTCATGGCATGGTTATTTTTAGGTCCTTAGTGAAGGACTAGAATTGAGTTGAGATATGTGGATGTGTGAATGTTGTTGGGATTGGGATGGATTTTTCCCCCCATTCATGATGCCTAAATTTGGGATTTACACTATGAATGAAATTAGGGTCATCTTGATAGAATGGTGAGACCTTAGGACTATGTCCGTATGGATGAGATTTGTGGTGGTAAGATAAAGACCCGTGACCCCATTCGTGTTCGAGCAACGCCTCGGGCGCCGACATGCTTGCCGTCTAAGGAGGGGAATCTAGCATCATGGGAGTTACCATTTGTCGGGAGGACATGGAGAGCGATGATTTAGCGGGAGCAGCAATTTGTTCGGGCCGAGGTGGAGTGCGACTCCAAACATGATGGATAGCGGCGATCGACGTAGTCGATTCGCCAGTCTTTGTGGGCCCATGTAGTGGGCCGGGCTTGAGAGCCCAGTTGGACCCTAGTGTGGGTTGGGTTAAGTTCAAATGAGCTAGTTAGAATGAACTAGAACTTAACTGGTGGTTATAAAACATCTAGTTGTGACCTCTGAGCTAGGTGGGAAGCTAGTTGATAGATAGCCTAACTAATTGATTAGTCGGGTAGAACTAGATCACCTAGTAAGTTAATAACGGTAAGTTGGATTTATCAATTAGGGTTAGTCCGTGAGTCAACCCTATATTTTAGTAACCCTTAAGTTTGGGTCTAGAGCTTGATTGTTGACCCTAGTGGTGGGTATTGACTGGGATTTTTAGTAAAAACCTAGGATGGGTTAAGATATTGCTGTGAGACTAGGTCGCTTAGTGCTACGAAGCGCATATTAATAAATGGACTACATCTTTAATTAGTGCCATTAGAATCGGGTAAAAATAGTAGTAATGATAATAACTCAACGTAGTGGTAGAGTTACCCCTATTCTTAGTCGTGGGCATCCTTTGACACCACCTGGGTTGGGTAGAGACTTAGGGTAGGACGAGTCACCGTGTGTGTAAGGACAGGCACTAGTGGGTGTTGTGTTCGTCTGTCAGGGGGACGCATGGCGTCGTCACGCCTGTCCAAGTCCTAAGTTCCGTTTAACGCGGGCAAGGAGTATCGAACGAGACTCTGGCTAAGATTAACGCTCCGCAACTCTCGGCATGCATGCCTATATGCCCGTAACAACTTTTGATGAGGACTGGCCGGGCGATGTCGTCTTGACTGCAAGTTCAACTTAGTGTAAAGATGAGTGCTAGCGGAGAAGAGGGGAAACCCTTAGAGTCTGCCATGTCCTATGTTGTTTAATGGGGGAAGGGACTTAGAGTGAAGTTTCATACGTGGAACTCTAATATCCTTGGCTAGCGGGGGTACTGTGAGGCCTTATGCCCATATTACAATGTTTGAAGAGGTCCGGAAGGAGGAACTTTCTATGATATTGACAATTTTACGGTAGCGTTGGAAAAGAGAGACCGCACGACAACCTCCGGGTATAGTAGGATACAAAAATGGGGTTACCTGGATACCACTATTGACTGCAGTAACTGCATCTTCTTCATCACTAATGTTTAAGATAGGATAGAGCACAAGATAGTTGCATGGTGAGGGATTGAACCCCAATAATGTGGAGAACGTTGTTTGTTTGGGGAATGTGTAGTATGGGATGCATATCTCTCCAACCATGCATGCATTAGACTAAGAGAATCATGTGCATTGAGTGTGCATTAGTTCTAGGTCATGTCATACACCGACACTTGTGTTTGCTCACTTTTCTTTGTCATAGAATATTGTGGTTGTTGAGGCTTGGAATTGCTATAGTATGGCATAGAGAGGATAGCCGTGGATAGCATTGCGTCAGTTGTATTCAACTGACGTGCCCACTCTTCAGTTGTAGGACCATTCGCTGTATTGGAGGTGCGAGAGACTCGAGTTGATTAAAGCATCCAAGTCAACGCATTGTCCATTTATTGTAACTCTTTGTAAAGTTAATGTAATATTATATTCTTTGTAATTGTTGTAATTAAACTGGACATTGTAATAATATTTGATGTATTAAAAGTTTTAATTTTCTGTGATTTTTGTTGTGTTGAGACTCATTTGAAGGAAAATCTTGAAGTGTGTCACGATTTCCTACGTTAGGAATTCGGGGGGCTACAAGGCAAGTTTCTCTTGAACTAGTTTTATTTTTCTTGTTCAAGAATCCTTTGATCTCTGCAAGTAGCTCCTCTTTCTATTATCATATTGTATCTGTTTTGATACCGTCAAAGAGACTATTACAAATTCATTGGAAAAACCAAGTAGTAGTCCTCTTTGCGTGCCCTTTCCCTTGATTCAAACCCAGGCATGTTATATATAGTCACTTGCACACACAACATGAATACTTAGATTAGAACTGGTATATAGACATTGATGATTGAATACTTTTCGTTTGAATGTAATGATCATGCTATGTTGATTATAATTTGTCTCATCAACAGTAGAATTCCACCCTAGAGATTGATTACGAGTTTATGTAGTTTTTGCTTCGAAATCATATGCATGCTTGGTTGTTTCGTTGTCTTTTAATGTCACGCCCTGCTTCCGAAAATACGGAATACAAGTACGTAACATAAGCCGAGTGAATGATGTAAACACCATCCATAACTTGTACCAGACTAACTCAGCAATATGAACAATAACACAACCACGCAAGAAAGATATAATCACATGAATCAAACATAAACTTTAATAATAATAAAATAATCCGAATAATATCCAACAGAATATTCAACATCTGGAAAATAAAAATAAACGACGGGGAACTTAAGACCAAAACAAATTATAATATCCAGACAATGTTCAAAGAAATAAAACTACCAACAAAATAAACTAAGCAGCTCAATCTTTAGTTCCATCGTCTAGAATCGTTGCTCACCAATTCCTGCTAGTATAGATCCTCCAGTACCTGCAAATTCTTGATCTAAAAAGAAAGAAAATAATATCCTTAGAGCAAGTTGTGGACAGCAAGTAGAGGAAAACAGAGAATAATAGGAATATAGTATATCAATGAAAAGGGACGGGATCAAAGTCAATAACAAAAGCAAAGATAGGCAATAATATCAAAGGTCGATATTTAATCACGCATGTAACGAATGATGTCAATTTAAATTATATCTTGATGACGATATATAGGATCAGGCATGGAATATAAAATGCAGGTTATTAATCATTTTATTAATATATCTAGTGCACGTAATACTGCATCCCATATGTTCCATACCACAATTTCAGTGCAAGCATGCAGTGAATATTTTAGACTGATGCTGAATTCACGGATCGTGTACTCGGTAACAAGATGAAAAGATATTATGATAGCGTGATCACACAATAACAATCAATTCTCCACCTTCCAAGTTATAAATCAGAAAAGCAAGAAGGCCTTTACCGAGTACATTTTCGGATCGTTCACTACCAAGTCATCTCATAATACTCCGGCTTGTCAATAGTTTATTTTCATCCTATGTGAGCATCCAAGAAGGTGTCAATATTGTATGATGCTAGGTGTGACTAATTCTACTCGTTATAGACAAATCAATAAGCAACCATATTAATTATACACAATTTACACAATCTGGACAGCATGACATACAAAAACACAGATTACCGCTACTACAGAGAAGCAAATTTGGATCCGTAAAAAATTCTAGAAAATAGACTCTTTTTCGGTTCCAGCAAATATATATATGACATATGTTACAGAAACTAGTGTGAAAACTCTTTTCTTTTTAGATTTTATGTTCAAGCAGCAAGTTGGAAATTGTGTAAACACATATGGAACAGATCAGAAGACTCATCAATTAAATCTACAAAAATTCAAGGTAGTTCCTACACATGTCTAGTCTCAGCCGAATTTATTTCACATTTTTATTTTACTGTTAACATGTTCAATTTAATTATAAAACATAAAGATATGCATGAATTTGTGAATCTGAAAATTCTGACACATCTGTACTAAAATACTGATATCTAACAGGTTACAACTCGTAATTCAGATCCATTAAAAGTTATGGAAAATAGATTCATAGGGCTATAAACCATATTCAGAAAGTTATTTAAAATTACAAAAGTAATAGGGTCGAAAATCTGATACAAAAAGATACAAACGGCAGTCCAGAAAATAGTTTGACAGGCATAGGCAACAACTTAATCATACAACCATATAATTCATGCTAATTAATATCAAAGTGATGCTAGATCTGTAACATGCTGTCACACCCCGCTTCCCAAAAATACGGAATGCAAGCACGTGATGTTAACCCAGCGAATGATTTTCGTCATTCATAAGCTATTATCGATTCAACTCAACAATATAAACAAGAAAGTAATACAACCACGCATGAATTAAAGGAGTAATCAAATGAATCACAATACTTGGAATTAAGCATAAAATAACCAACATAATAACAATCCAACATCTGGAATCAATAATAACAATATTCGGGTCAAAAGCCCACAAATACAAGAATTAACAATCTTCAATTAATTTAAGACCTCAAACGAAACAATAATTATTTAAGTGACGATGCAAATCGATTTCTTCACCATTGTTGTCCTCCTAGTCCATCGGGCAATTCTCCTTGATTACCTGTAAGCTGTTCATCTAAAAGAGAGAGAAAAATATGTCCTTAGAGCAAGTCGTGGACAGTAAGTAGAGAAACAGAGAAACAATGACATTTATGGTATAACAATGAATTCAATAAACAATAGAGTCGATGGCAATGAACAATGGAAAAATGATAACAATGCAACGTGCAATAACGATGACAATAAATGATAACAATAACGATAAACAATAACGATAATACTGTTCAATAATGATGACAATATGCAATGACAATGCGATGAAAATCTTAAGTCTATTATTCATTTTAATTCTAACTAATGCACGTATTACTGCATCCCATAACTACAGGTTCGGTGCATACAATCAATTTCGTTTAGACTAAGGTGGTAGATTCTATAGCTCATGTACTCGGTACGATATAAAATTAAAATGATAATACTGGTTATTGCAGCAATTTCTTGCACAATAACGATAACACTGGCTATTACAGCAATTTCTTGCACAATAACGATAATACTAGCCATTGACGCCATTTCTTGCACAATAACAATAACGATATTTTTGGAATGAGGCCCACTCCGAGTACAGTCACTATATTATGAACTACTCTAATCAATCCTTAATCCCGGCTTGATTAAAATTCTTTATTTAATTAACATGCAATACTAATAGGGAACAATAGGGACAGAAATATCAATAGAAAAACGATAAGGCGATTAATAAGGGACACTAGAATGATGACAACACAACCCTAAGATCATGCAATGTACTCTATCCAATTAAATGCACCAATTACAACATTATAGATTCAATTATATATTATCAAATATGAAAACTCAATTATGTACAGCAGTAGGTTGCTGTTCTAAAATTGAATTTTCCGCTGCTACAGAATAGAAAATGTGGACTCGTCAAAAGTTCTAGAAACTAGATTTCGGCCCGGTTCCAATGCATGTTTAAAGTCCAAATTCCGGCAACAGTAGCTAGGTGAATTTCAATGTTCTTTACAGGTTACCGTTTCTGGCGGGTTATCGATGTTAACTAGTTTCAGTTGTAAAAGCATAAAATATTCAATTTAAGACTCAGCAAAAATAATTTTTATTACCCTAAGCATGTTAACTATCAATATGGAAATCATCATGGTAATATTTCATCATTGGTTCATCTATTTAATCAGGTTAACATGGTATATGCATAAATCTTGAAATAAAACGCAGCAGCAGTAAAATGGTCATAACTCATGCAATATAAGTCGGAATTCAAAAATTTTGGATGTTCTGGAAACTAGACACCTGGGAATACATTTCATATTCAGAAAGTTATTGATTTTGATGACAGTATCTAGGTTGAAACAGCATGACAATATTCAGGTTGGCAATAAATTTCAGGATCTCAATATATTTTTCATGAATAAAATAATTAAAATGTTAGGAACAATGAGTTAGGTAACAATCATAAATTACAGCAAGTTACATCAATGTGAACATGATATTAAGATGTATAATGTCTGCAATCTTACTAATCACAATCAACCAATACACCAACACCAATCATATGAACAATCAACACTAGTAGACGATCTACAATAGTTGTGTAATGTCATGACATGAATTTCAATAACAGTCCCTATTCATGTGTTCGATAATTATCTACATGAATGAATGTAAGATTTCTATAAATCGGAGGCAAAAGACAGCACAAAGTCAAAACTGCTACTTGGATTCACTCATGTAAATCCGTAGCATCCCGACGATGAACAACAGTAAACAATATACGATAATTAATATAGATTTACTGGCTAGATTCAATACACAATCTCGAATACGATACAATACAATTTGAGGGTGAGATGACTTGCCTTTAGAACGACGTTAGATTCGATATAGGGAATAACGGGATTAGGATCCCGGGCGACAAACCACGAACACGAAGCACGGAAACCTGTGCTAGCTACGTGCAAACACGCTCACACAGCAACATAGAATTCACCGAATCTTCTCTCCCCTACTAAACAGCAAAACACCAATACCAATCCTCCCTGCCACTGAACAGCAAACACCACAATGGGTCCCCCCTAACCGAACAGAATATAGCCAAGATACCCAATCCTGTTCTTCTTCTTTAACGCAACAGTGAGAGAGAGAGAGAAAGAGAGAGAGAGAGAGAGAGAGAGAGAGATGGAAGAGGGGACGATGAATGCGGTGGCGGGGACTGGCGATGCTGGCAGCAAGGGTGCTCGGGGTGACTGGCGGCAGCGCTGCGGCCAAGGAGCGACGCAGCGACGAGAACTCGGCTCGAGCGAGACTCTGTTTGGCTTCGAAATAGAGGAGGCGAACGGCGAGGTGTTCGGGGCTTGACAACGACAAAGAGGTGGTGAAGAGGGTCTGCGGTGGTTGCAGGGTGAAGGTTACAGACGATATGGCGAGGACTGAGGCGACGGTAATGGCGTTGGCAGCGCTTTGACAAGGTGAGGGTGAAGACGACGAGGCTCGATGGGTTCTCGGAGGTTGGGCGACTGAAGAGATGGTTGTGGTAGTGGACGGGGATGGAGACAGTGGCAATGAAGAAGATGAGGTGGATGGTGGCTGCGACTGCGGAGGGGTCGACTAGCTGGTAGTGGGTGATCTAGAGGGAAGAGCGGCGACAGATAAGGAAGAGGAAGATGGAGGGGTTTCGGAAGTAGGGGTGAACAGGACGGGGGGTTAAACAGTGATGGGAGAGGAGGGGTTGTACAGTAATGGGGAGGTGAAGGGTTACTTTTTTTTTTTTTTTTTTTTTTCTGTGTTGAATAGGAGAGAGAGAGGTTTAAAAACAATCATAATTAAGATTACAATAATAGGGGGGAGAAATGCAAGGCTAATTGTTAAGGATATCAAATTGGGGGTTATAGGATGTGATAATGGTTAGGAGGGATTTTTGGAGATTGACTGTTAGTGGAGATATTGGGTGGTTTTGGGTTAGTGTTACCCGCATTCCCGCAAATACGTATTTTCTGAAAATTTTATGTATTTCGATATTTATAAATTGATTATTGTTAAACTCATTTTGGATTTTCTATTAAGGTGTTTTTCTATCGATAATTATATTTATTTCGAATAATTGTGTATTTTAATCTACTTCTATGTCTTATTGATCGACTATTTTTATTTGAGTCTAAATCAAATATATTATCATTATTGGATTATTTTAATAAAATTGTTAAACCCGGTTATTATTTTATTGTATGATTTTATTATTATAATAATTAATTATCATTTCTTGATTATTTAATTAAAATTCATCTATTGAATTGTTTTGTTTTTGTACTAGACCTGGTTTTCTTGGCGAATTCCAATTTATTTTCAAGCCTAGTTTATATTCAATTCATTAGTATTATTTATTTATTTGTTTGGATTTAAATTCTTGTTCATAAAACTCTTTGATCTTCTTGATGAATTATTTTCTTTTTAATCCTGTTTTTCTTTTTTTTATTGTGGGTATTTTTAATTGAACCCTATTGATTTCGATCTATCTCCTAATTGAACCCTAAAACCCAATTTCATTGTTCTTAACCCTAATCCGCTGTTATTGGACCCTAATTCACCAACCTAGTACTCTAATTGTACCCTATAAATACAATCCTAATGCAAACCCTAAAAATTGTACAATTTTGAAATCCTAGCCTCTTATTCTCTCTCCTATTCTCTCTCCTTCCCGTTCTCTCTCCCCGACCATTGATTTCCCACCCAAACTTCAACCTCTACTATTCACTGTCTTCCCCAGCCCTCCCGACCAACTTCGGCGAGCCCCGACCTTTCGTCGAGCACCGCCTCCTCCTCCGTCGCGCCCCCTGACGCACACCGGCACCCCCTGTCCTCTTCCCCGTTCGTCGACAGACAGCAAAACCCAGAAACCCACCGATTTCCCCTTTGCTCCTCCACTTCATCGTCGAAGACAGCCACCAGCGCCGCCCAGTGCGTTGACCTCTACCATCGACGTTGTCGCCTTCTAGTCGCCAGCGACGTCGCCGGACCTACCAGCCAGCCTTGACCCTTCTGTTGATGCTGATGTATCTTTGTGCCGTTTAGATTCTCTTTTACACGTATATTGCACATGTTATGGTGTGTTCGTGGGTTCGTTGCTTCGGGATTCTCATCCCGTTATTCTTTATATTCAATTTAACCATCTAACAGGCAAGTCACCATCCTCTTGAATTGTTAATTGTATCAAATTCAAGTTTTGTTGAAATTCTTGCAAATAGATCTCTTTGTTATTGTATTATCTATTGTTCATCTCTTCGTTGAGTCTATTGTGGATTTACACGAGCTAACCTCAATATTCTTGACATCGTGCCATTTTGGACTCTAAAGTTTAGATTTTTCATGAGTGAATATAGAATTGATAATAGGGTTGTTCATATAATCGTCACAAAAATAAATTATTGTAGAAACAATTGCTAGGTTGTATGTTGTTTGATCGACTGATGATTGATTGATGATAAATTGATGTATGAACGTATTCTAGTTTTTTTTATCATGTATTGACACCCATCATGTTGATTACACAATTTATTGACTAAAAAATCGATACACATATTGTTTAAATAATTTATTTTCATGAAAATACCCCCCAAAACCCTGTATATCCTTGCTGACCTGAATATTGACCGCTGTTTTCGAACCAGTAAACGACCTTAAAATGAAATAATTTCTGAATATGAATTGTAGCCTTATCTTTCTAGTTTCCAGAACATCTTGAATTTTCTAATTCAGAGTTTTGTAACAAAAGTTATGTCCGTTTTACTACAGTTGTGTTTTTACTTGCAGATTTTCAGATTCTCATACCTTTAATGTTCAAACAGTAAATAGGCTGATCAAATGATAAATTTTTGCTCTGAAAATTTCCCAATTTTTGCATAACATGTTTAAGAATTTAAAAAGTATTTTTAATGAATTTAATACTGAGTTTTTCCTGATGCTAAAAATTAAAATAACAAGATGTCGAATTTCTGCCTGAACATTAAATCTGTAAAGAACCATGTGTTTAACCTAGCTACTATTGTCGGAATTTGAACTTTAAATATTCTTTGGAACCGTGTGGAAGTCTAGTTTCCAGAATTTCGAACGGATTCAACTTTTGATTTCCGAGTCAGTGGAAAACTGTATTTTTGTATAGACTGTGCTTGCTGTCCAGAATTTTAGATTCCACTTTTTAATAGATTAATTATTCCTATGTTGTACTAGTGCATGAATTAATGAATGTATGTTACATTGCATGATCCTAATATCTTATTGTCATCATTCTAATTGTCCTACTTCAAGTTATCATCCTATTGTTTCTATCGTTCACCAAAATATCTCTAGACTGCATATTGTATTGTTGCATTGATAAAATAATTAACAAGCCGGGGTTTAAGGAATTGACTTTTAGTAGTGGACAATATAGGGACTGTACTCAGAGGAGGGGCCCGTCTTTCATTATTTATTGGTCTATTAGTCTATTGGTCTATTGGTCTATTGGTCATATCGGTCATCGATTAATTGTAGATTACTGACTACAGTATCTCGATTGATTCGGTCATCGGTCACTATTGAATATTGATTACCGTTGCCGAGTACATGAACTATAGAGCCCACCACTAAGTCAAAAACGTAAATTGATTGTATGCATCGAACCTGTAGTATTGGATGCAGTAGTACATGCATTAATTAGGATTAAAATGAATAATAGACTTAAGGATTGACACAACACCGACACTGCATATTGTTCCTTATTGTTCCTATTGATATTGAATTGATCATTGATTATTGTTACCAAATATTGCATCCTTGTTTATAGCCATTATACCGATTATCATGATATCAATTATTGTTATTGTCCCGTGTTATTGATTCCTATTGATCCATTGATTCATTGTTATATCGTTATTATATTGTTCCCCGCTTTCTCTACTTGCTGTCCATGACTTATTCTAAGGATAATTTTTCTCCTCTTTTTAGATGAAGTGTTTACAGGTGTTGATGGAAAATTGCTCGCGGGTTAGGAGAACAACATTGGTGAAGAAATTGATTGCATCGCCACTTAATAAATATTTATTGCTTTGTTTTGAAGACTTAATTATTGAACTATTGTTATTTCATTGTATTGTGGGCTTTCGACCCAAATATTGCTATTATTGTTCCAGATGTTGGATTATTATTGTATTTGGATATTTTATATTATTTCATTCCAAGTATTATTATTCATGAGATTATTATTATTGCATGTGCAATTGTTCTGTGTTGTTTATATTGTTGAGTTGATCGGATAAACAGCTTATGGGTGACGTTAGTCATTCGCTGGGCCAATGTCATGTACTCGTATTTCGTATTTTTTGGAAGCGGGGCGTGAGTTAGCGGGTTTGTGGGTCAAGATCCAATAGGAGGTGGGTTATAGGGTTTGGGTTAAAATTTAACTTAACAAGAGATGGG
This sequence comes from Hemerocallis citrina, assembly GCA_017893485.1. Classification (NCBI taxonomy): domain Eukaryota; kingdom Viridiplantae; phylum Streptophyta; class Magnoliopsida; order Asparagales; family Asphodelaceae; genus Hemerocallis; species Hemerocallis citrina. Next base: position 137,188,431 of record CM030363.1, read on the forward strand.
CTTGGACTGGGCTTCAAATTAAATAATTAAATAATACAATATAGGTCAAAATCAATGAGCTTTAACAATAATAATAATAGTAATGACATTGGGCTTTACAAAAATAATAATAATAAGAATCATGACAACAAAAATAATAATAATAATAATGGCAACAACATCAATAATAAGAATAACAATAATAATAACACTAATAACAATAATAACAAATATTAATAAAAATAACAACAATTAAAATACTAAAAATAATAATAATGATAGTAGTAATAATAGTACTACCGATAATAATAATAGTAATAACAATAATACGCATAATAATAATAATAATAATAATAATAATAATAATAATAATAATAATATTAATAACAAAAATAATAATAATGATATGCATCAAATAGAATTTGAAATTAACAAGTTCATTAAAATCCAAACAGGAATAATATAAAATATAAATAGTTGATCAATAGAAAATATATCGTTATTCAAAGTGAATATAATTGTCGATTATAAAACACTTAGCAAAAGATCCAAAACGAATTTAGCGCAAAAATATATTTATAACTAATCAAAATATAGAAAATATTCAGGAAATATGTATTTACGGGAACGGGGGTTACACATGCATAATTCCAGTTTTAAGATGCAATTTCACAGGCATGGTAATCAGTTCATCAAATCAAATTCAATCTAATGTATGAAATTCATCAACAATTCTTTAGCATGGATCTAGTTATTTTTCATGTAATTGTGCATATGCAAAATTCAAGAGGGACTAGGTTTTAGATCAAAGATGTGGGCACAATGTTAAGAATATATCGGGTTAGCTCGTGTAAACCCTCGATAAACTTAATGGAATTTCAAATAGCAGTACAATAAAAAGGACTGGATCTACTTGCAGAGATCGAGGAAATCTTGAACAAAACAAATAACTTGTTCAAGAAGAGACTTGCCTTTTAATTAGTAGATTCGAATATATAGAATAACGGGATGAGCATCCCGGGCAACGAACCACGATCACGAAAACAAGCAAGCACGTGTGAGTTACGTTCAAATGGAAACACGACAAACCAAGACCAAACAGCAAAAAAGCAACTCCAACTCAATCCACCAAATAGCAAATCAAGATCCCCTCCTCCACACAAACAGCAAACAACAAACTTTCCCCTCCTTCTCAATTGAGACAGAGAGATAACGAGATGGTGGGAGGGACGGAGACGACACTGCAGCGACGGTGATCGCGACACCCACGGCAAGGCGGCGAGGGTGCTGACAGCGGTGCTAGAGAAAGGGAGAGAGTCGCACCACTCATTCATTGTTGCCGTGCTATTTCTCGTGTTTATCCCTGGTCGATCATGGATGAAAGGCCTCTCTCCAGAGTAAACCCCCTATCATAGAATAGCCGTAGAAAGAAAATCAGAACCCCTTAACTAGCAATAGAAGGGCCACGCCCCTAGTTAATCGAATCATCTCCTGCGGTCGAGAAGCGACACAGCGACAAGGACGGCGACATCGAGCGGAACTCTGTTTCACTCTGGAATAGAGGAGGCAAAACGGCGGGGGTTCGGGGCTTGGACGACAACGATGAGGTGGTGAGGGATCTTCGGTGGTTGCAGGGGACAAGGAGAGGGTCGACGGTGGTCAAAGAGGCGGATAGCTGCGACGATGAGGCGAATGGGTTCGAGCGGCAATGGTGGGTTCAGTGGATGGCGATGGGTTGGGACGAAGGCAACGGGATGGAGGGTAGATGGGAGCAAGGGCGACGGCAGAGGGCTAGGGTGACGAGGTCAAGGTGGTGGTCGGAGACAGGATCAGAGAACGGGGAGGCGGTTTGGGTTTTTGAAGATGAAATAGAGAGATGAGAGAGTCAAGGGTGGGAGAGAGAAAAAAGTTGTGGTAGGGGAGAGAGAGGGGGGGATTATTATAATTAGGGTTTTAATAATAGGTTATTTATAGGAGATTAAGAAGTTAGGATTTTGGGTTGCAGGTTAATGGGTTTAGGGTACAGGTTTAGGCTCCAAAAAGAGATGAATGAATATAAATCAATGAGATGAACATATAGCGGAACAATTCAAACTCAAAACATGAAGAGCAAAATTTGTAATGAGCCTAAAATAGAAAAAAAGTGTACGAAATGATTAAAAGGGAAATAAAATAACCCAAGAAAAGCAAAAAATTATTTATTAAAAGAAATTAGATACAATAATCAAGAAAAGAAAAATAAAATACAATAAAAATCCAAAATAAAAAAATAGGGGTTACAAATCGTACCCACCTTAACAGAAAAATTTCGTCCTCGAAATTCATACAAGTGGTACAAAGGGCGAACCCCGAACCAAAACAAAACAAACAAAATAGCTACTCAAATAAATAAGGAAACTTCTCCTGAATGTATTCCTCCAACTCCCAAGTTGACTCACCTGGCGAGTGAGGATTCCAAGAAACTCGAACCAACTAATGACAGTATTCTTCAACACCTTCTCTCGACGGTCTAAGATAAAGACCGGTTGAATTTCACAGGACAAATCCAGCCTCACAAACAAGTCTAAGTAGTCAATCACATGACTGTCATCCCTGATGTATTTCCCGAGCTGAGAAACATGGAATACATCATGGACACCCGCTAAAGCTGGCTGCAACGCGAGCCTGTAAGCTACCTTGCCAACACGTTCCACAATATCGAATTGACCGATGAACCGGGGACTCAACTTGCCCCCATCTCCAAAATGGATAACACCATTCCAAGGAGATACCTTGAGGAACACATGGTTGCCTGCCACAAACTATGGAGGTATATGGCGACAGTCAGCCTACCTGTTCTGCCTATCCTGAGCAGCCTGCAAGTGCTTCCGGATTTGAGCCACGACATCAACTGTCTTTGTGATCAACTCAGGACCCAAAAGCTTCCTCTCTCTGATATCATTCCAACAGACTGACGATCTACACTTGTGCCCATACAAAGCTTCAAATGGAGCAGCCTTGAGACTCGCCTAGTAACTGTTATTATAAGAGAACTAGGCTAAGTGAAGATGATCTTCCCACGAACCTCCAAACTGAAGAACGCAGGATCTCAACATGTCTTCTAGGATCTGAATCGTCCTTTCTGACTACCCATCCATCTGAGGATGGAATGCTGCACTGTAGCTGAACTTAGTACCCAAGCTCTTCTGCAGACTCTCCCATAATTGAGACCTGAATCTCGTATCTCTATCCGATACGATGCTGATAGGAACTCCATGCAGATGAACAACCGCCTGAACATACTTCTTGGCCAAACTCTCCGTGGACTAACCCACAAGGAAAGGAATGAAGTGAGCACACTTCGTCAGCCGATCCACTATCATCTAGGTAGCATTATGACCCTTGGGACTCCTTGGCAAAGCTATCACAAAATCCATCGTGATATTCTCCTACTTCCACTCTGGGATTGGAAGAGGTTGCAAAAATCCCGCGGTCCTCTGATGCTCTGCCTTTACTTGCTGACAGATCAGGCTCTGAGAGATATCTAGCCATAACTCTCTTCATACCATGCCATCAGAAATGGTGCTTCAAGTCCCTGTACACCTTGGTACCACCTGGATGAATAAAATACGGAGACCGATGAGCTTCCTCCAGCAGCTACTGCCTCACTTCTCCCATAGGTACACACAACCTAGAGCCAAAACGAAGTGACCCATCAGCATGAATGAACAAATCAGATCTCAAACCGGCTTCCACCTCACTTCGAAACTGCTGCAACGGCTGGTACTCACTTGGGCTTCCTTAATCTGCTCAATCAAAGAATACTGCAACTGCAACATCATGAACTGCCGAGATGATCCAGGAATTAGCACATCCAACTCCAGCCTCCTCATGTCCTCCACTAATTCATTCTGCTTGGTAAGGAACAAAGCGGCAGACCTCTTACTCAAAGCATCAGGCACCAAGTTCACTCTGCCCGGGTGATACTGCAAATTGATGTCAAAATCTGCCATCAATTCCAGCCATCTTCTTTGCCTCATGTTCAACTCCTTCTGCATGAACACATACTTGAGGCTCTTGTAATCTGTGAATATCTCCACTCTATCCCCAAGCAGATAATGCCTCTACAACTTCAAAGCAAAAACCACGGCTGCGAGCTCCAGATCATGCGTAGGATAGTTCTTCTCATGAGGTCTCAACTGCCTCGATGCATAAGCGATAACCCTGCCTCACTGCATCAGCACTGCTCCCAGATCTCTACCCGATGCATCACAATGGATCATAAAACCACCCGAACTGTCAGGTATAGTCAGCACAGGTGCTGACGTCAACCGACACTTCAACTCAAAAAAAGCCTCATCACAAGATTCATCCCAATAAACTTCTGCTCCTTTTTCGTCAACCTGGTCAAAGGCCCAGCAATCTTCGAAAAATCCTGAACGAACATCCGATAATAGCTGGCCAAACCAAGAAAACTTCTCACCTCAGGAACAGACTTCGAAATCGGACAATCCTTGACCGCAGAGATCTTCAACGGATCCACAGAAACACCAGCACCAGAAATAATGTGGTCCAGAAAAGCAACCCGATCCAGCCAAAACTCACACTTATTGAGCTTCCTATACATCTGGTTCTCTTTCAAGGTCTGCAAAACCACCTTCAGAGGCTCAGCATGATCTTCCCTATTCTGAAAATACACCAATATGTCGTCAATGAAGACCACGAAAAACTAATCCAAGAACAGCGAGAACACCCTGTTCATTAGACTCATGAACATTGCCGGTGCATTAGTAACTCTGAAAGGCATCACCAAGAACTCGTAATGCCCGTACCTCGTTCGGAAATCCATTTTCGGAACATCTTCTGACTTCACTTTAACTTGATGATGCCCGGAACTAAAATCCAACTTCGAGAACACAGAAGCACCTTCCAATTGGTCGAACAAATCATCAATCCTCGACAATGGATACCGATTCTTCACAGTGACATTGTTCAACTCTCTGTAGTCAATGCAAAGCCTGCAGCTACCATCCTTCTTGTTGACGAACAGAACTGGGGCTCCCCAAGGCAAAACACTAGGCACGATAAAACCCTTATCAAGCAGCTCCTGAACTTGTAGCTTCAGTTCCGCCAATTCAACCGGTGCCATGCGATACGGACTCTCGGAAATAGGTGCTATACCTGGATGAACATTAATGCTGAACTCCACATCTCGGTTGGGCGGCAAACCGATAAAATCCTTGGGAAAGACTTCAAGGAAATCCCGCACAACTAAAGGTACAATAACCTCATCAGAGCCCAACAGCGAAACAGCCTTGGGATCCATTGAATTCTTGACATGCCCTGACTCACCCGCATGGAACACAAACTCTGGTTGACCAGAAAGCCTGAAATTCTCCTTCTTCTCTCGAAAATCAATCACGGTACAAGAAACACCCAACCAATTCATGTCCAGAATGACATCGAAACCGAAATTGGGAATCATAATCAAATCAGCCAAGAAATCCACACCACCAATCAGCAATGGACATTGCTTGCATACCCTAGAACATACAACGAAACCTCCACCTGTGGTGATGTCCCAAGCTGTGGGCATAGCATCGCTTGCCAAACTATGCTGATCAACAAAACGGGAGGAAATGAAAGAGTAGGTAGCACCAGAATCAAACAAAACATGAGCTGGAACGGAAAAGAATAAAATAACACCTAGAAGAGAAGATCAAACAAAAGAATAAGGTGCTAGCAGAATATATATACAGAATAATTGTACAAAAAATGGGAAAATAACATGTAGAAAACTGAAAAGAAGAAAAAGAAAAGTACAACTACTGTGATATACCTGCAACCACTCCAACAGCTACCTCCGCTTTCTCGGCTGTCAGGTTATAAGCCTGACCACGACTTCGAGTCTGACCTCCTCTAGGGGCTACATGCCTCTGATCAAAAGCTTTCCTCTACGGTGGAAGAGGCGGTCTACCTTGACCACGAGTCGGTGCTCCTAGCTGAGCAGCACCAGTAGCCGGTGTTGGAGTCCTGTTCCTCGGATAGTCAAGAACCATATGGTCACTACTCCCACACACTAGACACAGTCAATTGGCCATCCTACAGTCTCGCTGTGAATGCCTGGCCTTAAGGCAATAGCCACAAGTCTCAACAGTCCTCGGAACAATAATGTGTACGACTGTACTCTCGCGAGAGGGGGCGGAAGTAGCCTCCGAATAGGTCCTCTGATAGGCCGAACTACAACAGGGTGCGAAACAGTTTGCTGAGGAACACTTGACCTCCTGAGAGTCTGCTCCTGAATTCGAGCAGCATCTAGAACGTCGGCATAGGCATGAAGCCGAAGAGCAGTCAAGCGGTCATGAATGGGAAAACTCAAGCCCAACTGGAATCTACGAGCCCTATTCTCATCAGTGGCTACGAGGGAAGGAGCGAAGCGACTGAGCTGAGTAAACTCTGCAGCATACTAGTCCACGGAATGGTTTCCCTGAGTTAAGACAATGCTCAAGTTAATATTGTCACAGGTGAAGTAGGCAACAAAAATGACATTTAAGAACTTTATCTAGCTAACCTGAGTTAGGAAAACAAATTGTCGTTCCATCTCCGCCTTGGTAACACCGGGAAAGAACTTCGTCATGAAGCTCTCTGAGAAAGTTTCCCACTCGATGGGTCTTGCCATCCTTTCATTTTCAGCTCGCCACCAGATGTGAGCGAGATCCACCAGTTGGAAGCTAACCACATCCACACGATCAACATCAGCAACATGGGCGGCAATCAATAGTTGCTCCATCCGGATAAGCCATTGCTCGGCCTCCAGCAGTGACTCAGTACCCGAGAACTTATTCGGGTGCAGCCTCATAAAATCTGGTACTGTACTGGGCCTTGGTGGTAGTGGCCCAGGTGCAGGTCCAGCGGCAGTCCCATTGGCCGCCAAAGTGGCCCTCATCAATTCATTGTGCTTCTGCTGCAGATCCATCATCTGCTGAATCATCTGAAGAATAGCAGCGTTGTACAGCTGCTCATCCCTCGGACGGGAAGAAGAAGAATTCCTATGAGCCATAGCTTGAAACACGAGCAAGTATGGTCCGTACCCAGATTATATGTTGTAACCCTTGTTTTCCTAAAAATGTATTTTGTGTATATTCTGTATTTAAAATTTTTGCAAATTATTTTTTTGGTTTTCAAACCTTTTGGCAAATTGTATTATTGGATCTCCTATTAAAATCCGTTTTCGATCAATAACTTTATTTGTAAATAATTTATATGATTTTTTATATTGAAACACAATTCGTATTTTTATTGTTATTATTACTTTTATTATTACTGTTGTTTTAATCCTAATATTATTATTGTTTGTTATTATTATTATTATTATTATTATTATTAGTACCAAATCCTAATTGTATATTTTATTGGTTATTGTATTTTACTAAACCCATTATATCTTATTCTAATTAAATAAACCAAAACCCAATTAATCTATACCCTGTTTTAATTCCCCATACCCTATTACTAAAACCAAACCCGTTAATACCTATTAATTGACCCAAACCCATTATCCTAAACTAACCAATACCCAAATTTGCACCCGTTACCCATTTAAGCCTACCCCTACCTTGTTCTTGAACCCGCAACCCTTTAAACCACCCAAACCCATAACCATCTCAGCCTAAACCCTACTTCCTCTGCTTATGTATATATTTAACCAATTTACTATCCCTCCACCGCTTTGTCTTCCCTCTCCTAGTCTCTCTCCCGATCCCCTCATCCCTCTCCCTGCCTTGTCTCTCCCTGTCGAGATGCAACTCCGTCAGCAACAGCCACTGCGGAGCCCAGTCACGTCCTCTCTCCCGCCCTGTGCACTCACGACAGCCTGCAGTCCGCCATCATCCCCTGTTCTCCTTCCTGGCCTCCCGTCGCTGCGCCAGCAAAGCAGCAACCTCAGCGCCACCCTGCCATCTCACCCCTGCACCTGCGCCGCACCCTCATCCGCTGTGACTTCGAGCCAACGACAGTAGCGCACCACCCCACGCTTCCCTGTGCATCATCTCCCTCATTCTCTCGACAACTGCACTGCCCTGGTCTCCTTTGGTCGCGGTGCAGCACCGCAGCGACCTCCGCAGCCGAACAACCACCACAGCAGCAGCCAACGGTGCCAACGAGCTCTTCCGGCCATTGTTTGCTGCCCTCTGTCACTGGTGCCGTCCCGCTTGGCCACCACCAGTCATTGCCCTGCAGCTGCCAAGCCAAAGTGGGTGTTCTGTTCATCAAGTGGGTTTGATCAACTTTGAGTTTGGGCCGTCCGATCACCATCGTGATCGCGATCATGATCTCTTGATCTTGATCTTGATCTTGATTGATTGATTCTTGGCTGTCCGTTGGATATTTCTTGATGGGATGTGGGCCGTCGATCTCCTCTTGATCATCCAATTAGATTCTAGCTGTCAGATCTCTTCCTGATCGTCACGATCATGATAATCATCAACTTTCATTTATCGCAACTGTTAGATCGATCGATCTTGATCTTCATCATCATCTTCATTATCAAGAAATCTGACCACCCGATCTGATCCGATCATCTTGATCTTGATCTTCAATCTCAGCCGTCCGACTGTGTTCGTGATCTCGATCGTCTTCACCTTGTTCGTGATCGTGTGTTCGTGATTGGTTCGTGATCCGTTCGTTGTGATTGTGTTCGTGCCTGGGAATCTGTTCCCGTTATTCTTGCTCTTTGCTCCGTTTCCGTCGTCGTCTTCCAGGCAAGTAACTTGTACTCCAATTTCTTTGTATGATACAAGTCAAAAATACTGCTTATTGTGTAGTTGGGTTCTAGAGACAACTCGTGTGTGTGTTATATTTGATGATTTTGTCTCAAGTGTGCTATTTGACCATAGTTGCCTCACAACAAAAAAATTGACATGAAAACAACTAGGGTTGACCGTTCTTGATCTATTCATATATGTGAGATAATTATGTGAAATTATGTGTTTGATGAGATCCATGTGATATGATGGTTGTGAATATGTTATATATCCTATTTCATGTTGGTTGGACACTTAGTAGACTCTATACCATGTTTGATTGTGATTGGAACAAGTTTCGTATGATTTATGTTGGTTTTGTTGTTAGAGAGAAATCTGTAAATTGTCAATGATCAGTTTTGAATTGTATTTTAGACCATATTAAGTTCAGAATTCTTAATTTTTGTACTTGACATGAATTGTAGAGAAATCTGTTTTCTTTCCAACCCCTCTGATCTTGATTTATTTCGTTTTCATATGAGTGAGTTATGGTTATTTTACTACAGAGGTGTAGATCAATTTCAGATTTCGTTTCTTGATGATTTTGATGACTACATTATTTTGATACTTGTGCTACACATATTATTTTGATTTGAAACTTTGGTCAGTATTTCTATATCTATCTAGGGATTACCTAGATTTTGGTGGAGTTTATTGATGAGTTTTATATGCCATTTCATGCTTGCTTACAAAAACTATACTTGCTTTATTTTGCTCGATGTTCTGTAAAGAATCGTATTTTCACCCTAATTCCTTTTACTGTATGAAAAATCGTTATGAAATATGAAAGTTAGCTTATTTTTTCTATTTTCATCTCCCTTTGACGGATCTAGATTTCGTTTCACTATTTAAGAGATACTACAGTTTCCGTACAGAAGTGTTTGGAATTCCCGATTTGCCAAACTATCGTTTCTTGAGGTTTTCCGATTTTTTTTGACTGAACTAATTTTACTGTAATATTATGAAACTTTATATTATGATACCAGACATATAGGAGATTACCCCAGATTTTTCCTGAATTTATTTGAGGAGTTTTGATGCTATTTTTCTAACTTTGAATACGGTTTACTGATTTCTGGCTGAACGTATTTTCTGGATTCAAATCAGTTTTGAATCATGATTTTGTGAAATACTATATGGATTATATGTAATCGCTGGATTCGGGTGGAAATCTATTTTTCAGATTCTCCTACAGATTTAGATTTGGATTTCTGTAGTAACGGGAATCACTGTTTTGGTACTGTACTGTCATGCTGTCCTGAATATGAACATACAGTGTTTTGCTCGTTTATGTGACCGTATATCATCTATGCATGTTTATTTGTTTCCCTGAACCTAATACTTATTGTACCATGTTAGTTCGACACTATTTCATGCACTATCTTGTCTGTTGATAACCATAATAAAAGTAATCAAGTTGGGGTTTAAGGAAAAGATCTAGTAGTGGAAAATTATAGAAATGTGTAATTGGAAGGGGGCCCGTGTTTCCCATACTGAGCATCTGTTACACTATTATACTGATTACCTGAATGCACACTTCCCTATAGGAAGGTGTACTCGAAGGAGGACCAATAGGTTATGACTGTCTGATTACTGTTACTGATTACCTGACTGCACACTTCCCTATAGGAAGGTGTGATCAGAGAAGGACCACTAGGTTCTGACTGTTACTACTACTATTACTGTTACTGATACCTGAGTACACAGCCCTATATGATCCTCTACGAAATCTAAACCGAAACTGTTTGAATGTAGCAACCATGCGATAAAAGGATGGCGCATGAAGTGCTACCTAGCTAGTAATACACACAAGACTGTAAGAACATAAGACTGATAATGTTGGACTGATACTGTTATACTGTTATACTGATATACTGAGCTTACTGTTACTAGACACTATTAGTTTCTATATGACACTATACTTGACATATTCATTTGTACAGTTAGTATATCATGCTAGTTGACCTTGTTTTACTGATTCATGCTAGTTATCACTGTTGATGCATTATTCCATGTTATTTGTTAGTTTCCCATGTGCTTGTATCCTACATTATAAGTGGCCCGTAACTTGCATTGACGGGTACTTATTTTCTCTTTCCTTTTTCTGCAATTTGTCAAAATTGCAGATTTTGGTGATCAGCTGCCGATGGAGTATGTGATCTAAAGTTCTAGTTGGCTGGAGCTTTTGCTATCTTTATTTATTTCCTGTTGCACATTTTGAACAATGTATCTGTTACTTGGATTCTTTGTGTTTGGGCAGTATGACCCAGGATTTTTAACTTGTTCAGATCTATTTATTTGAGATTAATACATTTTGTTTCAAGTAAATTTTGTTGGTATATTGATTCAACTTATGCATGTGTGGTTGATTCTCTTGCTTTCGACTCTAATTATTTTGAGAGAAGTTGTAAAGATTTCTGAACAACTTATGGATGATAAAAATCATTCGCTGGGTCAATGTTACGTGCTCTTATTCTGTATTTTTGGGAAGCGAGGCATGACAAGATTTTTAGTAGTATCAGATCCCAGGTTTGGCTGATATATTAGTTACCTAGTATATTAGACAAGCGTGGCTCGATCTAGGATCGGTTCAACATTTCACCGAACATGCATACATGAATGAATTAATAATCAACATTGATCTGGATACTAGTCTTGTTCCATCGATTTTGATCCCTTCTTATTCAATCCCTTGATTCCGTGATTCTTCCGTCTTTTTCGTCGTCCTCTTTGATTGATTTCATCTTGGGTATGAATTCATTCTTTTGTACCTATATTCTTTGATTCCAGTGCAAGCAATCTCTTATTTTCTGCTTGCCTCGTTAATTCCTTCTTATTTTAACTTGTGTGTCATTCATTGCTTTCCGTGCCTTGCATTCATCTTCATTTATTGATTCATTTTGAGTATCATGCTAGTTATTCCTTCCCTGCTATATTCTCTTCAAATTCTGCTTGTGCCCCCTCGTTCCTCTTCCTTCATATTCAATTTTTTGATTTCTTATTTTCTTTCGTCCCTTGTAGTCGTCCCCATTTGCTGACTCTTTATTGAGTATAAAATTCATTCTTCTCCTGTCTATATTTTCTTTATATATATATATAATTTTCCAAATATTTTTTGTATTTCCATTATTATTTCTTATATTTTGGATCTTCTATAAAATTGTTTTCTAAAACGAAAATTTTGTCATTTCGAATAACTGTGTATTTTAATATCACAAATTTCAAAACGTAACTTCGTACTTAAATTGAGCAATGAATATCTAAGTACGTGTGGAAGATGGCATCATCTCATTCATCGTTTTGTTGCAACTGGATGTTGAGATGGCAAACATGCAACTAGACGTCAATGGAGGCAAATTACAACTGGATATCGGGGAGGCAAAATGTGCAGCCGAATATCCAGATGGTAACCTACAACCTGATGTCGTGGAGGCAAACCTGCAACTTGATGACGAGAAGGCAAGTCTACAGATGGATATAGATGAGGCGAACCCACATCAAAGAATTTCTACTATAGTAACTCCTGTTTTCCTAAATCCGCATTTTCTGTGTATTATCCGAGTTTGGGTTCTTTATAAAAGTTTTTGTTTTCTTAAATTCATTTTTATTCAAAAATAATTTGTATCTCATGCTAAAATCTGTTCTTTTTATTAATTGTATTTATTATTATTTCAAACGATTTCTTTATATACAAACCCTATTAATGTCTTTATTATTATTTTTGTTATTACTATTACTATTATTATTATTGTATTTTCTTTTACTATTTTATTATTGTTGTTAATATTGAATTACTTTCACAAAAATGACGAACCCCCAAATTATATTCTGTCTTGCATTATTATCCTTACCAGTATTGTTAATATTTTTATTGTTATTATTATTATTATTATTTCCAGTATGATTATGATGATTAGTATTGTTATTATTATTTTTATTATTTTTATTATTATTATTTTATTATTTATATGTTTTGATTTTTGTATTATTAATATTATTTTTGTTAACGCCCATTAGTTTTGACCTGATTATTTAAATTAAAGCCCTCATTTAAAACCCAATTTATTTTCCTTTGATTGAATTATTTATTATTATCTAACTTGAACCCAACCCAAATTCTCCTACATATATTCTATTTGATTTTGGTGTCTCATTCTTTTTTTTCTGCTCAGATCGTCGCTTGGTGTCACGTGGTCTACAACGATATGTCTGCAACTTGGAACGTCACCATCAGAGTGGCGCAGCGGAAGCGTGGTGGGCCCATAACCCACAGGTTCTAGGATCCTCTTGTTGCTTCTCCTCTCTTGTATTGTTTGTTTTGTTCCATTCCTTGTGTTCTTCTTCATCCGTTGACTCATTTTCTTGGTTCATCTCTTTCTTGTCCATCCTTTCTCTGATTTCAGCTCTATCTATTTCATCATCTCTTTGCATTGTTATTTTGCAAGTCTTGTGTTGTTTCTTCTTCATTTTTCATACCGGTTACTTCTTTCTTGCATTCCATTTTGTCATCATGCACCCATTCATTATTTGATTTAATTCTTCCTAGTTCATTCTCTCTTTGGATTCCAGTTCTACCTACTTCTTATCTTATTTTGTTATCTTGTGTTGTTTCTCTCCTTTTGATACTGTTTGTTCTCTTTCTTGCATCCCATTTGACATCCTTGTTATCCATTTTCTTTCTTAGTCTGGTGTTGCCACTGCTTTGTCCCTTTCCCTTTAATCCTCTGTTTTGTTACCCTTCCCCCCAGTTTGTTTTTGCCTTGTCCTATGTATCGCCTAAGAAAATTTCGAGGACGAAATTTTGTTGTAAGGTGGGTAGGATTTGTAACCCCTGTTTTCCTAAAAACGTATTTTGTGTATTTTTCTGTATTTAAAATTTTCGCAAATTATTTTTTCGATTTTCAAATCTTTTGGCAAATTGTATTATTGGATCTCCTATTAAAATCCGTTTTCGATCAATAACTTTATTTGTAAATAATTTATATGATTTTTTATATTAAAACAAAATTCGTATTTTTATTGTTATTATTACTCTTATTATTACTGTTGTTTTAATCCTAATATTATTATTGTTATTATTATTATTATTAGTAGTAGTAGTATAAAATCCTAATTATATATTTTATTGGTTATTGTATTTTTCTAAACCCATTATATCTTATTCTAATTAAATAAACCCAAACCCAATTAACATATACCCTGTTTTAATTCCCCATGCCCTATTACTAAAACCAAACCCGTTAATACCCATTAATTTACCCAAACCAGTTATCCTAAACTAACCAATACCCAAATATGCACCCGTTACCCATTTAAGCCTACCCCTACCCTGTTCTTTAACCCGCAACCCTTTAAACCACCCAAACCCATAACCATCTCAGCTTAAACCCTACTTCCTCTGCTTATATATATTTAACCAATTTACTATCCCTCCGCCGCTTCGTCTTCCCTCTCCTAGTCTCTCTCCCGATCCCCTCATCCCTCTCCCTACCTCGTCTCTCCCTGTCGAGATGCGATTCCGTCAGCAACAGCCACTGCGGAGCCCAGTCACGTCCTCTCTCCCACCCTGTGCACTCGCGATAGCCTGCAGTCCGCCATCATCCCCTATTCTCCTTCCTGCCCTTCTGTCACTGTGCCAGCAAAGTAGCAACCTCAGCGCCACCCTGCCATCTCACCCTTGCACCTGCACCGCACCCTCATCCGCTGCGACTTCAGCCAGCAATAGCAGCGCGCCACCCTGTGCTTCCCTGTGCGTCATCTCCCTCCTTCTTTCGATGACTGCACAGCCCTGGTCTCCTCCGGTTGCTGTGCAGCACCGCAGCGACCTCCGCAGCCGAACAGCCACCGCAGCAACAGCCAGCGGTGGCAACGAGCGCTTCACGCCATTGTTTGCCGCCCGCCGTCACCGGTGCCGTCCCCCTTGGCCGCCGCCAGTCATCGCCCTGCAGCTGCCAAGCCAAAGTGGGTTTGATCATCTTTGAGTTTGGGTCGTCCGATGGTCATCAAGTGGGTTTGGTCCGTCTAATCACCATCGTGATCGCGATCATGATCTCTTGATCTTGATCTTGATTGATTGATTCTTGGCCGTCAGTTGGATCTTGATCATCATCTTGATTGGATGTGGGTCGTCGATCTTCTCTTGATTAGATCCTAGCCGTCGGATCTCTTCTTGATCATCACGATCATGATGATCATCAACTTTCTTTGATCGCAACCGTTCGATTGATCGATCTTGATCTTCATCATTATCTTCAACATCAAGAAATATGAATGCCCGATCTGATCCGATCATCTTGATCTTGATCTTCAATCTCAGTCGTCCGATTGTGTTCGTGATCTTGATCGTCTTCACCTTGTTCGTGATTGTGTGTTCGTGATTGGTTCATGATCCGTTCGTTGTGATTGTGTTCGTGCCCAGGAATCTGTTCCCGTTATTATTGCTCTTTGCTCTGTTTCCGTCGTCGTCTTTCAGGCAAGTAACTTGTACTCCAATTTTTTTGTATGATACAAATCAAAAATACCGCTTATAGTGTAGTTGGGTTCTAGAGATAACTCGTGTGTGTGTTATATTTGATGATTTTGTCTAAATTGTGCTATTTGACCATAGTTTCCTCTCGACACAAAAATTGGCATGAAAACAGCTAGGGTTGACCGTTCTTGATCTATTTATATATGTGAGATAATTATGTGAAATTATGTGTTTGATGAGATCCATGTGATATGATGGTTGTGAATATGTTATATACCCTATTTCATGATGTTTGGACACTTAGTAGACTCTATACCATGTTTGATTGTGATTGGAACAAGTTTCGTATGATTTATGTTGGTTTCGTTGCTAGAGAGAAATCTGTAAATTGTCGATGATCTGTTTTGAATCGTATTTTAGACCATATTAAGGTCAGAATTCTTAATTTTTGTATTTGACATGAATTTTAGAGAAATCTGTATTCTTTCCAATACCTCTAATCTTGATTGATTTCGTTTTCGTATGAGTGAGTTATGGCTATTTTACTACAGAGGTGGAGATCAATTCCAAATTTCGTTTCTTGATGATTTTGATGACTAAATTATTTTGATACTTGTGCTACACATATTCTTTTGATAAGAAACTTTGGTCAGTATTTTTATATCTATCTAGGGATTACCCAAAATTTTGGTGGACTTTAATGATGAGTTTTATATGCCGTTTCAAGCTTGCTTACAAAAACAATACTTGTTGTATTTTGCTCGATATTCTGTAAAGAATCGTATTTTCACCCTAATTCCTTTGACTGTATGAAAAATCTTTATGAAATATGAAAGTTATCTTATTTTTTCTATTTTCATCTTCCTTTGACGGATCTGGATTTTGTTTTACTGTTTGCGAGATATTACAGTTTTTGTACAGTATCGTTGGGAATTCCCGATTTGCCAAACTATCGTTTCTTGAGGTTTTCCGATTTTTGTTGAATGAACTAATTTTATTGGAATATTATGAAACTTTATATTATGATACCAGACATATAGGGGATTACCCCAGATTTTTCCTGAATTTATTTGATGAATTTTGATGCTGTTTTTCTGACTTTGAATACGGTTTACTGATTTCTGGCTGAACGTATTTTCTAGATTCAAATAAGTTTTGAGTTATGATTTTGTGAAATACTATATGGCTTATATATAATCTCTGGATTCGGGTGGAAGTCTATTTTTCTGATTCTCCGACGGATTCAGATTTGGATTTCTGTAGTAACAGGAATCATTGTTTTGATACTGTACTGTCATGCTGTCCTGAGTATGAACATACACTGTTTTGCTCATTTATGTGACCGTGTATCATCTATGCATGTTTATTTGTTTCCCTGAACCTAATACTTATTGTACCATGATAGTTAGACACTATTTCATGCACTATCTTGTCTGTTGATAACCATAATAAAAGTAATCAATACGGGGTTTAAGGGAAAGATCTAGTAGTGGAAAATTATAGAAATGTGTACTTGGAAGGGGGCCCGTGTTTCCCATACTGAGCATCTATTATACTGTTATACTGATTACCTGACTGCACACTTTCCTACAAGAAGGTGTACTCGGAGGAGGACCAATAGGTTCTGACTGTCTGATTACTGTTACTGATTACCTGACTGCACACTTCCCTATAGGAATGTGTAATCGGAGGACCACTAGGTTCTGACTGTTACTGCTACTCTTACTGTTACTGATACCTGAGTACATGGCCCTGTATGATCCCCTATGAAATCTAGAACGAAACTGTCTAAATGTAGTGCCCCGATTTCAAATACAGGGAAAACCGAGACACGAGCCAAGACCTGTTCTTCAATTAGTCACAATACACAGAAAAACAAGAGAATTTAAAACTTTTTATTCAACACTCAATACATTACAAGTCTGAACATTATACAACTGCAATGCATTACAATAGAGTTACAATACTACCTTTACATTTCCAAGTATTACAACCTTCAACATCTTACATCAGAGTACTTTCCAACTAATAGATGATCAACACACATTTTACAGCGGAACTAACTAAGACATTGACTCCTTGCTTTCCTTGCCTTGAGTCCTCCTGAATCCCGCACCTGTACTTCGGCAATCCAGTACCTATGGAAGTGGGGACGTCAGTATTCACTGACGCTTAAAGGCTGATATCAAAGCAGCGAATCTCCCAAACAACATACAAAACATGGCAATGGTGTTGGTGTAGTTTAAGTGTTCGTGAGTGCTATGACTAGACTCTAATGCGATATTTAAATAGAACTAGGATGCTTCCTATTCTAATGTCAGCAAGTCTCCGAAGCAACATGGAGCCCATACTACATGCGACCCCATCTCAAGCCGTTTCTCCATATATAGGGATTTGAACCCGCGTTATGAACTTCTAATTGTACACAACCTGTTCCTGACACCTACACGTGACCGATGAGGTTGCAGACGTGGTCATGTCCCACTGATGCAGTACGCCAATGGTGTCTATGTTCACCACTGCTACCCGGCTAACCGGACCTCACTCAAAAACAGACGAACCCAATGTATCGGGCGTCATTCCAAAATCCAAATCATAGGGTTTCACAAACGCGGGGTAGCGCGAAGCCTACCCTGTGGCACCCTCTGGGGTCTCACAAGCACAAGGTAGCGCGAAGCCTACCCTGTGGCACCCTCAGCCACGGCACTTCAGGAATTAACAGCGCGAGATACGCAATCCGTGTCCTCAACTTGTGAGATGGCACCGTACGTATCCCTTTGACGGGAAGGTACAACCCACTTTCACCACCTAAGGCCTGCCTCAAGGGACAAGTTGGTCGTAAGGCGCCCCCTACAACCAACTCCTCTCTTTTCGGCAAGGGTCTGAGCAAAATGATCTTTATAAGTCACTACCTTAATGATGTCCCTGACTCGACAATCCTAGGGACGATAATATTATAACCATAACATGCTAGGCCTTAAATTAGGCTTCGCAAGACAACTCTACTAGGCTGCTCAACCTAGACTCACCAGAATCCTTCGGGATCCGGTTCCTGGCCCATCGATCTAAGACCTCGGTCGTGCGAATATACATGCATGCCGCTACCCTAAACTTGGATTCCATCCGTACTCCGGTCCTCGATCAACCTACCCTGGTTAAGATTCGACGGTACACAAGGAGTGACTCTTCCACAGTTCCTTAGGGTAAGAAAACATATGTCTTGATGGTCGATAGCCCTTAGGGTGGTAATATCACCCTAGACGAGCACAACGAACAGTGTGCTAGCTAACAAGCTATATATGAGTAACAACCACATACGAGCTAATAAGCTACGTATGAAACAATAGCTACCTACGAGCCAGGCGGGCCTCGTAGGAGATAACCACGTACATACCAGCCAAATAAGCCGCGTATGAGACCAACAACTACGCACGGGCCGGTTGAGCCGCGTACGAGACAACAACCTACATACGAGCTAATTAAACTACGTATGAGACCCACAGCTACATACGGGCCAGTCGAGCCACGTACGAGCACAACCATATGCAAACAACCATACAGGTAATCAATCCTAGAAGCAACCAAAAGTGCTTACTAGCAAACTCGATCTCCTATTATTAGAAGCAACAGAATAATCTACTAATAGTCTATGATCGGTATTCTACCAATGAAAACCGAAGGCGACATAACAACCATTATCAACTGACCACTACTAGTGGTCTTCCCAATCCTTATTACTTCAACCTATAGTGTCTTAAGCATGGCATACAATTGCAAGCATCTTCCTGTGACAATCTAATTATATAACATAACCGCTCACCACAATAGTCCTAAGTACGAATATGATTAAGCATGTACTTATATCAAGCTTAAGCATGAAAATCACTATGATCTAGACATGAAGTCCACTATGGTCAAGCATAGGTTATAACTTGAGCGTGAATGCTTACTACTCATCATGATTAATCACCACAACCCAAGCATGGATATATAACTAGTATGAACATACAACATTCCAAGGCATGGTAGGTATTCTAACATTAATCCTACAACATTCTAAGCATGTATTTAAACTTTAGCATGGTATGCCTCATTCCTAGACATGGTATGCTACTTTAACATTAACATATGGCATGGTGTACATTTTAGTGACATTCTAGTCATGTATACTAGTTAAGTATCAACCTACAACATAGCATGAGTTTCTACAACAATTCTAGCATGGATAGAACATAAAATAAAAATCACTATAACTAACCATGGATAGTTCCCTTAATTTAAGCATGAGTATCTACTATATTTTAAGCATGAATATCATTAGCATGGATACCATTAACTTAACATAAACCATCATTAGCATGGTAATCTACTAACTTAACATAACAATAATTAGCATGACATCTCCTAACTTAGCATGAATAATGATTAAGCATGATAACCTACTAACATAACATGAACATATACTTATCTAAGCATGGATATCATGTAAGCATGAATATTTATTTGATCTAGCATGGTGTATAACTTTCCTATAAGCATGTAAGCATGGATAAATTAATCTAGCATGACATACCACTTCCTACAACTATCTAAGCATAGATCAATTAATCTAGCATGGTATACAACCTTCCTACTAGCATGAATCTTATTAAGCATGAATAACTACTAGCATGAATATCTTACTAAGCATGGATAACTACTAGTATGAACATACAACATTCCTCGCATGGTAGATTAATTAAGCATCAATCCTACAACAATATGAGCATGGTATTTACTTAGTAATTAACCTACAACATTCCTAGCATGGTAGATTAATTAAGCATCAATCCTACAACAATATGAGCATGGTATTTACTTAGTAATTAACCTACAACATTCCTAGCATGGTAGATTAATTAATATCAATCCTACAACAATATATATCATTCCTAAACATGATAGGTAATTTTAGAATAAATCCTACAACATTCTAAGCATGAATATCATCCCTAAACATGATAGAAAATTTTAGAATGAATCCTACAACATTCTAAGCATGAATATCATTCCTAAACATGATGGATAATTTTAGAATAAATCCTACAACATTCTAAGCATGAATATCATTCCTAAACATGATCGGTAATTTTAGAATAAATCCTACAACATTCTAAGCATGAATATCATCCATAAACATGATAGGAAATTTTAGAATGAATCCTACAACATTCTAAGCATGAATATCATTCCTAAACATGATGGATAATTTTAGAATAAATCCTACAACATTCTAAGCATGAATATCATTCCTAAACATGATGGATAATTTTAGCATTAATCCTACAACATGTATATCATTCCTAAACATGAATGTCTACTAGCCAAGCATGAACAACAATCTAACATGGTGCATGATCTTTCCTACAACTATCTAGGCATGATACTTACTTCAATATAAGCATAAATATCCATTTAATGTTCATATGCATCTACTACAATTTAATTAAACACAACATCCTATACAATATAACATCTACTACCAAAACTTCTACCAAAAAATCTTTATCTAGTCATAACAAGCATCTACTACCACTTCCATAAAACATAAACCTTTTCTACAAATTTGTGTAGACATCTACTACAACCATTTTATTTGGAACATACACATCTACTACTACTACTTTATTTAACCATAAGTGTCTACCAAAATTTACATAACATCTATAACTATTTCATTTTAATATCTACTACTACTACTTTATTTAACCATAATACCACTACTTTATTTCAATATACTACTACTAATTTATTTAAGCATAAACTACTACTTTATTTCAACATACTACTACTACTTCACTTAAACATACTACTACTATTTTATTTAATCATGAAGCATCTACTACTTAGATATCTACTAAATCTTTATTAGCATTTATTTCTTATTATTACTAGTGATCATAAAAAAAGAGATCTTTTTATTCATTCTACAACTAGTGATTTAAATAGTTTCTTTTCCATTAATAGAATTTACAACCACAAGGGTTTATTTCTTTCTTAAGACTATAAAAGAGAAAAATCAACAACGAATTAAAGTAAGAACCTTCTATTTTAGGCTAACCAACATATGCTTATCTTTTTAGTCCAAGTTCCATACATGTCCTACAACCAAAAATGGTTGTATAAAAGGTTCATATGCTTTGTGCATGAGTTCACATCAAGTCCTACAACCCTAAACGGTTGTATGTACAAGTCCATATGCCTTATGTCATTTTAGTCCAATTAACAAACACAAAACAACCTACTACTACTATAAAGATTCAATCTTTAGGTGTATTTAGCACTACCATTTGTTTCTTTTCCTTTCATGTGGTTATTACCTTTAACATTTACAAATATACAAATAAGGATCATAGACAACAATACTATCACCACAACCCATTCCAAAAAGAACCAAAGAAAACAAAACAAGAAAGGTAAGGAGAAGAAGAAACATCAAACAACAATTCAAACAAACAAACAACAAAAGAGAAACCCCCACCTTGTTCTACTTGTAGGAAGGACTAGCTAGCTAAAACTTCTCCTTCCCCTAGCTTCTAGAACTCTTATGGAACCTACAAGAAAACTCTCTTGTTAGTCTCTTCTCTTTCTTTTCCTTTCCTTTCTTTCTTTTTGTTTTCTAAAAATGAGACAAGGTGGAGAAGGAGGGGATATTTATAGGAGGGGAGAGGAGGGGGAGAGTGCAAAATTGCACTCACCATTTGCACAAAACCCCTTCCCCAATTCAAGGGCCGGCCATGCTCCTAGGGTGGTAGGGATGAGGTGGAGGTATGGTGCTATGGTGAGGTGGAGGTATGGGTGTGAGCTTCTAGAAGAGTTCTCCTAATTCTCTCATGAACACTTAATCTAGGTTAATCCAACTTAGCCATTTGTGATGCAAGAGAAGTATTTTGTCCAAAAATACACACTCACATAATCTGTACAATGTAGTAATTCGGTACAATACAAAGGTACGTATATGTATATGCATATACCGAAAATATTAGCACAAACCGTATAAAAATAATTAAATTTTGAAAATAATAATAAAATAAATTTTATTATCAATTCGGAAGATCACTGTACCAATTTAATACACTACGGATGTACACAGACTGGTATATGTGTACAGATAATGTTTATGAACAACCCGAGTGAAAATCACCAAAATATTCTAATTTTGGAATTAAAACAAAATAATAATAAAATAATAATAAAATAATGATAAAATAATAATTTATACACGGTAATATCCGTCCGGGATATTACATTAAATGTAGCAACCATGCGATAAAAGGATAGCGCATGAAGTGCTACCTAGCTAGTAATACACACAAGACTGTAAGAACATAAGACTTATACTATTGGACTGATACTGTTATACTGTTACACTGATATACTGAGCTTACTGTTACTGGACACTATTAGTTACCATATGACACTATACTTGACACATTCATTTGTACTGTTAGTATATCATGCTAGTTGACCTTGTTTTACTAATTCATGCTAGTTATCACTGTTGATGCATTATTCCATGTTATTTGTTAGTTTCCCATGTGCTTGTATCCTACATTATAAGTGGCTCGTAACTTGCATTGACGGGTACTTGTTTTCTCTTTCCTTTTCCTACAATTTGTCAAAATTGCAGATTTTGGTGATCAGCTGCCGATGGAGTATGTGATCTAAAGTTCTAGTTGGCTGGAGCTTTTGCTATCTTTATTTATTTCATGTTGCTCATTTTGAACAATGTATCTGTTACTTCCATTCTTTGTGTTTGCGCAGTATGATCCAGGATTTTTGACTTGTTCAGATCTATTTATTTGAGATTAATACATTTTGTTTCAAGTAAATTTTGTTGGTATATTGATTCAATTATACATGTGTGGTTGATTCTCTTGCTTTCGACTCTGATTATTTTGTGAGATGTTGTAAAGATTCCTGAACAGCTTATGGATGATGAAAATCATTCGCTGGGCTAATGTTACATGCTCGTTTTCCGTATTTTTGGGAAGCGGGGCATGACAATGTTGGTTATTATATATTCATGTGATCAATGTGGTGTGCACATTACTGAGTTAACCCGGCTAGAGCCAAACTTGACTAATAAATCAATCAAAGCCAAACCTTCGTAAAGATAGTCATGTTTGACTGATATATTATCCAAATTTGGTGCTCTGATACCACTGAAAACCTGTCACGCCCCACTTCTCAAAGTACGGAATACGAGTACGTAACATAGGCCCTGCGAATAATCTAAACACCATCCATAAGTTGTACCAGACTAACTCAGCAATATGAACTATAACACAACCATGCAAGAAAGATATAATCACATGAATGAAAGATAAACTTCAATAATAATGAAATAATCCAAATAATATCCAACACAATATCCAACATCTGGGAAATTTAAAAAACGACGGGAAACATAAGCCCAAAACAAAGTATAATATCCAGACAATGTTCAAAGAAATAAAAGTAGCAAAAAAATAAACTAAGCAACTCAATCTTTAGTTTCATCTTCTAGAATCGTTGCTCACCAATTCCTGCTGGTATAGATCCTCCAGTACCTGTAAATTCTTGATCTAAAAAGAAAGAAAATAATGTCCTTAGAGCAATTCGTGGACAACAAGTAGAGGAAAATAGGGTAAAATAGGAATATAGTATATTAAAAAAAAAGGGACGGGATCAAAGTCAATAACAAAAGCAAAGATAGGCAATAATATCAAAGGTTTATATTTAATCATGCATGTAATGAATGATGTCAATTTAAATTATATCTTGATGACGATATACATTATCAAGCATGGAATATCAAATGCAGGTTATTAATCATTTTATCAATATATCTAGTGCACGTACTACTGAGTCCTAGATGTTCCTACCCCAGTTTCAGTGCAAGCACACAATGAACATTTTATACTGATGGTGAATTTACGGATCGTGTACTCGGTAACAAGATGAAAAGATCTCATGATAGCGTTATCACACAATAACAGTCAATTCTCCACCTTCCAAGTTATAAGTAAGGCAAGCAAGAAGGCCTTTACCGAGTACATTTTCCAATCGTTCACTACCAAGTCATCTCATAATACCCCGTCTTGTTAATAGTTTATTTTCCTCCTATGTCAGCATGCAAGAAGGTGTTAATGTTTTATGATGCTAGGTGTGAATAATTCTACTCGTTATAGAAAAATCTAAGCAACCATAAGAATTATACACAATTTACACAATCTGGATAACATGACATTGCTATACAAAAACATAGATTACTGCTACTAAAGAAAAGCAAATCTGGATCCGTCAGAACATCTAGAAAATAGACTCTATGTCAGTTCCAGAAATATATATATGACATATAAAAGTTACAGAAACTAGGGTGAAAACTCTATTCTTTTCAGATTTTATGTTCAGGCAGCAAGTTGTAAATTGTGTAAACACATATTGAACAGATCAGAAAACTCGTCTATTAAATCTAGAAAAAATCATGTAGTTCCTACACGTCTAATATCAGCCAAATTTATTTCATATTTTTATTTTACTGTTAACATGTTCAATTTAATTATAAAACAGAAAGATATGCATGAATTTGTGAATCTGGAAATTCTGATACAGTTGTACTAAATTACTGATATCTAACAGTCTATAACTCGGAATTCAAATTCGTTAAAAGTTCTGGAAAATAGATTCATAGGGCTATAAACCATATTTAGAAAGTTATTTCAAATTACAACTGTAACAAGGTCGAAAATCTGATACAAAAAGACACAAACGGCAGCCCAGAAAATAGTTTGACATGAATAGGCAACAACTTAATCATACAACCACATAATTCATGCTCATTAATAATCAAAGTGATGCTAGATCTTTTACATGCATAATTCCAGTTTTAAGATGCAATTTCACATGCATGGTAATCAATTCATCAAATTAAATTCAATCTAATGTATGCAATTCATCAACAATTCTTTAGCATGGATCTAGTTATTTTTCAAGTAATTGTGCATATGCAAAATTTATGAGGGACTAGGTTTTAGATCAAAGATGCGAGCACGATGTTAAGAATATATCGGGTTAGCTTGTGTAAACCCTCAATAAACTTAACGGAATTTCAAATAGCAGTACAATAAAAAGGACTGGATCTACTTGCAGAGATCAAAGAAATCTTAAACAAAACAAATCACTAGTTCAAGAAGAGACTTGCCTTTTAATTAGTAGATTCGAATATATAGAATAAAGGGATGAGAATCTCGGGCAAAGAACCGCGATCACGGAAATAAGCAAGCATGTGCGAGCTACGTGCAAACGGCAACACAACAAACCAAGACCAAACAGCAAAACAGCAACTTCAACTCAATCCACCACACAGCAAATCAAGATCCCCTCCTCCACACAAACAATAAATAGCAAACTCTCCCATCCTTCTTAATTGCGACAGAGAGAGAGCGAGACAGCGGGAGGGACGGCGACGGCATTGCGATGACGGTGACCACAACACCCACGGCAAGGTTGTGTGGGTGCTGATGGCGGCGCTGCGGTCGAGAAGCGACGCAGCGACAAGGACGGCGGCGTCGAGCAAAACTCTGTTTCGCTCCGGAACAGATGAGGCAAAACAGCGGGGTTCAGGGCTTGGACGACGATGAAGAGGTGGTGAGGGATCTTCGGTGGTTGTGGGGGACAACGGAGATGGCAGAAGGTGGTCAAAGAGGCGGATAGCGGCGGTGATGAGGCGGATGGGTTCAAGCGGCAATGGTGGGTTCGGCGGATGGTGGTGGGATGGGATGAAGGTAACGGGATGGAGGGTAGACGGGAGCAAGGACAACGGTGGAGGGCTAGGGTGACGAGGTTGAGGTGGTGGTCAGAGACGGGATCGGAGAACGGGGAGGCAATTTGGGTTTTTGAAGATGAAACGAGATATGAGAGAGTCAGGGGTAGGTGAGAGAGAAAAGTCGTGGTAAGGGAGAGAGAGGGGGGGATTATTATAATTAGGATTTTAATAATAGGGTATTTATAAGAGATTAAGAAGTTGAGATTTTGGGTTGCAGGTTAATGGGTTTAGGGTGTAGGTTTAGGCTCCAAAAAGAGATGAATGAATATAAATAAGGAGATGAACATATAGCAGAACAATTCAAACTCAAAACGTGAAGAGCAAAATTTTCAATGAGCCAAAAATAGAAGAAAAGAGTTCGAAATGATCAAAAAGGAAATTAAAGAACCCAAGAAAAGAAAAAAATTTATTTATTAAAAGAAATCAGATACAATAATCAAGAAAAGAAAAATAAAATACAATAAAAATCCAATATAGAAAAATAAGGGTTACATTTAATAATAACCTGCTTGCTGACCTGCTGTTTGCTCTGTGTTGATTTGAGTTTTCGACCTAGGTGCTGTCGTAATTTGATAAAACTTTGTAAACGTCATATGTAGCTTTTTGAATCTATTTTTCAGAACTTTTTACAGAACTAGATTCTAATTTACGAACTGAAAGTTATCATATTTTTAGTACTGCATTGCTTTCAATTTCTAGATTTCTGTCCAAAGATACATAAACTTGATTTCCTATTGAAATAAAATGCTAACAACATGATTAGAACTTGAAAATTTATATTTTGTTACTTGACATGACTGGGAATCACCTTATTATTTTTTTAACATTAAGTAATGATTTTTCAGACATTTTATAAATATGAAAACTTGACTCTAGGTTGTTGATTAGAACACAAGTCTAGTAAAGAACATGATTTTTGACCCATCCACAGCTAATATCAATTTGAACTCATTAAATAATAAGTATAGCCATTTGTGTCTGCAATCCAGTCATCTAATGATTTTGCAATCCGACCTACCGATTGCAAGTTATTTATATTTTCGTTCAGTGACGTCTGAATTCCATAATGATTTTTTAGTCTAAATATGCATCACCCTGCTTAATTAATTAAAACAATAGATCAAATTTAAGAAATAAAATCTTAGATTAATTTTTTTGTTACTAAGCACTGTTAGGAATTGAAATATGAATTTTATGATATTTTTAAATGATTTTACAGTCTATTTTTGTACACAAGTATTTTGACTCTAGTATGCTGCCTGAACTTGTAGTCAGTAAAGCATGAACATATAGACATAGTTTCTGTATTTATTATATGTCGTATGTATATTCGCTGGAACTGGCAGAGTGTCTACTTTCCAGAAACTCTGACGGATCCAGTTTTGCTTTCTTGTAGCAACAGGAATCTCTATTTTGTACAGCAATGTCTTGTTGTCCAGAATGTGTACTTTGTGTTTTGCTTAATATATCCATGATTGATTTTGCATCTAGGGAAGAGAAATAGTTGTATCATGCATTGCGTAACTTTGCCATCTCTTCGAAATCATTTTAAATCTTCTTTTACCCATTGCATGTTCACATTTAAGTATAATAAATTATTAGCAAGCCGGGGTAAATAAGGGTCGACTTGGTAGAGAACAATCAGAAACTGTACTCAGTAAGGCCCCTTGTTCTTGTTGTCATGGAAGGTGGAGTGTTGATTGTGGAAATTCCGCTTAATTAAATTCTCATCATCGTGCTGAGTACACGATCTGTTGAGTTCACAATCAAAGTCTAAACGTTCACTATTTGCATGCACCGAACCTGTGGTATGGGACACAGTATTACGTGCATTAGATAGGATGATAAAATATTAATTAATCTGGGATTGATACTTGCATTCTGGATCATGATTATTGTTATTGATCTTGCATCACTGATTACAATTACTGTTTATTGCATCATGAATTCTAGATTTTGATTCTATTATCAACTTTTGTTATTGTCTTTGATCTTTGACTTTGCTCTAGCCTATTATTTCTTGACATACCATATTTTTTCTTGCTTCTTTGCTTTTGATACTTTCTGTCCGTGACTTGCTCTAACAAACACTATTTCTCTAATTTTAGATCATGAGTTTGCAGGTACATAAGGAAATTTGACTCAAGGACTTGGTGAGCAAACTTTCCAAAGATGGAAGCTGGACTATTAGACTATTACAGTTATACCATATTTTATTGCATTCATCATACTTTGTATTCCGGGCTTGTGCTTTCTGAAGTTTACTTTTTCCCAGATGTTGGATATTTTTTTGTGAATTTATTTCATGATTATTTTGGAGTTTATTCTTTGTTTTTATGTGGTTATTCTTTTCTTCCGTGGTTGTATTCTCTTGTATATTATTGAGCTAATCCGTTACAGCTATGGATGATATTCTTATCATTCGCTGGGCCTTTGTTAAGTGCTCGTGTTTCTGTATCTTGGGAGGCGGGGCGTGACATATCTAAAAGTGGGTCACCCATGGAATTAGTTTGGGAAGTGGGTTAGTTGGGGAAATAGTTTTGAAAATTTTAGTCAGTTTGGGAAAATGCAGGAATGAATGAAAAAACTTAGTTAGTTTGAACTATTCCTGTCATTCTGCAAGCCCCGAGGAGCAATAGGGAGCAGGGAACCCCTGTTACCAGAGCCAGATTCTAGGACTTAAGAAACAAAATTCTGCAGGTTGTTTGGAGAGATCCCGGAAGGGACTGCCATTCGGGAGACCCCCACACCGGTTGTCGTCAACATTGAAGAGTCCTACCGATCCACCCCATCCGATGTTATATCTCCATGCTCGGATGAGGCAAGAGGAGAGGCAACAAAACTAAGGGTACCGACCCATCCGACCTCCCTTTTCCATTTTCATCCTCGAAGCCCAAGTCCCGAGATACTTCAAACCACCCTCCTTTGAGTTTAATAATGGCGAGTCTAACTCGGTGGATCATACCGAGAGTTTTAAAACTCTCATGATGATTCACAACGCCTTTGATGCATTCTTTGCAGGACATTCTCTGCCACTTTCCGCAGCTCAGCAAGAGAGTGGTACTCATGACTCACTCATAGCTCCATCTACTCCTTTGACCAACTCGAGCAATGCTTCCTCATGGACTTCATGACCGGCTGTAAACAGAGAAGATGAGCACTTCCTTACTACACCTAATGCAGAAGGAAGGAGAGTTGCACTGAGGCTTCATCCTGGGATTTACAGTTTAGGCCTGGTCCATCCCCTCTCTTGATTTTGAATTCGCAATGGCCGCCTTCAGGGACAACATCTGACATGACCTCCTCAAAACTTCCCTCGCCAAGAAGAAACTGTCGGATTTTTTTGACCTCTTCATCCGTAGCGAAAAATATCTCTGAGCCGAGGAGGACCTTCATCATGGGGGATGCAAGGAATCTTTGCCTAAGGAAAAGTGGAAGGTAGACAGCACCGAAGCTCCTAAGAAGACCCAATAGGGCGCTTCAAGTCAGAGGCATCCCCTTCATGTGCCTCGATTCAATAAATTTACCCCACTCTACACTGGCATCTTGATGGTGCTAATGGAAGTGGAGGAAGAGGGAATCCTCCGTCCCCCACCTCGAATGAACACCTTTGGGAAAATGAGGGATAAGAGGTTCTGGTGTCGGTTCCACCATAATCACTGGTACAAAACCAATGACTGACGGGCCCTTAAAGTGGAGATTGAGGCCTTGATCCACAAGGCTATTTGTCCAAGTTCACGTAGAAGGACAAAGCGGCCAGAGAAGGAGTCTGAGCCATATGAATCAGGTTTGATGGCCATATTCCATTCTATACACGGGGGACCCATAAGGGAAGAGTCTAACTCCACCAAGAAGGTGTTCATCTGAGAGGTGAACTCAGTACACAACTGCTCTCCTTCAAGAGCTCAGGGATACTTGTCAAGTTTTCAGAAGAAGACCTAGAGAGCAACCGCACCCCCATTTTAGTGAATCTTAGTGGTTAGCCTCTACATGGCGAAGCACGAAGTCTGTTGAATCTTAGTGAATAACGACAGCTTGGTCAATATTTTCTTCATGGACGCTTTGGAGGGCCGCTAATTCTCTCGGGAAAGACTAAAACCCGTTGTTTATGCCCTCCACAATTTTTTCAGGTCCAGATTAAGGGGATCATCACCTTCGATGCGACAACGGGGAAGGACCTGGTGATCCAAACCGAACCGATGGAATTTATGGTGGTCAGTGTCAAGGCCACCTACAATACCATCTTTGGATAGTTCGGCTTAGCGTCACTCCATGTCATTACCTTAGCCTACTACATGAAGATGAAATTGCTTCGATAATAATGATCAGAATAGTCAGAGGTAGCCAAGAGGCTGCCTGAGCATGCTACACCACCATAGTGGGGGGCTCGGTCCTCCTACTTGACACATTAAAGATCCCTTAAGAAAAGAACCCAATAAACTCTAAACTTGTCGATGAGTTGGAAGAAGTCCTGTTCTTAGAAGGAGATAATTCGAAGAAATTTCAAGTAAGCAAGGCTCTTCCTTCTGAATTCAAAGAGAGGGCCATCGAATGTATCCAGAGTAACCAAGACCTGTTCACCTGGATGACCTCTGATATGCCCGACATTTCAAAATAGTTGATAATGCATAGCCTGAGCATTGGTCCAGACGTCAAATGGTGCAGTAGAAGCGCCAAAAAATTTCCCCGGCTAGGTAGCAGGTCGTAAAGGAAGAGGTCGAAAAGCTCCTGGTTGCTCGCTTAATACAGGAGGTTAGCTATCCTAAATGGCTAGGCAACGTAGTAATGGTCAAGAATGTCAGCATCAAGTGGATGATATGTATAGATTTCACGGATCTCAAGAAAGCATGTCTGAATGACCCTTTTCCGCTCCCGAGCATCATTGCCCCGATAGACGCCACATCCGGACATGAACTCCTCAGCTTTATGGATGCATTCTCAGGGTATAATCATATTCGAATGTTCACTCTAGACATTCATAAGACCTCCTTCATCACCGACCAAAGACTCTATTGCTACAGAGACATGCTATTCGAATTGAAGAAGGTGGGTGCAACTTATCAGCAGCTAGTTAATAAAGTTTTCAAAGAAAGATATTTCAGAACATGGAGGTCTACGTCATTGATATGCTCGTCAAAAGACTTGGAAAAGAGGACCATGTCAAAAATCTTGAAGTGGCCTTCGACATCCTAAGAAAGCATAACATGAGGCTGAACCCCACTTAGTGCGCCTTCAGTGTCTCTTCAGGAAAATTATTAGGCTTTAAGGTCAGCTAGAAGGGTGCAGAAGCTACCCCAGAGATGTTCCAAGCCATCACCGACATGACGCCTCCCACCAATGTTAAAAAAGTTCAGAGATGGGGCAGCTAGTGGCAATAAGACGATTCCTCTCCACATCCGGGGGAAATTGCCTTTCCTTCTTCAAAGCTCCCTGCGGAGTAAAAAACTTTGACTGGGGGGAACCACAGTAGCAGGTTGTCGACCACCTAAAGAAGTATCTGGTTTAGCCCCCTCTATTGAGTAAACTTGAGTCGGGCAAGACCCTCTATCTCTACCTCGCCACCTCGAAGCAGACCCTTAGTGCTATCCTGGTACAGGAGGAAGATAGGGTTCAAAAACTCATCTATTACGTAAGTTAGGTTGTCGAAGATGCCGAGCTCCGTTACACCAAAATGGAGAAGATGGATTATGCATTGGTTGTCGCTGCCCGAAAGCTCCATCCATACTTCCAAGCACAATACATCCAAGTCATAACCGACCAGCCACTAAAGTAGGTCCTTCACAAACCGAAAAGCTCCGGATGGCTGGTGAAGTGGTCAATCGAGCTGAACTAGCTTGACATCAACTATAAGTCGAGGATGACCATCAAGACCCAGGCCATGAACAAGTTCATCATTGAGAGTACCATCCCCAACTCATTCGAGATATTGGAAGACATTTTCATCTAAAGCATTTACGTCGACGAGTCCTCTTGCGAATGAAGTGGGGTAGGGGTGATACTGCACGGACTAGACGAGTTCGTTCTCCACTACTCCCTTCGCCTAAATTTTCGAGCCTTCAACAATGAGGCAGGGTATAAGGTGTTTGTAGCGGGCTTACTTTTGGCTCAGAAAGTTAGGGCTAGACAGGTGAGGGTGTTCAGCGACTCCCAATTAGTGGTGAACCAAATATCTGGGGAATACAAAGCCCGAGATGCCCGTAAAGTCAAGTACCTGGCCTACGTAAAGACACTCCTAGCTGCTTTTCAGGAAGCCTCAGTTGGTCAAATTCCCCATGAGGAAAACAAGAAAACAGACGCTCTCTCCAAATTGGCATCCTCTTCTTTTGAAGGATTGGACCACACAGTGCTTGTCAAAGTCCTAATTAGTCCGAGCATCAAGGAAAAGTTGCTAAGATCTGCTGCGTCGCCGTGCAAACTCCTACGGGCGATTAGAAGGAAACCATAATTAACTTCCTTGAAAAAAGGATCCTTCCTGCCGAATCAAAAGATGAAAGGAAGGTTTGATAAGACCGTAACGGTACACGCTTGTAGGAAAGGTCTTATTCAAGCATTTCTATACCTTAGTTGGCAGACAACCCTACCTTCGGTGCCTTTCTCCCGAGGAGGCACAATATGCCCACAAAAAAAATCTTAGGAGGGGGCTGGCGGCTACCATATAGGAGCTAAATCTGTCTGTAGAAAGATCCTCAACTACAAATATTACTATCTAAATCTGCTCCACAATGATCAGGAACACGTCCACCGATGTGCACCTACTAGTGGTTTTCCTTGATCAAGCGCACCCCTCAGCAGAGCTCTAATCTATGAGGAGCACGACCCCCTTTGCTATGTGGGGGATGGACTTAGTTGGGCCCTTCACTCCAGCAACTAGTCAAAGAAACTTTCTCGTGGTAGCTATAAACTACTTCAGAAAGTGGGTGATGTTGGTGTATGCCCTAGAGGCCAGTTGTGTGTTGACATTACTAGTTTACATTGTATCATGATATTTATTTCATATATCAGACATTTCATTCATTGTGTTGTTTACTGTGATTAAATGAACATAATAAAGTCATTAGAATAGTAGGTTCAATACCATAGGATATCAAGTGCATGACTTGATTGTGAGACCCTAATGGTTGTAATCAGATCACTATTCTTAAATGTTCCTAATCAAGTATTATTGTGAATTTGGACAACAATAATACATAGAGACTAGTATGTGCGTAGACTGATGACCATATTGTTAGGTTTCGATGGTAATCCCAGATTAAATACACATCGAAAAAATTACAAAGAAATATCAAAACCTAGCCATGGATCCATGTGAAAACCAAAAATCGTGTTTAGGAGTTATACCTTGAAGATGGATCTGCTGTCTCCACAGTATGCCGATCATAGCACTACAATATTGCGGTGCCTTTATGGTATCCACACGAATGGATCAAATCAAGCTTTCCCTCACGCCGCGGTGCTAGCTGCAAGAAGGGATGTTCCTCATGATCTCTCTCTCTCACAATTTCTGTGACGGCTAGGGTTTTCTCATGTAACCCTTTTCCACAGTACGTATCATATATATAGCTGCAGAAAATCAACCGTAAGAGAGTAATGAGGTTATTGGACTCACAATCTGACCTGGTTCAGATTTATGTGTGGGCCTTTGAACTTTAGTCAGCCCATTTAATCTAATTAAATGTCTAAACAATGTCAGGAGTCCAAGTCTTACTTGGATCCCCAATTAAATTCATCTTATGAATTTAAATCTCAATTTCGATCCTTTCTAAGTGTGTGACCCTGTAGGTTCCTGTTACGCTGACCTTAATACTAAAACCATATTCTAGTATTACAAATAGTGAGCAGTATCTAGCAATACATCACTGCTACTCAAGTTACGAGAATGTCAGTGATTAGACATAACCTATCCCGGACCAATGTTACCATGTAGTTTAGTCCCTTTGTCCATATATCTTAATTGACCACAAGGCATACAGTGTGTCACCCTTGTATAGTTCAATCTTGGGTTTCTTGATGTCCGATTAGACTTACTAAAACAAATGAGCTCAATATCTCATATTGACTCATTTAAGTATAACCACGGATTTTGCAGTCTCACTCAATCAGGGACCCATAGATATTGCTCCTGTTATGTAAGAGGGATAAATCTTTTCTAAGTCACTCACATCCCTCCGCATGATTTGTAGTATATCCAATAGTCAACTTTATAATCACCTTATTACATGCAGCGCTTGACGACATTAAAATACATAACTTCTCATGTAGGGAACCGTAGTGACTTCAAGTCAAAGGACTACATACACCATGGTCACTGTGAGAACCGCTTATGATCCTCATGTAACGATCCATGCAGCATTCTCATAGTGGGTCAGTCTAGTACATTATTAGAATAATATGTACCCATTTGAAGATTTGAATCTCATATCTATGACCCGTGAGATATTTTCATTAGTCTACGCATATTTAGTCTCTATGCATTATTGTTGTCCTAATTCACAATAATACTTGACTAGCGACATTTAAGAATGGTGTTCTGATTACAACCAATAGGATCTCACAATCAAGTCATGCACTTGATATCCCATAGTATTGAACCTACTATTCTAGTACTTTATTATGTTCATTTAATCACAATAAACAACACAATAAATGAAATGCCTCATATATGAAATAAATATCATGATACAATGTAAAATTGTAATGTCAATCCACAATTGGCCTCTAGGGCATACACCAACACATATCTCACAGGTCATGGATATGAGATATCAAGTCTTCACATGGGTACATATTAGAGTAATAATGTACTTAACTGACCCACCATGAGAACGCTGCATGAATCGTTACGTGAGTTTCATAAGCGGTTCTCACAGTGACCATAGTGTATGTAGTCCTTTGACTTAAAGTCACTAAGGTTCCCTACATGAGAAGTTATAT
Source organism: Hemerocallis citrina (assembly GCA_017893485.1). Lineage (NCBI taxonomy): Eukaryota > Viridiplantae > Streptophyta > Magnoliopsida > Asparagales > Asphodelaceae > Hemerocallis > Hemerocallis citrina. The sequence goes on from CM030363.1 coordinate 137,223,439, forward strand.
ATTTTAATGTCATCAAATGTTTCCTGTAATAAGGTGATTATAAAGTTAACTATTGGATATACTACAAATCATGCGGAGGGATGTGAGTGACTTAGTTAAGATTTGTCTCTCTTACATTACAGGAGCGATATCTATGAGCCAATTCATTGAGTAAGACTACAAAATGCATGACCGTACACAAATGAGTCAATATGAGATATTGAGCTTATTTGTTCAGTAAGTCTACTCGGATATCAAGAAACCAAAGCTTGTACTATACAAGGGTGAAACGCTCTATGCCTTGTGGTCAATTAAGATATCTGGACAAAGGGACTAGACTACATGGTAACATTGGTCACGGATAGGTTATGTCTAATCACATACACTCCCGTTACTTGAGTAGTAGTGGTGTATTGCTAGATACCACTCACTATTTGTAATACAAGAATATGATTTTAGTATTACTGTCAATGTAACGGGAACCTACAGGGTCACACACTTAGAATGGATTTATAAGATGAATTTAATTAGGGATCCAAGTAAGATTTGGACCCCTTATAATGGTTGGATCTTTAATTAGTTTAAATTGGCTGATTTTCAAAGACCCACACACGAATCTGAACCAGATCAAATTATAAGTCCAACAGTCTCATTACTCTCTTAGGGTTAATATTCTGCAGCTATATATATGATACGTATCTGTGGAAAAGGGTCAGATGAGAAAACCCTAGCCGTCACAAAAATTGTGTGAGAGAGAGATCGTGAGGAACATCCCCTTCTCGCAGCTAGCACCGCGACGTGAGGAAAAGCTTGATTTGATCCGTTCTTGTAGATACTGTAGAGGCACTGCAATATTGTAGTGTTGTGATCGGCATACTATGGAGATAGCAGATCCATATTCACGGTATAACTCCTTAACACATTTTATGATTTTCACATGTATCCATGGCTAGTTTTCGATATTTCTTTGTAATTTTTTTGATGTGTATTTGATCTTAGACTACCATCGAAACCTAACAGGTTGAAGATGAACCGCTGGCATCCATAACCGAACACAAGATCTAGCAGTTCTTCTGAAACATATCATATGTAGTTTCGAAATTCCTCAAATCTTGGCCACCGACAGCGGCACACAATTTGTAGCTTAAGGGTTCAACAAGTTTTGCATGGACTTGGGGATTCAGTTGAGAGTACTCCTCCATTTCCCACCCTCAGTCCAATGATTAGGCCAAGAATGCAGATCGTCAGATCCTTGATGGCCTGGAAAAAAACTTGACGAATCTCCCAAAGGATTATGGGTGGAGGATTTTCCAAGCGTTCTTGGTCGTATAGAACCACCAAACTGGTTCCAACCGGAGAGTCGCCATTCAATCTCACATACGGTTCCACGACCATAATTCCTTTGGAAGTGGGAATACCTTCGCCCCTACTGGTGACCTTTGATGAAGAACACAACTCCAAGGACCAACGAGGCAACCTCGACATAGTCGACAAAGTACACAAAAAATTTGCCATCCAAAGGAACATCTACCAGTATAGTGTGGAAAAGATTCACAATAAGATAGTTCAGACTGCCAACATCAAACAGGGAGAGCTGGTCCAGAGGAAGCTCGAAATTTCCGACCCCCGTAGAAGGAAAAAGTTGGCTTCAAACTGGGAAGGTCCTTATAAGGTCATCAAAGTGGTCTGTCCCGGGACTTACCGACTTGAAGACCTGGGGGCAGGGAGATATCATATGCAGAACACCTGATGAAGTTTAAGGAGGGTTCCTAACAATACTCCACGAGCTTCAGAAAACTGTAATGAAGCTGTTATGGCTAATAAATGTAATAAACGCCCGCCGAAAGGCAGCCACTTGAGTTTATTGTCATCTATGAATGAAATTTAATGAGTGTCTCTCCTTCGACATCATATTCTGGATTCACTTCCAAAATTTCAACAATGTTCCCGAGAAATAGCTACAACTAATTGTTGAGTTTGATTTTCTCCTAATTTTGCTTGGCTCGTCCCTCTGTGCGTCATCCGAACTGCTCAAGAAAACTCCCAATTTCGCATTGTTCACCCCTCAGTGCATATCCAAACCATTCATAAAAATTCTCAATTTCGCTTGGTTCGTCCATCAGCATGTTATCTGAGCCACTCGCGAAAACTTCTAATTTCGCTTGGCTCATCCTTCGGCGCATCATATGAGCCACTAGCAAAAAAACTCATAATTTTGCATGGTTCTTCTCTCTACGCATCATCCGATCCACACATGAAAAACTCCTAATTTACGTGCAAAAATCCTAATTTTGCACGCTCGTCCCTCAATGTGTCATCTGAACCATTCGCGAAAGGTTCCAATTTCGCTTGGTTCATCCCTTGGCATGTCATCTTAGCCACTCACAAAAACCATTGAATTTTTCCTAGCTCGTCCCTCGACGTGTAATCCGAACCACTTGCAAAAATTCCTAGTTTTGCTTTGTTCATTCATCGACGGGACATCCAAACCTTCACACATTCGGATGCTAAACCACAGGCTCGTCCCTCGATGAGTCATCCGAAACTTCATGTCTTAGGTCGTCAAACCGCAGGCTCTTCCCTCAACATGTTTCATCAGAGCCTTCATGCTTTGGGTCGCCGAACCACATCAAAACATGAAGCAATGTACATATAAGGGGAATAGAATACTAGAAAGTAGCTCTAAATTTGGAAAAGTTAGATAGTAAAAATAAAAATTTCCGAAGAAAAAAAATATAACTAAAATTTTGTAAGATGTAGTCCAATGACCCCTGAAAATCAGAGGGGGTCATCGTGAGCTATGGAAGATGATCACTGCCCCCAGAGACTTCGGATGTAATCATAAATGTCCCTAGGAGAGAGCCACTCCTCCATGATTACTACACTCAACCTCTAGGAGTGGGAGGCTTATGATGTGAGTGAAAGTTACAGCTGATCGGACCGTACGATTCCAACACGAATCTTAGAGTTCCTAAGGGTGAAACAGAAACTTCACAACAACTGCAGGCCCACAGTGAGAATATGGGTAGTTCTCAGGCCCGTCATCTCAACTCAGCCTGTGATTAAGGATGATTTGTGGTCCAAACAAGGAAGATTCACCAGCCAATCACGGGTTGCAATCAGATCCTCTGAAATAGGAAGATATTAACTTATCTGATTCCTTGATTAAATGAAACTCCTAAAATAGTTAGGAAATCTTCCTATTTCTGCATCATCTTAGACCTATAAATACAGCCCCTTCCCCACCATTACCAGTTAATCAACCCATTAAAACCCAGTTATTACTTTGAGTTACTGACTTGATCAGTGGAGGGTCTGTTGTAAGGAAAACCCCTCGGTGTTTCAGGCTTTCTTGCAAGGAAAACCCCTCGGTGCTCCATCTCCAAGTTTTCTCCATCCTCCAAAGAATTCACTATCTAGTTACTACCACAGAACAAAAACAGCATCAACTATAAATGGTGGCTCCGGCATCAAGAAAAGGGATGGACCTTGCCTTAGCCGTAAGCCTCTGGACAAAGTTCTGGAGCGATTCTCCGTCATTTTGTTTCAAATCTAATAAGGAAGCACTCGTCATTTCAGCCTTACGGTTAGTTACGAAATGAGTGAGAAAACTCTCTTCAAGCTGGTCGAAGGAGTTGGAGCCGGGGGAGATTCGAGAATACCACTCCCTCTCGGAACCTCGTAGCATGGCTGAGAAGGTCCTACAAGGATAGCGTCGGAGGCAGTGTGAATCATCATGAGAGTTTTAAATCTCTCGAAATGTCACTGGGTCTGACTTGCTGTTGTATGTTTTGAAAGATAGGGGATTCAAGGATGAAAGTGGAGAAGGCGGGTCGGACATGATGGTAGCCCCTACTTGACTGCCTCCCGTCTTCCCTTATTCAAGCGAGTTGGTCTTCCTTTTCCTGAAGTTGTTTCATCATGAACTCTTCGCGTACCTCGAATCGGGTGAACCCGTAGGACTCCTCATCATCAGCTGGAACGAATCACAGTTTGTCCGAGTGATAGTCATTCATGTTGCTCCCTCGGAGGGCTTGAAAGTCTTCGTTGCGAACTTCTAGAACTCGGCTCTGGTTATGTGTCCTGGTTATTGTTTGGGGTGTCGATTCACTGGGAAGAGGCTTCGCTCCTCGTTCCCCCTTCAGGGTGAATGACTAACGTCGCTCCTCTGGCGGTCTAACGGCCCGCCTCATCCCGAAAGCGGTCAAACCATCTGTTAATGATGTTTCAGAGGTCCGACTCTGCTAGGTGTTAGCCCTTCGTCTGGCCGAGCGAGAAGCATTAGGGATGGGGCCCGGTATTCAATGCGGCCCTTGAGTGACTGCCCTCCATAGGATGAATGTGGCAGAGAAGAAGGAAGGGGGTCTGCTTGGTGACTCACTGCTGTCGTCCTCTTCGCTTTAGGAGTCATGGCTGGATAGGGCCTTGAACTACGGTGCTGATCAGAAGGCTAAATCTGTTAATTTACCACATACGGTGCCAATTTGATGCTCCTTTTTTTGTGAGAAAGTAACAACTAATGAGTTCTTATATTTATGTGGAAAGCTCAGATCGCAGCCGTCGATCAGATATGGATGAGAGGTTAGTATTTAAGCAGATTTGTTGATTTGATGGTGGTTGCAATGGTTACTGTCCGCTGGAAACCTGCAAAAAGCCATAAAACACCGGGAGTTTTCTTGGCGACAGTCTCTCTGACGATCAAGTCAATAACCAGAAAATGAGAGCTAGGGTTTAGTAGCAAAAAGTTGATTACCTGGTAACTTAGAAGGGGGTTTGTATTTATAGGCCTATAGAGAATCAGTTGGGGAAAGATTTCTTAACTGATTAATCAGATCCCTTTGATTAAAGATCTGATTGGTTAATCATCTCCATGGTTTTAGGGGATTTGACTGGCAACCATAAATGGCTGGTCAACCTTCCCCAGTTGGGCTACAGTTTCAAAGTGTAGACCTGATGATGGCTTATTTTTGGGCTGTGGGCTTGTAGCTGCTGTGAGATTACCATTCTGCCCCTAGGAATCTCAAGATTCATGGAAAGAATAAACTGTTCAAATTCACTGAGTTTTTTTACCTATATTGAAAGTGCAATACATGATAGTACATAAATGTTCAAAACTTTGTTCGATTTATAACCAACCACTAAATTAAGGTTATTCTCACATTTCATATTTGAATTGAATATCCCTTAATTTTGAACAATGAATTAGGGAAGGATAATTTTACAATTAATTGAAGTTTTATGAAATGTCCTATTTTGGCTTCCATAATAACAGCCACATGATCTTGGCTTTCAGCTACGAAGATGGTTCTTCATAATCTTTTTCTTTCTTTTTTTTAGGGGAAAAGGTGAAGTATAGTAATCATGTTGCATTAATAATGAATGAAACAAACCCAAAGTACTAGGTCAGATGTACAACATACAAAACATGAAATAAAACATAGAACCTCCAGTCAAATAAAGGAGGGCTGGACAACAGAGAAAAACTATAAAGCAATAGAATCATTACAGACAACAAGAGATTCCTCCAACAATGCTTAGTCGAGAGTTGGACCAATTACTATCTCCTCGATGTCGTACTCTTTCACCTGGAAGGCATTGGCAATAGCAGAAATACTATCCCTAGTCCCACGAAAATAAAAGTTATTTCAGTCAAGCAAAAAAAAGAACCCCAGGGATTGAGTATGGGTCGAGTGGTTTATTAGGCATCACACTAGAGGAAAGGACAATCCAAACTTCTTTTTGGGTACCAAAGATAACCCCAAATCTGTACTAGACCCCATTTAGGCCCAGTATGATTATTCCTCTATTATTGTATTAGACCCTTTCTTGGGCCCAGTCACAATGTTAGGCCTAATACATTAAATGCATGTACTGGTCATTTTAGCACCGTGCACCACACACGTGGCATGTGCACACCCACCTGATGTGAGTTGGGCGAGATTTTCGGTGCCCAAACCATTTTGAAATTAAAAATGCCTGCTAACGTCAGTGGGTTTGTCAGTGGCTCATTTGATCCGAGTACTGCATCAACGAAACCTCTCCCATGATGGCAATGTGTGCTATAATGATGGCAGTGGCGGTGGGGGTGAACCCCCTCTTCAGGCCCACCCGTAACGGTGCTGCCGCACCGGCGGCCGCCCGCCCTCCCGCACTACCCACCCCCTCTGAGGAGAGCATCCGAGAAGGGCATTCGTCTTATTAATCTAGATCTTCTCCTCTCTTCCCTATCTCTCACTCAGATCCAAATCCCACAATCTCTGCATCGGAAACTCAAATCCAAAATTAAAAAGGGAGAAAGTGACCTCCCTACCTCGGGTTTTTGTCCGCTTGTGTCATCCTCGACCACTCCTGCGTGCCTATGATGTAGCCGCGCTTGCTTGCTACCCTTTTCTATCCAACTCTCCTCAAAATTCTTGTCAAGACATGAGCACTGCAGTTGGTGAACCCACCTCATCTAAATCTATTTTTGGTCGACCTCCATCCTGATCACAACTCCAATACCGGAGTAGCCTGCACTGCCACCAGCCTTGCGCCGCCGTCGCCGTCGACATCAGCCTCGACACTGCTCCCTGTGTCCTGCTGCCACCACTACTAGTTTCTTCATAATCTTAGAAGAGGAGGTGGAGCATATGCTAAAGTGTCATAATGTAAAGCTTGTTGTTGCAATTAGGATTTCGAACGTGCCTCATGGAAGGCCTATTTGAGTCGCAAAGAACCTTAGGGTCTTAAAATTGTGATACTGCTATTGTGTGTATATTTCTACAATTGAGGGAAGGCTACTAATCTAAGGAGACTCAAATCGTTTCCACCATTTTATTGGTGATATATGTTCATGTGGGGATTACTGGCGAGACCCAGCTCAAAGTTGTTCTTTTAGGAAGAATTCTGAAGCGGGGAAAGCTGTCAATGATCCCTCGTACTCTTTTTGGGGTCATTTGGTGAAATGGTTGATTCCTCATTATCAAGTGCATAGCATAGATTCTGAACTTATTGGCAGCATAAACTATTCTGAGGAAGCCTTTATGGAAAATGTTGCTATAAGGTGTAATGAAAGTATTGTCAAACTCGAGTAGTTACATTGTAGCTTGTAATATTGAACACCTAATTTAGTCGATATCAAAGAATACCAAATTTTGTCATTTATTTTGCATATTTGAAGTGGTAGATATAATGTCATTCCATGAATTTTAATAATGGAACTCTACCTAAAGATTCATGTAAAGTATTTTTAGCAACTCTTTTAAAGCACACCTATGATCAAATGACTCATTTGCAAGTTGCAGTAGAGAATCTTAACAACCAAGATAAACGAGGATGTTCTTTAACAAACTTATATTCTAAGGGTTCTTATTTTAACACCTCACTTTGTATGAGAAAATTTCCTCACTTTTCTATATATATATATATATATATAGAGAGAGAGAGAGAGAGAGAGAGAGAGAGAGAGAGAGAGAGAGCAGTGATCCAATGTGAAACATTTTTAAGTGAGAAAATAAGAAATATTCTTAGAGACTTTTAGATCTAAGTATCCCTAAATCTGGTTATAATTAAAACAAAAATAACCCAATTTCTTTTATATCTTTGTTCAATTTAATCCCTTCCACAACAAAAAACTGTGTTTAATTCTTTTCTCCCTCTCCCACAATCAAAAGACTTTTCTCTCCCAAAAATTAGTGCTCTCCACATGAGATTTTTTTTTCTCCATCTCCCAAATCAAATCAGTTTTCTCCATCACCCAAATCAAATCATTCTATTATTCTCTCTCCCAAAATGTAATTTGATTTGGGAGATGGAGAGAACTGATTTGATTTGGGAGACGGAGGAAGAAAAAAACCCCATGATTTTGGGATGGAGAGCACCGACTTTTGGGAAAGGAAAGCCTTTTGATTTTAAGAGAGAGATAGAAGAATTCAGTCAATGTTTTTTTTAAGGGATTAAATTGAAGCAAGACTAAAAAAACAACCTGGTTAATTGTGTTTTAATTATAACCATTGATTAAGGAGTACTTAGATCTAATGGTCTTTAAGAATATTTCTCATTTTCTCACCTAAAAATGTTTCTCATTGGATCAATCCTATATATACATACTAATAATCTGCACGTGTGATGCATATTCTAATTAATATATATATATATATATATATATATATATATATATATATAGAGAGAGAGAGAGAGAGAGAGAGAGAGAGAGTAAATAATAAGACGTAATCTGGCCTCGAACTTGAGACCTCTATTTACTCATCACATCTTTACAAATGATCCCTAGTGGCACAAACTTTTATTTTATATGAGTGACACTTTTGTAAATAATTATGCCGCAAATAAATTTGAACTTTGAGGATATTATGGTAAGAGTAATGCTACATCCACTACCTATTTCATACATTTCTCTTCACTACCTTAGGTGGCACACTCCAATAGGTGGGGGAAGAGAGAGTAGATGGAGGAAATCTCCAATAGGAATGTGCCACCTAAGGTAGTGAAGAGAAATGTAGTGAAATTAGTAGTGAACGAAGCATTACTCTTTTGGTAACTAACAACAGTTAGTAAATGAATGATTAATATAACTCGCACTTAAAAATGAATGTCTACATTTCTACAAATGACTACTCAAACTCTTCTATTATAATATTAGAGATATATATATTACCTTTCCTTTTTGTTTTACGGAAGAAGTTACTTGGGGAATTGTATGTGCTCTTGAAAATTATACAGAATACTTTATGTAGTTGTGATCAAGCACAATGAAAATTTTGACGATTATTAATTAGTAATTGGTCACCAATCAAGTAATCAGTCTTTTATATTAAGCAATGCATATATTTGTTTCTTTCCAAGGTCACACTACAAACCGCTAGGCCTCTAGCGGCATATCTTTCACGGCGTTTCAACAACACGCCGCTATAGGTATAGAATAATTTTATTTTATAAAAAACACACTCTATGTAACGACGTTGGACAACAACGCCGCTATAGACTCAAGCAGTAGCGGCATTTTTAATATAAACGCTGGGACAGACCTCTATATCGCATAGTCGCTGTTTTTTTATCACCTATCGCGGCGGTTATGTAAATGCGACGTTATAGGGTTGGGTAAATAATGTTCTGGGATTTACCCCGCTCTAAACCCCGCCCCCCTTTTTTATTTCCCCCAATTTTTTTAACCTAAACCCTCGTTCGCGCTCTTATTCCCAAATAATCCCGCTCGATCGCCGCTCTACTTCCCAAATAATTGCCACTCTACTTCCTAAATCTGCTCTCTCCCCTCACCGCTCTCTCCCCTCACCACTAATGACCCAACCACGACTGTTTCTCCCCTCACCACTCACCGCCTCAACTCCCTCGCACTGCACCACCCTCGCCGCACCTCCTTCGACTGCCCTTATCGATCGTCGCCGCGCTTGCCGTTGCCAGCGCTCTTCAACTATTGTTGAGTGGTTTGTGGTATGAATTCTTCTAGATGTCCTTCATTTCATTATTGTTCATGATTTGAACAAGGATTGCACTATACATGTTTTTCCTCCTCTCGGCCAAATGAAGTTTTGTGAATTTTGTGATTATTTTCAATTAGGTTTGATGAATACATAAACTAAGATGATAAAATAACATGTTCATGATTTGAACATGGATTGCACTATACATGTTTGAATTTAACAATCACACACAATGAAACTTGAGAGGAAAATCAGGTTCGAAGAAGAATTCTTCATTATTTTCATGTGCAGGTTGAGTTTTTTAAAATTTATACTTGAGTAAAAATTCTTATAAGATTGATTTTTTGGTCGATGCTTGAACTAGCAAAAACTTTTTAGTGAAGTATCCATATGTGTATCTATCTAATACACATATGTGTATCTATCTGATATGAAATACCCATATGTGTATCTATCTGATATAGATAAACCTTTTAAGTGAAATATGTAGATGTATATATATATATATGATAGACATATAGAAATCCCTTTACTGATGTGAAGTGAAACATAAGCAGATTATAAAGAAGATGCCCTTTGTTGAAAATTAAGCATTATGCAAGTTAAATAAAAGATGATCGATATGCAGGTTATAGGAGTTGAAATATATGCAGTTATGGGAAAATACTTTTTGTTGAAGTAAATGCAGGTTGTAAAAAAAATGAACCATATGCAGATATATATAGAAAATGAACATATGCAGAAATATATAGAAAATGAACATATGCAGTTATATATATAAGGTATATATATAGGAAGACCTTACACTGATGTGTTTACATATCTGATACAAGTATAAACCTTTTTATTGAAGAGTAGTATATGTATATATCTACCTATGATATATATAGAAAATCTCACTTACTGAGTTGAAACATATGTGTTTATAATTTTCTTTACTGAAATAGGAGTGTATGCAGGATGTGAAGGGAAGCCCTTTAATTAGAAATGAAATATATACATATATAATGATGGTCTTTAACTGAAATGTATCATATCCAGATGTAAAAAATGTAGAAGAATCTCTTTTATTGAATTGAGGCATGTGCAGGTTTTAGTAGATGTAGAAGAAACCCCTTTTCGCTGATTTGTAAAAAATATGAGCATATATATAGAATTCCCTCTTCACTGAGTTGAAGTAAAAAAACCCCAGGATATGCATATAGTCTCTTTACTGATAATATATATATATATATATATATATAGTTATAAAAGTTTGAACTCTATAAAGGATATAAGAATTTAACTATAAACAATATGCAGGTTATAGGAAAGTGATCTTTATAAGAATCTAAGTATATGCAGTAAGCATAGCAATTGGTCTGCAGGATATAAGCATAGCATATATATATATATATATATATATATATATATATATATATATATATATATATATATATATATATATATATAAGCTGATCTTTTATTGAAATGGAAGCATATGTGTCTATATAAAAGATGGTCCATAAGCAGTCACACAGAAACTACTTAGACACTGGATGAATAAGTGAAGATGAATGTGCACATGCACAACAGTGCAGTAGTGGTAATCTGCAGTTTGGAAGAACTGATACCCAACTCAAACCTTAGCAACCTATTTCTTAATCCAAACCATAACTGGTTCCCTGATGATTGATAAGTAGATTAGGTCTTTTAAATGCATCAGTAAACTTACTTTAATATAACTAATTATATATGTATATATACCTGTTGCCGCTGGATTCTAGTGTGGGGACAATAGATGAGATTTGTAGGTTCGTGAGGGACTCGAACAGGCGGAACCCTTCTTCTTCCTTGTTGACCAGTTGATCCCTTGGTGCTCCCTTGAACCTACACAAACGTTCCAGACACCGGGATGAATCCCGGCGACGAACCCTCCAATGCTCAAGTCAATGCATAGAAAAAGTGAAGGGAAAAGAGCTCAAGTATGCAAAGTGTGATCACCTTTCACCGTAGGAGGTAGGGAGTTTTTATAGTCAACAAGGGGATCTTTTTCAGGATAAGAGTGAATCCCTACTTCCCGGTGTGGCAGGATATGGGTGGTTATAACCACCTCCTCAAGATCAGGGGGTGACAGGATTTCCTCCAATCCTGTTGATTTGGCCACTAGCGGGTTGAGACACATTCTCAACAGGTCAGGTCCGTTCATGAGTTAGCGGGTCCAAGAGGAGGGACCCGATTCCCAATTCGGACCCTTATGTAGCCGAAATTACCGTCTTGCCCCTGGGACTTTAATATTCGTGCCCACTTTGAATGGTTATGATTTAACCCCATTTTTAGCCATATCACGAGCCCCCCACTCCCAAAGACTGTGTGCCACAGCCTTTGGGGAGTAGTTTTTTTGTTTTAATAGCGTTTAGGGCTTTATCGGAGTTCTCAAAGGGTGTTCAAATATCGTCTAAGGGGTGATGGTGCCTTTCTGAGCTGGTAGCATGCCCAAGTTTGTCCACAGGTCCTTTTGGATTTTTGATGATTTTTTCCTATTTTTCAATTATTTTTTCGAATCAATTGTTTAATTTTGCGAGGCAATAATCTAATTTCAACAGGCGTCAATTAATTATTCTTGCAAATAATTATTTGTCCAGGAGGTCGAAAATATTTTTTTCCGAATTTATAATTATTTTTTAGAATTTTTAACAGATTTTTCTGAATTTTTAATTATTTTTTTGTAATTTTTAAATAATTAATTCGAATTTTAATTAAAATAAAAGGATTTATCGTCAAATTGGTGATGTGGCACAATCAGAACCGTTCATCTTGTGTCGGTGTGCGGTTTGGCATGATCAGACGATGGGGAAGAGCTGAGCGACGTGAATGAATCTGGGATCTTGATCAAATTATGATGCGAGTTTCGAAGTGATCGGACGGCTCGTATCGCTTGGTAGAACTTTCTCCGTGTGGGCAGCTTGGAAGGCCAGTCACTCGAATTGTGATTCCAAGAAATGTGGCACAATCTGAGATGTTCATCTAGATGCGGCACGAATCACGAGGTCATTTGACTGTGGATCTTACACTTGGTCACGTGGCTGAATCAGGGCCACCCATCGGGTCGAGGCACGAATCACGAGGCGATCGGACGGCTCATACTGCTCAGCATTATTTTCTCCGTATGAGCAGCTCGAAATGCCAGTCGCTCGGATTGGGATTCCGAGAGACATGGCACAATCTGGGACGTCCATCTGGAGATCATGCACGAATCTTGAGGCACGACAGCACAGATCACGAGAAAACGTGATTTTGGTTGACGTGACTGAATCAAGGCCGTCCATCAGGTCGCGGCACAAATCATGAGGCGATCGGATGGCTCTTGCTGCTCGGTCGTTATTTTTTCCGTATGAGCAGCTCGGAATGCCAGTTGCTCGGATTTGGTTTTCGAGCGACGTGGCGCAATCTGAGACATCCATCTGGAGATCATGCACGAATCTCGAGGCATGACGGCATGGATCACGAGAAAACGTGATCTTGGTTGGCGTGGCTGAATCAAGGCCGTCCACCAGGTCGCGACACGAATCACGAGGCGATCGGATGGCTCTTGCTGCTTGGTCATTATTTTCTCCGTATGAGCAGCTCGGAATGCCAGTTGCTCAGATTTGGTTTCCGAATGACGTGGCACAATCTGAGACGTCCATCTGGAGATCATGCATGAATCTCGAGGCATGACGGCGTGGATCACAAGAAAACGTGATCTTGGTTGGCATGGCTGAATTAAGGCCGTCCACCAGGTCGCAGCACGAATCACGAGGCGATCGGACGGCTCTTGCTGCTCGGTCATTATTTTCTCCGTTTGAGCAGCTCGGAATGCCGAGCGTTGTGGCACAATCTGAGACATCCATCTAGAGATCATGCACGAATCTCGAGGCATGACGGCATGGATCACGAGAAAACATGATCTTGGTTTGCGTGGCCGAATCAAGGCCATCCACCAGGTCGTGGCACGAATCAGGAGGCGATCGGATGGCTCTTGCTACTCAGTTGTTATTTTCTCTGTATGAGCAGCTCGAAATGCCAGTTGCTCGAACTTTGTTTCCGAGCAACGTGGCACAATTTGAGACGTCCATCTGGAGATCATGCACGAATCTCGAGGCATGATGGCGTGGATCACGAGAAAATGTGATCTTGGTTGGCATGGCTGAATTAAGACCGTCCACTAGGTCACGGCACAAATTACGAGGTGATCGGACGGCTCTTGCTGCTTGGTCATTATTTTCTCTGTATAAGCAGCTCGGAATGCCAGTTGCTCGGATTTGGTTTCCGAGCAATGTGGTGCAATCTGGGACGTCCATCTGGAGATCATGCATGAATATCGAGGCATGATGGCATGGATCACGAGAAAACATGATCTTGGTTGGCATGGCTAAATCAAGGCCGTCCACCAGGTCGCGGCACGAATCAGGAGGCGATCGGACGGCTTTTGCTGCTCCGTCGTTATTTTCTCCGTATGAGCAGCTCGGAATGCCAGTTGCTCGGATTTGGTTTCTGAGCAACGTGGTAGGATCTTCGCCGTTTGATTGAAGGTCAGGCACGAATCTCGAGGCAAGAGACGTTTTGGCTTCGGGGTCAGGCGTTTAAGCTTCCAATCAGCCATTATGGGGGCCCAAAATGTTCGAAGGCCCACCCGAATTTCACATTAACGCTTATAAGTTTTCACCACCCCTCTTTCCCCTCATTTTTTATGATTTTACTTTCACTTCACTTTTACTAAAGCTAGTTTTGCTCTCGAGCGAAGCTGCTAGCTTTCGCGGCCAGGCATTTTCAATCTCCCCCGAACTATTTCGACCGTGAACGTCACTTCGAGGTAAATTATTTCAAACTTAATCTTGAAATGTCTAGAGTGTCGTCAGGGAATGAGGCCTCCACTTTGGACCAAGGTACCGACCGAGCCGTAGTGGTCGCGCCGAGGAAAGGGAACGAAGTGGCGAAGTCAGCGTTGTGGAGACGATAGTGGAGACTCCGAAGGGGATAGGAGAGCTGGGTCGGCTGCCGTCAACACTGTTGAGCCTGGGAAGGGTCAGGAGCTACTCCGAGGATATTTTGGAGAAGGCGGTGCACGGGATAGCCGCGGTGTATGAGGAGAACAGCTCGAGGGATCCTTCCGAGGTGGATGAGATCCCTTCGATCATGACCGAGGCGGACCTTCATCGGATCAGGAAAGGATTCCGCTTCCCGAAGGAGTATGCTCTGCTGCTCCCCGGCCCCAGCTTTCGAGCATGTATGGGGACATCGCCAGACACATGCGTCTTCCCGTACGACGCACTTAATGTCGGCCTTCGGCTACCGCTCCCGCCCTTCATGGTCGAGGTGTTGCAGTAGTACGGCCTGAGCCCCGTGCAATTCATGCCGAACATGTGGCGGCACGTCATCGCCATCATCCTCCAATGTCAAGCGGTCGGTGTGTAGCCCCAGCTCGTTCTCCTCTGCAGCCTCTACTGGATCTACCGAATGAGAAAGATGGAGTACCGGTACTATTTATCGCCAAGGAAGGGGATCAAACTAATCGAGAACCTGGACTCCATCAAGCATTGGAAGGAGAAGTACTTCCTGATCCGAGGTCCTGAGCCATGGGGCTTCTCTACGGCATGGAAGGAGGACGTTCCAAAGTGGGTGAAGGCCGAGTCGGTGCTCACTAAAGAAGAAGAGGAGATAGTGACGAAGATCTTCGGTTTTCTGACCCTCGGTTGGAAGGATATCACCGAGGAGGTCTTCTTCGGTGGGGGTCTCAGTCCGATCGACCCCAGTACGCTCCCTTACTTCTTTTCCTTTAACATGTAGGCACTTACTTTTAGTATTTGTTTTTTTTCACTAACTCTTTTGCTCGGATTTTTTGTTGTTCAGAAGCCCCCGATATGGATTACCGAGCCCTAATGGCGAAGCGGACTGCAGCGGCGACGAAGGATAGCAAAAGAGAAAGAGGACAATGGTAGGGCCTCCTTCTAGCCGAGCAGTATAGGCACCTTCGGCGCCAGCGGCTGTGGTGAAATTAGTCAGCGACGCCCCCTCGGAGCCGCAGGTTACGCTCCCTTCGACTGAAGCCCCGGGATCTTCGAGTGGGGCATTCTCGGTCGGCGCTGCTCTGGCCCTCGAGGTGCCACCACTCACGGCCGAGGCAGAGGCCATCTTTACCGAAGAGCACAAGAAGCTCTTCGTCCCCGACTGGCAGGTGATGAAGCTTGATGGCTTCCTCGGTGATGCGGGGATGTGTATGCAGGCGGTGCGCCATCTGCCGACCCCGAAGGATCGCGCGGCGCTGAGGGCAGGTACGGTGAGCGATGATGCCTTGGAGATCGCCCGGCCCCGCTCTGTTTTCTTCACTTTGGGTTAGTGATCTTGAGTTCTCATATTCTTCTGTTTTGTCCACAGACCCTCTACTACTTCAGCCATATGCTCGAGCAGTTCGCCGAGCAAAAGAAGGAGATGAAGGCGGCGAACGATCGCGGGCAGTCAGAGTGCTCCAAGGCAGTGAAACTATTCGAGGCCGAACGGCTGCTCTCAGTATCACGAGCAGCCGAGGTGGGTGCCCTCGAGACGAAGCTTGCCGAAGCACTCGAGAACTCATTGGTCAAGACAGCCAAGGTCGAGGTGCTGGAGAAGGAGAAGGCTCGCCTCGAGGAGGTGCTGGCGAGGGCTTTGAGGGCGTCCGAGGAGGCACTGAAGGGGCAAGAGATGAAGGTGGAGGAGGCAAAGAAAGCCATTCAGAACTAGGCGGAGGCCCATATAATGACAAACATGGAGGAGGCCTATGCTCAAGATCTGAAGCATGTGGCTGCTCGCATCCCCGCTTCGACGGTTCGACATACTACTTCTATGATCCGGTAGAGGGTGAGGAACTCATCCCTCTGGCGAAAGTCGAGCCCGAATGGGAGGGTGACGAAGCTGAGGGCGACGGCGAGGAGGAGGTGAACCCCGAAGTGGCGCTCGTCACTCTGCCGAGCGAGGGCGCTTCGGAGCAGCACCTCGAGGTGGCTCCTTGACTCAGTCGCCTCTTTTTTTTTCCTTTTTTTTTGTATTGCCGAACTGCGGACTAGCAACTGCTTCAACTTTGAAATGAATGAGAAAGATCTCCGTTTTTAACTAAGTGTTGAGAAAATTTCGAACTATTTTTTGTCAAAGTGTTGAGGAAATTTCAAACTCTTTTTTTTCTATGTGTTAGAGTAGTGTGAATCTCAACAGCCCCGTGCCATGATTATTTTCAGATGGTCAAAGTGCTGCAGGTCATCGAGGTGCCTCGGATAGCCGAAGTGGCTTCCCTAAGAGCTAGTCTAAGGGCAACAAGATTGGGGCTCGAGCAGAACCGAGAGCATCTTCATGAAGTAGAGTCGGACCTCCGTAAGGCAAAATACGAGCTAAAGCACCTGAGGTCGACCTTAGTTCGTCGAAACATAGAGAGGAGGCAGTTAGAGGAGCTGATTAAAGAGAGGACCCCTGAAGGCAATGACTTGGATTCGTTGGCTGAAGCCAACCTTGGCCTGAAGATTAAGCGTCTTCGCCACTCCTTGTCTAAGGAGACGGCGGAGAGGGATGAGCTGAAGAAGGTGACCCTCGATAAGAGCATGGAGGTTGCTCACCTTCGGCGGACGATCACCGAAGGATCCTGAGGGGCAGGCCCGATGCGGTTGCCTCGTCTATCAATAACGGTGAGAGACGACTCGCTTAAAGAGCGACGAGCTCGAGGCAGAGGTCGCTCGTCTTCAACCCCGACCCGAGCGGAGCAATGTCAGATCCACCACTTGCACTCGCGAAGAGCGTGATAGGGGGATAACCTTCTACGAGCTGGCGCGTCACTCGTCGACAGTGCATCGGAGTCCAGGCGACGCGTAGAGTGGGGCGGCAGCTACGTCGAGCGGAGCGTCAATTGGGCCACCACTAGAACGGGTGCCAACAATGCTTCTCGGCTAGCCGGTCTAGAGACGAGTGCCGAGGGGGACGTCGGTAGTTCAACATTCGTCGCCCCCGGGTGTCCCTTATCCGAAGTATGCCCGTGCCTTGGAGGCGCTAAAGTAGGCCTTAGGAGTCTTGCACTTTTAACTTGACAAGTGTTGTTTCTCGATGTATAGATGAGCAGTTGGTCTTGTAACTAGACCTGTTTCTCAGATTTTAATGAAATAATACTTGTCTCCGTATTCGCGTGTTTTCCTGGCATTTGTAGTTGTCAATGGTTGTAGGAGCACTTCTGAGTAGTGAGACGCTCTGTACTCGCTTAGAAGCAAGTAGTCTAAGCGGAGTCGAACCAAGTGTTGGACTCCAACCTTGTCGTTTAAAGAGAGAGTCAACGGTTGTGGGAGCAATTCTAAATGGCGAACCACTTCTTACTCGCTTATAAGCAAGTAGTCGAAGCGGAATCGAGCCAAGTGTTGGACTCCGAACTCGTCATTTAAAGAGAGAGTCAATGGTTGTGGGAGCAATTCAGAATGGCGAACCACTTCTTACTCGCTTATAAGCAAGTAGTCGAAGCGGAATCGAGCCAAGTGTTGGACTCTGAACTCGTCGTTTAAAGAGATTTTTTTTTGCAAGTAGAGTTAAACTACCCCAAAAATAGAAAATTTGCTAGGTAGAGTTAGGTTACTCAAGAGATAGGGAATTTGTGGGGGGAGATTTCTCTTTATTGAAAACAACTAGGCGGCCGCTTCTAAGTTGCGGATCGCCTTTATACTTTGGTTGAAAAGAAAATACAAGTAAGGTTTTTGCGACAAGTCCTCCGGAGTGGTTTTGGGGAAGTTGCTTGACAAGTCCTTCGGAGCGGTTTTGGGGAATCCGGAGTGGTACTTCATCAGGTGCTTGGCGTTCCATGTCCTTGGCATCTTCCTGCCCTCCAGGTCTTCGAGTTGATACGCGCCCGGGCGTATAACTCTGGAGACCTTATACAGTTCTTCCCAATTGGGCGCCAGCTTGCCTCTCTTGCTTGGATCGGAAATCGACAACTTTCTCAGCACTAAGTCCCCTTCCTTTAGGTTGGTGGGTCATACCCTCTTGTTGTAAGCTTGAGTGATCCTACGGCGGTAGGTCTCTTGGCGGATTACGGCTCTCTCACGGACCTCGTCAATGAGGTCTAGACAGTTGCAAATCTGGTTCGCATTTTGTGCCTTGTTGTAAGCTATGAGTCGAGGTGAAGGCAGACCCACTTTCAAATGAATAAGAGCTTCGGATCCGTACGTGAGGTTGAAAGAGGACTCTCCCGTTGGAGTTCTTTTGGTGGTGCGATAGCTCCAAAGAACATTGGGGAGTTGTTCTACCCATAGCCCCTTAGTGGACTTATCCAGCCTCTTCTTCAAGCCTGAGAGGATTTGTCGGTTCGCATTTTCTGCTTGGCCATTGGACTGGGGGTGCGCTACTGAAGAGAACCGCTGCTGAATCCCGAGGTCGGTGCAAAAGTCGTGAAAGGTCACTCCCATAAATTGGGTCCCGTTGTCAGTTATAAGAACGCGGGGCACCCCGAATCGACAGACGATGTTCTTCCAAAAGAACTTCTGTACCTTGTGCTCGGTGATTGTTGAGAGAGGTTCAGCCTCTATCCATTTGGAGAAGTAGTCTATTGCTACCACCAAGAACTTCAGCTGGCCTGGTGCTGGAGGGAAAGGTCCAAGAAAATCCATCTCCCACATTGCGAAGGGGATCGAACTCGCTAAGGAGGCAAGTTGTGCTTGGGGGAGGTAACGGATCGGGACAAACTTCTGGCAGTAGTCGCACTGGCGGACGTACTTCTCAGAATCACTTAGTAGTGTGGGCCAGAAGTATCCGTAGTTTAAAAGCTTCCGAGCAAGGGATCTCGCTCCCAAGTGCACACCACATAGACCATCATGGGCTTCTCTTAGGGCGTAGAGCGCTTCCTCCGGGGAGAGGCACCTCAGATAGGGCCTACCATCGATCCGGGTGTAGGAGCGTTTGTACATGACCCCGTCCAGGAGTGTGTACCGCTCTGCTTGTGTCCTGATCCTCCTTGCTTCTTTTGGATCTTCAGGGAGGACTCCGTCTCGGAGATACTCAAGGGGGGGCTTCATCCAGTTTTTCTCGAGTGTTAGGGGGTAGGCTTCCATTGGCTCCGAGCTATCTTCGTCGATGCTTGGTTTGAGAAGGACCTCTATCAAGACGGTCCATTATAGACCTTGGAAGGACGAGGAGGCGAGCTTAGAGAGGGCATCCGCTTGCGCATTTTCCTCTCGGGGAACCCACTGGAGTTGAACATCTTCAAATAGAGCTAGAAGCTCCCTCACCTTTACTACCTAGCCATACGGTCATCCCTAGACTCATACTCCCGGACACCTGATTGACCACCAATTGGGAGTCGCTAAAGACCCTTACACGCTTGGCACCCGCCTTGCGAGCCAAGCAGAGCCCCGCTATAAGGGCCTCATACTCTGCCTTATTATTTGATGCTGAGAAGTTGAGGCGGAAGGAATACTGGAGGACGAAAGCATCGGGACCAGTTAGGATGACGCCGGCCCCACTTCCATCGGCGCAGAAGGACTCGTCCACATAGACGGTCCAGACGGAGGGGTGGCAGGCAACTTGCATGAGTCGGGAATGGTGTTCTCCATGATGAACTCGGCCAGAGCTTGGGCCTTTATCGCCGTTCTGGGCTGGTAGCTGATGTCATGCTGACTCAGCTCGATTGACCACTTCATGAGCCTCCCAGAAGTCTCAGGCTTGTGGAGAACTTGTTTTAGCAGTTGGTCGGTAAGGACGACCGCCGAATGGGATTGGAAGTAGCGGTAGAGCTTTTGGGCCACCATGACCAGGGCGAGAGCCATCTTCTCCAGCCTCTGATAATGGAGTTCGGCATCGTGGAGTACCTTACTCACGTAATAAATGGGCTTCTGCATCTTTTCCTCTTCCCTCACAAGGACCGCGCTGAGCATCTGCTCCGAAGCTGCAAGGTAGAGGTAGAGGACCTCCCCGGGTACTGGCTTACTCAGGAGCGGGGGATTGGCCAAATACTCTTTGAGCTTATCAAAGGATTTCTGTTGCTGTGACCCCCACTCGAAGCCTTTCACGCCCCTGAGGGCTTTGAAGAAGGGGAGAAACTTTTCCCCGGACTTGGAGAGGAATCGCCCGATCGTGGTGAGGCGACCCGTGAGCCTCTGTACTTCTTTGACGATGGAGGGGGGAGCCATTTTGAGAATGGCTTGGATCTTTTCGGGGTTAGCCTCAATGCCCCTCTGGCTAACCATAAACCCCAGAAATTTGTCCGATGAGACACCGAATGCACACTTGTTCGGATTTAGCCTCATATTGTGCCTCTTGAGTACCCCGAAGGCTTCTTGAAGGTCGAGGGTGTGCTCCTGCCCTCGGGTGTTTTTGACAAATATGTCGTCGATGTAGACCTCCATGTTTCGGCCAATCTGGTCTCGGAAGACCTTGTTCACCAGGCGCTGATATGTAGCTCCTGTGTTTTTCAAGCCGAAGGGCATAACACGATAGCAATAGAGGCCTTGGTCTGTCACGAACGAGGTATTCACGATGTCAGGAGAGAACATCCTGATTTGGTTGTACCCTGAGAAGGCATCCATAAAACTGAGGAGCTCGTGCCCAGAGTCGCATCGATCAGGGCATTGATGCTGGGAAGAGGAAAAGGGTCCTTCGGGCATGCCTTGTTAAGATCGGTGAAGTCAATGCATATTCTCCAACTCCCATTGGCCTTTTTGACCATCACTACATTGGAGAGCCACTCGGGGTAGTTTACCTCCTGAATAAAGTGGGCGTTGAGGAGTTCCTCAACCTCTGCCTTGATTGCATGTTGTCTCTCGGGGGCAAACTTCTGCCTCTTCTGTTGGATAGGCTTAACCCCAGGGTCAACACTCAGACGGTGCATTGAGAGTTCCTCTGAGATCCCAGACATGTCTGCTGCAGTCCAGGCGAGGAGGTCGCGATTCTCCTATATGCACCAGGAGATGTCTTGCTTAATGGAGGGGGAGAGATCCTTGCTGATGCGGAACGTCTTAGGGGTGTCTTCCTCGGAGAAGGCCACTTCCTCCAACTCGTCCACGGGATCGAAAATAGTTGACCGCCTTCCTGAGGCAGTTTGAGTGCTTCCAAAAAGAGAACCAAACCCCCTATTGAGGTCATGTAGCACTTCCGAGCCACTTCTTGACTTCCCTTTACTTCTCCCACTCCTGAGGGAGTGGGGAACTTCATCTTCATGTGGTAGGCTGAAGGGATGGCTTGAAGCGCGGCCAAACCTGATCTACCCAGGATAACATTATAGGCAGCCTTGACATCGACCACCATGAAGTCCATTGGCTCCGTACAAGTTAGCGGGGCCTTTCCTGCCGTTACGTCGAGGGTTATAATTCCCTCGACCGTAACCGGGACCCCAGTGAACCCATGGAGAGTGTAGCCTGCAGGCTTGAGCCGATCCCTCGACAGTGGGAGGCCTTTGATGGCCTCCAAGAAAAGATGTTGACGGAGTTGCCGTTGTCTACCAAGACCCGACGAACTTCCAAGTTCACCATTCGGAGATTGATGACGAGGGCATCACAATGGGGTGTGCGGATGCCTTCCAGGTCCCTATCGGAGAACGTCACTGGGACTCCCAGGCCCTTTGGGGAACGATGGCTTTGCACGGAGTTAACCTCCCTTACGAAGGCTTTTCGGGAGGAGTTAGAATCTCTCCCCATTGGGCCTCCGTGTATTAGGTGCAAGATGCCCTCTACTTCGGCCTCCGGAGTCTCCGTGCATTGCTCAGTTCACCTGTTAGTCCCCCGAGGCGGCGGGGACGGATCGGCTCGGTCCCTCCTGACGAACCGGGTGAGCTGTCCTCTCTAGATGAGAGCCTCGATGTCGTCTTTGAGGGCACAACATTCGTCTGTGTCGTGCCCGTGATCCCGATAAAAACAGCATTCTAAATAGAGGTTTGACAAAATTAGTAAATACCAAATCAAATTTCCGTGCAGATTTATTTTAGGGAATAGAGATCTTAATAGTAATCTAGTGGATCGCCTATTCATTATATGTATAACTATTTTGAGGGAGAGTAGGAAAGAGAGATTTTTTTGTCTTCGAGAGTGAGGAATAATGTATACATGTAACATTCATTGGTACACATATTCGGCATGAGATACATCAAGAGGTTCCTTACTCTGTTACCCATAGTTATAATACCTACAGGCCGATGCCTAATGTGTCGGAGTATGGATATGCGCAGCCAAATCTGCAGGATGGTGGATACGATGAAACCGAATATCACAGAGAAAGATATTATCAGAACCGAAGCAGTGATGAGAACCAGATTACCTCAATGTTCAGCGATGAGAACCCGAATGCCTGCACAATAGTATAAAATGAAAGAGACACACAAAAAATGTCTCTATTTCCTCTCATACTTTTTCCTGCACAATAGTATAAAATGAAAGAGACACACAAAAAATGTCTCTATTTCCTCTCATACTTTTTCCCTCCAGAAGCGTATTACGTAACAAGATAATCATACACATAGGTACATCTAATTGAACAATAAATGTGTGGGAGTGGCATTATCCCACCTTTTCCTCAAAAAAAAAAAAAAACAATAAATGTGTGGGAATGGAGAAAAGAGAATCAGATGCTTAGCTGGCATATAGAATAGGAAATTCTTTTTTTCGTTTTTGAGTATTGCTCAGTAACACTTGATAATCTCTCATATTATCTAAAGAATCTAATAAAGTACAGTATTTTCAAAAACTGTGTGATGGAAAAATGAAAGAAAGATATAGCACTAGAGTTTGCATTACAACATTGGAACTGAAATAAGAATGAGTTCAGATATTTAAATCTGTAACTGAGTGAATTGTGAACTATGATTTGTGATTCATTTTCGCTATATTTGTTGCTAGAAAATTAAACAAGTTGTATTTTAAAATAAAAATCTTACCCACAGTTTATCGCTTCCGGAAAAAATCCAGCATCAATTCAGCTGACCAACTTTTACATTATTTTCAGTGAAAGAGCTTAAGGATCTATTCTAATAGCTAGCTAATTCCATTTTTCAATATCTGAACCAACGAAGGAACAGAAATGCTGGAATCATATAGTTACATCTAATACAAGATATAGAATCGACAAAAGAAGGAATTTTTTCCCAAATCGACCTACTTTTTGAAAGTTTTTTCCAAACCGACCTATTTTTTTTTTTAATTTTCAAAGCGACCCACTCGGTCTTTGAAAGACCGAGTCTAGTATAAACTAGCACGGTCTTTCAAAGACCGAGTCTTGCACTTCGAAAAATCGAAGAGCAAGATTCGGTCTTTGAAAGACCGCGCTAGTTTATACTAGACTCGGTCTTTCAAAGACCGAGTCTTACACTTTAGGGGTTTTAACTGCGCAGATCTCCTTTCTTCTTCTTCTCTCTCTCTACTTTACTCTATTCTATTTCTCCAACTCATCGGAGGTAGCATGTCCACGTCATCGGGAAGAAAGATCCATTTCAGAAGATTGACTCATACAAGTATTTTGCTGAGATGATAGAAAAACCAAAGAAATTCTATAAACTCAGGTTCATAGAATTACTTGGTATAATCAACTCATACAAGTATGAGGATCGAAGATATGGAAAAACCAAATAGCACTCCACCTCCGATAGAAAAACCAAAGAAATTCTATAAACTCAGGTTCATAGAATTACTTGGTATAATCAACTCATGCAAGTATGACAGTTGAGAAATGGGCACTTTATGCAGATGAAGGTCGTAGATATGGAATAATGACTACGAACCTGTCAGAATGCTTCAATTCAGTCTGGAAAGGAGTCCGTAGTTTAGCAGTAACTGCGATTGTTGAGACGATCTTCTTACGTCTCAACTCTTACTTTACTACTCGTCGATGGGAAGCTAGTAAGCTTTTATGTGAAGGGAAGATTTTTGCTAAAAGTGTACATGATTTGATTGATAGTCGTCGTGAAGCTAGTAAGTTTGGATGTGTTTAATTTTCGAAAATGTATGATTGATTGAGGTTTAAATATTGGCCAAAAAGAGTATTTTGGAATCAATAAGTTTCAAATATATTTGAATCAAAATGTCTAGAAGTTTTTCGCAAAAAAATTCAATCAGCTTCAAGGCTCGGTCTTTCAAATATCGTTGTCATTTTAACAAGACTCGGTGTCTTGATGCTGATTGTAAAATATCACTTACAGACGTAAGACTCGGTCTTTCAAAGACCGAGTCTAGTTATATTTAGAACGGTCTTTGAAAGACCGAGTATTGAGTTCAATCAATTCCACAATATCTCCACAACATCTCCACAATTCCAGAAACTCATTAACATCTCCACAATATCAACAAACTCATTAACATCTCCACAATATCAACAAACTCTTTAACATCTCCATATGTCCAACATCTCCACAATATCAAAAATCTCATTAACATCTCCACAACCACATCATCTCCAACATCTCCACAACCACATCAACAATCTCATTAACATCTCCACAATTTCAATAACATCTCCACAATATTGTTAATATCATATCCACAACCACATCAACAATTTCAATAACATCTCCATAATATCATCTCAATATATGCCCAACAGAACATTGAAAAAACTAGAGACATTAACAACATACTACTTTAAACTCAAGACAGAACATTAAAAAACTACAAATCAAACTAACTAAAAATATTACAGCACCTACCAAATCCAAATTCGTTGAGGGATAGAGAGAAGAAGAAAAAAATACAAAAAGTAAATAAAGTCGAGAAGACGAAGAAAGGAGATCTGTGTAACGCCCCGGATCCCCGTTATCGGACATTCGTGACATCACCAAGATCATTGCCTTCAAATGCATCTCAACACAGTAAATAACGTGGAAATTTAAACATTTTTATTGCCATCAGAGTTGTTACATTAATAATTACAAATATCAAATTGTCCTTGAACAAGGAATACAAATTACATACTTTATTACAACTGACTACAAGAATACTTAAACATTTCTTGTGAAGCCATTGGCTGTCTTTCAGATCGGCAATCCCTTGGTAACTGCCGAAACTCCGTTGAGTGGTCTATCTGCCCCCTCTGGGACCTGTCCCTCGGCTTGAGCCTTCTGCTACGCGACCCTGATAATTCTGCCCCTGCTCGAAGGGTAGACGTGCATACTGCCACTACTTGGATGCCCTGCTGATCTTGGGCTCTCCTATACTCGTGACCTGATATCCATGTACCTAAAAGGTGGGGTACGTCAGTAATTCTACTGACGCAATGCTGATAAGGAAACAGCGATCCTCAAACTATCACACTCACAATTTCATCTTGAATTGAAAATTCAACGTGCATCCTGATTTCCTAGTGTTCGTGTATGCCATGACCTGAGTCTACTGCAACAATACAGAGTATAGAACAGATGCACTTAATCTAATGTCAGCAAGATTCTGGATGCACATGCATCCCATACTACATGTGACCCAGGTCAAGCCAACATACTTAGTCTCATGCAAGCGAGACTTTGGAAATGTATGCATCCCATACTACATACTTTCCAAATCAAGCCGTTGTCTCCATGTTTAGGGATTAGAACCCTCGCTATGCAATGCATTCTAATTTGGTCAACTTCCTGTTCCTGATAGTATGACATGGTTGAGGAGGTGAAAATAAAATAAAAGAAATAATGCAGGGCGCTACCCCGAAGTCACCAATAATTACTGCGTCGAACCATCCTCGAAAGCTGTGACGAACTTACAGATATACCGCAAGTATATCCATTGCGCAAAGATCCTTTTTGATCCGTTCGTGTCCACCAACATAGAACATGACGACCTCGGAGGTCCTAAAATACCCCCGATCCGCCAGGATATCAGCATCCCGTTCTTACCATGGTACTTCAGGAATTAACAGTGCAAGATACGCACCGTAGTGCGTATCCCTAATGACAGGAAGAGACAACCAGTATCACCACTTAGTGCTAATTCTCAGAACAAGTTGGATTATAGGGAATCACTCCTAACACCAATTCAGTCTTCAAGCGAAACAATAAAAGAAAAACTTATCAATGCAGTTCACTGAAAATACGTTGTTATTCAACCACACTCGGTGTCGGTCAACAAAGTCAAGCCTGACTGGTCTGTCAAGGTAACAACCATCCCGGAATCACATCCACTGATTTCCAATACCTTCATAGGTCAGCGACCCAAAATAATCCCGACCCGTGACCCTCAGCAAGTGGTCAAACGGCGCCCTGATGGTGTAATACAATTTAGTAAAGGTAAGTACGCACATAATTATCCATTCTTGACTATTGACAGACTCAGGCATCGAGACACCCAATACAATCCAACAGAGCTATATCCTAACTCACTCATGTCCACCATGAGTACATGCACAGGAACTTGCCTAAGTTTCGAATAAAATGCTAAAACCCATCTTTTAAATCTGATAGCTCACGATCACCATATTGCGGTAGGCAGAGGGTTCCTCATCAATTGTCCGATTGAACAATCAAGAAATACCAGTAGCTGTGATCCCAGCTACACTCATCGGAAGCCAATACGCTCAGAATTTCCTAGAAGGTGAGGAGATCCGTTGCCATCCCCTAGTCGATGATTCCCTCAATTTTCTTTTAAAGGACTCAAGTCCCCGAGTTAACTCAAACCTTAAAGTCGGTCTAGACAATAGGTTCCTAAACTCACAATGTCCATAAATTCCAGCACACAAGTCAGAATTGCTTGGTATCTCTAACTCTGGAAAGGTAAGACCCTAGTTTACAATTCTTCAGTTGACTACTTCCTCAAGTTCAATCATCTCGACATCCAATATCCCTCATATACTCTTAGTAGTACGTTCCTTTTCACACTTGCTGCATTTGTCCAATATCATAAGAGTTCGCTTAGTTATCGAGATCACTCAATTCCAGGTCCTATGGGAAGGTGGGATTGTCTACCTTAACTTCCTATTTGGATACGTCCTCAGATTCAATTCTTAATGTTCTCACAGACACCAATTTCCCTTGGGTGCATCACACGAGAAGGGCTGATTTTTCTAGCAATATTTCATTGACAAAGTCGAATTTGTCCACCTTGGAAAGTTATAGCCTACAACCTAGAATTACAAATCCTAATTGGGTTAGCGAGTTATGATTCCCTACTGAAATTCTCCAGTTGGCCAGTCGCCCAAATTCTTAACAGATAAGCTTAGGAATATCTATCTCCATGAACTAGACAACTCGTACTAGGCTGAACGTACCCTACTTTGAAATTCAATAATAAATCATCCCTAAGTCCAACGATCATGAAATTTGAGATTCTCTATCTACACATATACCATTTCATCTTGTCCAAAATTCACATTCAAATTCATTTCACACAACGATCTACGACTCCTCAAACATGGCTACATTTCAGCTGTTCTGTTTCAGCAGAGTATATACTGCCCCTCACTAATTACCTTTGAAACCTCATCAAATGACCTCTAAAAATTATAAAATTTCAGATTCATCAAATAGACTCATACCCCAAGCTACTCCCAAAATTTCGTAGCAAAATAATAAACGTACACAAAGTTATGGCTTTTTGAACTTCAGCACAAAGCGCAGTCAGCTTCAGCCGACACCTACGGACCAGTGGCATTCTACTATTTTTTTGGGGCATCAAACGACCTCGGAAAATTATGAAATTTAATACTATGGTTGTAGACACATACATGAGTGTCCAAAAAAATTTTCAGCTCAAAATTCCCTGTCATTTCCGAGATATAAAATCGGAAACACACCCAAAAATCATCACAGCCAGCAGCCATTCTGGCTGCTTACTGTCCAGACTTGGACCCACTGTTTGGGCTACTAAAATGCATCCAAATATTATGAAAAAAATCATGGATACTCTACATACATAGAAGAACAATACTCCAGAATTTTAGCCTAAGATTCCAAACCGTTTGGGTGTAAAAAATTCCCCAATATACCCTCACAATCATGCTACTTAACCAAAACTCAAAAAGAGTAATTCTCTACCATACAATTTATTCTTCCCTAGTACTTCTCATACTCAAACATGGTAACCAAATCATTTCTACCACTACTACACATCCATTCATACAAAAACAAAAATAAATACAAAGAGTTCAAAAGATCACCCACTTGAAGTTTGCAAAATCTCCTTGTAGCTTGACTCCTAGCTTTGTTTGCTTGCTTGTCTTTGCTCCTTGTGCTTGTGTATCTTGGCCTACACTTCTTCTTCTCCTTCTCTACTACTCCTTCTATTCTAATAGACTTCTTCCTTTCTTATATATATATATATATATATATATATATATATATATATATATATATTTATTATTTTTTTTTTGAACAAGGAGGAATGGAGAAGCTAAGGAGGAGAATAGATGGAGCTTGAAAAAATGGAGTGAAGTGAGATGGGGGTGGGGTTTATATGGGCCGGCCAAGGAGGGGTGGGTGTGGGGTGGATGGTGGTGAGGTGTATGGATGAGATGGAGAGTAGAATGGGTGAAGGAATGAAGGGTAGATTGAGTGCCAACACACCATGCAAGAAGTTTCATGGAAACTTCCTTGGAACCTTCAAGGAGACTTCTTATTCCATAAGTCAACCTACACATGGTGAATTAATCCCACCATTGGATCTCATCAAGATCCAAGCCATGATGTGATGCTAGGGTTCCTAACCCTAGGTTAGGTCAAGGAACCCTAGGTCACCATATTCCCATTCTAACCCTAGTGCACAAATACAATTTATATTTAATCTAAGCACTAGCTTTAATTGAAAGTAACCCATATATTAAAATCTATAAAATATGGGTTTTGTAGAAATTATAGCTTCGTCCCGACAATTGTCTGGTCGAAATAATCGGGACGAAACTATAGTTTAATTGAGAAGATATCCCGAGTTTATCTCATCGGGTTCAGAACAGCTCGTATGTCTGAAATCTCTCAATTTAACTGATAATTTCTAGGAGAAAATGTAATCGTGTGCAATACATAGTTAATGCACAGGTTACAGTGCAAAATAGCCATATGCTATTTTGCGGGGTATTACAATCTGCGCAACTAAAACCCCTAAAGTGCAAGACTCGGTCTTTGAAAGACCGAGTCTAGTATAAACTAGCGCGGTCTTTCAAAGACCGAGTCTTGCTCTTCGATTTTTCGAAGTGCAAGACTCGGTCTTTGAAAGACCGCGCTAGTTTATAGTCGCTTTGGGAATTAAAAAAAAGTAGGTCGGTTTGGGAAAAACTTTCAAAAAGTAGGTCGGTTTGGGAAAAAATTCCAAAAGAAGAGACAGTAAATATCATAAAAACGAGACTGATAAGATATACGATATGGTATTCTAGGAAAATGATATATGATAAGTATAACGACTTGACAACTATCAGAATTTCACTTAAGCTTAAAGTGCTTTTCTTGTTTCATTGTTTAGTGTACTACAATCTTATAATTAACTTTGCTTCTTATTGATATACTTAAGATTTTTTGTATTAATTTTATGAATTGCTTTATTAATCATCCATTTTCTTTATTAGGCCTCTCTTTTGCACCCTCCAAGTCCCTAATAACAACTACTTCTTTTGTTTGACAAATTGATGATGAAATATTTATATTTTTTCTACAGGGCCATCGTATTCCATCGGTTTCCAGTCACGCACATACACTAGGGCAAAGTAACGATGGAATTGGAAGCAATAGCGGGCCACACGAGGAGACTCCCCAGCTGTAGTTTTAGAATGTTTTGTAGGAATTATATCTATGTTTTGTAATAACTAACTGTTGTACAACATATACACTTGACACTCGTTATATGACAGTATATATGTGTTACATATTTTGTTTTCTATTGAGTTGTTTTTTGTGATGTGTGACTTTTGGTTCTTGATTATGATGTTATTATTGATTTTATAATTTAAGCATTTAAATTTAATATGATTACATGTATTTGTAATATGTGATTAATTACAGGTTTTTCAATTCAAAATTTTATAACGAAATGCCAAAAAAAAAACGGACCTATCGCGGCGTTTACCAAGAAATGCCACAATAATTACTACCGCTTTTGAGTACCCTCTATCGCGGCACTAGACAAGTGCCGCTTTAGGGTACCAAAGCTAGCTATTATCCACGGGAGCAATCCCAGCGCTTGGCAAAATGCCGCTATGGCTCAAATTTTTTCAAAAACTTTGAAACGAAAATTCTTCTATAACGGCGGTTTGGCAACGCCGTTATAAGTGGACACCCTATAATGGCAGCGTCGATAAATGCGCGATAGCCCATATGGCTATAACGACGCACACTGTAATGGCATTTTCAGCGGCGATTCCAGAAGCGCCGTTATGGGCTATAACGGCGCCAAAAAATACCGCTATAGCCTTGTAAAAGCGCCGCTATTGCCTGTGCGTTTTGTAGTGTCAAAGATTTAAGGAAAAGACAGACTTCTGTGAGAAAGAGCTCAACTGTGAAGAAAAAAAGGCGTAACATACCAAAACGCGACAACCGAGCATGAAAGAGCCTCTATGAAGTGTTTCCTGCCGTCTATATGCTTGATTAATTGTGTAATGAGCCTGCATGCTGCAACATTTAACATTTCTTTCTTTCTTTTTTTTTCTTTTTTTTTTAAATTTTTTTATACTTGTTCATCTTCATATTTATCACAGTCAAATGTATTGGATATATAGGTGTATTCTCACTATATGAACTATATTATGTGTAATATTGCTCTATAGGTAATACGTGTGTTACACGTACTAATTGTATGGATATCGGAATGCGGGTTGAGTGGGTTGAGAACCCAGTACCCAAACCAGTATTTAGAAATAAATACTGGCTTGTGATAGCAGTCTAGGTATTCAAATCTTGATATATAGGATGAATATCTCAAGCAACTTAGATCTAGATATTAACCTTAATTCTCAGTTGTTAATTTTTCACATAATCTAACAAAATGTATGTGACAAGGAATATAGTGAAAATGTTTGGAAAATACATGTGGAAGAGATGATTGACCGACCAAATTGGAAATCTTAAGTATCTTGTAAGTTTGGTGTCCTTATTTGTACTGATTTATAGTCTAAATTGAAATCATATACAAGAGAATTTTCATCTCTTCGTACAAGCATAGTAGGACTTGTTCATTAATATGTCAAATTTATGTCCGATCAAAACCACAGCCCTCATAGTGTACCAAATACTTGTACCTCATTGAAGTAAACAACACAAAAATCCTATAAACACAACCAACCACATCCATGGACAATACTTATAATACTTCGTCAATTATCACATAACTTATTGACCTGCGGTTGATTGTCATCTAATGTAAACTAGTAATTTAAACGTGTGATGCACGTCTTAATAAATATAGTTTTTTTAAAGTGAAAATTCAGACGTAATCTGGGTTTGAACCTAAGACCTTCATTAAAATAGTTATGCACGTATGTTGCACGCGTTAGTAAATTTTAAAATGACACTAAGGCATTATCCCATTATAATATTAGAGATTAGAGATTGGAGATTATATATTATATCATAGATAGATAGATATATAGATAGATAGTAATTTACACGTGTGATGAACATTTAATATATTAAAAATTAAAGTGAAAAATCTGACTTGGTGAGGACTCGAATCTAAAACCTCTTTTATATTAGTTATGCGCATGCAATGCACGCATTGGTAGATTGACAAATGACACTACGGTCTTCTCCCATTATAATATTAGAGATTTGTCCTTGTCCTTGATATATACAATTTCTTGTTTTCTTGTTTTCATTTCAATGTGGAGTTATTTCAACAAAAAATATTGAAAATTGGAAATATATTCTCGAATGGATCAATTTGATGTACTCGGTAGATGTATAGTATTAGCCGTGTGCACTTGGTGCATGATCGATTAATTTTCACTAGTAGGTATACAAATATAGATTTTCACGAGTAGGTATAAAAAGATAGATCATAAATTATTTCTTCTCTATTCCACCTTATAAACAAACTCACTCTCTCTCTCTCTCTCTCTCTCTCTCTCTCTCTCTTTCTCTCTTGTTATATACTCCAAATAGAATTTCTTTTCCAATAAAAAGTAATAAGGGGGGTTGATAGGAGCTCCTCCCTAACCCCTCCCTCCCTCCCTATCACGCCCCGCTCCCAAAAGAAAATACGGAATACGGATACGTGACTAAGCCTAGCGAATAATTTTCATCATCCATAAGCTATTCAGAATCTTTACAACATCTCACCGAAATAATCAGAGTCGGAAGCAAAAGAATCAACCAAGTATGCACAATCGAATCAAATATACCAACATAAATTTACTTGAAACCAAAATATAATATAATCTTAAATAAATCAGATCTGAATAAGTTAATAATCCTGGGTCACATTGCGCAAATACAAATAAATCAAAGTATCAAGTACAAATGTTTAAAAAAATTACAAATATTCAAAATAAGCAAAAAGAAATAATAAATAACTCCAGCACTAATATCTCATATCGCCAACTCCATCTGGCAGCTGGTCATCCTGGTCTGCAATTAATAAATTGCAGGAAAAAGAAAAAGAGAAAACAAACTCTCGTCAATGCAAGTTACGAGCCGCTTGTAGTGCAGGATACAAGTACAGGGATAAATAACAAATGTAAAATAATAATAGAATGAATATGGCATGGTATAGGCATATCAACAGAATATAATATCTAACATGGATCATGGAAACAAAACAGTTAGCATAGTATACTAACAAATACAGATAACATGTGTCAAGTGTCAAGTGTCAGATGGTATGCAGACAGATATTCAGATGATAGTGTCAGATGATAGTCAGATAGGTAACAGATAATTAGATTACAGATGTCAGATAACAGATACAGATAATAGATTTCATGTTCTTATAAGTCTTGTGTGATTACTATCCAAGTAACACTTCATGCATCCCAGGTTTATACTACATGGTTGCTACATTCAAACAGATTATGTTTAGATTTCGTAGTGGAGTCCATAAGGCAGTGTACTCAGGGACCAGATAGACAGATATCAGATAATCAGATCAGACAGATAGATAGAACATATGGGTTCTCTTCTGAGTACACATTCCTATAGGGAAGTAATGTAGTCAGGATTCAGATAAACAGAGTTGTGTATCATGTAACCATGAACACGTAACAGATAGGGAACACAGACCCTCTTTTCAGTACACATTTTTATATTTTTCGCTACTAGATCTTTCCCTTAACCCCAACTTGGTTAATTTGTTATCATTATTATCAGACAGACATGTATATACAGAAAACAGAGTGAGAATAGCATGATATAAAAATTTAACCGGTTCAGGGTGGAAGATAAACATGTACAGGTGATAGACAACACATAAAAGAGCAGAACAACGAAAATTCTAGTTCAAGACAGCAAGACAGAACTGCACTAAAACTGGGATTCTTGTTGCTACAAAAATACAAATCTGAATCCGTCAAAGAATCTGGAAAATAGACTCCCTTTCGAATCCAGCAAACATATGTAAGTCATATAGTATTTCACAAAAAACATAACTTAAAACTGATTTGAATCCAGAAAACACGTTCAGTCAGAAATAAGAAGATTGTATTCAATGTCAGGAAAACAGCATGAAAACTCATTAATTAAATCCATGAAAAATTTGGGGTATTCTCCTATATGTGTAGCATCAGAATATAAAGTTTAATAATTTTTCAATATAAATAGTTTAGTCAACAAAAATCAGAAAACATCAAGATGCAGTAGTTTTGTTAATCTGGAATTGTAAACACTGTAGTATGAAAACAATAATATCTCACAAACCATAAATCGAAATCCAAAACTGCCAAAAGGTTAATAAAATAGATACAGTAGGCTAACTTTCATATTCAGAAAGATTTTAGAAACAGCAAGTAGAATTAGGTCGAAAATCAGATTCTTTACTGAACAGCAAGAAAAATCTACTAGTATAGTAATTGTTTGGAAACATAGAAAGGCTTGTAAAACTCATCAAATAAATCCATAAAAATTCAGGATTAATCACAATCAAGTCTAGAAGTACTGAGCAAAATTTCAGATCAAAATAATAATCTTAACCCCAGAATAAAAATATATAACTCTTCAGAGTTCATAGAAAACAGAATCTGGAAATCTCTTTACACCTCTGTAGTAAAATAGACATAACTCATAGACCGTAAATCAAAACTGAGATCCGTTAAAATGGTTGGAAAGTAGAAAAAATCCTCTACATTTTATGTTCACAAAATATTTTCAAATACTGACCTTAATAGGGTTTAAAATACTGATCAACATCAGGGTAACAGAAAATACAGATTTGTTCTTCATACACAAATCAACATAGATCATACGAAATTCATCCAAATCAACCCAAATATGAAATATAGTGTACTAGATGTCCAACCAACATGGTATGGGGTATTTTACAAGTATTCGACAAGTATAGCACGTATAACACATCAAACACAGATATCTCAATGTAGCATGAACATATACATCAAAAGTGGTCAACCCTAGGTTAATTCATGTCATGTATGTCGTGAGGAAACTATGTTCAAATCTTCACAATAGAGACAATATCAACAAGGGGTTTCACACATAAATTGTCTGTAGAACCCAACTATACTACAGGCAGTATTTAGTACTTGTATTACACAAAGAAAATAATACAAGTTACTTACCTTAACCGACGACGAAAATGATGATGAACAAGAATAACGAGAATGGATCCCGGCACGAACTCAATGAACAACGAACCCAACGAGCACAATACCCACGAACACAATAACGAACTCCGAACACGAACCACGAACACGAATACGGCAAGAACCCAAGAAGGAGAGAGAGAGACCGGGACAGCGAGGAGGCAACTGGTGCTGGGTTGCTGCTGGCTGTGCAGCGAAGCGTCACGATAGGGAGCTGCCACAGGATGAAGGAATGTGAAGCAGGGTTCTAGTGTGGCCGAAGGTGCAAGGTGGGGGGGTCGAGAGGAGAGCGGAGGCACGGGGACGAGAGAGGCTAGAAGTGGCTGAGATCACGAAGGGGTGCATGGGTTCATATGGGTTTATATACATCAGAAGGAAAGTTAGGGTTTTGGTGGGTATGGGCGGCTGACGGGTTAGATGGGTTTCGGGTTTGGGCATGCAGGGGTTTAACGGGTGTAGGGTGAGGGGAAAGTGGATATTTAATGGGTATAGGGTAAATAATAAATCAAAGAGAAATGGGTAGTGGATTAACATATAATTGGGTTGGTTCAGGGTAATAGGGTATAGGTTAATGGGTTAATAAAGATCCAAAAATTTAGGTAGAGCAAAAATGAATAAAATAATAAAAATAGGATATGAATCAATCTAATAATAAGGATAAAAAATAATGGCACGATCCAACAGAGACAACAGAATCAAGAACTCAAATAAAAGATGATAAAAACAATAAAATGACTATATTGAAGAACAAAGATCCAATATACGGTCCAAAAAGAGATACAATAAAAGAAATACACCAAAAAGAAAAATACACTCAAAAATACATAAAAAGAGAAAACAGGGGTTACACTCCCTCCCTCCCTCCCTCCCTCCCTCTAGCCTCACCATCGGAAACCAATCTTCTAGCTCTCAGATCTCCCCCAAATTCTAGATACCCTAACCTTAGGTTATGCTAGTTTCCAGATCTGAGATCCCAAACCTTAACCATAATGCCAAATCTACATCCCAATCCCATTGTCTCCTCTCTCCGATCTCTGATCCAGTTAGGGATCCGACCAACCACGTCAAGGATCTCAACTTCTACACGAAGCGGCCATGGATTCTAGCTAGCCCCCGTAGTGGCGTGATCCAACTCTAAAATTACTGGATGGTGACGCTAATCGACTGGTTCGACCACGGTCCCATTCATGGGGTCCACTTCCACTTCTCGCAGCCGCTCTTCATATCCGAAGGTGATGACTACAAGATCATATCCGAGAAGGCGATGGCGCACTATTTGCACTGCAGCCACAATGGCCACAACTCTCGCCCATGCCCCTCGCGTGCCTCTATTGGTGGCGGCAATGGCGGTGTGAAGCTCTTCGGCGTCCGATTGGACGGATCTGGTCTTATTTGCAAGAGCTATAGCATGAGTAACCTATTCGCATGAGTGAAGGTATGATCCATAATGCTCTTCTTTGGTTGTGGATTGCTTTGGGATTTGGTTGGGAGTGGGTGAGAGAAAGGAGAAGGTATTTCTTCACTGGTCTCTCTTTGGAATTTGTTTGGGATTGTATGTGAGACTGTTGATTGTAGAGGAGTAGTAGACTGAGTATGACATTTGAATCAGAGTGAATGTGAGAAGAGAAAAGGGAAGATTGGTCATAGTTTTGGATGTGAGTGAGAGTGTGGAGAAGATTTGGAAGACGAATGTAACGCCCCGATTTCCATATACTGGAAAACAATGATGTAAGCCAGAATCTTTTCCTTCAATTAACCACAACACACAAAAAAATAGGAAAATTTAAAAAAGTTTGTTCAACACAAATGTATTACAAGTCCAAATGTTATAAAACTGCAATACATTACACTAGTGTTACAATAACGCCATACAAGCCTTGAGTCCTCTTGCCTTGAGTCCTACTGAATCATGTACCTGTAGTTTTGTAATCCAGTACCTATTGAAGTGGGGACGTAAGTACATATATTGACGCTTTAAGGCTGATGACTAGTAGCGGACTCAACTTAAACAAACAGATTGATGAAAAGAGAAACGTGTATACATTAATTTAATGTGTCAGTGTATGCTATGACTTAGACTCTAATGCACGATTAACTAATGCAATGATGCACCTATTCTAATGCAAGTGAGACTTTGGAACAGTATGTAGCCCATACTACATACATCCATATCAACCCGTTTCTCCATATTTGGGGATTTGAACCCGCGTCATGAATTCTACTCTTGTACCCATCCTGTTCCTGACACAATACTACATGACTGATGAGGTTGCAGATACGGTCTAGTTCCACTACTGCGGTATAATAGTGGTGTCTATGTTTGTCACTATTTACCTGGCGAACTGGACCTCACTCAAAAGCCAACAACGAACCAAAAG
Organism: Hemerocallis citrina; assembly: GCA_017893485.1. Taxonomy (NCBI): domain Eukaryota; kingdom Viridiplantae; phylum Streptophyta; class Magnoliopsida; order Asparagales; family Asphodelaceae; genus Hemerocallis; species Hemerocallis citrina. The sequence goes on from CM030363.1 coordinate 137,260,877, forward strand.
ATACTAGCCAACCTTGAGCTGTGCCCTCAAATCATCATGAGAAGGCATAGAACCTGACAGAATTGTAGGGTCTATTTCCCTAGGAAAACCTTCCATTCTTATTTTGGTGCATCAGGAATTAACAGCCGAGATACGGATCCTGTGCTCCCAACTAATCATGAAAAAGTACTGCCTGTATCCCTTTGACAGGGAGATACATCCCAAATACACCACCTAGTGTCAGCCTATATGAGAAGTCAGATTATAAGGTATCACCCCTAACACTAACTCTCACCCTTTGGCAATTCATAGATAAAAATGGTTAAGTAACAGTTACTACCCTAACGATGCTACTAACCCTAACCAATCAAATGGGGCTGTATGAGCTACATGGTATTCTTAACCTAGAGTCGTACTCTCAATTTGTAATGTCCTAAATTTTCATTTAAATAAGAAATGCTGATTTTCACGTGTTGTGCACGTGTAAAATTTCGTATACATATTTATTTTTTATAAAACTTTCTTTTGTAACATGAATAATTATTTCTTTCTTTCTCTTTATCTTTCAAAAAAAAAGCCTATTTTATAAAGCCTAAACATTATTTTCTTATTTTGAGTCCACTCTAATAATTAAATATTTTATTAATTAGCCCATAAGCCTAAGCCCACTATTTTGAAGCCCACAAACTTAATCAATCTTTTAAATTGTCACAACTTGTCATGTAGACACAATTGATGAACAATTGATTGATTAAATTTGTACAAACTTTAAATGGGGGGTACTAGAAGGGCACGTGCATGCACGTAGTGTGCTTTGCACACCCTTGGAGGCCAGATTGCATAAGAGAAGAGTAGGAGAGTGGGTGTGTGTGCACGGGTGGTTATTTGCTTATGGGTGGTTGCTACAACTTCCCATCTTATCCTAGCCATCCATCTACAACCATCTAATGAAATCCTAGCCCTCCAATCTATCCTAGAACTAGTATAAATACCCCCTACCTTCATGTATACAACACTAAGAAAAAAATAATTGAAAGGAAGAAACTATATAGGTGAGTAATATATTAGGGAGTAAAAGATAGAGAGTGCATTTGTGTGTATGTGTGTCCCAACCAAAGGAGGCTGGCCCCATCCCCAAGCACAAGTGAAGCATCGGGTTGCACCAAGGAACAAGAAGGAGAGCTTTTTGCAACACAATCTAGGAGGAGAAGGCTACTTTCTTGCATTCTAGGAGACTCTAGGGACTTTTATTTCATTTTTCTCCAAAGAGGTGGGTATTTCTCATTACTTCTAGAATTAGATGCCATGCTAGGAATGATTTTAATGAAATTATTATGAATAAACTAGTTAAAAATTGGAACCATGCTTGTTTAATTTAAAGTAGAGTGGTAATTTAGAGAATAATTGATGGATTGATTGCTAATGAATAATTGTTGATTAATGTATTGGAAATCTCCATATTGTTGTGCTACATGAACGTTATGGTAAAAAAAAAATTGTGATTGAATGCATCATGTGCAGTTAATTGCCAAAAATAGATTTTTTATTTTTTTTAGAAAGATGAGATTTGTGTTCTAAAAATGTAGTAGGGTGTTAATAAGAAAGAGAACAAAAGAACATAGTAGTTGTGGAATTCTAACTCTAAATTATGAAGAAATGTGTTATTGTTATCAATGTCGAAATTATGGACATGGAACACAAATTAGGACTAAAATACATGTTTTATAAAGCGAATAATATTTATAAAAATATTGGTTTGCTGTAGATTTATGCATATTATAATCTGGAAAATTTTGCTTTCAAAAGAGAAGAAAAAGAAACAAAATTGTTTTTGAGAATCATGAAATATAGATATGAATAGAGAACTAGTTTAAACATAATTAAATCCTTTTCAAAACAATCTGGTCGCTTAGACCAGTTGGACAGAAGGGTTTCAGTCACTACAGTAGCGGGGGTTTAGTCGCTGGTCTCAGGTTCAATACTGAGAAGAAGCTTTTCATTTTTTTTTTAAAAACCCCAAACACCGAAAGCCAATACATAGGGATAATAAACCCCTATCATATCGCTTCGGTGGCTTGGCACAGTGGTCTTGGGCGCTGTCCTTTGGGCCGCTGGTTGTGGGTTCGAATCCGGGTGTGGGCTTTGGTTTAAAATTTTTTTTTGGAGAAATTAAGAGTTTTTGAGTTTTTTTTTAAAATAAATTAAAATTCAAGAAAAATATGGAAAAATTACTGAAGTTATTTGGACTTCATGAGAGAAATTTTTATAACTTTTGGTAAAGTATAATTGAGAAATTGAGGCTATTTTGCAAGAAATGACTTGTTTTTAATTAAATTGTCTTTTGGGATAAAGGAAAAATAAATGTGTTTTGTTTAGAGTTTTAAAATAAGAATTAATAATGAGAAATTTGAAATTGTGATTTGTGTAACTAATTGAAATTATAAATTGTGATTTTTAGTACGGATTGAAAATAAGAATAAGAGATTGGTGGAATGAATGAACTATTGAATATGACTAGTTGAAATTTATTATTATTTTTCGCATGAGATTGTGTATGGAATTGAAATATTGAATATGATGAGTTTGAAGGATATGGATACATGAATACTATGTTTATGAAATGTAAATTGTGATTAATCATGAAAAGACTTTATGAGCATGAAAAGCTCGATGTTGTAATTGTGAGTTGAAATTGAGAACTAGGGTGTAGCTAAGCCTTATACCGGCAATAAAAGAAATGTGGAAATGATATTTGAAATGAAAGGACCAAGGTTTGGGTCATGTGAAATAAATGAAAAAGACCGGTATAGTGGGAGTGCTAAACTCTAAGGGATTGATTTTATTCATGATTCAATTAGACTAAGGATTAGACACATAGTGAAGATGTGATGAAAGTAAGAGAAAAACATTGAGTATGAGGGCCATTGGATTAACGGCGTGAGAGTATTCACAGGATGTCCCATGATGCATCATGAGTAGGACATGGATACTGCTCCAGAGTACTGTCCCGGTGGTGATGCTCATGGGGTGTTTGACGATTGCGGGTGGTGTCATGTCTATGGTAGGCGCTGAATTACCAAAGGATGCCTGCATGATGAGTCATGTGTCAGTGCGTTGGGATTCCCTCCAGGGCACCTAGACATGAGTTCGTAGGTCATAAAACATTTAGGATACTTACCGTAGTTACAGTAGTAGATTAAGTCATGACGAGGGATTGAACCCTACAAGATGAAGAATGGTTAAGGGCTTGCCCTCGGACCTATGTAGTATGGACTACATAGACTCTGAACAAGTACGCATTAGTGTCATATAAACAGAAATAATTGCATTAAGGGCTAAGTCCACATTCACAACACGATATCAATAGGATAGTCCCTTTAGCTTTGTTTGTAAACAAATTTGTGGTTTGCTAAGTATTGAGAATAGTTATACTGTTTTCGGCATAGAGAGAATGACCATGTATAATATTTTGTCGGTTGAATGAACTGACGTGCCCACAGTTTTACATGTAGGGTAAAGATGCTTGACAAATTGAAGTATACCTGCTGCTCAAAGATTGATTTAAATGTTGTTTCATGTAATTACTGTAAAATTGCTTCCGTTGTAATAATGTAAAAGTATAATGTAACTCTGTTGTAAGAAATATTTCAATTTCCTTGTAAAATTGTACGAAAGAAGTGTAAAGATCCTGTGGAACTTTGAATTCGGTTGTATTTTGGAATTCAAGGTGTTACAGAGTGATATCAGAGCACGCTTCCAAGTAGTACAAATTTATAAGGAACGACACCCTAGAAGTGGACATTAGAGTGTGTGTTGAGTCTAGAGATTTAAATGTAAGTCCCTTACATTTGTGTTGCTCTATGATTTATGCTTCTTCTCCTTCTTTAAGATGGCGAACCACTTCGACCCAGCCGGAGATGACAATTGGCACATCATTGAGGAAGATTACTACCCCAGGCAAGCTGATTCAGACGTGGAAGATCCCGAAGAAGTGGAAGAGGAATGGCTTGAGTCCCGAGAGATCACTCCACCTCTGGATTCATCTGATGATTCTTCTGATAAGGAAGAACTAGTTCCGGGAAATCTTATTATGTCTCTTTAGAGGCAGGTAGAGACTCTACGGGAGAGAGTCGAGCTACTAGAGACTCAGTTGGTGAAGCACAAGGATGATATTGCAGTTCTCAGTCATCGTGTTTGGGAACTCGAAAAGCAGAAAAACATAACCGATTTACTAAAGGAGGAAGTGGAGGAACTACGGGGAGAGCTTCGTGAAGCCAAGAGAAACTGTAGGAGTTAGACTGTTGTATCTTCTACTGCTTTCATTTGATGTCAGAAATGTTTTAAATTCGAATGTATAAAGTTTGAAATTCAATTAAATGGAAAAGTTGATTTAAAATTCATGTTTATACTTCGAATTTAATGGATCTTTTGCATCAGAATATGGCTGGAAGACGAGCTCGAAATGGTGAAGGTCTGGACTTGGAAACGGATCTAGCGAGGGTATATCAGACACTCAATGCCGTTGCCATGAATCAGAATCAGGGAAGGGTGCCTGTGAATCCAGTATCCGAAGCAATCAAAATTGTGGAATTATTTAAATGGATGAAACCCCCGGTGTTTGAGGGGAAGTCAGACCCTGACATGGCTGACAATTGGATCCGACAGGTAGAGACTATCTTCGAAGTCTTGGAGACTCCGGATCGTAGCAAGGTGAAGCTGGCTGCACTGCAATTCGAGAAGGATGCGGCTGTATTGTGGCAGTCGATGAAGCGGACGATGGGAGACTTGGTTCTTGGCTAGAAGGAATTCTTGGAGGAATTCCGCAGTCATTATTTTTCCTCAAACGTCCAGGAGAAGAAGGCCATGGAATTTCTAGCACTGCAGCAGGGTGGCATGTCGGTTAGAGAATATGAGACGAGGTTCAATCAGCTCTCAAGGTAAGCTCCCGAATTGGTGATGGACGAGGTGAAGAAGGCTTGAAAGTTCGAGCATGGTTTGAGACCAAGTCTAAGATCCAGGATGATACCCCTCGGTATCAGGAGGTTTGACAAGCTGGTCAAACGAGCGGCAGCCACGGAGGCGGACATGGAGCAGTTCCATGCTGTTCAGAATCGGAGGAACAACTGGAATGTGGGGAAGAGGCCCACAGTTGCTGGCAATGTCAGGATACAGCAACCGGCTCAAAGGTTCAAGCCTACGGGTGCGAACGCTGTTCGGGTGGCAGGAAGACCCGGGAATACTTGGGTGAGACCTCCGGTGACTTATTTCAACTATGGGAAGACAGGCCACTACAAGTCTCATTGCCCCAAGCTGCAGGATGTCGTCCATAATGGACCAACTCAGCAGATCGGGAAGAAGCCGTACCAGTACGGGCGAGTATTTGCCTTGACTGAAGCTGACGCTGATGAAGTGGATCACGTCATCATTGGTACGAGTGAGGATGTTTAGGAGTGTTTTTCTGTTATCTCTTTTTCCGTTAATTAGTATACTGTTATGTAACGAGTGTATGTTATGTAACAGGAGAACTTTATTTGAATGGAAAGAAAGCTGATATTTTGTTCGATACTAGGTCCTCTCACACTTTTGTATCACCTAAGTTTGCTAAAGTTCTGGGAGTCGAACCGAAGATATTTCCAGACAAGGTTTTAGCAGTAGCTACTCCATCAGGAGAGACTCTAACCACTGATCGGTACTATGTTGATTGCAAGATCGTGATTGGAGATAGAATTTTCGGGATTGATCTGATCGAGTTGAATGTCTTGGAAGTCGATGTTATCATTGGCATTAATTAGATGTCGGTGTACAGTGCAAACATCGAGTGCAAGACCAAGACAGTAATAGTGAAGGCTCCAGGTAGACCTGAAGTCACTTTCCAAGGGAAGAAGAGATGTTCTGATCTGGTGGCAGCTATCTGCAAGAGGGATATTCTTGTAGAGGTGCAGCAAATTCCGGTGGTTCGGGATTATCCGACTGTGTTCTTGGAAGATTTACCTGGGTTATCCCTGCATCGTGATGTAGAGTTCAGCATCACTATTCAGCCAAGGCACCATACAGGATGGTGCCTATGGAGCAGGATGAGATCAAACGGCAGATTGAGGAACTGTTGGACAAAGGCTTTATTCAGCCGAGTGCGTCACCTTGGGAGCGCCGGTGCTTTTGGTAAAGAAGAAGGATGGATCGATGAGAATGTGCATCGATTACCGAGAGCTGAATAAGGTCACTGTTCAGAATAAATATCCGATTCCACGAATTGATGACTTGTTCGATCGTCTACAAGGAGCAGCTGTTTTCTCCAAAATAGATCTTCGATTAGGATATCATCAAGTTCGAGTGAAAACTGAAAACGTGCATAAGACTGCGTTCAGAACTCGACACGGGCATTACGAATTCTTAGTTATTCCATTTGGAGTGATGAATGTGCCTGCAATCTTCATGGACATGATGAACTGAGTTCTGAGGCCGTTCATTGATTCTTTCGTCGTGGTGTTTATCGACGATATTCTTGTGTACTCCAAGTCGGAAGATGAGCACACGGAGCATCTGGAAGCAGTTTTAAGGAAGCTTCAAGAGCAGGAGTTGTATGCCAAGTTATCTAAGTGCGATTTTTGAAAATCTAAAGTGGTATTCCTAGGTCACATCCTTTCTAAGGAGGGAGTGGCAACTGATCCTCAGAAGATAGAGGCTGTGAGAGATTGGGCAAGGGCTACTACAGTGAAGGAAATTAGGAGTTTCCTTGGGTTGACGGGTTACTAGAGGAGATTCGTCCAGGGCTATGCTCAGTTAGCCGTACCGCTAACTAGTTTGACCAAGAAGAATATGAACTTCAAGTGGACCGAATAGTGCGAGCCAAGCTTTCAGGAATTTAAAGAGAGGCTGACTACTGCACCTATTTTGGCTTTGCCTAGAGCAGGTGTTGAGTATGATGTTTACAGCGATGCTTCACATCGTGGGCTTGGTAGTGTCTTAATGAAAGAAGAAAAAGTAATCGCTTATGGGTCTAGGCAACTAAGACCGTATGAGAAGAATTATCCTACTCATGATCTGGATTTGGCTGCGATTATCTTCGCCTTAAAGCAATGGAGACATTATGTGTATAGTGAGAAGCTAAACATGTATACAAACCATAAAAATTTGAAGTACATCTATCAGCAGAAGAATCTGAACCTGAGGCAAAGGAGATGGCTGGAGGTACTTGAGGACATTCGTCCAAAGATTAAGTATCATCCTGGAGAGGCATTTAGCTTTGGTAGAGTTTGCCTACAACAACAGTTTTGAGACTAGCATTGGGATGGCGCCGTACAAAGTTCTGTATGGCAGGAAGTGTAGGATGCCTGTCTGTTGGTTCGAAGTTGGGGAGCGTCAGATGTTTGGACCTGAGATTGTGCACCAGACCTCTGAAAAGATTGATCTGATCAGGAAGAGGTTGGTGGATGCTCAGAGTAGGCATAAGAGCTATGCAGACAACCGGAGGAGGGACCTTGAGTTTGAGGTTGGTGACTTTGTCTTTCTGAAGGTATCGCCCAGCATAGGCGTGATCCGATTCGGCAAGGGTGGAAAGTTAGCCCCGAGGTTCATAGGTCTGTATAAGATATTGAAAAGGATCGGGAAAACTGCTTACTGGCTTGAGTTACCGGAAGAGTTGTCTCAGGTGCACAATGTCTTTCATGTGTCTATGATGAGAGGTTACATTCCAGATCCAAGTCATCATTTGTCCGAAGTACTAGAGGGTTTGTAGTTGGATCTGAGTTACATTGAGCTTCCAGTTGAGATTGTTGATAGTCAGGAGAAAGTCTTGAGGAATAAGACAATAGCGATGATCAAGGTAGTCTGGAGAAACCAGTTGGCTGAAGAGGCTACTTGGGAATCTGAGGAGAGGATGATGAAGGATCATCCTGAGCTCTTTGTTTGATTTGTATTTTTTTTTCTTTTTTCCTTCTTCTTGTGTTTTGTTTTCTCGCTCTTTAATTGTAGTTCCGGGGACGGAACTATTCAAAGGAGGGAGTGTTGTAATGCCCTAAATTTTCATTTAAATAAGAAATGTTGATTTTCACGTGTTGTGCACGTGCAAAATTTCGTATGCATATTTATTTTTTATAAAATTTCCTTTTGTAACATGAACAATTATTTCTTTCTTTCTCTTTATCTTTCAAAAAAGGCCTATTTTATAAAGCCTAAACATTATTTTCTTATTTTGAGCCCACTCTAATAATTAAATATTTTATTAATTAGTCCATAAGCCTAAACCCACTATTTTGAAGCCCACAAACTTAATCAATCTTTTAAATTGTCACAACTTACCATGTAGACACAATTGATGAACAATTGATTGATTAAATTTGTACAAACTTTAAATGGGGGGTACTACAAGGGCACGTACATGCACGTAGTGTGCTTTGCACACCCTTGGAGGCCAGATTGCATAAGAGAAGAGTGGGAGAGTGGGTGTGTGTGCATGGGTGGTTATTTGCTTAGGGGTGGTTGCTACATCTTCCCATCTTATCCTAGCCATCCATCTACAACCATCTAATGAAATCCTAGCCCTCCAATCTATCCTAGAACTAGTATAAATACCCCCTACCTTCATGTATACAACACTAAGAAAAAAATAATTGAAAGGAAGAAACTATATAGGTGAGTAATATATTAGGGAGTAAAAGATAGAGAGTGCATTTGTGTGTATGTGTGTCCCAACCAAAGGAGGCTGGCCCCATCCCCAAGCACAAGTGAAGCATCGGGTTGCACCAAGGAACAAGAAGGAGAGCTTTTTGCAACACAATCTAGGAGGAGAAGGCTACTTTCTTGCATTCTAGGAGACTCTAGGGACTTTTATTTCATTTTTCTCCAAAGAGGTGGGTGTTTCTCATTACTTCTAGAATTAGATACCATGCTAGGATTGATTTTAATGAAATTATTATGAATCAGCTAGTTAAAAATTGGAACCATGCTTGTTTAATTAAAAGTATAGTGGTAATTTAGAGAATAATTGATGGATTGATTGCTAATGAATAATTGTTGATTAATGTATTGGAAATCTCCATATTGTTGTGCTACATGAACGTTATGGTAAAAAAAAAATTGTTATTGAATGCATCATGTGTAGTTAATTGCAAAAAATAGATTTTTTAATTTCTGTAGAAAGATGAGATTTGTGTTCTAAAAATGTAGTAGGATGTTAATAAGAAAGAGAACAAAAGAACATAGTAGTTGTAGAATTCTAACTCTAAATTATGAAGAAATGTGTTATTATTCTCAATGTCGAAATTATGGACATGGAACACAAATTAGGACTAAAATACATGTTTTATAAAGCGAATAATATTTATAAAAGTACTGGTTTGCTGTAGATTTATGTATATTATAATCTGAAAAATTTTACTTTCAAAAGAGAAGAAAAAGAAACAAAATTGTTTTTTAGAATCATGAAATAAAGATATGAACAGAGAACTAGTTCCAACCTAATTAAATCCTTTTCAAAACAATCTGGTCGCTTAGACCAGTTGGTCGGAAGGGTTTCAGTCACTACAGTAGCGGGGGCTTAGTCGCTGGTCTCAGGTTCGATACTGAGAAGAAGCTTTTCATTTTTTTTTTCCTTAAAAACCCCAAACGCCGAAAGCCAATACATAGGGATAATAAACCCCTATCATATCGCCTCGGTGGCTTGGCGCAGTGGTCTTGGGCGCAATCCATTGGGCCGCTGGTTGTGGGTTCGAATCCGGGTGTGGGCTTTGGTTTAAAAAGTTTTTTTTGGAGAAATTAAGAGTTTTTGAGTTTTTTTTAAAAATAAATTAAAATTCAAGAAATATATGGAAAAATTACTAAAATTATCTGGACTTCATGAGATAAATTTTTATAACTTTTGGTAAAGTGTAATTGAGAAATTGAGGCTATTTTGCAAGAAAGGACTTATTTTAAATTAAATTGTCTTTTGGGATAAAGGAAAAATAAATGAGTTTTTTTTTTAGAGTTTTAAAATAAGAATTAATAATGAGAAATTTGAAATTGTGATTTGTGTAACTAATTGAAATTATAAATTGTGATTTTTAGTACGGATTGAAAATAAGAATAAGAGATTGGTGGAATGAATGAACTATTGAATATGACTAGTTGAAATTTATTATTATTTTTCGCATGAGATTGTGTATGGAATTGAAATATTGAATATGATGAGTTTGAAGGATATGGATACATGAATACTATGTTTATGAAATGTAAATTTTGATTAATTATGAAAACACATTATGAGCATGAAAAGCACGATGTTGTAATTGTGAGTTGAAATTGAGAACTAGGGTGTAGCTAAGCCTTATACCGATAATAAAAGAAATGTGGAAATGATATTTGAAAGGAAAGGACCAAGGTTTGGGTCATGTGAAATTAATGAATAAGACCGGTATAGTGGAGTGCTAAACTCTAAGGGATTGATTTTATTCATGATTCAATTAGACTAAGGATTAGACACATAGTGAAGATGTGATGAAAGTAAGAGAAAAACATTGAGTATGATGGCCATTGGATTGGCGGCGTGAGAGTATTCATAGGATATCCCATGATGTGTCATGAGTAGGACGTGAATACTGCTCCAGAGTACCATCCTGGTGGCGACGCTTATGGGGTGTTTGACGACTACGGGTGGTGTCATGTCTATGGTAGGAGCTGAATTTCTACAGTATGCCTGCATGATGAGTCATGTGTCAGTGCGTTGGGATTCCCTCCAGGGCGCTTAGACATGAGTTCGTAGATCATAAAACATCTAGGATACTTACCGTAGTTACAGTAGTAGATTAAGTTATGACGAGGGATTGGACCCTACAAGATGAAGAACAGTTAAGGGCTTGCCCTCGGACCTATGTAAGATGGGCTGCATAGACTCTGAACAAGTGCGCATTAGTGTCATATAAACAGAAATAATTGCATTAAGGGCTAAGTGCACATTCACAACACGACATCAATAGAATAGTCCCTTTAGCTTTGTTTAAACAAGTTTGTGGTTTGCTAAGTATTGAGAATCGTTATACTGTTTCCGGCATAGAGAGGATGGCCGTGTATAATATTTCGTCAGTTGAATGAACTGACGCACCCACAGTTTTACATGCAGGGTAAAGATGCTTGACAAATTGAAGTATACCTGCTGCTCAAAGATTGATTTAAATGTTGTTTCATGTAATTACTGTAAAATTGCTTCCGCTGTAATAATGTAAATGTATAATGTAACTCTGATGTAAGAAATGTTTCAATTTTCTTGTAAAATTATACGAAAGAAGTGTAAAGATCCTGTGGAATTTCGAATTCGGGGTGTTACACAACTTGCCATGAAACGGCAACAAATGATTCAAACAGGCGAGACATGCCACTGTGCTTCCAACTTATCATGAAAGAGCATCTCACGTGTCGCTCTTCAAGAGAGTGTAACAATTGTTGAAACAATCTACCAAGTCTCAAACTAGACTTCACAAAAATCTCCTCGGATCCACTCATCGCCTATCTATTCAAGATAATTACTACATACGAGCCCAATGAGCTACGCATGAACAACAACTACATACGAGCCAGGTGAGCTACGTATGAGACGGACCAATACTTATTACATGAATTATGAGCACGAGGAATACTTATTACTCATAATCAAGTGCATGATTCAAAATACTAACAATTCACGAAAACTCTAGTTAACATGAACTAGAATTTCGTGTATAAGCTTACTAACCAAAACTTGATCTTTTAAACACAAAAGCAACATAAAAAGCTTCTAACAACCTAGAAACAATTAAACATGCTACTCTTATTGTAATTCAACAAAGATAGACTTTTTGGAAAGGTGAGAATATCTGCTACAACTCTCTAGTTGACAACCTTGTCAAATTCAGTCAATAAGAGGTAGAATAACCTCGAACAACCTAAACAGCAAGCTTCAGCTGAAAGGCCAGCTGCTGTGACTTTGTAAGAGTCATAACTCATACTCTACTTATCGGAATCTAACCAAATATGACATTTTGGAAAGGTGTGAACCTCTACTACATAACTCTAGTTGACAACCTTCTCAGATTCAGTCAATAAGAGGTATAAAAACTTCGAACAATTTAAATAGCGAGCTTCAGCCAAAAAGGCGACTTTGTAAAAGTCATAACTCATACTCCGCTTATCGGAATCTAACAAAATAGGACTCTTTAGAATGAAATGAACATCTAATAAAACTTCCTAGTTAACAAATTTCTCAGATTCCTTATGGAATTCAAATCCCTGCTGTTTGAACAAAATTCAAGAACAACAAAACACAGCACAAACCTGAAACTTGTAAAGCTCACAACTTTTGTCATACTCGTCGGAATCAAACAAAATTGGACATTATGAAAAAGGGAGAACATCTACTACAACTTTCTAGTTGACCACTTTTTCAGATTCCTTATAGAGCTCAAAATCTATCTCCTTGAACACAACTCAAGAAGAACAAAAAGGACAGCAAAAGCTGAAACTTGTAAATCTCACAACTTTTGCTATACTTATTGGAATCTAACAAAACTGAACTTTTTGGAAAGCTAAGAACATCTAATACAACTTCCTAGTTAACAGCTTTCTCAGATTTCTTGTGGAATTCAAATCCCTGCTCTTTGAACATAATTTAAAAATAACAAAAGACGGCACAAAGCTGAAACTTGTAAAGCTCACAACTTCTGCTATACTTGGCGGAATTTAACAAAATTGGATATTTTAGAAAGGGGAGAACATCTACTACAACTTTCTAGTTACCACTTTTTTAGATTCTTTATAGAGCTCAAAATCCAGCTTTTTGAACACAACTCAAGAACAACAAAAAGGACAGCAACAGCTGAAACTTGTAAAACCCACAACTTTTGCTATACTTATCGGAATCTAACAAAATTAGACTTTTTGGAAAGCAAAGAAGATCTAATAAAAATTCCTAGTTAACAACTTTCTCAGATTTCTTATGGAATTCAAATCCCTACTATTTGAACACAATTTGAGAACAACAAAAGACAGCACAAAGATGAAACTTGTAAAGCTCACAACTTTTGCTATACTTATCGAAATCTAACAAAATTGGATATTTTGGAAAGGGGAGAACATCTAATACAACTTTCTAGTTAACCACTTTTTTAGATTCCTTATAGAGCTCAAAATCCAGCTCTTTGAACACAACTCAAGAACAACAAAAAGGACAGCGAAAGCTGAAACTTGTAAAACTCACAAATTTTGCTATACTTATCAGAATCTAACAAAATTAGACCTTTTGGAAAGATAAGAATATCTACTACAACTTCCTAGTTAACGACTTTCTTAGATTCTTTATGGAATTCAAATTCCTGCTCTTTAAACACAATTTAAGAACAACAAAAGACAGCACAACGCAATTAAATTGAAGATGGTATGGATCAAGAATCCAAGAGTTTTCTGAGAGCATCTTTAAAAATGAAGTCTCTCCCCCTCCCTCTCTCTCCCCCCTCCCCTCCTGATCCCCAGCACTGGATCTTCCCCTGTCCTCCCCCATCTCCCTGGGCTGCAGCTTCATCTTCATTTTCAAGCCTTCCCTCTCTTTGTACCGCAACATCCTAGACCACCTTCACTGTCTTTGGCTATACCTTGCACAAAACCAAAATACCCATCAAAATTTTTTGCTGATAATAATTTGCAAAGTATCAATGCAACTGTCGGAGCTTGAACTTAGTGGGTGTGGGCCTACAGAGAGGGTCCAACACCAGGTACCTGCACCAGAGATCACTACAAACCCGCCCCCTCCTTCTCCTCCTCTGCCTCCACCACTCTCCCCCGCTATAAACCCTAATGCTCATCACACCCCCTACCACAAAACCCAAAGCTACTGAACACCCCTATTGATGAGGAGGAATGGAGGATCAGACAACCTCGTCACCTCGTGTGTGCTCACATAAGTGCGCATCAGCGACGGTCTACCCGAGAGTTTAGTCATCATCGCTCGACTACGACACTACCAAGAGGACGGCCCAATAGAGGGGGGTCCTCCTACTAGCTCTCTCGAGCGTAAGAATGACCACCCCCAAGACCTACGCCGCTTCATTGAAGAAAGGAGTGTTCAGCATGGCCAGAGTCAGTGGTTACAACATCCAAAACCCCACACTCAAAGGTAGCTCCCCCACTCAAACCACCCCAATTCTAATCACCACTCCTCTCACCAACAGCCACAACACCTCCCTCTACTGCACAACCACAACACCCATTCTAAAACCATCACCAAGGCCCCTAGCCATAACCACATATCCCAAGATACCGCTCACCCCCCCTCCCCCAGGCTCCCCCACCTCCGAAGTGGGAGGCTAAACAACACAAAAACCTTGCCCTACAACTCAGGCAAATCCCCACCTCCCCTACCTCCAATAACCACAAAAATCCCAAAAATTATGCTGTCAAACCAACCCAGTCTCCCCCTGATCAGATGCAGGAGGCTCAATATCACCTAAGACCATTGTTGAGAGGGTCCAAGAAGGGGATCCACAAGTCAAGGCTATAGCGTAGAGGGCTCCTACATAAAATGGAGAGGACACTGAGCCATGGGTGATTGTGTTCAGTAAAGCTACGAAAAGACACCCTAACTCCCCCCTTCACAGACAGAAAACAGAAAGAAGAAAAGGAAAGGAAAACATAAACCAGCACCATGTTTCAAAAGCGGAGACTTGGGGCACTTCTGGCAAGATTGTACAAAAGAGGTGTGATTCCTTAAGTGCATGAAATGGAGGCATATATCGTACGATTGCACGAATGTTGTTACCTTTAACAACGACGATGAGCATTTAATTAGAAGAGGCAGGTCACCTGATAACCCATCCTTCATCCAGCTTTCCAACAGCCTAGACATCATTAAAAATGAAGAGAAATGGCTCCATCAGTGGTGTGCTATAGCTAAAGTTAGATCAGGAAGCCCATCGGAGACTCACATCCTCCATGCCCTAAACCTGAAGTGGCCAATGATGGCTCACAGGGACTGGGTAGCAAAAAAGTTGTGCCACCATCAATTCCTAGTTTCATTCCCATCACCGGAGAAGTTAAGCGAGGTATGCAACTTGGGTACTGTGGACTTTGGCCATTTCAAGGTCGATTTCTTCCCTTGGTTACCCAAATTTGGAGTGGAACTACCACAAAGGGAACGGTATTGGGTTTAGATTCATAATGTGCCACTCCACTTATGGAAGAAAGAAGCACTGCAAGAAATCATCTCAGAGTTCGGAACAATCGAAGATATCGACGATAAAACAGTCCGACACTCAAAGATTATATCTACCAGAATACTTATCCGAAGCCCAGATATCACACTTATGCCGCATTTTGCAAAAGTTTTCTCTTTTGAAAACTCATACCTTACATGCTTTGTTCTTGATAAGCTAGCGGAGTCGGAGACAGAGCTCCAGATGCTCTCTTCCCCACCCCCCTCTCTCAGAGACGGTCGTTCCTACAAACAAGTGACCTCACCGGAGTTGGAACGTACCATTGATGGGGCCCATGAAATTGAACAGGCGCATCGTGAGATCATCAGAGCTGCAAGAGGGATGGAGGAACGCCAGGGACGTACGGCGGCGAGCTTAGCTCCACTTAAAACTCCACCAACTTTGGACGGCCAAGATCGAGGCTTGATTAGGAGCTCCGACGATCAGGATGGACTGCAAAAAGTGGTTCTACAACCGCAACCAAAAATGGCAGTTGGGGTAGACCTAGTACCTCATCTCGGAAATCTGAGCTTACACAGAGCTAGAAATGGAAGTCAACAACTATCAACCGCAGAGGAGGCGCTTAGTTTGGTATAGTTGTATGGGGAAGAGAAAACCACAACTAAAAGTGGTGAGATCCCCAACAGACAAAATCTTTCGCCAAAAGAGAAAAAGGTTGAATCTTTGGGACGGGAGACACAGCAAAAGAAGGCCATTTTGGGGACTAAGACGAACGGAGGAACCACGGAAGTAGTTTGAAAAGAGAAAGGATCGATCGTTTTGGGAGAGGAAAGAAATGGAGATTGGGGAAAAGATCCAAAACGAAACAAAAACAAAAGCATCAAAGCTTCGAAGAAGACGCCCCTGATATCGCTAGCCCCAAGACCTGCCTCGACCGCTCCACCAGAAAGTGAGGATGAGCCACGTGCCCTTCTGCAGACTGAAAGTGTGAAAAAGAGCGCAGGCGGAAGTCAAGAGGGCATAACGAAAGGTTTTGGGCCCATTGTGGGGCCCAAAAATGCTGTGAGCGAGAAAAAAGGGTGAAGAAGACGGAAGTGAAGAGACGAATGGGCCCATTGAGAGGCCCAATAATGTTTAGCCCAATGACGTTGAGCCCATCTTATTATCTCCACACATTATTCATAGGCCCAATATTCGAAGCCCAAATCTTATATCGGATGATGCTATGTGTAACATCCTGAACTTTTAATTATAATTAAATAAGAGTTTGTTGATTTTTACGTATTTTGTATGTACAAATTCATGTGCATGTTTCCCTAGAAAATTATATCTTTCATAACATGAACAAATATTTTTAATCCTTCTCTTTTATTTTTTTTAAAAGCCTATTTAGGCTCTAGGCCTAATTGTCTAAATCTAGCCCAGCCTAATTAATTATTTTTTTTAGAAGCCCATAGACTTTTAGCCCACTAGATTTGAGCCCACTAGTTTATTTCTTTTTTAATTGTCATAACTTGTAGTGTAGACTAGTTTTGTACACAATTAATTAATTAATCGTGTACAACTAGTAACTAGGGGTACTATGGGAGACATTGTGCCTTGGTGCATGGAGGGGTTGGCTGGATGGAGCAAAGAGTATGGGAGAGGTGGAGTAGTGGATAAGGTGGTTTTGTGTTCATGGGTGGTTGCTACAACTCCCTAATACATCATAGCCCCTAATCTTTAACCATCTAGATCAATCCTAGCCATCTATTTTGCTTTCAAAAATGTATAAATACCCCCTCATTTCCCTTCATGTAATACATTAGAAAAATTGGAGAAAGAAAGAAAGAAAAGAACTAGTGTGAGAAAAAGATTGAGAGCATTTTTGTGAGTAAAAGATTGAGAGATTTTTTGTGTGTGTTCATTCCCAAGTGGAGGCCGGCCTACATCAAGGAGCAAGGAGAGGAGATCGGGTTCCATCTAGCACAAGGAGGAGGAGACATTTTGGTGGCACAATCTAGGAGGAGAAGGATCTGTTTGTGTGTTCTAAGAGATTTCTAAGAGCTTTCTATTTGTTTTTCTCCAGAAAGGTTGCTGGTTTCTCAAACTTCTACTTTAGATATCATGCTAGGGATTGGGTTGATGAAATTGCTAAGAAAAACTAATTAGATTGGCCATGTGTTTGTTTAAATAGAGATAAATTATAGATGAAGTGAATGCTTGGTGAATTGATTACGAGTTGATAAAAATTGTGATTTCTATATTAGAGATTATCATGTTGCCATGAAATATGTGTTTTGAGCGATGCTAAATTGAGAAAATTGTGCTTATGAAATGATTAGTTGATTAAGTGAACCATTGAAATCATATTGTCTAAATTAATGTAACACTAGTGTGGAAAGAGAGAATTTTGTTCTAAAAATGTTGTAGAGTAACAATAAATAAGAAAGTAGTCTTTGTGAAAATTGTGGTTATAAATTATGTAAGAATCATGATCGCTTTCAATTTCGAAATTATGGACATAGAACATAAAATAAAAATAAGAATTCATGTTTTTATGTCAAATAATGATTATTAACATACTGTTTTACTGCAACTTCCTGTTATTTATAATCTGGAAGTTTTGGATACAAATAGAGAAGAAAAGAAATTAAAAAGACTTGAATTATGGAAAAATTAGCAACGAGCAGAGAGTTGAATTATAAACAACTTAACCCTTTTTCATATAGGATTAGTCACTTGGATTTATTGGTCTTCGGGTGCACAACAGAGCACTACTGTAGCGATGGGTTGGTCCTGGTTGCGGGTTCAAAACCTGGCTCAGCCATTTTATTCTGTGATTTTTATTAAAACTGAATACCCTTAATTAAGCCCTATATGAATTGTAGCCCATTCCATATCGCCTTGGCGCCTTGGACTTTGTGGTCTTCGGTAGCGCCACAGTGCGCTATTGTAGGGCTGACGTGGCCTTCGATTGCGGGTCCGAAACCTAACCTCGTTTTTTTTTTAATTAAAAGGATATTGTTTTGAGGTTTTAGTATTTTTTAGAGTTTTTAGAAGTGAAATAAAATTTGAGGAAAATACTAGAAAGACTTTAATAATGCTTAGGCTTCATGAGAATTTTTCTATAACTTTTGGTTTATTATAAGTAAGAATTGAAGACTATTTCAAGAAAGAAATTGATACAAATTATTAGATAGAATTATGGATTAGATAAAGAAAATTGAATATTTTTGTTTAAAGGATTTTAATAAAGGGTTGAAATGAGATTTGTGTAATGGGAAATTTGTATGTAAAGATAAGTGTGATTTTTAGGCTTAATAATGAAAGAATGATACTATGAGAATAAGAGAAATTATGTAAAAGATAAATTATGAATGTGACAAGTTGAAAAATGAATTTATCGTTTATGCATGAAATTGTATATGAAAATGAAATAGAAGATCATGTTGAATTATGAGAAAAATTTTATGAGTGTGAATACTCAATTCCATGAACATGAAATGAGATTAAAGGCTAGAGTGTAGCTAAGCCTTATACCGGCATTGAATAAATTCTTTGAGATAAGATATTGAATGAAAAAACCAAGTTTGGGTCGTATTGTTGAATCGATGGTTAAGACCGGTATAGAGGGAGTGCTAACTCTAGGGAATTGATTTTATTCATGATTCAAATAATTAAGGATTAGATATATAGTGAAGATGTGATGAAAGTAAGAGAAAAACACGATTATGAGGACCTCGGAGCTACGATGTGAGAGTATTCACAGTCCATCTACATGATGTGTCATGTCATGACGTGGATACATATCCAGGATTTTGTACCGCAGGCGACGTTTGTGGGGTGTTTGGTGACTACAGGTGGTGTCATGTCCCATGACGGAGGCTAAATTATCCATAGGTTCTACACGATACGTCGTGTCATGACGTGGAATTCCCCTCCAGGCTGTCTGGACATGGGCTCGTAACTCATAGAATATCTACGATAATTACCGTAGTTACAGTAGTAGTTTAAGTCATGGCGAGGGATTAAACCCTACAAGATGAAGAACGATTAAGAGCTTGCCCTCAGACCTATATAGTATGGGATGCATAGAATCCGAACAAGTACGCATTAGTGTCATGTAACATAAATAATTGCATTAAGGACTAAGTGCACATTCACACACGACACCAATAGGATAGTCCCCGTAGCTTTGTTTTGTGACAAGTGTGTGCTTTCTAACTAAGAGAAATTGATGTATTATATCATTGCGTCAGTTGAATGAACTGACGTGCCCACAGTTTCCATGCAGGATAAAGTGAATGAAAAAGACTAAGGAGGAATTGATGCTTAAAGAAGTATTCAAGTGTTGTTTATTTCATTCATGTAATTGTTGTAATTTACTTCCGCTGTTTAAATGTAACACTGATGTAATAAAAGTTTTTAATTCCTTGTAAAATTGTACGAAGAGAAGTGTAAAGATCTTGTGGAACTTCGAATTCAGTCTTATTTGGAATTCGGAGTGTTATACTACAGGAGAGCCCACTATTGAGATCGGAAGCCACAGTGACGAAGACGATCGTGATGCTAGGTTGAACCTCGAAGATGATTATGTCTACTCTGAAGGGGAGTCTTTAGATTCAGAGGACATTAATATTGAACCATGAGCTATTTCCCCAGATTTTATTCCCTCCACCTACCCTACATCACAATTGACTGTACCTATCACTGGTCGCTCAGAAAAAGGGTTTAGAGTTCAGAAAGTTGCGAAAAGGGCTATAGAAGAGTCCTTGGATGACTACCTTAAAATTGCTGCGGCCGCTAAATCTGCTAAGAATAGCGATGGAGGTACGCGTTCCTTTCTAGCTTCTATTTTTAATTTCCTGTCTGATTCTGAGATATTTTGTCTAGCCAAAACCTGTGGTTTAGTGGTGAGCGATACTGACCGTAACGTTTTTCTCCTTAATAAGATTAGGGGGTGGGAGAGTGACAAGGTTAATCGTATATCGGGTTTGGTTAACGAACCAAGTCATGGTCCAATGTTAAATCCTCTTTAATGGATTTTCTCTTCTGGAACGTTAGAGGTCTGGGTAGGAGGGGCGAACAGAAAATGGTTAAAGATGTCATCGCCAAATTTAAAGCCAACATAGTTGGTCCGCAGGAGACCAAGTTGGCTCATATTTCTAGACTCAGTAGACTGGGAGGGAACCGAATCTCTAAGTGGAAATTCGCCCCTCTGATGGGGCCACTGGGGGTATAGCGCTAAGTTTTAACCCATAAATTTTTAACTGCCTATATGAGTACCACGGGCATTTTCCATATCAGTCAAGCTCCAACGTAAAACCAATTTGTGGACCCATACATTCACGGTCATGTATGGTCCACACACGACTGCTTCTAGGAGGGCATTCTGGGCTGAATTACGATTGACTCACTCTCAATGGCCACACTTGTGGGTGGTGGGGGGTGATTTCAATATGACCAGGTTCGCCTCTAAACACAGAGGTAGAGGATCCAGTGACTCTGACAGGGAAGCATTTAACGAGGTCATTGCGGATCTAGAACTGGTTGACATTCCCATCAATTATAGACTTTACACCCGGTCAAACATGCAAGCGACGCCTATTCTGGCTAAGCTAGATAGGATTATGATCTCATCAGATTGGGAGGACAAGTTTCCACTCTACTGGGCTAAGTCTCTCCCTAAACGCACATCGGACAATGTTCCGATCATCCTATCCACAGGGGATGCTCAACCCAGGAAACCACCCAAGTTTAGATTTGAGAAAGCATGGCTGGAAATTCAAGGCTTCCACTACCTGGTCAACGAGAACTGGGCTGGCCCTACTAGAGGGACGAAAGCATCGGCAAACTGGTATGAAAAAAATAGAAGACTATGGACCAAGCTTAGGAAGTGGAACCGGTCTAGACTTGCGTTGATCTGGAGAACAACAGACTCCCTTTTGGAAGGAATTGAGGAGCTTGAAAAAGTGGAGGAGACAAGAGATTTACAGCAAGAAGAACGGAACAAGTTTGTTACTGCAACTCAGAGAAGACACTGCCCAGCTTTACAGGCTGGAGGAAATCAAGTGGCAACAACGGTCTAGGGTGTCATGGCTCAAAGAGGGAGACGCAAATACAACTTTCTTTCACCAGGTTGCTAGTGCCCGAAGTAGATCTAACCTCATTCTTTCGATCCAAACTGACTCGGGAGTGCTACAAAATGACGATGCTATCACAGTAGCATTCCAAGCTCACTTCAAGCACCTGTTTGGTCGAAAGTCATATTTGAGAGCCCCCCTAGACCATGAGTTCTCGAATGTACCCGCAGTCGACCCTGACCTGGATCTCCTCTCCTTGGAAGCTCCCTTTCAGGAGGGGAGATTTGGGAGGCTGTGACGCAACTTGGCAAAGAGAAAGCCCCTAGACCGGATGGATTCCCAATCCTTTTCTACCATACCTTTTGGGAGGAAATCAAAAACGACCTTATTAACTTATTTATCGATTTTTATAATCATAAGCTTAAGCTAGGGAGAATTAATTATGCTGAGGTTGTGTTGATCCTGAAGAAAGTCGAATCTCTGAGGGTGGAGGACTTCCGCCCAATTAGCCTTCTTAACTGCTCTGTCAAGATTATTACTAAGACACTCGCTAATATATTGGGAAAGGTTATGGATAGACTCGTTAGCTGCGAGCAAACGGGGTTTATTAAGGGTCGATGCATTCAAGACTGTATAGCCACTGCTGAAGAAACTATCCATCGCTGCCATAGGTCGAACTCTAAGAGCTACTTACTGATACTGGACTTCGAGAAGGCTTACGAATCTGTTGAATGGAAGAGTCTCTTGGAAGCATTGGCTGGAAGAGGATTTGGGGAGCGGAGGATCAGATGGATCAACACGTGCCTCTCCACCAGTAGGGCCGCTATCATGGTAAATGGGGTAGCGGGTCCTCCCTTTTCGTGTAAACAGGGCCTTAGATAGGGAGATCCTCTCTCCCTTCTTCAGTTCACTATAGTGGCAAACATTTTGTAGTTAATGATGGATAAGTGCAAAATGGCAGGATGGATCGCGCCGGTGGCCATTGGAGTCAACCATCCTGGATGCTCAATCCTACAATATGCAGATGACACTCTCCTGTTTGGAAATGGAAACATCGGGAAGACTACGGTTTTCAAAGGAATTCTTTACAGCTTTGAAGCTTGGTCAGGCCTTAGGGTTAACTTCCACAAAAGCGCTCTTATCCCCATTGCTTTAACACCAGAGGAGGCACATGTGCATGCTACGATCTTAAATTGTTCCGTCCAAAATTTCCCCATTAACTACCAGGGACTACCTTTGAGACTCGGTAAGCTCAAGAAGGCGGATTGGTTACCCATCAATGACCGGGTGGAGAATTTTTTAGCAGGATGGAAAGGTAAGACTTTATCCCTGGGTGGAAGAGTCACGCTCATCAACACAGTACTCTCGAACCTACCAACATATTACCTGTCCTTTCTAGAAATGCTACGATGGGTAATTCAGAGAATTGATCGAATCCGGAAACAGTTTTTATGGAAAGGGACAAACCCTGATAGTAGGGTTATCACCTCATCAAATGGGAAAAGGCATGCATGAAGAAGATACACAGAGGTCTTGGCATCATTGATCTTCGAGACATGAATCTCGCCCTTCTGGGTAAGTGGTGGTGGAAAATCTTCCACAGCAACGGAGAGGGATGACAGGATTTTGTATAGACAGACTTGCATGGGAACGGGACGAGAAATTTGGGCTTCAGGATGGGCCCACAGTTATCCTAGTTCTGGAGAGGATGACAGGATGTCAATTTAAGAAAGATAGCACAAAGCTGAAACTTGTAAAGCTCACAACATTTGCAATACTTGTCGGAATCTAACAAAATTGGACATTTTGATAAGGGGAGAAAAACTACTTCAACTTTCTAGTTGACCACTTTTTCAGATTCCTTATAGAGCTCAAAATCCAGCTCTTTGAACACAACTCAAGAACAACAAAAAGGACAACAAAAGCTGAAACTTGTAACACTCACAACTTTTTCTATACTTATCAGAATCTAACAAAATTGTACTTTTTGGAAAGCTAAGAACATCTACTACAATTTCCTAGTTAACAACTTTCTCAGATTTCTTACGTCAAATCCCTACTCTTTCAAAACAATTTAAGAAAAAAAAAGACAGCACAAAGCTGAAACTTGTAATGCTCCCAACTTTTTCTACACTTGTCGGAATCTAACCAAATTGGATATTTTGGAAAGGTGAGAACATCTACTACAACTTTCTAGTTGACTACTTTTTCAGATTCCTGATTGAGCTCAAAATCTAGCTCTTTGAACACAACTCAAGGACAACAAAAAGGACAGCAAACGCTAAAACTTGTAGAGCTCACAACTTCGGCTACGCTTATCGGAATCTAACAAAATAGGACTTTTTGGAAAGCAAAGAAAATCTACTACAACTTCCTAGTTAACAACTTTCTCAGATTCCTTATAGAATTCAAATCCCTGGTTTTTGAACACAATTTAAGAATAACAAAAGTCAGCACGAAGTTGAAACTTGTAAAGCTTTCAACTTTTGCTATACTTGTCGGAATCAAACAATATTGGACATTTTGGAAAGGGGAGAACATCTACTACAACTTTCTAGAAGACCACTTTTTCAAATTCCATATAGAGCTCAAAATCCAGCTTTTTGAACACAACTCAAGAACAACAAAAGGACAACAAAAGCTGAAACCTGTAAAGCTCACAACTTTTTCTATATTTATCGGAATCTAACAAAATTAGACTTTTTGGAAAGCTAAGAACGTCTACTACAACTTCCTAGTTGACAACTTTCTCAGTTTCTTATGTCAAATCAATGATCTTTCAACACAATTTAAGAACAATAAAAGACAGCACAAAGCTGAAACTTGTAATGCTCACAACTTTTGCTACACTTGTTGGAATCTAACAAAATTGGAAATTTCGGAAAGGGGAGAACATATAATACAACTTTCTAGCTGAAAACTTTTTCAGATTCCTTATAGAGCTCAAAATTCAGCTATTCGAACACAACTCAAGAACAACAAAAAGTTCTGCAAAAGCTGAAACTTGTAAATCTCACAAATTTTGTTATACCTATCGGAATCTAACAAAATTGGTCATTTTGGAAAGAGGAGAATATCTAATATAACTTTCTAGTTGACCACTTTTTCAAATTCCTTATAGAGCTCAAAATCCAGCTCTTTTGGACACAACTCAAGAACAACAAAAAAGACAGCAAAAGTTGAAACTTGTAAAGCTCACAACTTTTGCTATACTTAACGGAATCTAACAAACTTTGACATTTTAGAAAGCTAAGAAAATCTACTACAAATCCCTAGTTAAAACCTTTCTCAAATTCCTTATGAAATCCAAATCCCTGCTCTGTGAACACAATTGAAGAACAACAAAAGACAACACAAAGCTGAAACTTGGAAAGCTCTCTACTTTTGCTACACTTATCGAAATCTAACAAAATTGGACATTTTGGAAAGCAGAGAACATCTAATACCACTTTATAGTTGACCACAATTCAGATTTCTTATAGAGCTAAAAAAACAAGCTCTTTGAAAACAACTCAACAAACAACAAAAAAGACAGCAAAAGCTGAAACTTGTAAAACTCACAACTTTGCTATACTTTTCGGAATCTAACAAAATTAGACTTTTTGGAAAGCTAAGAACATCTACTACAACTTCCTAGTTAAGAACTACGACAAATTCCTGCTCTTTGAACACAATTTAAGAACAACAAAAGACAACACAAAGCTGAAACTTGTAAAGCTTACAACTTTTGCTATACTTGTCGGAATCGAATGAAATTGGACATTTTGGAAAGTTAAGAACATCCAATACAAAATTCTAGTTGACCAATATTTCATATTCATTATAGAGCTCAAAATCCAGCTCTTTGAACACAACTCAAGAACAACAAAAGGATAGAAAAAGCTGAAACTTGTAAAACTCACAACTTTTGCTATACTTATTGGAATCTAACAAAATTGGACTTTTTGCAAAGCTATGAACATCTACTACAACTTCCTAGTTTACGACTTTCTTAGAATCCTTATAGAATTCAAATCCCTGCTCTTTGAGTAAAATTTTAGAACAACAAAAGACAGCACAAAGCTGAAA
Source organism: Hemerocallis citrina (assembly GCA_017893485.1). Classification (NCBI taxonomy): domain Eukaryota; kingdom Viridiplantae; phylum Streptophyta; class Magnoliopsida; order Asparagales; family Asphodelaceae; genus Hemerocallis; species Hemerocallis citrina. The sequence continues at coordinate 137,286,141 of CM030363.1, forward strand.
CTTGTAAAGCTCACAACTTTTGCTATACTAATCGGAATTTATCCAAATTGGACTTTTTGGAAAGCTAAGAACATCTACTACAACTTCCTAGTTAACAACTTTCTCAGATTCCATATGGAATTCAAATGCCTGCTTTTTTTACACAATTTAAGAACAACAAAAGACAGCACAAAGCTGAAACTTGTAAAGCTCACAACTTTTGCTATACTTGTTGGAATCTTACAAAATTGGACATTTTGGATTGGGGAGAACATCTAATACAACTTTTTAGTTGACCACGTTTCCAGATTCCTTATAGAGATCAAAAACCAGCTCTTTGAACACAACTCAAGAACAACAAAAAGGATAGCAAAAACTGAAAATAGTAAAGCTCACAACTTTTGCTATAGTTATCGGAATCTAACAAAATTGGATATTTTGGAAAGGGAAGAACATCTACTTCAAATTTCTAGTTGACCGCTTTTTCAGATTTCTTATAGAGCTCAAAATCTAGCTCTTTGAATACAACTCATGAACAACAAAAAGGACGGCAAAAGCTGAAACTTGTAAAGCTCACAACTTTTGCTATACTTATCGGAATCTAACAAAATTGGACTTTTTGAAAGGCTAAGAACACCTACAACAATTTCCTAGTAAACTACTTTTTCAGATTTCTTTTGTCAAATCCCTGCTCTTTGAACACAATTTAAGAACAACAAAAGACAGCAAAAAACAGAAACTTGTAATGCTCACAACTTTTGCAACACATGTAGGAATCTAACAAAATTGTAAATTTAGGAAAGGGGAGGATATCTACTATAACTTTCTAATTGACCACTTTTTCAAATTACTTATAGAGCTCAAAATCTAGCTCGTCGAACACAACTCAAGAACAACAAAAAGGTCAGCAAAAGCTGAATCTTGTAAAGCTCATATCTTTTGCCATACTTATGGGAATCTGACAAAATTGAACTTTTTGGAAAGCTAAGAATATCTACTACAACTTTCTCAGATTCCTAATGGAATTCAAATCTCTGTTCATTGAACACAATTTAAGAAACAACAAAAGACAGCACAAAGCTGAAACTTGTAAAGCTCACAACTTTTGCTATACTTGTTGGAATCTTACAAAATTGGACATTTTGGATTGGGGAGAACATCTAATACAACTTTTTAGTTGACCACGTTTCCAGATTCCTTATAGAGATCAAAAACCAGCTCTTTGAACACAACTCAAGAACAACAAAAAGGATAGCAAAAACTGAAAATAGTAAAGCTCACAACTTTTGCTATAGTTATCGGAATCTAACAAAATTGGATATTTTGGAAAGGGAAGAACATCTACTTCAAATTTCTAGTTGACCGCTTTTTCAGATTTCTTATAGAGCTCAAAATCTAGCTCTTTGAATACAACTCATGAACAACAAAAAGGACGGCAAAAGCTGAAACTTGTAAAGCTCACAACTTTTGCTATACTTATCGGAATCTAACAAAATTGGACTTTTTGAAAGGCTAAGAACACCTACAACAATTTCCTAGTAAACTACTTTTTCAGATTTCTTTTGTCAAATCCCTGCTCTTTGAACACAATTTAAGAACAACAAAAGACAGCAAAAAACAGAAACTTGTAATGCTCACAACTTTTGCTACACTTGTCGGAATCTAACAAAATTGTAAATTTAGGAAAGGGGAGGATATCTACTATAACTTTCTAATTGACCACTTTTTCAAATTACTTATAGAGCTCAAAATCTAGCTCGTCGAACACAACTCAAGAACAACAAAAAGGTCAGCAAAAGCTGAATCTTGTAAAGCTCATATCTTTTGCCATACTTATGGGAATCTGACAAAATTGAACTTTTTGGAAAGCTAAGAATATCTACTACAACTTTCTCAGATTCCTAATGGAATTCAAATCTCTGTTCATTGAACACAATTTAAGAAACAACAAAAGACAGCACAAAGCTAAAACTTGTAAAGCTCACAACTTTTGCTATACTTGTCGGAATCTAACAAAATTGGATTTTTTGGAAAGCTAAGAACATCCGCTACGACTTTCTAGTTAACAAATTTCTCAGATTCCGTATGGAAATCAAATCCCTACTTTTTGAATAAAAATTTAAGAACAACTAGGGACAACACAAAGCTGAAACTTATAAAGCTCACAACTTTTGCTATACTTGTCGGAATCTAACAAAATTGGACATTCTGGTAAGGGGAGAACTTCTTCTACAACTTTCTAGTTAACCACTTTCTCATATTCTTCATAAAGCTCAAAATCCACCTCTTTAAACACAACTCAAGAACAACAAAAAAGACAACAAAAGCTGAAACTTGTAAAGCACACAACATTTTCTATACTTATCGCAATCTAACAAAATTGGACTTTTTGGAAAGCTAAGAACATCTACTAAAACTTCCTAGTTAAAAACTTTCTGAGATTCCTTATGAAATTCAAATCTCTGCTCTTTGAACACAATTTAAGAACAATAAAAGACAGCACAAAGCTGAAACTTGTAAAGCTCACAACTTTTCCTATACTTGTTGGAATCTAACAAAATGGGATATTTTGGAAAGGGGAGAACATCTACTACAACTTTCTAGTTGAACACTTTTTTCAGATTCCTTATAAAGCTCAAAATCCAACTCTTCGAACAAAACTCAAGAACAACGAGAAGGACAGCAAAAGCTGAAACTTGTACAGATCACAACTTTGTCAATACTAATCGGAATCTAAAAAAATTGGACCTTTTGGAAAGCTGAGAACATCCACTTCAACGTCCTAGTTAACAACTTTCTCAGATTCCTTATGGAATTTAAATCCCTACTCTTTGAACACAATTTAAGAACAACAAAAGACATCACGATGCTGAAACTTGTAGAACTCACAACTTTTGCTATACTCATTAGAATCTAACAAAATTAGAATTTTTGGAAAGCTAAAAACAACTGCTACAACTTCCTAGTTAACTACTTTCTCAGGTTCCTTATGGAATTCAAATTCCTGCTCTTTGAACACAATTTAAGAACAACAAAAGACAGCACAAAGCTGAAACTTGTAAAGCTCACAACTTTTGCTACACTTGTCGGAATTTAACAAAATTGGACATTTTGGAAAGCTAAGAAGAATTAAAACAACTTTCAAGTTGTCCACTTTTTCATATTCCTTGTATAGCTCAAAATCCAGCTCTTTGAACACAACACAAGAAAAACAAAAAGGACAGCTAAAGCTAAAATTTGTAAAACTCACAACTTTTGCTATACTTATCGGAATCTAACAAAATTAGACTGTTTGGAAAGCTGAGAACATCTACTACAACTTCCTAGTTAACAACTTTCTCAGATTTCTTATGGAATTCAAATCCCTGCATTTTAAACACAATTTAAGAACAACAAAAGACAACACAAAGCTGAAACTTGTAAAGCTCAAAACTTTTGATATACTTGTCAGAATCTTACGAAATTGTGCATTTTGGAATGGGGAGAACATCTACTACAACTTTCTAGTCAACCAAGTTTCCAAATTCCTTATAGAGCTAAAAAACTAGCTCTTTGAACACAACTCAAGAACAAGAAAAATGACAGCAAAAACTGAAACTTGTAAAGCTCTCTACTTTTGCTACACTTACCGAAATCTAACAAAATTGGACAATTTGGAAAGGGGAGAACATCTACAACAACTTTCTAATTGACCACTGTTTCCTATTCCTTATAGAGCTCAAAATCCAGCTCTTTAAACACAACTCAAGAACAACAAAAAGGAGAGCAAAAGCTGAAACTTGTAAACCTCACAACTCTTGCTATACATGTCAAAATCGTACAAAATTGGACTTTTTGGAAAGCTAAGAACATCTACTAAAATTTCCTAGTAAATAACTTTCTCAGATTCTTTATGGAATTCAAATCTCTGCTCTTTGAACACAATTAAAGAACAACAAAAGACAGCACAAAGCTGAAACTTGTAAAGCTCACAACTTTTGCTATACTTGTCGGAATCTAACAAAATTGGATATTTTGGAAAGCTAAGAACATCTACTAAAAATTTCTAGTTTACCACCTTTTCAGATTCCTTATAGAGATCAAAATCTAGCTCTTTGAACACAACTCAAAAACAACAAAAATGACAGCAAAAGCTGAAACTTGTAAAACTCACAACTTTTACTATACTTATCGGAATCTAACAAAATTGCACTTTTTGGAAGGCTAAGAACACCTACTACAACTTCCTAGTTAACAACTTTCTCACATTTCCTATGTTAAATCCCTGCTCTTTGAACACAATTTAAGAACAACAAAAGACAGCACAAAGCTGAAACTTATAATGCTCACAACTTTTGCTACACTTTTCGGAATCTAACAAAATTTTAAATTTTGGAAAAGGGAGAACAGCTAATACAAATTTATAGTTGACCAATTTTTCAGATTCCTTATAGAGCTCAAAATTCAGCTATTCGAACACAGCTCAAGAACAACAAAAAGGTCAGCAAATACTGAATCTTATAAAGCGCTCAACTTCGGCTATACTTATCGAAATCTATCAAAATTGTACTTTTTGGAAAGCTAAGAACATCTACTACAACTTCCTAGTTAAAAACTTTCTCAGATTCCTTGTGGAATTCAAATTCTCGCTCTTTGAACACAATTTAAGAACAATAAAAGACAGTACAAAGCTGAAACTTGTAAAGCTCACAACTTTTGCTATACTTGTCGAAATCTAACAAAATTGAACATTTTGGATAGGGGAGAACATCTAATACAACTCTCTAGTTGACTACTTACTCAGATTCCTTATAGAACTCAAAATCCAACTCTTTGAATACGACTCGAGAACAAGAAAAAGGACAGCACAATCTGAAACTTTTAAAACTCACAACTTTTGCTATACTTATCAGAATATAACAAGATTTGACTTTATTGAAAGAAAAGAACATCCACTATAACTTCCTAGTTAACAACTTTATCAGATACCTTATGGAATTTAAATCCCTGATCTTTGAACACAATTTAAGAACAACAGAAGACAGCACAAAGCTGAAACTTGTAAAGCTCACAACATTTTCTATACTTGTCGGAATCTTACGTAATTGGACATTTTGGAAAGGGGAGAAAATCTAATACAACTTTCTAGTTGACCACTTTTTCAGAATCCTTATAGAGCTCAAAATCCAGCTCATTGAACACAACTCAAGAACCACAAAAAGGACAGTAAAAGCTGAAACTTGTAAAGCTCATAACTTTTTCAATACTAATCAGAATCTAACAAAATTAGACTTTCTGGAAAAGGAGAACATCTACTTCGATTTTCTAGTTGACCTTTGTTTCAGATTTTTTATAGAACTCAAAATCCAGCTCGCTGAACACAACTCAAGAACAACATAAAAGACAGCAAAAGTTGGAACTTGTAAAGCTCACAACTTTTTCTATACTTATCAAAATGTAACAAAATTAGACTTTTTGAAAACCTAAGAATAACTGCTACAACTTCCTAGTTAACTACTTTCTCAGATTCCTTATGGAATTCAAATCCATGCTCTTTGAACAAGTTTTTAAGAACAACAAAGACAGAACAAAGCCGGAACTTGGAAAGCTCACAACTTTTGCTACACTTGTCGGAATCTAACAAAATTGGACATTTTGGAAAGCTAAGAACATCTAATACAAATTTCTATTTGAAAACTTTTTCATATTCCTTATAGAGCTCAAAATCCAGCTCTTTGAACACAACTCAAGAACAACAAAAAGGACAGCAAAAACTGAAAATTGTAAATCTCACAACTTTTGTTATACTTATCGAAATCAAACAAAATTGAACTTTTTGGGAAGCTAAGAACATCTACTACAATTTTCTAGTTGACAACTTTCTCAGATTCCTTATGGAATTCAAATTCTGCTCTTTGAACACAATTTAAGAACAAAACACAACACAAAGCTGAAAGTTGTAAAGCTCACAACTTCTGCAATACCTGTCGGAATCTTATAAAATTGTACATTTTTGAATGTGGAGAACATCTATAATACTTTCTAGTTGACCACTTTTCCAAATTCCTTATAGTGCTCAAAAGCCAGCTCTTTGAACACAACTCAAGAACAAGAAAAAGGACAGCAAAAGCTGAAACTTGTAAAGCTCACAACTTTTTCTATACTTATCGAAATCTAACAAAATGGGACATTTTGAAAAGGGGAGAACATCTACTAAAACTTTCTAGTTGACCACCGTTTCAGATTCCTTATAGAGCTCTAAATCCAGCTCTTTAAACACAACTCAAGAACAACAAAACGGATATCAAAAGCTGAAACTTGTAAACCTCACAACTCTTGCTATACATGTGGGAATCGTACAAAATTGGACTTTTTGGAAAGCTAAGAACATCTACTAAAACTTCCTAGATAACAACTTTCTCATATCCTTAATGGAATTCAAATCCCTGCTCTATGAACACAATTTAAGAACAACAAAAGACAGCACAAAGCTGAAACTTGTAAAGCTCACTACTTTTGCTATACATGTCGGAATCTAACAAAATTGGATATTTTGGAAAGCTAAGAACATCTACTAAAAATTTCCAGTTGACCACTTTTCAGATTCCTTATAGAGGTCAAAATCTAGCTCTTTGAACACAACTCAAGAACAACAAAAATGACAGCAAAAGCTGAAAGTTGTAAAGCTCACAACTTTTGCTATACTTATCGAAATCTAACAAAATTGGGCTTTTTGGAAGGCTAAGAACACCTGTTACAACTTCCTAGTTTACAACTTTCTCACATTTCCTATGTCAAATCCCTGCTCTGTGAACACAATTTAAGAACAACAAAAGACAACACAAAGCTGAAACTTGTAATGCTCACAACTTTTGCCAAACTTGTCGGAATCTAACAAAATTGTAAATTTAGGAAAGGGGAGGACATCTACTCCAACTTTCAAGTTGACCACTTTTTCAAATTCCTTATAGAGCTCAAAATCCAGCTCGTCGACACAACACAAGAACAACAAAAAGGTCAGCAAACGCTGAATCTTGTAAAGCTCACAACTTTTGCTATGCTTATAAGAATCTAACAAAATTGAAAATTTTGGAAAGGGGAGAACATCTAATACAAATTTCTAGTTGGCCCCTTTTTCAGATTCCTTATAGAACTCAAAATTCAGCTCTTTGAACACAACTCAAGAACAACAAAAAGTACAGCAAAAGTTGAAACATGTAAAGTTCACAACTTTTGCTACACTTATGGGAATCTAACAAAATTGGACTTTTTGAAAAGCTAAGAACATATACTACAACTTCCTAGTTAATAACTTTCTCAGATTCCTCAAGGAATTCAAATCCCCGCTCTTTGAACACAATTTAAGAAATAACAAAAGACAGCACAAAGCTGAAACTTGTAAAGCTCACAACTTTAGCTAAACTTTTCGGAATCTAACAAAATTGGATTTTTTGGAAAGCTAAGAAAATCTGCTACGAATTTCTAGTTAAAAAATTTCTCAGATTCCTTATGGAATTCAAATCCCTACTTTTTGAATAAAAATTTAAGAACAACTAGGGACAACACAAAGCTGAAACTTATAAAGCTCACAACTTTTGCTATACATGTCGGAATCTAACAAAATTGGACATTTTGGTAAGGGGAGAACATCTTCTACAACTTTCTAGTTAACCACTTTCTCATATTCCTTATAAAGCTCAAAATCCACCTCTTTAAACACAACTCAAGAACAACAAAAAAGACAACAAAAGCTGAAACTTGTAAAGCACATAACTTTTTCTATACTTATCGCAATCTAACAAAATTGGACTTTTTGGAAAGCTAAGAACATCTACTAAAACTTCCTAGTTAAAAACTTTCTCAGATTCCTTATGAAATTTAAATCTCTGCCCTTTGAACACAATTTAAGAACAATAAAAGACAGCACAAAGCTGAAACTTGTAAAGCTCACAACTTTTCCTATACTTGTTGGAATCTAACAAAATGGGATATTTTGGAAAGGGGAGAACATCTACTACAACTTTCTAGTAGAACACTTTTTTCAGATTCCTTATAAAGCTCAAAATCCAACTCTTCGAACAAAACTCAAGAACAACGAGAAGGACAGCAAAAGCTGAAACTTGTACAGATCACAACTTTGTCAATACTAATCGGAATCTAAAAAAATTGGACCTTTTGGAAAGCTGAGAACATCCACTTCAACGTCCTAGTTAACAACTTTCTCAGATTCCTTATGGAATTTAAATCCCTACTCTTTGAACACAATTTAAGAACAACAAAAGACATCACGATGCTGAAACTTGTAGAACTCACAACTTTTGCTATACTCATTAGAATCTAACAAAATTAGAATTTTTGGAAAGCTAAAAACAACTGCTACAACTTCCTAGTTAACTACTTTCTCAGGTTCCTTATGGAATTCAAATTCCTGCTCTTTGAACACAATTTAAGAACAACAAAAGACAGCACAAAGCTGAAACTTGTAAAGCTCACAACTTTTGCTACACTTGTCAGAATCTAACAAAATTGGACATTTTGGAAAGCTAAGAAGAATTAAAACAACTTTCAAGTTGACCACTTTTTCATATTCCTTGTATAGCACAAAATCCAGCTCTTTGAACACAACACAAGAACAACAAAACGGACAGCTAAAGCTAAAATTTGTAAAACTCACAACTTTTGCTATACTTATCGGAATCTAACAAAATTGGACTGTTTGGAAAGCTGAGAACATCTACTACAACTTCCTAGTTAACAACTTTCTCAGATTTCTTATGGAATTCAAATCCCTGCTTTTTAAACACAATTTAAGAACAACAAAAGACAACACAAAGCTGAAACTTGTAAAGCTCACAACTTTGGATATACTTGTCAGAATCTTATGAAATTGTGCATTTTGGAATGGGGAGAACATCTACTACAACTTTCTAGTCAACCAAGTTTCCAAATTCCTTATAGAGCTAAAAAACTAGCTCTTTGAACACAACTCAAGAACAAGAAAAATGACAGCAAAAACTGAAACATGTAAAGCTCTCTACTTTTGCTACACTTATCGAAATCTAACAAAATTGGACATTTTGGAAAGGGGGGAAGATCTACTACAACTTTCTAATTGACCACTGTTTCCTATTCCTTATAGAGCTCAAAATTCAGCTCTTTAAACACAACTCAAGAACAACAAAAAGGAGAGCAAAAGCTAAAACTTGTAAACCTCACAACTCTTGCTATACATGTGAAAATCGTACAAAATTGGACTTTTTGGAAAGCTAAGAACATCTACTAAATTTTCCTAGTTAATAACTTTCTCAGATTTTTTATGGAATTCAAATCTCTGCTCTTTGAACACAATTGAAGAACAACAAAAGACAACACAAAGCTGAAACTTGTAAAGCTCACACCTTTTGCTATACTTATCGGAATCTAACAAAATTGGATATTTTGGAAAGCTAACAACATTTCCTAAAAATTTCTAGTTTACCACCTTTTCAGATTCCTTATAGAGCTCAAAATCTAGCTCTTTGAATACAACTCAAAAACAACAAAAATGACAGCAAAAGCTGAAACTTGTAAAACTCACAACTTTTACTATACTTATCGGAATCTAACAAAATTGCACTTTTTGGAAGGCTAAGAACACCTACTAGAACTTCCTAGTTAACAACTTTCTCACCTTTCCTATGTTAAATCCCTGCTCTTTGAACACAATTTAAGAACAATAAAAGACAGCACAAAGCTGAAACTTATAATGCTCACAAATTTTGCTACACTTTTCGGAACCTAACAAAATTTTAAATTTTGGAAAAGGGAGAACATCTAATACAACTTTATAGTTGACCAATTTTTCAGATTCCTTATTGAGCTCAAAATCCAGCTATTCGAACACAGCTCAAGAACAACAAAAAGGTCAGCAAAAGCTGAATCTTGTAAAGCGCTCAACTTCGGCAATACTTATCGAAATCTAACAAAATTGTACTTTTTGGAAAGCTAAGAACATCTACTACAACTTCCTAGTTAAAAACTTTCTCAGATTCCTTATGGAATTCAAATTGTCGCTCTTTGAACACAATTTAAGAACAACAAAAGATAGTACAAAGCTGAAACTTGTAAAGCTCACAACTTTTGCTATACTTGACGGAATCTAACAAAATTGAACATTTTGGATAGGGGAGAACATCTAATACAACTTTCTAGTTGACTACTTACTCAGATTCCTTATAGAACTCAAAATCCAACTCTTTGAATACAACTCAAGAACAAGAAAAGGGACAGCACAAGCTGAAACTTTTAAAGCTCACAACTTTTGCTATACTTATCAGAATATAACAAGATTGGACTTTATTGAAAGAAAAGAACATCCACTACAACTTCCTAGTTAACAACTTTATCAGATACCTTATGGAATTTAAATCCCTGATCTTTGAACACAATTTAAGAATAACAGAAGACTGCACAAAACTGAAACTTGTAAAGCTCACAACATTTTCTATACTTGTCGGAATCTTACGTAATTGGACATTTTGGAAAGGGGAGAAAATCTAGTACAACTTTCTAATTGACCACTTCTTCAGAATCCTTATAGAGCTCAAAATCCAGCTCATTGAACACAACTCAAGAACCAAAAAAGGACAGTAAAAGCTGAAACTTGTAAAGCTCATAACTTTTTCAATACTAATCAGAATCTAACAAAATTAGACTTTCTGGAAAAGGAGAACATCTACTTCAATTTTCTAGTTGACCTTTGTTTCAGATTTCTTATAGAACCCAAAATCCGGCTCGCTGAACACAACTCAAGAACAACAAAAAAGACAGCAAAAGTTGGAACTTGTAAAGCTCACAACTTTTGCTATACTTATCGAAATCTAACAAAATTAGACTTTTTGAAAAGCAAAGAATATCTGCTACAACTTCCTAGTTAACTACTTTCTCAGATTCCTTATGGAATTCAAATCCATGCTCTTTGAACAAGTTTTAAGAACAACAAAGACAGAACAAAGCCGGAACTTGGAAAGCTCACAACTTTTGCTACACTTGTCGGAATCTAACAAAATTGGACATTTTGGAAAGCTTAGAACATCTAATACAAATTTCTATTTGAAAACTTTTTTCATATTCCTTATAGAGCTCAAAATCCAGCTCTTTGAACACAACTCAAGAACAACAAAAAGGACAGCAAAAACTGAAAATTGTAAATCTCACAACTTTTGTTATACTTATCGAAATTAAACAAAATTGAACTTTTTGGGAAGCTAAGAACATCTACTACAATTTCCTAGTTGACAACTTTCTCAGATTCCTTATGGAATTCAAATTCTGCTCTTTGAACACAATTTAAGAACAAAACACAACACAAAGCTGAAAGTTGTAAAGCTCACAACTTCTGCAATACCTGTCGGAATCTTATAAAATTGTACATTTTTGAATGTGGAGAACATCTATAATACTTTCTAGTTGACCACTTTTCCAAATTCCTTATAGTGCTCAAAAGCCAGCTCTTTGAACACAACTCAAGAACAAGAAAAAGGACAGCAAAAGCTGAAACTTGTAAAGCTCACAACTTTTTCTATACTTATCGAAATCTAACAAAATGGGACATTTTGAAAAGGGGAGAACATCTACTACAACTTTCTAGTTGACCACCGTTTCAGATTCCTTATAGAGCTCTAAATCCAGCTCTTTAAACACAACTCAAGAACAACAAAACGGATATCAAAAGCTGAAACTTGTAAACCTCACAACTCTTGCTATACATGTGGGAATCGTACAAAATTGGACTTTTTGGAAAGCTAAGAACATCTACTAAAACTTCCTAGATAACAACTTTCTCATATCCTTAATGGAATTCAAATTCCTGCTCTATGAACACAATTTAAGAACAACAAAAGACTGCACAAAGCTGAAACTTGTAAAGCTCACTACTTTTACTATACATGTCGGAATCTAACAAAATTTGATATTTTGGAAAGCTAAGAACATCTACTAAAAATTTCCAGTTGACCACTTTTCAGATTCCTTATAGAGGTCAAAATCTAGCTCTTTGAACACAACTCAAGAACAACAAAAATGACAGCAAAAGCTGAAAGTTGTAAAGCTCACAACTTTTGCTATACTTATCGAAATCTAACAAAATTGGGCTTTTTGGAAGGCTAAGAACACCTGTTACAACTTCCTAGTTTACAACTTTCTCACATTTCCTATGTCAAATCCCTGCTCTGTGAACACAATTTAAGAACAACAAAAGACAACACAAAGCTGAAACTTGTAATGCTCACAACTTTTGCCAAACTTGTCGGAATCTAACAAAATTGTAAATTTAGGAAAGGGGAGGACATCTACTCCAACTTTCAAGTTGACCACTTTTTCAAATTCCTTATAGAGCTCAAAATCCAGCTCGTCGACACAACACAAGAACAACAAAAAGGTCAGCAAAAGCTGAATCTTGTAAAGCTCACAACTTTTGCTATGCTTATAAGAATCCAACAAAATTGAAAATTTTGGAAAGGGGAGAACATCTAATACAACTTTCTAGTTGGCCCCTTTTTCAGATTCCTTATAGAGCTCAAAATTCAGCTCTTTGAACACAACTCAAGAACAACAAAAAGTACAACAAAAGTTGAAACATGTAAAGCTCACAACTTTTGCTACACTTATGGGAATCTAACAAAATTGGACTTTTTGGAAAGCTAAGAACATCTACTACAACTTCCTAGTTAATAACTTTCTCAGATTCCTCATGGAATTCAAATCCCCGCTCTTTGAACACAATTTAAGAAACAACAAAAGACAGCACAAAGCTGAAACTTGTAAAGCTCACAACTTTTGCTAAACTTTTCGGAATCTAACAAAATTGGATTTTTTGGAAAGCTAAGAACATCTGCTACAACTTTCTAGGTAACAACTTTCACAGATTCCTTATGGAATTCAAATCCCTACTCTTTGAACACAATTTAAGAACAACTAAGGACAACACAAAGCTGAAAGTTGTAAAGCTCACAACTTTTGCTATACTTTTCGGAATCTAACAAAATTGGACATTTTGGTAAGGGGAGAACATCTATTACAACTATCTAGTTAACCACTTTTTCATATTCCTTGTAAAGGTAAAAATCCAGCTGTTTATACACAACTCATGAACAACAAAAAGGACAACAAAAGCTGAAACTTGTAAAGCACACAACTTTTTCTATACTTATCGCAATCTAACAAAATTCGAATTTTTGGAAAACTAGGAACATCTGCTAAAACTTCCTAGTTAAAAACTTTCTCAGATTCCTTATGGAATTCAAACCTCCGCTCTTTGAACACAATTTAAAAACAACAAAAGACAGCACAAATGTGAAACTTGTAAAGCTCACAACTTTTGCTCTACTTGTCGGAATCTAACAAAATTGGAGATTTTGGATAGGGGAGAACATCTACTACCACTTTCTAGATGAACACTTTTTTCAGATTGCTTATAAAGCTCAAAATCCAGCTCTTTGAACAAAACTCAAGAACAACAAGAAGGATAGCAAAAGCTGAAACTTGTACAGCTCACAACTTTGTCAATACTAATCGGAATCTAAAAAAATTGGACCTTCTGGAAAACTGAGAACATCTACTACAACTTTCTAGTTAACAACTTTTTCTGATTCCTTATGGAATTTAAATCCTTACTCTTTGAACACAATTTAAGAACAACAAAAGGCATCACGAAGCAGAAACTTGTAAAGCTCATAACTTCTGCTATACTTATCGAAATCTAACAAAATTAGACTTTTTGGAAAGCTAAGAGCATCTGCTACAACTTTCTAGTTAACTACTTTCTCAGATTCCTTTTGGAATTCAAATCCCTGCTCTTTGAAAACAATTTAAGAACAACAAAAGACAGCACAGAGCTGAAACTTGTAAAACTCACAACTTTTGCTACACTTGTCGGAATCTAACAAAATCCAGCTCTCCGAACACAACTCGAGAACAACAAAAAGGTCAGCAAAAGCTGAATCTTGTAAAGCTCACAACTTTTGTTATATTTATCTGAATCAAACAAAATTGGTTGTTTTGGAAAGGGGAGAACATCTAATACAACTTTCTAGTTGACCCCTTTTTTAGATTCCTTGCTGAGCTCAAAATCCAGCTCTTTGAACACAACTCAAGAACAACAAAAAAGACAGCAAAAGTTGAAACTTGTAAAACTCACAACTTTTGCAGTACTTTTCGGAATCTAACAAAATCGGACATTTTGGAAAGCTAAGAACATCTACTCCAATTTCCTAGTTAACTACTTTCTTAGATTCCTCATGGAATTCAAATCCCTGCTCTTTGCACACAATTTAAGAAACAACAAAAGACAGCACAAAGCTGAAACTTGTAATGCTCACAACTTTTGCTTTTCTTGTCAGAATCTAACAAAATTGGACTTTTTGGAAAGCTAAGAACATTTGTATGACTTCATAGTTAACAACTTTCTCAAATTCCTTATGGAATTCAAATCCCTGCTCATTGAATAAATTTTAAGCACAACAAAGGACAACACAAAACTGAAACTTGTAAAACACACTTCTTTTGCTATACTGGTCGGAATCTGATCAAATTGGACATTTTGGTAAGGGGAGAACATCTAATACAACTTTCTTGTTGACCCCTTTTTCAGATTCCTTATAGAGCTAAAAATCCAGCTCTTTGAACACAACTCAAGAACAACAAAACGGACAGCAAATGCTGAAACTTGTAAAGCACACAACTTTTTCAATACTTATCGGAATCTAACAAAATTGGAATTTTTGGAAATCTAAGAACATCTACTACAACTTCCTGGTTAAAAACTTTCTCAGATTCCTTATGGAATTCAAATCCCCGCTCTTTGAACACAGTTTAAGAACAACAAAAGACAGCACAAAGCTGAAACATGTAAAGCTGACTTACATAATTGGACATTTTGGAAAGGGGAGAAAATCTAATACAACTTTCTAATTGACCATTTCTTCAGAATCCTTATAGAGCTCAAAATCCAGCTCTTTGTACACAACACAAGAACAACAAAAAGAACAACAAAAGCTGAAACTTGCAAAGCTCACAACTTTTTCAATACTTATCAGAATCTAACAAAAGTAGACAGTTTGGAAAGGGGAGAACATCTACTTCAACTTTCTAGGTAATCTTTGTTTCAGATTTCTTATAGAGCTCAAAATCCAGCTCGTTGAGCACAACTCAAGAACAACAAAAAAGACAGCAAAAGCTGAAACTTGTAAATCTCACAACTTTTGCTATATGTATCATAATCTAACCAAATTAGACTTTTCGGAAAGCTAAGAACATCTGCTACAGCTTCCTAATTAACTACTTTCTTAGATTCCATATGGAATCCAAATCCATGCTCTTTGAACACAATTTAAGAACAACAAAAGACAGCACAAAGCCGAAACTTGTAAAGCTCACAACTTTTGCTATATTTTTCGGAATCTAACAAAATTAGACATTTTGGAAAGCTAAGAACATCTACTACTACTTCCTAGTTAAAAAATTTCTCATATTCCTTATGGAATTATAACCTGCTCTTTGAACACAATTTAAGAACAACAAAAGACAGCACAAAGCTGAAACTTTTAATGCTCACAACTTTTGCTATTCTTGTTGGAATCTAACAAAATTGGAGATTTTGGAAAGTGGAGAACATCAACCACAAATTTCTAGTTGAACACTTTTTTCAGATTCCTTATAGAGCTCAAAATCAAGCTCTTTGAACACAAGAACACAACTCAAGAACAACAAGTAGGACAACAAAAGCTGAAACTTGTAAAGCTCAAAACTTTGTCAATACTTATCGGAATCTATCAAAATTGGACTTTTTGGAAAGCTAAGAACATCTACTACAACTTCCTAGTTAACAACTTTCTCAGAATACTTATGGAATTTAAATCCCTACTCTTTGAACACAATTTAAGAACATCAAAAGACATCACGAAGCTGAAACTTGTAATGCTCACAACTGTTGATATACTTTTCGGAATTTAAAAAAATTGAACTTTTTGGAAAGCTAAGAACATCTAATACAATTTCCTAGTTAAGAAATTTATCATATTCTTTATGGAATTCAAATCCCTGCTTTTTGAACACAATTTAAGAACAACAAAAGATAGCATAAAGCTGAAACTTGTAAAGCTCACAACTTTTGCAATACATGTCGGAATCTAACAAAATTGGATATTTTGGAAAGGGGAGAACATCTAATAAAACTTTCTAGTTGACTACTTTCTCAGATTCCTTATAGAGCTCAAAATCCAGCTCTTTGACCACAACTCAAGAATAACAAAAAGGACAGCAAAAGCTGAAACTTGTAAACTCACAACTTTTAATATACTTATCAGAATATAAAGAAATTGGACTTTTTTAAAACATAAGAAAATCTACTACAACTACCTAGTATACAATTTTCTCACATTCCTTATGGAATTCAAATCCCTGCTTCTTTAACATAATTTAAGAACAACTAAAGACAGCACAAATCTGAAACTTGTAAAGCTCACAACATTTTCTTCACTTATCGGAATCTTACATAATTGGACATTTTGGAAAGGAGAGAACATCTAATAGAACTTTCTAGTTGACCACTTTTTCAGATTCCTTATAGAGCTCAGAATCCAGCTTTTTGAACACAACTCAAGAACAACAAAAAGGATAGCAAAAACTGAAACTTGTAAAGCTCACAACTTTTTTTATACTTATCAGAATCTAACAAAATTAGACATTTTGGAAAGGGGAGAACATCTACTACAACTTTCTTGTTGACCTTTGTTTCAGATTCCTTACACTGCTCAAAATCCTGCTCTTTGAACACAACTCAAGTACAACAAAAAAGAAAGCTAAAGCTGAAATTTGTAAAGCTCACAACTTTTGCTATACTTATAGGAATCTAACAAAATTAGACTTTTTGGAAAGTTATGAATATCTACTACAACTTCCTAGTTAACAACTTTCTCAGATTTCATATACAATTCAAATCCCTGCTCTTTGAACACAATTTAAGACCAACAAAAGACCGCACAGAGAAGAAACTTGTAAAGCTCACAAAGACATTTTGGAAAGCAAAGAACATCTAATATAACTTTTTAGTTGACTACTTTTTCATATTCCTTATAGAGCTCAAAATCCAGCTCTTTGAAGACAATCCAGCTGTACTTATCAGAATCTAACAAAATTGGACTTTTTGGAAGGCTAAAAACATATACTACAACTTACTAGTTAACAACTTTCTCAGATTTCTTATGTCAAATCCCTGCTCTTTGAACACAATTTAAGAACAACAAAAGACAGCACAAACCTGAAACTTGTAATGCTCATAACTTTTACAACACTTGTCGGAATCTAACAAAATTGGACATTTTGGAAAGGGGAGAACATCTGCTACGACTTTCTACTTGACCACTTTTTCAGATTCCTTATAGAGATCAGAATCCAGCTCTTTGAACACAACTCAAGAACAACAAAAATGTCAGCAAAAAATGAAACTTGTAAAGCTCACAACTTTTGTTATACTTATCGAAATCTAACAAAATTAGACATTTTGGAAAGGGGAGAACATTTAATACAACTTTCTAGTTGATCACTTTTTCAGATTCCTTATAGAGCTCAAAATCCAGCACGTTGAACACAACTCAAGAACAATAAAAATGACAGCAAAAGCTGATACTTATAAAGCTCACAACTTTTACAATACTTATCGGAATCTAACAAAGTTGTACGTTTTGGAAAGATAAGCACATCTATTACAACTTCCTAGTTAACAACTTTCTCAGATTCCTTATAGAATTCAAATTCCTGCTCTTTGAACATAATTTAAGAACAATAAAAGACAACACAAAGCTTAAACTTGTAAAGTTCACAACTTTCACTATACTTGTCGGAATCTAACAAAATTTGACTTTTTGGAAAGAGTTAAAAACTTTCTCAGATTCCTTATGGAATTCAAATTCCCGCTCTTTGAACACAATTTAAGAACAACAAAAGATAGCACAAGCTGTAACTTGTAAAGCTCACAACTTTTGATATACATTTCGGAATCTAACAAAATTGGAGATTTTGAAAAGGGGAGAACATCTACTACAACTTTCTAGTTAAACAATTTTTTTCAGATTTCTTGTAGAGCTCAAAATCCGGCTCTTTGAACAGAACTCAAGAACAACAAGAAGGGCAGCAAAAGCTGAAACTTATATAGCTCACAACTTTGTCTATATTTATCGGAATCTAACAAAATTGGATATTTTGGAAAGCTAAGAACATCTGCTTCAACTTCCTAGTTAACAACTTTTTCAGATTCCTTATGTAATTCAAATTCCTGCTCTTTGAACACAATTTAAGAACAACAAAAGACAACACAAAGCTGAAACTTGTAAAGCTCACAACTTTAGCTACACTTGTCCGAATCTAACAAAATTGAAATTTTAGGAAAGCTCAGAACATCTGCTAAAACTTCCTAGTTAACAACTTTCTCAGAATCCTTATGGAATTCAAATTCCCGCTCTTTGAACACAATTTAAGAACAACAAAAAACTGTACAAAGCTAAAAGTTATAAAGCTCACAACTTTTGTTATACTTGCCAGAATCTAACAAAATTGGAGATTTTTGGAATGGGGAGAATATCTACGACAACATTCTAGTTGATCACTTTTTTCAGATTCCTTATGGAGCTCAAAATCCAGCTCTTTGAACAGAACTCAAGAACCACAAGAAGGACAGCAAAAGCTGAAACTTGTAAAGCTCACAACTTTGTCTATACTTATCGGAATCTAACAAAATTGAACTTTTTTGAAAGCTAAGAACATCTAATACAACTTCCTAGTTAACAACTTTCTCAGATTCCATATGGAATTCAAATCCCTACTGTTTGAACAAAATTTAAGAACAACAAAAGACATCACGAAGCTGAAACTTGTAAAGCTCACAACTTTTTCTATACTTGTCGGAATCTATCAAAGTTGGACATTTTGGAAAGGGGAGAACATCTAATACCACTTTCTAGTCGACTAGTTTCTCAGATTCCTTATAGAGCTCAAAATCCAGCTCTTTGAACACAACTCAAGAACCTCAAAAAGGACAGCAAAAGGTGAAAATTGTAAAACTCACAACATTTGTTGTACTAATTAGAATCTAACAAAGTTGGACTTTTGTGAAAGATAAGAACATCTAATAAAACTTCCTGGTTAATAACTTTCTCAGATTCCTTATGGAATTCAAATCCCTGCTCTTTGAACAAAATTTAAGAACAACAAAAGACGGCACAAAGCTGAAACTTGTAAAGCTCACAACTTTTGCTATACTTATCGGAATCTAACAAAATTGGACATTTTGGAAAGGGGAGAATATCTACTAAAACTTTCTAGTTGACCACTGTTTCAGATTCCTTAGAGAGCTTAAAATCCAGCTCTTTGAACACAACTCAAGAATAACAAAAAGGATAGCAAAAGCTGAAACTTGTAAAGCACACAACTCTTGCTATACATATCGGAATCTAACAAATTTGGAAATTTTGGAGAGCTAAGAACATGTACTAAAACTTCCTAGTTAACAACTGTCTTAGATTCTTCATGGAATTCAAATCCCTGCTCTTTGAACACAATTTAAGAACCACAAAAGACAGCACAAAGCTAAAACTTGTAATGCTCACAACTTTTGCTATACTTTTCGGAATCTAACAAAATTAGACATTCTGGAAAGGGGAGAACATCTGATACAACTTTCTCGTTGACTAATTTTTCAGATTTCTTATTGAGCTCAAAATCCAACTCGTTGAACACAACTCAAGAACAACAAAATGGACAGCAAAAGCTGAAACTTGTAAAGCTCACAACTTTTGCTATACTTATCGGAATCTAACAAAATTGGACTTTTTGGAAAGCTAAGAACATCTACTAAAACTTCCTAGGTAACAAATTTCTCAGATTCCTTATGGAATTTAAATTCCTGCTCTTTGAACACAATTTAAGAACAACAAAAGACAGCACAAAGCTGAAACTTGTAAAGCTCCCAACTTTCGCTATACTTGTCGGAATCAAATAAAATTTGACTTTTTGGAAAGCTAAGAACATCTGTTAAAACTTCCGAGTTAAAAACTTTTTCGGATTCCTTATTGAATTCAAATCCCTGCTCTTTGAACACAATATAAGAACAACGAAAGACAACACAAAACTGAAACTTGTAAAGCTCACAACTTTTTCTATACTTGTCGGAATCTAACAAAATTGGACATTTTGGTAAGGGAAGAACATCTACTGCAATTTTCTAGTTGAGCACTTTTTCATACTCCTTGTAAAGCTCAAAATCAAGCTCTTTGAACACAACACAAGAACACCAAATAGAACAACAAAAGGTGAAACTTGTAAACTACACAACTTTTCTTTACTTATCAGAATCTAACAAAATTAGACTTTTTGGAAAACTAAGAACATCTACTACAACTTTCTAGTTAAAAATTTTCTCAGATTCCTTTTGGAATTCAAATTCGCGCTCTTTGAACCCAATTTAAGAACAACAAAAGACAATACAAAGCTGAAACTTATAAAGCTCACAACTTTTACTATACTTATCGGAATCTAACAAAAATAGAGATTTTGGAAGGGGATACCATCTACTACAACTTTCTAGTTGATCACTTTTGTTAGATTCCTTATGGAGCTCAAAATCCAACTCTTTGAACACAACTCAAGAACAACAAGAAGGACAGCAAAAACTGAAATTTGTAAAACTCACAACTTTGTCTATACTTAACGGAATCTAATAAAATTGGAATTTTTGGAAATCTAAGAACATATACTACAACTTCCTAGTTAACAACTTTCTCAGATACCTTATCGAATTCAAATCCCTACTCTTTGAACACATTTTAAGAACAATAAAAGACATCACGAAACTGAAACTTGTAAAGCTCACAAGTTTTGCTACACTTTCGGAATCAAACAAAATTGAACTTTTTGAAAAGCTAAGAACATCCACTAAAACTTCCTAGTTAAAAAATTTCTTATAATCCTTATGGAATTCAAATCCCTACTCTTTGAAAACAATTTAAGAATAACAAAAGATAGCACAAAGCTGAAACTTGTAAAGCTCACAACTTTTACTATACTTCTCAGAATCTAACAAAATTGGATATTTTGACAAGGGGAGAACACTAATACAACTTTCTAGTTGACTACTTTCTCAGATTCCTTATAGAGCTCAAAATCCAGCTCTTTGAACACAACTCATGAACAACAAAAATGACAGCAAAAGCTAAAACTTGTAAAGCTCACAACTTTTGCTATAGAATCTAACAAAATTGGACTTTTTTGAAAGATAAGAACATCTAATAAAACTTCGTGGTTAACAACTTTCTCAGAATCCTTATGGAATTGAAATCAATGCTCTTTGAACAAAATTCAAGAATAACAAAACACAGTACAAAGCTGAAACTTGTAAAGCTCACAACTTTTGCTGTACTTGTCAGAATCTAACAAAATTGGACATTTTGGGAAGGGGAGAACATCTACTACATCTTTCTAGGTGACCACTTTTTCATATTCCTTATAAAGCTCAAAATCCAGTTCTTTGAACACAACTCAAGAACAACAAAAAGGACAGCAAAAGCTGAAACTTGTACAGCTCCCAACTTTTGCTATACTTATCGGAATCTAACAAAAATGGACTTTTTAGAAAGCTAAGAACATCTACTACAACTTCCTTGTTAACAATTTTCTAAGATTCCTTATGGAACTCAAATTCCTGCTCTTTGAACACAATTTAAGAACAACAAAAGACAGCAAAAAGCTGAAACTTGCAAAGCTCAATACTTTTGCTATACTTGTCGGAATCTAACAAAATTGGACTTTTTGGAAATCTGAGAACATATACTACAACTTCCTAGTTAACAACTTTCTCAAATTCCTTATGGAATTCAAATTCCTGCTCTTTAAAAAAAATTCTAGAACAATAAAAAGGACAGCAATAACTGAAACTTGTAAAGCTCACAACTTTTGCTATACTTATCGGAATCTAACAAAATTGGACATTTTGGAAAGCTCAGAACATCTACTACAACTTCATAGTTAACAATTTTCTCAGATTTCGTATTGAACTCAAAATCTAGCTCTTTAAACATAATACAAAGAGCAACAAAGACATCAAAAGGATGAAACTTGTAAAGCTCATAACTTTTGATGTACCTGTCGGAATCTAACAAAATTGTACTGTTTGGAAATCTCAGAACATCTACTACAACTTCCTAGTAAATAACTTTCTCAGATTTTGTATGGAACTCAAAATCCAGCTCTTTGAACACATGCAAAAATTAACCAAAATTGCATTTTGCTTAAAAGCTCGCTGTTTTGGGGGAAACGTTTGTTTGATCTATCAAATTAACCCCAAAAAATCTACAAAAATTAGAGCATGGTATTAACACATACAAGAAGCTCTCAAATTAATTTGGGCTCAAAATTTCAACTTTAGTACAATTAATTAATTCCTACGCATTAAAACAACATACTAGTTTTAAGATTGGGTTTTTAGGTTTCTTGTTGAGTTCTATCCCCTTAATCTTTATCTGCCATTTATTATAATCCATGTTCTTCAATATGAACATGAAAATAGTCCAATTTTTCCACATAATAAGAAAATAAACCAACAAAAAAAATACAATTTGAGTTATGAAACCCCCACCGAAATCGGTTGGAAGAACTAGCCTTTCTCTTCTCCTCCTTGCTCCTTGTTCTTGCTCCTCTTCAAGAACACTCATGAAATGAAACCCATGAAACCCTAACCCATCTTTTGATCCTCTCTTTCTTTTCTTTTCTTCTCATTTTTTTCTAAGTTAAGAACAAAACAACTAAAAGAAGGAGAATGAGATGAGAGTGAGATGAGAAGCAAAAATGAAAGGGGCTCTTTACCTCCTGGAATGTGGCCGGCCTATGTGGGGGGGGGGGATATAGGAGAGGAAGGTGAGTTTTTGTGGATGAGAAAAACCCATGTGTTCTCATTCTCATGGTTAAAACAATTGGAAATCAGTTTGCAAATTTAAATTGCAATCAACACCCTAATCCAATCCTAACCCTTCATTTGATCATGATTGATAAAAAATAAAAAGGTATTTTCCCAAAATCACATACTACATGATTTTTTTACAAACGTACGAAATCGATATAGTACATATACGTAAATATATCGTCTATACAGATAATTTTTATTAGTTAAAACGAATAATCTCTACCAAAAATATTTTAATTCAGAAAGAATAATAAAAATAATTTTATTACCGGCTCAGAAGATTTCAGTACCAATTTGATACAATACAGACATATACAGACTAGTATATATATATATATATATATATATATATATATATATATATATATATATGGGTAAAAAGGATATGAGCAACTTGCTCATTTAGTAAATGAGCAATTGATTATGTGGCATGCATGTGATACATTGGACAACTAACCCTTTTAATGATTTTCCAATCACATGTATGCCACATCATCAATTGCTTATTTACTAATTGAGCAACTTGCTCATACCCCCTTTTCGCTATATATATATATATATATATATAGGGAAATGATCGAGTGAGAACTCTTTTGATGAGAACCACGTGAGAATTTTTGTTTGGGACATTTGTAGAAAGATCTGAACCGTTCATTTTGATCTACACGACTCAATTAGTCTATGTATGAAAAATCAAGTCATTTGAGATTCGTTTGCCCATGTGCATTGAAGTGTTACCAATTGTGTGGCTGAAAAAACATTTTTTTTATAGCGACATGATGTATGGACAAATGAATATCAAATGACTTGATTTTATATTTTTAGACTAATTTAGTTGTGTTAAATAATGTGAATGGTTCGGATTATCCTTAGGATGGATAGGTATAGAGTTCTCACGAAGCTTATCGTGAGAACGGTTCTCACCGGATCGCTACCCTATATATATATATATATATATATATATATATATATATATAATGTTTATTAACTAAACCGAGTACTATCCACCAAAAATATTTCATTTCTGAAAATAAAAGTAAAATAATAATAAAATAATTTCAGACCCGAATATTTCAGACTTTTTCTCAAAAACGCATTTTACAAGATTTTGTACAAGTGCACAAAACCGATACAATACATATATATACTTACTTGTATATATATAGATAACTTTTTATTAGTAAAACCAAGTAACTTCCATAAAAATATTTTAATTTTAAAAATAATTATAATATAAATATAATATCCAACCGGGATATTACAACGAATGCGCTTCCCGGCTGATCTTCTTTGAGGGGGCAGGCAGCGCTGGTGAGCAGGCGGTAGCTGATGGAGCAGGGCTACAGGGGTTGGGCCCAACGGGGTCCCCCCACCACCAATGCCTTCAATGATGCACATGATGTCGTCATGAGAAAGGCATTTTTGTTGTTAGCGGGCGTTTTGAATTTCAAAACAGTTGGGCACCAATATCTCGCCCGATTCACTTCAGGTGGGTGTGCGCAAGCCACGTGAGTGGTGCAAAAAACTAAATTGACGTACAGACATTTCTATTGGGCCAAACATTGTGACTGGGCCAAGAAGGGGTCCAGTACAAGAAAAGAGGAAATTCATTTGGGCCTGAATGGGGTCCAGTTTGGTTTGGAGGTTGTCTTTTGGGCCTAAGAAGGGGTCCGGATTGTTCTCTCCTTTAGTTGTAATGTCTCAGAAATCACTTGACCCACATTCAGGAAAATGAGTATGGTATCGTGGAGATAGTTATCTTTTGGGTCATCGGCCGACCCTCCAGGGTCTTGTTAGAGGGACCGCTTGTTGTCTGTATTGGTCATGTTGGTTTATGTCTTTTTCTATTGTCCCACCCTCCCATGTATATATGGAGTTTCGATGTTTTATTTTTTGTAATGTAGGTTGTATGTTTGGCCCCACACTTTGGGTTTGTTTTGTTAATTTCTTATTAATAAAATTTGGCGACCATATTTCACCTTTTCCCTAAAAAATAAAGTAACTAATAAGTTCTCATTCATTGTATTTTCTGTATTTTTTTTATAATGGTCATTTATAATAAATCTATTGTTGTTTTTTTTTTCCTTTTTTGAAACATATTGTAAGTTGTTAACTCTTTTTCTTTGTATGTTGAGTTTTTTCATAATTACAAAAAAGAGTACATAAATGTTGATGTTTTAATGGTTACAAAATAGAGTACATAGAGTATAATGTGATGACTTTTTTTTTGATGATCCGGATAGAGTCTTGCAACTCCAGCCAAGCAATAATATTAATAAAGTAAGGGACAGTACAATTATCATTTTACAAGTCGTAAAACCCACCGATACAGGCGCTAAAAACGCAATCAGCTACAAACAAAAAGCTAGGCAAATAAGGAAGGTAAATTGGTACAGTAGATACAAAAAACGCGGAAGCCAAACAGCAACACTGCTAGAAAGACCGCCAGATGAAATGCCATCTATGAGGGAGCGGAGCGCCCTCGCTGACCCCTACTAAGCAGGGGCCGCTCTCAACCAGGGACACACCCCGGCAATGCGAAAGCGAAGCTCCAACCACCAAGGAACAAGCTGTAAGGGCAGCTCAAAAGCAAGAGGCGACTGCTGCAGGTTTAGGAGCGCTGGAAAATACTCTGATGCTCGGCTGGATACAACTCGCTGACAGAGGCAAGGGAACCCCAAAAACACAGCCCTCCCAAACGGGAAGCCACCAAACAGAGCAAGACCATACAACCAAAGAAGAGAAAACCTCCCGAAAAGCTACAGCAACAGCCAAAAAGACTGGGTGGGGGAAGAAAATATAAAACGCCAGCAATTAGAATATAGTGAAAAAAGACTGAGTGGGGGATAACTGAAAAGAAACACAATCCCAACTACAGTAACAGAGAGGCCAAACACCTCCACAGCTCAATCTCACATTAGACGAACAGAATATCCCCAAGCCAAACCTCATAGAGACGAAAGAAGCAAAGAGATAAGCAACATAATATAGCACAATAAAAAGCAACAGACCCCAGCATCGGGAGCACCCAGAGGAGTAGGCAAGGATCGCCTACCCACCAAGAGGCCAGAGATGCCACAAAAAAGTACAACCAACCCAAAAATAGTTCCTTCTAAAGTTCAAGCCAGACTAAACTGGAATAGCTTACAGCAAAAGGACAATAAAACAGGGGGTTAAAAGAGAAGAAAACATCCACTGCTCAACATGCACGATCGAAGCAAAATAAGACCAATAGTGCAGATGACCGCAGCATCCAAAATAGAGAGACCAAAGCCAGCCTGAAACCTGTGAAAATACATTGGAAGCCGTCAAGAAACACAGAAATGAAGAGAAATTAAAAAGCATTAAGGTTGCTGAGACAAGTTAGGGAATCTTCCAGTCTTCGGCCGCAAAGAGATTCTTGCGCTTCGATTTTTAACGTCGAAGACCAGAAGTTAAAAAGAAAAATAAAATCCTCAATTAACCGATGAATAGTAGAAGCGCAGTGCTTGAATAATCAGTTATTTCTTTCCAACCACGTGATCCAAATGATAATTTGAACCGATAGGTTCCACGAATAGCAGAACCTCTTATCCGTAGGAAGAATAGCCCAACAAGAGGCTAAGTTAGGGGGGATGAAGGAAATTTCCCAAGCAAGGGAGCAAATTTTCCACAGGAGGCTAATGAACTCGCATTCCACAAACAGGTGATTGGCATCTTCAAAGGAAGCAGAGCATAGGGGACACCTCTGTCCCCACGCTAAGTTCCTTTTGTTGAGGGTTTCCACTATAAGAAGTTTGTTGTTGAGAGCAAGCCAGGAAATGATTTTTACTTTAAGAGGGGCACGGGTGTTCCAAATGAATCCAACAAAAGGGGATTGGACTCCTCGGAAGTTAAGAAAGTTATAAAACAATTTAACCGAGAAAATCCGAGACGAGTTCCAATGCCAAGAAAAATCTTCTTTTGGGCGCCATGTGTAGTTGTTAAGGGAGGAAAGAAGGCCGTAAAAATCTGAGGTGAGAGGAGAAGGCAGATCTCCCAAGAACGGGATGCTCCAGATTCGTTGTGAGTTAATAAAAGAAAAGGAGTCTACCACTGTGGCTAGGGGATTGGATGCCAGACGGAAGAGAGAAAGGAAAGCGGTGGCGAGTTTGGTGTTACCAATCCAAAGATCGGTCTAGAATTTAGTTTTGGCACCGTCGCAGCAGTCATGGACGATGCCACATTGGAAATCTGCAGCCACTTTCCAAACCCCTTTCTAGAAAGGGGATGCGTACCGAAGAGTACTGGGGAAACCCTCCCACAAATGGGGAGAGGGAAGACAGTAGGCTTTGACACTTTGGATCCACGGTAAGTGATCGTATTTTAAAAATCTCTAAAGCCATTTACCCAATAAAGCAATATTGTGGTTCCTGAGGTTCAAGATCCCTACCCCCCCTGCCTCTTTGGATGAGCAGACTAAATTCCAATTGCTATGGTGAGAGCCAGTCTTGAAATTGGAAGATCCTGTTCAGAAAAAATTACTTCTGATTTGATCAATCCTCTTGATGACCCAAGAGGGAACGTAATAGAATGACATCATATAAAAGGGGATAGAGGAGAGAACAGAGTTTAGGAGGATTAATCTACCACCATGGGAGAGAAGCTTTCCGGCCCAAACATTGAGCCTGGACTCAACCTTATCCACCATGGGAGACCAATCAGATTTATGTAGTTTTCCCCATCGAAGGGGGATACCCAGATACATAATGGGGAAGGTGGCAATAGGACAATTAAAGAAATTGGAGACCTTGATATGTCGATTGGGAGAGCCTCCCAACCATAGAACCGACGATTTCTGAAAATTTATCGATAGCCCCGAAGCAAGTTCAAAACAGTAAAGAAGCAATTTTAGGTCGCGAAGAAAGTGCGGGTTTGGTTCGGCGAAGATGATAGTATCATCAGCATATTGCAGATTAAGGACACCATCAAACTGGTGCGAACTACCAAGGCCCTGAATGACCTGAGCATCCCAAGCATTGCGAAGGAGCTTACTAAAAACATCTGCTACAAGGAAAAATAAAAGGGACGAAAGAGGGTCACCTTGACGAAGGCCACATTTAATTTTAAACTTGTGACCTTCAGAGCCGTTAATAATGATGGAAGAGGTACCAGAGAAAAGACTGGATTTAATCCAAGCAATCCATTTAGGACCAAATCCTCAATTAATAAGAATATCAAACAGGAAATTCCAGCTGACATTATCGTAAGCTTTTTGGAAATTGAGTTTGAGAAGAATTCCTTCGGAGTTAGTGTTGTGGCAATGAAAGATGATCTCTTGCGCAGAAGCAACACTATTAAGGATAAAACGGTCCTTGATGAAGCCCGATTGTGCAGGGTCGATGAAAGGAGAAATAACCGCGCTAAGCCTCGTGGAGAGAACTTTCATAATGATTTTGAAGGAAGTGTTGATCAGGCTAATAGGCCTAAAGTTGGTCAGAGAATGTGCTCCCACCGTTTTGGGGATGAGTACAATGTGGGCATAATTGATACAGTCGAAGGAGAAGGAACCGTGATGAAGCTCCGTAAACATACGGAGAAAATCATCTTTAAGCCAATGCCAGAATTTTTGGAAAAAAAAAGGCGAGGAATCCATCCGGTCCTAGCGCAGAGTCACTTTTCAAAGAGAAAATAGCCGATTTAATCTCTTCCAAGAAAAAAGGAGCCTCGAGAGAAGAGAGGTCTTGAGATTGAGTACCATAAAGGTGCATCCAATCAAGGCTAATAGATCGCTGTTTGTGTGACCCAATAAGACTTTTATAAAAAGAAAGGAAAGCACTATGGATCTCATTATCAGAGTTGAGATCAACCCCGTTGTGAACGATCGAGGAGATACGATTACAGCGTTGCTTATGCAATGCGAAATTATGAAAGAAAGCGGTATTGCCATCACCTTCCTTTAACCATATATTCCTGGCTCTCTGAGCCCATTTGATATGGTCTTGATGAAGGATGTCAGCGTAATCACGCTTGCACGATAGGCATTCGGAACGCATGGGAGCAGATAAGGGACCCATTTCCTCCAGCCTATCAATGGATTCAATGGAAGCTAGAAGGAAATTTTTAAGGAAGGTGGTGTTGTTTTGTCTTTCGTAGCGCCAGATTTTGCAACCGAATTTTATAGCGTGAAGTTTGAGTAGGATGCTACCTAGGCCAAAAGAGCCGGTAACAGAAGATAGGCATTCCACGATGAGATTGACAAATAGTTGGTCTTGTAACCAAAATTTTTCGAAGAGGAAATTGTGATGATGAGAGAAAGGGAAATTAGAGTAGAGGGTGATGGGAAGGTGGTCGGAGGAGGGGTTGGGTAATGCCTTAATGAAAGTGTTGTGAAACGTGGATATCCAATTTTGGGATACAAGGAAACGGTCGAGTTTAGCCATCGTCGAAGCTTGACGAAGGTTAGACCAAGTGAACGACCTACTATTCAGGGGCAGATCAGACAATTGCAGAGTGCGGATGCAATCGTTAAAAGTGCCGGAGTGATGGTCAGAAGAATATGGGGTCGACCTTTCGGAAGCAAACCTAGTGACGTTAAAATCTCCACAGAAAAAACAAAGGCCATTAGTGTAAATGTAAAGCGACAAGAATTCGTTCCAAAATTGGGAATGCCTATCTAAAGTGGAGGGGCCATAAACCGATATAACCGAGAGGGTGCAATTGAGGGCTGTCCAGTGCAGTTGGACCATAAGAAAAAAGTTAAGGCGGCGAACCGCAATGAGGGAGAAGACCGATTCTTTGAAGCTGAAAAGGATGCCTCCTCTAGAACCTATCGCGTCTAAAGAGATCCATTTGGATATAATGGATCCATCGATAGCGCGAAAGGTAAAAGGAGAAGGGGAATCGATCTTCGATTCTTGGATAGAAATAAAATCACAGTGAGAGGAGGAAATTAACTGGTAAAGAGCCCTTTTTTAATGGGGCAATTGAGACCCCGGATGTTCCAAGAGATACTAATCATTAAGAGTTTGATGCTCCCGAACTCTAATACGTTCTTGATGCCTAATGGCCAAAATCAATGGTGAAAAATCCGAGTCGAACACAAAGCCCATGTCCTGGGCTATACTAGCCATATCTTTATTTGACAAAGAATCAAATTGCGGCCGGAAAATAGAGCCTAGAAGATTTTGCTGGGAATGAGGAAGGGGTTTGGTTGGAGTGACACCCGAGCGGTCCATTGGTTGCCGCAATGAACCCTGGGGAAGGGGAGAAGTAGCACACTCTAATTTTTTGGCCCTAATGCGGGCGCTTGATCTGATTAGACGGTTCGGTATCATACCGAAAGAAGAAGTAGGTGAATGGGACTCCCTTTCCTTCTTAAGAGGAGAGGAATAAAATTGTGCGTCGGCATCGACGGTAGTTGAGAATAGAGGGTTTGAGAGAACATGTGACGAGTGGAAAGGTTGCACTAATAAAGCCTTGGGTTGTAAAATAGGCTCTAGCAGGACAGTGGAGTACACTCCGATAGACGGGACAACCGTCTTAGCCCCAACCAAAATCACCAAGTCAGAGGAAATACGATTGAGGGTTCGTAAAAACGATAATGGGGGACAGAGAGGACCGGAGAGGGAGAAATGAAAAACATCTTAAATAGAAAAAAAAAACTCTTGCTGCCCTACCGATACAATAAAAACATTTTGATGTGAACTAACAGAGGAAGGTTTAGGGGATACCTGCTTGATAGATTGCTCACGGTACAGCTCCGTTTCTTCTTCTCCGAGCAAATTGTCCTGATCAATCCATCCGTCATTTATTGTGGATTGAAACCCCTTGACCCTGATTGGCGGAAGAATCGGCACCGACTCGGTTATGCTGGGGAAGTGAGCTTGCTTTTGAAATTTCTCCCAATCAGAAGCATAGTGAGGATTGACTTCCCAAGAAGGCCAGGGAGAGGAAGAATCGGTAAGAGAGGGGTTTGGAGGAGGGCTGGAGGGGAGAGTTAGGGTAAGCCTCTCTACAGGAGAGGGCTTAGGGGACTTGGAGATGGTGGAAGTGGAGGTCGGTCCGCCGATGAAGAAGAAATAGGGGCGGACACCTTCCCAGTTTGGAGAGAGGAAATACCGAGATTTATCCAAACGAGATTTGGCACTTTAGAGGGTGACATCTTCTTGTTGGTTGGGGACACAAATTTCTTGCTAGGAAGTGGAAACTTTTGCCTGGCTGAAGGTTTTTGAGAAACTTTCAAACTGGCCGAGTCCTTCTTTAACAGAGAGGAGGATCCAGGATGGAAGGGAGGGGGGAGGCAGAAGGCTTAAATGCTGGCTTCGGAAAGCCAGTGGAAGGGGGAGGACTGGATCCGCTCAGGGACACTGGGTCCTGGTATTGCACGGAGACAGTGAACGAGGAAAAACCATCTTTCAGACAGTAGACTTCGATCCGATCTGGATGCTTAGGGCATCGAAAAAGCGCTTCAACCTGAAGACTTCCCGATGCCAGCTTAGAAGAGAAGGAAATTCTAACGATTTCACCGATGCATTTAGACATTTCACCAACCAATCTCAAAGATTCACATAAACGAGGGAGTCCCAGCAGAGTGACCTTGGTGGTCACTGCGCTGCTAGTTTGAGATGGAGGGCTAACATGAACCCATTTCCTAGTGGAAAGGGAGATGGCACAGATAGAGAGGAGGAGTTGTTGATGAGTTCCTCCAGAATTTTGGGGGAAGGGCAGCAGATCACCACATCACCGTTGGAGCACGTACTAAGAACCCAATCCCACTCTTTTACATTACAGGAAACACAGAGAAATGAGTTTAAGGTAAAGTGAGGGATGGAACCTCCGTTGAACGAGATGGCACCGTAAGTGTCGAAAAATTTGAGCCTATCGGACAATTCCGTGTTCGGGATGAACACCTGAGTGTTGATGGGCTTGGGTGGAACGTACTGAGAAGCTGTCAGAACGGGAGGGGGAGGGGAGTTACTTTCGGTTAAACGAGAAGCAAAAGGAGGGGTAGGGAGCAAAGGAGACCTCGAAGAAACTTTTTGCTTCTTAGGTTTGATTTCTTTATCCTCCGCAAGCTTTCGCTGCAGGGCGGGGAAGTCTAGAGTGGCGAGGACTTAATCCGAAATGGGCGCTCCCAGGGTGAGGCCCAGAAGTTTCTGGAGAGCGAAACAACGGTGACGAGCATGACCGGATTTGAGACAAAACAAGCATTTCATCTTATAAGAGCAGTCTTTTTTTAGGTGCCCCAGCTGAAGGCACTGGAAACAAGATATTGGTAACCGGTGAGGATAAGAGTGATGAAGAGAGGAAGATGAAGAGTTAGGTGAGTGGGAAAGGCGGGAGAATGCAGTATTAGATAAGATTGGAACCTTCTGGGTACTGGGCTTGGGAGGCCAGTAAGAGACAGGCCCAGATAGAGAAGAAATTGCATTGTTCATAATATTATTGATGCTCTTCTTATTAGTTTTTTTTTACCACTTCTACCCACGATAGATCCATGGGCCGAATTAGA
Organism: Hemerocallis citrina; assembly: GCA_017893485.1. Classification (NCBI taxonomy): domain Eukaryota; kingdom Viridiplantae; phylum Streptophyta; class Magnoliopsida; order Asparagales; family Asphodelaceae; genus Hemerocallis; species Hemerocallis citrina. The sequence continues at coordinate 137,318,558 of CM030363.1, forward strand.
AGCCACAAAACAAGGCCCAGAAGAAAGGAGCTTCGCTACTGGGGATGGAGAAGGGAAAACGGTGCTGGAGCACACCAGAATGGTGGGACTCGCTAAACTACTGCTGCTCAAAAGATAAGGAGATAAGCACGGTTCTCTCTAACGGAGGTAGAGAAGAACCAAGTTACAAATAATGCAGAAATGGCTCAAGAGCGAGGGAAGAGAAGAAGAGTAGAGAATAAGAGAATTAATCAGCTCAAAGCGATGGTCAGAAGAACCACCAAGCAAGGTTTAACCAGAACCACCACTGCGAAAATTATACACAATTCGGGCTACACTGGCTAAAAAGAAGTAATGAAAAAACTTACAGTGATGGGGAGATGAACTGCAGCTACCAATCCCTAGGATCTTAGAAGAGAACTGCACTGGTACGGAGGATGATCGAAGGCAGGTGGAAGTGGTGTGCAGTTAGGAACCAGGGGAGTTGGAGTATCCACCGCCGAGAAACGCGAATCCGATCGGGACAGGGAGTGGCTCACCGGAGAGGAAGATGGCTCAGGGGCGAGCGAAGGGGCGAGTGAGTGGACGAGTGGCAAGGGGGAAAGCAGCACCCAGGAACTCCCAGCGATCTGGGAAAGCTCCGAATATCAGCGACTCAAGAGGGGAGCTCCGGAGGAGTGGGAGAAAGGCGCCGCAAAAAAATGGGTCCAAACGCCTCAAGAGGAAAAGGGTATGGAGATCTTGAGGAGCTCTACAACTTTAATGAAGGAGGGGGATGGAAAGGGGGAGAAGTGGCTCCGGATCTGAATGCTCAAAAGGAGGGGAGAGAGGGAAGATAGTCTGTTTGTTACCTTTACTAAAGTTGAACCAGCAAATACTCCGTATAATATGATGACTTGAAAAAGGTAAACATCTAATTGCAAAACACCTACTTAGGTTCTCATCTATTGCAAGAGAATAAAATAAAACTATCCTAAAGAAAAGAAAATATGGAAATTTGTGTAAAAAATTGTCTACTTAAATCATACTTATATCATTACTAGTAGTTTACACATGTGATGCACGTCTTGATAAATATAGTTTTTTTAGAAGTAAAAAATTCAGACGTAGTCTTGGTTTGATCTAAAATCTCATTTACAATAGTTATGCACGGTAGATGGACAAATTACACTAAGTCTTTCTCCCATTATAGTAGCAGAGATTTTTCTTTTTTCAATTTGTGGACAAATTGTAAAAAAATTTAAATTGTCTACTTAAATCATACTTATATTATTATTTTTCTTTTTTCAATTTGTGGACAAATTGTAAAATTTTTAATATATCTTTGAAGACTTATTAAAACTGATTATGAGTTATTGTACATGTTACTCAGGTAACCCATGGGTTTAAATTTGCATTTTAATTCATTTTTGAAAAAACTATCTTCTTTCTAACATAATGATTTTTGTTTTCTTTGAAGGAATAGTTTTGTCTCTTCCAATGGTTATCTTGGGTTGGATATCTCAACTTTAATTCTCTTTATTCCCAGATGTGATCTTGAATTACAAAAAGACAACTAGAATGCTTAGTATAAACGGTATACCATGTTTCGATATGTTAAGTATTAATATGTGATTCTTTTTCATATTATAAAAGAAACACAACTTTTTTTCCCAATATGAACTGACATGATTACTTAAATATAATTTTCACTTGATCTGATTAGTATGGAAGTTGTGGTCATACATAAACTCTCTTATTTAAATAACTTAATTGCGCATACAAGCAAATAAAAATAAATTTTGGTGGATATAATACCTTGCATATTATAAGTTTACTAGATTTGCCCGTGGGCACGTGCCTACGGCACGTCTTCGAAACGATACAAAATCTTCGAAACGATACAAAACACGAAAATCCCTGTAAACAGTAAAACAGCAATTATGTAGATCAAGTTTGAATAGTATGACAATAATTAGTTGTAAATAAAAATTCATGTTTCCATTAGTATATGTTAAAAAATAATTATAAATGAGGTGTAAAATCTTACTTCTTAGTGCTTTAAGTGTGAAAATTGGTAAAATTTAACTATTGAAAAGATATTTGATATTTTCAGTATAACATGTGCAATAAAAAACATAAAAATTCTAAAAATTTACAAATCGGAAATCTTAAAATCTAAATTTCCAAGTAAAAAAAAAATTGGAGAAAGAGATAGGGAGAGAGAGAAAGAGAGAAATATGAAAAAGAAAAGAGAGAAGAGAAAAGAGAGAGAATGTGAGCCACTTGATAGCTTTCTTTGTATTTTATTATATAGATTATCAAAATTGTATTAAGACATAATTCTACTATCGAGATTACAAATGTGTTACTAATGCACCTTAAGAAAAATGGCCCTCCCATGCGAAGCCAATCCAGGGGACTAATATAAATTACAAAATGTTTTCCTTAGTTGTAATTGAACAAGAAAATGTTAAGCCAACCCAGGTTCTAATATAAATATTCCCTAAGTTCAATTATAATGAACTGTGGTTGTTTTTCCCTTTTTTGAAACATATTGTAAGTTAACGTTTTTTTTTTCTTGGGCAAAAAACAAAGTCCCCTCCTAACGTTTGGGCTTAATACAATATGTCCATATAACGTTCGAAAAAGTACATTTAACCCATTCCACCGTTAACTTAACCTCATCCGTTAAGTTAGAATTATTGAATTACATTTTTACCCTTACCCTTTCATAATCAAATCTCTTCTTCTTTTTCCTCTTTCTTCATTCTTTTTCTTTTTCCTCTTTCTTCATTCTTTTTCAGGTTATGCAATTCATTTCAGATTATGCAAACAACTGAAAAGAAATTAAACATTATTTTGGTCGACACGTCAAGAAATATCTCTCCTACATTCACGTACGTAGAAACAAAAGTTTTGCTCCAGGTGACCTGACCTTACCTGACCGACCACCTGAACGCTACATTAGATAGGACTCGACTGCATCTTCTACAAAACTAGCTACAACCAATTCCAAGAACGTGATCTCGGTCAAAAATTATGTCCTTAATAATGCCTCCCCCCTTTCTAGAAACCCAATTAACAACGATTGACAACCATCAACATTAACTCTCATTATAAATGAAGACAGAAAGCTAGCTACCAAACTCAAGAAATCGAGAGTTGATCTGCTAATATCAAAAGAAACAAGTCAAATTTAACACAATGGTGGAGGAGTATGAGGTAGTGATAGTAGGCGCAGGAATTGCAGATAGTATGCAAGTTGAATCTGAAAGAATAGAATCGACTGAATGAGTAATGTGGAGTAACATTTGTGCACATAGCAGACAACAAATACATGAGTAGGCAAGAGTATTGAGAGGACGAATACAAGAGCACAGGAAAATAGAATGTAACGTACGACAACATGAATGAATACTACATAGATTAACTTAAGCGCAAACAGTAAGTAATACAAGAGTATGTACAAGTATAGGGTAGGCAAAAACAAGGTGAAATTTAAAAAGAACAGATTTCACTCACATTACAGTAACTTTAAACACATATACAGGCATAGTTCATGACATGAGAATAAAAGGATGCTAACACAACACAGATGAATGGAATGCAACGGAATGGATGAGATGAGACAGAATGAAGATGACTTGTTGCTAAACAACTTCACACAGGACGAAGACTTGGGGAGTATGATGCATCAACTCACTGCAAGATGCCACAAGAGCAATGCCAGCATTTTATTCACTGTCGAAACTGCAATAGTAATGATAATGTGCATTGAGGAATGAAGTCAAATGGAGAAAATAAAAGGAAAAACACGTTATAAAGAATTAGTATACTATCAGTGCACAAATACTTGAGCTTAATTATAAATACAATGCAATGCAAAGAACAAACTCAGCTTAGTCAACATATTAAAATTAAAACAAAAATCGGAAGAACCAACACCAATAAGAGACGGAAAACCACACTGTAGTATTCAAAACTTCTTAAATATGACTAAGAACATTAGAACAAGTTGTACAATATATGAAATCTAACACAATACAGATATCTCTAGTTGTATTAATGATTCAATTATCAAGTAGCAGCCAGTGGTATCAAATATCATCGGAGACCAAGACAATGCTCTTCACCAAAACTAGAAGGCTGATACTGGACTGAGGATGACTAGAAAATAGTTAAAGCAAAAAATACATAATTGGGAAAAGGGCAGAAATAGTGAAATTTCTTTGAATACATATTAACGGAGAAGGATGGTAACAGAGCGGTTTAAAAGGCTGGAACAAAAGCATAGAGTTTTCATTTAAGTAGTTTTAAAGACATCAATATAAAGAGGATATTTATAAGCAAGTGAATATAAGAGAAAAGAAAACAGAATCCACTTCCAAGTTTCTAAATTGAATTCGCTAAAGAGATCCTTACTGTATGCACTTCAAGTTTCTAAAATAAGTTGACTAGTGAGATCTTCATCTTCCTTCCGACTTTAGTTTATACTAGCACAACATTCCATAAAAAACCGTACAAGCTATAACTTATAAGAGTGAACGTGCAGAAGTGAATTAGTTTAGCAACAACTTCTTTGTCGAGTTTCCTTACATAAAAAGGTGCAAATTGCATAGTCTGAAAAAGAATGAAGAAAGAGGAAAAAGAAAAAGAATGGAGAAAGAGGAAAAAGAAGAAGAGATTTGATTATGAAAGGGTAAGGGTAAAAAGGTAATTCAATAATTCTAACTTAACGGATGGGGTTAAGTTAACGGTGGAATGGGTTAAATGTACTTTTTCAAACGTTATATGAACATATTGTATTAAGCCCAAACGTTAGGGGGGTACTTTGTTTTTTGCCCTTTTTTCTTTTGTACGTTGATTTTTTTCATAATTGCAAGAGAGAGTACATGGATGTTGATGTTTTTAAGGTCACAAAATAAAGTACATAGAGTATAATATGATGACTTGCAAAAGATAGACGTCTTTACACATCCAATTACAAAACACCTACTAATGGAGAATATAATTAAACTTTGCTAAAGAAAAGATAATATGACAAAAAAATGTCTACTTCAATCATACTGTGGTAGGATAAAAATGGCTTGGGGCCCAACCAGGGCCCAATACAACTCTCACTCAAATATGGCAAAAACAGAAATCTAGTTCGGCTTCGAACCACTACAGGGTCGGCGCCGAGCCTCAAGTTCACCCCCACAGAATTGGTCTCCTCGTATCCGACGAGCCTCAATGGTCTTCGGCCTCCGATCCATGACAGCCCCACGGGCCGTCCCCCTTCCTGGCGAGGCATGAGGATGACCTGGCACAGCCTAGGCCCTCCGATTCTCCCAGAGGCACAGGAGACCCATGATCAGCCATGTCAGCTCCAAATACCACTTAAGGCGTTGCCACGTCAGCCCTATACCACTCTGGACACTGCCACGTCCGCCCTAAACCCCTTGGGCCTCCTGCCACGTCAAGGCCATGGGCTTTCGGGTCCAGACCCGGCCCCCAAGCGGATCCAAACCCGGTTGGGATTCCCTATAAATACAAGGTCCTCACCCACCTTTTGAGGTAACCAATCTTTTGCCACTTAAATTCACCTAGTTATTGCTACTCTCTCACAGAGACTGACTAGATCATCGGAGGGTCCGCCACCGGGATAAACCCCGGTGTTTCAGGACCGCCTGCAGGTACACAAGACCTCGGATCCGAACCCTCTGATCCGAGCCCAGACATCCACCTCATTCCGAGCCCGTCGCAGGTACCGCCCGGTCACTCCGAGGGTCGGCAGACAAGCAGCTTTCTCCTTCAATACAAATCGAGTCCGAACTCACACCTGGTGCATCCACACGTCTCCCAGAAACAAACCGCATCAGGTTGGCACCATCTGTGGGAATACTGCTTCAGAAGCCGACCCGAGCCCGACCATCAAGGGACCTCGACAGCCGAACTCTCATGGCCTCCAAGGGCAAGGGGGCTGCTTCCTCCGACAACCGACGGGACTCACCCCCACCATCTGCTAACGCTGGGCCACGCATCTCAAAACACAGGGCTCCCCATCAGGGGTCCCAAAGGAGCGTCACCCGTCAACTCCAGCCCGACCTACGGGGGATAATCATCAACCGACAGGTTAGCCGCAGCAGGGGAAGGGCCGCTTCCAACCCGGCCCCGAACCATCCAAGACCGCCGCCCGAGGGACGGAGGCCAGCGCTCAGACGCATCGGAAGGCAACCTTCAGACCGACCAAACAGGGTCAAGGGAGCCCCCGTCACTCACAAGGAGTTCCAGGACTTCCGAAGAGAAATTCTTGGGGCTCTCCGATGGGCCCTCAGGGAGGTAGCCCTCCATTCCCAAACCGGGTCGGACGCCGAGGCCAGCGTGTCCCGCCCATCAACAATCCAGCCAGAGGACGATGGCGTGCTCCTAAGGCGCCTCCAAGAAATGGAGGATCGCCTCGATCACATAGGAGACGGCGACCAACGAGCGGCTCAGGGGTACAGACCTGACCGTCCTCCCTTCTCCACCCCCATCCTCCAAGCGGAAATACCCAGGAATTTCCAACCACCTCAATTCGAGACCTACGACGGCGAGGGAGATCCTGCTGATCACATGGAGGGCTTCAAAACCCTCATGATGATTCACAGCGCCTCGGATCCCCTGCTGTGCCGAGCCTTTCCTGCCACCCTTCGGGGTCCGGCTCGTGAATGGTTCTCAAAGCTTACCCCCGGCTCCATTTACTCCTTCGACCAACTAGAGGGCAATTTTCTTGCCCACTTTGTCACCAGCCGGAAGGCCGAAAGGACCAGCGCCTCTTTACTTGGGCTCAGACAGATAGAGAGGGAGTCACTCATAGTGTTCGTCCGGAGGTTTACCATCGAGGCAAGGTCGGTCTCCTCCCTTGATCCAGGCATCGCCTCCGCTGCATTTCGGCACAACATCCGTCATGGACAGCTGAAGGCTTCTCTGGCGAAGAAACCCCCCGTCGACTTTCCCGACCTCCTCAACAGGGTCGAGAAATACATTAGGGCAGAAGAGGCCCTTAACCCCGAAGATGCCAGGGAGGCCACCGGGAAGGGAAAACGGAAGGCCGAAGAAGTCGAACCATCAAAGAAGGCTCCGAGGGACGCGGGGGCCATGAAGAAGGTCCCGCCGGTCCGCCGCTTCGAGAGGTACACTCCCTTGACACATAACGTATCCGCCATCCTATTAGAAATCGAAGACAAAGTCATTGTCCGACTACCTCCCCGATCTAATAACAACAAGAATCGAGATCAACACTTCTACTGCCGCTTCCACAGAGATCACGGGCACGAAACCGACCAATGCCGGGCCCTAAAAGACGAAATCGAGGAACTCATCTCAAGAGGGTACCTCCGAGAATTCACCCGAGAAGGCCCACGGGATCGGCGAGATGCTAAGAACCGGAGGCTCTCACCTCCGAACCCTACTCCGAACCGCATCCAGGGTCGGGATCCCGAGTCCGAGGGAGCCACGGATACGCCATTCATCTTGCACTGTGTCCACGGAGGGCCAATGGGAGGAGAATCAAATACTTCCCGAAAAGCCTTCATCCGAGAGGTGAATGCTGTCTAAGACAAACCCTCACCCAAGCTACAACCGATGCCGGTCTCCTTCTCAGGAGAGGACCTCGAAGGCGTTCGCCTACCCCACTGCGATGCCCTCGTCATTAGCCTCCACATGGCTAATTGTGAAGTTCGCCGAATCCTCATCGACAACGGCAGCTCGGTTAATATTCTTTTCCTCGAAGCCTTCGAGAACCTCAAGTTACCTAGAGGCAAACTCAAGCCGGCCGGATACACCTTGCATGGGTTTTCCAGCGTCCCTGTCGTGATAGAAGGGATTGTTACCCTCGACGTTACCGCAGGATCGGCTCCTGTCAAGAGGACCGAATCCATGGACTTCATGGTGGTCAACGTCAAGGCGGCTTACAACGCCATACTCGGCCGACCTGGACTATGCTCCCTCCAAGCGGTGCCTTCGGCTTACCATCTGAAACTTAAATTTCCCACCCTGCAAGGAGTCGCATCGTCCGAGGCAGCCAAGAAGCAGTGCGATCGTGCTACATGACCACCGTCGGGGGAGGTGTGTTCCCCCTCGACGCCGTCGAACTCGAACCTGAGAGGGACGACCCTACTCCCGAACCTATCGTCAAGCTGGAGGAGGTCCCAGTCGACACCGAGCACCAAATGAAGTTCCTTGAAGGACGAACATAGGTTCTAGCCTGGCTAAATGTAAATATATTTTTGTGTAAGCGCTCATATGTAAAGGGCCGTCTTAGCGGCCCTCCCTATCTTATACGAAAGAAATCTCTTTTTGTCGAACTCCAAATGCCTCGGCAGATTCGACCCAACACCGAACAATGGGATCGGCACCCGAGTTTTCACTCCGGTATCGTCCCCAGCGCCTCGGTAGGTCCGACTCGGCCTCAGGCCAGGGAGACTTCACAACACCCCACGTCGATCCCTTGCGGATCGACAGGGCCAAACCACACCACCTTCATCATTCATTACACCATCAGCCGGAGCAAAGAGTGAAAAGAATTCCTTATTCACACTCCTTTATTGGGTTCTGAGAAAACAAACAAAGACCGTTACAGAAACACTCCACTCATCTCAAACCGAAGGAAGCCGCCATCTCAGGGCCCCTCGGGTCCGACGAATGGCGGAATCACTCCGACCGAACAACTTGGAACTCTCTCTGTGTCCTGATGGTCCTTAGGTTCGGCCACGGTCGACACACCGGTCACGGAGCTCTGGGCATCAACGGGTCGCATACGTTCCAATAGCAGCAGCGCAGAGGGAACCCCTTCCGCTCGCCGACCCCCCGAGGAAGATGTCGAGACACCCAGCATCGTCCGGTAACGATGTATCTCCACCTCCTTCTCCACTATCACATCACGAAGTAGCTTCTCAGAGGAGGGCCTCTGCACCGAGGAACTCGACATAGTATATCCGAGCCGACACCCACGAGTTCCCGATCCACCATCGCCCTCCTCAGCCGACTTGCCTCCTCACTTAGGGCGTCAGACTTGTTCCTGTAATAATGGAAGGCCGCATCAGTGTCACGGGCCCCCGTACGGTACCAAACCAAAGTGGCCTCCAAGGCCTCAACCTTGCTCCGGAGCCACGCCACGTCGGAAAGACGGGGGTCCGCCTCGGGAGGGGGAGCCATAACCTACAAGAGAACCAGCTCACTCAAAACACATAAGCAAGGAGGTTCAGAAATATCCGAGGTCAAAACACTTGGCCAGTCAAAAATCCTCTTTTTATAAATTAAGTTGCTTCTTACAAAAAGTGCGGTGGCCAGTCCGCGGAAGGCAAATACAATCGAGAGATGGAAAAAGAAAGACAAAAACTATACAACTTGTTTTCCCACCTCAGCGTCGACAGCCGGATTCACAACAGGGTCGGTAGGCGGGTCAACAGCGGGCCCCTCTTCGCCAGGGGTCTTCGATGTCCCCTCGACCTCCATGTCATATTCAAAGTTGGACAGGTCGATGGTCGGGTAGAAGTGCCTCACATGACTAAGGGCCTTCGCATAACACTCGTCCTGGGCCTTGATCACCATCATCTGACCCGCATTCGTCAACTCCTCCCTCTCCTTGGCAAACTTCTTCTTCAAGGAGGCCACCTTCTTCCCCCACTCCGCATCCTTGGCTTCGAGCTCGAGCTTCATCTTCTGCTCCCTCTGGTGCGAGCCCTCGAGCTCGATCCGCATCTCCTTCATCTCCCGCTCGCTCTTATCCACCCGAGCTCGCTCTTAGGCCAGGGACGCTTCGTAGAGGTTCTTTATGTTAGCCCCCTGCACGCAAGCCTGCGACCGACAAGCGCAGATAAGAAAAAGACTTCCACAGAAAAATTAACAAGGGGGATAGGGTCGATGAGCTTACCAACAGGGTGGCCTGCGCCAGGCGCGTAAATGCCACCTCCACGGGCTCGCTCTCCATCGCCTTGCGGTCGCGAGGGGTTGCCAACTTCTCCACCACCTCACCGGCCTGGGCCTCCTCGGTCAGACAGTCCCCCATCCGAACCGACCAGTCCGGTGCCCACCGTTGCCGCAACATCTCCACCACCGGGTCCTCTTCCTCGACCTCGACCAGGGGACCTTTCCCCTTGTCAAGATTGGATGCCCTCGCTTGGCCCTGGCCCCTCGAAGTAGCCACCCCCTTGCTCGTCTCCAAGCGAATCCTCTTGGTCCTCGGCCCTAGCTGGGCCTCCGAGATGGCTAGGGACGACTCCCCCGGCCTCTTCGTCGCCTCCCCCTTCTTCTCGGCCTTCTCCTTCTTCAGGGCGAGCCTCTTTGCCTTGATCGATGCATCATCCATATCTGCAGAAAAATCCATTAAGAGCAATGAGCAAGAAAGTACGAAAAGATCGAGAGAAAAGAAACAACTACATACACAGAACGGCTGGGCTCAGTCCAACGCTCGCCAGGTGGGCCTCCGTCACCTTCGTCCAATCGATACTATGTGACAGATGGAGGCGCTCGACAAACCCCCACTCCTCGGCCGTCAAATCCCTCGGCCTCGGCGGTAGATAGCTCGGCTTGGAGTGGTTCCATCGAGTGGGAATGTCCCAGGGCTCTTCACTCCGGATCACCAGATATTTTTTCTTCCAATCCTTGATGGAGTCCGGGTGGCTGTGAACGACATTCCCCTTACTCCGGGGCGAGATGTAGTAAACACCCTCAGCCACCGAGCTGATCATCAACATCGCTCGGAACACATTCAGCCGCAGGGGTACCTTCTGTTCCTCGCACATCAGCACAAAGCAGATAATCTGCTTCCAAGAGTTCGTCCCGTACTGCATCGGTGCCAAGGAGGCCCAGTTCAGCACATCCCGAACAAACGGGTGGACTGGCAGCCTCAGTCCGGAGGTGAAGGCGTCCACTGGGAAGATGCAATACCAAGCAGAAAGGGGATCGGTTGGGCGCAGAGTAGAGCTCGGCAACATCAATTCGTAGCCGGGCCCTATGTGGTATGCCAGCTGCAAAACCTCCAAGTCCCCGCCCTCCAAAACGGTCGGAATCGCGTCCATCATCACCCTCTTCCGACTCGGCGAAGAAGGCTACACGCCAAAGAGCTCCTTGTCAGAGAGGTCGTCAGGATACTGACGGAAAGGCTTCGGCTGTACGGGCGAACCTGTCATCAAATTGCGGTAAACAGGCGCCTGGCTCGAACCACCAGTCCTCGACCCTGCCTTCCTCGGAGCCCTCTTCCTCTTCTTGGTTCACTCCGGCGAGGGGGTAGATAATGGCCACAGACCAGTCGGCATGGAACTCGAACCCGCACCCTGAACTGTGGACCTCCTTACTGTGTCGCCCTCGCCTCCCTCCTTCTCGGAAGTCAACTCCAGAACACGGACACCGTCCGAACCATCACTTACTTCCTCCGACTCGCTACTCTCCACCACGAAGGGATTTCGGGGGCATAACGGCCTCACATTGTGTACCACCTCCTCCTCACCTACTGGTTCCTCCCATGAAGCCGAATTGGAAGGTTCCGCAGCATGTACTGACTCCTCTTCAAGCACGGGCTCCTCCCACGACGTCGATTTGGAGGCTGGTTTCACTTCCCCCCTAGACGTCGATGCTGACGAGCCAGACTGAGCCCTATCCATCTGTGCCTAAACTAAACAGACTTACCAACTAACCTGAGGTCTCTTCGGAAGGACGAGCCTAGTACAGCAAACTGTAGGGATGAGCGCTGAAGTGTTGGAAGATTTTTTGAAAAGGAAAGCAGCGAGAAAGAAGTGGGCGAAAGAGGGAGAAGGGGGAATATTTATAGAGGATAAAAACGACTCCTCGATTTCTGCATTTACTGTTCACCGATTGACGTGCAACTGCCGCCTGTAAAATCACGCCACGTCCTCGAAACATGCGCTGCTGAAGTCATCCAGTGCCAGGCTGGCAGCCAGATGCAGGGGTCGGTTCGGATGGAGTATTCGGCGGAGAAAACATTTTACTTAAGATTTAAGGTGCCGTCCTTCGACAGACGCCCCGGGCTCCAGGGCTCGGTCGGTTCCCCTCTCACCCACGAGCAGCTCGGGGCTTACAGCCTCGGCAGCCGAAACCCCGAACTATTCGAGGGTGGGACAGAAACCACCATCGCCTGGAGCCCTATCGGAAGACAGATTGGCCAACCTCCAATCGGAGACGATCCATCTATCCGAGGCTCTCTAGCCCCAAGTCCGGAATACGGTTGATGCCCCTCCCGTCTGGATCTCTCTCGGGCCAAACAACCGTGTCAGGGTCGTCTGACCCGAAAAAGGATCTAGACGGCAGGTCCACCACCAATCCGAGGCTCCTTATCTACCGGTTCGAATTTCGGTCGTTACCCCTCTCGCCCTGATCTCCCCTGGGTCTGGCTACCGTATCAGAGCCATCAGATCCAAGAGAAGATCCGGGCGGCAGAGTAACCACCTCTCCGACACGACCGGGGGTAAAATTTTGCAAGAGACAGACGTCCGCCGGAGCAGACACCTCTGATGGCCAATGGGCCACCCTTGCTATGATCAAACCCGCTATAGAGGGAGGGGTACTTATAACCTCCCCCATAGGCCAGCCTTTATGACATGGGGAAAGCCAAACGACGGAAGCCCATGCGCCACGCATTTATTAGGCGGCGCAATTAAGGCCCCTGGGAAATTGGGACATTACACAGATCCCGGAGCGCCTTCAATGCTCCGCAAAAACAGCGGGTTACCTCGCTCAAACATTCTAAGGCACAACGGTTCGCCCTCACCCTTGCCGACCCGTAATCCCTCGCCAGATCGAGGCCAAGTCTAGCACCAGGGTAGTCTTCTCAGGAAGGCTTCACGGCTTGCCATCGCCCTTGCCGACCCGTAATCCCTCGCCAGCTCGAGGTCAAGTCTGGCACTAGGGTAGTCTTCTCAGGAAGGCTCAACGGCTCGCCATCACCCTTGTTGACCCGTAATCCCTCGCCAGCTCGAGGTCAGGTCTAGCACCAGGGTAGTCTTCTCAGGAAGGCTCCACGGCTCGCCATCGCCCTTGCCGACCCGTAATCCCTCGCCAGCTCGAGGTCAGGTCTGGCACCAGGGTAGTCTTTTCAGGAAGGCTCAACGGCTCGCCATCACCCTTGTTGTCCCGTAATCCCTCGCCAGCTCGAGGTCAGGTCTAGCACCAGGGTAGTTTTCTCAGGAAGGCTCCACGGCTCGCCATCACCCTTGCCGACCCGTAATTCCTCGCCAGCTCGAGGTCAGGTCTGGCACCAGGGTGATCTTCTCAGGAAGGCCCAACGGCTCGCCATCACCCTTGTTGACCCGTAATCCCTCGCCAGCTCGAGGTCAGGTCTAGCACCAGGATAGTCTTCTCAGGAAGGCTCCACGGCTCGTCATCGCCCTTGTTGACCCGTAATCCCTCGCCAGCTCGAGGTCAGGTCTAGCACCAGGGTAGTCTTCTCAGGAAGGCTCAACGGCTCGCCATCGGCCTTGCCAACCCGTAATCCCTCGCCAGCTCGAGGTTAGGTCTAGCCCAGGGTAGTCTTCTCAGGAAGGCTCAACGGCTCGCCATCACCCTTGTTGGCCCGTAATCCCTCGCCAGCTCGAGGTCAAGTCTAGTACCAGGGTAGTCTTCTCAGGAAGGCTCAATGGCTCACCATCTCCCTTCTTGACCCGTAATCCCTCGCCAGCTCGAGGTCAGGTCTAGCACCAGGGTAATCTTCTCAGAAAGTTTCAACGGCTAGCCATCACCCTTGCCGACCCATAGACCCTCGCCGGCTCGAGGATCGCTCTAACATCAGGACAATCCCCTCATGAAGGCCCAGTGATTCGCCATCCCACTTCTACAACCATAAACACTCCTCCACGGCTAGCTCCTGCACCCCGCAGGAGTGGGGGGCTTGTGTGGTAGGGTAAAAATGGCTTGGGGCCCAACCAGGGCCCAATACAACTCTCACTCAAATATGGTAAAAACAGAAATCTAGTTCGGCTTCGAACCACTACAGGGTCGGCGCCGAGCCTCAAGTTCACCCCCACAGAATTGGTCTCCTCGTATCCGAAGAGCCTCAATGGTCTTCGGCCTCCGATCCATGACAGCCCCACGGGCCGTCCCCCTTCCTGGCGAGGCATGAGGATGACCTGGCACAGCCTAGGCCCTCCGATTCTCCCAGAGGCACAAGAGACCCATGATCAGCCATGTCAGCTCCAAATACCACTTAAGGCATTGCCACGTCAGCCCTATTCCACTCTGGGTACTGCCACGTCCGCCCTAAACCCCTTGGGCCTCCTGCCATGTCAGGCCCATGGGCTTTCGGGTCCAGACCCGGCCCCCAAGCGGATCCAAACCCGGTTGGGATTCCCTATAAATACAAGGTCCTCACCCACCTTTTGAGGTAACCAATCTTTTGCCACTTAAATTCACCTAGTTATTGCTACTCTCTCACAGAGACTGACTAGATCGTCGGAGGGTCCGCCACCGGGATAAACCCCGGTGTTTCAGGACCGTCTGCAGGTACACAAGACCTCGGATCCGAACCCTCTGATCCGAGCCCAGACATCCACCTCATTCCGAGCCCGTCGCAGGTACCGCCCGGTCACTCCGAGGGTCGGCAGACAAGCAGCTTTCTCCTTCAATACAAATCGAGTCCGAACTCACACCTGGTGCATCCACACGTCTCCCAGAAACAAACCGCATCACATACTTATACTACTTTTTTTCATTTTTTTTCCTTTTATTTTTACAAATTGTAAATTTTCTAATAAATGTTTTAAAACTGATTAAAACTAATTATGTGAGTTATTGTATATATTACTCATGTAAACTAGGGGTTTAAATCGCCATTATAATTCATTTTTTCAAAACAAAATTTTTCTAACATGATGATTTTTGTTTTCCTTGAAGAAATAGTTTAGTCTCTTCCAATGGTTATCTTAAGTAGCACCGTCACATTTATCCGATACCCGAATTCGATCCGGACCTGCCCCGAACCTGGCATTGAACCGAAACCAACCTGATCTATACGGATCCTGGTCCGGTTCCTAAAATAAGACCTGATGGATTTTCGGGTCCGGATCCGAATTCGCTCGAAATAGAACCGACCCAGACCCGAATCCGGACCCGTTAAAAAATACCCCCAAACATACAGAATTTGAATAATAGTGTTATAGGAAGATACACATAAAAGTAATTGTTGAAGATAGATGTGTAAATATAATATTAAATCATGTACTGAGTGCAAAAATTGTTAGAATCGTAGGGTATCGGGTGCAAAAATACTTAAGTGCAAATATTTATTCTCTATTACCGGATCCCACAGGTAATTTTTTTTAACTAGGACCCGGACCCGGTTCTTGCAAGTTCGGATCCAGTCCAATTTTTGAATCCGTGAGGTACCGGGTCCGAGTCCGGGTAGTGGCGGACCCGACCGGATAGGACCGATACCAGCTCTAATCTTAAGTTGGATATCTCAACTTTATTCTACTATTTTCTTGATGTGACCTTGAATTACAAAAAGACAACCAGAATGCTCACTATAAATAGTATACCATGTTTTTGTGTGTGTGTGGAAACATATTGTAAGTTCTTAACTTTTCTTTTTTCTTTTGTATGTTGAATTTTTTCAAAATTACAAAAGAAAGTACATGAATGTTGATGTTTTCAGGGTCATAAAATAGAGTACATAGAGTATAATATGATGACTTGAAAAAGGTAAATCGTATTTACACATCCAATTGCAAAACACCCACTAAGGTTCTAATCTATTGCTAGAGAATATAATAAAACTATGCTGAAGAAAAGAAAATATGAAATTTTGTGTAAAAATTGTCTACTTGATTCATATTTATACTATTTTTTTCAATTTTTTTCCAATTTTTTTTACAAATTGTAAATTTTTTAATAAATTTTTTAAGACCGATTAAAACTAATTAAGTGAGTTATTGTACATGTTACTCACGTAAACTAAGAGTTTAAATTGCCATTATAATTCATTTTTTTCAAAAAAATTAAAAAATTCTAACATGATGATTTTTATTTTCTTTGAAGAAATAGTTTAGTCACTTCCAATGGTTTTCTTGAGTTGGATATCACAACTTTATTCTTTAGTTTCCTTGATGTGATCATGAATTAAAAAAAGACGACCAGAATGCTCAGTATAAATGGTATACCATGTTATTTTTTTGGGAAACATATTGCAAGTTGTTAACCTTTTTTTTTTCCATTTGTATGTTTATTTTCTTCAAAATTACAAAAGAAAGTATATGGATGTTAATAATTTTAGGGTTACAAAATAGAGTACATGGAGTAGAATATGATGACTTGAAAAAGGTAAACATATTTACACATCCAATTGCGAAACACCTACTTAGGTTCTCATATATTGCAAGAGAATAAAACAATACTATGCCTAATAAGAAAATATGAAAATTTGTGTCAAAATTTGTCTACTTGAATCATACTTATAGTTTTTTTTGTTTTTTTTTTTTTTCAATTTGTTGACAAATTGAAAAATTTATAATATATATGTTTTAAGACTTATTAAAACTAATTATGTGAGTTATTGTACATGTTACTCACGTAACCTAAGGGTTTAAATTTGCATTTTAATACTATTTTCCAAAATAAATTTTTCTAACATGTCGAATTTTGTTTTCTTTGAAGGAATAATTTTGTCCCTTCCAATGGTTATCTTGAGTTAGATATGTCAACTTATTCTTCTATTTTCTTGATGTGATCATGAATTACAGAAAGATAATCAGAATGCTCTGTATAAACGGTATACCTTGTTTCGATATGTTAATTATTAATATGTAATTCTTTATCATATTATAAAAGAAACACAAATTTATTTGACACCCGTCTCTGAAGATAAGATAAAATTTCTTAAAATCTGCAGTGAGTCTTTGTAATTGTCTTTTTAATAATCAAAAGCTTAAAATGAGTAGAACGACTTTCTCACTTTGGTGATTCTGAGAATCCAACATCTAGAGAGGAGAATGATAGCTACTACCGCGTTTGCAGCAAATTTGCAATGATAATAAGATGAAATTTATTTACTCCCCAAAAAAAAAGCTGCTGTAATTTTTGACAGTCTCTTGCTGCAAATTTTCTACTTGTATAAAATTAAACAGTCCCTTCAAATTAGGGATGGCAAACGAGCCGGGTTGCCCCGCAACCCGCCCGTGACCCGCTCGCTCGAACCCGGCCGGCAATTAAGCGGTTCGAGTCCGGGTTGGACCCGCTGTTCTAAGCGGGTCGACCCGAGTCGTCAATATTGCGAACTCAACCCGCTCGACCCTGTCATGTCCCGCTTCCCAAAATACGGAATACGAGTACGTAACGTAGGCCCAGCGAATGATGTAAACACCATTCATAAGTTGTACCAGACTAACTCAGCAATAAGATCAACAAATATACAACCACGCAAGAGTATAACAACATAAATCAATGATAAAGTTTCATTAATAATGAAATAAATCAACAGTATAAATATCCAACATCTGAAAAAACAAAACTACGGATCATAGAGCCCAAAACAAAATACAAGAGATAACAGAGTTCAGAAAAAATAAATCTAGCAACAATTATAAAACTACGCAGTAAAAAACTGGATCCATCACTAGAAACTTTGCTCACCAATGCCTTCGGAAACAGATCCGTCAGTACCTGTAAATTCCTGGTCTAAAAAAAGAAATAAAATAGTGCCCTTAGAGTAAGTCGTGAGCGGCAAATAGAGAAAACAAAGGATAATAGAATAAACATGAATATCAAGGGAAAGAAACATGGTTAAAGACAAAGAATAAAACAAAGAGTAGGCAATATCAAAAGGTTACAATAATCACACATGAAATGCATGATATCAATTCAATGTCAATACAAGATCAATTATGCAGATTGTTAAGTATTTTATTAACCTATCTAGTGCACGTACTACTACATCTCATACTACAGATTCCATGCATGCACAGTGTTCATTTTAGACCGATGGTGAATTCATGGTTAGTATACTCGGCATTGATAATAAGAATTTACGTGCAAGAATCATCAATCAATTATTGCAGTCAATGTTTCTCCTTCTATGTCAATACGATATAACGATGAGGCCTTACCGAGTACATTTCCCGATTGTTCACTACCAAGTCTACCCATAATAATCCCGGCTTGTTAATAGTTTATTTTTCATCTTATGTGAGCATGCAAGAGGGTGTCAATATTGTATACTACTATGTGTAACTAATTCTAAGCGCTACAAACAAAATATGAAGCCAAACACATCATTTAACACATTTTACAAAATCAGGACAACATGATCTTGCTGTACTAAATCATGGGTCAGGGTCACCACACAATAGCAAAACTGAATCCATCGGAAGATCTGGAAAATAGACTTCCATACGGTTCCAGCGAATATAATTAAGGTATATGAAAGTCATGGGAACTAGGGTGAAAGTTCTAATCAAATCAGATTTTATGTTCAGTCAGCATACAGTAGGTTATGTTCCATTAATTAATTCGGGTCAGAAAACTCATGATTAAATTCTACAAAAATTCAAGGGAGTAGCTATGCATGTCTAGATTCAGCATGAATTATTTCAGATTTTTCCTTTACTGATAACAAGGTCAAATAAAATAAACAACAGCAGGATACACATGAAATTATGGGTCTGAAAATTGCTAACACAGTTACAGTAAAGTGATGATATCTAACATATGGAAAATTGGAATTTAAATCCAAATAGGGAAAAATTATCTGGACATCAAGGGCTACATTTTACGTTTAGTAAGTTTTCTTAAATTATGTCATTAACCGAGCTAAAAATCTAATTTAAAGTGAAACATACAGCAGTCCAGAAAATCAACTTAACATAAAAGATAATAATTAATTCACACGATCACATATAGCAAGCAAATTGGTAAACAAAACAATCCTAGGTGTCAACATAAAGGTTTAAGATACATTTATCATGGTCATGGTGTCAATTCATCAATTAAATCCAATTCTAGGATGTTCAATTTCAATGTCCAATCAATAGGTAATTCTATGCATGAATCTAGATGTTTAATGTGCAAATGCATGAAACATTAGGGACTAGGTTTAGATCGAAGAAAAGCACGATGTTAAGAGTATGTCGGGTTAGCTCGTGTAAACCCTCAATAATCTTAACGGAATTGTCAAAACTGTTTTTGATAAATAAAAGGACAGGATCTACTTGCAGGAGATCAAAGGAAAATCTTGAACACAAATAAATAAAAGGGTTCAAGAAGAGACTTGCATGTACTTGCAGATATTAATAAAATAGAATAACGGATCAGAATCCCGGAGAAAATCTCCCAAAAAAATTGCACGAAGAATCAACCGCAACAGCAAGATCCTAAAGCAAATTCCACACACTGGATCAGGACAGAACGCAGAACACCAATTCAAATCTGGCGCACACAGAACACGAAACACCAATTCCAGCCAATCAGATCCACTGCCTTACCGGATCTAGCCCAAACACAGAACAGCGAAGATGGGATCTGCTGTGGCCGAACACGAAACACCGGAACCGACCACTCAGATCTCGACCTCGCTCCAGATCCACACCGAATAGGGGATAGCAGCTTGGGATCTAGCGCGGCAAAACACGGGACATCGATCTTGACGAATCGCGGCACGTCTTCAACCTCTCGATAGCGGAGGAGAGAGAGATAGCGGCGGAATTGGCGGCGCGATGGCTGCAATGGTCGGGAAGCGACGGCAACCTATCCCAGCGCCATGACCACGGTCGGGAAGCGATGGCGGCGACACAACTCCGGCGAGACTCTGTTTTCGCAGTTGAAAACAGGGGACGACGACACGGCGATGATCGGGGCTTGGATGGAGACGTTAGGGGGGTGCATAGACGCGGCGAGGGACGACGAAGACGATGAACGGGCACGGCAATGGAATAGGGCGACGGAGATGAAAATATGGCGACGGAAAACTTTGGTGATTGGGTTCGGTGGTTAATGGCGAGGACGGGGGCGAACGACGGCGATGACGATGTAGAGGAGGCGAAGACAGAGACGGAGGTGATGACGGGGACGGACGAGGGTCGAAGGATGGATGGGGAGCGGGGGTTTAACGGCGTGGGTTTGGGTTTCGGCAAACAGAGAGAGAGAGAGAGAGATGGTTATGGGGAGAGAAAAAATGGCGTGAGAGAGAGAGGGTATTAATTAGAGTTAATAATGAGGGGTATTTATAGGGATCAGGAAATTAGGGTTTGGGATCAAAATATTGGGTTTTGGGTATTGGTTTTGGCTCCAAAAAGAGACAAACCAAAGCAATAAGATGAGACGAACACAAAGGAGAACAAATCGAATTCAAAACAGAAAAGAGCCAAATCCACAAAAGACAGAATCCAACCAAAAGAATGCAGATTGATCCAAGGAGAACAAAAAAACATAAGAAAAGCCAAAAAAGCATCACAATAAATGAATTCAAATACAATAATCAAAAGTGTACAAAATACAATAAAACTGAAAATAGGGCTTATAGACCCAGACCACTCAACCCGTTAAAATCGTCCAACCCGCCCGCCAACCCGCAGGTCGACCCGCGGGTTTCGAACATTAGACCCGAACGGGTCAAACGGCCGACCCGTGCGGGTCGAACTGCAACAAACAAATCAATAGCTCTGTTTTTAGCCTTTTTTTTTATTTTAATTTTATCCCCTATAAATACCCCTTAATTTAATCTACAAATTTCACACCTAATTGTCTTTCTCTCTCTACTACTACTATTCAATTCAATCTCAATACAATCAATTTTTTTCAACAAAGAAGCAAACAACAAAGTAGTGCAAAATTCCGATCATATCGAATTCAACTCAACTCGTCTACTACAACTCCTCCAACAAAGAAGCTCTATTTTTCTCTCTTTCAACGAATACCGAGCAGACCGAACTTATACTTCTACTTTTATTTTCTCTCTCATCTTATATATACCAATTATCCGCGAAGTATGGTGTCAAAATTTCACAACCCTCCTATTGTCTTGATTTTTTATTTTTTTTGTTGTTATAAAATTTTTTTATCATATTTGTTTGTTGGTTTTTTTGTTTTTCTCCCTCTAAACCCTTCTATTGTTTTTGAGATTTTATTTTTTAACATATACCTCCAACATTGTTTTTTATTATTTCACATACACTAGTAAAACACTAGAAATCGTTTTTTTTTATCACATACACTATTTACTATTGTCATGTCTAGATCACGAGGTAGTGGTCGTAGCTAAAGTGGACAAGATTCCACTGATACTTCACATCGGCCTCCATTAGTCCCACATGTAGAGCACAGCGAATATATACCGAATCTTATGGTAGGAACTCACGATACACACGAAATAGAAGAAGAAATACATGATGTTGACACACAAACACAACAAATCGAACTCAGTAGTAGTAGAAAAACTAGGGAGGAAACAAGTGATTGGCACAGATTTTTTGACTATATCCCCGATAAGAATAATCCGGGTGTAGGACATAAGATTTGTAAATATTGTGACAAAAGTTATAAATGAAAGAAGGGTGAGGGAATGGTACAATAAATATACACATTTTAAATGTACACAAAGACTTATTAACAGACCTACCAGGCCAACAAGAAACCAACCCTAAGACCGGACAAGTAGATAGCCAACCCTATGATCCCGAACATGTTCGTCTAGAAATGGCCCGACTAGTTATTAAGGATGAGCTACCTTTTTCCTATTCCGAGAATAGGAATGTAGAGTCTTTTAACCAAAATTCTCTAAATCCACATTTTAGAAGAATTCCTAGAAACACATTAAAATCTGATTGTTTTAAAGTTTACACCGAAATGAGAGATGGTTTAATTGGAATCTTGTATTCTTTAACATGTAAGGTATCATTAACTTCCGATTGTTGGAAATGTTGTAATAATATTTCGATGATGAGCTTAACTAGTCATTGGATAGATAGTGATTGGATGATTTAAAAGAGAATCATCTCACTTGCGGCTTTACCGTATCCCCATAGTGGTTAAGTTATTGCACATTGTATTTTAGAAATTTATGATATCTTTCATATTCGTGAATTTCTATTAGTTTTGATAATGCATCTAACAACATTGCTTCAATTAGTACAATAAAAACACAATTAGATCCTCCATGTTTAGAAATTGTTCATATTAGATATGCATGTCATATTTTAAATTTATGTGTACAAGAAGCATTGAAAGTAGCCGATCCATATATAACTTCAATTAGAAATTGTGTACATTTTACTGCTTTGAGTGGTCCTATGCTTCAAGAATTTAAAAGATAGTGTAAAGCTAGGGGAATACATTTAAAAAAAAAATTTAAGATGTTAAACACCGATGGAACTCTACTTTCGATTTACTTAATGTTTTAACTCAATACAAATATATTATAAACAATTTTTGCCTTGCAAAAAACATGAAAAATATTCAAATGACTCCCGAAGCATGGTATTTTTCCGAATCTTTATTACGATTTTTTGAACCTTTTAAAACCGTAACTGTAAAGTTTTCTGCATCTTATGATTCTACTTTTAGTAGTATTTTTATTTCAATCATTACTATGATGCAAACTTTTCAAGATATGATTTCGGAAGTGTACATTAGTCATATTGTGTCATGCCCCGCTTCCCAAAAACATGAAATACGAGTGCGTGATGAAGCCCAGCGAATGATTTTAATATCATCCATAAGCTGTAGGATCGACTCGGCATCACAACAAGAATATAACAAGATATATATACAACCAAGCATGCATAAATAATTTATTAAGCAACAGAAAATAATTGAAAATAAATAATAATATCCAAATAGTTTTCAAGTCTGGATCAAATGTAAAACTCGAGAACATCAGCCCGTTACAAGAATTAAGTAGTAAGAATTAACAACTCAAGAAAAATAAATAATCTAAGCAAGTCTTTTCTCCAATTGAAGTCTAAAATCTCTGCTCACCAATCCCGATAGGCAGCACGTCTCCAAAGTCTACTTAATAAATATAAAAGGAAAAAAAAGAGAAAACAAGAGAAAATACCCTTAGTGCAAGTTAGGGCCACAAATAGTAAAAACGAGTACAAGAAACATGGAACAAAATTCGGAACCAAGAATATAATAGGGATGCAACAAGTAGTGGGAATTCAAGAACTAACTAACAAGAAGGACAACTCAAGAGAACGGGTTGGGTAACAAATACTAATAGTAGATTGAGTGACTAGTGACATATAAGAGTATCCAACATCAAGTGACAAGTATCAAGTATTAGTGTAAAGTAACAAGTCTCAAGTCTAGTATCAAGTTGTCAAGTACAAGTATCGAGTTCCAAGTGTCAAGTATTATATTCAAGTATCAAGTCTAGTGTCAAGTAACAAGTCTCAAGTCTAGTGTCAAGTATTATATTCAAGGGTCAAGTCTCAAGTAACAAGTTGTCAAGTATCAAGTAGCATGTATCAAGTTCAAGTTTCATGTATCAAGTTTTGTAGTTATTACAATCTAGGTAGTACTTCATGCATCCATCTTTTTACTACATGGTTGCTACAGTCAATACAATTTCGTTTAGGCCTAGTAATGGAGTCTATAGGACGGCGTACTCAGTTATCAAATATCAAGCAAGTATGGTTCATGAATTGGAAAATAAATAACAAGTTCACGAAATAAGTTCGCAAATCCACTAACAAGTTCAAGAACCACACAGTGGGTTCATGAATCAAACAAGTTCATGAGCCAAGTAACTGAATCCATGAATCGATCAAGATACAAAAATTTAATGAACCAAGTATTTGGAAAATATGGGCCCCCTTCCGAGTACACTTACCTATATTGTCTACTACTATGGTCTTTCCCTTAAACCCCGGCTGTTACTTTTATTAATTTTTATCAAGAAAGCATGCAAGTGTGTGAAACAAGTCAAGAATTCATAATTATGGACATGGGACAAGTTTGAGGTATTTATATAACATATTCGAGGGTCATCACAAATAAAAATATCACGAACAATGAAAATCTCAAATCTGGACAGCACGACGTTGTTGTACCAAAACTGTGATTCTCGTTGCTACGAGATAGCAAAAGTGGATCCGTCAGTAACTCTAGAAACTAGACTCCTGCCCGGTTCCAATGCATATAATTAAGGTACATGAAAGTGTGGAAACATGTGTCAAAACAGCAAACTACACGACTATTGTGTTCAGGCAGAATATGTGAATCTGAGTTTATACATATGAAACAGGGTTGAAACATTACAAATTAATTCTGAAAAAATTTGGGGATGTCCTATAGGGTGTCCAGCAATAGCATATAAAATTTTAAGTCAAACGCTTACTTTTAACATAGTTAAATAAATTTGCAAACTAAAGATGTGCAGCAGTTTTGCGAATCTGCGACTACCAACACAGCTGTAGTAAAACTGTGATATCTAGTAGAATGTAACTCAGAATTCAAAAATTCAGGATGCTGTCGACATCTAGACATCTAGAGCTACATTTATTGTTAAGGGCTCAGGTTCAGATTCTGATTTTAAAGGGGTCAAAACAGTAAGTAAAGTTCAGGACAGTAACACGTGTGAATGTCTTTCATGTATAAGTTGTTCGATAATTGGTTGTTAGGCGTCTAGATTAATGTGTGATACAAATACACTGTAATGGTCATCAAAAAGGCAAGGAACATCCATTTCTCAACTCAAATGGGAGTAAGATCATCACATACACGATACAACACACATCTACAAATCTATGGTTTCTTAATTTCATATGTTCATGTGACTAGGGGATAAAATGAGTCCAAGTAGTTGTAATATAATAATGAAATTGTTGTGACTCTTAAGATTATGGGATTGATGAGGATTAATATTTGATCAACAACGACGAGTCAAGGAGGAGTCACAACTACTAACTATTTGCGGTATTTTCAAATTAAACTCTTGTACTAAAATAAAAATTTGTACAAGATTGATACTTGCCTTAATTGACAATGATTAGATCCGCTAACTGAGGAAAACAGAATCGAAAAACCCCGGACAAAATCTCCCAAAAGCACGTGCGAAGCACGTGCAAAGATTAACAGTAAAGAGGTGAAGCCCCACACCGGATCCCGCTCGAACAGCGAACAGTGAAACACTGAAACCAGCCAATCAAACTGCGACTTCGCACCGGATCTGGCTGAACAGGAAACAGCGGGATCAGATCCGCTGTGGCCGAACACAAAACAGCAAATCGAACCAATCGATGGTCGTCTTCTTCCTCACGACGGCAGCGAGCGGGAGAGAGAGCGGGACTGCGGCGCAGGCTGGCGCGACGACGGCGCGTGGTCAGGGTTCAACTGGGGAGCAGTCGAAGACGACGACGACGGCGATGGGGTGGCATGCGTCGAGTTGGTGGCGGCTCTGTTCGTGGGTTCGAAACAGGGGATGATGAGAGCGGGGAATTGGGTTCGGGGTGTTGGGGTGACGGAGGTGGAGAGGAGAGGGAGGCGATGGGTCGGAGGCGAGGCTAGGTAGATGCGAGGGTGGAGGTGATGGGGATTGGGTGAGAGGTTGAAGACGGAGTGGGTTTTCGGTGTTTCGGTAATGGTGAAGGAGACGGGAGGATGATGGTGGATGCTGGCGGTGGTGGTGATTGACGAGGGGAGTGGCTAGGTGGTGGTCGGAGGTCGTGGGTGATCGGAGGGCGAGGAGGTGACAACAGAGGGAATGCAGATTGGGTTCGATTGATGCGATGGAGAAGGAGACGGAAAAAAGAAGATGGAGAAGGAAGGAGAGCGGAGGGTTGTATTGGGTTTATACAGTAAAACTAGGGTTAGGGTTAGGGTTTAAATAGTGTGAATTTGGGTTACTGGGTATTTGAGTGGGATCCAACTAGAGAATTGGTCAAAAATCCATAAAAATGGGGATAAAGAGATAAATGATATGAAACAGCTCATCTCTTCATGAAGAACGACCCAAAGAAGCAGGACGGACATACAATTGAATTAGATAAAGGCACCAAAATTTGAGTTGAAACAATATAACGATTTTATTCGAACGGAAATAAAATACAGGATCTCAAATTGAATACAAGAATACCAAAAATGAAAATACAGTGGAGAAAAAAGTACCCATACGGGAAATAGGAGTTACAAATCCTACCCACCTTACACAAAAATTTTGTCCTCAAAATTTACTTAGGCGGTACATAGGACAGGGCAAAACAAACTTGGGGAAGGTAACAAAGCAGTGGCAATACCAGAAAAATAAGAAAGTGGGTAACAATGATGTCAAATGGAATACATGAAAGAGAATAAACAGTATCAAAAGAAACGAAATAACACATGGTAACAAATATGATAAAGGAGTAGGCAGAACTGAAATCAAGGAGAGGAAAGACAGGGGAGGATTGAATCAAATCATGAATGATGCATGATGGAAAATTGGAATGCAAGAAGGAAGTAACCGGTATAAAAAATGAACAAGAAACAACACGAGACTTGCAAGATAATAAAGCAAAGAGATGGAGAAATAGATAGAGCTGGAATCAAAGAAAGGATGGTCAAGGAGAAGATGAATCAAACAATGAGTCAACGGATGAAAACAAATACAAGAGATAAGGGACAGCAAACAATGCAAGGAGAGAGAAACAACAATAGGATCCTGGGACCTGTGGGTCATGGGCCCACCACGCTTCCGCTGCGACACCCTGATGATGACATTTCAAGCTCTAGACATGTCGTTGTAGACCACGTGACACCAAGCGACGATCCGAGCGGGAAGAAAAGAATGAGGCACTAAAATTCAAAGAGAGTATGGGCTCCAAATAGAGATAATCAATAATGCAAAGTGAATATGAAACTTTAGCTTCAATCAAAAAATAAATAAATAAATAAAAAATAAAAATAAAAAAATTTAAAAGATATAATACAAATCAAAACTAATGGCTTTAACAGAAATAATAACGACAACAAATATCAATGATAATAATATCAATAGTAATAGAATAATAATAACAATAATAAAAACTAATAATAACAATGATAATAATGAAATGAGTAATAATAATAACAATAATAATAATAGTAATCAAAATCATCATAATCATACTGGTAATAATAATAATATAATACAATAAAAATTATCAAAAATAATGACAATTCATATACGACAGTGTTGGATTTAACATATTCATGAAAATAATGCAGTAACAATAGAAATACTAATAGCATTAAAAATAATAACAATAATAATAAAAATAATAGCAATAATAGTGATAATATCAACAATAATAAAATAACAGTAACAATAATAGCAAAAATAATAACAACAATAATAATAACAGCAATAGTAATAACATTAATAATAACAAAACCAATAATAATATTAACGAACACAATAGCAATAATAATAATAATAATAGTATCAGTAATAATAAAATAGCATTAATAATAACAGAAGTAATTGCAATAAGGATAATGATCATAATAATAATAACAGTAATAGAAATAATAATAATGATAACAATACCAAAAATAATAACGAAAACAATAGCAATAATAATAATAATAGTAATAATAATTTTATACACAAAATAGAGTAAAATCAACTATACGAGTTCAAATTGTATGGAAACATAAACTGTAACTATATATAAGATGTCATAAAGGAAATATTTCTTTACCTTTAGTTTCATTATATAAGTAAAAATTGTCTTGAATTATTAATTAGCAAATAGGTAGAAAATCTGGTCTTCTTAACATCAAGTTGCATGTTTGCCTTCACGACATCAGGTTGCAGGTTGCCGTCTGGGTATTCGGTTGCACATTTTGCCTCCCCGATATCCAGTTGCAATTTGCCTCCATTGATATCGAGTTGCATATTTGCCATCTCGACATTAGGTTGCACCGAAGTGGTAAAATGTATATAAAATTGAGCATGCTCAGACTCAAAACAAATTAATAATAATAATAGTAACGATAAAAATAATGATACCAATAACAAGAATAATAACAAAATATCGATACTAATAACAATAAGAATAACAATGATAATAACAATGATCATAACAATAATAATAACAGTAATCGCAAAAAGAATGATAACAATAATAATGATATTAACAATAATATTAAAATATTAACAATACTAGTAAAAGTAATAATGCAAGACAAGATATAGTTTGGACCCAACATTTTTGTGGAAGTAATTTAATATTAACAATAATAATAAAATAATGAAAACAACAATAAGAATATCAATAGTAGTAACAATAATAATAATACT
The DNA here is from genome assembly GCA_017893485.1 of Hemerocallis citrina. Taxonomy (NCBI): domain Eukaryota; kingdom Viridiplantae; phylum Streptophyta; class Magnoliopsida; order Asparagales; family Asphodelaceae; genus Hemerocallis; species Hemerocallis citrina. Next base: position 137,346,741 of record CM030363.1, read on the forward strand.
AGTAATGATAATGAAAATAATATCAATAATAATAATAGTAGTAATAACAACATTATACAACAAAATAAGAATTTGTCTTATCAAAATAATCTGGTAGCTATATATAGTCGATCAAAAGTGAAAAGTGAAGTTAAAATACACCATTGTCCGAAATAACAAAATCTTTGCTGAGAAACTTTTTTTTTATTTATATGGAAGATCGAAAATAAATATAACAATTAATAATCTAAATATAGAAAGCATTCGGAAAAAATAATTATAAAGAGAAAATAGGTAGGAGAAAAATGAATCTATACCCAATAAAGAGTTAAAGAGGAGGATGACTAGAAGGGACAAAAAGAAAATTAAGGAATTGAATACGAAGGAAGAAGGACGATGGACAAAATCGGAATTGAAGAGAATATAGCAGGAAAGAAATAACGAACATGATACTCAATATGAATCAACAAATAAAAATGAATGCAAGGTAGGAAAGAAATGAACGACACACAAGTTGAAATTAGAAGGAGTTAACGAGACAAGCAGAAAATAAGAGATCGTTTGCACCGGAATCAAAAGAATATGGGTACGAAATGAATAAATTGTACCCAATAAAGAAACAACAAATCAGGACGACTGCAAGAGATGGGAGGAAACAAGGAATCAAAGAATTGAATATGAAGGAATCAAAATGAATGGGATAAGAGTAGTGTCCAGATCGAGTTGATTATCAAATTATTCATATGTTTGCATGGCCTGTTTAATGCTGAGTTAATCCTGACTGAGTCAAGTATGTCTAATATATTAGTCAAACTAACACATTAGCCAAACCTGAGCTCTGATACCACTAAAAATTTTGTCATGCCCCGCTTCCCAAAAATATGGAATACGAGCGCGTGACGAAGCCCAGCGAATGATTTTAACATTATCCATAAGCTGTAGGATCAACTCAGCATCACAACAAGAATATAACAAGATATATATACAACCAAGTATGCATGAATAATTTATTAAGCAACAGAAAACAATTGAAAATAAATAATAATATCCAAATAGTTTTCAAGTCTGGATCAAATGTAAAACTCGGGAACATCAGCCCGTTACAAGTCTTAAGTAGCAAGAATTAACAACTCAAGAAAAATAAATAATCTAAGCAAGTATTTTCTCCACTTGAAGTCTAAAATCTCTGCTCACCAATCCCGGCAGGCAGCACGTCTCCAAATTCTGCTTAATAAATATAAAAGGGAAAAATAGATAAAACAAGAGAAAATACTCTTAGTGCAAGTTAGGGGCACAAATAGTAAAAACGAGTACAAGAAATATGGAACAAAATTTGGAATCAAGAATATAATAGGGATGCAACAGGTAGTGGGAATTCAAGAACTAACTAGCAAGAAGGACAACTCAAGAGATCGGGTTGGGTAACAAATACTAATAGTAGATCAAGTGACTAGTGACATATAAGAGTATCCAACATCAAGTGACAAGTATCAAGTATAAGTTTCAAGTAACAAGTCTCAAGTCTAGTATCAAGTTGTCAAGTATAAGTATCGAGTTGCAAGTGTCAAGTATTATGTTCAAGTATCAAGTATAGTGTCAAGTAACAAGTCTCAAGTCTAGTGCCAAGTATTATATTCAAGTGTCAAGTCTCAAGTAACAACTTGTCAAGTATCAAGTAGCATGTATCAAGTTCAAGTTTCATGTATTAAGTCTTGTAGTTATTACTATCTAGGTAGCACTTCATGCATCCATCTTTTTACTACATGGTTGCTACAGTCAATGCAATTTTGTTTAGGCCTAGTAATAGAGTCTATAGGGCGGCGTACTCAGGTATCAAGTATCAAGCAAGCATGGTTCAAGAATCGGAAAATAAATAACAAGTTCACGAAACAAGTTCGCGAATCCACTAACAAGTTCAAGAACCATACAGTGGGTTCATGAATCAAACAAGTTCATGAGCCAAGTAACTGACTCCATGAATCGATCAAGATACAACAAGTTTATGAACCAAGTATTTGGGAAACACGGGCCGCCTTCCGAGTATACTTATCTATATTGTCCACTACTATGGTCTTTCCCTTAAACCCCGGCTTGTTACTTTTATTAATTTTTATCAAGCAAGCATGCAAGTGTGTGAAACAAGTCAAGAAGTCATAATTTTGGATATGGGACAAGTTTGAAGTATTTATATAGCATATTCGAGGGTCATTATGAATAAAAATATCACGAACAATGAAAATCTCAAATCTGGACAGCACGACGTTGCTGTACCAAAATTGTGATTTCCATTGCTACGAGAAAGCAAAAGTGGATCCGTCAGGAGGTGTAGAAACTAGAATCCGGCTCGGTTCCAACACATATAATTAAGGTATATGAAAGTTGTGGAAACATGTGTCAAAATAGCAAACTACACGGCTATTGTGTTCAGACATAATTTGTGAATCTGAGTTTATACATGTGAAACAGGGTTGAAACATTACAAATTAATTCTGAGAAAATTTGGAGATGTCCTATAGGGTGTCCAGCAACAAGTATATTAAATTTCAAGTCAAACGTTTACTGTTAACATAGTTAAATAAATTTGCAAACTAAAGATGTGCTGCAGTTTTGCGAATCTGCGACTACCGACATAGCTGCAGTAAAACTGCGATATCTCCTAGACCGTAACTCAGAATTCAAAAATTCAGGATACTATCGATATCTAGACATCTAGCGCTACATTTACTGTTAAGGGATCAGGTTCAGATTCTAATTATAAAGGGGTCAAAACAGCAAGTAAAGTTCAGGACAGAAACATGTGTGAATGTCTTTCATGTATAAGTTGCCCGATAATTGGTTGTTAGTCGTCTAGATTAATTTGTGATACAAATACGGGTGTAATGGTTATCAAAACAGCAAGGAACATACATTTCTCAACTCAAATGGGTGCAAGGTCATCACATACAAGATACAACACACATCTACAAATCTATGGTTTCTTAATTTCATATGTTCATGTGACTAGAGGATAAAATGAGTCCAAGTAGTTGTAATATAACAATGAAATTGTTGTGACTCTTAAGATTATGGGATTGATGAGGATTAATATTTGATCAACAATGACGTGTCAAAGAGGAATCACAACTACTAACTATTTGCGGTATTTTCAAATTAAATTCTTGTACTAGAACAAAAATTTGTACAAGATGGATACTTGTTTTGATTGATAACGATTAGATCCGCTAACTGAGAAAAACGGGATCGAAAAACCTCGGGCAAAATCTCTCAAAAACACGTGCGAAGCACGTGCAAAGATCAACAGTAAAGAGGTGAAGCCCCACACCGGATCCCACCTGAACAGCGAACAGCGGTTCGGATCTGGCGCGGCAGAACAGCGAAACATCGAAACCAGCCAATCAAACGCAGACTTCACACCAGATCTGGCCGAACAGGAAACAGCGGGATCAGATCCGCTGTGGCCGAACACGAAACAGCGAATTGAACCAATCGATGGCCGTTTTCTTCCTCACACCGGCAGCGAGCGGGAGAGTGAGCGGGACTGCGGCGCAGGCGGGCGTGACGACGGCGCGTGGTCGGGGTTCGACTGGGGAGCAGTCGAAGACGACGACGATGGCGATGGGGTGGTGCGCGTCGAGTTGGTGGCGGCTCTATTCGTGGGTTCGAAACAGGGGATGATGAAAGCGGGGGATTGGGTTCGGGGTGTTGGCAGGGCGATGGAGGTGGAGAAGAGAGGGCGGCGATGGGTCGAAGGCGAGGCTAGGGCGATGCGAGGGTGGAGGTGATGGGGATTGGGTGAGAGGTTGAAGACGGAGTGGGTTTTCAGAGTTTGGATAATGGCAGAGGAGACGAGAGGATGATGGTGGATGCTGGCAGTGGTGGTGATTGACGAGGGGAGTGGGTAGGTGGTGGTCGGAGGCCGTGGGTGATCGGAGGGCGAGGAGGGACGGCAGAGGGAATGCGGACTGGGTTCGATTGATGCGAAGGAGAAGGAGACGGAAAAAAGAAGATGGAGAAGGAAGGAGAGCGGCAGGTTGTATTGGGTTTATACAGTGAAACTAGGGTTAGGGTTAGAAGGTTAGGGTTTAAATAGTGTGGATTTGGGTTACTGGGTATTTGAGTGGGATCCAACTAGAGAATTGGTCAAAAATCCATAAAAATGGGGATAAAGTGATAAATGATATGAAGCAGCTCATCTCTTCATGAAGAACGACACAAAGGAGCAGGACGGACATACAATTGAATTAGATAAAGGCACCAAAAATTGAGTTGAAACAATATAATGATTTTATTCGAACGAAAACAAAATACAGGATCTCAAATTGAATACAAAAATACCAGAAATGAAAATACAGTAGAAAAAAAAGTACATATACGGGAAATAGGAGTTACATATTGTTGTTCCCCCTTATGAAATTTTTTTGAAGTATTTAATCCTCCTCCTATGTTGTATTGTATTGCTACTGTTACGGATCCTTGTATCAAATTAGGGAGTACGAAGAGTTTGATTGCAATGTATTTTACTTTACTTGGAGATGAATGTGAAATTGATTCCGATAAATTTTTAGCTAGCTTTGAATCGACATTGAATAACTTGTATGATTATTATGATAGAACTTTTGCATCCAGTAGTACAACTAGTATAGTTACTTCTTCTTCTTCTACTACCAGAGGTAAGGTAAGAGTACATTAGAAGATGTCATTACTAATTTACTTGCTTGTATTCAATCAAAAAAACCTAGAACTAATGCACCTAATGAATTAAATTGGTATAATCAACAAGATAATGAGAGTTCTAGTAGTAATATTGAAGTGCGACAATGGTGGAAAGAACATGAAAATCTTTTTCCTATTCTTTCACATATAACTAGAGATTTACTAACTCCTCCTATCTGCACAGTTGCTTCAGAAAGTGCTTTTTCTACAAGTGGCAGAGTTCTAACAGATTTCAGGAATCGCTTAAAGCCGGATACATTGGAGATGCTCGTTTGCACTGAAGATTGGATGAAGGCGGAAGACCGGACTCGAGGAAAAGCGGCATCTACACCAACAAGTGGTAGCAACTCACCTGAAGTCCAACAACAAGATCAGTAAACAAAAAACTTTTATTCGAATGTAAAAAACTTGTAAACAATTCATAGTAGTTGTAATTTTTTTTTTTAAGTTAAGTTGTAAAAAAATTATAAAATATAAATTTGTACAAATTTCATACAAGTTGAAATAAAAAATATATACAATTTTGTTTAATTCTTAACTAGTGTTATCCTGTGCAAATTGCACGGCCTAAAATAGTTTTGAGAGACTTATAAAATTATATAGAACTTTAAAAAAGTATGAAAGAATTGGGAGAAACTTATGAATATCATCTCTACCGTAATTATTGAAATCTTCATTATCACATAAGAAAATAGTTTAAAGAATCACTGCTAAACCATAATGTTATCCAGTTGAATATTACTAAGGCTAAAAATGCATGCAATGAACTGAATAACCAACCCATTTATTTATACTTGAATCACCCATACATAAAAAAATTTACAATGTTGTTATTCTACAATAATCGATTAGCATCAATATCAACTAATACAAAATTTCTACACCTAATCATTCATATAAATGCAGATCGATCATTTCATGATAATACATGTTAACTTCCCCACTAACGTAACCTTATAAAATCTTCAATAGTTTTATATTTAGTCCCTTTTCCTTTTAAAAAAATAGCTAATATACGTATTCATTTCATGAACATAATTACAAATTAACCATAGTAATCACAAAGCAATCAACATTCTAATTTAAAATAATTTTTTTTCGAAGGAATTTCCCGAAAGTTTACTTTAACCACAGCTGAAGAAAGCCTTCTTTTCAATTCCCGTTGATCCTCCAACGCACCCACCTGAATTCAACCAACCAACCCAAACAAAAAAAAAATCAATTAATTAATTCACAAAATTCGATCAGAAATTGGGAATCAATCAGAATCTTGGATCTCTGAATCTTACGGGTCTAGCGCCGTCATCGCGCTTACGTGGCAGGACGGTAGGGCCATTGCAATTCCAGCGGTCGCGGAGTCTCTCTGCGATCTGTTGGAAATTAGGGTTGGAGTTAGGGTTTGAGTGGAGTTTGGGGAAATTGGGGGGTGAGAATAAGGAATATGAGTTACCTCCCATTGTTGGCGTTGGAGTTGTTCGATATATTTTCGGAGTTCATCAACTGTCTTCTCTGCCGTTATGGTTGCCATTGTGAATCTCGGTCGGTGTAGGGTTGCTGTGGTAGGACATGAGAGTATTTCTATTATGGATATGGAAAAAGAAATATATTCCTCCATCCACACCTTCCAATTCGAGATCTCAAACCATATAAATTTTGGGGGAAATTTTGGGTCCAAAGAAAAAGATGGAATTTTTATTTGAAGGGAATGGGAATAGAAGAGAGGCGATGGATAAAAAAAAATCAATTTGGCTACTGCAGGGGTGCAGATTGGGAAGGGAGGATGTTAGGGGATTAGGGAAGATGAAGGGTTTTGAAGGTGGGAGAGATGAGAATTTTATTTGATTTTTTTATTTTTTTATGTGCTGAGCATGTGTTAATTTCTACTTTTGTTCTCCTTTCTTTATTTCAAAATAGAGAAAGGAAAGAGGGGGTACACTCTCTCTCCTATTAGCATAATATATAGATATAATTCACCGTTTATATTCTTATATTTTCATCTAAAGAAAACCTATACTTCAAATATGAGGTTTTATGTAGTTTCAGATTACAAAATGCATATCTGAATTGAACTACATAGTATAAATTAACTCCAACGAATAGACATAATTAAATGTATCAAAAAGTACTCACCATTTTGGGCTTCTTGGTAATTCCCATGGAGTCGCTTCCGCGCATTCGCCAACCTCTCTGCATCGGCCAAGTTCTCCTTGTCGTCCTTCAACTTCTAATAATTCAAAAACAATATAATAAAATAATAATAATTCAGCATCATACATTATGCTTAACAATAAATACAAAGTTAAATAAGTGATTTAAGAGTGTTTATAGCTGGATTTGTGGAGTGGAAAGGCTCCAATTGAGCTTCCCTTCTTTGAACAGGTCTTGGTTTAGCTTTAACTGATGCTGCTTCCGTGTTACTGCTCCTGTTCGAGCTCATTCTACCATCTGCTTTACAATTCGTGCAACTTCATTAGCTACTGTCACGCCCCGCTTCCCAAAAATATGGAATACGAGCACGTGACGAAGCCCAGCGAATGATTTTTACATCATCCATAAGCTGTAGGATCGACCCAGCATCAAAACAAGAATATACAAGATGAATATATATAACCAAGCATGCATGAATAATTATTAAGCAACAGGAAACAATTTAAACAAATAATAATATTCAAATAGTTCCCATGTCTGAATCAAGTGTAACTCGGAAACAAGTCTTAAACAGCAGAAGAAATAAATACCTTAAGGAAAGCAACTATTTAATCAGGTCCTTGCTCCAAGCAAAACCTGAAATGTCTGCTCGCTAATTCCAGCAGGAACCGCGTCTCCAAAGTCTGCTTAATAATATAAACAGGGAAACAAAGGGGAAACAAGGGAAAATGCCCTTAGTGCAAGTTAGGGCCACAAATAGTAAAAGCAAGTACAAGAAAGGGGAAAACAAGAATTGGAATCAAGAGTAGGCAGAGTTATAACAAGTAATGAACAAATTCAGGGACTATCTAGCAAGAGGGAAACATCTTAATAACTAGATTGGATAGCAACTGCTAGTGGTGAAACACATGTCAGGTACACCTATAAGGGTAACTAACATCGGGTATTATGTTTCATGTGTCAGGTTTTACGTATCAAGTTTCATATTTCAAGTTGCAGGTGTCATGTTCAGGTGTCATGTTCAGGTGTCATGTTCCAAGTGTCATGTTTCAGATATCAGGTAACCGGGTATTCAGGATAATCAGGTAACAGGGTAATCATGTATCAGGATAATCAGGTAACAGCATAATCATGTATCAGGTGTTAAGTTCAAGTCTTGTGTGATTACTATCTAGGTAGCACGACATGCATCCATACTTTTACTACATGGTTGCTACAGTCAAAACAAATTTCGTTTAGACTTAGTAATGGAGTCTATAGGGCGGCGTACTCAGGTTTCAGGTATCAGGTATCAGGTATCAGATATCAGACAGGCACGGTTCATGAATACGAAATTTAATAACAGGTTCACGAAGCAAGTTCGTGAATACTAACAGGTTCAAGGACCACACAGTGGGTCCATGAATACAACAGGTTCATGAGTCAAGTAACTGACTCCATGAATACATCACGTGTAACAGGTTCATGAACCGAGTACTGGGAAACACGGGCCCCCTTCTGAGTACACTTACCTATATTGTCCATTCTATAGTCTTTCCCTTAACCCCGGCTTATTACATTTGTTCAGGCAGAATTTGTATATTTGTATTTATGCATATGAAATAGTGCTGTAATAATGTAGATTAATTCTAAGGAAAAATTGGGGATGTCCTATAGGGTGTCCAGCAACTACATATAAAATTTGGAGTCAAACGCTCGCTGTTTACACAGCGAAAATAATTCGCAAAGAAAATATATACAGCAGTTTTTACAAAACTGCGCCTACTGACACAGCTGCAGAATAACAGCCATATCTCCTAGACCGTAACTCCAAATTCAATCATTCTGGAGTCTATCGACATCTACACATCCTGATCTACGTTTTGTATTCAGGCCTCGGGCCCAAATTCCAAGGTAAAAAGGGTCGAAACCTCAAAATAAAATCCAGACAGCAACATAGGAAAATAATTCACTAATGTAGATTTCATAGAATTATGTAATTTGGTGTCTAAAATCATTATGTGGCACAAATACATGGTAATGGGAATCAAACAGCGAATAATAATATTTTCCAAGTCATAATAATCACAAATTGCCAAAACACTAAATTTATATGCGCCTACAATTTCTAGGGGTCCTTAATTCATATGTCCATGTGATTCGCAAGTTCAAGGAGATAAAAGAGTCCAATTGAATTATTATTTAATACGAGGAATTTTGTGACTCTTAGATTGGTGAGTTTGAAGGTTCAAATTGTTTTACTATGATATTTCAAAGGAGAGTCACAACTAACTACATGTGGTATTTCAAAGAGACTTGTACTAGGACAATAAGATGTACAAGGTTACTTGCCTTAAATCGACGGTTGAAATCTCCGCTTGTTGAAGCAAATAGAGTAGAAAAATCCCCGGAATTGTCCTCGAAATGCGCGTCCAAAAACTGATCTGAGATCGAGCTTTCCTTGCACACACGATCGGCCCAGAACAGCGTATAGCGTTCGGATCTGGTGCGGGTAGAACACGGAACACCGAAACAGCCAATCAGATTGATTCTGTGCACCGGATCCCAGGCCAGAACAGCGAACACGGTTGTGGATCTGCTGCGGAACGAACAGCGAACAGCGATCGGTGCGCACGGATCTTGAAGAGATCGGACGGCTTCGATCTGCTCCCGCCCAAATCCTCCTTCTTCTTCTTCGATCTTCTTCTTCTTCTTCGTTCGGCTGAGTAGCGCTCGAGAGAGAGGAGTGACGGCGGCTGCTTCGTTGGCGGCGACTACGGCAACAACGGAGTGCGGCGAGGCGGCGGCGACGTCGAGAAGCGACGCGCGGCGAGGTGCTCTGTTCGTGGGTTTCGAACAGGGGAGAGGTGGAATCGAGGATTCGGCGGCACTGCGACGATGCGACGGCGCGACTTGGTGGAGTTGTGGAGGTGGTGGTGCTGAGGGTCGACGAGGATGGCGGTGATCGGAGATGGCGAGGCGTTCGGAAGTGGATAATGGCGAGAAATGGGTTCGGAGTTGGTTTGGGAAATGGCGATGGAGGAGTGGGGACGTTGGCGGTGGTGACGGAGTGGGTTGCTGTGGGGATGACGAGGCGACGGAGGGGTCGTGGAGATGGTGGTGGCGAGCGACGGGGATCGGAGATGGGTTTGGTTGGCGAGAAGATGGAGACGAAGATGGGGTGAAGGATTAGCGGCGGGTGGAAAAGTAATTAGGGTTAAACAGTAGATGATTAGGGTTAGGGGTTTAAATACTAGGTTTTGAGGGTATTGGGTTTAAGAGTTTTGGGGATCCGTTTCAAAGAGAGCCCAACAGGAGAAGTGGTCAAAATGCATTAAAATAGATATTAGAGAGTTAAAGGAGCAGAATTGATCTATTGTTCATGAAGAACGATACAAAATGGTACACAATGAATTAGTTAAGAAGGATCCAAATTCGAGTTGAGACGAGAATAATGATTCCATTCAATCAGATGAAATACATGATATCAAAAATAGACGAAAGAGTACAATAAGGCTCAAAACAGTACAAAATACAAATACGGGAAAACAGGAGTTACAAATCCTACCCACCTTACACAAAAATTTCGTCCTCGAAATTTGCTTAGGCGGTACATAGGACAGGGTAAAGTAACTTAGGGCGGATAACAAACAAGGGATCCAAAGAAAAGTCAACTTGGTGGTAACACCAAAATAAGAAGGGAGTGGATAACAACGAGGTCAAATGGATGGCATGAAAGAGAATAACAGTATCTAGTGGGTCCAAATAACACAAGATAATAAATACAATGAAGGAGTAGGCAGAACTGAAACCAAGGAGATGGAAAACAGGAAAGAATTGATCCAATAATGAATGAGTACATGATGGCAGGAGGGAAAGCAAGAAGGAAATAACCGGTATCAAAACGAAGAAGAACACTGAACACCACAAGACTTGCAAGATAACAAGGTAAGGAGGTGAACGAAATAGAAAGAGCTGGAATCGAAGAAGGGAGCGACAAGGGAAAAATGCACCACGCAATGAGTCAATGGATGAGAACAAAACAAGAGATAGGGGACAGCAAGTGGTGCAAGGAATGGAACAAAACACAATACAAGAAAGGAGAAACAACAACATGATCCTGGGTCCTGTGGGTCATGGGCCCACCACGCTTCCGCTGCGCTACTCTGATGGTGACACTCCAAGCTCCAGACATGTTGTAGACCACGTGGCACCAAGCGACGATCCGAGCAGGAAGAAAGGAATGAGGCACCAGATCAGAGAGAGTATGGGTTCAGGATAGATATAAACAAGGATGCAAAGAATATAAAATTGAGCTTCAATTCAAATAATCAAAATATATAGTATACATCAAAACTAATGACTTTAACAGGAATACTAATAGTAACAATATCCATGATAATAATATCAACAGTAATAAAAAATAATAATGACAATAAAAACTAATAATAACAAAATTAGTAATATTAGTAACAAAATAATAATAATAATATCAATAATAATAACAGAAATAAAAACCGTCGTAATCATACAGGTAATAATAATACGATGAAATAAAAATATCAACAATACTAATAATAACGATAATACATACATGACAAAGTAGAATTCAACACATTCATGAAAATAACGCAATAATAATAATAATAGCATTAAAAATAATATCAATAATGATAATAATAATATAACAATAGCAAAAATAACAATGATATCAATAAAGCAACAGTAATAATAATAAAAATAATAACAGTAGTAAAGGTGATGAAACGATAATAATAACATCAATTGAAATGACAGTAATATTAATAATACCAATAATAACGAAAGTATTCTTTTACCATCAGTTTCATTATATAAGTAACGAGTCTTGAAAAATAAATTAGTAGTAGGTAGAAAATCTTGCCTCCTTAACATCAAGTTGCATATTTGCCTTCACGACATCAGGTTTCAAGTTGCCGTCCGGATATTCGGCTGCACATTTTGCCTCGCCGATAACCAGTTGCAATTTGCCTCCAGTGATATCGAGTTGCATATTTGCCATCTCGACATTAGGTTGCAACGAAGTAGTGAACGTATATAAAATTGAGCATGCTCAGGCTCAAAACAAATTAATAATAATGATAGTAGTAACGAAAGAAAATAATAGTACTAATAACAATAATAATATAAAAAGGTCCATATTAATAACAATAGAATAACAGTGATCATGACAATAATAATAATAGTAATAGCAAAAGAATGATAACAATAATAATAATATTAACAATAATAATGAAATAGTGAAAACAACAATAAGAATATCAATAGTAGTAACAATAATAATAATATTAGTAATGATAGTGAAAATAATAGCAATGATACTAATGGTAGTAAAAATAGCATTATACAACGAAATAAGAATTTGCCTTATCTAATAATAATTCAGTAGAAATATATAGTCGATTGAAAATGAAAAGTGAGTTAAAATACATCATCGTTCGAAATAACAAAATCCTTGTTGAGATACATCTTCATAGAAGATCGAAAATAAATATAATAATTAATAATCAAAATATAGAAAGTATTCGGAAAATAATAATAATAATAATAATTATAAGGAGAAAAATAAGTAGGAGAAAAATGAAGCTACATCCAATAAGGAGTTAAAGAGAATGATGACTAGAAGGGACAAAGGAAAATTAAGGAATTGAATATGAAGGAAGGAGGACGAGGGCAAAATCGGAATTGAAGAGAATATAGCGGGAAAGAAATAACCAACATGATACTCAATATGAATCAACAAATGAAAATGAATGCAAGGCAGGGAAAGCAATGAACGACACACGAGTTGAAATGAGAAGGAATTAACGAAGCAAGCAGAAAATAAGAGATCGCTTGCATCAAAGTCAAACGAATAGGGGTACGGAAGAATAAATTTGTACCCAATAAAGAATTAACAAATCAGGACGAATGCAAGAGATGGAAGGAAGCAATGAGTCAAAGAATTGAATATGAAGGGATCAAATGGATGGGATAAGACTTGTATCCAGATCGAGTTGACTATTAAATTATTCATGTGGTTGCATGGCCTGTTTAATGTTGAGTTAATCCTGACTGAGTCAAGCGTGTCTAATGTATTAGTCAAACTAACACATTAGCCAAACCTGAGCTCTGATACCACTAAAAACCTTGTCACGCCCCGCTTCCCAAAAATATGGAATACGAGCACGTGACGAAGCCCAGCGAATGATTTTTACATCATCCATAAGCTGTAGGATCGACCCAGCATCAAAACAAGAATATACAAGATGAATATATATAACCAAGCATGCATGAATAATTATTAAGCAACAGGAAACAATTTAAACAAATAATAATATTCAAATAGTTCCCATGTCTGAATCAAGTGTAACTCGGAAACAAGTCTTAAACAGCAGAAGAAATAAATACCTTAAGGAAAGCAACTATTTAATCAGGTCCTTGCTCCAAGCAAAACCTGAAATGTCTGCTCGCTAATTCCAGCAGGAACCGCGTCTCCAAAGTCTGCTTAATAATATAAACAGGGAAACAAAGGGGAAACAAGGGAAAATGCCCTTAGTGCAAGTTAGGGCCACAAATAGTAAAAGCAAGTACAAGAAAGGGGAAAACAAGAATTGGAATCAAGAGTAGGCAGAGTTATAACAAGTAATGAACAAATTCAGGGACTATCTAGCAAGAGGGAAACATCTTAATAACTAGATTGGATAGCAACTGCTAGTGGTGAAACACATGTCAGGTACACCTATAAGGGTAACTAACATCGGGTATTATGTTTCATGTGTCAGGTTTTACGTATCAAGTTTCATATTTCAAGTTGCAGGTGTCATGTTCAGGTGTCATGTTCAGGTGTCATGTTCCAAGTGTCATGTTTCAGATATCAGGTAACCGGGTATTCAGGATAATCAGGTAACAGGGTAATCATGTATCAGGATAATCAGGTAACAGCATAATCATGTATCAGGTATTAAGTTCAAGTCTTGTGTGATTACTATCTAGGTAGCACGACATGCATCCATACTTTTACTACATGGTTGCTACAGTCAAAACAAATTTCGTTTAGACTTAGTAATGGAGTCTATAGGGCGGCGTACTCAGGTTTCAGGTATCAGGTATCAGGTATCAGATATCAGACAGGCACGGTTCATGAATACGAAATTTAATAACAGGTTCACGAAGCAAGTTCGTGAATACTAACAGGTTCAAGGACCACACAGTGGGTCCATGAATACAACAGGTTCATGAGTCAAGTAACTGACTCCATGAATACATCACGTGTAACAGGTTCATGAACCGAGTACTGGGAAACACGGGCCCCCTTCTGAGTACACTTACCTATATTGTCCATTCTATAGTCTTTCCCTTAACCCCGGCTTATTACATTTGTTCAGGCAGAATTTGTATATTTGTATTTATGCATATGAAATAGTGCTGTAATAATGTAGATTAATTCTAAGGAAAAATTGGGGATGTCCTATAGGGTGTCCAGCAACTACATATAAAATTTGGAGTCAAACGCTCGCTGTTTACACAGCGAAAATAATTCGCAAAGAAAATATATACAGCAGTTTTTACAAAACTGCGCCTACTGACACAGCTGCAGAATAACAGCCATATCTCCTAGACCGTAACTCCAAATTCAATCATTCTGGAGTCTATCGACATCTACACATCCTGATCTACGTTTTGTATTCAGGCCTCGGGCCCAAATTCCAAGGTAAAAAGGGTCGAAACCTCAAAATAAAATCCAGACAGCAACATAGGAAAATAATTCACTAATGTAGATTTCATAGAATTATGTAATTTGGTGTCTAAAATCATTATGTGGCACAAATACATGGTAATGGGAATCAAACAGCGAATAATAATATTTTCCAAGTCATAATAATCACAAATTGCCAAAACACTAAATTTATATGCGCCTACAATTTCTAGGGGTCCTTAATTCATATGTCCATGTGATTCGCAAGTTCAAGGAGATAAAAGAGTCCAATTGAATTATTATTTAATACGAGGAATTTTGTGACTCTTAGATTGGTGAGTTTGAAGGTTCAAATTGTTTTACTATGATATTTCAAAGGAGAGTCACAACTAACTACATGTGGTATTTCAAAGAGACTTGTACTAGGACAATAAGATGTACAAGGTTACTTGCCTTAAATCGACGGTTGAAATCTCCGCTTGTTGAAGCAAATAGAGTAGAAAAATCCCCGGAATTGTCCTCGAAATGCGCGTCCAAAAACTGATCTGAGATCGAGCTTTCCTTGCACACACGATCGGCCCAGAACAGCGTATAGCGTTCGGATCTGGTGCGGGTAGAACACGGAACACCGAAACAGCCAATCAGATTGATTCTGTGCACCGGATCCCAGGCCAGAACAGCGAACACGGTTGTGGATCTGCTGCGGAACGAACACCGAACAGCGATCGGTGCGCACGGATCTTGAAGAGATCGGACGGCTTCGATCTGCTCCCGCCCAAATCCTCCTTCTTCTTCTTCGATCTTCTTCTTCTTCTTCGTTCGGCTGAGTAGCGCTCGAGAGAGAGGAGTGACGGCGGCTGCTTCGTTGGCGGCGACTACGGCAACAACGGAGTGCGGCGAGGCGGCGGCGACGTCGAGAAGCGACGCGCGGCGAGGTGCTCTGTTCGTGGGTTTCGAACAGGGGAGAGGTGGAATCGAGGATTCGGCGGCACTGCGACGATGCGACGGCGCGACTTGGTGGAGTTGTGGAGGTGGTGGTGCTGAGGGTCGACGAGGATGGCGGTGATCGGAGATGGCGAGGCGTTCGGAAGTGGATAATGGCGAGAAATGGGTTCGGAGTTGGTTTGGGAAATGGCGATGGAGGAGTGGGGACGTTGGCGGTGGTGACGGAGTGGGTTGCTGTGGGGATGACGAGGCGACGGAGGGGTCGTGGAGATGGTGGTGGCGAGCGACGGGGATCGGAGATGGGTTTGGTTGGCGAGAAGATGGAGACGAAGATGGGGTGAAGGATTAGCGGCGGGTGGAAAAGTAATTAGGGTTAAACAGTAGATGATTAGGGTTAGGGGTTTAAATACTAGGTTTTGAGGGTATTGGGTTTAAGAGTTTTGGGGATCCGTTTCAAAGAGAGCCCAACAGGAGAAGTGGTCAAAATGCATTAAAATAGATATTAGAGAGTTAAAGGAGCAGAATTGATCTATTGTTCATGAAGAACGATACAAAATGGTACACAATGAATTAGTTAAGAAGGATCCAAATTCGAGTTGAGACGAGAATAATGATTCCATTCAATCAGATGAAATACATGATATCAAAAATAGACGAAAGAGTACAATAAGGCTCAAAACAGTACAAAATACAAATACGGGAAAACAGGAGTTACAGCTACAGCTAATACAAAAGAAGTAAAGACCTCAGCATCATTTTAATTAGTTCGAGTTAGCGGCATATGGTTGATGGCAGCAGGCGAAGAATTCTCCGAAGCTTTCACCCATTCGTCCACAATGTATTTTCACTTCCTAGTAACAAATAAACTCGTTAAAACTCAGAACAAAATCAAGAAGTGTATTTCTACCGATAGTCAGTCTGCTTACTTGACTAACTACTTCGCCAATCTCTGAACTGCAGCTGATTCATGCTTTCTCAGTCCATCACATGCTTCCCGATATCGGTTTCCTGTAATATCAAACTGATCAAATTCATAACAACATATTATCAAATTTACGAAAAAATAAATTAAATTAAATAAAAAAACCTGCAAAGCTTTGAATGTGATGTCCATGTCAGCGAGACATTGTAGCAGTTAAGCAATCGAATCTCCCGACTGCATAATTTTTTCAAATATAATCTCAAAATTAAAACAACCAGAAAATTTAATTTGACCACATAAAGGATTAGATTTGAGAGACCAAAAACTAACTTGATCAGGATCATCAAGTGCTCCTTTAATACCGAGAATCTTCATCAGATCTTGATCGATCAGACGGCCATAACTCCTCCGATCCTCATCATCATCCTCGATATCTACATCATCATCCCCTACCTCCACTCTGTGATTCGACTGCGGCGTAAACGACAACGATCCGAACACCTTCTCGGTCGGACTACTATTTCCCTTCTCCTCTTCTCTCGCTCTCGATCGGAGCTGCTTCTGATGTCGGACTCGCGCTGGCATGGATCTTGATGCGGCGGCGACAGCTAGGGAGGAGCGTAGAGGCGCTCAACGATTCCGTTGCGGCAGAGGCGGAGCTCCGTCGCGTGGTCAGAGGCGGCGATGGAGATCGTCGTGTCGATGGCGAGGAGTTCGACGGGCGGCAGAGGAGATTTAGGTGGGTTTTGGGGTAGGGAGGGTTAGGGTTAACGTGTTTTGGGGAGATGTGGTAGAAGAGTGGTTTTTTTTGTGTGTGTTTTTTTAATTTTGCAATGATGTGGCTGCACGCTTCCTACTTTTGCTCTTCTTCCTCTATTTTAAAATAGAGGAAGGAGTGATGGGGTAGTCCTATTAGCTTAAGATATATATATATATATATATATATATATATATATATATATATATATATATATATATATATATATATATATATATATATATATATATATATAATAAAACACAAAGAAAGCTATCAAGTGGCTCTCATTCAATCTCCCCTAAAACTAATGGGCTAGATTGATTCTCATAAAACATATTTTTCCGCCTAAAATTTCAAACCCCAAAATGAAATTTTTCCCCACAAAACTAAAAAACTCATTACTTTATTACTATCTCTCTTTTCTCTCTTCACTTTTTCATATTTCTCTCTTTCTCTCTCTCCCTCTCTCTCTCCCATTCTTTCTTAACTTAGAAATTTAGATTTTAAGATTTCAGGTTTGTAAAATTTTCAAAATTTTTTTATTTTTTTTATTGCACATGTTATATTGAAAATAGCAAATATCTTTTCAACAGTTAAATTTCATCATTTTCCACCCTTAAAGTTCTAAGAAGTTGGATTTTACACCCTCATTTATAATTATTTTTCAACATATACTAATAGAAACATGGACTTTTATTTACAACTAATTATTGTCATACTATTCAAACTTGAACTAAATA
The DNA here is from genome assembly GCA_017893485.1 of Hemerocallis citrina. NCBI lineage: Eukaryota > Viridiplantae > Streptophyta > Magnoliopsida > Asparagales > Asphodelaceae > Hemerocallis > Hemerocallis citrina. The sequence goes on from CM030363.1 coordinate 137,364,644, forward strand.
ATTGTTGTTTTACTGTTTACATGGCTTTTCGTATGTTGTATCGTTCCGAAGACGTGCCGTAGGCACGTATCCACGGGCAAATCTAGTATATATAATAAAATACAAAGAAAGCTAACAAGTGGCTCTCCTTCAATCCCCCAAAAAATCAAAGGTCCAGATCTAATCTTACAAAACATATTTTCCCCCCAAAAGTTCTCCCCCAAAACTGAAATTCAAATCTCCCACTCAAAACAACTCCTATATTTATTTAATTTTTTTTTTTCCCTCTCTCTCTCCCTCCGTCTTCTATTCAAACAATTAAGAAAATAAAAATTTTAAAATTTTTTAAAAATTTAAAAACAAAAAAATTTAAAAATTAAAAACTTTAAAAAAAATTCAAAAAATTATATAATATGTTTTTTGCTTTATGTTCGCTACTTCAATTAATTTGCTGGACCTCCAAAACTATTTTATATAATCAAACAAGATGCACCGTTTCGAAGACGTGCCGTAGGCACGTATCAACGAGCAATCCTAGTATATATATATATATATATATATATGTCTTCGACTCTTAAACTTGTTGTACATTATTTATTTATTCATTTATTTATTTATTTAGGTTAAAAGAGATGGAAAAAAAAACTTGTACATATTTCATACATGTTGAAATGAATAATATATACAGTTTTGTATAATTCTTAATCACTTAGACTCTTATACTTGTTGTACAATTTTTATTTATTTATTTTTTAAGATTAAAAGAGATGAAAAGAAACTTGTGTTTGAATGTAAAAAATTGTAAAATATTCATTGTAGTTGAAATGAATAATATATGCAATATTTTAATTGAATTTGTAAGAAAAAAAATTTAAATCTAACCAGGCCAACCCGCGACCCGGCCCGAACCGACACGGGCCAGCCTGAATGGGTTCGCAGGTTGGCAAGTTCGAAGTTTTCACTTTCGAACCCCGTCCGGTCTGGCCCGGTTAAGCCCATGACCCGACCCGAATCTGTCCACTTTCTTCTTCAATCCGCATGGGTCCAATCCGACCTGGTACGATGGACTCGAATGCCAACCCTACTTAAAATGCATATGCATTCATTTCACATTCAAACCCACAAGAGGAATTTACTCCCAAAAAACATACACAGCTAGAGAAGATTTCTGCAGTCTTACAAGTTGCATCCAGAACATGGATTGGTGTTGCTTTTCGGAGCAAAGTGGGGCCAACAATCCAATCAGCCTATCCTGCACTTTAGGCTTTTCTTTTTCTTTTTTCTTTTTTTTTTCTCCCATTATGATCACATTGATTTAAAAAATTACAGATGTGACATGATATGTTTGAGAATGGAATGAATGAGTTGCTTCTCCACCCTACTTCGGTCTAGATATTTTTATCATCGTAGCCTAATATGTAATAGCATCAAAATCAAATATCTACCTGTCTATTCTTCAAGTTTGTGTACGTATATAGTCAATGTGATTTGTAACAGTCAATGCCCTTTGTTTAATGTGGAAATGTTATACTAATATACTAGTATATTCTCTCAGTAATATTCCTTTTATTAAAGGGTGATTTGGTTAGTTGTAAAATATATATAATCTAAAGAATTACTATTTAAAAATTATATATTTAGAAATAAGATTTAAAATTTGGTTTGTTTAAATATAATTTTATTGTAGTGTATGATAAAAAAAAAGAAAAAAAATAAAATTTAAATAATTAGTACAAAATAATTGTAGAGTAGCAAGTGAAATTATTTTATTGAAAAATGTGAAAAGAGAAGATAGAGAAATCAATTTAAAAGTCAATGAAATAGTGTTACTCCACTATTTTCCTCTCATTTTGAGTGGAAAAGGAATGGACAAAACGGGCTACTGAAAACCAAATTCAACATTTTATTCCTAAACAAAGATATGAACAATGCATTTTCATAAAATTTATTTTTCTACGATAACTTTTCGACCAAACAAATCACCTCTTAATGTCTATAATTGGAGGGTTAAATACGTTAAACCCCCCTCCCTCTATAATTTGGGTCAACGGTCAAATTAGAAAACCCCACGGACCATGCTAAGTTGCCAGCTGCACCCATTTAAAAAATATGCAAGAATAAAGAATTGGACTCTTTTACACCTCATCTTCTTTATTTTATTAAATTGTAATATGCACGTGCGATGCACGTTCTAATCAATTTTTATTTATTTTATAAAATAAATGGCAAAAACCAAAGTACCCCGAACATTTGGCGTAAGTAAAATATGCCCATACAACGTTTGAAAAAGTACACTAAACTCATTTATCTGTTAACTTAACCTCATCCGTTAAGTTATAATTATTGAATTACCTTTTTACCCTTACTCTTCATAATCAAATCTTTTCTTCTTTTTCCTTTTTCTTCATTTCTTTTTTTTCTTTCTTTTTTCTCTATTCTTCTCTTTCTTCATTCCTTTTTTCATCATTGCTTTAGGGGCAAAAATGCATGGCTATATTAGAACCAAAATACATTTTTTTTTCCAACATCAATTATAACAAAGAAGAAATTGAGAAAGTATGTAGGTAATAAAGAATTTATATTGAACAACATTGAAATGTGAAATATAACATAAAAATCAACCATAGAAGACAAAAGTTTGGAGATATTGTAGCAGTTTAAAGTGCTAGTTCAGGACTTTAGTCGGCTCTAGGAACAATAGTTAGTCCCACAATTATCAGTGGAGTAGTGTATCAGATTCAGAAGTTAGAACCAGAAGCTGGAAGTTCTACATACGGTTAAATATGTAGTTACTGCACCACAGCACAGACTAGAAATTGACATTCCTACATTAAATTAAAATTATAGGTGTTTGAGTATTAAATTACTTCTTAGGAGTTTACCTATTCTTGAATGTCGAAGTCGGCCCAGCGGTTAGGCAAAGGTTTTTCCTTTTGTATATTGTGTAAGGTTGTCAGTTGTCACCCTGTACCATCTAAAAACGCCTATGAAGTAGTTTGAAATGTTTTTCAAGCGAAAGTTTAATATAAGCATGAAAAATTAGATAAACTTCAGTAGTACTTTCTTTTAAGCCGGTTCCAATAATTGGAGTCATATTCTTGAAGATTTGTTGTTACCCTCATTTCCCATGGAACGGAATATTGGTAAGATCGATATTTGATGATGAAACATCAAAGCTTATATTACAAACTCTTCGAAAAGAGGAATCTGAAATTTCGGAAGGAAGAAAAAGGAATGAAGAAAGAGAAGAATAGAGAAAAATGAAAGGAAAAAAAAAGGAATGAAGAAAAAGAAAAAAGAAGAAGAGATTTAATTATGAAAGGGTAATGGTAAAAAAGTAATTTAATAATTATAACTTAACGGATGAGGTTAAGTTAACGGAGAAATGAGTTTAGTGTATTTTTTCAAACGTTGTATGAGCATTTTTTACTCGGACCAAACGTTGGGGAGGTACTTTGGTTTTCATCCTAAAATAAATAATAGAACGTAAGCTGGCCTTGAACTTGAGACCTCCATTTACTCATCACATACTCTTTACAAACTACCCCTAGTGGCACCAACTTTTATTTTATATGAGTGATACTTTGTAAATAATTATATCGTAAATAAATTTAAACTTTGAAAGTATTTTGGTAACTAACAACAGTTGAGTAATGAACGATTAATATAACTCCAACTTAAAAATGAATGGTTGAGATTAGGTAGTTGGTTGTCCACAAATGACAACCCCAACTCTCCCATTATAATATTATAGATAGAGATAGTAACCTGCACATGCGATGCACATTCTAATCAATTTATTTATTTTATAAATTAAATAATATGACGTAATCTGGCCTCGAACCTGAGACCTCCATTTACCAATAAATACTCTTTACAAATTATCCCTAGTGGCACAAACTTTTATTTTGTATGAGTGGTATTTTTGTAAACAATTATGTTGTAAATAAATTTAAACTTTGAAGGTATTATAGCAACTAACAACAGTTGTGTAAATGAATGGTTAATAAAACTCCCACTTAAATTTGAATGGTTGAGATTAGATGGTTGAATATCTACGAATTACAAGTTGTCTACAAATAACACTCCAACTCTCTCATTATAATATTAGGGATTACCATCTCTTATTTTTCTTAATCATCTCAAATCCCTTTCCTTCTCAATCTCATCCTCTCCAATCTCCTTCCCTTTAGGGGGTGTTTGCTTGGTTGTAAAATATTTTCAAACTATGAAGATTACTATAGAGAAAAAATTGTGTGAAAATGAGCTTTAAAAATATGGGTTATTTAGATGTAATTTTATTGTGGTACTAGGTATGCCCATGGCACGTGCCTACGGCACGTATTCGGAACTGCATATAAATTTATTTGGAATTATTTGGTTGGATGAACTGCATATAAATTTATGCATTATACATGCTAACATCAAAAGTCATTCACTATACCTCTTTATACATCTTTAATATAAATATGATAGCGAGAAGAAAGAAAGAAATTTAATATAAAAGATTAGATGAATTTTTTTTTATTGGATAGAGGACAAAAAAATAAGAGAGGAAAACAATTTTAAAATAGCTATATTAGCAGATTTCCGCTAAGTTCGGGGGGGGGGGGGGGGGTCGGGGAGGGGGGGGGGGGGGGGGGGGCTACAGTGCGAATCCAAGTCTAAACAAATCCAATGCAACTAAACCCGTGAATTGTGATTTTTTCTTGGATTTCTTTTCCAACAGTAATCTTCATGCCAAACAAACACCCCTTTAACCTTAGATTCCATTTACTAAATCAGATTGAGGAGAAGAATACAACTAGGGTTAGAGGAAAAATTTTATTTACTTAATTGAAATTAAGTAAAATATAATATTTAGATGCACCTCACAAAAAAAATCGTTGAACCCAAAAAAATAAAAAATCTAATTAACATCTCCTAAAATACTCACAAACTTTTTTTTTTGATGAAACGGATAGAGTCAACAGACTCCAGCCATGCATTAATAATATAAAGAATACAATAAGAGGGTCTTATAAGATGTAAAACAAAACCATCCAAGAGAACAAACTATGCACAACAAGTAGGTTACAAACAGAGCAGACCCAAAGCTAAAAGGCGAACTAAACATATACACACGGGAAGAAAAGAAGCCAGGCGCTGATGACATCCAGCGCAATGGAGAGGGGCTGGAAACCAGTGGAGGCCTCAGAAGACGAACCTCCTCACACTGACGGCAGATAGCAGCACTGCAAAGGTGCGGATCGGCCCAAAGCTCAGCATTCTCATCAGGATCAGACCCTGAATAGCCGGACGAAACCGCAAACCAAGCTCGGAACAGACACGAAAGGCGCCTCCAATCAGGATATCAATGCCTTCCAGGTCGAGCAAAAACTCAATGCTCAGACAAAGAAAACACGCAACTCCAATTCATGCCGTTACAAATAGAAGAAAACGATACATACAGCCAGACAATAGCACAAAAGAGAATGCCCATACAGGGTAGAGACATAGAAACTCATCAATACTAACAATACTATCAGATACTCAATAATACTAACAGAGAATCTCATCAAAACTATCAGCTACCAAACTGATAAGGGAAACAACAAGAAAATAGAGAACAACAGCATAATTATATTAACAACCTCGAAAGGTAACATCCATTCATGAAACACCCATACCGTAGAAGATAGACCATCGGACCAACCAGGGAGTGCAACAAACAAGACCAGATCTGAACATATACATAATAAAACTAAAGTCTGGGAGTATAATATAGAGAGCAGCACAAAAGCGATCAATTAAAGCTGCTAGCAGAACGATCCGAGAGAAGCCAGTAGGAGGCATAATAAACCAGGACACAAAAGAGAACCGGGCAGCCTGCAAAAAGCTCTAGGGGAGCTTAAGACCAAAAGTATTTAATCACTGCAGCCAAAATGTATTATAAGAGTAGGAAGACCTACCCTTTAATCCTGCATACATAAACACCCGAGAGCAGAGAGTTAACATAGACGAATACGAACAATTCGAACAAGAAGAGAGGAAAAAAAACTATAAAACAGCAGAGACATAAACGGAAGAAGAAGATATAATAAGAATATGCAAAAATCCACTAGAGAAGAACAGTGAATGTTAAAAAGCGTTGAGGCTAATTAGACACCGAGTAGCTTTTTCTAATCTCTCGTATTTAAGGGCATCTCTAGATTTTTCGTTAAGAGTGGATGACCAAAATTTGAATAAAAACAGAAATTCGTCTGATAATATCCGAGGGGAGGCTAGACTTTGTCGGAACAATCTGTGATTTCTTTCCCTCCAAATAATCCAAATAATTATCTGGAAGGAAAGGAACCACGATTTGTGAAGCGCTAAGGAAGGAGGACGTTTCGTCCAGCAGTCGACCAAGTTGATTGGAAGGTCAGACTTTTCCCAGGCTAGAACGGGAATTTTTCAGAGTGATCGAGAGAAATTGCATTCTACAAATAGGTGATTAGCATCCTCCGCGGACGATGCGCATAGTGGGCATAATTGCCCCCAAGCTAGGTTCCTTTTATTAAGAATATCAACAGTAAGCAATTTATTTTTGAGAGCTAACCATGCAAGGATCTTTACCCTTAATGGTGCACAAGATAGCAAAATACTCACAAACTTAAACAACCAAAAACAAAACCCTAAAATCCCCAAATCCCACTTCTTCTTTCCTTGACAAGAAGTGTTTTATCAATCACAAACTGTAACCATTAAACCCATACGAAGTTCTCCCATGCCTTCTCAACCTCTATCATTGTTGTCGTTTTCCTCCTTACGTGCTCCATGTACGTCACTCAGAACATCTTCAAAACCTCCCTCGTCACCTGTAGGTATGTGGATTTTGAGGATTTTAATATCTAGAATTTAGAAGGGAAGAATTTAGAAAGCAAAAGGAAGTTAGAGATAGAAAGATGAGGGTTTCATTTCAATAGAATCTAGGGTTTGAACCGATAGGTTTACAAAAAAGGAAGGATTTTAGAGGTGATGAGATGAAAGGACCATTTAGCTTTCCATTTAGCGTTTAAGAATCGAAGAAGATGAACGGTTTTTAATAGATTAAGAGGAAGGGTAAAAGTGTCCCAAAAAACTCCTGCTATGTGCGTACTTTGAAAAGAAAACAGTTGACAACTTAAGAGAACTCATTTTTTTTGGGGGGGGGGAGGGGTTTGGCCATAAACTCAAGGGTGTTAATTATGTTGACCCCAAAATATAGGAGCTTTTATGCATTTAACCCTATCTAGTATGACAAATATTGATAAGAGCATCCACAATCGTTATTGTTAAAAAATGGATAAATAGATAAATGCATATGACAATTTATCATTTTACTGTAGTCGTCGAATGCTATATTTTACTAATTTAAATTAAAACAATATACAAACAGATCTTCATATTGCGTCATAGAGGGGGAAAAAAATTAATTCGGTCGGACGCAACATGACCTTACGTCGGAGAGGGAAAAAAATATTTTGAATGGTGGGACGGCACTTGAAGTGCCATTGGAGGGAAAAAATCGTACTCGCAGTGCAAAAAAAATTACAAAAAATTACAAAAAAAACTACAGAGGAGGCCTGGAACGCTACTTCATGTTGCGTCCGAGAGAAGTGGGGTTTTTTTGGTTTTTAATTACAAAATTAATTTTTTTTGGAGGGTCTGACCATTATTTTTTTTTTTTGTGCGACGGCACTTCGAGCTCCGTCGTTTATATATGCATAATTCTTATTCTAGTTCTCATATATGGCACTCTACTGTAGCGATTTATGCAAATTATGCATATTTACACAATGACTGCAGCGCTCTTTTTTACAAAATATGCATATTATGCATATATACCGAACGACTACAGATGCTCTAAACAAATATATAAATAATATTTGGAGAGCGTGTTGATACATGTTCTCTCAGTGGTCAGAATGTGAATCTTAGTAAGTCCAATGTTTTCTTTGAAGAGTGTTTTGGTTTGAATAAGTGACACTACACACTTTCACTTTTGCAGATGGAGATGAGTTCTATGCCGTTCAAATACCTTGATACTATGATTAACTCGTTTTGCATCTTCGATGCTAATTATAGTGATGCGGTGGAGATAGTTCGTAAACGTCTATATGGTTGGAAGCTAAGACTCTTAGCTTTGCGGGTAGGTTGGTTGTTCTGAAATCAGTTTCTTAACCTCCCCCAATGTATACATTATCTCACAGATGGGTTCCGAAATCTATTGTTGATAAACTTGAGTAAGAATTCTGCACTTTCCTTTGAGCTAAAGGTAATGCTGCTAAGAGTTTGCATATGATTGCATGAGATATAGTTTTTAGACCCATTAAGTTTGGTGGTGTTGGTTTAAGACAATTGGACACTCTATAGAACTGCCAAATGGCTAAGAATTTGGCTCGAGTTTTTAGTAAATCAGTAACTATTGTTTAAATAGTTACCTGCTAAGTATAAGCTCCATTCATTTGTATGTAAAAATGATGTTCATGGCTCTGGCGTGCTTTCTGCACTAGTAAGGACCTAATTTGCAATGGTCGTTATTGGGAAGTAGTTAGCGGGATGAAGATAGATGTCTTCTCTAGTACTCGTATCTTTTGTGCACCCTTGAACAGCATGTGCATCACTGCTTCTGTTAAGTTGTTGGGTTCTTCAGTAAGAGTTGTAGATTTTATCTCCCACTATAAGGAATGGATTCCGACTGTGTTGGAGTCTAACATATTACGTTCAATCGCTAATATTGTACTATAAATGCCAATTCTGGGGAATCAAACTATCGATCACCTATTTTGCTATGATTTCTATCTATCAACTGTGACCTTGAAGAATCTGTATTCAACTGCTAGTGGAAGGAATTGTGAGGTGCCAAGTTTTGCAAATAGTTTGCTCCATAAACTGAAAGTCACACCATAAGTTATTGCCTGGTTGTGGAGAGTTGCATGTGGTACAATGCATATAGGTCAGAGTTGGTTTGTCGTGGGATGCAAGTGGTACCTACTTGTTCAGTTTGTGAGGTTGAGGATGAAACAATTGAACTTTCCTCTTTGATTGTATTCTCTTTTGTCAAGTTTGGAGCATTCTCGTGCAACGAATGGATATTAGTGTCAACATGGCATCCTCCCCTAATTTATGGTCAATGTTAGAGGGGAAATTGTTTGGTTCAGGTGCTAAAAAACAGTTATTGCAATCCCTAATTATTACTACCTTTTGCTATGTTTGGAAAGCTCGATATAGAGTATGTTTTAATGGATTGTGCCTCCTCCCAAACAGTGTGGTTTCTAGTGTGATTTTAGACATTGTTGAAAGGTGGGATGTTCCTGGTGGTTGTTCTACTCCAGTGGGTTCCTTCAATTAGGTTCAATGGATGAGTCTCAAAACGATATCCACTCCTTACCATGTGCAGGAGCTCTTGATCAAATGAGTTGCACCGCCTAAAGGATCTTTTAAACTTAACTTTGATGAGTCGTTGTAGGGAAATAATGCCAACTATGGTTTTGTCTATAGAGATTGGTGTGGTAGACCGCTGCTGATTAGTAGGGGGCTGGTTGTGTCAATATCTATCAACGTTAATGAAAGAAAAGGTTTGTAGATGGATCTTAGGGTCTTTCATCTGCTATCTCATGAGGTTCATATTCTTGTTGAGGGAGACTTGAAGCTCGTTATTGATCATTTCTATGCAAGAAGTGGTCACGACCTTATTTCTCAGGATATATTACTCATGCTTGATGGTACAAATATTGCTAGGATACAGTATATTTATTGAGAGGAGAATATGTGTTTAGACTGTGCTACAAAAATGGGACGTAGTAGAGGTCAACACTTTCTGTGGGTGAACATCTCTGACCCCGAGTTTCTTGTTTTGGTTGAGGAGGATGCTAGAGGGGTCTCTTGGTCGAGGGATGCTCCTGTTTTATAGTTGTTTTTATTTCGTTTTTAGTTTTTTGTTTAGCAAAAACATATATAAATAATATGTACAAAGTCTTACTAGCGAGTTCAAACAAATCTAGCCAGCTGTCCCACTAGATTTAGTTTTTTTACTTGCAAATTGTGGACTATATGAGATTATGTATTTCACTGTTTTTTGCCACACTTTGTGGGTTATATTGTATAGTACTCAGTTGTTTTTGTGAAATTTTGTATTTTACTATTTTGATGACATTTTATAGGCTATAATTCTGTATATTTTGCAAAAATCCGTATTTTACTATTTTGGTCACTTTTTGTGGGCTATATAGTCCATTGTTTTCGGCGAATTTCATGAAATTCTGTATTTCACAATTTGGTAACATTTTTAGAGCTATAATCCACTGTTTGTATTTCACTGTTTTGCCCACAATTAGTGGGTTATAGTCCACATACCAACTAATTTCACAAAATTCCATATTTCACTATTTTGAATACATTTTTTACGGCTATAGTCGGCAGTTTTAGGAAAATATTGAGATTCATATTCCAATTTTTTTGCCACATTTTGTGAGCTATAGTTCGTAGTTTTCGGCCAATTTTGCCAAATTTCGTATTTCACTATTTTGGCAATATTTTGTGGTCCACGATTTTCGACCAATTTCGCAAAATTTTGAATTTCACTGTTTTGGTAACAATTTGATGGCACGCAAATCTTACCCTTTTTTGAAAAGGGGCACGTCGTCAGACCCATATCGCAACAATGTCATGCCGAGGCCTGACGTTACTCCGAAGAGTGCAGACAGCATCTTCTCCTTAAGATAAGCTGGCATGTGACTTCGGAAGGAAAACTGGTTTTCCCTTTGAACCAATCCTTTTGAATCCATTTTATTCTGAGGAGGGTCGAGAACTCAAAATCGATTCTTTCCTGCAGCTTCAACCTTCCGTCCTAGTCTCCCAATAGAGGGCCTAGTTATTTATACCCTATAGTTCACAATTTTTGACAGTTTTTGAGAAATTTTGTATTTCACTTATTTAGTCACATCCAAAGTTTTCAGAAAATCGTATTTCAATATTTTGGCAACATATTGTGGGCTATATTCAACAATTTTCTACCATTTTTGCGAAATTCCGTATTTTGCAGTTTTGGCCATATTTTATGGACTTATAGTCGATAATTTTCGGCTATTTTTGTGAAATTTCATATTTCACTATTTTAGTTACAGTTTTTGCGCTATAATCCACAATTTTTAGCAGAGATGCTGTCAGATACGAATTTACCCAATTCGACCCGGATCTGAATCCGAATTCGAATCCGAGTTTGGATTCAGATTCGGAATCAGATTTGGATAGTAAAAGCCAATATTTTTCCGGATGCGGATACAGATTCAGATCCATCCAAATATTTTGGAATGGACACAGATATACGAATTATTTTGTATATGTTTTATGTCCAGTTGACACGTAGCTTTACTTGTAGCCATTTGGTTGTCTCCTGACATTACCACCATGATGGCAGTGATTCGACTCCCGCCCCATTCACTTCTTCCCTTTTTGCGGTTTTCTTTGTAAAACTTATTTATAGTTATATACTACTCCTAGAAAATAACACGTGCAATGCATGGGAGGGTCATTTTTTTAAAGGTGCGTTAATAAATTTTTTTTAATCTCGATAAAAAAATTATATATTAATATTGTCTTCATAATAAACTTATACTATGCAAGATATTTTCTCCATCATATTTTATTTTTAATTTTCTCGTATATGCAATTAACTTCTTTAAATCAAAGAGTTCATGTACGATCATAACTTACACACTAATTAAATCAAGAGAAAATTATAATTAATTATTCATGTCAGTTCGTCTCGGGAAAAAAGAAAAAGAAGAATTGCATTTCTTTTATAATATGAAAAAAGAATCACATATCAATACTTAACATATTGCAAAACAAAACATCATCGGATCTTTGTGTTAAACAAAAAAATCTCCCTACAACTCCCAACAACATCGCTCTCTTTCCCCCCCCCAAATCCAGTCGATATACTCCCCATCGTACCTGTTACCGCTGATTTCGGTGTGGGGGTAAACAGATAGAATTTGTGGGTTCGTGGAAAAACCTGAGTAGCGGATCCGAACCTGTTCGTCTGAGTTGGGCTGCTGACTCCCGCCGTACACCTGCAAGGAAAGTGTGAAACACCGGGGTTGATCCCGGCGACGCACCCTCCGATGCTCTTGTCAGTAACCAGTGATGATTAAAAAAGAGCTTATACAGGAAAAAGAGTCATTGACCTGTAACAGTGGTAGGTGGGAGGTATTTATAGTCGCTATGGGAGTGATTAGAGGCATGATTTCCTGTGTAGTTGTTAGGAGTAAAATCCTCACATTCTGTTTAGGAAACTGACCCCTAATTCCCGGTGAGAGCAAATCAGGCCTGTTGATTTGGTCAAATCAGTAACCCTGATTTTTCACTTGCTGATCTGGGTTTGTCTTGGGTCGGGACCCGTACCCAGTTGGAGTGGATCCGTTCGCAGGTTATTGGATCTGTGAGAAGGAGACCCAGTACCCGCTTCGGACCAGCTAGTTGGTGAAATTACCGTTTTACCCCTGAGATTTGAGATTCGCGTCCGATGTGAACGGTCCCGATTTAATCCTATTTTTAGCCATATCACGAGCCCCCCACTCCTAGAGACTGAGTTTTTCAGTCTTTGAGGAGTAGTTTTACTGTTCTAATGGCGTACGGGATTTTATCGGTGTTCTTTAAGGGAGTTTTGGATCTTGCTCGGGGTGTAACGGTGTTATTCTGGGCTTGTAAAATGCGCAAAAATATTCTCAGAATTTTCTGAATTTTTGGTGATTTTTCCAGATTTTTCTGAATTTTTTCTCATTTTTTTGAATTTTTTATTCATTTTCCGAATTAAATAATTAATTATCGAAAATATTAAATAATTATTCTAATTAAATAATTATAATTTTCAGAATTTAAAATAATTTTTCTGAATTTATAATTATTTTTAGAATTTTTATTTAATTTTTTCCGATTTTTAAATATTTTTTCGGATTTTTTAAATAAAAAAACAATTAAATAAATTAATTAATTAATTTAAATATACCTGACACGTGGCACGATCTGTGCCGTCGGATCCCGGGACACGTGGCGCGATCTGTGCCGTCGGATCCCGGCACGAATCGCGAGGAGGCGCGCTTTTCGAAAAATCGTTATCTTGTCGTCTAGCGCGCGTGGCGCGATCTGGATCATCCATCACCAGAAGCGTGAATTTCTGGAAGATCCAACGGTCGGAGTTGCTCGGTGGCTTTTTTCTCCGTTTGCAGGATCGGAAAGGGGGTTGCTCGGCAGCCGACCGAGAGGTGACTTCGACCTCGGGTGTGAGGCCACGTGGCGATGCCACGTGGCAAAATATATATATATATATATATATATATATATATATATATATATATATTTTTTTTTTTTTTTTTCTTTTCCTCTTCCGCCCTGTTCTGTTCTTTTTCCCTTCTTCTTCTTCGTTGCTCGTCCTCACCCCTCCGACATCGCCTTCGTGGGAGACGAGGCTTGACGGGAGCGGCGACGGCGGAACCCTGGCGAGGCGTACGGAGTTCGTCTAGAGCTCGGTGAGTACTCCGAGCTTGGCGACGAAGGACCTCGGCGAGAGGGAGAGGGTCTCAACGATGTGGTGAGTTTGCGAACGAGGAGGCGAGCTCGGCGACTAAGTGCTGCTTGGTGGTACAGCTTGAAGAGAGGGAGGGAGAGCTCGATGTGGCGAGGAGCTTCGGGAGGTCGGCCATGGGAGATGGAGCTCGAGCTCGACGAGGAGGAGCTTGGCAAGGAGCTCAGAGCTCGGCGAGGAGAGCTCGTCGAATGTGAGGCTCGGCGAGGGGAGCTCGTCGAAGGTGATGGAGACGGAGTTCGGAGAGGAGTTTGGAGCTCAGTGGCAGTCGTGAAGGAGCTCGGCGAGAACGGAGGTGTGGTCGAGCTCGACGAGGGGAGCTCGTCAAAGGAGGTCGACGAGTGGAGCTCGGAGCTTCGTCGAGGAAGACAGCTCGTCGTCCGACCATGGGGGAGCTCGGTAATGGAGAGGGAGCTTCGACGGTGGTCGTCGGAGGTGGAGCTCGACACGAATGGAGCTCGCGACGGTGGCGCTCGGAGCTCGTTTGTGGAGTTTGGAGGAGGTTGGTACTCGCGACGTGGTGGTCGGCGAGGAGCAGCTTGTGGAGCTCGTCGTGCGCGGAGCTCGGGAGAACTCCGACGATGAGCTCGGAGCTTGGACGAAGAGCTCGGCGAATGGGCGAGCATGGAGGTCGACGGCGGAGCTCGACGGAGGTGGATGCGTGAGCTCGGCTTGGTGGACTGTGGGGGCGAGCTCGGGATGGAGAACTCGACGCCGGAGCTAGACGACGGAGGGGTTGAGTTCGTCGTTGAAGATAGAGCTCGGCCGTGGAGGGTAGAGCTTGAAGATGAACTGTTGTTTTATTTGGTTTTTTGGTTTGTTTTGGCGCCAGGATGTATGGGAGAAGGAAGGTGACGTGGCGGTAAGTGGGCTCGGGTCCGAACCCGCTCACTTGTGCCCCCTTTTTCTTTTGGCGCCTTGTTCGGCGAATCTGAGCACGGATTTTGAGGCAATTTTTGGCCACTTTGCAGCTCGGTATGGCAGTAGCTCGGATTGGAGATCCGAGCAACGTGGCTTGATCTGGGCCGTTGAATGGTGGCACGAATCTCGAGACGGCTCAGTTCCCAAGAAAATGTTATCTTGTTGTTTAGCGTCGCTGGCAAGATCTGGGCCATCTGATCGAGATCTTACACGAATGTTGAGGAGAAAGTGAGTTTTCTCCGTTTGCAGGATCGGAAAGGCACTTGCTCGGCAGCCGACTGGGCTCTTTGATGTTCGGGCTCGGATGGGAAGAGCTCGGATGGGAAGAGTTCGGATGGGAAGAGCTCGGATGGGATGAGTTCGGATTTCTCCCTCGTGCGAGTGGCTCGGCTCGGATTTCCGAGCTATTCGTCGCAGCTGCATTGAGATCCACTTTCCCGGTGCTACGGAGGTCCGAACGGGGCGTGCGACCCCTTGATTCGAAGCTAGTTAGAAGATCTACAACTTCTCTTTAGGAGTGGGATGAAGATTCACCCTCCTTCATGGTCAAAATAGCCCCGCAAGATGCTTGTCTTCATGAAGTTGATAAGTACTTTGGTCTTGGGGATTTTGGAAGAAGAGCTCCACTTCTAGGGGCGGAGAAGATGTGCTAGGAAGACCCTTGTGCTTGGAAGACCCTTGGGCTAGGAAGACCCTTGTAAGGTGTGCTAGGAAGGCCCTTGTCCTTGGAAGACCCTTAGGCTAGGAAGACCCTTGGGGCGAAGAAGAGGCGCGAGTGGGTCGGATCGCTAGTCGCTCGACTAGGAATACTGAGCGACGTGGAGCGATCTGAGCCGCTGGATCTCAGCGCGGATCTCGAGGCGGGCACGGTTTCCAAGAAAACACTATCTTATCGTTTAGCGACGCTGGCAAGATCTGGGCCGTTGGATGATGGCACGAATCTCGAGATGGCTCAGTTCCCAAGAAAATGTTATCTTGTCGTTTAGCATCGCTGGCAAGATCTGGGCCGTCTGATCGAGATCTTACACAAATGTTGAGGAGAAAGTGAGTTTTCTCCGTTTGCAGGCTCGGAAAGGCACTTGCTCGGCTAGCCGACCGGGCTCTTTGATGTTGAGGTCGGATCGGCACTTGCTCGGCATCCGAGCGGATGGGAGAGCTCGACTCTGGAAGAGAGCCATTTATGAGACAAGTGTGAGGAAGAACTCTAGGAGAGAGTTGTGCTCCTAACTTGTCGAGGAGAAGGTCTGCCTTGGAGATGAGTGGAGTGAAGAGCTCGGCTTTGGAAGAGAGCTATTTGTGAGACAAGTGTGAGGAAGAACTCTAGGAGAGAGTTGTGCTCCAAACTTGTCGAGGAGAAGGTCCGCCTTGGAGATGAGCGGAGTGAAGAGCTCGGCTCTGGAAGAGAGCTATTTGTGAGACAAGTGTGAGGAAGAACTCTAGGAGAGAGTTGTGCTCCAAACTTGTCGAGGAGAAGGTCCGCCTTGGAGATGAGCGGAGTGAAGAGCTTGGCTCTGGAAGAGAGCTATTTGTGAGACAAGTGTGAGGAAGAACTCTAGGAGAGAGTTGTGCTCCAAACTTATCGAGGAGAGGGTCCGCCTTGGAGATGAGCGGAGTGAAGAGCTCGGCTCTGGAAGAGAGCTATTTGTGAGATGAGTTTGAGGAGCAACTCTTGGAGAGAGTTTTGAGCTCCGAACTCGTTGAGAAGAGGTCCGCTTCGGGGATGAGCGGAGCGAAGAGCTCAGCTCT
This sequence comes from Hemerocallis citrina, assembly GCA_017893485.1. Taxonomy (NCBI): domain Eukaryota; kingdom Viridiplantae; phylum Streptophyta; class Magnoliopsida; order Asparagales; family Asphodelaceae; genus Hemerocallis; species Hemerocallis citrina. The sequence continues at coordinate 137,380,881 of CM030363.1, forward strand.
GGAAGAGAGCTATTTGTGAGATGAGTGTGAGGAGCAACTCTAGGGGAGAGCTGTAGCTCTGAACTCGTGGGGAAGAGGTCCGCTTCGGAGGCGAGCGGAGTGAAGAGCTCGGCTCTGGAAGAGAGCCGTTTGGGAGAAGAGTTTGGGGAGCAACAATAGGAGAGAGTTGTGCGCTCCGAACTCGTTGAGAAGAGGTCCGCTCCGAGGTGAGCGGAGTGGAGAGCTCGGCTCTGGAAGAGAGCCGTTTGGAAGAAGAGTTTGGGGAGCAACTCTAGGAGAGAGTTGTGCGCTCCGAACTCGTTGAGAAGAGGTCCGCTCCGAGGTGAGCGGAGTGGAGAGCTCAGCTCTGGAAGAGAGCCGTTTGGGAGAAGAGTTTGGGGAGCAACTCTAGGAGAGAGTTGTGCGCTCCGAACTCGTTGAGAAGAGGTCCGCTCCGAGGTGAGCGGAGTGGAGAGCTTGGCTCTGGAAGAGAGCCGTTTGGGAGAAGAGTTTGGGGAGCAACTCTAGGAGAGAGTTGTGCGCTCCGAACTCGTTGAGAAGAAGTCCGCTCCGAGGTGAGCGGAGTGGAGAGCTCAGCTCTGGAAGAGAGCTGTTTGGGAGAAGAGTTTAGGGAGCAACTTTAGGAGAGAGTTGTGCGCTCCGAACTCGTTGAGAAGAGGTCCGCTCCGAGGTGAGCGGAGTGGAGAGCTCAGCTCTGGAAGAGAGCCGTTTGGGAGAAGAGTTTGGGGAGCAACTCTAGGAGAGAGTTGTGCGCTCCGAACTCGTTGAGAAGAGGTCCGCTCCGAGGTGAGCGGAGTGGAGAGCTCGGCTCTGGAAGGGAGCCATTTGGGAGACAAGTTTGAGGAGCAACTCTAGGAGAGAGTTGTAAGCTCCGAACTCATTAAGAAGAGGTCCGCTTCGGAGGCGAGCGGAGTGAAGAGCTTGGCTCTGGAAGAGAGCCATTTGTGAGATGAGTTTGAGGAGCAGTTCTAGGAGAGAGTTGTGCGCTCCGAACTCGTTGAGAAGAGGTCCGCTCCGAGGTGAGCAGAGTGGAGAGCCCAGCTCTGGAAGAGAGCTATTTGTGAGATGAGTTTGAGGAGCAACTCTTGGAGAGAGTTTTGAGCTCCGAACTCGTTGAGAAGAGGTCCGCTTCGGGGATGAGCGGAGCGAAGAGCTCAGCTATAGAAGAGAGCCATTTGTGAGACGAGTGTGAGGAGCAACTCTAGGGGAGAGCTGTAGCTCTGAACTCGTTGATAAGGGGTCCGCTTCGGCGGTGAGCGGAGGGAAGAGCTCGGCTCTGGAAGAGAGCCGTTTGGGAGAAGAGTTTGGGGAGCAACTCTAGGAGAGAGTTGTGCGCTCCGAACTCGTTGAGAAGAGGTCCGCTCCGAGGTGAGCGGAGTGGAGAGCTCGGCTCTGGAAGAGAGCCGTTTGGGAGACAAGTTTGAGGAGCAACTCTAGGAGAGAGTTGTGAGCTCCAAACTCATTGAGAAGAGGTCCGCTCCGAGGTGAGCGAAGTGGAGAGCTCGGCTCTGGAAGGGAGCCGTTTGGGAGACAAGTTTGAGGAGCAACTCTAGGAGAGAGTTGTAAGCTCCGAACTCGTTGAGAAGAGGTCCGCTTCGGAGGCGAGCGGAGTGAAGAGCTTGGCTCTGGAAGAGAGCAATTGGTGAGATGAGTTTGAGGAGCAGCTCTAGGAGAGAGTTGTGCGCTCCGAACTCGTTGAGAAGAGGTCCGCTCCGAGGATGAGCGGAGCGAAGAGCTCTGCTCTGGAAGAGAGCCGTTTGGAAGACAAGTTTGAGGAGCAACTCTAGGAGAGAGTTTTGAGCTTCGAACTCGTTGGTTAAGGTAAGTAAGTTGCGGGAGCAGCCATGTAGAAGAAGCTCTACAATAAGGTGAAGACCTCTTGGGAGGAGCTGAGAGATTCTGAGTCTTAAAGCTCAGCGGGCCCTTCGGTTCGTTTGTTGGCTCCTCAGGGGGGAAGCTCGGGCGAGGAGCTTGGTGACAAGGGGTTCGGAGGTTGGAGCTCGATGGTTTGAGCTCAGTGAGTTGGAGTCGAAGTCAGAGCTCGACGACGGAGCAGACGAGAAGAGGGGTCGAGCTTGGCATGGGGAGAGCTCGACGGAGCCATGGGAGATGGAGCTCGAGCTTCGACAGAGCTTGGGGAGTGGAGCTCGGCGCTCCTTCAGGCGAGGGAGGAGCTTGACAGCGAAGAGGAAGCTCGAGAGGTTGGAGCTCGGCAATGCAGCGGATGTGAACTGTGAGCTCGGAGCTCGGAGCTCGTCGACGGAAGCTCGCTGTCGTGGAGATCGGAAATGCAGAGGAGTACGGTGCTCCTCATTGGAGCTCGGCAATGGAGAGGAGTTCGGTGCTCCTCATTGGAGCTCGGCAATGGAGAGGAGTTCGGAGCTCCCCATTGGAGCTCGGCTGCGAGGGGAGCTCGTCGAAGGTGGTCGACGAGTGGAGCTTGGAGCTTTTGCTTCTGCAGGTTAGGACCAACGGGACCGTTAGGGGGTTTCTGATTCAGAATAGGAGGCTGGCCCTATTGAAAATGGTCCTCAGCCGGAGGAGGAAGTTGCCCCTGCTGCGGAGCGGGATGGACGGGGACTTCCTGCTGTTGATCAACAGGGTTGGGTCCACGGTTGGACCCCCTGGATCTTACTTTTCTGGGAGGCATGGCTGAAGAAGAGCCAGTCGACGAGGAAGAGACGGAGGCTATTCATATGGGTTCCCACAGACGGCGCCAATCTGTTACCGCTGATTTCGGTGTGGGGGTAAACAGATAGAATTTGTGGGTTCGTGGAAAAACCTGAGTAGCGGATCCAAACCTGTTCGTCTGAGTTCGGATGCTGACTCCCGCCGTACACCTGCAAGGAAAGTGCGAAACACCGGGGTTGATCCCGGCGACGCACCCTCCGACGCTCTTGTCAGTAACCAGTGATGATTAAAAAAGAGCTTATGCAGGAAAAAGAGTCATTAACCTGTAACAGTGGTAGGTGGGAGGTATCTATAGTCGCCATGGGAGTGATTAGAGGCATGATTTCCTGTGTAGCTGTTAGGAGTAAAATCCTCACATTCTGTTTAGGAAACTGACCCCTGATTCCCGGTGAGAGCAAATCAGGCCTGTTGATTTGGTCAAATCAGTAACCCTGATTTTCCTCTTACTGATCTGGGTTTGTCTTGGGTCGGGACCCGTACCCAGTTGGAGTGGATCCGTTCGCGGGTTATTGGATCTGTGAGAAGGAGACCCAGTACCCGCTTCGGACCCGCTAGTAGGTGAAATTACCGTTTTACCCCTGAGCTTTGAGATTCGCGTCCGATGTGAACGGTCCCGATTTAATCCTATTTTTAGCCATATCAGTACCCCTTTCCCATCTTTTTCTTGCTCTCCTCTTCCCCCTCTTCACACCCATATCCTTTTTTGAGTCTCTCCTCTCCATCGTTTTGATCTTGTTGGTTCTGTGCATGGTCACCTATCGTTGGGTTTCCTCGGCTTCTTTGCGCTCCTTTTGGGGTCTCTTCCCCAGATCGGGTCTCTTCGCGGCGGTGGGTCAGCATCCTGGTCCTGGTGGAGCACCGGCGGAGTCAGATCTAGCTGCGCTCCCTCCTTCATGCCGTTTTTTGGCCTCTCTCTGCTGGACTTGGGGGTTTGATCCTTTATCCTATCACTGTAAGTATTCTTAGTTTTTGGTTTTTTGTTTCCTTTTCCCTTTTGGTGCTTGTGGTTTTGTCGAGTGGTTGAGGTTCTTGTGATCATTGTTTTAAAGGCTGCTCTGGCCTTTTCCTCTTCTGTGTTGTTCGGAATTGGTTTTGTTCTCACTCCCCCTAGCTTTTTTATGTGATATTCTCCTTCTTGGGGATTGCAACATTTTCTGTGTGCTCCCGCCCCTTCTGTTTGCTCTTCTTTTCTCCGCCTTCTTCTTTCCTCCGTCTACTAGCTCACCGTCTTCTACGGTGATCTCTTCTCTTTGCTTGGGTTGTGTTGACATGGTCTTCGGTGTATTGGTTTACCCCCTCAGTAGGGGTTCTCTTCCGTTCCGTTCTCTCTCTACCTTCTGCCCTTTGAGTTGTATTGGGCTTGCCGGTATTATGGGCCTTACTTGGGTAGATGTTGTAAAAAGAAAAATTAAGGAAAAAGATATTGCCCATGGGCTTCCTTATGAGCGGCCCGCTCTTTTAGGGCTTTGATTCTGCACCTTTTTACCATCCTCTCTCCCCCAACGTCGCTTCAACTTCGCTATCTACTTGTTCTCCTCCCTCCTCCACTCCACGCTGCTTTTGGTGCCTAGCAACACGACATCTCAAGTCATTTTGTAACTGCAGTATGAAGTGTCTTTTCTGTCTTAAGTCGGGTCACTCCCGCAATAGTTGTTTCTCTCTTCAACAGCTACTTGGCCTCTCTTTGGGCATGCCTATATCTGACCAAGTCTTGGGAGCCCTTGATTTCCCTTCCCTGCTAGCCAAGCTAGCTGATCTTCAAAGCAATAAGCCCAAACCTCAAAAAGTGACAGTGGAGTCTCCCCTCCTACCTATGCTCCCAGCTTCGCACCTCATTGCTGGTTCTTCTTCTGCCCTGCATCCTAAGCATTCTTCCCATCTCCCTGTGGTGGGTGCCCCCCCTCTCTTTAAGCCTCAATCTCCTGACTTTTTCAGTGGTGCCTAGGTCATTAGTGACCTTAGTTTATGTGCCCTCCCCAGAGATTGCAGCCAAATTGCTCCCGGTGGATTGTTTTGGGGCCGTGTCTTTCTCCGGTGGCTCCATCTCCTCTTACACTTTAGACTCCTTCCTCTGCACTTCTTGCAATATATCTGACTGGTCTTGGGTCATTAATGCATGTTCGAATGGTGATGTGGTGATCAAATGTCCTAACTCCAAGGTTTTAGAGGATCTTATAGCCATTAATTCCCTTACTATCGGCTCTGTTTCTCTTAAAATTCGGAAATGGGGATCTCCTGGCTTCCCCAGTCCTGTTCTTCTACCTAAGACTACAAAAGTCTCATTGATTGAGCTCCCTCCTTTCTGCGACTCCCCTAGACTAGTCGCCGATATGGCTAAATGTATTGGAGATCAGATTTGTACTTCATCCACTACTCTCTTGGCTTCGGGGTGCCACCAGGTAGAGGAGGATTTTCTCTGTCCTGCAGTGGAGGACAGGATTGAGTCTTATTCACTACGGATAGATCAAAACACGTTCTCAATCTCGGATACCTACCATGATCAGCTACTTTCTGGCAAGGTTGTCTCTACTGTGCCAGGCTCTTCTTTTTCTCTATCTGAGAGTATGCCTCCCAAACTTTTCTCCATTGGGGTTTTCTCTCTCCCTTCCTCCCAGGCTGCCAAGCTCAAGGGCAAGGCTCAAGTGAAAAAGCACTTCGCACACCAAAGGAGGAACTCCCCCCCTGCGGGGAACACTATTTCATCGGCGAAGCCGCCTAATCTGGTATGGATTAACCCCGACATAGCCCCTCCCTCCGCCTCCAAACATAAACCTTCTCGTTCTTCAGCTATAGCTGCTTCTGCTCCTCTTCCCAGGGATTCCCCGGTTGACAAGGGACTGGCGATCATGTCCATGCATAGTCACATTACTAAGGATGGTTCGAAATGGCCGAAGTGGGATATTAATCCCAACTTCTCTCCTGATTGGGATAAGTTCACTTCGTCAGTTCATAGATCGCCGAGACCTGAGTCCTGTACCAATTTGGGATCCCTGAAAGCATCTGCTCTTCCTCCGGATTCAGCGACTGACTGGATGGACCAGGATAACCTCCTTGCGGAGGAGGAAAAGGATCTCGATGACAAGGGATCCCAGCATAAGGTATTAATCCTGTCTTGTTCTTGGGTTTTTAAATTTTATACTTCGTCTTTCAATGATCTTTATTGCCGGTTTTCTTTTTGTTGTGGTCCTTTCTCGCCTCTCCTATATTCTACTTTTCGTTCTTATTTACGTGTTAATCTCTTTGGGGGGCTCGTTTCTGGTAGACACTGTAACGACTGGAAACTAGCTTCTCGGGTCTCTTCTTATTCTATATTGTCCTCTGACCGCCCCCCCCCCCCCCCCCCCCCCCCCCCCGCGATATCCTTCTACTATGCTCTTACATTCTTCATCATCGACTAAAGAGTCGATGTCGATCTCCAGTAAGAACTATGACCTTGTCCGCTCTGCATCTTTTAACCATTCCCCGGTTGATTATTTAGGGAAGGAGTCCCTCGCTAGTGTTCCTAACTATTCGCCTGGCCTTAGTCAGCATTTCAACGCTAAGAAGAAATTTTTCTTCCGCTCATGGATGCAAATCATCCCTTCCTATAATTCGTTCTAGCGCCCGTATCAAGGCCAAAAAAGAATCGCACCTTTCTTCGGGGCATAAAGCATCCTTAGCGGCTCAAGTTCGTAATTTAGAAATTCCCCCTCCAACCCTCCACAAACCCATCCTGCCTAGGCTAGGCTTTGTTTATCAAGTGCATTTTGATTCCTTGTCCGATTCGGACATGCTTCATTTAGCCTCTGACATGGGCTTTGTGATTAATTCGGATCATTGGGTTGATCTCAATGCCATTCGTAGTCTTGAAATTTCTAGAGCTTTCGAGTCTAAACGTTTTTATGATTAGTGTGTCTTGGAATATTCGGGGCTTGCATTGCCCTACCAAGCAACAATCTATTTTCCAACTCATCTCCTTTTCTCACTGCGACCTGATATCGATTCAAGAATCCAAGTTGGTTTCGATTAGCCCTGATATCCTCCGCTCAATTGGTGGTTCTATCATTTTTAATTGGATCCCTCTTCACGCGATCGGCAATCGTGGTGGGATCCTCTTCGGTTTTAAAGATTCTAGATTCTCTCTTATTTCTGTGCATCGGCTCAACTTCTTCCTCATTGTTTCTTTGCATTGGATCGAATTCAATTGCACTCTCAATGTTGCCTTTGTGTATGGCCCCTCATCCGCTGATCGTCGCAACCAATTTTGGAGCAAATTTGATTCTTTTATTAACCACACCAGTGGCTTCTGGATTTTCTATGGTGACTTCAATGTCACTAGATTTCATTATGAAAGAACGGGAAATGCTTCCTCTATCTCCGATTCTAATCGTTTTAATGATTGCATCCGGTAGCTTAATCTGGTTGATATTCCGCTTAACGGCAGAGCTTTCACGTGGTCTAACATGAGGCTTACGCCATCTTTGGCTAAGCTTGATAGGTTCCTTGTATCTCAGGATTGGATTTCACGCTTTCACAATTCCTTCGCCTGCGCTTTGCCTAACCCTTCTTCGGACCACGTTCCTATTGCACTTCATTCTAATTTCAATTTCTCCAAACCCTTCAAATTTCGTTTTGAAAAGTTTTGGCTGCAAGACCAGATTTTTGTAAATATGATTACGGACTGTCTCTCTGCCAGTACCGGATCCCATGGTCTTGGTAGCTTACTGCTTAAACTCCCTGATGTTAAAAATGGGACCAAAATGTGGCGTAAAGACCGTTTTGCTAATGCGACCGCTCTTAAGAATTATTTTTTGTTCTTTATCGAGGACATTGACAAATTGGAAGAGCTTGGGCCTATATCTTGTTCCCTTCGTTTTAAACGAGACTCTTGTAAATGTGATTTCGCATCCCATTTCTATAATGACCACCTGAAATGGGTTCAAAGGGCTAAAATCAGGTGGCTCAAAGAAGGTGATACCAATACTTCCTTCTTCCACAATTTTGCTTCGCATTGCCAGAGATGTAATCGTATCTCCGCCTTAGTCGACAATGGCATGGAACTTAATACCAACAAGGAGTTCCATGCCACCCTCCTTAATTTCTTCAAAAATCTTTTGGGTTGTCCTAAACCCCGCTCCATCCACCTTGATTTGACTTAGCTCTATGGAAATGATCTTTCGGATCTTTCCTCCTTAGAGGCTCCCTTCTCGTTTGAGAAGATTAAAGCTGTGGTATTCGCTTTAAAAAGTGACGCAGTGCCTGGACCTGACGGTTTCCCTTCCTTTTTCTTCCAACATTTTTGGGACTTCCTTAAAGTAGATATCCTTCAGATGTTCTCTGATCTACACCAAGGTTTTTTCTCTTTTGATTGTATCAACTACGCTCATATTGTTCTTATCCCTAAAATCCTGGGGGCTAATACGGTCTTCTCTTTTTGGCCTTTTAGTCTCCTCAACACCTCCTTTAAGATTATCATGAAAGTTCTCTCTACCCCCCTCCCCCCCCTATTGATCCTTCACAATTGGGATTTATTAAGGATCTCTTTATCCTCGATAGTGTGGCTAGTGCTCAAGAAGTTATTTCGGAGTGCCACAGAACCAAGTCAGAAGGCATCCTTTTAAAACTAGACTTTCAAAAAGCTTATGATAACGTTAGCTGGGATTTTCTTTTTGACATTCTTCTTCGCCGAGGCTTCAGACCGAAATGGATTGTGTGAATTAAGTCCAGTCTTTTTGCTGGTACCTCCTCCATTCTGATTAATGGTACTGAAGGCCACAAATTTAAATGCAAGTGTGGCCTCCGACAAGGAGACCATATCTCCTCTCTCTTATTTACTCTTGTTGCCGATGTTTTTAGCAAACTCCTTCGTAATGCTTGGGAAGCTAATACCATTGAAGGACTTTGTGGCTTCCAAAGTTTCCGGGGTGTCCTTAATTTGCAATACGCAGATGACACCGTCATCTTTGCTAAGCCTAATGGTAGCACTCTCCGGAAGTTGAAGCTACTTCTGTATATTTTTGAGAAGGCATCGGGTTTACCAATGATTTTCAGAAATCTTTTGTCCTGTGGCTTGGTGGGTCTGATGACCGCCAGCTCGAAATAGCATAGTTTTTCAACTGTTCAATTGCTACCTTCCCCTTAATATATCTGGGCATTCCACTAAGATGGGGAAAGATTCTCAAAACTGATTGGCTATCCATGATTGACAAAGTGGACGCCAGACTCAATAGTGGGTCTGGTAGGCAACTTTCTCGAGGAGGTAGGTTGATCTTGGTTAATTCTGTCCTTACGTCGATTCCTTTATACATGATTTCCTTCTTCTATGTACTAGGATTGATCAGATCAGAAGGAACTTTTTCTGGTCTGGGTCTGACTCTTATAGAGCCGGTACCCATCTTTGTAACTGGAATACTGTTTGCTTATCCAAGTCCGCTGGAGGATTGGGTGTCCTAAACTTGAGAAATCAAAACTTAGCACTTCTGGGTAAATGGCTATGGAAAATGATTAAAGATGACAAATCGCTCTGGGCCCGTGTTATCTCAAAAAAAATGTCACTCTCGTTACAAGGTATAGGAGTTCCATCCTAATCTTTCCGCTACGACTTTCCCTTTCTAGAAAGGCGTGTGGAAAGCGGTGGCACCTTTTCAGTGTAGCCTTCTTCATGTTTGTGCTAATGGATCCAAAACCAAGTTCTGGCTCGATCTTTGGATTGGTAACTACAAGATTGCTTATGCTTTTCCTCACCAATTCCAACTGGCTTCCAACCCTAATGCCTTAGTGGCGGAATATCTATCGATTTCCAATGGTCATAGGGTTTGGCATATTACCTTTTTTTCAGCTCTCTCTCCTTCCCTTGCTCTTGAGTACGCTCACCTCCTAGATCTTTTATCCAATTATACTTGGCATCCTAAAGAGGACTTTTTGTGGTGATGGACCTCTTCGGGGTCATTCTCTGTTAAATCTTTCTACAATTTTCTTAACTTCGGAGGAGTTCACTCGCCTTTTGCTTGTTTGGAGGGTTTCTGTTCCATTGAAAGTTCAAATTCTCTCATGGTTGGCAATCAACACTAAACTTTTAATAGTCGAGAATCTTAACAAAATGAATTTGGCCATCGGCCAATCTTGTGCCTTGTGCCTTTCCGAACATGAGGATGTTAATCACCTTTTCCTTAATTGCACAGTCATCCACCCGCTGTGGAAGATTTGTTTGTTTGCGTGGCTAGTGCCCTCTCCCCCTCCTTCTCTCTTGTCATGCTGGACTAATTGGAGGACGTAGTCTGTTAAAAAAAAGGTTTCGTAAATCGTGGGATCTTTCCATTATGGTCATTACGTGGGTCATCTGGAAAGAGAGGAATAATCGCATTTTCAATCACTCTTCTAAATTGATTGATGGCCTCATTGATGAATTCAATCATCTTGCTAAGTTTTGGTCTTCGTCTTTAACGTCGGTTAAAGTTGAAGCACTTAACCTTCATCGTATTGATGAGGGAGTTTGTGTGCACCGTCTTTACAATTTTCTTCCACCGTAATTTTTGGTCTTTCTTTTCTTTCCTGTTCTGCTGGTTTAGTCTTTAGCGCATGTTATTTTTCTCTTCCTCTCAATTAATGCCCTTTGTTTCTACTGCTGACTGCAGGATAACTGAGACAGTCTCCTCCTTCCTTTGGTTCTCCGATGGTAACGAGGTTGCTCTTTTGTGCTGGTGTTGCAGTGCTGGGCATCATTATTTTGAATGGGGTTTTGCTGTCTTTCAGCCCCTTCTTTGCTGGTCGATGTCCTGGACTCCGTATAGTTGGGGTTTTGTTGGAGCCATTAGTTTTGAGTAGCCATTTTTGGTGTTTCTTTTGGCTGTGTATGGTTCTGTCGCGGTTTCTTTCTTTCTCTGTTCTCTTATACTTAGCCCTTGTGGATATTGTCTTTGTAGTTGCTCTACTCGCCTTTTTATCTATAATGTTCAGTTTATGTTGTTGTTAATGATTTATTTTTCGAGTGTGAGAGCAGGATTTTAGCTTTCTCTGGATGTTCTGTTTGGGCACGGTGTGTCCGGCACAGTCGGAACTGACAAGTTGGGCAGCGCCGCGTTTCATCGGCTGGGTGAGTTCTGGGGTATTATTTCTTTACTATTCTTCCTTTTGTTCTTTTGTTGCCTGGTGCCAGTTTGGGTCGCTAGCTTTGTTACAGTTTATCTGGTTGATGGTGATGATGCTATCCTGTTTTCGGTTGTGGTGAGTTTTTTACTCTGATCTGTGTTTGCTGTTATTGTTCTTTTGGCTGCAATTTTTTTGGATGGCCAGTAGCAATTCCCTGTTCTATGCATTCTTTGGCCCTGGGCCTTGTCGCTAGTTTTGTGCTGGCGGTTCTCATCTTTTGGGGGGTCGCTGGTTGTTTGTTGGTGGTTGTGTTTTGGGAGGTCTGTTCACCTTTGTGCGTTTGGATCGGTGTTTGTTGGTTGGCATGGGTTCTGCCTTGGGTGTTAGTTTCAGGCCTATTGCCTGATGGCTTCCTCCCGTTTCCTTGCTGTACCGTGGTTGTTTGTTTTCATAGGTGTTTGGGGGCTTGGTCTCGTTGATGCCCAGGCAATATGGTGTCGCTACGTTCGCTTGGGTGTCGTTGCGGTCCGTCCATGCTGGCCTGGTTCCGTCTTGGTGGATCCGATCGTAGCACCTCTACCATTTTCCCGGCTCTTCTCCGATGCCTTTGCCCCAGTCATGATTGCGGGAGCGTTCCACTGTTGTTTTGGCAATGTTCTCCATTGCCTTGTGCATTGTAATTTGTAGACTTTATTTTTATTTTCTCGGTTCTATTTTACTTGTAAATTTTCTTTTCTGATGTAGTCTCGAGCTTTCGTATGTTTTTATATCCATAATATCTTTGGCTGGAGTCGCTCAGCTCTATCCGTGCATTCAAAAAAAAAATACTTAACATATTGAAACATGGTATACCATTTATAATAAACTTTTTGGATGTCTTTTTGTAATCAAAATAACATCAAGAAAATAAATAAAAAATAAAGTTTAGATATCCAACTCAAGCTAATCATTCGAAGAAGCAAAACTATTATTTCGAAGAAAACAAAGTCGCCATGTTAGATTACATATATTTGACATAAATGAATTAAAATGCAAATTTAAACCCTTAGATTATGTGAGTAACATGTATAGTAACTCACATAATTATTTTTAATAAGTCTTAAAATATAAGTTAAAATTTTTACAATTTGTCAACCAAATGGAAAAAAGTTGAAAAATATAGTATAACTATGATTAAAGTAGACAAATTTTGACAGAAATTTTCATATTTAACTTTTCTTTAGCATGTTTTTATTTTATTCTCTTGCAATAGATGAGAACCTAAGTAGGTGTTTGCAATTGGATACGTAAATATGTTTACCCTTTCAATTCATCATATTATACTCCCAATACTCTATTTTGTAACCCTAAATCATCAACATCCATGTACTCTCTTTTGTAATTTCGAAAAAAAGTCAACATACAAAAGAAAAAAAAGTTAACAATTATTTATTCCTATTTTTTAAAATTGTTCGTGATTTATGAAATGTTTTAAAACTTTGATATTTTAAATAGGTGATATTTATCAAATTTTTAGAGCCCTTCAGTTGTATTAGATGATTATATATATATATATATATATATATATATATATATATATATATATATATATATATATATATAGGGTAAAAGGAATTTGAGCAACTTGCTCATTTACTAAATAAGCAATTGATTATGTGTCATGCATGTGATTGGAAAATCATTAAAAGCGTTAGTTGTCCAATGTATCACATGCATGACACATAATCAATTGCTTATTTACTAAATGAGCAAGTTGCTCAAATCCCTCTCTCTCTCTCTCTCTCTCTCTCTCTCTCTCTCTCTCTCTCTCTCTCTCTCTCTATATATATATATATATATATATATATATATATATATATATATATATATATGATTATGTGATAGAGATGAAACCCATTATCTTTATATCTCTTATTAATCAACTCAATTTTATTTTTTAAAAAAGGAGCAAAGTTAAATAAGAAATTAGAGCATTATAAGAAAATAGAGAATGGTTGATAAAATATAAGAAGGATAAAAAAGATGCAGATGAAGATGTATAGAAAGTGAAAAAAACTTCGTCATAAGAGGGTTATAAAGCAGTGAAAGTTGGGTGATATATATTAGTTATGATATATACATAATAAGATTAATTTAAATAAAGGTTTAATTTAAATTTATATTAAATTTTAATTTTAAAATGAGACACATTAAAAATTTACATGCCCTTAAAAGATGCCACATGGCAAATTTTTAGGGGCCTTAAAAGGTGTCACGTGGAGAGTTTCTAAGGCGTTCAACCTAGTTTTATATACTATAGATATACTAATTTTCATATAATCCTTAACCTCCCCTTAAAGTTCAAATATGCATCAACCTTTTTTGTGCTCATATTCTACATCAAATTACAATCATATAGATTTTCTAATACCTAAACTACCCTTCTTTTTTTTTGATTATTAATATATTGAGTTAATATTTTTTCATATTCTGTTCGATTTTCTTTTCTTTTTCTGCATTTGTATAATATTAATTTGATGTCCCATTCCGTATCTGTATTCGATAAAGCATATCCGATTTGCCTCCGTATCTGATCCGTATCTGATCCTAAAGCATCCTTAGTCTTTAGCCATTTTCGCGAAGTTATGCATTTCACTACTTTGACCATATTTTATGGATTACAGTCCACAGTTTCTGCCAGTTTTACAAAATTCTGTATTTCACTATTTTGTCCATATTTTATGGACTTATAGTTCATAGTTTTTTGTCATTTTTGTGAAATTTTATGCCTCACAATTTTGACGACATTTTGTGTATAATCAAAGTTTTCGGTCAATTTCACGAAATTTTTTATTTCACTATTTTGATCAAACTTCGTGGGTTGTCCACAATTTTCAGTCAATTTCACAAAATTCGATATTTCACTGTTTTGACAATATTTTTAGGGCTATAGTCCTGGGTTTTATGTCTTGCAGACTATTGAGTTCGATGAGAAGAAGAAGATGATGAAGGAAGAAGAGGTCTAAGCAGCGATGGAGAGAAGAAGCTACAATAGTAGTAGGGTGACAGCCGACTTCTGCCCCGCTGCATGCTCTCTAGTTTGGAGAGGACCAAATGCGATGTAGCTCTTTGAGTCAGGTCTGAACTAATCTGTCTCGGATATTTCTTCCTTTCCAAGTTAAATAGTTCTCCTTACTCAGGATATATCAAACGGCTAATGTATCAAGACTACAACCTTGGATTACTCTAGATTTCTATATATTATTGTATTAGCATCCTTTGGGAGGAAGAGAGAAAGTATTTCATTGCAATGAGCAATTGAGAGGGTTCTCTATTGTAAGCAACATATTATCTTCTAGTGAGGCTTGAGAGATAAATATATTTTTTTGTGCGAGTTTAATACAATGAATCTACTCTAGTTGAATAATATTTCCTGTGTTTCTCTCCCGGATTAGGCGTAGCCAAACTGAGACAAATCATTGTGTGCTCTGTGTGCTTGGTTTGATCTACATGTTTAATTGTTCGTCATTGGATCTATTGTCGCTAAACTCAGCAACGAGTTCCTAACATATAGTCAACAATTTTCGGCCATTTTCGTGAAATTTTATATTTCACTATTTTTGCCATATTTTGTGGGCTATATAGTCCACTTTTTTTGGGTCAATTTAGCGAAAATTTGCAGCCATTTTTACAAAATTCTGTGATTCACAATTTTGACGATATTTCGTGGGTAGTCCACATATTTCAGCCAATTTTACGTAAATTCGCATTTCACTATTTTGGTCAAGTTTGGTGGGTTGTCCATAGCTTTCGGTCAATTTCACAGATCTTTATTTTTCACTGTTTTGGTCAGATTTTGGGGGCTATAGTTCATAGTTTTCGGCTATTTCCGAGAAATTTCATATTTCATTGTTTTGACTAGATTTTGTGGGTCCACAGTTATTCGACCAATTTCACAAATTTTTGTATTTAGGTGTTTTGGCCACATTTTGAGGTTACTCTACAGTTCCGGTCGTTTTCAAGAAATTTTGTATTTCACTGTTTTGACCTATAATACCTCATAATTGGTAAATATATATATATATATATATATATATATATATATATATATATATATATATATATATATATATATATATATATATATATATTCAAAAATATAATGGTGTTGTTGATAAGGTAAATGGATAGAAAGATTTGATAAAAGAAAATGAGTTATGAATGGTATATGGAGGTGGAGGGCCCCACGGTATGAAATGAAGCACTTAATGTGCTGGTTGTGAGATGCTCTCCCCACGTGTTGACGTGGAGGAGGGTGTGGGGGGCCCGCCGCTGTTGAAGGAAGTCAAAGGCAAGAATTGCCTTGATTTCGGAAGAGATTGAAAATTTGATGGTGACGTGTACACTATGTGCACGGTGTTGGATCCTGTAGGCAGGGCAACAAACACTAGAGGGGGGGTGAATAGTGTTTATAAGAAATTAAATTACGGAATAAAGATTTTTATTCTGTACAGTCGACTTAAGGGATAAACCAGTCGACTGAATTAACAAAATGAAAAAGTAATTTAAACAAGTCTGTGAAGTCGACTTAGAGTTGAGACAGTCGACTTAACATACAAAAAGCTTTCAGAGTATACGAGTCTGACCAGTCGACTTATCAAGTACACAGTCGACTGTGCAGACAAGTTTCACAGTAAAAACACAAACTGAGAAAATATAAATGCAAGTAGAGAGATACAACCACAGAGTGCACCGATGTATCCTGGTTCGGTCCTTCCGACCTACATCCAGTCCCCAAGCAACCCACTTGAGATTTTCACTATTCTTGAAAAAGTTTACAAGAATACCCTACGGCGTTCAGACAACAACCTTGTCTAACCCGTAGTCCTTTCTCTCAACCAGAGAAAGCAACCCACTCTTCCACCAAGAGTGACAAACCTGACTCTATACCCTAGAGTCCTACTCTCCAACCGAGAGGAAAAGAAAAACAATAAAATTGTTTACAATCAACCTATAGCCTTGTTTGTGATTGCGATATAGTACGTGGCTAAATGGTTGACTTCTATATCCAGTCCAGAAAGAAATCAAATGTTATACTGGACTGAAGATAGAGAACCAAGTCTTAGTAAATTGAAAGCTTTTTTTTCTCTTGAAAGTATAAAACTTAAGATTTCAAAAATGCTTGGAGTATTGTTGTCTTTTACAGTGGATTCTAACATCTATTTATAGAGTTAGATACACTGGACGTTGGGAAACAGTTGTTCCAACTGTTATCCAATGGAAATAAAATGATTTGAATTTGAAAAAGCGATTTTAAAAACAGAAAACTGTCAAACGCACTTGATCAGTCGACTGGGTTGCCATAATGAGTCGACTGGTCAGACTTTGAATAAGATTAAGCAGTTTTGTACAGACTCAGTCGACTGGAACAAGTAGCAGTCGACTGATACTTAACAGCTAATCTAGTTCAAGCTGTTTTGACCTTTGGATTTGTAAACACTCATTTATAAAAAGTTATATGTGAGTGTATGTGTGTGTGACAAGGCTGTACATCATTCTAAGACTCAATAAAGAAAAATATTACATTTGTTTACAAGACATAAAAATAAATGACATTGAAACATAGGTCTTGACTTGAGTCTTGAGTGAAGCCATTGTCTTTATTTAGAGCTTGTGCGTGTTCATTTGCTTAGCGTTTGGAGAAATGATGCCTTTGTATATACAGCCTGCAAATATATATAGAATAGCACAGATACATGTTGCAATGTGTTGTAATCATCAAAATCAAGAATCAACATTCTCCCCCTTTTTGATGATGACAACACAATAGCTGATAATAAAAAACATAATACAAGTATTGATATGCTCCCCCTATCAAAAAGCACATAAAGCATAAATCATCACAAACAAAGTGAGCATCAAAAAATCATCATTCGACTTAACACAAGAAATCAGTCGACTTGACTTAACACAAGAAATCAGTCGACTTGAGAACATTAAAAAAGATACACAAATATGAGGTTTTCTCCCCCTTTGTCATCAACAAAAAAGACACAAGTGGGAAGAGAATAAGTAACAACTGAAATAACTTAATAAATGAGACTTACATAAATAACGGAATTTTACAAAAATAACAACATATTAAAATGCAATAAAGAAAATATATAGTGAATAAAACTAAAATCAGCAATATTCGTCTTCGTCGTCGTCATCAACATTTTGAGACGGAGGTGGAAACTGAGTGGTAAAGAGATGAGTCAGATTGGAAATTTGGGATTCAAGTGCGTCTTGACGATCCATGATGTAGTTAACAGCATGATAGAGACTACGTGGATCATCAAAATCAGTACGGGGGCGAGAAGAGCTAGAGGCTGAAGAGGGTCTAGCAGAAGTGGCTAAAGGAACCTGGGTGTGGGGAGTAGGCCGAGGGGAATATCTAGGAGAAGGATCAAGAAGTTTCATTCGTGCTAAACTGGCACGATCGAAGTACTCATAATGCTTAACAACATTGGTCTCGGAGTCGAGATCAATATCATAAGCACAGAAGACACGAGTAAGGTTACCTCCAAAGGGCAGAAAGTAAGTATGAGACTTGTGGAGTCTAGAAAAGATGACACGATCCCAATTGACATTTATTTTATCAAAAATTGCATATACCGCTTGTTGCAATTCCATGGAATACTGATCAAAGCTCCCTGTTTTGGGAAGAATATTATATGATAGTATCCTTGCAACAAGTTTTGCAATAGGTGTGATTGATTTATTAGACATGGGGGGTCCATGGTTTGGTAAAAAGATTTTAGATAAGATAGATGCATCATCTAAAATGATCTCACCTAAATCAAGTCCTTTATCATCAATACCCATAATAAGATTAATTCTCTCGGATGTGAGTTTAATCTTCTTAGTTTTTACAGAAGAATAAACAATAACTTCTCCTTCATCCGATTGAACTATTCTCATATTGGTATAAAAAGGATAAATGAGTTGTGGGTAGCAGTGAGGTTGATTTTCCAAGGACAAAAAGTCATAAAGACTACAATTTTGAAAGAGGGAGATAAGGTTGAACCTATCAAGATCATTGAAATTTACAAATCTACCTGGAAAAATAAGAATGGTACAAATAACATACCACTTCTCCAGGAGATCAGGACTCCTAAGATACTGTGAATAGCCCTTAGATGAAGAACTATCATCTACATAGGAGGTTTTGGATCTTTTCGGTGCCATTAAAAAGAATGAAAGGGAAGAGATTATACCAACAAAGAACAGGGAATCAAACAGTAAAGGAAGTTGGAAATCAGCAGCTCCTAAACAGCAGATCCGGCAGTCGACTTCTGAATCTTCCTCTTTCTCCTTAGGGTTCAGATCTGGTAAAAGGAAATGGGGTAAAAGTGAAAGTGAAAGGATGGAGGCAGTGAAGAGAGTTTTTAACAGAAGCAAACGGCTGGGATTGAAAAGAAATGAGATCAACGGCGCAAAAGAAGTCAAGGGCGAGTCAAAGGTTAAAAAATTTCTCAAAAACTGTGTGACGATTCGAAGTGGAAGACATACTGATTTGCGACAGTTGATTGGTATTAAGATACAATCGACTTAGTCAAGAGAATAATAAATAATTATAACAACTGATCAGTCGACTTGGTGAAATCTCAGTCGACTGGTCAGAGAAGAAAATAAGTATATAAAAAAAATACGGGACAGTCGACTGAACATCATATACAAGTAGACTTAAAATATTTTCAACAAATATCAAGAAAATTACATATCCCTAGTTCTCTTCTTAAGGTAATAAAAATATCTTCTTTAAGAGGTTTTGTAAAGATATCAGCTACTTGTTTATCAGTAGAGATAAAGTCTAAAGATATGTCTCCTTTTAAAATATGATCACGTAGAAAATGATGTCGAATATCAATATGTTTCGTACGTGAATGTTGAACCAGATTTTTAGATAAGTTAATTGCACTGGTATTATCACACATTATTGAAGGTTTTTCAAAAGAAATACCATAATCTAATAAGGTTTGCTTCATCCACAAATTTGTGCACATGCCAAACTTGCAGCGATATATTCAGCTTCTGTTGTAGATAGGGATACCAAATTTTGCTTTTTACTGCACCAAGAAACTAGTGAATGTCCCAAAAAGTGACATGTCCCACTAGTGCTCTTGCGATCAGTTTTACTACCAGCAAAATCAGCATAACTGTATGACAAAAGTTGGAAATTATCGGTACGTGGATAGAATAAACCATAATCAGATGTGCCTTTAATATATCTTAAAATTCGTTTCACAACTTTTAAATGAGATTCTTTAGGACTAGATTGATATCTAGCACACAAACATACACTGAACATAATATCTGGTCTACTAGCAGTTATATATAAAAGTGAGCCTATCATACCTCGATAGAGTTTCTGATCGACACTCTTACCTAATATATCTTTATCAAGGGTAGTGGTAGTAGCCATAGGTGTGGATTTACTACTTGTACTATCCATGTTAAACCGTTTGAGTAATTCCTTTGCATATTTTTCTTGATTAATAAATATGCTATTTGAAGACTGTTTAATTTGTAGTCCAAGGAAATAATTGAGTTCACCCATGTGACTCATCTCAAACTCATTTTTCATGGTGTTAGCAAACTCTTGACATAGATTATTATTAGTTGAACTAAAAATTATATCATCAACATATATTTGTATGATTAAAATATCATTCTTAATTCTCTTAATAAACAAAGTAGCATCTACTTTACCTATCTCAAACCCTGTTTCTAAAAGAAAAGTTTTCAATCGATCATACCAAGCACGTGGTGCTTGTTTAAGACCGTATAAAGCCTTTTTCAATTTAAAAACATGGTTTGGGAATTGTTCATGTTCAAAACCTGGTGGTTGTTTAACATAAACGTTCTCTTTTATAAACCCATTAGGAAAAGCACTTTTAACATCCGTTTGATAAAGTATAAAATTCATAAAACAAGCAAAAGATAATAAAATATGAATTGATTCTAATCTAGCAACAGGAGCATATGTTTCATCAAAATCTATGCCTTCTTCTTGATTATATCCTTGAGCAACTAGTCTAGCTTTGTTCCTAACAACTTGTCCTGATTCATCAAACTTATTTTTGAATATCTATTTGGTACCAATAATAGTATGATCAGGAGGTTGTGGGACTAAATCCCATACATCATTCCTTATGAATTGGTTTAACTCATCTTGCATGGCATGAATCCAAAATTCATTCTCTCATGCTTCTTGTATATTTTTCGGTTCAAAATCCGACAAGAAGGCTGTATGAGATATCATATTAATATGTGATCGTGTCTGAATACCATGGGAGATGTCACCAATTATTAAGTATGATCTCTAACTTCAACAAAAGATTTTGGTAAAGTTGAAGATATCACAGTAGGATCAGTCGACTTGACAAGTTCCTCAGTCGACTGGTTTACATCAGTCAACTTGATGTCCTTATCGGTCGACTTATCTGCGAGACTAGTTTGTTGTAAAGATGTAATTATTTTATTTAAAGGTGATGAATCAGTTTCATCATCTTTAATTAAATTTGATGAATGCAGAGATTCATCGAATGTAACATACATTGATTCTTCAATAGTCATTGTTGATTTGTTAAAAATTCTATATGCTTTACTCCTATTTGAGTATCCTATAAAGATACCCTCATTAGATCTAGGATCAAATTTATCTAAATTATCTTTAGTGTTCAGAATAAAACACTTACAACCAAATGTCTTAAAGTAAAAGACTTTAGGAATTTTGTTAAAAAATAACTCATAACAAGTCTTCTGTAGCTTAGATCTTATTAGAATCCTGTTTAAAACATAACAAGTTGTAGCAACAACTTCAGTCCAAAAATACTTAGGTAAATTGCTTTCAACAAGCATGGTACGTGCGCATTCTTGCAAAGTCTTATTTTTCCTTTCAACCACTCCATTTTGTGGTGAAGCCCTAGAAAATGCAAATGAATGTGTTATACCATTCTTGTTGCAATATTCTGTAAACGTTTCATTTTCAAATTCTCCACCATGATCACTTCTAATAGTGACTATGGTTAGAGATCTTTGGTTTTGAATTCGTTTACAAAAATTTGCAAATTCATCAAAAGCATCATTTTTATGTTTTAAGAAGAAAGTCCAAGTGAATCATGAAAAATCATCTACTAAAACAAATACATATCTACTTTTATTTAAAGAAGCAACTCTAGTAGGGCCAAATAAATCCATATGAATTAACTCGAGCGGCCTACTAGTAGAAATTACTTCTTTTGTTTTAAAAGTAGATTTGATTTGTTTTCCTAGTTGACATGCATCACATAACTTATCTTTTTTAAAGGATAGTTTTGGCAGTCCTTTAACTAGGTTATACTTAGATACTTTAGAGAGATTTTTCATATTCACATGACCAAATCGTCTATGCCAAAGCCAAGAGTCATTATTAGAAGCTATTAAACAGAAATCATTTGAAAACTCATTTGTATTCAAACATAATTCATAAATATTGTTTTTGCGAGAACCTTGAAAAATAATGTTTTGCATAGTGGAATCATAAATTAAGAAAGCATCTTTTTCAAACACAATTTTATAACCTTTATCACATAGTTGACTAATACTTAACAGATTATGTTTAAGTCCACTAACTAATAAAACATTTTCTATAGAAGGGTTATAGTGTTTTTACCAACCATACCGATTCCTATGACTTTTCCTTTATTGTTATCACCAAAAGTGACTGTTCCTCTATTGATGCTTTGAATGGTGGATAGGAGATTGGCATGACCAGTCATATGTTTAGAACATCCACTGTCAAGTATCCAACGATCTTTCTTTGGTACCTATAAAATATTCAATGTGAATATGGTACCCTTTTCATTGGGTCCAAAAAATATTAGTTTGTGGAAAACCAAACCCATAATGAGTTTGATTTTCCTCCATAAGCAGGAATAAAATTTACAGAATTACATACATTTAATATATATGAGTTGATATAAGCAGTTCTATCATTCAAACTCAAGTTGACTGGAACCCATACATTTTTGCTCTGTCCAATCGACTTTATAACATCTTTCAGTCGACTTCTACTGTATGTCAGTCGACTGGATGATAATGAAGGTCGACTTATATGAGGTTTTGGTCTTGTTGAATAAGACTCAGTACCTCTGGACAGACGACTGGTGGATGGATTCAGTCGACTTGGCTGAATTTTAGATTTGCTTTTATCAATAAAACTTACAAGCTTAGGCTTTTCAAAGAACTCATACAGTTTATGTTTAACACTAGAAATAGATTCAGGTTTATTTATACTAGTGTTTTTAGGAGAAAGATTCTTTACAAGAGACTTTTTAAAACCAAGTCCAAACTTTTGACTAGATTTTACTTGATTTTGAAGAACATTATTTAAATTCTCTTTTCCTTTATTGAACTTAGATACGTTATTGGAAATCTCTTCATAATTCTTCTTTAGAGATTCAAGATCCATATCTAAATTTGAAATACGAGAATTTAAAGATTTTACTTCTTTATCAAGGTTAAGATTCTCTTGAGAAAGTGTTTGATTAACATTCTCTAGGTTCTTAACTCTAATCTTTTCCTTTTTCAATTATTGAAATATTTCATTGAACGCATCGAGTAAATCATCTGACTCATAATCATTACTTACTTGATTCTGTGATGCCATGAAACACATGTTCGCAACCTCGTTGGTTTCATCAATTTCTTCTTCTGAAGAAGAATCGCTGTCATCCCAAGTTGCTTGATATGCCTTTTTATTTTTGGCAAATTTGTTCTTAGTGCACTTATCCTTCTTGAAGTTGGATGTCTTTCCCTTAGACTTTGTATTTTCTAGAGGACAATCCTTTTTCATATGGCCTGTTTTGTTACACCTGAAACAAGTTGGAGGATCATTAGAATCTCTAAATTTCGAATTGAACTTACCTTTCTTTAGAAATTTTTTGAATCTCCTTGTGAACATAGCTATCTCCTCCTCATCTTCTTCTTCATCTTCTGAGTCTGTCATGACTTTAAATGCTAATGATTTCTTCTTAGACTGTTGTGGTTCTGCATCCTTCTTCCTTTCTTCAATTTGAACCTCATAAGCCATTAGATTTCCCACAAGATTCTTAAGAGAAAGTTATGATAGATCATTGGCCTCTTCTATTGTAGTGGTCTTCTTTTTCCATTCAGGAGTAAGTGCACGAAGAACTTTTCTCACCATCTCTGCTTGAGTGTATATTTTCCCAAGTGCCACAAGTGAGTTTGTAATGTCAGTACATCTGGTAATCATTTCGGACATATTTTCATTTTTCTTCATTAGGAACATTTCAAACCTGTGAACAAGAACAGATATTTTAGATTCTTTCACTTTGTTTGTTCCTTCATGAGTTACCTCGAGTGTGTGCCAGATTTGATGTGCGGTTGTTGAATTTAACACACGATTGAACTCCTCCTTTGTAAGAGCACAAAATAATGCATTCATCGCTTTTGCATTGTTCATTGTTTGGTTCTTCATGTCATCATTCCATTGTGCATATGGAATAGTAGGAGCAGTGTATTCTGTTTCAGTCATGTTCCATATTTCATAATTGATGGATTGAAGGTAGATCTTCATTCTGCACTTCCAATAATTGTAATTTGTTCCATCGAAGAGAGGTGACCTTTGTGTAGATTGGCCTTCATGGTACTGATTTGCATTTGAAGTAGTTGTCATAGCCCTTAACCTTGCTCTGATACCAAGTGTTGGATCCTGTAGGTAAGGCAACAAACACTAGAGGGAGGGTGAATAGTGTTTATAAGAAATTAAATTGCGGAATAGAGATTTTTTTTCTGTACAGTCGACTTAAGGGATAAACCAGTCGACTGAATTAACAAAATAAAAAAGTAATTTAAACAAGTCTGTGAAGTCGACTTAGAGTTGAGAAAGTCGACTTAACATACAAAAAACTTTCAGAGTATACGAGTCTGACCAGTCGACTTATCAAGTACACAGTCGACTGTCCAGACAAGTTTCACAGTAAAAATACAAACTGAGAAAATATAAATGCAAGTAGAGAGATACAACCACAGAGTGCACACGATGTATCCTGGTTCGGTCCTTCCGACCTACATCCAATCCCCAAGCAACCCACTTGAGATTTCCACTATTCTTGAAAAAGTTTACAAGAATACTCTACGGCGTTCAGACAACAACCTTGTCTAACCCGTAGTCCTTTCTCTCAACCAGAAAAAGCAACCCACTCTTCCACCAACAGTGACAAACCTGACTCTACACCCTAGAGTCCTACTCTCCAACCGAGAGGAAAAGAAAAACAATAAAATTATCTACAATCAACCTATAGTCTTGTTTGTGATTGTGATATATTACGTGGCTAAATGGTTGACTTCTATATCCAGTCCAGAACGAAATCAAATGTTATACTGGACTGAAGACAGAGAACCAAGTCTTAGTGAATTGAAAGCTTTTTTTTTCTTGAAAGTATAAAACTTAAGATTTCAAAAATGCTTGGAGTATTGTTGTCTTTTACAGTGGATTCTAACCTCTATTTATAGAGTTAGATACACTGGATGTTGGGAAACAGTTGTTCCAAATGTCATCCAACAGAAATAAAATGATTTGAATTTGAAAAAGCGATTTTAAAAACAGAAAACTGTCGAACGCACTTGATCAGTCGACTGGGTTGCTATAATGAGTCGACTGGTCAGAGTTTGAATAAGATTAGGCAGTTTTGTACAGACTCAGTCGACTGGAACAAGTAGCAGTCGACTGGTACTCAACAGCTAATCTAGTTCAAGCTGTTTTGACCTTTGGATTTGTAAACACACATTTATAAAAAGTTATATGTGAGTGTATGTGTGTGTGACAAGGCTGTACATCATTCTAAGACTCAATAAAGAAAAATATTACATTTGTTTACAAGACATAAAAATAAATGACATTGAAACATAGGTCTTGACTTGAGTCTTGAGTGAAGCCATTGTCTTTATCCAGAGCTTGTGCGTGTTCATTTGCTTAGCGCTTGGAGAAATGATGCCTTTGTATATACAGCCTGCAAATATATATAGTATAGCACAGATACATGTTGCAATGTATTGTAATCATCAAAATCAAAAATCAACACACGGGATTTGTAAAGGATATTGGGAATAATAGTCCCATATTGGAGATATACAAAAATCGTTTGAGTATAAATATAATTGCCTATGATCAAGAGTCACCTAATTGGTTAACCACCTTTTGAGAGGCAGCCTGTGGTGGGCAGTTGTACTACATAGTATCTAATTTGTCTTCTAAAAATAATAAAATTATCTGAGTATTGGGGCGGGGCGTTACAAATAGTATCAGAGCATGCTTCAATAGTAATAATAGACATAGTATGAAAAACCAACCTAGGTTTGGACACTAGAGCGTGAGTACCTAGGTGTGGACACTAGAGCGTGAGTACCTAGGTGTGGACATTAGAGTGTGAGTATCACATAGAGTTAGAACATGATGTTTTGGTGTGGGGTATGGTTAGGGTTTTTGCAATAGGATATGGATGTGGATGTGAATTGTGTTGTGGTGGTTTTCCTTGGTCATGTCCTCTCTAAGGAGGGAGTGGCCGCTGATCCTCGAAAGGTTGAAGTAGATTGTGGGAGGTCAGAGTTCGATGCAGGAGTTCAGAGGTTGTTGCAGCATGGTTTCTGATGGCAAGTTATCAGAGTTGCGCAGCGAAAGGTTGTTTTTCTGAACTCTTTGTATGATGGTGTTCCTTCTGTATGTTTGTATTTCTTTTGTTGGAATGTATTCTCCTGTATGATTGTATTTCATAAATTATGTTTCCATTTATGAGATATTGCATTCCTTATTGGTGTGTTTGTTTGGACCTCATTAGCAGTAGTTCTGAGGACAGAACTCTTCTAAGGAGGGATTGATGTAGGACCCCGTATTTTTAAATACTATTTTTGAGATTAGAAAATGAATTAAAATGATTTTCTGGAGATTTAATAAATATTTTTCTAAAGATTTATCTTATTCAAGTGCAAAACACGTGTAAATATTTTTGCTGTAAATATCTAATTTTATATTTTTGATAAATTCTCCTACTTATAATAGATTATATTCTAAATTTTGGGATTTTTCTGAGTAAAGAAACTATTTTTATAAATACCTCGAAAGAGAGGGGCTTTTATGCAAAAAGCCGTTGGATCTCAAATAAATAATGAAATTTCGTTTTTACTGAATTTTTGGGCTTTCCATGGTCATCATTGAATTTAAAATATATTTAAATTTTATTTAGAGTCGATTTGGTAAAGATTTAAACAAGTGTGGTGTTTTTGCAAATATGGAATTTATGTTGGATCTTGTACAAATATTTTTTAGGAAAGTAAAAGTTAGATATTTTAATTGGAAAATATAATATGTATTATTAGATATTATTTCTGAATTTTCTGGATTTTTACGAATATTTTATGATGTATTTGCAAATATTACAAAAAAGAAGGACTTTTGTGCAAAATTGCCACCCTGAGTGCAAATCCAAATTTTCTTTATTTCTGGGCTGTTTTGGATTGCTGGAAAACTCAGTGGTAAAAGTATTTGATTTGATTTTGATTTACTTAACTTATTTTAACTATTTTATAAAGAAAGGTTTATATATGTAAAGTTATATTTTGAAAGGATTATTTTGCAAATGTGTTTCAAAATCCTAATTCCTCTATTCTGGGTATTTAAAGGAGGTGGAGTGCAGCCGTCTTTCGCTGCATAACACAAGGTTTTTGAGATTGAAAGAGAAGATCTTGGATTTCGCAAAGAAGGGTTTTGCTTATTCAATTGGATTTCTTCATTTGAGGTGAGTGATGTAAATTATTTGTTGTTTTGTTTTTGTTTGTTTATTGAATGTTGTATGTGAGTGATTTGTTGTCTTCTTTCATTTTGTGAATGTTATATGATGGATCTTGGATGTTGAATTCCTTTTGTTAGAAAGCATGCTAGGGTTTGGTATGAATATGTATGTTCGATGGATGAAAAATTGGATCTTTGAGAAGAACCCTAGATACTTGCATGTGAATGATTTTAGATTGTTGGAGAATCTAATATAAATTGTGAGTAGGTTAATAATGTTGGATTATTGCTGATTTGATTGAGTATGATGGATATTATGCATTAATTAATTAAAGATGAGATTTTTGGACTATTGGTGAGTTGGATGAATACAACTTGGCCATGTTAAGGATAAATTTGTTTTTGTTCATGAATCAACTATAGAGAATAGTTGAGATTGAGTTGAGGAATTTTGAGAATGAATAATGGTTTAGAGGACCATGTTTGGAGGATTTGAGTTATGATGACTAAAATTTGAGATTTAGTTGGATTTGAGGAAAATATATCCAAATTGGTGATTTTTCTTTTGAGATTTAGTTTTGATGTTGTTTGGATCTGAATACGAAACTATTCAGTGATCAACAAATTTTAGAAACTCTATTTTGATTATATGCACAATTTATGTTTTATTTGAAAGAGAATTACAAACCACTACTTTTATAAATTCAAGTAGTTTTGATTTAGTTTTATAGACTATTATATGTCTTACAAGTTGTATTTGATCGTATAAGAATTTTGCCTTTTGTATAAATCATTTTCGTAAAGTAAAACTATATATCGGTTGAATTGTGCACAACTAAAGTATGCAATCTGTAGGTCGAAGTCGACTAGTATGACTTCTCATTCGACTGGTACGACCCGGCTGCTATGTTCTTTAGTTTTCTCGAAATTTGATTCTGGACAGTCGACTGATGACTTTTACATTCGACTGGTATCACTCAAATCATTTCTCGAAGTTATTGTAATTTTTCTCCCTGGACAGTCGACCTATACCCTTTACAGTCGACTGCTATACTTAGAATTATTTTTAAAGATTATTGAATTTTCTCTCTGGACAGTCGACTGGTGGCTTTTACAGTCGACCGTCAATACTTAGATTTTATTTTCTTAAAAATGTTAGTTTTTCACTCTGGACAGTCAACTGAAGACCCTTTGCAGTCGACTGGTTTTGATGCTTTCTCGAGTTGTTCTGATGTTCTTTTAAATGATTTATTCTATAAATGTTTTTGAATCTATAACATACTATTCTGAATATTATTCTTACTATAGAACATATGTTTCAGGATATTTTATTATTGGATTTGGATTATGAAATTTTATAAAGATTTGGATTTTTTGATTGGAGAGGTTTCTCCCTTGATCGTTTTGACGATGGATTAGTGAGTTTTGGTCTTGTTGAGATCTCTAGGAGTTGAGTAGGATCCTGTGAACCGACAGTTGAGATTTTTGAGTTAGACCTGGGGGTCTTGGTTTAGTTGTTGTTGAGTATTTAAGTCCGGCAGGATACACTAACTCTAGAGATGGGGATTTTGTGCTAATAATAACCAACTTAAGGACAGGCACTAGTGGGGTTGTAATGGAACTTGGGAAACGTAAGTATAGGCTCATGGTTTGTTAGTCCAACGGATGCGTTCCAGGACTGTTTGTTGTTCTGTCTCGAGAGGACATTTGTGTGTTCGCGTGTCGAGGATCTGCAGGCCTATTCACGGAGCATGCAGGGTGCATTCGCGTGTCGAGGGTCGGCAGGCCTAATCACGGAATGTACCTGGTGTATCTACACGTCGAGGGCCTTGCAAGCCTATTCGTGGGGTACACGGATTTGGGAGATGATTCTCCAGTTGTTGTTTTTGAGCTATCTTACATGATGCTTGCACGTCGAGGGCTGTGGTGCCTATTCGTGGAGTATTCTGGATCTTGTTTTCCATCACCGTAGTAGGACTAGTTGCATAACGAGGGGTTATCCCTATAAAGTGGAGATCGTTAAGGGCTTGCACCGGACCTATGTAGAGTGGGATGCATAGAATCCGACAAGTATGCATTAGAGAGTCAGCATATAGAGCTTGTGTTTTCTTGAGTTGGTTTTATGCTTGTGTTTTCCTATCTTTCTACACTTGACACTTAGTCTAGCTTCACTTGTTGTATTCATTCCATGATGTTTTTATGCTTTACATGTTATTTCTCATTCATTTATTATTGTTGTTAATGCATGTTGTTGATGACTCAGTACATTATGATTTAATTATGTTGTTTGTTTTTATGTCACTCACACTTTTATGGCTGATCCCTTTAGTTTTGGGGGTTAGGGATCATCTCTCGCCTCATGTGTTACAGGTTGTTGCTTAGAGCTTGGAGGTTTGGATGCTTGAGATAGTTTTGAGATAAATTGATATAATGGAGCTTTTGTGTAAAATTTGTAAAAGAAGTATTAATGTAAAAAGAAAGTTTGTAATTCAAGGTGTTTTGTATTCCGATGTGTTTGTAAATGATTGTTGCAACAAAAGTTTGAAATAAAAATTATCTGTGTTTTAGGCTATGTGTACTATTACATTGAAGTTGATGCTGGGAATTGTGCCAAGTATTTTCTAAGATATTATATTAGAAATTCGGGGCGCTACAGAGATTGGTATCAGAGCCGACTTTCGACACCGGATGTGGAAGAGGGCCTCAGTATGATCCGCCGTGTTGAGAGTCATTGATCTCCGAGGCCGGGTATATTCTGCGGTATTGAGAGTCATTGATCTCCAGGGTCAGGTATATTCTGCAGTATTGAGAGTCACTGATCTCCGGGATCAGGTATATTCTGTAGTATTGAGAGTCACTGATCTCCGGGATCAGGTATGATCTGCGGTGTTGAGAGTGATTGATAGCCGGGTATCCGATCTGCGGTGTTGAGAGTGATTGATAGCCGGGTATCCGATCTGCGATGTTGAGAGTGATTGATCTCCGGGATCGAGGACGACGCCACATCGGCTAGAAAGGCGGATCCTACACTAGATGTGTGTCCCGTACTCAGCGAGGACGCTGATTTCTAAGGTGGGGTGTATGCAATACCTCGTAATTTGTATATATATATATATATATATATATATATATATATATATATATTCAAAATATAATGGTGCTGTTGATAAGGTAAATGGATAGAATGATTTGATAAAAGAAAATGAGTTATGAATGGTATATGGAGGTGGAGGGCCCCACGGTATGAAATGAAGCACTTAATGTGCTGGTTGTGAGATGTTCTCCCCACGTGTTGACGTGGAGGAGGGTGTGGGGGGCCCGCCGCTGTTGAAGGAAGTCAAAGGCAAGAATTGCCTTGATTTCGGAAGAGATTGAAAATTTGATGGTGACGTGTACACTATGTGCACGGGATTTGTAAAGGATATTGGGAATAATAGTCCCATATTGGAGATATACAAAAATAGTTTGAGTATAAATATAATTGCCTATGATCAAGAGTCACCTAATTGGTTAACCACCTTTCGAGAGGCAGCCTGTGGTGGGAAGTTGTACTACATAGTATCTAATTTGTCTTCTAAAATAATAAAATTGTCTGAGTATTGGGGCAGGGCGTTACATGACCCTATTTTATAGGCTAGTCCACAGTTTTCGGTCAATTTCATGAAATTAAGTATTTCAGTTTTTGGGTAACATTTTGAGGGCTAGTCAACAATTTTTGACAGTTTTCAGAAAATTGAATTTCACTGTTTTTTGTCACATTTAATGGTCTATATACTCTACAGTTTTGGCCAGTTTCATAAACTTTCGTATGAAAAATAGTGATAAACAAATATATAAATAATATAGGCAAAGTCTCACAAACAATTTCAAACAAATGAGCTGGCTCTCTTGTCAAAATTAGTTTTTTACTTGCAAACCGTGGATTATACGTAATTCTGTATTTCATAGTTCTTAACACATTTTGTGGTCAATAGTGTACAGTTTTCGGCCATTTTACCAAAATTTTGTATATCACTATTTTGACAATGTTTTATGAGTTATATTGTCTATAATTTTCGGTCAATTTCGAGAAATTCTATATTTTATAGTTTTGGTAACATTTTAAGGGTGATAGTTCATAGTTTTCGGCAGCTCTTAATAATTTCGTATTTTACCAGTTTAACTTCATTTAGTGGGCTATTGTCCACAATATTTCTCTAATTTTACAAAATTTTGCATTTCGCTATTTTCACCATAATTTGACGGTTCATAGTTTTCGACAGTTTTCGAAAAATTTTGTATTTCACAGTTTTGGCTACATTCTATGAGCTATATAGTCAACAGTTTTCCGCCAATTTTGCAAAATTATGTTTTTTACTGTTTTGACCATACTTTGAGGACTATTTTCCACAACTTTGGGAAGTTTTCGAGCAGTTTCATATTTCACAGTTTTGGCCACATTTTATGGGCTACAGTTTTCAACAAATTTCGTATTTCACTATTTGGTAGCATTTTGTAAGCTATCCACAATTTTCGATGAATTTTGTAAAATTCTGAAATTAACTGTTTTGGCCATATTTTGAGGGCTATAGTCTATAGTTTTTGACCAATTTCATTGTTTTTGTAACATTTTGAGGCCAAATTTTCAATATTATTCAAAAAAAAAAATCCGGTATTTCACTGTTTTGGCCACATTTAGTAAAAATATAGTCCATAGTTTTCGGAAAAATTTGTATAATTTTGTATTTCATTGATTTGAGGGTTATAGTCAACAATTTCTTCACTTTTTCAAAAAATTCTGTTTTTCACTTTTCTGCCGCATTTAGTGCGCTATATAGACCACAATTTTTGGCCAATTTTGCGAATTATGTACTTCATTGTTTTGACCACATTTGATAGGTATAGTCCATAGTTTTCAGTTGATTTTGCAAAATACCATATTCTCACAATTTTTTGCCTCATTTTTTGGGCTATATAGTCCACTGTTTTAGGCATATTTTTTGACATTCTTCACTATTTTGGCCATATTTGAGGGTTGTAGTTCACAGTGTTCGTCCATTTTTGCTAAATTTTGTATTTCATTATATTTTGCCACATTTTGTGAGCTATAATCCACTATTTTTTGCATATTTCTCGAAATTCCATATTTTACTGCTTTGGCTACATTTTGAAGGCTATAGTCTACATTTTTTGCAGTTTTTTAGAAATTTCATATTTCAATATTTTGTCCACAATTTGTAGGCTTATAGTCCACAGTTTTTTTGTGAAGATTGCGAAATTCTATTGTAACACCCCGCAAAAATAAGACAACATTTCTATGATTGTTATTTTTGTCTGCAGTTCTGCGTGCAATACACGTGCATGATAATATGATAATTATACCTGTATTATTTATCTATTATTATTTATTATTTATTTTTATTATTTGGAATGAAGAGTATCTTTTTTTATGGACTATTATTAATTTTTAAATTGTATTTAATAAAAGAGTATTTCTGTTTTGGGCTCATGAGGCCCGATCCAACCAAGCGCAAACACAAGAGAGGGGGATGGTCTTGGCCGGCCGAATGAAATAGATTAGGTTGAGGAGATTTGTTTGATTTTAAATTGTTAGGAAGTGAATAATCTAGTTATGGTAAAACATTATCTAAATCATTAAATTGGGGCATTAAAAGGAAAATTCCCAAACCCTAACCCTAGAAGATACCCGACCATATATATAAGAGAGAAAGGAGTCTCTTTTTCTTTTGTTGATTATTAACTTTTGGAGGCTCTAGGATTTTTGGAGTAGAATTGCTTTTGAGCTGGGTGTTTCTTATCAAACTCAAGTGTGTTTTTGTTTAATGAATCTAGTATGACAAGTTCTAGTTGTAAATAATATTCATGCATATGCTTGTGTCGATGTATTGTAGATCTTTATACTAGAAATGAAGAACTACTAGTGCTATTTGTTTATGAATAAACATCCATACGTTATTGAAAAATAATATCTTGCAAAAGAACTCTTTTTGACCCAAAAACCATGCATTATAACCATGGATTTGTGTAGTTGTTAATGGGCATTGAGATGAAGATTTAGAGACCATTATGTGCATCAAAATACAAAATTTTGGTTGATAAAATCCTAGTTTTAATTAGAGATTAGTTGTTGTTTTTATTAGAATTTTATTTAAAGATATGATGTTTTTTATTTAGGGTTTTGTTTAGGGTTGAAAACCCTAGGTTGCTACCGGGTTCTGAACCGATAATGGTACTGGGTCTGTCTTGTTTTTATTGTCAGGTTTGAAACCCCTCTTCTTGTTCTACCCGGATGGATGAACTGCGGGTCTGGACTGTTGTGGATGTCGGGTCTGTTTCTGGATTTCGGGTTGAACTCATTTAGGATATAGGGTATGATATTAACTGTTTGCATGCGAGTTTGGATATGAAGAAGTGATCAGGTCTGTGATGACTTGGTGTCGGGTCTGGAACTGCTATTAACGGGCCTGGACTTCTTTGTATGCGGGTCTGGCTTAGAGTGGAGCTTGGGTTTGTTTAAGGCAGATGTTTGGTTTTCATTAGGATTTTGACTAAATTAAAGTTGGATTTAATTGAATTTAGAGTTGATTAGTTTTAGTTTTAGATTCAAATAATTTCATATTTTAGATTGATTAGTTTTATTCCAGTATTGTTGAGTTAAGACCGGTAGGGTTACGCTAGCTCTAGATGGGGTTTGTTGCTTTCTGATCTAAGGACAGACACTAAAAGGGAGTTGTGACGAAGCATGACAAATGTGAGTAAGGGAGCTCTGTATAGTCGGGCGGTGGATTCCGGGACTATGAATAGTCATGTCGTGGATTTCGGGATTATGAATAGTCGGGCGGAGTTAGACGAATCTCCAGAATTTCGGGACCATAGCGACGCTTACGGGATGTTCTCGTGATGAGAGCTCGGAATAGTTGGCTGGTAGATTTCGGGACTAAAGCCAATACTCGTGGGATGCCTGAATCTTAATTTTTATCACGGGTATAGGTTTTGCATGGCATGGGATTAAATCCTATAATGAGAATTCTAAGGCCTTGCCCTTGTACTTATATTGTATGGGCGGCAGAGGATCACACAAGTGCGCATTAAAAGTGCATCGTGTGCATGTTGTTTGTGCATTAGTCTTTATGTTCATTGCATACACCGACATACTTAGGATAGTCACTTTTTTCATATTATTCTTCATTCAAGTTTTCAGTTGTTGAGTTTGGAGGATCGCTATTGTTGTTAGCATTGCGTCGGTTGTATTCAACTGACAAGTTTGCAGGACTTTTGTCAATGGGTGGCGTGGACACGAGTTTGTGAAGGATGTTGATGGAGGACTGAAATTTTAATGATGTAATTATGTTGTACTTATTGTGTAAAAAAACTGTTGTGTATTGTAAAGAACGATGATATAATAAAAGTTTTAAATTCCCTGTGTTTTTGTGTTGTGTTGTACTAAATTGAAGTAAAAGATTCTAGATGAGTTACGAATCGCATGTGTGATGTGAATAATTTGCAAGTGTACAAAATCGCAACAAGTAGTATAGATAAGTGAAAAGAGTGTCGAACCCACAAGGACTAATTATTTTATTGAGTACTGAAATTACTAGATTAATTACTATTTAGAAAATCGAAATTCATATAAAGAAAACAACTAAATTAAATTAATCTAAAGGACTAACTAAATTAATTTAAAAAAGAGCAAAATCTAAAATTTTGTTGTTTATTAATTAAAAAATTAATTCTAGGGCTTTTGATTTCACCTAGTTAATCGCACACAATTTATAATTCCAAGTGAATAAAAAAAATTATTTTTCCAAGTTGTAGACCAAAATCTCCAAATTATTCAATATTCTTTCTCAAGCAATATCTAAAATATTATCAACTAATTATTTGTCATAGTTCATGCACAAATTACTAATTGAAAATTCATTAAGATCTATGGATTTTTTAACTGTCACATTAACAGCAGTTCGCTCTTGTAACAGTGTTTATTTTATAAATTCAAAATCACAAATTCCAGTTTGATCTCTCCATGATTTAATAGATCATACAAAAGTCGGTCAACTAATTGTAAGCATTAAGATCAAAAACCAAACACACAACCATGGAAAAATAGAAAAATAATATGGAAGAAAAATTGTGTTCTCAAAACTACGCTACATCGAAGCCCTAAAAAAATATATTTAGTTCATAATAAAATTGCAACTAAAAAATACTGTCTTTGATTGCATAATAAAAATTAGAAAAAGAAAAGAGATACAAAAAAAACTGTTTTTGTAAAAAAAAATTGTAAACCGAAGCCAGCAAACACATCCATGCCCTTCCTCTGTCTTTCTCTGTCCTGTTTCTTTCTCTTTCATCTCGAGTAGCACGCTGCCACATTAGCGCTGTCTGTTTCGTTGCCTGGAGCACGCGCACGGAGGACAGCGCCACATCAGCCTCAGCACGTCACCCTGTAGCTTTTCCCTTGGGTCCTGCCTTCTTCTCTATTCTGTTTCGTCTTGATGCTTCACCTGCTGATGTCACGTCTCCTCTCATTGCGTGTGTGTACAAAGCACAAGTCAGAGCAAGCACAGTAGCGGCTCTCTGTTTATATATATACTAGTATTATACACATGCGTTGCACGTGGGGAAAATGGAGAGGGGGAATGAAAAGGTCAAAAAAAAAATCTAGTATTATGCACGTGCGTTGCACGTGGGGAAAATGGGGAGGGGAAATGAAAAGAACAAAAAAAAATATCTACCAACACGTGCGCCTGCACGTGTTGACAAAATGACAAATATTTACAAATGACACTAAGCCCTTCTCCCATTATAATATTAGAGATATATATATTAGTAGAGAAGTCAGTCGTCGCTCTTCCTTTCTCGTTAAGCGGGTCCTCCTCTTTCTCTTTGCTAGTCTATTTATAGGAGCACGGACGTGAGAATTAGGGTTTATTTTTGCAGAAAAACCCCCACATCTTCATTTATTTGTTTCCTTATTTAATTTGCTCTTTATTTTTTGCTTCTTTTACTTCTTTTTTTCTTTCTTGAAACACGTGCTGCACACACAAAATAAAATCAGAATTTAGGATTTAAAAATAAAATAAAATAAATTAGTTTAAATTAATTAAACTAGGTAATAATTTAGCTCAATTAAACCCTTTTAAATTTATTTATTTCATTTTTACTTCTATTGGCACTTAAAATTTCTATTTTGTTTTTCACATGGCCAAATTGTAAAATTCAAATTTCAACAAATCAATAAAAAATAATAAATCACTCTCCTTGTTTTGTTTGTTGATTTTTACCAAAAATATTCACCTTTTGTATCAAAAAAATCTTATTCCTCCAAAAAAAATTAATTAACTGAAATCTAGGGAAATAAGATAAATTATTAACATGATAGATGAATATAAGCAATTTTAATGGGTAAATGAGTACAAATATTTATATAAAAATTAGACACATCAATGTGTATGGAATTAGGGGAGTACATCTATAACTGAATGTTTTGGCTAGGGGTGGGCTCGGTATGGTACCGAACTTTTTGATATTGTACCATTACCATGCCAAACTAGTTCGGTTTGAAAATATGCAAACCGTTACCAACCAAAAAGTTCGGTATACCGACTACTTCGTTTGGTACAGTTCGGTATTGGTGTTATACCAAATATGACCCAACAAATACCTTATACTCTTCATACATCTTCACCAGAATGTTTTTCAACTCTTTTGTTATTGCTGCTATCTTTTCATCACTAACACCAACCCTGAAAGAAACACTTGTAAGAATTTAAGTTTGGCAAAAAACTTGAATTGCATTATATTTTACTGTAAGTTTATTGTAAGAATCCTTATACTTACTGTAAGTTCACTGTTATCAAGTATAAGGATTCTTTCTTACTGTAAATAAATTAAACACTTTCTTATCAAGTTTACTGTTATCAAGTATAAGGATTCTTACAAGTATAAGGATTCAATAACAGTAAACTTCCAGTAAACCCTGAAAGAATTTGTAAGTTTACTGTAAGAATCCTTTCAGGGTTTTTACTGTAAGTTTACTGTAAGAATCACTTGATAACATGAATCACTTGATAACATTTTACTGTAAGAATTAAATTAAACATTTTACTGTAAGAGTCCATAAGAATTTATATGGTTTTTGGTTTACATTTATGGCTTGGCAGTGATGCATAAAATGTTTAATTTATTTAATATTTAATTATTCGGTACGGTACGGTAAAATACCGACTGAACCATATTCATACCGAAACCGAACCGGATTTTAGAACTTGGTATGGTTGTACCGTACCATACTTTTGGTAACCGAATTTTTCGGTACCGAATCGATTGGTTCGGCTGGAAAACCGGTCGGTTGGCTCATTTCGGCATGATCGGCCACCCCTAGTTTTGGCAATATTTTTAGGGCTATTCAACATTTTAGATTGATTTCACTGTTTTCGTAAGATTTTTTAGGGTTATATTCACAATTATCGGCAATATTAAAAAAAAATCGTATTTCACTGTTTTGGCCACATTTAGTGGTCTATATTCTACAGTTTTTGACCAATTTTGTGGGAAATAGTCGACTATTTGTTTGGCAAATTTTTTGAAATTTTGTGGGTTATAATCCACCGTTTTCGGAAAATTTAACGAAATTCTATATTTCACTATTTTGGTTACATTCGTGGGATGTGAACATTTCAATTTTGCGAAATTCTATATTTCACTATTTTCCCCATATTTTGAGAGCTATATTCCACATTATTTTGAGGGTGAATTCTAGTTTCCGAGAAATTTTGCATTTCACCATTTTGGCTACATTTTGTAGGTATAGTCCACAGTTTTTAGACAATTTCGCAAAATTATGTTTTAAGTGTTTTGGCCACACATTTAAGACTAGTCCATAGTTTTCAGATGTTCTCAAGAAATTCCGTATTTCACTATTTTGTCTACATTTTGTGGGATATAGTCCACAATTAAACAAATTTGGAAATTTTCGTATTCCATTGTGTGAGCCACATTTTGCAAACTGCAATATCGGGCAATTTCATGAAATTCTGATTGTCACTGTTTTGCAAACATTTTGAGGCTATAGTCCACGATTTTGAGCATTTT
The DNA here is from genome assembly GCA_017893485.1 of Hemerocallis citrina. Classification (NCBI taxonomy): domain Eukaryota; kingdom Viridiplantae; phylum Streptophyta; class Magnoliopsida; order Asparagales; family Asphodelaceae; genus Hemerocallis; species Hemerocallis citrina. The sequence goes on from CM030363.1 coordinate 137,418,547, forward strand.
TACCAAAAAATTCATATTTTACTATTTTGGCCACGTTTTGGGGACACGATTTTCGAGAAATTTCGTATTTTTCTGTTTTGAGCACATTTTGTGGGGGTCCACAGTTTTCGGCCAATTTCGTAAAATTTTATATAGTCCACAGTTTTGCGACCAATTTTGCAAAATTCCGTATTTTACTATTTTGGCCACATTTCGAGGACTATATAATCCACAGTTTTGGGAAGTGTAACCCCCATTCCGATTGTATTGATTTTATTTTCCTTTCCCTTCGTGTCCTTGTATTTCAATTTTCTATATATCATTCTATTCTTTGAACTCAGTTGCATTCATTTGAATATTCGATTATTTTGGTTAAGCCTAGACTCCAACCCATTCTCCGATTGTATTTTCCGATCGTACGGATTGTTATCAGTATTCTTATCTCATCTTCAAATCTTGAATTCCAATTTTTCTCAATAAATTCTGTCATTTTTTCTGAACCCAATTGCTTTCATTAGATACCTGATTATTATGTTGGAACCCCAAACTCCTAATCCAATCTAGTGATGGGAACCGGGCCGGGTTAACCTGCGACCCACCCGTGACCCGCCCACTCTAACCCGACCCGCAATTAAGCGGTACGGGTCTGGGTCGAACAAGAGGGTTGATCTGGGTGTCAACCCGGGTCGCCAAATTTGTAAACCCAACCCGCTCGACCCAATCGGCGAACCCGTTGACCAAGTCAAACCTGCCTGCCAACCCGCGGGTCGACCCACAGATTTTGATCTGTTGAATTTTTGGATTTGACCCGTTTGGATTTTATTTATTTATTTATTTTTGCTGTTTATTTTTTTGATCTTTTTTTTGCTACAAAATATATGTATATATGTGTATATATATATACTGCAAATATATATGCATATATATGTATATATGCATATAGATATACTCTAAAATATTTCAAAATTTTACAAAAATGAGTGTGAACATCAAAATTAATTGATTACTACCCACAACTCAATTAGACAACCTCCATCCTAGTTATTTATAGCCAACTCCACCCCATCACTTCTCTCATATCATCAATGTGGGACTAAAAGTTTTCAAAGTTTAAAATCCAAATATATTTAGTCCCACATTGGTAAGATGAGAGAAGTGAGGATATGAAGTTGGCTATAAATATCTAGAGTGAGGAGGGCTAATTGAGTAGTGGGTAGTGAGAAATTAATTTTGTTGTTTACACCCATTTCATATAAAATTTAACATATTAACCAACTTATTAAAATAAAAAAAAAACCCACCACGGGCCAACCTGCGACCCGGCTCGACCCGAAACGGCTTTGAACTGAATGGGTTCGCGGGTCGACCGGGTCGAAATTTTGGATTTCAAACCTGGCCCGACCTGGCCAGGTTAAGCCCGTGACCCGACCGAACCCGCCCAAACTTGGCTGCAACCCGCGTGGTTCCGACCCGACCTAGCCCGGTCAATCCGAATGCGACCCCTAATCCAATCTATAATTTTGTTTATTTATTTTGTAAGCCCTACCAATATTATTGGGTTTATTCTTTATCTATTTTGTAACCCCACATATTAAATCATAACCCATTCTATATTTTATTTATTTGAATATCCTATTGAAGTCCATTCTATTTTTGCAACTTTTCATATTTATCATGTCCATTCTATAAATTATTTAATTCTCTATATTGTGAACCCATAATTCATTTCTTAGCCCACACAAATTGAAGCCCATATCCTAATATCCAAACCCGTTAACTAGAACCCAAGCCCTACCCGAATACCCCCTTCACTGCACAACCCTATAATCTCCTAACTAATCTCCCCACTAAATCCTAACTAACCCACCTCTAAATCACTTCCTTAATTATCTCCATAAAACCCTAAATAATCCACTCCATTTCTTCAGCCACCTCCTAGTAACCATTTTTTGTACATCCTAAAGCTCTCCCAAAACCCATCCCCTGCCTCACCTCCATCTTGCTGCACCTACGGCATCACCAATCAGCCTGTGCCACCGCGGCAACCAGCCCCTGCAACCATCATCACTACACCTCGCTGAAGTCCAGAGCTCCTCCTTCGTTGCAGCTTCTCTCGTCGCCACTGCCGACCTCGCTGCTCCTCACCCCACAACATGATCCCTGACTGCCTCCCATCCTCGAGCTCCCCCTCACGACTGCCTCCCTGAAAGTCTCTACCTCCGACCATCTCACCCCGAGCCCTTCACATTCTCACCTCTGATAGTCCCTTCTCCTTCTACCCCCGAGATCACCATCGTTGCTCTTGCTGCACATCCCAACAACGAGCCCACCCTGCACTGCCTGCACCGAACTCCTCTTCCATCACCCTCGCAACTGCTCCTCGTCGTTGCCCTTCATCTTCTGCCCTGCCACTGCCCTAACAACACCCTGACTGCCCCCCTCCCCTCGTTGATGATCCTCCCGCAACCCTCGACTACAGTCACCTTGCAGCCACTTGCAGCTACTTGTTGTTTTGTAGCTGTTGACACAACCTTGCTGTCCCATCGACTACCCAAAGCTCCACTCCTTGCTATCTCCTATAGCCACACTTGATGCCGACCATCGACAACCCTTCATTTCCGACACCTGATGTCACATCACCGTTCGTTGATGCTATAGTTGTTGCTGACATCGTCTTACTGTTGTTCGTTGCTGTCGCCGGTTGTTGTCGTTCTTGCTTGCCGTCGTGTGTCGTTGTCGTAATCAGTGTCGCTCCTCCTTATTCCTCGTGGTATTTGTCACTCTCGAATATAAGGCAAGCATTCTCTTGTACACCTTTTTATTCCCGTACAAGCTTTTGCTTTGAATTCTTCAAGTAGTCTTTGCCTCTTTGGTTGATTCATCGTGTTATAATCTCATTTTTCCTTCCCTTCATGTGTTGATTGATCGTGATCCATTAGTATATGATGCTACTTTTTTAAGTGTGGGGCACCAGGAGTGAGTTCTTGTTATTTATAGTGGAAATGACAGATCTTAGCCATAGATCTGGATCTGAGATGAGAATTTTGTGAGAAGTAGGAGAGGGTGCGTTGCTGATAGCTGGATGCCCTAAGTACCTGCAAAAATGCCTAGAGACGCCGGGGGTGGTCTCGGTGACATGCCTTACGACGATCTAGTCAGTCAGTGGGATAAATGAAAGTTAGAGTTCAGGTGGAGAAAAGTTCATTACCTCAGAAAGGGAGGAGAGGTCTAGTATTTATAGGCAGAGAGGAAGAGGGGAAACCCTAACCCTAATGGGCTGGGTGACCCTCTTATGCTGGCCTGAAGCAGCAGAAGACCCATAGGAGATTAGGGCCTATTTCTGTAGGAGTCTGCAGATCTTGAGGGAATTAGACGGTTCAGATTCGGCCAGGTTATTTTCCCATATCATAGGCCCCTCACTCCTGGAGGGTTGTATGAGTCAGCTGTTGAGAAGTAGTCCGTTCTTGTGAGAAGATCGGTAGACGGTTAGGAAGGTAGGGTGGAAGGCCCCGAAGGGTGATTTGGGCTCAACGCCGAGCTCCGTGTGTCACATCCCGTATTAAATTTTTAAATAAAAATACATTTTTTACACGAGCAATGCACGTGCAATTTCATCTCATTATTTTCATTCTAAAATTTATTTAAAGATATGTATAATTTTCTTTTATTTATTTTTGTTGCTTATTAGAACCCATAGGCCTAATAGAAGACTCTAAGCCCATTAAAATAAATTAAATAGATAAAAAAATGAACAAGCCCACAAGAGGAAGCCCACTAAGAAAAATTCTACAATTAGTTGTACACTTGTCATGTAAACAACATGTATAATCAAATAAATAATAACTAACAAATGAGAGTGTGTGCTTGTGGGTTGCACGTGCACGTAGTGCAACCCAAAAGTCACAAGAAGAGTTAGCCATGCATAAGAATAGGAAGGTTGGGAGTTTATGTAATTATGGGGAGTAGGCAATTAATGAAGGGGGTTATGTAGGTTATGAAATTGAACACTTAATTTGAGTAGTAGAAGAGTCTTATCAAACCCTATAAATACCGCCCCCTTTTCTTCAATATCTTACACCAAAGATCAAAAGAAACAAAAGATACCAAAGAGAGGAAAAGAAATAAAGAGAGTTGTTGAATTCTTGCTTGGAATGAGAGCTTACTAGGAGGAGAAGAGAGTCATTCTTGGAGCTAGGAGCAACTTCGAGGAGTCTTCTTTTACATTAGAATCTTCATTAAGGTGGGTGTCTTCTTGAACTTTCTAAATTATAGTATCATGCACGTGTAGGTAAATTGATATATAAAATTGATATGCATATGAGTAGTGATTAAATTGTAATGATGATATTTAGAATGAAAATGCATGCTAATTGAAAGATTGTCATGAAAATAAGTTGATTGATGATGTTTGATTGCATGGTAGTACATCATGATTAGATTAAATGATATGGATATAGATTTGTACACAAAGTTACTAATTTATGCCAAGAAAAGTTACTGTTTTGAATTTTGTTTGCACATCAGAAAATCGTATCTAATAAAATAGTTGGAATCTAAAACTAAAACTTTTTGGGGAGCATCTTGTATGTGTTAGGAACATCCCTTTAAAATTTCATAAGATCTGGAGGGCGTTTACTATTTTAATAAAATCTAAACTCAAAACTGGTTAGTAGTTGGCTGGTTGCTGGAAATTTGCACACATTTCGGTTTTTGATCAATTCAGCATTGTAAATGAAATAATTTGAGAAAAGTCAGAACTAAGAAATTTTAGTTGAGTCGTTAACCTTCCTGGAAAGTCTAAGAAATCAAATTTTCACAAAGAATTGGATTTTATATGAATTTTATAAGACTGTACAGTGGCAGTATTTCAGTATCTCGACCCCACTGTATATTTTGAAGAATTCAGGGTTATAAATACAATATTTTGAGATAAATTATAATTACAAAATTAAAGTAGGCTTGTATACCTTCAGTTTGATATAATAAATGCTACTTTTCGTGAAGTATACAATTTTCTATGATTTTACAAATAGCATGAAATGCAGTTTTCTAACTTTTTTTTGATGAAACGGATAGAGTCCAAAGATTCCAGCCATACGATATCAATATAATAAAATCAAGTAAGGTCTTACAAGGTGTAAAACAAAAAGGCCTGAAAAAACTACAAACAATAACGGCACAACAAGCTATACAGACTCTGAGGAACAATAACAAACTCAGCAAAGAACAATACGCAAGGAAACAAAAGAAGACCGATCAATATTAAAACCATAGCCGATGCAGCGCCAGAATTCGGGAGAGGTAGATAGATACAGGGACAGTCGCACTATTCGCTCGAAATAACGATGAGCAGGCATCACAACAGAGAGCGGCAGACAGCTGGGAGCCGAAGAAGCTGACAGCAAACACCAACTAGATGACGTGCTCCCTTACCAGCAAACATCTCAATGCCGAGCCTCCAGACCAAAAACACAGCACCACTGGTTCCAGAATGACCAGTAAGGGCCATAGAAAATAGCTCTAAACAAAGGAGCTCAGCAAAGTAGGATACAGAACTAGCTGATCTCAAACCATAGAGCACAGTAATGACCTGGCTGGACATCAAAGGTGCCAAACTATCATGCCACCTCAAAGAACAGAATCACAACCGAAAAATATCGACCAGAAAAGAAAAGCAGTGCACCATCGATAATCAGATGACAATCAAACCATATAAAAATAGCTAGAATATCGCTGAAATAAAACATAGAATCCAGCAAAACCACCCCAAAAACAAACATGAACATAGCTAAGCAGGTGTTGGAATGAACAGCTACACCATCACCAGATCAAAAATAGCCCATCGAAGAACATACACACATAGTTCTAAATAAAAGTAGGAAGCTCTAAACAATTGAGCTCAGCAAGGTCTGATACAGATCGAAGCGATCCCACACAATGGGAAGGCAAGACCATTAGATCTAGATAAGAACATCAGGATGAAGAGAAGAGGGGAAACATCCCATAGCAAAACTAGCAACCCAAAAAAACAGAACACCTTCCCAACGCCATCGCTGTCCAAGAAACAGAGACCAAAAAAAAGCCTGCGACATAACAAGGGTAGTCGACACTACCCTTCAGCCTGCAATCAAAAACAACCGAAGAGGAATTAAATTCCAATCCATCAAGCAGACAATAGATACCACCAATAAAACAGAACGTGAGAAATCCAAACAATACAGTAAAAAGTAGAACTCGGAACAGAACTTTAAATAGCGTTGAGATTAATAAGAACATGGTAGGCTCGCTCCAATCTATCAAACCTCATATTTTTTCTAGCTTCCTCCTTCAAGGAGGAGGACCAAAAGTTGAATAAGAGAAGGAATTCATTAGATAAATCTCGAGATGACTTATAAACGTGCCGGAATATTCTGTGATTCCTTTCTCTCCAAATGATCCATAGAATGATTTGGAAGGAAAGGATCCAGGATATGTGAAAGCAACGGTTCAGAGGACGCTTATACCAGCATTCGAAAAGACTGACCGGAATTTCGGACACTTCCCAAGCTAGAACGGTAATTTTCCAAAGGGGCAAAGTGTAAACGCACTCTATAAACAAGTGGTTTGAATCCTCGAAGGATAAGGCACACAGAGGACACAATTGGCCCCAAGCGAGGTTCCGCTTGTTGAGTAATTCCACGGTAAGGAGTTTGTTGTTGAGAGCTAACCACACAAGGATCTTCACCTTCAGTGGAGCACAAGATTTCCAAACAAGGTCGAAGAATGGTGATTTGATCCCTCTGAAATTGAGGAATAGATAGAAAGAACGGACTGAGAAGGTCTTAGAAGAATTCCATCGCCAGAGGAAGTCCTCCTTATCATGCCAGTCCACGTTGTTAATAACTTCGAGAAAGTTATCAACAACTGGACCTAAATGGGGAGGTAAATCAGCTAAGAGGGGAATCGTCCAATCTCTTTGCGCTACACCGTTGAAAAAGTATTCAGAAACAAGTGCCAGCGGATTGGCAGCGAGACGGAAGATAGCAGGAAAGGCGGTAGCTAAAGAAGACTCACCTATCCAAATATCGGACCAGAATCTGGTCCTGGATCCATCCGCACAAACGTGGCTTAATCCACACCTGAAAGCCTCAGCAGCTTTCCAAATCCCTTTCCAGAAGGGTGAGGAATTCCTATGCGGACGAACCGGGAAACTCCACCAATCATTGGCCACAAAGTAATTGGCTTTGATGCATTTAATCCAAGGGAGATCCTCCCTTTTGAGGAATCTCCAAATCCACTTACCCAGCAAGGCCAGGTTTTGGTGCCTGAGGTCTAAAACCCCTAAACCTCCTGCCATTTTAGAAGAGCAGATGAGTTTCCAATTACAAAGATGTGAGCCTGGATAGTAAACAGATGAACCTGACCAGAGAAAATTGCTTCTGGCTCGGTCTATTCTTTTGATAACCCAAGACGGGAGGAAGTAGAACGACATCATGTACAGGGGGATAGAAGAAAGGACGGAGTTGAGCAAAATTAATCTGCCTCCACGAGACAACTGTTTCCCTGACCAAACCGAAAGTCTGGATTCGATCTTGTCTAACATCGGGGCCCAGTCCGATCTATGGAACTTGCCCCACCTCAGAGGAATCCCCAAATAGGTAATAGGAAAATGAGCTACAGACAGTTAAAGAACGCGGATATCTCTTCCTTCCTGTTAGGAGACCCTCCCAACCAAACAATCGACGATTTCTGAAAATTAATAGTAAGACCAGACGCCAGCTCAAAACAATAGAGAAGCAGTTTTCTAACTTTGAATTTACTGTTTTACAAATGATACCTAAACGAATTGATTGAAAATATATTCTCGCTGTTTTAAGTTATATTTTGGGAAAGTAAAAAATCGTATTCATGCTTAGATGAGATGTGAACTTAAGAAAAATATATATGTATAGAATTAAAGATGTTAAGATTAGTTCAAAATAAATAAAAGGAAGACGATGAGATAAATTTTCAAAGATGAATTTTAAAGAGATTATGTCTTAATCTTAATTAACTTGTATTGAGAAAGTTTTGATTAATATGAAAAGTGTATTGTGGAAATGAATAGGTTGAGATTGTACTTATTGATGAATAAATAAGTATGAATAAAAGAATTTGAATAAAATATGAAGACATGAAAATTGAGAATATGAATTATATGGGGATGAGTACCCCCAACTTGTTGAACATGAAAAGATGTTGATTTTATTGGCTTAGTGGACCCAGTTACCGGCAAAGAAATGAAAATGAATAATTGAATTGTGAGAAGTAACCAGTTGGGTTGACTGTCTCGGTGTTTGACCAGTGAGTAAGCTAGACTCTAGTTCTTAATAATCATAACTTAAACTTAAGGACAGGCACTAGGTGGAGATATGACGAAACAAGTGCAAACATGAGTTATGGACTCCAGAATGATTCTTGGAGAGAGACGGTCCCCAGTATTCCGGGACAATAGACGTAAGGGCCATAGTATGATCCACGGAGTGGGAACGATCTCCAGTATTTCGGGACGAGAGCGAAGCTCATGGGATGCTTATGCAATGAGGGCTCCAGAATGACCTGCGGAGTGAGACGGTCCCCAGTATTCCTGTAACACCTCATAGTTTTCAAAAAGTTATAATATATATGTGTGATATATAAAAAGAGGTAGGTGGCAAAATATTATGATGGATGGCATTTGTGTAATTATGTTGAATTTGAATAGTGTGGAGGGCGGCCCACATGGTAAAGACATACAACATTGTATGCTGTTTGGTTGAGGCCTTTGACTTCAGTCAAAAGTCAAGTCTGACATGGCTTTTCAAATGGGGGCCCACCTACAGAAATGCTACTGTGCATTTCGGATGAAAGAGAGAACACGGGAGATAGGTAAGAAATACTACCACATCGGTAAGATAATAAGAATAAGATAATAATATAATAATGCCTTTGATCAAGAGTCACCAATTCGGTTAACCACCTTTTGAGAGGCAGCCTGTGGTGGGCAGTTGTACTACATAGTATCTAATTTGTCTTCTAAATTGTATAAATTGTCTGAGCTAGGGGCAGGGACATTACAAATGGTATCAGATCCGACTTTCCACACCAAGTGTGGGTAAGAGTGGGCGAGATGTATGCCTGAGATGGAGCTAGCAGATGTACAGGTATGCCTGAGAGGGAGCGAGGTGGCGGCCTGAAATAATGAACCACCCGCAGAATCGGGGTACGGTGCAGCTAGCAAAATCAGGGTTCTCCACTCCACATCGGCCAGAAAGAAGATCCTGCACTAGACTGTGCATGCCCATGCTCAGCGAGGACAGTGGTTTATGAAGGGGGGGTGTGTGTAACAACTCGTAGTTTTCAAAAAGTTATAAATATATATGTGAGTGATATATAAAAAGAGGTAGGTGGAAAAATATTATGATGGATGTCATTTGTGTAATTATGTTGAATTTGAATAGTGTGGAGGGGGCCCACACGGTAAAGACATACAACATTGTATGATGTTTGGTTGAGGTCTTTGACTTTGGTCAAAAGGCAAGGCTGACGTGGCTTTTCAAATGGGGCCCCACCTATAGAAATGCTGTTGTGCATTTCGGATAAGAGAGAACATGGGAGATAGGTAAGAAATAGTACCACATCGGTAAGATAATAAAAATAAGATAATAATAAATAATAATGCCTATGATCAAGAGTCACCAATCCGGTTAACCACCTTTTAAGAGGCAGCCTGTGGTGAGCAGCTATACTACATAGTATCTAATTTGTCTTCTAAATTGTATAAATTGTCTGAGCTAGGGGCAGGGGCATTACAATTCCAGGACGATGGACGTAAGGGCCACAGAATGATCAATGGAGAGGGATTAGTCTCCAGTATTCCAAGGGCGGGAGCCAATACTTGCAAGATGTCTAAATCTTTTAGTAGTCATCGTAGTAGGCTGCATGGCAAGGGATCTAACCCTACAATGTGGAGTACTGTAGCGCCCCGATTCCCGACACTGGGAAACCGTGACACGAGCCAAGATCTTTTCTTCAATTAGTCACAATACACAGAAAAACAGGAGAATTTAAAACTTTTTATTCAATACACAATGTGTTACAAGTCTGAACATTGTACAACTGTAATACCTTACAATAGAGTTACAATATCACCTTTACATTTCTAAGTATTACAACTTTCACATCTTACATCAGAGTACCTCTCACTTAACAGATAATCAATACATATACTGCAGCGGAACTAAAACATAGCACTGACTCCTTGCTTTCCTTGCCTTGAGTCCTCCTGAATTTCACCTTTGTACTTCGACGATCCAGTACCTATGGAAGTGGGGACGTCAGTATTCACTGACGCTTAAAGGCTGATCATATAGCAGCGAATCTTCCAAACAATATACAAAATATACAAACATAGCAATTGTGTTGGTGTAGTTTAAGTGTTCGTGAGTGCTATGACTAGACTCTAACGCGATATTTAAGTAGAACTAGAATGCTTCCTCGCATTATGAATTCTAATTATACATAGCCCGTTCCTGACAATACTCCATGACTCTGTGAGGTTGCAGAAGGGGTCAAGTGCCCCCCATGCAGTCTGCTTATGGTGTCTCCGTTTTCCACTACTACCCGGCAAGCCGGACCTCACTCGATCCCGGTATATCGGGCATCGTTCCAAAATTAAACCATAGAGTTTCGCAAGCGCAGGGCAGCGCGAAACCTACCCTGTGGCACTCTCTGGGGTATAGCAAGCGCAGGACTGCACCATGCATCCTGTGGCACCCCAGCCACGGTATTTCAGGAATTAACAGAGCGAGATACGCAACCCGTGTCCTCAACCTGTGAGATGGCACCGTGCGTATCCCTTTGACGGGACGCTTCCTATTCTAATGTCAGCAAGTCTCCGAAAGCAACATGCAGCCCATACTACATGCGACTCCATCTCAAGCCGTTTCTCCATATATAGGGATTGAACCCACGTTACGAATTCTAATTGTACACGACCTGTTCCTGACAATACTCCATGACTCTGTGAGGTTGCAGAGGGGTCAAGTGCCCCCCATGCAGTCTGCTTATGGTGTCTCCGTTTTCCACTACTACCCGGCAAGCCGGACCTCACTCGATCCCGGTATATCGGGCATCGTTCCAAAATTAAACCATAGAGTTTCGCAAGCGCAGGGCAGCGCGAAGCCTACCCTGTGGCACTCTCTGGGGTATAGCAAGCGCAGGACTGCACCATGCATCCTGTGGCACCCCAGCCACGGTATTTCAGGAATTAACAGAGCGAGATACGCAACCCGTGCTCCCAACTTGTGAGACGTCACCGTACGTATCCCTTTGACGGGAAGGTACAACCCAGTACACCACCTAAGGCCTCCCTCAAGGGACAAGTTGGTCGTAAGGTGCCCCCTACAACCAAACTCCTCTCTCTTCGGCAAGGGTCTAAGCAAAATGACCTTTATAAGTCACTACCCTAATGATGTCCCTGACTCGACGATCCTAGGGACGATAATATTATAACATAACGTGCTAGGTCTTAAATTAGGCTTCGCAAGACAACTCTACTGGGCTGCTCAACCTAGACTTACCAGATCCCCTCAGGATCCGGTTCGTGGCTCATCGATCCAAGACCTCGGTCGTGCGAATATACATGCATGCCGCTTTGTCTTGATGGTCGATAGCCCACAACGAACTGTGTACTAGCTAACAGCTATACACGAGTAACAACCACATACGAGCCAATAAGCTACGTATGAAACAACAACTACCTACGAGCCAGGCGGGCCTCGTAGGAGACAACAACGTACATACCAGCCAAATAAGCCGCGTATGAGACCCATAGCTACGTACGGGCCGGTCGGGCCGCGTACGGGACAACCACCTACATACGAGCCGACTAAGCTACGTATGAGACCCACAGCTACATACGGGCCGGTTGGGCCGCGTACGGGACAACCACCTACATACGAGCCGACTAAGCTACGTATGAGACCCACAGCTACATACGGGCCAGTCGAGCCACGTACGAGCACAACCGTGTGCAAACAACCATACAGGTAATCAATCCTAGAAGCAACCAAACGTGCTTACTAACAAACTTGGTCATCTAATATTAGAAGCAACAAAAGAGTCTACTAATATTTTATGGTCGGTATTCCACTAAGGAAGAATCCGAAGGCGACCTAACGGCCTTTATCGGACCAACTATCACTAGTGGTCTTCCCAATCCTTATTACCTCTACTTATAGTGCCTTAAGTATGGCATACAACTACAAGCATCTCCCTACGACAATTTAATCGTATAACTCAACCACCATGATACTCCTATGTATGAATGGGATTAATGCTTACGCTTCCATCGAGCTTAAGCATGAAAATCACTTACGACCTAGACATAAAGTCCACTATAGTCAAGCATAGGTTACAAATTGATCATGAAAGCTTACTACTTATCATGACTAATCACCGCAACCCTATTAGTATAAACAAGCAACATTCCAAGGCATAGTAGGTAGTTCTACCACTACTCTTACAATCATTCTAAGCAAGTATTTGAACTTTAGCATGGTATACGACTTACTCACAATCTAGACTAGCATGACATACAACTTACTTACAATTAAGCTAGCATGGCATACAATTCTTTTACCACTTATCTAGCATGAATCTTCATTAAGCATAAATGACTACTAACCATGGTAGGAAATTCCTAGGATGAATCCTACAATTTCCTAATCATAAATAAATCACTAAACATGGTAGGAGCTTTATGGATGAATCCTACAATTTTCTAAACATAAGCATGATAGAATTTCTTAGAAAGCATCCTACAACCTCTTAAGCCTAAAACATGATAGGAATATTTTTATAAACAATCCTACAACATTCTAAGCATGGAAACATGGTAGAATATTTTTAGAGGTAATCCTACAACTTATCAAGCATGAATATGGCTTCTAAACATTTTTAGAAATGATCCTACAACATGTGAAGCATGAATGAGGCTTCTAATCATTTTTAGAAATGATCCTACAACATAAGTAGCATGAATATGGCTTCTAATCATCTTTAGAAATGATCCTACAACATAAGTAGCATGGAAATGGCTTCTAATTATTTTTAGAAGTAATCCTACAATATTAGTAGCATGGAAATGGCTTCTAAACATTTTTAGGAGTAATCCTACAACATTAGTAGCATGGAAATGGCTTCTAAACATTTTTAGAAGTAATCCTACAATATTAGTAGCATGAATATGGCTTCTAAATATTTTTAGAAGCAATCCTACAATATTATTAGCATGAATATGGCTTCTAAATATTTTTTAGGGGCACTCCTACAACATTATACTACTACTACTACTCCTATTTTAATCAAAACATAACTATCTACTACTACTACTACAACATACAACTTTACTACTATCACAACATACAACTTACTACTATTACTACTACTTCATTCTCATAAAAAGAATCACAACATACAACTTACTACTATTACTACTACTTTATCAATCAACATACATGCTACTACTACTTGTTTTATTACATACTACTACTTATTATTATAGCTTACTACTACTTAGTTGCTTACTAATCTTATTTATTACTAGTGATAAAGAAAAGATTTTTTTTTTTATTTTATTTTACTTTACTTTACAAAAGAAAGACCTCTTTAATTAACTACAACTAGTGATTAAAAATGAAAGAAGATCTTTTTAATTAATTACCACTAGTGATTAAAAATAAAAGAAAGATCTTTTTTGTTAATTACAACTAGTGATCAAAATAAAAGAAGGTCTTTTTATTAAGTTACAACTAGTGATTTAAACAAAAAGAAGATCTTTTTATTAAGCTATAACTAGTGATTAAACAAAAAGAAGATCTTTTTATTAAGCTACAACTAGTGATTAAAATAAAAAGAAAGATCTTTTTATTAAGTTACAACTAGTGATTAAACAAAAAGAAGATCTTTTTAATTATTTCTACCACTAGTGTTTAGTAAAGAAAGGAAAGATCTTTTTGATTATTACATTAGTTCAATCAAGTCCTACAACCAACAATGGTTGTATTGTTCAACAATATGCAATATGTATGGTATCCATATCAAGTCCTACAACCTTACATGGTTGTATGCAAAAGTTTATGTGCATGTGTTCCTTTAGTCCAAGTAGTTTACTTTTTATCATACAACAACAACCAAAAGAACTATTTTTAGATGATTCCTACTACCACATACCACATAATAACCATACCAAAAAGAAAGGGTAAACAAGAGGGTAAGAAGAAGAAGAACATCAAAAACCATCATTCAATAAACAAACAAACAACAAACAAACATACAAACAAGGCATGAAGAAACCCCCACCTTCCTTTCTTGTAGGAAGGACTTGCTAGCATAACTTCTCCTTCCCCTAGCTTTAGAAATCTTCTACTAAACCTACAAGAGAACTCTCAAATTAGTATGAGACTTTCTCTCTTTCTTTTCCTTTCTTTCTTTCTTTCTATCTTTCTTTCTTTCTTTTGATCTTTCTAAAATGAGAGAATGGTGGAGGAAGGGGGTATTTATAGGAGGAGATGGGAGTGGTAAGTGCACCTAATGGCACAAAATACCCCCAAAAGAGGGAGGCCGGCCATGCTTAGGAGGAGGGGGAAATGGGGGAGGTGTTATGTGAATGAGGTGTTATGTGGGTGTGAGGTTATGTGAGGGTTTCTAGAAGGGTTTCCTTGACCTTGTCATGCACACTTAACCTAGGTTAAACACTTCTAAACCCTAACAATCTAATATATTTTGTCATGACAAAACTAGTGTTGTCCAAAAATACACAACACATAATTTGTATGATGCACTAATCGACATACTACTCGTTCGTGCGCATATATGTCCGTATACCGGAAAATCTTCGCATAATCCGCATAAAAATAATTAAATCTTGGAAATAATAATAAAATAAATTTTATTATTAGTTCGGAAGATCACGGTATCAATTTGATACAATGCGGATATATACTGACCGATATCTGGATACAGATGATGTCTAGGAGCAAACCGGGTAAAAATCACCAAAATGTTCTAATTTTGGAATTAAAATAAAATAATAATAAAATAATAATAAAATATCAATTTATATACGGTAATATCCGTCCGGGATATTACAATACTCCCTCCTTAGAATAGTTCTGTCCTCAGAACTACGTTAAGTTAGGAAAACAGGCAAAACATCCATACCCTAATAACTTGGGGAAAGAAAGCTTATGCTGCTTTCCGGTTCCTAAGTGGTTCATCCACGAACTGGTTCTCCAAAGAACCCGATATTTGCAACTCGGTATCTACTCCCTCCTTAGAATAGGACGTGTCCTATGAACATCACTTCCAACTTTCAGGATTCTCTCCTGTAATTTTGACGCTTCATGTGGCGTAATTAACTGAACTGATTCTTGAGTCGCTTCCCGCACACACCTCAACTATTGGGAAAATAATTTAGACAGAAGATTATGATGAACCAAGTTTGAACAAAATAGTTGCCTGGATTTCATATATATATAAATCCGACGGGTTACAAAAAGTGTTACATCATATATAACTTCTTCCGTCCAAAATAAGTTTCAAAAGATGCAACCTTTAGACTTAGTTGCAGTTCTATATGCACATATTGTTACTAGCTCCTTCAACTTGCTCTTAGTACGTGCGAACTCTCACCCTTGGTGAGCAGGCTCCTTTCCCTTGTTGTCCATCCTTAAGGCTGATTTGTCGTCATTTTTGTGAAGTTGGGGACAGTTTGGCCTAGTATGACCAATCTCCCTACAGTTGTAACATGTACGGGTTTCCACCTGAGAGTTCTTCATCGGACATTGTTTCCTGAAATGACCTCGCTCGCCACATAAGAAACAACTTCCCGGGTTGGCGCCTCTAATTCTGCCCCTTGTTTTCTGAGTCTTCTGTTTCTGACCTTGGTTCTCAAATCCGGATGCAGGTGTAGGTCTTTTTCCTCGTCGTCGTGGACAGACTGATTGCTTGTGCCCATCTTCCTCACAGAAATGGCATACTAAAACCTTGGCGGTCTCTAAAACTTGCTCCCACTCACGTCGTAGTTGTGCTAATCTGGCGTTGAAATATTTCCGCTCTTCCGCCATGCCTGCTAATGTAGCTATGCAAGCATCACTTAGTTGGTTAGCTTGACGATCTATCCTGGCTACGTACTTCATTAGCTTCTTCATTTCTCGGTATATGCTGGCCGCCGCCGTCCTGCGTTGATCCATACTTGGCCCTTGCGGTGGTGAAGGCGAGTTCATCTTAAGGTTAACTTGTAGTGAAATCTCCTTCGGCTCTTCATTCGAGATTATCGGATCCTCCATTGCATTCGGCTCAATCTCTTCCATCAATACATCCTCGGTTAGGATATCTTCGAATGCCATCCTAAAATACACATACTGGAATTAGTTCAGGTATAGGGAAAATCATAAAACATAAGTTGAAAGGAACAACAATATGAATTACAACTGCCTATAACTAACTAAGACCCGACTCCTAAAGGGCATCCAAGTTTAATTTTCCTGCTGCGTTGGACTGTAAATTGAAGTTAGCTCTGATACCACTCTGTAGCGCCCCGATTCCCGACACTGGGAAACCGTGACACGAGCCAAGATCTTTTCTTCAATTAGTCACAATACACAGAAAAACAGGAGAATTTAAAACTTTTTATTCAATACACAATGTGTTACAAGTCTGAACATTGTACAACTGTAATACCTTACAATAGAGTTACAATATCACCTTTACATTTCTAAGTATTACAACTTTCACATCTTACATCAGAGTACCTCTCACTTAACAGATAATCAATACATATACTGCAGCGGAACTAAAACATAGCACTGACTCCTTGCTTTCCTTGCCTTGAGTCCTCCTGAATTTCACCTTTGTACTTCGACGATCCAGTACCTATGGAAGTGGGGACGTCAGTATTCACTGACGCTTAAAGGCTGATCATATAGCAGCGAATCTTCCAAACAATATACAAAATATACAAACATAGCAATTGTGTTGGTGTAGTTTAAGTGTTCGTGAGTGCTATGACTAGACTCTAACGCGATATTTAAGTAGAACTAGAATGCTTCCTCGCATTATGAATTCTAATTATACATAGCCCGTTCCTGACAATACTCCATGACTCTGTGAGGTTGCAGAAGGGGTCAAGTGCCCCCCATGCAGTCTGCTTATGGTGTCTCCGTTTTCCACTACTACCCGGCAAGCCGGACCTCACTCGATCCCGGTATATCGGGCATCGTTCCAAAATTAAACCATAGAGTTTCGCAAGCGCAGGGCAGCGCGAAACCTACCCTGTGGCACTCTCTGGGGTATAGCAAGCGCAGGACTGCACCATGCATCCTGTGGCACCCCAGCCACGGTATTTCAGGAATTAACAGAGCGAGATACGCAACCCGTGTCCTCAACCTGTGAGATGGCACCGTGCGTATCCCTTTGACGGGACGCTTCCTATTCTAATGTCAGCAAGTCTCCGAAAGCAACATGCAGCCCATACTACATGCGACTCCATCTCAAGCCGTTTCTCCATATATAGGGATTGAACCCACGTTACGAATTCTAATTGTACACGACCTGTTCCTGACAATACTCCATGACTCTGTGAGGTTGCAGAGGGGTCAAGTGCCCCCCATGCAGTCTGCTTATGGTGTCTCCGTTTTCCACTACTACCCGGCAAGCCGGACCTCACTCGATCCCGGTATATCGGGCATCGTTCCAAAATTAAACCATAGAGTTTCGCAAGCGCAGGGCAGCGCGAAGCCTACCCTGTGGCACTCTCTGGGGTATAGCAAGCGCAGGACTGCACCATGCATCCTGTGGCACCCCAGCCACGGTATTTCAGGAATTAACAGAGCGAGATACGCAACCCGTGCTCCCAACTTGTGAGACGTCACCGTACGTATCCCTTTGACGGGAAGGTACAACCCAGTACACCACCTAAGGCCTCCCTCAAGGGACAAGTTGGTCGTAAGGTGCCCCCTACAACCAAACTCCTCTCTCTTCGGCAAGGGTCTAAGCAAAATGACCTTTATAAGTCACTACCCTAATGATGTCCCTGACTCGACGATCCTAGGGACGATAATATTATAACATAACGTGCTAGGTCTTAAATTAGGCTTCGCAAGACAACTCTACTGGGCTGCTCAACCTAGACTTACCAGATCCCCTCAGGATCCGGTTCGTGGCTCATCGATCCAAGACCTCGGTCGTGCGAATATACATGCATGCCGCTATGTCTTGATGGTCGATAGCCCACAACGAACTGTGTACTAGCTAACAGCTATACACGAGTAACAACCACATACGAGCCAATAAGCTACGTATGAAACAACAACTACCTACGAGCCAGGCGGGCCTCGTAGGAGACAACAACGTACATACCAGCCAAATAAGCCGCGTATGAGACCCATAGCTACGTACGGGCCGGTCGAGCCGCGTACGGGACAACCACCTACATACGAGCCGACTAAGCTACGTATGAGACCCACAGCTACATACGGGCCGGTCGGGCCGCGTACGGGACAACCACCTACATACGAGCCGACTAAGCTACGTATGAGACCCACAGCTACATACGGGCCAGTCGAGCCACGTACGAGCACAACCGTGTGCAAACAACCATACAGGTAATCAATCCTAGAAGCAACCAAACGTGCTTACTAACAAACTTGGTCATCTAATATTAGAAGCAACAAAAGAGTCTACTAATATTTTATGGTCGGTATTCCACTAAGGAAGAATCCGAAGGCGACCTAACGGCCTTTATCGGACCAACTATCACTAGTGGTCTTCCCAATCCTTATTACCTCTACTTATAGTGCCTTAAGTATGGCATACAACTACAAGCATCTCCCTACGACAATTTAATCGTATAACTCAACCACCATGATACTCCTATGTATGAATGGGATTAATGCTTACGCTTCCATCGAGCTTAAGCATGAAAATCACTTACGACCTAGACATAAAGTCCACTATAGTCAAGCATAGGTTACAAATTGATCATGAAAGCTTACTACTTATCATGACTAATCACCGCAACCCTATTAGTATAAACAAGCAACATTCCAAGGCATAGTAGGTAGTTCTACCACTACTCTTACAATCATTCTAAGCAAGTATTTGAACTTTAGCATGGTATACGACTTACTCACAATCTAGACTAGCATGACATACAACTTACTTACAATTAAGCTAGCATGGCATACAATTCTTTTACCACTTATCTAGCATGAATCTTCATTAAGCATAAATGACTACTAACCATGGTAGGAAATTCTTAGGATGAATCCTACAATTTCCTAATCATAAATAAATCACTAAACATGGTAGGAGCTTTATGGATGAATCCTACAATTTTCTAAACATAAGCATGATAGAATTTCTTAGAAAGCATCCTACAACCTCTTAAGCCTAAAACATGATAGGAATATTTTTATAAACAATCCTACAACATTCTAAGCATGGAAACATGGTAGAATATTTTTAGAGGTAATCCTACAACTTATCAAGCATGAATATGGCTTCTAAACATTTTTAGAAATGATCCTACAACATGTGAAGCATGAATGAGGCTTCTAATCATTTTTAGAAATAATCCTACAACATAAGTAGCATGAATATGGCTTCTAATCATCTTTAGAAATGATCCTACAACATAAGTAGCATGGAAATGGCTTCTAATTATTTTTAGAAGTAATCCTACAATATTAGTAGCATGGAAATGGCTTCTAAACATTTTTAGGAGTAATCCTACAACATTAGTAGCATGGAAATGGCTTCTAAACATTTTTAGAAGTAATCCTACAATATTAGTAGCATGAATATGGCTTCTAAATATTTTTAGAAGCAATCCTACAATATTATTAGCATGAATATGGCTTCTAAATATTTTTTAGGGGCACTCCTACAACATTATACTACTACTACTACTCCTATTTTAATCAAAACATAACTATCTACTACTACTACTACAACATACAACTTTACTACTATCACAACATACAACTTACTACTATTACTACTACTTCATTCTCATAAAAAGAATCACAACATACAACTTACTACTATTACTACTACTTTATCAATCAACATACATGCTACTACTACTTGTTTTATTACATACTACTACTTATTATTATAGCTTACTACTACTTAGTTGCTTACTAATCTTATTTATTACTAGTGATAAAGAAAAGATTATTTTTTTTATTTTATTTTACTTTACTTTACAAAAGAAAGACCTCTTTAATTAACTACAACTAGTGATTAAAAATGAAAGAAGATCTTTTTAATTAATTACCACTAGTGATTAAAAATAAAAGAAAGATTTTTTTTGTTAATTACAACTAGTGATCAAAATAAAAGAAGGTCTTTTTATTAAGTTACAACTAGTGATTTAAACAAAAAGAAGATCTTTTTATTAAGCTATAACTAGTGATTAAACAAAAAGAAGATCTTTTTATTAAGCTACAACTAGTGATTAAAATAAAAAGAAAGATCTTTTTATTAAGTTACAACTAGTGATTAAACAAAAAGAAGATCTTTTTAATTATTTCTACCACTAGTGTTTAGTAAAGAAAGGAAAGATCTTTTTGATTATTACATTAGTTCAATCAAGTCCTACAACCAACAATGGTTGTATTGTTCAACAATATGCAATATGTATGGTTCCATATCAAGTCCTACAACCTTACATGGTTGTATGCAAAAGTTTATGTGCATGTGTTCCTTTAGTCCAAGTAGTTTACTTTTTATCATACAACAACAACCAAAAGAACTATTTTTAGATGATTCCTACTACCACATACCACATAATAACCATACCAAAAAGAAAGGGTAAACAAGAGGGTAAGAAGAAGAAGAACATCAAAAACCATCATTCAATAAACAAACAAACAACAAACAAACATACAAACAAGGCATGAAGAAACCCCCACCTTCCTTTCTTGTAGGAAGGACTTGCTAGCATAACTTCTCCTTCCCCTAGCTTTAGAAATCTTCTACTAAACCTACAAGAGAACTCTCAAATTAGTATGAGACTTTCTCTCTTTCTTTTCCTTTCTTTCTTTCTTTCTTTCTTTCTTTCTTTCTATCTTTCTTTCTTTCTTTTGATCTTTCTAAAATGAGAGAATGGTGGAGGAAGGGGGTATTTATAGGAGGAGATGGGAGTGGTAAGTGCACCTAATGGCACAAAATACCCCCAAAAGAGGGAGGCCGGCCATGCTTAGGAGGAGGGGGAAATGGGGGAGGTGTTATGTGAATGAGGTGTTATGTGGGTGTGAGGTTATGTGAGGGTTTCTAGAAGGGTTTCCTTGACCTTGTCATGCACACTTAACCTAGGTTAAACACTTCTAAACCCTAACAATCTAATATATTTTGTCATGACAAAACTAGCGTTGTCCAAAAATACACAACACATAATTTGTATGATGCACTAATCGACATACTACTCGTTCGTGCGCATATATGTCCGTATACCGGAAAATCTTCGCATAATCCGCATAAAAATAATTAAATCTTGGAAATAATAATAAAATAAATTTTATTATTAGTTCGGAAGATCACGGTATCAATTTGATACAATGCGGATATATACTGACCGATATCTGGATACAGATGATGTCTAGGAGCAAACCGGGTAAAAATCACCAAAATGTTCTAATTTTGGAATTAAAATAAAATAATAATAAAATAATAATAAAATATCAATTTATATACGGTAATATCCGTCCGGGATATTACAAGTACGTAGGTAATTTTTCTCGGACCTATGTAGTATGGGATGCATAGAATCCGAACTAGTATGCATTAGTGTCATTGTAGTATAACATCTACATTAGGCATTAAGTCATATCATACACTGACATATTTAGGATACTCACTCTTTACACTTTTATATGCATTCAAGTTTGTGTTTGTTAAAGTAAGAAATTTCGTTATAATACAGCATAGAGAGGATCGCTATTTGTAACATTGCGTCAGTTGTAATCAACTGACGTGCTCACAGATTCATATGCAGGACTTGGAACTTACAAGGAGATATAAAGATGAATTTTATGCTGAGGATTACTTACATGCTCAAGTCGTTAAAAGTGTATATTGATCATGTTGTACTTCATTTATTTTCCGCTGTGTTATTGATGTAAAAGTACAATGTTGTTATAAAAGTTTCAAAATTCCTTGTAAAATTGTACGAAGTGAAGTGTAGATCCTGTTGAGCTACGAATTGCCATATTTTGGTATTCCAGGCGTTACACCGTGACGAATGAGATCCGACCTCCGAGCGTCGAGCGTTGTGTGCCCAGATGGATGGCTCGAGGTTGATGCCCAGCATCGAGCGCCGAGCTTCGTGAGAAATCTAGGCCCTTGCTCGAGGTTGATGCCGAGCACCGAGCGCCACGTGAGAAAGCTAGGCCCTTGCTCGAGGTCGAAGCTGAGCGTCGAGCCCCCTGCTTTGTGAGAAAGCTAGGCCCTTGCTCGAGGTTGATGCCGAGTAACGAGCACCGAGCTTCGTGAAAAAGCTAGGCCCTTGCTCGAGGTTAATGCCGAGCACCAAGTTTCGTGTGAAAACTAGGCTCTTACTCGAGGTTGATGCCGAGCGTCAAGCCGTATGCTTTGTGAGAAAACTAGGCCCCTGCTCGAGGTTGAGGCCGAGCATCGAGCTCCCTCCTTTGCGAGAAAGCTAGGCTCTTACTCAAGGTTGATGTCGGGCGTCGAGCTTCGCGAGAAAGCTGCGCCCCTGCTTTAGGTTGAGGCCGAGCTCCAAGCCCTATGTACTTTTTGAAAGATAGACAAATATATATATATATATATATATATATATATATATATATATATATATATATATATATATATAGGTAAAAGGGATATGAGCAACTTGCTCATTTAGTAAATGAGCAATTGATTATGTGGCATGCATGTGATACATTGGACTAATATCCCTTTTAAGGCTTTTCCAATCACATGTATGTCACATCATCAATTGCTTATCTACTAAATGAGCAAGTTGCTCATACCTATATATATATATATATATATATATATATATATATATATATATATATATATATATATTGTTTTGCTTGATTTATATATGAATATGAATGGTTATGTTCGTGATTGTGCACATGAATGAGAGGATTGATACTAGTACATACACTAGTATATATGTATGATACTACATAAAATATATTTTTCTTTTTGCCATGCACTCAAATCTAGTGATCCATCACATCTCCATCTTGATCAATGGCTTGGAACAAAATATCTCCAACCATGGGCCAAGGCATGGTTTGCATGCAAACCACTTTGCCACATGGCTCACAACCCTCCCCCCGTTGACCCCACTTGCCGGCCACCCCCTTGCACACCCCATCTCTCCGTCCCTTCATTTAAACACCCTCCCTCACTCTCATTTTAGAAATTCTGAAATTTCCTAGGGCTTGAGAGAAGGAAAGAGTGCAAGAATGAAGAAGAGAAGGTGATCTAGAAGGAAATTCTCGGAGGAAGACTAGAGGGAGGAGGCCAAGCTTCACACATTCTCAACTTCATTGAAGGGTGGGGAGTTCTCTAAACTCTTGTTTCTTATTTTCTTGTTTGATTCATGAGTAATGCTAGTGGTAGTAGGAATGAGATTGATTGTTACATATAGATTGTTCCCAATCTGAACTTGAAAACAGAAAACACAAATTGCATGTTGTAATCCCAAATTTGCAGGGAGCAATGGAGATAGAATCTGATTTTGACATTTTTACAGCATTAACCTATACATGTTTGGAAACTACATGAATTATTTTAGATTTTTCTGACCTTATTTAGTATTTTAAAGAAATCACTTTGGTTGACTAGGTCGTAAGTCAGAGACTCGTTCTGTCATTTACCAAACCTGAAATTGAAGGAATTTTTAAAATTTATTGATGCATGATCTATCTCTGAAATGTTTACCGTAGTATCCTAAGTGAATCTAGATCCTATAGAAAAGATTGAAATTATTTTGATAACATTTGATACACACTCAAAATTGTTTAAGCAAGAGCATTCATGACAGAGACTAGCAAAGAGAGGAACTTTTGTACAGGATTGAAATAAGTAGAACTCATTGAATACTTGGAATCATGATGATATCTTTCGTTTGTGATGTGCATGATGATGTCTAGTTTATGAAAATACAAGTTTGACAATCATTGGTGATGTGTGTGATTTATTGTGAAATTTTAAGTAAGTACTGTGCAGAACTTAGTCAGATTTGACACACTGATGTGATTGCAACTCTATGGCTCTGTATGAGCAAAATTTGAGGAAATGTATAACTAGAAAGTTATAGTAGACATCCTAAGCTTTCCAACAAGCCTTGTATCAAGGAATTCCTGCAAGTATAGTAATAGTTATGATTTTTACAAGATGGAACAGAGTCCAGTTTTTGAGCTATAGGCACTGTTTGGTGAAGTACATATGTATTTTCTGTACACCTGAGAAAGATGAGTGTTTTCACTGTATCAAACGATATAATTTGAAACTATGGCCAACTAGAAAGTTGTAGAGGACATGTTCAGCTTTCCATAGAATCCAGAATTGTGTCATTCCGATGAGCGAGTAGGTTTTTATGCCATCGGTAAGGTACAGCCATTGTACAGGAAGTACACAGGCTGATGATTGTGAGGCCTTTTAGAGCAATTAGATGGATGAATCTAATGCAGTGGTCAACTAGGAATTTATAGCCTAGGTTCTTAGCTTTCCAGAATGGGTTGAATCATGCAATTCTGAATTGTATTTTGAAAGTTAAGAGTTTTTTAAGTTCAGGAGTTGCATTTAAAGTCGATATAGAACTTTGTTTTGACACAACAGTAAAACTTGTTGATTTCTGGAACTGTGTGATTGGAATATGAGAAATGATCAAGTAGAAATTGAAGTAGGCATTATTAGCTTCACCCAAGGTATCAATTCATGCAATTTCAGTACATGGATTAGATGTTATGGACTTGTGAACTAGTAGCGTTGCTATACTCAAGATATTAATTTTATCACATTTCGAGTATGGTTGCTTATGTTTTATAATCTTAGTCTGTCAATAGTTGGGTGTCATGTTTGAAAATATTGCCGGTAAAAGTCATTTCTTGGGCGCCGTTGTACCACTCGCTGAGGGTCACGGGCCGGGAATTTGGTCAAGGACCAACAGGAGTGTGGCAGCCGATAAGTAGCCGATAAGTATTGACTCGCCGGGGTTATTATTTTGACAGTCCATTCAGAGATCAATTGTTCGATAAAACTTCTTGCATGATTTTTGGTGACAAACATATTTTAGTAATTATTATTTAATTAAGTTTCCTTACTTTTCTCTTAAAGACCAAGTTGGTATCAGGGGTGATTCTTATAATTCGACTTGTTTTAAGGGCCGGCACTAGGCGGTGATAACTGTAGTGCCCCAAATTCCCATACCGGAAATTTAAGACACAATCCAGGAATCGAACTTCAAATAGTCACAATCACAGAAAGGTACAGGAAAATTGAAACTTTATTCCATATAATTGTTACATTTACAAGTGTTACAATGTCCAAATAGAATTTACAAGATTTACAAATTTTACAAAGAACACTTGAATAATGCCACTTGGATGCTTGGACTAACTCGAGCTCTGTTGTACTTGTGAATCGGCTCCCAATACCTACAAGGTGGGGAACGTCCGTACATCTACTGACGCAATGCTGATAATAACAGCGTTCTCCAAACTAGCAACCACAATTCATAATTTATGCAAAAGAGAAAAGTGACGTGAAAACAAGGGATTAATGGATTCGGGTTATAGTGTTGTTGTATGGAATGATCTAACAACTAAATGCATCACTCACATGCCTTATTCTAATGCAAGCAAGACTTTGGAAACGCATGCATTCCATACTACATACGCCCCAAATCTAGCCGTCTTTCTCCAATTTTAGGGATTCGAACCCTCGCCATGCATCCTACTTTTGTACTCATCCTGTTCCTGATAGCCGTGTCTGTGGAGGTTGCAGTTAATCGGTCCACCTGTTACTGCAGTCTTATAGTGGTTATCGCGTTTGCCACTTAGTACCCGCGCACGGACCTCACTCAAAAAGCCGTGAAAAACCTTCCGGTACAAACCCTTGTACCCATGACGTCAAATAATTCATATATATAAAAACAAACCACGTGCATAAGAACATGACAGCCTCGAGGGTCAAATCTCCCTATCCGATAGGTGTTTCTCCCCCGTTCTTTACCCCGGCTCTTCAGGAATTAATAGATCGAGATACGAGACTCGTGATCTCAGAACCTGAGAACACAATGTAACACCCTGAATTCCAAGTAAGCCTGAATTCGAAGTTCCACAGGATCTTTACACTTCACTTCGTACAATTTTAAAAGGAATTTAAAACTTTTATTACAACAAAGTCTTTTACATCAACACACAGCGGAAAGTAAATATACTACAACAATGATAAATGTACAAATGTAACAACTTTAGCATTTAAGTAATCATCAGCATCAAATTCATGTTTATATTTTCTTATAAATTCCAAGTCTTGCATATGAAACTGTGGGCACGTCAGTTTCTTACAACTGACGAAATATTATACACGGCCATCCTCGCTAAGCCGAAAGTATAACAATTCTTAAATACTTTAACAAACACAAACTTGATCACAAAACAAAGCTAAAGAGAGATTATCCTGTTGATGTCGTGTTGTGCTTGTGCACTTAACCTTAATGCAGTTGTTTCTATTAAATGACACTAATGCACACTTTTTCGAACTTATGCATCCCATTCTACATAAATCTGAGGGCAAGCCCTTAACCGTTCTTCATCTTGTAGGGGTGAATCCCTCGTTATGAGTGTTACTACTACGGTAACTACGGTAAGTATCCTAGATATTTTATGAGTTACGAGCCCATGCCTAGACAGTCTGGAGGAGAATCCCACATCATGAAATATCGCATCATGCAGACAACCTATGGACAATTCGCCTCCGTCATGGAATGATGGCACTACATAGTCACCAAGCACCCCACAAGTATCGCCACGTTCCCGATAATTCCGGAGATAGATTCACGTCATGACATGACGCATCATGTAGAGAGCCTGTGAAAATTCTTACACCGTGAATCCAAGGCCCTCATACTTTTGTTTTTCTCTTACTTTCATCACATCTTCACTATAGTGTAGTTCTTAAGTTTTTAGTTTGTTTTAGAAAAAAATTATCACAACCTAGAGCTAGCTTACCCTACCGGACTTAAACCAAACAAAAGTGAAAGTCAGCCCACATTGGCTACTTCTCTAGAGATGCTCAACCCACACTGGTTAGCTCTCAAATTCATATTAATAACAACTGCCGGTTCCTAAGGATATCGCCTAGCCTCTAGATTCCAACAACTATCTCATTCTAGAGATCAACCACATGTAATGCTTAATCTCAAAATAATATTTCAATTTCTTTATTCACAATCTCTTTCTTAAAGAAAACATTTATTTATAATCTCATAACATGAAATAATTCAATTCAACATCTTTTACCGATTTAATCACTTATAGCATTGTGTGCAATTCCAATATTCTTAATCAAATGTTAATAATCATAAAATCTTATCGAGTAGAAATCTAATTGCATTCCAAAACGTCATCTCTCTTTAATTATACAAGAGTCACATTTTTAATTGATAAATTCGAGTTCATCACAATTTTTTTAATGTAAATTCTCCTTTCAATTCTTACAAAATATATCAAAATATTGTATAAATAATTTTTATAAAGTCTAAATAATTTTAGAGAATTAAATAGATTTTTTCCCAATTTTTATTTCTCTAAATACTAAAAATAAAATCCAAAGAAAGTAAAAGAGGGCTACTACCGGTTTCGAACCCAAGACCAACCTCTCCACTGAACTACAGTAACAAACCCAAAGCGCACCCGAAGACCATTAAGTCTAGAGTGACTAACTGATATAAGGTGGACTCGAATTATAGTTATATATATACTTTCGGTGATTTGATTAAAATCGAAAATTCAATAAAACAGAACCCCTTCATGACTCGAACCCAAGACCAAAGCCTCCGGCCATGAACAGTAACAGACCCAAAGTGCACCCGAAGACCAATAAGTCCAGAATGAATAACTGATATGATATAGGGTTAATTTCTTTAAGTATCCAGTCTCGGCCTAATTCATTTATTTAAAACATAATAATCAACCGAACTCTGATTCATTACACCAATTTTATTTACTCATACCACACACTTCAAAAGTACAGTAACAAATATTTACTGATTGTTAATGTATCAACGCATTTTTTCCGCAATTTAAAGATATGTAACAAAATTCAGTTAATCCCAACGCCATACACGTTCACTAAATTGTAAAGTATTATTCCATTACACATTCGTAGAATTCTTTTTCTTTTTAATGGCAATTAACATGATGCGAATTTTCCCCAAAATATCCATTCTAATCAAGCGAAATTTTAGTTTCTTTTCACAATTTTCCTAAAAATCTTCTCATACAAAAATTAGATTTTTTCATGGCATTCTATCTATTATTTTGCACAATTTGAATTTCTAATTTCACTTACAACCTACTTCATAAAATTTTCATCTAACATGCATTTTTCCATCAATCACAAATTTTTAGCTTTTTCTTACAACGCGCATCACATCAAATTTTTAGAGAGTAAATTAAGCAACTCACATCTACCATTGTAACATGAATCTTCTAAACACACAATACCATGACAAAATTAAAGTAAGATTATGCAATCTACATTTACCATACCAATCATGTAACCCTTGTTTTCCCAAAAACGTATTTTTGTATATTTTCTGTATTTAAAATTTTCACAAATTCTTTTTCGGTTTTCAAATTCTTCTGTCAAATTGTATTATTGGATCTCTTATTAAAATCTGTTTTCGATCAATAACTTTATTTGTAAATATTTTCTATGATTTTTATATTGTAACACAATTCGTATTTTTTTGTTATTATTACTCTTATTATTATTATTACTATTATTATTGTTATTATTATTATTGATTTTGGCTGGTTATTGAAAATCCATTTCTATGTGCTAATTATACTTGTATCTATTTTAAATAAATTCTATTTGTGTAATGCAAATTACATTTTTATTATAAACAATCTTTTTAATTGTTATTTTATTTTCTTAATGAATTTTTAAAACCCTAATGGATTTTTTTTATCCCAGCTACCCTATATTCTATTTAATTATTTTTAAACCCTATACCCATCTATACCAACCCATTATACCCTGTTATAATACCCATATCCTGTTTACCCACCAAACCCGTTACCCCCATCAGCACCTAACCTTAATAAAATCCCTATATATATTTCTACCATAATATTTCACCCGTTCTTCTTCCTCACAAAACTTCAGCCGCCTTCGTTCTCTTCAACCCATCCATGTGCTCCTCGCCCTCAGCTGCTCTCCCCCTGCTCCAGCTCTCATCCTCCCTGCCAAGGCTCCGAGTGCCTCTCCCCCTCGCCACGATTGCACCACAGCGCCGCACTGATCCCTCGACGCCACCCTGCACCCCCTCCGATTTCCCCGTCCGTCTGCAGCGCTAGAGCGATGAACCCTCTCAGCCTAGCCCTTGGCCCTGTGCTCCCTCATAGTCGTGCCAACACCTCGACAACAGCAACCCAGCGACTGCAGCCCTGGTTTCCTCCGACAGACAGCAACAACCCTACCGGTGATCCCCCTGGCTGTCGCTCTGCCATCACGATCGTCAGCATTCGATGTCGCCTACCAGTCACAGAGCAACTCCCCCCATGCTCTGTTTTGGATGATTGGTTTGATGGTTTGAATGTGGGCCGTTCGTTTGATTGTGATCATGATCTCTTGATCTTAATTGATTGATTCCTAGCCGTCCGGTGATTTGATCTTGATCATCACCATCGGGGTGATCTTGGCTGTCCGTTGGATCTTGATCATCATGCTTGATTAGATGTGTGTCGTCGATCTCCTCTTGATCATCTGATTAGATCTTAGCCGTTCGATCTCTTCTTGATCGTCACGATCATGATGATCATCAACTTCCTTTGATCGCAGCCGTTCGATCGATCGATCTTGATCTTCATTATTATCTTCATCTTCAGGAAAATCTAACCGTCCGATCTGATCCGATCATCTTGATCTTGATCTCAGCCATCTGATTATGTTCGTGATCTTGTTCGTGTTCTCTTTATTTGTGTTTGTATTCATGCCCGGGAATCCGTTCCCGTTAATCTTACTTGGTGTCGTTTTCGTCGTCGTCTTTCAGGAAAATAACTTGTACTCAATTCCTTTGTATGATACAAGTCATAAATTCTGCTTGTAGTGTAGTTGGGTTCTAGAGACAACTCGTGTGTGATGTATTTTTGATGAGTATTGTCTCTATAGTGCTGTTGAACACAGTTGCCTCACGACACAAATTTGAAATGAAACAACTTAGGTTTTGACTGTTCTTGATGTGATTATATTAGGAGAAATTGTGTGTTTCGTTTGGATCCATGTGATATACTTGTTGTGGACATGCCATATACCTTATTTCATGATTTTTGGACACTTAGTAGACTCTATAACATGTTTGGTTGTGTTTGGGATGAGTTTCGTATGTTGTATGTTGATTTGTTGTTAAGAGAAAAATCGGTATTTTTATCGATGATCAGTTTTGATTGGTATTTTAGACCATATTAAGGTCAGTATCTTAACTTCAGTATTAAAAATGATTTTTATAGAAATCCATCTTCTTTCCAAAATCTCTGAGCTTGATCGATTTCGTTTTCGTATGTGTGAGATATGATTGTTTTTCTACAGTGGTGTATTTCATTTCTAAATTTCGTTTCTTGATGATTTCGACGACTAAACTATTGGATACTAGTGCTAAGCATACTACTTTGATCTGAAATTTTACACAGTATTTCTATATCTATTTAGGAAATACCCAGAATTTTGGTGGATTTTATTTATGAATTTTATATACCGTTTCATGCTTGTTTATAAGAACTATACTTGCTGAATTTTGCTCGCTGTTCTGTAAAGAAGTATATTTTCACCCTAGTTCCTTTTCCTATATGAAAAATATTTATGAAATATGAAAGTTATCTTATTTTGTCTATTTTCATCTCCCTTTGGCGGATATGGATTTTGTGTCACGGTTGCGAGATATTATAGTTTTCGTACAGCAATGTTGGGAATTCCAGATTTGCCAAACTATCGTTTCTTGATGTTTTCTTAATTTTATTGGCTAAGCTAATCTTACTGGAAAATTATGAAACTTTATATTCTGATACTAGACACATAGGAGAATACCCTAGATTTTTCCTGGAATTTATTATGATGTTTTGATGCTGTTTTCCTGACTTTGAATACGATTTTTTGATTTCTGGCTGAACGTATTTTCTGGATTCAAATCAGTTTTGAGTTATGTTTTTGTGAAATACTATATGACTTATTTATATTCTCTGGATTCGGTTGGGAGTCTATTTTTTAGAACTTTCAACGGATTCAGATTTGCATATTTGTAACACCGGGAATCACTATTTTACTACAGTATGGTCTGGCTGTCCTGAACTAGAAGATTGGTTTATCCTTTTATGAGTTATCTTGCACCCGTACATGTTTATCTTGCAACTTGAACTTTTTACATGATCATGCCATGTTATTCTTCATATGTTTTTCACACTTACATGCTTGTTTGGCACTAATAATAAATAACCAACACTACAAAAGAAAGTAGCTTTCCCGGCGGTTTTTTCCGTCTATACCGGCGTTTTTTTACGCCGGGGAAACTTTCACCGGCGTTTACAATAACGCCGGTCCAACTGCCGCCGAAGCGGGCGTCGCTGAAACGAAGGGTCCTACACCGGCGTTTTTGGTGGACGCCGGTAAATACTAGGACTACACCGGCGGTCATAAAACGCCGGTGTATGTCCGTTTCTGGGTGCCGTGTTTGTGTGCCTATATACATACACCGGCGGTCTTAAACTGCCGGTATTTATCCATTCACCGGCGTAAATAAAAATGCCGGTGTATATCGAAAGTATACCGGCGGTCAAGAAACACCGGTGTATGTCCGTTTATAAGCGCCTGTTTTTTCCTGTTTACGAACACCGGCGCGACTAAAAACGCCGGTGTAGTTATATACGCCGGCGTTTATAAAACGCCGGTGTATACCTGTGCCGTTACAGCTGAAAACTTTCACCGGCGTGCGTTGAAACGCCGGTGTATCATACACTCCAACAATTAAATTATATACACCGCCGTTTTTTAAAACGCCGTTCTGGCTATGCCCGTTTATTTTCGATACTCCGCTTTTCCGTTCGATTTCAATTCACAGTTTCATTTACATAACCTGTAAACTAATTCTCACAACTAATTCAATCAATTTCATTGCATACTACTGCGCAAACCACAGCCAAACACAAGAATAATTAAAGATAATCAAGTTTCACACGTGTCATATCAACGTCCAAATTCATTGATTAATTAACAATATCATAATTAACAAATTAATATAGAGACTAACATCCAAAATATCCAAACAAACCAGTCTGACAAATATCCAAAATATCCCAAATTCAAAGTGTGACATAACTCTCATAAAAAAAACCAGTCTGACATAACAACGGCAAGGAGGAGGACATAAGAACAACAACCATACAGCAAGGAGGACATAAGAACAGCAAGGAGGACCGCAGATTCATACCCCTCGAGTAGCTTCAGCTCTGATCATCTGCATTTCCTTCATCTTGACGACCGCTCTGTGAATAAAAAACAATAGTTTAATTGAACAGTAGATCACAATACAGAATATACATATTTTTTGAACTTGCAAAAAGAACTACCTGTGTCTCGAATTATAAGATGAAAGTGCCAACTGCAAATGGAATTGTTAATGCTATATACAGAGGTAAAATAATTACATTGCAATGCTAAAAATTCCGTACTTAATTTTGTTTTTAAATATATCTAAAATAACAAAACAAATGAAAATTCAGTATCTAACTTGAAACCTTTATATTCTCCTCTGATTGGGAATATCAACTATCTAAAACAATAAAACAAATGAAAATTCAGTATCTAAGCATGTCCTTCATGGATTGTTCAGACAATCCATGAAACTGTCATCGTGGACGGAAACCAAATATAAGAAAAATAAGAAAAATAAGATAGGGCTCATATCAAGTATATTTTTAGGAAACTGTCATCGTGGAAGGAAACCAAATATATATAGAAGCCAGAAATGGAAACAGAAAGAAGAAAGGTAGAGACTTTGGATACACCAGGCTACCATAGCGGCATTTTCCTCATCTCTCTCTCATCCCTTATTTCCCTTCAGCACACGAACAGAAAGAGACATCAGCAACCACCTTAAGAGCGACAAGAACAACAATAATAATAAATTATTATGAACAAGATGTCTCTATATGGGTTTCCAGTTCTCCACTCGAGCCCACTCTTTCTAATCACAGCCCAATTAAGAACATAGACCACATCCACTAAACAATCCAATCATAGCCAAGTCAAAATTTGCCATCCTGGATCTTAATGAAATACGCTTCATTAACAGTGAAAGAAAATGAGGATGCTAGCAGCATACTTAGTTTGGAAGTGAACCCATTTTTGTTCAAAAATCATGCCAAAGATGGCAATCAGCTTCATTAACAGTATCTGAAAATGAAAATTTCCATTAACTGAGCTTATATGTTGCTCTACTAATTCACTGTGCCCAACTAAATCTAAAACCCAAGTGTTGTGCGTATCCGGAGGATTTTGGCATACGTACCTATAGCATCCTCAGTTCACAGTAAACCCGTTTTGCTCAAAAAAACATGCCAAGATCACAATCAGATGCATGAAAATAAGCTTCACTATCAACAAAAGAAGAACTGAGGATGCTATGCAGCATACTTAGTTTGGAAGTGAACCCATTTTGTGTTAAACAATCAGGTTACATTGACAGTATCCGAAAATGAAAATTTCTCCATTATCTGAGCTTATATGTTGCTCTACTACTTTTTCAGCCCCACTATATCGCAAAACCCAAGTGTGGTGCATATCCGGCCGGAGAATTTTGGCATACGTACCTATACAATATCCTCAGTTCACAGTGAACCCATTTTTTGGTATAAAAACATACATGCCAAGAAGACAATCAGGTGCCTGAAATCAGCTTCACTAACAGTTAGTGAAAATGGGACCATAGAATAGCTTAAGAAGACCATCAGGTTTGTGAAGTAAGCTTCACTAACAGTGATAGAAACTGGGGATGCTATGCAGCATACTCATTTTGGAAGTGAACCCATTTTGTGTTAAAAAAACCATGCCAAAGATTGCAATCAGGTTACATTGACAGTGCCCGAAAATGAAAATTTCTCCATTATCTAAGCTTATATGTTGCTCTACTACTTTTTTAGCCCAACTATATCGCAAAACCCAAGTGTGGTGCATATCCGGCCGGAGAATTTTGGCATATGTACCTATACAATATCCTCAGTTCACAGTGAACCCATTTTCGGTATAAAAACATACATGCCAAGAAGACAATCAGGTGCTTGAAATGAGCTTCACTAACAGTTAGTGAAAATGGGACCATAAAATAGCTTAAGAAGACCATCAGGTTTGTGAAGTAAGCTTCACTAACAGTGATAGAAACTGGGGATGCTATGCAGCATACTCATTTTGGAAGTGAACCCATTTTGTGTTAAAAAAACCGGTTACATTGACAGTATTTGAAAATGAAAATTTCTCCATCATCTGATGACCACAGTGAACCCATTTTTGGTTTAAAAACATACATGCCAAGAAGACAATCAGGTGCTTGAAATCAGCTTCACTAACAGTTAGTGAAAATGGGACCATACAATAGCTTAAGAAGACCATCAGGTTTGTGAAATAATCTTCACTAACAGTGAAAGAAACTGGGGATGCTATGCAGCATACTCATTTTGGAAGTGAACCCATTTTGTGTTAAAAAAACCATGCCAAAGATTGCAATCAGGTTACATTGACAGTGCCCGAAAATGAAAATTTCTTCATTATCTAAGCTTATATGTTGCTCTACTACTTTTTTAGCCCAACTATATCGCAAAACCCAAGTGTGGTGCATATCCGGCCGGAGAATTTTGGCATACGTACCTATACAATATCCTCAGTTCACAGTGAACCCATTTTCGGTATAAAAACATACATGCTAAGAAGACAATCAGGTGCTTGAAATGAGCTTCACTAACAGTTAGTGAAAATGGGAC
This sequence comes from Hemerocallis citrina, assembly GCA_017893485.1. Lineage (NCBI taxonomy): Eukaryota > Viridiplantae > Streptophyta > Magnoliopsida > Asparagales > Asphodelaceae > Hemerocallis > Hemerocallis citrina. The sequence goes on from CM030363.1 coordinate 137,453,829, forward strand.
CATAGAATAGCTTAAGAAGACCATCAGGTTTGTGAAGTAAGCTTCACTAACAGTGATAGAAACTGGGGATGCTATGCAGCATACTCATTTTGGAAGTGAACCCATTTTGTGTTAAAAAAACCGGTTACATTGACAGTATTTGAAAATGAAAATTTCTCCATCATCTGATGACCACAGTGAACCCATTTTTGGTATAAAAACATACATGCCAAGAAGATAATCAGGTGCTTGAAATCAGCTTCACTAACAGTTAGTGAAAATGGGACCATAAAATAGCTTAAGAAGACCATCAGGTTTGTGAAATAACCTTCACTAACAGTGAAAGAAACTGGGGATGCTATGCAGCATACTCATTTTGGAAGTGAACCCATTTTGTGTTAAAAAAACCATGCCAAAGATTGCAATCAGGTTACATTGACAGTATCCGAAAATGAAAATTTCTCCATTATCTGAGCTTATATGTTGCTCTACTACTTTTTTAGCCCAACTATATCGCAAAACCCAAGTGTGGTGCATATCCGGCCGGAGAATTTTGGCATACGTACCTATACAATATCCTCAGTTCACAGTGAACCCATTTTTTGGTATAAAAACATACATGCCAAGAAGACAATCAGGTGCCTGAAATCAGCTTCACTAACAGTTAGTGAAAATGGGACCATAGAATAGCTTAAGAAGACCATCAGGTTTGTGAAGTAAGCTTCACTAACAGTGATAGAAACTGGGGATGCTATGCAGCATACTCATTTTGGAAGTGAACCCATTTTGTGTTAAAAAAACCATGCCAAAGATTGCAATCAGGTTACATTGACAGTGCCCGAAAATGAAAATTTCTCCATTATCTAAGCTTATATGTTGCTCTACTACTTTTTTAGCCCAACTTTATCGCAAAACCCAAGTGTGGTGCATATCCGGCCGGAGAATTTTGGCATACGTACCTATACAATATCCTCAGTTCACAGTGAACCCATTTTCGGTATAAAAACATACATGCCAAGAAGACAATCAGGTGCTTGAAATGTGCTTCACTAACAGTTAGTGAAAATGGGACCATAAAATAGCTTAAGAAGACCATCAGGTTTGTGAAGTAAGCTTCACTAACAGTGATAGAAACTGGGGATGCTATGCAGCATACTCATTTTGGAAGTGAACCCATTTTGTGTTAAAAAAACCGGTTACATTGACAGTATTTGAAAATGAAAATTTCTCCATCATCTGATGACCACAGTGAACCCATTTTTGGTTTAAAAACATACATGCCAAGAAGACAATCAGGTGCTTGAAATCAGCTTCACTAACAGTTAGTGAAAATGGGACCATACAATAGCTTAAGAAGACCATCTGGTTTGTGAAATAAGCTTCACTCACAGTGAAAGAAACTGGGGATGCTAGAGAATGAGGATACACCAGGCACCAGCCTATGCACCATCCTCAGTTCATGGAAGAAAAATACGAATAGGGCTCATAGCAAGTGTAGTTTTAACTGGAATTGTCATCGTGGAAGGAAACCAAATATAGAAGCCAGAAAGAGGAATGGTAGAGAATGAGGATACACCAGGCTAATATAGCGGCATTTTCCTCATCTCTTTCTCACCCCTTCTTTCCCTTCTCCACTCCAACTCGTCTCTTTCTAATCACAGCCCAATTAAGAACAATTGTTCACAGTCACTGCTAAAGAAACATATATGCTCAGATTATGAAAAATTTATATGCTCAGATTATGGAAATTTTCAGTCACTGTTAAAGAAACTAAGTAGGCTGCATAGCATCCCCAGTTTCCTTCACTGTTAGTGAAGCTTGTTTGGAAAATTGTTCACTCAAACATGCCCCTTGTTTCTGAACTCAAACATGACATTAATAAACATCTTTTCTAATAATGGCTACACTTGTGGAAGCTCTCTCTAAGCCTCAATTCTTCAAGGTTTTGTTGCCTACTTCTTTACAGAAGTTGGTACTCCATTCTCCTCTCTTTAAAGAAGAATAGAGTACCAGCTTCTGTAAAGAAGTAGGCAACAAAACCTTGAAGAATTGAGACTTAGAGAGAGCTTCCACAATTGTAGCCATTATCAGAAAAGATGTTTATTAATGTGATGTTTGAGTTCAGATACAAGGAGCATGTTTGAGTGAACAATTGGGTTTTGAATGGAGATTGTAGTCATAGATCAATTCTTCATGGAATAAAAATACGAATAGGGCTCATAGCAAGTGTAGTTTTAACTGGAATTGTCATCGTGGAAGGAAACCAAATATAGAAGCCAGAAAGAGGAATGGTAGAGAATGAGGATACACCAGGCTAACATAGCGGCATTTTCCTCATCTCTCTCTCACCCCTTCTTTCCCTTCAGCACACGAACACATAGAGACATCAGCAACAACAGCAAGAGCGACAAGAACAACAACCATAATAAATTATTATGAACAAGATGTCTCTATATGGGTTTCCAGATCTCCACTCCAACTCGTCTCTTTCTAATCACAGCCCAATTAAGAACAATTGTTCACGGTCACTGTTAAAGAAACATATATGCTCAGATTATGAAAAGTTTTCATTTTCAGATACTGTTAAAGAAGCTGATTTCATGCATCTGATTGCAATCTTTGGCATGGTTTTTTTAACACAAAATGGGACTACTTCCAAACTAAGTATGCTGCATAGCATCCCCAGTTTCTTTCACTGTTAGTGAAGCTTATTTCACAAACCTGATGGTCTTCTTAAGCTATTTTATGGTCCCATTTTCACCTCCTCCAAATCAGTACAATGTCATCTATACCAGGTTATGTGCCAAAATGGGGTTGGGCATACGATGCAAGGCCGACAAGTATTAGTTGTTTGTGAGTATGCAATAGGATGCAGCTATGAACATGGGCTCATATCAAGTGTAGTATTACGGACTGTCATCGTGGAAGGAAACCAATTTGAATTGATGACCATCTACCCGCCTCAAAATATCTGAACCAGAGGAAGACCCAGGAGCATGTTCCCACTCGTCGGTGCCATCAAATGTCGCTGCCTCTGCCCGAAATATATGTGTGTCAGGCAACCATCTCCTATGACCCATATAGCAAAACTTTCTGCCATTGTACAACCACCTTGAACTAGTTTGGTCAGCACAACATGGACATGCATAACGTCCTTTAGTACTATATCCAGATAAATTTGCATATGCTGGAAAATCATTGATTGTCCAAGACAACACGGCACGAAGAGAAAATGTTTCTTTAGCCACAGCATCATAGGTTGGAACACCCACCCACAACTTCTGAAGTTCATCTATTAACGGTTGTAGGTACACATCTATATCATTTCCAGGACCTTTCGGTCCAGGAACTATCATGGACAAAATAAATGAGGACTGCTTCATGCATTTCCAAGGCGGCAAATTGTATGGTATCAACACAACCGGCCATATGCTGTATGTACTACTCATTTGCCTGAAAGGGTTGAAACCATCACTAGCTAGTCAAGTCTCACATTTCGAGGATCTTCCGCAAAATCAGGATATCTTTCATCAAATCTTTTCCAAGATTGAGAATCAGCAGGATGTCTAAGAATCCCATCATTAGTGCGGCCTTCAGCATGCCATTTCATATCAGAAGAAGTTTTCGTGGACATAAACAACCTTTGTAACCTAGGGATCAGAGGAAAGTAACGCAATGTTTTGGCAGGCTTCTTTTTCCTACTTCGCTTAGTAGATCCGCTGACTCCCTCGTCTTGATTTGGTCTATCTTTCCATTTCGAAGAACCACACACTTCGCAATTCTCCAGACTTTCCTTACCACTCGTGAAAAGCATACAGTCATTTGGACATGCTGCTATCTTCTCATATCCTAGATCGAGAGAACTTAGGAATTTTTTGATTTTATAGGCTGAGTTTGGAATACAGATTTCAGGAAATGCTTCATTCAACAATTCAAGTAGCATAGTGAAGGACTTAGCAGACCACCCGTTTAAACATTTAATCTGAAATAGTCTGACAATGAATGAGAACTTAGAAAATTTGGTGCAGTCGCGGTACAACGGGATACTAGCATCTTCAAGTAACTTAGCGAAGGATTCTTGCTGCTTATTATTTTCATGGGTGGGGCCAGACATTTCCTCGTCCACCCCACCACCAATCTGGTTTGTTTCTATTGACTCATTGTGAACTTCAGTTGTTGGGTCATTGGTGTGGAAAGGAACATTATGATTCCCCATGGCATCTTGTAACAAAGCATGCATCTCATCGGGAACGCTTAAGTCTTCGTTCACTAAGGGCTCAGCCTCATTTTCTAATACAACCGGACGAACAGGAGCTGCCGTATGATCCTCTCCATGACAAAACCACCTTGTGTACCCTTGAAGAAAACCGTTGACAGCCAAGTGTGTATGTACTACGTCACATGTCCTCAGCATACAATTTGTACAGCGAAGGCATGGACAAAGGATTAGGTTGGGATCACGGGAATGTCGTTTGGCAAAGATAATAAAATCTTTAATACCATCACGGTACTCTTTGGATAATCGTGGTTTACTAATCCAACTTCTATCCATTATATCAATAGCACACAGTCTGAAATTAAAATTTGATATATTAAATAGTAATAACAGTAAAAGGCATTTTGTATATTAAATTTCACCTATTTGAAAATCATCCCTAGCTGCAAATAAATAAACGATATAATCTTTAACTGTAAAATAAAGAAATTGTGGCTCCAAAAAATGTAAAAAAAAACTACTTCTTAATACAATCTACTCTATTCACCAAACCCTAAACGACCTTTTGTGGAAATGATCACAACCACCTTAGACGGTATTGCTTCACACACCCTGTGTTCGAGCATAAAAAAAAATTGACTATAGTCTCCCCTGTATTTGGCTTTCCGTTCAAGGAGATGATGATGGTAAAGGGTATTTTGCTGATGAAGAGGAATCGGCCGAATAATGAGTGCGTCCTGCTGTAACTACGGTAACAATTAAGAAGATCTGATGACTCATGAACTATTCTGTTCATGACTACTAATAATCACTTATCTCATAATAATAATAATAATAATAATAATACTACTACTACTAAACAAAAGAAACAGTAAAAGAAAAATTAAAATGTCTAGTATGTAAGCATATATTTTGCAGACTGAACCAATTGTTGTACATAGCCGGAGAATTTTGGCATAGAGCTATAGCATCCTCAGTTCACAGTGAACCCAGTTTGGTCAAAAAAACATGCCAAAATGACAATCAGATGCATGGGATAAGCTTCAATTAATTAACAGTGAAAGAAACTGGGGATGCTATGCAGCATACTTAGTTACGAAGTGAACCCATTTTGTTAAAAAACCATGCCAAGGATTCCAGTCAGGTTGCTTTAACAGTATCTGAAAATGAAAAATTTCCCATTATCTGAGCTTATATGTTGCTCTACTACTTCTTCATCCCAACTAAATCTAAAACCCAATTGTAGCCGCATATCCGGCCGGAGGATTTTGGCATACGTACCTATACCATCCTCAGTTCACAGTGAACCGATTTTGGTAAAAAAAACATGCCAAGATGACAATCAGATGCATGAAAATAAGCTTCACTAACAACAAAAAAAGAAAATGGGGATGCTAGCAGCATACTTAGATTGGAAGTTAACCCATTTTCGTATAAAAAACCATGCCAAAGATTGACAATCAGGTTACTTTAACAGTATTTGAAAATGATAAATTTTCCATTATCAGAGCTTATATGTTGCTATACTACTTCTTCAACCCAACTAAATCTAAAACCCAATTGTTGTGCGTATCCGAAGGATTTTGGCATACGTACCTATAGCATCCTCAGTTCACTTAGTCTGGAAGTGAACCTATACAAACTGGGGATGCTATGCATGCAGCATACTTAGTTTGGAAGTGAACCCATTTTGTGTAAAAAAACCATGCCAAAGATTGCAATCAGGTTACTTTAACGGTATCTGAAAATGAAAATCTCCCATTATCTGAGCTTATATGTTGCTCTACTACTTCTTTAGCCCAACTAAATCTAAAATCCAATTGTTGTGCATATCCGGCCGGAGGATTTTGACATACGTACCTATAGCATCCTCAGTTCACAGTGAACCCATTTTGGGTAAAAAAACATGCATGCCAAGAAGACAATCAGATGCATGAAATCAGCTTCATTAACAGTGAAAGAAAACGGGTATGCTATGCAGCATACTTAGTTTGGAAGTGAACCTATTTTGTGTTAAAAAACCATGCCAAAGATTGCAATCAGGTTACTTTAATAGTATCTGAAAATGAAAATTTCCCATTAACTGAGCTTATATGTTGCTCTACTAATTCACTGTGCCCAACTAAATCTAAAACCCAAGTGTGGTGCATATCCGGCCAGAGAATTTTGGCATACGTACCTATACAATATCCTCAGTTCACAGTGAACCCATTTTGGGTAAAAAAACAAACATGCCATGAAGACAATCAGATGCATGAAATCAGCTTCATTAACAGTAAAAGAAGATGAAAATTTCCATTATCTAAGCATATATTTTTCTATTAATTCTTCATCTCAACTAAACCGTTCATGCTAAGGAAATCGAACACGTAACAGGCATATATTTTTCATTATCTAAGCATATATTTTTCATGCCAAACTGAAAAAAGCTGCCTTTTTTGGAAAATAAGGGAAATCAAGAGATCATACCGAAGAGAGAGGGAGGGAGCGGGGCGACGAGGGCGGGGGCGTAGGAGAGAGAGAGAGAGGGGGCGACCGCCGATTCACCTCCAGATCGAGAGAGGGAAGAACGAAATCGAAAAGGACGAAGGGAATAAGGGACGATTTCGAATGGTCGAATGCCGTCGAAGAGGACGAAGCGGCGGAGGCAAACGCGCGGGAAATAGAGCGGGGAAGGAGGGAAACGAAGCGCCTTTTTTCCCTCTTTTTTTTTGGGTAATGGGTAAATGGCGAGCGAACGATTAGGGTTCGCGGATTTTATTCCCAGTTATTCACCGGCATTTTAATTGGAAACGCCGGTGAATGTGCCAGTATATTCGCCGGCATTTATAATAAAAAACGCCGGTGAATAATAAACTTCACCGGCGTGTTTAGGTAAAACGCCGGTGAATACTAACATTCACCGGCATTTTAAATCGACCGCCGGTGTATGACCATCCCATCTGGCGCCCAATTCCTACTGGCTCCCTACCCCGGCGCTACTAGTAAAACGCCGGGGAATAATCGCCGGGAAAGCTACTTTCTTTTGTAGCTTAAGCCGGGGTTTAAGGGAAAGATCTAGTAATGGACAATATAGGTAAGTGTACTCGGAAAGGGGCCTGTGTTTCCTATGATTTCAAGTTATACGGAGCTAAGTGCCACGTGGAACTAAGTACCACGTCAGGGATTGACGGGGGCCACCATTAGAATCTACATGATTACAAGTTATATAGAACTAAGTGCCACGTAGAACTAAGTACCACGTCAGGAATTGAAGGGGGCCATCTCTAGAATTTACAGGGACCACCTCTAGAATCCATTACATGATTACAAGTTATATCGAACTAAGTGACACGTGGAACTAAGTGCCACGTCAGGGGTTGATAGGGGCCACCTCTAGAATCTACAGGGACCACCTCTAGAATCCATTACCGATTACATGACATGATATGATTCTCATTTACATGATGCCTGAGTACACTGTCCTCTATGGTCCACTATGAAATCTAAAGCGAAACGGTTTGAATGTAGCAACCATGTAGTATGGGATGCATGAAGTGCTACATCGATAGTAATGACTACAAGACTTTATCCATGATACTTAAACATGATACATGCTTACTTGATAGTTGATTTCTTGATACATGAGACTTGATGCATGACACTTGCTACATGATTACATGATACTTGACACTTCTTGCTTGTCTACATGATACTTGTTTTCTTGATACTCGATACATGCTAATTGTACTTGTTCACCTTACCGTGCTAGTTGTTATACATTATTATCATGCCTATTCCATGTTATTTGTTAGTTTTCCCCATGTACTTGTATCCTGTACTACAAGTGGCCTGTAACTTGCATTGACGGGAGTTTGTTTTCTTTATCCTATTCCTGCAATTGTTAAATTGCAGATTTTGGAGAACAGGTACCAGATGGTGTTGGTGATATGAAGTATTAGTGCTGGTTTTGCTATCATTATTTCTTGTTGCTTGTTTGAACAAATGTATCTTGTACTTGGATTTATTTGTATTTGGGCAATGTGACGTAGGATATTTAACTTATTCAGATTGGGATTATTTGAGATTAATATATATTTTGGTTTCAAGTATTCTTGTTAGTATTTTGGTTCATATGTGCATGCTGGTTGATTCTTTTGCTCCAACTCTGATTATTATTGTGAAATGTTGTAAAGATTCCTTGACCGCTTATGGATGATAAAAATCATTCGCTGGGCTTAGTCACGTATCCATATTCCGTATTCTCTTTTTGGGAAGCGGGGCGTGACAAATCAAGATTTAACAATTACAATATATATCATCTAGCATGCAATCTACTCCTAAAATTAGAAAGGATTTAAGAAATACCCATCCAAAAAAGAGTAGTAGAAGCAAAATCTCATCACACAAAACTTCAAAAATCTACAAAAGCAAGCACCAACACACCGAAAGAATCCCAACAGCAATTGAACTCTTGAAAGCACAGCACCCTCATTTCGGCAAGGCAACAGTGAAGCACCTCATCTCATCTTCATATATATACCTGAAAGCACAGCACCTTCATTTCGGCAAGGCAACAGTGAAGCACCTCATATCATCTTCATATATATATATATATATATATATATATATATCTACATGTGTATATCTGCATGCAAACACGTCCGTCACAGGTGGAATATCAAAATACAAGATCGACTTTATCAACGGAAAAATATTCAAAGATAATCGAAATACAACATAAGAAAAAATATATTTATTATACACATTCAATAATGTAATCAATACGTACATTGAAAACACGTGCACCGCACATATAAAAGTATTTTAATTAAAATAAGAGAAAAATAAATTTCTAAAAATGAATTCGAATACATCATTAAATAAATAATCGATACACATAGAAAATATCACACGTAGCGGTGGAAAATACGTAATCGATATGTGCATTAATAATACGTATAAAGCACATAAAAACACAGAGATTAGAATTTATTATTTGAGTTGACTCAAATAGGATTTTAAGAAGATGAGAAATTTATAAATATTTCGAAATCCAAAAAACGTAGTGAAACACTTTATGGATATTACGGTAACGATACAAAATACACGTGCGTAACACATGAGGGGCAAAATTGTCATTTTCAATTTTGCGAAGTGTTATACACTATCTGTATCCCTACGACAGGAAAAGTACAACACCTGACTAAGGTCTGCTAGTAATATTGCAATTTACAGACATTCAACACATCACTTTAATCCAAGACTCCCTTATAATATTCAGGTGATAAAAGTTAGTCTCAAATTCTGTTTATCCGACCCGTGGCCCGGGCGACACATTCCCTACTCCCCACTTTCCCTAGCTTGTATTTCGTCCATCACCACGACCTGCGTTCGCCTTCCTGGCATGAATTCGACCGCACCAATCGGACGTCCAATGCCTCGGCGGAAGTTTCAAATCTTAAGGTTGATAGTCGTAGGGTATCACTCTACCCTAGTGACTAACTCAAGTCACAAACGTCCTCATCAGGAGTTAAACTCCATAAGGCCGGTAACATCACCAATTTTCCCCAACAGTAAGTCCATTAACTCTTATTCACAAGAGGGGAAAAGTATTCCAACCATATAGTCAAAATCATGACTAATCTAACTATGTTGTTTCTGCCTGAAACTTAGAAAGGTCATAACTCCCACAATACAACTCGAATTTGGGTATTCTAGCCCATTTCTAAAGAGCTAAGAATCTAGGCAACAACTCTCTAATTAACCATTACATCAGATTCATCCATCTAATTTCCATAAAAGGCCTCATTATCATCAGCCTGTGTACTTCCTGTACACTGGCTGCATCTTACCGATAGCATAAAAACCTACTCACTCATCGGAATGACACAAATCTAGGTTCTATGGAAAGCTGAGCATGTCCTCTACAACTCACTAGTTTATCACAAGTCCAAATTATTCCATAAGTCACAAACTCATCAGGGTGTCAATTCTGACTATGTTCTGCACAGTACTCACTTAAAATCTCATAATAAATCACATGCATAATCAATGGCTATCAAACTTGTATTTTCAGAAACTAGACATCATCATGTATAGCATGCACAAAATATCACATCCTGATTCCAAGTATTCAATGAGTTCTACCCATTTCAATCATGTATAAAAGTTCTATTGTTCATCAGTCACTTTCCTGAATACTCTGGCTTAAATTTTTTTGAACATGCATCAAATGTCATCAAAATAATTACAATCTTTTTATGTAGGGTCTAGATTCATATAGAATACTACATTAAAAGTTTCAGAGATAGATCATGCATCAATTAATTCTAAAAATTCCTTCAGGTTCAGGTTCTACAAAAGATAGAACCAGTCTATGCCTTACCGCCCATTCACCAAAAGTGATTTTATTAAAATACCAAATAATGTCATAAAAATCCGAAATACTTCATGTAGTCTCTAGACATGCATAAGACCATTCTGTAAAAAATTCAAGTTCAGATTCCATCTATACTGCTCTATGAAAATTCGGGAAATTAGCATGCAGTTTGTGTTTTCTATTTTCAATTTCAGATTCTAAACAAACTACCACTAACCATCATCCTCATAGCTACTATTACTTATTTCATGCAAGAAATCAAACAATAAAACAAGAACAAAAGTTTAGAGAACTCCCCACCCTTTGGTGTAGTTTGAGAAGATGAGAATAGCTTGGCTTCCTCCCCAAATTCCTCCTCCAAAGTGATTTTGATCACCTCTTTTCCTTCTTCGTTCACTCTTTCCTTCTCTCTTTCTCTGAAAAAATTTAGAATTCTGAAATGATAGTGAAAAGAGGGGTTTTTAAGAAGTGAGGAGAGTGAGGGGTGTGCAAGGGGGGTGGCCGGCCCAGGTGGGGTAGGGGGGTGAGGTGGACTCCATGTGGCATGGAGGTTTTCTCAAAACAAGCTCCCAAGCTCATGGTTTTTGAGATATTTTGTCATGGCTCATATCTAGCCATTAAATCTTTGATGAGATGTGATGAATGGCTAGATGTGAGTGCATGGCAAAGAGACAAAAATTTAAAGTATAGTATCATAAAGTTTGACAATTGCATATGTATTACACGTACATACTAGTATATGTACTAGTGTCAATTTTTCTCATTCTCGTGCACCACCGTGAACGCGACCGTTCACACAAATATAATCAAGCAAATCAATCACATTACAATATATATAGATATTTGTATACATGTAAAAACATTATTTTATCCGGGGTATTACATTACTCCCTCCTTAGAATGGTTCTGTCCCCAGAGCGACACTAGTGGGAGAAAAGAAAAGAAAAACAAATTCCTAAAACAAATCCGGATACAAAGTCTTCATGCGGCTCTCCGGCTCCCAGGTGGCTTCTTCCACGAATTGATTTCTCCAGAGAATCTTGACCATTGGAATGACCTTGTTTCTCAGCACCTTGTCCTGGCGATCAAGTATCCTGACTAGCTACTCCTTGTAAGAAAGATTAATCTGCAGATCTTCCAGATCTTCTGATAATAGATGGCTCGAATCCGGCACATACTTCTGTAGCATAGAGACGTGGAACATGTCATGCACTTGGGATAACTCAGCCAGTAGCCTTAACTTATAAGCCATCCTGCCAATCCTCTTCAGAATCTTGTACGGTCCAATGTATCTCGGAGCTAACTATTTGCCCCTTCCGAACTTGATAACTCCTTTTGTCGACACCTTGAGAAAAACGGAATCGCCTTCCTCAAATTTTAGCTCTCTTCGGTTGTTGTCAGCATAAATCTTCTGCTTGCTCTGTGCTCCCTGCAGTCTCTTCTGAATGAGCTCGATCTTTTCCAAGGTTTGCTGTATGATTTTTGGTCCAAACATCTGCCGCTCTCCTACCTCATACCAGTACACGGGTGTTCTGCATCTTCTGCCATACAATGCTTCGTATGGAGCATACCAATGCTTGCCTGATGGCTGTTATTATAAGCAAACTCTACCAAGGCTAGGTATTTCTCCCAAATTTCTCCGAAGTCCAAAATGCATGAACTTAACATGTCTTCAAGAATTCGATTGACTCTCTCTGTTTGTCCATCATTCTGTGGATGAAAGGATGTGCTGAAGTTTGTTCTGGTACCCAATGCTGACTGTAGACTCTGCCAGAATCGAGAGGTAAATCTTGCTTCTTTGTCGGATACTATCGACACTAGCACTCCATGTAGCTTCACTATGTTTTCCGTGTAGATATCGGCCAACTTCTCGACTGAACAGGTTGTCCTCACTGAAAGAAAATGTGCTGATTTTGTTAATCGATTCACAATCACCCATATCGAGTCATTTCCCTTAGTGCTCTTGGGTAATCCAGTAATAAAATTCATACTGATGTTCTCCCATTTCCACTCTGGAGGCTGTAGCAATCCTCCTGGTTTCTGATTCTCGACCTTGACTTGTTGGCACGTCAGAAATTTGGCCACGAATTCTGCTATGTCTTACTTCATCCCTGACCACAAATAGTACTGTGTTATATCTCGATACATCTTGGTGCTTCCGGGGTGAATTGCAAACAATGTTGTGTGAGCTTCCTTCATGATGTCTTCTCTCAACTCCTTGTCCTTTGGCACACACAGTCTGTTACTAAACCATAGTGAACCTTCTCTTATACTAAATTCGGGTAGTATCCCTTCGTTTACTTGCTTCTTCATGGCTTGGATCTCTGGGTCTTCAGTCTGAGCCTTCTTCATTTGCTTATTCAAACTTGGCTGTATTACCAACTGTGCCAAAACTGCACTTAAGTGTTGAGTAACCACTTCAATGCCTGCTTGTCGGATCACATCATCTAGCTCTTTCTAGATTGCTATAAGCGTATCCACACTCCTCTTCCTGTTGAGTGCATCTTCTACCATGTTGGCCTTCCCTGGATGATATATGATTCCTGGCCTGATGTCCTCGAGGACTTCCAACTCCTTTGCCTTAAATTTAGATCCTTCTACTGGTATATATACTTTAAGCTCTTATGGTCAGTGTATATCTCCACCTTTTCTCTGTAGATGTAATGTCTCCATGATTTCAGAGCGAAGATTATGGCTGCAAGTTTCAAGTCGTGAGTCAGGTAGTTCTTCTCATGTGTTCGGATCTATCTTGATCCATAAGCTATAACATTGCCTTCTTTCATAAGCAGACATCCGAACCCCAAATATGATGCATCACTGTAGATGACATAGTCCGTATCCTCCTGAGGTAATACCAAGATTGGTGCAGAGATTAACTGGTTCTTTAGTTCCTGGAAACTATCTTCACCCTTCTCTGTCCAGTAGAAACTTTATTTCTTCTTGGTCAAAGCGGTAAGGGGTACAACTATCCTCGCATAATTCTAGATAAACTTCCAGTAATACCCAGTTATACCCAAAAAGCTCCTTACCTCTTTCACCGTCTTCGGCTGTGGCCATCCTTTGACTGCTTCAATCTTCTGGGGATCAGTAGCCACTGCCTCCTTAGAAAGGATATGGCCCAGAAGTGCAACTTCCGATTTCCAGAATTCACACTTGGTTAATTTGGCGTACAACTGATGCTCTTGTAGCTTGTGCAGTACTGCTGTCAAATATTCAACATGATCCTCTTCTGTCTTTGAGTATACCAAAATATTGCCGATAAAGACCACAATGAAAGAGTTAATAAACAGACGTAGAATTCTGTTCATCAAATCCATAAAGATTGTTGGAGTGTTAGTCACTCCGAATGGCATTACTAAGAATTCATAGTGTCCATGCCGAGTCCGAAAGTCTGTTTTGGGTACATCCTCCTCCTTGACTTGCACTTGATGATATCCGGACTGTAGATCAATCTTGGAAAATACTACTGCTCCCTGAAGCTGATCGAACAAATCGTTGATCTAGGGAATCGGGTACTTGTTTCGAAGTGTAACCTTATTCAATTCCCGATAATTGATACACATCCTGGCTGATCCGTCCTTACTCCTTCTTAAAAAGCAATACTGGTGCTCCCCAAGGTGATGCACTTGGTCTGATAAATCCCTTATGTAAGAATTCCTCAATCTGCTTCTTGACTTCGTTCTGCTCTACCAGCGCCATTCTATAGGGTGCTTTTGATACTAGAGCGCTACCTGGTTGAATTGTGATACTAAACTCGACATCCCGATGTGGGGGAAGTCCAGGTAATTCTTCCAAGAATACGAGTGGAAAATTTCTCACCAATGGTATCTCGTTCACCTTTTCAGGTACCCGTACTTCACTTGTAGCTGCAACGATCATTGCTCTTGACCTCTTCTTCCCGTGGAATACAAGTTCCACTCCTTTAGCTCAGATGACCACCTCCTTCTCCTTGCAGTCAATGCTTGCCTTATGCTTCGACATTCAATCCATACCGATAATGACATCTATTCCGAAAAAATCCAATTCTAACAAATCGATACTTAGGGTTTCCCCATTAATCTGGAGTTTACATCCCCTATAACATAGATTTGTAGTTAGGGTTTCCCCAATGGTGTAGCCACCATTAAGGCAAATTCTGAAATTGCATCTTGTGTGGATCTTAATTTTCTCGAAAAAAATTTTGACACAAAAAAATGAGTAGCCAAAATTCCATTTATATATATATCCTGTTACAAAGGTTCATCCTTCATCAACTTTCCACAAAAACCCAAAATACAACTTAAAACTTGATTACATTACTTCCTTACATACCCGTGATTACCCCTTCATCATCTTCAGCGTCCTTCTCGGTCAAGGCAAATACTCTTCCTTGAAGCATCGGCTTCTTTCCCTTGTCGGTGGTTCCCAACCCTGCCTTGTTGCTGTTCCTTGGAATTTGGGGACAATTTGGCCTAATGTGCCCTTCTTTCCCGCACTGGAAACATCTCTGTACATTCTTCCTGGGGCATTGATCCTTATTGTGCCCCTACTCTCCACAGAGAAAGCAGCATCCGGGCTTGTACTCTCCCATCTTTGCACTGGCTTTCTAAAACTTCTGGCTCTTGCCGTGCTTCTTGAATTTTGGATGCTGGGGTGGATCTCTTTCCCTTGTTCCAAAACTCAAATCTTCCTTGACTCTCACTCATGTCAATTTCTGTTATCGCAACTCGCTTTACTAGCTTGTCAAAGCGGCGATGCCTAACGAAACCATTTTCGACCTCAGTCCAGGCCTAAGCCCTTGCTCAAACCTCTGCGCCTTCTTTGTTTCCTCCTGGACCATTTCTGGTAAAAATCGTGATAGTTGGGAAAACTTCGTCTTATATTCCCTGATTGACATATTTCCCTGCTTCAAGTTGTGGAAATCCATTGCCTTTTCTTCCTGTACATCCATGGAAAATAGTGTCATCAGAATTCTTCAAGAAAATCTTCCCAAGTGATTGGACCTTCTCCAAGACCATGCTTCACAGACTGCCACCATACTTCGGCGTCTTTCTCCAGCAAGATTGTGGCTAGATGAACCTTGCTGTCTCCTAGAGTCATCATCACTTCCAATACCGTTTCCACCTGACGTGTCCAGTCGTCAGCAGTTGTTAGGTCGGCCTGTCCTTCGAAGACTGGGGTTTCATCCTCTTGAATGATTCCACTATCCTTACCGGGTTTGCTAGTGCAGCAACTCCTGATGCTCCTAATGGCAGTGCTTGGTTCCTACTAGCTTCAACAAATGCTCTTATCATCTGGTACACTCGAGTGAATTCTTCTCTCATATCGAGGCCAGTACCATTGGCTCCATTGCCTTCGGCTTTAGTCTGGTCGCTCCGGTTACTTCTTGTTCTTCATGCCATCTGAATGCTAACACTTTCATCATTAAATTGCAATAGTAATGAAAAACCCATACCACACTAGCATTGATCAGAAAACATACTAGTTCCATTGATTCAAAAAGGGTTACAAATGATATTGCCATCAATACATTCATTTCATCATTCCAATGGGTTCATAACATACCCATTAAAAAAATAGCAAATCAGCCTAGCTATTCAAAAAGGTTGTCATCTATACAAACAAAATCACATAACATTAAGAGAGAACACTGCTCTCATGTCCCTATCTGGACACTAGTCTCAGAACTATCCCCAGCATTCATCTGGTCCAGCAGGTCTTGCATATCCACGACCTGAGACCTCAGTGCCAGATATCGAGTTTGCAACTGTCCCAACCTTTCCTCATATTGGTGCTTCAGCAGTATTACCCTCACTTTCCACTTCCACTTAGTCCTCTCAAGCTTGGCCACCCTCCTCTCGGTGGCTATCAAGGCCTGAGCGAGATTTGTAACACCTCGAATTTTAAAATACCGAAAATATTTGTTTTTATATTTTTATAGTGGTGCGAATTATTTTTGAGTATATCTTATTGTATTTATTATTTTAATATCGATACTGGTATTGAATATTTGTGGTTAATTGGTGTTATTGATATATTAGAGTTAAGAGTTGAGATTTTATGTGAAGAAAAAAAATATAGTTTATTTTATTTTATAATTTTGGGGAATTATTATAAGATAATTTAATGCATTTGTCTTGTTTGTATTATTATTATAGAAAAGAGTTGGGATTTATTTATAATATTTTGAAGTTGGAGGTCTTATATGTAAATATACCCTATTATTATTATTATTATTATTATTATTATTATTATACTTATTTCCAAAACTAACCCCTTCCTTATTCTTTTTCCTTCCTTCTTTCTTCCTTCTTCCCGATTCCATCTCCCAGCCGAACCCATCTTTCGGCTTCCATCTCTCTCTCCTCAAATCCACTTTGTTACTTCGTCAAATCCAAATTAAATTGGGGAATATGCTAATTGAAGGGTTCTCTACAACGTGGTAGCATCGGATTTTCGAAAGGATTCAGAAAAGGTATACCCTAATTTATTTATTCGTATTAAATTGAGTGTGGTTAGTTTTATTGAGTAGAAATATTATAATAGAGAAATTTAGAGAGGTTGGAAGTGGTAGATTGGAGGAATTGGTAGATGGTTAGAGAAATTGTAAGTTGTTGATAAATTAGAATTTTGGGTTTGTAAAATAGAGTTATATACATGAGAATTATCCCTTGTATGGTAGTAAAAATTGTAGTGAGCCATTAGAATAAAATGGGGAGTGGTGATTTTGGCATAAACTCGAATTATGGAGTTTATGAAATCGGGTAGAAAACTAGATCCAAATAATTGTAGAAAATGCATATGAGGGTGTAGAGTATTATGAAAGGATTAATATAAATTTAGGATGATTTTTATAGGCTTAAGCTCAATTAAATTGAGTGAAATAGACTATATGTGAAAAGTGCACGCCGGGTGTTCGATGAAATGCCCGAGCGAGATTTAGGTGAGAATTTGATGGGTTCGGAGATGTAGTTGAGTCCTATTATTATTATTAACCCTAATATGTGAGATTAGGACAAAGGGGATTAAGGAATTTAGAAAATATGAATTTTTCTTATTAGGAAGCCTCCGATCAATAAGGGAGTGTTTGTATTAGAACTCGAATTCGAAATCTATCGATGTAGCTCACCTACATATGTCATTTGTGACGTGTGGGTGAAGACGGATTCAAATTTGGAGATCCGTAAGTTGAGTTTTGAGTTTTAAACTAATCGATCCTATAATTTCCTATTTAGGTGGAAAAAGTCGAACTTTGACTGGCTACAGGACGGACGTGGGACATCGTTTGCTCGATCCGTCAGGTGAGTATGTTGTAATTAGGTATATTCTATGTTGTGGCCAAATTTCGTGGCATTTCGATATATTTGATAGAAGTTATGCTAAAAATTCAATTTTCCGAAAAATACGGATTTTTAAGGCCCGAAAATGGGATTTTGAGATATTTGGTGAAATTAACTATTTTAAGTGTATAAAACCTATATTATGGATTAATGTGACGTGTTAAAGTATAAAAATTAGATATATTAAATCGTTTATGCATATTTTTACCTCGTGCATGTTTTGTGCATGTTTTTGGGGTATATAGGCCGATGTAGGCAATCGGGTATATGCGGAGCCTGGTGTATGGGCTAGCATGCTATGGATGGATGCTATAAGGTGTAATTAGACGAAATTAGTGATTGTGATCATGTTTTGAAGATCTGTGTAATTATAGTGCCCGTTTTGTGTATGTTTTGGGGCATATAAGCCCTTATAGGTGATTTTACCTATATGAAACATGAGGTATGAGCTAGTATGCTATAATTAGATATTATAAGACTTAATTAGAGGAAATAAGTGGTTTGGCCCCTTATGATTGGAAACCTGCATGTGTGATGTTTATTTGTAATATATATATATGGATGATTATGATGTGTGATGCAATAATTGACGAAATTAATAATTGGGTACATGTTTACATTTTAATTATGTTTGAAATGAATTAATGGGCAATAATATGACATGTTGGTTTATATGATAAATGACATGGTGTATGCATAGTGTGGTATAATGACATGAAGATAAAAGATCAGCTGGTACGTGCTAATAAAATGTGGTATTAATTCACGTGGTTAAAGTCAAAGACATGACTGGTTTGTGAATCAAAAATGAAATGCTTGTGTTGATAAAGTAAGTTGAAAGGATACAATGATTAAGGCTAATAACAGATGATTTTGTTGACCAGTACCTACAGCAATTCTAGGGGTTTGGGCTAGACCTCCTAATACCCAAGGACCGGCTTGGGGTGCGGAGTTTATTACCCAAACTATGTTTGGGGTGCGGAATTTTATCGCCCAAGCTATCGGCTTGAGGCCCGGTTTCCCTCGATGACAGCTGTCGCGAGGAAGTACCCAGTTTACCTGGGGTGCGGAGTTTTCCCTCCTGGCCGTCGGCTGGGAGGAAGTACCCAGTTTACCTGGGGTGCGGAGTTTTTCTTTTTTTGTTTTCCCTCGCTGGCTTCGGCTGGGAGGAAGTACCCAGTTTATCTGGGGTGCGGAGTTCCCTCGCTGGCATAGGCTGGGAGGAAGACGTAGCCTCGGACGAGTAAGACTCTGTGTGAGCATCGGTCCGCGTGTTTTACTGGGCTGTCGGCTTTCAGTAGATTGGGATACTGTGGCTCACTGGTCGACAAACTAATAAAAAAATAACTAAGTGTAAATAAATGTAAGAGTAAAGAAAGTGAATTGTGATAGTAAAGAAAAGGAATTGTGAATGTGAAAGAAAGTGGTTGTGAATGAAATGAATATGAAGTGATACGAGTTATGAGTTGTGTATGAAAAGAAATGATAATTTCAGTATGTGGTTAATTTAAAATGAAAGTAAAAGACGCATGTGTTATTATGAGCAGTATAAAGTAATTGTATTACGTATGGGATCATTAAAGTAAAATACAGTTGATGTGAGTTGTACCTTGGAATTGTGTCAAGGAACTACTTGCCCGCTATTTCTGTGAAAATGGTGGGAACTACCTGCCTTGGCATAATTCACAGGGTGAGTTGATATAGTAGTGGTAATGATTGATGGAAATGAGAAACAAAGTAAAGTGAAGATGATAAGTGATTGAAGTGATTAATAACCAAGCTATCGGCTTGAGATGTGATGTGATATTACCCAAACTGTGTGTTTGGGGTGCGGTGATTATTACCCAAGCTATCGGCTATGGGGTGTGATATGTTGTGGCCCCAAATTGTGTTTGGGGATTAAGTGAAAATGATAATAAGATTTATTGTTTATAAGAATGAGAAATTACTAAAGTGATATAATAAGATGTGAATGAGCTATAAAACATGGTTTTGATGTAATGATTATAAGTATTCTAATTAATGAGGTGTTAATGATGTGATGAAATGTGAGTAAATTGCATGGGCAATGAGATGTGGTAATTATGTCATAAGACATGAAGGAAGGTGGTATTATGAGAATAGATGCATATATTTATGATGTGATACTTTTTATAACACAATAAAATAAATACCTGTATTATGAGATTGGGTATGAAAATGGTTATTAAAGAAAGTATGTTGTGATATGAGTTTGTGTACCTTGGAAGTGTGTCGGGGAACTACTTGCCTGCTATTTCCGGGAAAATGGTGGGAACTACCTGCCTCGGCACAACTTCCAGGATGAATGTGTGTGTTGATGACATAATATAAGTAAATGAAACACATGGCTAAATAGAGTTGGAGAAATGATGTAATAACATCATGAAGATATATTAATATAAATAGTGAAATGCTGATATGACGATAAGTGTGGAAAAAATGAATATTCGTATTATGCGAATGTAAGATAAGTATATATATATATATATATATATATATATATATATATATATATATATATATATATATATGCGAGGTTGATGTGAAGTGTATTATGAAATGTGGGAAGTTATGGATAATTAAATAATTGAAGGCAGGATTGGCAAAGTATTGGATATATCATTGTATTGACGATGTTGTTGTGTTCAGGATTCAGGTTGCACTATCTTAATTTGGTATTCGTAAGTTTAATTTATTTTCTGTATACTATTTTAATTTGTCATTAGATTAATACTTATACTCACACCAGAAATGGCTAACCCCTTAGTGTTTGGGGGGTTAGGGGAGTCTGAGGACTACCCTAGATCCCTCACTGTTGCAGGTTCTCCTTAGTGCAGAGGTGAGGCATGGATTGGTAGTATAACTTTTTATTTAAAAAATTTTTTGTATTATTTAGTTATAGGAATAGTGAAATTTATGATTTAAATTGTATTATGGGTGTATAAGCATGTATATGACAATGATGAGTATAGTGTGAGGTGGTGTGGTATGTTTGTGACCCGTACCCACCTTGTTGTGGAGTACCGGGCTCTGTGGTAGGTTTTATAAGGATTTTTCTAAAATTTTACCTCGTTTTTCAAAGAAATTTATAGTTTTTAATTGATATGTGATAATCCGTTGTGAGTTTGGCCCCCAGAGCATTATATTATATTGCCTGTATGTATCTGCTCATTTTGGCCTGGGGAGCCCATGAAAATATTATGTTGATTGTGAGCTACGGAATTTTGAGCAGAATTCTGTAAGCTTTTTGTGTTTCAGGTCAAAATTTACAGGGGAGACTGTCAAAATTTTTTCTGAAATATAACTTTCTTAGTTTATGATTAAAGTGATATAAAAATTGAAAGAATTGAATTTGGAGATTTAGTTTTAAAAAAAAAAAAAAATTTGGGGTGTTACAAGATTCTCAAAGCGATCGTCCTGTTGCCCGTGTCTCCATTGATATGCAGCCAGATCCTGGAATAGCCAAGTGATCGCCTGCTCCAAAATCGTAGGCTATGGGGGTGGAGGCGGGGGTGGAGGTGCATGACCATTTCCATTGGCCCAACCATTAGAGTGTTCATCAACCATGCTCGGCATTTGCAAGAGAGAATACATAAAAAATTATAAAGCATAAGTTGTAAAAGCAACATTATAAATTATAATCGTCAACTATCTGACTAAACCCAACTCTCGCAGCGCATCCAAGTCTAATTTTCCTGCTGTGTTGGACTAATATTTGAAGTCAGCTCTGATATCAACTCTGTAGCGCCCCAAATTCCCATACCGAAAATTTGAGACACAATCTAGGAATCAAACTTCATATAGTCACAATCACATAAAGGTACAGGGAAATTAAAACTTTTATTCCATATAATTTTTACAATTACAAGTGTTACAATGTCCAAATAAAATTTATAAGATTTACAAATTTTACAAAGAACACTTGAATAATGCCACTTGCTTGCTTGGACTAACTCGAGCTCTGCTATACCTATGAATTAGCTCCTAATACCTACAAGGTGGGGAGGTCAGCACATCTACTGACACAATACTGATAATAACAGCGATCTCCAAACTAGCAACCCCAAATCATAATTTATGCAAAAGAGAAAAGTGATGTGAAAACAAGGGATTAATGGATTCGGGTTATAGTGTTGTTGTATGTCATGATCTAACAACTAAATGCATCATTCACATGCCTTATTTTAATGCAAGCAAGACTTTGGAAACACATGCATCCCATACTACATACACCCCAAATCTAGCCGTCTTTCTCCAATCTTAGGGATTCGAACCCTCGCCATGCATCCTACTCTTGTACTCATCTTGTTCCTGATAGATTAACCTTGTCTGAGGAGGTTGCATTTAATTGGTCAACCCGTTACTGCAGTCTTATAGTGGTTATCACATTTACCACTTAGTACCCGTGCACGGACCTCACTCAAAAAGCCGTGACAAACCTTCTGGTACAAACCCTATACCCATGACGTCAAATAATTCATATATATATATATATATATATATATATATATATATATAAACCATGTGCATACGAACATGATGGACTCGAGGGTCAAATCCCCCTATCTGACAAGAGTTTCTCCCCCGTTCTTTACCCTGGCTGTTCAGGAATTAACAGATCGAGATACGAGACTCGTGATCAGAAAACCTGAGAACACTATCTATATCCCTACGACCAAAAAAATACAACACTCGACCAAGGTCTGCTAGTACAAATGCAATTTACAGACATCTAACACATCACTCTAATTCAAGACTCTCTTATATTATTCAGGTGATAAAAGTTGCTATCAAATTCTGTCTATCCGACCCGTGGCCCTGGCGGCACAGTCCCTGCTCCCCACTACCCCTAGCTTGGATTACGTCCATCACCATAGCCTGCATTTGCCTTCCTGGCATGAATTCGACGGCACCAATCGGACGTCCAATGCCTCGGCGGAAGTTTCCAATCTTGGGGTCGATAGTCGTAAGGTTGCACTCTACCCTAGTGACTAACTCAAGTCACAAATGTCCTCATCAGGAGTTAAACTCCATAAGGCCAGTAACATCACCAATTATCCCAAATAGTAAGTCCATTAACTCTTATTCACAAGAGGGGAAAAGTATTCCAACCATATAGTCAAAATCATGACTAATCCAACTATGTTTTTTCTACCTGAAACTTAGAAAGATCATAACTCCAACAATACAACTCGGATTTTGGTGTTCTAGCCCATTTTTGGAAAGCTAAGAATCTAGGCTACAACTCTCTAGTTGAACATTACATCAGATTCATCCATCTAATTGCCCTAAAAGGCCTCATTATCATCAGCATGTGTACTTCCAGTACCCTGGCTGCATCTTACCAATAGCATAAAAAACTACTCGCTCATCGAAATGACACAAATCCAGGTTCTATGGAAAGCTGAGCATTTCCTCTACAACTCACTAGTTTATCACAAGTCCAAATTATTTCATTTTGTTATCATAAAACATTCACCTTTCTCAGGTGTACAGAACCATATGTAATGTACTACACAAACAGAGCCTATAGCTCAAAATTTGGTTTCTGTTCCATCTTACAAAAGTCATATCTATCACTATACATACGGGAATTTCTTGAAATAAGGCTTTTTGAAAAGATTAAGATGTCCACTACAACTTTCTAGTTGTGCACTTCCTCAAAATCTGCTCATACAGAGCCATAAGTCACAAACTCATCAGGGTGTCAATTCTGACTAAGTTCTGCACAGTACTCACTTAAAATCTCATAATAAATCACATGCATAACCAATGGCTATCAAACTTGAATTTTCAAAAACTAGACATCATTATGTATAGCATGCAAAAAAGATCACATCCTGGTTCCAAGTATTCAATGAGTTCTACACATTTCAATCATGTAAAAAAGTTCTACTGTTCATCAGTCACTGTCATGAATACTCTAGCTTAATTTTTTTTGAACATGCATCAAATGTCATCAAAATGATTACAATCTTTCTCTATAGGTTCTAGATTCATACATGATACTACATTAAAAATTTCAGAGATATATCATGCATCAATTAATTCTAAAAATTCCTTCAGGTTCAGGTTCTACAAAAGATAGAACCAGTCTCTGCCTTATGATACAGTCATCAAATGTGATTTTATTAAAATACCAAATAATGTCATAAAAATCTGAAATAATTCATGTAGTCTCTTGACATGCATAAGATCATTCTGTAAAAATTTCACGTTCAGATTCCATCTATACTGCTCTCTGGAAATTCGGAAACTTAGCATGCAGTTTGTGTTTTTTTGTTTTCAACTTCAGATTCTAAACAAACTACCACTAACCATCATCCTCATAGATACTATTACTTCTTTCATACAAGAAATCAAACACGAAAATAAGAAAAAAGTTTAGAGAACTCCCCACCCTTTGGTGTAGTTTGAGATGATGAGAATAGCTTGGCTTCCTCCTCAAATTCCTCCTCCAAAGTGCTCTTGATCACCTCGTTTCCTTCTTCTTTCACTCTCTCCTCTCTTTCTCTAAAAAATTTCAGAATTCTGAAATGAGAGTGAAGAGTGGGGTTTTTAATAAGTGAGGAGAGTGAGGGGTATGCAAGGGGGGTGGCCGGCCAAGGTGGGGTAGGGGGGTGAGGTGGACTCCATGTGGCAAGGAGGTTTTCTCAAAACAAGCTCCTAAGCTCATGGTTTTTGAGATATTTTGTCATGGCTCATATCTAGCCATTAGATCTTTGATGAGATGTGATGAATGGCTAGATGTGAGTGCATTGGCAAAGAGAGAAAAATATTTATACTATAGTATCATACAATTTGACAACTGCTTATGTACTACACCTACATACTAGTATATGTACTAGTGTCGATTTTTCTCATTCTCGTGCACCACCCTGAACGCGACCGTTCACTCATATATAATCAAGAAAATCAATCACATTACAACATATATAGATATTTGTATATATATAAAAATATTATTTTATCTGGGGTATTACATTAACCAGGGTTGTCTCTTCCCGTCGTAGGGATACGGGCTATGTCTGCTCAGTAGCTGAGCACACGGGAGCTGTATCTCGCTCTGTTAATTTTTAATGTTCTGTGGTAAGAACGGGAGGGTTTCTGTCTGTTAGGGGGCTTAGATCCTCGAGGCCTTCATGTTCTTATGTTGGTGGATATGAACAGACCATAGCGGCTGCGGTCTCTTGGATCTTCGGCGCCATAGATATGTGGTTGTGTATCTGTATTACGACATTTGGTGTGATCCAGACCGGATTGGGGTACTAGTGGCAAACGGGGACACCGTTGTGTTTATCAGGAACAGGTTGAGTACAATAGTCGAATGTATTTACATGGAGAGTGTTCGAAACCCTGAAATTGGAGAAGATGGCTTGATCTGGAACGTATGCAGTATGGTATGCATGCGTAGAGTCTTGCTGACATTAGATTATGTGAATCCATTTCTGTACTCTGTATTATGCATTAGACTTCAGGTCATGGCATTTACGAATGCTAGGAAATTAGGA
The DNA here is from genome assembly GCA_017893485.1 of Hemerocallis citrina. NCBI lineage: Eukaryota > Viridiplantae > Streptophyta > Magnoliopsida > Asparagales > Asphodelaceae > Hemerocallis > Hemerocallis citrina. The sequence goes on from CM030363.1 coordinate 137,479,236, forward strand.
TGCACATTTTCTTTTCCATTCAAGATGGTTTGTGGGTGTGCAAGTTGGAGATCGTTGTTTCTTATCAGTATTGCGTCAGTAGAATTACTGACGTACCCACTCAATTAGGTGCTGGAAACCAGGTTGGAAGTGCGGGCATCCAAGTGGAGGAGTAGTATACTTACCTACCATACAAGTAGGTGCAGAAATATCAGAGTCGTGCAGCGGAAGACTCAAGCTAAGGTGCACGTCCCAGGGAAGCAGACTGACCACTCAGTGGAGTTTCGACGGTGATCAGTCGATTTCCATTCTGGGAGATGGTTGATAGCTTTACAAGTGGAGTTTGTAAATATTTTGTAATAAGTTGTAATGAGTTAATGTAATTTGTATTCCTTATTCAGGAACAAGATAATAGTTGTAATTGATGATGTGATGACTTTATTTGACAATAAAAAGTTCTTTAAATTTTCGTGTTACTACTGTGTTGAGATGCATTTGAAGGCAAAGATTCTGGTTGTGTCACGGATGTCCGCTAACGAGAATCCGAGGCGTTACAAAGGGACTAGACTACATGGTAACATTGGTCACAAATAGAATATGTCAAATTACTGACATTCCTGTTACTTGAGTAGTAGTGATGTATTGCTAGATACCTCTCACTGTTTGTAATACTCGAATATGATTTTAGTATTATTGTAAACGTAATGGGTACCTGCAGTGTCACACACTTAGAATGGATCGAAATTTAGATTTTAATTCATAAGTTGAATTTAATTAGGGATCCAAGTAAGTCTTAGACTCATGTCATTGGTTGGACATTCAATTAGATAAAATGGGCTGACTAAATTTCAAAGGCCCACACACGAATCTGAACCAGATCAGATTGTGAGCCCAACAACCTCATTATTCTCTTAGGGTTGGTTTTCTGCACCTATATATATGATATGTATCTGTGGAAAAGACTATCACGCTCCGCCTCCCAAAATACAGAAGAAGAGGGAGTACCAAGATGTACAAGGATATCAAGCACTATTTCTGGTGGTCAGGGATGAAGAGGGATGTGGCAGAGTTTGTTGCAAGGTGTGCAATCTGTCAGCAAATCAAATCAGAAAATTAGAAGCCCGGCGGATTGTTGCAGTCGTTACCCATTCCGGAGTGGAAATGGAATAACATCAACATGGACTTCACACAGGGTTACCTAGGAGTCCCAAAGGGAATGATGCGATTTGGTGATAGTGGATCGACTTGCCAAATCTGCTCACTTTTTGGCGATGAAGATTACTTGGTCAATGGAGAAGTTGGTGGAACTGTACATTGGGGAGATTGTACGACTACATGGAATTCCGATTGTATCAGATCGAGATGCGCGATTCACATCGCACTTTTGGAGAAGTCTTCAGGCAGCTTTGGAGATCAGGACTGATTTAGTACTGCCTTGCATCCTAAAACAGATGGGCAGACTAAGAGATTCAACCGGGTGTTGGAAGAGATATTGAGGTGTTATGTGATGGAGTTCCGTGGCAACTAGGAGAGGCACTTAGCTCTGGTGGAATTTGCTTACAACAAAAGATTTCAAACTAGCATTGGTATGTCACCATATGAAGCTTTGTTTGGGAGGAAGTGTAGAACACCAGTGTACTGGTATGAGGTGGGGGATAGGTAAATGTATGGGCCGAAAATAGTGCAACAGACTTTAGAGAAGATTGAGCTGATAAGGATGAGGCTGGTGGACGCACAGAGCAGATAGAAGAGTTATGCTGACAATCGAAGGAGGGATCTGGAGTTCAAAGAAGGTGACTATGTTTTCCTGAAAGTATCTCCAACTAAGGGTGTGATTCACTTTGGGAGAGGAGGAAAGTTAGCCCCGAGATACATAGGACCCTACAAGATTGGGAAGACAACTTATCGGCTGGAATCACCAGAAGAGCTAGCTCAAGTACACAATGTCTTTCACGTGTCTATGCTGCGAGGTTACATTCCTGATCTGAGTCATCACTTACCAGAAGTACCAGAGGGTGTGCAGTTAGATCTGAGTTACAAGGAGCATCCAGTAGAGATTGCGGGTCGACGGGAGAAAGTTTTGAGAAACAAAACTATACCTATGGTCAAGGTTGTGTGGAGGAATCAACTGGTTAAAGAAGGCACCTGGGAATCTGAGGAGAGGATTTTGAGAGATCATCCTGAGCTTTTTGACTAAACCTTGTAACCTCCTTTTCTTTTGGTTTCTCACTCTTTAAGCATAGTCCCGAGGACGGAACTATTCCAAGGAGGGAGTGTTAACATCCCAGAATAAAATAAAATAAATTTGAATATTTTGCACGTGCATTGCACGTAAAATTTTATGCATTTTAGTCCCTAAAATTTTTCAAAGTTATGCACACTTTTTCCTTCTCTTTTATTTGTCACATTTGTAGTATTTATTTTAATTAAAACCCATAGGCCTAAAATATATTTTAAAGCCCACTAGAAAATTAATTAAAAAGAGAAGCCCATGTTTAATTCTATTTTTTGTAATGAACACTTTTAATCCTACACACTTGTCAACAAACACCTACAAATAAATTAATAACAATTAATTAAAAGAATGAGAAGTGTGTACACATTAGGTGCACGTGCACCTGTGTGCACCCAAGGAGCTTGGCCGGCCAACAAAGAGAGAGGGGAAAGTGGGCAGTTATTTGCGTAGTGGGAATAACCCTATAAATACCCCCTCCTATAGTATGAACAATGCACAAAAGAACAAAAGAAAATCTAAAGAGAAGAAAAGAAAGAGAGGGTGCTCAGGTTTTGCAAGAGAGGAGAAAAGGAGGCTTTCAGTTTTGCTTAGGAGAGAAGAAGAAAGCTTCGTGTTGGAGCTTGGGACAATTTTCTAGGAGTTTTCTTACATTTGCATCAAAACAATATATGGGTGTCTTTTTGTTTTCTAAATTAAAATAGAATGCATGTGTAGGTAATTTGATGCTTGAAATTGATATTTCGTATGAGTTTTTAGTTATTTTTTGTGATGCATGTAGTGTTGTTATTTAGAATGTTTGGTAGAAATAAAACATGTGAATTGTTGCGTGCTAAATGAAAGTTTCATCATGATATAATTAGATTGTTGAATTAGAATTCTATTTCAATAGTGTGTTGAAGTGGTTAGGCACAAATAGTATGCAATGGTTGGATTATAGGAATTGTGCATTATATGTATATAAAAAGTTGTTAATTAGGCACAAGAAATTATGTAATTGTTAGATGAGAATTATAAAATCAATGGAGTTGAGAATTGCTAAAAGAAAGTATATACATTCATGATAGTAGTTAAATTCTTCTAATTGCAATATATAAATACTAGATTTCTAAAAAAAATAATTATTTGAGTTAATTTGTGAAAAAAATTATGCTTATGTGGATAAAATTAGTAAAGAAGTATTTCTGGAAGTTGAAAAATATAATTTGGTAATATTAATTTGGGAGAAAAGATTAGAAATCAAAAAATAATTGAAAGAGTAAAATATGAGGATAAACAGAGAGTGGAGTTAAATGAATTTAAACTCATATACTATCAGGTAATGGCTTTGGCCTTGGTGGCTAGCGCAGGCGCCTTTGCGCTAGGCGCTGCCTTGTGGCTCTTTAGGGGTTTCCGTGGTCGCGGGTTTGAGCCTGGGTTGGCTCTGCTCTTTTTGAATTCTTTTTTAAAATTCAGATCAATGGAAAAATGGGTATTTAAATAACTCAGAGATCTTTCATACACAAATGTGAGTTAGCTCACTGGTTTGTGTGTGTGTGTGGGGGGGGGGGGGGGGGGGGGGGGCTTGGTCGCTGTTGGCTCTGGTTCGAGCCGGGGGACACACTTTTGGGTTTTAATTTTATTTTAATATGATTTCTAGTTTTTAAAATGGGGAAAACTTCTTAGAAAATTATTATAATATTACTAGAACCCTTGGAAACTATTTCATATTATTTAAAAGATATTTTGAGAATTTAAATGTCATATTCATGTTGGATTCAAGTTTAAGGAGAAAATATACATGATTAAAGATTCTAAGAGTTGGTAAACTGAAAGCATTGTTATGAGTTAGGAACGAGGAATTCCTAGAGATTTATTTTTAAAAATCTTTTATTAAGAAATAGTGTTTTATCTTAAATAATTTTTGTATTGAGAATGATACTTGAAGTATAAGATGAATGCGGAAAAGGGGTTTTATTAATCAAAGGAACATTGTGAATTATTAAAGTGAATGGTTGTGTGATTAACCAAGAAGTGCTTACTTCATTATTGATAAATAAGAGAATGGATGAAAGAATTGAATGAGATGTGAATAAATAAAATTGAAAACATTAATAATGAGGGTATGAGTACCCCATAATGTTGAACATGAAAGATGTTGATTCTAGAGGCTTAATGAGACCCAGGTACGTGCAAAGTGATGATAATGATTATTGATTATTGAATTTGTGAAGTGAGACCTAGGTTCTCGGTGTATTGTTTAAGACCGGTAGGAGGGTAAGCTGGCTCTAGGTGAAATTATTGTTCATGTTTCAAATTTAAGAATAGGCACTAGGAGAAGATGTAATAAAACATGGGCAAATGTAAGTGGGGCGTGTCTCTATAGTCTGATGGTGGATTCCTGGACTATAGACCCAGTCTGACGGTGGATTCCTGGACTGTGGTTGCTTGTGGGGTGAGACGATCCTCAATTAAATCCGGGACTATAATTAATTTGACGGTGGATTCCAGGATCATGAATAGTCTGGCGGATGGGAGATAGTTCACCATTATATATGTATATACCAGGGCTAGAGCGGCACTTGCGGGATGTTAGCACAACGAGGATTCCCGTATAGCTTGACGGTGGATTCCAAGGCTGGAGTCCGTACTCGTGGAATGTCTAAAACTTGCTTTTGTTACCGTAGTAGAGTGTTCATAGTGAGGGATTAAACCCTATAATGTGGAGTATGTAGGTGCTTGCCCTCGAACCTATGTAGTATGGGATGCATAGAATCTGAACAAGTATGCATTAGTGTTATCATAGTATAAACATCTACATTAGGCATTAAGTCACATCATACACTGACATGTTTAGGATTGTCACCTTTTACACTTTATTGTGCATTCAAGTTTGTGTTTTCTAAAGTAAGATAATCGCTGTTTTATAGCATTGCTTCAGTTTTATGCAACTGACGTGCCCACAGTTTTTCAGTGCAGGGCTTGGATTGGCAAAAAGACATAAAGATGGATTGATGCTAAAGAGTATTTTCATATTTAAGTTGCTGATGTTAAAATTGTACATATCATATTGTATTCATTTAAATTCCGCTGCGTTGATGTGAAGAACAATGTTGTATAATAAAGTTTTAAATTCCTTGTAAATTGTATGAATTTGAAGTAAAAGATCCTGTTGTGCTACGAATTACATGTAAATGGAATTCAGGGCGTTACAAGCTGTACCAGTCTAACTCAACAATATAAATAACAATCACAACCACGCAAGAGTAAATAATCACATAAACGAAGAACAACTTTAATAATCAACGAAATAATCCATAACATAATATCCAACATCTAGGAAAACAAACTTCGGATCAAAAAGCCCAAAAAAAATTACAATAATAATAACAATGTTAAAGGGAAATAGCATAAAGAGATAATCAATACAGTCTATTTTTTTTAGCTCCATTCTCTGGAATTGTTGCTCACCAAGTCCTTCGGGTATTGTTCCTTGAGTACCTGCAAAATCGTAATCTAAAATAGAAAAAATGTCTGTTAGAGCAAGTCACGGACAGCAAGTAGTGGAAAACAGAGAACAATAAAAGCATGGTATATCAAGAATAAAGGATTGGATCAAAGTCAACGAACAAGCACAACGATTGGCGATAAAGTCAAGGGTCTATGTTTAATTATGTAATAATCAATAATTACAATTCATGATCAATATTGATGACAATATACGGGATCAAGCATGCAATGACAATCTAGGGTTATTATTCATTTTATTATCCTACTTAATGCACGTAATATTGTCTCATACCACAGGTTTGGTACATGCAAATAGTGATCGTTTTAGAATGTGATGGTGAAATCTACAGATCATGTACTCGACACAGTAAACAGTAATTAACAATCAGTAAACAGTAATCCATGGCCAACATTCCGTAACAGTACTCAATCAAGCAGTATGGGATCCCTACCGAGTACAGTCTCCGATTGTTCACTACCAAGTCAACCCTTAATACCCCAACTTGTTATTATTTTATTACATCCTAATGTGAGCATGCAAGAAGATGTCAAGATTTTGTAATAAAAGGTGTGACTAAATCTACTCATTACATGCAAGGCAAAAAGTGTTTACACTAAATCAATACAAAGCATACATTCTGGACAGCAAGATGTTGTTGTACAAAAACAGAGATTCCCGTTGCTACAGTAAAGAAAAACTGGATCCGTCAGAAATTCTAGAAACTAAACTCTCTACCGGTTCCAACGCATATACACACGACATATAGAAATCACATAAACTAGGTATAAAATCTTATTCTTTACAGGTTTTATGTTCAGGCATTAGTTTAAAGGTCATGTTCACATATAGTATTGGGTCTGAAAATTTATCAATTAATTTCACAAAAATTCAGGGTGACTTCTAATCATGTCTAGTCTCAACCAGATTAATTTCAAATTTTAATTCTACTATTAATATTTTCTTTTCATTAACTATTCATGTTGATTTACATATAACTATGAATCTTGAAATCTAGACCTAGCAGTACTAAAAGTATGATGTCTAGCAGATTAAGAATTGGAATTCAGATCTGTCTAATGTTCTGAAAAGTAGACTCACAGAGCTACAATTATTGTTTACAAGTTCAATTAAATTCCTACAACAACTGGTTCAAAAGTTTCATGCAAAATGAGACAGACAGCAGGCCAGCAAATAGATAGACGTGAATCATCAATAATTTAAACATGCAAACATGCAATTTCATGGTAATTAAATAACAAAAGCTCTATTTAATTATCCACATGCAATTTCAAAATTAACGAGGCATTTCATAATCATGGCAATTGATTCACGAAAATCATATTCAATCGGAAACATTCCAATCATAAATCAATTCTATAGCATAGATCTAATTGTTTTCATATATTACGCGCATATGCAAATGTACAATGAGGCATGGGTTTGAGTCAAAGATAGCGACACAAAAGGAGAATTATCACTGGGTTTTGTCGATAAATCAGTGATAACCTCTTGAACAAATATTAACAAATACGGATGTGAAAATTGGATTATGAACTACTTGCGGGGATCAACAAAATTCTTGAACACGAATAATATGGTGGTTCAAGAAGACTTGCCTTATACAACTAATCTGAATATAAGAATAACGGGATTAGGATCCCGACGGCACAGCACGTGCAACGCACAGAGAAGCAAACACAGCAACAATAGCAAGGCAAGAGCGGCAACAGCAAAATAGCAAACAGTGGGATCCACAACATAGCAAACAGCGGGGCACACAACAGCAAAGAGTGCAAGAACAGCAACGACAGGGCCTTATGGCTTTGGCTCTGACGGTGTGCTGGAGATGGAGGGACATCAAGGAGTGTTGCGGTGGTCCTGCTGATGGTGGAGGAGGTGGTGCTCGACGGTGGACTGCAATGAAGAGTCTGCAAGGTTGCAGGGGGCGATCGTGAAAGCGTTCGGCAGTAATGGCAGATTGGTGGCAGTGGCCGACTGCAGTGAGGGTGGGTCGAGGCTGGGGGTGTCAGTCGACATTGGAGGGCAGTGGAGATGGAGATAGGGACGGGGTCAACGTGGGGGCGCAGGCAGTGAAGGGTGCAAGTCGAGGAGAATAGGGTGGAGGTTGCAGTCGATGGTGGTTGCGACTGCGATGCAATGGAGGAGGGCGACAGGATGGAGATGGGTTCGATGAAGGGGAGATGAGGGGAAAGGGTAGCTCGACAGGGATTGGGTTTCGAAATTAATAGATGAAGGAAGAAGATGAAGTAGGCGGCGGGGTTAATTAGGTTCAGTGATTAATAATTAGGGTTACGGGTTAATGGGTATTTATAGAGTAATTAAGATTGTGGGTTAATGGGTTTCGGGTTAACGGGTTAGCGGGTCTGGATGTGGGTTTGGGTAGATAGAAGTAAAAATAAGAAGAAAAAATAGATAAAAAGAGAAGCCAATATGCAGAAATGAAGAATAGGATGCACTGAAATTTTTAGAGTTCAACAGATAAAATTAAATAGATTGGAATAATAAATCGAATTGGAAGCAAATAAAAAAAAATTATTATCAATTAGCGAATTCACAGAGGTTCATAAAAGATAAATAAGAAAAAGAAATGAATAATAATACAAAGAAAAACCAACAATTGGGAACGGGGGTTACAAAGACAGATGTGAAAAACCCTAGCCATCATAGAAAGTGAGAGAGGGAGATCGTGAGGAGGAACATCTCCTTCCCGCAGCTAGCACTGCATTCTACGGGAGAGCCATTTTTCGTTCCGTTCATGTGGGTACCATAGAGGCACCGCAATACTGCAATTCTGTGATCGACATACTTTGGAGACAGCAGATCCATCCTTAAGGTATAACTCCTAAACACGATTTATGGTTTTCACATGGATCCATGGTTAGGTTTCAATTTTCTATAATTTTTCTGCTTTATATTTAATCTGTGATTTCCCTCGAAACCTAATAGTGGTGCCGCTATCACCGGGACCACGGCCACGACACCAATGACTGTCAGGCTCTGAACAATGAAATTGAAGCCCTTATTCAGAGAGGGCAGCTGTCCATGTTTGTAAGAAAGGATCAGATTGATCTTCCTCCTCCCCCCAGGGGGGCTAATAAGCGGTCCGAGAGGCGCGACGAGAGCCCCGAATTCGAAGAAGAGCGCATCCTGCACCTCATCCATGGGGTCCAATGGGAGGAACCTCCAACTCTTCTCGAAATGCTTTTAGCAGGGAGGTCAACTCGGTGCACAGCATACCCTCCCCCCCCCCAAAGGCCTCGGAGTTCTAGTTACCTTTACGGATGAAGACCTGGAGGGTGTCCGAACCCCCATTATGACGCACTAGTGATTAACCTCTACATGGCTAACTTCAAAGTGGAGAGGATTCTGGTGGACAATGGCGGTTCTATCAACATCCTCTTCCTAGCGGCCTTCCGAGGACTCAAGTTATCGCGGGACAGGCTCAAGCCCACCGGCTATACGCTCCATGGGTTCACGGGAGTGCCAGTGACTATCGAAGGGGTGATAACCCTCGACGTAACCACTGGCAAAACTCCTACTACCCGGACGGAGCCAATGGATTTCATGGTCGTCGACATTCCAGCTGCTTACAATGTGATCCTAGCCCGACCAGGCCTAGCTTCTTTAGATGCCATCTCGTCGGCTTATCATCTCAAAATGAAGTTCCCAACTAAGGCAGGTGTAGGGGAAGTAAGGGGGAGTCAGGAGATGGCCTGCAAATGCTACATGACCTCGACTAGAGGACCTTTTCTTTTTCTCGAGACTCTTGAAATTCCCCAGGGGAACACCTAGCCTATGTCAGAGCCGGTAGACGAGCTGGAGGAAGTGCTGTTCTCGGAGCAAGATCCGAACTGCAAATTCTTCATCAGCAAGACCCTCCCCTCTGGCCTATGTTCCGACATTGTCCAATGTATTAAGAAGAACCATGACCTTTTTGCATGGTCAGCCTCCGACATGCCAGGGATTTCCGAGGACCTCCTCGTCCATCACTTAAGTGTTGCCCCGGGGTCCAAACCAGTCCAGTAGAAGAGGCGTAAGTTCACCTCCGAGCGCCAGCAGGCCATAAAAGAAGAAGTGGACAAGCTCCTCAAAGCCCGGTTCATACAAGAAGTCAACTATTCCGAATGGCTCCCTAATGTTGTTGTGGTCAAGAAAGCCAATGGTGGTTGGAGTATTTGCATTGACTTCACGGATTTGAACAAAGCATGCCCTAAAGATCCTTTCCCTCTCCCCAGCATAGATACCTTAATCGACGCTACTTCGGGCCATGAGCTGTTGAGCTTCATGGATGCCTTCTCCGGATACAACCAAATCAGAATGTTCCCCCCGGATATCCCGAAGACGTCATTTGTCACAAATCAAGGCCTCTACTGCTACAGAGTGATCCCTTCGGGCTCAAAAATGTCAGTGCCACCTACCAGCGCCTCGTCAATAATGTCTTCCAGAATCAGATCAGCCGAAACATGGAAGTGTACGTTGATGATATGCTGGTCAAAAGTATCCATGGGTCCGACCATGTCGCTGACCTACAAGAAGCCTTCGACGTGTTGAGAAAGCATAATATGAGACTAAACCCGAACAAGTGTGCGTTCAGGGTCTCGTCTGGTAAGTTCCTGGGCTTCATGGTCAGTCAAAGGGGGATTGAAGCCAACCCCGAGAAGATCAAAGCCATGCTGGATATGGCACCTCCTACAAGTATGAAGGAAGTTCAAAAGCTTACGGGATGCCTCGCGGCCATAGGAAGCTTCTTGTCTAATTCAGGGGAGAAGTGTCTTTCTTTTTTCAAAGCCCTCAGGGGGGCTAAGGGCTTCGAGTGGGGCCAACAGCAGTAGGAATCGTTCAACCAACTGAAAGCCTATCTGGTCAACCCTCCACTCCTCAGCAAGCCTATTTCCGGAGAAACACTCTACCTCTACCTTACTGCCTCCGAGCAAACCCTCAGTTCTGTCCTAGTGAGGGTAGAAGACAAGGCTCAGAAGCCTATCTATTATGTGAGCAAGGTCCTTAGAGACGCCGAGCTCCGCAATCCGAGGTTGGAAAAGATAGCATACGCCTTGGTAATGGCAGCCAGGAAGCTCCGTCCTTACTTTCAATCCCATTCGGTGGTCGTCCTTACCGACCAGCCGCTTAAGCAAGTCCTGCACAAGCCCGAGACCTCCGGGCGTCTGATGAAGTGGTCGAACGAGCTTAGTCAACATGACATATCCTATCAGCCTCGGACTGCAATCAAGGCTCAATCCTTAGCTAAATTTATAGTGGAAAGCACCATCTCAGAAATGAGTCGAGCCGCAATTGGGACACCCATGTGGAAGTATATGTAGATGGGTCTTCTTGCACCGAAGGGAGCGGAGCTGGAGTCATTCTGGCAGGTATAGATGACTTCGTTCTCTAATACTCCCTCCGCATCAACTGTAAAGCTTCCAACAACGAGGCTGAGTATGAAGCCCTGATAGCAGGACTGGGTATGGCTCGCAAGGCAGGGGCGCAACGCGTCCGGATATTCAGTGATTTGCAGCTGGTGGTTAATTAAGTCTTAAGAGACTACGAGGCGCGAGACAAATGAATGGTTAAGTACCTAGCCAAGATCCAAAGTCTCATGGCTTCATTCGAAGAGGCACAAATCCAGTGGATCCCTAGAGAAGAAAACTCCCAAGTAGATGCCCTCTCAAAATTGGCCTCCTCCTCCCTCCAGGGTCTCGAGCAGACCGTCCTAATCGAAGTACTCCTAAGACCAAGCATAGAAGAAGAAGTGTAATACCCCAATTTTCATTTATGAAAATTATTATTTTATTTTTTTGCACGTATTGTGCACGTGCAATTTTTGTAGTATAAAATTTTATAATCATTTTCATGGATAATGTGTGTGTGTATATATATATATATATTTATTTATATATATATATATATAACTATATGTGTTCTCTAACTGTTTTTATAAAGGTCCATTTTCTTCAAATAAGCATAAGTCCTTTTTAGCCCAAATCTAATTTATTTTTGCAAACCATTATTTGGCCCATTAAATAAAGGCCCATGAATTTATTTTCTCTTTTAATTCCAACTTGTAATGTAGACTATTTTTATAGATTATTTTTGTAAAAAAAATAATTAAATGTACAACTTTTTATATGGAGAACTAATTAATGCATGTGCATTCCACGTACACGTGCATGAAGCACACTTTGGGGCCGATTTTGAATGGGAGGGAAAATGAAAAAGAGAAGTGGAGTTGTGGGTGGTAGTTGTTTGGATCATAGTTGGTTACTACAACTTTTCCTTAAATCCTAGCCTTTTATCTTTAACTCCTAGATTAATCCTAGCCCTTCATTTGCTCCAAATTTTAGAATAAATACCCCCCCCCCCCCTCCTAGCCTAGTTATTCTTGCACTCTTCATTCTCCAAAAACCTATAGTAGAAAATACATTTGTTAGTAGTACATTATTAGAAGGAAGTGAGATAAAAGACTGAGAGTTTGAGGGTGAGTGTGTGCTTGCAATCAAGGAAGGCCGGCATCACCTAGGAGGGCTCGGGATTGCACCTTTGAAGGCTCGGTTTTGCACATCAAGGAGGAGGAGGAACCCTCTTTTGGCAAGCTCGCGAAGGACTCTTTTGTTTAGGAGGTGTTGCAAATTCTTTTCTCTCCAAATAAGGTGGGTTATTTTCTATATTTCTAATTAGATATCATGCTAAGGTTGATTGAGACGATAATGCATGAAAGAAACTAAGAAGAGTACACTTAATTGGAAAAAGGGCTTTTTAGTTGATTGAATTGATGCTAAATAGATTGCATGTTATTCCGTCATGAATCTTAAGTTGTATGTGAATTGTTTGTAGCCATGGAATGCGTGAACTAAAATTTGTAGTTAGTATCAAAACTAAGTACAAATGCTAGTAGATGAAATTGTTGATTTATATGCTTAGATGGACTTTCGTGATAATGTTTAGAATGAGTAACTTAAAGTATATTTTTGAGTTTATAAAAGGAAGATAAACAGGGAATTAATATAGGAAGTATTAATATTAAGTTGTATGAGAAATGTCAAATGAGATATGGTAGTAGTAGTATATAATTTAAATTAATTGTATGAAAAATATGTGTTTAATTACTAGAAAAATTATTTTTTAAATTACTGGGGTATCAAATATTGTTTAAATAGATATTCTGGAGATTCACAGAAATTTTAGTGAAAGCAAAACTAAAATAAGAGCTTTTGAACATCGAAATGTTCTAATTGAACAGAGAATTGATTGAAATAAAATACGAGTTGTAGTCAAGACAACTTGAGCCTATAGCTCAAGTGGTTGGTGGGCTCTTTAGCTCTACAGTGGTGCGGGTGTTTGTGGTCGAGGTCGCTGGTTCGATACTTGAGCACACCATTCTTTCATATGCGTTTTGAAATTTAATCAGTTTTCAGTCCGAGAATATTTGACTCCCTGACCTCTATTTATATCAATGAGCACAAGCAGCCGAGTTGCTAGTGCGTGCGGTTGGGTTCCTTTGGGTCGCTGGTTCGAATCCTGGCTTGGCCAGAATATTATTTTTTTTTATAAAAAGTGATTTTTGGGTTTTTTGATGTGTAAAAATTCCGAAAAAAATACTATTATTATTCTAAATTCATGTGTGACTTATGAAAATTAATTGGGAGTTATTGGAATGAAATAAAGTATATTCTGGGAGTAAAAGTGAAATTGGAACTATAGTTTTACACTCGTATATTTCGTAAAAAAATGCGTTTTGCAAAGAAATTGAGATAAGTATTAGGAATGAAAAATTTGAAAGAAAGAAAGTATTTGTTGTGAAGTTTGTATGAGTTATTCTTATCAAAGAATAGTGTGACAATAGTGAGTGGTGAATATTTCACTTTGACTAGATATTTTGTGATATGATTTTTAATGTGGAAATACATGTGGATTAAGAAGTGTGTAATGTATAATTGAACTTCAAGTATGATTATTGACTCATGAAAAGATTGGAAATCATGTGATTGAAACAGAGAAATGTTCTTGGGTTTGACAACTCAAACATGTGAATTTGTGAAATGAAATTGAAAATTAGGGTGTAGCCAAAACTGACACCGGCAAGTGAAAAGTGATGAGATATGATGACTGAAATTGAAAAGACCAAGTTTGGGTCAATGTGAACTGAAAGAAATAAGACCGGTAGTAGTGAGAGGGCTAACCCTAAGAGATTGATTTTGTTCATGATTTCATTAAAATTAAGGATTAGTACATAGCGAAGAGGTGATGAAAGTTAGAGAAAAACACAAGTATGAGGGCCTCGAGTCTACGATGTGGGTGTGATTCACAGTTTGTCTTCACGATGCGTCGTGACATGACATGGGCACTACTCCAGAATTATCGGGATCTTGGCGAAGCTTGTAGGGTGTTTGGTGACTGGGAGAGGATCATGTGCCATTAAGGAGGCTGAATTGTCCATAGATAGTCTTCACGATGCATCGTGACATGACGTGGGATTCCCCTCCAGTGTTTCTGTACATGAGCTCGTACTCATAGGACATCTAGGATACTTACCGTAGTTACAGTAGTAGATTAAGTCATGACGAGGGATTGAACCCTACAAGATGAAGAACGATTAAGAGGCTTGCCCTCGGACCTATGTAGTATGGGATGCATAGAATCCGAACAAGTGCGCATTAGTGTCATGTAATATAAATAACTGCATTAAGGACTAAGTGCACAATCACAACACGACATCAATAGGGAGATATGTTTGATATGTGAATAAGTTTGATATGTGAATAAGTTTGTGTTTGTTAAATATGGAAAATCAATTATACTGTTTTCGGCATAGAGAGGATGGCCATGTATAATGTTCGTCGGTTGAATAAACTGATGTACCCACAGTTTTGTATGCAGGGTAAATGACATGATAAAGATTAAAGGAGAAATGATGCTTAGCGATTATTCAAATGTGGATGTACCTTTATATAAATGTTGTAAATTTGCTTCCACTGTAAAATATAAAGTGTAAAGATTTCTTGTAACTCTGATGTAAAGTGAAAAGTTTAAATTCCTTGTAAAATTGTACGAAAGAAGTGTAAAGATCCTGTGGAATCTCGAATTCAGTGTATTTTGGAATTCGGGACGTTACAAGAAGCCCCCGACTCGCTGGAGTCGCTGCCCATTCAACTCCGGGACAACTGGATGAAGCCTTTGATAGAATTCCTCAGGGATGGGTCCCTTCCCTAAGATCCAAAAGAAGCCCGTCGAATTCGAATGAGAGCGGAGCGGTACACCCTTATTAAAGGAGTCTTGTACAAACGCTCCTATACCCAAGTAGATGGCAGACCCTACTTGAGATGCCTCTCTCCGGAAGAAGCCTCGTATTTCCTGCAAGAACTCCACGAAGGCATAGGCGGGGCCCACTCGGGATAAAGTTCCTTCGCTGGGAAAGTTTTGAATTACGGGTACTTCTGGCCTACTCTACTTCGAGATGCCGAGCAACACGTCCGGCAATACTTCCCTTGTCAGCAGTTCTCCAACATCCGCCGATTAACCCAAGCACAACTTACATCTCTCTCGCGTCTAATTTCCTTCGCAATGTGGGGGATGGACTTGCTAGGTCCATTCCCACCAGCTCCCGGCCAGCTCAAGTTCCTTGTCGTGGCAATCGACTACTTCTCTAAGTGGATCGAGGCCAAACCTCTGGCCACTATTACTGAGAACAAAGTGCTGCAGTTCTTCTGGAGAAATGTAATATGTAGGTTCGGCGTACCTCGGGTCCTGATAACAGATAATGGAACACAGTTTACAGGGGCAGCGTTCCGATCTTTATGTGAAGACCTCGGCATTCAGCAACGCTTCTCTTTCATCTCCCATCCTCAGTCCAAAGGCTTATTGTGGAACTACCGCACTACGAAATGGACCCCTACAGGAGAGTCACCCTTCAACCTCACCTATGGGTCCGAGACCGTAATCCCCTTGGAAGTTGGCTTGCCATCCCCTCGCCTTATTGCCTATGATGAAGAGCAGAACGCTAGAGAGCTCCGGGCGAATTTGGACCTTATTGATGAGCTCCGTGAAAGAGCTTCAATTCGCTAGCAAAATTATCGGAGGAGAATCGAGCAGGCCTACAACAAAAGAGTCCGTTCCACCGATCTCAAGGAAGGGGATTTAGTCCTCAGAAAGCTGGCTATCTCATTTCCTAGCCAAAAGAGTAAGTTAGCTCCGAATTGGGAAGGACCGTACAATGTTTCCAAAGTAGTCCGGCCAGGAGTGTATCGTCTTGAAGGCCTTGAAGGCAGAGAGATACCAAGAACTTGGAACGCCAACCACTTACTGAAGTAACAAGAGGGTGTTTGAACGCCTCTCTAAGTACATTCAAGTGTCGAGCCCTTCCTTTCTTTTTATTTGTACTTGCTTCTTTATTTTCTCAATGTAATAACAGCTTGCAACTTAGAAGCAGCCGATTAGCAGTTATCAATAAAGAACTTCTTTTCCCTGATGATTCTCTTGGGATTATTTTATCTCTCTATTTAAAACCTTTAATTGAAACTTACTCGAACGACGTGTTCGGAGTCCAAAACTTGGCTCGATTCCGCTTCGCAAGCTCGCTCTTAAGCGAGTTAGAAGTGGTTTGCCATTCGGAACTGCTCCCACAACCGTTGAAACTTACTCAAACGACGTGTTCAGAGTCCAAAACTTGGCTCGATTCCGCTTCGCAAGCTCGCTCTTAAGCAAGTTAGAAGTGGTTCGCCATTCGGAACTGCTCCCACAACCGATGAAACTTACTCGAACGACGTGTTCGGAGTCCAAAACTTGGCTCGATTCTGCTTCGCAAGCTTGCTCTTAAGCGAGTTAGAAGTGGTTTGCCATTCGGAACTGCTCCCACAACCGTTGAAACTTACTCGAACGACGTGTTCAGAGTTCAAAACTTGGCTCGATTCCGCTTCGCAAGCTCTCTCTTAAGCGAGTTAGAAGTGGTTCGCCATTCGTAACTGCTCCCACAACCGTTGAAACTTACTCGAACGACGTGTTCGGAGTCCAAAACTTGGCTCGATTCTGCTTCGCAAGCTCGTTCTTAAGCGAGTTAGAAGTGGTTCGCCATTCGGAACTACTCCCACAACCGTTGAAACTTACTCGAACAATGTGTTCGGAATCCAAATCACATGGTTGGACAACTGAGTTTCTACCACTATACTAGACATGGGAGAAGAGTACTCAGAAGAGCTAACCTTATGGTTCGTTTAAAGTTGAAGTAATTCTTCAAGAGACTGCTCTCCACTGCAAGAAACTGGCTTCTCTTACAATTCGCAGTAGCTCTCACATGAGGGAGGCTGCAAAAACCATAGCACCGCTTACCTCAAGCTCATAAGGTTGACATTCCCTGCCTTTAAGAAGGAAGATTTGCTTCTGATTTTGAGTAGTTGTCAAAAGTTGAAGTTGTAATTCTCACTTTAGGATTTCGGCACATTTTGCCGAGTGCTCTTGGCACCGATGCCCAAACGTGAGAAAAAACTCTCGCGTTGGACTTTGGCATGCCTTGCCGAGCGCTCTTGGCACCGACGCCCAAACGTGAGAAAAAACTCTCGCTTTGGACTTCAGCACATTTTGCCGAGCGCTCTTGGCACCGATGCCCAAACGTGAGAAAAAACTCTCGCATTGGACTTCAGCACGCATTGCCGAGCGCTTTTGGCACCGACGCCTAAACGTGAGAAAAAACTTTCGCATAGGACTTCGGCACGCCTTGCCGAGCGCTCTTAGCACCGATGCCCAAACGTGAGAAAAACCTCTCGCATTGGACTTCGGCATGCCTTGCCGAGCGCTCTTGGCACCTACGCCCAAACGTGAGAAAAAACTCTCGTGTTGGACTTCGGCACGCCTTGCTGAGCGCTCTTGGCACCGACGCCCAAATGTGAGAAAAAACTCTCGCATTGGACTTCGGCACGCCTTGCCGAGTGCTCTTGGCACCGACGCCCAAACGTGAGAAAAACTCTCGCTTCGGACTTTGGCACACCTTGCCGAGCGCGCTCATAAGCGAGTAAGAAGTGGCCCGCCCTTCAAAAGTGCTCCTACAATTACAGATGACTAACAAAACACACAAGTCCAAAAGAGGGAACAAGCTTCGCTCCTATAAAGTTTGGGAACAAATCAAAATTACAAGATGGTACTCTGCTTTACAACGAAGTTACAGGAGTTAAAAAGCTAAAATTACAGTACCTTTCTTTACAACGAAGTTACAAGAGTTGAAATGCCAAAATTACAAGACCGACTCATAATACTTAGACAAGATGCAAAACTTGGAAAACAAAAGACTACTTCAACGCCTCCTAGGCATAGGGATGTTCCGCTTTAAAGAGACCCGGGGACGGCGGCGCCTAACCTCGGAGCTCATCCCTAGACCAGCGAACTGAGATGTATCTTCCACGCTACTTCTGACAGTCGCACCAACGAACGCTCCGCTCGACGAGACAGCCACCCCACTTTGGGCATCACCTGGACTTTGCCGAGCAACAGGCAAACGAGTCGCAAGCTCGTAAAATGAAATGCCTCGCTCGCTCTCTTCACGGGTACACGAAGTGCTTCTGATGTTGATCGGTTCCGAATGGTGCTTGAGGCGAGCAACCACTGCCTCTAGCTCGACTATTTGTTGCTTCAGAGAGTCGTCCTTCACAGCTACCGTGAAGCGAGGGGGCACAGCGGAGCCCGTGGCACCAGTGTTGTCGGCAATAATTCGGCGGAGCTGAGTAACTTCAATACTATTGTCAACCGTAATCCTCGTCAACTCGTCGACCTCCGCCATCAACTCCTTGCGCTCGGCCATCAACTTGCCCACCGCTGCTACTAATTCTTCTTCCTCTGCCAAAAGCTCTTCTTCTACTATCAGCAAGTGGTGGATTTCGGCTAATAGTTCGTCCCTCTCCGTCGTCATCTTCGAAAAGGATTGACGGAGACACTTAAGCCTCAGGCCAAGTGTAAAGGCTGTTGACGAGCCATCGTCATCGCCTTCGGGAGTCATCTCAGCAAGCCTCCCTTCTAGTCTTCGAATCTCGATGTCTCGGCAGCCAACAATCAGTTGCAGATGATTTCGTTCACTTTCAGCTCTGCGCAGTCCCAACTCGACTTCATAAAGGCACTCTCAGCACCTAGTTAGACACAGCTTCGTCACCCCCAGGCCGACCTCGGAACATAGCTCCTCCGCTGCATGAGTTGGTTCGACAAGTTGTGTCACCTCTCCAAGCTGAAAATTCCAAGGCAAACGACGAAAATAGTTAGCAAAAATTGGCAAATTCGGTTAACACAAAGCTGACTCCTAAAAAAGGCGACGTGTACACAGCAGAATTTCAAAAAAAAAAAAATTGTAATCACCAAGCCGAAGCCTTGGGCAAGGCGACGTGAACACTTAGCCAAATTTCAAGAAAATTTTTGCAAACTCATCTCCGAAGATTCACACACATATAGTCAAACTCAAAAGGATGGATTTTCATTCATCACAAAAAGTGCGGTGGCCAGTTCGCAATTAGGCGATACATCCAAAAGAGCAAAAGACAAAAAAAAGAAGAGAAAGCAGAAGAAGTCAGGGGGCAACCTATTTCCCAGGGCAACGGGATTGGACGGGGTCGGATTCCCCCGAAGGTGCGACCATTGCTAGTGGAGTCACCACGGACCCCTGGTGTTCGCCAACGACTTCGATCTCGACGTCCTCTTCATCGTCCCCTACGTCCCCCTCGGACTCGGCGTCGAAGTCATCGACGTGGTCAGGGAGGAGCCGCCATCCGGAGCAGTCGGCCTCGGGGTACCGCTCCGACACTTGCTTAATGGCTTGAGCATATGCCTTAGCCATGTTCGCCGCGAGGAAGCCTTGGGCCTTCTCCATGGTCGCCGCTTCGGCTTCCTTTGCCTCCGTAACCTCGGCAGCTCCCACAGCTTCCGCCTGCTGCTTGGCCGAGTCCTCCCTCTGCCGAAGCAGATCGCCCTCGAGCTTCGTGACGAGGCCTTCGAGGTATTCCAGCCTCGTCGTCTTCCCCTCGACCTCGACTCAAATTATCGAGCTCGTTGGCGAGACGAGCTTTCTCCGCTCGGGCACGGTCGACCCCCTTCTTGAGGTCCTTCCCGAGCTTTGTCATCTTCTCCATGAGATGACCGAAGTGGACGGTTATCTGCAGCCGAACAACAGAAAAAAGGAAAAAAAAGAGTTAGAGATAAATATGCAAGTATTCTAAGAGAAAGAGATCGATACTCACCGGCACCACCGAGCGAGCGATCTCGTAGGCATCATCGCCCATGCTGCCGGCGTCCATGGCAGCTCGGTCCTTCGGCATCGCCAAATGCTTCACCACTTGCATACTCGACATCGAGTTTCCGAGGAAGCCACCAAGTTTCCGAACTTGCCAGTCCGGAACGAATATCTTCTTGTGCTCCTTGGTCAGGAACAACTCGGCCTCCGCCATCAGTGGGGACGCCTCCATCCCGAGAGCAGCGGCTATCGAGAATTCGCAAGCCTCGGCCGATGCCGAGGTCGCTGCTGCTGCCCTCCTCGGGGTCATAGTCGCCGAAGCCTCCACCTCCAGAACGGCACTGGCGACCGTCTGGGGCTTCGGAGCGGTCACCTTCATGGTGACCCTCTTGCGCTTCTTAGGCACCTTGCTTCCGAGGGCCGCCCTCTGCGCCAAAATTGCATCGTAGTCCACAGTCTCTGCAGCAAGAGAAGTTGGTCAAAACACAAGTTATGATCAAAAATAAAATAAATAAATAAATAAATAAAAACAACGGATAAAGCCACGTACTGGGGTCAATGCGACAGAGCCCTCCCCTGAAGAGTGCGTCTTCGGTCAGATCTCTCTAGTCGAACATTGGCCGGTCAAGAAGAGTCCGAACCGCCTCTTCTTCGTTCGGGTGGAGCACTGGCGACTCCCTCACCCTCTTCGTCACCTCCTCCACCCAACCTGAGGGTATGGGCCACGCTTTGCGACTCCGAACTATAAAACACTTGTCTCGCCAGTGCTTTATCGAGTCGGGGTAGCTGACGAGCCGAGCACCATGCCTCGGAGTCAAGTAGTATCTGAACTCAGCTTTGTGCTGCTGATGAAGCCAGTAGAGTTTCTGGAGCACCCTCACCTCCGGCTCGATCTCGGCTTCCTGGCAGTGGAGTGCGAACCCGTTGATGACCCTCCAAGCGTTCGGCATTAGTTGGATGGGGCTGACCCCGAACCACCTAAGCACATGAACTGCGAACGGGTGGAGAGGAAGCCGCGCCCCGGCGATGAAGGCATCGACCGGCCAGAAACACATGTTTACTGGCATCAGTGAGTTGGCACTTACCCCGGGACCCGGCAGCATCAACTCGTACTCCTCTGGGATACGAAAACACTCCCGGACCGTGGCCAAGTCTGCCTTATTGAGAATGGAGACTGTGTCGTCTGCTTCCGAGGTCTCTCTTGCTGCGTTCTCCTCGAAGCTCTGCCCCCTCCCATGTACTATATGCTTGGCGTGCTCCTCCGAAAGTTTCCGAACCCTATGGAGCCCCGTCAACACCCCTGCTAGTCTGCTGAACTCCCTCATACGCTTCGGATCTTCCACTATGGTGTCTCGACCATCAACTCTCTTGCCCTTGTCGGTGCGAGGTCTCTGACTCGGAGACGGCGCTTCGCCAGTAGAGGGGGAGGGCTCCGAAACAGGGGAAAGGGACATTTTTCTACTTGAAATAAACTAAGTATAAGTTACCTTGAAATGACTGTCGCAGTCGGAATATTCACCGGAAAAAGGTCGACGATCGCCGGAAGCTCTCGATAGTAAAAATCACTGCCTGAGTAAAAATTTGAGAAGTGAAGAAATGAGGGGGGTGGGTGATTCTTATAGAAGCTGGCACACAAAACAAGGATAATGGGCCTCAAAAGACCAACAGTCAGGCCCATTTACGCAAAATGACAAAAGTTGTTCCGTCGCATTAATAACTAACGGTCAAAGTCGTTAGAAGATCAACAGTCAAAAGGCCAGCTGTCATCTCCAAGCTGTCATCTCCAAGCTGTCATCCTCACTGTCCTCACTTTGGGACCTCGGCACGCCTTACCGAGCGCTCTTGGCACCGATGCCTAAACATGGAAAAAATTCTCACTTTGGGACCCGGCACGCCTAGGCACGCCTTGCCGAGTGCTCTTGGCACCGATGCCCAAACATGGAAAAAATCCTCACTTTGGGACCCCGGCATGCCTTGCCGAGCGCTCTTGGCACCAATGCCCAAACATGAAAAAAATGCTCACTTTAGGACATCGGCATGCCTTGCCAAGTGCTCTTGGCACCGATGCCCAAACATGGAAAAAATCCTCACTTTGGGACCTCGGCACGCCTTGCCGAACGTTCTTGGTACCGATGCCCAAACATGGAAAAAATCCTCACTTTGGGACTCGGCACGCCTTGCCAAGCGCTCTTGGCACCGATGCCCAAACATGGAAAAAAGTCTCACTTTGGGACCTCGGCACGCCTTGCCGAGCGCTCTTGGAACCGACGCCCAAACATGGAAAAAAATCCTCACTTTGGGACCTCGGCCCACCTTGCCGAGCGCTCTTGGCACCAACACCCAAACATGGAAAAAATTCTCACTTTGGGACCTCGGCACGCCTTGTCGAGCGCTCTTGGCACCGACGCCCAAACATGGAAAAAACCCTCTCCGGACTTCGGCAAAGACTCGCCGAACCCCTTGTTTACACGTGTCGCTGCGCCGAGGTATCTCTGCACCTCGGCAGGAGATCCCAAACCCCCCTAGACTTCGGCCTCCTTCCTAACACGTATTTGGAGGGGGTCGGCACGTCACTGAAGCAACTTGCCACCGAATGAAGAGAAATACACTTTTGAGCAACCACGGGCACAAAATCTCCCCAAAATTTGCGCCCCATACTGAGGGAGAGCCCAGATTGCGCCACGTCATAAATAGAATTAAAAAATCTATTTCTTTTTATTTAATTCGAATTAGTTGTTTAAAAATTGCGGGAAAATGGTTTAAAATTCAGGAAAATTGATTAAAAATTCTAAATAATAATTATAAATTTAGAAAAATATTTTTAAACCCCTAGGTAAATAATTATTGCTTAGAATAATTAATTAGTGATCCCGAAAAATAGAATACCACTCCGCAAAATTAAACAAATGGTCCGAAAAATCACCAAAAGTCCAGGAGAGCTCAAGAACAACCTTGAGCGCACAACTAACTTTAAAATCACCATAATACCTCATATAAAGATTCAGCACCCCTCATTTGGACTCCGATACAACTCCACAAGCCATTAAAACAGTAAAACTACTCCTCAAAGACTGATCATGCTCAGTCAGGAGTGGGAGGCTCGTGATATGGCTAAAAATGGGGTTAAATCGAAACCATCCAAATCAGGCACGAATCTTAAAGCTTAGGGGTAAAATGGTAATTTCACCTACAAACAGATCCGAAATGGGAACTGGGTCTTTTCCCAAAAGCCCAATAACCCACGAACGGATCCGTCTTAACTGGATGCGGGTTCCAACCCACAAGAAACCCGGTCCAGCTGGATAAAATTAGGGTTTATGATTGTCCTTAATCAACGGCCCAGATCGCTTCTATCAATTCACTGAAAAGTAGGGATTTGATCTTAATCCGAAACTGGTCCCTAAGGCGGCTATAAATACCCCCCCATCCCCCACTGTTAATAGGTAATCAATCTTTTGCCAACCAAAGCTCTTTCATAATCTTTCTGATTACTGACTAGAGCGTCGGAGGGTGCGTCACCGGGATCAACCTCGGTGTTTCGCACTTTTTGCAGGTCAACGGCAGGAGATCACGATCAAAATCTGGTAAAGTTGTTCAGGTTTGACTATTCAACATCCCAAGAATCCACAAATCTATCTGTTTGTCCCCACACCGATTTCAGCGGCAACAGTATTAGAGCCACTTGCGAAACCATAATTCGGTTATGTATGATATATGATTATTCATGATATGTTCACGCTTTTGGAAGAAAGATTCATATGTGATATAATTTTTGCAACAGTTACAATATAAGGATTCACTTATGTGTTGGTTTTTAACATAGATGTTATACCAGGGTAGGTCTCGGTTTGGAACCATTAAAAACCATGGATCAATAAGATGTGATTTGCAGTGACATTAGGCTTTCTTAATGTAATGCCCCGCCCCAATGCCCAGACAAATCGTAAATACTATGTAGTTCCACTGCCCACCACAGGCTGCCTCTCAAAAGGTGGTTAACCGGATTTGTGACTCTTGATCCTCGGCAATAGTATTTATACTCAATTTATCTTCGCAAATTCCCGATATGGGACTATATTCCACAATCCTTTCACAAATCCCGTGTAGCAGTCGACTGCTACACACACCAGTCGACTGTACACAGACCAGTCGACTGCTAACCCTAACAGTCGACTGTTCACTCAAGAACAGGGGTATTACATACACCCCCCCTTAGGACCTCAGCGTCCTCGCTGAGCACAGGGCACACATCTCGTGTAGGACCGCCCTTTCTAGCCGATGTAGATCACTCACTCTCAACACCGCAGATCGGATACCCGGCTATCAATCACTACCTGTGACTCTCAACACCGCAGAGTATACCCGACCCCGGAGATCAATGATTCTCAGCACCGGTGTCGAAAGTCGGCTCTGATACCATTTGTAATGCCCCGCCCCAATGCCCAGACAAATCGTAAATACTATGTAGTTCCACTGCCCACCACAGGCTGCCTCTCAAAAGGTGGTTAACCGGATTGGTGACTCTTGATCCTCGGCAATAGTATTTATACTCAATTTATCTTCGCAAATTCCCGATATGGGACTATATTCCACAATCCTTTCACAAATCCCGTGTAGCAGTCGACTGCTACACACACCAGTCGGCTGTACACAGACCAGTCGACTGCTAACCCTAACAGTCGACTGTTCGCTCAAAAACAGGGGTATTACACTTAAAGCATGAAGAGGTCATGCACCTGCGTCGTTTGTGGTGACGTTAAGGTTTCTTAAAACATGAAGAGTTCATGCTCTGGTGGTGTCAAGGGATGCTGAGGAAAAATTTTAAAATAAACTAAATAAAATCATAACAACATATTCTTTGTTTATTATGTTATGTGATGCATGGTGTGTGGTTGTGGCCTTAGTTCTGTGATGCATGGTTTAGTTCTATGATGTATGGTTTATGTTCTGTGATGTATTGTTTATATTTTGGGATTTTGAATACAGCCTGTGTGTCGTACATTTCTCTCTACATTCTCAATATAATCATTTCTCTCTACACTCTAATTGGACATTCTTTCTGTATATGTAAATGTAATCTCATTGAGGAGGCAAGGAATTGGCAACCATGTCATATAAATTTTATGCTTTTAATTTTGTATGAGATGCATTGTTTTAGTTGTTTGCTAATGGATGATCAATGGTGATATCAAATAATAAAATAACAAAATCCCTCAAAGTAAATATTAAGTCGAAATAAGATGCCTTCCCATGCTTGGCACTCGTCTAGGCTATGATCGATTAAGTGTAGTTCTGTCAAAGCATGGTGCATTTATCTATTCTAATGAGATGCGATGGGATAAAAGTAAGATTCAATTGCCAACCATTGGGTCTGACTTAACTAGAGGCATAGAATTGGGCTTTCGTCTATGAGATAAATTAGAATAAGTGTTATTCACCCAACTATCTAAGAGCTGCATAGGATGTAATTGTGAACTGTTCCTTACCTAAATAACTGAATTTTGGGTGATCAGCCAAAGCTAATTAGGAACTAGGTAAAATATGGATCTTGGCCTGCTAGAAAATCTTACGACGAGATTTTCCGAGTCAATGATGAGGGTCGTTGATTTGAATAAAAATAGTAGGAGGTGTATTTAATAAAATACCTTATTAAATATTTCAATGGCATGATACATACTTTCCATATTTCTGTTTAATATTTCAATGAAATGATATTTACTTTGCATATTTCTGTTGATAGATTACCATGGCATCCAACACATCAAATAACCTATCATTGTGATCTGTCTTTGACAAGGACAAACTTTTTGGGACAAATTTCCAAGACTGGTATAGGAATCTGAGGATAGTCCTCAGTCATGAGAAAAATTTGTATGTTCTAGAGCAGCTTAATCCTGAGCCACTTGCTGCAAGTGCCCCTCGCACCGAAAAGGATGCTCAAAAGAAGCACCAAGATGATGCTTTGGACGTTGGTTGTCGCATGCTAGCCACCATGAACTCTGAGCTTCAGAAGCAACATGAGAACATAAATGCCTACGATATGATCGTACACCTCAAGAGGCTCTATCAAGAGCAGGCTAGGCATGAGAGATTTAAAGTCTCAAAGGCATTGTTTTAGTACAAACTGGCAAGAGGAAACCCTGTTGGAACTAATGTGCTCAAGATTATTGGGTACATAGAGAACCTTGAAAGGCTTGGTTTTCCTTTGGGTCAAAAGTTGGCCACTGACTTGGTCTTGCAATTGTTACCAAAAAGTTATAGTCAATTCGTCATGAACTACAATATGAATGAAATTGACAAACCTCTGCTAGAACTGCTGAGCATAATATTAGTAAGGGAAAGACTATTATGATGGCCCAACAGGCCAAAGGTAAGGGCAAGAGCAAAAAGCAAATTAAGAAACCCAAGAGTAAGGGGAAGGGAAAGTGCAATTTCAAGTCCATCACTTCTGCCTGGAAACCTAAGGGTGGGGTGGCCAAGGAGGACACATGCTTCCACTGTGGTGAGACCGAATATTGGAAGAGGAACTGCCATAAGTAACTGGAGGAGCTTAAGGAGAAGAAAGGAAGTGAGACTTCCACTAAAGGTATTTTTGTTATAGAAATCAATTTATCTACTTCTGCATCTTGGGTATTGTTGTAGGTCTCAGCTATCTAAATAAATAGATAAACTAGACACAAATTAAAACCTCGCAAGTGTACGAATCGTTTATAGAAGCGTAGTGAAAAGCAAGGGTCGATCCCACAGAGATTGTAGAAATTAACTTACTAATCAATAATCAAAAAGAAAATGCAAATCATAAAGTTTTGTTCTAAAGTATATTTTGAAAGGAAAAAAAAAGAAAAGATTTAAAACTAGATCAAGTAGTTCTCAATTTGAATCACAAATATCTATTAAAGTAGTTGGGCTTGATTTCCACCTATAGTTAAGAATGTTGTTTCACCTTCTACACTACTCCAATCACTCATGTTTGTTCCTTTAAGGGCATGGTATCTACTCCTTAAAGTTAAGATTTCCCTAAGCCAAGAATTAGGCATGGTATCTACTCTAATTCGTTTCTTCCCTTAAGTATTTAGCATGGTATCTACTAAGTTGCACTTGAAGAAAGCATAGGAACAATGGAAATGAACAAACACTCAAAGTTCTAGAAATTGGTATCAGATCTAGATCCTCTAAGTTGATTAAACCAAGAACCTAAATGATTCCTGTGTTACAAGTTATGAGCATAGGATATGGGTCATCTCTATACTCATATAACAGAGTCAGTTTTATAATCCGCAAACTTGATAATATCAGGTTCTTTAGATCAGTCGACTTGTTGTCACTCTCATCGACTGCTCCTAAGAACTTTCTATCAATTGTTGCTTCATATTATAAATTTTGATCAATACAACCAGGCTTAATCAATAAGAGATGAAAGTAGTGTTATTAGAAGATTATAAACATTACATGACTACGGTTTCAATCAGCCCAACAATTAAATTAGTTGCACATAATACAACTTTTATTGATTAAAAATATAGAATTCATGACTCTAACAATTAAAACAAAAACTAGAGAGAAGAAGAAGTAACACTGATTATTATGATATTCAGCCTTGAAGTCGACTTGAACTGCTTCTAAGTCGACTTGTTCTCCCTTTCAGTGCACTCGATCTCCTTCTTTGTTTGATTGTACTTGATCTTCTTTCGTTGATTCCTTCTCTTCTTTCTCTCTTGATCTGATTGTCACTATCAGATATCCAGTGATTGAGATAGTCTCCCCGAGATGATGTCTTCTGTGTATTCCAGCCTTTTTATAGTCTCTTTTGCCCACATCTGCAGATCTCAAGTTCCTGATTCTTATCTCTTTACGCATAGGACTGAGTCGATCTTCTTACTTGCCAATCCCCGGTTCTTTAACTTTGATTGTTGGAGAGTTGTTATTTGCAGATAACCTGGGTTTGGATAACTTAATTTTGATTTGGATTTGGATGAGGATGGATCTTCAACTATCTTTATCTTTTAACTCCACTGAATACCAGTCGACTGGTTTTGGAATCAGTCGACTTGTGCCGTGAATTCTGTAGATTCATAATTAGTCAGTCAAGTCGACTGTCTTTTGGAGTGAGTCGACTGTACTGCGCAGCTTCGGAACTCAACCTCCTCTGTCCAGTCGACTAATTTGAAGTACCAGTTGACTTGTGTTCTGCAGCTTCCTGTGTATCATCCTCTCAGTCTTGAATCTGCTTCGTTTAGTTGCTTTTAGGCTGTTTCCTATGAAAAAGAGAAAAGAAGAGTAAATTACCACATATAGAGAATTTAAATGTCTAATTGTATTCAGATTATTGCTCCTAAATGTGGATATTATTAGGTTCATCAAATACCCCCAAACTTAGCTTTTGCTTGTCCTCAAGCAAAATAAACTACAAGCATCGCTTGAACATCTTGACCCTCCCAACATTTACCTCAGAGAACTTGCTACTGTTAGTGTCAAGGTTAGAACAAGCATTAAGATAGGTCTAAACAAGTTTTAATTTAAATGTTAATCACTTATTCACAAGAATACTCAACTTGAATATCAAATAGTAGTGTGGCCAATGCCTATGCAACATACTCATGATTAAGGTTAGCAAGCTCAATTATATTTCAACTCCAAAATCTCACCATGGCATACACTCCCAAAAAAAATATAGCTCTCATTAACATGGGAATTTCAAATTAGATCTCGTGACAAATTTCATTACCTAGATGAAACCAAATGTTTGATCTTGCTACTACATCTTCACACCATTGATTTTGCACACTACTTGGATCAAAAGGTCTTATATAGGTTGTAATGGGGCCATGGGTGCGGGTTTAACAATTGAAGGGAGAAGGAATACAAAATTCTAAAGGATTAGTAGAGCAACTTATTGTTCTAAGATATATATATATATATATATATATATATATATATATATATATATATATATATATTTGGCACATATATGAAGCCATATATCACAGGCCTATACTTTATTTCTGCTAACACCTTTCACCCATCCACAACTCAGCAATTTACAACTTTTCATTTTTTTTTCTTATGACAAATCCTTCAACTTTTCTTTATATTTTCATCCCCTTCATCTTGACATACCAAATCTTTTTTACAATTCTTGCTCTACTAACTCAATAGATATAGGTAAGGTACCCTATTCATCTAGGCATGGTTAAGGATGATGTGTCTTACAAAAAGAAAGCTTTTATAGGCTTCAAAGGGGCAACTAGTGAATAATTAATGTTGGGTAGGCTATTTGTCTTTGGTGATAGATTCTTAGGTGCCTTAATCATTGCCAAGTTTTCAGGCAAAAATCAAAACAAGTTTCGAAAAGTAGCAAAAACAAGTTCTAGTTCACCTCAAGAATGCAGTCAACTGAGATCTTCAAGTGTATGACTCTCTCAAAAAAAAAAAATAAGGCTCAAACTCACAATTTGTGTATTTAAGTTTACTCACAGTCGAACTTGCTATTTTCTTTCAAAATTCGTCGAATTGACATGACCACATGAATAAAAGTTTCAAGTATGATTCATATGATAAGTTACTAACATTTCTAAAGATAAAGACCACAATTATTACTTGTTCTCCACTCTCTACCTATAGTAACTGAGCTCATGTTCTCATCATTGTTGTTAGAAGGGTTTTTATTTATTCATCCATTTTTATTATTATTATTATTATTTTTTTTTGATATAAAAATCAAAAGACTCTAAATTGTGAATAAGTACCCCCAAACTTAGATGGAACATTGTCCTCAATGTTTGAAACAAAAACTTTAAAATAGGCATGTGTCCCCATCTAGTTTGAAGAAAAGAAATAAAAAGAAATGAATAAAGAACTGAATAAAGAGAAATAAAGAGAAATAAAGAGAAAGTGTAAGTACTCCCTTGAAAATTGGGTTGCCTCCCAATAAGCGCTGTGTTTCTTGTCTTCAGCTAGACTTGATGAGTTTATGCAATGTACTGAATGGTTTGAAGAGTTATATCTTCCTCTCGCGGCTCAAAACTCATCTCAATATAAGGTTTCGCCCTATGCCCGTTCACCTTGAACGTTTGATTTTTCTCTTTGCTATGAACCTCCAACGCTCCATGTGGAAAGACCTTTGTAACATTGTACGGACCATACCATCGTGACATGAGCTTGCCCGGGAAGAGTCGTAATCTCGAGTTGTATATCAATTCCTTCTGTCCTTCATGAAACTCCTTCCTTGCTAGCTGTTTATCATGGTATATCTTGGTCCATTCCTTGTATAGCTTTGCATTTTCATATGCATCGTGCCTCAATTCTTTAAGCTCATTCAGCTGCAATCTTCTTTTGTCACCTGCTTGTTTCATATCAAAATTGAACTTTTTAATGGCCCAATAAGCTTTGTGTTCCAACTCTACTGGATGATGACACACTTTTCCAAAGACCAGATGGTATGGTGACATGCCAATGGGTGTCTTGTATGCAGTTCTGTACGCCAATAATGCATCATTTAAGCGCAGCGACCAATCCCTTCTAGTTGTATTTACTGTCTTTTCCAGAATGCTCTGGATCTCTCTGTTGCTAATCTCTACTTGCCCACTGGTTTGAGGATGGTATGGAGTACCCACTCTATGTGTAATCCCATATTTCTTCATCAACGAAGCAAATGGAAAATTATTGAAGTGGCTACCTCCATCACTAATTATCGCTCTTGGTGTACCGAACCTGGTGAAGATGTTATCCTGCAAAAACTTGACAACAACTTTGTGATCATTAGTTTTTGAGGGGACAGCCTCGACCCATTTAGACACATAATCCACACCCAAAAGAATATATAAATAACCAAGTGAGTTAGGAAAAGGACCCATTAAATCGATTCCCCATACATCAAAAAGCTCGATTACTTGAATATTTTTCAGTGGCATTTGATTTCTGGAAGAGATGTTGCCTGTCCTCTGGCATCTATCACAAGTCCTGCAAAAAGAAAAAGCATCCTTGAATATATTAGGCCAATAAAAACCAGACTGTAATACCTTAAGTGCTGTTCTTTTTGCCCCAAAGTGTCCTCCACATGCATATTGGTGGCAATGTTGCAAAATACTCATTTGCTCTTCTTCTGCCACACATCTTCTTATAATTTGATCAGGGCAGAATTTGAAAAAGTAAGGATCATCCCAATAATAGTGCTTGCACATGGCCACCAATATCTTTCTTTCTTGACTCGTCATACCTGAAGAAAAAACATGAGCAGTGAGATAATTGACAATATCTGCAAACCATGGAAGTTGTATATTTATTTCAAATAAGTGTTCATCTGGAAAGTTTTCATTCAATGGGGGCACAATTCTCTCTTCATCATGCAGCAACCTGGACAAGTGATCTGCAACAACATTGTCACTTCCCTTCTTGTCTCTAATTTCAAGATCGAATTCTTGAAGCAACAGTACCCATCTGATCAACCTAGGCTTAGCATCCTTTTTTGCAAACAAATATCTCAAAGCATCATGGTCAGTGAAAACAATGACTTTAGATCCAATCAAATATGATCTAAACTTCTCTACAGCAAAGATGACAGCTAACATTTCTTTTTCAGTAGTGGAATAATTAAGTTGTGCATCATTTAAAGTTCGAGAAGTATAGTAAATAGCATGGGGACACTCAATGTCGTTGCCATAAATCAGAACTAAGGGAGAGTGCCTACGAATCCAGTACCCGAAGCAATCAAACTCGTTGAATCATTCAAGCGGATGAATCCACCCATGTTTGAGGGGAAGTCAGACCCTGACGCGGCTGACAATTGGATCCGACAGGTCAAGACTATTTTCGAAGTCATGGAAACTCCGGAAGGCAGCAAGGTGAAGTTCGTTGCGCTGCAGTTTGAGAAGAATGCGGTTGTGAGGTGGCAGTTGATGAAACGGATGATTGGAGATATTGTTCTTGGCTGGGAGGAATTCTTAGAGGAGTTCCGCAGTCATTATTTTCCATCAGACGTCTAGGAGAAGAAGGCTATGGAGTTCCTGACACTACAGTAGGGCGGCATGTCGGTTAGGGAGTATGAGACAAGATTCACTCAGCTCTCGAGGTATAACCCCGAATTGGTGATGGACAAGGCGAAGAAGGCTCAAAAATTCGAGCATTGTTTGAGGCCAAGTCTAAGATCACGGATGATACCCCTCGGTATCAGGAGATTTGACAAGCTGGTCAAACGAGCTGTAGCCACTGAGGCAGACATGGATCAGTTCCATACTGTTCAGAATCAGAGGAACAACTGGAATGTGGGGAAGAGGCACGCAGTTGCTGGAAATGTCAGGGGACAGCCGCCGGCTCAAAGGTTCAAGCCTATGGGTGCGAACGCTGTTCATGTGGCGGGAAGACCTGGGAATACTTGGGTGAGACCTCCTGTGACTTGTTTCAACTGTGGAGAGGCAGACCACTACAAGTCTCAGATCCCTAAGCTGCAGGATGTCATCCGTAATGGACTAACTCAGCAAGCCGGAAAGAAGCCGTACCAGCAGCGGCGAGTATTTGCCTTAACTGAAGTTGACGCTGATGAAGTGGATCACGTCATCACTGGTACGAGAAAGGATGTTTAGAAGTGTTTTCTTGTTGTTCTCTTTTTTCTGCTTTATATAGTGAACTGTTATGTAACGAGTGTGTGTTATGTAATAGGAGAACTTTATATGAATGGAAAAAATACTGTTGTTTTGTTCGACAATGGATCCTCTCATACCTTTATATCACCTAAATTTGCTAAAGTTTTGGGAGTTGAACCGAAGGTCTTTCCAGGCAAGGTCTTAGTAGTAGCTACTCCGTCAGGGGAGAGTTTAACCATTGATCGGTACTATGCGGATTGCGAAATCGTGATTGGAGATAGAATTTTTGGGATTGATCTGATCGAGCTGAATGTCTTGGGAGTAAATGTTATCATTGGCATTGGTTGGATGTCGGTGTACAGTGTGAACATCGAGTGCAAGACCAAGAAAGTAACAGTGAAGGCACCAGGTGGTTCTGAAGCCACTTTCCAAGGGAAGAGGAGATATTCAGATTTGGTGGTTTCTATCGGCAAGAAGGAGGGGATTCTTGTAGAGGTGCAGCAAATTTCAGTGGTTCGGGATTACCCAACGGTATTCTTGGAAGATTTACCTGGGTTACCCCCGCATCGTGATGTGGAGTTCAGCATCACTATTCAGCCAGGGAGTACACCCATTTCTAAGGCTAGTATAGGATGGTGCCTATAGAGCAGAATGAGATCAAACGGCAGATTGAGGAACTATTGGAGAAAGGCTTTATTCAACCGAGTGCGTCGCCTTGGGGAGCACCGGTGCTGTTGGTAAAGAAGAAGGATGGTTCGATGAGGATTTGCATCAATTATCGAGAGTTGAATAAGGTCACTATTCAGAACAAATATCCGATTCCACGAATTGATGACTTGTTCGATTGTCTACAAGGAGCGATTGTTTTCTCCAAAATAGATCTTCGATCAGGATACCATCAAGTTCGAGTGAAGACTGAAGATGTGTATAAGACTGCATTCAAAACTCGACACGGGCATTACGAATTTTTAGTTATGTTGTTTGGAGTGATGAATGCACCTGCAATTTTCATGGATATGATGAACAGAGTTCTAAAGCCGTTTATTGATTCTTTCGTCGTGGTGTTTATCGACGATATTTTTGTGTACTCCAAGTCGGAGGAGGAACACACGAAGCATCTGGCAGCAATTTTGAGGAAGCTTCAGGAGCATGGGTTGTATGCCAAGTTATCCAAGTGCGATTTCTAAAAATCTGAGGTGACATTCCTGGGTTACATCGTTTCTAAGGAGGGAGTGGCAACTGATCCGCAGAAGATAGAGGCAGTGAAGGATTGGGCAAGGCCTACTACAGTGAAGGAAATCAAGAATTTTTTTGGGTTAACTGGATACTACAGGAGGTTCATTCAGGGTTATGCTCAGATAGCCGTGCCGCTCACTGGTCTGACCAAGAAGAATGTGAACTTCAAGTGGACTGAGCACTGTGAGGCAAGCTTTCAAGAGTTGAAAGAGATGCTGACTACTGCTCCCATTTTAGCTTTTTTTAGAGCAGGTGTTCAGTATGATGTTTACATCGATGCTTCACATTGTGGGCTTGATTGTGTCTTGATGTAAGAGGAGAAAGTGATCGCTTATGGGTCTAGACAACTAAGACCGCATGAGAAGAATTATCCGACTCATGATCTAGAGTTGGCTGCGATTATCTTCGCCTTGAAGCAATGGAAACATTACGTGTATGGTGAGAAGCTAAACATGTACACGGACCGTAAGAGCTTGAAGTACATCTCTCAGCAGAAGGATCTGAATCCGAGGCAACGAAAATGGCTGGAAGTACTTGAGGATATTCGTCCGGAGATTAAGTACCATACTGGGAAGGCTAATGTTGTTGCTGATGCACTTAACCGCAAGAGCAGTCTGACTAGTTTGATTACAACTCAGAGGCATCTTGCAAAGGAGTTGGATCGGGCTGGTATTGAAGTTATTCTGCAAGGCTTGGGATCATCTTTAGCTCATTTGAGGCTTCAACCAACGCTGAATGAAAGGATTATCGCAAGTCAGAAGGAAGATGTAGAGATTCAGAAGATGAAGGAGTAGGTCGGTGCTGGCAAGTTGTCAGAGTTTCATATCAGGGACGAAGTGTTGTGGTTTGGAGAGAGGCTGTGTGTTCTGGATCAAGCAGAATTGCGGGAGAGTATTCTTCAAGAGGCACATGCTACTCTTTTGTCTATACATCCTAGTAGTACCAAGATGTATAAGGACATTAAGCAACATTTCTAGTGGTCAGGTCTGAAGCGGGATATGGCCGAGTTTGTGGCGAGGTGTGAGATCTGTCAGCAGGTCAAAGCTGAGAATCAAAAACCCGAAGGTCTATTGCAACCGTTACCTATTCCGGAATGGAAGTGGGATAACATCAGTATGGATTTCATCACGGGTTTGCCCAAGAGTTCAAAGAGAAATAATGCGATTTGGGTCATAGTTGATCGATTAACCAAGTCCGCTCACTTCTTGGCAATGAAACTCACTTTGTCTATGGACAAGTTGGCTGAGCTATATGTTGGTGAGATCGTTAGGCTTCATTGTGTTCTGTTAACCATTGTGTCTAATCGAGATGTGCGGTTTACCTCGCATTTCTGGATAGTCTTCAGACACCTCTAGGTACCAAGATGGATTTCAGCACTGCTTTTCATCCTCAGACCGATGGGCAGACCGAGAGAGTCAACCGTATTCTTGAGGATATGCTTCGGTGTTGTGTTCTAGATTTCGGAGGCGGCTGGAAAAGGCATCTAGCTCTGTTGGAGTTTGTCAACAACAATAGTTTTCAGACTAGTATCGGGATGGTGCCGTACGAAGCTCTGTATGGCAGGAAGTGCGGAACGCCTATTTGCTGGTTTGAAGTTGGGGAACGGCAAATGTTTGGGCCTGAGATTGTACAGCAGACCTCTGAAAAGATCGAACTGATCAGGAAGAGGTTAGTGGATGCTCAAAGTAGGCAGAAGAGCTATGCAGACAACTGGATAAGGGACCTTGAGTTCAAGGTTGGTGACTTTGTCTTCCTGAAGGTTTCGCCTAGCAAGGGTGTGATTCGCTTCGGCAGAGGTGGGAAGTTAGCCCCAAGATTCATAGGCCCATACAAGATATTGAAGCGGATTGAGAAAACTGCTTACCGGAGGAGTTGTCCCAGGTGCACAATGTCTTTCATGTGTCTATGCTGAAAGGGTACATTCCAGACCCAAGTCACCATTTGCCTGAGGTGCCGAGAGTTTGCAGTTGGATCTGAGTTACATTGAGCTCCCGGTTGAGATTGTGGATCGTTGGGAGAAAGTCTTGAGTAACAAGACAATACAGATGGTCAAAGTAGTCTGGAGAAACTAGTTGGTTGACGAGGCTACTTGGGAATCCGAGGAGATGATGATGAGAGACCATCGTGAGCTCTTTGTATGAGTTGTATTTTCTCTTCTTTTCTTTATTCTCTTCTTTTTCTTCTTGTTGTATTTCTGTTTTCTCACTCTGTATGTATAGTTCCGGGGACGGAACTATTCTAAGGAGGGACTGTTGTAATATTCTGATTCTTTATTTTTTTAATTAAATGTAAGGTTTGTGAATTTTTACGTGTTTTGCACGTACTAATTCATGTGCATTTTTCTAGAAAATTATTTATTTTGTAGCATGAACAAATATTTTTCTATCTCTCTTTTTATTTTTGAAAGCCTAATTAAATTCTAAAGCATAATTCTTTATTTTAAGCCCATCCTAATTGTTTTAATTATTTTAATTAGCCCATGGAGTTTTAGCCCACGTATTGAAAGCCCACTAGTTTATTTCTCTTTTTTTTTTAATATGACTTGTAGTGTAGATCAACTTTGTAGACAATTAATTAATTTTTCATGCACAACTAGTAACTAGGGGTGCTTCATTTGACACGTGCATTGCACTAGCACGTGTCTTAAGCCCTTAAAGGAGTAGGCCGGAAGTAGGAATGACGGTTGTGGTGTGTTGGCTTAGTTGATAGGTGGTTACTTGTTCATGGGTGGTTGCTACAACTTCCCAATGTATCCTAGCCATTTATCTTCAACCATCTAGATTAATCCTAGCCCTCCATTTCATTCAAAAATCAGTATAAATACCCCCCCTCCTTCTATCCATATAATACACTAAAATTTTGTAGAGAAAAGAAAGAAAGAAAGCACTAAGTGAGAAAAGATTAAAAAGATTGAGAGAAAGGTAGAAAAAGATTGAGAGTATTCTAGTTGTGTGTGTTCCATTTCTTGGAGGCCGGTCATTCATTTAGAGGAAGAGAGGGCTCGGGTTTCACTAGGCAAGGAGGAGAAGGCGATCGTGGTGGCTCAAACTAGGAGGAGAAGGACCGCTCGTGTGTTTAAAGAGATTCTAGGAGCTTTTGTAGTGTTTTTCTTCAAATAAGTGGGTAGTTTTCTCTACTTCTAATTTAGACACCATGCTAGGAGTTTTTGATTAATGAGAATGCTAAAGAAACTAATAAGATAATCATGTGTTGGCTCTAAAAAGGACTTGGTAGATGATTGAGTAAATGCTTGATAAATTGCATGCTATTTGTTATAAATCATATTTATTGTAGTAGAATTGCCTTATTGCTATGAAAATGTGAAATTGGAACCATGTTAATTGTAGAATGTGCTTGTGAATGATTAGTAGCTGAAAATATGAAATTTGTGCTTATTAAACTATTGTGACACTAATTGATGAATGAGACCATAATATTGAGTATTGTGGAAATAAAAGAGGAAGAAAAGCAAGAATAAGTATTTCTAATGTAGTTATAATGCAAAATTTGGTATAGAGTTTGTTAATTTAAGTTATGGCAATTGTAGGCATAGAACACAAATTAGAATGAGAAATAGAAGTTTTAATGTCAAAAAATGTTTTTAAAACACTGTTTTGTTAATTATACGTAGAATTAGTATTCTGGAAATTTTTATGGTTTTATGTGAAAGAGAAACAAAGTTAAGAGCTTTTGAAAAATGAAGAAATTTTGATAAACAGAGAGTTGAAACAAACCTATTTTAATTCACTCTCATATTAGTTAACCTCTATGGTCATACTGGTTAGAGAGGGGCGCCATTTGTGCTCTACTTTAGCTCGGCGGCACCTGTGTGTGTGGGTTCGAGTTTCGACAGAGGCTTTTATTTTTTAAAAAATTCGATTTTCATTAATCCCGAGACAGAGCTTAACCCTAATTATGCTCCCCTTTAGAGCAGTTGGGCACTGTGTCCCATTTGGCTAGCGCGTGGGGGTTTAGTTTGGTGACTGTTCACCGTGGGGCTTCTGTGTGCGGGTTTGAAACTGGCTGAGGCCACTTCTTTTTGGAAAAATCTGATTTTTTATATACATTTGATTTTTTGAGTTTTAATATGAAATAAAAATTGAGAAAAATGTTAGAAAAAATTCTGACTTCATGAAAATTATTTTTTAAATATGTGGACTTTTAAATGAGAAATAAGAGTAAAAATTAAGAATGAAGAATTCATCATAGATTTGATTATTTTGAAATTTCAAGACAAACTAATGATTTTTTTAAACATAGAAAGAATTGAAAAGAGATTAATTGAGATTTTTCACTTATAATTATTGAGTAGAATTAAATGAGAAATTGGTTTAAGAATATGCATGTTGTGCATGGAAATGTGTTGAAAAAGAGAACTTGATGAAATGTAAAATTTTGTGAGCAAATATGCTTTCTTCTATGAACATGAAAAGAGGACTTAGACTAGATTTTTGGCTAAGACTTTACATCGGCAAGAATGAAAAATATTGAAAAGAGAATTTTGATATTTTGACAAAGTTTGGGTCGTTGATAATGATTGATATTGGAAAGACCGATGTAGGGGTAATGCTAGATTCTAGAATATTGATCTTCATTTATACATATGGATTAGATACATAGTGAAGATGTGATGAACGTAAGAGAAAAACATAAGTATGAGGGCCATTGGATTGGTGGCATGAGAGTATTCACAGGATGTCCCATGATGCGCCATGAATAGGGCGTAGATACTACTCCAGAGTACCGTCCCAGTGGCGACACTTATGGGGTGGTCTAATGACTACGGGTGGTGCCATGTCTATGGTAGGAGGTGAATTGACCACAAGATGCATGCATGATGAGCCATATGTCAGTGCGTGGGGTTCTCTCCAGGGTGCCTAGACGTGGGCTCGTAACTCATAGAACACCTATGATACTTACCGTGGTTACCGTAGTAGATTAAGTCATGGTGAGGGATCGAACCCTACAAAATGAACAACGGTTAAGGGCTTGCCCTCGAACCTTTGTAGTATGGGCTGCATAGGCTCTAAACAACTTCGCATTAGTGTCATATAATGTAAACAACTACGTTAAAGACTAAGTGCACAACACAACACGACATCAATAGGATCGTTCCTCTGTAGCTTTGTCCGTGATCAAGTGTGTGGTTTGTTTAAGTATTGAAAATCATTATACTGTTCGGCATAGTGAGGATGGCCATATATAATATTTTTTCGGTTGTAAGCAACTGACGCGCCCATAGTTTTCTATGTAGGATAAATTGCTTGGCAAGATTAAAGTATGCCAGCTGCTTAAAGATCGATTCAAATGTTGTATATTTTTATTCATGTAATTATTGTAAATTGCTTCCGCTTTATAAGTGTAATGTAAATGTAACTCTGATGTAACAAAAGTTTTTAATTCCTTATAAAATTCTACGAAGAGAAGTGTAAAGACCCTGTGGAACTTCGAATTCAGTCTGTTTTGGAATTCAGGGTGTTACACTCTCTCTCCCCCCCCCCCCCCCCCCCACACACACACACAACTGTAGATGTTGAGCTTGCAGGTATCGAGGAGGAACCAACAGAAGGATTTGGCGACCAGATATTATAGAGGATGGAGTCGGATCTAGCCTGGAGTAGTTTACCTTATTTCATGTTTTCCATGTTATTATTATTATGGTTCTGTACATTGTATATCCGGGCGTTCGACCCAAAGTTTTGAATGAGGATTATTCATGTTATTTCTTGTTCATGTGATGGTTTTTTTGCCTGCATGGATGTGTTTTTATATTGTTGAGTTAACTGTATAGCTTATGAATGATGTAAATCATTTGGGCCTTAGTTGTGTGCCCGTACATTCGTATTTTAGGAAGAGGGGCGTGACAATTCGTATTGATTTTAATAGGTTATATTGAATGGAATTTAGAAGTTCTATGTTGTTTTATAATATATATGAGATTTTATGTCATGTATGATATTTTTTAATTAAAAATTAAAAAAAATATTTTTTTTAAAAAAATTTCCTATCCTGGCGTTTTTGTCCAAAAACACCGGGATATGGTATTTAAAAAAAAAAAACCTATCTCGACATTTTTGGACAAAAACGCCGGATAGGTTATTTTTTCCTTTTTTTTAAAATAAAAGCTCTATCCCAGCATTTTTCAATTAAACACCGGAATAGATATCGTCTATAGAGGCATTTCTAAAAACGCCGAGATAGAATCTATATCTGTCCTGATGCACGCTTTAGCGGCATTTCTGACGGTGTTTTCAGAACGCTGCTATGTGTATTCCTGCGTTTATAAACGCCGGAATAGCCGAAAATAATGCTGGAATTGGAGTTATGGGTTGTAGTGGTTATTTTAAGATTATACTTGTTTAAAATTTGAGCTATCTTTCAAAGGTTCAATATTTTATAATTTAGTAAGCAAATCAAGAAATTAGATTTTATACACGCCCTACATCAATTAGGTAATATTCAAGGTAGAATGTGAAAATTTATCATGGAGGTAATCTTAAAATATGTAAGTTTATTATTCTTTAAAATAATAATAACAATAACATAATAAGAATAAGGGTAAAAGGGATATGAGCAACTTGCTCACTTAGTAAATGAGCAATTGATTATGTGGCATGCATGTGATACATTGGACAACTAACCATTTTAAGGTTCTTCCAATCACATGTATGCCACATCATCAATTGCTCATTTAGTAAATCAGCAAGTTGCTCATACCCCTTCTTCCCTAAGAATAATAATAGTAGAAGTAGTACTTGAAACAAGAGGGAAAAAGAAGTCAATGTTAATTGTAATAATGGATAGTTCTTTCATCTTCACGTAAGTTGCGCATGCACATACACCAGTATGCATGTCTGTATTGAAACCATTTAAAGATAGTTACTGCTTACTACTATGATATTCCAAA
Organism: Hemerocallis citrina; assembly: GCA_017893485.1. Taxonomy (NCBI): domain Eukaryota; kingdom Viridiplantae; phylum Streptophyta; class Magnoliopsida; order Asparagales; family Asphodelaceae; genus Hemerocallis; species Hemerocallis citrina. The sequence continues at coordinate 137,519,874 of CM030363.1, forward strand.
ACTCATAACTCTTCGGTGGTAATTATCCAAGTTTGTTTTTTTGTTGTTGTTTCGGAACAATCAGATGATGATTCTTTTTTATTTTTATAGAGAAAACTTATAATCCAGACTGCCGATTGGATCTGAAATTCAATGGTTGAAGACTCCCTGATTTGGATCTGAATGGTTGAAAGAGTCTGGATATGAATTTTGATGGGGGTTCGCCAAAGAACCCTTCAATACTCAAGTCGGTAACTCAGAAATGAAATTAGTGTTTTAGCGGCAAAATATTGATACTACCTTTGCGCGCGCGCGTGCGCGGGGGGGGGGGGGGAGTAAGAGTTAGTTCTAAAAGATAACCCTGTAAATGTATGTTTTAAGTTCAAATTGAAGATTCTCATGGCAATGCAATAGAATTACTTGATAATCATGTTTAAGATAGGGGATTTGACTGATAACCCTAATTAGCAAGAAATCCCTCATTCTTAGTTTGTAAGCAAGACCTGAATTGTGGGCCTGATTGAGCTTGATCAGCCTGGAGGAGGTTCATGCTCTTATCGTAGGCCTATAATTACTGTGAAATTGCCGTTCTTCCCTTAAGAAGCTCTGATATGCGTGCCTAGATCTAGTGGCTCGGATTTTACTCATACATAAGCCCCATACTTCTGAAGGTTTGGTATCGCAGCATTTGATGAGTATTCTACTCTGTTTCGGACAATCTGGCGATCATATAAGATCTTCGAGGATGCCCCTGAAATCTTGTTCGAAACTTCAAGGTAGTAGCTGTTTTGTAGAACTCCAAATAAATTTTTGTGGATTTTTAAAAAAATTAATTATTATTCCCTGATTTCTAATTATTTTTTAAAATTTTTAATTAACTTTTCCGAGTTTATAATCATCTATGGAGTCTTTTAATTAAAATTTCTAAATTTATAATTACTTTTAAAAAAAATTAATTAATTTTTCAAAATTATAATCATCCTTTTAGAATTTTTAATCAATTTTTTCCAAAAGTTTAATTAATTGGAATTTATAATCAGTAATTGGAATTTCAATTAAAAAAATCAAAGGTAGACTCAAAAATTGGAGCGATCAGACGGCCGGATCAAGCGGGCACGAAAGTTGAGGCAATCAGACAGTCCAGAACCATCACAAATGCGGAGTTTCTTATACTGAAAGTCGAGGAGCTTACTGATGTCAACATTTTTTTGTTTAAAGCACAGAGGTGGGTGCGAAAATTGAAGTGGATCGGACGGCCATGATCGGTTGGTGCGAATCATGAGGCGAAAGGTTGGTCGAGAAGTTTCGAAAGCGTTGAGCTCCTTGGGCTTAAAGTTCCTCGGCATAATGACTCCAAGGAGCTCTCTAACGTCAGGACACACACACACACACACACACACACACACACACACACACACACACACACATATATATTGACCATTGGGAGCCCAACCAATGTGCTTACCCCTTTCTCTTGACGTCTCCATACTTCATCTCATTTTCTTCAACTCTTTTTCTCTCCTCCGGGCTCTTTCTCTTTCTAGGATTCAATTCTAGCAATGTTTTTTGGTCAATTTTCATCAATTGGTCACCATCGTTAGGCAAGTAAATCACAATTTTATCTGTCATGTCCACAGTTTCCTCGGGTGACGATGCCTCCTCCTTGGGTTGTATTGTTGAAGAGGAGCTTTATTTCCGAGCTACCTATGAGAATAGAGATGGGGAAAGAAGTAGCCGAGTCTTCAGTAACAGTGGAGGAGATCGTTGAGAAGAAGAGGGAGCCGACGGGAAACAACTTAGATCATGCTTATCCCGCTTATACTCCTTTCCTCATTAGCCAACACCCTGAAGATATACGGTTCGACATGCGAAATGAGGAACCAGACTACCATGAGACCACTGAGGCCAACTTCATCGCGACCATCCTCACGAGGGATATCTTTCGAAGATCAGAGTTGCTTTCGAGATTCCCTGCAAGTTTGAGTTACTTCTACCTGGCCCTAGGGTCAGGGTGTGCATGGTGATATCCGTAAGGTTTTATATATTCTCCTATGATGCTTTTTATACAAATTGTGTCTTTCCATGCACATGTTTATGTTGGAGATCCTGAACTTGTAGTACATGCCGAATGTGTGGAGGCATGTGACTGGCTTCATCTTGCAGTGTCGGAAGACTGGCTTGGAACCTAATCTAACTATGAGGAGGAGGCATTCATCTTTCCCTTTGCCGGGAGATGAGAGTAATTGAGAATCCCAAATCAACTAAACATTGGAAGATCAAGTACTTTATTATCCGTAGTCCCAACCGTAGGGGTTTCCCACCAAGTGGAAAGAAGTCGTCTCCAACATGATGTAGGCCAAGTTAGCAGTGAGTGATGAGGAGAAGAAATTATGTGATGCTCTTCTCAAGTGCAAGGCATTGATGTGGAGTGATATGACGGTGGAGGTCATCTTCAAGGGGGATCTAAGCCCAATGGACCCTTGTACGATTTTAGTTCTAGCTTTTCCTTTTGCTAAATACTTGCTCATTTTTTTCCTCTTGTTTTATCATGTTCTCACATTTCCTTTTGTTTTCTTTGCAGAAGAGGAGGACATGGACTTCGACGCAATCATGGCGGTCCATGATGGTTTGAGTAGTAAGGCACCAGAGGATAAAAAGAGGAAGAGGATTACGAGCATGTTGACATCCTCAAAGGTGGTTAGGAGCTCTTAGCTTCTACCCTGGTCTCCTACCCTGGCGGTGGCTCTAGAGTCACCTCCGGAAGCGACGGTTAGCTTCGCTGTAAGGGTTTTTTCCCTAGCTGCGGTCATTTTTGGCGAGCACCTTCTGTTGGTTGCCGAGGCCAACGCGATCCTCGCCGAAGAGGATATGAAGATCTATGTGCCCAACTGGGGCATTAAACAACATGATAGCTTCCTCAATGAATCAGCGAGCTACCTTGACACGATTTGGCATCTTCTTACCTTGAAGGATAAGAACAGGTTGGCGAACGAGATGATCTATTCATCTGTCATGGAGATTTCCTGAGCCTATATGTTGGTATGTATTATGCTTTGTAACATAGTTTTGTATTCTTTCATACATTTTCAAATTCTGAAACTTTTCTTCTTTGCAGATCACTTGCCACTTCAGCAATATGCTCAACCAGAAAGCAACTGAGGAGAATAACTAGAAGGCCAAGGCCTACGAGACTGAGTAGGAGAAAAAGAATATCACCATGGAATTGAGGCGGCAAAGAGCCAGGAGGAGGCTCTTGCTTCTCAGTTCGCTCATTTTGAGACTGAGCAGAAGTGGTTGAGGAAAGAGGCAGCCAAGGAGAGGGAGGAGTGGCCAAATAGAGGGAGGTCGCGGTGGCCAAGGTGAAGGCCGAAGTTGAGGAGCATCTCTACACAAACATGGAGAAGGCCTACGCTAAGGCTATCAGGGATGTAGTCGAGCGCATTCCCAACTTTGATGGTAAGGGATACTACCTCGAGTTTAAGCCTAGAGAGGAGCTAGTTGAGAAGGAATCGAAGGATGCGGATGAAGAGGAGGAAGAGCTAGGGGCTCCAAAGGATCTTTTAGTCGGAGAGGAAGAAAGCCCTGAGGGATGCAGGGGCAAAGAGAAAGGAAGTGGTCGGGGCTTTCACACCCATGGCTCCACCGACCGAGGTGAACCCCTGATTTTTCCTCTTTGCTTTCATATTCTTTAGTCTGATTATTAACTATGCTTAATAGCAGACTGACCACCACTCTTGTATCTTCAGTTTAGTTAGTGAAAATGTTTTTGATGTCCAAAACTTGTATTTTTTTCTTTTGCGTGGGAAAGAACTTTGGATATGTTCAGCTAGGACTCTTGAGTCTTATTATCGTTGAAGTTAAATCCTTTGTATTTACGAATGTTTTAGTAACCCACAATCTTCTTTGTTGGCAAATAGTTATGTACACTGGGCAGATCCTCGGGATGTCAACATCTCCGCAGTGCCCTGCTTTTCGTCACGACCGAGAGGGACGAGCTGAAGAACATACTTCTCAAGATGAGCTTGGAGCTCGCTGATTTGAAGGATGCTCGCCACAGTTACTTCGCTGAAGCTCATCCAGATTTCTCAGCTCACTCTTACAAGATTCAGTGGAAGATTCAGGTCAAGGATGCTCGCCTCAAGGAATGCTCTTCGCAGAGGTGCGTACACGAAGCACTTCTTGTTCAATTATTTCATGATCTGGCCTTGCACTCCCGGACAGCGTCCAGGAACCTTGGGGATACCCAAATATGGGTAGTTAGGTCATCAAGCATGGCATCTGTTGAGGGTTTAGTGCGCGCCCACATTCGCAAGGCTCAGACCCAATCTGTACAGTTGGAACCTCTCATAGGAAGCTCTGGTGGCCGAGATGGAACTTTTGTGCCCAGGAGGCATCATAAGCGGGTTGTGTCTCTTGACCTGTAATGCCTCATAATTTTTAAATATAATATTTTTAATTAATAAATAATTTTTAAATGAATTTATTTAATTATTTTGAATTTATGTGAAATTGTCATTTTGCACGTGCAAAACATGTGTAAATATTTTCGAAATGCAAGTTTTAAAATTTTGAGTTGCTAAATAAATTCTATTATTTATAGTTGGATATATTGTAATTTTTGAGATTTTTCTGAATAAGAGAAACTTCTTTTGTAAATTATTGTAAAAAATGAGACTTTTGTGTAAAAAGTTCGTTTGAAGGCAAAATTTAAAATTCTATATATATATATATATATATATATATATATTGCTACATTAGGTCGATCAATTGAGGATGATTTGAGGGAGAATCAACCTAATAGATTGGTCAAAATATAGAATGTAATAAGAATTGATCTCCTAAAATATTGGATTTTATAATTAGGGACTTTTCTAGGGGATTTGATTTGCAAATTGTTCCAAGAAACCCTAGAAATCAATCCCGGCCTATTTAGAGGGCAGATTGCTTTGGCCTCCCTCTTTTCTTTTGTATTTATGGTGATTTGGAGATATTAGAGAGTTGATCTATTGCTTGAAGGAGAAGACTACTCTTTTGTATCAATTTTCTTCAAGAGGTGGGTTACACTTTTGTTATGTTTTTATCTCATGAATGTGTAGTATCATGTTAGGGATGAAAATTCTAGTGATCCTTGGTTGCATGTTAACATGGTTGTGGTAATTATTATGAGATGCTTGTGGAGCTATATTTTTTATATGAGATTTGTTGATTATATGATATAAAAATTGAATCTTGATTGTATGTTGATCTATAATAAATTGTTCTTGAAGTAATGGAGTTTTCTTTGCATGAAAGATCAAGTTTTTATTTATTGAAAGTGATTTAATGAACCCAAAAATTATTGTAGATGATTAGAACTTGTTATATGTTCATAAAATTCATGTTGATCAATAAAAAATGAGAATTTTAGGAATTATTCACTATTTTAATACAAAATAATTTTTATATGGTGAATCTTACTTGTTTGAGCATGCTAAGATGTGTATTGCAAAAATAGAACAAAAAATCAAATATTGGGGGTTAGGGTTTCGGCCACCAAGGATTATGTAACACCCTGAATTCCAAAACATACTGAATTTGAAGTTCCACAGAATCTTTACACTTCTCTTCGTACAATTTTACAAGGAAATAAAAACTTTTATTACATCAGAGTTACATTTATATTTACATTTATACAGCAGAAGAAATTTACAATAATTACATGAATAAAAATATACAACAGTTGAATCAATCTTTAAGCAGCATGCATACTTTAATCTTGCCAAACTCTTTATCCTGCATAGAAAACTGTGAGCGCGTCAGTTGCTTACAACCGACGAAATATTATACACGGCCATCCTCACTATGCCGAACAGTATAACGATTTTCAATACTTAAACAAACCACAAACTTGATCGCAGACAAAGCTACAAAGGGACTATCCTATTGATGTCGTGTTGTGTTGTGCACTTAATTCTTAATGCAGTTGTTTACATTATATGACACTAATGCGCACTTGTTCAGAGTCTATGCAGCCCATACTACATAGGTCCGAGGGCAAGCCCTTAACCGTTCTTCATCATGTAGGGTTCGATCTCTCGCCATGACTTAATCTACTACTGTAACTACGGTAAGTATCCTAGGCGTTCTATGAGTTACGAGCCCACATCTAGGCGCCCTGGAGTGAACCCCATGCACTGACACATGACTCATCGTGCAGGCCTCCTGTGGTCAATTCCCCTCCTACCATAGACATGGCACCACCCGTAGTCATTAGATCACCCCATAAGCGTCGCGACCGGGACGGTACTCTGGAATAGTATTCATGCCATAATCATGACGCATCATGGGGCATCCTGTGAATACTCTAACGCCACCAATCCAATGGCCCTCATACTGATGTTTTTCTCTTACGTTCATCACATCTTCACTATGTATCTATTCCTTATGTATAATTGAAGGTCAATATTCTAGAATCTAGAATTACTCCTACATTGGTCTTTTCAACATCAATCATTATCAACGACCCAAACTTGGTCAAAATATAAAAATCCTCCTTTCCATATTTTTCATTCTTGCCGACGTAGAGATAGCTAAAATTCTAGTCTAAGTCCTCCTTTCACATTTATAGAAGAAAAACATATTTGTTCACACAAATTGCACATTTCGACAAGTTCGCTTTTTCTCATACTTCCATGCACAACTTGCATACTCAAATTCTCATTTAATTCTACTCAACACTTATGAGTGAAAAATCTCAATTTACCTCTTTGTAATTCTTTCTATAATCATAAATTTCATAGAATTTCAAAAAGATCAAAACTAAGATGAATTCTTCACTCTTAAATTTTTTTGCACTCTTATTTCTCATTTTAGAGGTCCACATGTAAAAAATAATAATTTTATGAAGTCTATGTATTTTCAAGAATTTTCTAATATTTCTCTCAGTATTTATTATATTTTAAAACTCAAAAATAATCAAGTGTATAAAAAAATAGATTTTTTTATCTAAAAATTTTTGGCCTTAGCCAGTTTCGAACTCGCACACACACAACCAAGGTGCACAGTCACTGAAAACCAACCCCACGCGCTAGCCAAAAGGGACAAAGTGCCCAACTGTTATAAAGGGAGGTTGATTGGGGTTTGAGTTCTGTCCTCGGGATTTGGGAAAAATCAAATTTTGAAAGTAAAAAGCCTTTGCCGAGACTCGAACCCACACACAAGGGATGCCGCATAGCTACAGTAACGCAACTGGCGCCCCCCCATAACCAGTATGACCATAGTGTCTAACTGATATAGGATTAGATTAAAATAGGTTTATTTCGAGTCTCTGTTTATTAAAATTATTTCATTTTCAAAAGCTCATAACTTCGTTTCTGCTTCACATAAAGCCCTAAAAATTTTCAGAATACTGAGTTTATATTTAATTAACAAATCAGTGTTTTAAAAACATTTTTTTTTATGTTAAAACTTGTATTTTTCACTCTAATTTGCATTCTATGCCTACAATTGCAAAATTTCAATTTAACAAACCCTCTACCAAATTTTGCATTATAACTTTATTAAAGAAGTATTAATTTCTGTTTTTCCCTCTTTTATCCACAATACTCATAAACATAGTTGCATTCCTTGAACAAATGTTACAATGGTTCAATAAGAACAAAATTAATAATTTCATCTACTAACCATTCATAAGCATTTTCCTACAATCAACATGGTTCTAATTTCACGATTTCATAGCAATAAGTCAATTTAACTTCATTAAACATGAATTATAACCAATAGCATACAAGTCATCAAGCAATTTCTCAATCATCTACCAAGTCCTTTTTAGAGCCAACAAGTGGTTATCTTAATAGTTCTTTTAGCATTCTTATATGTCAAAAATCCCTAGCATGATGTCTAAGATTAGAAGTATAGAAAAACACCCACCTATTCGAAGAAAAACACTACAAAAGCTCCTAGAATCTGCTTGAACATACGAGCAGTCCTTCTGCTCCTAGTTTGAGCCACCACAATTGCCTCCTCCTCCTTGCACTAGTGAACCCGAGCCTCTCTCTACCCTTGATGAAGCGACCGGCCTCCAAGAATGGAACAGACACACAAACTAAACACTCTCAATATTTTCCTAACTATCTCTCAATCTTTTTACTCCCTTATGTATTTTCTTTCTTTCTTTTCTTTACAAAATTTTTTAGTGTATTGTATGCATACAAGGGGGGTATTTATACTAATTTTTGGGTGAAATGAAGGGCTAGGATTGCATTAGATGGTTGTAGATAAATGGCTAGGATACATTGGGAAGTTGTAGTAACCACCCATGAGCAAGTAACCACCTATCCACTAAGCCACTCCTCCACTCTCCTTTGACTCCATTCGGCCTAGGTAGAAGTGTGCATAATGCACACTCTAGTGCATGCACGTGCCAAATGTAACACCCCTAACTACTAATTGTACATGATAAATTAATTAATTGTCTACCAAAATGATCTACAGTACAAGTCATGGTATTTAAAAAAGAAAATAAATTAGTGGGTTTTCAATTAGTGGGCTCAAACTTCATGGGCTAATTAAAATAATCAAATAATTAGGATGGGCTGAAAATAAACAAGTAGGATTTTTAGAATCTAATTAGGCTTTCAAAAAGTAAAAAGAGAGATAGGAAATTGTTTATTCATGCTACAAAATAAATAATTTTTATAGAAAATGCACATGAATTAGTACGTGCAACACACGTAAAATTCACAAACCTTCATTTAATTAAAAATAAAGAACCAGGGTATTACAGATTAGGGTTTGGCCGCTGACCTTAGTGGTTAAGGGTTTCATTTTGGAGGGTTGCACAGGAACCCTGGTTTGCACTGTGCAAACCCGAGCACTGTGCAAACCCGTGCTGTGCTGTGTTGCTTTCGATGTGGTCTTGTGGCTCAAGTTTTGATGGATTTGTGAATGGTTTTGGGTGTTAGGGTTGGGGGCCCTAGTGTGCATATAGATGAGTATATGTATGTGTTTAAATATAGTATTTGTATGAAGTTTAATTGGTTCTTTTGATCAAGTTTCAAATATATAAATTTCACATTTTGTGGAAACCTAGTTTCATATTTTAATCTATTCAAGTAATAATTTTGAGGGAGAAAATCTTATTTTTGTAGATAAAATTCTTAGTTTTGAGGGGATATAAGTTTCAATTTTGAAAGACGAAAATTCGAATCTAAAGTGCATTTTCAAGTTTCTAAAGAGGTGGCATTTCAGATTTTTAGAGCTAAAGGATTTCAGATTTTAGGGCTGAGATCCTAGATAATAAAGAGACTTGTTTCAGTTTAAGTTGATTGGATTAAAGAGAAACTTATTGGGTTTTATGTAGGTATGGAAAGTGAGATTTACAAGTGAAATTTAAAGGATTTCGTAGATTGGATTTGGTTTCCATATAAGAAAGGCTTTTTTTGGGTAGCAACGGTTTATTAAATGAAATGTGAATAATGAAGAGATTTGTGGATGTAAAAATATTTATTTTTAGAATATGGTATTTCATGTTTGAGATTTTGATTCATCGCCGTGGTGTTATGGGAAAAGTTGGTTTTTCAGAAAAAAATACATAAAGAGTATTTTAAATGATTGAACCAAGTGAGGTTTTTTGTATTGCGATTAGAGTTGTTGTGGGAACCCTGGATGGACGCTTGAGGCGTTGAGTTGGGTCCATTAGATATTGAGCGAACCCAAGAATACCGGGAATGGATATTTTGATTGAAGGGAAATTAGCCTGCGGGGATAGTGTTCTTGGTTTTGCAAGTGAAGTTCGGTAAGGTAGAGCTAGTTCTATGTGGCTCAGGTTGTCATTATAACAAAATAAGGACATGCACTAGATTGGGAGTTGTGACGGAACTTGGGTAACGTAAGTATGGGCTCTGTTTTCAGTCGGGCCGTTGTATTCCGGGACTGTATTTGTTGTGTCTCTCTAATATGTTTGTGCATTGAGGGCCAACAGTCCTATTCGCGGAATGTCTAGAAGTGAGACAGATTTGGTCAGTTTGCACGCTGATGATCGGCAGACCTATTAGCGGAATGTATGGTATACTTTCCCGTTGAGGGTCGGCAGGCCTATTTGCGAAATGTATGGCAATGAGGTAATTCTTCAAAGTTAGAGCTATGCTTGCGGGATTCTTGCGTGTTTACACTTGTACAGATCAGCGAGATGCGTACCGGTGTTGGGGTCTATTTACAGAGTGTCTAATCTTGTCTCTGTCACTGATGTAGTTTTTATGAAGAGGTATGAACCCTATAATGTGGTGAACGCTAAGGGCTTGCCCTCAGACCTATATAGTATGGGATGCATAGAATCTGAACAAGTATGCATTAGTGTGTATTGTGTGCACTGTGTTTCTTGGAAATTGTTTTATGTATTTTTCATTTGTTTTCCTGACACATACCTATTCATTTTGCGTAGTTTCACTTGTTGATTTTAAGAATCTTTTATCGTTGTTTTATTTTATGTTGTGCGACAAGTTTGTGATTGTGAGACTTCAGTGGGTTACTATTATTATAGTATTGCGTCAGTTGTATTCAACTGACGTGCCCACTTTTGTGGTCAATTTTGCAGGATTTGCAAGCAAGTGACTTGAGCAAGGTTAAATCTTGGACCTTCAGATGATTGGAGTTTAAATGTTGATATGTATTGTAATAAATGTGTTAAATTTTTTGTTGTGCATTGTAATAATGAACTATTGTAAAGAATAGTTTTTTTTCCCTGTATTTTATACTGTGTTTGGATTACATTGAAGTAAAGATTCTGGAGTTGTGTCTCTTATTTCTATTATTGATATTCGGGGCACCACAGAAGTGGCATCAGAGCATGCTTCAATATGTAACACTAAACATAGTATAGGGAATAAACCTAGGTGGATATTAAAGAGTGAGTACCTAGGTGGACATTAGAGTATGTGTATCAGTCTTAGAGTTATGAATGTGTAGTTGTTTGAACTTGCATTTTTGTTACTCTATACATGTACTGATGTTCTTTTCCTTTTTCTGTATGATGGCTGATAATTACAATCCTATGGAAAACGTGGAAGAAGAATATGTTTTTCTCGATGACCCTTTAACGGATTCCGAGAAAGATCCAGAGAAAGACCCACAAGAGGAATCAGAAGAAGAACCAGAGGAAGAGGAACCATAGGAGTCTCGGGAGATTACTCCCCCTCATAGGGAATCTTCAGGTGAATCTGATGTGTCGAATTTATATGCAAATATTTGTACTCATTTACCTATTAAAATAACTTGTTTTCGCTGACATTGTCTATAATTCATCTTATTTCTATACGATTTCATTTAATTAATTATTTTTGAAGAAATAATATTTTTGATGCAAAAAGTAAAGAATTGTGGAAAAAATCAACAAACAAAGTAAAATAATTGATTTATCATTTTTTATTGTTTTGTTGACTTAAAAGTGTGACAAATAAATTGTAAAAGGATTTTTATACGCGAATATGATTTATAGTTAGTTTAATTAATTTTAAACTAATTAAATTTATTTTATTTAAAAATCCTAATTTCAGGTATTAATTTGTATATGCAGAAGCACGTGGTTGGCAGAAAAGGCAGAAAAGAAGGAAAGAGAAACAAATAAAATTCTGCATTATAAAAGGAAGGAAATAAAGGAAGAATGAGGACTTTTCTGCAAAAGTGCAAACCCTAATTGATCACTCCGTTCTCTATAAATACAAGGCAAAGAAAGAGAGTACAATTGAGGAGGTGACGGCTGTACCAAATACAAAGAAAAAAAATAAGAGAAGAAAGTAAGAGAGAGAGAAAACGTGTGCAAGTTCCTAGGAAGTACTGTGCGGGCAGTAGGATTGCTTCTTCTTCAGGAGCGGTTTTCGAAGTGCACCCGACAGCTGACTTGGACGCGTATACCAGAGGGCAAGTTGACAGGCATCTCTTGCGTGCGTTAAAGAAACAAAGGGAGAGAGAGAAGCAGCAGTAGGCTCTGGGACCCACGCGCTGACTTCGGTGCTTCACCTGGCGCAGAAAACGACGGAAGAAGCAGCATCAAGCACGTGAGAGGTGACAGGCTGCTCTTCCTTCTTCTTCGTTTTCGTTCTGGTGTGGAATTCGACGCTTCCAAGCAGACGTGACAGGTCTGCTATCTGGCGCGCGGTTCCAGAGCTGGTGACGTGGCGACAGGCGACGTGAACTGCGACAACGACGCCTCTGACGCAGAAAGGCGACGTGACAGCACCTGGACGCTGACGTGGCGACTTTTTGGGTTCGGTATTTCTGATACAGGGTGCATATGTATATGTTTTATTATAACTTTTGTGTACTTCTTCTTCTTTGAATGTTTTTAGATGCAACCCAAACAATTTTATTAATTGCAATTCAAATATGAACTGAATTTAAATGTTCTAGAGGCTAAGGTGTAGCCGAGTTTTGAACACAAATTTTAATTCCTTCTTATTTCTCTATTTTTCCTGATTGTGTTTTAGTTTTTATTATTTATGCGTACAACATGGTGGATAGACATTTGTATGATTTTTCAAATCATAAAGAGACCGAACAGGTTATTTGTGATTAATAAAAATTAAGACCGTATATTGGAGGACGTGACCGTTAAGAAATCCAATTTCTCAATTAATAATTTGGTGGATAGACGAATGATTAATTGAGAATAATTTTTAGACTACGTTGATAGAGTGGTTAATATTTTTAGGATTTTGGTCGACAATTTGGGAAAAATAATATTTTTATTTATAAGGAATTATAATTTGTGTGTGAGATAAACAAGGTGAACCAAGAGCCCTAGAACTATTTTAACATTAAACAAAGTACAAGTGCTTCATAGTTTCATAGCCCTCTCCCTCTTCACAAATTTAGTTAGATTAAATTAGATTAGAATAATTTAGTTGTTTTATTATTCATAAAATTTGATCTTCCAAATAGTGATTCATCTAGTGATATCGGTACTCAGTAAAATATCTAGTCCCTGTGGGTTCGACACTCTACTCATCTATCTATATTACTCGTGCGATTTTGTACACTTGCAAATATCAACATCAAGTTTTTGGCGCCGTTGCCGGGGACTAGTTATTCTTTTATTGATATTAATAATTGCTAGATTATTGCTAATTTGGATTCTTTGTAATTATTTTTATTTTATTATTATTTTACATCTTTTATTTTCTTTTGACTAACTTTTATTTTTTTTATTTTTCTTATTTTAGTTTTTTTTAGTTTTTCTATTTTTTTTCTTCTTTTTCTTTTTCGATACTTACATTTCAGGACATACACGTGCATTATCATGGCGAACAATGAAAACAGACCTTTGAGAGACTATGTTATGCCCTCAATTTATGAGTCAAGCATAAAGAAGCCGGTTATTGAAGTTGACGATTTTGAAATTAAACCGGCGATGATTCTAATGATTCAACAGACTGTTCAATTTTGGGGACTACCACACGAGGATCCATACGCTCACATTGCAGATTTTTTAGAAATTTGTGACACTTTCAAGCACAACGGTGTATCAGACGATGCAATTAGACTGAGACTCTTTTCTTTTTCCCTACGAGATAAGGCGAAGGCTTGGCTACATTATCTACCACCCGGTAGTATTACTACTTGGGAGGGACTTGCACAAAAGTTTCTAGCCAAGTATTTTCCACCAGCAAAGACCGTAAGGCTAAGAAATGATATTTGCACATTTACTCAATTTGAGACCGAGTCTTTGTATGATGCATGGGAAAGGTTCAAAGAGTTATTAAGAAAGTGTCCTAATAATGAACTACCGAAATGGCTGCAAATGCAAACATTCTATAATGGTTTGGGAGTTACACATAGATCTATGGTTGACGCAGCAGCTGGTGGTGCACTAATGAGAAAAACTTACCAAGCAGCCTATGATCTTTTAGAGGAGATGGCATCAAATCATTACCAGTGGTCTTCAGAGAGAGCGATGCCAAGAAAAGTGGCTGGAGTTTTTGAACTTGATCCTTTTTCTACTTTAAATACAAAAAATGATATTTTATATAAACAAGTAGAAAATATAAATTTTAATATTTTTCAATCTAATATGATTTGTAATCTTTGTGCAGGAAATCATTCAAGTTCAGATTGTCAAGTGGGGAACCCTTTTGCTCCATCAAATGCCGTAAATAAAAATTTTGTGTCAAACTTTCAAATGCAAAACAATCATTATACAAACACATACAATCAAGGATGGAGAAACACCCCAAATTATCCATGGGACAACAATCAAGGAGCAGTTATACAACCTCAACATTTTTCACAACAAGAAAAGAAGTCGACACTTGAAGACATGTTTGAGCACTACATGCAAAAGACAGATTTGGCAATTCAAAATGTTGCAAATTCAACTTCGGCTTCCATCCAAAATCTTGAGGTACAAATTAGTCAAATTTCAAATATTCTTAATGACAAAACTGCAGGAATATTACCAAGCAACACAGTTGTCAACCCCATGGAAGATTTCAAGGCAATAACACTAAGCAGCGGGAGGATAATTGAGCAACCACAAGAAGAAAATGAAGAACATAATGTGGTTGAAAAGCAAAGTGAGATAGAACAAATTGTGGAGGAACAAATTCAGCATGAGCAAGTAATGTATGATGTTTGTAATTCCATAAATTTTCCTCCTGAAGAACAGTCATCTATTCAAGTAAGTGAAACTCATTTAATTGTGGACGAGAAACATAAGGCTGAAATTGAAAAATCACCAATCGAAGTATGTCCAATAAATTCAGAAACTTTTGAAACTCAAAAAGAAAATATTTTTGAACATGTTATGTATTTGGATGCTGAACCTTCTATTTATTCATTTTTTCAGCATAAATTCAAAGAGGTGGGAAAATCAAAGACATCATCATCAAGAAGGAAACGCCTCAAATTGGAGCTTGAACCAGATCCACACAAGAATAGAAAAATTAGAAAGGATGTTTTAATGTTGTTGGATCTTGGCGTTACATAATCATCTCACCCCCATGTCTGGCTGAAGACTTAAAACTTAGCGCTTCTTGGGAGGCAACCCATGTTTTCTTTTATTGCATTCGGTTTTTATTTATCTTTTAATTTATTTTATTTTAATTTTTGATTTTATTTTGTAGGATTGCATCAATTTTGAAAGTCGCCAGGCGGAGCTGTATGGAACACCTGCATTGATGGCTGTTTTTGAGAAGCATAAAGTCAGAATCTGGAAAAGTGATTCAAAGATAAGTTGTATACAATTGTCTTAGCTTTCCAGCGAAAAAAAAAATCAGCCCATTTCGACATCTACAGCTCCAGATATCACCAAAATACTGAACACTGCGCGTGCTGAAATTTAAAAACGAGTCAGGGGAGAAATTCTAAACTTTTTGCATTCTTTTTGTTTTTCTTTTCCTTTCCCATTGAGGACAATGTGATATTTAAGTTTGGGGGGAAGGTTTACAAATTTATTTTTATTTATTTTTATTTTTGAAAAAGAAAAACAAAACAAAAGGATTATAATTGGGCTCACCATTACACTTTTGAGTTCTTTATGGTGATAAGCATAAAAGACAATTTTTTTGGTATAAACAATTTTTTTATAAAGCAATATTAAGCATACTTATTTACTTTAGGATTATTGAGTTTCAAAATTCCTTACAAAATTGTGTGGGTCATGCTATTATATATAAAAAAAAAACAAATGTGATGCTTTTTCTTGTGATTATCCCCTTTCATCTAGTCCTAAACAGAGTTTAAGTAAATAGAGTAATAATGGGAAAAAAAAAAAAAATTGAATAAAGTCAATCTACTCCAATGTTTTGAGTTGCTTAGTAACTAGGGGTATTCATCACAAATGTCTACACTTACGTAGAACAGCAACTTGAAATATGAGTATGCAAAGCACTTTAAGTTTGTGACTTGTTGAGTAACCGGGTGAATTCATCACAAATGTTTTGCATTCGCGTAAAAAGGCAAGTGACAACTTAAAGAAGAGGCCAAAAAAAAAAAAATCTCTAGTTTGCTACTCGGTTTGTAGTAGAGAGAAGGGATAATCACAGATTGAGTTGTTGCATACTATAATTACATTAATTGCATGACAAATGCGATTTTTTTTTTTTGGGAATTATGAATAAATAATTGCATTGGAGAAAGTGGGTATGCTTAGTTTTACTTTATTTGCAATTGTTTATATTTTTAATTGTAATTTTGATGCTTGCATGATAAGATTTCTTGGTGTGATGGGTTGAGTCTACTATTATTATTCCCTTGTTTATTATTCTACTTTTTGCTCGAGGACAAGCAAAATCTTAAGTTTGGGGGTATTTGATGTGTCGAATTTATATGCAAATATTTGTACTCATTTACCTATTAAAATGACTTGTTTTCGCTGACATTGTCTATAATTCATCTTATTTCTATACGATTTCATTTAATTAATTATTTTTGAAGAAATAATATTTTTGATGCAAAAAGTAAAGAATTGTGGAAAAAATCAACAAACAAAGTAAAATAATTGATTTATCATTTTTTATTGTTTTGTTGACTTAAAAGTGTGACAAATAAATTGTAAAAGGATTTTTATACGCGAATATGATTTATAGTTAGTTTAATTAATTTTAAACTAATTAAATTTATTTTATTTAAAAATCCTAATTTCAGGTATTAATTTGTATATGCAGAAGCACGTGGTTGGCAGAAAAGGCAGAAAAGAAGGAAAGAGAAACAAATAAAATTCTGCATTATAAAAGGAAGGAAATAAAGGAAGAATGAGGACTTTTCTGCAAAAGTGCAAACCCTAATTGATCACTCCGTTCTCTATAAATACAAGGCAAAGAAAGAGAGTACAATTGAGGAGGTGACGGCTGTACCAAATACAAAGAAAAAAATAAGAGAAGAAAGTAAGAGAGAGAGAAAACGTGTGCAAGTTCCTAGGAAGTACTGTGCGGGCAGTAGGATTGCTTCTTCTTCAGGAGCGGTTTTCGAAGTGCACCCGACAACTGACTTGGACGCGTATACCAGAGGGCAAGTTGACAGGCATCTCTTGCGTGCGTTAAAGAAACAAAGGGAGAGAGAGAAGCAGCAGTAGGCTCTGGGACCCATGCGCTGACTTCGGTGCTTCACCTGGCGCAGAAAACGACGGAAGAAGCAGCATCAAGCACGTGAGAGGTGACAGGCTGCTCTTCCTTCTTCTTCGTTTTCGTTCTGGTGTGGAATTCGACGCTTCCAAGCAGACGTGACAGGTCTGCTATCTGGCGCGCGGTTCCAGAGCTGGTGACGTGGCGACAGGCGACGTGAACTGCGACAACGACGCCTCTGACGCAGAAAGGCGACGTGACAGCACCTGGACGCTGACGTGGCGACTTTTTGGGTTCGGTATTTCTGATACAGGGTGCATATGTATATGTTTTATTATAACTTTTGTGTACTTCTTCTTCTTTGAATGTTTTTAGATGCAACCCAAACAATTTTATTAATTGCAATTCAAATATGAACTGAATTTAAATGTTCTAGAGGCTAAGGTGTAGCCGAGTTTTGAACACAAATTTTAATTCCTTCTTATTTCTCTATTTTTCCTGATTGTGTTTTAGTTTTTATTATTTATGCGTACAACATGGTGGATAGACATTTGTATGATTTTTCAAATCATAAAGAGACCGAACAGATTATTTGTGATTAATAAAAATTAAGACCGTATATTGGAGGACGTGACCGTTAAGAAATCCAATTTCTCAATTAATAATTTGGTGGATAGACGAATGATTAATTGAGAATAATTTTTAGACTACGTTGATAGAGTGGTTAATATTTTTAGGATTTTGGTCGACAATTTGGGAAAAATAATATTTTTATTTATAAGGAATTATAATTTGTGTGTGTGATAAACAAGGTGAACCAAGAGCCCTAGAACTATTTTAACATTAAACAAAGTACAAGTGCTTCATAGTTTCACAGCCCTCTCTCTCTTCACAAATTTAGTTAGATTAAATTAGATTAGAATAATTTAGTTGTTTTATTATTCATAAAATTTGATCTTCCAAATAGTGATTCATCTAGTGATATCGGTACTCAGTAAAATATCTAGTCCCTGTGGGTTCGACACTCTACTCATCTATCTATATTACTTGTGCGATTTTGTACACTTGCAAATATCAACATCAGAATCTTCAAATGAATCACCTAGGTTGACCAAAAGGATCATGTTATCGCGTCACTTCGATGTGAGATGCATGTGTACCAGTGGCGAGTTTCCAACTTGAGGAAACATCTTAAGGAGAACCAGTGACGTATCACGTCTATGCAGTAGATGATGAAGATTCTCGAATAAAGTCAATGAGCAGAAGAGGAATGTTTCACCAAACTGGACGAATACACAAAGTGGGGAGAGAATGTTTACAGTCGGCGTTGCCACAGGCTGGAGATGAAGCTTGATGTATTGCAAGAGGAAATCTGAGATATCAAGAGAAGCTGTAAAGATTGATTATCATTATGATTGTATTATTTGAGTTTTCTGAATTTAAATAAAGCTGTTTAGTTATTTTCAACAGGTGTGTGAACTACTTTAGTGAATAAATTTATTTATATTTTTGTATATAAATTTTTGGCAATGTTCAATGTTCCAAGCATTGATGTGAATTCTTATGATTTTATTATCCTAACCAGATGTTTTGTTTTGTAGAGACTCAGAACAGATGGCAAGTCCTCGAACTAGAAGTAATGGTGATGGAGTAGAAAACTCCAATAAGGGGTAGACTTGACTTAGAAGCTGAGATTGCGAGAGTCTATCATACTCTCAATGCTTTCATGACTGTTGGGATGGGTCGGAACCCTGGAGCAGGACCAGAAAATCCAAATGCGGATCCGCTAGACAAGTGGATTCATTCAAGATAATAAAGCCGCCTGTGTTCAAAGGGCAAGCTGGCCCTAATGCGTCCGACGACTGGACTAGACAGATGGAGACTGTCTTTGAGGTGTTGGAGACTCCCACGGCTGGCATTGTGAAGTTAGTCACGATGAAGTTGGAGAAGGATGCTGGTGTCTGTTTGTTGGAAATCTAGATACCTAAATATATAGATAAACTAGACACAAATTAAAAACCTCGCAAGTGCACGAATCGTTTATAGACTCGTAGTAATAGCAAGGGTCGATCCCACAGAGATTGTAGACTTTAACTTACTAATCAATAAAACTAATAATAAAAATGAATAAGAGTTGTTATAATATTCTAAAAGAACTAAAAGATTAAAACTAAGATGAGAGGTGTTGAATCACAAATATCTCTTGAATAGTTGGGTTGTTGATCTCCACCAATAGTTAATAATGCTAAGTTACCTTCTGAACTTACTTCTAATTACTCATGTTTGTTCACTTCAAGGGCATGGTATCTACTCCTTAAAGTAATGTTTCCCTAAGCCAAGAATTAGGCATGGTATCTGCTCTAATTCGTTTCTTTCCGTAAGTATCTAGCATGTATCTACTAAGTTATACTTAGAGAAAACATAAGAACAGTGGAAACGAACAAACACTTAAAGTTCTAGAAATTGGTATCAGATCTAGATCCTCTAAGTTGATTGAACCAAGAACCCCTAAAGATTCTCTTGTTACAAATTATGAGCACGAGATTCGGTCGTCTCAATATGCTCATATAACAGATTCAGATAAATGACATCCAAACTTGAGCTTCCCAAGTTCTGTACGTCAGTCGACTGGCTCTCACCTCAGTCGACTGCTCTCAGTCTTGAGAACTAGTTTGACTATCATAAACCTATACCAATTCAATTAGATTCAATCAATAAGTAACATAGAAGAGTTCAGAAGAAAATAGCATTACATAACTACGGTTTCGATCTACCCAACCATGAAATTAGTTCCACATAATAATAACTTTATTGCTTAACAAGTTTGAATACATGATCAACATAAAAGAATAAAGAGAGAAGAAGAAATAAACTAATGGATTCCGACAATATGGTCGACTGGCTGTCACACAGTCGACTGCCTTCTGGTTGCTGGATCTTCTCTCTCCTTCTTCGATGTTGATGGAGTGATGCTCTCGATGTTTGTTCAGGAACTTGGTGATTGAGTCGCTTCCCAGAGATACATCTGATCGTCCTCGGATGGAGTCGTGGAATGGAGAGCACCCGTTCAAGAGATGGTATTCTGATATTTATAGAACACGGCTGAGAATTAGGGTTTCCACTTTTTCAGGAAGATCCGTCTTTATTTGATTTGATGATTAATATCTTTCTCTTTTCTCCTTTCTTTCCTTATCTGTTCACCACGTCCACTTGGAAAATACCCTGTCTTTAGATTTGATTCGCTGTATAAAATCTTGATCCAAGTAGATTTGAATTTAGATGCAGGTATATCTTTGAAGATCTTATCTGTTTACTCCGCCGCAGACCAGTCGACTTGTCTTCGAACCAGTCGACTGAGTCGAGACTTCTGTAGATTTCATCTGTGATCAGGCCAGTCGACTGCTCTTGGTTATAAGTCGACTGTTCCTCTGCATTTTTCTGTGTATCATCTTTGAAGTCCTGAATCTGCTTCGTTTTGCTGTTTTACGCTGTTTCCTATGGAAAAGAGAGAATAAGAGTTAAATACCATATATAGAGCTTTTAAATGTCTAATTATATTAAGATTATTGCTCTAAAAAGTGAATAATAATGTGTTCATCAGTGTCAGGTGGCAGTCCATAAAGAGAACTTTTGACGAGGTGCAGATCACTTGGGATGTGTTCCTAGAGGAGTTCAGGGACCATTACTTTCCTATGGATATACATGAGAAGAAGGCAATGGAGTTCTTGGGCCTACAGTAGGGCAACTTGTCAGTGAGAGATTATGCAACTAAGTTCACTCATTTTTTAGGTACGCTTCTGAACTCAATGCAGATGAAGCTAAGAAAGTGAGGAAGTTCGAGCAGGGCCTAAGGCCGAACCTAAGGTCTCGGATGATACCGTTGAGAATCTGAAGGTTCGATAAGCTTGTCAGAAGAGCAGAAATGATAGAAGCAGACATGGACCAGTTCCATTTGAAGAAGGAAACCTGGAACAAGAACAAGAGGCCAGCAGCGGTGGCTCACGGCAGAGGCGAATTCCCGGAGAAGAGGGGCAGGTTCAGTGAGCCCGGCAAAGGTGTAGCACTAACTCAAGGGATGAAGTGTTCCAACTGCGAAGAGACTGGACATTTCAGGTCGTATCCTAAGCTAACAAGGACCCAGACTTGTTTCCAATGCGGCAAAGAAGGGCATATCAGGCCTAATTGACTGCAGCTGAAGTAGGGTGTCACAGGTGGTGGCAAGCAGTAAAGGCAGCGGTGAGAATTCACATTAAGATAGGAGGATGCTAACAACTCTGAAGACGTGATTACGGGTATGCAAGAGTTTTAGATTTTTGGATGAAGTGTATCGAATAAACACTTTGGATGAGAATAATATTGAGTATTGAATATTATAATTTCTCATGTAACTGGACATGTTTTATTGAATGGGATAAAAGCTAAAGTTTTGTTTGATACTGGGTATTCTCATACTTTTGTGTCGCCCAAATTTGCTAAGTGTTAGAAGTTGAGCCTAAGATTTTTCCTTGCCATGTTTTTTCGGTGGCAATGCCGTCAGGGTAGGAGGAAGAATTTTTAGGATTGACCTCATCAAGCTTGATGTCTTGGGTGTCGATGTGATCATGGGCATTGACTAGATGCAATTTATGATGCCACTATAGAGTGCAAGAGTAAAGATCTGGTGGTGAAGGCACCGGGAGGACCCACGATGACTTTTCAAGGGAAGAGAGGGAGCACAAAGGTGGTTGAGGCACTAGTAGAGAATAGATTTCCGGAAGAAGTTAGGGCAATTCCTGTAGTTCGAGATATTCCAACATTGTTCTTGGATGAGCTACCGGGGTTACTGCCGCAGCGTGATGTTGAGTTCTACATCAATGTTCAGTCGGGTAGTGCTCCGATATCAAAGCTCCTTACAGGATGGTGCCTGTAGCACAAGATGAAGTGAAGAAGCTGATTGAGGAGTTGTTGCACAAGGAATTCATCAGGCCGAGTGCTTTGCCATGGGATGCGCCAGTGCTACTCATGAAGAAGAAGGATAGGTCAACGAGAATGTGCATTGACTATCGGGACAAGGTGATGATTCAAAACAAGGATCTGATCCCGAGGATTGGTGATTTGTTCGACCGACTATAAGGGGAGGTTGTGTTTTCGAAGATTGATCTACGATCAAATTATCACCAAGTCCAAGTTAAGGAAGAAGATGTGCACAAGATGGCTTTCCAGACGCAGCATGGGCATTATGAGTTTTTGGTGATGCCGTTTGGAGTGACGAATGCGCCAACGATATTCATGGATTTGATGAAAAAGGTTCTGCGGCTGTTCATCGACTCTTTCTTCGTAGTATTTATCGACGATATCCTGGTGTACTCAACATCGGAGGAGGAACATGCTGAGCATTTGGCAGATCTTCTGAAAAAGTTGCAAGAGCAGGATCTGTATGCCAAGTTGTCGAAGTGTGAGTTCAGGAAGTCTGATGTGGCATTTCTGGGTCACATCGTATCTAAGGAGGAAGTGGCTACTGATCCTCAGAAGATTGAAGCAGTGAAGAGTTGGCCTAGACCAGCGACTATAAAGGAGGTCCAGAGTTTCTTGGGGTTGACAGGATTCTATCGGCATTTCATTCAAGGTTACGCGCAGATAGCAATTCCGTTGACGGGATTGATAAAGAAGAATGTGGATTTCAAATGGATGAATAAGTGTGAATCTAGTTTCCAGGAGTTGAAAGAGAAGTTGACGACAACACCTGTTCTTGTGTTGCCACAAGCAGACAAGGATTATGACATCTACAGTGATGCATCTTACCGAGGTTTGGGATGTGTTATGATGTAAGAAGGGAATGTCATTGTGTATGGGTCGAGGCAGTTGCGTCCTCAGGAGAAAAACTACCCGACTCATGATTTGGATCTTGCAGCTATTATTTTTGCCTTGAAGCAGTGGAGGTACTACGTGTATGGTGAGAAAGTCAACATGTACACTGATCACAAGAGTTTGAAGTACACCTATCAACAGAAGGATCTGAATCTACGTTAGAGACGGTGATTGGAAATTTTGGAGGACATTCGTCCTAGGTCAAGTATCACCCAGGAAAAGCGAATGTGGTGGCTGATGCACTCAGTTGGAGGTTAGTCGGTCTCGTCTGATTACGACGCAGAAGGAGTTGGCTGAGGAGCTGGATCAGGCAGGTATCGAGGTATTATTGCAAGGCTTGGGGGCATCATTGGCACAGTTAAGACATCTGTCCACTTTGCGGGAGCAGATCATTGAGGACTAGAAGTTGGACGCAGAGATTCAAAAGATGTTAGGGCAGAATTTCATCAACAAATTGTCAGAATTTCATGTTCAAAATAGGGTGCTTTGGATGGGAGAGAGATTGTGTATGCCAGTGTAACACCCTGCGAAATTGAGTTATGACATTTTTGTCCCTCGGGTGTTACGCACATGTATTTTGTGACGTTACGGGTAATATCCGTAATGTATTTAATATAAATATCCTACGTATTTTTACATTTTGATTAATTATATATTTTCCGTCTCAAAGTTCATTTTTATCCTATTTTAAGCCAACTCAAATATTAATCTTAATCTTTGTGTTTTACGTGCATTGCACGTACTTTCAATGCACGTGCCGATTACGTATATTTTACCATTACGTGAAATATCCGTAATTTTATCAATATAAATATTTTTTTACGTATTTTATATTTCAATTCTTAATAAACATTTTTCTGTTGCTCAATTTTGTTTCGTATTTGAATATTTATTGATATGTGTGACACACGTGTTTGTAGTGCATGTGTTGGTTGTATTCTTTTTCAAAATAAAAATTTATGAAGTGTGTATGTTTATTTTTATTTGTGGACTAAAATTTTTACTATAACTAATTTAAACTTGTCTTATTAAATTTATATCAAAATGGGTATTATATGTATGTACATTAAATAAAAACTCTAATTTTTAGTGTGCATTTCATGTCCACACACAAAAACACGTGCATGTGTTTCTCACCCCACATATTGGCCGACCAATCTCATGGGAGGGAAAAGAGAAACTTTTTTTTTTAGTTAAGCTAGTGATTTAGTGGGGTGGTTAAAAATAAATCATGGGTAGTTATTGGAATAATGGGTGGTTTAATAAAATTTTCCCCTCGCTCTTTTCTTTAAAAACTCCCAATCCCGGCCAAGTGAAGGCAGGAGCCATCTTTCAAATTTTTTTTTGTTCTTGGAATTCTTCACGTTGTCTTTGGAGCTTGGGATTTTTTGAGAGAGGATAGGCTTGGGAGATTATTTCTAGGAGTTTTTTCCAAGAGTTTCTACTTGCAAGTTGCATCAAAATATGTGGGTGTTTCTTTTATTTTCTAAATGTTTTTGTAGATACCATGATTAGGTGTGAAAGCATTTGAATGATAATGTGTGTGTTACCGCTAAATCTGGTGTGGGGGTAAACAGACAGTATTTGTGGATTCTTGGAAAACTTGGATAGCAAACCTGAACCTGTTCCGCCGGAGTTCGACCGCTGACTCCCGCTGTTCACCTGCAAAAAGTGCGAGACACCGGGGTTGATCCCGGCGACGCACCCTCCGATGCTCAAGTCAGTAATCAGGAAGATTATGAAAGAGCGTAAATTGGCAAAAGATTGATTACCTCTTAATAGTGGTGGATGGGGGGTATTTATAGTCGCCGTTGGGGTCAGATTAGGAATGTAATCCTGTGATCAGATAAGGAATGTAATCCCTGTGATCAGATTAGGATTGTAATCCCTAATTCCCAGTGAAAGGATAGATGTGAATCAGGGCCATTAATTAAGACTAATCAGGAACCCTAATTCTATCCTGCTGGATCGGGTTCATTTCGGGTTGGGACTCGTACCCAGTTGAGGTGGATCCGTTCGTGGGTTATTGGGTCTTGAAGAAAGACCCAGTTCCCATTTCAGACCCGTTTGTAGGTAAAATTACCGTTTTACCCCTGAGCTTTAAGATTCGTGTCCGATTTGAACGGCCCCAATTTAATCCGATTTTTAGCCATATCACGAACCCCCCATTCCTCGAGACTGAGTTTTACAGTCTTCGAGGAGTAGTTTTGTAGTTCTAATGGCGTACGGAATTTTATCGGTGTTCTTAAGGGACTTTGGAATCTTGCTCGGGGTGTAACGGTGTTATTCTGGACTTGTAAAATACCCAAAAATATCCTCGGAATTTTCTGGATTTTTGGTGATTTTTCCAGATTTTTCTGAATTTTTTCACATTTTTTTGAATTTTTTATTCATTTTCCGAATTAAATAATTAATTATCGAAAATATTAATTAATTATTCTAATTTAATAATTATTTTTTCAGAATTTAAAAATAATTTTTCTGAATTAATAATTATTTTTAGAATTTTTAATTAATTTTTTCGATTTTTTAAATATCTTTTTGGAATTTTTAAATAATTAAAACAATTAAATAAATAATTAATTAAATTAAATATTACCTGGACACGTGGCGCATTTCTGAGCATCGATCATGATCAGATGTGCGTGCATCGCGAGACAGATCACGTTCTGGACACGTGGCGCATTTCTGAGCGTCGATCATGATCAGATGTGCGCGCATCGCGAGATAGATCACGTTCTGGACACGTGGCGCATTTCTGAGCGTCGATCGTGTCGTGACGCAATTTTTGAGAAGATCGGACGGTGCGTGTAGGTCTGCAGCATTTTTCTCCAATTTTGAGCTCGGATTTCATGTTGCTCGGAATCCGAGCAACTTCGTGCAGATTTCGCGCCGCTCGGAATCCGAACCGCCTCGCGCTGCCACGTGGCACAATTATATATATATATATTTTTCTTCTTCTTCTCCCGCCCTGTTCTTCTTCGACTTCTTCTCTTCTTTCCACTGTTCTTCTTCGTTCTTCCTCCTTCGTCTCTTTCCTTTGACGTCGTCTTCGGCTGAGGGTGAACCAGGTCACCGGAGCTCGAAGAGAGGAGCTCGGCGAGAGGAGCTCATCGATGTGGAGACGAAGCTCGACGAAAGCGGCGGAGGTGGAGCTTAGCACTGGATGGAGCTCAATGGGTTCTTCGAGTAAGAGTGGGAGCTCGAGCTCGGAGCTCAGCTTCGGAGCTCGATAGAGGTGCTGGAGCTAGACGATGAGCTCGGCATCGGGGTGGAGCTCGGCGATGGAGATTGGCGAGCATGGCGAGGATCTCGGCAAAGTTGGGTTCAGGGAGTTGGAGGTTGACGAAAGGATCGCGACGGCGGAGCTCGAGGAGGGAGCTGATGGCGGCCGTGAGTGGGCTCGGCTTTGGACTGGGAGATCGGAGTCGTTGAGAGCTCGCACACGTGAAGGATGAGTGCTCGACACCGGAGTGGATGTTGAAGCTCGGCACTGAGCTCGGAGCTCCGGAGTGGGAGCTCGGCTCTGCACCGAGCTCGGCTCCGGATTCTCGACGAGGCGCGGGGTCGACATCTCGAAGCCCAGCCAGGTGAGAGGGGGGAGAGTTTGGGTTTTTCTTTTGTTTGGTTTTTGTTTTGGCGCCAAACCAGCTGACGATGAGGAAGGGGATGGGTGTTCGGGTTTGGATCCCTTAACGGGTCCGAACCCGACCCTGGTGCCTTTTTCATTTTTTTTTTGTTCGGCGAATCCGAGCACGGATTGTGAGGCAAATTTTTTGGCCATTTTGCAGCTCGGTAGGACTGTAGCTTGGATTGTAGATCTGAGCTCCGTGGCTTGATCTGGATGGTTGATCACGATCGTGGCACGAATCACGAGACAAGAGGCTCAAATTTCGAGAAAACGTTATCTTGTCGTTTTGTGGAGACGTGGCGCGATCTGAGCCGTTCATCACCTTTTGCGCGATTTTCGCAAAGATCCAACGGTTGGAGTTGCTCGGTATCGTTTTTCTTCAAGTGTGGAGCTCGGATTGGCACTTGCTCGGAATCCGAGCGCCTTACTTGAGTGGGTCAGCTCGGATTGCTAGTCATTCGGCGCAGCTGTATTGCAATCCACTTTTCCGGTGCTACGGAGGTCCGATCGGGGCGTGCGACCCCTCGTTTCGAAGCTAACTCGAAGATTTACAGCTTCTCTTTAGGAGTGGGATGAAGATTCACCTTCCTTCATGGTCAAAATAGCCCCGCAACATCCATGTTTTCTTGAAGTTGAGGAGTGTTTTGGTCTTGGGAATTTTTGAAGAGGAGCTCCACTCCTAGGGGCGGAGAAGATGTGCTAGGAAGACCCTCGTAAGAGCCATGGGAAGACCCACTCTTTGAGGTGAGTGCAAGGAGCAACTTTGTCGGAGAGTTTTGAGCTCTGATCTTGCTTAAAAGAGGCCTGCTTTGGAGGCGAGCGGAGTGAAGGGATTGGCTCTAAGAGAGAGCCATTTGTGAGACAAGTGTGATGAGGAACTCTATGAGAGAGTCGCGCTCCGAACTTGTTGAGAAGAGGTCTGCCTTCGAGGTGAGCGGAGCGAAGAGCATGGCTCTAGGAGAGAGCCATTTGTGAGACAAGTGTGAGGAGGAACTCTAGGAGAGAGTTGTGCTCCAAACTTGTTGAGAAGGGGTCCGCCTTCGAGGTGAGCGGAGCGAAGAGCTTGGCTCTAGGAGAGCGCCATTTAGGAGACGAGTTTGAGGAGCAACTCTAGGAGAGAGTTGTAAGCTCGATCTGAACCGTTGGTGTAATACCCTGATTTTTCAATTAATGAAAAATTATTTATTTTGCACGTGTTGTGCACGTGCAATATTTTGTTTGAATTATTATATCATAATGTGTATAATTATTTAATATATTTTTCTCAAATTATCTTAGTACAAAAGCCTTCTTTAAAAGCCTTATTTGATTTAACTAAAAAGCCTTTTCTTAAAAAGCCCAAAAGCATTTTTATTTTAATTATTTTTATAAAATTATTTTGGCCCAAAAAGAAAGCCCATGGATTAAGTTATTTTTAATTAAACTTGTCATGTAGAAGACTTTTTTAAACAAAATTATTTTTTTATACAATTTTGGAATGTACAATTTGGCCTAGTTGCATGCACGTGCACTACACGTACACGTGCAATGCACACTCACTATGTGAGGCCGGTAGCATTCTTTTTGGAGGGAAAGTTGAATTTTTGGTGTGGAGAACATGGGGGTAGTTTCAAGGAGGTGGGTAGTTTTCCTAACTCCTACTTGAATCTAAGCCCTTCATTTTGCAACCACCAAGATGATCTTAGCCCTCCATTCCCCTCATTTTTTTAGTATAAATACCTCCCTTCTCATGGCTAATTTTTCATATGCAAAGTGTAATTTCTAAAGCTAATAGTATTATAATTGTGAGTTACAAAAGATAAGAGAGTGTGTGGTTCTTTGGTTGCTTGGAGTTTTCGGCCAAGGAGGAGAAGCATTCGGCTAGGGTAGCTTTCGGCCAAGGAGGAGAAGCTTTCGGCTAGGGCTTGGGAGCTTGGAAGTGGTGCACTTTTGGCTAGGAGGAGGTGTTCTCATCTACTAGGACTTATTGCTTTTGTGTTCTCTCCATTAAGGTGGGTAAAACAATTCATGTTTCTAATATAGGGTTCATGCTAGTATATTGATAACACTATACATGGAAAATACTAATAAGAGACCACTCTAATTAAAAAGTTAGTATGCTAATGGCTTAGAATGATGTGATTAATTGTGTATGTGAATTGCTTGCATGAAATTAGGCCATATGAAGCGCTTTCTATGATTATTTAGTTTAATTGAATAATGATGCAATGTGATTAGCATGATGTATGAAAATCTTTATTAATTACTTGCAAATTGTGTGGTTGAAGCATGACAATTGATAAAGATAATAACACTATGGAATTGAATAGAAAAGTATATTGAATGCTTGAATTCATGTGTAGTAGTGGCATAAATAAACCAAAGAATTGCTTGTTGTCATCAATTTAGAAATATACCAAACTTAGTAATTGTTGAGTTTCACCTATTCATGTGCTATATAAATTCTTTGGCTAGTATGAGTATGGGAAAATCCAAGTTGTATTGTGTTGTGAATGTAGATTAATGACCAGTAAATTATCATGGAAAATTTTGGGATAAAAGAGAGATTAGAAGATCAATCGATTATTTTCAATGTCGAAAATAAAGGATTTGCTAGTTTTAATAAACAAATAATTAATTTGGGTGGAGAAAATGTGTTTTTAGTACAAAAATTTATTTTACACTTGCTGTTTTGAAGATTGAATAAAGAAGATTAAATCTGGAATTTTTCAGTGATTTATATAAAGGCAATATGAATCAAATTGTTTTGAACATCGAGTTGATTTCTAAAAACAGTGTGAATATGAGTCTAATGGGTTTTAACCCATACTGTGACAACCTGAGCCAGTGGCTCAGGCGGTCGGTGACTCAGTTCGGTTTCCCTGCGCGGTGTGGTTCGAAACCCGGCCTCACCATCTTTTTAATTGACTGTGTATAAAAATATATGAACAGCGAATGATAGCACATATACTTAACGCGCCCTCTTCTAATCACTAGCACCGGTTGGCCTATCGGCAGGTGCTCTGGCCTTCTTCTCTACCGTGCTGGGTTCGAATCCTTCCCCTAGCACTTAGGGAAAAACAATTTTTTTGGGAGTTTTTGATGTCCAAAAAATGTGAGAAAAATATGGTAATTTTCATAAAAATACAAGGAATTTTATGGGATTGGTTTGGGTATTATTTGAAGAAAATATAATATAGTTTGTGAACAAATGGTATAGTATAGCTATGGTTCTAAAATACATACTTATGGAAATTTTCTCTTTATAAAGATATATTGAAATGAATTTATTAGAAAGTATTTGACACAAAAGAGTTTGTGGTGTGACATGATATTATAAATTTTTTACTTGAAGATATTGTGCAAAATATGAAGTATGAGTGTATAATTATAAGTGCATGAGTCCATTGTATGATGATGGAATTTAGAAACTTTGTTGATGAAATTGTTGGACTTGAATATGAATTTTGAGTTATAAGTATTCACTATGGACTTGTGAACAAAGAGAAATCATGAATAAGAAAGAGTATGAAATTGTGTCATGAAAGTGGTTATGACTTAAAGATTGTGAAATGAAATTTGAAATAGAGTAGCTAAGTCTCCCCGGCATTGAGAAATAAGAATTGAATTGAAATTAGACCAAGGTTGGTCATGTTGAAACAAATGAATAAGTCCGGTTGATGGAGAGGCTAACTCTAGTGATTATTTTTGTTCATGATTTTTATATAAAACTAAGGACTAGTACATAGTGGAGATGTGATGAAAGTAGAAGAAAAACACGAGTATGAGGGCCAACGGATAGCGGTGTGAGAGCGATTCACAGGTTGCCTGCTTGATGCGTCAAGACAGTGCGTGGGCGCTACTCCGGAATTATCGTCCCGGTGGCGACGCTCGTGGGATGTTCGAGTGGCTATGGGTGGTGCCATTGTTCCATGGCGGAGGCTGAATTGTCCATAGGTTGCCTGCTCGATGCGTCGTGACAGTGCGTGGGATTCCCCTCCAGGCTGCCTGGGCATGGGCTCATAGATCATAGGACATCTAAGACACTACCGTAGTTACAGTAGTAGTTTAAGACATATCGGGGGATTGAACCCTATCAAGATGAAGAACGAATAAGGGCTTGCCCTCGGACCTATGTAGTATGGGATGCATAGAATCCGAACAAGTGTGCATTAGTGTAATATAATCAACTGCATTAAGGACTAAGTGCACAATCACAACACGACATCAATAGGGTAGTCCCTTTAGTTTGAATGTGACAAGTTTGTGTTTGCTAAATATGAAATGTTAAGTTATACTATTTTCGGCAAGCGAGGACGGCCGTGTATAATGATCGTCGGTTGAATAAACTGACGTACCCACAGTCTAACATGCAGGTAAATGTCATGCTAAAGATTAAAGAAGATTTGGATGCTTAAAGATTTTATCAAGCTGTTGTACTTGTATTTAATTGTTGTATTTTACTTCCGCTGTGCAAAAGAAAGATGTAATTATGATGTAAACTCTGATGTATGATGAAAAGTTTTAATTTCCCTGTAAAAGTGTACTAAGAAAGTGAAAAGATCCTGTAGAACATCTCGAATTCAGTGTAATTGGGATTCGGGGCGTTACAGAGTGGTATCAGAGCCACGCTTTCTACACTTTCACACTTGTACAAATTTATAGGGAACGACACCTTAGAAGTGGACATTAGAGTGTGTGTTTGAATCTGGAGATTTAAATGTAAGTGACTTACATTTGTGTTGCTCTGAGATTTATGCTTTCTCCTCTCTATTTCTAAGATGGCTGATCACTTCGACCCTGCTGGAGGCGACGACTGGCACATCATTGAGGAAGAGTACCATCCTGGACAGGCTGATTCCGAGGACGAGTACTACCCTGGGCAAGCTGATTCTGATGATGAGGAGTACCCTGAATCCCGAGAGATCACCCCACCTCCGGATTCATCTGATGATTCTTCTTCCGACGAAGAGGAAGTACCAGTTCCCAGTGGTCTTGTGACTTCTCTTCAGAGGCAAGTGGAAACCCTGAAGGAGAGAGTTGGATTATTGGAGGCTCAGCTGGAGAAGCGGAAGGCTGACTATTCTGTTCTTAGCCATCGGATTTGGGAACTTGAGAAGAAAAAGAACCTAACTGATGTGCTGAAGGATGAGGTTGATGAACTGCGGGAAGAACTTCGAGCAGCGAAGAAGACCCGTAGGAGTTAGAGGGTTGTAGCTTCTGTTTCTTTCATTCTGATGTCAGAAATGTTTTTCAATTCGAATGTATAAAGTTTGGAATTCAATGAAATGGAAATATTGACTTGAAAGTTCATGTCTTATACTTCGAATTCAATGGACCTTTGCATCGGAATATGGAATTAAAGCTGTCGTATTGTTTGATACTGGATCCTCTCATACTTTTGTGTCTCCAAAGTTTGCTAAAGTGTTGGGAGTGGAACCGAAGATTTTCCCAGGCAAGATCTTATCAGTAGCTACTCCGTCAGGGAAAACTTTAACCACTGATCGGTATTATGCTGATTGCGAGATTGTGATTGGGGATGGAATCTTTGGCATTGATCTGATCGAGCTGACTATCTTGGGAGTCGATGTTATCATTGGCATTGACTGGATGTCGGTGTACAGTGCGAGCATCGAGTGTAAGGCCAAGACGGTGACAGTGAAGGCTCCAGGTGGACCTGAAGTCATGTTCCAAGGGAAGCGGAAGTGTTCTAAGCTGGTGGCAACTATCCGCAAGGAAGAGACTCCTGTGGAAGTGCAAGGGATTCCTGTGGTTCGGGACTATCCGACCGTGTTCTTGGAAGATTTTCCTGGGTTACCCCCGCATCGTGATGTAGAGTTCAGCATCACTGTTCAACCGGGAAGTGCACCCATTTCTAAGGCACCTTATAGGATGGCTCCAGTGGAACAGGATGAGGTGAAACGGCAGATTGAGGAACTGTTGGGAAAAGGCTTTATTCAACCTAGTGCGTCACCTTGGGGAGCACCAGTGCTTTTGGTAAAGAAGAAGGATGGATCGATGAGAATGTGCATCGATTACCGGGAGCTGAATAAGGTCACTGTTCAGAATAAGTATCCGATTCCTCGAATTGATGACTTGTTCGATCGTCTACAAGGAGCAGCAGTATTCTCCAAGATTGATCTTCGATCAGGTTACCACCAAGTTCGAGTGAAAGCTGAAGATGTGCATAAGACTGCATTTAGAACTCGGCATGGGCATTACGAATTCTTAGTTATGCCATTCGGAGTGACGAATGCACCTGCAATCTTCATGGACTTGATGAACAGAGTTCTGAGGCCGTTTATTGATTCTTTCGTCGTGGTGTTTATCGACGATATTCTCGTGTACTCCAAGTCTGAGGAGGAGCACACTGAGCATCTGGCAGCTGTTTTGCAGAAGTTGGAAAAGCAGCAGTTGTATGCCAAGTTATCCAAGTGTGATTTCTGGAAATCTGAAGTGGCATTCCTGGGTCACATCCTTTCTAAGGAGGGAGTGGCAACTGATCCTCAGAAGATAGAGGCAGTGAGAGACTGGGCGAGGCCTACTACAGTGAAGGAAGTCAGAAGTTTCCTTGGGATGACTGGGTATTATCGGAGATTCATTCAAGGTTATGCTCAGATAGCTGTACCGCTTACAGGGCTGACCAAGAAGAATATGAGCTTCAAGTGGACCGGGCAATGTGAGGCGAGTTTTCAGGAGTTGAAAGATAGACTGACTACTGCACCTATTTTGGCTTTGCCTAGAGCTGGTGTCGAGTATGATGTTTATAGCGATGCTTCACATCGGGGGCTTGGTTGTGTCTTAATGCAAGAAGGAAGAGTAATCGCTTATGGGTCTAGGCAACTACGACCGCATGAGAAAAATTATCCGACTCATGATCTAGAGTTGGCTGCGATTATCTTTGCTTTGAAGCAATGGAGGCACTACGTGTACGGTGAGAAGTTGAATATGTACACGGACCACAAGAGCTTGAAGTATATATATCAGCAGGGGGATCTCAATCTGAGACAGCGGAGATGGTTGGAAGTGCTCGAGGATATGCGACCTGAGATCAAGTATCATCCCGGAAAGGCTAATGTTGTTGCTGATGCACTTAGTCGCAAGAGCAGTTTGGCCTGTTTGATTACGACTCAGAGGCATCTGATTGAGGAGCTGGACCGAGCTGGGATTGAGGTTGTCTTGCAAGGATTGGGAGCATCTTTGGCTCAGTTGAGGCTTCAGCCTACTTTGAATGCCAGGATCATTGCAAGTCAGGAGGTTGATGCTGATATCTTGGAGATGAAGGAGCAGGTTGGTGCTGGCAGGTTGCCCGGATTTCAAACCAGGGATGGAGTGCTGTGGTTCGGAGATAGGCTGTGCGTTCCAAATCAGGCGGACCTGAAAGAGAGTATTCTTCAGGAGGCGCATGCTACTCTTCTGTCTGTACATCCTGGGAGTACTAAGATGTACAAGGACATCAAGCAGCATTTCTGGTGGTCAGGTTTGAAGCGGGATGTGGCTGAATTTGTCGCGAAGTGTGAGGTTTGTCAGCAAGTTGAAGCCGAAAATCAGAGACCCGGAGGTCTATTACAGCCGTTACCTATTCCGGAATGGAAGTGGGATAACATCAGTATGGATTTCATTACGGGATTGCCTAAGAGTCGTAAAGGCAATGATGCAATTTGGGTTATAGTCGATCGACTTACCAAATCCGCTCACTTTTTGGCGATGAAACTCACTGCTTCGATGGACAAGTTGGCTGAGATGTATGTTGGTGAGATTGTCCGACTTCATGGCGTTCCTTCGACCATTGTGTCTGATCGAGATGCGCGGTTTACTTCGCATTTCTGGAGGAGTCTTCAGACAGCTTTGGGTACCAAGACGGATTTCAGTACTGCTTTTCATCCGCAGACCGATGGGCAGACCGAGAGAGTCAATCGTATTCTTGAGGATATGCTTCGGTGTTGTATACTAGACTTTGGAGGCAGTTGGGAAAGGCATTTACCCTTGGTGGAGTTTGCCTACAACAACAGTTTTCAGGCCAGTATTGGGATGGCGCGGTACGAAGCTCTGTATGGCAGGAAGTGCAGGACTCCTGTTTGTTGGTATGAAGTAGGGGAGCGTCAGTTGTTTGGTCCTGAGCTTGTGCAGCTGACTTCTGAGAAGATTGATCTGATCAGGAAAAGGTTGGTGGAAGCTCAGAGCAGGCAGAAAAGCTATGCAGACAACCGGAGAAGGGACCTTGAGTTTGAGGTTGGTGACTTCGTCTTTCTGAAGGTATCACCCAGCAAAGGTGTGGTTCGTTTTGGCAAAGGCGGGAAGTTAGCCCCGAGGTTTATAGGCCCATATAAGATATTGAAAAGGATCGGGAAAACTGCTTACCGGCTTGAATTACCGGAAGAGTTGTCTCAGGTGCACAATGTCTTTCATGTGTCTATGCTGAGAGGTTATATTCCGGACCCGAGTCATCATTTGCCTGAAGTGCCGGAAGGTTTGCAGTTAGACCTGAATTACATCGAGTCTCCTGTTGAGATTGTTGACCGTAGGGAGAAAGTCTTGAGGAATAAGACGATACCGATGGTCAAGGTAGTCTGGAGAAACCACTTGGTTGAAGAGGCTACTTGGGAATCTGAGGAGAGGATGTTGAAGGACTATCCTGAGCTTTTTGCTTGATTGTATTTTTGTATCTTTTGTTTTGTTGTGTGTGTTGTATTTTGTTTTATTTCCTCGCTCTTGATTGTAGTTCCGGGGACGGAACTATTCTAAGGAGGGAGTGCTGTAATACCCTGATTTTTCAATTAATGAAAAATTATTTATTTTGCACGTGTTGTGCACGTGCAATATTTTGTTTGAATTATTATATCATAATGTGTATAATTATTTAATATATTTTTCTCAAATTATCTTAGTACAAAAGCCTTCTTTAAAAGCCTTATTTGATTTAACTAAAAAGCCTTTTCTTAAAAAGCCCAAAAGCATTTTTATTTTAATTATTTTTATGAAATTATTTTGGCCCAAAAAGAAAGCCCATGGATTAAGTTATTTTTAATTAAACTTGTCGTGTAGAAGACTTTTTTAAACAAAATTATTTTTTTATACAATTTTGGAATGTACAATTTGGCCTAGTTGCATGCATGTGCACTACACGTACACGTGCAATGCACACTCACTATGTGAGGCCGGTAGCATTCTTTTTGGAGGGAAAGTTGAATTTTTGGTGTGGAGAACATGGGGGTAGTTTCAAGGAGGTGGGTAGTTTTCCTAACTCCTACTTGAATCTAAGCCCTTCATTTTGCAACCACCAAGATGATCTTAGCCCTCCATTCCCCTCATTTTTTTAGTATAAATACCTCCCTTCTCATGGCTAATTTTTCATATGCAAAGTGTAATTTCTAAAGCTAATAGTATTATAATTGTGAGTTACAAAAGATAAGAGAGTGTGTGGTTCTTTGGTTGCTTGGAGTTTTCGGCCAAGGAGGAGAAGCATTCGGCTAGGGTAGCTTTCGGCCAAGGAGGAGAAGCTTTCGGCTAGGGCTTGGGAGCTTGGAAGTGGTGCACTTTTGGCTAGGAGGAGGTGTTCTCATCTACTAGGACTTATTGCTTTTGTGTTCTCTCCATTAAGGTGGGTAAAACAATTCATGTTTCTAATATAGGGTTCATGCTAGTATATTGATAACACTATACATGGAAAATACTAATAAGAGACCACTCTAATTAAAAAGTTAGTATGCTAATGGCTTAGAATGATGTGATTAATTGTGTATGTGAATTGCTTGCATGAAATTAGGCCATATGAAGCGCTTTCTATGATTATTTAGTTTAATTGAATAATGATGCAATGTGATTAGCATGATGTATGAAAATCTTTATTAATTACTTGCAAATTGTGTGGTTGAAGCATGACAATTGATAAAGATAATAACACTATGGAATTGAATAGAAAAGTATATTGAATGCTTGAATTCATGTGTAGTAGTGGCATAAATGAACCAAAGAATTGCTTGTTGTCATCAATTTAGAAATATACCAAACTTAGTAATTGTTGAGTTTCACCTATTCATGTGCTATATAAATTCTTTGGCTAGTATGAGTATGGGAAAATCCAAGTTGTATTGTGTTGTGAATGTAGATTAATGACCAGTAAATTATCATGGAAAATTTTGGGATAAAAGAGAGATTAGAAGATCAATCGATTATTTTCAATGTCGAAAATAAAGGATTTGCTAGTTTTAATAAACAAATAATTAATTTGGGTGGAGAAAATGTGTTTTTAGTACAAAAATTTATTTTACACTTGCTGTTTTGAAGATTGAATAAAGAAGATTAAATCTGGAATTTTTCAGTGATTTATATAAAGGCAATATGAATCAAATTGTTTTGAACATCGAGTTGATTTCTAAAAACAGTGTGAATATGAGTCTAATGGGTTTTAACCCATACTGTGACAACCTGAGCCAGTGGCTCAGGCGGTCGGTGACTCAGTTCGGTTTCCCTGCGCGGTGTGGTTCGAAACCCGGCCTCACCATCTTTTTAATTGACTGTGTATAAAAATATATGAACAGCGAATGATAGCACATATACTTAACGCGCCCTCTTCTAATCACTAGCACCGGTTGGCCTATCGGCAGGTGCTCTGGCCTTCTTCTCTACCGTGCTGGGTTCGAATCCTTCCCCTAGCACTTAGGGAAAAACAATTTTTTTGGGAGTTTTTGATGTCCAAAAAATGTGAGAAAAATATGGTAATTTTCATAAAAATACAAGGAATTTTATGGGATTGGTTTGGGTATTATTTGAAGAAAATATAATATAGTTTGTGAACAAATGGTATAGTATAGCTATGGTTCTAAAATACATACTTATGGAAATTTTCTCTTTATAAAGATATATTGAAATGAATTTATTAGAAAGTATTTGACACAAAAGAGTTTGTGGTGTGACATGATATTATAAATTTTTTACTTGAAGATATTGTGCAAAATATGAAGTATGAGTGTATAATTATAAGTGCATGAGTCCATTGTATGATGATGGAATTTAGAAACTTTGTTGATGAAATTGTTGGACTTGAATATGAATTTTGAGTTATAAGTATTCACTATGGACTTGTGAACAAAGAGAAATCATGAATAAGAAAGAGTATGAAATTGTGTCATGAAAGTGGTTATGACTTAAAGATTGTGAAATGAAATTTGAAATAGAGTAGCTAAGTCTCCCCGGCATTGAGAAATAAGAATTGAATTGAAATTAGACCAAGGTTGGTCATGTTGAAACAAATGAATAAGTCCGGTTGATGGAGAGGCTAACTCTAGTGATTATTTTTGTTCATGATTTTTATATAAAACTAAGGACTAGTACATAGTGGAGATGTGATGAAAGTAGAAGAAAAACACGAGTATGAGGGCCAACGGATAGCGGTGTGAGAGCGATTCACAGGTTGCCTGCTTGATGCGTCAAGACAGTGCGTGGGCGCTACTCCGGAATTATCGTCCCGGTGGCGACGCTCGTGGGATGTTCGAGTGGCTATGGGTGGTGCCATTGTTCCATGGCGGAGGCTGAATTGTCCATAGGTTGCCTGCTCGATGCGTCGTGACAGTGCGTGGGATTCCCCTCCAGGCTGCCTGGGCATGGGCTCATAGATCATAGGACATCTAAGACACTACCGTAGTTACAGTAGTAGTTTAAGACATATCGGGGGATTGAACCCTATCAAGATGAAGAACGAATAAGGGCTTGCCCTCGGACCTATGTAGTATGGGATGCATAGAATCCGAACAAGTGTGCATTAGTGTAATATAATCAACTGCATTAAGGACTAAGTGCACAATCACAACACGACATCAATAGGGTAGTCCCTTTAGTTTGAATGTGACAAGTTTGTGTTTGCTAAATATGAAATGTTAAGTTATACTATTTTCGGCAAGCGAGGACGGCCGTGTATAATGATCGTCGGTTGAATAAACTGACGTACCCACAGTCTAACATGCAGGTAAATGTCATGCTAAAGATTAAAGAAGATTTGGATGCTTAAAGATTTTATCAAGCTGTTGTACTTGTATTTAATTGTTGTATTTTACTTCCGCTGTGCAAAAGAAAGATGTAATTATGATGTAAACTCTGATGTATGATGAAAAGTTTTAATTTCCCTGTAAAAGTGTACTAAGAAAGTGAAAAGATCCTGTAGAACATCTCGAATTCAGTGTATTTGGGATTCGGGGCGTTACAGTTGGATCTCGGCGTGGATCTCGAGGTAGGCTCGGTTCCCAAGAAAATGCTATCTTGTTGTGTAGTGGTGCTGGCACGATCTGGGCCGTCCGATCGAAATCTTACGCGAATTTTGAGGGGAAAGTCGTTTTTCTCCAATTCGCAGCTCAGATTGGCACTTGCTCGGTCTTAGAGCGATGTAGCTCGGTAGCCGATCGTATAGCTCGATGGCCGAACTATTAGCTCGGTGGCCGAACTGTTAGCTCGGGACCGAGCGTATAGCTCGGCGGCCGAACTGTTGGTTCGGATCGCCAGTTGCTCGGCTCGGACTGCCGAGCGTCATGGAGTGATCCGAGCCGTCAGATCTTGGCACGAATCTCTAGGCGGGCATGGTTCCCAAGAAAACACTATCTTGTCGTGTAGTGGTGATGGCACGATCTGGGCCGTCCGATCGAAATCTTACGCGAATTTTGATGGGAAAGTCGTTTTTCTCCAATTCGCAGCTCGGATTGGCACTTGCTCAGAATCCGAGCATCCTCTTGGTTGTTGAGGTCGGATCGCCTGTCGCTCGGGTTTTGGTTCCGTGGGATGTGGAGAGTCATTTGGGAGACGAGTTTGAGGAGCAACTCTAGGAGAGAGTTGTGAGCTCCGAACTTGTTTAGAGGAGGTCCGCCTTGGAGATGAGCGGAGCGAAGCGCTTGACTCTAGGAGAGAGCCATTTGGGAGACGGGTTTGAGGAGCAACTCTAGGAAAGAGTTGTGAGCTCCGAACTTGTTGAGAGGAGGTCCGCCTTGGAGATGAGCAGAGCGAAGCGCTTGACTCTAGGAGAGAGCCATTTGGGAGACGAGTTTGAGGAGCTTCTTTAGGAGAGAGTTGTGAGCTCCGAACTCGTTGAGGGGAGGTCCACCTTGGAGGTGAGCGGAGCGGAAAACTTGACCCTAGGAGAGAGGCATTTGGGAGACGAGTTTGAGGAGCAACTCTAGGAGAGAGTTGTGAGCTCCAAACTCGTTGAGGGGAGGTCCGCCTTGGAGGTGAGCGGAGCGAAAAACTTGACCCTGGGAGAGAGCCATTTGTTAGACGAGTTTGAGGAGCAACTCTAGGAGAGAGTTGTGAGCTCCGAACTCATTGAGGGGAGGTCCACCTTGGAGGTGAGCGGAGCGAAAAACTTGACCCTAGGAGAGAGCCATTTGGGAGACGAGTTTGAGGAGCAACTCTAGGAGAGAGTTGTGAGCTCCGAACTCGTTGAGGGGAGGTCCGCCTTGGAGGTGAGCGGAGCGAAAAACTTGACCCTAGGAGAGAGCCATTTGGGAGACGAGTTTGAGGAGAAACTCTAGGAGTGAGTTGTGAGCTCCGAACTCGTTGAGAAGAGGTCTGCCCTGGAGGTGAGCGGAGCAAAGAGCTCGGCTCTGGAAGAGGGCCGTTTGGGAGACGAGTTTGAGGAGCAACTCCAGGAGAGAGTTGCGAGCTCCAAACTCATTGAGAAGAGGTCCGCCTTGGAGGCGAGCGGAGCGAAGAGCTCGGCTCTAGGAGAGAGCCATTTGGGAGACGAGTTTGAGGAGGAACTCTAGGAGAGAGTTGTGCTCCGAACTCGCTATTTAAGTGAGAGAATCAACAGTTGTAGGAGCAGTTCCGAATGGCGAACCACTTCTAACTCGCTTAAGAGC
Organism: Hemerocallis citrina; assembly: GCA_017893485.1. NCBI lineage: Eukaryota > Viridiplantae > Streptophyta > Magnoliopsida > Asparagales > Asphodelaceae > Hemerocallis > Hemerocallis citrina. The sequence continues at coordinate 137,560,187 of CM030363.1, forward strand.
AAGTTATCCGAAGCATAATCGAGCCAAGTGTTGGACTCCGAACTCGTTGTTAGAGGGATTCAACGGTTGTGGGAGCAATTCCGAATGGCGAACCACTTCTAGCCTGCTTAAGAGCGAGCCTGCAAAGAGGAATCGAGCCAAGTGTTAGACTCCGAACTCGTCGTTAAAGTTTGTTCAACGGTTATGGGAGCAATTCCGAATGGCGAACCCCTTCTAGCCCGATTAAGAGCGAGCCTGCGAAGAGGAGTCGAGCCAAGTGTTGGACTCTGAACTCGTCGTTAGAGTTTGTTCAACAGTTGTGAGAGCAATTCCGAATGGCGAACCCCTTCTAGCCCGCTTAAGAGCGAGCCTGCGAAGAGGAGTCGAGCCAAGTGTTGGACTCCGAACTCGTCGTTAGAGTTTGTTCAACGGTTGTGGGAGCTATTCCGAATGGCGAACCACTTCTAGCCTGCTTAAGAGCGAGCCTGCGAAGAGGAATCGATCCAAGTGTTGGACTCCGAACTCGTCGTTAAAGTTTGTTCAACTGTTGTGGGAGCAATTCCGAATGGCAAACCCCTTCTAGCTCGCTTAAGAGCGAGCCTGCGAAGAGGGGTCAAGCCAAGTGTTGGACTCCGAACTCGTCGTTAGAGTTTGTTCAACGGTTGTGGGAGCAATTCCGAATGGCGAACCCCTTCTAGCCCGCTTAAGAGTGAGCCTGCGAAGAGGAGTCGAGCCAAGTGTTAGACTCCGAACTCGTCGTTAGAGTTTGTTCAACGGTTGTGGGAGCAATTCCGAATGGCGAACCCCTTCTAGCCCGCTTAAGAGTGAGCCTGCGAAGAGGAGTCGAGCCAAGTGTTAGACTCCGAACTCGTCGTTAGAGTTTGTTCAACGGTTGTGGGAGCAATTCTGAATGGCAAACCACTTCTAACTCGCTTAAGAGCAAGTTATCCGAAGCAGAATCGAGCCAAGTGTTGGACTCCGAACTCGTCGTTGAAGGGGGGTTAACGAGGTGTAGGAGCAATTCCGAATGGCGAACCACTTCTTACCCGCTTATGAGCGAGTAATTTGAAGCGGAATTGAGCCAAGTGTTGGATTCCGACCTCGTTGTTAGAATTTAGTAAGTTGTGGGGACAGCCATGTAAGTGAAGCTGGACTCCGAACTTACCATTTAGCGAGTCGCGACTCGGAAAGATAGAGAAGCAAGAGCAATAATTTTCAATAAAAAAATGTAAGGTTTTATTGAGATAAACTAAGTGGCCGCTTCAATAGGGCGAGCCATTATTACATGCTATTGGCCGGGTTACAAGTATTGGCCTTATTGAAAATCAAAATCCTACTTCTATGATAAGGTAAAGACCTCTTGGGAGGAGCTGGGAGGTTCTGAGTCTTGAAGCTCGGTGGGCCTTTTCTGTTTGTTTGTTGGCTCCTTAAGGGGGAAGCTAGGCCCCATCTTTTTGGACGAACATGGTCAGGTGTCCCCGCTGTATGAGTTCCTCGATCTCCTCCTTGAGAGCCCGACATTCATCCGTGTCGTGGCCGTGGTCCCTGTGAAAGCGGCACCATTTATCCTTGTTCCTCTTCTTTCCAGGTGTATTCATTCTAAGGGGAGCACGGAGTAGCCCTTCCTTGCCCACCTCCATAAGAACTTCTGATATATTGGCAATGAGGGGGGTGAACTTTTCAAAACGTGGAGTCGGGCGGCGCTGGCCATTGCCATCCTTCTGGGATTTTTGGGACCCCCCTTCGCTTATGTTCTTCCGTTTGTTCCCGAAAGATGTCTCTTCAAGAGTAAGGGGGTTGAGAGCCTCTTCCGCTCATAGGTACTTCTCCACCCTAAGTAGGAGTTCTGAGAAGTCTCGAGGAGGCTTCTTGGCAAGGGACGCCCTGAGGTCGGCATTAGTGACGTTGCACTCAAACGTTGCAGAGGCTACTGATTGGTTGAGGGAGGGAATGGACCGGGCTTCGGCGGTGAAGCGTCGAAGGTAATCCCTTAGGCGTTCACCTTTTTCTTGGTTGAGGGTCACTAGGGATACACTTTTTTTCTCGGCCCGACGGCTACCTACGAAATGAGTAAGGAAGCGCCCTTCGAACTGATCGAATGAAAAGATGGAGGCTGGGGCGAGTCGAGAGTACCATTCTCTTGCAGGCCCCTTCAAAGTGGTAGGAAAGATCTTGCAAAGGAGGGCGTCTGAAGCATGGTGGATCATCATGAGAGTTTTAAAACTCTCTATGTGATCCGCAGGGTCTGACTCCCCGGTATACGACTCGAAGTGAGGCGACTTGAAGTTCTCTGGGATGGGAGCCTCCATGATGGTGCGGGAGAATGGAGGTCTGCTCGGGCGGAGGTTTATCGCTCGTTGCTCTTCTTCCCTATCAATTCGGCCGAGGCGCCTCTCCATCTCGTGGAGACGGCGGTAGACTGAGTCTTCACTTTGATCATACCTTGCCGAGCCCCGGGACTCATCTTCGTACGAGGGTGGACTGGGGTTGCAGCGATGGTGGCTTGGAGATGGACTAGGACTAAGAGTGTGAAGGCGATGACTCCTAGTTGGCTCGTGAGTAGGTGGCCTCTAGTCGTTTTTTGGGGTGATATTGAGGACCCGTAAGACTGTCGCTTGGAAGTCTTGAAGATCTGCACTTGTGACTGGTGCCTCTCCCGCTTTGTGGTTCCTATGTGTGGCTCGGCTTACTGGAGAATGAGTTCTCCGCCGATGACACTGATGGGACTCCCTTCGCCCTCTTCGAGTAGGGGACCTTCTGTTGTCTCGGCGACGAGGAAATCGCTCATTTGGACGTTGTTGGCGGGAGGCTCCCTCTCAGGCCCGCCTTTCATCTAAACGGCGGCGAAGATCCTCTTCCTTCTGCCGATTGAGGATGGTATTTCGAAGGTCGGAAGCTCGGGGATTATGGGATGCCATAAAGTCGAAGGAAGGGTTGTGTATTGGGATGCGGTCCTGTTGGAGAGGTTGCTTCTGAGGATTGGGACGCGAGCCCCCTGCACCGGCATTCTGAGGAGGGAGTTGGTCTAGCCGCAGGGGGTCCTCTGCCTGAGGAGGAAGTTGCCCCTGCTGCTAAACGGGTTGGAGGGGGATCTCCTGTTGTGGTTGAGGAGGGGTAGGCCCACAGTTGGACCCCCTAGATCTAAGTTTCCTTGGAGGCATGACGGGGGAAGATCTGACCTGCGGGAAGATGAGGGGTTGCTGTTAGTTTGTTTCCCACAGACGGCGCCAATCTGTTACCGCTAAATCTGGTGTGGGGGTAAACAGACAGTATTTGTGGATTCTTGGAAAACTTGAATAGCAAACCTGAACCTGTTCCGACGGAGTTCGACCGCTGACTCCCGCCGTTCACCTGCAAAAAGTGCGAGACACCGAGGTAGATCCCGGCGACGCACCCTCCGACGCTCAAGTCAGTAATCAGGAAGATTATGAAAGAGCATAAATTGGTAAAAGATTGATTACCTCTTAATAGTGGTGGATGAGGGGTATTTATAGTCGCCATTGGGGTCACATTAGGAATGTAATCCCTGTGATCAGATAAGGAATGTAATCCCTGTGATCGAATTAGGAATGTAATCCCTAATTCCCAGTGAAAGGATAGATGTGAATCAGGACCATTGATTAGGACTAATAAGGAACCCTAATTCTATCCTGCTGGACCGGGTTCATTTCGGGTTGGGACCCGTACCCAGTTGAGGTGGATCCATTCGTGGGTTATTCGGTCTTGAAGAAAGACCCAGTTTCCATTTCAGACCCGTTTGTAGGTGAAATTACCGTTTTACCCCTGAGCTTTAAGATTCGTGTCTGATTTGAACGACCCCGATTTAATCCTATTTTTAGCCATATCAGTGTGGTTGTTTCTTCTGCTTCCTAAATAATTTGTAGAATTCATGATTAAGTATAAATGCATTGAATGACAATTAGATAATGTGTATGTGTTTTCTATCAATTGCCAAATATTTGTTGAATCCATGATTATGTGTAGATGTGTTTAAAAGATGATTAGATTTCTATATGAGTATGTGTATGCTTAAGAATACATTTAAATTCATGTCTAAACTATCTTAGGAGAAAATTTCAATTGTTGTTCTATATTAAGGGAATTAGATTATAAAATTGTGTTTCATTTGGCAATCTAGATGAATGGAATTTAATTATGGAATTGTGAAATGGTAGGGATAATTAATTCCCTCATTTTAGTATGAATACAACCATGTGGTTCTTTATCTACCATGAAATTAATTTGATTGAATCTATGCATGAAACTTGCATATTGAGCCATATGAAGAAAAAAAATTAATAGATTTTGAAACATGTATAAATTCATAAAAATTGGTTAAATTGAATAAAATTATCTTTTCTGTAATTTATTAGATTTATACAATATACTGTATAGAAGATGTAGGACAATTGTAGAATCGGATTATAGTACAAGTGTATCTTTGGAAAGGTGTAACAGAGAGTTGCATTAAAGGAATTACAATAATAATATAATCAAAATGTGAGGCTTGACCACCTGTTCTTAGCGTTTGGGTTGATGGGATCGAGCTCTAGTGGGGGTTTTTCTTTTTGAAAACTCAGAGAAATTATCAAAACAGTAAGCGAAAATATAAAAGGAAATTTTGTTTAAAGTTTTTCACCAACAGAGAGTTGGCATATTTGTTGTTGGGTTATGGTTTGTGTAATGCCCCGAATTCCAAACACATGCAATTCGTAGAAAATACAGGATCTTTTACTTCAAATTCGTACAAATTTATAAGGAATTTAAAATTTTTATTTACAACAAGTTCTTTACAACAATACAGTGGAATTAAAATGAATACAATGCAATCTACGATAATGAAAAATTTTCAGTCTTGTAACAACTCATTATAGAGACTTCAAGCCCATTCCAAGTCCAATCCTGCAACTAGGAAACTGCTGGCACGTCAGTTGCATACAACTGACGAATGACGAAATGCTATAATACAGCGACTTTTCTACTTTAGCAAACACAAACTTGAATGCAAATAGGAAAATGACTACCCTAGTAGTGTCAATGCATGATATGACTTAATGCCTAATGTAGATATTTACACTACGATGATACTAATGCATACTTGTTCAGATTTTACGTATCCCATAATACATAAGTCCGAGGACAAGCTCTTACGTACTCCACATTATAGGGCTCAATCCATCGTCATGAAAATTCTACTACGATAACAAAAGCAAGGTTTAGACATGTCACGCCCCGTTTCCCAAAAAGAGAATATGGAATACGGATATATGACAAAAGCCCAGCAAATGATTTTCATCATCCATAAGCTGTCACGATCTTTACAACATTTCACAGGAATAATCAGAGTAGGAAGCAAGTGAAGTCAACCACACATACGTATATGAATCAATATACCAACAGGAATTTACTTGAAACAAAATTTAATAATCTCAAATAAACAAGATCTAAACAAGTCAATAATCCTGGGTCACATTGCCCAATACAAAATTCATGTAGCTAATACATTATTCAATATAAGCAATATGACATAATAATAATAGCAAAACTCCAGTATCTAGAATCTCATATCACCTACTCCATCTGGCAGCTGATCTCCAAAATCTGCAATTTAATGAATTAAGGAAGAGGAAAAAAAGAAAACAAAACGTCTGTCAATGCAAGTTACGATCCGCTTGTAGTGCAGGCACAAGTACAGAAAAAGGGTAAACAAATATAAATAGAACAAACATAGCATGGAATAGATATGGCAGAGTAAAATAGAATTTCTAACATGAATCAAAAAAACAGAATCAAGTAACATGGTACACTAACAGGTACAGGTAACATGTATCAGGTAATCATGTTATATCAAGTCTTGTATTTATTACTAACTAGGTAGCACTTCATGCGTCCCAGGTTTTTACCACATGATTGCTACTTACATGCAAATTTCGTTTAGGCCTAGTGGTGGGTTTCTATAAGGCCGTGTACTCAGGCGTCATGTACTGGTAGTAGGAACAGGTTCATGAATCAGACAGGTACGCGAATCAAACGATTCATACATCAACAGGTTCATGAATCAAATAGGTACACGAATCAACCGATTCATGCATCAACAGGTACACAAATCAACCGTTCATGCATCAACAGGTACACGAACCAACAGGTCCATGCATCAAAACAGAAAGTACAACAGAAGCACAAATCCACGGATTCATGAATCAAACATAAAGTGCGACATGTTCATGTATCAACATGAATCAAACATAAAATGGGAAACACGGGCCCCCTTCTGAGTACACATACCGATATTGTCCACTACTAAGGTCTTTCCCTTAACCGGCTTGATTACTTGTTATTATTATTAAACAGGCATGTACGTGTACAAAACAGAGCAATAATAACATGGCATGAACAAGTAACATGTTCAGGTTTCAAGATAAACATATACCGGTGATAGGCAACACATAAAAGGATAGAACAACGAAAATTCTACTTCAAGACAGCAAGACAGTAATGCACTAAAATTGGGATTCCCGTTGCCAAAAACATGCAAACCTGATCCGTCAGAGAATTTGAAAAATAGACTCCCGACCGAATCCAGCAAATATATATAAGTCATAAGGTATTTCACAACAACAGGACTCAAAACATGTTTGTATCCAGAAAACGTGTTCAGCCAGAAATAAGAAGTTTGTATTCTTAAACAGAAAAACAGCATAAAAATTCACTAATTAAATCCAAGAAAAATCTGGGGTATTCCCTAGTATGTTTAGTAACAGAAAATAAAGTTTAATAATTTTCCAACATAAATAGAATAGTCAAGTAAAATCAGAAAACAGCAAGATACAGTAGTTTGTAAATCTGGAATCGTGAACACCGCAGTACTAAAACAGCAATATCTCACAAAATATAAATCGAAATCCAGATCTGTCAAAAGGGTGATAAAATAGATATAGTAGGCTATAATTCATATTCACAAAGTTTTTATAAAAAGCAAATCGAATTAGGTTGAAATTAAGGTTCTTTACTAAACAGTATAAAAATTCTGCATGTATAGTAGTTGTTTGCAAGCATAGAATAGTGTATAAAAGTTATCAATTAAATCCATAAAAATTATGGGGTTGATCCCAATCAAGTCTAGTTGTAACCAGCAAAATATTGGTTCAATATATTATCTTTAATATCAGTAGAAAAATAAATAGTCATACAGAATTCATATAAAACTAGATCTGGAATTTTAAACACATCTGTAGTAAAATAGTCATAACTCGAAACTCATAAATCGAAATTGAGATCTGCCACAAAATCTGGAAAGCAGACAGAATTCTTTATAATTCATATTCACAAATAATTTTCATATACTAACCTTAATAGGGTCTAAAATACTGAACAAAAATGAGGAATCGGCGAAACAGAAAATATCCTCCATGCACAAAATCAACTGGTTCATATAAAACTCACCCAAAACATAACCAAACGTGAAATATGTATATAAAAAATATCCTCCATGAAGTGAGAAAATTTTCTAACATTTTTCTCAATTTTTATTTCATATTAAAACTAAAAAAAATCAAATGTATATAAAAAATCAGATTTTTCCCAAAAGAAAGTGGCTTCAGCCAGTTTTGAACATGCACACACAAGCCCCACGGTGTACGTTCACCGTACCAAACCCCTACGCGCTAGCCAAAAGGGACACAGTGCCCAACTGCTCTAAAGGGAAGCATAATTAGGGTTAAGCTCTGTCTCCGGATTAATGAAAAATTGAATTTTTGGAAAATAAAAGCCTCTGGTAAGACTCGAACCCACACACACAGGTGCCGCCGAGCTACAGTAGAGCACAAATGGCACCCCTCTCTAACCAGTATGACCATAGTGTCTAACTGATATGAGAGTAGATTAAAATAGGTTTGTTTCGACTCTCTCTTTATCAAAATTTCTTCACTTTTCAAAAGCTCTTAACTTTTTTTCTTTTTCACATGAAGCCATAAAAATTTCTAGAATACTGATTCTACGTATAACAAAACAGTGTTTTAAAAATATTTTTTTGACATTAAAACATGTATTTCTCATTCTAATTTGTGTTCTATGCCTACAATTGCAATATTTCAATTTAGCAAACTCTCTACCAATTTTTTTTGCATTACAACTGCATTAGAAATAATTGTTCTTGCTTTTCTTCCTCTTTTATTTCCACAATACTTAATGTTATGGTCTCATTCATTAATTAGTGTCACAATAATTTAATAAGCACAAATTTCATATTTTCAACTACTAATCATTCACAAGCATATTCTACAATTAACATGGTTCCAATTTCACATTTTCATAGCAATAAGGCAATTCTACCACAATAGACATGATTTATAACAAATAGCATGCAATTTATCAAGCATTTACTCAATCTACCAAGTCCTTTTTAGAGCAAACACATGGTTATCTTATTAGTTTCTTTAGCATTCTCATTAATCAAAAACTCCTAGCATGGTGTCTAAGATTAGAAGTAGAGAAAACCACCCACCTATTTGAAGAAAAACACTACAAAAGCTCCTAGAATCTCCTTGAATACACGAGCAGTCTTTCTCCTCCTAGTTTGAGCCACCACGATCACCTTCTCCTCCTTGCCTAGTGAAACCCGAGCCTTCTCTTCCTCCAAATGAAATGGCCGGCCTCCAAGAAATGCAACACACACAACTAGAATACTCTCAATCTTTTTCGAACTCTCTCTCAATCTTTTTTACTCACTTGGTGTTTTCTTTCTTTCTTTTCTTTACAAAATTTTTCAGTGTGTTATATGCATAGAAGGGGGGGTATTTATACTAATTTTTGAGTGAAATTGAGGGCTAGGGTTAATCTAGATGGTTGAAGATAAATGGCTAGGATACATTGGAAAGTTGTAGAAACCACCCATGAACAAGTAACCACATATCCACTAAGCCAACTCCCCACAACCCTCACCCCCATTTCCGGCCTACTCCTTTAATGGCTTAAGACACGTGCTAGTGCAATGCACATGTCAAATGTATCACCCCTAGTTACTAGTTGCGCATGATAGATTAATTAATTGTCTACAAAGTTGATCTACACTGCAAGTCATGTTAAATAAAAGAGAAATAAACTAGTGGGCTTTCAATTAGTGGACTAAAACTCCATGGGCTAATTAAAATAATTAAAACAATTAGGATGGGCTTAAAATAAACAATTAGTCTTTAGAATATAATTAGGCTTTCAAAATAAAAAGAGAGATAGAAAAATATTTGTTCATGCTACAACATAAATAATTTTCTAGAAAAATGCACATGAATTAGTACGTGCAACACACGTAAAAATTCACAAACTCTTCATTTAATCAAAATAATGAATCAGGATATTACACAATGTGTGTGCACACTCTCCATACAAATTTTATTATTAATTTTTATTAGGTTAGATGTCTGTGTTACATATGGCAAGTGTACCAAACTAACTATATTTTAAAAGTACACTTTAGTGCAAACGAAATCAATCATGAGCTTTAAATTAATTTTAGTGGGCTACAAAATAGATTTAGGCCTAATGGATTTTAATTAAAAATAAATCACACAATTGTGACTAGAAAAATGAGAAGAAAATTATTCATGACTCAAGAAAATTTTTGGAACCAACATGTGCACGGCAAACAGGTGCGTTGCACGTAGCAATACAAAATGAATTTGAGAGAACGAAAAATAGTCAAAATATAAAATACGTAAAACATGTATATTAATAATGTTACGCATATTTCATGTAACGGTGAAATTACATAATCTGCACGTGTATTGACAGCACATGCAATGCACGTAAAATGGAATATTTGATATTTGAGTTACAATTTAAATTCAAATACATAATCGAATTTGAGAGAATTAAAAATACACATATATAAGAATCGAAATACAAAACACGTGGAGAATATTTGTATTAAAATACGTTACGGATATTACCCATAATGGTACAAAATATACGTGCGTAATACAAGAGGGGCAAAATTGCCATCACTCAATTTTGCGAGGTGTTACAGTTTGGGGCATGCTAGTCTCGGGTTCGATTCTGAACAGGGCCAGTTCTTTTATTTTTTATTTTGGTTATTTTTATAATTTTAAATTCTTTTCTTCGAAAAAAAAGTTTAGATTTAATGTAGAGTATTAGGAAATATTTGACAAATATATATATCTGAGTTCAAGATTATTTTGTGGATGAATTAAGTTATAAAACAAGTTATTTTAGAAGGAAAATTTTGGAGCTATTTTCACTATGAAATTAAGCGTATTTAAGGGATTGAAACACGAGGAGCTTTTAATCTAGTTTATTTCTAAAATTTTACATCGTATAAAAACGAGTTTAAATTGGCAATTTATGTAAAGTGTACAATATGATGAATTAAGAGATAATTAAAGGATGAATTTCGGAATATTACACGTGTGACTTTTGTAAGGAGTTTTATCAAGTTGAAATGCTTTCTTGAGATGTGTTATAAGAGAATGCGAAGTTATATTTTGAAATTGACAATTCAAAGTGAACGTATGAACAAATCGAATGAATTATGCATGAGAAATTATTTATTTGAGTTTAGGATAACCCATATGATCTCAATTTGAGATGTTGGAATCTACAAGCTGAGCGAGACCCATAGAAACCGGCAAGTTAAGATAAATGAAATTTGAGAAATAGCCAGTGTGGGCTAACATTTCTCCGTGTGTTGATATAAGTCCGGTAGGTTAAGCTAGCTCTAGGTTTTGATAATCATAATTGAACCTAGGAACAGGCACTAGAGGGAGATGTAATGAAGTACGGGCAAACATGAGTATGAGGGCCTCACTTGATTTGCGGTGGGAGATTATCTTCAGAATTATCGGGGTGTGAGGCATGATGTCCAAAATCACTTGCAGCGGAAGATACTTCTTCAAAATTATCGGGATCAAGAATCGCGGTGAGAGATTATCTTCATAATTATCGGGAGTGAGGCATGATGTCCAAAATTGCTTGCGGTGGGAAATATTTCTTCAGAATTATCGGATCGAGGGAACGCTCATGAGGAATTTGTGTGATGAGGTACCAGATGGCTCGCGGTGTGGGTCTCGTCTCTAGAATTATCACGGTGTGGGTCTCGTCTCCAGAATTATCAGGGTGTGAGGCAGGATGTCCAAAATCACTTGCGGTGGGAGAACGATTCTCAAGAATTTCGGGGCGATATTAGATACTCACAGGATATCTAAACCTTACATTAGTCACCTGTGGTAGGGTAAAAATGGCCTGCGGGCCCAACCAGGGCCCAATACAACTCTCACTCAAGAAAGGTAAAAATAGCAATCTAGCTCGGCTTCGAACCATTACAGGGTCGGTGCCGAACCTCAATTGCACCCCCCCAGAGCCGACCTCCTCGTATCCGACGAGCCTCAGTGGCCCTCGGTCTCCGATCCGTGACAGCCCCATGAGCCGCCCCCCCTCTCTGGCGAAGCAGGGGGATGACCTGGCACAGCCTAGGCCCTCCGATTCTCCCAGAGGCACAGAGGACCCACGATCAGCCATGTCAGCTCTATACCGCTCAGGGTTTTGCCACGTCAGCCCTATACCACTCCTGGTATTGCCACGTCAGCCCTAAACCCCCTGGGCCTTCTGCCACGACAGGCCCATGGGCTTTCGGGTTTAGACCCGGCCCCCAAGCGGATCCAAACCCGGTTGGGATTCTCTATAAATACTAGACCCTCACCCACCTTTTCAGGTAATCAATCTTTTGCCACTTAAATTCACCTAGTTATTGCTACTCTCTCACAGAGACTGACTAGATCGTCGGAGGGTCCGCCACCGGGACAAACCCCGGTGTTTCAGGACCGTCTGCAGGTACACAAGACCTCGGATCCGAATCCTCTGATCCGAGCACAGATCTCCGAACCACCCCGAGGTCGCCACAGGTTCTGCCCGGTCAGCCTAGGGTCGTCAGACGAGCAGCTTTCTCCTTCAACTACAAATTGAGTCCGAACTCACACCTGGTGCATCCATACGTCTCCCAAAAATAAACCGCATCAGGTTGGCGCCGTCTGTGGGAACACTGCTTCAGAAGCCGACCCGAGCCCGACTATCGAGCGACCTCGACAGCCGAACTCTCATGGCCTCAAAGGGCAAGGGGGCTGCTTCCTCCGTCAACCGACGGGACTCGCCCCCACCAATCGCTAATGCCGGTCCACATACTTCAAAACACAGGGCTCCCCATCAGGGATCCCAAAGGAGCGTCGCCCGCCAAGTCCAGCCCGACCTCCGAGGAGTCATCATCAACCGACAGGTTAACCGCAACAGGGGAAGGGCCGCTTCCAACCCGGCCCCGAACCATCCAAGACCGCCGCCCGAGGGACGGAGGTCAGCACTCAGCCGCATCGGAAGGCAGCCCTCGGACCGACCGAACAGGGTCGAGGGAGCCCCCGTCACTCACAAGGAGTTCCGAGACTTCCGGAGAGAAATTCTCGGGGCCCTCCGACGGGCCCCCAGGGAGGAAACCTCCCACTCCCAAACTAGGTCGGATGCCGAGGCCAGCATGTCGCACACGTCAACTATCCAGCCAGAAGACGGCGGCGTACTCCTGAGGCGCCTCCAAGAAATGGAGGACCGCCTCGATCACATAGGGGACGGCGACCGACGAGTGGCTCAGGGATACAGACCCATCCGTCCTCCCTTCTCCGCCCCCATCCTTCAAGCAGAAATACCCAGGAATTTCCGACCACCTCAATTCGAGACTTACGACGGCGAGGGAGATCCTGCTGATCACATGGAGGGTTTCAAAACCCTCATGATGATTCACAGCGCCTCGGATCCCCTGCTATGCCGAGCCTTCCCCGCCACACTCCGAGGTCCGGCTCGTGAATGGTACTCTAAGCTCACCCCCGGCTCCATTTACTCCTTCGACCAACTAGAAGGCAATTTTCTGGCTCACTTCGTCACCAGCCGGAAGGCGGAAAGAACCAGCGCCTCTTTACTTGGGCTCAGACAGATAGACGGAGAGTCCCTCAGAGTATTCGTCCGAAGGTTTACCACGGAAGCAAGGGCGGTCTCCTCCCTTGATCCAGGCGTCGCCTCTGCGGCCTTTCGGCACAACGTCCGTCATGGACAGCTGAAAGCTTCTCTGGCGAAGAGACCCCCCATCGACTTTCCCGACCTCCTCAACAGGGTCGAGAAATACATTAGAGCAGAAGAGGCCCTTAGCCCCGAAGATGCCAGGGAGGCCAACTCGAAGGGAAAACGGAAGGCCGAAGAAGTCGAGCCATCAAAGAAAGCTCCGAGGGACGCGGGGGCCGTAAAAAAGGTCCCGCCGATCCCCCGCTTCGAGAAGTACACTCCCTTGATGCATAACGTATCCGCCATCCTCTTAGAAATCGAAGACAAAGGCATTGTTCGACTACCTCCCCGACCTAACAACGGCAAGAACCGAGATCAGCGCTTCTACTGCCGCTTCCACAGAGACCATGGGCACGACACCGATCAATGCCGGGCCCTGAAAGACGAGATTGAGGAACTCATCTCCAGGGGGTACCTCCGAGAATTCACCCGAGAAGTCCCGCGGGATCGACGAGATACTAGGAACGGGAGACACTCGCCCCCGAACCCTACTCCGAACCGCATCCAGGATCGAGATCAAGAGTCCGAGGGAGCCGCGGACACGCCATTTATCTTGCACTATGTCCATGGAGGGCCAATGGGAGGGGAATCGAATACCTCCCGAAAAGCCTTCATCCGAGAGGTAAATGCTGTCCAAGGCAACCCCTCTCCCAAGCTACAACCCATGCCAGTCTCATTCTCAGGGGAGGACCTCGAAGGCGTTCGCCTCCCCCACTGCGATGCCTTCGTCATTAGCCTCCACATGGCTAATTGTGAAGTTCGCCGAATCCTCGTCGACAACGACAGCTCGGTGAACATTCTTTTCCTCGAAGCCTTCGAGAATCTAAAGTTACCTAGGGGCAAGCTCAAGCCGGCCGGATACACCTTGCATGGGTTCTCCGGCGTCCCTGTCGTGATAGAGGGGATTGTCACCCTCGACGTTACCGCAGGATCGGCTCCCGTCAAGAGGACCGAGTCTATGGACTTCATGGTGGTCAACATCAAGGCGGTCTACAACGCCATACTCGGCCGACCCGGGTTATGCTCCCTCCAAGCAGTGTCTTCGGCCTACCATCTGAAGCTCAAATTTCCCACCCCACAAGGAGTCGGCGTCGTCCGAGGCAGCCAAGAAGCAGCACGATCGTGCTACATGACCACCGTCGGGGGAGGAGTGTTCCCCCTCGACGCCGTCAAATTTGGACCAGAGAAGGACGGCCCTACCCCCGGACCTGCCGTCGAGCAAGAGAGGTTCCCCCTTGACACCAAACACCCAGTGAATTCCTGCGAAGAACGAGCATAGGGTTTAACTTAGATAAGAATTGAACCTTTTGTAAAGCTTTCCTTTGTAAAGGGCCGTTTTAGCGGCCCCCCCTATCTTATACGAAGGAAATCTCGTTGTATCATACTCCGAACGCCTCGGCAGATCCGACCTAATACCAGGTTAGGAGATCGACACCGAAGACTTCACCTCACCCCACTCCGATTCCTCACAAAACGATAAGGCCGAACCACATCCCCTTCATCATCTCGTATGCTATCAACCAAAGCAAAGGGTGAAATGAATTCCCTATTCATGTTCCTTTATTAGGTTAAGAGGAAACAAACAAAGACCATTACAGAAATACTCCCCTCATCTCGAACCGCAGGAGGCCGCCCTCTCAAGGCCCCTCTAGTCCGACGAACGGCGGGATCACTCCAAACGAACAACTGGGAACTCTCTCCTTGGCATAAGGGTCCTTTGGTTCGGCCACGATTGATATACCGACCACGGAACTCTGGGCATCGGTGGGCCGCATACGTTCCGTTAGCAACACCGCAATAGGTACCCCCCCTGCTCACTGACCACCCGAGGAAGTTCTCGAGACGCCCAGCATCGACTGGTAGAGGTGTATCTCCACCTCCTTCTCCACTAGCACATCGCGAAGTCGCTTCTCAGAGGAGGGCCTCTGCACCAAGGAACTCGACATAGCATATCCAGGTCCGACACCCACGAGTTCCCGATCCAACATCACCCTCCCCAGACGACTTGCCTCTTCACCAAGGGCTCCGGACATGTTCCTGTAAAAACTAAAGGCCGCTTCGGCGGTGCGGGCCCTCTCACGATACCAAGCCAAGGTGGCCTCCAATGCCCCCACCTTGCTCCGGAGCCATGCCACGTCGGAACGACGAGGGTCCACCTCGGGAAGGGAAGCCACAACCTACAAAGAGAACCGACTCGAAGCACATAAGCAAGGAGGTTCGGAAATGTTCAGCGTCAACACACTTGACCAGTCAAAGATACTTTCTTATAAATTTTGTTGCTTCCTACAAAAAGGCGGTGGCCAGTCCGCGAGAGGCAAATACAATCGAAAGGGGGGAAAAAGAAAGAAAGACAAAACTATGCAACTCGATTTCCCTCCTCGTCGTCGATCGGGTTCGCCGGAGGGTCGACGGCCGGGTTGTCAACGGGCCCCTCTTCGGCAGGAGTCTTCGGGGCCCCATCAATCTCCATGTCGTACTCAAAGTTGGACTGGTCGACGGTCGGATAGAAGTGCCTCACATGACTGAGGGCCTTCGCGTAGCACTCATCCTGGGCGGCGATCACCATCCGCTGACCCGCATCCGTCAGCTCTTTCCTCTCCTTGGCGAACGCAGCTGTCAACTCCCCCTTCTCCTTGGCGAACTTCCCCTTCAAAGAGGCCACCCTCTTCCCCCACTCGGTGTCCTTGGCCTCGAGCTCCAGCTTCATCTGCTGCTCCCTCTGATGCGAACCCTCGAGCTCGATCCGCATCTCCTTCATCTCTCGCTCGCTCTTGTCCGCCCGAGCACGTTCTTGTGACAGGGACGCTTCGTAGAGGTTCTTTACATTAGCTCCTTGCATACAAGCCTGCGACCGAAAGGCACACATAAGAAGAAAACTCCTGAAGCAAGACTAACAGAAAGGAGGAGGTCGACAAGCTTACCAACACGGTGGCCTGCGCCAGGCGCGTAAAGGCCACCTCTACGGGCTCGCTCTCCATCATCTGGCGATCGCGAGGCGTCGCCAGCTTCTCCACCACCTCTACGGCCTGGGCTTCCTCGGTAAGACAGTCTCCCATCCGAATCGACCAGTCCGGCGCCCACCGTTGCCGCAACATCTCCACCACCGGGTCCTCCTCCTCAACCTCTACCAAGGGACCTTTTCCCTTGTCGAGACCGGATGCCCTCGCGGGGCCCTTACCCCTCGAAGGGGCAGCCCCCTTGCTCGTCTCCGAACGAGTCTTCTTAACCCTCGGCTCGAGCGGTACCTCCGAGATAACAAGGGACGGCTCCCTCGGCCTCTTCGCCGCCTCCCCCTTCTTCTTCTCGGCATTCTCCTTCTTCATGGCGAGCCTCCTGGCTTTGATTGATGCCTCATCCATATCTACAGAAAAAACCATTAAGAGCAATGAGCAAGAAAGTACGAAAGGATCGAGAGAAAAGAAACAACTACATACGCAGAACGGCTGGGCTCAGTCCAACGCTCGCCAGGTGGACCTCCGTCACCTTCGTCCAATCAATACTAGGGGACAAGCGAAGGCGCTCGACAAACCCCCACTCCTCGGCCGTCAGATCCCCCGGCCTCGGCGCGGGATGGCTCGGCTTGGAGTAGTTCCATCGAGTCGGAATGTCCCAGGGCTCTTCACTCCGGATCACCAGATATTTTTTCTTCCAATCCTTGATAGAGTCCGAGTGGCTGTGAACAACCTTCTGCCTACTCCGGGGGGAGATATAGTAAACACCCTCAGCCGCCGAACTAATCATCAGCGTCGCTCAGAACACGTTCAACCGCAGGGGTACCTGTTGTTCCTCGCACATCAGTACAAAACAGATTATCTGCTTCTAAGAGTTCGGCCCATATTGCATCGGGGCCAAGGAGGCCCAGTTCAGCACTTCCCGAACAAATGGGTGGATTGGCAGCCTCAGTCCAGAAATGAACGCGTCCACTGGGAAGACACAATACCAAGCAGATAGGGGATCGGTTGGGCGCAGAGTAGAGCTCGGCAGCATCAATTCGTAGCTAGGACCTATGTGGTACGCCAGCTGCAAAACCTCCAAGTCCCCGCCATCCAAGACGGTCAGAATCGCGTCCATCAACACCCTCTTCCGGCTCGGCGAAGAGGCCTGCACACCAAAGAGCTCCTTGTCGGATAGGTCGTCAGGATATTGACGGAAATGCTTCGGCTGCACGGGCGAACCTGTCCACAAGTTGCGATAGACAGACCCCTGGCTCGAACCACCAATCCTCGATCCTGCCTTCCTCGGAGCCTTCTTCCTCTTCTTGGTTCGCTCCGGCGAGGGAGTGAATAAGGGCACCCGGCAAGTCAGCATGGAACTCGGGCCTGCACCCTGAACTGTGGATCTCCTTACGATGCCACCCTCGCCTCCCTCTCCCTCGGAAGTCAACTCCAAAACCCGGACGCCGTCCGAACCATCATCCGCTTCCTCCTACTCGCTGCTCTCCACCACGAAGGGACGACGAGAGCGCAACAACCTCGCACCATATACCTCCTCCTCACCTACTGGTTCCTCCCACGAAACCGTATCAGAAGACTCATCAACGTGTACTGACTCCTCCTCGAGTACGGGCTCCTCCCAGGACGTCGATTCGGAGATAGGCTTCACTTCCTCCCTAGACGTCGACGCTGACGAGCCAGACTGAGCCCTGTCCATCTATGCCTAAACTCAGCAAACTTACCAACTCACCTGGGGTTACTTTGGAAGGGCGAGCCTAGTACAGCAAGTTGCAAAGATGAGCGCGGAAGGGTTGTGAAATTTTTGAAAAAAGCAGCAGGAAAGGAGTGGACTGATAGAGGAGAGGGGGGAGTATTTATAGGAGATAGAAGCGACTCCTCGATTTCCGCGAAGTACTGTTCACCTATTTGACATGCAACGGCCGCCTGGGAATTCGCGCCACGTCCTCAAAACGTGCGCTGCTGACATCATCCAATGACAGACTGGCAGCCAGACGAGGAGGTCAGCTCGGATGAGATATTCTGGGGAGGGAACATTTTTACTTAAGATTTAAGACGCCGTCCTTAGACAGACGCCCCGGGCTCCGAGGCGGGGTCGGTTCCCCTTTCACCCGTGAGCAGCTCGGGGCTTACAGCCTCGTCGGCCGAAGACCCGAACTGTTCAAGGGTGAGACAGAAACCGCCATCACCTGGATCCCTATTGGAATGCAGAGTAGTCAACCTCCAATCGGAGAACGACTCGTCTATCCGAGGCTCAAAGCTTTGAGACGCCGCCCTCGGCGAGCACCCCGGTCGAAAGCAGATCAACACTCAGAGATCGAGAGAAGTGCAACATTCCGAGCCAGTTGATGCAACTCCAAAGGTTCGGCCTGCAAAGGCAACGGAACCTTCACAGTTGCAAACAACTGGCCCGGAACGCCCTTCATCTCTTCCGGAAGGACAGACCCTTCACAGTTGCAAACAGCTCACCCCTCGGAGTTCGGTCGTTACCCCTCTCACCCTGATCCCCCCTGGATCTGGCCGCCGTATCAGGGCCATCAGATCCAAGAGAAGATCCGGGCGGCAGAGAAACCACCTCTCCGACACAACTGGGGGTAAAAAATGGCAAGAGACAGGCGTCCGCCGGAGCAGACACCTTTAAGGGCCAATAGACCACCCTTGCTTTGATCTGACCCACTACGAAAAAGGGGGGGGTACTTATAGCCTCCCCCAGGGGCCGGCCTTTATGACATAGGGGAAACCAAACGACGGAAGACCATGCGCCATTCATTTATTAGGCGGCGCCATTAAAGCACCTGGGGAATTAGAATCTCACACAGATCCCAAGGCGCCCCCAATGCTCCGCAAAGACAGCAGACCACCCTGCTCAACATTCCCAAGACACAACGGTTCGCCCACAATCTGACCAGCCCCTAAACCCCTCGCCAGCTCGAGGCCAGTTCCTAGCACCAGAATAGTCTTCTCAGGAAGGCTCCACAGGCTCGCCATCACCCTTGCCAACCCGTAATCTCTCGCCAAGCTTGAGGTCAGGTTAGGCACCAGGGTAGTCTTCTCAGGAAGGCTGAACAGCTTGCCATCTCCCTTGTTGGCCCATAAGTCCCTCGCCAGCTCGAGGTCGGGTCCAACACCAGGGTAGTCTTCTCAGGAAGGCTCCACGGCTCGCCATCGCCCTTGCCAACCCATAATCCCTCGCCAAGCTCGAGGTCAGGTCCGGCACCAGGGTAGTCTTCTCAGGAAGGCTCAACAGCTCGCCATCACCCTTACCAACCCATAATCCCTCGCTAGCTCGAGGTCCGGTCTGGCACCTGGGTACTCTTCTTCGAAAGATCCACCGGCTCGCCATCACCCTTACCGACCCGTAATCCCTCCTCAACTCGAGGTTCGGTCTGGCACCAGGGTACTCTTCTCAGGAAGAAACAACGGCTCGCCATCACCCTTACCGACCCATAATCCCTCGCCAGCACGAGGTCCGGTCCGGCACCTGGGTACTCTTCTTCGGAAGATCCACCGGCTCGCCATCACCCTTACCGACCCGTAATCCCTCCTCAACTCGAGGTTCGGTCTGGCACCAGGGTACTCTTCTCAGGAAGAAACAACGGCTCGCCATCACCCTTACCGACCCATAATCCCTCGCCAGCACGAGGTCCGGTCTGGCACCTGGGTACTCTTCTTCGGAAGATCCACCGGCTCGCCATCACCCTTACCGACCCGTAATCCCTTCTCGACTCGAGGTTCGGTCTGGCACCAGGGTACTCTTCTCAGGAAGAAACAACGGCTCGCCATCACCCTTACCGACCCGTAATCCCTCGCCAGCACGAGGTCCGGTCTGGCACCTGGGTACTCTCCTCCGGAAGATTCAACGATTTGCCATCCTATTTCCACGACCATGAACACTCCTCCCCGGTTAGCTCCCGCACCCCCGCAGGAGTGGGGGGCTTGTGTGGTAGGGTAAAAATGGCCTGCGGGCCCAACCAGGGCCCAATACAACTCTCACTCAAGAAAGGTAAAAATAGCAATCTAGCTCGGCTTCGAACCATTACAGGGTCGGCGCCGAACCTCAATTGCACCCCCCCAGAGCCGACCTCCTCGTATCCGACGAGCCTCAGTGGCCCTCGGTCTCCGATCCGTGACAGCCCCATGAGCCGCCCCCCCTCTCTGGCGAAGCAGGGGGATGACCTGGCACAGCCTAGGCCCTCCAATTCTCCCAGAGGCACAGAGGACCCACGATCAGCCATGTCAGCTCTATACCGCTCAGGGTTTTGCCACGTCAGCCCTATACCACTCCTGGTATTGCCACGTCAGCCCTAAACCCCCTGGGCCTTCTGCCACGACAGGCCCATGGGCTTTCGGGTTTAGACCCGGCTCCCAAGCGGATCCAAACCCGGTTGGGATTCTCTATAAATACTAGACCCTCACCCACCTTTTCAGGTAATCAATCTTTTGCCACTTAAATTCACCTAGTTATTGCTACTCTCTCACAGAGACTGACTAGATCGTCGGAGGGTCCGCCACCGGGACAAACCCCGGTGTTTCAGGACCGTCTGCAGGTACACAAGACCTCGGATCCGAATCCTCTGATCCGAGCACAGATCTCTGAACCACCCCGAGGTCGCCACAGGTTCCGCCCGGTCAGCCTAGGGTCGTCAGACGAGCAGCTTTCTCCTTCAACTACAAATTGAGTTCGAACTCACACCTGGTGCATCCACACGTCTCCCAAAAATAAACCGCATCATCACCGTAGTAGGAATTCATAATAAAGAATTGAACCCTATAATGAGAAGTACGATAAGGGTTTGCCCTCAGACCTATGTAGTATAGGATGCATAAAATCCGAACAAGTATGCATTAGTGTCATTGTAAGTATAAATGCGTGGATTAGGTATTAGGATCATATCATACACCGACATGTTTAGGATAGTCACCTTTCACATTTTGTTTCTCATTCAAGTTTGTGATTGTTAAAGTAGAAGAATCGCTATATTATAGCATTACGTCAGTTGTATGCAACTGACATGCCTGTAGTTTTCTAGTTGCAGGATTGGATTTGGTATGGACTTTAAGTTACCATGAGGGATGTCCCAAAATTGAAGAGCTTTCATTATCATATGTTATATTGTACATATTTATTTCTGCTGGGCTATTGTAAAGAAAGATGTTGTAAATGAAAAAAAATTAAATTCCTTGTATTTTTGTATGAAGTTGAAGTAAAAGATCCTATTTGTGCTACGAATTACATGTATTTGGAATTCAGGGCGTTACAGCTAGAAAGGGAAGATTTGAAGGATAGTGTTATGAAGGAAGCATATCCAACACTATTGTCAGTACATCCCTGAAGCCCAAGATGTATAAGGACATCAAGCAGTGTTTTTGGTGGCCATGCATGAAGAGGGATGTTGCAGATTTTGCGACAATGTATTTGACGTGTCAATAGATCAAGGCAGAGAATCATAAGCCTGGAAGATTATTGTAGTCATTACCCGTTCCAGAGTGGAACTGGGAGAATATTAGTATGGACTTCATTACTAGTTTTCCGAGGAGTCAGAATGGTAATGACTCGATCTGGGTCTGTAATACCCCGCAAAAATAGCATATGGCTATTTTGCATTGTAATCCGTGCGCAATTGAGAATTGCACATAATTATGTATTTTCTAATAATAATTGATTGTTATTGAGAAATATCAGATATACTGTCTATCTTATTTTATGCTTTTGGAGGGTTATTATGAGACAATTTTATGTATTTTTGATTGTTAGTATTTTAAAGAGTGAGAGTTGGGGTTTATTTGAAATGAGATTGGGACTTTGGGCTTATGTGTAATATTCCCCTTATATTAATTATTTATCTATTATTTATTTATTTATAAAACCCCACCCCACCCCACCTTCTCCTTCTCCATTTCCTTCTTTCTTCTCCCGTTTCCTTCCCAGCCGAAACCCAAGCCGAACCCATCGGCTCCCCCTCTCCCCACCTCAAATCCCTTCCATTTCTCCATCGTTTCCAAATTAATTTGAGGGATAGACTAAATGAAGGGTCCTCTACCTCATAGTGGCATCGAATTTTCGAAAGAATTTCGGGAAGGTAAACCGTAGATTTTATTATTGTATAAAATTTATTGTGGTTAATTTCTTTGGAGTAGGGGTATTTTGGTAGGAAGATTAGGAGACTTTGGGTGTTGTAGATACGAGAAATTAGTGAGTCGATAGAGGATTTGCAACTTGTTAATAAATTAGGATTTTGGGTTTGTAAAAAAGAACTATATATGTATGGATTAGTTCTCGTATGGTGGTAGAAATTGTAGTTGAATTATTAGAATAATTTGGGAATGGTTCTAGTAATTATTTAGAGATAAAAAAATTCCATAGGCACTAGATTATTACGTGCATCGCACGCCTGTATCCCAGGCGTTCAATAGAATGCCTGTGTGATATTGGAGTTAGTAATATTATTTTCCCGTAACTGGTTTGGATGTTTGAGCCTTGATTGCTTTGAATTTTGATGATAGGAAATACTGGCGAATTTGGATGCGGGGTGGCGCTTCGGGTCTTCGCGGGACAATTTGTGAGTATGATATCTTTTATTTTACGCACATGGTGCGTTATGAAGATTTTAAATTTTGATTTGCAGTGTATTTCCGTTTTCGTATCTTAGGGTAGCATAGGTGTTTTGAACTAGGAATTTGTGTGGACACTCCTATATGTGTCCACCACTATAGTTTAAATTTCATCAATTATCGAGGTTGGTCGATACCTCAGAACTTGCAGAATTCAGCTGGTCTGAAAAGGGCAGAGCTGATTGCTTTTCAACGGCTCTCCATCACCCTTGCCGACCCATAATCCCTCGCCAGCTCGAGGTCCGGTCTAGCACCAGGGTAATCTTCTCAGGAAGTCTCAACAGCTCGCCATCACCCTTGTCGACCCATAATCCCTCGCCAGCTCGAGGTCCGGTCTAGCAACAGGGTAATCTTCTCAGGAGGTCTCAACGGCTCGCCATCACCTTTGCCGGCCCATAATTCCTCGCCAGCTCGAGGTTCGGTCTAGCATCAGGGTAGCCTTCTCGTGAAGGCCCAGCGATTCGCCATCCTATTTCCTCGACCATAAACACTCCTCCACGGCTAGCTCCCGTACCCCCGCAGGAGTGGGGGGCTTGTGTGGTAGGGTAAAAATGGCATGGGGCCCAACCAGGGCCCAGGACAGCTCTCGCTCAAAAATGAGAAAAACAACAATCTGGCTCGGCTTCGAACCACTCCAGGGTCGGCACCGAGCCGCAAGTTCACCCCCACAGAACTGGTCTCCTCGTATTCGACGAGCCACGATGACCCTCGGCCTCCGATCCGCGACAGCCCCACGGGCCGTCCGCCCAGTCTGGCAACGAATGAGGATGACCTGGCACAACCTAGGCCATCCGATTCCCCCCAGAGGCACAGGAGCCCCATGATCAGCCATGTCAGCTCCAAATACCACCTAGGGCTTTGCCACGTCAGCCCTATACCACTCTTGGCACTGCCACGTCCGCCCTAAACCCCCTGGGCCTCCTGCCACGTCAGGCCCATGGGCTTTCGGGTTCAGACCCGGCCCCCAAGCGGATCCAAACCCGGTTGGAATTCCCTATAAATTCCAGACCCTCACCCACCTTTTCAGGTAATCAATCTTTGCCACCTAAATTTCCCTAGTTACTGCCACTCTCTCACAGAGACTGACTAGATCGTCGGAGGGTCCGCCACCGGGATAAACCCCGGTGTTTCAGGACCGTCTGCAGGTACTCGAGGCGAGGCCATCCGAGCCGATCCTCAAGCGCCGAAGCGAGCCCCTCGCTCACCGTCCGGCACCGTACTCTTCCCTTATTACAAATTGAGTCCGAACTCACACCTGGTGCTTCCACACTGCGACCAAAAACAAACCGCATCAACACTCTTGTCTGGGGATAAGAGATTTAACTTAAAGCCCTCATGGACTGGGTGTCTCTCCTAGTGGGCCTAGTCGATTTTAATGGACTTGAAAGCGGTCTATGTCTTGTAGATGAGCCTGTTGAAGGCCAGACTTGTTAAAGAGACCCGTCATGATTAACCTGCCTGTAGAAGTTTTAGTATATGTGTTGGAATCATATGGCCCGGATTTTCTGCAATTTTTACCACTATCATAAGTCCCCCTACTCCCGGAAGACAATATTCTTTGCTTTTGGAAAGTAGCTCTCCTTATTTTAGAATTTTGGGGTACAATCTTAGCTTTCAGGGTTAATTGAAAATACCTAGAACTGATCAGAAGCTTCTGGGGGCGACGAATATTTTCATAAATTTTTCTGAAATTTTCTGGAGTTTTCCATATTTTTTGGATTTTGAATAATTTTCCCCAATTAATAATTGTTTTTTCAAAATTTTAATTAATTAATCCAATTTTTTATTTTTTTTGGAATTTTTAATTAATTTTTTGAATATAATGATTATTTTTGGATATTTTAATTAATTTTTCAAATTTTAATTAAATTTTGGGGATTTTTTTTATTATTTATCTAACCTGTGTGAATTTTGGAATAATCAGAGGCGTTGATCAGGCACAGGCTCGCACATTGAAGAGATCGAGCAGCTGTGATGATCAGATTGTAAAGATGGGGTGATGTGGCCTCATCTGGGTCTCTCATCAGAGTGGGTCTCACCTGCTAAGCGAGATCGAATGGGTGAGAAAAGGATCAGGCAATGTGGCTCCATCCGAAGCGCTGATCCCGCGTTAGGGCACGTTTTAGGGTGATCGAGCTACTGAGAATTGAAGCGGGACAGCAGGGGGAAGCAAGGCGACGTGGCTCGGTCCCCTGTGTCCATCTTGTATGCACTCGAAACTCTGAATGATCCGATGGCTGTCATCAACTACGAGAAGCCTTCAGCCCAGCCGACCATTTCATCGAGCTGCAGTTCATCTTCTTAATTTTTATTTCTTATTTTTGGGCGAAGGAGCTCAAAGAACTGGTGGTGGAGCTCAGCGAATTGGTGATAGAGCTCAACGAACTGGTGATGGAGCTCGGACATTGAACCTTGGCAAACAGGGGAGCTCGGCAAGTTTGCTTTGGAGGATGGAGCTCGGTGAACAGGGGAGCTCGGTGGGCTTCATTCTCGCCGACCTTGTTACAAGCTCAGCTAACTCGGAGCTTGGGCGTGATGCATTCTCGCCGACCTCGAGCTCGACGAACTCTGAGTTTGGGCATGGTGCATTCTTGCAAACCTCAAGCTCGGCAAACTCGGAGCTCGACAAAGTTTGTGAGAGCTACTAGCTTGGCAAACTCGGTGCTTCTTTGGGTAATGGAGCTCGGCGAGCTTGCTTCGGGCTAGCTTTGAGCTCGGTGAAGTGGAGCTCGGCAACTTGGTGCTTCCGCGGCCTGAGGTCTTCTTCTTCATTGCTGAGTTCACCCTGCAGCTAGGGTCTTTGCCTTCGAAGTTTTTGTGGAGCTATGGGTTTGATGTCGGCCAGAGCTTGTGGTTGGAATTAGTGTTTGGGTATGGTTGAGTAAGGAGCTAGGGAGCTGTTGTCAACTTTGAGTTCTTGTATTGGCTTCAAAGCTTCGAGATCGGGTCTGTTCTAAGTTTGAGTTTGGGTGTTGTTCTTCGAAGCTCGAATGTCGGGTTCGAGAGTTGTTGTTTTTTTAGCTTGGGTTAAGTTTAAGGTTGTAGTCAGGTTGGAGTTGTTCGAAGCTTGAGCCCTCTTCAATTCCATGGTCTTTTGCGGAACTCGAATTGCGGCTGACTTTGGGGGTTTTCATCTAGTTGGGTTCGATTGTTGTGTTTGAAGCTTTTTGTTTTGGCGAAGTTTACATTGGGGAGCTAGTTGTGAGGAGCCTTAGGAACTTTGTTACTCTCGGGTAGTTGACTGAGTTGAGTTTGAATCACCTCCGTAGCTTGAAGTCAAGTCTTCTCGCTGCTCTTCTCGGGGTTGAGCTCAGTTGCCATGGGAGCTTGATCGCCTTCTGGTTTAGGTTTGTCTGAGTCGGCATCGAGGCTTGGATGTGAAGCTAGAGCTTGTCGAAGCTTCTCCTTGTGGGTGCTTGCATACAATTATATATATGTATATGGATATATGTGCACATAAAGTTTTATTTTATAATCCTTGGTTTATGGACCAACAAAATCTTTTTTGGCGAACATAGCTTCTTGTATTTGTCAACTCGTTTTATTGGATGAGCATCTCGTCATTGACCAACTGTTGTCTTATTAACTTATTTTTTCAATCAAATGTCTCGTCGTTCAATCAAATGTCTCGTCGTTCATTTCAGTGAACCACTCTTTCATCGACCTAGCATTGTATTGTTCGCTTGTTTTGTCAAGCGAGCAATTTTCTGTTGGACGAACGTTCTTTTGGTTTGGGAGCAGAGTGCTTTGACCGTGATATCTTGTGCATGTAGCTCACTTAGAAGAACTGTTGCAGGAACAAACTTCGGAGGGCGGTCAGACTGTAGACTTGCTATTTGATCCCAGCAAGTTTGTTGAGACAACTGTAAGACAGAGTTAAATGTTTGAACTTACTATTTGCGCCCAGGAAGTTTGGAGAGGCAACTATAAGACAGAGTTGATGTTTGAACTCTCTGTTTGATCCCAACATTTTTGAAGAGTCAACTCTGAGATGGAGTTGGTCGTAGAGCTTGTTGTTTGATCCCAGCAAGTTTACATAGACAACTCTGAGACAGAGTTGGTCATAGAGCTTGTCGTTTGATCTTATAAAGACAACTCTAAGATGGGGTTGGTCGTAGAGTTTGATCCCAAAAAGTTTGGAGAAACAACTTTAAGGTGGAGTTGAATGTAAGGCTTACCGTTTGATCCCGGCAAGTTTAAAGAGATAACTGTGTGATGGAGTTGAACGTAGAGCTTACCATTTGACCCCGACCAGTTTGGAGAGACAACTCTGAGATGGATTTGGTCGTAGAGCTTTCCGTTTGATCTCGGCAATTTTGGAGAGGCAACTCTAAGATGGAGTTGAACGTTGAACTTGTCGTTTGTGCCCAGAAAGTTTTATGGAGGTAACTCTTGGACGGAGTTAACGGTGAGCTTGCAGTTTGCACTCGGCAAGTAAACAAGAGGAAACTCTAGAACGGAGTTGGACATTTGAACCCACTGTTTGTGCTCAACAAATTTGGAGAAGCAACTCTGAGACGGAGTAGATCGTTTGAACTTGTTGTTTGCACCTAACAAGTTTGTAGAGGCAACTCTGAGACGGAGTTGAATGTTGAACTTGCTGTTTCACTCAGTAAATTTTGTAAAGACGTCTCTACGCCGGTGTTGGGTGCCGAGGTTATTGTATGAAGATGAAGGGTTGTTGGAAAGACTCGAGCTAAAAGAGGGATGTAGAACTCATTGAACGGAGTTAACGAGCTGTTGAAGGTGCTTGAGCAGAGAGCAAGGCATTGAGTCCATTGTTTGGAGTTAACGAGTTGTTGATGGAGCTTGAGTGGTGAGCAAGGTATCAAACTCATTGTTTGGGGTCAATGGGTTACTGATGGAGCTCGAGCGGTGAGCAAGTCATCGAACTCGTTGTTTGGGGTCAATGAGTAACAGGCGGAGATCAAGCGGTGACCAAGGCATCGAACTCATTGTTTGGGGTCAACGAGTAACAGGCGGAGCTCAAGCGGTGACCAAGGCGTCGAACTCATTGTTTGGAGTTAACGAGTTGTTGACAAAGCTCGTGCGATGAGCAAGGCATTGAACTTGTTGTTTGGATTCAACAAATTGTTAATGAAGCTCGAGCGAAGAGCAGGGTGTTGAACTCGTTGTACAAAGTTAATGAGCTATTGGCGGAGCGGAGCTTTAGCGAAGAGCAAGGCATTAAACTCATTTTATGAAGTCAACGGGTTGCTGATGGTGCTCGAGCAAAGAGTAAGGCATTGAGGTCGTTGTTTGGAGTCAACGAGTTGCTGATGGAGCTCAAGTAGTGAGTAAGGCATTGAACTCATTGTTTGGAATCAATGAGTTGTTGATGAGCTCAAGTGAATAGCAGGGCATTGAACTCATTTTCTAGAGTCAAAGAGTTGTTGATAGAGCCTGGGCAAAGATCAAGGCGTTGAAGTCGTGGTTTGGAGTCAACGAGTTGGTGATTTAGTATGAGTGAAGAGCAATGCATCGAACTCATTGTTTGGAGTCAATGAGTTGTTGATAGAGCTGAGAGAAGAGTAAGGCGTTGAACTCGTTGTTTGGAGTGAATGAGTTGTGGGTGTTCTGAATCTTCTTAATATTGAAGTGAAGTCCTTTGTGTTTGTTCAGTGTTGGGGTGATTCCATTATTCTTTTTGCTGACAAGTAATCGTGTACACTGAACAAGGTATTGGGGACGTCGAGCTCGTTCTCCTTTGCGATGCACTACACTTGACAGAGTTGGTACATGTTCATTTCCGTGGTGTGTCATCCAGGACGGAGTTGGAGCTTGCTCAGGTGAAAGTTGTAGGAAAGACTTGGAGCTCACCCGTCTATGGAATGCCTGTCTTGAATTTTATCATCAAGAAATTTAGGCGGCCCTCTATTGTTTAACCAGAAGGACAACTTGTAGGATAGCTTGTTGCATAACGTTCGCAAGACTTTTGTACCGATGCTTATGCACCAAACGTAGACCCATTGCAATTTTACAGTTGTAACATGACTTGTTGTTGGTGAAATAAAAAATATTTTACATGTTTATGCCTTGTACTATGATTTGTCGTCTTGGTGGTTGGCTAGTCGTGGGAGCGGCTCTTGGGAAAAGTTGGACTCCGGACTTGCCGTTTTGTACATAGCTAGTTGTAGGAGCAACTCTAGAAGGGAGTTGAACTCCGAGCTTGCTGTATGGGTCCTCCAACAAATTGTGAGAGTCATTTTGAGTGGAGAGTTGAACTCTGAAACAAACTTCTTTGCAGGTTTTCTGGGGTATCTGTGATCCACGATTATGGACCTGTAATCTTCTTTATGAAAATTTAACAAGTTTCAGGAACAGGTCGAATGACGAGTTGAGCTCTGAACTGCTTGATTGCAGGTTGCTAAAGCAACTCCGAGCCATGGGTATGGTTACCAAACTTGTTGTTTAGGAATTTAACAGGTTGCAGGAGCAGATCGAATAGAGAGTTGAGCTCTGAACGTGTTTGATTACAGGTTGCTAAAGCAACTCCGAGTAATGGGTATGGAATCTATGTTGGTGCTTTCCCTAGAGGCCAGTTGTGTATTGACATTACTAGTTTATAGTGTATCATGACATTTATTTCATATTTAGGCATTTAATTTATCGTGTTATTTATTGTAAAATTAAATGAACTTAATGAAATCCTTAGAATAGTAAGTTTAATGCCATGCAATATCAAGTGCATGACTTGATTATGAGATCATATTGGATGAAATCAGAACACTGTTCCTAAATGTCCCTAGTCAAGTATTATTGTGAACTAGGACAATGATAATATATAGAGACTAGTGTATGCGTATACTGATGACCATTCTCACGGGTCATGGATATGAGAGATCAAGTCTTCACATGGGTACATATTAGACTAATAATGTACTGGACTAACCCACCATGAGAACGCTGTATGGACCGTTACGTGAGTGTCATAAGCAGTTCTCACAGTGACCATGGTGTATGTAGTCCTTTGACTTAAAGTCACTACGGTTCCCTACATGACAATATGTTTTAATGTCGTCAAATGTCGCCTGTAATAAGGTGATTAATGTCGACTATTGGATATACTATAAATCATGCGAAAGGATGTGAGTGACTTAGATAGGATTTTTCCTTCTTACATAACAGGAGCGATATCTACGGGCCCCATGATTGAGTGAGACTGCAAAATGCATGACCGTGCTCAAATGAGTCAATATGAGATATTGAGCTCATTTGTTTTGGTAAGTCTACTTGGACATCAAGAAACCAAAGATTCAACTATACAAGGGTGACACGCTTTATGCTCTATGGTCAATTAAGATATTTGGACAAAGGGTGTAATACCCCGCAAAATAGCATATAAGTATTTTGCATTATAATCCGTGTACAGTTTAGAATTGCACGCGATTATGTATTTTTCTAATAATAATTTGTATAAACATATTTTCTTATATAAATTCAATATATCTTATTTTAAGTATGTAGATAAAATAGTACTTATATATATATATGGTGTTAAGATGTATTGACCAATATGGTCCATGTTTGTGATATATATGGGTGATAATGAGTTATGATATGATAATCGATGAAATTAGTGAGTGGGTATATGTAGGCGATAATATGATATAATCTTTTACTTAATTTGGCATATTCATAAGATATTGTAACGTGATTAAATAAATACTTTGGTGTGTTTACGATACGGAACAGTATGAAGTAATGATCTTTAAAGTAAATAACCGGGTGCATGTGAATATGTGATATAATGAGATAATAATTCTCATGGTTAAAGTCAATGATATGACAAGTTATTTAAATGAAAGATGAGATGCTGTGTGATGAAATTTTGAGATGAAAAGATGAAATAAAAATGATAATAACAGTTAAATTTTGTTGACCAGTACCTACAGAAATCCTGGGGGTTTAGGCAAGACCTCCTAACACCTAAGGACCGGCTTGGGGTGCAGTGTTTATTACCTAAACTATGTTTGGGGTGCGGTGTTTTTATCGCCCAAGCTATCGGCTTGAGACCCGGTTATTACCCAGCTCAGCTGGGGTGCGGTGATATTTCCTCGATGACAGATGTCGTGAGTAAGTACCCTAGTGAAACTAGGGGTGCGTTGTTTTCTTTCCCTCATTGGCTTTGCCACGAGGAAGTACCCAGCTTCACTGGTGTGCGGTATTTTCTTTTCCCTCGTTGGTTTTGCCACGAGGAAGTACCCAAACTAAGTTTGGGGTGTGGTGTTTCCCTTGCTAGCATAAGCTGGGGGGGAGGGGGGGCAGAGGGCTGCGTGTTTACTGGGTTGTTGGCTTTCAATATATTGGGATACTATGGCTCACTGGTCAACAAATTAATAGAATGAATAAATGTGGAATGAAAATGAGAATGAGAAAGTAAAAAAAGTGAAATGTGAATGAGAAGGTAATGAAAGTGAAATGTGAATGAAGAAGTAAAGAAAGCATATGATGTGATATGAGAATGAGAAAGAAAAGAAAGTATTAGATGTAAAGTGGAAAAGAGAAAGTGAAGTAAGTATCTGAGTGGAAATGAATAAGTAGATAGAAAGAAAATGTACATATATGAAGATGAGTATGAAAGAATATGATTCATGAGTATGCAAATAAAAATTAATGATAAAAGAAATATGTGGTAAAATAAGTGGAAAAAATGAGGTAATTGCATTATGTAATTATAAGGGGAAATATAGCAATGGTGATATGCAGATAATTATAAAAAGAGGAACATTTGTGTTATGGGATTAAATATAAAAATTGAAGGAATTAAACATGTGAATTAGTTTGATGTTATGTATTTGAATATAAAAAATGAAGGAATTGTATATATGAATTAATATGATGGTAGGAATATGAGTATAACAGTGAAGGAATTGTGTATGTAAAATTAATGTGAATAACTCGAAGAAATTATGGAATGGAAATGAGTAAAAGAAGTAAAGAAAGTGTTTATGTAGGAGATAATATGATATGAATGAAAAGTAAAGTTATATGTGATATTAGTATGATGCATAAAGCGATGTGTGTTAAGTGATGGATATGGGAATGATTTCAAAACTAAAGATAAGTGTGATATGAGTTGTTGCCTTGAAATTGTGTCGAGGAACTACTCACCGGCTATTTCCATGGGAATAGTGGGAACTACCTGCCTTGGCACAACTCCCAGGGTGAATTGGTGAGTTGTTAATATGATAGTTGTATTGTAAGATGAAATTAAAAATAAAGTAAGGTAATATTCCAAGCTATCGGCTTGAGATGTGATGTTATATTACCCGAGTTCTACTTGGGGTGCGGTGATTATTACCCAAGCTATCTGCTTTGGGGTGCGGTGTAGTATTACCAAAACAATGTTTGGGGTGCAGAGTATAATTTGATAAGAGTGGAAGTTAAAGTAACGTGAAATATGAGGCGTAAGTGAAAATGAAAGGCAGATATATTATTAATAGGAATGAAATGTAACTTGTGTATGAGATGTAAATAAATGTGAGAGGTGTTATAAGATAGGGATAAATGTGGTTTTATTATATTAGATCAACGTGATATTATAAGATTGAACGAATGTGATATTATGAGCCCGAATGAATATGATGACATGTGACGTGAATGTGATATAATGAGAATGAATACAGGTGAACTTATGCAATGAAAATGAATGTGTTATTATATAATTGAATGAATGGGAAATTGTGTGATGAGAATACATATGAACATGTTATAAAATGGATATGTGGACGGGTCGAAGATTCAAAGGGTTAATTCTGTGCAAAGTCAGCTTTATGATGTTTTTATATTTAAATTTCAGGTTCACTTAATTATCATGATATTCGTAAGTTCTTTCTATTTTATTTATATAGTTTAATTTATTTGCTAACTAGTAAATTATACTCACACCAGTTATGGCTGACCCCTGTTGTTTTCTGGGGGTCAGGGGAGTCTCTCCCTGGGGGTGGATGCCCCTAACCCTCTTGCAGGTACTGATTAGCAGTGATGTGAGATACCATAGTAGTTGTTTGATTTTAATAGTTATATTTTTCTCGTAGTCGAATGAGTTGTATATGTATCTATTATATATTTTATTATCCTAAGTTATGTAGAGATGGAGATAGTAGTTGGGTGATAGTTTGTATTATGGAGGAATATGTGTACAATTGTAAGAGATAATAATATATAGTGTTGTGATGGAGTATAAAAGCCCGTACCCACCTCGTTATGGAGTACCGAGGTCTGTGGTTGATTTTTGAAAGGTTTTTCTAAAGTTTTTTTATAAAAATCTTATATGTTTTCGAAAGAATTTATGGTTTTTAAATTGTATCTTGCGTATTATGAGGAATTATGCCCCCAGAGCCCCATATATTATTGCATGTGTGTTGTTGAATGACTTGGCCTGGGGAGGATTGATGTATATTACAGGTACATTGATATTTCTAATTTTTGCAGAATTTCGTAAGGAATCTCTGTAAAAGGGCTAATATTTCTAGGGAAACTCTGTCGGAATTTTTAATAAAAATCTATGAGTATTTTTCTAAGTAAGAAATGGGATAGATAAGAAATATATTAAGTTGGAAAGTATTTGAAAATGGAATGGTTAAAAAAAATGGTGTTACACCCTTAGCTCGAGGTTGAGGTCGAGCATCGAGCCTTATGTTCTTTGTAAGAAAACTAGGCCCTTGCTTGAGGTTGATAGCATCAAGCCCCATGCTTTATGAGAAAGCTAGACCCATGCTTAAGGCCCATGCCGAGCTCCGAGCATGGTGGACTTTGTGAGAAAGCAAGCTGCTGGCTCGAAGTCCATCTAGAGCGCCGAGCGTGGTGAAATTCATGATAAAGGGAGTTGCATGCTTGCTATGGTCGCAGTGACACGGGTGCTGTACGTGCGATGCTTACGTCACAGTTGTGGAAATCGAGGTGTCAAAATCTTGCTAACCGTAGGATCTAGATGGGCGATTGGGATTTATTTGCGGATTTCGAGGTGTCGCAGAGCTAGCTATATATCCCCCCCTTCCCCTATTATTCCTCCTCTAGTGTTCTCTCTCTAAGTGCTGCCCAGCCATCGGCGATAAGTTTCTCAGCGAACTTTCCGGTAAAGGCAATAAGGTTAGTATTTTTTTTATTATGTCGAGGGTTTGGTCCAGTTCTTTCACCTCCACATCTTGTCTTGGTCGTGGGGGTCATCTCTCAAAATCTTTGTCTTGGAAGACGAAGGAGCGGGTCCACGACGTCCTGCCGCTTCGCAGTCGAAAGCCCTTCGTACTAGAATCGAGCGACTCAGAAGGAGAGGAGGAAGTGGCCGAGGTAGTTGACTCGAAAAATGAAGAGGCAGTAGAGGACCTTTGTAGGGAGGTTGGTGAGGGAGAGGATGATGAAGTGATGGAGGTCGATCCGCCGATGGAGGCCTCCAAATTGAAGCCATTGGCGATGCCATCCCCCCCCCCCCCCCCCGAAGACCCGTCGCATCCGAAGGTGAAGGATGAGGTGGACCCTCCAGAAAATCTGGTACAGCAGGATTAGTTCCTTCCTAAACATGGGCTCAACATTCCTTACCTTCCGCAGCCGAGCTCCATTAGGATGTACCCGGATGATGTTGAGGAGTTAGTGAAATATGGTGTGTAACCTTCTTCGTCGGGTCAGCAAAAGATCAGGATGGACAAGACGTCGTGTGCCTTGATGGCCATCGATCTGCTACTAATTCAAGCTAACTACTTCATAGGGATGAAGTATGAGTTGCTGATTCTGAGCCCCGGTCTCCATCCCACAGATAACCTAGCGCCCTGGTTTTGCATGTTCCCGGTGGATGCCTTCTGTTTGGGTTTGCGGCTGCCTCTGCACCCATTTATCAAGGAGGTGTTGAACTGGGGGGATTGTGCCCCATGCAGTACGGTCTGAACTCCTGGAAGCTGCTCGTGTGCTTCATGTTACTCTATGAGGATAGGGGAGTTCCTCTGAAACTGAAGTACTTCCAAGCCGTGTTGTGGGTCAGTTCGTCGGGCGAGTATGAGGGGATTTACTACATCTCGCCTTGTCCCAATAAGAAGGTAGTCCATGGACATCCGGACTCCATAAAAGGGTGGAAGGCAAAATATTTTATTATCCGAAATCAGGTGCCTTGGGTATTCCCACCACTTAGAATTTTCATAAACTGAATCACAAGCCACCAAGGAGAAGGGACCTGGCAGAGGAGTGGGCCGATGTGGATCCGATTATCTCTGAAAACAGCATCGGCTGGCCGAATGTGATAGAGAGGCACTTGGCCAGGATCTGACTGAGCCCCATTCCTTCCCGTGTATCCTTCGTTTTCATTTTAATCAACTTTTTTCTTTCATTCTTATAGCCTTGTTTCTCTTTTGTAGATATGGACGATATTGCAATTAACGCAAGAAGAGCCTAGTTGTCCAAGAAGAGGGTGGTTGAGCAGTCGAGGCAAAGGAAGGAATCCTCTCAAGCCGTGGGCGAAGGTTCCTCGAGTCCGAAGCCCAAGAAACAAAAGACCTTGTTGATCCTAGGGACCTTCGGCTCATCGAAGGCAGCACCCAGCCCCAGTAACCTTAGGGTTTCGGAGGTGCTGAGAAATGGGATGCCTCCCGTTCACCCTCCATAGTGGGTGAAGAGGGGATATGGTTGTGGGCCCTCGACTAGGCCGTGAGGACTGCCGATACGCTGAACGAAGGCGCCAATGGCAGTCGAGGTGGTGGAAAAGCTTGCCACGCCTCGCGACAGATAGGTCTTGGCCACCGAAATGCTAGAGTCCTATTATATGAGGTGGGCTCAGGCCAGCATGCTGGTAAGTCCTCCTTTAACTGCCGAAGTCCTGTAACATGATTTTCTCCCCCTTTTCTTTTTTGAAGTCTTAGCCCTTCGTCTGTAGGCATATATGGCCGGGGCCCAGATGGCGAAGCTGCACTCCCACGAGCTCCAGCCGGAGGTGAGGAACACTCAAAGGTTCGAGCGCGAGATGAAGGACCTGAAGCTAAAGTTGGATGCATCCACGTTTCGTGAGTAGGCTCTTCAGGCCGAGTTGGCTTCCCTGACCTACGACCGAGTCCAAACAGAAGGAGAAATAAAGAAGGCAGCTGCTCGAGAGATTAAAAAGGTGAAGACTGCCGCCATTGACAAGGTCACCGTCTCTCAAGATGAGGCATATAATAGGGCCCTTGATCACGTCAAGTTCTACTTCACCGAGTGCCAGCTCGAGGAGTTTTACTACGGGATGAGGCTTCCTAAGCAACCGAAGATGCCTAGAGGCGATGGTGAAGTGGGGGCTGAGGTGACACACTCCGAGGATGATGCAGTAGCGGTGGCTGATCCTATCGTCAATGTAGATGCCGACGAAGAGGTTCACCTCTCTCCCGAGTAGTAGTTTTTAGTTTTCCCATTACTTGTTGTATTTTGCCAAGCGCGGACTGGCCACCGTTGTTTTGTAAGGATTTTTTGTTATGAAATGAATTTTTGGTCGCACCATTAAACTTTGAAACTTTCTTGGCGTAATCTGTGGGTGTACTGGTGTGTACTTTTGGGTATTTGAGATTCAGCCAAGTTTATGAGGCTCGGAATGATATACTCTTTCCGTCTTTGTGCCAGATGGACGTGCCCCTCGGGGTCAACCCTCGTGGTTCTGAAGTGGGGCACCTTAACGGCAAGGTCACGTCCCTAGAGTCTGTCTTAGCGCGCTACTAAAAACAGGCTTCAGACCGGGAAGCGGCCATTTCTTATTTCATGAACAAATCGAAGGAGTTGATCTTGGAATTGGCTCGCCTGAAGAAGACGATTGCCGACCATGACATGGGGAGCTGAGACTAGATGGTCAATATCTGGTGCTTCCACCCGGACACCGACCTCAGAATCGTTCCTCCGAGAGGTAATCGTGGAGAAGGAACTGGAGATACAAAGGTTCAAGGTCATGCTTGGAATGAGTGGATCTCGATCTAGTCCTTTCGGGGGCGTTTGGCCCTCTATTGGGGGCCCGTCTCTGACCTTGTGGCCAGAGGTGTCTAGGTCGGGTGATGCCCAGAGTTCTGTTGCTGGAGTGTCAACCTTGGCTACCCCGGTGGAACCGGTGGGCGAGTTGACGAGCAGACACGCTCAGTGGGGCTCGAACCGGTTAGTGTCAGTCCTAAGGCCCCCCAAGAGGAGGGTTAGTTCGAGTTTGTAATTGTTGTAATCATGTGGTAGAGATTTTAACAGTTTTTATGCGGCTTCGCCGATTATCTCAATAAAATAACCTTTATATGTTCTTTCGTTCCCTATTTAATGTAGGTCCTGACCGATGCTGAGGGGAGACTGTGAGGACTGTACACCACATGGTAAGGATGAGGGATCGAGAGTTCTCTCGTTGTCGCTCGGTGTGCAAGCCGAGCATCGAGTGCGTGAGAC
Source organism: Hemerocallis citrina (assembly GCA_017893485.1). NCBI lineage: Eukaryota > Viridiplantae > Streptophyta > Magnoliopsida > Asparagales > Asphodelaceae > Hemerocallis > Hemerocallis citrina. The sequence goes on from CM030363.1 coordinate 137,597,203, forward strand.
TGAGAAGTCTTGTTGTGGCTCGAGGTTCAAGCCAAGAGTCCAGGACTTAAGAGATTGATGATTTTCTCATTGCTTCTCGAAGTACAAGTCGAGCATGGAGCGCGTGAGACTGAGACGGCCCATTGTGGCTCGAGGTTCATACTTGAGACTACAAGCTCGTGTTAATGAGCTCGGCTTCGATCAGGATGTATTGGCGAGGCCCTTTCGGTAGATGCGAGATGTTTCATATTCCGAGGGTAGTGATGAATTTGACTGTGAGACATTTTGTCTTCCAACTGGATTGATGAAACTGAAGCTTTTTGTGTTGAAAATTGTAGCGTCATCAATCATGGATCGTTGGATGTAAATGGACGGTTGGGACCTGGCCACGTCAGCATCGTGGCTATTGATGCCTCGTGCTATATAGCCCTTCTCCTCTATTTCTCATTCCTCAATCCCTCAAGAGCTCTCTTGAAGCCATTGGTTCTCCTTCCATCCTTTGACAATTAGGGATAGGGGTAGCCGATCTGAGGGCCGAGCTATCCCTTTCTGTCAGTGGGTGAAAGGGGGGCCGACTCAAGGCCAGGAGCTTAAGGTCTTTTGCCAAACTTCGAAGTTCGAGGAGGCACAGGTGGTCCTCTTATTACCCTCTGGCAGTTAGGGGTAGCCGGCACGAGATGATCTATCTCCAGCTGTCAGTGGGTGGAAAGGGGACCGACTCAATGCCCAGTGTTCAGGGTCCCTATGGAAGACGGGAACCACAAATATAGCCAAAATTTTTATGGGTCGGGACCGAGGCTGAAGGGAGGTTGTGGGAAATGAGTCAAGGATATGAGAGATTAAGAAATCCCTTATTGCGTCTCGAAGTCCAAGCCGAGTGGCGAGGACGTGAGACTAAGAGGGCTTGCTATAGCTTCAGGTTCAAGCTGAGGGTCGAGGACTTGGAAGATTGATAAATCCCTCATTGTCACTCGAAGTCCAAGCCAAGTGGCGAGGACGTGAGACTGAGAAGGCTCATTATAGCTTGAGGTTCAAGCCGAGGGTCGAGGACTTGGGAGATTGATAAATCCCTTGTTATCACTCAAAGTCTAAGCTGGGTGGCGAGGACGTGAGACTGAGAAGGCTCGTTATAGCTTAAGGTTCAAGCCGAGGGTCGAGGAATTTGGAGATTGATAAATCCTTCATTGTCGCTCGAAGTCCTAGCCGAGTGGCGAAGGTCTGAGACTAAGAAGGCTCGTTATAGCTTGAGGTTTAGGCCGAGTGTCGATGACTTGGAAGATTGATAAATCCCTCGTTGTCGCTCGAAGTCCGAGCCGAGTGGCGAGGACTTGAGACTTAGAAGGCTCGTTATAGCTTGAGGTTCAAGTCGAGGGTCGAGGACTTGGGAGATTGATAAATCCCTTGTTGTCGCTCGAAGTCCAAGCCGGTCTCCGAGTGTGGTGGACTTTGTGAGAAAGCTAGGACCTTGCTCGAGGTTAATGCCATGTCGAGCTCTGAGCTTCGTGAGAAGCTAGGCACCTGCTCAGGGTCGATGCCGAGCGTCGAGCCCCCTGCTTTGTGAAAAAACTAGGCCCTTGCTCGAGATTGATGCCGAGCATCGAGCCCAATGTACTTTATGAGAAATCTAGGCCTCTGCTCGAGGTTGATGCCGAGCAACGAGCCCCATGCTTTGTGATAAAGCTAGGCCCTTGCTCGAGGTTGATGTCGAGTGTCGAGCCTCATGCTTTGCAAAAAAGCTAGGCCCTTACTCGAAGTCCAAGCCGAGTGGCGAGGACGTAAGACTGAAAAGGTTCGTGCTAGCTAGGTAAAATTAACAAAACAATCAAAATAAAAGGAAATTCATTGCCTTTACATGCTATGTTACAAAGGAATAGTGGTGCTTAGTAGGTTACAACTAGAGGGGTTGATGTGAATATTTGCAAGTATAGAAAATCGCAACAAGTAATATAGTTAAGTGAATAGAGTGTTGAACCCACAGGGACTAGATATTTTATTGAGTACCGATATTACTAGATTAATCACTATTTGGAAAATCGAAATTTACCCGTGTTTTTCCATTCCACTTGCCCCTTACTAGGGGCGGTAGCTGAGATATTCTATGAATGATAAAACGACTAAGTTAAATTAATCTAATTAAAGCTAACTCAATTAGTGAAGAGGGAGAAGGCTATGAAACTGTGAAGCTCTTGTACTTTGATAATGGTAAAATTAGTTCTAGGGCTCTTGACTTCACCTCGTTTATCACACACACAAATTATAACTCCTTATGAATAAAAATATTATCTTTCCAAGTTGTAAACCAAAATCCAAAAAATGTTAACTACTCTATCCACGTAGTATAAAAATTATTCTCAACTAATTATTTACCTATCCATCAAATTATTAATTGAAAATTTATGAATTTCTTAACGGTCACGTCCTCCAATAACGGTGTTTAATTTTTATTAAGCACAAATCACTAGTTCGGTCTCTTCATGATTTAAACGATCATACAAATGTCTATCCACCATTGTACGCATAAATAATAAAAATTAACACACAACAATGGAAAAATAGAATAATAATAAGGAATTAAAATTGTGTTCTACAAAACTAGGCTACATCTTAGCCTCTAGAAAAATATATTTAGTTCATATTCAATTTGTAAGTAACAAAAATTGTTTGGGATTGCATCAAAAAATATAGAGAAGAAGAGATACAAAAAGAAATAAAAATAATGCAAACCGAACTCCTAGAACCGAGTCCAAGTTACTTTCTCTCTCTTCATTAATTCTCTGTCACAAGAAGCTGGAGCCAAGCCGCATGCCACGTCAGCACGCCAGAGGTCAAAACGTGTCGCCTGTCAGCACCTGTCAAGCGCCAGGTGCCATGTCAGACGTCTGTCGCGTCGAAGAAGACAGCGCTGCAGAGCCGTCACGTCGCTCTCAGGACCTGTCACATCCTGTCTGGTGGGTCCCGCCTGTCAGCCGCTGTCACGTCAGCCGAGTCAGCCTGGACCCCGTGCGCCTACTGTCGTCTGCTGCTCTCTCCCTTTTTCGAGTTCGCCAGCACGCCAGAGAATCTCTCTCTCTCTCTCTTACTTTTCCTTTTTTTTATTTGAAGTAATTGATTGCAGCCGTCACCTCTTGAGAATTGTGCTCCAACCTTGTACATATTTATAGGCAAACGGGAGGGAGAATTAGGGTTTGCGTTTTTGCAGAAAACTCCCCTCCTTTCTTTTATTTCCTTCTTCTTTAACCAGATGCTTATTTCTTTCTCCTTTCTTTCTCTCTTTCCTTTTCTTGCAAACACGTGCTGTTGCATACACAAAATAAGACCAGAATTTAGGATTTAAATAAAATAAAATAAATCAGTTTAAAATTAATTAAACTAACTAAAAATCATATTAGATAATTCAAATCCTTTTAAAATTATTTATCGCACTTTTAACTCAACAAAACAATAAAAATTAATAACTCCATAGTTTTGCTTTGTTTGTTGATTTTTTTCACAAATATTCACTTTTTGCATCAAAAATATTATTTCTTCAAAAATAATTAATTAATTGAAATCTTATAGAAATAAGATGAATTATAAACAATATCAACGAAAACAAGCAATTTTAATAGGTAAATGAGTACAAATATTTATATATAAATTAGACGCATCAAATACCCCCAAACTTAAGATTTTGCTTTTCCTCGAGCAAAAAGTAGAATCATGAACAAGGGAATAATAATAGTAGACTCAACCCATCACACCAAGAAATCTTATCATGCAAGCATCAAAATTTCAATTAAAAATATAAACAATAGCAAATAAAGTAAAACTAAGCATACCCACTTTCTCCAGTGCAATTATTTATTCATAATTCTAAATCCAATCATATTTGTCATGTAATTAATGTAATTATAGTATGTAACAACTTAACTGTGATTATCCCTTCTCTCTACTACAAACCGAGTAGCAAACTAGAGTTTTTTTTTAGTCTCTTCTCTAAGATGTCACTTGCCTTTTGACGCGAATGCAAAACATTTGTGATGAATTCACCCGATTACTCAACAAGTCACAAACTTAAAGTGCTTTGCATACTCATATTTTAAGTTGCCGTTTTACGTAAAAGTAAACATTTGTGATGAATACCCCTAGTTACTAAGCAACTCAAAACATTGGAGTAGATTGACTTTATTCATAATTTTTTTTTTCATTATTACTCTATTTACTTAAACCCTGTTTAGGACTAGATCAAAGGGGATAATCACAAGAAAAGCATCACATTTGTCTTTTATGTATAATAGCATGACTTACACAAATTTGTAAGGAATTTTGAAACTCAATAATCCTAAAGTAAATAAGTATGCTTACTCTTGTTTTATAAGCAATTGTCTATCCCAAAAAATATTATTTCAATGTTTATCACAATAAAGGACTCAAAAGTGTAATGGTTAGCCTAATTGAAATCTCTTTTGTTTTTCTTTTCAAAAAAAATAAAAATAAATTTGTAACCCTTCCCCCAAACTTGAATATCACATTGTCCTCAATGGGAAAGAAAAAAGAAAAACAAAAAGAATGCAAAAAGTTTAGAATTTCTCCCCTGATTCGTCTTTAAATTTCTGCACGCACAGCGTTCAGTATTTTGGCGATATCTGGAGCTGTAGATGTCCAAATGAGCTGAATTTTTTTTTGATGGAAAGCTAAGACAATAGGCTACAATTTCTCTTTGAATCAGGTTTCCAGATTCTGACTCTATACAGCTCAAAAACAGCCATCAATGTGAGTGTACAAAACAGCTCCGCCCGGCGACTTCCAAAATTTATGCAATCCTACAAGATAAAATCAAAAATTAAAATAAAATAAACTAAAATATAAATCAAACCTAAATGTAATAAAAGAAAATATGGGTTGCCTCCTGTGGTAGGGTAAAAATGGCCTGGGGGCCCAACCAGGGCCCAATACAACTCTCACTCAAGAATGGTGAAAACAGCAATCTAGTTCGGCTTCGAACCACTACAGGGTCGGCGCCGAACCTCAAGTTCACCCCCACAGAACTGGCCTCCTCGTATCCGACGAGCTTCAGTGGTCCTCGGCCTCCGATCCGTGACAGCCCCACGGGCCGTCCCCCCTCTCTGGCGAAGCATGGGAATGACCTGGCACAGCCTAGGCCCTCCGATTCTCCCAGAAGCACAGAAGACCCACGATCAGCCATGTCAGCTCCAAATACCACCAAGGGTTTTGCCACGTCAGCCCTATACCGCTCCTGGTATTGCCACGTCTGCCCTAAACCCCCTGGGCCTTCTGCCACGTCAGGCCCATGGGCTTTCGGATCCAGACCCGGCCCTCAAGCGGAACCAAACCCGGTTGGGATTCTCTATAAATACTAGACCCTCACCCACCCTTTGAGGTAATCAATCTTTTACCACTTAAATTCACCTAGTTATTGCTACTCTCTCACAGAGACTGACTAGATCGTCGGAGGGTCCGCCACCGGGATAAACCCCGGTGTTTCAGGACCGTCTGCAGGTACACAAGACCTCGGATCCGAACCCTCTGATCCGAGCCCAGATCTCCGCCTCATTCCGAGCCCGCCGCAGGTTCCGTCCGGTCAGCCGAGGGTCGTCAGACGAGCAGCTTTCTCCTTCAAATACAAATTGAGTCCGAACTCACACCTGGTGCATCCACACGTCTCCCAGAAATAAACCGCATCAGGTTGGCACCGTCTGTGGGAACACTGCTTCAGAAACCGACCCGAGCACGACCATCAAGGCCCCTCGACAGCCGAACTCCCATGGCCTCCAGAGGCAAGGGGGCCGCGTCCTCCGTCAACCGACGGGACACACCCCCACCAAATACCAATGCCGGGCCACGCGCATCAAGGCACGGGGATTCCCATCAGGGATCCCGGCGAAGTGACACCCGTACAGTCCAGCCCGACCTAAGGAGAGTAATCGTCAACCGACAGATTAGCCGCAGCAGGGGAAGGGCCGCTTCCAACCCGGCCCCGAACCATCCGAGACCGCCGCCCGAGGGACGGAGGCCGGCACTCAGCCGCATCGGAAGGCAGCCTTCAGACCGACCAAACCGGGTCGAGGGAGCCCCCGTCACTCACAAGGAGTTCCAAGACTTCCGGAGAGAAATTCTCGGGGCCCTCCGACGGGCCCCCAGGGAGGAAACTCTCCGCTCCCAAACAGGGTCGGATGCAGAGGCCAGCGCGTCGCGCCCTTCAACAAACCAACCAGAAGACGATGGCGTACTCCTAAGGCGCCTCCAAGAAATGGAGGATCGCCTCGATCATATAGGAGACGGCGACCGACGGGCGGCTCAGGGGTACAGACCTGTCCGACCTCCCTTCTCTGCCCTCATCCTCCAAGCAGAAATACCCAGGAATTTCCGACCACCTCAGTTCGAGACCTACGACGGCGAGGGAGATCCCGCTGATCACATGGAGGGTTTCAAAACCCTCATGATGATTCACAGCGCCTCGGATCTCCTGCTATGCCGAGCCTTCCCCGCCACGCTTCGGGGTCCGGCTCGTGAATGGTATTCGAAACTCACCCCCGGCTCCATTTACTCCTTCGACCAACTAGAGGGCAATGTTCTCGCCCACTTCGTCACCAGCCGGAAGGCGGAAAGGACCAGCGCCTCTTTACTTGGGCTCAAGCAGATAGAGGGAGAGTCCCTCAGAGTGTTCGTCCGGAGATTTACCACGGAGGCAAGGTCGGTCTCCTCTCTTGATCCAGGCGTCGCCTCTGCGGCCTTTCGACACAACGTTCGTCATGGACAGCTGAAAGCTTCTCTGGCGAAGAGACCCCCCATCGACTTTCCCGATCTCCTCAACAGGGTCGAGAAATATATTAGGGCAGAAGAGGCCCTTAGCCCCGAAGATACCAGGGAGGCCATCGGGAAGGGAAAGCGGAAGGTCGAAGAGGTCGAACCATCAAAGAAAGCTCCGAGGGACGCGGGGGCCATGAAGAAGGTCCCGCCGGTCCCCCGCTTCGAGAGGTACACTCCCTTGACGCATAACGTATCCGCCATCCTCTTAGAAATCGAAGACAAAGGCATTGTCCGACTACCCCCCCGATCTAATAACAACAAGAATCGAGATCAACGCTTCTACTGCCGCTTCCACAGAGATCACGGGCACGAAACCGACCAGTGCCGAGCCCTGAAAGACGAAATTGAGGAACTCATCTCCAGGGGGTACCTCCGAGAATTCACCTGAGAAGTCCCGCGGGATCGACGAGATACTAGGAACCGAAGGTCCTCGCCTCCGAACCCTACCCCGAACCGCATCCAGGGTCGGGATCCCGAATCCGAGGGAGCCGCAGACACGCCCTTCATCTTGCACTGTGTCCACGGAGGGCCAATGGGAGGAGATTCAAATACTTCCCGAAAAGCCTTCATCCGGGAGGTGAATGCTGTCCACGACAATCCCTCGCCCAAGCTACAACCGATGCGGTCTCCTTCTCAGGAGAGGACCTCGAAGGCGTTCGCCTACCCCACTGCGATGCCCTCGTCATTAGTCTCCACATGGCTAATTGTGAAGTTCGCCGAATCCTCGTCGACAACGGCAGCTCGGTTAATATTCTTTTCCTCGAAGCCTTCGAGAATCTTAAGCTACCTAGAGGCAAGCTCAAGCCGGCCAGATACACCTTGCATGGGTTCTCCGGCGTCCCTGTCGTGATAGAAGGGATTGTCACCCTCAACGTTACCGCAGGATCGGCTCCTGTCAAGAGGACCGAGTCCATGGACTTCATGATGGTCAACGTCAAGGCGGCTTACAACGCCATACTCGGCCGACCCGGACTATGCTCCCTCCAAGCGGTGCCTTCGGCTTACCATCTGAAACTCAAATTTCCCACCCCGCAAGGAGTCGGCATTGTCCGAGGTAGCCAAGAAGCAGCGCGATCGTGCTACATGACTACCGTCGGGGGAGGTGTGTTCTCCCTCGATGCCGTCGAGTTCAAACCTGAGAGGGACGACCCTGCTTCCAAACCTGTCACCGAGCGTGAGGAGACCCCAGTCGAAGCCGAGTACCTAATGAAACTCCTCGAAGGACAAACATAGGCTCTAGCCTGGCTAAATGTAAACATGTTTTTGTGTAAACCCTCATGTGTACAGGGCCGTCTTAGCGGCCCTCCTTATCTTATACAAAAGAGATCTCTTTTTGTTAAAATCCTAATGCCAGATAATGAGATCGGCGCCTGAGTCCTCACTCCGGTATCGTCCCCGACGCCTCGGTAGGCTCCAACCGAATCCAAGCTGGGGACTCTCCCTAAGGCCCCACTTCGATCCCTCGTGCATCGGTGGACTCTCCCTAAAACCACCATCGTTCACTACACTACCAGCTGAAGCAAAGAAGGAACAGGATTCTTTATTCGTACCCTTTTATTTCGTCCTAAGAAAATAAGCAAAGACCGTTACAGGACCACTCCACTCATCTCAAACTAGAGGAAGTCGCCATCTTAGAGCCCCTCGGGTCCGGTGAAGGGCGGGATTACTCCGAACGAGCGACTAAGATCCCTCTCCTCGTTATGATGGTCCTTGAACTCAGCCACGGTCGACTCCCCAGCCACGGAGCTCTGGCCGTCATCTGGTCGCATACGCTGCAACAGCAGCAGCACAGAGGGAACCCCCTCCGCTTGCCGACCCACCGAGGAAGATGTCGAGGCACCCAGCATAATATTGTAACGGTGTATCTCCATTTCTTTCTCTGCAAAGACATCGCGAAGTAACCTCTCAGAAGTGGGCCTCGGCACCGAGGCACCCAACACGGCCTGTCCAAGGCTCGCACCGCCGAGTTCCCAATCCAGCATCGCCCTCCTCAGCCGGCTCGCCTCCTCGCTTAAGGCTTCAGACTTATTCCGATAAAAGTTCAAAGCCGCATCAGTGTCACGAGCCCCCCTTCGGTGGCAGACCAACGCGACCTCCAGGGCCTCAACCTTGCTCCGGAGCCACGCCACGTCGGAACGACGGGGGTCCACCTCGGGAAGGGGAGCCACAACCTACAGGAGAACCAGCCAACCTAACGCACACACGCAAGAAGGTTCAGAAAAATCCGAGGTCAAAACACTTGGCCGGTCAAAAAACTTTTTTCCTATAAATTTAAGTACTCCTTACAAAAAAGGCGGTGGCCAGTCCGTGGGAGGCAAATACAGTCAAGAGAGGGAGAAAAGAAAGACAGAATTATACAGCTTATTGTCCCACCTCAGCGTCGACAGACGGATTCACAGATGGGTCGGCCGGCCGGTCGAGAGCAGGCCCTTCTTCGCCAGGAGTCTTCGACGTCCCCTCGATCTCCATGTCGTACTCAAAATTGGACAGATCAATGGTCGGGTAGAAGTGCCTCACATGGCTGAGGGCCTTCGCATAACATGCGTCCTGGGCCTTGATCACCATCGTCTGGCCCGTAGTCGTCACCTCTTCCTTCTCCTTGGCGAACTTCTTCTTCAAGGAGGCCACCTTCTTCCCCCACTCCGCATCCTTGGCCTCGAGCTCGAGCTTCATCTGCTGCTCCCTCTTGTGCGAACCCTCGAGCTCGATCCGCATTTCCTTCATCTCCCGCTCGCTCTTTTCCGCCCGAGCTCGCTCTTGTGCCAGGGACGCCACGTAGAGGTTCTTCATGTTAGCCCCCTGCATGCAAGCCTGCGACCAACGAGCGCAGATAAGGAAAAGACTTCCGCAGAAAAATTAACAAGGAGAATAGGGTCGACGGACTTACCTGCACGGTGGCCTGCGCCAGGCGCGTGAACGCCACCTCCACGGGCTCGCCCTCCATCGCCTTGCGGTTGCGAGGGGTCGCCAACTTCTCCACCACCTCGACGGCCTGGGCCTCCTCGGTCAGACGGTCCCCCATCCGAACAGACCAGTCCGGAGCCCACCGCTACCGCAGCAACTCCACCACCGGGTCCTCTTCCTCGACCTCGACCAAGGGACCTTTCCCCTTGTCAAGAACGGAGGCCCTCGCTAGGCTCTGGCCCTTCGAAGCAGCCGCCCCCTTGCTCGTCTCCGAGCGAATCCTCTTGGTCCCCGGCTCGGGCTGGACCTCCGAGATGACTAGGGACGACCCCCTCGGCCTCTTCGCCGCCTCCCCCTTCTTCTCGGCCTTCTCCTTCCTCATGGCGAGCCTCTTTGCCTTGATCGATGCTTCGTCCATATCTGCAGAAAAAACCATTAAGAGCAATGAGAAAGAAAGTACGAAAGGACCGAAAGAAAAGAAATAACTACATACACATAACGGCTGGGCTCAGTCCAACGCTCGCCAAGTTGGCCTCCGTCACCTTCGTCCAATCAATACTGGGTGACGAACGGAGGCGCTCGACAAACCCCCACTCCTCGGCCGACAGATCCCTCGGCCTCGGCGTTTGATAGCTCGGCTTGGAGTGATTCCATCGAGTGGGAATGTCCCAGGGCTCTTCACTCCGGATCACCAGATATTTTTTCTTCCATTCCTTGATGGAGTCTGGGTGACTGTGAACGACCTTCCCCTTACTCCGAGGAGAGATGTAGTAAACACCCTCGGCCGCCGAGCTGATCATCAACATCGCACGGAACACATTCAGCCGCAGGGGTACCTTTTGTTCCTCGCACATTAGCACAAAGCAGATAACCTGCTTCCAAGAGTTCGGCCCGTACTGCATTGGGGCCAAGGAGGCCCAGTTCAGCACATCTCGAACAAACGGGTGGACTGGCAACCTCAGCCCGGAGATGAAAGCGTCCACTGGGAAGACGTAATACCAAGCAGAAAGGGGATCGGTGGGGCGCAGAGTAGAGCGCAGCAACAACAACTCGTAGCCAGGCCCTATGTGATATGCCAGCTGCAGAACCTCCAAGTCCCCGCCCTCCAAGACAGTCGGAATCGCGTCCATCATCACCCTCCTCTGACTCGGCGAAGAGGGTTGCACACCGAAGAGCTCCTTGTCAGAAAGATCGTCGGGATACTGACGGAAAGGCTTCGGCTGTACGGGCGAAGCTGTCATCAAATTGCGGAAAACAGGTGCCTGGCTCGAACCACCAGTCCTCGACCCCGCCTTCCTCGGGGCCCTCTTCCTCTTCTTGGCTCGCTCTGACGAGGGAGTAGATAAGGGCCCCAGGCCTGTCGGCGTGAAACTCGAGCCCGCACCCTGAACGGTGGATCTTCTCATCGTGTCGCCCTCGCCTCCCTCCTCCTCGGAAGACAACTCCAGTACACGGATGTCGTCCGAACCATCACTGGCTTCCTCCGACTCGCTTCTCTCCACCACGAAGGAACGTCGGGAGCGAGACGGCCTCACCTTGTGTACCACCTCCCCCTCACCTACTGGTTCCTCCCACGAAACTGAATCGGAAGGCTCCGCAGCGTGCGCCGACTCCTCCTCAAGCACGGGCTCCTCCCACGACGTCGATGTGGAGGCTCGCTTCACTTCCCCCCTGGACGTCGACGCTGACGAGCCGGACTGAGCCCTATCCATCTGTGCCTAAACTAAATAAACTTACCAACTAACCTGGGGTCGCTTCGGAAGGACGAGCCTAGTACAGCAAACTGCAAGAGAGAGCGCTGAAGGGTTGGAAGATTTTTTGAGAAAGAAAGCGGCAAGAAAGAAGTGGGCGAGAGGAGGAGAGGGAGGAATACTTATAAAGGATAAGAACGACTCCTCGACTTCCGCAATTACTATTCACCGATTGACGTACAACTGCCGCCTGGAAAATCACGCCACGTCCTCGAAACATGCGCTGCTGACGTCATCAGGTGCCAGGCTAGCAGCCAGACTCAGGGGTCGGTTCGGATGGAGTATACGATGGAGAAAACATTTTACTTAAGGTTTAAGGCGCCGTCCTTTGACAGACGCCCCGGGCTCCAGCGCTCGATCGGTTCCCCTCTCATCCCCGAGCAGCTCGGGGCTTACAGCCTCGGGTTGGCGCCAAAACCCCGAACTGTTCGAGGGTGGGACGGAAACCACCATCGCCTGGAGCCCTATCGGAAGACAGATTGGCCAACCCCTGATCGGAGGCGACCCCTCTATCTGAGGCTCTTCAGCCCCAAGACCGGAATACGGTTGGTGCCCCTCCCGTCTGGATCTCTCTCGGGCCAAACAACCATGTCAGGGTCGTCTGACCCGAAAAAGGATCCAGACGGCAAAGCCACCACCAATCCGAGGCTCCTTTTCTACCGGTACGGATTTCTGGGGTTACCCCTCTCGCCCTGATCTCCCCTGGATCTGGCTACCGTATCAAGAGCCATCAGATCCAAGAGAAGATCCGGGCGGCAGAGTAACCACCTCTCCGACACTGCCAGGGTTGAAAATTTTTGCAAAAGACAGGCGTCTGCCGAAGCAGACACCTCCGATGGCCAATAGACCACCCCTGCTGTGATCAAACCCGCTGTGGGGGGAGAGGTATTTATAGCCTCCCCCATAGACCAACCATTATGACACGGGGAAAGCCAATCGACGGAAGCCCATGCGCCATCTGCATTTATTAGGCGGCGCCATTAACGCCCCTAGGGAATTGGACCACCACACAGATCCCGGAGAGCCTTCAATGCTCCGCAGAAACGGCGAGTTACCCCCGCTCAAACGCTCTAAGGCACAACAGTTCGACATCGCCCTTGTTGACCCGTAATCCCTCACCAGCTCGAGGTCAGGTCTAGCACCAGGGTAGTCTTCTCAGGAAGGCTCCACGGCTCGCCATCGCCCTTGCCGTCCCGTAATCCCTTGCCAAGCTCGAGGTCAGGTCTGGCACCAGAGAGGTCTTCTCAGGAAGGCCAATGGCTCGCCATCACCCTTGTTGACCCGTAATCCCTCGCCAGCTCGAGGTCAGGTCTAGCACCAGGGTAGTCTTCTCAGGAAGGCTCCACGGCTCGCCATCGCCCTTGCCGACCCGTAATCCCTCGCCAAGCTCGAGGTCAGGTCTGGCATCAGGGTGGTCTTCTCAGGAAGGCCAACGGCTCGCCATCACCCTTGTTGGCCCGTAATCCCTTGCCAGCTCGAGGTCAGGTCTAGCACCAGGGTAGTCTTCTCAGGAAGGCTTCATGGCTCGCCATCGCCCTTGCCGACCCGTAATCCCTCGCCAAGCTCGAGGTCAGGTCTGGCACCAGGGTGGTCTTCTCAGGAAGGCCAACGGCTCGCCATCGCCCTTGCCGACCCGTAATCCCTCGCCAGCTCGAGGTCAGGTCTGGCACCAGGGTAGTCTTCTCAGGAAGGCTCAACTGCTCACCATCACCCTTGCCGATCCTTAAACTCTCGCCGGCTCGAGGCCCGCTCTAACAATCAGGACAACCCCCTCATGAAGGCCCTGTGATTCGCCATCCCATTTCTACAACCATAAACACTCCTCCACGGCTAGCTCCCGCACCCCCGCAGGAGTGGGGGGCTTGTGTGGTAGGGTAAAAATGGCCTGGGGGCCCAACCAGGGCCCAATACAACTCTCACTCAAGAATGGTGAAAATAGCAATCTAGTTCGGCTTCGAACCACTACAGGGTCGGCGCTGAACCTCAAGTTCACCCCCACAGAACTGGCCTCCTCGTATCCGACGAGCTTCAGTGGTCCTCGGCCTCCGATCCGTGACAGCCCCACGGGCCGTCCCCCCTCTCTGGCGAAGCATGGGGATGACCTGGCACAGCCTAGGCCCTCCGATTCTCCCAGAAGCACAGAAGACCCACGATCAGCCATGTCAGCTCCAAATACCACCAAGGGTTTTGCCACGTCAGCCCTATACCGCTCCTGGTATTGCCACGTCTGCCCTAAACCCCCTGGGCCTTCTGCCACGTCAGGCCCATGGGCTTTCGGATCCAGACCCGGTTGGGATTCTCTATAAATACTAGACCCTCACCCACCTTTTGAGGTAATCAATCTTTTACCACTTAAATTCACCTAGTTATTGCTACTCTCTCACAAAGACTGACTAGATCGTCGGAGGGTCCGCCACCGGGATAAACTCCGGTGTTTCAGGACCGTCTGCAGGTACACAAGACCTCGGATCCGAACCCTCTGATCAGAGCCTAGATCTCCGCCTCATTCCGAGCCCGCCGCAGGTTCCGCCCGGTTAGCCGAGGGTCGTCAGACGAGCAGCTTTCTCCTTCAAATACAAATTGAGTCCGAACTCACACCTGGTGCATCCACACGTCTCCCAGAAATAAACCGCATCACCTCCCAAGAAGCGCTAAGTTTTAAGTCTTCAGCCAGACATGGGGGTGAGATGATTATGTGACGCCAAGATCCAACAACATTAAAACATCCTTTCTAATACTTCTCTTCTTGTGTGGATCAGGTTCAAACTCTAGTTTGAGCCGTTTTCTTCTTGATGTTGACGTCTTTGATTTTCCCACCTTTTTGAATTTTTGCTGAAAAAATGAATAAATAGAGGGCGCAGCATCCAAATACATGACATGTTCAAAAATATTTTCTTTTTCAGTTTTAAAAGTTTCTGCATTTGTTGGACATACTTCGATTGGTGAATTTTCAGATTTAGCCTTATGTTTCTCGCCCACAATTAAATCAGTTTCACTTACTTGAATAGATGACTGTTCTTCAGGAGGAAACTTTATGGAATTAAAAACATCATACATTAGTTGCTCATGCTGAATTTGTTCCTCCACAATTTGTTCAATCTCACTTTGCTTTTCAACCACATTCTGTTCACCATTTTCTTCTTGTGGTTGCTCAATTGTCCTCCCACTGCTTAGTGTTATTGCTTTGACATGCTCCTTGGGGTTGACAACTGTGTTGCTTGGTAATATTCCTGCAGTGTTTTCATTAAGAGTATTTGAAATTTGACTAATTTGTACCTCAAGATTGTGAATGGAAGCCGAAGTTGAATTTGTAACATTTTGGATTGCCAAATCTGTCTTTTGTATGTATTATTCTGCCCTTTGCATGTAGTGCATAAACATGTCTTCAAGTGACGGCTTCTTTTCTTGCTGTGGAAAATTTTGAGGTATTACAACTGTTCCTTGATTGTAGTTCCATGGATAATTGGGGGTGTTTCTCCATTCTTGATTGTATGTGTTTGCATAATGATTGTTTTGCATTTGCAAATTTGACACAAAATTTTTATGTTCGGCATTTGATGGAGCAAAACGGTTTCCCACTTGACAATCTGAACTTGAATGATTTCCTGCACAAAAATCACAAATCATATTAGATTGAATAGCATTAAAATTCATATTTTCTACTTGTTTAGATAAAATATCATTTTTTGCATTTAAAGTAGAAAAAGGATCAAGTTCAAAAACTCCAGCCACTTTACTTAGCATTGTTCCCTCTGAAGACCACTGGTAAGTATTTGATGCTATCTCCTCTAAAAGATCATAGGCTGCTTTGTAAGTTTTGCTCATAAGTGCACCACCAGCTGCTGCGTCAACCATAGATCGATGTGTAACTCCCAAACCATTATAGAATGTTTGCATTTGCAACCATTTCAGTAGTTCATGATTAGGACACTTTCTTAATAACTCTTTGTACCTTTCCCATGCATCATACAAAGACTCAGTCTCAAATTGAATAAATGTGACAATATCATTCCTTAGTTTTGCTGTCTTTTCTGGAGGAAAATACTTGGCTAGAAATTTTTGTGCAAGTCCCTCCTAAGTAGTAATACTACCGGGTGGCAGATAATGTAGCCAAGCCTTCGCCTTATCTCGTAGTGAAAAAAGAAATAGTCTCAATCTGATTGCATCATCTGATACTCCGTTGTACTTGAAAGTGTCACAAATTTTCAGAAAATTTGCAATGTGAGCATAAGGATTCTCGTGCGGTAGTCCCCAAAATTGAACAGTCTTATGAATCAATAGAATAATCTCCGGTTCAATCTCAAAATCGTTAGCTTCAATAACCGGTCTCTTTATGCGTGCTTCATAAATTGAGGGTATAGCATAGTCTCTCAAAGGCCTGTTTTCATCGTTCGCCATGATAATGCACTTGTATGTCCTGAAATGTAAGTATCGAAAAAGAAAGAAAAAAATAGAAAAACTAAAAAAAAATAAGAAAAAAAAATAAAAATAAAAGTGAGTCAAAAGAAAATAAAAATATAAAATAATAATAAAAATAAAAATAATTACAAAAAAATCCAAACTAGTAATAATCTAGCAATTTTTAATATCAATAAAAGAATAACTAGTCCCCGGCAACGGCGCCAAAAACTTGATGTGAATATTTGCAAGTGTACAAAATCGCAACAAGTAATATAGTTAAGTGAATAGAGTGTCGAACCCACAGGGACTAGATATTTTATTGAGTACCGATATTACTAGATTAATCACTATTTGGAAAATCGAAATTTATGAATGATAAAACGACTAAGTTAAATTAATCTAATTAAAGCTAACTCAATTAGTGAAGAGGGAGAGGGCTGTGAAACTGTGAAGCTCTTGTACTTTGATAATGGTAAAATTAGTTCTAGGGCTCTTGACTTCACCTCGTTTATCACACACACAAATTATAACTTCTTATGAATAAAAATATTATCTTTCCAAGTAGTAGACCAAAATCCTAACAATGTTAACTACTCTATCCACGCAGTATAAAAATTATTCTCAACTAATTATTTGCCTATCCATCAAATTATTAATTGAAAATTTATGGATTTCTTAATGGTCACGTCCTCCAATAACGATGTTTAATTTTTATTAACCACAAATCACCAGTCCGGTCTCTTCATGATTTAAACGATCATACAAATGTCTATCCACCATTGTACGCATAAATAATAAAAATTAACACACAACCATGGAAAAATAAAATAATAATAAGGAATTAAAATTGCGTTCTACAAAACTAGGCTACATCTTAACCTCTAGAAAAATAAAATTAGTTCATATTCAATTTGTAACTAACAAAAATTATTTGGGATTGCATCAAAAAATATAGAGAAGAAGAGATACAAAAAGAAATAAAAATAATGCAAACCGAACTCCTAGAACCGAGTCCAACTTACTTTCTCTCTCTTCACTAATTCTTTGTCACAAGAAGCTAGAGCCAAGTCGCGTGCCACGTCAGCACGCCAGAGGTCAAAATGTGTCGCCTGTCAAGCGCCAGGTGCCACGTCAGACATCTGTCGCATCGAAGAAGACAGCGCTGCAGAGCCGTCACGTCGCTCTCAGGACCTGTCACGTCCTGTCTGGTGGGTCCCTCCTGTCAGCTGCTGTCACGTCAGCCGAGTCAGCCTGAAACCCGTACGCCTGCTGTCGTCTGCTGCTCTCTCCCTTTTCGAGTTTGCCAGCACGCCAGAGAGTCTCTCTCTCTCTCTCTCTTACTTTTCCTTTTTTTTTATTTGAAGTAATTGATTTCAGCCATCACCTCTTGAGAATTGTGCTCCAACCTTGTACATATTTATAGGCAAACGGGAGAGAGAATTAGGG